>OZ024928.1:149630880-154430880 GCA_964017235.1 Sabellastarte sp. h YS-2021 | reverse complement strand
TTTGAGATAGAGCAATTTCGTCGAAATTTTCGACCCACAGGGTATGTGAAGAATGTAATCTTTGCAATTTTCAACAAATTTTCTCCTCCCCAAAAATGGCGGCCGTTTTGAATTTTCGAATTTTTGGCAAAAAATGGCAAAACACAAATTTGCTTCTATCTCCTTAACCGTGTGAGATAGAGTGATTTCGTCGA
Source organism: Sabellastarte sp. h YS-2021 (assembly GCA_964017235.1). Lineage (NCBI taxonomy): Eukaryota > Metazoa > Annelida > Polychaeta > Sabellida > Sabellidae > Sabellastarte > Sabellastarte sp. h YS-2021. The sequence goes on along the minus strand of OZ024928.1, from coordinate 154,430,686 downwards.
AATTTAAATAAATGAGTAATTGGCTATTTTGAATACTGAAAAAGGCAAATGTGCTCATATCTCTTAAACCGTGCGAGATAGAGCGATTTCGTTGAAATTTTCGATCCACAGGCTATCTAGGAAATATACTCTTTGCAATTTTCCAAAAATTTTCCCCGCCCCAAAAATGGTGGCCATTTTGAATTTTCGAATTTTTGCCAAAAATGGCCAAACACAAATTTGCTTCTATCTCCTTAACCGTGCGAGATAGAGCGATTTTGTCGAAATTTTCGAACTGCAGGGTATATAAGGAATGTACTCTTTGCAATTTTCAACAAATTTTCCCCTCCCCAAAAATGGCGGCCATTTTGAATTTTCGAATTTTTGCCAAAAATTGCAAAACACAAATTTGCTTATATCTCCTTAACCGTGCAAGATAGAGCGATTTCGTCGAAATTTTCGACCCACAGGTTATCTTTAATTGTACTCTTGGCAATTTTAAAAAATTTTCCCCTCCCCAAAATGGCTGCCATTTTGAATTTTCGAATATTTGCCAAAAATGGCAAAACACAAATTTCCTTCTATCTCCTTAACCGCGTGAGATAGAGCGATTTCGTCGAAATTTTCAATCCACAGGGTGTCTGAGAAATGTACTTTTGGCAATTTTCAAACAATTTTCCACTTCCCAAAAATGGCGGCCGTTTTGAATTTTCAAATTTTTGCCAAAAATAGAAAAACAGAAATTTGCTTCTATCTTCTTAACTGTGCAAGATAGAGTGATTTCGTCAAAATTTTCGACCTAACCAATGCAAAAAGGCATGAAGCTGAAATAATTTACATCTACACTAATAAATTTAGATTTAAGCATCATTGATATATTTTACAAATGAAACAGGGTCTTCTAAGACTACTATACAATTTTGGCAAAAGGTTCATGGGGTGGACATTACACATGATAATGTGTGTTCTTCTATGCTATCCTGTTTCTATTCATATGTCGCAGCTACTATCAACAGGGCGTCCTATTTCTAGTTTATTTTATGATATTGTTAGGAAACCCCCATGGAAGTACGAGATTTTTTTAAGTATGTCAGTTGCACCAGTAATCCTGCTACTTAATAAAAAATATCAATAAAATATATGATAAAACACGCCTACACTATAAGTTCTCCATAACTATAAAATACTTCAGGCATTATTTATGCTGAACAATGAAGAAAATATCCAGTGAAATGCTAAAAAAATATTTGTTGCATTCATTTAATTTTGAATATCAAAGGTTAAATGTCACAGGATTACTGACCCAGTTTTCATGCTATCTGTTGGTTTTTTCAGAAACTTTAAAATTAAATTTTTGCACAATACTATACAAAAAAAGACATAACTGTTGAACTCTACGCAATAACCTTTCCAATGGTATGTTAATTGTAAAAATTGGTTAAATATTGACAAATTTACAAGCAGTTAAAGTTTTAACAAAATTTTACATTGCATAGATAAAAATTTATTGGCAAACAAACTATTGCATGATCGCAAAATACTAAATGATTTTGATAAGTGATATCCAAGTACCTGATTCAACTACAGAAATGATAAATGTATCATTTCAAAGAAAAATTACAGTAGATTTTGTCAGTTTTCATTTGAAGAAATTTAGTTTTATGTTGGCTGAGATATTGCTAAATATGTTGCAAACAAACGAAAACTAGTGCTAGCACGAAAACTGGATCATTGATTATATTTGATCTTCAAACTAAACAGACATTCTTACAACATAAAATACTTGCTCTTCATGCATGAGTTGTGGGTATGAGTTGTTGGTCTAGAGATGCCGTGGTCACAAGTTGCATGTAAATTACTTTGATTATGCTGTTTAATAGTGTTGGGACTCTCCTCCAACTTTCAGGGTCGATTATTTGTCCATTTTTCTAAAGGATCAGCAACCCCGAATCGATTATTTTATTCCATCGTTGGTCTTTAATGAAATACTTTCTGGGATTAAAGTACAGGCCAATCCGGTAAGAATAACAGTGTTCCGACATTTAGAATCTGCCAAAAGTACCCACTTCTGTAAATATGGCGGTAGATATTAACAATGTCGAATTTCATGACAAATCTGTCAAATTATTAAGCAATAATGCATAAAATATTTTTAAAAAAATATGTGGATATTGAGGCACAGTAGAAAAGATAAGATTTAAGCTGAAAATGTGATTATAAGAAAATGACAATGACCGACTGGTTTTGTACACTGTCACGACGAATAATCGACCATTCGTCTAATCGTCCCAACACTACTGTTTAATATTTCTTTTAAGTGGATAGGCACCTGGTGCCCAACATTTAACATTTGCGATACATATTGGGTCCTCACTGTATATTTTTTCCATGACCTTATGAATATTAATGAGTTGGTTCATCTGTGAAGTATTCAGCAACCTTTAATATGTTGTTGGGAAACCACCCTGACTTCTGTGAAGGTTCAGATTTTATTATCAGTATTTTTATTGAAGTATTGTAAAAAGTCTGTGGCCTCACGAATATCCACCTTTTTAACTTCTATTTATAAAATAGTATCAATCAATCAGTTGTCCACGTGCTTAATCTCCGTATCAACGGATTCTAAGGCACACCATCCAATTCATAAGGCATAAGTCATAAGACATTAGACATGTTCCGAGTCGTTCCCAGAGAGGTCGTCCGGTGTTCGGTAGTAAGAAGCTATGGTGGGAATGATTTCTGAAATAGGTAGGTTTTGAGTCGACTTTTGAAACTGGAGAGATTTGGAGCACTGCGTATATCATATGGAAGATCATTCCATAACTTAGGGGCATCATATGAAAAACTATTGTTAAAATGGACCTTAGATTTATGGATGGAAGCACAGTAAGAGGGAACCTGAAGGAACAAATTTTTGGGATTTGAACGTCTTGTATTCACAGCAGATTTGTGCAAGGGGAGATATGGTGCAAAATACTTCTATTTATAAAATAGTAATCATAATCTCATAATTTGCATAAATTACATTTTAAAATATTGCTAGGAAACCCCAAGAAATTCCATGATCTCATATTTTCTCATTTGCATATTTAATTTTACAGTGTTATCCTTTTATTGGGGACCGACATCACAAATCAGGGACCAGATGTCTAACATTTAGTACACTCATCAGTAGTGATGTCACGACTTCAAATAGTTCAAGCCGGCTAATCGGCATTTCTATTTGTGTCGACACCAAACAATCATCAAATTTATAAAACTATTAAAAATCTTAAGCTCGATATTCTAAAAGTCTACGAAAACAATAAATATCTGAAATTGATTGAAAATATATGTGCATAATCTGTAAATTTCATTCAGAATGACATTTATGACCGGAGTGATGTAGCAGGGATTGCCAGATATTTAAATTGGTGTAACTTCCACCACGTCAAGGGTTGACTTACTGAAACTGACTCATCTAAGTAACGTTTTAATTCACTATCAGTGGTAATACATCTCTTGGTTTCACAAGTTTGATCAGGTTCACCTTGTTTCACATTCCGAATGGTTGCTTTCTTTTTCACAACACCTGATTCAGGTGCAATAGTATATGGCATAGAACTAGTTGAAGCAACAGACTGATTGCATTCATCCATAAGTTATTTCAATTTTGCAAACAGCGTGTCTTGTTTGTCAACTGGGAGGATGTCTCCATCAATTTCTGACTTGTAGCTTGGATCTAACAATGTTGAAATTACTAAAGGAGAAGTAACTATGTCATCATTGGGAATCCTTACATCATCAACTTTGAATTGTTTCATCAATCCATTCATAATTAAGCGTCCCTGAAAGGGCGCTTATTTGGTTTCACGTCAGTTTCTTCATCACCGCATTATGGTCTTTAATATCTCCCTTATTATTGGAAGCTTTTTAACCATATTTGACAGTTATATACCTTATGCATGGGAAAATTTTTCCACATGCTTAAATTTGACCTTTGATCTTTATCAAGGTCACATGATCAAAAAATAGTTGTTTTTTTTTGGTTACACCCGCCCGTCATCGCCGCTCAGCAAAATCTACTGACCGCAGAAGCAGATCTGATGAAAAATGACTAATTTATGAGCGATTTTCTCACAGGTACCAACCAGAAAGCTTAAAATTCATGTGTACCCCCCTATTATCTTCTTAAGTATTGCATTTAGAGCCATAAAATGTATTGGGAGGTAGTAGAAAACCATATGTGGAGAGTCTAGAAAGCAAGTCAAATTTCCCCCGACCCCCCCACCCCTGTAGGGGTCAAACTGGGGGTCATAAAATAGCCAATTTTGACCTTATATCTCCTTTATTGTTTGTTTTCAAGCTTTAGAATGTGTTAAGAGGTATTGGGAAACCATATGTGAAGAGTTTAGATAGCCAGTCAGATTTACCCCCTGACCCCCCTTATGGGTCAAACTGGGGTCATAAAATAGCCGATTTTATTGCGTTGGGGCTGTTGATCAATAGGGTACTGTTAAATCCCCTCCTACTGTCGCCCCTCCTGAAAAGAAGGCAAAGAAGGAAAAAGTGTCAACGTCTAAAGCTGTCAAACCTACTGCTAGTAGTTTTATGGTGGATACGAAAATTGCCCAACTAGATGAAAAGTGGTCAGACAGATTTAATAGGTTGGAAGCACTTTTGTTGGCCAGAACTATTGAACCTTCCTTCCAACCAAATGTTTAAAGTGACTCCAACTCATCCACCACCAGCTTCTGCCGCTCAGTCTACTGAACCCTTCATCAAACCGGTTCAACCGGTTCCTGCGTCTACAGAGTTTCCTGGATCTGGCTTCTCAGCTGTAAAGCATCAGCCGACCAGTCAAACTGAGAACAACTGACAGAATACTGCTGATATGCTTCCTGGAACAGGCTCCTCTGCTACTAAGCATCAGCCGACCAGTAAAGTGAAATCCAACCGACCGACTTCTTCTGCAGAGCTTCCTGGGACCGGCTCCTCTGCTGCAAAGCACCAGCTGACCAGTAAAGCACAGTCTAACCGACCGACTTCTGTTGAGCCTGGTACCGGCTCCTCTACTGTCAGACTGTCCACCAGCAAGCACTGACCTCAATCCAACCGGCCATCTTCTACTGATCGACCCATGTCTTCAGTTCCTCAAGACACTGGCTCGCCTGCCTTACACAGGTCTAGAAGGGACAGTTCTGTTAGTTCCAGCTCTGAAGCCGGTAGTGATCTGTCTGACCGACCCCCATTGGATTTATATATAGAAGAGGGGGAACTCTTAGATGATCAGGACACGACTGCTGTCCATCAAGATCAACCTTTGTCACAGGAACAGACCTACCGGTAAACCATGAGAGGTATACGTCCCTTTATGGGTTAGTCCCATGTACCAGACATTGACAGTGCAACTAATACGTCTGGAGATAATCCCTTTGCTGGAGCCAAGCCCCCAGTTTCTCCTAAACTACAATACCCAGAGACATGCTGTTTTTTTTAAAAATATACCTTAACTATCGAGGATGAAAAATTATTCAAGCCATGCAGATCTGTTTGTTTGTCTGTTCCCCAGAGCCACTACAAGTCAGGTACCCCCACCGAAAATGTGAAAATTTCAAGACTTTATCACAATTTTCTCATTCACTATTTCAGGGATTTTTCTCATATCTTGCATATATGTACTAGGCCACTAGTAGATTACCTTGTGTGAGTATTAGACCTGGATCTGTCTTAAATTTTTTTTATTAATTTTTAAATGCAATAAAATTCATGAAATCATGCACTAAATCACTTATAACTTGAAAAGTATTGCATTGAGAGCATTTTGTTATAATATGTTATTCAGCTACTTTTTCCATAGCTACAACATGGTGAGTAACTTGAGTGTCTATCCCAATAGCTAAGTGAGTAATAGCTACTTTCTGATTTTTTTGTACCTCCCGTAATAAGTAAAATCACCTATAACTTGAAAACTATTGCATATACAGAATTTTGTATAAATATGTTATTCAGCTAATTTCAGGTCAGCTACAACATAGTAAAATTTCAGACCTGTAGCTCAGTGCATAGCTGAGTAATAGCTGCTTTGAGTTTATCATTGTTGAGTAAATCAGTTGTAACTTGAAACCTATTGCATTTAGAGTATTTCTTAAATATGTTATTAGTCTAATTTTTGTTCAGCCATAACATCGTGAAATTGCAGACCTGTAGCGCATTACATAGCTGAGCAATAGCTATTTTCAGGTTCTTACTGTTGAGTAAATCAGTTATAACTTGAAAACTATTGCATTTAGAGTATTTTGTTTAAATAGGTTGTTCACCTACTTTTGGGTCACCTATAACCTAGCGAAATTACAGACCTGTAGCCCATGGCATAGCTGATCAATAGCTATTTTCAGCTACTCACTGTTGAGTATATCAGTTGTAGCTCAAAAACTATTTCATTTACAGTATTTTGTTAAAATATGTTGTTCACCTCCTTTTGGGTCAGCTATAAGATAGTGAAATCACAGACCTGTATCTCATGGAATAGATGAGCAATAGCTGCTTTGAGGTTCTCACTATTGAGTAAATCAGTTGTAACTTGAAAACTATTACATTTACAGTATTCTGTTAAAATATGTTGTTCATCTACTTTTGGGTCAGCTATAACATAGTGAAATTACAGACCTATAGCTCTTGGCATAGCTGAGCAATAGCTATTTTCAGGTTCTCACTATTGAGTTAATCAGTTGTAACTTGAAAACTATTGCATTTACAGTATTTTGCTTAAATATGTTGTTCACCTATTTTTGGGTCAGCTATAACATAGTAAAATTTTAGACCTGTAGCTCATTGCATAGTTGAGTAATAGCTACTTTGAGGTTATCACTGTTGAGTAAATCAGTTGTAACTTGAAAACTGAGTAATAGCTACTTTGAGGTTATCACTGTTGAGTAAATCAGTTGTAACTTGAAAACTATTGCATTTGGAGTATTTTGTTTGAATATGTTATTCACGTAATTTTTGGTCAGCTATAACATAGGGAAATTGCAGACCTGTATGTCATGGCATAGCTGAGTAGTAGCTACTTTCAGGTTCTCACTGTTGAGTAAATCAGTTTTAACTTGAAAACTATTGCATTTAGAGTATTTTGTTTAAATATTTTGTTCACCTACTTTTGGGTCAGCTATAAGATAGTGAAATCGCAGACCTGTATCTCATAGCATAGATGAGCAATAGCTGCTTTGAGGTTCTCACTGTTGAGTAAATCAGTTGTAACTTGAAAAATATTGCATTTAGAGTATTTTCTATAATATATTATTCACCTACTTTTGGGTAAGCTATAACAGTCAAATTGCAGACCTGTATGTCACACCATAGCTGAGTAATAGCTACTTTCAGGTTCTCACTGTTGAGTGAATCAGTTATAACTTGAGAACTATTGCATTTAGAGTATTTTCTTTAAATATGTTGTTCACCAACTTTTGGGTCAGCTATAACAAAGTGAAATTGCAGACCTGTAGCTCCTTGCATAGCTGAGTAATAGCTACTTTCAGGTTCTCACTGTGGAGTAAATCAGTTGTAACTTGAAAGAACCAATAAAAGAATTAGGTATCATTGATCACAATGTAGTAAAAGGAACTTTTTGTGTTAAAACACACCCAAAAGGTAGCGGATATTGGAAGTTAAACAACAGTATTCTAAAAGATGTAGATTTTCAAACAGGTTTGGTGGACACTATTAACAACACTATATATTCATACTCAGACTTAAAATCTAAACAACTAATGTGGGAAATAGTAAAAGTAAACATTAGAGAGTTCAGTATAAAATATAGTAAACTAAAAGCAAACCGTAAGGCTAAAACAATTGAAAATGTTCAAGATGAAATTGATGTCATTAGTAATAAAGTTCTATTACTGGAAAGCAAAAATGTATTAAGTAAAGAAGAAACTGACACACTCCATTATTTACACTTGAGAAAAGCTGAATTGCAATCAAACCTAAAAATTTTCTTTGATTCCAAATCCAAAGGTTATTCAACACGTTCACGGGCAAAATGGATTAAAGAAGGTGAGATAGGATCCAGATACTTTCTTGGACTTGAAAAGCAGAGACAAGCAAACAATGTAATTCGCAAAGTAAAACATCAAGATAATACAATAATAGAGGGGAATAAAGCACTTTCCGAAATAGTTGATTTTTACACAAAGCTATACAAAAAGATAGATACTCCACATGATAAAATAAAAGAGGATCTTAATAAATTTACACACACACAAAAACTAAGTGAAAAAGAAAGAAAAGTTTCTGAAAATCAAATAACGCTTGAAGAAATACGTTTGGCAGTAGAAAAACTAAAAGACAACAAAGCACCAGGTGTTGATGGACTCACCCCGGAATTTTATAAAATGTTCTGGGATAAACTTGAATCATTATATTATGACATGATAAATGAATCTTTTATCAAAGGAATACTTCCATGTTCTACACGCAAATCTGTAATAACCCTAATACACAAAAAAGGGGAAAAAGAACTTTTAACAAATTATAGACCCATCAGTCTTACTAATTATGATTATAAGATCTTAACAACTATTCTAGCAAGACGACTACAATGCATAATGCCAAATCTAATTGCCAAAGACCAAACTGGGTATATCAAAAACAGATATATAGGAGTCAATGCAAGAATTGTTTGCGATATCATTGATCAGTGTGAGAAAAATAGAAAACCAGGGGCAATACTCTGTTTAGATTTTGAGAAGGCATTTGACTCTCTAAATTGGGACTTTATGTTTTCAGCATTAGAAAAATATGGGTTTGGCTCCAACTTTATCAAATGGATAAGAATTTTATATGAACAAAATTCCTTCTACATAAAAAATAATGGCTACTTGTCAAAAGAGTCCACAATGGAAAGAGGTGTTAGACAAGGATGTGCAGTGTCAGCACTCCTCTTTATACTGGCTCTAGAATTTCTAGCAGAAGATATACGCAAAAAGGAAAATATTAAGGGAATCAAACTGTATAGAAAAGAATCTTACATTTCATTATATGCAGATGATATCACTTTAACACTAAATGATGAAATCTCAGTATTAAATGCCTTAGAAACCATAACAAATTTCTCTACTGTTTCAGGACTGAAATTAAATATAAATAAATGTGAGGGGTTATGGTTAGGATCGCTTAGTAATAACCCAAATATATTCCAAAACATAAAATTTAACCATGGACCAATAAAATGCTTAGGACTTTATATAGACAGAAATATGGAGGACTGTCAAACACTAAATTGGGACCAAAAACTTGCAGGTATCGAAGAACTTTTACTAAAGTGGGGATCCCGAAAACTAACCTTATTTGGGAAAGTTCAAATTATTAATTTGCTTGCCTTACCAAAATTAACTTATTTCTTCAGTATTCTACCTATTTCAATGGCACTTATTCACAAAATAGAGAAAATTCTGCTTCTCTTTTTATGGGGCAAAAATCACAAAGTGAAAAAAACAGTCATTATTGTATCCCCGGACGAAAGTCGGGGATACTTAGGATTCAGTACGGTCACGCCGCCGCCGCCGCAGAGATTTCCATTTGGATGCGATAACTTAAAAAATATTTTAGTTAGAACTTTCAAATTTGGAATGTGGGTATATATGGGCAATGCCACAAACGCTATTGTTTTGTGACCTTGACCTTCAATCTCAAGGTCACTGGTGGCCACTTAAAGGTCAGATTTTGGCCATTTTTGCACATTTTGGCCCAGTTCTCCAAGACAGAAAGTTAGATCATCCTATGGCTGGTATATATAATACATATATATATGTCCTCTATAAGCATGCAGAAATTTGACCTTGAAGCTCTTCATTGAAGGTCATCCACTGACCGCCAAAGTACTTGACTGAGGGGCATTTTTGGCCTTTTTGGAGATATTTTCACACTTAACGCTGACTATATTGCATGGAAACTATTGAAAATGGCTTTGGAGGTTGAGTACATGATGGACTTCTGCCATCCAGGTTTACTGGTTACAGATCTTCATTTAAGGTCATCCACTGACCGCCAAATTACCTGATCAAGGGTCATTTTTGGCATATTTGGAGATATTTTCACACTTAATGCTGACTACATTGCGTGGAAACTATTGAAAATGGCTTTTGAGGTTGAGTACATGACGGAGTACCAGCATCCAGGCTGACCGGTTACAGATCTTCGTTGAAGGTCATCCACTGACCGCCAAAGTACCTGACCGAGGGTCATTTTGGGCCCTCTATTTGTTTGTAAACAAGATAACTCAAAAACTGACAGACGGATTTTGAAAAAAAATTTCAGGATATGTCCAAATTGGTAAAAGGAAGATGTGATTAAATTTTGGGAGTGATCCGGATCACTATCTGGATCTTCTGGATCCATGAAATTTAATTTTTAAACACAGATAGCTCAAAAAGTTATAGGTGCATTTTGATGAAATTTTCAGGAGATGTCCTTATTGGGACGAGGAACAAGTGATTAGATTTTGGGAGTGATCCGGATCACTGTCTGGATAATCTGGATCTAGACTGCCAGATGTGTTTGTGTACAATATAGCTCAAAAACTTATGAACAGATTTTGATGAAATTTTCAGGATATGTCTGAAAAGGTAAAAAGATGAAATGTTTGAATTTTAGAAGTGATCCGGATCACTATATGGATCTTCTGGATCCATGAAATGTAATTTTTAAAGACAGATACCTCAAAAAGTTATGGATGGATTGTGATGACATTTTCAGCAAATGGCCTAAATTGTGCGAGGAACAAGTGATTAGATTTGGGGAGTGATCTGGATCACTGTCTGGATCATCTGGATCCAGGTTGCAGATGTGTTTGTGTACATTGTAGCTAAAAAACTTATGGACGGATTTTCATGAAATTTTCGGGATATGTCTGAAAAGGTAAAAGGATGAAATGGCTGAATTTTGGAAGTGATCCGGATCACTATATGGATCTTCTGGATCCATGAAATGTAATAAGACAGATACCTCAAAAAGTTATGGATGGATTGTGATGACATTTTCAGCAAATGACCTAAATGGTGCAAGGAACAAGTGATTACATTTGGGGAGTGATCTGGATCACTGTCTGGATCATCTGGATCCAGGTTGCCAGATGTGTTTGTGTACATTGTAGCAAAAAAACTTATGGACGGATTTTGATGAAATTTTCAGGATATGTCTGAAAAGGTAAAAGGATGAAATGGCTGAATTTTGGAAGTGATCCGGATCACTATATGGATCTTCTGGATCCATGAAATGTAATAAGACAGATACCTCAAAAAGTTATGGATGGATTGTGATGACATTTTCAGCAAATGACCTAAATTGTGCGAGGAACAAGTGATTAGATTTGGGGAGTGATCTGGATCACTGTCTGGATCATCTGTATCCAGGTTGCCAGATGTGTTTGTGTACATTGTAGCAAAAAAACTTATGGACGGATTTTGATGAAATTTTCAGGATATGTCTGAAAAGGTAAAAGGATGAAATAACTGAATTTTGGAAGTGATCCGGATCACTGTATGGATCTTCTGGATCCGTGAAATGTAATAAGACATACCTCAAAAAGTTATGGATGGATTGTGATGAGATTTTCAGCAAATGACCTAAATGGTACAAGGAACAAGTGATTATACTTTTGGAATGATCTGGATCACCGTCTGGATCATCTGGATCGAGCCTGCAACATGATTTTACGATAAATTTTGATGATATTTTTAGGCTATGTTACAAATAGTAAAAGGAAGAAGGAAGATACGATTACATTTTGGGATCCATGAAATTTAATTTTTAAAGACAGATAACTCAAAAACTTATGGGTGCATTTTGATGAAATTTTCTGGAAATGTCCTTAATGGGACGAGGAACAAGTGATTAGATTTTGGGAGTGATCTGGATCACTGTCTGGATCATCCGGATCCAGGCTGCCAGATGTGTTTGTGTACAATATAGCTCAAAAACTTATGGATGGATTTTGATGAAGTTTTCAGGATATGTCTGAAAAGGTAAAAGGATGAAATGGTTGAATTTTGCAAGTGATCCGGATCACTATATGGATCTTCTGGATCCATGAAATGTAATTTTTTAAGACAGATACCTCAAAAAGTTATGGATGGATTGTTTCAGCAAATGGCCTAAATGGTACAAGGAACAAGTGATTACATTTTTGGAGTGATCTGGATCATCTGGATCCAGGCTTGCACATAATCTTGGAATGGATTTTACTATTTTCAGGATATGTTACAAATGGTAAAAGGAAGAAGTGGTAAAAGGAAGAAATGGTTCAATTTTGCGAGTGATCTGGACCACTATCTGGATTTTCTGGATCCGTGAATGTAATTTTTAAAGACAAATAGCTCAGAAAGTCATGAATGGATTTTTATGAAATTTTCAGGAAATGTCTTAAATGGGACAAAGAACAAGTGATTAGATTTTGGGAGTAATCTGGATCACTGTCTGGATCATGTGGATCCAGGCTGCCAGATGTGTCTGTGTACAAGATAACTCAAAAACTTATGGATGGATTTCGATGAAATTTTTAGAATATGTCTGAAAAGGTAAAAGGATGAAATGATTGAGTTTTGGAAGCGATCCAGATCACTATATGGATCTTCTGGATCCATGAAATGTAATTTTTAAAGACAGATATAAGTGAAACAACTAGTGATTAGCTTTTGGAAGTAATCTGGTACTATGGAGAATCCTGACCTGGTGCTCCAGGAAACAGGCTCAAGCCCGACACATTCACGCCTTAACTATGTCCCGTCCAGGGATACACTGCGTTGAGACGCAATCTCTAGTTAATAAGCGTGTTAATGGTGGTCTTGGTTACACTGATGTGGATCAAAAATCTGGGCACTAAAAGCTGCATGGATTCCAAAAGTGAAAAATTATGATGTGCTGAATGACATTGTACATCTATATTTGTCAAAGATAGGCCTTGATCTAAATACAATGCTTCGCACAAATTTTAAAAATATTAAAACAGCACCATTAGTAAAAAATTTACCAAACTTTTACCAGGATATGCTTCTAGGTTTTAACAAATGTAAAACTTTGAACCCTATCTCAGATCTGAAACCCCATGAAATACTGTCACAAGTTATATGGGGGAATGAGTACTTCAAAAACAAACATAAAACGCTTTACTTCCGAAACTGGGTAGAAAGTGGGTTTCTATTTGTGAAAGATTTATTAGATGAGGAAGGTAACTGGCTTACCTCTGAGGCAGTTATTCACAGATTATCTAGAACCAATAATTGGATAATAGAATTTAGTACATTGAAAAAAGTTCTGAATAAAATATTGAAAAAAACTGATGTAAAAATGTGTAAATATATGCAAAGATCACTACTTTTAAATGCAAACTTTTATTACAAAAATAAAATGATACAGCCTTTTGAGATGACGTCAAGAGACCTATATCTTATCCTGTCCTGTAAAAAAAGTAAGAGACCATTTGTAGAGAGAAAATGGGAAAAAATTTTCAATTTAAAGTTAAACACAAAAGAGTGGCAAAGAATTTATTTTCGAAACCTATATTTACTAAAATATAAAACGTTTTGTGAATTCAAATACAAAATATTGTTAGATTTTCTACCATGTGGTAGCAGACTGTCCAAATGGAACAAAACAGTTTCAGAAAAATGCCTATTCTGTAATCAAAGAGAAGATACATGTCGTTAGTTATATACTTGTGAAACTATAAAACATCTTTGGGTTACTTTCAGCAACTGTCTAAATCTGAATATTACTATGAAACATGTAATACTAGGCCTAAATAATGATGATTATATAAGTATAAACAATCACCCATGTATAACAATTGTGAGTTACTCAATCTATAAAGTTTGGTCTATATCATCCTTTGAGAGAAAAAGACGTACCCTTTTTGATGTAAAATTTGAAATTCATAAAAACTTGTTATTCTACAGAGATGTGTTTAAACTAATCTTTTCTAAACAGGAGTTCTCAAATTTGGAACAGAAATTTAACTGTATGCTGTTCCACCTGCCACTTAAGTAAAAAATAAAAATCTATTTAAATAATGCATTCATGTATTGCATATTGTTTGTAAAAAACTCCTTTTGTTCAGTATTTTTTTACAATTTTACAGTCTTGTATGTCTTAATGTACCACAACAATATGATGTATTGTTACTTATCATTGAAATAGTAAAATAATAGTAAACAACAGCAAAATAACAGGTTGTAACTTGAAAACTATTTCATTTACAGTATTTCTTTAAATATGTTATTCATCTACGTTTGTGTGAGCTATACCATACTAAAATTGCAGCCCTTTAACTGATTGACTAGCTGAGTAAAATCTAGTTTGAGATTCTCACTGTTGAGCAAATCAATTGTAACTCAAAAACTATTGCATTTGCAGTACATGTAGTTTCTTTAAATATAGCCTAAATATTAACCTACTTTTTACACCTAAACAGTTACCTTGTTACTTTCCTTCTGAATACCATTTCCAGGGCACAACTTTTGTGTCTGTCACTTTTCTTCTGTCACTTCGAGTCTGAAACTCAGAACACACTGACGCAGAGCCCATTCACAGGTACTGATTGCTTGTTTCACATTTTGGCCCAGTTCTCATATACAGAAAGTTAGATCATCCTATGGCTGGTATATATAGTACATATATATGTCCTCTGTAAGCATGCAGACATTTGACCTTGAGGCTCTTCATTGAAGGTCATCCACAGACCGCCAAAATACCTCACCAAGGACATTTTTTCGCCTTTTTGGAGATATTTTCACACTTAATGCTGACTATATTGCATGGAAACTATTGAAAATGGCTTTGGAGATTGAGTACATGATGGAGTACCAACATCCAGTTTGTTGACCTTGGCTATTGTTTTCAAGGTCACCTTAGGCCTGCTAAAATGACTCAAAATGATTCCTTAGACTGTGAGGCCATATACCTCCTTTATTATTTGCTGTTACCGCCCTAACAAAAAAAAATATTATAGCTAGCCTTCTCAAATTTGCAGGATATAGTCATAACCATAAAATCTTGCCTGGGAGTATTTTTGGCCTCATTTTGAAAAAAAAGATGGCCGCCAGGGACGTTTATTCGACTTAAAGCAAGGACCTTTTTTGGCCCTCTAGAGCAAAGGGTATTATAGTTAGAGATCTCAAATTCGCAGAATATGTTCCACATTGCAAAATCTTGACTGGAAATATTTTAGGCCTTATTTTGAAAAACAAGATGGCCGCCACAGAAAAGTAATGAAAAGTGCTCATATCTCCCTTATTATTGGTCCTAGAGGTTTGGGATGGAAAACCAACGTATAGGAAATCATGGGCTGGGAATCTTTTGGTGTGGTTGGATTTGACCTTGGGCTCCTCCTTCAAGGTCAAACAAGGATAGCCAAACCTAAAAGTGCTCACAACTCGCTTATTATTGGTCCTAGAGGTTTGCAATGTGAAACCAACTTATAGGAAATCATGGGCCGGGAATCTTTTGATATTGCCAGATTTGACCTTTGACCCCTCCTTCAAGGTCAAACGGGGATAGCCAAAGTTAAAAGTGCTTATGACTCACTTATTATTGGTCCCAGAGGTTTGGGATGGTAAACCAACTTATAGGAAATCATGGGCTAAGAATCTTTTGATGTGGTCAGATTTAACCTTGGACCCCTCCTTCAAGGTCAAACGAGGATAGCCAAACTGAAAAGTGCTTGTAACTCACTTATTATTAGTCGTACAGGTTTGGGATGGTAAACCAACATATAGGAAATTATGGGCTGGGAATCTTTTGGTGTGGTCAGATTTGACCTTGGACCCCTTCTTCAAGGTCAAACGAGGATAGCCAAACTTAAAAGTGCTCATAACTCGCTTATTATTGGTCGTACAGGTTTTCGATGGCAAACCAACTTATAAGAAATCATGGGCCAGGAATCTTATGTGGTCAGATTTGACCTTGGGCCCCTCCTTCAAGGTCAAACAAGGATACCCAAACTTAAAAGTGCTTATATCTCACTTATTGGTCCTAGATGTTTACAATGTGAAATCAACCTATAGGAAATCATGTGCTGGGAATCTTTTGATGTAGTCAGATTTGACCTTGGGCCCTTCCTTCAAGGTCAAATGAGGATAGCAAAATCTAAATTGCTTTTAAATCACTTTTTCTTGGTCCTAGAGGTTTGTAATGTGAAAGCATCCTATAGGAAATCATGCGCTAGGAATCGTTTGATGTGATCAGATTTGAGCTTTGGCCCGCCCCTCTTTCAAGGTCAAATGAGGATGGCCAAAATTAAAAGTGCTTATAACTCGCTTATTCGTGTTCCTAGAGGTTTGCAATGTCACACCAACCTATTGGAAATCATGGGCTAAGAATCTTTTGATGTGGTCAGATTTTAGCTTGGGCTCCTCCTTCAAAGTTAAGTGATGGTTGATTGGCGAGTTTTCTTTCTGGAGGATACAATTTGCATTGGTTCACCAATGCGCTATGTTTAGTTACATTTGTATCTTTCATTTAGCAAACATTTTGTTTTCTTAGTATCAGGACAAGTTGCTCCCATTAACACTTAGGCATCCTCCCCACAGGGGTATATTTATGTCAAGCATAATA
Organism: Sabellastarte sp. h YS-2021; assembly: GCA_964017235.1. NCBI lineage: Eukaryota > Metazoa > Annelida > Polychaeta > Sabellida > Sabellidae > Sabellastarte > Sabellastarte sp. h YS-2021. The sequence continues at coordinate 154,414,120 of OZ024928.1, read as the reverse complement.
CTCTGTATGTCATGCTTCAACCATGTCCCGTCTGGGGATACACTACGTCGAGACGCAATCTCTAGTTTTCGCATAGTTCTTGTTGTTTTTTTTTTGCTTTGGATCTGGTAGTGTGTTCTTGGCCATGTTAGTTGTAAAAGCCATTCTGGTGATATGTTTCCTGTGTGTTGGTTTCTCGCATAGCTGGCTAAATGCAGACAAGAGTCAGAATTGTGAAAAGGTTGACAGGAGTATCCCATCTATTTTTCGGCTTCCTGCAAGGTTGGTTTTTTTCCGGATAAAAACTATTTTTTCCGGGATGGTGGAAAAAACTGGATAAAACCCCCTTTTTGCCGGTTTAAACCGGACAATACTGGACAAAACTGGAAAAAACTGATTTACATTAAATATAACTATACAAAAATAATATTACATCACATATAAAGTACTTGATACTAATTACAACAATTAACAACAAGGGTTTGTTGAAGTGCAAATTCTCACTCAAGTAAAAAGTTCACAATAGATATCGTGGATGTGCCTTACACAATATCTGCACTTATGTGTATTGTGTTTCGAAAGTTATTGTAAGTAAAACTTTTTCATCAGAGGCTGGAGATATAGGGCTAAGATCCCCCCTGAAGTACTTTTTGAGAAGTGCAAATGAACCTGTTTTTTGCACCTGTGCACTGGTGCAGTGAACCGGTGCATTGCACTCTTTGCACCTTTTTGGGTATGGGAATGGTAAGTATTATCAGGTGAGTCATATTTAGTTTATTCTATAGAGTTATTAAATATGTTGGGGATATGTATGTCTCTATATAATAAAATGTGTATATGTAGTAGGTTCTGGCCTAGATATACACATATATATATAAGAGGTAGTATAATTATGATGTGTCCACTCATAGTGCCCTGAGAGATGGTATCTTAGTTATGTTGTCTGATCATAAGTGTGGACTAATATATGTTTAAATTACCTTTTATTACGCTACAATAGCTTACCATGTGGGACTTAATGCTGTTCTCGAGTTGCCACACCCGGGCCAACGTCTTAGAAAAAAAGACAGTTCTTGTTAGCCGCAGGAAATACTGGTAGTTGTCGTCACGTGATAACTTCTGACCAATCGTCCTACTTTCTCGTTGGCCACGATTGACTGGTAGCAGTTTGTAAATATACAGACATTTTCATTTATTTCTCAGCATTTACTTATTGTTGGAGGTTCTTTTTTGGATATTTCTTTTATTATATAACATAGATCATTCTGTAAAATTTTTATTTTGACAGGATAAGTATTTTCTTACTTTCGCGTGTTTTGAGTTTTCCTCGGTACAGGCGCTTTGCATTGCACGTCTTTTATTGCATTTAAGATGTCTCTCCATCAAACGAATAAAGACAAACCGAGAGCTCAGAAATGCCGCCATTTTTGTTTTAGTTTCGACCTACACAACTATTGCCCTACCTGTAGGGAGGCTGGCAAGGGTGATGACCTCTGTGTCACCTTCGAAACTCCCTGTGATATCTGTGCATCTTTTACAGATGAACAGATGAAGAAAATTCAGCACAGGAAATGTTATCTTAAAAAACAAAAGGCGGAAACTAGTTCCAAAGAAAATAAACTCAATCTTTTGGGCGAAGGCGACGGGGATTCCTTCACTGGCTCAAATGCAGACCTCGAGAGTGCTGCTGACAATCTTTTCACCTCACCCCCCCCGTCCTCAACCACTTGCCTTCAGTTCCTTATCTTTAAAAACTCCAGCCAAGTCTGTCCCACCCACCCCAGGTACAGCTTTACAACAAAAAATTCAAACAAATCTTGAGAAATCCCTGGGAGATTCCTTAAATATCCATTTACAGCAACAAATGGGTTCCTTTCAGGCATCCATGTTGGAAGCTTTTCAGTCACTTCGAGAGGAGTTGACTGCTAAAAAGCAAACAGGTGGATCAGACCTCGTTTCTTGCTTCCAAACCTGGTACTTCCAGTAATTCTGCTGTAAATCTGGACCTACCCCCTCCGAGACCTAGTACTAACATTCCAACCGAGGCTATGGATGTGGACTATGGTCCAGCACTCCCTCCTCGCCTAGTACTTGACCAGCATGATCCCTCGGATCAGTACGTTGCTTCCTCTGAACTACCACCGAAAGAGGTCTCGTACGCACCCAAAAAGCAAAGCCACTCTCGTAGTAGGCAGGAAATTCATCCGGGATCTGCCTCGGACCAACCATATGAGGAATCCGATGAACCTCGGATCCCTTCTACCAAACCTAAAAAGCACTCTGATAAGAGTAAACACAAGTCAAGGTCCAGATATGTGTCATCTTCTTCAGGGGAGGATCAGTCCCCTGCAACCAGACACAGGTCTTCTAAGCCCTCTAGGGCTCAGCCCTCAGGGGCTGTTTCTGATCAAGACCTTCCACAACATGATCCAGACCCCCCTTATTATAGGGAAGTATCTCTGTCTGACATGCCCTCACAGTACGCTGAAGAGATCGACACTTTTAGGCGTATCCTTTCCCTCCCTGACCCCAGGGAGTCTATGCCTAGATCTTCAACTTCAGTGATGGGTCTGGATGATGAAAAAGGCCGTCAAGAGTTCAGACCTAGAGGTCCTTTCTCTATTCTGCCCCTCAGCTCAGTTATCAAGGACGCCTTTGATAAATTTCAACATGACTTTAAGGCTGCTAATTTACCTGAGGGTAAATATGTCAAACCTCCTCCTTCCACTTCTAAGTGGTACAGGGTGGGACAGCCCTATTTTCAGGATAAAATTCAGGAGTTGAATACGGACTTTGCCAAGATCTGTATTACTCCTAAACCCTCTGGGGCCCCTATCGGAAAGGTCCCCCTTCCAGTTCTCAAAGAATTGGAGCATCAGGCTAGACAAAATATCTCAACCCTCAATTTCATCGTGGCCTTTGCCAAAACTTCTTCTTGTAATGCTTCCCTAGAGAAGTGTCAACATAGCATTAAGTCAACTGTCAAGAAGATCAAGTCTCAGATTCAAAAAGGTGCCAATCCTGAGAAAGTAGCAAAGCGTGGATATGAGGAAGTCGCTGAGTACATGGATTTTGGAATAAGACCATTCTTATTCAACATAGGGCCCTCACTTGTCTCAGCAAATCCCTAGCCCATATTCTCCAGAGGGAGTTATATTCTATGGCTAATACCGGCTTGCTTAGGCGCGAAGCCGAGATGACTCTTACAGCCACAGTTGGGGGAAACGAGACGTCAAGAACTTAGGAAGTCGTCCTTTTGGGACCCGTCCTTGTTCGAGCCTCAACTTGTGAAGGAAGGTGAAGACCTTCTTCTCAAAAAAGGCACCTCAAAAGACTCTCAGGGTTTCGCACCCTACCTGAATAAGCCCTTTCATGGTCCCCACAAGAAAAGAGGCTCCTACAGGAAACGCCCCTATGGGGGCAATTCCTCACAAAGGAGTAACCAATTGTTTTCCTCAGGAAGGGGAAAACCGAACTTCAGAGGCTCCAGGGGTCGTTTTCGACCCCACAATAGGGGAAGGGGGCGTGGAAACCCCTCTTCCCAATGACTCCTCCAAAGCCTCACTCAGCCCACCAGTAGGAGGTCGCCTCCATTCTTTCAAGAGAGACTGGCTAACAAACAAATGTTCTCAAAACGTGTTAAACATTATCACCAATGGCTACGTACTGCCATTCCTTTCAAAGCCAAATTTGGTCATATTCCCTCTGATTCTGTCAGAGTACAAGGCCCAGCAAAAAGACCAAGCCTTGGCCACTTGTATCCAGTCTCTCCTGTCAAAGAACGCAATCGAAAGGGTGGAAAATGTAAAATGTCTCGGGTTTTACAGTCGCCTGTTCCTAGTATCCAAGCCTCATCAACGATGGAGGCCAGTCATAGACCTAAGCAGGCTCAACACTTTTCTACATGTAGAAAAGTTCAAAATGGAAACTCCAGAGTCCATCAGGACCTCCCTGATTCCAGGGGAGTGGGTATCGTCGATAGATCTGTCGGATGCTTACCTACACATCCCCATCCACCCAAACTCAAGGAAATACCTAAGGTTTTGCTACAAGTCTCAGGTGTTCCAGTTCACCTCCCTCCCATTCGGACTAGCCACAGCCCCCCAGGTCTTTACAATGATTGTAAAGGAGGTGAAACTAATGGCCCTCTCAAGAGGACTCAGAATTCACCAATACCAGGACGACCGGCTGATCAGGTCCCAGTCTCAGGAGGAAGCCCAAGTGAACACTCAGGCGGTGGTAGACCTAACCCAGTCCTTGGGGTGGATAATAAATCAGGAAAAATCAGAACTGAAACCTACTCAGGTGTTTTCGTTCGTGGGCTACGAATACCATCTAGATTCAGCCCTTGTAAAACCCACTCAAGAGAGATGGCTCAAACTTCAGGATTTGATCCTATGACTCAAGTCAAAACGTGTTTTGACTGCAAGATGTTTGATGTAGCTAATTGGGTTGCTAGCCTCAACAGAGAAAATGGTCCCGGAGGGACGCCTTCACATGAAGCCCTTTCAGTTTCATCTCAAGGAGCACTGGAGATATCCTCAGTCGCTGGACAACCTCCTTCCTTGGACAGAAGCCATTGCAGCCCACCTAGATTGGTGGCAAAATCCCTCAACGTGATGAAAGGTGCAGACCTTCATCCCAAAGACCACAGTATCCAACTCTTTACCGACGCGTCAAACAATGTGTGCTCTCCTGTGGAAGATCATGACCTGGTGCCATCACTACCACATAACATTGAAAGCCAGGCACATTCCAGGGTGCCTGAATGTGATGGCCGACCTTCTGTCCAGGTCCAACCAAGTGCAGACAACAGAATGGTCTCTGCATCCGCAGGTGTTCAAACAGATCTGCCAAAAGTGGTTCACACCTCATGTAGACTTATTTGCCCCTCACCTGAACCACAAACTTCCACTGTACGTATCTCCTGTCCCAGACCCAAAGGCTTGGGACATAGATGCTCTAAACATAAACTGGACGAACCTCACGGCCTATGCTTACCCTCCTACGGCTCTCCTTCACAAGGTGATCCAAAATATCAAGCAATGCCATTGCCTGATCATCGTAATAGCCCCAGGCTGGCCAGGGATGCCCTGGTTTTGGGACCTAGTGCAGCTCTCAACAGAGATCCCACTACAACTCCCAGTGTCAATGACCCTACTCAAAAAGTCCCACAAGTATGGGTTCCACAACAACCCACAACAGCTGAACCTCCACGCCTGGTGTCTAGGAGCGGACAACTCCAAGAACAAGGCTTCTTTGTGGAGGTGGCAGAGAGAATTGCTGCTCCTCAGCGGTCATCAACAAGGACCATCTACAAGTCAAAGTGGGCCCTATTTGAAAAATGGTGCAGAGAAAATTTGGTGGATTTCTCCACTCCATCTGTGAAACAAATTTCAGATTTTTTCATGTACCTGTACCAAGACCTAAATAGGCGCCCCTCGACCATAGAAGGTTACAGGACTGCAATCGTTGACACTTTGGGCCCAACGGCCCACCATATTGCACATAATGCAGACCTTCATAGGTTACTCTCCAGTTTTCACAGGGATCGTCCAAAAAGTTACAGAAATTTACCTAAGTGGAACCTCTCTGTTGTCCTCAACGAGCTCACCAAAGCACCCTTTGAGCCCATGAAAGACACAGACCTCAAACATCTTACTCTCAAAACTGCTTTCTTGCTAGCTTTGGCCTCCGGCAAGCGCCGCAGCGAAATCCATACCTGGGTCGCAAACAAAGTATCTAATCTAGGCCAATGGGAAAAGGTCGCCTTGTTCCCTTCTTCTGATTTCATAGCCAAAATTCAACTAGCAAGAGAAGGTTCTCAAAGTGTGTCTCCAGTGACTATTCCTGCTTTGACTACCATTGTAGATAGACAATTTAAAGAAGGCAGGACCCTGTGTCAGGTGCGGGCCCTGAGGTATTATCTGGACCGAACCAAAGACCTGAGAGGGTCTCGTTCCCTCCTTTTCATCTCCTTTAAGAAAGGACATACCTCAGACATCAGACCCGCTACTCTCTCTTCCTGGTTGAAACAAACCATCCTACTTTGCTACAAACAAGCAGATCAACAAGCCTTGGACTTGGTCCAAGTTAAAGCGCATGACATCCGGGCCTTCGCGGCCTCTAACGCCTTTTACGGTGGGGTATCGGTGAACCAAATCATGCAAGCCTGTCACTGGAAAGCTCACAACACATTTACAAATTTTTACCTAAAAGACCTTACTTGATCATACACCGACAACAATATGTATCTGGGACCCGTAGTGGCGGCACAACAAGTCCTAGATTCTTCCCCTCAGACCAGTTGTCCTCGGAAAGAAAAAAGGGGGGGAGGGGGGGGGCACATCCGCTACAACCAAGTCTTCAGGAGTCTCTCCCAGGATCTAGGTATTCCTTTACCTTCAAGATGTTATGGGTAAGGTCATTTTTGTTATTTAGTTTATCAAGTAATTTGTATTAAGGACTTGTTAAGTTGTCATTAATCTCATATTCAGGTGGCAAAAATTTATGAGATTTCCAACCATTGGGCTGGTCTGTCACTCGTGAAGGCCCCTTAGGGACCCTTAGACCTCGAAGTGAGCACTGCTACACTTCCGACCTACAATCAAACATCTAGACAGTTTTTAGCACTGTCCTTCATTCTACTGGCTCTTTACAGGCCCAGTCTTCGGGATCGGGGCACTGTAAATGGGACTCAGACTGGTATTTCTATCACTATTTCTATATATATTAATTCAAATCTTAGAAAAAAACATATCTTCCAGTCTCAGTTGTAATCCCGCCACCGGGCGGTTGAATTCAGCATTAAGTCCCACATGGTAAGCTATTGTAGCGTAATAAAATTGAAAATTTTAATTACTTAAATGTAGCTTTTATAAGCTACAAGCTTACCATGTAGGACTTAGAAAAGTCCCACCCTGCCTCCCCGCTGTTTACAGCTGAGGGGTAGGTTTTAGAAAATTTCACCGAGAAAGTAGTATGATTGGTCAGAAGTTATCACGTCACGACAACTACCAGTATTTCCTGCGGCTAACAAGAACTGTCTTTTTTTCTAAGACGTTGGCCCCGGGTGTGGCAACTCGAGAACAGCATTAAGTCCCACATGGTAAGCTTGTAGCTTATAAAAGGTACATTTAAGTAATTACAATTTTCAATTTCATGTGTATTGTGTACTTATGATGTGAAAGATACAGATGTTCAATATATATACCGGTATGATACATATACCTTAATGACAAGATTAGTATATGTAGTGCCAGTGGTTCATATGAACCAGTGACACTAATCAAAATATAAGGCATCTGTAATTAAGGCTAATAAAAAAGACAAATTATCTAGGAACAATTTATTCATTGTTACTTATTATTTATTGTATAAATTTGTCTTCTTAGGCAGACTCAAATCACTAAATAAACTACCAGAAGGGGCGCTATTAGTAACCTTGGATGTCTCATCCCTATACACAAACATTCCAGATAGGGAGGGCATTCTGACAGTAGCAGCACACCTGAGGCAAGATAGGACCAAAGATCCTATCACCCCATTCTTACTGAAACTACTGGAATTAGTATTACATAGCATGAACTTCGAATTTAATGAAGATCATTACTTGCAAGTAGGAGGTACAGCCATGGGTACTGCAGTGGCACCAAATTATGCCAACTTATTTATGGACAGGTTTGAGACGAGGGCACTCAGTAATTGGCCTAACAAGCCGTTACTATGGCTCAGATTTATTGATGACATCTTCATGATCTGGACACATGGCCGAGATGAATTAGAGAGATTCATTAAGTATCTGAATAACATGCACCCCAAAATCAAATTCACTTCAGACATCAGTGATACCCATGTCAACTTTCTGGACACAACTGTAAGAATTGACTCAGATAGACTCATTTACACCACTCTGTATGAAAAACCTACAGATACACATCTGTACTTACACTATGAATCAGCCCACCATAGCCCATGCCGCGAAAAAGGCCCATATGGACAATTCTTGCGCATCAGGAGAATTTGTTCAAAGAATGATGATTTCATTGATAATGGAATTAAAACGATTGAGCACTACATGAGGAGAGGGTACCCATTCAATACTCTCAAAAATCATATGCTCAGTGCAAGCAGGTTTACACAAAATGACCTACTTGAGGTTAGGACAAAAGATCCTACTACCCCAGTCATGACTACCAAATATGATCCACGTAACCCAGACATTAAGGGGTTCATCCATGACAATTGGAATATAATCCAACATAGCAATGACTGTGCTAACACATTCCCAGATAAACCCATCATTGGCTTTAAGAGATTACCAAATCTTAGAGATTTGCTTACCAGTGCTACCATAGCTTACCCACCAAATAATATGGAGCCGAAAAACCAATACCCACTCACTGCACGAGACTGGGTAAATGTAAATATTGCCCTATATTTTCAAGAAACAATGAAATTACCTGTAAAATCAGTGGGGATAAATACCAGCCCAAAAATCTCCCAAACTCAATATCATGTGAATTGAGTGATATTGTATATTTGATCACATGTAAAAAATGTGATAAATAATATGTTGGTGAAACAGGAAGGGCGTTCAGAGCACGAATCTATGAACACAAACTCTCAGTGAATAAACCAAAGGATAGCAGAGTAACCCGTGTTTCCAAACATTTTACTGGAAAAGGTCACTCAGCTAAGGATATGCAGTTTTCTATACTTGAATGGTGCACTCCCAAATACAACACTCCATCTACAGCCCACAGAAGGAGGCGTGAGCAGTGGTGGATGTGGAATATTGGAGCAATCCACCCAATAGGCATAAATCAATTTATTTGAAATTTGTGCATATTTCGGTCTTTTAATCATTTCACACTCATGGAAGACCACCTCCCCTTTGCTTAATTATAACAATTACATGACAAAACTTATCATTTAAACAATTAAAAAATTCCAAATTTTAATTTTTTTAAAATCAATCAGAGCCCAAAGGCAGAGTGATACTTAAAGTGATAGACTTGTAAACTGGGACCTTGAAAAAATAGGACATGTGTGCCCATTTGCAGTAAAAAAAAGTAAAAAGATCTTTCTGTGGGGGTTATGAGATTTAAATTAATTTGGATCTGAATAGTAGTAGAAAAAAATTGTTGTCACTATTTTATACAGTTATTTTTGACAATTAAAACACACGTCCACTTGCCCTCTGTATTTATATAATCAAAGTAACCAAAGGTCCAATGGGGCAGGGCAACATTTATGATTGTTAATTCTGTTTTTGTTAATTATTTTTACAGGAGACTAGAAAATTAAAATATATAATAATACTAAAAATACACAAAACATTATCCAGTAAAGTGTATGTATAATTTTAATTTCATATTTCATTCATTTCAAGATTGGAGAAAATTAGTGGTATAACTCCGGTGTGACCCCAGAGTTATTTCTAGTAGCTGACACTTGAGGAGCTGAACCCCAGCTACTGAATCTCAATTGCAATTGTATGCAGTGTGCCTAGACAATAAAGTTAAGGCAATCAAATATAAGATTGTGGGATTTGTTGTTTACTATATACATGAATTTATAATCCCTTTCCCCTATCCTTTTTACCCCACAGCCCTTAAGGGCTGTCGGGGTATTGTTTTCACCCATGGTGTCCGGATGGGCGGGCGGGCGGGCGTCCAGGCGGGCGGGCAGAGAAATAGTTTGTCCGGGCTGTATCTCAGAAACCGTAAGGCGTAGGAAGTTGATACTTGGTAGGGACATTGGTTAGGGGGTGTAGGTGTGCAACGTCATGGTCTGACCTTGATTTGACCTTTGACCTTACCGTAGTGACCTTGTGTTTGAAAATCTTGTCTGGGCTATATCTCGGAAACTGTAAGGTGTAGGAAGTTGATACTTGGTAGGGACATTGGTTAGGGGGTGTAGTTGTGCAACGTCATAGTCTGACCTTGATTTGACCTTGCCGTAGTGACCTTGACCTATAAAATGTTGTCCGGGCTATATCTCGGAAAGTGTAAGGTGTGGGAAGTTGATATTTGGTAGGGACATTGGTTAGGGGGTGTAGGTGTGCAACGTCATGGTGTGACCTTGATTTGACCTTTGACCTTGCCGTAGTGACCTTGACCTATAAAATTTTGTCCGTCCTATATCTCGGAAACTGTAAGGTGTAGGAAGTTGATATTTGGTAGGGACATTGGTTAGGGGATGTAGGTGTGCAACGTCATGGTGTGACCTTGATTTAACCTTTGACCTTGCCGTAGTGACCTTGACCTATAAAATCTTGTTCGGGCTATATCTCGGAAACTGTAAGGTGTAGGAAGTTGATATTGGGTAGGGACATTTGTTAGGGGGTGCAGGTGTGCAGTGTCATGGTCTGACCTTGATTTGACCTTTGACCTTTCCATAGTGGCCTTGACCTATAAAATCTTGTCCGGGCTATATCTCAGAAACCGTAAGGTGTAGGAAGTTGATATTTGGTAGGGATATTGGTTAGGGGATGTAGGTGTGCAACGTCATGGTCTGACCTTGATTTGACCTTTGTCCTTGCCATAGTGACCTTGACCTATAAAATCTTGTCCGGGCTATATCTCGGAAACCGTAAGGTGTAGGAAGTTGATATTTGGTAGGGACATTGGTTAGGCTGTGTAGGTGTGCAACGTCATGGTCTGACCAGGATTTGACCTTTGACCTTGCCGTAGTGACCTTGACCTATAGAATCTTGTCCGGGCTATATCTCGGAAACTGTAAGGTGTAGGAAGTTGATATTTGGTAGAGACATTGGTTAGGGGGTGTAGGTGTGCAGCATCATGGTGTGACCTTGATTTGACCTTTGACCTTGCCATAGTGACCTTGACCTATAAAATCTTGTCAGGGCTATATCTCGGAAACCGTAAGGTGTAGGAAGTTGATACTTGGTAGGGACATTGGTTAGGGGCTATAGGTGTGTATTATCATGGTCTGACCTTAATTTGACCTTTTACCTTGTCGTAGTGACCTTGACCTTTAAAATCTTCATGGACCTTTGGGTCTGTCTTTTGATGCAGATTAAGCAAAAGTCATATTAGAATTTATTAAGAATTTTACTTTCATAACTTCCCATTGTAAGAGATAGAATTTCATCAAGTGAGCCACAGGTTTTGCTCCAACACCACAATAAGCATTCATTAAATGTATTACCACTTCTGTATGCATGGTAATATTCAAACCATCTAAACCACAATTCGGCCATGCAGATGTAGGTAAAGAATGTTGAATTTTAGTTTACTGATTAATGCTGTCATCTTGTTATTGAATTATCTTGTTTTAATACTTCATCTTTATATGCATTATCTTTCTTTCAAACATTATTTCTCCATTTAAACATTGTTTGGATCGTTATATAACTGACAGTGCTCTGAAAGTATCCTGAAGTTTGTACTGGTACAGTACTTCTATATCTCATGGTGTTGAAAATATTTCCCTAGGCTGTGGGGTACGGGCATCTCTGATGCTATTTTATGTTTTAAGATTTAGTGTATTGTACACATTGACATAGATTGTTTTGTTACAGAATGCTGAGGGGCCCAAAAGAATTAAAACACTAGAAGTAAAATTAAATCTTTTTAAAGATAAAGTGTTTGCATAACTAGAACTGGAATTAAACTTTTTAAAGTTAAGGTGCTTACACCACCACCACTATTACATGACAAAACTTATCAAACGAGGATAGCCAAACCTAAAAGTGCTTATAACTCACTTATTACTGGTCGTAGAGGTTTGGGATGGTAAACCAACCTATAGGAACTCATGGGCTGGGAATCTTTTTGTGTGGTCAGATTTGACCTTGGACCCCTCCTTCAAGGTCAAACGAAGATAGTCAAACCTAAAAGTGCTTATAATTTGCTTATTATTGGTCGTACAGGTTTGGGATGGTAAACCATGTTTTAGGAAATCATGGGCTGGGAATCTTTTGATGTGGTAAGATTTGACCTTGGACCCCTCCTTCAAGGTAAAGGTTCAACAAATATAGCAAAATCTAAAATTGCATATAAATCACTTTTTCTTGGTCCTAGAGGTTTGTAATGTGAAACCATCCTGTAGGAATTCATGGGCTGGGAATCTTTTGATGTGAACAGATTTGACCTTTGGCTCCTCCTTCAAGGTCAAATGAGGATAGCCAAAATTAAAAGTGCTTATAACTCGCTTAATCTTGTTCCTAGAGGTCACATCAACCTATAGGAAATCATTGGCTAAGAATCTTTTGATGTGGTCAGATATCACCTTGGGCTGCTCCTTTAAGGTTAAGCGATGGTTGATTGGCTTTGGTGAGTTTTCTTTCTGGTGGATACAATTTGCATCAGTTCTCAGATGCGCTAGGTCTAGTTACTGGCTCATGTTGATTATCTCTAGATGGCCCGCTGGACAGGAGATTATGTATGGTATAGGTCCATAGCTAAGTGAGTAATAGCACTGGTAGCTACTTTGAATAAAGTGCTTCTAACTCAAAAATGACTACATTTACAACGTTTTGGTAAAATATGTTGTTCAGCTACTTTCTCCATGCCTACAAGGTGGTAAATTTTTCAGAGGTCTGTCTCAATATCTACGTGAGTAATAGCTATATTCAGTTTTTAACCGTGACCAAAATGAATAAATGATATTTTTCTTCATAACTGTTAGAGTTACAATAATTTTGTCAAATATTAATTTTTAGAGCTGTAGGTCCATAGCTAACTGAGTAATGGCTACTTTGACAGTTCACCATTGAGTAAATCTCTTACAGCTGGAAATCTGTTTTCACCTATCCTTACCAAGGTTTCAAGATATCTTCCCTGCTATGAAATTTTGCCTGGCTAACATTTGGTCTAGTTTGTTCAATTTGGTTGGTTCCTATGGCAACAAATTTGAAAATCTGAGGTGACCAAACTTAAAGGAGCCTATATCTCCCTTATTATTGGTCGTAGAGGTTTTGGATGTGAAGGCAACTTATAGGAAATCATGTTCCCGGAATCTTTTGCTGGTTTCAGATTTGACCTTGGATACCTCCTCCAAGGTCAAATGTGGTTCTTCATACCTATAATGACCTATCCTTACCAAGGTTTCAGGATATCTTCCCTGCTATGAAATCTTGCCTGGCTAACATTTTGGTCCAGTTTGTTCAATTGGGTTGGTTACTATGGCAACAAATTTGAAAATCTGATGTGACCAAACGTAAAGGAGCCTATATCTCACTTATTATTGGTCATAGAGGTTTTGGATGTGAAGACAACTTTTATGAAGTCATGTGCCCCGAATTTTTGCTGGTTTCAGATTTGACCTTGGATCCCTCCTCCAAGGTCAAATGTGGTTCTTCATACCTATAATGACCTATCCTTACCAAGGTTTCAGGATATCTTCCCTGCTATGAAATCTTGCCTGGCCAACATTTTGGTCCAGTTTGTTCAATTGGGTTGGTTACTATGGCAACGAATTTGAAAATCTGAGGTGACCAAACTTAAAGGAGCCTATATCTCACTTATTATTGGTCGTAGAGGTTTTGGATGTGAAGACAACTTTTAGGAAATCATGTGCCCCGAATCTTTTGCTGGTTTCAGATTTGACCTTGGACACTCCTTCAAGGTCAAATGTAGTTTTTCATACCTATAATGGCCTTTATCTCCCTTGTTATTGGTCGAGGTTTTGGATGTGAAGACAACCTATAGGAAATCATGTGCCCCAAATCTTTTGGTGGGGTCAGATTTGACCTTAGATCTCTCCTTCAAGGTCGAATGTGGTCCTTGATACCTCTAACGGTCTATATCTCCCTTATTGGTCGTAGAGTTTTGGATGTGAAGACAACTTATAGGAAATCGTGTTCCCGAATCTTTTGGTGGGGGTCAGATTTGACCTTGGATCCCTCCTTCAAGGTTGAATGTGATATTTGATACCTATGATGGACTATATCTCGACTATATCTCCCCTATTATTGGTCATAGAGGTTTTTGATGTGAAGACAACTTATAGGAAATCATGTGCCCCGAATCTTTTGGTGGGGTCAGATTTGACATGTCACGCTTCAACCATGTCCCGTCCGGGCATACACTGCGTCGAGACACAATCTCTAGTCTTATCAATTGTAGTCATCTTATTGATCTTACAGCAATTTTGAACCTATCTCAACCTTCAAAAGCAATCTTTTACATCTTAAGTCAATCCTTAGGGTTTGATAACCAATTGGATGGATCAGAAATTATTGCAAACTGCTTGGGAACCCATCGGAAGACTACTTGAAGCAATCGCAGTGTATTTAAGTGGCGCGTCAGGGGGTCTTATTTATTTTCAAGTAAGTTTGATTGATTACCACTGCCACCGCCGCCGGATTAAATTGGTCTCCCTTGAATAACTTCTTGGGCTTTCAGATTTTTCTTTCCTTCTAACCTTTCTTTAAAACTATGGGGGCTGCAAAAATTTTTGGGATACTTTGCGGAGACCTTTGCTTTACTTAAGGTAACCTTAAGCATTTTTCAAAAACAACCTGTCATCGTGTTTCGGAAAAAAACACCTGTGCTGTAAAACTTATCAGGTACATTCTAGACCTAAATCCGCAGGTCGCAAAGGATTGTCTGTTCAATCGGACCATAGATGCCTGAATGGGAGAGGCGTTTTATTTTCATAATTTTTTTAAAAATGGGTACTTGGTCTGTATCTCAAAAATGGTCAGGATTTCGGCGTTTTGTTGGAATAACTTATTCAGCTACTTTTTGATGATCTTTCACATGCCAAAGTTTTAGCCCTGTATCTGCAATCTTAAGGTCACCTTAATGTAAAAAAAGGGGTTTTAGCCCTCCAGTTCACTTAGTTTTTGACTTTTTTCAACCAAACTTGGCATATATATTAAGATTTACCAAAGGATTATCCTGACATTATGGCGACCTGAAACTGTTAATATAATTGGAACTATGATTTTGCACAGTTATTAAAGATGAAAATAGGGACATTCTTAGTTTCTTTCCACCGTGGTGTTCCTATACAAGCACAGTCATGGTGATCTTGAAGTAAAAATGAGGGTTTTCAGCTTCCAACTGACTTACTATTCAATGACATCATTTCAACGTGACACATTGATTAAGTTTAAGGAAGACTTTTAATGACCTTTTTATTTAAAATTCCTGTTGTTAAAAGACTTTGCCCAACTTAACATAATAAATATATAGTTTTTCCTCCCACCTCATTTATTTTTAGACTTTTTAAAACCACACCTGCCACATGTATATTTAAAACAAAATTTCTGTTATCTGACAAAGCTAACCTAGTGTTTTTGAAGTTATGGCATCTTCAAAGAAAAAAAATGAGGTATTTAGCATGCAATGATGTGGTTATTAATATATTGCAGCTGATCAGTGTTCATATAATATAAATTCCCAATTTTTGGCACATTAAAAAAACCTACCTTCTTCTGATTCCATTCTTATGGAATTGTGTGGATATGACTTTTTCTTTTTGGGAAAAAAGCTTTAATTCAGCTTTTGTTTAGCAGCGGGAGTTGTTGATCTAGCTACTTATTCGCATACACTATGTAAATTGGGGTGCACAGAAAAAAAGCCAGGTGGAAAAAATGACGGGAAAAAAGCCTGGTGAAAAAAAAGCCTGGTGGAAAGAAAACCTGGTGTATTTGGAAAAACGTGGTAAAAAAGCCTGGTGTTTCTTTTTTTCTGTACATTTTGTTCAAACAAAAAATACAAAGTAACACTTTATGCATGCTCTACAAACTTTTATACATATACCTCCTCAGAATTGGGTCTTGAACATAGATTAAAACCTTTCATTATTGCCAAAGGGAATGCTAAGTTTTCAAGTACCTACTGTCTAGTTCAGCACAAAGAAATCAGACTAAAACCAGTGGCTGGATATAGTTGCAATTAGTAATTTATACATCCCACAATTAGGTGTTCCACTTTTAGCCTGGGAACAAACTTTAATTACAAATCCAAAAACCGTTTATTGTAAGGTGATAGAAGGACTCCAGAGCCACTTCAAATGAACCATTTTATCTACTTAGGATTGGCTCTTCAACATGGCCATATCTACTTGTAATTAGTGACATACACATCCGGCATTTTCCTGGGAATCCAACCATAATTGCATGTTTAGAAAAAAGTTTTATTTCCTTTAGTGATATACTGGCATTATTTTAAAACAACCTCTAAAAAAGCAAAATAAATTTACGTAGTTTTGTATTCTATATTGATAAAAACAAATTGTACTAGAAAAATAAATTCTATGTACCAAACACATTTTTAAATCAAATGGTTGAAATAGTGTGTTAGTTTTACGTCATCATTAATCTTAATATGTATCAAACCTAAAAAAGACACCAGGCTTTTTCCATCTTTTCCAAAACAGACCAGGCTTTCTTTCCACCAGGCTTTCCTTCCACTTCTTTCCACTGCCATTTTTTCCACCAGGCTTTTTTTCCTGGATTCGTAAATTGGTCAAATGTATAGACTTGACTTCTTTCAGAAGATAACATGACTGGAACAAAAAAAATTAATCATAAACAGTTGTTTTATCTTAAGCATAATTATCTTATAGAAATATTAAATATCAATGAATTTTTAGAGGCATAAAATGCCTGAAAGATATAGAACAAATGAATGTCCCTATCTACAGCCAGTTATAGTTTACTACAGTGTATCTTTATCATTATCTGTTTTTTTCTCCTCCAACTCTGTATTTGCTTTTGTGTGATATAATGGAAAAAGCCTTAATAATATGTAGATACCTTGGGCTTTCATGATATTCAGATATAGAGTCATGTGTGAATTAAAAATGTTAACAATAACATCTGACAACATGACTTTGTGTACTTTTTTTACAATGGAACAAATACGATTATCTTAAGCATATTTATCTTATAAAAATATAAAATAGAATGAATTTTCAGAGCCATAAAATGCCTCAAAGATATACAACATATGAATGTCCCTATCTATAGCCAGTTATAGTTTACTACGGTGTATCTTTATCATAATAAATCTAGGATTAAATATCTCCTAGAAAAAATTTACGATCCCAAATTTACAGCAAAAATGATATATTCTTTTCATAAAATATACCACTCTTTGAAACAGAATAAAGCTCACATTCTTCTTACAGTCTAATACTGCAACTGATACAGTTTCTAGATAATCCACTTTTCCATTAGATACAAAACACAATAAAGCTTACCTTCTCCTTATAGTCTCATACCACAACTACTACAGCTTTATTAACTCAAGTCTCCATCCAGAGCGCTCGCTTTTGTTAGCAAAAACCTTTTTCTAATTTGGAGAGATATTGGCAAAATATTGGGAACCTATGTTAAACTACACCCATGGATCGTGGATGTTTTTTTCAACTCGGGAGTAGGTTTACGATTGGATCGCAATAATAGAACAACCCCATTACTTATTAAGCAAGGTGATGTTGCGAGATTCACATTTTGTACTTTGTCCACAGAAACGTTTCTTGAAGTAAACAGACAGTATGGATAGTGTAGTGTGGAATGATGTGGAGGTAGACTTTGGAGGTGATGAAACTGGAAACTTTGGTCCACGTATGGAGACAGGATCAGCTCTCTACCAGCTGGACACAAATGCAACCATTTCTCCACAAGATGGTCAGGTACCTTAGTGACTGATACCTATTGTCAACAAATAGGAAAAAGTTCATATATTGACTTTTCACATTTTCAATATCGATTGATTTAGCCTTCCAGATTTCAGTATTGTTACCAAGAGAGCTAATTTCAATGTACTTTCTAATATCTTTGAAACTTTTTGAAACTCCCATTTCCTTATATGTGTGGTAATTTTGACCAGAATTGAGAAGTATTTCTTTGACAGAGCAGAATTTGTATAGTTTGTAAAATGAATTACAGTTATGTTGTACTTTTTCAAATTGTGCTTCATTCACATTGATTTAATTCATAATATTTAGTGTTGTCATTTCACATATGATGTAGAATATCTTTACACTTGTTGGTTTTACTTTCTCAGAATATGAGTCTCAGGATTTCAGTACCTGACTTTTTTTTTGTTTAATTGTAGATTGGAAAGGTTCCAGATGTGTGCGGATTTGTTACAGAAGGAAGTGTCTGTATTTCAGCCAATCAACAACTGGCTCTTTTTCAAGAGTCTTGTCATAAATTCCTATTAACCCTTTCATATGGTAAGCCATTAAAAAAATTTACATGTATATATATTGTCATTTTTAGAGCTGATGTGTTGGTATTGTTGCATTGGTTTGCACTGTTTGTGTATATGTATGTGTATATTGAATTTTCCAAAACTGTAACACAGACAAGTGGATTGTTTTATTTATCAGCTTTTTATGTCAGCTGACTTGTCAGTCAGCTGACATTATGTCGTCACTCTGCGGCGTGGGCGTACGCGTCCGCGTCCGCCTGAACAACTTCTCCTCCAAAACTACAAGGCCTAGAGACATGCTGTTTTTTTTTTAAAAGGTACCTTATCTATCGAGGATGAAAATTTGTTCAAGGCATGCAAATCTATCTGTTCGTCTGTTTGCTACAGCCATTACAAGGGAGGTACCCCCACCAAAAGTGTGAAAAATTCAACACTTTATCACAATTTTCTCAGTGACTATTGCAGGGATTTCTCTCATATCTTGCATATTTGTACTAGGCCAGAGGTAGATTCTCTTGTGTGAGTATGAGACCTGGATCTGTCTTATTTTTTTTTAATAAATTTTTTTAATAATTTTAATGCATTAAAATTCATGAAATCATGCACTAAATCACTTATTACTTGAAAAGTGTTGCATTTAGAGCATTTTGTTAAAATATGTTATTCAGCTACTTCTTTCAAAGCTACAACATGGTGAGTAACTTGGGTGTCTGTCTCAATAGCTAAGTGAGTAATAGCTACTTTTGGGCTTTTCAGTAACTTCCATCAGGAGTAAAATCACTTGTAACTTGAAAACTATTGCATTTACACAATTTTGTATAAATATGTTATTCAGCTACTTTTGGGTCAGCTATAACATAGTAAAATTTCAGACCTGTAGCTCATGGCATAGCTGAGTAATAGCTACTTTTAGGTTATCACTGTTGAGTAAATTACTTATAACTTCAAAAGTATTCCATTTAGAGTATTTTGTTTCAATATGTTATTCACCTATTTCGGAGTCAGCTATAACATAGTGAAGTTCCAGACCTGTGGCTCATTGCATAGATGAGTAATAGCTACTTTGAAGTTCACACTGTTGAGTAAATCAGTTGTAATTGGAAAACTATTGCTCTAACAGAAATTTGTGTAAATATGTTATTCAGCTACTTTTGGGTCAGCTATAACATAGTGAAATGACAGGCCTGTAGCTCATGGCACAACTTAGCAATAGCTATTTTTAGGTACTGACTGTTGAGTAAATGACTTGTAACTTGAAAAATATTGCATTTGGAGTATTTTGTTAAAATATGTTGTTCACCTACTTTTGGGTCAGCTATAACATGGTGAAATTACAGACTTATAGCTCATGGCATAGCTGATCAATAGCTATTTTCAGGTACTGACTGTTGAGTAAATGACTTGTAACTTGAAAACTATTGCATTTACAGTATTTTGCTTAAATATGTTGTTCACCTAATTTTGGGTCAGCTATAACATAGAAAAAATTCAGACATGTAGCTCATTGCATAGCTGAGTAATAGTTACTTTGAGGTTATCACTGTTGAGTAAATCAGTTATAACATGAAAACTATTACATTTACAGTATTTTGTTTAAATATGTTATTCACATAATTTTTGGTCAGCTATAACAGAGTGAAATTGCAGACCTCTGTGTCATGGCATAGCTTACCAATATCTACTTTCAGGCTCTCACTGTTGAGTAAATCATTGTATCCACTGGATAGCCGCAGTGTGTAGAGAGATTTCACCATTACCGCTCTAACGAAAAAAATATTATAGCTAGCCTTCTCAAGTTTGCAAGGTATATTACAGGGTGCACCACAGTATTCTATTGGTAGGCTTTATGTCTAAATTAGGCCTGTGGCTAAATTACTTGCCTACTAAAAATGAGTAATTCTGCATTTTCTCTAAAAGTATTGCAGATAGCAAATTTTTCTCAAATAACTCATTCACCTACTTTTGGGAGAGCTTTCACATGCTGAAGTTTCAGACCTGTAGGTAATTACTCACCTACTCAAAATGAGTAAATGCGAATTATCTGTAAAAGTATTGCAGATAGCCAATTTTTCTCAAATAACTCATTCACCTACTTTTGGGAGAGCTTTCACTTGGTGAAGTTTCAGACCCGTAGGTAATTACTCACCTACTGAAAATGAGTAAATGCAAATTATCTCTAAAAGTATTCCAGATAGCCAATTTTTGTCAAATAACTCCTTCACCTACTTTTGGGAGACCTTTCACTTGGTGAAGTTTCAGACCTGGAGCTAATTATTCACCTACTCAAAATGAGTAAATGCGAATTATCTCTAGAAGTATTGCAGATAGCCAGTATTTCTCAAATAACTCATTAATATGAAAACAACTTATAGGAAGTCATGGGCTGCAAATCTTTTCATGTGGTCAGATTTGACCTTGGGCCCCTCCTGCTTATTATTGGTCCTAGAGGTTTGCAATGTGAAAACGACTTATAGGAAATCATGGGCTGCGAATCTTTTGATGTGGTCAGACTTCACCTTGGGCCCCTGCTACAGGGTCAAATAAGGGTAGCCAAACTTAAAAGTGCTTCCAGCTTGCTTATTAACGAAAAATGCTGTTTATCTTCTAAACTATGTTAGTTGGCCTTTGTCGGTGGATACATCCAGCATCTGGCCACAGATGCGTCCTTAGTCTAGTTTATTCTGTTTTGTTGAAATTAGATGCAAAATAGATTAGCTCTTATAATATTTAACTCTGATATTATTTCCTCAGGTCCTAATGAAACAGATAAGTTCTTTATGAACAAAAGTATAATCTATATTGTAAACATGCATGGAATGAAACAGTTTCATTTAAATGAACAAGTTGTGTTAAAATGCAGTTGGAGGATAGCTTTTCAGTCCACTTTTCTCCTGGCCCTTATTATGCAGATCATTTGCTAACAAGTTTGGAGTATGAATACTTGCTGCTAAGCTCTATGCTTTTGTGTGTTGAACCTAACTTATGGCAACACGTGGAGTCCACTGAGGGTCTGTCCTGCTCTGACCTTAGACAATGAATGGTAAATAAAATTGGAAATTTGACTACAGACAGTATTGGTTATGATATAGTTTCATTTACCCAATTTTGTGTTCTACAGATCACATGATTGATTTTCTGGCCTGTGATGAAGATGGCTCGTTTGTTGTGCATGGGACCCGAGATGGAGATGTCCACTTTCTGGATGTGATCACTCAGCAGCCATTATTCTCCAGAGTAGGTTTTTATGACAAAAATAGAATTTAAGACACGTTGAGATATTTATTGCAACTTTTGAGGAAAGTATTGACTCTGCGTAATTGTGATATTCCAGATTGCCTTATCACAAACTTACCTAAATTATGCTGTTACGAAATTATTGATTTTTTATCAAAGGTTCGCATCAGTCAAATAGAAAGTTTTTTTACCCTTTTCAATCACCACGTGCTATCCCTAGAATGCTACCGGATTTCTGTTATATTTACTGTGTTTTTCATACTTTTGAGTAAAAAAGGACTATAAAATGTTAAAGTTTTTGTAAACTTTAATGTGTATTTGCTTTTATATAAATTGTGGAAATATTGACTTATCCAATTAACTATTGTACAGTTTTCTAAAAATATTAAAAGTAGCTGCTAATACACTTGTTTTTGCAGCTCGTGTAAGCACACATACATTTTACAGTTTGTGATAAAATATATTGTACTAAAATAAACAAATCCTAAATCCACAGAATTTTTCTTGGTGGAAACAATTTCCAGAACGGTAATTGTAAGCATTACTTTTAAACCTCTCTGTTTTATGCAATGGTGCTTGAAATGCAAATTTCGGAGAGTGAAAATTTAGTTAACAAATCGAGTTATTTTCAAAATAGATGGTTTCATAATAAAGGTTCTGCTTAGCCATTGTCTGCTCATAATCAACACTGTCTTCACTGGACTTGCATCAGAATAAAGCACATCCTCTTAATAACGTAGAGCATTTTCAAGGCCAGTTTTTTTCATCCAATATGGTAGTTAGGGTAGTTATGGTGTTATCCATGCAGGAAATGGTTTTCAGCTGGAAGTCTCAGCAGACACAATGCCCACAAGTCACTCTGTTCTTGTTTCTTTTCATTCAGAATCTGGTGTCCAATCCAGACCCCGACAAGCCATGTTTCCATCACATCAGTTTTACTGCTCTGTCACCAGATGGAGTGTATGAGCTGTGTGTTGTCTCCTCGCACCAAGTGTTCATCTTCAGCAACCTCCAGCTCCAGCTGCTTAATGAAGGTAGTTACATCGAGCAACAACTCACAACAGGGAACAATTCAAGCTATTCATTGTGCAATCTCTTGCGAGTAAATATGGCGAACATTTCAAGTTGCACTGATTACATCTACAGTTCTGGCTGTGCCAACTTTACCCTACAATTGTACTTTTTTCAATGTGACATGCAAGGAGTAGGAGGGTTTCTTATTTTTATTCTTGCTGAGGTGATATTGTCAGTCAAAGCTATTACAGGCCTTTGATTAATGAAAGCTAATTGCATTTAGTTTAGTGGATTATATTAACAGTTGATAGATTAGTGGATGGTATCTTTGGATGGTTTAAATGGTTTTAACGTGTTTCTGCAGGTAATATCAGAAAAGATTCTCAGTGCATTTTCACATGTTACCATGAGCATGAATCAAACTCACTTGGCCACAAAGGAGAACCATATCAATAAAAGCCAAATTTGTCAACTACTTGGCCACTGAGGAAAGTTATTTAAATATGTCCCCAGACGGAAGTCAGGGATATATTGGTTTTATGTCTGTCACACCGCCACCACCACCGCCGCCGTACGTTTTGACTTGTGTGCGCGATAACTCAAAACTGTTGTCACGGATTTCATTCAAACTTGGCACACACATGTATTTGGGTCAGGAGAGGAACCCTATTTTAAGGTGACCTTAAACTCCCAATAACAAAGAACTTATGGCCACCTTAAGGTCAGAAATTTGACTTTTTGCCACTTAATGCCCTCTAGGTCACAGACTATTTGGCTTATCTGGCTCAAATTTTACCTGGCAACACATTACTATATTCTCCTTACATATACCAAAAATAAAGACTTTATGTTAAGGTTAAAATTGTTTTTGAGGCCCATAAAGACCATACTTAGACATTTTTTTCGACATTTTTCTCATATTTTCCCCTATAACTCAAAAGTGGTAGTCTGACAAGTCTGTAACTGTAATAGATATAACTTCTACATGTACTTTAAGTTTATGAAAAATTTTAAGTCTGTAACATTAATTTTAAGGTCACCCTAAAGTCTCTAAATTGCCCACAGACAACCAATTTATGACTTTTTGCCACTTTGACGGCCTATAGCTGTCAAATGATGCGACTGATACAGCTGCAATCTCATCTGGGAATATATGATTATGTTCTTTTTACATTTACCAAGGCTTTAAATGGACGTTTAACCAGTGTATGAGGACCATAAACACCCACCTGAGTGACCCTTTTACAACATTTTCAACATATTTGGTCCTGTAATCTGGAAATGGTAAGTCTGACACAGGTAGTACTGTAGTACATATAACTGCTGCATGAAATCGTTGTCTGTCAAAAAATTTAAGTCTGTAACTTTAATTTTAAGGTCACCTTAAGGTCTCTTAAATGCTCACAGACCCCCAATTTATTGACCTTTTTACTACTTTTACGCCCTATAACTGTCATAATATGCGCCTGATACAGCTGAAATATCATCTGGGAATATATTTATATGTTCTTTTTTCATGTGCCAAAAACCAAGGCTTTAAGTAGACATTTAACATGTATGTGAGACCCATGAATGATCCACTCAGAGGACTTTTTTTTTAAAAATTGACCAGAAAAATGAAAAAAAAAATGGTTTGACCAAAAAAAATGAAAAATAGTTTATAATAATTGTGAATCACACATAATGGGTGCTGCAAAAAATACCAAGTGAATGCTTGTGGTGTGAGAGATGGCCTGTCTGGGGATATGTTGGCGTTGAGTCGGCGCAATCTAGTTAAAAACATTTTCACCGATGTTATATGATGGAGCATTACAATGTTTTAAGATTGGCACTCAGTCTGTCAACACAGTTTATCCGCATTTGTTTGCTGGGTACCCAGTCGAAGCCATAGATCTGATGTGTGTGTGTTTTCAGCACTAGAAGACAACAATGTGGAGAAGTTACTGTGCATCAAATCAGCCATCCAGCTAAAGACAGTGGACACAAGTAGTGTGCACACTGACCGCTGTCTGTACACTGTCCTGGTGGACAGCAACACCCTCATCACTTGTGTGAGTCTACCTTTGATTGACCACTCTTTTCAACCTTAGGTTTAAATGTTCAATACCCCTGTTCTACTATCCTGAGTTCTTTTGGTAATTGCTCCAATCTATTGTCATGAGCATAAGAATATGTAAAGTATTGCATATCATAGATTTCATATATAGCTCATATGGTTGTGACTAGGGATGGGTCGGTAGGCCTAGTATCTTGGTATCGAGAGCATTTTATTGAAATACCATGATGACATTTTAAAACCGCCACTTTGCTTGCCAATGTTTATAATGGATGGAAGAGTTAAAATATTAGAAACATACCCAAAATCTGAAGAAATTATAAGCTTTTATTCCATATTTTCATTTTTTTACAGACTTTTATAGCAATTGATTTTATAACTTTATAACCTCGATCTCATATAATGGAAAGAAAACTTAAAATATTGGAAACAACCAAAAGTCTGAAAAAATCACACTCTTTTATAATGTATTTTAGTGTATTTGGGAACTTTTATTGCGATATCATTAAGTGGAAACGTCCATATTTGGTTGGGGTGTACTAAAACACAGAATCCTGAAATCGGTGCAGTTTTGCATTGGTGACCTCCCAATATACACGTCCCTAGTTGTGACTGACTTAAAGGTTAGGTAATGATAACCCTGATACTGTGTGTTGATGGTGCAGGGTGAAGGTGATCATGTTCTGTGTCTGTGGGAGAGGTCAGAAGACCAAGTGTTTTACCAGGTGGCAACTGTCCCTAGCTATTTCATAGAGGGTAAGTAGACCATGTGGACTTTTCCTCTAGTTTTTAATCATCAACTTAAAATTGTTGTGACCTTTTTTGGGGGTGCAGATTTAGTGATTTAGAGATCAGTTTTTTACTAGGGAAAAAAATAAAAATTTCTGAATCGTGATCATTATATTGCTCTGAATTTCCTGCTCTGTTAAAAATTTGATTTGTCTCTGGAAGAGTGCAGACATAATTTGCAGAAAAATTATGAACTCGTAAATGTATTTATATCCTTGCCCTAAAACCCAATAATTATTTTGAATGCAACTGACAATGTGAGGATTTTTGTCCCTGTAGTATTTTCTGTAGTTATTCAGGTCGTCGTTGCAGGATTTTTCCAAATACATTTAAAATGTTGAATGAGTTGTTATATTCTCAGGTGTTGCCATCAAGCAAGGATTCTTGACTTGTTATGGGAGATCTTTGCTGACTTTAGATACTGAGGTAAGTACAGCTAATGTTTTTTCTCAATGTGAAGGTTGTTTGTAATGAAGAACATAAGCTTTGAAGAAAGTCAACGTTGTGGTTTTATGCCCCATTCAACAGCTAGGGTCATATTATTAGATAGAACAGGCACCCAACATTACCAGTTGTAGGAGTATAACTGACACAGAGTGATAATGTGTGGTTTGATTCAAATTTTTCCTTGTCCAACCATGTTCAGAATGTCTGCAAAAGTTGTTTTGTTAAACTCCGTGATTTCAGACATGTCAGGCGGTTTCTTACTCATGATGTTTCTGTGCTTGTGGCTGATGCTCTTGTTAGTAGTCGGTTGGATTATTGCAACTCACTTTTCAGGAGCTTCTCCCAGTTCAATCTACGCAAATTATAGTGCATCCAAAATGGTGCAGCCAGAATTGTACCAAACACCAGTCGATACACCAGTATAACTCCTGTGCTTAAGAAAATGCGTTGGCTTCTTGTTAAACACCGCAGTGTTTAAGACAGCCACACTTGTTAAAAAGTTTCTTCACACAGGTTTTTAGGCAGGTTGCATGTAACCAACCCGCCTATTAGATTGATATATCCGACGTCCGTCTGTCCATCCACATTTTTCGTTTCTGGACTCTAACTCAAAAATGGTTTATCTAATCGAGTTCAAACTTGACAGGGACATAGATCACCATCATAACTAGGTTTGTTTCGAAGTTGGTGTAATTCCGTCCGTTCGTCTGTCCGTTTTTTGTCCGTTTGTCTGTCTATCCATCTGTCCGTCCACATTTTTGTTTCCGGACTCTAACTCAAAAACGGTTTGTCCAATCGAATCAAACTTGACAGGGACATAGATCACCATCATAGCTAGGTTCCTTTCGAAATTGGTGTAATTCCGTCAGTTCGTTTGTCCGTTTTTTTTTTGTCCATTTGTCTGTCCATCCACATTTTTCGTTTCCGGACTCTAACTCGAAAATGGTTTGTCCAATCGAATTCAAACTTGACAGGGAGATAGATCACCATCATAGCTAAGTTGCTTTCGAAATTGGTGTAATTCCGTCCTTTTGTTTGTCCGTTTATAGCATAGATACAATTATGTAACCTAGATTACAAGTTTTACTTTTCTTAGCATGTCTAACACATTCACCTTAACTGCGTGACCTAACATTTCTTTCCTTGTTTCTAAATGTAATTACAGCAGTCGCTAACCTTATTTCTTCCTGCGCAACCCGCCTTTTGGGGCATCTTTGACCCTCTTGTCCTTGGTATTTTGCTCCATATCTTTTTTCCTACAGCAGTTCTTATAGTACCAGTCACAGTCAAAGTTATGGCAATTTCCATTTCATTCCAAAGTTCTAAACTTCTGTTCATAAATCGGTCAAACAGTTTGGTAATAGTTTTGCTTTTGATGCTCCCACTGTGTGGAATGCTCTTCCAGATGCAATTCGTGCCTCTCCCTCCCTGGCCTCTTTAAGAATGCAGCTTAAAACCTACCTGTACACCAAAGCATACCCACCTTAGATCATCCCCTAGCGTTATCTGTGGTGCTTGACCCCTCTTCTGTCTCTGGATACTGATGCTTTTTATGTCAGCTGACTTGTCAGTGAGCTGACATTATGGCATCACTCTGCGGCGTGGACGTACGTGTACACGTACCCATTAGCGACTTCTCCTCAGAAACTACAAGGCCCAGAGACATGCTGTTTTTTTAAAAGATAGCTTATCTACCTAGCACGAAAAAGTGGTCAAGGCATGCAGATCTGTTTGTTCGTCTGTTTGCTAGAGCCATTATAAGTGAGGTACCCCCCATCCCAAGCATGAAAATTTTAACACTTTATCACAATTTTCACAACGAATTTTACTGAGCTCAAGTTTTTCTGTGTTGCCACAAAATATACCAAAAATAGCATGACATATTTGATCTATATTTTGCAGGTACATGTAACTGATGTTACAGAAATGCCCTACGACTACATTGAGGTGACCTTAAACTCCCAGTAATGATTGCCAAGGCAACACTTTTTTTCTGTTTCATGGACTTATAAATATTTTTATCAGTGCTTCCCATTCCACACCACCGCACAGACTGGCTGTCTGGCAAATTTGCCAAAACCAGCAGACCGAGGCCGACAAATATGTGGTCAGGAGAATTGGTCTTCACTTGGAGTGGCAGTACTGCACCAGGCTAGAATTTTACTACCACCATTCCATGACCTTCTCAGACTACTTGTGTTTGAAAAGCTTTTATATACGCATATTGCAAATTATGGTTTGGATGGTTTGAATATTGCCCATATTTATTTGTAACCTGTGACTCACTTGATGAAATTTTATCTAATAAAACAATAACAATACAGTTATGCAATAATACAGCATAAATAGAATAATACAGTACTTAAAAATGCAAAAATGTTTTGATCTGTAACATAGGACTCCCAAAAAAAATTACTGGGATACCATTTTTATGCCAGCAAGGAACAACGGAAAAAATCGAAAAAATACATGCACACCTGTCTGTCTGTCTGTTCCCCAGAGCCATTACAAGTGAGGTACCCCCAGTCAAAGTGTGAACATTTCAACACTTTAACACAATTTTCTCATTGACAGGATTTATCTCTTATCTTGCATATATGTACCAGGCCGTAAGTTGATTACCCTGTGTGAGTATCAGGCCTGGTTGTTTCTTAATTATTTTTTATATATTTTTGAAATAATTTTTTAAATGCATAAAAATCTTAAATATCTTACAACTTGAAAAGTATTACATTTAGAGCACATTTCTACAAATCTAAGTTGAAAAAGAAATTTCTGAAAAAGTCCTGGAGAAGACCTGTAAGGTAAGGTGATCTTACACTCCACAAGATTAGACAATGATGTCACTCGTTTGCTATCCCACAAAATGGCAGACAATTATAAGTAATTCTTTCTTTCCTCCCTGAAGAGAGGAGGCAGACATGACCCATCTTGCTAAAATGCATTAACTTATGTGGGCATATGACTAGCAGTTTAACAGCAGTTACCAAAATGATACTGTATTGAATTCTCTGCTGACATCTAGTGAAAATTGGCAAGTGACAACTTTCTGTGTTTGTCTCTCTGTCTGCCTGTGTGCATTTGTCATAACCTGTATATTGGATCTAGGTTACATTTTTACCCCACAGCCCTTAAGGGCTGTCAGGGTATTGTTTTCACCCATGGTTTCCGGATGGGTGGGTGGGCTGCGGGAAAAGTTTGTCCAGGCTGTATCTCAGAAACCGTAAGTTGTAGGAAGTTGATACTTGGTAGGGACATTGGTTAGGATGTGTAGGTGTGCATCGGCATGGTCTGACCTTGATTTTACCTTTGACCTTGCCGTAATAACCTTGAGTTTGAAAATCTTGTCCGGGCTATGTCTGGGAAACCTTAAGGTGTAGGAAGTTGATACTTGGTAGGGACATTGGTTTGGGGGTGTAGGTGTGCAATGTCATGGTCTGACCTTGATTTGACCTTGCTGTAGTGACCTTGACCTATAAAATCTTGTCCTGGCTATATCTCGGAAACCGTAGGGTGTAGGAAGTTGATACTTGGTAGGGACATTGGTTTGGGGATGTAGGTGTGTAGCATCATAGTGTGACCTTGATTTGATCTTTCTGTTGCCTGCTTTATCCTGTCACTCACCAAGGTCTGTACCAACTCTATATGTGACCAATTCATATTGGTCACTGATTGCTTGTTTGGTTTTGTTGCATGTTAGAGTCCTCTTATATGGGGAAATTAAGTGCTATAAAAGTCCAATTAGAATTAGAATCCTAATGTCTGAGTTATTTCAGTGAAACATTTCAACTGACTACTTTCTTGCCATTATATAAAAAAGTGGCAGAATGTACAACTTTAAGCATAGAGATTTCAATATATGAAAGCATGCTGGACTTGTGCTGAGAAACTTAACTTCCTGTAAACTAATTTTAAGAGTTGGGAAATACAAAAGCAAAATATATGTCTCGCATCTGGAACCAGTGTTACAACGGAAGATTTGGTACTGTTTCTGTAAGTGATATCTGTTGATGGATTTCTGTCATGTGATGTTCACAGTAATGAAAAGGCCAGATTCTAGAGGAATTTAAGGCCCATTAATAAAAAAATTATTGTTCCAAAATCTGACAACTGTCAAACAAGTAGAAGTTGTCAGTGGTGTTGGTATGGCCAGTTTTTTACGGCTTTTTCTGCATATGTTGAGTAATGATATCTTGTTAGCAAGGTTTCATTTTACATTCTTAACTCTGTGTTCAACCAGCAAGTCTCTGGGACCATCAAATTCTGACCATGTGAACACACAGAGACACCTTTATTATCTGCACATCTTTCTTGTTCCAGGTAATCTGTTGAGATAGTTGTAATATTAAAGCACCTTGATTAGACTTGGTAATCTACTCTGTCTTATGTTTGATGCACAGAACTCTGTTTTCATTCATGATGTTCCAAGTGTTTGGGACCTTTATTCTTTGTATATCTTACATGTGCTAAGTAATTTGTTGATAACTGTTTGATGTTAATACACCTTACAAATGCTTAAATACTCTACTCCGTCTTATAGCCCTGTTTGATGCTTCCAGTGTGTATTGGGTCTTTGGGGCATTTATTCTTCATGTATGTTACATTTTGCTAAGTAATTTGTTGATACGCTTATTGTGCTGATTTTGATGCACTCTTTGGCTTTTTCCCAGGGTGTACTAAGTCTGTGGGATCTTCATACTCTGACCATGTTGAGACAATGGGATGGTCTGAACATCAAGCAGTTTCAGGTCCTAGAAGCAGGTGGCACCAGCAACAAGTCAGATTTTAATACTTTTTAATTTTTTCTTTGTCTTAAAGTTTAAATAGTTGATTTACTGTAATTACTGTGGTAGTGGAAAGTGAACGTAAATGAAATTTTCAAAAAATTTAAGAAAGTAACAAGTATACTATCTTGTACTTACTTTTGTTCGAGGGATACATGTATCAGAATATCATATTTTTAATGTCAGCAATATTACAAATGTACAATTTGATGGCACATTTAGCCATTGACACCCCAAGTTAAAAAAAATAATAGGATACCAGTTTATCTACTGGCATCATAATTTCACCAAATCACTATGAAGTCATGATATACTTTCCATTTTAAAAAAAGAATGTCATTTCACTCTGATGAAATGTTCATGGTGAGCAAATTCTCCTCCGAAACTACAAGGCCCAGAGACATGCTGTTTTTTTTAAAAGATAGCTTATCTACCTAGCATGAAAAATTGTTCAAGGCATACAGATCTGTTTGTTTGTCTGTTTGCTAGAGCCATTATAAGCGAGCTACCCCCCACCCTAAGTATGAAAATTTTAACACTTTATCACAATTTTCTCAGTGACTATTTCAGAGATTTCTCTAATATCTTGCACATATGTACTAGGTCACAAGTAGATTCCCTTGTGTGAGTGTCAGACCTGGATCTTTCTTAATTATTTTTTTATGAATTTTTAAAATAATTTTTAATGCATTAAAGTTAATGAAATCACGCACTAAATCAATTATAACTTGAAAAGTATTGCATTTAGAGCATTTTGTTAAAATATGTTATTCAGCTACTTTTTTCATAGCTACAACATGGTGAGTAACTTGGGTGTCTATCTCAATAGCTAAGTGAGTAATAGCTACTTTTGAACTTTTCAGTAAGTTCCATCATGAGTAAAATCACTTGTAAATTGAAAACTATTGCATTTAGAGAATTTTGTATAAATATGTTATTCGGCTACTTTTGTGTCAGCTATAACATAGTAAAATTTCAGACCTGTAGCTCATGGCAAAGCTGAGTAATAGCTACTTTTAGGTTATCACTGTTGAGTAAATCACTTATAACTTGAAAAGTATTGCATTTATAGTATTTAGTTTCATATGTTATTCACCTATTTTGGGGTCAGCTATAACATGGTAAAATTCCAGACCTGTGGCTCATTGCGTAGCTGAGTAATAGCTACTTTGAAGTTCTTACTGAACACTAAATCATGTATAACTTGAAAAGTATTGCATTTAGAGCATTTTGTGTAAATATGTTATTCAGCAACTTTTGGGTCAGCTATAACATAGTAAAATTTCAGACCTGTAGCTCTTGGCATAGCTGAGTAATAGCTACTTTTAGGTTATCACTGTTGAGTAAATCACTTATAACTTGAAAACTATTGCATTTACAGTATTTAGCTTCTATATGTTATTCAGCTACTTTTGGGTCAGCTATAACATAGTAAAATTCCAGACCTGTGGCTCATTGCATAGTTTCGTAATTGTTACTTTGAGGTTCTTACTCAACACTAAATCATTTATAACTTGAAAAGTATTGCATTTGGAACATTTTGTTAAAATATGTTATTCAGCTACTTTTTCCATAGCTACAACATGGTGAGTAACGTGGGTGTCTATCTCAATAGCTAAGTGACTAATAGCTATCTTTGAACGTTTCAGTAACTTCCTTCATGAGTAAAATCACTTGTAAATTGAAAACTATTGCATTTAGAGAATTTTGTGTAAATATGTTATTCAGCTACTTTTGGGTCAGCTATAACATAGTAAAATTTCAGACCTGTAGCTCATGACATAGGTGAGTAATAGCTACTTTTAGGTTATCACTGTTGAGTAAATCACTTCTAATTCCAAAACTATTGCATTTAGATTATTTAGTTTCAGTATGTCGTTCACCTATTTTGGGGTCAGCTATAACATAGTAAAATTAAGACTATAGCATTTGCAATATTTTCTTTAAATATGTTTTTAACTTACTTTTTACACCTTAACAGTTACCTTCTTACTTTCCTTCTGAACACCATTTATAGGGCACAACTTTTGTGTCCTTTTCTTCTGTGACTTCTACTCTGAAATTCAAAACACACAGTCAGCTGACACAGAGCCCGTTCACGGGCACTGATTGCTTGTTTGAAACTTGAACAGGAAAACTGAAATTTTGTGATCAGCTGCTTCAGTGTTATGTTAGCATCATATATGTCGTCTGATCATCAGTGCTGTACAGCGGTTTAAAATACATGTAGTCATTTCTAGTGCTGTCGCGACACTCGCTACTTCCGATACTATCGTTTGCTAGGTCTATTATGAGCGATAATCGGGTGCGTTTTTTCAAATCCGATTGCAAAGATATTGGCATATTTATATAATAAAGATAGAATATCTTTTAAAAGTGAAGGATTATTCAGCATTTTAAAATATATTTTCGGCCTTTTGACAACACAGTCCATACAAATCTAGTCACATGACCTATCAGGAAAGCATTAAACCATTGCTCGAATGTAGTTTCGGAATTGCATCTTTATTTTTTTCACACTTGGTAAGTCAATTTAATTGACGTAAAGCTTTCAAATAATCTTTAAAAACACTAGTTCTGTTTATTTGAGGCATACATGATATTATATAGCCATTATACAGCACTTTATAAAGTCGGAATTAGATAATTATTTTAATATACTGACAGTTTTCAAAGTGTTCCTACGTTTGACAATGCATAAACAACCAAAATAAAAGGACAAATATGACCCTAAAATGATGTATGCGGGTAAGAAACAATATATTATTTTACATTTTAATTAAATAGTTTCGTTTTGAGATAAGTTTATGAAGTCAGCATATGTCAGTACTCAGTCGGCCAATGTGGGCGATATTCGATGTTAATTTGCACTAGCGAGTGACCGCACTAGTCATTTCATGTGTTCACACAACTTATGCCTGATATATCACACAGCAAGGCATCAGTGAAGGTGGTGCTGCTGGTGGAGGAATCCAATAATGAACACATGAAAGTGATGGTGTGTGAATTGCCTGGTCTGCAGCCAGTCTATACCCTGGAACTCAGTCATCATGTGGTCTTACTGCACAGCTACCCACGAGAGGTAATTACTGCTATATTTGAGCTAACAAGACAAAGTAACATTTCATATGTATATAGGTCTTTCCAGGGTGGCTACTCTTGGTGAAAAATGTGGCTTAATATCCATATTGTAAAAACTGGCCTGCATCCAGGTACTCCAGTTTTATAGATTAACTGACTGGAAGTACCAAAGCAAATATGGCGATTGATGTGAATAAATATATTGAAAATAAATTGTCAGATATCTGAAAATATGGAAAGTTAGGTTAAAATAAATATTACATCCACAAATCAGATTATGGAAATCAATGATACTTCAGCAGTTTTATAGGAACCCTGTTTGATAGTTCACACTCAGTTTCTCAACATAGTCGGCCTGTTATTAACAGTCTTATTATTTCTAAACTTTAAATGTTGGCATTTCTGTAAAATTTGCCAAAGTATGATAAATTTTCAATAAGTAAACTCTTGTACTCTAAATGTACTCTAAATTGTTGATCAGTTGTTGAAATTCCTTTGTATTAGTGTTACTATCGAAAGAAAATTTGGAAACTGGTGTAAAAGTAAAATCCCCCCCCCCCCCCCCCCCCCACACACACACACACACAAAAAAAATAAATCACCTACTGATTAGGCACACTATTCATTCACAAAAAAAGGGGGCAACACTTTTAAGTAGTGATGGGTCGGTACCAAAAATCTCTACATCGTTAATACGTCAATGCAAAACCGTACCGATTCCGGGATTCCGC
Organism: Sabellastarte sp. h YS-2021; assembly: GCA_964017235.1. Taxonomy (NCBI): domain Eukaryota; kingdom Metazoa; phylum Annelida; class Polychaeta; order Sabellida; family Sabellidae; genus Sabellastarte; species Sabellastarte sp. h YS-2021. The sequence continues at coordinate 154,379,862 of OZ024928.1, read as the reverse complement.
ATTTTACTACACCCCAACCAAACATGCACGTTCCTCTTAACGACATCACAATAAAAGTCCACAAATACCTAAGATATTAGATAAAGTGCAGAAATTCTTCAGATTTCTGGTTTGTTTCCAATATTTTAAGTTTTCCTTTATTTATATGAGCTGATAAGCGAGATTAAGGTTATAAAGTATTGTAACCATAATATGACAGTTCTGTTCAACATAATCGCTATAAAAGTCTGCAAAATGCACGAAAAAATATGAGATAAAAGCTTATAATTTCTTTAATTTCTGGCTTCTTCCCAATATTTTAAGTTTCCTTACATTATATGTGTTGGCAAGCATAGTGGAAGTTACAAAATCTCGTCACGGTATTTCAGTCATACCAACCCATCCCTGCTTTAAAGTACATATATACCAGAGTACACTTTAAAGACCTAAACACATAGCATATTTGATGTAAGGGGTATGCATTTGCACTTACATGGGTTACATTTAAATAGTGGACAGGAAGTAGTGCTCTTTGATCAGTTAATAAAAGGGGGTGTTCTATCAGATCAAAGAAAGTCATGCAAGCAGAATTTGTGTAACATTATTGTATTCACGGACGAAAGTCGGGGATACTTAGGATTCAGTAGCTGACACTGCTCTGAAAGTATTCTGACCTTTGTACTGTTTCACTACTTCTATATCTCATGATGTTGAAAACAATTTCCTCCAGCAGTAGGGTACGGGCATCTCTGGTTTGTAATGTGAAAGCATCCTATAGGAAATCTTGCACTAGGAATCTTTTGATGTGATCAGATTTGAGCTTTGGCCCCTCTTTCAAGGTCAAATGAGGATAGCCAAAATTAAATGTGCTTATAACTGGCTTATTTGTGTTCCTAGAGGTTTGCAATGTCACAACAACCTATTGGAAATCATGGGCTAAGAATCTTTGTGTGTGATCAGATTTTACCTTGGGCTCCTCCTTCAAGGTTAAGTGATGGTTGATTGATGAGTTTTCTTTCTGGTGGATACATTTTGCATTGGTTCTCCGATGTGCTACGTCTAGTTACATTTGTATCTTTCATTAAGCAAACATTTTGTTTACTTAGTGTCATTACAAGTTGCTCCCATAAACACTTAGCCCCCCTCCCCACAGGGGTATATTTGTGTCAACCATAATACTCTGTATGTCACGCTTCAACCATGTCCCATCCGGGGATACACTGCGTCGAGACACAATCTCTAGTTTATTTATTTATTTTGGGATTCTACGTCACTTTCAACACTTTACAGGTCATATCACAATGGGTAGTTGGAAGGGCAGAGGAAACCAATAAAAGAAATATAAAATTTATATCTAAATTTATTTATTTAAAAGTATAAATTTCATTATTATTCAATATTTAGTCTAAAATATAATGCTAATACCTGTTAATTGTTTATTAGATATATCATGGATTACAATTTGAGCAGAAATAATGGGTATTAGGAAATATAAGTAATCAGGAAACAGGTGCAATTATACAATAGCAATCAAACAAAATAAATATCACTTAAACAGTGTTCATTTTACTACTCGTTTCCGCGTCTTTTGTCGCTATACTGGGGCGAAAAGACGCGTACACGTAATGATCCCGAGTCGCAGTGACGCATAAATCTTGCATTATCGCCCACGTTTTCGCTGTAAATATTGGGAAAATTAGACAAATTTTGTTTAAAAATCAAATAAAAGGACACATATATTGTCTTTTTAACCCAATTCCTCCATGTTTCCTTGCTTCTAAATGCCTTAATTTGATTGGTTGAGCGGAAACGGCACTGTCCAATCTTACTTCGTTTAACAAAAATTCTGTATTTATCAACAGAAAACACGTTTATAGTATGTGATTTAAACTTCACCAGTAGCTGTAAATTTCCACTTTTTCATAGTTTTGTTAAATATATATAGAAATAAATATCTATTGCACAACAAGATTTTATTATCCAGCTTTTTAATATTTTCACTTTTTAAAGTTTATTTTTGCATAATGCACTCTTACAAGTGACTTCAAAGACAATTGTTAACAGGTAACAACAAACATTTTAAACTACTGTGGGACAAACTTGAAAAGTTGCATCTATGTTAAATAACAAATTTTCGGCTGGAAAAAAGTTAAATAATAATTTAACTTAAACTTTACATGGTATGTTATTGCTTTAAAACCAGTTTTTTTTGTTTGTTTTTTTTCAAAAAGTGGCGAATTTATATCCATTTACATAAATAAATGTCCGGAGTTTTTTTGTATGAAATAAAAAGATTTAGATCATCATGTAATTGTTTGATCATCATGTGATGATTAAAAAGTCTCTCAAATGACATTTTTGGAAATCTAGCATTCATTAAATGAAAAAATAAAAGTGTCAATAGTGTTTAAAAAATATAAGGGGGGCTTTTGATCATCATGTAATTGTTTGATCATCATGTAATGATTAAAAACATTTTTTTTTTTTTTGGATCTAAAAAAAAGTCTCTCAAATGACATTTTTGGAAATGTAGCATTCATTAAATGAAAAAAATAAGAGTGTCAATAGTGTTTAAAAAATATAAGGGGGGCTTTTGCCCTACCCCTCTGAAAATGAGGGGGGCTTTTGCCCTCCTCCCTCATATTTAAGGGGGGGCTTGTGTCCTACCTTCCAAAAAAAGAGGGGGTTGTGTCAGGGGGGCTTTTGTCTGTTCCCCGTCCTCAGAGGTGGGAGGCGAGAGTGTTACAACTCTGCCACCGTGGCCCCGCTAATTCATTGTAAACCAGTGGGATAGTGTAATTTTCAGAGTTGAAGAATTTGCAAAAATTAATAATTATATCCCCAGACGAAAGTCGGGGATATATTGGCTTCAGGTCCGTCGCGCCGCCGCCGCTGCCGTAGAAATTTCCTTGTGGACGCGATAACTCAAAAACAAATTAATATTTTTTTTTCAAACTTGGTACACATGTTAAGGGTGCCCAAAGGAAGATCCCTATTTTAAGGTGACCTTAAACTCCCAGTAAAAAAGAACTTATGGCCACCTTAAGGTCAGAAATTGCACTTTTGGCCACTTAGAGCCCTGTAGGTCACAAACTATGATGTTCAGCTGGCTGAAATTTTACCTGACAACACATTAATATGTTCTTAGTACATGTGCCGAAAATCACGACTTTAAGTTGAGGAGAAAATTGTGTTTGAGGCCCATAAATACCCCCACTTAGGGATTTTTTGCTATACTTTTCACATATTTTGCCCTATAATTTAGAAGTGGTAATTCTGATGAGTCTCAAACTGCGCTAGGTATAACTTTGATATGTAATCCTTGTCTGTAGAAAATTTTAGGGCTGTAGGTTTACCCAAAGGGGTCGACTTAAGGTCTCAAAAGTGCCCACAGAGACCCAATTTATGCACTTTTTGCCACTTTCAAGCACTGTAGCTTTCAAACTATGTCTCTCATCTAAGTTAAATATCATCTGGGAATATATCTATGTGTTTTCTTATATGTGCCCCAACATTTAGGCCTTTAATAGACAGTTAACCTGTGTATCAGGACCATAAACACCCACCCGAGTGACCCTTATAAGACATTTTTCACATCTTTTTCCCTGTAACTTGGAAATGGTAAGTCTGAGAAGTTTCAAACTGTATTAGATATATATTCTGTGTGTAATCTTAGTATGTAACAGATTTTAAGTCTGAAGTTTTAATTTTGAAGGTCAAATTGAGGTCTCTAAAAGGCTCGCTCCCAAAGACCCAATATTTGGACTTTTTGCTACTTTTAAGCCCTGTGACTGTCAAACTGTGACTGATAGAGCTCAAATCCTATCTGGGAAGATATTAGTATGTTATTTATATATGTGCCAAAAATTAAGGCTTTAAGAAGACATTTAACCTGTGTATGAGGACCATAAATCCCCACCCGAGTGACCATTTTTAGACATTTTCACATATTTTTCCCTGTAACTTGGAAATGGTAAGTCTAAGAAGTTTCAAACTGTATTAGATGCATATTCTATGTGTAATCTTAGTATGTGACAAATTTTAAGTCTGAAGCTTTAATTTGAAGGCCACATTTAGGTCTCTAGAAGGCCCCATAAAGACCCAGTATTTGGACTTTTTGCCAATTTTAAGGCCTGTGACTGTTAAACTATGTGACTGATAGAGCTGAAATCTCATCTGGGAATACATTATTATGTTCTTTTTACATGTGCCAAAAATCAAGGCTTCAAGTAGACATTTAACCTGTGTATGAGGACCTTAAACACCCACCTGAGTGACCCTTTTAAGACATTTTTCACATATTTTGCTCTGTAACTTGGAAATGGTAAGTCTGAGAAGTTTCAAACTTTATTAGATACATATTCTATGTGTAATCTTAGTATGTAACAAATTTTAAGTCTGAAGCTTTAATTTGAAAGCCACATCGAGATCTCTAAAAGGCCCACAGAGACCCAATATTTGGACTTTTTACCACCTTTAAGCCCTGTGACTGTTAAACTATGTGATTGATGGAGCTGAAATCCCATCTAGGAATGCATTATTATGTCCTTTTTACATATGCCGAAAATCAAGGTTTTTAGTAGACATTTAACCTGTGTATGAGGGCCATAGACACTCGCCCAAGTGCCTTTTTGGACATTTTTTCCGTATTTTGCCCTGTTATTTGGAAATGCTTAGTGTGACAAGTCTTAAACTGTATTATATATAATTAAGCATCCCGCAAGGGACGCTTGTTTGTGTATGGGAGAGCTTCCGGCTCCGCCGGCTCCTGTGGCTCCGCCGGCTCCGCATTTTGTTTTCCTTATAACTCTGTAACCGTTAGGCGGATTCTTTTCAAATTTGGCAGGTTTAGGCAGTAGCCCTGGGGAATTTTTTTGAATATGCTGCAGTGACATTTCAACCAATCAGAGAGGTCACATGACCAAAAATGTCTTTTTTCGATGGGGAAGCTTGTCCGGATGATAACTTGAAAGGAATTTTATCAATTCACCTGAAACTTGGCAAATACATTCATTCTATTAAAATCTGGAAATCATTAGATTTTGGCATTGATTGGTCAAGAAATGGCCGAGTAATTAATGATTAATTAATCATTACGAATTTTCCAAATAAGGAAAACACAAAAATGCTTATATCTCGAAAACCGTGCTAGATAGAGCGATTTCGACGAAATTTTTGACCCACAGGGTATCTCTGCGGAGTAGTTTTCCCAATTTTCAAAAAATTTTTGTCTCGCCCAAAATGGCGGCCATTTTGAATTTTCGAAATTTTCGCAAAAATTGCAAAACACAAAAATGCTTATATCTAAAAAACCGTGCTAGATAGAGCAATTTCGACAAAATTTTTGACCCGCAGGATATCTCTGCGGAGTACTTTTCCCAATTTTCAAAAAATTTTTGTCTCGCCAAAAATGGCGGCCATTTTGAATTTTCGAAATTTTCGCAAAAATTGCAAAACATAAAAATGGTTATATCTCGAAAACCCTGCTAGATAGAGCGATTACGACGAAATTTTTGACCCACATGGTATATCTGCAGAGTACCCATGCCAATTTTCAAAAAAATTTTGTCTCGCCAAAAATGGCGGCCATTTTGAATTTTCGAATTTTTCGCAAAAATTGCAAAACATAAAAATGCTTATATCTCAAAAACCCTGCTAGATAGAGCGATTTCGACGCAATTTTTGACCCACAGGGTATCTCTGGAGAGTAGCCATGCCAATTTTCAAACAAAAAATTTCTCGCAAAAAATGGCGGCCATTTTGAATTTTCGAATTTTTCGCAAAATTGCAAAACACAAAAATGCTTATATCTCGAAAACCGTGCTAGATAGAGCGATTTCGACGAAATTTTTGACCCACAGGGTATCTCTGCAGAGTAGCCATGCCAATTTTCAAAAAAAATTTATCTTGCCAAAAATGGCGGCCATTTTGAATTTTCAAATTTTTCGCAAAAATTGCAAAACATAAAAATGGTTATATCTCGAAAACCCTGCTAGATAGAGCGATTTCGACGAAATTTTTGACCCACAGGGTATATCTGCAGAGTAGCCATGCCAATTTTCAAAAAAATTTTGTCTCGCCAAAAATGGCGGCCATTTTGAATTTTCGAATTTTTCGCAAAAATTGCAAAACATAAAAATGCTTATATCTCAAAAACCCTGCTAGATAGAGCGATTTCGACGAAATTTTTGACCCACAGGGTATCTCTGCAGAGTAGCCATGCCAATTTTCAAAAAAAAATTTTCTTGCCAAAAATGGCGGCCATTTTGAATTTTCGAATTTTTGCACAAAAATTACAAAACACAAAAATGCTTATATTTCGAAAACCGTGCTACATAGAGCGATTTCGACGAAATTTTTTATCTTCAGGGTATCTCTGCAGAGCAGCTATCCCAAAGAGCTTTCACTTGGTGAAGTTTCAGACCCATAGCTAATTGCTCACCTACTCAAAAAGAGTAAATGCGAATTACCTCTAAAAGTATTGCAGATGGCCAATTTTTCTCAAATAACTCATTCACCTACTTTTGGAAGAGCTTTCACATGGTGAAGTTTCAGACCCATAGCCAATTATTCACCTACTCAAAATGAGTAAATGCGAATTATTTCTAAAAGTATTGCAGATAGCCAATTTTTCTCAAATAACTCATTCACCTACTTTTGGGAGAGCTTTCACATGGTGAAGTTTCAGACCCATAGCTAATTATTTACCTACTCAAAATGAGTAAATGCTAATTATCTGTAAAAGTATTGCGGATACCCAATTTTTATCAAATAACTCATTCATCTACTTGTGGGAGAGCTTTCACATGGTGAAGTTTCAGACCCATAGCTAATTACTCACCTACTCAAAATGAGTAAATGCGAATTATCTCTAAAAGTATTGCAGATAGCCAATTTTTCTCAAATAACTCATTCACCTACTTTTGGGAGAGCTTTCACTTGGTGAAGTTTCAGACCCATAGCTAATTACTCACCTACTCAAAATGAGTAAATGCGAATTATCTCATAAAGTATTGCAGATAGCCAATTTTTGTCAAATTAATCATTCACCTACTTTTGGGAGAGCTTTCACTTGGTGAAGTTTCAGACCCATAGCTAATTTCTCACCTACTCAAAATGAGTAAATGCGAATTATCTGTAAAAGTATTGCAGATAGCCAATTTTTCTCAAATAACTCATTCACCTACTTTTGGGAGAGCTTTCACTTGGTGAAGTTTCAGACCCATAGCTAATTACTCACCTACTCAAAATGAGTAAATGCGAATTATCTTTAAAAGTATTGCAGATAGCCAATTTTTCTCAAATAACTCATTCACCTACTTTTGGGAGAGCTTTCACTTGGTGAAGTTTCAGACCCATAGCTAATTACTCACCTACTCAAAATGAGTAAATGCGAATTATCTCATAAAGTATTGCAGATAGCCAATTTTTGTCAAATTAATCATTCACCTACTTTTGGGAGAGCTTTCACTTGGTGAAGTTTCAGACCCATAGCTAATTACTCACCTACTCAAAATGAGTAAATGCGAATTATCTCATAAAGTATTGTAGATAGCCAATTTTTGTCAAATTAATCATTCACCTACTTTTGGGAGAGCTTTCACTTGGTGAAGTTTCAGACCCATAGCTAATTACTCACCTACTCAAAATGAGTAAATGCGAATTATCTCTAAAAGTATTGCAGATAGCCAATTTTTCTCAAATAACTCATTCACCTACTTTTGGGAGAGCTTTCACTTGGTGAAGTTTCAGACCCATAGCTAATTACTCACCTACTCAAAATGAGTAAATGCGAATTATCTTTAAAAGTATTGCAGATAGCCAATTTTTCTCAAATAACTCATTCACCTACTTTTGGGAGAGCTTTCACTTGGTGAAGTTTCAGACCCATAGCTAATTACTCACCTACTCAAAATGAGTAAATGCGAATTATCTCATAAAGTATTGCAGATAGCCAATTTTTGTCAAATTAATCATTCACCTACTTTTGGGAGAGCTTTCACTCGGTGAAGTTTCAGACCCATAGCTAATTACTCACCTACTCAAAATGAGTAAATGCGAATTATCTCTAAAAGTATTGCAGATAGCCAATTTTTCTCAAATAACTCATTCACCTACTTTTGGGAGAGCTTTCACTCTGTGAAGTTTCAGACCCATAGCTAATTACTCACCTACTCAAAATGAGTAAATGCGAATTATCTGTAAAAGTATTGCAGATAGCCAATTTTTCTCAAATAACTCATTCACCTACTTTTGGGAGAGCTTTCACTTGGTGAAGTTTCAGACCCATAGCTAATTACTCACCTACTCAAAATGAGTAAATGCGAATTATCTGTAAAAGTATTGCAGATAGCCAATTTTTCTCAAATAACTCATTCACCTACTTTTGGGAGAGCTTTCACTTCGTGAAGTTTCAGACCCATAGCTAATTACTCACCTACTCAAAATGAGTAAATGCGAATTATCTCTAAAAGTATTGCAGATAGCCAATTTTTCTCAAATTAATCATTCACCTACTGTTGGGAAAGCTTTCACTTGGTGAAGTTTCAGACCCATAGCTAATTACTCATCTACTCAAAATGAGTAAATGCGAATTATCTCTAAAAGTATTGCAGATAGCCAATTTTTCTCAAATAACTCATTCACCTACTTTTGGGAGAGCTTTCACTTGGTGAAGTTTCAGACCCATAGCTAATTACTCACCTACTCAAAATGAGTAAATGCAAATTATCTCTAAAAGTATTGCAGATAGCCAATTTTTCTCAAATAACTCATTCACCTACTTTTGGGAGAGCTTTCACTCTGTGAAGTTTCAGACCCATAGCTATTTATTCACCTACTCAAAATGAGTAAATGCTAATTATCTGTAAAAGTATTGCGGATACCCAATTTTTATCAAATACTCATTCATCTACTTGTGGGAGAGCTTTCACATGGTGAAGTTTCAGACCCATAGCTAATTACTCACCTACTCAAAATGAGTAAATGCGAATTATCTCTAAAAGTATTGCAGATAGACAATTTTTCTCAAATAACTCATTCACCTACTTTTGGGAGAGCTTTCACTTGGTGAAGTTTCAGACCCATAGATAATTATTCACCTACTCAAAATGAGTAAATGTGAATTATCTCTTAATAGTATTGCAGATAGCCAATTTTTCTCAAATAACTCATTCTCTACTTTTGGAAGACCTTTCACACACGAAAATGAAAAATTGTGAATATCTCGGAAAAGCTATTTCTTCTGCTTTAATGCTCGGCGGGAGATACACACCACGGCAGTGGTCTTGACAAAAATTTTTGTCTCCCCAAAAATGGTGGCCATTTTGAATTTTTCAAAGTTTTTGCAAAACACAAAAATGCTTATATCTCGAAAACTGTGCTATATGGAGCGAACTCAACAAAATTTTGGACCTGCTGGGTATCTCTGCAGAGTAGCCATGCCAATTTTCAAAATATTTTTGTCTCGCCAAATATAGCGGACATTTTTAATTTTTTTATTTTTTGCAAAACACAAAAATGCTTATATCGTGAAAACCGTGCTAGATAGAGCAGACTGCGCTGACTTTGGTTGCCACAACAGTATAAGGCTAGAAACGAAGCATTTTCTTAATACTTTAGCACTCACCTTTATATCCTTTTCGGGACGCTTTGTTTTTGCTATGCAAAAAACATTATCTTTTTTTTTTGCGAGCGATCCTCTAGTTTTTGTTTGTTATGTATGTCCCCCAAAAAGTTTCAGATCTGTAGTTTAATTGCTAAGGTCTCTTTAACAATTGTAAAATGCCCACAGAAACCCAATTTATGGACATTATGCCACTTTAAAGCGCAGTAACTGTCAAACTATGTGGGTTATAGAGCTGAAATCTTTGAATTTTTAAAAGGAAATGCCTGTCTATTTAAATTTTGAATATTAATAATGTTATGGCTCTCTTAGTCTTTTAAGAACTTATTTTTGTGTGTTATACCTCTGCTTGCTGAGTTTTTAACTTTTTAAAATGAAACTGGTTAAACGCCGGTTAAACATATTCAAGTAGACAAAATGGACACTTTAAGTGAGCTTTAAGTCCCAATATTAATGAAATTACAGTATAACCTCGCTTTTCCGGCCATCTATTATCCGAATCTCTGGATTAATCGAACCGAAATGATGTCTCCCTACATATAATGCTCGGTCAAGCGTGAGCGATAATACAAGATTTTACACAGTCTCGTAAACGATGAATTGTAGTGCTTTGTAAAAGGTACCATTCACAGAGATGCCTAACTTCTTTCATCTTTATCACCATTGTTACAATAGGGGAGGGATTAATTCAATTACACAACCCCGCTACACAACTTCTTTGATAATGCGCCAATCAATGAAAGTGTGTTCGATTGCGTTTCGCAAATTTATAATCTCCCGGAGTAGGTTCACAGACTGACAACGTTTAGAAAAGAAAAGACGTCAACAATGCATTACCAATCAAACACGCATGTCACTGAAGGCGTGTTCGCTTGGGGTTTTACAATAAATAATCTCCCGGAGTTTTTCAATTGGAAAAATGCGGGACGATGTTAATTTAAATGCTAACAATGCAAGTACCAACCGAACACAACCAGCTCAAGTCCGCGTAATATTTTAAATAAAAATAATAATAATATCCATGGATATGGAGCAAATAAACGACAACTGAAGGGTCACTTATATTATATAACACAAATATATTAAATTATTTTATTAACGAACACCAGCGTCTATGTATATTGCATAAAAACAACAATTCTTCAATTATCGCCCACTCGGTAACCCATAGACCGTGAATTTCGGTTTCCTTCATCTATCCGAACCCCTCGATTATCCGGCCGGATTGTATGTCTCCCATGGGGTTCGGATAATTGAGGTTCTACTGTATATCCGTATGTAGTAAAACTAGGGGATTTTTAACCCTCAACTAGCCCAGTTTTATTCAACTTGCCTCAGTTAATTTTGACACAGCTCCTACAGTTATGAACTCATTTCAGTTGATAATCATATACTTAAAATTCTCAATTCTTTTTGTATTTGAGTACCCCTTTTATATAGATTGTTTGTTTACCATTTATGCTGTAGCACTCCATCTCTTTGAGAGAACATGTAAACTGTGTAAAAAAGATGTAGAAGATGAGATACATTTTGTTTGTGTTTGTCCAGCTTTAGAGCTGATTCGTATGAAATATTTCAAAATTTTAAATATAGATAAATCTGAATTATTAATAGATCAATTATCAAGGGTATAATAGGAAAACGTCCCGAATGACATATACAGAAAAAATATATCACGAATGAAGATAACAATATTATACGAGTGCGAAGCACGAGTATTATATTGTTAATCTTCATGAGTGATAGATTTTTTCTGTATATGTCTGATGAGGGATGTTTTACTTTTAGTATCCACCATTTTGTGCGATTTATGGGTCAAATAATATGAATATTTAATGAGAAAACGTGAAACAGACTGTCAAAAAGAATGAGCAACACTGAATATAAAACTTCAATCTTTACCTTGCAATATCTCAGTCATTTCTGCATGGATATTTATGCAACATACATGAGCAGAAGCGCTAGAATAACACCTTTCTAATGATATACATATTTTTAAGTTACAAACTTTCCGAGATATTGTTGAAAAACCGGAAGTTAATCACACTCAATATCCATAGTACCGGGGCGCCGGTGTATACAAAAAAAATACATCCCGGTCTGTATTTCCCCGTATTTAGGGCAAATACGTCGCGTGGTGGATAATAATAACTCATATGAATGTCAATATGGTTATTAATTTTATTTTTGATTTGTGGCAAGAAAGAAAAAGTAAATTATATTGTTAATTTTTATGTATTGAATTGCTGTCTTTATTTACTGTATCTTACCTCAAAATATGTTTGCTCTGTTTGTTATTAACTCTCTATTTAAAGTGACTTATAAGCCCATATAGGGCTGGGTATTACTTCAATAGTTTTTGTATAATCCTTGTCAACATAATACATGTCACTATAATAAACTAATAAACTAAACTAAGTCCCAACCCACATCCCCCACCCGGATTCCCCCCACCCACCTCTGGGACCTCCAGCTATATTGAGTGACACTAAATAAACAAAGGTATTTAATGATATCAGATGAGAAACAAAGAACTCAATGGGGTTGCAGATCTTGTGTAATAGTGAGAGAGGTGTGGAGAAGGGGAGAGGGGTGGGGGTGGGAGGTGGTGGGCTTCATTACATATAACACAAAGGGGAGTCAGAACTGAGATTGTGTCACATATTTAGGTTGCATATATATGGACCACATATATAGGTATAGAGGAAATGAATAACTGAAAACAATTTGCAAATTCTAAAAATAATATAATAAAATAATAATATAAATAATTTTTTTTTAAATAATATTTTATTTGTGAACAAATATAGAAACAGATATGCGCTTTTGGGATTATGAATTTTAGAATGGACATTGAATCATCAATCATTTAAATACTTTGAAGGAAGATTGAAAAGTATGATGAGTTGAGTTAAAAATAATATTTTATTTGTCAACAAATATAGAAACAGATATGCTCTTTTGGGATTATTATTTTAGAATGGACATTCAATCGTCAATCATTTAAATACTTTGAAAATAGGTTTAGAGTTATCATTGCAGGAAGATTGAAAATATAATTTGAGTTATGTATTCGGCGTCTGCGGATACACCATCTTCCTTGGGAAGATATAAACAGAGTAGATTGATGTGCTGAAGTTCATATAATAATGGGTAATTATGTTTTTAAAAATTCCCGATCAAAACCTGTGGCGTGAGTGATGACCTGTCTGGGGATATGTTGGCGCCGAGTTGGCCCAATCTAGTTGATGACAGAAATTAATATACAGGTACCTTTGTAAATTCAAATTAAACATTATCATAATGGACAGGCTTATATTTCAGGAGTGTGTTATGTTGGTGGAAGGTGTGAATGAAACTGGTCCTGTCAGGTAGGTCAGATCTTTAAGTCTACATCTGTAATTTCTTTAGATCCCACAACATTCCATTATTGAGTTGTTCATTGTTCTGTAAGTCTGCCTCCTGAATGCCCTGATAATGTGGTTTGTAACAGAATCATGTTGGCTGTTTGACCTATCTTTTCACTCATGAAGATCAGGGATGATCATAGACCTCTGTCTAAGATCAAATGGATGGCATAATTTGGTAACCAGGAGACTACTTGCGTTAACCATTGACTAACTGGGTAACTGTTTTTGATGTATAATATGATTAGTATCATTGAGGAAATGCTGAAAATGTCTCGTGGGCATGTGTCCAGCATGCAAGCAAACAAAATGGTGAATTTTGAGGTCATAAACAAGAAGAAAATTCACTCAAATTGTAGGATAATTGCATATAAACATTATGTATGATATACATGTAGATAAAACACTTTGAACTGGTAACTTTTTAGGTTGTGACTGCAAATGTTAAGAAGTCTTACGATCACAAAATCCCACATGAGGTGCAGGGTTGAGATGAAAAACCCGCCTGGGTATTACCTGCCCGGGAAAACCCGGGCTGGGCAATACTCCAAAAGTGGGCAGTACTGGGCAATACTATTTTTTAAACCCAAATCTGGGGAAAAACCAATGATGAACTTTATTTAAGCTTCTTAATACTCTTTATTCAGCTAAATATGTGCAAGGTTTTGTTATAAGTATATAACATATATGTGCAAGGTTTTATTATAAGTATACAACATATAACATATGTATCAGCACTGAATGAGTACATAAATACAATTGTACATGTAATTGTATCCCCGGACGAAAGTCAGGGATACTTAGGATTCAGTACGGTCATGCCGCCGCCGCCGCAGAGATTTCCTTTTGGACGCGATAACTTAAAAAATATTTTAGTTAGAACTTTCAAATTTGGTATGTGGGTATATATGGGCAATGCCACGAACACTATTGTTTTGTGACCTTGACCTTCAATCTCAAGGTCACTGGTGGCCTCTTAAAGGTCAGATTTTGGCCATTTTTTCACTTTTTGGCCCAGTTCTCCTATACAGAAAGTCAGATCATCCTATGGCTGGTATATATAATACATATATATGTCCTCTGTAAGCATGCAGAAATTTGACCTTGAAACTCTTCATTGAAGGTCATCCACTTACCGCCAAAGTACCTGACCGAGGGTCATTTTTGGCCCTCTATTTGTTTGTTTGTTTGTGAACAAGATAACTCAAAAACTGACAGATGGATTTTGATAAAATTTTCAGGATATGTCCAAAATGGTAAAAGGAAGATACGATTACATTTTGGGATCCATGAAATTTAATTTTTAAAGACAGATAACTCAAAAACTTATGGGTGCATTTTGATGAAATTTTCTGGAAATGTCCTTAATGGGACGAGGAACAAGTGATTAGATTTTGGGAGTGATCTGGATCACTGTCTGGATCATCCGGATCCAGGCTGCCAGATGTGTTTGTGTACAATATAGCTCAAAAACTTATGGATGGATTTTGATGAAGTTTTCAGGATATGTCTAAAAAGGTAAAAGGATGAAATGGTTGAATTTTGCAAGTGATCCGGATCACTATATGGATCTTCTGGATCCATGAAATGTAAATTTTAAAGACAGATACCTCAAAAAGTTATGGATGGATTGTGATGACATTTTCAGCAAATGACCTAAATGGTACAAGGAACAAGTGATTACATTTTTGGAGTGATCTGGATCACTGTCTAGATCATCTGGATCCAGGCGGCAACATAATTTTAGGATGAATTTTGATGATATTTTTAGGATATGTTACAAATGGTAAAAGGAAGAAGTGGTAAAAGGAAGAAATGGTTCAATTTTGCGAGTGATCTGGACCACTATCTGGATCTTCTGGATGCAAGAAATATAATTTTTAAAGACAAATAGCTCAAAAAGTCATTGGTGGATTTTTATGAAATTTTCAGGAAATGTCCTAAATGGGACAAGGAACAAGTGATTAGATTTTGGGAGTGATCTGGATCGTCTGGATCCTGGCTGCCAGATGTGTTTGTGTACAAGATAAATCCAAAACTTATTGACGGATTTTGATGAAATTTTCAGGATATGTCTGAAAAGGTAAAAGGATGAAATGATTGAATTTTGGAAGTGATGCGGATCACTATATGGATCTTCTGGATCCATGAAATGTAATTTTTAAAGACAGATACCTCAAAAAGTTATGAATGGATTGTGATGACATTTTCAGCAAATGACCTAAATGGTGCGAGGAACAAGTGATCAGATTTTGAGAGTGATCTAGATCATCTGGATCCAGGCTGCAACAAAATTTTAGGATGAATTTTGATGATATTTTTAGGATATGTTACAAATGGTAAAAGGAAGAAGTGGTAAAAGGAAGAAAGGATTCAATTTTGTGAGTGATCTGGACCACTATCTGGATCATCTGGATCCATGAAATATAATTTTAAAGACAAATAGCTCAAAAAGTCATGGGTGGATTTTGATGAAATTTTCAGGAAATGTCTTGAATGGGACAAGGAACAAGTGATTAGATTTTGGGAGTGATCTGGATCATCTGAATCCAGGCTGCCAGATGTGTTTGTGTACAAGATAAATCAAAAACTTATGGACGGATTTTGATGAAATGTCTGAAAAGGTAAAAGGATGAAATGATTGAATTTTGGAAGTGATCCGGATCACTATATGGATCTTCTGGATCCATGAAATGTAATTTTTAAAGACAGATACCGCAAAAAGTTATGGATGGATTGTTTCAGCAAATGGCCTAAATGGTACAAGGAACAAGTGATTACATTTTTGGAGTGATCTGGATCACTGTCTGGATCATCTGGATCCAGGCTGCCACATAATCTTGGGATGGACTTTAATATTTTTAGGATATGTTACAAATGGTAAAAGGAAGAAGTGGTAAAAGAAAGAAATGATTCAATTTTTGCGAGTGATCTGGACCACTATCTGGATCTTCTGGATGCAAGAAATGTAATTTTTAAAGACAAATAGCTCAAAAAGTCATGGATGGATTTTTATGAAACTTTCAGGAAATGTCTTAAATGGGACAAAGAACAAGTGATTAGTTTTTGGGAGTAATCTGGACCACTGTCTGGATCATGTGGATCCAGGCTGCCAGATGTGTGTGTGTACAAGATAACTGAAAAACTTATGGATGGATTTTGATGAAATTTTTAGAATATGTCTGAAAAGGTAAAAGGATTAAATGATTGAATTTTGGAAGTGATCCGGATCACTATATGGATCTTCTGGATGCATCAAATGTAATTTTAAAGACAGATATAAGTGAAAGAACTAGTGATTAGCTTTTGGGAGTAATCTGGTACTATGGAGAATCCTGACCTGGTGCTCCAGGAAACAGGCTCAAGACCGACATATTCACGCCTTAACTATGTCCCGTCCGGGGATACACTGCGGCAAGCCGCAGTCTCTAGTCTTTACATTAGCATTATTGAAAGCAACTTAGGCATTCGGGTCATTTGAGGATTAGAATGGCTGCTACTTATTTCTATCCACTCACTGCCAGTGAAGCCATACTGTTAATGCAGTGTCTCAAAACCTTATCACTGACAAGCCAGAGTTAAGCTGACAAGCCAGAGTTTATACTGCCTGATGATAGCCCTAGAATAGGGACAAGTATAAACCCCTCTTTTTTGCATTACACTTGAAAGTGACACCAGTAGCAAACATGTTTGATTGTTTATATATGCTAATGGATACAGTTTTAATTCTGTCCACTGATTTAAGTGAAACAAATTCACACTTTGCAGGGTGTATAAAAATACCCAAAGAGATTACACTGCACTTATCTTCAATTTCTCTATGTCCTTTTTAAGTTTCTTTTGTCATTAAAAGTATATGATAAAACAATAAGAACTAATTTTACTGTAAGACAGTATTATGACCCCTTAAAGTCACTGTTTAATAACACAAATCTTATTCATAAAAATGTTAAAGTCTGCATTTGTGCCTAATACACCATTTGAGTCCAGTGTTACCCAGTTAAGACAATTTTTCTATAATTTATGTGACAGTATTATCATTTCTAATATTCAAGGATAATTTAATAACACTAGTGCTCTCTATAAAGTAGTTAAAAATCTGTCTTTTGGTTTAATAAACCCATTAAGTCCAGTATTACCCAGTATTGCCCAGTATTGGCCTTTATTACCCAGTTGGGACAAATTTTTATACGTGACATTCTAACATGACGACCTGCGCAGAAACGAGTTTTGAGTTCTATGCGCACACAATTATCCCGCAACAATCGCACTGCCCTTCCATCCGCCCCACATATTTCGTGGTTGGGTTTTAGAAATAATGTTGTTATGTTGTTTTTATTTATATTTCATTGAATATGAAATATTTATTGACTATTAAATATTGTAGATAATATTTATATAAAATATTCCTGTATCATAACATTGTAAATCTGCGTTTGTAAGGTACAATGGATGGAAGAGCCGGTTGCTAAGGGCATCACAATGTAAACAAACCTACGTAAAGCAATTTGTTCCTTGTAAAAATAAGAAATAAATGTAAAAAATCTGTTAAATAAACATAGATATCATGTTAGAATAGTAATAATCCACTCGTGATCATGGTTTGTATACGGCATTTAACCATGTCACTTCCGGATAATTTTACTCAGCCTTCGGCTTCGTAAAATTATTACCGGAAGTGCCATGGTTAAATGCCGTATACAAACCATGATCACTCATGGATTATTTCTACAGTAAGATGTGACAATATTATAACTTCTAATAGTCACAGACCATTTAATAACAATAGTGCTGTTTATAAAGTAGTTAAAATCTGTCTTTTCGTGTAATAAACCCCTTAAGTCCAGTATTACCTGGTATTGCCCAGTAATACCACTGGGCTGGGCAATACTCATAAAACCCGGGTCTTTCTCAACCCTGATGAGGTGATAAACCTAAGAAAATGGTCAACTGGTTCAACAATATTGGTGAAGGCTAGTGCTTATGTAAACTTATATTCTATTGGTCTGGTTATTTGTTTCAGCTTTACCTCTGTCCCATTTTTGCTGCACAGCTTTGAAGGGCTGTGCAGGTATTGTTTTCACCCATGACTTCTGGATGGGTGTTGGGGCCTGTGGGTTTGCAGTCAGGGAAAAAGCTTTTCAGCTGTATCTCAGAAACCCTGAGGTGTAAGATGTTTATAATTGGTATGGACATTGGTTGGGGGTGTAGCTGTACAATGTCATGATGTAGCCTTGATTTGAAATTTGACCTAACTGTAGTGACCTTGACCTTTAAAATTTTGGCTGGGCTATATCTTGAAAACTATAAGGTACAGGAAGTTGATATTTTGTAGGCACATTGGTTAGGGGTATAGGTGTGCAGCATGTCTCCTGATCTTTATACTGTGTCACTTCTATATCTCATGGTGTTTTAAACTACTTCCTTTGGCTGTGGAGTACAGCAATCTCTGATGCTATTTTTTAAACATATTGAAAAAAAACCTTTGGGCATGAACTTTTTTCTCTTGTCTTTTTAGATTTAACTGCTTTTCAATCCATATTTTCAATCATACAACTTATCTTTTAAGTTGAACAACCTATTTTGTCCACTTTTTGCATAACAGAGCTGTCTTCCTGTGAAAATGGAATGAACAACTCTGTCGATTAATATTTGCTGCTTCCCATGAGTGATCATGACTTGGTGTGAAAAGTTATCTTCTTGAATTGTGGCACTCTGGGACAGGTCATGACCCTGACTATGTTTAACGATTTCGAAAACAGCCTGACCACTGACTGTCGACTGTTTTGCGAGACTAGGTTCAAACAAGGGATTGTGGTACTATTCAAAATTTTTTCCCACAAATAACATAGATTGTTTGTATTACATTATTTAGGGAAATAAACAATATTTGACTAGTTTTACGAGTACTGTACTAGGTTTTCTTGTTTGCACTTGGTTTCTTACCACACAAGTAACCGGGCACCCATCACAGTCCTGACCATTATTGTTATCCCTACACTCTTGTTTACAGGAATGCCATATGTTGATTTAAGTACTGATTCCTATTCCATTTCTCAGTGCTGGTATATCCACCCTGAGAGTGCGCTGTCTCACTGAGGCTCAGCCAGAGACCCGTCTTGCCAGAATCCTACGCAGAAAGCAGTTTGATGAGGCAGAGAGCTTTGCCAAGCTCTTCAAGCTAGATGTGGAGGTAAGGACATAATTCTGTTCAAGTCAGAGAAATATCAAGTGTATGCATCTTTCAGAGGGTATGGGTTCAAATCCTTGCTTTGGTTGTACAAGAAGGATGTCTTGTATGGAGGTCTTTTATTTTTAAGTGAAAGAAATATAAACAGTTTTCCTGATTGGTGAATAACAAGCGAGGTGGTAGTGCAGTATACAACTGTTGGCCAGAGTGAGGCCACATCCAAGGATTTTATGTTTCTTTGTACAGGAAAACCTCTACTTTACAGACATCTTGCTGTGTCCTTAGATTCTAGAGGGGTGTATGTTATTTAGATGGTAAAAATATGGTTTTGAAAACCAATGTTTCAAGAAAGCAGGAAAAATATACTGTATAGGTAAATATGTACCAGTTTCAATTAGCGTTCTCAATAAACCCTTTTTAGTGGGACCGGGTAAGTAGTGATTTCAACGGGCGGGTACCCGGGTACTCGTGCCTATGGGTGATAATAGATGACACAACAAAAATCTACACATTTACAGACTTAAAACCCACACAAATAATGAGATCCAACCATTTACTTTATTTCTTGTCAGCCACCTTTTTTGCATTCAAAACAGTATCACATGGAAGAAATGTAAATAAAACAGACTCCTGTACATTCAAAACATGGTTGTTTGTATAAAAATGGAGTCACATGACCTATCACCCAGCTATCACAAAAGCATTGCACTGTTGCCCGAATGTAGTTTCGGAATTGAAACTTCATTTTTTATTTCAGGTTTGCAAGTGAATTTTATAAATGCAAAATTATCAAGAACTGTATGAAAATATTGTACTCTTATTTATTTAAGGAGTACATGTCGCTATATAGCCAATATACAGCGTTTTATGTACTCAGAATTAGGTAATTAGGTAACTGTGTTAATATACTGACGATTTTTAAAGTTTACCGGCATTTGACAATGCATAAACAACCAAAATAAAAGATAAATAAAATACTATAAATGGTGTACAAGGGTGAGAAAACAATATTCTTGTGCATTTTAATTGAATAGCTTCATTTTAGGTGGATTTATGAAGTCGAGATATGTCTGTACTCAGTCAGCCAACATGGGTGATATTGACAGAAATAGATCTAAAGCTTAGATTCGGTACTCGGGTATGTAATTTCAGATTCGGGTAAATATTCAGGGTTTGGGTACCCGGATATCCGGATACCCGTTGAGATCACTGGTTTCAATGTTTTTCTGGCTATTATAGCCAAACCAAGCTTACAATTCACATGTATTTTCATAGTTTGTATAACATGAAAACCAACCATCTTGTTTAAAAACTTCACAAAGTTCACACAGTTGCGTCTCTAAATAGAATCTTCAGATTCTTCACCATGTAGGTTTTAGTCCTTTTCTGCATCCCCTTAGCTACCAATTGTGATATTATCAATACAATTGCTGCAGGTGAACTGAAACCCAAATAAGTATATTCTATATTGTTTGGCAGCTGGTATACCATGTGAAGGCCAACCATCTGCTAGAACAGCTGTCTCCCTGGTCTTCCTCTTCCCGGAGTGCAGAGTGCACAGAACAGCTGTTGGAACAGCTGAAGCAATGCCTGCACCAAATCTCAGACATTTCTCAGGTTGTACACTGCTGTATAAGTGCTGCCCCTCCGACATTACCTGCAACGCTGGAACTGTTGAACATTGCAAAAGACAGGGTGAGTGGTTTGCTAATTATTGGCGGAGGTTTGCACTGTCTGAGTGCTCATTTCCTCTGTAGACTGTACAAATGTTATATTTTAATCACTGCTTAATTTATGAATATTTTTATTTATCCTTAAAGTAGAGAACTGAAATAAATTGTGCTCACAAATTGAGATTGTTATTCATTCACACAGGTTAATTTTTGTGATCATGGAAAGTCTCTGCGGGCATGGTCGAAAATTGGATCACAACAAACAATCTGTCAGGATGATTAATAGTCTGTAATAAAATGTGGACATGCAATATTATTCTGTGAGCACTATATGTACATATACATTTACTTTGTCCCTTGATGGGCATCATCAATCAATTCTATATCTACCTGAGATTATGGACATACTCTTGTGGTGCAAAGTAACAGACAATTAAAACTGCTACAAATGAGTGATGGCTAAAAAGGTGTCAAAGTGATCGCTAAAAGGTGTCAGGTCATATTGGGACAGGTCCTCAGCATTGCCACTTGTGATCGTCAAACCCACAAAAAGGTGATTGCCTGTGATTTGATGCCAAACCTACTAACATGCTGAGGACCTCGGCTAAAAGGTTTCGGTGCTGTTTCTCTGGTCTGTGTATACAGTCAAAACATTGCTTAAAACAAATCTCAGGAGACCAGGAAATACAGCTACATGTACTTCACTATGAATTCCATATAACTATGTAACTTTGAATGGAACAGGTCCTCTTGGGGATCTGTATATATTATTCATTGATTACCTTGGAATGCTGCTTATCAGAGCCTTACTTTGTGGAGTTTATTGTTCGAAGTTCATATTTATTGTACATGTTGAAATCTTGTTTTGGTGTCATGGTAACCAAGCTAGAGAGTGACTGTATTAGTTCCTGATACCTTGAATTATAGTGGTGTGTCAATGGCCATGTGGAGTACAGTTGCATTCTTGTATGATATTACCAGTAAATATGAAACCGGGTAATTAGTGAGTACATGTGTGCCTCATGCCTTCTACAAAAGCTGGTACTGCAATAACAGACATGTTTCGTCAATATACCAGGGTTTCAGATGTGAGAAAACATTGGATGTTGGGTTAAGAAACTTAATATGAAGTGGTTAGTCTTCAGATGCTTACTTGGAGACACCTCTTTCATGTGAAAGGGGAAGGAGTTTCAAAGGTCAAAGTTGGGGTTTTATGTCCTGTTCAACAGTCAAGGTCAAGGTCATATTGGGACAGGTCCTCAGCTTTGTCACTTGTGGGAGTCCAACCCATACAGAGATGACAGCCTGTGATTAGATTCCAAACATGCTAACCGATTAGGCCACTGAGGACCTAAGAAGGAGTTCCAGAAAGTAGGTTCCAGAAAGGGCTGTCAGTGTATTATTATTACCCATGGTGTCTGTATGGGCGGGCAGGCGAGCATCAGGAAAATGTTTGTTCGGGCTGTATCTCCAAAACCATAAGGTGTAGGTGTGCAATGTCATGGTGTGACCTTGATTTGACTTTGACCTTGCAGTAGTGACCTTGAGTTTGAAAATCTTGTTTGGGCTATATCTCGGAATCCATAAGGTGTAGGAAGTTGATACTAAGTGGGGACATTGGTTAGGGGGTGGAGGTGTACAATGTCATGGTGTGACCTTGATTTGACCTGTGACCTTGCTGTAGTGACCTTGACCTATAAAATCTTGTCTGGGCTAAATCTTAGAAACCGTAAGGTTTAGGAAGTTGATACTTGGTAGAGGCATTGGTTGGGGTTTGTAGGTATGCAACGTCATGGTGTGACCTTGATTTGACCAATGACCTTGCCATAATGACCATGAACTATAAAATCTTGTCTGGGCCATATCTCGAAACCATAAGGTGTAGGAATTTGATACTTGGTAGGGTCATTGGTTGAGGTTTGTAGGTGCAATGTCATGGTGTGATCTTGATTTTACCAATGGCCTTGCCGTAGTGACCTTGACCTATAAAATCTTGTCTGGGCTATATTTTGGAAACCGTAAAGTGTACAAAGTTGATACTTTGTTGGGACATTGGGTAGGGTTGAAGGTGTGCAACATCATGGTGTGACCTTGATTTGACATTTGACCTTACTGTAGTGACCTTGAACTATAAAATCTTATCCTGGCTATATCTTGGAAACCTTAAGTTGTAGGAAGTTGATACTTGGTAGGGACATCGGTTGGGGGATGTATCAGTGCTGGTGTGACCTTCATTTGTAAGGTGTAGGAAGTTGTTACTTGGTAGGGACATTGGTTTGGGTTTGTATGTGTGCTACGTTACAGTGTGACCTTGATGTGACCTTTGACCTTGTCATAGTGACCATGACTTTTAAAATCTTGTATGGGCTATTTCTTGGATTCTGTAAGGTGTAGAAGGTCCACACTTGGTGGGGACATTGGTTTGTGGGTGTAGGTGTGTATCATGGTGTGACCTTTAACTTTGGCCCTGCCAAAGTATATTCACCTGCCATATTGAGACATAGTTCTCTTATGACGAAGATATATGGATTGCTGCAACTGATTTTTATGTGTACTTTTACATAATTATGATATTTCCATTGACAGCTATTCTCCAGTGAGTAAAAAAATTTACAGCTTCATATTTTTAGTTAACTGATCTGTCTTATTTTAACACTTAATATTTATATACATTTTCTATCTCTTAGACGTTATTTTCTCTACTTAAACATTATTTGGAGCTTTAAATGACGGACACTGCTCTGAAAGTATCCCGATCTTTGTAGTGTTTCACAACTTCTATATCTTATGGTGTTAAAAACTTTTTCCTTAGGGTGTGGGGTACGGGCATCTCTGATGCTATTTTGACAAACTGGAAATACCAGTGAACACCCATTTTGTAGACATATAGAAGCATTTGCCCTTGACATCTAAGAAAGAAATATAAGACGGGCGTTCACTGGTAGATGGGCATTTCCTGACAGAAAGCCACTAGGCTTGGGGTTTATTTGGCCATGAAGTGATATTTACATAGCTGGTTAGCCAAGTGGCCTTGATCAATAACAGATGTCCACTGTTAAAAATGGCTAAATAAATTGTAAAAATATTTTCCGTTAGTTTAATTTTTATCATGAAATTGTCCCCCAGAATTTTTAGCCCCTCCCCCACAATTTGGGCAGTGGTGGGGGATTGCCCCCACTTTTTGAAATTCCTAGAATCAACACTGATATCGGGACAGGTCCTCAGTAAATCCTGTATGTTATCATGTGCTGAACTGGAGCCTAGAATAACAGAGATAAGAGCCAAAGAAAATTCAATGCAGAAGAGTTGGAAAATATTTTAGTACCTGAAACCATCAAGCTTTGGTCAGTATACTCACAAATTTTCCTGTATGTATGAATAAATTCAGACCAGAATTTGAGTCCTTATTAAGCGTCCCGCAAGGGACGCTTGTTTGTGTATGGGAGAGCTTCTGGCTCCGCCGGCTCTGCCGGCTCCGACGGCTCCGCCAGCTCCGCATTTTGTTTTCCTTATAACTCTGTAACCGTTAGGCGGATTCTTTTCAAATTTGGCAGGTTTAGGCAGTAGCCCTGGGGAATTTTTTTGAATATGCTGCAGTGACATTTCAACCAATCAGAGAGGTCACATGACCAAAAATGTCTTTTTTCGATGGGGAAGCTTGTCCGGATGATAACTTGAAAGGAATTTTATCAATTCACCTGAAACTTGGCAAATACATTCATTCTATTAAAATCTGGAAATCATTAGATTTTGGCATTGATTGGTCAAGAAATGGCCGAGTAATTAATGATTAATTAATCATTACGAATTTTCCAAATAAGGAAAACACAAAAATGCTTATATCTCGAAAACCGTGCTAGATAGAGCGATTTCGACGAAATTTTTGACCCGCAGGGTATCTCTGCGGAGTAGTTTTCCCAATTTTCAAAAAAATTTTGTCTCGCCCAAAATGGCGGCCATTTTGAATTTTCGAAATTTTCGCAAAAATTGCAAAACACAAAAATGCTTATATCTCAAAAACCGTGCTAGATAGAGCAATTTCGACAAAATTTTTGACCCGCAGGATATCTCTGCGGAGTACTTTTCCCAATTTTCAAAAAATTTTTGTCTCGCCCAAAATGGCGGCCATTTTGAATTTTCGAATTTTTCGCAAAAATTGCAAAACACAAAAATGCTTATATCTCGAAAACCATGCTAGATAGAGCGATTTCGACGAAATTTTTGACCCTCAGGGTATATCTGCAGAGTAGTTATCCCAATTTTGAAAAAAATTTTGTCTCGCCAAAAATGGCGGCCATTTTGAATTTTCGAATTTTTCGCAAAAATTGCAAAACATAAAAATGGTTATATCTCGAAAACCCTGCTAGATAGAGCGATTTCGACGAAATTTTTGACCCACAGGGTATATCTGCAGAGTAGCCATGCCAATTTTCAAAAAAATTTTGTCTCGCCAAAAATGGCGGCCATTTTGAATTTTCGAATTTTTCGCAAAAATTGCAAAACATAAAAATGCTTATATCTCGAAAACCCTGCTAGATAGAGCGATTTCGACGAAATTTTTGACCCACAGGGTATATCTGCAGAGTAGCCATGCCAATTTTCAAAAAAATTTGTCTCGCCAAAAATGGCGGCCATTTTGAATTTTCGAATTTTTCGCAAAAATTGCAAAACATAAAAATGCTTATATCTCAAAAACCCTGCTAGATAGAGCGATTTCGACGAAATTTTTGACCCGCAGGGTATCTCTGCAGAGTAGCCATGCCAATTTTCAAACAAAAAATTTCTCGCAAAAAATGGCGGCCATTTTGAATTTTCAAATTTTTCGCAAAAATTGCAAAACACAAAAATGCTTATATCTCGAAAACCGTGCTAGATAGAGCGATTTCGACGAAATTTTTGACCCACAGGGTATCTCTGCAGAGTAGCCATGCCAATTTTCAAAAAAATTTTATCTTGCCAAAAATGGCGGCCATTTTGAATTTTCGAATTTTTCGCAAAAATTGCAAAACATAAAAATGGTTATATCTCGAAAACCCTGCTAAATCGAGCTATTTCGACGAAATTTTTGACCCACAGGGTATATCTGCAGAGTAGCCATGCCAATTTTCAAAAAAATTTTGTCTCGCCAAAAATGGCGGCCATTTGAATTTTCGAATTTTTCGCAAAAATTGCAAAACATAAAAATGCTTATATCTCAAAAACCCTGCTAGATAGAGCGATTTCGACGAAATTTTTGACCCGCAGGGTATCTCTGCAGAGTAGCCATGCCAATTTTCAAACAAAAAATTTCTCGCAAAAAATGGCGGCCATTTTGAATTTTCAAATTTTTCGCAAAATTGCAAAACACAAAAATGCTTATATCTCGAAAACCGTGCTAGATAGAGCGATTTCGACGAAATTTTTGACCCACAGGGTATCTCTGCAGAGTAGCCATGCCAATTTTCAAAAAAATTTTATCTTGCCAAAAATGGCGGCTATTTTGAATTTTCGAATTTTTGCGCAAAAATTGCAAAACACAAAAATGCTTATATTTCGAAAACCGTGCTACATAGAGCGATTTTGACGAAATTTTTTATCTTCAGGGTATCTCTGCAGAGCAGCTATCCCAAAGAGCTTTCACTTGGTGAAGTTTCAGACCCATAGCTAATTGCTCACCTACTCAAAAAGAGTAAATGCGAATTACCTCTAAAAGTATTGCAGATGGCCAATTTTTCTCAAATAACTCATTCACCTACTTTTGGAAGAGCTTTCACATGGTGAAGTTTCAGACCCATAGCCAATTATTCACCTACTCAAAATGAGTAAATGCGAATTATTTCTAAAAGTATTGCAGATAGCCAATTTTTCTCAAATAACTCATTCACCTACTTTTGGGAGAGCTTTCACATGGTGAAGTTTCAGACCCATAGCTAATTATTTACCTACTCAAAATGAGTAAATGCTAATTATCTGTAAAAGTATTGCGGATACCCAATTTTTATCAAATAACTCATTCATCTACTTGTGGGAGAGCTTTCACATGGTGAAGTTTCAGACCCATAGCTAATTACTCACCTACTCAAAATGAGTAAATGCGAATTATCTCTAAAAGTATTGCAATTTTTCTCAAATAACTCATTCACCTACTTTTGGGAGAGCTTTCACTTGGTGAAGTTTCAGACCCATAGCTAATTACTCACCTACTCAAAATGAGTAAATGCGAATTATCTCTAAAAGTATTGCAGCTAGCCAATTTTTCTCAAATAACTCATTCACCTACTTTTGGGAGAGCTTTCACTTGGTGAAGTTTCAGACCCATAGCTAATTACTCACCTACTCAAAATGAGTAAATGTGAATTATCTCATAAAGTATTGCAGATAGCCAATTTTTGTCAAATTAATCATTCACCTACTTTTGGGAGAGCTTTCACTTGGTGAAGTTTCAGACCCATAGCTAATTACTCACCTACTCAAAATGAGTAAATGCGAATTATCTCTAAAAGTATTGCAGATAGCCAATTTTTCTCAAATAACTCATTCACCTACTTTTGGAAGAGCTTTCACATGATGAAGTTTCAGACCCATAGCTAATTACTCACCTACTCAAAATGAGTAAATGTGAATTATCTCTAAAAGTATTGCAGATAGCCAATTTTTCTCAAATAACTCATTCACCTACTTTTGGGAGAGCTTTCACTTGGTGAAGTTTCAGACCCATAGCTAATTACTCACCTACTCAAAATGAGTAAATGCGAATTATCTCATAAAGTATTGCAGATAGCCAATTTTTGTCAAATTAATCATTCACCTACTTTTGGGAGAGCTTTCACTTGGTGAAGTTTCAGACCCATAGCTAATTACTCACCTACTCAAAATGAGTAAATGCGAATTATCTGTAAAAGTATTGCAGATAGCCAATTTTTCTCAAATAACTCATTCACCTACTTTTGGGAGAGCTTTCACTTCGTGAAGTTTCAGACCCATAGCTAATTACTCACCTACTCAAAATGAGTAAATGCGAATTATCTCTAAAAGTATTGCAGATAGCCAATTTTTCTCAAATTAATCATTCACCTACTTTTGGGAGAGCTTTCACTTGGTGAAGTTTCAGACCCATAGCTAATTACTCGTCTACTCAAAATGAGTAAATGCGAATTATCTCTAAAAGTATTGCAGATAGCCAATTTTTCTCAAATAACTCATTCACCTACTTTTGGGAGAGCTTTCACTTGGTGAAGTTTCAGACCCATAGCTAATTACTCACCTACTCAAAATGAGTAAATGCGAATTATCTCTAAAAGTATTGCAGATAGCCAATTTTTCTCAAATAACTCATTCACCTACTTTTGGCAGAGCTTTCACTTGGTGAAGTTTCAGACCCATAGCTAATTATTCACCTACTCAAAATGAGTAAATGTGAATTATCTCTAAAAGTATTGCAGATAGCCAATTTTTCTCAAATAACTCATTCACCTACTTTTGGGAGAGCTTTCACTCTGTGAAGTTTCAGACCCATAGCTATTTATTCACCTACTCAAAATGAGTAAATGCTAATTATCTGTAAAAGTATTGCGGATACCCAATTTTTATCAAATACTCATTCATCTACTTGTGGGAGAGCTTTCACATGGTGAAGTTTCAGACCCATAGCTAATTACTCACCTACTCAAAATGAGTAAATGCGAATTATCTCTAAAAGTATTGCAGATAGCCAATTTTTCTCAAATAACTCATTCACCTACTTTTGGGAGAGCTTTCAGTTGGTGAAGTTTCAGACCCATAGATAATTATTCACCTACTCAAAATGAGTAAATGTGAATTATCTCTTAATAGTATTGCAGATAGCCAATTTTTCTCAAATAACTCATTCACCTACTTTTGGAAGACCTTTCACACACGAAAATGAAAAATTGTGAATATCTCGGAAAAGCTATTTCTTCTGCTTTAATGCTCGGCGGGAAATACACACCACGGCAGTGGTCTTGACAAAAATTTTTGTCTCCCCAAAAATGGTGGCCATTTTGAATTTTTAAAGTTTTTGCAAAACACAAAAATGCTTATATCTCGAAAACTGTGCTATATGGAGCGAACACAACAAAATTTTGGACCTGCTGGGTATCTCTGCAGAGTAGCCATGCCAATTTTCAAAATATTTTTGTCTCGCCAAATATAGCGGACATTTTTAATTTTTTTATTTTTTGCAAAACACAAAAATGCTTATATCGTGAAAACCGTGCTAGATAGAGCAGACTGCGCTGACTTTGGTTGCCACAACAGTATAAGGCTAGAAACGAAGCATTTTCTTAATACTTTAGCGCTCACCTTTATATCCTTTTCGGGACGCTTTGTTTTTGCTATGCAAAAACATTATCTTTTTTTTTTGCGAGCGATCCTCTAGTTGCAGTGGTGTGAGGTGAATGTATTGCAGATGTGTGGCTTACCAGCTGGCACAAATATTTTCCACAATAAACAGAAAATTAAGCCATTGAATTGATGCAACGAGTAAACTAGAAAGCTGTGGCAAATTAGTATTAAAGCTGTAGAAATATCTAATCTAATCTACTGCTCTGCAGGCGCCATATCTTCCCCACAAAGGGGAACTCGGTGCACTAGTTAACAAAATACATTTATCGTAAGGACTGCTGGCAGTGAAGGTCACTGATCCGGAGTTATGGGTCTGACCAAAAGGGAAGGAGACCAAGTTGGGGAACTGGAATTGAAGAGATGGGTTTTGAGGTGTTTCCTGAAAGATGGGACAGAAGGGCCCTTTCTTATTTGGAAGGGGAAAGAGTTCCAAAAGAGCAGGGGCATAGTGACTGAAAGAATTGGAAAAGTGTTTAATTGATTTATGAACTCTACAGTCTAAAGTGGGAGTATGAAGGAACTTAAGTTTGGGGGTGTTATAGTACAGTTGTTATAGTACAGGTGTTATAGAATGCCAGCCTGTTAATTACAGTGGAAATCCATGCCTCGAGTTGATGCAAATTTACTGATGACAAGCTAATCACGACTTGTGTTGATAAATACCCCTACAAGTTCTCTTTTATAAAGCAAGTACAGTAGAGCCTCTACTATAAGACCTTTTATTATCAGACTATTTGATTTGATGACCTCATTTCGGGTAAATTTTGGATGCCCCGGTTAACAAGACTACTCCTCTAGGACATCTGAAAAATGTCAACTTTTCCGAATTTCAACCACCATCTTGAATTTTGGCGGAAATGGAAAATATATTTTATCTCAAAAACCATAAGAGATAGAGCGATTTTCAACCAAATTTTGGACCACCAGGGTGCTTGGTGCTACTCGTATAGCACCTCAAAAAAATTTAGACTTTACCGATTTTTCGCTGCCATCTTGAATTTTGGCAGAAATGAAAAATGACATTCACCTCAAAAGCAGTAACAGATTTCAGTCAAATTTTGGATCCAAAGGGTACTAAAAACTACTCCTCGTATAGCACCTCTAAAAAATTTAGACTTTACCGATTTTTCGCTGCCATCTTGAATTTTGGCAGAAATGAAAAATGACATTCATCTCAAAAACAGTAACAGATTTCAGTCAAATTTTGGATCCAAAGGGTACTAAAGACTACTCCTCTACGATCTAACTGAGCTAACTGAATAAGAGCTACTGTGCTATCACTCTTAATAAAAAAAGTTACAATTATAATTAATAACTTACAACAAGGTTATAAAATCTGTTTGAACAAAATGTCTTCTCTTTAAAAAATTGGCACTATTTAGTCCCCAATAAATTGTTATGTCAACACCATATCAACATACCACATTAAAAAAGAATAATAAAATGTTCATTTTTTGTGGTAATATTTTGTAATGTATTACTTACAGCACCATTATATACCATTTACGGCGGGAGATAAATGTCCGCATCAGAGGTCTTGTTCAACAATATCTCGGAAAGTATGTAACATACAAATATGTATAATATATATCATTAGAAATGTATTCTTACAGCGCTTCTGCTGATGTTTGTTGCATAAAAATCCATGCAGAAATGACTGAGATATTGCAAGTTAAGGATTGAAGTTTTTATATTCACTGTTGCCACTACTTTTTGACAGCCTTTTTCATGTTCTCTCATTAAGTATTTGTATTATTTAAACCATAAAACGTACAAAATGGTGGATAATAAAAGCAGAGTTCATTTTACCATGCGTTTCCGCGTCTTTTGTCGCTATACTGGAGCAAAAAGACGCGTACATGTTATGGTACCGAGTCGCGGTAACGCATAGATCTTGCATTATCGCCCGCGTTTTCGCTGATTGTCTTTTTAACCCAATTCCTCCATGTTTCCTTGCTTCTAAATGCCTTAATTTGATTGGTTGAGCAGAAACGGCATTGTCCAATCACAGTTCGTTTAACAAATATTTGGTATTTATCAGTAATAGAACACGTTAAAGTTAAAGGACATTTTAAAAACATTATGATGAGGGAAATTAAAGTAATATTGGTAAAGAAATATTGGGGGGAAAAATTAAAAGAACTTTTAGTGATAGTTGGTGAGGGAAATATTCCTGGTTAAGGTTTGATTCATTAATAATAAATAAAAATGCTGGACGATTTTCCATCTGTAATTCCTGGTACAGTCAAACCTGTCTATAAAGACCCCTCTTCGGTAGGCCTAATTGTGGTCTTTATAGACAGGTAGTCTTTATGCACAGGTTAAAAATAACAAAAACAATAGTGAAGGGTATTTTAAAAAGGAGTCTTTATAGACAGGTGATTGCTGAATACAGGTGGTCTCTCAGACAGGTTCGACTGTAATTTGCCATGACTTGAAATTGTCACAGTAGAAATTTAAACTGTTTAACTTGAAAAATAAACAAACTTTAATAATTGCAAATATAAATGTACATGCTGACTACAAATATATGTTTCGAATTGAAATTGAAGTTTTTTCAGTGAGTAGAATTGACTTTGATTTAGTACTGCAAATTCAATTTTAAGATAGACTAATGATACACTTTTTCTCTCTCCTATTTAAGTCAATTTGCTCGCATGTAAGGTTAATTTTTTTTATTTGACTCATCGCATTTACAAAATGACTCCCCAAAATTTAGTGTAGGAGTCATTGGACTCAAGTAGCTCCAACTCTAGAATGAACGCTGTAAAAGTAAAACATCCCTCATCAGATATGTACAAAAAAATATATCACTCATGAAGATTGACATGTATTTTGCACTTGTATAATATTGTTATCTTCATTCGTGATATACTTTTTGGGAAGTTTTCCTATTATCTTATCACAGTAAGCCATCATGGTCAGGTAGTAGATTCTACTCACTGTAATATTGAAAATGTGACGAGCATAATCTATTACCTGGTATTTCACACAGCACAAGCTGACATTACAATTTTATTGCGTTAATACATCCTATCCAATGGACAATATGCTAAACCGGTCGGCGCAGACCGGCCCGCCAAATGCCAGAAAAAGACCGGCTCGCCGGTCCTAGTACTGAGCACTCGTAAGGTGGCGCATCATACTACCTTCCTGTCTAGACAGCGTGACGTCATAGCATCTTTTTCATTTGGCGTGTGTACTGTGAAGACGTGTTTTCAACATCTCCAGAGTTTTTAAAGGAAAAAAGTGTGCATTATGACGGATTTTCAACCTTATTTGCAAATTATTTAGAGTAGAAGGGTTATCTATATATCAAGAACGGATATAAAGAAATCTGCTGGAAACGCTCCCTAGTGGACTCAATTTAGTGTTGATGATAGGGCAGTAAACGACGAGAAATATGAAGGCTGCCATTTTGCTAGTTTCCTCCCATTCAACAATTGTGTTGTTAGGGGCAGATCGACATGAAGGAAAATACTGGATAATCTACTTACAAGGTATTGTTATCCATGTCTTTGTTGTGATTGTCCCTTCTGTAACCTTCCAGCGACAAATCATGAAGGAAACGTCAGTACTTTCTAGTATCTGCTACTAGCAATCACAGAAACTTCAGTCTATGTAGTATTTAACACTGTAAATAGAAGGAATTCCCAACAGAAGAGGTGCATTCTTCAGATTTCTTCAGAGCGCACTGGTCCAGACATCTTTGCTGTAAAGCATTAGTCGACCGGCAAGCTCCAGTTTAGCCGACCTTACAATAGAAGTGATATCAGTTCCTCCCTTGCAGACCCGGCTTTGTTGTCGGTAGTGGGGGTTGTGGATGGCCAGTTCACTGGTTTTATCACAAAAGGAAGAAAGAACTTCATCTACACATCTACAGAGCGCACTGGTCCAGGCTTCTCTGCTTTTAAAGCATCAGCCGACCGGCCAACTCAAAAGAACGCAACCTCTGACGTCATCTCCACGAAGCTAGTCACGTGGTTCACCGACCAAGTCACGAAGCTGAACATATGATTCACCGACCAGGAAGGTCGGAAGGGCGTTCTTCAGAACTCACGTCTACTGTGATTCCAGTCCCTCCCTTGCACACCCGGCCTTGTTGTCGGTAGTGGGGTTTTTGTGGACAGTCAGAATTCTGTTATTGGCCGGTTAAGTGTCACACAAAGAACGCGACCACTGATGTCATCTCCAATCAGCCAATCGCGTGTCTTTCCGACCAGCAAACTGGTCACGTGACAAGCCGAACAACAATTGCTTCTAAAAATAGCTCAAGGGCTTTCCCAGCAACTGTCAAATCTACAAATAAGACGTGCGTTTTTAAAAGAAATACTTTCATCAATGAAGGAATCCTACAGTAAGCTGGATTCAAGACAAAAGATAGTTGTTAAATTGTTTCAACAACTGGTTACAGAGGATACCGACCGGCTACACAGCCTTGTACCGACTGGCCGCCGGCTTCACAGCCCTTAATATACAGTGCTTCAATCAACCGGTGACAGAGTCTCCCTACCTAGTTCCATTCAGCCTGCAGTAATCTGAGTTTTCAACACAATATAGTTGTTAAATTGCCTCAGCAACTGGTTACAGTGTACCGACCGGCTACCGGCTACACAGCCTTGTACAACTTACCCGACCCAACCGGTTACAGAGCCCTCTGACCTAGTCTATCCAACTATGTGTTGTTTCTGGGCAGGCAGGTAGCAAGCATTTACAACATATGTCTTGAACCGACCGGTTACAGAGTCTACTGAACGGCCATACAGCCTGCACTGAATAGTTTGCTTCACATTCGCCGGTCACAGAGCCTTCCTGCCTTTTACCAACCAGCACCATGAATCAACCAACCCACAGGGTTTTCTACCAGCTGGCCACTCTTGATCAGCAGCCTATTCACCGGCCTAAGACTGATGACAGGCCTAATAATGTGTAGTCCCTGACAGGAAGTTTTTCCTACACAGAAACTGCTTCAACCGGTTACAGAGTTCACCAACTGGTTACCAGCTATGCAGTTGTCACTGAGCAGTTTTGCTCCACACCAGCTGGTTACAGAGACTACCGACCAATCAGGTGCAATTACTGTCTTGCCCCTTTCCAATACTGGTTACAGAGGACCGGAACCGACCTGCAGTCCCTCCTAGAGATCACCTAGTTAGTAGACCAGTATCTAAATTCAATGGTCAGCCTAACCTACCAGTTTTGCTGGTTACAGAGTATCACAGGTTACAGATATTTACTGTGGCCAAAAATTGCTGGTTACAGGAGAAAACAAATGGGTCTTTTGGACAGCAATAGAAAAGGTGGTACACACTCAAACCAGCCTTCATCGTGTCCATTCAGGGGTCAGTCATCATACAAATGACAATGTGTACCTGAGCACCTTCAAGGCATCTGGCCCGGGGCCAAGAGTCTGTAAAATGTGAAGAGTGTTAACTGTTTTCATTGTCACCAGGCCGGACCAGTGTCCGGAGGGACAGAAATGTTTGTCAGACTGCCAAATGTCCCAGATGTGGCACACAGTCTGCCTGTAGGGTCCAGACTAAATCCTTTTTGGGAATTTAGGAAGCCTTGGGGGCTGGGCCCTAGGTAGTACAAATGTTGAAGGAGGGCTACACTCTCCCTTCTAGTCAAGCCCAAGCTTGACAAGGTCACCAAAAACCATCAACTGCTATGTACATTCTCACAGGAACCTATATTGGTTTAGAGGCATTACATCAGCTTATGGACAAAGATGCAGTCAAGCCAGTTCAAATCTCTGGGCTTCTTCAACCGACCTTTTTGGTTCCAAAACCAGACAGCCGTTGGAGACCTATTCTAGATCTGAGCAAACCAAACCTTTCGGAGACCATCAGGACTTCCCTCCAACAAGGGGAGTGGGTTACCTCAATAGATTTCAAGGACACCTACTTCCATATACCTATACAAGAACAATCCAGGAAATGCCTGAGATTTCTCATCCAAGGTCGGTCATACCAGTTCAAGGCCCTGCCTTTCGGTTTGTCCACAGCACCCTTGGAGTTCACTGTGATCCCAAAGGAGGTGAAACTGATGGCCATACACAAGGATTTAAGAAGCCACCAGTATCTAGACGACTGGTTGGTGAGAGCCAGATCCCACCAGGCTTGTCTCCATACACAGGAACTAGTAAATAATGTGTCAGCAACTGGGTTGGCTGGTGAACTTAGAGAAATCAGAGCTGGAGCCCAAACAAGAGTTCGATTTTGTAGGCTACCAGTTCGACCTCAGGTCTGATCGGGTCCGTACTGACTCCAGACCGGTGGCAGAACCTTCAAGAGAAAATGCTGAAACTGCTATCCCTACCGGCTTGCCCGGTCCGGGAATTCATGTCCTTGATAGGTTTACTAACAGCTACAGAAAAGCAAGTTCATCTAGGCCTACTTCATACGAGACTCATTCAATGGCATCACAAACACAACTGGAGGGTCCCAGAATCACTGGAAAAGGTGATCCCAATCCCTAGGTCCTTGCACCCCCAGTTACAATGATGGCTGAAGGAAGACAATGTACTTACAGGCCAACCATTACACCCAATAAAACATGCTCTGCAAATATTTACAGACACATCAATAGAAGGGTGGGGCGCTCACTTAGACGAGCACACTGCAAGAGGAACCTGGTCCCCTCCGGGAAGCAAGCTGCATATAAACTATCTAGAACTTAAAGCAGTCTTTCTGGCTTTAAAAGAGTTCCAAGACCTTTGCTCAAACAAGATAGTACTTGTAGCAACCGACAACACCACAGTAGTGTCATACATAAACAAGGAAGGAGGCATGAGGTCGGGCCCACTTTGTGCCCTACTATGGAGAATCTTGACCTGGTGTACCAGGAACAAGTGACTCTAAAGCCCGACACATTCCAGGCCGGCTGAATGTGGTAGCAGACAAGCTATCCAGGATAGGCCAGACCATCCAAACAGACTGGCGTTTGGCGGGCCGGTCTGCGCCGACCGGTTTAGTATATTGTCCATTGGATAGGGTGATAACTTATAAAAATTTAATTTACTTATTAAATTTGCAAGTTTACAACCCAGACTATGGAACAGTACTAGTGCACTAGGTAAAATAAAATTTGTGTTTCCTTAATACTAACTTAAAAATGGGTGGAGTATGTTATACAAATGGCATTATACTTTGTGGTCATTGTTACAGCATTTCACACAGTCAGTTACTCTTGTACATTGTAGCTGTACATCAGGAAATGTACTCATTAAGCATTCTCCAAGGGACACTTGTTTGTATACAAGAGAAATTCATGTGTGAGGGGTCACCGGTTCCTGCATTTTCTATTGCTTAGGGGCCAGTTACACATAGCTGGATGCACCATGGATATGGACCACAGTTCCATACATGGTAACTGGCAAGGGATGAGGGTGGGTTATGTAAAAGATTTGCAGATCTGCCACGGATCTCCTTCGGACCGCCACGGGCCCGAAGGACAGGTTTACAGATGAAACGACTACACAAAGGATTGGTCTTTTGACTGTTTCTTTAATCCGCAAACCCTTTTAGTGCAGATCCGGTTAGATCCGGCAATGTTTTGGGGGATATTTGTTGGCACGGAAGCATCAAGAATGAAAGGAATGCCACAAGGACATCCAGGATGGGTTTAAGGACAATAAGGACACTCACAGATGAGCTATGGATGAGATACGGAAGAGCTACAGATACAAAGGTCTGTAAACACTTTCCGGAAAAATCAAACTGATTTTTCAGTAACGGCCTAGGGATCTTATCTGATCCTTGACATGTCACTACGCTACCGCAGTATGCCGCTACGGATCTCACATGGACATTACGGACGGATGTTACAGATGACCATACAAACACAAAATATGATCCATAAATCACTCAACATTTTCAAACATTTTCCAAATTACGAAACCTGATGCGATCCGGGGGGGTCATCCGTGAATGTGTAACTGGGGTCTAATAGCTCAGCAACCACTAGCTGGATTCTTTCAAATTTTGCACATGTATGCAATAATCATGGGAAAATTTTCTGAATATGGTATCATGACATTTTGACCAGTCAGAGAATTCATATGACCAAAACATGTTTTTAAAAGGGGTGAGCTTGTCCAGATGGTGACTTAAAAAGCACTTCCCCTATTCACACAAAATTTGGTAAGTAAGTTTGTTATATAGATATCTGAAAATCTTTAACTTTTGGAAGTGATCCGATACAAAATGGCCCACATTAAAATTAACTAAACAGCACAATTTTCCTTCACAATGAAAATGAAAAGTTCTATAATATCTCAGAAACGGTGTGAGATAGAGCAATTTCAATGAAATTTTTGGCCTACAGGGTATACGCAGAGTTATATGGCAATTTTTTCCAAAAATCGATTTCAAGCCAATTTTGGCAACCATCTTTTTGCCAGAAATTGTTTTCCCGCCATTTTTGGTGGCCATCTTTAATTTCTGCGTAAAACACAAAAACGTATTTATCTCAGAAACAATGCAAGATAGAGAGATTTCCATGAAGTAATTGACACACAGGGTATACGCAGAGACCACTTTTTGCCAAAAAAGTACCATGAAAAAACGCATTTATCTTGGGAACCGTGCGAGATAGAGCAATTTTGATGAATTTTTTTGCCTGCAGGGTATACACAGTCATTCAGCACTTTTTGCCATTTTTTCAACAAAATTACTCACCCTCAGGGTATATGCAGAGTCAGCTGGCACTTTTTGCAAAATAAATTTTTCGCGCCTTTTTTGATGGCATCTTGAATTTCTGCATAAAACGCAAAACATGTGGGACTTTTTCATAAAAAAACCACATTTTTATCCCCCGCCTGCAGCCGAAGGCCGTGAGATTATAAAACGCCTTCCGTACGTGCATCCGCCCGTCACATTTTTGCATAAACCTTAATATTTCATTCATTTATAAAGATATCTTCACCAGATTTGCAGGGAACGTTTATGGCTATGAAAACCTGTCTGTGCAAAATTTTAGCCTCATTTGGAAAAACAAAATGGCCGCCATAGTTAATTGTTTGAAAATCATAAAGGTGCTCTTAATCTTGAAATATTCCAGCTAGATTCATCAAATTTGCACAAAAGCTATATGGCTAGAAAAGCTAGCCTGATAGTAATTTTGGCCTAGTTCAAAAAACAAAATGGCCGCCATATCACATGTTTAATTCAAACAGGGTTATCCTATTAAAAAGGCCTTTATTTCCCCAAATATTGCTCCTAGAGCTTTGGAATGTGAAAACAACTTGTAGGAAGTCATGGCCTGGGAATCTTTTCCAGGTGTTGAATTTGACCTTTGACCCCTGCTTCAAGGTTGAATGAGGTCATCACACTAAAACATCCTTATTTCTCCCTTATTATTGGTGCTATGGCTTCAGAATATAAAGACAGACCATCAAAAGTTCTGGCCTTCAGATGTTGTGCCTGAGAAAAATTTTGGCCATATTTTGAAAAACAAAATGGCCGCCATAGCCAATTATTTAAAAATCATTAAGATGCTCTAAAACTTAAAATATTGCAGCTAGGTTAATCAAATATGAGCAAAATATATATGGCTAGGAAAGCCTGATAGTAATTTAGCCTAGTTTCAAAAACAAAATGGCCGTCGTATCACATGTTAAATGGGATTATCCTATTAAAAAGGCCTTATATCCCTTATCATTGCTACTAGGGGTTCCAAATGTGAAAACGACTTATATGAAGTCAAGGCCTGAGACTATTTTCCAATTGCTGATTTTTACCTTTGACCCCTTTTCAATGTCAAGTGGGGTTATCTTACTGTAAAGGCCTTATGTCTCCTTTAGTTCTCCATTATTACTGATTCGAAGGCAGGAGATAACCGCAGTGGCAGTGGCCTTGTTGTGTGTAAATTGAAAAACATATTAAAGAGACCCAAATATTCATTTCTTTTTCTCTTGCAAAGCAGTACTCTAGTTGTGGTGATAAGTTGTATGACTCAGTATTTTCTTGATACACTATCTTCTTAATAGCTAAGTGTTTTCATAGAGCCAATCAAATACATATGTTGATGGAATACACAATTAAACTGGCTTGACAATTTAGAAAAAGGAGGAGTAAAGCTCCTATAGAGTGTTCAGATTGTTTACATGCTTTCAGTAGCATTTAAGGAATGATAAACATTTTACCACATTTCAAAAGACTTATATTTTGGTGCTTGATCCTAATAGAGAAAACAAATTGAAAATAGTTCTAAGTCTCCAAATGTGTTTTCTTAATTAATAACTGGCTAAAAGTCTGGCTTTACACCATCAGTATCTGTATCTTCACTATTTTCTGATGTATCTGATTCTAAATCCCCATTTGAGTCTCCTAACTCTTCACATCCTTCTTCTGGTGGATGTATTTTGATCATATGCAGTTTGATATTCCGCATGCTAGTAAAAGTTTTAACACAAACTGTGCATTTAAACCTCTTGTTGGAGTTGCTGTGGTTCAATTTTTGTATCCTGGAGTCATCTGTGAAATCTGAGTGGCACAACATGTGAGCATCCATGCTTCTCCGGGTGTTAAATGCCTTCCCACAAACTTTACAAAGGAGTGGCTTGTTGTCTGTATGGCATCGTTCAACATGGTCTTTCAAACTACTTGAACGACAGTAAGATTTCTCACATAACTCACAGCAATGTGGCTTCTTCTCCAGATGTATCACTTGATGGTTTTTCAGATTTTGTTTTGTGTTAAACGTATACCCGCATGTGTCACACTTGTATGGTTTCTCATCACTGTGCACTAACATGTGCCTCGTCAAACTATTCAGAACAGCAAATGATTTCTTACATATGGTGCAAGTATGCGGCTTTTCCGCTGCATGACTAAATGTGTGTATTTTCAACCCGGTCTTTCCCAAGAATGCCTTGTCACACAATAGACATTGGAAGTGCTTCTCTCCTGAGTGTATCTTCATGTGTTTCCTCAATTCACATGCTTGCCGGTAACTTCTGGGACATTCAGTGCACCTGTAGATTTGATTCTTATGAGTCAGCTTGTGCTCCTGCAACTGTAAGTGATCTGGGAAGCTTTCATCACACAAGTTACAGTTGAACAATTCCCCTTCAAGTTCTATGAATGTGTGTATTTTCGCATGGTTTTCCGATGTGAAGAATTTCTTGCAGATGGAGCACCATGGTAGACCTTGTGTTGCATGCTTCCTTTGTAAATCTGTGGGGGTGATTGTTGCTGTGTCCAAGGTCTCGCTTTCACACAGTGGTTTTATGTTCTCTGATTCATTCATATTTAAATTTATTTAAATCTACAATTTATCAGACTTAGAATCCTCCACAATTAAAGTGATTATAAATAATGACTTGATATTTAAAATGTAAGGGGTTTTATGTCTGTAATGTAACAATGTTGCAGGTCTTTAGTCCACTTGAAAATTCCAAAGAATCCAAGCAATAGCTTGTAGTTTATTAATTGAAAAACATAGGAGCATAGGTCATTTTAATGTTTATATCATCGTCTAAAGAAACACATGGTCTGCACAATATATTACACTGCCTTTCAAAAATCCACAGTTATGTGAAATATTCCATTCAGCATGTCTAAATTTCACTACATGGTTAATATTTGTTTAATGTGTAGATATCATATCAGTTTCAGTTTATATTTTACATCAGTTTAGTTTATCACAGGATAAAATATGTATCAAGAGCTATTTGTTCATTTGTACTCCCACAGACATAATAGGAGGATATCCATAATAAATAACAAACCCAACACAACAAAGTATCATATCACCTTTAACACAATTCTCAGAAATATGCTTTGAAAATCACCAATGTTTGGATACCTCCCATCCTTTGTTGAAAGCAATTACTTCCTTTCATAACACAACACACACATGCTGAGTACTGGAATACAGCAGTACTGAACCTTGTTATTGATCCATTCATGCTTTACCACAAAGACAGGAATTCCTGCTCGGATATTGATTTGTCATTGAAAAGTATATGCATTATTTTTGAGGTACTGTGCACAATACTTAATGGAAAAGGTAAAATGTTTTTAAACTAGGTTATTTTAAAAAAAATGGGGGGGGGGGGGGGGGGG
This sequence comes from Sabellastarte sp. h YS-2021, assembly GCA_964017235.1. Taxonomy (NCBI): domain Eukaryota; kingdom Metazoa; phylum Annelida; class Polychaeta; order Sabellida; family Sabellidae; genus Sabellastarte; species Sabellastarte sp. h YS-2021. The sequence continues at coordinate 154,338,574 of OZ024928.1, read as the reverse complement.
GGGGGGGGGGGGGGGGGATGTATAACTTATATTTTGTAGAATATGAAAAATGTCTTCGGTTATTTGTTACAGGGTTGCGATAATGTCCTGATGTCTTACACTGTATTCTGACAGTTCCACTTTGTCATTATTCAAGCCAAGGATGTCCAAAAGAATGTCCATCAGGAACTATGCTCATTACAAAAATGCCCATCTGGAATTTTGCTGGATGGAATTTTACCCATCAATTTCTTTTTTTACCCATTATATTTTTACTTAAACCTTAATTACTTGAATGTGTACTATACCTTTTAAGGTAAAGAAACCCCACTAGGTGAGTTTGGCTTTATTATCAACAGAACTTAATCAGTTTTGAACCTTTTAAAGTAGTTTAAATTTTGTAGAATATGGAAAAATTTGTCTATTATTTCTTACAGGAATACCATAATGCCCTCATGTCTTACAGTGTATTCTGATAGTAAAGTCTTGTCCTCATTCAAGAAAATTAAGTCAAAACATAGATACTTTCCTGGAGCTGATTTTTCTGAAAGGTATTAGCCTGGTCTCAAGCTCAAAGTTAAGACTTTTGTCTGTTTTGTATGGTTCTAATGAGACTTCTGGGCAATAAAGGGGCCACAGTGGCTTAATTTGCATGATTAATCTAAGGTGGGCAGTAATCGAGTTTCTGCAAATGGAAAAGTCACAGCACTAAAAGTAACGAAACACCAGGTATGGGAAGAGTTTCCTTCAGAATTTTTCCAAGTTTCCAGCCAAATCTGAAAGTCTGGATTTTAAAAAGCAATAAACACTTCTTTAGAAAAAGGCACAATGACAATATCATTTAGACAATGCATTATATAACATGTCTTCCAAAGAAGTGCAAAGACAGAAAATTAATGAAAAATTAGTGTCCTGTATCTTTCCTTGCAGTTATACACAAAATGGCCTTGACATCCATAGCAAGCCAGATCAAGCCTTTGTTAGATAAGCTGATTGAAACAACACAAACAGGGTTTGACCCAGGAAGATGACAGTTTAGGGTTTGTGGATGATATTTTGCATTATACTTAAAAGACTGATATCTCTGGCTTTTTAGTGCTTATTGTGTCCACCGGAGGCATCCGGTGGATACTTTGGTTTAGCGTTCGCTACACCACCGCCGCGCATAGAGAGAATTTCGACGTTAATGCTCTTAGAGGAAAACTACATCAGCTAGGTTCACCAAATTTGCACGATATCTTTATTGGGGGGTAAGCTTCTCTGGGAAGGAAATTAGCCTCAGTCTGAAAAACAAGATGGCCGCCGCAGGCATTTCTTTGAAAATTATGTACATTTTTCTACTGGCTGTTTCTCATAGGTAGAAGGTTCAATGACTTCATAGGTGATATGTATAACAGATATATATGTCCTCTACAATCTTGCAGACATTTGACCTTGAAGCTCTTAATTCAAGGTCATCCACGGAGTGCCAAAGTAACCCACATAGTGGACTTTAAAAGTAGTTATATCTCCCTTGTTATTGGTCCTAGATGTTTGCAATGTGAAACCAACCTATAGGAAATCATGCTGCAAATCTTTTGATGTGGTCAGATTTGACCTTGAAGGAGGGGTTCAGACAAAAAGGATAGACAAACTTAAAAGTGCTTCTAACTCGCTTATTATTGGTCCAAGACGCTTGGGATGGTAAGCCTACCTATAGGAAATCATGGGCTGGGAATCTTCTGGTGTGGCCAGATTTGACCTTGGGCCCCTCCTTCAAGGTCAAACGAGGATAGCCAAACTTAAAAGTGCTTAATAACTCGCTTATTATTGGTCCTAGAGGTTTGCAATGTGAAACCACCTTATAAGGAAATCATGGGCTGGGAATCTTCTGATGTGGTCAGATTTGACCTTGAGCCCCTCCTTCAAGGTCAAACAAGGACAGCCAAACTGAAAAGGGTTTATAACTCGTTTATTATTGATCCTAGAGGTTTGCAATATGAAACCAACTTGCAGGATATTGTGGGCTGGGTATCTTTTGATGTCAGATTTGACCTTTGGCCCCTCCTTCAAGGTCAAACAATGGTTCACTGGCTTTGGTGAGTTGTCTTTCCGGTGGATACAGATTTGCATCGGTTCGCCGATGCCTAGGTCTAGTTGATTTTGAAAAGGCACTGGATTCAGTTTCGTGGAAATGTTTTGAACTCTTTGATATCTCAAAATCAAAATATACATGGTATGAAATTGAAAACTATAGAACTAAAGATTTCTCAATATGGTGATCACTACTTTATCTAGTGAGCACAAGAATGATGAGATCATCTGGTGAGCACCAGATGATCTTATGATATCAAGAAAACAAGTGGTGCTAATGAGATGATCTCATTATCACGACTTATTTTCTTGTTATCATGAGATCATCTTGTGCGCACGACTTAATACATGGTACAATTTTTATTTTACCATGTCCTATTAAGGGCTCCGTACCTAGTAGAAGGTTATCAGGTTATTATATTCAGTATTCAGTAGATAGAAGACAAAGAGGTGTGTGTGAAGTAACTGTGTACTGGCGTTTTATAGCAAATGTTTTCACTGTAAAACTGTTTATACTTTTGGCTAAATGTTGTAATAAATCTTACACCAACACTTATCTACACAGGGTCAAACCAGGTGAGTTTATACTGAATGCATACGCAGGGCTGTGTATATATATGCATACGCGTACGCATACACAAGTCTAGTGAGCTAGTTTTAACACTGGGTCTACATTTCATACTTTTGTGCAGAAAGGAAATGTCAAGATCTATTCTTTACATATTGGTGTAACAAAGGAATACAAAAAAAAAACAGTCATAGAGGTAAACGGTCTTCACATTTTTCAAATTTAAATAATGTAAATAACAAAATCGCACGAACTAAATAATAAAATAAACTTAAACAATGCATACCATAACATTTGGTTTGTGTTATATTGTTGATTAACCCTTTAACTGTTTTTAACCCCAGCCATATAGGCTGGGGTTATAGTCGTCCCCTGCGCCGTCCGGGCGGCGGCGGCGGGCATAGAGATGGGGGTGTTCCACAGCCTAAACCCCTGCACGGATTTTCACCAAATTTTCAGGGGATGTTTACCCCAAGAGGATCTAGAGCTGATTAGGATTTGGGGGGTATCTGGTAACAACTGTTGCCATGGCAACACTTTTAAAAACTTCGGGTCTTAAACTTTGTGGGTGTTCCAGACTAAACCCCTGCACGGATTTTCAACAAATTTTTGGGGGATGTTTACCCCAAAAGGATCTAGAGCTGATTAGGTTTTGGGGGTTATCCAGTAACAACTGTTGCCGTGGCAACACTTTTAAGAACTTAGGATCTTAAACTTTGTGGGTGTTCTGCAGACTAAACCCCTGCATGGATTTTCACCAAATTTTCAGAGGATGTTTACCCCAAGAGGATCTACAGCTGATTAGGTTTTGGTGGGTATCTGGCCACTACTGTTGCCATGGCAACACTTTTAACATTTTCGGGTCTTAAACTTTGTGGGTATTCCACAGACTAAATCCCAGCACGGATTTTCACCAAATTTTCAGGATATGTTTACCCCAAGGGATCTAGAGCTGATTAGGTTTTGGAGGGTATCCAGTAATATCTGTTTGCCATGGCAACACTTTTGAGATTTTCAGGTCTTAAACTTTCTAGGTGTTCCACAGCCTAAACCATGCATGGATTTTCACCAAATTTTCAGGATCTGTTTACCCCAAGTGGATCTAGAGCTGATTAGGTTTTGGTGGGTATCCAGGTACCACTGTTACCATGGTAACACTTTTAAGATTTTTGTGTCTTAAACTTTGTGGGTGTTCCACAGACTAAATCCCTGCACGGATTTTCACCAAATCTTCAGGATATGTTTACCCCAAGTGGATCTAGAGCTGATTAGGTTTTGGAGGGTATCCAGTAATATCTGTTGCCATGGCAACACTTTTGAGATATTCAGGTCTTAAACTTTGTAGGTGTTCCACAGCATAAACCCATACATGGATTTTCACCAAATTTTCAGGATATGTTTACCCCAAGAGGATCTACAGGTGATTACGTTTTGGGGGGTATCCAGCGGCAACTGTTGCCATGGCAACACTTTAAAAATTTTTCAGGTCTTAAAGTTTGTTCTGAAATCATGAATGTTTTCTGTAACCTAAAATATTGCAGCTAGCAATTTTGATTTTGATTGCAGAAAATGCAAATGGATAGGAAAGCTTGCCTGAGAGTAATTGTGTCCTTGTTTTTGAAACAAAATTGCCACCATATCAATCTTTAATGGCAAATAGGAGGGTCATCAAAAAGGCCTTATATCTCCCTTATAATTGTTTCTTTGGCTTCAAAATATGAAAGTACTTGTAAGAAATTATGGTCTGTGAATCTTTTGTAGAGTATCTTGTGGGTTCTCTATACTTCTTACAACAGAAGTTGTTCCAAAGATTTTCCCAAATCTCAATGTTGGCCATTTAGCTGTACCTGCGAGCTGGGGTTCTTGCCTGCCTATTTGGCTGGCTATTTTTATGTCATAATTTCTGAAGACCGTTTATCTCTATGACCGTTTATCTCAGTGACCACCCGTATAAAGGTAACTTTGTGACTAAAAATATAATTTAAATATTCTGTGGTTTTAGATACATCTGTTTCCTAAATTATCTGTGTTATGCTCAATATTCAGTGCTTTCGCAAAAAACACAATTTCAGTATGATTCATTGTGACACACCCTTATTCCAAACGATGTTAAGATATTATTTAAATCAAAAAGAGGTGCATGGGACCTCTGTAGTATACAGTTTACAAATAAATCACTATCACAATAAAACAGAAATTGAAAAGAAATTTAAATACAACAAGATGCACTCGGAGAGAGCAAAACGCTCGACTCGATGTGACCAGCCTCACAAGTGTTATAAAGTATTGTATTACACACCATCTATTGTTTGTATTTGAAGCTATGTAGGAATTAATTTTCAGTAAATTTCTCCCCACTGAGGAACACATGCATACTTGAACGCGCACATCCACGCACTGAATAAATATTTTGTGGGTATTTACTATTTAGTCAGTTCACAATAGTGTGGCCTACCCTCTAGCTGACATAATTATAAGTGTTAACTGATAAAATGGTCATAAAGTGTACTAGAAACCACTGAGCACACACGTATACCATGGTGGCATTTCAAAAGTTTTGAAAGTTTTTTGGTACCCAGAATATTACCTCGATCTTTCCTAATATATAATCACTCCTTCCCACAGTTAGCTCCTTTGTACTAAAAAATTATCAAAATTTGTTCATTACTTTTGAAGAAATATTAAGTAGAAAGCTAAAGTCATTAAAAATGCATTGAAAATAGGACCTCTGAAAATTCATGATTTTTTTGTATCTAAAATATGATCCAGATCTTTCCCCAAATTAATAACTTTTTTCTTTGGATAGGTGCTACCACAAAAAAATATAAAGATGTGTTCATTAGTTTTGGAGTAATCTAAACACCAAAAACAGATAGATAGACAAATGAACAAGTGAACACATAAAAACACAAACTCCTGGTGGAGGTAAAAATATTGATTAAAACCACTTGGTGAAAATCACTTAGGGTAAACTTTTTGTAATGGACTGTCAGGAAATTGAAAGAAAAAAAAAAGGAAAATGAAAAAAGAAATCAATAAAAACTACAGGATTGCTCGCAAAAAAGATAATGTTTTTGCATGGCAAAAACAAAGCGTCCCGAAAAGGATATAAAGGTGAGTGCTAAAGTATTAAGAAAATGCTTCGTTTCTAGCCTTATACTGTTGTGGCAACCAAAGTCAGCGCAGTCTGCTCTATCTAGCATGGTTTTCAAGATATAAGCATTTTTGTGTTTTGCAAAAAATTCAAAAATTCAAAATGTCCGCTATATTTGGCGAGACAAAAATATTTTGAAAATTGGCATGGCTACTCTGCAGAGATACCCAGCAGGTCAAAAATTTTGTTCAGTTCGCTCCATATAGCACGGTTTTCGAGATATAAGCATTTTTGTGTTTTGCAAAAACTTTGAAAATTCAAAAGGGCCACCACTTTTGGGGAGACAAAAATTTTTGACAAGACCACTGCCGCGGTGTGTATCTCCCGCCGAGCATTAAAGGAGAAGAAATAGCTTTTCCGAGATATTCACAATTTTTCATTTTCGTGTGTGAAAGCTCTTCCAAAAGTAGGTGAATGAGTTATTTGAGAAAAATTGGCTATCTGCAATACTTTTAAGAGATAATTCAGATTTACTCCTTTTGAGTAGGTGAGTAATTACCTACGGGTCTGGAACTTCACCAAGTGAAAGTTCTCCCAAAAGTAGGTGAATGAGTTATTTGAGAAAAATTGGCTATCTGCAATACTTTTAGAGATAATTCGCATTTACTCATTTTGAGTAGGTGAGTAATTAGCTATGGGTCTGAAACTTCACCATGTGAAAGCTCTTCCAAAAGTAGGTGAATGAGTTATTTGAGAAAAATTGGCTATCTGCAATACTTTTAAGAGATAATTCGCATTTACTCATTTTGAGTAGGTGAGTAATTATCTACGGGTCTGAAACTTCATGTGAAAGCTCTCCCAAAAGTACATGAATGACTTATTTGATAAAAAGTGGGTATCCGCAATAGTTTTTCAGATAATTAGCATTTACTCATTTTGAGTAGGTGAGTAATTAGCTATGGGTCTGAAACTTCACCCAGTGAAAGCTCTCCCAAAAGTAGGTGAATGAGTTATTTGAGAAAAATTGGCTATCTGCAATACTTTTAGAGGTAATTCGCATTTACTCATTTTCAGTAGGTCAGTAATTAGCTATGGGTCTGAAACTTCATGTGAAAGCTCTTCCAAAAGTAGATGAATGAGTTATTTGAGAAAAATTGGCTATCTGCAATACTTTTAAGAGATAATTCGCATTTACTCATTTTGAGTAGGTGAGTAATAATCTATGGGTCTGAAACTTTACCATGTGAAAGCTCTCCCAAAAGTAGATGAATGAGTTATTTGATAAAAATTGGGTATCCGCAATAGTTTTAGAGATAATTCGCATTTACTCATTTTGAGTAGGTGAATAATTAGCTACGGGTCTGAAACTTCACCGAGTGAAAGCTCTTTGGGATAGCTGCTCTGTAGAGATACCCTGAAGATCAAAAATTTCGTTGAAACCGCTCTATGTAGCACGGTTTTCGAGATATTAGCATTTTTGTGTTTTGCAATTTTTGCGCAAAAATTCGAAAATTCAAAATGGCCGCCATTTTTTGCGAGAAATTTTTTTTTTGAAAATTGGCATAGCTACTCTGCAGAGATATCCTGTAGGTCAAAAATTTTGTCGAAATCGCTCTATCTAGCAGGGTTTTCAAGATACAAGGATTTTTATGTTTTGCAATTTTTGTGAAAAATTCGAAAATTCAAAATGGCCGCCATTTTTGGCGAGACAAATTAGAGATATCCTGCAGGTCAAAAATTTCGTCGAAATCGCTCTTTCTAGCACGGTTTTCGAGATATAAGCATTTTTGCGTTTTCCTTATTTGGAAAATTCATAATGATTAATTAATCATTAATTACTCGGCCATTTCTTAACCAATCAATGCCGAAATCTAATGATTTCCAGATTTTAATAGAATGAATGTATTTGCCAAGTTTCAGGTGAATTGATAAAATTCCTTTTAAGTTATCATCCGGACAAGCTTCTCCACCATTGAAAAAAAAGACATTTTTGGTCATGTGACCTCTCTGATTGGTTGAAATGTTACTGCAGCATATTCAAAAAAATTCCCCAAGGCTACTGCCTAAACCTGCCAAATTTGAAAAGAATCCACCTAACGGTTACAGAGTTATAAGGAAAACAAAATGCGGAGCCGCCGGAGCCTGAAGGTCTCCCATACACAAACAAGCATCCTGCTTAAGGATGGATACACCACCACTCTCTTGATTATCTTTATTTCAATAGAAAGAAATATCTTTAACAAAGGACAAGAATCAATAACAGTGTTTGTGACCTCACAATGACAATTGTATTGTGACATCATTACGTAATGACATCATCAGAAAGCAAAATATTGATTTACGTAAGTGATGAGTAGAATCAGATTTCTCTGTATATGCCCAATTGAAAATATGAAAAACTCTCTCCCGACTTTACTTTTCAAACAAGTTACACCAAATTTGGAAGAATTCATCTGTACCCCAGGAAGTATCTGCCCACCAAATTTGAGCTTGATTGATGTTATAGTTTTTGAGTTATAAGGGCAAAACGGTGCACAGACAGACAGACAGACAGAAACAAACTGATCACAATAACCCTTTCCTATCGTCGAGCGTTAACAATTGATGAATTGACCTGGAAAACAACCTAAGTATTTGCTTTAACATTTTACACAAAAATGTGTTAATATGGTTCCAGACAAATATTTTATACAGAATACACAGAGCTAAAAGTATCTTTGGTACTTAAAATGTGTCTGTAACCTATGCAATGATGAACCACAATCCCCGACACATTTGTTTACAGAATATACTAAGACAAAAGCTCTTTAGCAAAAAAAGAGGAGAATTTATTTGTAATAAAACAAAAATTAATTTTTTTTTTTTTAAAAGTTGAAATTATTCTTTGATATCAAGATCGTCATCAAAGTTTTATACCTATGAACACAAAAATTATTGCTACAGAAAGGTATATTTTTGAAAGTAGTGAATTTAATAGGCAACTGCATCTCATGCTTTTAGAATGTAAAATTTTCCACACATATTGAAGTGACTATCTTATAGCAAAACAAGGCCACTGCTGCAGCGGTTATCTCCCGCCTTTAAATCAGTAATAATGGGGAACTAAAGGAAATATAAGGCCGCGTAGTAAGATAACCCCACTTGACATTGAAGAAGGGGTTAGAGATAAAAGCAATTGGAAAAGAGTCTCAGGCCTTGACTTCCTTCAAGTTGTTTTCACATTTGAAACCCCTAGTAGCAATGATAAAGGAGATATATTCCCTTTTTAACATGTAAATCCCATTTAACATGTGATATGACGGCCATTTTGTTTTCGAAAATAGGCCAAATTACTCTGAGGCTAACTTTCCTAGCCATATATCTTTTGCGCAAATTTGATGAACAAAGCTGCAATATTTCAGTTTTTAGAGCATCTTAAAGATTTTGATATAATTGGCTATGGCGGCCATTTCGTTTTTCAAAATTAGGCCAAAATTTTTCTTGGGCAAAACATTGACAGGCCAGGACTTTTCATTGTCTGTCTTTACATTCTGAAGCCATAGCACATGTAATAAGGGAGAAATAAGGACATTTTAGTGTGATGACCCCATTAAACCTTGACGCATGGGTCAAAGGTCAAATTCAACACCTGGAAAAGATTCCCAGGCTATGACCTCCTACAAATTGTTTTCACATTCCAAACCTCTAAGAGCAATATTATGGGAGATACAAGGCCTTTTCAATAGGATAACCCCATTTCACATTAAACATGTGATATGGCGGCCATTTTGGTTTTTAGAACTAGGTCAAAATTACTATCAGGCTAGCTTTTATAGTTGTATATCTTTTGTGCAAATTTGATGAAGCTACCTGGAATATTTCAAGATTTAGAGCAACTTTACCATTTTCAAACAATTGGCTATGGCAGCCATTTTGTTTTTCAAAAAGAGGCCAAAATTTTGCATAGACAGGTTTTTATAGCCATAAACATTCCCTGCAAATTTGACGAAGATATCTTTATAAATGAATGAAATCTAAGGTTTATGTAAAAACATGATGAATGGACGGACGCACAAACAGACGAGCGTATGGAAGGTATTTTATAATCTCTCAACCATGGCCTTCGCTTTTCATGGTCTGTCTTTACATTCTAAAGCCATAGCACCAATAATAAGGGAAAAATAAGAATGTTTTAGTGTGACAACCCCATTTAACCTTGAAGCAGGGGTCAAAGGTCAAATTCAACATGTGGAAAAGATTCCCAGGTCATGACTTCCCACAAGTTGTTTTCACATTCTGAACCTCTAGGAGCAATATTAGGGGAGGTATTAGGCCTTTTTAATAGGATAACCCCATTTGACATTAAACATGTCGTATGACGGCCATTTTGTTTTTTTAACTAGGCCAAAATTACTATCAGGCCAGCTTTTCTAGCCATATAGCTTTTGTGCAGATTGGATGAAGCTAGCTGGAATATTTCAAGATTTATGATTTTCAAACAATTAAGTATGGCGGCCATTTTGTTTTTCAAAATGAGGCTAAAATTTGGTAGAGACAAGTTTTCATAGCCATTAACATTCCCTACAAATTTGGTGATGATATCGTTATAAATGAACGAGATATTAAGGTTTATGTAAAAACATGACGAATGGACATACAGATGGACACATGGATGGAAGGCATTTTATAATCTCCCGACCATGGCCTTCGGCTGCAGGCAGGATATAACTAGACCAGAAGGTTGCAAGTTTTTACAAATACAGGTTTCATAGTATGCCAGCCTGTTAATTACAATGGAAATCCATTCTATAAGAATTGATGCAAATTTACTGACAAGCCAGTCATGACTTGTATTCATATGTACCCATGCAAGTTCTCATTAAAGTTAGTATGGTATAACCTATACTATCCAACCATTTATTATCGGATTATTGGTTTTATGACCTCATTTCCACTCCCTGAAATTTTACACACTCTTGTCCATTTGTAGCTATACATCAAGAAATGTATTTATTATACCCAGTATTTACAAGTCCTATAACACAGTAGATCTATTTAATTACCTGTGCCAAGGAGGTTTTGTTTTCCTGACTTTACCTGTTTGTCTCTATGTTAGCAGGATTATTGAAATACAATCGGTTGGCACTTATCTGCCCAATTAGATCCCATTACATTTTGATCTGGAATACTGTCCGGATATAAAGGACAAATCTGGATTGTAACATTCACTTATTATTACTTATTATTGCGTGCCTTGGACTGCATGAGGTCTGTGTTCTCCAAGTGCTCTTGTTGCTAAATGTTTTCATAAGACTCCATTTACACTTGTCCATTCAAAGGTCTGTGTTCTTAATATTTGGCTTAACATCATCAGTGTCTGTATCTTCACTTGTTTCTGATGTATCTGATTCTAAATCTGTATTTGCGTCTGCTTCTATTTCCCATTCTTCTTCTGGTGGATGTATTTTAGTCATATGCAGTTTGATATTGCGCCTGTTAGTAAAAGTTTTAGCACAAACTGTGCATTTAAACCTCTTGTTTGAGTTGCTGTGGTTCAGTTTCTGTATCCTGGAGTCATGTCTGAAATCTAAGTGTGTCAACATGTGATTCTCCATGGTTGCCTTGGCGTTAAATGCCTGCCCACAGACTTTACAAAAGAGTGGCTTGATGTCTGTATGACATCGTTTAATGTGCTCTTTCAAATTACCTGCACGAGAGTAAGACTTGTCACATAACTCACAGCAATGTGGCTTCTTCTCCAGATGTATCACTTGATGGCATTTCAGGTTTTTTTTACTGTTAAATGTGTTCCCGCATGTGTCACACTTATACGATTTTTCCTCACTGTGCACTAACATGTGTGTCTTCAGGGTATTCGGAACAGCAAATGATTTCTTACATATGGTGCAAGTATGTGGCTTTTCCCCTGTATGACGAAATGTGTGTCTTTTCAACTCAGCTTTTGTGATGAATGCCTTCTCGCACAACAGACATTGGAAGTGCTTCTCTCCTGAGTGAATTTTCATATGTTTCCTCAATTCACATGGTTGCGTGTAAGTCCTGGGACATTCAGTGCACCTGTAGATTTGATTCTTGTGAATCAACTTATGATCCTGCAACTTTAAATAATCTGGGAAGCTTATTTGACATAAGTGACATCTGAACAATTCCTCTTCAACTTCTATGAAAGTGTGTACTTTGACATGGCTTTCCGATGTGAAGAATTTCTTGCAGATGGAGCACCATGGTAGACCTTGTGTTGCATGCTTCCTTTGTAAATCTGTGGGGGTGGTTGTTGCTGTGTCCGAGGTCTCGCTTTCACACAGTGGTTTTATGTTCTCTGATTCATTCATATTTAATTTGAAGTTATTTAATCAACAAATGTTTAGGTGTTTTATGTTTATAATAATGTTGCACCTCTTTACTAGAATATTCCAAACAAGCAAACAATACAGGAGTTTGTAAATTAAAAAATACAAGGGATCAACAATGATGTAACTATATATTTTAATGCTTTAAAATACTCCTACAATTTATCAGACTTAGTATCCTTCAATTAAAGTGATTATAGAATAATGACTTGATATTTAAAAAATAAGGGGTTTTATGTCTGTAATATAACAATGTTGCAGGTCTTTAGTCCACTGGAAAATTCTAAAGAATCCAAGCAATAGCTTGTAGTTTATTAATTGAAAAACCAAGAGATCAACAGTAGTGTAAATATTATGTGTATTTCTTTCTTTTTAAAATACTCCTGTTTCATCAATATTTCAGCTAAGCATAGATTGTTCTTCAATTAAAGTGAGCATAGATCATTTTAATATTTATATCACCGTCTAAAGATACACATGGTCTGTACAATATATTACACTGCCTTTCAAAAATCCACAGTGATGTGAAATATTCCATTCAGCGTCTCTAAGTTTCACTATGTGGTTAATATTTGTTGTTTAATGTGTAGATATACCAGTTTCAGTTTATATTTTACATCAGTTTAGTTTATCACAGGAAAATATGTGTATCCAGAGCTTATTGCTTGTTCATCTGTACTCAGACACAAAGGGAGAACATCCATAATATAAGCAGATTTGAATTCACTCTTAAATAACACCCAACACAACAAAGTATCACCTTCAACACACAGTGTTCAGAAACAGAAATATGTTTTGAAAATCACCAACTTTTGAATACTTTCCACTCTTTGTTGAAAGCAATTACTTCCTTTCATAACACAACACACATGCTGAGTACTGAAATACATCAGTACTGGGCCTTGTTATTGATCCATTCTTACTTTACCACAAAGACAGGAATTCCTGCTTGGATATTAATTTGCCATTGAAAAGTATATGCATTATTTTTTAGTTACTGTGGACAATACTTTATGGAAAAGGTAAAATGTTTTAAAACAGGGTTATTTTATAAAAAAAAAGGGCGGGGGAATGTATAACTTATATTTTGTAGAACATGAAAAATGTTTCAGTCATTTGTTGGAGGGTTACCATAATGTCCTCATGTCTTACAATGTGCCACTTTGTCATTATTCAAGCCAGGGATGTCCAAAATAATGTCCATCTGGCATCAGGAACTATGCTCATTACAAAAATGCTCATCAGGGACTTTGCCTGCCACCAATTTATCAGGGATGAAATTTTACCCATCAATTTCTTTTTTTACCCATTATATTTTTACTTAAACCTTATATATAATTACTTGAATGTTTACTACCTTTTAAGGTAAAGAAACCCCACTAGGTTAACTTGGCTGCATTATCAACAGAACTTAATCAGTTTGAACCTTTTAAAGTAGTTTAAATTTTTGTGGAATGTGGAAAAATTTTCCTATTATTTCTTACAGGATTACCATAATGCCCTCATGTCTTACAGTATTTTCTGACAGTTGTCCTTATTCAAGAAAATTAAGTCTAAACATAGATACTTTCGTACAGCTGATTTTTCTGAAAGGTATTAGCCTGGTCTCAAGCTCAAATTTAAGACTTTTTTCTGGTTTGTATGGTTCTAATGAGAATTTGGGACAATAAAGGGCCCACGGTGGCTTTAATTTGATGTCGGTGATAATTGAGTTTCTTGCAAATGGCCAAGTCACTGCAATAAAAGTAACAGAACACCAGGTATGGAAGAATTTGCTTCAGAATTTTTCCAAGTTTCCAGCCCAATCTGAAATTCTGGATTTTAAAAACAGTAGACTCTGCTTTTAGAAAAAGGCACAATGACAATATCATTTAGACAATGTATTATGTCATCCAAAAAAGATCAATGCCACAGAATTATTGAAAAATTGGTGTCCTCTATCTTTACTTGCAGTTATATACAAACCTCCATACCACACCAGATCAAACCTTTGTTTGATAAGCTGATTGAAACAACACAAACAAGATTTGTCCCAGGAAGATACATCAGTGACACTTCAGGCTTTGTGTATGATCTTTTGCATAATAGAGTAAACTGAAAAGGCTGATATCCCTGGCTTTTTAGTGCTTATTGATTTTGAAAAGGCATTGGATTCAGTTTCTTGGAAATATTTTGAACTCTGATATCGCAACATCAAAATGTACATGGTGTCAAATTGAAAAATATAGAAATAAACATTACTCAATATGCTGATGAGACTACACTTATTTAAAGGGCTAATGCAACCAAAAACACAAATTTCATCTATTAATTCATTCATATATTATAAATGATATATAAACCAAAACAAAAAACCCACAGAAGTGTGTAATGTTTAAAATCTTCACTTGAAGCTTAGAAAGCAAGACCCTGCCTCTTTTGAACATTTGACCCCAAATTTGTTTATGCTATGTCGTCATCGTATGAACCCATCTATGCAGACACACTGCAGTACTGTACAAAATGTGTTATCTTAGATCTCAGTTTTGTTACTGTCTATACATTATTTGTAGTATATTTCAGTATTATTTCCAATTTCATGAAACAAGTAATAATAAAAAAGTACCAGTTTCTGAAAATAATATTTTATTGCACTCAAATAGCTTACCATATGGGACTGAGTGCTTTATTCAGAGGCTGCGACTCCAGCCAACGATTAAGGAAAATAACTGTTTGGAATTGGCCGAGTCCATGTTTCAGTATGTACCCTAGCAGTGCATTGTGGTCGTTCTTCCTTCTTCTCTTGTTGGCCACCATCTTGGAAAGACGTTTGAAATATTTCTCAACAATTCACTGATATCTCAGCATATACGTATTGTTGGATGTTCATTTTTCATTACTTATTTTATTTTATTACATAACATATTCTCTGAAAGTTTGGGAAGTATCCATTTTATATTTTGAGTTAACTACGTTTTGTGAGTTTTCCGCGTCTTCCACTCGGATTTAATTCTCAATAAAGCCTGTTAACTTGCTTTATCACCAACATCTTGGAGGTTGTACGTCTCCTACTGCCCTTTTATTGCTTTTTTATTGTTTTCTCAAGTTTTACTTGTGAATCCCGTCCTTTTGTGTTATCACACACTTTTATATTTAATTTTATTGTTGGTGTTTATTTTCTCGGATTCTTTTTTTATTGCTTAAAGATGTCTTTCCACCAAGCTAGTGCTAAACCAAGGTCGTCCAAATGCAGACACTTGTTTTTCTTTTAATCTTTTGATAACTATTGTCCGACGTGCAGAGAATCTGGCAAGGGAGACGACCCTTGTGTGACAAATCAGTCTCCTTGCAATATTTGTAAAGATCTCTCTGCAGGACAGCATGCAAAAATTAAAAACCGACGTCGGTACACTCGGAAACAGAAGTCGGATGTAAATACCAGCAAGGATGACCTTGACCTTTTAGGGGACGATGAGGAATCTTTTACTGGCTCTCAAGCAGACTTGGAGGGTGCTGCTGAAAATTTATTTTCTTCTCCTCCTCGCCCCCAACCCTTATGCTTTGAAACATTGTCAATTAAAACTCCACGTAATGTCCCACCAACCCCAGGTACTGCATTGCAAAATAAGATTGAAAATAGGTTGGAAAAATCCTTGGGCAATACTTTTAACATCCAACCGAAGCAAGAGATGGGTTTGTTCCAGGCTTCTATGCTTAATGCCATGAAATCTCTAAGAGATGAAATGCTTTCATTACAGAAAAAAGAATCGGGTGTAGATAAGACATCCGATTCGGCTCAAGCAAACCCTAGACCTGGAACTTCTCAAACAAATCCTCCAACTCGGACTTCTGATCCGGTTCACTCTGATCACTCGGAAGTTCAACCAATGGACCTGGAGCCTTATGGCCCTCCACTTCGTCCAAAGTCTACTAAAAAACCTCACTCTGAGCGTGTTGTACACTCGGATCCCGATTCGGACTACTCGGAACAGTGTTCCGATTCCGAGTACTACCAGGCACAACCTAAACACAAAAAGCACTCTGACAAGAGGAAACATAAATCCAAACCCATCCACAAATCTCAGTCGTCTACAGAGGAAGATGAGTCCTCTGCCCATTTCCGAGGGTTTGCACAATCTCAACCTAAGGTTCCTCCAGAACCTCAACCCCAGGCCAGCTCAGATCCAGTGTTCTATAGGGAGGTAGATATGAATGATCTACCTTCCCAGTATACTGAGGAGGTTGAAACCTTCAGGCAAATCCTTGATCTCCCTGACCCCAGGGAAACTCTGCCTAGGTCCTCTACTACTGTGCTCGGCCTAGACAACGAGAAAGGCCAACAGGAGCTAAGGCCTAGAGGCCCTTCTGCTATGCTCCCCCTGAGCCCTATTCTCAAAGACGCCTTTGAGAAGTTCGAGCAAGATTTCTTGGCCTCTAACTTACCTGAGGGTAAGTATATAAAACCCCCAGCTTCAACAGCTAAATACTACAAGGTGGGATAACCTTGTTTTGAAGACAAGCTTCAAGAGCTCAACACAGATTTTGCCAAAATCTGTATTTCGCCCAAACCCTCTGGGGCCCCTGTTGCCAAGGTTCCTCTCCATATCCTTAAGGAACTCGAGCAACAGTCTAGACAAAATCTCTCCACCATCAACTTCACTGCTACTTTTGCCAGGACTTCTTCTGCATGCAACACTGTTCTGGAAAAGGGCCTTTCCAGTGCCAGGTCTTCTCTCAGGAAGACCAAAAACCAGATTTTGGATGGGGCTGAACCTAGAAAGCTCATCAAACGGGGCTATCAGAATGTTTGTGATTACTTTGATATAATGGAGAAAAGGATTCTCATTCAACAAAGGACCCTAGCATGCTTCAGTAAGTCTGTAGCTCATATCCTCCAGAGGGAACTCTGCACCATGGGCAATACCGGCCTTCTACGAAGAGAAGCTGAAATGACCCTCCTTCATCCCCATCTGGGGGAATCGAGACGTCAGGAGTTGAGGAACTCGCCCTTCTGGCCTACTCCTCTTTTCAAGTCTCAACTGGTAAAAGATGGAGAGGACTCCCTCCTTAAAAAAGGCACTAGAAAAAACTCTCAAGGTTTTGGACCCTATCAAAACAAGCCCTTTCGTGGTCCCCACCACAATA
The DNA here is from genome assembly GCA_964017235.1 of Sabellastarte sp. h YS-2021. Taxonomy (NCBI): domain Eukaryota; kingdom Metazoa; phylum Annelida; class Polychaeta; order Sabellida; family Sabellidae; genus Sabellastarte; species Sabellastarte sp. h YS-2021. The sequence goes on along the minus strand of OZ024928.1, from coordinate 154,321,386 downwards.
AGAAAAGAGGCTCCTACAGGAAACGCCCTATGGGGCAATTCCTCCCAAAGCAGTAACCAATCGTTTTCCTCTGTCCAGGTCCAACCAAGTTCAGTCGACAGAATGGTCACTACATCCACAGGTGTTCAAGCAGATCTGTCAAAAGTGGTTCACTCCTCGTGTAGACCTGTTTGCCACTTATCTGAACCACAAACTCCCTCTGTACGTGTCTCCTATCCCAGACCAAAAGGCCTGGGATATCGATGCTCTAAACATAAACTGGACAGGTCTCACTGCCTATGCTTACCCTCGAATGGCTCTCCTTCACAGGGTGATCCAAAAAATCAGGCAATGCCATTGCCTGATCATACTAATAACCCCAGGCTGGCCAGGGATGCCCTGGTTTTGGGACCTAGTGCAGCTCTCAACAGAGATCCCACTACAACTCCCAGTGTCAACAACACTACTCAAACAGTCCCACAGTTACGTATTCCACAGCATTCCGCAACATCTCAACCTCCATGCCTGGTGTCTAGGAGTGCATAACTCCAAGAACAAGGCTTCTCTGCGGAGGTGGCAGAGAGAATTGCTGCACCTCAGAGGTCATCAACAAGAACCTTCTACAAATCAAAGTGGGCCCTATTTGAAAAATGGTGCAGAGAAAATTCGGTGGATTTCTCCACTCTATCTGTGAAACAAATCTCAGATTTTTATGTCAGCTGACATGTCATCACTCTGCGGCGTGGGCGTACGCGTATGCGTGAACAACTTCTTCTCCAAAACTACAAGGCCTAGAGACATGCTGTTTTTTTTAAAAGATACCTTATCTATCGAGGATGAAAAATTGTTCAAGGCATGCAAATCTGTCTGTTCGTCTGTTTGCTAGAGACATTACAAGGGGGGTACCCCCACCAAAAGTGTGAAAATTTCAACTTTTTATCACAATTTTCTCAGTGACTATTGCAGGGATTTCTCTCATATATATCTTGCATATATGTACTAGGCCAGAGGTAGATTCTCTTGTGTGAGTATGAGACCTGGATCTGTCTTACTTTTTTTTAAATAATTTTTTTTAATAATTTTTAATGCATTAAAATTCATGAAATCATGCACTAAATCACTTATAACTTCAAAAGTGTTGCATTTACAGCATTTTGTGAAAATATGTTGTTCAGCTACTTTTTTCATAGCTACAATATGGTGAGTAAGTTGGGTGTCTGTCTCAATAGCTAAGTGAGTAATAGCTACTTTTGGGCTTTTCAGTAACTTCCATTATGAGTAAAATCACTTGTAACTTAAAAACTATTGCATTTAGAGAATTTCGTATAAATATGTTATTCAGCTACTTTTGGGCCAGCTATAACATAGTGAAATTTCAGACCTGTAGCTCATGGCATAGCTGAGTAATAGCTACTTTTAGGTTATCACTGTTGAGTAAATCGCTTATAACTTGAAAACTATTGCATTTAGAGAATTTCGTATAAATATGTTATTCAGCTACTTTTGGGCCAGCTATAACATAGTAAAATTTCAGACCTGTAGCTCATGGCATAGCTGAGTAATAGCTACTTTTAGGTTATCACTGTTGAGTAAATCACTTATAACTTGAAAACTATTGCATTTAGAGTATTTTGTTTCAATATGTTATTCACCTATTTTGGGGTCAGCTATAACATAGTGAAGTTTCAGACCTGTGGCTCATTTCATAGCTGAGTAATAGCTACTTTGAAGTTCTCACTGTTGAGTAAATCAGTTATAATTGGAAAACTATTGCATTTACAGAAATTTGTGCAAATATGTTATTCAGCTACTTTTGGGTCAGCTATAACATAGTGAAATTATAGACCTATAGCTCATGGCACAACTGAGCAATAGCTATTCTCAGGTACTGACTGTTGAGTAAATCTGCTATAACTTGAAAAATATTGCATTTGGAGTATTTTGTTAAAATATATTGTTCACCTACTTTTGGGTCAGCTATAACATAGTGAAATTACAGACCTATAGCTCATGGCATAGCGGAGCAATAGCTATTTTCAGGTTCTTACTATTGAGTAAATCAGTTGTAGCTTGAAAACTATTGCATTTACAGTAGTTTGCTTAAATATGTTGTTCACCTACTTTTGGGTTAGCTATAACATAGTAAAATTTCAGACATGTAGCTCATTGCATAGCTGAGTAATAGTTCCTTTGAGGTTCTCACTGTTGAGTAAATCAGTTGTAACTTGAAAACTATTACATTTAGAGTAATTAGTTAAATATGTTATTCACAGAATTTTTGGTCAGCTATAACATAGTGAAATTGCAGACCTCTATGTCATGGCATAGGTGAGCAATAGCTACTTTCAGGTTCTCACTGTTGAGTAAATCATTGTATCCACTGGATAGCCGCAGTGTGTAGAGAGAGATTTCACCATTACTGCTCTGATGAAAAAAAATATTATAGCTAGCTTTCTTAAGTTTGCAGTATATATTAATAACCATAAAATGTTGTCTGGGAATATTTTTGGCCTCATTTTGAGAAACAAGATGGCCGCCACAGGTGTTTTTTGTCAGTCATGAAAAGTGCTTATATCTCCCTTATTATTGATCCTAGAGGTTTGGGATGATAAACCAACCTGTAGGAAATCATGGGGTGGGAATCTTTTGGTGTGGTCAGATTTGACCTTCAATGACCCCCTCCTTCAAGGTCAAACAAGGATAGCCAAACTTAAAAGTGCTTATAACTCGCTTATTATTGGTCCCAGAGGTTTGGGATGGTAAACAGACAGGAAATCATGGGCTGTGAATCTGTTGATATGGTCCGATTTGACCTTGGAACCCTCCTTCAAGGTCAAATGAGGATAGCGAAAATTGAAAGTGCCTACAACTCACTTATTATTGGTGATAGGAAATCATTGGCTCGGAATCTTTTGGTATGGTCAGATTTGACCTTTGGACCCCTCCTTCAAGGTCAAATGAGGACAGCCAAGCTTAAAAGTGCTTATAACTCATTTATAATTGGTCCTAGAGGTTTGGAATGGTAAACCATAGGAAATCATGGGCTGGGAATGTATTTGTGTGGTTAGATTTGACCTTGGACCCCTTCTTCAAGGTCGAACGAGGATATTGTATTTGTAGTATTTCTTTAAATATGTTTTAACCTATTTTTTACACTTAAACAATTACCTTGTTATTTTCCTTCATAATACCATTTACAGGGCACAACTTTTTTATCCTTTTCTTCTGTCAGCTTCGGAATTTCTTTCGAACTTGCTGTTCAGTTACCATTTACTGTATTTCTGTACAGCCCTTTTCCTGATAATTATTCTGTCCTCTAATCACCTTCACAAATCAAAAACACTCAGTCAGCTGACACAGTGCCCGTTCACGGGCATTCTCCTCTTGTTTCATGTACCTGTACCAAGACTTAAACAGGCGCCCCTCTACCATTGATGGTTACAGGACTGCCATTGTTGACACTTTGGGCCCAACGGCCCAACATATAGCACATAATGGAGACCTTCATAGGTTACTCTCCAGTTTCCACAGGGATCGTCCCAAAAGTTCCAGGAATCTTCCTAAGTGGAACCTTTCTGTTGTTCTCAATGAGCTCACAAAAGCACCCTTTGAGCCTATGAAAGACATAGACCTGAAACATCTTACTCTCAAACTGCTTTCTTGCTTGCTTTGGCCTCCGGCAAGCGCTGCAGCGAAATCCAAGCCTGGATTGCAAACAAAGTATCTAATCTAGGCCAATGGGAAAAGGTTGCCTTGTTCCCTTCTTCTGACTTCATAGCCAAAAACCAACTAGCAAGAGAAGGTTCGCAAAGTGTGTCTCCGGTGACTATTCCTGCTCTCACTACCATTGTAGATAGACAATTCAAGGAAGACAGGACCCTATGTCCGGTACGGGCCCTGAGGTACTATATGGATCGAACCAAGGACCTAAGAGGTTCCCGATCCCTTCTTTTCATCTCCTTTAAGAAAGGACATACCTCAGACATCAGACCCGCTACACTCTCTTCCTGGTTGAAACAAACCATTCTTCTTTGTTACAAACAAGTAGACCAACAAGCCTTGGACTTGGTCCAAGTCAAAGCGCATGACATTTGGGCCTTCGCAGCCTCTAAGGCCTTTTACGGTGGGGTATCGGTGGACCAGATAATGCAATTTTTACTTAAAAGACCTTACTTGGTCAGACAACGACAACAATATGTATCTGGGACCAGTAGTAGCGGCAGAACAAGTCCTAGACCCTTCCCCTCAGCATCCTCATCTTCGGGAAGAAAAGAAGGGGGGGGGGGGGCACGCCAGCTGCATCCAAGTCTTCAGGAGTCCTTCCCAGGGTCTAGGTATCAGTTACTTTCCAGATGTTCACGGTAAGGTCTTTTTATCCTTTAATTTTTATCTGTATAATGAATCCCTTATCCAATGTACCCTAATCTCATTTTAGGTGGCAAATGGTATGAGATTCAGGCCTAGGGTCTGTACTTTATCAGTGATGCCCTTACGGGTTGGTTATTCATGAGTGAGCTCGGCTGCACTCTCTTCTCTCAGAACATCTAGACGATATCCGTACCGTCATCACTTCTACTGGTTTTTGGCTATTTACAGACCCGACCATTAGAACTGGGGTTCTGTAATTGGGACTCAGACTGACTCTTTTGACCAATTTTTGGTATTTTTGACATCTGTTAATTCTAAATTCTAAGGTAAATAACACTTTTCCAGTCTCAGCTGTAATCCCGCCACCGGGCGGTTGAATTCATCACTCAGTGCCACATGGTAAGCTATTGTAGCGCAATAAAATTGAAAATTTTAATTACATAAATGTAGCTTTTATAAGCTACAAGCTTACCATGTGGGACTGAGGAAAGTCCCACCCTACCTCCCTGCTGTATTCCAGCTGAGGGGGTATGGACTAAATTTACCACGAGAGAAGAAGGAAGAACGACCATAATGCACTGCTAGGGTACATACTGAAACACGGACTCGGCCAATTCCAAACGGTTATTTTTCTTAATCGTTGGCTGGAGTCGCGGCCTCCGAATAAAGCACTCAGTCCCACATGGTAAGCTTGTAGCTTATAAAAGCTACATTTACGTAATTAAAATTTTCAATTTAAACTGGTGGATTAGATTTAGTATTTATAAGAAGTTGAGTTATTTTCTTTGGCATTTTCCAATCTGTAAATTGTTTATAAGCAATTATTCCTGTAATGTCAAAAATATTTCATTTCTACTGTGAAACATTCACAAATTCTTATTTTAACAAACAGTAGCTAAGTTCTTGGATAAAAATTATTATTTCAAGAAAAAATAAAATCAATATTCGAAGATAAGGAAAATCAACTGAAAAGTTTCACAGCCACATAGAAAATGGGGATCTTTATGTAACTGGGGATAATGTAGAAAAAGAAAATGAGAGCAAAGAAATTCACAACAACACTAGATAAGAATATCATGTATATGCTACGTTGGACATATTTTTATTTTTTCAGAGATGTCATAAAGTCAGAATTAAAGAATTAAGTAATCCAACATTCAAATAAGTGCTGTACCAAGTTAGCTGTTTTTCTCCAGATTAAATAAATGGGAAATTCTTATTAAATGTGTGAGTTTTAAGATTATTTTACATTATTAGTAAATTATCTCCCCCCGGGCTTTAGCCCGGGAGGGAGATTATGAAATGATGCCTGTGTGTGCGTGCGTGTGTGCGTTAGTTAGTCACGCAGATTTCTCCAAAATTACTACAGCTACAGATTTTTTGTAAATTAATTGTCCCAATGAATTTTCACGCCCTCGAAAATTTTTTTTGGTTTTATGGACTTAGGCCTAAAGATAAGTGAGTAATAGCAATCTTAGCTACTTGGAGTAAAGGGCTCATAACTCAAAAACTATTGCAGTTACAACTTTTTCTTCAAATATGTTGTTCAGCTACTTTGTCCTTAGCTATAAGATGGTACATAGTTTGGGGTCCCATTGCATGCCATAAGTGAGTAATAGCTATTTTCTTATTTGTAGCAAAATAATGACATAAGTAAATGTCAAATATCTTCAAAAGTATTAACGTTAGGGAATTCTTTTCAAATATGTTGTTCATCTACTTTTTGATAAGCTATCACATAGTAAAGTTTCAGATCTGTTGCACATTGGATAGCTGAGTACCCGGTAATAGCTACTTTGAAATTCTACAGTTGAGTAAATCCATTGTAACTCCAAAACTAGTGCAGTTAGAGTATTTTCCTAAAATATGTTGTTCAGCTACTTTGTCCTTAATTATAAGATGCCATATAGTTTGGGGTTCTATTGCATGCCATAAGTGAGTAATAGCTATTTTCTTATTTGTAGCAAAATAATGACATCAGTAAATTTCAAAGATCTTCAAAAGTATTAAAATTAGGGAATTCTTTTCAAATATGTTATTCATCTAGTTTTTGATGAGCTATCAGATAGTCAAGCAGCAAACCTGTTGCACACTGGACAGCTGAGTAATAGATACTTTGAAATTGTGACTGGTGAGTAAATCCATTGTAACTCAAAAACTACTGCAGTTACAGGATTTTCCTAAAATAATTTGTTCAGCTACTTTTTCCTTAACTATAAGATGGCATATCGTTTGGGGTTCCATTGCATGTCATAAGTGAGCAATAGCTATTTTCTTATTTGTAGCAAAATTATGATGGAAATAAATGTCAAATACCTTCACAAGTAGCAAAGTTAGGCAAATCTTTTCATTTGTTATTCATCTAGTTTTTCAAAAGCTTACTTTCCTGTGTCCTTTATATTTTTGTTGCTTTTGCAGATGTAGGTCAATAGCTAAGTGAGTAGATAGCTGAGCAAGAGCTACTAAAATGAGTAAATGTCTTTTGTCTCTAAAAGTATTATAGGTAGGCAATTTCTTCTAAATAAGTCATTCACCTACTTTTGGGTGATCTACCACATAGTGAAGTTGCACAACTGTAGCTCTTTGGATAGGTGAGTAATAGCTACTAAAATGAGTAAATGTCTTTTATCTCTAAAAGTTTTACAGATACACAATTTCTTCTAAATAACTCATTCACCTACTTTTGGGTGATCCACCACATAGAGAAGTTGCAGAACTCTAGCTCTTTGGATAGCTAAGTAATAGCTACTAAAATGAGTAAATGTCTTTTATCTCTAAAAGTATTACAGGTAGGCAATTTCTTCTAAATAAGTCATTCACCTACTTTTGGGTGATCTACCACATAGTGAAGTTGCAGAACTGTAGCTCTTTGGATAACTGAGTAATAGCTACTAAAATGAGTAAATGTCTTTTATCTCTGAAAGTATTACAGGTAGGCAATTTCTTCTAAATATGTCATTCACCTACTTTTGGGTGATCTACCACATATTGAAGTTGCAGAACTGTATCTCTTTGGATAGCTGAGTAATAGCTACTAAAATGAGTAAATGTCTTTTATCTCTAAAAGTATTACAGGTAGGCAATTTCTTCTAATAAGTCATTCACCTACTTTTGGGTGATCTACCACATAGTGAAGTTGCAGAACTGTAGCTCTTTGGATAGCTGAGTAATAGCTACTAAAATGAGTAAATGTCTTTTATCTCTACAAGTATTACAGGTAGGCAATTTCTTCTAAATAAGTCATTCACCTACTTTTGGGTGATCTACCACATAGTGAAGTTGCAGAACTGTAGCTCTTTGGATAGGTGAGTAATAGCTACCAAAATGAGTAAATGTCTTTTATCTCTAAAAGTTTTACAGATACACAATTTCTTCTAAATAAGTCAATCACCTACTTTTGGGTGATCTACCACATAGTGAAGTTGCAGAACTGTAGCTCTTTGGATAGGTGAGTAATAGCTACCAAAATGAGTAAATGTCTTTTATCTCTAAAAGTATTACAGGTAGGCAATTTCTTCTAAATAAGTCATTCACCTTCTTTTGGGTGATCTACCACATAGTGAAGTTGCAGAACTGTAGCTCTTTGGATAACTGAGTAATAGCTACTAAAATGAGTAAATGTCTTTTATCTCTAAAAGTATTACAGGTAGGCAATTTCTTCTAAATAAGTCATTCACCTACTTTTGGGTGATCTACCACATAGTGAAGTTGCAGAACTGTAGCTCTTTGGATGGCAGAGTAATAGCCACTAAAATAAGTAAATATCTTTTATCTCTAAAAGTATTACAGATAGGCAATTTCTTCTAAATACGTCCTTACCTACTTTGGGTTGATCTACTGCATAATAAAGTTGCAGAACTGTAGCTCTTTGGATGGCAGAGTAATAGCTACTAAAGTGAGTAAATGCCTTTTGTCTTTAAAAGTATTGCAATCAAACATTAAACTTGTTGTCACTTCTACATGTGCCTCCATCTCACAAGAAAATTTATATTCCACTATCTTTAGTACATCTAATTTATATGACGGGAGATAAATGCATGCGTCAGAATGCTTGTTTAATTTATTGCAGAGTATATGTGATTTTTTTCACAGATTGGTACATCTTTGAAACCTTTTAAGACAAATGTCAAATTTGTGATAAATATATTTTAAGTCATTTTAGATATACAGTTACAATTCAATAGAAACTGTTATCTTGAAAGGTGAATTATTTACTTCAACTTTACAGGAATCCATTAACAGAGTTCTACTATCAAAAGAAATTTCAAATTAAATGGGCTAAACATACACTAGATAATATAAATATATTTATTTTTCGCAACTACCGTAAATGACCTATTTAGCGCACAGTGCGCTAAGGAAAGTCTATTTTTATTAAATATTTGGTGGGAAAAAAATCTCCTTTTAGCGCACCCATCATGAAACACTTTCCGGGATGAGGTATAGGTCAATCCGGTAAGAAAAACGGTGATTCGACATTTAGAAATACCCACTTCCTGTAAATATGGCGGTAGATGAAAACAAACTCGAAAGTCGTGACAAAAATGTCAATTTATTAAGTAAAATTCATAGACTATATAAAAAATATGTGGATATTGTGTGTTGTCACCGACAATATTGCTGGGAAAAAGAGGTAGGGTGCGGCTACAAGGGCGGATGCGCTAAATAGGTCACTTACGGTATGTTGTTGGGGCTTTTCTGGATGTACTTTAGTGATAGTTTTCATTTTTTCTGTGTTATAGAACTGATAGAACTATGATATTCTTAAGTAAAAAACAACTATTTAAACACAGGTTGTCTTTATAATGATATTATATTGATATAAACAGTTTGTACAGCTAAAAATAAAATGATGTAAAACCTACTTGTATAATGATCTATAGTAGTGAACATTGTATATACTGCAATAGTAACTCGATGTTTTTTTGTGTTTTTTTTGTTAAATCTCTTTTATAACCACTAAAATGTTTTGTAATTTTTATTTTTAATGCATAAGCATAATATAACTAATAATGAAGTATCTCCACATCATAAACCTTTAGATAAAGCATATACAAAATGAATTTAATCCACTGTTTTGTGTATAAACATTACCAATATACAAGTAGAACATACACACACTGGAGAAAATGTGTTCATGTGATGACCATGTATTTCTGCTGTGACCTGAGATACTTTTATAGCCTACTTGTTGAAAAGGCAGAAATTGGGGGATAAATTTGTGTACATGTTACAGTAAAGTTGTGTAATCAGTAAATTCGCGAAATTACTGAATGTTTTAGGAATTTTGCGAAATCCCTGATTTGGGCAGCAATTTTGCGAAATAACTAAAATTTTCAGTAATTTCGCAAAATTCCTGAAATCTCTGCTAATATTTTACACAGCTTTACTGATGAACATTCAGTAAATTTGTGAAATATTGGAAATGCATTTTTTTAAGGTTATTTATGTGAAGAATTACGAAAAATTTAACTATGTTACAAGCTAAAATTGACTTAAAATATAAATACTTAATGTGCATCTAGAAATGTAGAAACTGATGTACTTTTTGTTTGTAATAATAATAGCTTTAGTCAACATTTAATGTGATACCTCTACATGGGTTTATTTAAGTACTTTCATAATTGGTCTTGATATTGAAATTAATCTTAAATTTGTTAACTATTATTATCATTTAAATATATTATCAATTATAATACATATTATTATCATACATATACTTTGCACAAGCACAAAGCTTTGTTTCATAAGCATATCAACTTTAACTTGGAAAAAATGGAAATATTTGACTGATATGCTGTTACATTTTGACTGTATGACTATTTGGTGTCAATTATCTGGTATAAATTTTAGTGAAGGAACAATAATCTAACTAATATGAGGTAATGTAAGTAAGTAAGTAAATAAGTAAGAAACACTTATATAGCGCCGAATTGATGTAAACATCCTCTAAGGCGCTGATGTGCAAAAAGAGATAGTCCAGTTCCAAAACAAGGTCCGTTACCATATTAGCGTCCAATAGGGGAGATAGGCTATGGTGGAGGATAGGCTAATCTGAAAAGATGTGTTTTCAACTGTTTTCTGAAACCAGAAATGCTTTCTATTATTCTAATGGCTTGAGGAAGCTTGTTCCACTCTGTGGGAGCCCCTACTGTGAAGCTGCGGAGCCCTGAGCGTTTATTTGGTCTGGATGAACACACATTATCATGTGTAATGTCCACCCCATGAACCTTTTGCAAATAATAGTACAGTAGTCTTGTAAGACCCTGTTTCATTGGTAAAATATATCAATGATGCTTAAATATTTATTAGTATACATGTAAATTATTTCAGCTTCATGCCTTTTTGCATTGGTTGGGTCGAAAATTTCGACGAAATCGCTCTATCTCGCACGGTTAAGGAGATAGAAGCAAATTTGTGTTTTGCACAGCTGGAGTACATGGCTGAGATACCCTGTGGGTCGAAAATTTTGACGAAATTGCTCTATCTCGCACGGTTAGGGAGATGGAAGGAAATTTGTGTTTTGCCATTTTTGGCGAAAATTCAAAATGGCTGCCATTTTAGGGGAGGGGAAATTTTTTGGGAAAATTGGCAAGAGTACATTTCTTAGATACCCTGTGGGTCAGAAATTTCGACGAAATCGCTCTATCTCGCACGGTTAAGGAGACAGAAGCAAATTTGTGTTTTGCCATTTTTGGCAAAAATTCTAAAATTGAAAATGGCGGCCATTTTTGGGGAGGGGAAATTTTTTTTGCAATTTTCAAAAAATTTCCCCTCTCCAAAAATGGCGGCCATTTTCAATTTTAGAATTTTTGCCAAAAATGGCAAAACACAAATTTGCTTCTATCTCCTTAACCGTGCGAGATAGAGCGATTTCGTCGAAATTTTCGACCCACAGGGTATATAAGGAATGTACTCTTTGCCATTTTGAAAAAATGTTCCCCTCCCCAAAAATGGCGGCCATTTTGATTTTTCGAATTTTTGCCAAAAATAGAAAAACAGGAATTTGCTTCTATCTTCTTAACCGTGCAAGATAGAGTGATTTCGTCAAAATTTTCAACCCAACCAATGCATTTTGAATTTTCGAATTTTTGCCCAAAATGGCAAAACACAAATTTGCTTCTATCTCCTTAACCGTGCGAGATAGAGCGATTTCGTCGAAATTTTCGACCCACAGGGTATCTAAAGAATGTAATCTTTGCAATTTTCAAAAAATGTTCCCCTCCCCAAAAATGGCGGCCATTTTGATTTTTCGAATTTTTGCCAAAAGTAGAAAAACAGGAATTTGCTTCTATCTTCTTAACCGTGCATAGATAGAGTGATTTCGTCAAAATTTTCGACCCAACCAATGCAAAAAAGGCATGAAGCTGAAATAATTTACATCTACACTAATAAATATTTAAGCATCATTGATATATTTTACAAATGAAACAGGGTCTTGTAAGACTACTGTACAATTTTGGCAAAAGGTTCATGGGGTGGACATTACACATGATAATGTGTGTTCTTCTATGCTATCCTGTTTCTATTCGCATCTACTATCAACAGGGCGTCCTATTTCTAGTTTAGACATAAACCATATCAAAAAGATAGGGTGGCGAATGCTCTAGTATACCAAGCGACCTGCGAAATATGAAAGAAATGTGGACTGTAGGTCGCTAACAAGCAATATTCCACATTTTAGACATTTTTGTCTACCACAGGCCTTATTTAGGCATAAACCCTACCAAAAAGATAGGGTGGCGAGTCCTCTAGCATACCAAGCCACCTGCCAAATATGAAAGAAATCTGGAAAGAAATGTGGACTGTATGTCGCTAACAAGAAATCTCTGTGGACGCAGACACGGACGACAACGATGATGAATCCATAGTATCCCCACTTCGCGCCGGGGATACAAGATTTTATGACAGACTATTGTAGGTGGAGAGTGTTTAATAAATATAAAATATTATTGAATAAATGAACTGTATACCAGACTATTGTACTATTGTAGGTGGAGAGTGTTTTTGTGAGATATTGAATATAAAGTTCTTTGATACTATTGTATTTTCATACTTTTGATGTTATTTGCTATGCAAACAAATTGAATAAATGAAAATTTGGTGAAATAAAAATCTGAAAAGTATTCTTTTAATCTGCGTATAATATTTAGGAATTTCATGAAATTCCTGCTCGAATTTTTCAGTAATTTCGCGAAATTTCAGTTATTTCATGAAATTACTGACCAAATCAGGAATTTCGCGAAATTCCTAAAATATTCAGTAATTTCGCGAAATTACTGGTTACATTTAACTGTGCAGACTGTGGGATGTTGTTTTTGTGTTCTTTGGGTTATATGTACACTCACTGAAATATACTCAGTGTTTAATCAGAATGCAAAATTAATTCCATTGGCCTTTTAAACGACATATTGCATTCATTAAGTAATGCTCTAAATACTCTTGAGATCTTTGGCTCACTGTTTGAAGATTAAAATAAAATGAATATGGTGTGGATAGGGAAAAATGGATCTTTTGGGTTTGACTTTTTCAATGAACTTGGACAAAATGGATTGTCTTAATTTCAAGTCACAATTAATAAATGGCAACCTAGCTTTCTTACTCCATTTAGAAAAGTTACCATTGGTCAAAACACTCCTTATACCTAAATTAAATCCTCTGTTTCTAAGTTTGCCCAAACCAGACAACTCATGAACTAGAGAGTATACTTTTTAACTTTATTTAGTCAAATAAGCCTGACAAAATTAATAGAATCACTGACTTTACTCCAAAATCAAGGAGGTTTACAGAGGATAAATGTTACTCTGTTTTTGAGAGCATTAAAAACAACTTGACACAGACATTTCTATCAGCAATCACAAAACCCACGGTCCCAACCTTTTCAAGGTTATTCCCACATGCAGTTTTAAAACTGGGTCCATATTTCCCGGTTAAAATTAGGGTAGTCTCACAATTAAATTTATGAGATTTTGAAATATAAACATTTTCCTGGAAATTGTAGTATTTTATAGACTCCAATCAGGTACAGTCTAGGGACGTCACGACTACAAATATTTTATGTCGGCTAATCACCAAACATTATTCGTGTTAGCACCGAATAACTGTCAAATTTATAAAACTACCAGAAATCTTAAATTTCAAATTGTAAACGACAATTAAAACAGTAAATATGTGAAATAAAATGAAAATATATGTATATAATCCATAACATTTAGTAAATTTGCTTTTTATTGCGTTAATACATCCTATCCAATGGACAATTGCTTATCCGGTCGGCGCAGACCGGCCCGCCAAACGCCAGAAAAAGACGTCCTGTGTTGCCACTAGCTGGCCGGTCCGTAGTACTGTGCACTCCCCAGATGGCGCCTCGTACTTCCTTCCAGTCTAGACAACCTGACGTCATAGCATCTTTTTCGTTTGGCGCGTGTACTGTGCGAACGTGTTTTCAACAATCTCCAGATATTTTAAGGAAAGTGTGCATTATGATGGATTTTATACCTTATTTGCAAATAATTTATTGTTAAGTGTTACCTACATATCAAGCACGGATATACATCGAGAAATCTGCTGGAAACGCTCCCTAGTTGACTCAATTTAGTGTTGATGATAGGGCAGTAATCTACGAGAAATATGAAGGCAGCTTTTTTCTAGTTTCCTCCCATTCAACAATTGTGTTGTTAGGGGCAGATCGACAATATTTAGAAATATAATGGATATACTACTTACAAGGTATTTTTATCCGTGTTATTTGTTGTATGTACCTGCTGTAACCTTCCAGCTACAATTACCATAGAAACGTCTTTTCTAGTACTACAAATAGAAATCACGGCAAACTTCAGTCTACGTAGTTTTGAACACTGTAAAGAAGGAATTCCCCAAGCAAGATGCATTCTTCATCTTCGGAGCGCACTGGTACCGACTTCTCTGCTGTTAAGCATCAGTCACACCAGCCTAGCTCGAGTAATTAGTGTTTTTCATCAGAAGCAATAGATGAATTCTTCAGAGCGCACTGGTCCAGACATCTTTGCTTTAAAGCATTAGTCGACCGGTAAGCTTATATATATGTACATCTGCAGCAAGAGAATTCTTCAGATTTCTTCAGAGCGCACTGGTCCAGACATCTTTGCTGTAAAGCATTAGTCGACCGGCAAGCTCATGTTCAGCCGACCTCACCTATTTACATAGAAGGAACTTCATCTTTAATCACTCTCAGTCCCTCCCTTGTGGACCCGGCACTTGTGTCGGTAGTAAGGGAGGTGGATGGCCAGGAAACTGGTTTGAGTGTACAGCCGGCTGAGAAGAAGAATCGACTTCAGACCGGCCAGGACTTCATCTACAGAGCGCACTGGCCCAGGCTTCTCTGTTTTTAAAGCATCAGCCGACCGGCCAGCTCAAAAGAACGCGACCTCTGACGTCATATCCAGTCAGCCAATCGCGTGTCCTTCCGACCAGTCACGAAGCAGGTCACGTGTTTTCACCGACCAGGAAGGTCGGAAGTGCGTTCTTCACAACTCACGTCTACTGTGACTACAGTCCCTGCTTTGCAGACCCGGCCTTGTTGTCAGTAGTGGGGTTTTGTGGACTGTAAAGTTGCCGGTAAAGCATCACACAAAGAACGCGAATACTGACGTCATCTCCAGTCAGCCAATCGCGTGTCCTTCCGAACAATCACGAAGCAGGTCACGTGTTTGTCACCGACCAGGAGGTTCGGAAGTGCGTTCTTCAGAACTCACGTCTTCTGTGATTCCAGTCCCTGCCTTGCAGACCCGGCTTCGTTGTCGGTAGTGGGGTTTGTGGATGAGCAGAATACTGCGCATTTGCATGTTTAAATATCACAAAAGAACGCCACATCTGATGAGTTTCAATCAGCCAATCGCGTGTCTTCCGACCAGCAAGCTGGTCACGTGACACACCGAACAAGTGTTTCTAAAAATAGTTCACAAGGGCTTTCCCAGTAACTGTCAAATCTACAAATAAGACGTACGGTTAAGAGATACTTTAATTAATGGAGGAAACTTACAGCAAGCTGAATTCAACACACAAGATAGTTGTAACAATGCTTCAACAACTGGTTACAGAGTGTACCGGCTGGTACTGGCTACACAGCCTTGTACACTTACTTCAACAACTGGTTACAGAGTGTACCGGCTGGTACTGGCTACACAGCCTTGTACATTTGCTTCAACAACTGGTTACAGAGTGTACCGACTGGTACTGGCTACACAGTCTTGTACACTTGCTTCAACCTACCGGTTACAAAGTCTACTAACAGGGTGCTGGCTACACAGTCCTTACTGTACAGTGCTTCACCCCAACTGGTTACATAAAAAAAAAAAAAAAAAAAAAGCTGGCTAAATGTAGCCCAGTAGCCGTCTAAATTCATTGGTGACCCCAGCCTACCAGTTTTTTTGTGCCGGTTACAGAGATTTACTGTTTACAGCGAGTTACCGGTTATGGAGTCTTGGTACTGGACAGAGTTGCCTAATGTAATTCTTAGACCGGTCAGTGGTCTTGGTGATATGACAGGGATATGACCGTGTCCCAAGCTACTGCCAGGCAACCTTCCCTTATCACACCGCTCAACAACCTGTCATCGGTGCTGGACTTGACTGGAGAGATAATAAATTTTGTTATCATGTCCGGCCAAGGGTCAGACGTCTCACAAATGACAATTGCTCTGTAAATGCTACACCTTGCAGGCTGCTGGCCCGGGGCGACGAGTCTATTAAGGTGAAAAGTTGTGTCAGCCCCACCGGACCGCAATAAGAGCAGGGAGACTGTTAACCTGGATCATTGCCACCAGACCGGACCAGTGTCCGGAGGGACAGAAAATGTTTGTCAGGATACCAAATGTCCCAAATGTGGCACACAATCTGCCTATAGGATCCAGACTAAGCCCTTTTTGGGAACGTAGGAAGCCGTGGGGGCTGGACCCTAGGTAGTACAACTGTTGAAGGAGGAATACCTATGTCCCTATACAAGAACAATCCAGAAAATGCCTGAGATTTCACATCCAAGGTCGGGCATACCAGTTCTAGGCCCTACCATTCGGTTTGTCCACAGCACCTTTGGAGTTCACCGTGATACCAAAGCAGGTGAAATGGATGGCCATACACAAGGATTTAAGAAGCCACCAGTACCTAGACGACTGGTTGGTGAGAGCCAGATCCCACCAGGCTTGGCTCCAACATACACAGGAACTAGTAAATAATGTGTCAGCAACTCGGTTGGCTGATGAACTTAGAGAAATCAGAGCTGGAGCCCAAACAAGACTTCGATTTTGTAGGCTACCAGTTTGTCTTCGGGTCTGATCGGTTCCGACCGACTCTGGACTGGTGCCAGAGCCTTCAAGAGACGGTTAAAACTGCTATCCCTACCGGCTTGCCCGGTCCGGGAATTCATGTCCTTGATAGGCTACTAACATCTACAGAAAAGCATGTTAATCTAGGCAGACTTCATATGAGACCCATACAGTGGCATCTCAAAAACAACTGGAGGGTACCAGAATTACTGGAAAAGGTGATCCAAGTCCCCAGGTCTCTGCACCCCCATTTACAATGGTGGCTGAATGAAGACAATCTACTTACAGGCCAACCATTACACCAAATAAAACATGCTCTGCAAATATTTACAGACGCATCAATAGAAGGGTGGGGCGCTCACTTAGATGAGCACTTTGCAAGAGCAACCTGGTCCCCTCCGGGAAGCAAGTTATATATAAACTATCTAGAACTCTAAGCAGTTTTTCTGACTTTAAGAGTTCTAAGACCTTTGCTCAAACAAGATAGTACTTATAGCAACTGACAACACCACAGTAGTGTCATACATAAAGGAAGGAGGAATGAGGTTGGGCCCACTTTGTGCCCTACTATGGAGAATCTTGACCTGGTGTGCCAGGAAACAAGTGACTCTAAAGCACGACACATTCCAGGCCGGCCTAATGTGGTAGCAGACAGGCTGTCCAGGCTAGGCCAGACCATCCAAACAGTGGTTTCTCCTTCCAGAGGTCTTCCACTCTATGCAGTAGGTGGCACCGGCCCAAAATAGACTTATTTGCCACGAGGTTCAACAAGTCACCTCTGTTTTGTGTCACCGGTACCGGTTCCCCTGGCCACAGCAGTTGATGTGCTCAGTCGGCCATGGTAGGATCTAAAAGGATACACCTTCTCACCATCAGCCATATTGGGCAAAGTGGTGGAGAAGTTACAAGACTCCCCATGTAAGAGAATCATTCTGATTGCTCCGGGGTGGCCCAAC
Organism: Sabellastarte sp. h YS-2021; assembly: GCA_964017235.1. Lineage (NCBI taxonomy): Eukaryota > Metazoa > Annelida > Polychaeta > Sabellida > Sabellidae > Sabellastarte > Sabellastarte sp. h YS-2021. The sequence continues at coordinate 154,303,782 of OZ024928.1, read as the reverse complement.
ATGCCTTGGTTTTGGGATCTAGTGGCCATGTCCAGCCACTTCCCTCTGAACCTGCCCAATCTGCCCAGCCTGTTCACAGCCATACAATCAGATCCCTCACAGGAATCTGACAAATCTTAATCTCCATGCAGGGCTCCTAGAGCCTCAGCAATCGAGGAGCAGGACTTGTCTGAGGGAGTGGCAAGAATTGAGGCTCCTCAAAGGGGGGTCAATCAGATCAGTCTATGAGGCAAATGGGTCATTTTTACCAAGTGATGTATCATTCATCAGGTGGACTTCGGGCACCACCTGTAAAGTCAGTTGTTGACTTCCTTAGGTACCTGCTTCAGGACAGGAAGTTGCAGCCCAGTACCATTGATGGTTACAGGTCAGCCATTGCTGATAGTCTGGGAAATTTGCCCATCAATGTTAGTAAGGAAAAAATCTCACTCATCTCCTGGATAGCTTCCACTGAGACAGACCCAAAGGCCGGAGGGGAACCCCCTCCTGGAACCTCTCCCTGGTTTTTGCACCAGTTGATAAGGTTCATTTTGAACCAATTATAGGCCTCCTTGAAGCATTTGACCTTCAAGGCAGTTTCCTCTTGGCCCTGGGGTCGGGCAAGCGTAGAAGTGAGATACATGCTTGGCAAACAGCCCAGCACCATTGATGGTCATAGGTCACCCATTGTTGATAAACTGGGAAATTCACCCTTCAACATCAGGAAGGACGGAAATCTCGCTCGTCTCCTGGATAGATTCCTCAGAGACAGACCCAAAGGCAGGAGTGGCATACCCTCCTGGAACTTCTTACGGGCCGTGCACCAGCTCAGACCCCATTTGTTCCAATCAAGGAGGCCCCCTTGAAGCATTTGACCTTCAAGACGGTATTCCTCTTGGCCCTTGGGTCGGGCAAGTGCAAAATGAGATTCATGCCTGGCAAAACTGATATATTGGACACCAATCCGATTGGTCCAAGGTGTCCCTGTATCCATCACCCAGCTTTCTATCCTAGAATCAGCTGGCCATAGAGTGTCCAGTGTGGTCCTGGGGTTATAACAGCCCTGGCCCCGACTCTGGATAGATCCCTCAAGTCTGACAGGTCCCTCTGTCCGTTCAAAGCATTGTGCTACTATTTGGACAGGACCTCAGACATCAGGCAGAATAAGGAGGTGGTTTTTGTCTCCTTTAAGAAAGGTTTCGACAAAGACATCTCACCTGCCACTATCTCCTCTTGGATCAAGCAGACTGTGATCCTATGTTATGAGCTCTCTGACCAGGAGTCCCACTTTTAACATCAGGTTAAAGCCCATGATGTCAGGGCCTTGGCTGCTTCTAACGTCTTCCAGTCGGGAGTCTCCTTAGATCCAATCTTATCAGCCCGCCACTGAAGTCACAATACCTTCACACAGTTCTATATGAAGGTTGGGGCTTGGGCTGATTCGGAGCTTTACCAATTGGGCTAGGTAGTGGCTGCTCAGCAGATCCACAAGTGGCCCTTAGATTGAGGAGATTTGTATATGTGCATAACAGTTCTTCATGTACATAAGAATTAAGTGTGGCGTGCTTCCTTTGGGAGGTTTATTTGCATTCTGGGACTGAACTCATCCCTCTCTTCCCCTACCTCAGAGCAGGTCTGCAAAAAGGGGGGGGGGGGCGACGGCGGTATAGCCCCGGGTAACCGGCTGCTGGCAACCGACCATGGCCTTACAGGGTTTCCTGACCTTAAAGTCAACCCAGGCCTGGACCTATAGGTCTTCTGACGAAGTCAGCCTAGACTGTAGGTTTAAAATTTGCTATTACTTGTGAGTTCACATAAGTCCCTAGTAACTTACCCGCCGACCAAGCGGTAGTTATTCAGCAATTGTCCATTGGATAGGATGTATTAACGCAATAAAATTGCAAATTTAATAAGTAAATTAAATTTTTATAAGTTAATACCCTATCCAATGGACACGCAAGACCCTCCCACCGACCCCGCTATCAGCTTACTAAGGGTCTAATAGGTTTAGACAACGAAAAAGATGCTATGACGTCAGGTTGTCTAGACAGGAAGGAAGTACGAGGCGCCATCTGGGGAGTGCACAGTACTACGGACCGGCCAGCTAGTGGCAACACAGGACGTCTTTTTCTGGCGTTTGGCGGGCCGGTCTGCGCCGACCGGATAAGCAATTGTCCATTGGATAGGGTATTAACTTATAAAAATTTAATTTACTTATTAAATTTGCAAGTTTTCCTGCGACTTCTGATACATTTTTGTCGTACAGGAAGTGGGCGATATAAGAGGTAAATGGTACTTCCTGTTTTATGTGAATGTATAACAGTACAGAAAATGTGGCTGATGTTGGATTTTAAGATACTTTCTATTGAAAGTGCAATTATTATAATCTTACACAAATTCTGGCTATAAACCAAAAGTTTTTTGGTTTAGGATACTAAATAGACAAAATAAATAAATAAATACCCCAAAATGAGCAATTGATATCTCCTAAATGTTTGTCTAAACTTAGTGCATATGTAGTGATCTCAGTTGATAAATTTGTGATATTAATTCATTTTGGGATAATAACCCATGGACTAAATAAGTTCTGTCATATAAATGGATTTTTTCTTTAATGCACTTGTCAAAATGGGTGAATATTCTACATTTTTTTGTGCACTCTTTATTAAGCTTTACAAGTGCAGTTGTCATGATCTTACACATTCTGCTGGCATGCCTTTCCTTGATCTGAGAGAACATCCCCTTTTTGTGTCACCAGCATTTATGCTGAGTGGCATATAGGGATCGCTTCGTCATCCAATTTTGTGGCGTCGGTGTCAAATTTGGCATGTGGATGTAACTGGTCCTGGGGGTGTGCTGTATAGTTTTGTGACCTGAAACTCCCACTAGTTAAACTCATTTAAGTCCGGACAATATCTCAAAAATGGCTTGATGGATTCAATTCAAATTTGGCATGTGGTTGTAACTACTTTTGAAGGTGTGCCCTATTTTAAGGTGACCTTAAACTCCCTTATATAAAAAACTTATGTCCAGTTTACATTTTTTCTTTCTCCATGGAGTATACTGAAAGTAACTTCAGAAATTTCATTCAACTTTTGCAATTATATATAACTGGCCATAGGTAAGTGCCACACAATAAGGTGACCTTAAACTCCCATTAATAACAGAATTATTTCACTTTAAGTTTGCTAACTTTTGAACACTATTTCAAATATTGTTCAATTCTAGGCATTTCAGTTGTGGATGTAACAAGCCTTGAACAGAACTTTCAAGAAAAGATTACCTTAAACTCGCTAACATACAGCAGTGCAAACAAACTTTGAGTTTAAGGTTGGGCAATATTTTTGGTGTTTGGAAGATATTTTATATGCTAATTAGGACTTTTTACATTGATATTTATCATGTACATATATCTCCACCAAAAAATGGTCTCTTTTGTTACGTTATAGTAAGTTGCTGATATTTTATAAACTAATGAGTTTAAGGTTGCATTAGTTTGTGTCACTAACAGCTTTGATGGAAGACATACATGGTCAGAGTAGTCTTCACACTTACTTTCCAGAGAGTATCTCAAAAATGTCTTGATGAATGAAATTCCAATTTGGCACATTCATGAAACTTTTCCTCGAGGTGTGCCCTATTTAAGGTGACCTTAAACTCACATTTGTAAGATACTTATATTGATTTGAAGGTTTTTCATTTCCGGACGGTATCTCAAAAATATTTTGACAGATTCAATTCAAATTTGGCATGTGCTTGTAACTGGTTTTCAAGGTGTGCCCTACTTTAAGGTGACCATAAACTCTCATGTATTAAAAGGTTATATTGAGTTTACATTATTTTTCAATAGAGTATACTGGAAATAACTTGAGAAATTTCATTCAAATTTTGCATGTATATGTAACTGGCCTTAGATAAGTGTCATACATTAAGATGACCTTAAACTCCTAGTAATAGCACATTCTCAGTGTCGTCGTCACACTTCCATTCCAGACAGTATCTCAAAAATGACATGATGGATTAAATTCAAATTTGGCATCTGGTTGTAACTGGTATTCAAGGTGTGCCCTATTTTAAGGTGACCTTAAACTCCTGTATAAAAGAATTATCTTGAGTTTAAGTTTTTTACTTTCCGTAGAGTATATTGAAGATAACTTAAGAAACTACATTCAAATTTTGCATGTCTATATAACTGGCCATAGATAAGTGCCATACATTAAGGTGACCTTAAAATCCCAGTAATAACACATTGTCAGTGTCGTCACACTTCCTTTCCAGACAGTATCTCAAAAATGCCATGATGGATTAAATTCATATTTGGCATGTGGATGTAACTCTTACTCAAGATGTGACCTATTTTAAAGTGACCTTAAACTCCCACTAGTAACATACTTATATTGATTTTAAGTTTCTGTTTCCTAACAGTATTTCAAAAGTGGGTTGATGGATTCAATTCAAATTTAGCATGTGGTTATAACTGGTATTCAAGGTGTGTCCTATTTTAAGGTGACCATAAACTCCCTTGTATAAAGGAATTATGTTGAGTTTAAGTTTTTTTATTTTTAATAGAGTATACCAAAGGTAACTTAAGAAAATTCATTCAAATTTTGCATGTATATGTGACTAGCCATAGATAAGTGACATACATTAAGGTAACCTTAAACTCCCAGTAATAACACATTGTCAGTGTCATCATCCCTTCCTTTTCAGACAGTATCTCAAAAAGGGCATGATGGATGAAATTCAAATTTGGCATGTGGGTGTTGCCGGTCATCGATATGTACCCTATTTAAGATCACCTTAAACTCTCATTTATAACACATTTAGATTGAATTTTATTTTTACGATTTGTGGGCAATAGCTTAAAGATGGCTTCACAGATTCAAATCAGATTTGGTACGTGGATGTAACTGGTCAAGGTGTGGCCCACTTTAAGGTGACCCTAAACTCCTAGTGATAATCTAACTATATTGAGTTTAAATTTTTCAATTTCTGGAGAGTATTTCAATTCTGCATGACAGATTTAATTTAAAAATGGTATGTTGATGTATCTAGTCCTTAAGGTGTGCCCTATGTTAAGGTGACCATAAACTCCCATGTATAAAAGAATTATGTTGAGTTTAAGTTTTTTTTTAATTTTTAATAGAATATACCAAAGGTAACTGAAGAAGTTTCATTCAAATTTTGCATGTATATGTGACTGGCCATAGATAAGTGCCACACATTAAGGTAACCTTAAACTCCCAGTAATAACATAGTGTTATCGTCCCTTCCTTTTCAGACAGTATCTCAAAAAGGGCATGATGGATGAAATTCAAATTTGGCATGTGGGTGTTGCCAGTCATCGATATGTACCCTATTTTAAGATGACCTTAACTCTCATTTATAACACATTTATATTGAATTTTACTTTTACGATTTGTGGGCAATAGCTTAAAGATGGCTTCACAGATTCAAATCAGATTTGGTACATGGATGTAACTGGTCAAGGTGTGGCCCACTTTAAGGTGACCTTAAACTCCTAGTGATAATATAACTCTATTGAATTTAAATTTTTCAATTTCTGGAGAGTATTTCAATTCTGCATGACAGATTTAATTTAAAAATGGTATGTTGATGTATCTAGTCCTTAAGGTGTGTCCTATGTTAAGGTGACCATAAACTCCCATGTATAAAATAATTATGTTGAGTTTAAGTTTTTTTTAAATTTTTAATAGAATACACTAAAGGTAACTTAAGAAGTTTCATTCAAATTTTGCATGTATATGTGACTGGCCATAGATAAGTGCCACACATTAAGGTAACCTTAAACTCCCAGTAATAACATAGTGTTATCGTCCCTTCCTTTTCAGACAGTATCTCAAAAAGGGCATGATGGATGAAATTCAAATTTGGCATGTGGGTGTTGCCAGTCATCGATATGTACCCTATTTTAAGATGACCTTAAACTCTCATTTATAACACATTTATATTGAATTTTACTTTTACGATTTGTGGGCAATAGCTTAAAGATGGCTTCACAGATTCAAATCAGATTTGGTACATGGATGTAACTGGTCAAGGTGTGGCCCACTTTAAGGTGACCTTAAACTCCTAGTGATAATATAACTATATTGAATTTAAATTTTTCAATTTCTGGAGCGTATTTCAATTTTGCATGACAGATTTAATGTAAATTTGGTATGTTGGATAGCATCCGGTGGATACTATGGATTTGACTTCGTTACGCCGCCGCCGCTGCAGTGTGTAGACAGATTTCACCGCTACCGCTCTAACGAAAAAAATATTAGAGCTACCCTTCTCAAATTTGTAGGATATATTCATAACCATAAAATCTTGCCTGGGAATATTTTTGGTCTCATTTTGAAAAACAAGATGGCCGCCACGGGCGTTTTCGACTTTAAAGAAGGACTTTTGGTGGCCCTCTAGAGCAAAGGGTATTATAGGTAGAGATCTCAGATTCGCAGGATATGTTCCTCATTATAAAATCTTGACTGGGAATATTTTTGGCCTCATTTTGACAAACAAGATGGCCGCCACAGGCGTTTCTTTGTCAGTCATGAAAAGTGCTTATATCTCCCTTATTATTGTATCCACTGGATAGCATCCGGTGGATACTATGGATTTGACTTCATTACGCCTACGCCGCCGCCGCAGTGTGTAGAGAGATTTCACTGTTACCGCTCTAACGAAAAAAATATTATAGCTAGCCTTCTCAAATTTGCAGGATATATTCATAGCCATAAAATCTTGCCTGGGAATATTTTTGGCCTTATTTTGAAAAACAAGATGGCCGCCACGGGCGTTTTTCGACTTTAAACAAGGACTTTTGTTGGCCCTCTAGAGCAAAGGGTATTATAGGTAGAGATCTCAAATTCGCAGGATATGTTCCTCATTATAAAATCTTGACTGGGAATATTTTTGGCCTCATTTTGAAAAACAAGATGGCTGCCACAGGCGTTTCTTTGCAGTCATGAAAAGTGCTTATATCTCCCTTAGTATTGGTCCTAGAGGTTTGGGATGGTAAACCAACCTATAGGAAATCATGGGCTGGGAATCTTTTGGTGTGGTCAGATTTGACCTTGGACCCCTCCTTCAAGGTCAAACGAGCATAGCCAAACTTAAAAGTGCTTACAACTCACTTATTATTGGTCCTAGAGGTTTGGGATGGTAAACCAACCTATAGTTGACAAATTTTGGTGTGTTCGGATTTGACCTTGCACCCCTCCTTCAAGGTCAAACGAGGATAGCCAAACTTAAAAGTGCTTGTAACTCGCTTATTATTGGTCCTAGAGCTTTGGAATGGTAAACCAAAATCTAGGAAATCATGGGCCGGAAATCTTTTGGTGTGATCGGATTTGACCTTTGGCCCCTCTTTCAAGGTCAAATGAGGATTGCCAAAATTAGTGTTTATATCTTGCTTATTCGTATTCCTAGAGGTTTGCAGTGTCACACCAACCTATAGGAAATCATGGCCTAAGAATCTTTTGATATGGTCAGATTTCACCTTGGGCTTCTCCTTCAAGGTTAAGCAATGTTAGAATGGCTTTGGTGAGTTTTCTTCTGGTGGATACAATTTGCATCCGTTATCCGATGCGATAGGTCTAGTTGGTCCTAGAGGTTTGGGATGGTAAACCAACATATAGGAAATCAGGGCCTGGGAATCTTTTGGTGTGGTCAAATTTGACCTTGGACCCGTCCTTCAAGGTCAAACGAGCATAGCCAAAATTAAAAGTGCTTATAACTCGCTTATTATTGGTCCTAGAGGTTTGGGATGGTAAACCAGCCTCTAGGAAATCATGGGCTGGGAATCTTTTGGTGTGTTCGGATTTGACCTTGGACCCCTCCTTCAAAGTCAAACGAGGATACCCCAACTTAAAAGTGCTTATAACTCGCTTATTATTGGTCGTAGAGGTTTAGGATGGTAAACCAACCTATAGGAAATCATGGGCTGGGAATCTTTTGGTGTGGTCGGATTTGACCTTGGACCCCTCATTCAAGGTCAAACGAGGATAGCCCAACTTAAAAGTGCTTATAACTCGTTTATTATTGGTCCTAGAGGTTTGGGATGGTAAACCAACCTATAGGAAATCATGTGCTGGGAATCTTTTGGTGTGGTCGGATTTGACCTTGGACCCCTCCTTCAAGGTCAAACGATGACAGCCAAACTTAAAAGTGCTTATAACTCGTTTATTATTGGTCCCAGAGGTTTAGGATGGTAAACCAACCTATAGGAAATCATGGGCTGGGAATCTTTTGGTGTGTTCGGATTTGACCTTGGACCCCTCATTCAAGGTCAAACGAGGATAGCCCAACTTAAAAGTGCTTATAACTCGCTTATTATTGGTCCTAGTGGTTTGGGATGGTAAACCAACCTCTAGGAAATCATGTGCTGGGAATCTTTTGGTGTGTTCAGATATGACCTTGGACCCCTCCTTCAAGGTCAAACGAGGATAACCAAACTTAAAAGTGCTTATAACTCGCTTATTATTGATCCTAAAGGTTTGGGATGGTAAACCAACCTATAGGAAATCATGGGCTGGGAGTCTTTTGCTGTGGTCGGATTTGACCTTGGACCCCTCCTTCAAGGTCAAACGAGCATAGCCAAACTTAAAAGTGCTTATACCTTTCTTATTATTGGTCCTAGAGGTTTGGCATGGTAAACAAACCTACACAAAATCATGGACAAGGAATCTATTGCTGTGGTCGGATTTGACCTTGGATCCTCCATCGAGGTCAAACGAGGATTGCCAAATTTAAAAGTGCTTATAACTCACTTATTATTGGTCCTAGAGGTTTGGAATGGTAAACCAAAATCTAGGAAATCATGGACTGGGAATGTTTTGGTGTGATCGGATTTGACCTTTGGCCCCTCTTTCAAGGTCAAATGAGGATTGCCAAAATTAACAGTGTTTATATGTTGCTTATTCATATTCCTAGAGGTTTGCAGTGCCACACTAACCTATAGGAAATCATGGGCTAAGAATCTTTTGATATGGTCAGATTTCACCTTGGGCTTCTCCTTCAAGTTTAAGCGATGTTAGAATGGCTTTGGTGAGTTTTCTTCTGGTGGATACAATTTGCATCGGTTCTCCGATGCGATAGGTCTAGTTGGTCCTAGAGGTTTGGGATGGTAAACCAACATATAGGAAATCAGGGCCTGGGAATCTTTTGGTGTGGTCAAATTTGACCTTGGACCCGTCCTTCAAGGTCAAACGAGCATAGCCAAAATTAAAAGTGCTTATAACTCGCTTATTATTGGTCCTAGAGGTTTGGGATGGTAAACCAGCCTCTAGGAAATCATGGGCTGGGAATCTTTTGGTGTGTTCGGATTTGACCTTGGACCCCTCCTTCAAGGTCAAACGAGGATACCCCAACTTAAAAGTGCTTATAACTCGCTTATTATTGGTCGTAGAGGTTTAGGATGGTAAACCAACCTATAGGAAATCATGGGCTGGGAATCTTTTGGTGTGGTCGGATTTGACCTTGGACCCCTCATTCAAGGTCAAACGAGGATAGCCCAACTTAAAAGTGCTTATAACTCGTTTATTATTGGTCCTAGAGGTTTGGGATGGTAAACCAACCTATAGGAAATCATGTGCTGGGAATCTTTTGGTGTGGTCGGATTTGACCTTGGACCCCTCCTTCAAGGTCAAACGATGACAGCCAAACTTAAAAGTGCTTATAACTCATTTATTATTGGTCCTAGAGGTTTAGGATGGTAAACCAACCTATAGGAAATCATGGGCTGGGAATCTTTTGGTGTGTTCGGATTTGACCTTGGACCCCTCATTCAAGGTTAAACGAAGATAGCCCAACTTAAAAGTGCTTATAACTCGCTTATTATTGGTCCTAGTGGTTTGGGATGGTAAACCAACCTCTAGGAAATCATGGGCTGGGAGTCTTTTGCTGTGGTCGGATTTGACCTTGGACCCCTCCTTCAAGGTCAAACGAGCATAGCCAAACTTAAAAGTGCTTATACCTTTCTTATTATTGGTCCTAGAGGTTTCGCATGGTAAACAAACCTACACAAAATCATGGGCAAGGAATCTATTGCTGTGGTAGGATTTGACCTTGGATCCTCCATCGAGGTCAAACGAGGATTGCCAAATTTAAAAGTGCTTATAACTCACTTATTATTGGTCCTAGAGGTTTGGAATGGTAAACCAAAATCTAGGAAATCATGGACTGGGAATGTTTTGGTGTGATCGGATTTGACCTTTGGTCCCTCTTTCAAGGTCAAATGAGGATTGCCAAAATTAACAGTGTTTATATGTTGCTTATTCATATTCCTAGAGGTTTGCAGTGCCACACTAACCTATAGGAAATCATGGGCTAAGAATCTTTTGATATGGTCAGATTTCACCTTGGGCTTCTCCTTCAAGGTTAAGCGATATCAGAATGGCTTTTGCGAGTTTTCTTTCTGGTGGATACAATTTGCATCGGTTCTCCGATGCGATAGGTCTAGTTATAATTATTTTTCTTTTAAAATTTTGGATAATATCTTAAATTATGTGCAATAGATTTTAAGCACATTTAAATTTTGGCTATAAGTAGCCTTGAACAGAGTCTACATGGTTAACATGACCTTAAACTCTTAACATTTGCATTGACTTACATTCAGTTTAAGGTTAAGACAAATTTCTGTGATGTTTTGGCAATATTAAAGTGATAGTTTAGAGTTTTTCATTTAAATTAAACATGTACATGTGTCTAGACCAAAACAGGATCTGTATTGTAATGCTACCATAAAAACCTGAAAGTTAAAAAAGTAAGTTTAAGGTTACAACTTATTTTAATTATTATATCCATCCTGCTGGACATTAGTGAGTGGAATCGCCTCAATTTTCGTGGTCGATTATTCGTCCATTTTTCCGACCGATGATCGACCCATAATCGACTTTTTTACTCCACTGTAAGGCAATATAATCATGAAACACTTTCCGGGATGAAGTATTTGTTAATACAGTAAGAATAACGGTGTTCCGACATTTAAAAGCTACCAAAAGCACCCACTTCCGGTAAATATGGCGGTAGTTATAAACAAACACAAAATTCGTGAGAAATCTATTGATATATTAAAGGAAAGTTTAGAAAACTGCTTAAAATATGAAAAAATACATGGAGAATTGAGACACATAAAGAAGGGTAATATTTAATCGATTTCTAGAAGTTGTCAGTGACCGAACGCAATTGTACCATGACACAGACGATTGATCGAACATTGGTCTAATCGTTCACCCACTACTGGACATGGATATTATTTTTATTTTCCATCTGAATCACCCTTTATTGCTACTCATTTACAGGTACAGTATTTTATGTGTCTCAGCTAAATTTGGTGTGGAGGTCTAATGGCATGAAAGTTTGTGTGTGATTGCTTTCTTGGCAATATCTGGCAACAAGTGTTTGCCATGGAAACACTTTTTCATGTTTCTTGGGCTTTAGTATCTTTTGGGGAGTTCTTAGTATTCCAAACCCCTGCATGGATTGGAGCTGATTAGCCTTTTAACGATACTTGTTGCCATGGCAACACTTTTTTCTGTTTCTTGGTCTTATAAATATTTTTATGGGTTCTTTGCTTTCCTTACCCCTACATAGACTGCAGCTGATTAGCTTTTCGGCAACACCTGGCAATAATTTTTATCCTTTTGAATTTCATCCGCTTCAGTCTTTAACCAAAGCTGGTGACACAGTACAATTCTATTGAATTCTTGTATTAATTGATCAAAGGGCACCAGTTAATGTCCACTCTTTAAATGTAACCCATGTAATCACAATTGCAAACCCCTTATATTAAATCTGCTATGTGCTTAGGCCTTTAAAGTGTACTCTGGTATATATGTGCTTTAAAGTATAGCCGCTTTTGTGTGAATGAATAGTGTGCCTAATAATAAGGTGATTTATTTTTTGGTGAATTTAATTGTACATATTGTGTTGATTTATGTTAATTTAATAATGTATATGTTGGTTTATGTAAATAAAATTAACCAAGAATTTAAAGACTTTCATCTTAACTCTGAAGAAGTTTCAGTTTGAAGAGGTGGGGGTAGGATTTCCTGGTTAGGGGTAGAATTTGTAAGGAAATTCTCCACTCTGAGGGGTTGGATTGTCTTTTACACCGGTTAATAACACTATTCTAACCATTATTGATTAGCCGGCTAGTTGTGCCACCCCTAGTACAATCATCTAATTTCATCAGATCTATTCTTTACATATTGGTATAACAAAGGAACACAAACAATCTCTGTGTAGATAGTAAAGATAGCTTTCTGACAAAAAAATACAATTCAGATGGTCTGTGGAATTGGACACATCAATTTCCTAAATTATCTGCGTTAAAGCTCAATATTCAGTACTTTCTCAAGAAACACAGTTTCAGTATGATTCGGTGTGATAGACCTTTATTCCAAACCATGTTAAGATATTATTTAAATCCAAAAGAGGTGCATGGGACCTCTGTTGTATACAATTTACTAATAAAACACAATGAACAAAAATGGAAAAGAGATTTAAATACAACAATTGATGAATTGACCTGGAAAAACACCTAAAGTATTTCCTTTAATACTTTCCATAATTATGTGTTAATGTGGTTCCAGACAATACTTTATACAGAATACACAGAGCTAAAAAGTATCTGCAACTTAAATTTAAATTTTTTTTAAAAGTTGAAATTATTCTTTGATATAAAAATCGTCATCAAAGTTTTATACCTTTGAACACTATAATTATTGTAAAACAGTTACAAAAAGGTAGATTTTTGAAAGTGGTGACTTTAATAGGCAAATGTGTCTTATGCATTTAGAATCTAAAATTTTTCACACATATTGAAATGAATATCTTATAGCAAAACTAAACCAAAAGGTTGCAAGTTTTACAAATACAGGTTTGATAAAATGCCAGCCTGTTGATTGTTTCCTCGAAAAGCGGGGATACTATGGGTCATGCATGGTCATCATCAGCGCCCACATCCGGAGAGATTTAGGAATCTTCTGATGTGGTCAGATTTGACCTTGGGCCACTCCTTCAAGGTCAAATGAGGATAGCCAAATTTAATAGTGCTTGAAACTCGCTTTTTATTGGTCCGAGAGGTTTGCAATGTGAAAACAACCTATAGAAAATCATGGGTTAGGAATCTTCTGATGTGGTCATATTTGACCTTAAGACCCTCCTTCAAGGTCAAACGAGGATAGCCAAATTTAAAAGTGCTTATAACTCGCTTATTATTAGTACTAGAGGTTTGCAATGTGAAAACAACTTTTAGGAAATCATGGGCTAGGAATCTTCTGATTTGGTCAGATTTGACCTTTGTCCCCTCCTTCCAGTTCAAATGAGGATAGCCAAATTTAAAAGGGCTTATAACTTGTTTATTATTGGTCCTAGAGGTTTGAAATGTAAACCAACCTATAGGAAATCATAAGCTAGAAATCTTCTGATGTGGTCATATTTGACCTTGGGCCCATCCTTCAAGGTCAAATGAGGATAGCCAAACTTAAAAGTGGTTTTGACTGGATATAAAAGAGTAATCTTGATTTTCCCATTCACTTATTATGTCCACCCCACTGGCGTCCCACTTGGTTTCCAGACATTTTAGGCAACAGTTCTTATCCTATCTTTACCAAATTTGGCATGCAGGTTTATTGGGTTAATAGCTTGTATGGGATTGTTTTTGGTGATGATAGCTCTATAGCTAACTGAGTAATAGCTACTTTCTACTTTTGAGTAGCTCTTTGGTTTCCAGACATTTTAAGGAATGCTATTAAGCCTAGCTTTCTGAAATTTGGTATGGATGTTCATTGGGTTAATAGCTTGTATGGGATTGGGGGGAATTGCTTCATAGATGAGTGAGTAATTAATTAAATAAATGAGTAATTAGCTATTTTGAATACTGAAAAAGGCAAATGTGCTCATATCTCCTAAACCGTGCGAGATAGAGCGATTTCGTCGAAATTTTCGACCCACAGGGTATCTAAGGAATGTACTCTTTGCAATTTTCAAAAAATTTTCCCCTCCCCAAAAATGGCGGCCATTTTGAATTTTCGAATTTTTGCCAAAAATGGCAAAACACAAATTTGCTTCCATCTCCTTAACCGTGCGAGATAGAGCGATTTCGTCGAAATTTTCGACCCACAGGGTATCTGAGCATTGTATTCTTAGCAATTTTCAAAAAAATTTCCCCTCCCCAAAAATGGCGGCCATTTTGAATTTTCGAATTTTTGCCAAAAATGGCAAAACACAAATTTGCTTCCATCTCCTTAACCGTGCGAGATAGAGCGATTTCGTCGAAATTTTCGACCCACAGGGTATCTCAGGAATGTAATCTTGGCAATTTTCAAAAAATTTTCCCCTCCCCAAAAATGGCGGCCATTTTGAATTTTCGAATTTTTGCCAAAAATGGCAAAACACAAATTTACTTCCATCTCCTTAACCGTGTGAGATAGAGCGATTTCGTCGAAATTTTCGACCCACAGGGTATCTAAGGAATGTAATCTTTGAAATTTTCAAAAAATTTTCCCCTCCCCAAAAATGGCGGCCATTTTGAATTTTCGAATTTTTGCCAAAAATGGCAAAACACAAATTTGCTTCCATCTCCTTAACCGTGCGAGATAGAGCGATTTCGTCGAAATTTTCGACCCACAGGGTATCTGAGCATTGTATTCTTAGCAATTTTCAAAAAAATTTCCCCTCCCCAAAAATGGCGGCCATTTTGAATTTTCGAATTTTTGCCAAAAATGGCAAAACACAAATTTGCTTCTATCTCCTTAACCGTGCGAGATAGAGCGATTTCGTCGAAATTTTCGACCCACAGGGTATCTAAGGAATGTAATCTTTGCAATTTTCAAAAAATTTTCCCTTCCCCAAAAATGGCGGCCATTTTGAATTTTCGAATTTTTGCCAAAAATGGCAAAACACTAATTTGCTTCTATCTCCTTAACCGTGCGAGATAGAGCGATTTCGTCGAAATTTTCGACCCACAGGCTATCTAAGGAATGTAATCTTTGCAATTTTCAAAAAAATTTCCCCTCCCCAAAAATGGCGGCCATTTTGAATTTTCGAATTTTTGCCCAAAATGGCAAAAACACGAATTTGCTTCTATCTCCTTAACTGTGTGAGATAGAGCAATTTCGTCGAAATTTTTGACCCACAGGGTATCTAAGGAATGTAATCTTTGCAATTTTGAAAAAATGTTCCCTTCCCCAAAAATGGCGTCCATTTTGAATTTTCGAATTTTTGCCAAAAATGGCAAAAACACAAATTTGCTTCTATCTCCTTAACCGTGCGAGATAGAGCGATTTCGTTGAAATTTTCGACCCACAGGGTATTTAAGGAATGTAATCTTTGCAATTTTCAAAAAAACTTCCCCTCCCCAAAAATGGCGGCCATTTTGAATTTTCGAATTTTTGCCAAAAATGGCAAAACAAGAATTTCCTTATCTCCTTAACCATGCGAGATATAGCGATTTTGTCGAAATTTTCGACCCACAGGGTATCTAAGTAATGTACTCTTTGCAATTTTCAAAAAAACTTCCCCTCCCCAAAAATGGCGGCCATTTTGAATTTTCGAATTTTTGCCAAAAATGGCAAAACAAGAATTTCCTTATCTCCTTAACCATGCGAGATATAGCGATTTTGTTGAAATTTTCGACCCACAGGGTATCTAAGTAATGTACTCTTTGCAATTTTCAAAAAATTTTCCCCTTCTCAAAAAATGGCAGCCATTTTGAATTTTCGAATTTTTGTCAAAAATGGCAAAACACAAAAATGCTTCTATCTCCTTAACCGTGCAAGATAGATCGATTTCGTCAAAATTCTCGACCCATAGGGTATCTGAGCATTGTACTCTTTGCAATTTTTAAAAAATTTTCCCCTCCCCAAAAATGGCGGCCATTTTGAATTTTCGAATTTTTGCCAAAAATGGCAAAACACGAATTTTCTTCTATCTCCTTAACCGTGCGAGATTTTTTCGAATTTTGGCCCAAAATGGAAAAACACAAATTTGCCTTAGCCGTGCAAAATAGAGTTATTTCGGTCAAATTTTCGACCCATAGGGTACCTAAGAAATGTACTCTTGGCAATTTTCAAAAAATTTTCCTCTTCCCAAAAATGGAGGCCATTTTGAATTTTCAAATTTTTGCCAAAAACAGAAAAACAGAAATTTGCTTCTATCTTCTTAACCGTGCAAGATAGAGTGATTTCGTCAAAATTTTCGACCCAACCGATGCAAAAAGGCATGAAGCTGAAACAATTTACATGTACACTAATAAATATTTAACCATCATTGATATATTTCACAAATGAAACAAGGTCTTGTAAGACTACTGTACAATTTTGGCAAAAGGTTCATGGGGTGGACATCACACATGATAATGTGTGTTCTTCTATGCTATCCTGTTTCTATTCATATGTTGCAGCTACTACCAACAGGGCGTCCTATTTCTAGTTAATATTTGAGTTTACGTCATCAGTATCTATATCTTCACTTGTTTCTAATGTATCTGATTCTAAATCAGTGTTTGCGTCTGCTTCTATTTCCCATTCTTCTGGTGGATGTATTCTGATCATATGCAGTTTGATATTGCGTATGTGAGTAAATGTTTTAGCACAAACTGTGCATTTAAACCTCTTGTTTGAGTTGCTGTGGTTCTGTTTCTGTATCCTGGAGTCATCTGTGAAATCTGTGTGTGTCAACATGTGAATCTTCATGTTTACCTTAGTGTTAATTGCCTTTAAGCAGACTTTACAAAAGAGTGGATTGATGTCTGTATGACATCGTTTAATATGCTTTTTCAAATTACCTGCACGAGAGTAAGACTTGTCACATAACTCACAGCAATGTGGCTTCTTCTCCAGATGTATCACTTGATGGTTTTTCAGGTTTTTTTTACTGTTAAATGTGTTCCCGCATGTGTCACACTTATACGATTTTTCCTCACTGTGCACTAACATGTGTGTCTTCAGGGTATTTGGAACAGCAAATAATTTCTTACATATGGTGCAAGTATGTGGCTTTTCTGCTGTATGACGAAATGTGTGTCTTTTCAACTCAGCTTTTGTGATGAATGCCTTCTCGCACAACAGACATTGAAAGTTCTTCTCTTTTGAGTGAATTTTCATATGTTGCCTCAATCCACATGGTTGCATGTAAGTCCTGGGACATTCAGTGCACCTGTAGATTTGATTCTTATGAATCAACTTATGATCCTGCAACTTTGAGTAATCTGGGAAGCTTACATGACATAAGTGACATCTGAACAATTCCTCTTCAACTTCTATGAAAGTGTGTACTTTGACATGGTTTTCCGATGTGAAGAATTTCTTGCAGATGGAGCACCATGGTAGACCTTGTGTAGCATGCTTCCTTTGTAAATCTGTGGGGGTGGTTGTTGCTGTGTCCGAGGTCTCGCTTTCACACAGTGGTTTTATGTTCTCTGGTTCATTCATATTTAATTTGAAGTTATTTAATCAACAAATGTTCAGGTGTTTTATGTTTATAATAATGTTGCACCTCTTTACTAGAATATTCCAAACAAGCAAACAATACAGTAGTTTGTAAATTTAAAAAAAACAAGGGATCAACAGTGATGTAACTATATATTTTACTGCTTTAAAATACTCCTGTTTCATCAATATTTTGGCCAAATATAAGAATGTTCTTCAGTTAAAGTATAAAGTCATTTTAATGTTTATATCACCGTCTAAAGATCCACATGATCCACATAATATATTGCATTACACTACCTTTCAAAAAGCCACAGTGATTAGACCGAGTTTCTGTCACATCGCCAATTGTTATTGATATGTTGAGGGACACAATGGCGAGGGACAGAGTTCCCATGTACTTGTTTTCTGTGTAAATCTCAAACTATGGGAAATTATTTCATTTACTTTAAAAAGTAATTATTATGTCCAAGTCGCTGTATCCGGTTTACATTACATATGCTGTTTAACTAAACTGCTTTTACAAGCAAAAAATTTCTTTTATAGATAACTATGCACTATTGACGGTTTGTTTACATTTTAAAACAGGTTGATATACATGCATGCCAGTTTGTTTAGCATTTAAATATTAGTGAACGGCACATAAATATAAAAAAATAATTCAAATAACACTTTATACTTGTTGTAATATGTCTAGAAATATGCCGTTCAAAATTTACACAGAAAACAGGTACATGTGAGCTCTGTCCCTCGCCATTGTGTCCATCAGTACATCAATAGCAATTGGCGACGGGACGGAAACTCGGTCTACACAGTGATTTGAAATATTCCATTCAGCATGTCTAAATTTGACTATATGGTTAATATTTGTTGTTTAATGTGTAGATATCATATCAGTTTCAGTTAAACTTTATATTTTACATCAGCTTATTGCTTGTTCATCTGTACTCAGACACAAAGGGAGAACATCCATAATATTAGCACATTTGAATTCACTCTTAAATAACACCCAACACAACAAAGTATCACCTTCAACACAGTGTTCAGAAACAGAAATATGTTTTGAAAATCACCAACTTTTGAATACCTTCCACTCTTTGTTGAAAGCAATTACTTCCTTTCATAACACAACACACATGCTGAGTACTGAAATACATCAGTACTGAACCTTGTTATTGATCCATTCTCACTTTACCACAAAGACAGGAATTCCTGCTCTGATAATTATTTGCCATTGAAAAATTATATACATTATTTTAAAGTTACTATGTGCAGTACTTCAAGGAAAAGGTAAAATGTTATTTAACTTGGTGATGAAAGTTTTATGAAAAGGGAAAAAATGCATAAACTTATTTTTTAGAATATGGAAAATGTTTTCAGTTCCTACAGGGTTACCATAATGTCTTCATGTCTTACAGTGTATTCTGACAGTTCAACCTTTTCCTCATTCAAACCATGGATGTACAAACAAATGTCCATCAATAACTATGTTCATTACAACAATGCCCATCAGGAAATTGCTCCCCACAAATTTATCAGGGCTTGAATTTTACCCATCAATTTCTTTTTACCCATTATATTTTTACTTAAACGATTAATTGCTTGAATGTTTACTATCTTTTAAGGTAAAGAAACCCCACTAGGTGAGTTTGGCTGCATTATCGACAGAACCTAATCATTTTGGAACATTTTAAAGTAGTTTATATTTTTGTAGAATGTGGAAAAATTTGGCTAATATTTCTTATAGGATTACCATAATGCCCTCATGTCTTACAGTGTATTTTGATAGTTCAGCCTTGTCCTCAATCAAGACAATTAAGTCTAAACATAAATACTTTCCTGTAGCTGATTTTTTGCGAAAGGTATTAGCCTGGTCTCAGACTCAAATTTAAGCCTTTTGTCTGGTTTGTATGGTTCTAATGAGAATTCTGGCAATAAAGGGGAAACGGTGGCTTAAATCAAATGATTAATCTGAGGTGGGTGATAATTGAGTTTCTGCAAATGGAAAAGTCACAGCACTAAAAATAAAAACACCAGGTATGGAGGAGTTTCATATAGATTTTTCTAAGTTTCCAGCCTAGTCTGAAAGTCTGGATTTTAAAAGAAATAAACACTGCTTTGGAAAAAGGCACAATGAGAATATCATTTAGACAAAGTATTATGTAACATATATTCCAAAAAAGAGCAAAGACAGAGAGTTATTGAAAAATTGGTGTCCTGTATCCTTACTTGTAGTTATATACAGAATGGCGTGCACCTCCAAAGCAAACTACAAAAATGTTTCTATAAACAAAAACAAAACATCCCAAAAGGTTAGATGCTTTATAGTATAAAGTTGAAAAAGGTGGCCTAGTGGTTAGCAAGTTTGGCATCTAATCATAGGCTGTCACCTCTGTGGGTTCGAGTCCCACAAGTGGCAATTCTGAGGACCTGTCCCAATATGACCTTGGCTGTTGAACGGGACTTAAAACCCCAACTTTGACAACTTTGAAAAGAAAAACATGCAGCACTGAGAGATGAAGCTAAAGTTAAGCAGTGTGGAAGTCTATGCATTAACATGAAAGAAAAATACAAGCGTTATTTTGTTTTCTATGGTCATAAATTGTGTAAGGTTAATTTAATAATTGCTGTAGTTTGTAAGAAGAGTAGTTTTAAAATTGATATGAGGCAAAACCCGAAAATCTGCTATTTTATGACCCCAGTTTGGCCCGTAAGAAGGGCTCAGGGGGTAAACCTGACTAGCAATATAGACTCACCATATATGGGGTAGTGTGACCACAAAATTGGGTTGAAAGCCCAAGAAGCAATAATGAGAGGGATAAAAGACCTTTTTCATATGATAAACTCAACTTTGAAGCAACTTTAGTAAGCAGCAGATGTAAAATTTGCCAAAATCACTGTATGTTTTACAGTTAAATAAATTACATTTTTCATTTCCACAAAAATTCAAGACACATGTCTGAATTTTAAAAATTCAATTTTGTTACCAGAAGAGTCCTTCTAGGGGTGCAAGGAATCATAAAATTGTGAACCGAATCGATTTACAAATCAAGTTTTGTGAACCAGATCAATTCATTAATCGACTTGGTTTAAAAAAACTTTTTCAATCTTGATGCTAAATATTATGTCAGTATGAATATCAATGTCTTACTAATATATCAGGCATTTAAAGGAAAATTTGCTAAGGAGGAAGTTGCAACTCAATAAGAGCCTTTCTCAGATTCGAGCACATTTTGTTGTTGTTTTTACATGAAACAGCTTGTCACTGCCATAAAGATATTATGTCAATTTTTATGTCAGCTGACTTGTCAGTCAGCTGACATTATGTCATCACTCTGCGGCGTGGGCGTACGCGTCCGCGTGAACAACTTCTTCTCAAAAACTACAAGGCCTAGAGACATGCTGTTTTTTTTAAAAGATACCTTATCTATCGAGGATGAAAAATTGTTCAAGGCATGCAAATCTGTCTGTTCGTCTGTTTGCTAGAGACATTACAAGGGGGGTACCCCCACCAAAAGTGTGAAAATTTCAACTTTTTATCACAATTTTCTCAGTGACTATTGCAGGGATTTCTCTCATATCTTGCATATATGTACTAGGCCAGAGGTAGATTCTCTTGTGTGAGTATGAGACCTGGATCTCTCTTACTTTTTTTTAAATAAATTTTTTTAATAATTTTTAATGCATTAAAATTCATGAAATCATGCACTAAATCACTTATAACTTCAAAAGTGTTGCATTTACAGCATTTTGTGAAAATATGTTGTTCAGCTACTTTTTTCATAGCTACAATATGGTGAGTAAGTTGGGTGTCTGTCTCAATAGCTAAGTGAGTAATAGCTACTTTTGGACTTTTCAGTAACTTCCATTATGAGTAAAATCACTTGTAACTTAGAAACTATTGCATTTAGAGAATTTCGTATAAATATGTTATTCAGCTACTTTTGGGCCAGCTATAACATAGTAAAATTTAAGATCTGTAGCTCATGGCATAGCTGAGTAATAGCTACTTTTAGGTTATCACTGTTGAGTAAATCACTTATAACTTGAAAACTATTGCATTTAGAGTATTTGTTTCATATGTTATTCACCTATTTTGGGGTCAGCTATAACATAGTGAAGTTTCAGACCTGTGGCTCATTTCATAGCTGAGTAATAGCTACTTTGAAGTTCTCACTGTTGAGTAAATCAGGTATAAATGGAAAACTATTGCATTTAGAGAATTTCGTATAAATATGTTATTCAGCTACTTTTGGCCCAGCTATAACATAGTGAAATTTCAGACCTGTAGCTCATGGCATAGCTGAGTAATAGCTACTTTTAGGTTATCACTGTTGAGTAAATCGCTTATAACTTGAAAACTATTGCATTTAGAGAATTTCGTATAAATATGTTATTCAGCTACTTTTGGGTCAGCTATAACATAGTAAAATTTCAGACCTGTAGCTCATGGCATAGCTGAGTAATAGCTACTTTTAGGTTATCACTGTTGAGTAAATCACTTATAACTTGAAAAGTGTTGCATTTAGAGCATTTTGTTAAAATATGTTGTTCAGCTACTTTTTTCATAGCTACAATATGGTGAGTAAGTTGGGTGTCTGTCTCAATAGCTAAGTGAGTAATAGCTACTTTTGGGCTTTTCAGTAACTTCCATCATGAGTAAAATCACTTGTAACTTAAAAACTATTGCATTTAGAGAATTTCGTATAAATATGTTATTCAGCTACTTTTGGGTCAGCTATAACATAGTAAAATTTCAGACCTGTAGCTCATGGCATAGCTGAGTAATAGCTACTTTTAGGTTATCACTGTTGAGTAAATCACTTATAACTTGAAAACTATTGCATTTAGAGTATTTTGTTTCAATATGTTATTCACCCGTTTCGGGGTCAGCTATAACATAGTGAAGTTTCAAACCTGTGGCTCATTTCATAGCTGAGTAATAGCTACTTTGAAGTTCTCACTGTTGAGTAAATCAGTTATAATTGGAAAACTATTGCATTTACAGAAATTTGTGCAAATATGTTATTCAGCTACTTTTGGGTCAGCTATAACATAGTGAAATTATAGACCTATAGCTCATGGCACAACTGAGCAATAGCTATTCTCAGGTACTGACTGTTGAGTAAATCAGCTATAACTTGAAAAATATTGCATTTGGAGTATTTTGTTAAAATATATTGTTCACCTACTTTTGGGTCAGCTATAACATAGTGAAATTACAGACCTATAGCTCATGGCATAGCGGAGCAATAGCTATTTTCAGGTTCTCACTATTGAGTAAATCAGTTGTAGCTTGAAAACTATTGCATTTACAGTAGTTTGCTTAAATATGTTGTTCACCTACTTTTGGGTTAGCTATAACATAGTAAAATTTCAGACATGTAGCTCATTGCATAGCTGAGTAATAGTTCCTTTGAGGTTCTCACTGTTGAGTAAATCAGTTGTAACTTGAAAACTATTACATTTAGAGTAATTTGTTAAATATGTTATTCACAGAATTTTTGGTCAGCTATAACATAGTGAAATTGCAGACCTCTATGTCATGGCATAGCTGAGCAATAGCTACTTTCAGGTTCTCACTGTTGAGTAAATCATTGTATCCACTGGATAGCCGCAGTGTGTAGAGAGAGATTTCACCATTACTGCTCTGATGAAAAAAATATTATAGCTAGCTTTCTTAAGTTTGCAGTATATATTAATAACCATAAAATGTTGTCTGGGAATATTTTTGGCCTCATTTTGAGAAACAAGATGGCCGCCACAGGTGTTTTTTGTCAGTCATGAAAAGTGCTTATATCTCCCTTATTATTGATCCTAGAGGTTTGGGATGATAAACCAACCTGTAGGAAATCATGGGGTGGGAATCTTTTGGTGTGGTCAGATTTGACCTTCAATGACCCCTCCTTCAAGGTCAAACAAGGATAGCCAAACTTAAAAGTGCTTATAACTCGCTTATTATTGGTCCCAGAGGTTTGGGATGGTAAACAGACAGGAAATCATGGGCTGTGAATCTGTTGATATGGTCCGATTTGACCTTGGAACCCTCCTTCAAGGTCAAATGAGGATAGCGAAAATTGAAAGTGCCTACAACTCGCTTATTATTGGTGACAGAGATTTGGGATGGTAAACCATCCCATAGGAAATCATTGGCTCGGAATCTTTTGGTATGGTCAGATTTGACCTTTGGACCCCTCCTTCAAGGTCAAATGAGGACAGCCAAGCTTAAAAGTGCTTATAACTCATTTATAATTGGTCCTAGAGGTTTGGAATGGTAAACCATAGGAAGTCATGGGCTGGGAATGTATTTGTGTGGTTAGATTTGACCTTGGACCCCTTCTTCAAGGTCAAACGAGGATATTGCATTTTTTACACTTAAACAATTACCTTGTTATTTTCCTTCATAATACCATTTACAGGGCACAACTTTTTTATCCTTTTCTTCTGTCAGCTTCGGAATTTCTTTCGAACTTGCTGTTCAGTTACCATTTACTGTATTTTTGTACAGCCCTTTTCCTGATAATTATTCTGTCCTCTAATCACCTTCACAAATCAAAAACACTCAGTCAGCTGACACAGTGCCCGTTCACGGGCACTCTCCTCTTGTTTGAGATATTAAGTCAATTTTTCCAGATAGTTATCTCAATTTTTTGAGATATTAAGTCAATTTTTCGAGATAGCTATCTCAATTTTTTTAAATTAAACCTGTAAAAAACAGGGATTTGACTTGCCTTTTTGACCCTCCACATATGGTTTCCTACTACCTCCCAATACATTTTATGGCTCTAAATGCAATACTTGAGAAGATAATAGGGAGGTTCACATGAATTTTTAGCTTTCTGGTTGGTACCTGTGAGAAAATCACTCGTAAATCGGCTGAATTTTGTTTAAATATGTTATTCATGTACTTTTGAATTAGCTATAACATTGTAAAATTGCAGACGTGTAGCTCATGACATAGCTGTGTAATAGCTATTCTTAGGTTCTCACTGTTGAGTGAATCAGTTGTAACTTGAAAAATATTGCATTTAGAGTATTTTATTTAAATATGTTGTTCACCTACTTTTGGGTCAGCTATAACATAGTGAAATTGCAGACCTGTATGTCTTGGCATAGCTGAGTAATAGCTACTTTCAGGTTCTCACTGTTGAGTAAATCAAATGTAACTTGAAAACTATTCACAGTTTTGACAGGTAAGTTCCTGGTAGCTGCTAGTGTCTCCCAAAGTCTTTCTTCTGCTTGTCTTTGAAACTGCTGTTGGTCTTGTCATAAAATTTCTCGTGCTGTTTAACAAACTCCACGATGGCTTCTTCATCTGAATCACTCAGGAAAATGGACTTCATTTGCCTTTTCTTCTGTCTGGATTGAGTTTATTCTATATCAGTATCCGTGTCTGTTCATGCTCTCTTTTCTGTCCTTTTCTGGCTCTCTTTCCTCCTCTCTCTATCCTCTCTCTATCCCTCTCGTCCTGCTCTCTCCTCTCCCTCTCATATCTCTCCTCTCTCTCTCCCTTCTTCTTCTGTCTATATCCTCAGCAGTATCTCCTAACTCAAACTGTGGTTGAGAAACTGTAAATACTTCAATCTTTCTCCTTCTGCCCCTTTTTCATGCTGATCAATCACATGTAGAGCTTGTTGTAAAAAAAACAAAAGACTTAAAATTAAAAGTGAAACCTCATAGAACAGATCTCACTCCCAGCCAGTCCAGCCTAGCTCAAAGTTAAGCTGATTTGCAAAAAAAAACTCGAAAAACTTAAAATCAAAGTTGCACACCAGTTGTCTCTCGACAAGTCAAAGCCCAAATATACACAGATTGTCTGCCGACTGGCCTTTTTATAGCCAACAGATTTGGAAACCAACAGGCCGTAAGAAGCAAAAATATTGCCGGCCTGTCAATTACAGTTCCTGGCTTGTCTGTTAGTGTTACAGGCCTGTCGGTTGTTGTTTACAGCTTGTCTGTTTCAGTTTAGGGCCTGTCAGTTACAAATATTCCCGACTCTAGGACCCAGACGTGAAAAGTTACCGACTTGCCTTGAAAGAATACAGGCCTGTTGGGAACAGTTGCAGACAGGCCGGCTAAGGTAACCGACTGTACTGTAACATTTCCCGCACAGTCTGTTTGTCATCACATACAGTCGGTATCACCATATTTGGGACAAGCCGGATACATGATACAGACATGCCTGTTTCATTAACCGACAACCCGGGAAGTGTAACCGACAGGCCGTTAAGTTAACCGACAGGCCTGTTGCTAGGTGGATGAAATTAGGGTCTGTTACAAGGGTCGGCAATGGCCGTAGAAATATCAAACATGTTTGATATTTCAAAGGTGAAGGTGGTCTTCCATGAGTGTGAATAAAAAGACCAAAATATGCACAAATTTCAAATAAATTGATTGATGCCTATTGGGTGGATTGCACCGATATTCCACATTCACCACTGCTCACTCCTCCTTCTGTGGTCTGTAGATGGAGTGTTTTATTTGGGAGTGCACCATTCTAATATAGAAAACTGCATATCCTTAGCTGAGTGTCCTTTTCCAGTAAAATGTTTGGAACAGGAGACACTCTACTATCCTTTGGTTTATTTACTGAGAGTTTGTGTTCATAGATTCGTTTTCTGAATGCCGTTCCTCCCAGTAAACATCACAAACATTTGGTAAACCTATAAACGTTTTTAAAACCAAATATAAACCTAAATATTAACAATTATTCAATATTATGGTTTTATAAACGTTTCAGCAATATTAGTTTGGCATATAAACGTTTAATAAATGTTTTTAAATATTTTACAAAGAGTGGAGAATATCTTAAAGTCATTTTTATTTTGGATGATGATGTCAGCACAGCCATTTTGAAGAGAAACTGGAGAAATATTTCTGAAAGTATATCTTGCTGTATCACTGTTGTTTGAAACCATCATTAAATTCTAAGTAGAGATATAAAAGTATATAATATCATAGAATGCACTGTACAAGGTTAAATTGATGTAAACAGGGTTATTATTCATAAAATATTGTTTACATTCTCCCTTGAATCATGCTGGATACTTGAACCTATAAAGGGTAGTGTAGTTTTCTTGTAATATTCCTTACAGAGCACATACATTTAGGGGATTTTTAGTCGTGTCTGCAGAAAATAATTGATTCTTAAAGTTAAAACTACAATTTATGCTTCTAATTTTACTTTGTTTATAACTTAAATTTCACGCTCTGTGGTTAATGTAGAAAACGTTTATAAACGTTTTTAAACGGTGTACAAATGTTTATAAATGTTTATGTATTAGCATTTATAAACATTTGTGCTTAAACGTTGATAAATGTTTATAGGCGAACGTTTAGGAGCCCATCATTTTAAACCTTAAATAAACCGTTCATAGTTAGGTTTATAAACGTTAAAAAACGTTTGTAATGTTTACTGGGCTGTCTCACCTACATAAAATTTATCACACCTTTTACATGTGATTAGATATACAATATCACTTAATTCACATGATATGATATTTTGGGCTGGTATATATCTCCACTGATTTTACAGGTAATTTCATTGATTTTTGAAATTAAAGGGCAGTATTTACATTTACCCAGTCTCATGCAGTGATTGGGTATTGATTTTTTTGTCTCCGTGTTACTTGATGGGTATGAAATGGAGGCCTTGCTAAGCATATCTCTAAGATTTGGTAATCTTTTGAAGCCAATGACAGGTTTGTCTGGAAAGGTGTTGGAACAGTCATTACTATGTTGGATTATGTTCCATTTATCATGAATGAACCCCTTAATGTTTGGGTTGCGTGGGTTGTATTTGGTAGTCATGACTGGAGTGGTATTAGGTTTTTTGTCCTTACCTCTAGTAGGTCATTTTGTGTAAACCTACTAGCAAGTCATTACAGATTTCTAATTTATCTGGTCCCTTTGGTGTGGGGCAGAAAGTCAGACCTTTTTGAAGTGCTCTGAGCTGATGTTCATTGAGTTCTTGCTTCTCTGAGGAGATGGATGGTCTCATCAGAGAGTCTCTCCTTAGGAGTGGGAGTATCAGCAGTTCTCATATCTAATCCATCACTTTGTATGTTCCAATTAGATACGACAGAAACCAGAGTGGAGTGGCTCACACTCTCAGAAATCATACTCATGATTAAACAATAAAATTACACAAGGGTTTGTTGAAGTGTGAATTCTCACTTCAACAAACCCTTGTTGTAATGTTTGATATTTCACTGACTCTCCCTGACAGGCTGGGAAACTACAACCGATCCTAACCGACCTTGTAAACATTGGTCCCAACTCTCAAAAATACATAGTTACCGACCAGTCGGCTGCAGTGGAACAACCACATTAAGTGCAATTTGGAATCTTTGTTCTAGTGGTCTATAATCTGTTAGTGCAATCCCTTTATCAAGGGGAAGATACACGAATTGGATAAAACTAATATTTTGTAATTCTGTAGCTGTTGAAAATGCAGCCAAATCCCCCTAGTAGGCATTCTTGACCTAATTAAGGTTTAAGTCAAGATGTGATGGGTCAAAGAGAATTGATGGCCAAAATTCCACCTCGGACAAATTGATGATGGGCATAGTTCCTGATGGGCAAGACAAGTCTATATATTGGTACTTTTCTGTAATGAAATGCTACTTCTTCAATCTTGTTTAAGTGCCTTCTATCACCAACCACATTGTTACTCATCCAGCAGTTGGATAATAGAGGTTGCCATGTGTTTCTCCTGATGTTAGTTTATTGTGTTTGTAGTTGACAGTGAAAGGCAAGGGTACAGAATTAGAAGTGGGGAAGAACCAGCTGCTTCTTAATGAGGTGAGGCAATTATCGATTGATTGATTCACTGGGATTTAATATCGAATTCATTAGAATTTAGAGGTCATATTGTAATTGGTAGGCATTGACAAGGAGCAATCCTAATTGAAGTAGGGGTTCAAACCCATAATCTCAGATGTGGGAAGCAATTAACTCCTAGAGGCAAGAAAAATTCTATTTTAATAATGTTTTATGAAATGCCTTCATTTTCAGAAACGTTCTGTGATATACAGGGAAAGAGGGATCATAAAAATCCCACCATAAAAAATACCACCATTTTTGGCCAACCCATAAAAAACTCCACCCCCTAAATTTCAGGGGGCATTAAAAAACCCTACCGTTACAATTTTTGGCTCCATTTATATTGCTTAAAATTAGCTTTGTAGTCTGATCAGTCTGACTTTCAATAGCGGTCTTTGACAAGAAATTAAATAAACTGAAGCCTCACCATTTTTCCAGAAAACTGAAAGGCTTACGGTTATTGAAGGATTAGGATTATGAAAGTGGGGTTTCGTATGTACAATGCAGTATTTAATCTTTCAATAGAAATGACTGCAAAAAGAATGGACTAACAATAAATGCATAATACAATTACAAGTTATCCCATGAGAAGCCATCCAGTAATCTGACTATTATTTCATTATATTCATCTGTGGCTTCTTGAAATATGGAAGAGCTTCCCATTGACCAGCACATGCAACATAAAGTTTGTCTGTTTAATTATATTCACCGTTGAATCACCTGTGAAATAATACTAAGAAACAATATACTATATACTTACTTTCTCTGATGAAATCCAAACAATCCATCAATGTATTGTATTATCTCCTAAAATGATCAATTTTGTTAGAGTGGGGTTTTTTATGCCCCAGAAATTTTGAGTGTGGGTTTTTTTTATGGATTTTCCAAAATCAGTCGGATTTTCAGTGGTGGTGTTTTTTATGGTGGGTTTTTTTTATGTAAATTCAGGGAAAGTTGTTGGTTCACCATTTGCAAATTGAATACATCACACAATGATAATCCCATAAAATTTTGTTTCCTTTTACTGCACAGTCAATCAAGTTTGCTGGTCAACTATACCATCAACAACTTAATCCTTTGTTCCTTGCTTGGCAGGTTTTGGAAGCTCTTCACAGATTGGCAACATTTCAGGTTGCATTTGGAGCACACAAATTTGAGTAAGTCTATTTATACCGTAGCCGTGCTCCGTAACGCTCATGCTTTTGAAAGCGCCCATCCACAATCTTACGTTATAGCTCATATGTCGTTTCGAGGTAAACTGTCTTCATATAAACCCAATAATCGGTGAAATATTATTATTTTATAGCGAAATACCCTTACCATTTCCTAACAGTAGCTATTTGTTGGAGCCATCCAACCCAATGGCCAACGCAGAGATGCGATTTTAAGGTTTACTAACAACCTTAACCAAGCCATTGGGTTACAGTAGTCCGTCCTCCTGCCAAAGAGGTCACATGACTACATTGTTTACCTCATTATTTTTGTTGGCCATCATCAGTATGGACGTCTTTGGGAATTAGTAGAAGTTTCTCAAGGTTTTCATTTATTTTTTGAGATTTTGCTGTGAATCTCACTTTATATTTTATATGTATATGGTACAGAACTGATTCATTTATTGAATCTTCGAAGGTATGCATTTTATTATGCAAATAAAGGACTTTTGGATGGAGACATCGAAAGTTCTATCATCTTCAACCTCGAGGAAATAAGTCTTCATAAAGAAGGTCCTACTGCAACAATAATAATATTAGCTTGCCAGTCGTTTGGTTCAGTTTGCTGGACGTTGGAAGCTATAATTTTGCAGCATACGTATATAGAAAGAATGTACTCTTCAATTACAGAAGCGATCTGGACGGCGCCATCTTGGATGAGAATGATAATTCGAGTGGCCGTTATTGCTGTTCACGTCGGGTTCTAACAGCCAGGTGTTGAAAGCAATTTCTTTATCACAATATACATCCCAGTCGAATAGATTGTCGACGATTCAGCAGAAGGAATCTCCCTTGGAGGCGGCCATTTACGTTGCCGTTGGACACTGCATCGTGGAGGAGTTTTGAATGTAGGAAAGACTACCTCTTCGGAAAATTCTTCCGTCGAGGTCCAGTCAAAACATTCAGTAAAGGAAAATACCTGCATGACGTCATTCAAAGACAATCGAGTTTTCTATTCCTCCCAAAAGGTTTAGATTCGGGTTGTCAGATGCCCGGGAGTGTCCTTCATATCTACAAGGAAAGGCTTTTGTTTCAATAGTTTTTAGACAAGAATTGAGTACAATCGGGTTTCTATACCTCTCAGAAGGTTAGATTCAGGTTGTCAGGTGATGGGGATTGTGATTCATCTCAAGAATACAAGGAATCTATTCCTTATTTTAGATTTGGCTGTCTGTTATTGAGTGGCTAGGGATTGATTTAACAGGCACAGTTCTGTGAATGCTCCCTTGTTTGGTCACATTTTACCTACTTTTGGAACTCCCACATTCCTTGGGTGAACAGCCAGCATTGAATGTGGCTTTTATGTTGGGTTTCAAGGAGTTTGAAGCCTCTGATGTTTTTAAAGAGCAGCTGTACAGGAAGAAGTTTTGCTTGGACTTCCTTACATATCACCTTCCTGGACAGCTCCTGAGTTGCAGGAGGTCTGCAGGAGGAACATGACCTTTCACATTTTTTGGGAAACAAGGTCCCTGGTAGGGGACTGTAAGAGAGAGGAAGCATGTATTGTCTCACTTCTTCAGTTCAGGTCAATTTAGAGGATCCTAGGGATCACTATGCTATGTTATAGACTTCAATATGCCTTGGACTGGGTGCAATGATGGTTGCATTTCCAGTCCAGTCAACTAGTTTGTGTTCAAATCTTCTTGCTGCAGTTTGACCATGTCTAAGAACATGTGACTCAACAGGAGGGATGTAACTTACAATGCCTTTAGCAAACCTACAATGCATTTTTCACTCCTAATGAGGTTCTCTTGCTGGACATATCAGATGTTCAGAGGATTTTCATTTAGTGTTTTCATGTAAATAAGGATGATTAGTAAGTCTAGAAGTGAGCATGCTCCTAGTCTAGACTAATAGAGGGACACCAGGCCTCAGGGCAGATTCTTTTTTGTCTCTATCATGACAGTTACCCTGGAATAGAGTTACAAGTGCTTCCTACTCCTTAGCTAGTTAAAAGGGGAGAGGATCTTACTTTTACAGGCCCTATGGAAGTTTTTGGTAGTTTACAAGTCTTGGTAACAGGATGATATTCAGCCAGACCTTTCAGAAGTGAGGTTGGCAGAAGTAAAAAAAAACAAAAAAAACAAAAAACAAAAAAAACACAAAAAACGAGAGAAACAGCAGTTTTGATAGAAGCTGTTTATGGATTGATCGACAAAAGGGCGATAACATCAGTCACCAGTGTCACATCGCTTGAGTTTTACAGTTTATTTCTTGTGACAAGCAAGGAAGAAGTGGCAACCAGTAGTTGTTAAGGCCAGGTAAATGAGCTTACATGTACCTTACTTAATATAGAATGTTTAATATTTGGAATTCGTCTCAGAAGCGAGTGGATGACGTCACTCGACCTTATGGGTACACACTTGTCACCGGTAGTCTCAGCTAGCAAGTATCTTCGCTTCATTGGAGGCTACAAATTCTACCAGTTTACCCTTCAGTATTGCTACAGTTTCTCTCTCGAGTCCATCAAGGTAGCAAAAGAGTTGAAGCTGATGGCTCTCACAGAAGGCATCAGTATTCGCCAGTATATAGACGGTTGGCTAATGACAACATATTCAAAACAACAGTACCAGGGATACACCCACTGGGGATGCATCTTGTCGAGAGCCTGGGTTGGATCACAAATTTCTAAAATCAGATTTATTTCCAACTCCATTAATCGAAGTTTGGGTACAATTCGACCTCAGGGTAGGTCTAGTCTTCCCAACTCAAAGGAATCTATTGTCTTCTTGGAAAGACAGTTACCATGTTGAAAGCTTCTCACTTATCTTCAGGGAAGCTCATGCCACTTTGAAAGCATGGTTTCAATAGAGAAGACTATACCATTGGGTTATTTGCACAGGAAGTCATTCCAATGGTATCTGGAAACACTGCTGATATCTTCAGTCTCTGGATATCCCATTTCTTGGGTCTTTGGTTCAGGGATCATCTTCACTGGTGGACCAGTAGTTCAATTTTGAAGGAGGACTCACCACTCCTTCTCTCCATTCACAGAAGTTTCCCTAATGGGTTGGGGTGCTTTCTTGAGTCATCCACAGCCATTGGTCTGTGGAATCAGGAAGAGTCAAGACTTCTCATAACATAACATTATACAGCTGGAAGCTATGTTGTTACCTTTAAATGATTCAGAAATCAGCTTCTGAGTTGAAATCAGTTTATTTTCACAGACAATTCTTTAGTGGTTGCCTATGTGAACAGCCAGGGCGGCTTCCACTCAGGGAATATGTACCTTGATCTGTAGAATCATGGTTCAGTCCAATGCCAGAATGATTCAGATTCAGGGGAGTACATCCCAGGGAATCTACATATTCTGGCTGATTCCTTGTCTAGGAAGATAAGTTTTCAGACCAAACGGGCTATGAATCGTCAGGTTTTCAATCAAATTAGACATTGCTGCCAAAAATCAGTGGTTGATGTGTTTGCAACAAGATGAATCACAAGCTTCCTATGTAGCTCTGCTGTCAGGCTCTGGAAACAGGTGCTTGAACATCTGTTGTGAAGGTCTGGAGAGACATGTGTTTTGCCCAGGGTCTTGGTCCTGCAGCTGTGGTAACAATTGTATATGTCTCATGTCCCAGACAGTCAGTCTTGGGAAACAGATGCATTGAACATCTCTGGGGAGGGTCTGGTCAGTTATGTCCAGTGGCCCTCATCCTTCAGGTTTTTCAACAGATGACCACCTACAGGTGCAGAATCATCATGATTGGGTGGCCAGGGATTTTTTTAGTTTTGGGATCTGGTGAATCTGTCCACAAAACTTCTTCTAAGACTTCCCTTGGGAGTAAATCTGTTTGACTCAACCATTCAGTAGCAGACTTCACAACAATCTAGTTTACTTGAATCTTCATGTTTGGCATCTGGAAGTCAGGCATGAATATTATGGAAGATTCCCTGAGGAAGTGGTGAAACAATGAAGGAGCACTCCTCAAGGAGAATCTGAAAATCAATTGTTCTTTTTTGGGAAGTGGTGTGAATAGAGCCACGTACCATTCCAAGGAGCAAATTTCCTGTAATACTAGTTTAAGGAAAACATCCTAATACCATCCATTATTGTGGGCCATAGAACAGCAATTGCGGATGGTTTGAGGCCAAAAGGGTCAAGAAGTATCTAAAAGTTGAGATAAATAAGACATTAACAACTTTTAGTAAGAGACAGACCAATGTTTGGAATTTGTCATTTGGTCCTACATGCTCTTATCAGACAACCTTTGATCTTGTGAGGAAGGCTTTCTTGAAGTTATTTCCTTTCAAGACAGTCTTTGGTCTTGGCTTCAGGTAAAGTAGTGACAGTCATGTTTGGACCCTTCCCTTAGTTATAGGGAGAATGGGTCACAAGTAACTTTGGCCCATTGACTGCCTTTTTTGCCATGAACCAGTTGGCTTCAGATGGGCCTACTGCAATTACTGCAACTGAGCCAGTGATCTGTGTCTCTGTGGATTGCAGAGTCAGGGTAAAGGAGTGACATTAATGCTTGGACATATTCTTCCTTTAGTTATAAGGAGAATTGGTCACAATTGCCAGATCCAGTTTGCTTTGGATGGGCATACTGCAATTAAGCCTGTGGTCATGCCAGCTCTTAGCCTCTTTGGACAACAGTTTGACTCAATGTGGGTCTGTCTGTCCTGTTAGGGGTTGGTAATCAAAAGGTTTGAGATAGAACAAAATCTTTTGTTTTTACTGCCATTAAGAAAGTTTCTTAATAAGACTTGTCTTTTGGCATCTATTTCATCTTGATTGAGTCAAGATTGAGTCACGGAAACTATTGATGTATGTTTTTGATAGCATCTTTAGTTTTTATAGATGATTTCCTTACATGAGTTTCTTGATACATGTTATTGGAAATTGCATCGTATGTATACCAATTTCTGTCTGAAAAACCTCTGTTGTCATAGGGTCAGTTTTGAAGTTGGTTCCTACAGTTGCAGTTACAGTTTCTTAATTTATAAGTATGTGTTTCATACTTATATTGGTACATTTGCAGTTTGTGGCTGGTATGTCTGCAATGCTGGATGTATTTGTAGTTAGATATCAATATTTGCCTAAAT
The DNA here is from genome assembly GCA_964017235.1 of Sabellastarte sp. h YS-2021. Taxonomy (NCBI): domain Eukaryota; kingdom Metazoa; phylum Annelida; class Polychaeta; order Sabellida; family Sabellidae; genus Sabellastarte; species Sabellastarte sp. h YS-2021. The sequence continues at coordinate 154,269,281 of OZ024928.1, read as the reverse complement.
CTGACTTGGGAAGGATTTGGCATTATGCTGATGACACAGGTTGGTTTGACCTTGTTTTGGGGTCGGATGTTACAATGTAGATGGGATATCTATTTATGACATCTTTTTGCAACACCAACATTGTCAGCAGTTGTGAGAACTACAGCTACATACTGCCATTTTTTGGAGTTGTATGTTGTGAATGTTTGGAAGTTATATGTTCATTAATGCATGTAATTCCATTATGAAGTTCTCATGATGTCTAGTTGTAGGTTTAGGTAGTGGTTTTCTTAAAAAGAATTCCCTCCATCCTACAAGGCTGAATTCAGCTACTGTTAGGAAATGGTAAGGGTATTTCGCTATAAAATTGAAAAATTTAATAGTAATTTAAATTTTTATTAGAAATACTTACCATTTCCTAACACTCAAATTTCCCTCCCGCCTCCCCGCAAGTCATTCTTTTACTTGCAACAAAAATAATGAGGTAAACAATGTAGTCATGTGACCTCTTTGGCGGGAGGACGGACTACTGTAACCCAATGGCTTGGTTAAGGTTGTTAGTAAACCTTAAAATCGCATCTCTGCGTTGGCCATTGGGTTGGATGGCTCCAACAAATAGCTACTGTTAGGAAATGGTAAGTATTTCTAATAAAAATTTAAATTACTATTAAATTTTTCAAATTTATATCAATTTTCAACAAAATTTTCCTTATTTTAGCAGTTATGACAACTTTTATTGCATCGAGATTTGTTTACCAACCGCATATTTTACTTCCAGTCGGTGTGTGCTAAAACGCGGTTTCCCTAAATTCGGGTTATTTTTTTCGAAACGCCCGGCTGGTTTTCATTGTCGTAAACGCCCATCCCCAACTTTCACAAATATTTGGTCACATTGCCCATGGGCATTACAGAGTGCGGCACCGGTAGTTTATATTGCATATTAAAAACTTATGTAGAATTGCTAATTAGTTTTGAGTATTTTTTTTTGTATTTGTCTGATATTCTGTGCAAGGTTGTAAATTATTACTAACTGTATGCAGGTGTTTTTCAGTGTTCAGTGCAACTGGGTAAAATGTGAACTGTTACTTAATGTGTCTGAGGCTCTGAGCTATTATTCTGTTCAGGCCTGGGTTGAATATTTTCAAATATATTCAAATACAAATACTTTTTATTTCCATGGATACAAATATGAATGCACACACACCCCACACCCCCAACTGGTTTTCTCCCTTTTCCCCACTAATTTATGATTTCCCTCCTTTGATACATTGATTTTTCCCTCTATATATTTTGACAGAATTGTGGCTGTGTAGTAAGTAAAGAATATATTTTTTTTTTGCAACAAATAGAAAGTTTAATACATTTTGTAAACATTTTGTTTCAGAAATACACACTTTAATATACCAACAGTGATACAACTTGTAATACTCCAAGAAAGTGTAAGCACTTTATAAAGTTCACAATTATACATTTCATTTCAACAAATTCAAAGTTTAATACATTTTATAAACATATTTTATTTCAAGAAACACAAGTCCATAATTAAGATTAAGACTGTGATAGGTTACCTGGTAGAGCTGTTATCATTAGCGATTTCTGTAGATCGCCTGTTAGATGTGAGTTGAACTCGAGTTGAACTTGAGTAAATGACACAAAATATAAATAAAATAACAGTGTCAAAATATTGTCATCAAGGGATCCGCCATTAATGTGTTTAGTACCATTTTATTGCAAGGAAATAGATATGTATGAGCACTTTATGAAACAGCCACGTAAATAAGGAAAATAAAAATACGACCGTTGCTCATTGATTTTTAATGTCTTTATGGTTAGATAAATTGCAAAAGTGCTGGTTTGTAACAAGATCAGTATATCATAATTTATTTCTTAAAGACTCGAGTTTAAATTGCATAAATCGATGTGATCCCCAAATATCGCCCACCGAGTTACGACTGGAGTTTCGATCAACTCATTACAGCACTACTGAAAATGGTCTTAATTCTTTAAGAAACTGAGTACAAAGTGGTGAAGTGGGTAACCAAAAACCATTAAATATAGTTATAATGTCAAATATCAATTAATAAAATATTTGGGTAAACTGTAGAATTCAATCAAGTTTCTCCACCTAGTATTATTTTTCACACGATTTTCCTTATCTATACGGATCTTTAACATGAACTTTTGTAGCGTTTTGTTTACATTAGCCGCCATGTTTGCATCTCTGGTTTTTTCAGTTGGTGACAACTAAAACACAATTACCTGAATTTAGATCGGTTCCCTCCAAATGAATAACCGGAGCCATTTTTCAAATGAAGTCACAGCCTTAATTAAGATATCTACAGATTTTTCCCAACACCTTCCAGAAAATCAGACATATCCTACTTTCCCCTACATAATCTACAAGAAGTCTCCTTAGCTGTTTCTGTAGATAGTCATGTACACTTCACATGTTCATTTTGGGAGATGATTGCCCAATTTTTTTTGGGCCATGGCTACCATTACTGTAGCATTTTCCTCCTGGAGGGCAATTATTAGCTTCCAAATGCTTTCGTGGTGGTATTCAGCAAGGCTTTGGAATCTTGTGTTCCAGCTGTCAAGCAATTTTTTTTGTAATTTGATTGCCAGTCAAGATGGCCTCATGTACAATCAACACTTGTGGAGGAAGGGGGCAGGTGCTTCTTTCATTCAAATTGTGACATCACCTTTCAATGCAGGTGTGTAGATCCCATTTAAATATTCAAGGAGTTTCTTACTGTCAGGTGAACACATGCTATAGACTTAGAGTAATGCTGTATGCTAGTACAAGAAAGTGCCTGAGAAACGTTATATTATATATTCATATATTTCGACCCTCTTTGTTAGAGTTGGTTACTCAGAAGATCACTCATACATAAATATGAGATTCAGTGTGATACAATGGTTAGGCACTGAAACAAACCCAAAAACCCAAATTAAGCACAGAGCAAAAGAATTGGCATTTATTTAGGATGTGCCAACTATTAACCCAGTTGGCATCAATCAATTTGTGTAATATAATTCCTCTTACTGGTATAGATGGTGCCCCTATACCCCATTTTCTTTGAACACATGCTATAGCCTATAGGTGTTTATACCTATTGAACACTTTTGTCACTGACAGAAAGGCAAGTCATCAATCATTCCACAGAAGATTTCAAACTCTTCATTCTGTTCACAATGTGTCACCAGTCTTAGACTGTGAATTTTTGCTAGGTGCACTGTCTCTTATGGTTTAAACTGTATGATACTTCTACTCCCAGAACATTTCCGACTGCATTGATTACTGGAGCATCAGAGTCCTCCACTACTCTCTTTTCTTTGTAGAAGGACATTTGCAACTAACAGCAGTATCACCAAACAGAACTCAAATCACATGCAACAACTTGGAGGCCATCTCAAAGTTACCAATCCATATACCAGGTTTCATATTGGCTCAGAAGTTGAAGGCATTCAACATTGGCAAATATAACTGTCCTGGATATTGCATTGGAACCATTGTCAAACCTCAAGAAAGTCTTTGGATGGGCATCGCCAGTACTTTACCTTTGATCTTCAGTTGTTTTAGAGTTGATGGGTTCTTAAATAGCTTATCCTTCCTGTGGTACCGTATAATTAGTTTCCAGTTGACCTCAGATGGCATCAACTCTTCTTTTTTTTTTTGTCCAGACTCATCACTGTGGCAGCGAATATCTGTGTTGAGGTATCCCAGACTCTACACACTTCTGTGTCATGGTTTGTTTGGCTTTTTCTGCATCAGCTGCAGCCTTGACCCCCCTCATGGGAATTGGGCTTAATCTGGAGGGTCTCACTCACACTGAGGTCACTTTTCAAAGTTTCAGCACAACAAACACTTTTTCTTTTTATGCATTACCAGCTGAAACAAAAATATAAAACCAAACATAAGCCTGATTCTGTTTTTTGTCTAAATTTGTTGAGTACATCTGTGTTCAAGATGATTCCGTTTTTGTGACTTTTTTTGTATTGTCACTTAGCTCTTCGCACTTTTACTTCTTTTTTTCTATATCGCTTGTGTGCTGTATATTTCAAGAAAAAAGCAATATTCCACAATTCATTTGATTTAATAGAAACAAGCAAAAACTGCTTTGAATTGCGAAGGGCGAGTTCATGAAAACATATTTTGAGCCCAATATTGCATCAAAACACTTAAAAGTGAAAAAAATGGATTAAATGTCTCACAGTTTCACCTTATTTAGGATAAAAATGAAGTCTATTAACTTTTTAATGTTTCTGGAGAGCATTTCCCTTTTTAAATTATGGCTCACGTACAATCACATAGAATGTTTTCAGCATAACAGTGACAAGCACGTGAACTACCATATTTTAAGTTTGACAAATATTTGTATCACTAAAATAATATGATATATACATCATTAAAATACCTTGCAAAAAGATGTTTTTAAAATCTGCACTTTATAATCATCTGAAATATGTGACTGCTCTCAAATTAAGCCCTAATTGGTTATGCAACTTCAGTGGTAAGAAATGGTCATGTTTCCTGAAGACGAACCTGCTTCAGAACTTCCTGTCTGCACTTAGCCGTGGAAACATCAAAGTAGCCTTTAGCATCTGGAGACAACATCATGTGAGTTTATACTTTATACTGTCCATTTATAACCTGGAACAAAGAAAAAAAATTTTGGCCTTGTTACTGTCTTCTTTTTAATTACATCAAGAATTAATGGTTTAAAGTTTGCTGCTGATACAGGTCTGTGATTGCACTTCAACCATAAAGTGGACATACATTTCACCAATGCCCTTTATTCACTCAGAGTGTCCAATTTTGTACTTCAAATTTAGAATTATTGATTTCTTTCATACATATCTGCAAGGAATAAGATGTTTGAAATTAACGATTTGTCATTATTATTGCAGAATATTTAAGACACATATTTTATAATGTTAACTTAAAAAAAAAAAAAAATGTCATATGACCAACCTATTCACCAACTGATCCCCTCCTCCCACACACGCTCCATATGTGGGTTTTGCAGTTCTGTGCCATCATGGCCAGCTCTCCATGTCTTTCAGGCTGAGTTTGAAGAACAGTTTGACAGTGACTCCCTGAACAGAGTGCTGTCTTGCATTCCAGAGCAGATCTCTTCAGAGGACCTCAGACCCTGGCTAGCTGATGATGTCATTCCTTATGTCATCAGGGTGTTCCCCGCTGGATTGGTAGGCTGTCATCCTCAAAACTGACTTGGCTTCTTATATGTACCGTAGTGGTCGGACTCATTTGTAAAAATAAGAACTGGTTTCTGGGGATTTAAAATGACTGAAATCTGGTATTTTACATTGTTGTCAGTGATGAGGTGAAGCTTAACTGTGAGCATACATGAGCCATATACGATAGATTTTAGCCGACAAAATATTTCGTTGAAGTCACTACTGTACTCTGCTTTAAGCTGCACCTGTGGTGTTTCAGTATAACCAATAAATGTTGATCTTAATTTCATTGATCAGTTTGAGGATAAAAGGCATTGGCTGCCAACAAAGTGTAATAAATTTTATATTTCCTGATTTAAATTACAGAAAATAAGATGAATATTGAAAAAAAAAATTTCTCTGAAAAGTAATAAAATTTCATGAAACTTATAGCATTCTTGAGGCAAACTTCCAGTGAGTGTTCAGATATATCAAGTGTTATAATAACAGTTGCAGTGTTATCCATTTAATGTTTCATCCAGTGGCAAAAATGTTTTGTGTTTTTCAGCATCAAGTAGCTGCCTGGTTAGAACAGTATGTTCGAAATTTGGAAATCCTAGAAAAGGTTTGTAATTTCACATGATCAATAATGTTTTTATTCCTCAGTTAGGAATTATTCAAGCATTCCTACTTGAAGGTGAAAAATCATGGCAGTTTACTTTAAATAAAGTAAACAGAATGCATCAAGGCATAAATACACTGACCAAGCATGACTGCTGTGGGCGGTGGTTCCACATTAAGATTGAATTTTAAAAACATTAGAGACCTTGAGTAAGGCTACAATATGCTGGCGTGTACTTGTAACCTACAAGTACATGTACAAGTTCAGGTTTATTTGGCAAATATCTTGAGCAGATTTCATCACACTGGTAATATTTACGTAATTTGATAGTGATGTCATATCATTCAGTGTGTCATAGATGACCTTAAAAATATATATCAATGTATACCATATAAGTAACACATATTTCTACAGAGTTAAACAGAAATGCTTATAATTTCATGCCAATAAAACTACAGTCAAACCTGTGTATAACAACCTCTCATGGGACAATGCAAAAATGGGTGTTATAGACAGGGGGTCTTTATATAAAGGGTTGTCTTTTAAGGGGGTCTTGGGTGTTCATGTGCATTCAGTAATACCTGAAGTTGCAACTAACACATCTACAAACATTTATTTTACAGAAGACTATATACTGGTGTACAGACAGTGGTGGATAAAAAACACATAAAATTGTAGAAATACAATGAACTGATAAATTGTGCATTTTTATTGCGTTAATATATCTTACCTAGTGGACCGGTGCAATAGTCCGGCGCCTAGCCGGTCCCGCCAAACATTAGAAAAAAATGTCCTGAGCTGGGCTCTGGCCTGGACCGGTAGTGTAGTATTCACTCGCCAGGTGTCACCGGACACCCAGCTCCCCTACTGCGCGTGTGCGCGCATGCGCACTTCCTCTTTTTGTTTGGCGCCATTGTGTTTGAAATCGTGAAAGTTATAAGAGAAACTTTTTATTATTTTACAAGTGACATATTGTTTGGTTGTTGATTAAACTTGGATTATTAGTTCACATATATATCATGGCATCACCAGGCCAACGTAGAGGAAACTGCGGGCACATCATGGCAGGATTCAATGGACATAAAAAATGTGCTAGGTGTAGGGAAAAGAAGTTAGGAGATGATCCGTGTGTGAAGGACTTAGTTTGCTCCATTTGTAATGCATTTTCGGATCAGCAGCGTTCTATGCTCTCCACCCCTCAGTATAAAATCCGCAAGGATAAGAAATCCGGACTTTTAGTCTCTCCCTCAAAAGTCACCGTCGTTGGTGTTGCTAATCAAGAGGACTTGGGTGGAGAACAGGATGATGAAGAGTTGGATAGTGTTCCGGTCCTTGCTTCCGGTTCCGGTGAGCCACAATTTGCTATCTCCCATCATACTCCTGAGGACTTCGTCTCTAAGCGAGATTTTGACACACTCAGTAATCAACTAGAGGAGAAATTCGCCCGTTTTGAGGCTCTACTCAGCAGGACTAACATTTTTTCTACACCAAAAGCCCCAGTTTCCGCTGTTTCTATTACTACTTCTGAACAGCCCTTCTTCAATCCCTCTGAGCCTGGAGCCACCGGTCCGGTGAGGCCTCCGGCTACAGATGGGCAGAATCCGCAGGTTAAAGAAAAGAAAAATAAGGGCACGGGCAAGAAAGTTAGAAAGACTAAAGTGGCCCCTACTGCTACAGTTGTGTCCGAGGCACCGGCTCCGGTGAAGGACCAGACTGTTAGTGAATCTCTTCCTGCTCAAAGACATGAAGAACTGGTTAAGATGGATGCTCCCGTTCCGGGCCCTGCCCCGTCTCTTTTACCCGGTGCGAAATCTACATCCAAGCCAGAAACTTCATTTTTCAGTTCAGTGCCTCACACTACTACCGGTGTTTCCGGTACCGGTCAATCCTTTTCTGCTGAACAGGACGTGTCTGATGTGGACTCTAATCTTGACCGGTCTGATAAGGCATCTGACGAGGGTGAGATCTCGGACTCAGAGACAACAGAACAAAATGAAGAAATGAACTACCGGGAAATGTGCAGGTCAGTTAGGGCCTTTCTTGGATGGACTCATATCCCAGACTTTGAGCTCTCTGTATCAGACGGGGATAGGTCAGACAACCCGTGGAAGGGAAAACACCCAAGAAAAACCGGCAAAGTGTCAGTAGAGTTACCCCCGGATGACTGGCTTTGCCACAAGATGGAGAAACTGAACTGTCGGGTCGCTGAAGGTTACCCTTCTCGTTCCCAGGAATCGGCTGGGTTGAAAGTAGACCAGTATATTCGCACTCCTAAGAGTCAAGCTAAATGGTACAAGCAACATAGAATTAGGCAGGATTCAACCAGTAGACCAGGCAGAACCATTTTCAGCTGGTCCGACTCTGAGGCCCGCCTCAACGCTCAGTACTCTAGGGTAGCTAAAGTTTCATCCTACCCTCAATCTGGTCCCCCTTCCCGACCGATACCTCAGGACACCCTACGCCGGTGGGAGAAATGTGCCCGTGAAGGAACATACATTACAAATCATGCAGCAGCCTTTAACAGGTGCACCAGTGAAATCCAGGACAAGATGAACGCTCACATTGGTCTGCTTAATGACGTTATTGTCAAGGGAAAGGCTCCCAAGGAGGTTGTAGAGGCTATCAGGGATCTCAAAGATTTATCCTCCTTCCATGCAAGCGTATCAGTGGCTCTAGGAACTTCACTCCAACACCTAGCCGACAGTTTGTTCATTCAGCTTGCCAACTTTATATTGCTACGCAGGGATTCATATCTTGACTTTGCTAAACCCGGACTGAAGCCGGACACTTGGAACAGGTTGCGCAATGCACCATTGTTTAGTTCCTCACTTTTTCCAGATGACATCCTTGCCACAGCAGAACAGGATATAGCAAAATTTGAATCTACATCAGGTGCTCATGGTCCCGGTCCGGGCACAGGGCAGCACTCTGGTCGAAAATACCAATCGTACCGGTACAAGCCGTACGACAAGAAAGATAACAGACACTCAGGCCATTCCTCCTCCCAGTCTAGCCAGGCTTGGCGTCAGTTCTCTCATAGAGGGAGGGGCCGCGGTCGCGGACGTGGAGGCAACAATACCAGTTATTTCTCCAAATCGTCCCGTCAACAATCCTATAAATGACAATTATTGCTTAGTAGATCCTCAGGTAGACTTAAGTGTGGAGGATCCGTTTTGCCAGAACTTAAACAAAAATGTAAACAAGACTGTAAACTTGCCTGTTGTCGGTCATGTACCTTATGTAACAGGGCAGTCAGAAAACAAAGACTTAAGTCCCTCTCAGGTTCCAATGAAAATAAAGTGTGTGAAACCTGTTTGCTGTGTAAATCCTTGTCTTTGTGCCCCAACTGTTCAAAATGTATCTCCTGTTGTAGAAAATCCACCTGTGGGGGCCCGTCTGCAAAGGTTTTGGCAGGTCTGGCACTCCCTGGGTGCAAATCCAAGAGTAGTTTCAATTCTTCAGGAAGGGTACAACCTACCCTTCAAGGAGAAACCTCCTCTGACAAGGTCACCGGTCATTATCAGTGGATACGCAAATCCGGTCAAAAGCAGACACATAAAGGACTCTTTACAAGCACTCATTCAGAAACAGGCGGTAGAAAAGGTGACAACTCCATCCTCCCTGGCCTTTTACAACCGCTTGTTTCTTGTTCCAAAACCCAACAGGAAATGGAGGCCCATCCTAGATTTAAGCCGTCTGAACTGTTACCTAGCAACTTCATCTTTCAAGATGGAGACACCAGAGACCATCCGACTCTCCCTTCAAAAAGGGGAGTGGGTGACTTCTCTGGATTTCAGCGACGCTTATTTCCATATCCCAATAGGACAAAGGTCGCGGAAATTCCTCAGGTTCTTCCTCCACGGTCAAGCTTATCAGTTCACAGCCCTCCCCTTTGGCCTCTCAACGGCTCCGTTGGAGTTCACCAAGGTGGCCAAGGAAGTCAAGTTAATGGCACAGGCTCGGGGTATCAGGATCCACCAGTACCTCGACGACTGGTTGCTGAGAGCCCCGTGCCCGGAAACGTGCCTACTTCATACCCGGACCCTCTTGGACCTATGTCACAGGTTAGGGTGGGTAGTCAATATGACCAAGTCGGAGTTGGTGCCTCAGCAAGTCTTCAACTTTGTAGGTTACCGTTTCGACCTCTCTCAGGGGCTGGTCAAACCGACCCAGGAGAGGTGGGTGGCTCTGTCCCAAAAGATCAACGACCTTCTCAATCGACAGGTGTGTTCGGCCCGACAGTTCATGTCCCTGATAGGACTGCTAACAGCCACAGAGAAACAGGTAGTAGCGGGGCGGCTTCACATGCGACCCATCCAGTGGCATCTGAAGAGACATTGGCATGTCCCGGAGTCATTGGAAAAGATTATCCCTCTGCCTCAGGCCCTTCATACACACCTGAGGTGGTGGTTGAGCCCCAAAAATGTCCTAAAAGGTCAGCCTTTACACCCACTTCAGCACGCTCTTCAGCTGTTTACCGACGCCTCAAACGAAGGTTGGGGTGCTCACTTAGGCGACTTCACAGCAAGAGGCCTTTGGTCCATACAAGAAAGCGCTTTTCATATAAACTTGCTGGAACTCAAGGCTGTCTTACTAGCTCTAAAACAGTTCGAGCGATTGTGTTGGAACCAGACCATTCTGGTGTGTTCCGACAACACAACAGTGGTCTCGTACATAAACAAGGAGGGCGGTATGAAATCCGGCTCTCTCTGTGCTCTCCTCTGGAGGCTGCTGATGTGGTGCAATCAGAGGCAAATCGTATTAAGGGCAAGACATATTCCGGGTCACCTCAATGTCATTGCGGACAAGTTGTCCCGGCACGGTCAGGTGATACAAACGGAATGGTCCCTCCTGCAAGAAGTCTTCGACCAGATTTGCAGAAGATGGCACAAGCCGGAGGTGGACCTATTTGCGACCAAGTTCAATCACAAACTTCCCAGGTTTGTGTCCCCGGTTCCGGATCCGCTAGCCTGGAAAGTGGATGCCCTCAGCGTTCCCTGGCGAGGTCTGGATGCCTATGTTTTTCCCCCGGTGGCCCTCCTGGGGAAGGTGGTCTCCAAGTTGATGGATCAAGGATTCCACAGAGTCATTCTCATTGCACCAGGGTGGCCCAACATGTCATGGTTTTGGGATCTGGTCAGCATGTCAGTACAGATTCCCCTAAGTCTTCCGAGAGTAGGGAACCTGTTGACTCAACCCTTCAATCAGTGTCCTCACAGGGACCTTCACAGTCTGAACCTGCATGCATGGCTCCTAGAGCCTTTGCCATCCAACAGGCAGGCTTCTCTGAAGAAGTGGCAACACGAATTGAAGCTCCTCAGAGGCGTTCAACCAGAGCCATCTACGAATCAAAGTGGTCCGTTTTTGTCAGATGGTGTGAGGAACATAAGGTGGACTTCAGGTCTCCTTCTATAAAGCAGATCTCTGACTTCCTGCTCTACCTATTTCAGGAGAAACATCTGCAGCCTAGCACCATAGATGGCTATAGGACCGCTATATCTGACAAGATAGGAAATGGCCGGGTAAACATTGGCAAGGATGAGAATCTTACCAGACTGTTGGACAGTTTCCATAGGGACAAGCCTAAGGGTAGGAGGGGTGTTCCTTCCTGGAACCTTTCCTTGGTTCTTCATCAGCTCACGAAACCTCCATTTGAACCTCTTAGGAAGGCTTCCCTTAAACACCTTACCTTTAAGACGGTCTTCCTTCTTGCCTTAGGTTCGGGCAAAAGAAGAAGTGAGATTCATGCCTGGGTACATAGGAACATTAGGCATCAGGAGGATTGGTCGAATGTCTCCCTGTACCCTTCCCCAAGCTTCATCTCCAAGAACCACCTGGCTAAGGAGGGTCCAGGTTGTGTGGCTCCGGTTATAATCCCGGCTCTTGCTCCGACCTTGGACAAGTCTCTTAAGGAGGACAGGACCTTGTGTCCGGTGAGATCCTTGCGTTACTATCTAGACAAAACCAAGGACCTTCGGTCAGACAAGGAGTTGGTTTTCATCTCTTTTAGGAAGAGCTTCACGAAGGACATTGTGCCAGCCACTGTCTCTTCCTGGATCAAACAAACGATTGGTTTATGTTACCAACTCTCGGATGAACAGTCTCAAAATTTGCATCAAGTTCGGGCTCATGATGTCCGGGCTTTCGCGGCTTCCAAAGCTTTTCAAGGGGGCGTACCCTTGGATCAAATTCTATCAGCCTGCCATTGGAAGTCTCATAACACTTTCACCCAGTTCTACCTAAAGGATGTAGCCTGGGCAGACTCTGAGCTATACCACCTGGGTCCGGTGGTAGCAGCTCAACAGATTAGAGATTAAGTTGGAGTCTTTGTAGATATGTACATAAAAAAAAAAAAATGTCTCTGCAGTCTACCTTACCAGGATAGATGAGGGACCAAATGGAATATCCCCTATTGCTTCCTCAGGACTCATTGGGACTCTTCTCTCCTCCCCTCTTCATGAGTGTCAGATTTCTGAAAAGGGGGGGGGGGGGGGGGGTAAATGTAATATAACCAGAGGTTTAGGAACCGGTCTAGGTTTGTTTCCTCGGTCTATATGAGTTTTGGGGGTTATCCCCCATAGTGAGTCCCCTGAATTTTGGATTGATCTACCCGCCATCCAATGGGTAGTTATTCTGCACCGGTCCACTAGGTAAGATATATTAACGCAATAAAATGGAAAATTTAAGAATTAAATTAAATTTTTATAAGATAATATCTTACCTAGTGGACAAGGAGAGTCCCACCCTACCTTCCCCGCTTAAATCAAGGGGACTTTACTTGGTAGGCAACAAAAAGAGGAAGTGCGCATGCGCGCACACGCGCAGTAGGGGAGCTGGGTGTCCGGTGACACCTGGCGAGTGAATACTACACTACCGGTCCAGGCCAGAGCCCAGCTCAGGACATTTTTTTCTAATGTTTGGCGGGACCGGCTAGGCGCCGGACTATTGCACCGGTCCACTAGGTAAGATATTATCTTATAAAAATTTAATTTAATTCTTAAATTTTCCAATTTACATGTTTTACCAACTCCTAACTCTTCAGCAATTTTTTTACAGGACTTCCCACTTGAACTCAAATTTATAACTTTTACCCTCTCCTCTAGAGTGAGAGTTTTTCTGGTTTAGGAGGCATTTTAGCAGAGCAATAAAATTTACATAGATTTTCTTGACATCCAAATTTTGTTTAGTATACAAGTTTATATACAAGTTGCAGATATTAAAGTACAATTAGGGAGTAAGTTAAGTTAATCCAATAATTGGAAAATTTAAAGATCTTGAGTGGAATCCACATTGAGTCAGTTGTAACTTGAAAACATTAATAACTGCAAATAGGCTTAAGTGGGATTATATAATCTGAGTGCATTAAAGAAACCCCTTCCACTACCACTCAAAGGCTGTATGACTGAGCCTTTGTATTTCTTCAATTAACATTTCCCAGCCGGCCAATTGTTCTCTACAGTATACAAGCATAACAAATCCCCCCTCCCCCTCCTTTCACTTGACACACAACAATGCAGCCTTCTTCTTTTCTCTGCACTGTAAACTCCACGTGGTGTACACACACACATACCCCCCCCCCCCCCCCCCCCCCCACCACCACCACCAGCTCACTCTTGTATGGAGAGAGAACTTCACACATACACACACACACACAAGAAGCAATCACAGCTCACTCTTCTGCAGACTACAGGCATACGTACACACAATTCACTCTACAGGCACACATACAGGGCTCACTCTAGCGTGGAGTATTGTCAGTCGTTCTGTACAGTGTCTCTTTGATGTTGGGAGATAAAAACACCAGTCGCAGGTCGCGTTTCACAGGGAGTCGTTTATTACAGGTCCAACACACAGTAAAATCTCAGGGGAGGTTTAAAAATAGGTCTTTATACACAGGAAGTCGCTGATTACAGGGGGTCGTTAGTACAGGTTTGACTGTAGATGTACAAGAAGTAGACTTGGACCATGCTAAGTTGCACTGAACTGCACATAAGTACTGTATGGCTTGCCTCTTACCTCTGTACCTGTATATCCCTTGGCAAATTACAGTAAAAGGAGAAAATGTAGTATGAATCAGATCCTTTCAGTTTTGGATTTTCCACAAAATTTACAAACAGAAATAAAAGTGTTAATGAAAACAATTGTGAAAATTCTTCAGTTCAACTTTCAATAAAATAGTAACGTGTTATTTAACATGTGCATGTATTGTAATCAAAGCAGGATAAACTGGCTTGTAACAAATGTTCTTACAACATTTTTACAGGAGGAAATTCCTTTATGTGGCCATATTACAGCAGTACAATTCTTTTTTCTATTTTCCAAGGGCATGTGTTTCACATTAGAAAGCAATATTTTTATAGCGAAATACCCTTACCATTTCCAAACAGTAGCTATTTGTTGGAGCCATCCAACCCAATGGCCAACGTAGAGATGCGATTTTAAGGTTATATAACCACCTTAATAAAGCCATTGGGTTACAGTAGTCCGTCCTCCCGCCAATTAGGTCACATGACCACATTGTTTACCTTATTATTTTTGTTGGCCATCAACAGTAGGACGTGTTTTAGAAGTTGGTTAGTTTTTCAGGGACTTTTGCTTTTTTATTGAGGTTTTTCTGCAATATGGCTAATAACAATGAATCTTCTGACAATAAGGCGAAGAAATCCTCGTCTTGTGGTCATTTTATGCCTAGTTGGGACAACCATAGATATTGCTTTAAATGCAGGGAAGCAAATAAAGGTGACGATTTATGTGTTTTGAAGAAAGATTGTTTACTGTGTGCATCTTTCTCGGAAGAACAGAAGCGTAAGCTTACTATTAAACATTCTGAAGGGAAGAAATCTGTCAAAGAAACTTCCCTTGAGAAATCAAAGATAGACGACTCCATTTTGGATGAAGGTGACAATTCGTCTGTAACTAATGTTGCTCAGTCGTCCAGTTCTCAGAACCAGGCCTTAGCAGCAACTCTGTCCCAGCTAACTTCAATTTCGAATAGGCTCTCAGCCGTGGAGAAGAGGGATTCCCCTATGCAGGCAGACATGATGGTTTCTATGGACTCATCTCCAAGGGGAAGTTCCGATTGCAGGAAAAAGACTATCTCTTCGGAAAACACTTCCGTCGAGGTCCAGTCGAAACGTTCAGTGGAGGAAAACCCCTGCAATACGCAAACTAGTGACAATCGAGTTTCTGTACCTCCTAAAAGGTCCAGAATCGGGATTTCTGATGGTGAATACGATTCAGCTCAGGAAGAAAAGCAGCCAGGTCCTTCTTATTCAGATACTTTGTTAACTGTAAAGAAATGGCTGGACATTGATATCACTGACACAGATGCTATTATTGCTCCTTCTGTTTTTTCTCAAGCTCACAAGATTAAGAAGTCTGCACAGGCTTCTCTTGCTTTACCTCCAGCAGAAAATATGGTTAACCTTTGGGATTTTAAGGAATATGAGGCTTCTGGAATCTCCAAAGATCAAGACCACAAGAGGAATAAATCTTCCAGGAAAAATCCTCTAGCCAGGGGTCAGTTTTTGAACTTTGACAGGCCAACTCTCAAGTGGTACAACATGACTCCTCAGCCTCATGCTTTGGGAGCTCCTAAGCTACAGGACGCTTTTAGGAACATCACTTCTCCACAGTTTCAGACTCCTTTGAAGCAATATACCTTATGGGAGTCAGTGAACAGAGAGAATATAAATGTGTTGAATCATATCTTCTGGTTCAATTCTGCAAATATGAAGGCAACTGAGGAGATGGAGAAGCAATTCAACATTATTAAGTCTGCTGAATCTGAGGTGGATTTTAACAATGCTATGGACTATGTCCAGGAATGTTTGCAGCTTCAGTTAACAATTAATCAGTCTCTGGGAAAATCCTTGGAGTCTTTGCTAGGAAGTTCTATGACCATGTCTTCCAACTTACTGCTGAATAGGAGAGATAATTATCTAAAACATTGCTCAAAGGATGTTACTGAGGATGATATATCCAGGTTGAGGAATGCTTCTTTCACGCCTAATGAGGTATTTCCAGTGGAAACCTTATCAGAGGTTCAGAGGAATTTTATTCAGTGGGTTCATGTAAACAGAGATTCTTACAAGTCCAGGAAGGAGCATCCTGCTAGACATGATGATAGGAGAGACAATAAATCCCAGAACAGGTCTTTTCGTCCCTACCATGAAAGTTCTGCCACCAACTCCTCAGCAACTAGCTCCTCAACTAGTAACAGAGATAGAGGTTCCTTCTCCTCCAGGCCCTTCAGAGGCAGGGGTGGTAGAAGGAAGTGACTGCTTAGTGCCAGGAGGCCGTTTGTCCACATTTTGGCAGGTATGGGAAGCCAAGAGAGCACATCCAAGGGTGGTGACCATTTTGAAGGAGGGTTATTGTCTAAATTTCAGACTGAAACCTCCATTGACAAAGGTTCCTGTAATAAAGAGCAAATATTTGAATTCTAATTCTAATTGGACTTTTATAGCGCTTAATCTCCCCAAACAAGAGGACTCTAAGGCGCAACAAAACAAAAAGCAGTCAACAAAATTCTGTGTCCAGGGACATAACAGGGGTCGAACACCACGGAGAACGCCAGGAGGATGATTCAGGCTAGGGTGGATATGCTTTGGTGTACAGGTAGGTTTTAAGCTGTTTTCTGAAGGAGGCCAGGGATGGAGAGGCACGAATCACATCAGGGAGAGTATTCCACACAGTAGGAGCATCAAACGCAAAACTATTACCAAACTGTTTGACAGATTTATGAACAGAGGGGCAGAACTTTGGAATAACTAGGAAATTACCACCACTTTCACTGCGCCTGGTACTATAAGAACTGCTGTAGGAAGAAAGATGTGGTGAAAAATACCTGGGAAAACCTGTGTGAAGATACTTATAAACAAGTGTGACTGTCTTGAACACAATGCGCTGTTCAACAGGAAGCCAATGCAGTTTCTTTAGCACAGGAGTTATGCTGGTGTATCGACTGGTGTTTGATACAATTCTAGCTGCACTATTTTGGATGCACTGTAATTTGCGTAGATTGAACTTGGACAGGCTCCTGAAAAGTGAGTTGCAGTAATCCAACCGACTACTAACAAGAGCGTTGGCTACAAGCACAGAAACATCATGAGTAAGAAACCGCCTGACATGTCTGAAGTCACGGAGTTTAACAAAACAACTTTTGCAGACATTCTGAACATGCTTGGACAAAGAGAAATCTGAATCAAGCCACACACCCAGATTTTTTACTGAATCTGCAGGGCAGAGTGAGTTGCCCAGGATATCAATTGGAAAACATGCTTTCAACTTATCCCTTTGCCTCTTCGAACCAAAGATGATAAACTCAGTCTTATCAGGATTCAGTTTGAGCTTACTAGTTGTCATCCACTCTTTAACATCATTTAGGCACTTATTTAGCTTTTCAAAGGCAGCAGATGCATTCTTCTGGGATAAATGTATATAAAGTTGGCTATCATCTGCATAGAAATGAAACTTTATTCCATTATGTTTACTGATAATGGAACTGAGGGGGGTAGTGTACAATGAGAACAACAAAGGACCCAGGACAGAACCTTGGGGAACACCAAATAGGAGTTTGCAAACCTCTGACAAAGTAGAACCAATTTTTACTGATTGGTAACGGTCCATTAGGTAGGATGTGAACCATTTCAGAACGGAGCCACTGACCCCAAACCAGTTTTGGAGGCAACCTAGAAGAGTAGAGTGATCAATGGTGTCGAAGGCAGCAGACAAGTCAAGCAATACCAAGGCCGTGGATTCACCTCTTGACAATGATAAGTGGACCTCATTTTTTATGTAGAGAAGAGCAGTCTCAGTTGAATGGCCCGCCTTATATGCCGACTGGTACGGGTTGTCTAAGTTATTGGCATTAATATGTTCTAACAGCTGCTTAGCAACCACACGTTCTACCAATTTAGATATAAAACTGAGACCTGATACAGGGCGATAATTCTTAAGGTCATTTGAGGGAAGATTTGGCTTTTTAATAAGTGGAGTGACCACAGCAGATTTGAAGGCATCAGGAACACATCCCTCCATGAGTGAGCAGTTGACCAGCTTTGTGAGGGATGGTAGCAATATATCAATGCATTCCTTAATCAGGAATGTCGGCAGAGGGTCCAACAGGCATGATTTTGTTGGTGATGCTTTAATTATTTTATCAACAGCATCTTCAGAAACTTGCCTAAAGACAGTAATTTGGGGAGGATCTGAAGGAGGGTTAACATCATATTCAGTGCCAGAAGAAGCAAAATTATCTCTAATCTTCTTGATTTTGTTGGTGAAGAAGGAGGCAAACTGGTCAGCCAATGACTTTTCGGACTCATGAGATGGAAGTGTGGCATCAGAAACCCTGTTCAGGGTCTTATGCAGCTCACGCCAAAGTTTTCGAGAGTCATGACTATTGTCTGAGATCAGTTTGCTATAGTAGT
Organism: Sabellastarte sp. h YS-2021; assembly: GCA_964017235.1. Taxonomy (NCBI): domain Eukaryota; kingdom Metazoa; phylum Annelida; class Polychaeta; order Sabellida; family Sabellidae; genus Sabellastarte; species Sabellastarte sp. h YS-2021. The sequence goes on along the minus strand of OZ024928.1, from coordinate 154,251,065 downwards.
CTGATTTATCTTTATTTACAAGTGCATTGCACCGAGCAATCTGGCGACGAAGCCTACTCCTGTTAAGTGTACTTTTAGCCCTACGCCAGGTTCTCTCAAATTGGCGCCTAAGGGACTTTGCACGTCGATAATCATCAGACATCCAATCGGCGGACTCCTTTTTCGTCAATTTAGATATAAGAGGTGCATGCCTATCCAGAACATCACTCAAATCATGTACATATTGATCATACAGATCGACAACAGCATCAGCTGGAGACTTGACGAAGGACGTATTTTTGAGATCTGAGCGGAACTCAGACATATTGATACGGTGGAACCTCCTATATTGAACTACATTTGGAGTATGAGACACTTGACAAGGGAAGCAACTGAACATTTGACTAATGCGTGATCGGAAACAAAGTCACAAATTTTAACATCAGCAATGGTGTCCTGATCACAGGGAGATAAAATCAGGTCCAATATGTGACCATGTAGATGAGTAGGTTTATTGACTAACTGTTTGAGGTCACATGAATCAAGAAAGGTAGTGAATTTCTGACCGTCACCAACTGGAACATCAACATGAATGTTGAAGTCGCCACAAATGTAATATGAAGAATTAATGGATGAAAGGTAACCAACAAATGACATGAATTCTTCCAGAAAATTACAGGTACATGATCCTGGAGGGCGATAGATGCAGGCAAGCAACACTGAATGGCCATGAAGCCCGATTGACACCACTATATTTTCAAATGACTGATAACAAGGAGTTTCAATTATATGGGGTCTGTAGGAGGATCTGATGAAAAAACCCACACCACCACCAATACCTGAGGGACGAGGCTTGTGAGGAAAGTTAAAATCGGGAGGAGTTATAGACCGTAAGAAGCTGTCAGAGTCAAATGGACGTATGTGTGTTTCCGTGAGGCATAGAAGATCAAGGTCGTATGAAGCCACCATGTCGGCAAGGAGAGGACCCTTGTTCCTTACGGATCTGGCATTCAAAACACCGAGTGTAAACGGACCAGGGTTGAGGGATACATCTCCACCCAGTAACAGTAACAACATGAGCCCTCTTCCATTAACCATGGTCGGAAATTTTCGGCAGGAACACAAATATGATAAATTTTTCGCAACCCGTGTCAAAGGAGGACATGATGTGTAAGATGCTCTGGTGCTGAACCAATCATGTCTGTGGGCCAGTGCCACTGCAAACAGTGCCATGAAGAGGAGTAACCGAGGGCTGAACATGACTGGTGGGGTTGTACATCAGTAAGAGCCCCTAGTCTAAGCTCAACAGTGGGGAGCCTCAATAATATAACCCTACACCTAAAAGTCACAACTCTTCGTCCTGTGGGCGACTCACAGGCACCCTAACACCCCACACTACAGCCTCACCTTAAGCTAAAAGACAACACCACCAGACACCAACAGGAAAATGTCTATGTACTGATTGGAAATAAACTTAAAGTGAACTCACAAGACACAAATTAGATTATAAATAATAGCCAGTACTTGAAATAGGGGAATTATAGATCAAATTACTACGGTAATTCCCGGCAAATGGGCGATAATACCCGCTTTTATATAGAAGTTGATACAGCAGTGAATTGGAGGAATATATACATAAAACAGGCAAAGAATAAGAAAGTAAGATGGAATTAATATATAAGATAGTGAATCCGTCTAAAAATGTGCTACATGTACATAAAAACGACCATTATTATACAGAGAATTCCAAAAAGCGTCTCCGCGGTGCGTACTAAAACGAAATTCCCGGAGAACCGGGAGAAACAACAGTTTTTGATAAAGGCGGTTTATCAAATGATCGACAAAAGAGCGATAACTCCAGTTCAAAAGGTCACTTCCCTAGGATTTTACAGTCGCTTGTTTCTTGTCCCCAAACCAGGAAGAGATGGCGACCAGTAATAGATCTGAGTGTGGTAAATCAATATTTGCATATTCCAACTTTCAAGATGGAAACTGCCGAAAATATTCGAGATTCGCTTCAAGAAGGCGAGTGGGTAACCTCACTCGACCTTACAGATGCGTACTTTCACATACCAATATACCCATGGTTCCAAAAGTATCTTCGCTTCAATGTAGGCGACAGATCATACCAGTTCACTGCCTTGCCCTTCGGAATCGCTACGGCTCCACTCGAATTCACCATGGTAGCAAAAGAGGTGAAACTGATGGCTCTTGCAGAAGGCATCAGGATTCACCAGTATATAGACGATTGGTTAATGAGAGCAAAAACAAAACAGCAATGTCAAGAGAATACCCACAGGTTGGTTCATCTTGTGCAGAGCTTGGGTTGGATCATAAATTTCGAAAAATCAGATTTAATTCCAACTCAAGAAATCGAATTTTTGGGTTACAAATTCGACCTCAGGGTAGGGCTAGTCTTTCCAACTCAAAAGAAAATCGATCGTCTTCTGGAAAAAACAGTTTCCATGTTGGAATCTCCTCAAACATCTCCAAGGAAGCTCATGTCACTAATTGGAAGCATGGCTTCAATGGAGAAGACAATACCATTGGGTCGTCTGCATATGAGGCCACTTCAATGGTATCTGAAGACACACTGGAGGTATCCTCAGTCGCTGGATATCCCAGTACCTGTGTCCCAGGTTCTCAAACAGCATCTTCAGTGGTGGACCAATGTTTCAAATTTGAGGAGGAGTTCCCCACTTCATCAGAAGGAGTGCAATCTCCTTCTATTCACAGATGCTTCCCTAAAAGGCTGGGGGGCTCATTTAGAGCATCACACAGCCAGTGGTCTGTGGAATCAGGTGGAGTCAAGACTTCACATAAACATGCTAGAACTAAAAGCAGTGTTTCTAGCTTTAAAATCATTCGAAAATCAGCTTCTGAATCAAAATCTGCTGATTTCCACAGACAACTCTTCAGTGGTTGCCTATCTAAACAAACAGGGAGGCACCCATTCTCAAGAAATGTGTACCCTAATCTGGAGAATCATGGCTTGGACAAATGCCAGGGGGATCCAGATTCGGGCAAAACACATTCCAGGGAATCTCAATGTCCTGGCAGATTCTCTGTCGAGGAAAGACAAGGTGATTCAGACGGAATGGGCATTGAATCATCGAGTGTTCAATCAAATTTGCCATTGTTGGCATCAACCAATGGTAGATTTGTTTGCAACAAAGTTGAATCACAAGCTACCAATGTATGTGTCTCCTGTCCCCGACGGTCGGGCTTGGGAAACAGATGCATTGAACATCTCTTGGGAGGGTCTGGACGCCTATGTGTTTTGTCCAGTAGCTCTCATTCCTCAGGTGATTCAAAAGATGACCAGGGGGCCACGGTGGCAGAGTGCTAACACTCTCGCCTCCCACCTCTGCGGCCGGGGATCGATCCCTGTCATGGCCGTAAGTGGGAAAGCTGGTAGTTGCTTGCCGTTGGTCGGCAGTTTACAGTACACAACCCTAGCGAACTCTATGTACTGGTTTCCTCTGCCCTTCCAACTACCCGTCGTGATATGACCTGTACAGTGTTGAAAGCGACGTTAAAACCCCAAATAAATAAACAGAATCAAAAGATGACCACCTACAGGTGCAGAATCATCATGATTGCACCAGGGTGGCCAGGGATGTCTTGGTTTTGGGATCTGGTGGATCTGTCCACAAGGCTGCCTCTGAGACTTCCCCTGTGGGTGGATCTGTTGACTCAGCCTTTCAGCAACAGACTTCACAACAATCTGACTTACCTGAACCTTCATGCTTGGCATCTGGAGTCAGTCTTGAAGGTTCAAGAGGATTCTCAGAGGAGGTGGCGAAGCGAATTAAGGAGCCTCAGCGACACTCCTCGAGGAGAATCTATGAATCAAGGTGGTCCATATTTGGGAAGTGGTGTCAGGAGAGTCAGGTGGACATCTCAGATCTCACTATTCCAGACATAGCAAATTTCCTTAATTACTTGTTTAAGGAGAAAGGTCTCAAGCCATCTACTATTGCTGGTTACAGGACAGCAATTGCTGATGGATTGGGTTTCAAAGGTGAAGATGTGTCAAAAAGTCTTGAGTTAAATAGGTTATTGTCAAGTTTCTACAGAGACAAACCAGTAACTAATAGATCCATACCTTCTTGGGATTTGGCTTTGGTTTTGCAGGCTCTCACTAAACAGCCTTTTGAACCTTTGGGGAAGGCTTCCTTGAAGTTGCTTACCTTCAAGACAGTATTCCTTTTGACTTTGGCATCAGGCAAAAGAAGGGGTGAAATTCATGCTTAGACTTTCTCTTCTCTTAGTTACAAAGAAAATTGGTCACAAGTAACTATTGCCCCATCAACTCCTTTTTTGGCAAAGAACCAGTTGGCTTCAGATGGGCCTACTGTGATTAGGCCTGTGGTCATTTCAGCTCTCAAACCTCATTTGGACAGCAGTTTGGTGCAAGATAGATCTCTTTGTCTGGTGAGGGCTTTGAAATACTATTTGGATAGAACAAAGGATTTAAGGAAGAATAAGAATTTTTATGTCGTCACTCTGCGGCGTGGGCGTACGCGTCCGCGTGAACAACTTCTCCTCCAAAACTACAAGGCCTAGAGACGTGCTGTTTTTTTTAAAAGATACCTTATCTATCGAGGATGAAAATTGTTCAAGGCATGCAAATCTGTCTGTTCGTCTGTTTGCTAGAGACATTACAAGGGGGGTACCCCCACCAAAAGTGTGAAAATTTCAACACTTAATCACAATTTTCTCAGTGACTATTGCAGGGATTTCTCTCATATCTTGCATATATGTACTAGGCCACAGGTAGATTCTCTTGTGTGAGTATGAGACCTGGATCTGTCTTACTTTTTTTTTAATAAATTTTTTTAATAATTTTTAATGCATTAAAATTCATGAAATCATGCACAAAATCATTTATAACTTGAAAAGTGTTGCATTTAGAGCATTTTGTTAAAATATGTTATTCAGCTACTTTTTTCATAGCTACAATATGGTGAGTAAGTTGGGTGCCTGTCTCAATAGCTAAGTGAGTAATAGCTACTTTTGGGCTTTTCAGTAACTTCCATTATGAGTAAAATCACTTGTAACTTAAAAACTATTGCATTTAGAGAATTTCGTATAAATATGTTATTCAGCTACTTTTGGGTCAGCTATAACATAGTAAAATTTTAGACCTGTAGCTCATGGCATAGCTGAGTAATAGCTACTTTTAGGTTATCACTGTTGAGTAAATCACTTATAACTTCAAAACTATTGCATTTAGAGAATTTCGTATAAATATGTTATTCAGCTACTTTTGGGTCAGCTATAACATAGTAAAATTTCAGACCTGTAGCTCATGGCATAGCTGAGTAATAGCTACTTTAAGGTTATCACTGTTGAGTAAATCGCTTATAACTTGGAAACTATTGCATTTACAGTATTTTGTTTCAATATGTTATTCACCTATTTTGGGATCAGCTATAACATAGTGAAGTTTCAGATCTGTGGCTCATTGCATAGCTGAGTAATAGCTACTTTGAAGTTCTCACTATTGAGTAAATCACTTGTAACTTAAAACCTATTGCATTTAGAGAATTTCGTATAAATATGTTATTCAGCTACTTTTGGGCCAGCTATAACATAGTGAAATTTCAGATCTGTAGGTCATGGCACAGCTGAGTAATAGCTACTTTGAAGTTCTCACTATTGAGTAAATCAGTTGTAATTGGAAAACTATTGCATTTACAGAATTTCGTATGAATATGTTATTCAGCTACTTTTGGGTCAGCTATAACATAGTAAAATTTCAGACCTGTAGCTCATGGCATAGCTGAGTAATAGCTACTTTTAGGTCATCACTATTGAGTAAATCAGTTGTAACTTCAAAACTATTGCATTTACAGTATTTTGCTTAAATATGTTGTTCACCTACTTTTGGGTCAGCTATAACATAGTAAAATTTCAGACCTGTAGCTCATTGCATAGCTCAGTAATAACTACTTTGAGGTTCTCACTATTGAGTAAATCAGTTGTAATTGCAAAACTATTGCATTTACAGAATTTAGTATAAATATGTTATTCAGCTACTTTTGGGTCAGCTATAACATAGTAAAATTTCAGACCTGTAGCTCATGGCATAGCTGAGTAATAGCTACTTTTAGGTCATCACTATTGAGTAAATCAGTTGTAACTTGAAAACTATTGCATGTACAGTATTTTGCTTAAATATGTTGTTCACCTACTTTTGGGTCAGCTATAACATAGTAAAATTTCAGACCTGTAGCTCATGGCATAGCTGAGTAATAGCTACTTTTAGGTTATCACTGTTGAGTAAATCGCTTATAACTTGGAAATTATTGCATTTAGAGTATTTTGTTTCATATGTTATTCACCTATTTTGGGGTCAGCTATAACATAGTGAAGTTCCAGACCTGTGACTCATTGCATAGCTGAGTAATAGCTACTTTGAAGTTCTCAATGTTGAGCAAATCACTTATAATTTGAAAACTATTGCATTTAGAGAATTTAGTATAAATATGTTATTCAGCTACTTTTGGGTCAGCTATAACATAGTAAAATTTCAGACCTGTAGCTCATGGCATAGCTGAGTAATAGCTACTTTTAGGTTATCACTGTTGAGTAAATTACTTATAACTTGGAAACTATTGCATTTAGAGTATTTTGTTGCAATATGTTATTCACCTATTTTGGGGTCAGCTATAACATAGTGAAGTTCCAAACCTGTGGCTCATTGCATAGCTGAGTAATAGCTACTTTGAAGTTCTCACTGTTGAGTAAATCAGTTGTAATTGGAATACTATTGCCTTTACAGAAATTTGTGCAAATATGTTATTCAGCTACTTTTGGGTCAGCTATAACATAGTGAAATTACAGACCTGTAGCTCATGGCACAACTGAGCAATAGCTATTCTCAGGCACTGACTGTTGAGTAAATCGGCTATAACTTGAAAAATATTGCATTTGGAGCATTTTGTTAAAATATATTGTTCACCTACTTTTGGGTTAGCTATAACATAGTGAAATTACAGACCTATAGCTCATGGCATAGCGGAGCAATAGCTATTTTCAGGTTCTCACTATTGAGTAAATCAGTTGTAACTTGAAAACTATTCCATTTACAGTATTTTGCTTAAATATGTTGTTCACCTACTTTTAGGTCAGCTATAACAGAGCAAAAATTCAGACATGTAGCTCATTGCATAGCTGAGTAATAGTTACTTTGAGGTTCTCACTCTTGAGTAAATCAGTAGTAACTGGAAAACTATTACATTTAGAGTATTTTGTTAAATATGTTATTCACAGACGTTTTGGTCAGCTATAACATAGTGAAATTGCAGACCTCTATGTCATGGCATAGCTGAGCAATAGCTTCTTTCAGGTTCTCACTGTTGAGTAAATCATTGTATCCAACCTGTAGGAAATCATGGGCTGGGAATCTGTTAATATGGTCCGATTTGACCTTGGAACCCTCCTTCAAGGTCAAATGAGGATAGCCAAACATAAAAGTGCTTATAACTCGCTTATTATTGGTCCTAGAGGTTTGGAATGAAAACCAACCTATAGAAAATCATGAGCTGGGAATTTTTTGGTGTGGTCGGCTTTCACCTTGGACCCCTCCTTCAAGGTCAAATGAGGATAGCCAAACTTAAAAGTGCTTATAACTCGCTTATTATTGGTCCTAGAGGTTTGGAATGGAAAACCAACCTATAGAAAATCATGGGCTGGGAATCTTTTGGTGTGGTCAGATTTCACCTTAGACCCCTCCTTCCAGGTCAAACGAAGACAGCCAAACTTAAAGTGCTTATAACTCGCGTATTATTGGTCTTGGAGGTTTGGGATGGTAAACCAACATATAGGAAATCATGGGCTGGGATTCTTTTGGTGTGGTCAGATTGACCTGGGACCCCTCCTTCAAGGTCAATTGAGGATAGCCAAACTTACAATTGCTTAGAACTCGCTTATTATTGGTCCTACAGGTTTGGGATGGTAAACAAGCTACAGGAAATCATGGGCTGGGAATTTTTTTGTGTGGTCGGATTTGACCTTGGACCCCTCCGTCAAGGTCAAACAAGGATAGCCAAACTTAAAAAGCGCCTATGACTCACTTATTATTGGTCCGAGTGGTTTGGGATGGTAAACCATCCTAAATTCTTTGGCTGGGAATCTTTTGGTATGGTCAGATTTGACCTTTGGACCCCTTCTTCATGGTCGAACGAGGATATTGCATTTATAGTATTTCTTTAAATATTTTTAACCTACTTTTTACACTTAAACAATTACCTTGTTACTTTATTTCATAATACCATTTGCAGGGCACAACTTTTTTGTCCTTTTTTTCTGTCAGCTTCGAAATATCTTTAGAACATGCTGTTCAGTTACCATTTACTGTATTTCTGTACAACCCTTTCCCTGATAATTATGCTTTCCTCTCATTATCACCATCACAAATCAAAAACATTCAGTCAGCTGACACAGTGCCCGTTCACGGGCACTCTCCTCTTGTTTGTTTGTAGCTATTAAGGAGGGTTTTAACAGAGATATTTCAAGGGCAACAATCTCATCTTGGTTAAAACAGACCATCCTTTTGGCTTATGAGAAGTCAGATTCTGAAACTCACCAGTTATGTCAGGTCAAAGCTCATGATGTTCGGTCGATGGCGGCATCTTTGGCTTTTAAAGGAGGAGTTTCCTTAAGTGAGATTCTTGAAGCATGCTTTTGGAAGTCCCACAATACTTTCACCAATTTCTATCTGAAAGACCTCTGTTGGCATAATGGTCAGATCTTGAAATTGGGTCCAATAGTCTCTGCTCAACATGTTATAAACTTATAAGTAGGTGTTATAACTGTATAATACTTCATGTTTTTTGAGTATGCATATGTATTTGTACTTTGTGAGGTTGTGCAAATTATTTGTCAATCTGTTTGTATTTGATAGGATAGACGGCATCAACCTGTATAGTGTACAGTTTTGCCTAGCTTGGACCGTACTTGGTGTTTATGACGCGTCAGCTGATAGTGGTACCAAGTGGGGTTCGACCTGATGAATGTTTGGTTACAGTTTGTACAGTAGATGTTTGTTCAACAAGTGCATTTATTTGATTCAGAGCATTGTGAGAGTGTTCAACTGCATACTGTCTTCATTAAAAAGGTATGTTGTTGTGTTGAATGTTGCATGTTGGAATTTATATGTTGTTATTTTGCATGTAGATTTCACTATTGCTATGTTTGTTGCTAGTTCTCTCACATTGTTACATAATTGTTGTCGTGTAGGGGAGGTGTAAGTTTTAATAAAAGAATTTCCCTCCATCCTGCAAAGGCTGCATTCAGCTACTGTTAGGAAATGGTAAGGGTATTTCGCTATAAAATTGGAAAATTTCATAGTAATTTAAATTTTTATTAGAAATACTTACCATTTCCTAACACATGGATTTCCCTCCCGCCTCCCCGCAAGTCATTCTTTTACTTGCAACAAAAATAATGAGGTAAACAATGTGGTCATGTGACCTAATTGGTGGGAGGACTACTGTAACCCAATGGCTTTATTAAGGTGGTTATATAACCTTAAAATCGCATCTCTGCATTGGCCATTGGGGTGGATGGCTCCAACAAATAGCTACTGTTAGGAAATGGTAAGTATTTCTAATAAAAATTTAAATTACTATTAAATTTTCCAAATTTACACGTTTATTCTTACGGGTACAGTGCTGGCTACAAGTTGTTTACGTCTAGACATGAGGTGTACTGCTGAAAACATCACAAAAAAATGATGATGTAAAAATAAAAAAATTACGTCACACGGACGATTTACACGTACACATAGCCATGCTCAAGGTCTCTATTATCAAACCATTATTGTTGCTCTTCATGTACTGGGAGATTGTTAGGCACATGAATAAAATTCATTGTGCTCTTCAATTGCCTCCACCGAGGAGGTATTATTTTCATGACCATTTGTTACTTCGAAATCTTGATTTCGAAGTATGTTGGTCAGTCAGTTTGTATGTTTGTTTGTATGTTTGTTAGCACGTTCTAGGCCACAATTTTGAAGCTAGGTTTCTCATTTTTTCCCTACAATATTGTCAGGTGTCAGAATAGAGAAGGACCAAATTTCAACAAAATCAGTAGCATTTTCACATAGCTATGGCCATTTTAGCTACTCAGTAAATGACTTATATCTCTGAAACTATTGCTTTTATTGCGCTACAATAGCTTACCATGTGGGACTGAATGCTGTTCTCGGATGGCCGTAGCCTCAGGTTGTCGTCACGTGATGTCTACTTTATGTCATCTCCTTTCTCATTGGCTGCCTCCATTTTAACTATGAGCTCACAAAAGCACCCTTTGAGCCTTTGAAAGACACAGACCTCAAACATCTCATTCTCAAACTGCATTCTTGCTAGCTTTGGCCTCTGGCAAGCGCCGCAGCGAAATCCATGCCTGGGTCGCAAACAAAGTATCGAATCTAGGCCAATGGGAAAAGGTCGCCTTGTTCCCTTCTTCTGACTTCATAGCCAAAAACCAACTAGCAAGAGAAGGTTCTCAAAGTGTGTCTCCGGTGACTATTCCTGCTTTCACTTCCATTGTAGATAGACAATTCAAGAAGACAGGACCCTGTGTCCAGTGCGGGCCCTGAGGCACTATTTGGACCGAACCAAGAACCTGAGAGCTTCCCGGTCCCTTCCTTTCATCTCCTTCAAGATAGGACATACCTCAGACATCAGACCCGCTACACTCCCTTCTTGGTTGAAACAAACCATTCTACTTTGTTATAAACAAGCAGACCAAGAAGCCTGGACTTGGTCCAACTTACAGTGCATGACATTAGGGCCTTCGCAGCCTTTAAGGCATTTTACGGTGGGGTATCGGTGGACCAGATCATGCAAGCCTGTCACTGGAAACCTCACAACACTTTTCAAACTTCTATCTAAAAGACCTTACTTGGTCGGACAATGACAACATGTTTCTGGGACCAGTAGTAGCGGCTCAACAGGTTCTAGAAGCTTCCCCTCAGAGTAATCCTCAGAAAGAAAAGAGGGGGGGGGGGGTCTTAGGAGTCCTCCCCAGGTTCTAGGTATAAGTCTACCTCATCAGGGTGTTTCGGGTAAGGTCTTTATATCCTTTAATCTTAATTTTATTTCTTGTTTAAGGACCATTAAGGTTGTCATCAAACCCCTTAAGGGCATAGTAGCATCTCCAAGCCTTGACCTTGGATTCCTCACGTGATAGCCCTCGGGCTCTCCCTCTCAAGTGTATTTGTCGCACACTTCTCTCCTTAGTCAAACACCCAGACAGTGTATCTGCACTGTCTTTCTTTCATTCTGGTTTTTGGCTTAGTACAGGCCCAACCTCGGGTTGGGGCACTGTCACGGGACTCAGACTGGTATTTTTGATCTCACTTTCATATCTCTCATTATCTAATTCTATCTAAATTCTAAGAAATACAAACATATTTGCCAGTCTCAGCTGTAATCCCGCCACCGGGTGGTGGGATTCAGCATTCAGTCCCACGTGGTAAGCTATTGTAGCGCAATAAAATTGAAAATTTTAATTACTTAAATGTAGCTTTAATAAACTACAAGCTTACCATGTGGGACTGAGAAGAGTCCCACCCGTCCTCCCCGCTGTATTACAGCTGAGGGGGTATGGGTTTAAATCTCAATGAGAAAGGAGATGACATAAAGTAGAAATCACGTGACGACAACCTGAGACTACGGCCAACTATAAATGTCTGTTTTTCTTAGACATTGGCCGTGATGCCTCGCGGCCATCCGAGAACAGCATTCAGTCCCACATGGTAAGCTTGTAGCTTTTATAGCTACATTTAAGTAATTAAAATTTTCAAATTAAGAGTGTTTCTGTTAAATATGTTGTTCAGGTACTTTATCTTTAGCTATAAGATGTTGCATAGTTTGGAGCTCTGTTGCATTAGCTAAGTGAGTAATAGGTACATCCTGATTTGTAGCACAATTTAAAAATGAGAATGTGCCAAATTTATTTGAAAGTATCACACATAGTGACTTTCTTTGAATACATAATTTACTATGTTGGGGTAAATTATGACATAATGAAGTTGCACATCTGTAGCTCATTCCATAGCCGAGCAAAAGCTACTTTCAGGATCTCACTGTTGAGTAAATCACTTGTAACTTTAAAACTATTGCATTTAGAGTATTTTGTTGAAATATGTTATTCAGCTACTTTTGGATCAGCTATAACACAATAAAATTGCAGCCCTGTAGCTCATTCCATAGCTGAGTAATAGCTACGTTGAGGTTCTCACTGTTGAGTAAACCGCTTGTAACTTTAAAACTATTGCATTTAGAGTATTTTGTTGAAATATGTTATTCGCCTACTTTTAGGTGAGGTGTAACATAGTAAAATTCCAGAGCTGCAGCTTATTCCATAGCTGAGCAATAGCTACTTTGAGTTGGCCAAATTTGGACCCAATGTAAAAGATGTGTAGTTGGAATCTTGTAATGCAGCAAGTTATCAGTGGATTGCAGCAAGATTTCGAAGTTACCACTGAGCCGCGGCCTGAGTGCTCGTTTCTTTGTTTGACTGTTTGTTAGCAGGATTACACTAATAATAGTGGTTGGATCGTCCTGGAAAAAATTAAGAAGATGGGTCTTGGTACAACTTAGATCCCAGTTAATTTTGAGAGTGATCTGGATCAAATTGTTTTTACCCCACAGCCCCATGGTGTCCGGATAGGCGGGCGGGCAGCGGGAAAAAGTTTGTCAGGGCTGTATCTCAGAAACTGTAAGGTGTAGGAAGTTGATACTTGGTAGGGACATTGGTTAGGGGTTGTAGGTGTGCAACGTCATGGTGTGACATTGATTTGACCTTGCCATAGTGACCTTGACCTATAAAATCTTGTCCGGGCTATATCTCGGAAACTGTAAGGTGTAGGAAGTTGATACTTGGTAGGGACATTGGTTAGGGGGTGTAGGTGTGCAACGTCATGGTCTGACCTTGATTTCACCTTCAACCTTGCCATAGTGACCTTGACCTATAAAATCTTGTCCGGGCTATATCTTGGAAACCATAAGGTGTAGGAAGTTTATACGTAGTAGGGACATTGGCTAGGTGGCGTAAGTGTGCAACGTCATGGTGTGACCTTGATTTGACCTTGTCGTAGTGACCTTGACTTATAAAATCTTGTCCGGGCTATATCTTGGAAACCGTAAGGTGTAGGAAGTTAATGTTTGGTAGGGACATTGGTTAGGGGTTGTAGGTGTGCAGCATCATGGTGTGACCTTGATTTGACCTTTGACCTTGTGGTAGTGACCTTGACCTTTAAACTTTTGTTGCACCTTTGGGTCTGTCTTTTGATGCAGATTAAGCACTGTTAAAGTCATATTAGAATTTATTAAGAATTTTTACTTTTACAACTTCCGATTATAACAGATGGAATTTCATCAAGTGAGCCACAGACATTGCTCCAACACCACACATAAGCATTCATTGAATGTATTGCCACTTCTGTATGCATAGTAATATTTAAAACATCCAAACCATAATTCGGCCATGCCAGATGTAGATAAAGAGTGTTGTAATGTTTAGTTTACTGTTTAATGCTGTCATCTTGTTATTGAATTATCTTGTTTTAATACTTCATCTTTACATGCATTATCTTTCTCTTAGACATTATTTTCTCTATTTAAACATTGTTTGGACCTTTTTAGAATTGACAGTGCTCTGAAAGTATCCTGAACTTTGTATTGATACACTACTTCTATATCTCGTGGTGTTAAAAATATTTCCCTAGGCTGTGGGGTACGGGCATCTCTGATGCTATTTTTATATTTACTGGTGCGACTTACTATGGCTAATTAGCATTACAAATTCATCAACCAGTAACAAATTTTCATTAATAGTTTCAAAACTATATATAACAACCTTTTTTGCATTCTTCCTTTAAATATGTTTTTTTTTAAAGCTTATTATTGATACAAAATTGTGGATAACATAATTAAAACATCCATCATTAAACAAATATTAAAAATTGTAACCCTCATGAAGATTAACCATATAATACTCATGTTATTGTATAATTTTATTGCGTTAATACATCCTATCCAATGGACAATTGCTTTACCGGTCGGCACGACCGGTCCCGCCAAACGCCAGAAAAAGACGTCCTGTATATAATACCAGCAGGACCGGTCAGTAGTGTGCATTCGCTAGGTGGTGCATCATACTTGCATCCTGTCTAGACAGAGTGACGTCAGTTCATCTTTTTCGTTTGGCGCGTGTAGTGTGTAGACACGTATTTGAAGTTATCTCCAAGTTTGAAGAAAAGATGGTTTATTCTACGAATTTAAAGCTTATTTTCATCTGAAAATATATATATTGTGTTACTTACATATCATGGCCTCTCCAGGACTTAAACGAGGCAGTATCTAGCATTTTATGGCCAGTTTTAAAGATTTTCTTTGTGCTTGTCGTCGAGACGAAGTCGTGGGTGAGAGGTCGTGTGTTTGTCCCTGCAGCATTCCTTCTTCTGTTCAGAAGTTTTGTTTACCACGATTCACCCTCCATTAAATTCTACATTGTCGAGTAACACTGCGTGTATGTCGACGAGAAGAAATTAGAAGGAAAGAAGAATGCATCGTCTGATGTCATCACTTCCAGCTTATGCTTGTCACATGACACAGACCTGGTCACGTGATACGCAGTCAACTATGGAGGTCACGTGATACGCATTCAACAATGGAGGAATTGTGTTTTTCAACAGAAGTGTTCATCAGAAGAAGACGACCATTTATTACTCAATACCCATTTTTAACGGGCAAGAAGAAATCCAGCAACTAGTCTGTTGGTGTGAGGAAATTAGATGACATTTGGTCACAGCAATCTGCGTGTTTTTGAAGTGCCGGTCATGTGACTTCACAGATCTCCATACACGACCGTCAAGGGTAGCAGAAGAAATTGTGGCTCCACAGATCCCCAAGTGTGACCGGTAGCAAGAAGAAGATGACCAGGTCTCCAGCTAGCCCTCTCCCCCCCCCCCCTTTGACCCTACCTTGGTACGGGTACTGGGGCAGGTTGAGAGTATAAGAAGATCTACCAGTTACAGAGGATGGGCCTACCGGGCACAGGTTATAAAAGTTGCTCCAGCTAGCTGTCCAGGCCACTGAGTTTATGCTGCCTACAATGCTGGTTACAGAGCCTACACACTGGGTGCCGGCTACACAGCCTTCTTTGACCAGTGTGCTTTCCATGGGCTGGTTACAAAGCCCACCAGACCGGTTTACAGGCAGAAAATACAGGTGAATTAGCCAGACTGACCCTGGCTTCTTCAAGAATCTGGTTACAGAGAATTTACCGGTTAGAGATCTGCTGCTCCCACCATCCCAGTGCTGACAGCAGGCTTACTGGTTACAGAGTTTACTGGTTACAGAGAGAACTTACTGGTTACAGAGAGAACTGGTGCTCCCACCATCCCAATGCTGACAGCAGGCTCACTGGTTACAGAGTTACCGGTTACGGAGAGAGGTTACCGGTTACGGAGAGATCTGCTGCTCCCACCATCCCAGTGCTGACAGCAGGCTTACTGGTTACAGAGTTTACCGGTTACAGAGAGAACTTACTGGTTACAGAGAGAACTGGTGCTCCCACCATCCCAATGCTGACAGCAGGCTCACTGGTTACAGAGTTTACCGGTTACGGAGAGAGGTTACCGGTTACGGAGAGATCTGCTGCTCCCACCATTCCAGTGCTGACAGCAGGCTCACCGGTTACAGAGAAATCAGTTGTTCCCATGGGCAGAAGGCAACTTAAGTCAACAAGTCCAGTGAGGACAACAGGGTCACCAGTTACAGATATTTGCCAGTGACAGTCAGATAGACAGGAAGTTCTTCAGTAAATTGCCTCAACCAACCGGTTACAGAACCTACCGACCGGGTTCTGGCTTACACAACCTCCAGGGACCAGTAGCTTCATACCAAGCCGGTTACAGAGTGTGCATTGCTTAACCTATAACCGGTTAGGCCCTGGTACCGGGCAGGTCCACAGGACTGGCTAACAGACCAGCAAAAGTCTTTTAAGGGTCCAAATGGCCATCTTAGACCAACCAGTTGCTGCCTGAGGAATCTGGTTACAGAGAAAATCTTAGACCAGTCACTTGTCCTGGTGAGATGACTGTCTCAACCTGCCTGACCAGTCAGCCAGCCTAATGTCAGGACCTCCTAGCTGGTTGAAAGTGACTATAAAAAAAATGCCAGTGAGATGCGGAACTCAACCAGACTGGTTAGAATACTGCCAACAAGAAGTCTGCTGTACCAGTTATTCTAGAGATGCCATTGATCCAGCCTCCGAAACTGGCCAACCCAGCTTGCCTTTTACCCAGCTCATGACCAGTGTCAGCTGACACCAGGGGCATGAGTTTGCAAATTCATGCTTTCCCTCAAGATTACAACCCTTTTCCGGTTTGTCACAACTGAAGCAATGGGAAATTTATCTGTTAATCGGACCAGGGGTCACAGTGTTCATAAATGGCTATTCGTGTTTCCACAGTGGGGTTCTGTGGAAATGACCTTATGTCGCAGATCCCCTTTGGATGGTTTCCTACTGTGTGGATCAGTGAACCTGTCGCCAGTGTTGACACTGGTATTTTTGCACCAACCTGCCGGTTCAAACTTGGGCCACCCTAGGGGCCAGCCCCAAGTTTTATATGAACCTCCCAGGAAGGCTACACCCTCCCCTTCCGGAAACGACCAGTTTGACCAGTTCTCCAGGCAGGATTTTGGTTCAGTATCCTAAATGATTCAGATGGAATTTCAGGAACCACATGAACCTCTCTTCAGCCAGAGGAGTGGCTAACCTCAAGGTTGCATACTCCCTCACCCCTTTCAACCAACAAGGAAATGCCAGCTCCCACCAAACCAGTCTCCAACGTACACAATCTCTAGTAGCTCTGTGTCAGGAGTAAGTTTGAATGGTATCATGGAAAAATTAGAACTGGACCTCGAGCAAGCCTTCGACTTGAGAGGGCTACCAGTTCAGAGTTCAGAGAGGGCAAGGTGAGACCCACCCTAGAGCATTTGCAGACGTTATCTGCAATCCAGAAACTTCTCTCCGGACCGACATGCCCGATCCAGCGGCTCATGCCCCTGATAGCATTACTGACAGCCATAGCAAAGCCTGTCCACATAGGTGGCCTTCCTCATCAGGCCGATACAGTGGCACTTGATAAACAGCTGGAGAGTACCTGAATCACCAAAGGTGATCCCAGTTCACTCCACCCTCAGCTAAAATGGTGGCTGCAGGAAGACCATGTGCTTCAAGGTCAACCATTACTCCTACTGTATATGCTCTGCAAATCCTTATAGATGCATTAAGAAGGGTGGGGTGCTCACTTAAGGGAACACACTGCAAGGGGAACCTGGCCCCTTCCGAAGCAAGTTACACTTTATTATCTGGAATTAAAGGTGGTCTTTTGGCCCTAAAGAGTTCCAAAACCTCTGCTTGAACAATATTGCTGTTGTAGCTACAGACAACCCCATGGTGGTTTTCTGTATAAAGGGGGGGATGAAATCGGACCCCCTTTGGGCCCTCTTGTGGAGAATTCTGACCTGGTGTACCAGACACAGGTGACTCAGAACCCGACACATCCACAGCCGGCCGAATGTGATAGCAGACAAGCTATCCAGGCTAGGACAGACCATTCAACAAAATGATCCCTCCTTCCAGAGGTATTCAAGCAATATGCTCCCGGTGGCAGCATCCTCAAGTGGACCTGTTTGCCACCAGGTTCGACAACTACATCTCTGTCTCACCAGTTCCAGATCCTCAAGCCTGGGCAGCAGATGCCCTCAGTCTACCTTGGGAGGACCTGGACCCATATGCCTTCCCACCAGTAGCTATCTTGGGCAAAGTGGTGGGAAAGTTGCAGGATCACCCGTGCAACAAACTCATACTGATTGCACCAGGGTGGTCCAACATGCCTTGGTTCTGGGACCTGGTAACCATGTCCAGTCAGATCCCACTGTGTCTGCACTTTCTGCCTGACCTTTGACTCAGCTACTCAACCAGACCCTTCACAGGAACCTGGTAAATCTGAATCTACATGCCTGGCCCCTAGAGCCCCAGCTACCAAGGAAGCAGGGCTTCCCTGAGGCAGTGGCAGCTCGAATTGAGGCTCCTCAAGAGGATCAACCAGATCAGTCTATGAGGCAAAGTGGACCATATGTTTTACACATGGTACCTCAGTAATCAGGTGGACTTCTGGGCACCACCTTTAAAAGCTATAGCTGACTTCCCTTTGTACCTTTTTCAAGACAGGAAGTTACAGCCGGGCACCATTGATGGCTATAGACCAGCCATTGTTAACAATTGGGGAATTTGCCCATTAATGTCAGCAACGATGAAAATCTCACTGATCTCCTGGATAGTTTCCACAGAGACAGATCCAAGGGAAGAGGGGCATCCCCTCTTGGAACCTTTCCCTGGTTCTATACCAGCTGACAAGGCTCCTTTTGAACCCCTTAAGGAGGCCTCCCTGAAGCACTTGACTATCAAGACTGTCTTCCTGTTGGCCTTAGGTTCAGGCAAGCGAAGGGTGAGATCCATGCTTGGCTGCATAACAACCTCACACCAGACTGGTCCATGGTGTCTTTCTACCCCTCAGCCAGCCTTCCTTCCAAGAATCAGCTAGCCAAAGAGAGTCCAGACAGTGTGGCCCCTGTGGTTAATGCAGCCCTGGTCCCCACTCTGGATAAGTCACAGGTCCTTATGTCCAGTCAGAGCCCTGTGTTACCATCTGGGTAGGACCTCAGATCTTAGGCATAACAAGGAGCTGGTCTTTGTCTCCTTCCAAGAAAGGTTTCGACAAGGACATCTCTCCTGCCACCATCTCCTCATGGATCAAGCTACTGTGATCTTATGCTATGAGCTCTCTGACCAGTAAGCCCTCGCCTTACATCAGGTCAAATCCCATGATGTTAGGGCCTTTGCTGCTTCTAAGGCATTCCAGTCAGGAGTCTCCTTAGAACAGTCCTCAGCCTTCCACTGTAAGTCATATATCACCTTCACACAGTTCTAGGCTAGGGCTAGGGCTGATTTAGAGCCTCTTTACTTGGGCCTAGTAGTGGCTGCTCAGCAGATCCACAAATAGCCCTTATATTGAGATTTGTATACATGTACATAGTGTAAATAGCTCATGAATCTAATTGACATGCTTCCTTCGGGAGGTTTATTTGCCTTCAGGGACTGAACTCATCCCTCTCTTCCCCTACCTCTGAGCAGGTCTGTAAGAAGAGAGGGGGGCAATGCTGGTATAGCCCCGGCAACCGGGCTCTGGTAACCACCATGGACCTATAGGTCTCCTGACTAAGTCAGCCTAGACCGTAGGGTAAAAATTTTGTTACCATTTATGAGTTCATTCTAAGTCCCTAGTAACTTACCCGCCGACCAAGCGGTAGTTATTCAGCAATTGTCTATTGGATAGGATGTATTAATGCAATAAAATTGCAACTTTAATAAGTAAATTAAATTTTTATAAGTTAATACCCTATCCAATGGACAGGCAAGGCCCTCCCAACCGAGCCCGCTATCAGCTTACTAGGGGTCTAAATCTGTTTAGACAACCAAAAAGATGAACTAACGTCACTCTGTCTAGACAGGAAGCAAGTATGATGCGCCACCTAGCGAATGCACACTACTGACCGGTCCTGCTGGTATTATATACAGGACGTCTTTTTCTGGCGTTTGGGCGGGACCGGTCGCGCCGACCGGTAAAGCAATTGTCCATTGGATAGGGTATTAACTTATAAAAATTTAATTTACTTATTAAATTTGCAATATTGTCATTTTCATTGTGTGATATATATTCGTTTGTCCATCAAAATTTCCGTTTCCGGACTCTAACTCGAAAACAGTTTGTCCAATCCAATTCAAACTTGACAGGGAGATGGATCACTATCCCAGCTAGGTTCCTGTCGAAATTGGTGTAATTCCATCCATTCGTTTGTCCATCAAAATTTCCGTTTCCGGACTCTAACTCGAAAACAGTTTGTCCAATCCAATTCAAACTTGACAGGGAGATAGATCACCATCACAGCTAGGTTCCTTTCGAAATTGGTGTAATTCCGACCGTACGTTTGTCAGTTTTTTGTCCGTTTGTCTGTCCGTCAACATTTCTGTTTCTGGACTCAAACTCAAAATGCTGTGTCCAATCGAATTCAAATTTGACAGGGAGATAGATCACCATCATAGCTAGGTTCCTTTCGAAATTGGTGTAATTCTGTCTGTTTGTTTGTCAGTTTTTTGTACGTTTGTCTGTCCGTCAACATTTCTGTTTCCGGACTCTAGCTTGAAAATGCTGTGTCCAATCGAATTCAAACTTGACAGGGAGATAACATCACCATCATAGCTAAGTTGCTTTCGAAATTGGTGTAATTCCGTCCTTTCGTTTGTCCGTTTATTGCATAGATACAATTATGTAACCTAGATTACAAGTTTTACATTTCTTAGCACGTCTAACACATTCACCTTAACTGGGTGACCTAACATTTCTTTCCTTGTTTCTAAATGTAATTACAGCAGTCGCTAACCTTATTGCTGCCTGCACAACCCCTTTTGGGGCATCTTTGGCCCTCTTGTTTGTGTATATCATTCCGGAATTCTTCCTATTTACTGAAACTTAATACTGATAAACTGTTGTTACAATTTTTTTTGGTGTATTTTCCAGCATGGTTGGCCACAAAATGCTTTAGAGATGAGTGAGCTGCTGAGTAACACCTGCCGGTCTGTCTCAGAAGCCAATGTTGAAAGAGGTCTAGCAACTCCCAAAGAGTTTTCCACTCAGGTATGGAGAATGAAAATAGCACACTTGACTCCTATATTTGATGTCTATTGCCTATGAATATGATTTTAATGGCTAACTTTTAGTTGTACCCACTAAAACATAGCAAGCTTTGACCTGATATATTGACCTTGAAAACGAATGATAGGAACATTAACCTTTGATTATAAATATGTGATATTCAGTCAAACAGGGGATGAATTAGAATGTTTTAATGTTGTTTTTTTTTCATTTTGAAAAAGGAGCATTAAATCTTGTTAGTGCATCTCAAGTTTCTGTTGGATATATTATATAACTTGCAGTATTTTCTGTTTCTATTGTGTATATATTTTCACTTGTTGTATGTATCTTAGATGTATCGTACAAATTGTACCTGTCTTGTATTTCAGACCTGTAACTTGTCTGTAGGATATTCCCAGATTTTGGCTGCTCAGGTAAACCATGAGGTTTTAATTAACATTGTCACTCTGAATCCATCAAAAATGAAGGAAACCTTGATGACTTGCCACAGACAAACCCCTTTATTTTAGTCTTTACAAGTATCCTTGTTAAATTTGTGAATTATATTATAATTATGCCACAAATCTTAGCTGTTCAAGGACACTGTTGAGTCTTGTGTTTTGTTGATTTATTTAAAAACTTAAATTTTGTTTTGTCTGCATTTATTGTAGCAGAAATAAGGAGGATTTTGTATAAAATGTCAGTCGTCATCTTGTTTTTACAGCAAAGCCATGAAGTGACAATTGTATTTCATTTTATGCTTCTGGTTATCACATAGTACCTTTTAATTGTGACTTTAAACTTCTGAGGCAAATAATTGTTAATGAATCAATTCAATGAAATGCATGTTTGCCAGGATTTTTTAAATTTGCAGCAAGGTCAAGTGGAAAGTAATGCATTTGTGCGTTTGCATACGCTGGGAATTCATCTGGGAGACTTGGTTTCACTGCACACCAAATACAACTGCAAGCTCTCCCTTGCGGATTACTTAAAGGTAATCTCTCACTTACACTGATTTTTTAAAAGGTGATGTCCATTGACTCATTGCTTGAATGTAATATACACTGATTACTTGAACATAGTGTATACTGACTAATTACTACAAGGTAATTTACACTGATTGATTATCTAAAAGTATTACAAACCTGACTTACTTCCCTGGCTGATTACTTATGTAATTTACAATGGTTACTTCAATTACTTACTATTACATACTTCATCTTTAATTTATCATTACTTGTGTATAATTTAGATGGGGTAAGCAAATTTTAATGATGTCTAGATTCTGTGATTTTAATATTCATACCAAAGATTGTTTGTTTGAAATATATGTTTTAGTTGAATTATTTACAACAAAATTCTTCCAGTAAACAAGCTTAGTTATTTGAACTGTTGACAGGAGCACAGACTACAGCTGTTTGCTTATGGTAGAAGTGGAATCTTTGTGTTTGACTTTGTTATTCAGTCAACTCAATGAAACAGCAATACTATTTAATACCATGTGGTGAGTATTTGAAATAAATTTTGAAATTAAGTTATTTAACTTTGTAACATTCACCAATTTTGTTTTGTCACATAACAGGAGACTACAGAGTCACTGACTTACCGCATGTTGGACCGTGTGGTTGCCTTGGAGCTGATTCCTGTTACCATAGAGAAGGTTGTGAGGCCCTACATGAAGGAGCATAACCTGAATGAAGAGCGCATGCTTTTCCAGTATATAGGGGTAAGTTTTTGTGAGCAGTTTTGTTCCCTCAAAACTGTAGAGCATTAGATTAAATGTTGAAAGCTTCCAAATGGTCAGTGCATTGTTAAGCGTCCCACGAGGGACGTTAAGCGTCCCATAAGGGACGCTTGTTTGTATATGGGAGAAACGACTCCGCCGGATCCGCATTTTGTTTTTGCAATAGCTTCGCAGCCATAAGGCGGATTCTTTTCATATTTGGCAGGTGTATGCAGTAGCCTTGGGAAATTTTTCTGAATATACTGCGATGACATTTTATCCATCCACCTGAAATTTAGCAAATACCTTTCTCACACAAAGATCTGGACGATAGTAAATTTTGGCTGGGATACGTTAAGAAATGACTGAGTTATTGATGATTAATTAAGCATTAACAATTTTCTTAATGAGTAAAACACCAAACTGCTTGTATCTCCTTAACCGTGTGAGATAGAGCGATTTCGTCGAAATTTTCGACCCACAGGGTATCTATACAAACTACTCTCTCCAATTTTTCAAAAGTTTTCTCTTCCCCAAAAATGGGGGTCTTATTCAATTTTTACCCCACAGCCCTTAAGGGCTGTTGGGGTATTGTTTTCACCCATGGTGTCCGGATGGGCGAGTGGGCGGATGGCGGGAAGAAGTTTGTCCGGCCTGTATCTCGGAAACCTTAAGGTGTAGGAAGTTGATACATGGTAGGGACATTGGTTAGGGGGTGTAGATGTGCAACATCATGGCCTTATCTTGATTTGACCTTTGACCTTGCCGTAGTGACCTTGACCTATAAAATCTTGTCCGAGCTATATCTCGGAAACCATAAGGTGTAGGAAATTGATGCTTGGTAGGGACATTGGTTAGGGGTTGTAGGTGTGCAGCATCATGGTGTGACCTTGATTTGACCTTTGATCTTGTCGTAGTGACCTTGACCTTTAAAATATTGTTGCACTTTTGGGTCTGTCTTTTGATGCAGATTAAGCACTGTTAAAGTCATATTAGAATTTATTAAGAATTTCACTTTTATAACTTCCCGTTGTAACAGATGGAATTTCATCAAGTGAGCCACAGACTTTGCTCCAACACCACACATAAGCATTCATTGAATGTATTACCACTTCTGTATGCATGGTAATATTCAAAACATCTAAACCATAATTCGCCCATGCAGATGTAGATAAAGAGTGTTGTAATGTTTAGTTTACTGATTAATGCTGTCATCTTGTTATTGAATTATCTTGTTTTAATACTTCATCTTTACATGCATTATCTTTCTCTTAGACATTATTTTCTCTATATAACTGACAGTGCTCTGAAAGTATCCTGAACTTTGTACTGATACAGTACTTCTATATCTCATGGTGTTAAAAATATTTCCCTAGGCTGTGGGGTACAGGCATCTCTGATGCTATTTTTGAAACCATTTTCTTCATAAAATTAAAATTTACCAGTGGAATTTCGGCAAAATTTTTGACCCACAGGGTATCTGTGAAGACTAACCTTTCCAAATTTCAACAAATATTTCACTCACCAAAATTGGTGGCCATTTGAAATTTTTGAATTTTTTTGAAAAACGCTTGTATCTCGAAAACCGTGCTAGAAAGGGCGATTTCGGCAAAATTGTTGACCCACAGGGTATCTGTGAAGACTTGCTTTTCCAAGTTTCAATAAATATTTCAGTTGCCAAAAATGGCAACCATTTTGAATTTTCGAATTTTTTTTTCAAAAATGTAAAACAGAAAAATGCTTGTATCTCAAAAACCGTGCTAGACAGAGCGAAGTTTTTGACCCACAGGGTAGCTCTGCTAAGTGGGTGACCCAGTTTTCAAAAAAAATTTGCGATTTCGGCAAAATTTTTGATCCACAGGGTATCTGTGAAGACTAGCCTTTCCAAGCTTCAATGAATATTTCACCTGCCAAAAATGGCGGCTATTTTTAATTTTTTTCAAAAATGCAAAACACGAAAGTGCTTGTATCTTGAAAACCGTGCTAGATAGAGTAATTTTGACAAAATTTTTGTCTCATAGGGTAACTCTGTTGAGAAGCTGACCCAATTTTCAAACATTTTTGTCCCACCACATGTGGCAGCCATTTTGAATTTTCAAAATTTTTGCAAAAATTGCAAAACTCAAAAATGCTTGTATCTCGTAAACCGATAGAGCGAATTTGGCAAAATGTTTGACCCACAGGGTATCTGTGAAGAATAGCTTTTCCAAGTTTCAACGAATATTTCACTCGCCAAAAACTTTCTTACATGATTAATCTGCCATTATTTCTGCTTTTCGGAATGCTTTGTTTTTGCAAGCGATCCTCTAGTTGTTTTTGCTAGTGACCTGATTGATGATAGAAAATGTTAAGCAAGTTGAAAGAAAAATGGAAACTTCAGACAAACCAAGTACAAACTGGTGACCCAGGTTCCAAAAATTGATAATATAGTGATTTTTTCCATGTATAATGGATGATCTAAATTACAAGTCAAATCGTCCCTCTGGTATTCATTTTTAGGCAGGTTGCGTGTAAACAACCCGCCTATTAGATTGATGTGTCCGACGTCCGTCTGTCCGTCCACATTTTTTGTTTCCGGACTCTAACTCGAAAACAGTTTATCCAATCGAATTCAAACTTGACAGGGAGATAGATCACCATCATAGCTAGATTCCTTTCGAAATTGGTGTAATTCCGTCCGTTCGTTTGTCCGTTTTTTGTCCGTTTGTCTGTCCGTCCACATTTTCATTTCCGGACTCTAACTTGAAAACGGTTTGTCCAATCGAATTCAAACTTGACAGGGAGACAGATCACCATCATAGCTAGGTTCTTTCGAAATTGGTGTAATTCCGTCCGTTTGTTTGTCCGTTTGTCCACATTTTTGTTTTCGGACTTAACTCGAAAACGGTTTGTCCAATCGAATTCAAACTTGACAGGGACATAGGTCACCATCATAGCTAGGTTCGCTACGAAATTGTTGTAATTCCGTCTGTTCGTTTGTCCATTTGTCTGTTCGTCCGTCTGTCCGTCCACATTTTCGTTTCCGGACTCTAACTCGAAAACGGTTTGTCCAATCGAATCAAATTTGACAGGGACATAGAGCACAATCACAGCTAGGTTCTTTCGAAATTGGTGTAATTCCGTCCGTTCGTTTTTCCGTTTTTTGTCTGTTTGTCCACATGCTCATTTCTGGACTCTAACTCGAAAACGGTTTGTCCAATCGAATTCAAACTTGACAGGGACATAGATCACCATCATAGCTAAGTTCCTTACTAAATTTGTGTAATTGCGTCTGTTCGTTTGTCCGTTGTTTGTCTGTTTGTCCGTCTGTCCGTCCACATTTTCGTTTCCGGACTCTAACTCGAAAACGGTTTGTCCAATTGAATTCAAATTTGACAGGGACATAGATCACCATCACAGCTAGATTCCTTTTGAAATTGGTGTAATTCCGTCCATTTGTTCATCCATTTTTTGTCCGTTTGTCCGTAAACAATTCTGTTTCCGGACTCTAACTTGAAAAAGCTTTGTCCAAACGAATTCAAACTTGACAGGGAGATACATCACCATCATAGCTAAGTTGCTTTCGAAATTGGTGTAATTCCATCCTTTTGTTTGTCCGTTTATAGCATAGATACAATTATGTAACCTAGATTACAAGTTTTACGTTTCTTACAACACATTCACCTTAACTGGGTGACCTAACATTTCTTTCCTTGTTTCTAAATGTAATTACAGCAGTCGCTAACCTTATTGCTGCCTGCACAACCCGCCTTTTTATTGCGTTAATACATCCTATCCAATGGACAATAGCTTATCCGGTCGGCGCAGACCGGCCCGCCAAACGTCAGAAAAAGACGTCCTGTGTCTCCACCGGCCAGGCCGGTCCAATGCTGGCGTGTGGTACTTCCTTCCTGTCTAGACAGCATGACGTCATAGCATCTTTTTCGTTTGGCGCACATGCTGTGTACACGGAATTTTTCTGCCAGTGGAACTTTTTAATATTTTACTACCTATTTTACAGAGTGTGTCTATTTAGTGATTTTATTTTGTTACGGGGTGCTTATAGACCTTTATGGACTCAGTTTTTATCAGTTACAATGTCTTCACCTAGCCAGAAACACGGAAGCTGTGGACACATCATGGCGGGATTTGATAGCCATAATTTCTGTGCAAGGTGCAGGGAAAAAGGTAAGGGCTCAGACCCCTGTATATCCCATAATGACTGTAATGCTTGCAACTCTCTTACTGAAGAGCAGCGCACCCAACTATCTACGCCTTCTTATAGGCTCAAAAAAGAAAAGCGTGACTCTAAGAAAACTGCTGAAACCCCTAAACAGGACGTCAGTTCCTCTCTCATAGACCCGTCCTCTGTGACGGTAGTGGGAGTAGTGGACGATCAAGGGATTGTGAAGTCCCCTGGTTCAAGTTCTGAGAAAAAAAAGAAAGCAAGTGTGGATAAACCTAACCCACATACATCCAAAGAACCCTCAGCTGACAAGCCGTCTAAGTCGCTTTCCAAATCTCACAAATCCTCTCAGGATTCCAAGATATACCAGAAATGGTCTGAACGCTTTAATCGACTAGAGGCACTACTGTTAGCTAAATCTTTGGAACAACCTGAACCGACCTTTTCAACAGTGAAAGTCACTCCTACACACTCACCACCTCATAGTTCGGTTGTTTCTTCAAAGCCGTTTATCAAGCCATCTACCGACCAACACCGACCGGACAACTCCAAATCTTCAGATTTGCCTGGTATTACACAGACTGCCTCCAAGTCGATCAGCAAATCGACCACCGGAAGGGTGTCCACCGACCAACCAGATCTGGCAGGTACCGACTCACCCATTTCTCAGCAGGTACCTAGCAGGTCGTCATCTGTCCCCGCAAGAAGACTGAGCACTTCTTCAATGGACACCCAATCTGACAGCGACCTCTCTGACCGTCCCCCTGTGGAACTGTTCGTTGAGGAGGGAGAATTGTCCGAACAAGACCCTGACGCCGCTACTGTTGATCCAGATCTGACCCTATCAGAGGAACAAAACTATAGGGAAACCATGAGTGGAATCAGATCGTTCATGGGGTGGGGTCACATCCCTGAACTAGACACAGCGGCCTCTAAGTCAGAAGACAACCCTTTTGCCGGCCCCAAGGCTCAGCCAACAGGGAAAATTGCAGTTTCCATGCCGACAGACGAGTGGCTCTGTAATAAGATGGGTAAATTGAACCTCACACTCACAGAGGGATACCCGTCGCGTAGCTCAGAGGCAGGCGGATTGCTGAAAGATCAATTTGTCCGTGCTCCTAAGTCTCAGGCCAAATGGTACAATTTTGTTCCTAACCGACCTTCAGGGGATCAGGATGCAAAGACAGTTCATACTTGGAGTACGGACGCATCAAAAGTTAATAGCACATATAGCCGCATTGCCAAAGCAGCCGGTATTGCATCAACAGCCCCACCCTCAAGACAGATCTCTCAGGACAATCTGAGGCGTTGGGAGAAGTCGACCCGCGAAGCCTCTATCATTTGCAATCAAGCGGCCGCCTTCAACAGATGCTTGTATAAAGTTCAAGATAGCATGCAGACTCACCTCAAGGTTGTGAAGTCAGATTTGAGTAAGGGCAAGTCTTCAGAAAGGGTGTCACAGGCTTCAGATGAACTTCAGTTTCTTCTTAACTTCAACTCAAGCATCACACAGTCTATGGCCAAGACGCTTGAACATTTAACTGACTTTGTTTTTGTCACAGTGGCCAACACAACTCTCACAAGACGTGATGCCTACCTTTCTCATCTCAAAATGGGAATCAAACCGGATACTCTGGCTGCCTTACGTACTGGGCCACTTCACATTTCCACTCTCTTCCCTGATGCCGTGTTGAAACAGGCCGAACAGGAC
Organism: Sabellastarte sp. h YS-2021; assembly: GCA_964017235.1. Taxonomy (NCBI): domain Eukaryota; kingdom Metazoa; phylum Annelida; class Polychaeta; order Sabellida; family Sabellidae; genus Sabellastarte; species Sabellastarte sp. h YS-2021. The sequence goes on along the minus strand of OZ024928.1, from coordinate 154,222,702 downwards.
ATTGCAAATTTTGAGAGTAAACGGCAAGTACAGTCCGGTAAGAAAGGACGCTTCCACCCATATGAAAGACAAGACAAACGCTCTGATTATAGAAAGCCCGACCGCCCTGCCTGGAAAAACATAGGAAACAACAGGGGACAAAAGAAGAGTAGAGGCAAGGCCTCTCATTATTCCTCCCGACCAGCCAAGGGCCAGCAGTCATATAAATGACAATCACAGTTTATGCCAAGGACTGCTGGCCCGGAACCAGGGTGTACTACAGGAAAAGACTTTGAACTTTGTAAATTGTCATGTTGCAAAAAGTGTACCTTCTGCGCCCGGGCACTCGCAAAAGAAAGAGTTAAGAGTGTCAGATACCAAGAGATTACAAATTAAAATATGTGAACAGTGTTTCTTGTGTCACTCAATTGTCTGTTGTCCAACCTGTAGTAAATGCCCCCAATGTTGCACAAAATCCACCTGTAGGGGCCAGACTTCAAAGTTTTTGGAAAACTTGGCTAGATCTAGGGGCCGGTCCGAAGGTAGTTCAAATCCTGAGAGAGGGTTACTCCCTCCCCTTCCGGATCCGCCCCCAACTCACACGATCCCCTACAGTCATAAGCCGGTATGTCAATCCCCACAGGAACAGCTACCTGTTGGAGGCATTACATCAGCTTATAGACAAAAAAGCGGTAGAAAGGGTTCAAAATCCGAGATCACTAGGATTCTTCAACCGACTATTCTTAGTCCCAAAACCGAACAACAAATGGAGGCCGGAAACCATCAGAACATCCCTCCAGCAAGGAGAGTGGGTCACCTCAGTAGACTTCAAAGATGCCTACTTTCACATACCGATACAGGAACAATCAGAAAATATCTACGTTTTCATGTCCAGGGCCGGACTTACCAGTTCAAAGCATTGCCTTTCGGTCTGTCCACAGCGCCCATGGAGTTCACTGTATTAGCCAAAGAGGTGAAACTGATGGCCATACACAAGGGGTATAAGAATCCACCAGTACCTAGACGACTGGTTGGTGAGAGCCAGATCTCAACACCTTTGTCTCCAACATACCCGACTCCTGGTCCAGATGTGCCAGAACCTCGGTTGGCTGGTGAATCTAGAGAAATCAGAACTGGAACCCAAACAAGTATTCGACTTCGTCGGTTACCAGTTCGACCTCAGGTCCGGCCGGGTGAGACCGACTCCGGACCGGTGGCAAAGCCTTCAAGACAAGATACAGGCACTTCTATCACTACCGACCTGTCCGGTCCGACAGTTCATGTCCTTGATAGGCCTCCTCACAGCCACAGAAAAACAGGTTCACCTCGGCCGACTACACATGAGACCTATACAGTGGCACCTCAAAAACAATTGGAGGGTACCAGAATCTCTGGAAAAGATTATCCCTCTACCGAGGTCCCTGCACCCGCACTTACGATGGTGGCTAGAAGAAGACAAGGTTCTTCAAGGCCAACCTTTACACCCAGTAAGACATGCTCTGCAAATTTTTACAGACGCATCAAAAGAAGGGTGGGGCGCTCACTTAAACGAGTTCACTACAAGAGGGTCCTGGTCCATACCGGAAAGCAAGCTGCACATAAACCTTCTAGAACTAAAAGCAGTTTTCCTAGCATTGAAAGAGTTCCAAGATCTCTGTGTAGGAAAAATAGTTCTAGTAGCAACCGACAATACTACAGTAGTATCTTACATAAACAAGGAAGGAGGAATGAGGTCGGGCCCACTGTGTGCCCTACTGTGGAGAATCTTGACCTGGTGTTCCCAGCGACAAGTAACTCTCAAAGCTCGACACATTCCAGGCCACTTAAATGTGATAGCAGACAAACTGTCCAGGCTGGGTCAAACCATCCAGACAGAGTGGTCCCTCCTTCCGGAAGTCTTCCAACAGATATGCATCCGGTGGCACCAGCCTCAAACAGACCTGTTTGCCACGAGATGCACTCACTCTGCTGTGGGAGGACCTGGATGCATACGCCTTTCCACCGACAGCCATATTGGGCAAAGTGGTGGAGAAGCTTCTGGACTCCCCGTGCAAGAGACTCGTTCTGATTGCCCCGGGGTGGCCCAACATGCCTTGGTTTTGGGACTTGGTGAACATGTCCAGCCAGGTCCCTCTCAGCCTGCCCATCCTGCCCATCCTGCCCAATCTGCTAACACAACCATTCAATCAGATCCCTCACAGAAATCTGACCAACCTAAATCTCCATGCCTGGCTCCTAGAGCCACAAAGATCAAGGAGCAGGGCTTCTCTGAGGCAGTGGCAGCAAGAATTGAGGCTCCTCAAAGAAGATCAACCAGATCAGTCTATGAGGCAAAGTGGACCATTTTTAAGAAGTGGTGTGTCTCTAATCAGGTGGACTTCGGGTCACCACCTATAAAGTCGGTCGCTGACTTCCTTATGTACCTCTTTGAGGACAAGAAGCTTCAGCCCAGTACCATCGATGGATACAGGTCTGCCATTGCTGATAAGCTAGGTGACACAACAGTCAATATCAGTAAAGATGATAATCTCACTCGTCTCTTGGAAAGTTTCCACAGAGATAGACCCAAAGGGCGCAGGGGAATACCCTCCTGGAACCTCTCCCTGGTATTACACCAGCTGACAAAGGCTCCCTTTGAACCTCTGAAAGAGGCATCACTGAAGCATTTGACCTTCAAAACCGTATTCCTGTTAGCCTTGGGCTCGGGTAAAAGAAGGAGTGAGATTCATGCATGGCAGCATAAGAACATCCGACACCAGTCTGACTGGTCCAAGGTGTCTCTATTTCCATCCCCCAGCTTTCTTTCCAAGAACCAGCTGGCCAAAGAGGGCCCGGGAAGTGTAGCCCCAGTGGTCATACCAGCCCTGGCCCCTACTCTGGATAGATCCCTCAAGTCTGATAGATCCCTTTGTCCGGTCAGAGCCTTGCGCTACTATCTGGACAGAACTTCAGACATAAGGCAGGACAAGCAACTGGTTTTTGTCTCCTTCAAGAAAGGCTTCGACAAAGACATTTCACCTGCCACTATCTCCTCTTGGATCAAACAGACTGTGATCCTATGCTATGAGCTCTCTGATCACCAGGCCCACACCCTACATCAAGTCAAAGCCCATGATGTCAGGGCCTTCGCTGCTTTCAAGGCCTTCCAATCCGGAGTCTCCTTGGAGCAGATTTTATCAGCCTGCCACTGGAAATCTCACAACACCTTCACCCAATTCTATCTGAAGGATGTGGCCTGGGCCGATTCAGAGCTCTACCATCTCGGTCCGGTCGTGGATGCTCAGCAGATCCACCAGCGGACTGATACTTAAAGGGGAGTGGCACATATCTGTATATATTGCACATTTAGTTAAGAAGCATATAAAAAAAAAAAAAAAAAAAAATCTTCTCAGGTACTTCCTCCGGGAGGCTTACTTCTATGGGACTGAACTCATCCCTCTCTTCCCCTACCTTCAGAGCAGTTCTGCTTAGAGAAAAAGGGGGGGGGGTAGCCAGGTCGTTTCTGACGGTTCCCTCTGGATAACCGTATGATGATATGCGACCATAGCCCTAAGGGTTTTTGACTTTAAGGTCTACCCAGGCTTTATGGGAATCGCCACTATTCCTACATGAGTTCAACTTTAGTCCCAAGTAACTTACCCGCCGACCAAGCGGTAGTTATTCAGCTATTGTCCATTGGATAGGATGTATTAACGCAATAAAATTGCAGATTTAATAAGTAAATTAAAGTTTTATAAGTTAATACCCTGTCCAATGGACACACAAGACCCTCCCTCCGACCCCGCTTTCAGTCTACTAGGGGTCTAATGATTTAGACAACGAAAAAGATGCTATGACGTCATGCTGTCTAGACAGGAAGGAAGTACCACACGCCACCTGGCGAGTGCACAGCATTGGACCGGCCTGGCCGGTGGAGACACAGGACGTCTTTTTCTGACGTTTGGCGGGCCGGTCTGCGCCGACCGGATAAGCTATTGTCCATTGGATAGGGTATTAACTTATAAAAATTTAATTTACTTATTAAATTTGCAATTTGTTATTGAACCTTGTTTTCATGGGTATTTAATATCATGTTTGATAAAAAAATAACCAGATTGGCTTTACTTTTCTTCACTAAAATGTGAGAACCCTGATTCCAATTCATTCTCACAATATGAATACTAAACCCCATTTTTCAATCCAAGTTATACCTGTAATTTAGAGTAAGAAGCTAGAAATGTGCGTCAGCATTTGTGATTCTTGGGACTCAACAGAGAGAGAAGGCAAGGTGGGGTTTGAAAGATGTAGATAATGCAGTATATATTATTGCATTTGCATCTCAAATGTTCCAGCCTTTTGATCTATTGAAAAAACATATGTTAGAGTGTATGTCATTGTGCTCACATTTAAAATATTCATGGTTTATATAAAACATTTTATTTTCAGGATCTGGCCGAGCGGGAAGGTAAGATGGTGGCAGTGATGGGAGAAGCTCCGTGGGAGGCCAAAGCTATAGCTGTCATCTCCTGCATACTTGACCCAGAGGTCAGAGTCCGTCACTTTAGTCATTTTAGTATTTTACATTTGGATAATATAAATTGGGAGAGGGGAAATACACGCCTGATATTGAACTTTTGGACAATAGGAAGTTGAATAATATAAGTAGTTGTTCCCTTTTGGGTAATTTCTTAATTGTAGCTGTTGTTTGTGTTTTTCAGTTCAAGATCCGAGCAATCCTGGATGCAATTCAGCTGGCCTATATTCCATGGAGTCCAGACATGGATTCTCTGGTACAGGAAGGGTTGGCATTGAAACACCCCAGGTCTGGAATTGTGTTATGATTGTTAAATTTAGATTGTGTGGTTATATTTTTTTCTGCAATTGTTGGTTTAGATGTCCATATGTGCACAAAAAATACCAATTTTATTGCGTTAATACATCCTATCCAATGGACAATAGCTTATCCGGTCGGCGCAGACCGACCCGCCAAACGCCAGAAAAAGACGTCCTGTGTTTCCACCGGCAGGTCGGTCCGTAGTACTAGTGCACTCGCCAGATGGCGTGTCGTACTTCCTTCCTGTCTAGACAGCATGACGTCATAGCATCTTTTTCGTTTGGCGCGTGCTAGTGCACAAGGAATTTTCTTCAGAGAAGTTTTCTGAGTTTTTCTTCTACCATTTTGTTTTTTCTTCACTATTATTTGATTTCATTATATACCAGGACTATCATGTCATCTCCTGGCCAACGTAGATGCGGTTGTGGGCACGCTATGGCAAACTTTGACTCTCATGCATTTTGTGCAAGATGTCGAGAGAAGGGTAAGGGGACGGACGATTGTGTTAAAAACCCCCAGACTTCGGATTGTAAAATCTGCAATGCCTTCTCTGAAGAACAACGTCTTCAGCTAGCCACTCCCTCATATCGGATTAAGAAGGAGAAAAGGGAGGCAAAGAAACTGGAAGCTACGCCTACTAAAGACTCTGAGGCCTTAGTTGATCCAGCTAGCGTGTCCGTTATTGGGCCTATAGACAAAGCCAGTTCTTCTAAACCTACTGCGGAGGTCCCGCCGCCTGACAAGAAAATAAAGAAAGACTCTAGCAAGGTCGGTAAGAAGGATAAGTCACCTTCGGCTACTGTTTCAAAGCCCCCTTCTGCTGATGACAAGATAGCGGACTTAGATTCCAAATGCGCTTCAACCGTTTAGAGGCACTTCTGTTGAGCAAGAACTTTGAACCACAGTTTTCTGCCAATGTCAAAGTCACTCCGACCCATTCACCTCCAACTTCAGTAGAACATGTTTCGGATCCCTTCATCCGACCCTCATCTTCATCTGCTGCGCTTCCTGGAACTGGCTTCTCTGCTGAAAAGCATCAGCCGACCAGTAAAGCATTGACCGGTCAGCAGTCTTCAGGCAGCAAGTTTCCTGGTACGGGCTCCTCTGCTCTTAAGCATCAGCCGGCCAGTCAAACTAAAACCAGCCGACCTACTTCATCTACCACCACCGACCGACATACTCCAGCTGGAGATATTGGTACAGACCCAACTCCTCTCACTCAGCAGGGCACTCACCGACCACTCACAGACCGACCTATGCCCTCTGACACAGCAGATTCGGGCTCCCCGACACAGGTCCAGACGGGACAGTTTTTCAAGCCTCTCTTCCAATGATGGTAGTGACCTGTCGGACAGGCCTCCCTTGGATTTATATGCCGAAGAGGGAGAATGGTCTGAGGAACATTCTGTAGCTGAACAGGACCAACCCATATCTGAAGAGCAGACCTACCGGGACACTATGCAAGGTATCCGATCTTATATGGGTTGGACCCACATCCCTGAGGTCGACAACACCACTGCCACATCCGACGACAACCCTTTCGCCGGACCAAAGACTGTCATCCCGGGCAAGGTATCTGTCAGAATGCCCACAGAGGAATGGCTCTGCAAAAAGCTGGGGAAGCTCAACCTGACTATAGCGGAGGGTTACCCTTCCAGAGGGTCGGAGGCCGGTGGACTGGCCAAGGACGTTTTCCTCCGACCACCACGCTCTCAGTCTAAGTGGTATGGTCTACACACCGACCAGAAACCTGAGCCTTCCAAAATCTCCACATGGCACACCGACGCGGTTAAGCTGAATAGTAGTTACAGTCGCATAGCCAGGTATACGGGACTGGGCTCCACTCCTCCCGCTTCACGCAAAATCTCTCAAGAGACCTTACGCAGGTGGGAAAGGTCGGCCCGCGAGGCCTCAGTTATCTGCAATCAGATGGCCAGTTTTAACCGTTGCCTGGTGAAAGTGCAACAAAATATGAAAGAGCAGCTCAAGGTTCTGAAAGCACAGAATAAAGGGAAAGGGTCGGCAAAGGTCTCCCCTGCTATTGATGAACTTTATTATTTACTAGATTTCAACGCTAGCATCTCACAAGCAGCAGCAAAGTCGATGGAACACATGTCCGACTTCGTCTTCATCACAATGGGAAACCTTACCCTTGTCCGTTGTGATGCATATCTCAGCCATCTCAGAACAGGGATTAAACAGGACACCCTCACAGCATTAAGAACTGCTCCCCTTCACCTGTCGACTCTTTTCCCAGATGCCACCATCAAACGAGCAGAGGAAGACATAGCTCAGTTTGAATCAAAGGGCCAATCTACTTCTGGTCATGGCAAGGGTCGGTACCACCCGTACGAACGTCCGGAGAAGAAATCTGGTAACAGAGACTCTCGACCGGACAAGCCTACATGGAAGACTATCGGGAAAAGACAGTACAGAAAAGGAAAGGGTCGTTCTACCTCATTCTCATCCCGACCTGCCAAGGGCCAGCAGTCGTATAAATGACAGTTACTGTATAACCAAGCTCCACACACGACTGCTGGCCCAGAGCAGCACCCTTACACAGACAATAGACACTTTAAATGTAAAGTTTCCTGTTGTTCATCATGTCACTACTGCGCCCGGGCAATCACAAAAGAAAGATTTAAGTCCCGGGCCAGTAAATTGTCATTACAAAGAATACAAATTAAAATCTGTGAAAAGTGTTTCTGGTGTCACTCAATTGTCTTGTGTCCATCCTGTTACAAATGTACCAAATGTTGCCCCCAATCTAGCTGTAGGGGCCAGACTTCAGAACTTTTGGAAAACTTGGCTGGACCTAGGTGCCGGTCCAAAAGTGGTTCAAATCCTCAAAGAGGGCTACACCCTCCCCTTTCAGACCCGACCGAAACTAGTAAGATTTCCAACCGTCGTAAGCTGCTATGGCAATCCCCAGAGGAACAGCTACCTGCTGGAGGCATTGCATCAGCTTATAGACAAAAATGCGGTCGAGTTAGTAAGAAACCAATCATCTCTGAGCTTTTTCAACAGATTGTTTCTAGTCCCCAAACCAAACAATCGGTGGAGACCGATCTTGGATCTGAGCAACCTGAATTTCTTCCTCAAGTCGGAGAAATTCAAAATGGAGACCCCGGAAACCATCAGGACATCCCTCCAACAGGGAGAGTGGATCACCTCCATAGACTTCAAAGATGCATACTTCCACATCCCAATACAGGAACAGTCCAGGAAATATCTGAGATTTCATGTCCAAGGACAAACTTACCAATTCAAAGCCCTACCATTCGGGCTTTCGACAGCACCACTGGAGTTTACTGTAGTAGTAAAGGAGGTCAAACTGATGGCCATACACAAGGGTATAAGGATCCACCAGTACCTAGACGACTGGTTGGTGAGAGCCGGATCCTATCAGGTCTGTCTCCAACACACACAAGAACTAGTACATTTATGCCGGAGGTTAGGTTGGATAGTAAAATTGGAAAAGTCAGAACTGGAGCCCAAACAAATCTTCAATTTCGTAGGTTACCAGTTCGACCTGAAGGCCGGCCGGGTCCGGCCTACACCGGACCGGTGGCAGATCCTCCAAGAGAAAATCTCGGAGATCCTGTCTCTACCGACCTGTCCGGTCCGGCAGTTTATGTCCCTGATTGGTCTGCTAACAGCCACAGAAAAGCAAGTTTTCCTCGGCCGGCTTCATATGAGACCCATACAGTGGCATCTCAAAAACCACTGGAGAGTGCCGGAAGCACTGGAAAAGGTCATTCCGGTACCCAGATCCCTCCACCCTCATTTGGAATGGTGGTTGGACGAAAGCAATGTACTGCAGGGTCAACCACTGCATCCATTAAAACACGCACTGCAAATCTTTACAGACACGTCAAAGGAAGGGTGGGGTGCTCACCTTGGCGAACATACCGCAAGAGGTTCCTGGTCGGTACGCGAAAGCAAACTCCACATAAACTTTCTTGAGTTAAAGGCAGTCTTTCTAGCCCTCAAGGGGTTCCAACATCTCTGTACGGCCAGAATTGTCCTGGTGGCCACGGACAATACAACAGTGGTAGCCTACATCAACAAGGAGGGGGGCATGAGGTCAGGGCCACTTTGTGCCCTTCTATGGAGAATCTTGACCTGGTGTACCAACCTCCAGATAACGTTAAAAGCCCGGCACATCCCAGGCCATCTAAATGTGATAGCAGACAAGCTATCCAGGCTGGGTCAGACCATCCAAACAGAATGGTCCCTCCTTCCGGAAGTATTTCAACAAATATGCAACCAATGGCACCGGCCTCAAATAGATCTATTTGCCACGAGGTTCAACCACAAGTTACCTCAGTTTGTCTCTCCAGTACCAGACTCCCTGGCTGTAGCAGTGGATGCACTTACTCTGCCATGGGACGATCTGGATGCATACGCCTTCCCACCGACCGCCATATTGGGCAAAGTGGTGGAGAAGCTACTGGACTACCCGTGCAAGAGACTCATTCTGATTGCCCCGGGGTGGCCCAACATGCCTTGGTTTTGGGACCTAGTGACCATGTCCAGTCAGGTCCCTCTCAGCCTGCCCAACCTACCCAAGCTGCTCACACAACCCTTCAATCAGATCCCTCACAGAAATCTGACAAATCTAAATCTCCATGCCTGGCTCCTAGAGCCACGAAAATCAAAGAACAGGGCTTTTCTGAGACAGTGGCAGCAAGAATTTAGGCTCCTCAAAGAAGTTCTACCAGATCAGTCTATGAGGCAAAGTGGGCCATTTTGACAAAGTGGTGCATCACTAATCAGGTGGACTTCAGGTCACCACCTGTAACGTCGGTGGCTGACTTCCTAATGTACCTCTTTGAGGACAGGAAGTTACAGCCCAGCACCATTGATGGTTACAGGTCTGCTATTGCTGATAAGCTAGGTAATACCACAGTCAATATCAGTAAAGATGAGAATCTCACCCGTCTCTTGGAAAGTTTCCACAGAGATAGACCCAAAGGGCGAAGGGGAATACCCTCCTGGAACCTCTCCCTGGTGCTACACCAGCTGACAAAGGCCCCTTTCGAACCTCTCAGGGAGGCATCTCTGAAGCATTTGACCTTCAAAACTGTCGTCCTTTTGGCCCTGGGCTCGGGTAAAAGAAGGAGTGAGATCCATGCATGGCAGCACAAAAACATCAGACACCAGTCCGATTGGTCTAAGGTGTCCCTGTTTCCATCACCCAGCTTTCTCTCCAAGAATCAGCTGGCCAAGGAGGGTCCGGAGAGTGTAGCCCCAGTGGTCATACCAGCCCTGGCTCCTACTCTGGATAAATCCCTCAAGTCTGACAGATCCCTTTGTCCAGTCAGAGCCTTGCGCTACTATTTGGACAGGACTTCAGATCTCAGGCAGCACAAGGAGCTAGTCTTTGTCTCCTTCAAGAAAGGTTTCGACAAAGATATCTCCCCTGCCACTATCTCTTCATGGATCAAACAAACTGTGATCCTATGCTATGAGCTCTCTGATCATCAGGCACATACCCTACATCAAGTTAAAGCCCATGTTAGGGCCTTCGCTGCCTCTAAGGCCTTCCAGTCGGGAGTTTCCTTAGATCAGATTTTAGCAGCCTGCCACTGGAAATCTCATAATACCTTCACACAATTTTACCTGAAGGATGTGGCCTGGGCTGACTCAGAGCTTTTCCATTTGGGTCCTGTAGTGGCTGCCCAGCAGATCCACCAATAAACGGGACCCAGAGGAGATTTGTAAATATGTAAATAGTGTATATACAGTTAAGAAGCATCAAAAAAAAAAAAAAAAAAAAATCAGACGTGCTTCCTTCGGGAGGTTTATTAATTCTTCAAGGGACTGAACCCAGTCCTCTCTTCCCTTACCTCAGAGCAGGTCTGTTGGAAAAAAAAAAGGGGGGGGGACGGGAAGTCGGTTTGGACCGGTTACCCGGCCTATGATGACCGACTATAGCCTTAAGGGTTCCTGACCACAAGGTCGACCCAGGCTTGATGAGTTTTTGTTAATTATTCTGGCGACACGCCATCTGGCGAGTGCACTAGTACTATGGACCGACCTGCCGGTGGAAACACAGGACGTCTTTTTCTGGCGTTTGGTGGGCCGGTCTGCGCCGACCGGATAAGCTATTGTCCATTGGATAGGGTATTAACTTATGTGGGTGTTCCACCACACGACTAAGGCTCCCGATTAAGGGTTTTGGGGGGTCGGTTTGAAATATTTGCTTAGTCCCAGGCTTCCTGTAAGGATCGGTTGTGGTCGGTTGAGGCCGTGTGAAAAATCAAACATGTTTGATATTTCACACGACTACAACCGATTCCTATTTCCCGCCGTCAACAAAATGTCCAGTCCCAGGCGTCCTCAGGCCTCCTCAGACCCAAATTTACAGAGTCGGTTGTTGTCCCAGGCGTCCTGCGACCCTTAGTCCCAGACCTCCGTAGCTTAGTCCCAGGCGGCCGGTTCTTAATCCCAGACTCAAATATGATGCGTATGAATTTCATGCGTCTGAAAGTGAGTCGGTTTCATTAGTCCCCGGAAGCCTCAGACCGTCTGCGGTGTCCTGCGACCCAAAAATCAAGGTCTGGGACTAAGAACCGACTAAGGGTAACCGACCCTAACCGATCCAAACCGGCCTCCCCAGGACGCCTGGGACCACGCATTTTCAGTCTGCGGCGGCCTGAGGACGCCCCAGGCGGCCTGGGACTAACAACCGATTAAGAACCGACTGTTTTCCGCGCGTTGGAAATTAAAACGAGGCAATGAGCAGGTCTGGGACTATATAAGCGACCGCGCACACTTTGTCATTGTTACTGACTGTTTGGCTACTGAGAGACGTGTGTCACTGATTTGTAGGGGTTTTCAATTTTTATTTTACATTTTATATACTTGAGCTTAAGGCAAATTTCACAGTTAGGAGACACATTTTACTATTTTTTTATTATTTTGTCGACTGGATCATGAGAAAAGAGAAAGGAGGGAAGAGAGGAAGGAAAAAGATGGATGAGAGGGAGAAGGAAAGTCAAGTAGAGGAGAGGAGTGAAGTTATTACAGAAGAAGGAAGTGAGAGGAGAGAGGAGGAGGAGATTCAGGAAGATCCAGCTATTGGGGAAGCTGTGGCAGAAGAAGAAGAGAGGTGTGAGGAAGATCCGGAGTGCCATTCTTCAGCCAAGAGAGCCAGGGTGTGTGCCACTTTTACAGACAGTGATGAAGTTTCCATTGTAGAATTCGTCAAGCTGCACCCTGAACTGTATGACAAGGAACATTCACGTTTCCACGACAGGAACAGAAGAGAGGCTCTCTGGGCAGAAATATCTGCAGAACTTAAGCTCCAGCCCTTTGATGTGAGAAGGTGGTTTGAGTCCCAGCGAACCCGTTATGGAAAGCTGTCTAAGCTCCAATCTGGCCAAGCCCCGAGGGAGATGACCAAGAGACAGTCCTGGGTCTACCAACAGATGGGTTTTCTTAAAACCCACATCAGAAGAAAGGGGGCCAATAGAAGTTCAGGTTTTGAGGCCAGTCCAAATACCAGCAAGCAGGACGAATCACGTGGGTCAACTACTGACACAGAACACCTCGAGTCCAGTGTCCTGAGGGAGAGGAGTCAGTCCATCATTACATCAACACCCGTTTCAACTACAGACTCCAAGATTCTCGAACACTTTGAGCAGATGAGGACACTTATCTCAGGTTTTCTGCATCAGAAGTCAGACAGGCAGCCCTTCTTTGACTACGTGGCATCAGAGGCCGAAAAGATGACTCAAGAAGAATTTGAAGAATTAAAGGGCAAGATATTCAGAGATATCGAAAATATTAAGAGTAACCGCAGACGTCAGCCATTGCCCAGAAGATCAGCCACTGTTACCACGGAGTCCCAGAGGGTCGGCCTACTGCCAACAACCACTCCACAGGCGTCAAGTTCCACTTAAGCAGCAGCTAGCAGCAGTTTTGTGTACTATACACCAAGCCCCATTGGCTTCAGCAACCCTACATCTGTCCTAACTGTACAGGACGAAGGGAGCAGACACAATCTGAGTGGAATCTTAAGCCAGCTACCAGATCTGACATCAACACAGATCGTCGAGCAGCCTCAGCAGCAGCAGCAGCAGCAACAACCGCAGCAGCAGCTCTTTACTATCACCACTTCAGCACCGCCTCAACAGCAGCAGCAGCCTCCTCAGTAGCCATCCAGTCAGGGCGGGTCTTTGACCTGCCAGGCCCTTTTCAGGGCCACCAAATCTTCCAAAAACAATTATTCAGCTACGTGTTCTTCCAATTCCCCTCCCAAAACAAAAAAGTTCAGTACAAATGCTTATCACAAGAAAAAAAAAATTAAAGTCCAACACTTACACCACCCCAAACATGAAACAAATAACCCATGGTACTACACATAACCAAAAAGGCCACATAAAAAAAATATTAAAAGTAACTCCCAATATGGCCATTAATCAGCCCATTTTTAGATTAAAATCCATGGGATAGTTTAAAATCTGTAATTGAAAAGTCCAACACTTGCACCTTCCCTAGAGTTAAAAGGCATAATTACATACTTACCAACCCACAAACAGACAAACCCAATACCAAACATAACCCCCAAATAACAAACCCAGTACCAAACCTAATACCCAACTACCCCAAAAAAACCCAACCCCAGTAACCACCAACCAACAAACACCCAAACCCAAAAGTAAATAGAACCCATGCCAACGAACTGACAAACTATTTAGCAAACACAATCCCCCATTATTGAAAGCAAAACTAGTTCCATGGTTATATTTTCCAATTTTTTGTGATTAGAAATGAATATTTAAAATTGAATATTTCCATAAAAAAATTTCTGCTACAAATAAGTTTCCCAGCCATGAAAAAAGAAAAATGTTTAAATTATGATGTGGATTTGAAAATATATAAAATAATAATTCAATTTAGGATATTATGTGTGACTTTGTGTTTCGCTTTTGTTTAACAGTGGGTTTGTCTGTTTGTTGGGTGAGTAGTTGTGTTTGTCTGTTTGTCTGTCTGAACAAGTTATGTTTGGCATGGGGTTTGTCTGTTTGTCCGTCTCAACAAGTTATGTTTGGCATGGGGTTTGTCTGTTTGTCCGTCTCAACAAGTTATGTTTGGCATGGGGTTTGTCTGTTTGTCCGTCTCAACAAGTTATGTTTGGCATGGGGTTTGTCTGTTTGTCCATCTCAACAAGTTATGCTTGGCATGGGGTTTGTCTGTTTGTCCGTCTCAACAGGTTATGTTTGGCATGGGGTTTGTCTGTTTGTCCGTCTCAACAAGTTATGCTTGGCATGGGATTTGTCTGTTTGTCCACATAGCTGATTAATTGTTTTTGGAATATTTGGTAGTCCTGAAAAGGACTGTTATAGTTAGTCCTGAAAAGGACTGTTTACTGCAACAGGACTTATATTCTGCCATCTTGCCAGGCCACTGCTCCCTCATTATTGAAGTAGTCCTTCAGGTAATCCCTCTGTCTTTTGGCCTCTCTAGCAGGGTTTCTGTCTTGGCCACCACCAGCAGCACCACCAATCAATCCACAATCACCAGGCACATCATCATCATCATCATCCCCCCCAGGCTGCTGACCAGCAGGTTGACCTTGATACTGGCTTCTGAGTATATTGTGCAGAACCACACAGGTCATGACCACTTCTCTAACTGTTTCTGGGGGTAGTTCAATGGTGGTCCTCATGACTCTAAATTTTGACACAAGGATGCCAAAAGCGTTCTCCACAACTCTCCTGCCCCTTGATATTCTGTAGTTGGCAATCCTTTCCTCCCTTGTTAACAGCCTTCTGCCATAGGGTTTCATGAGCCAGGTCTTCAGGGCAAAGGCATCATCTGCCAAAATGAAGTAGGGGACATCTCTACCACCCTGTGTTATAGGAGCTGGGTCAGGGAAGCCTATCCTGCCATCTTCAATCCTCCTCTTCAGCTGAGAGGCATTAAATATCTGGGCATCTGAGCAAGACCCTTCTGTACCCACATCCACCCATCTGAATTTGTACTGCCCATCTACCAAGGCCAACATGACAATGGAAAAGAACCCCTTGTAGTTGTGGTAGAGGGCTCCAGAGTTCTTGGGTTTCTCCAAGGCCACATGCTTTCCATCCAGGGCTCCCAGGGCATGTGGAACATTCCACCTGATCCTGAATTCCCTTTCCAGTTCTTTCCACTCATCTGGAGTAGTAGGACATTTGAGGTACTCTCTGGTGAACTCATCCTGGATGGCCCTGCAGACCTCTGGTAGAAACTTGGAAATGGTGGATCTGCCAACCCTGAACTGACAGGATAATGATGTGTATGACTCTCCAGTGGCCAGATATCTGATGGTGAGGGCTAACTTCTCCCCAACACTGATAGGAGCTCTGTAGTTGGTGGCCTGCCTGGCTAGACGTGGTTCCAGTCTGGTCTTCATCATTTCAAAGAATTCTGGGGTCATCCTCATGTAGTTGGTGAATCCTGGAATGTCTGTGGCATACAGATCAGCCATAATGTTGTGGTAGGCCCCCCTCTCCTCTCTCTGCAGTAGCCATGGCCTGACCCACATGTTGTGCCTTCTTCTAGGTCTCTGTATGGGTGCTGGTGGTGCTGGTGGTGGTGGTTGCTGTGCTTGACGTAAAAAATGGAAATACATGATTATTTGTAACTGAATAAAAACCAAAAAAGCCCTAAGTTGTTGTTGAATCTGTCTTCCATTAAAAGGTGGCATCCTGGTGTGTTCCTAGAAAAGCAATGATGATTAGATCGCAAATTTTATATATATATACCCAGAAAATCCAGCAACTTTGCAAAACAATAATCGGGGATCGTGGTCTGGGGAGGCCTGAGGACGCCGGTAGTTAATCGTGTGTTAGTCGGCTCTTAGTCCCAGGAGGCCTGAGGCGTCCTGGGACCCAGTCGGTTTGTGTCCGACAGGATCGTGGTTGAAACCGACCCGAAAACTGGCTTAGTCGGTTCTTAGTCCCAGACCAGTCGGGGACTGTCTGCGGCCGCCTGAGGCGTCCTGAGGCGTCCTGGGGACGATCTGTTCTTAATCCCAGACTTCAGTACCGACCCAGTATTCCCGCCCATTTTTGTCTTTTTCAACCGACTGTGCACGATTAAGGGTCGCCGACAGGATCGGGGCTTAATCTTTTGGTGGAACAGGGGCATTATAAAAATTTAATTTACTTATTAAATTTGCAAATTTATGTAAAAGTTGGTGAAATATTTGGCTTTTGTCACTGCTGCTATTGGTTTAAATTCAGCTGATAGGAAGCTGAAGCATTCTGTCAATTATTCAATCAGTGAGGCATCAAAGTGACATTTGTTTTATGAGATAAGAAATGTAAAATGGGACCATTTAGAGGATGGAAAAATTAGATGGCATTTCAATAGCTGAAATATTATGGACCCAGTAAGGATTCAAATTGCTCTTTGCAACATCTCCTTTATGACACGACTCACCCAGGCTGCACTAGTATAGCCCAAGCTCTCTAGTTACTGACTTCCCTCTGACTATAAGACAGACTGTCAGAGGTAACCATTTATCAACATCCCTGAGGTTCTTTAGCCTGTCACAACGGATAGGACAAAATGACAGAGGACCCGCCATTTTAAGTGGTCATTCCAGCAACTAGGGATCTTCCTGTATCAGGCATAAAACCCAAATCTGCTGTGTTCCTAGTCAGGTGTATTACCCACTAGGCTACAGTGGCATACTGCTTATTCATGACTGAAATTTGATTTGTTTCTACCATATTGTTGGGATGTTAACTCCCTTTCATATTGTCTGTTGCTTGCTTAGAAAAACTTTGTTTGACAACTACGTAGGGAGCTTGGAATTTACAGATTTACCTTGTCTATTACTTGCTCATGGGATTTACACTTTGCTGTGTTCTGTGCCTTGCATGTAGGGTGGAGGAGTTGAAGCAGAAGAAAAAACTGGTTGAGCTGCGGCAGATGCTGAACCTGTACAATCTCAGACGCTGCATAGTTGATCACAGAAATGCTGAGGTAAGTCGATTATATGTGTACAAATTCATCTGCTTAAATTCTCTGTTCACATAACCCCAGTATTGTTTTTGTTTAACATTACTGTAGTGATATTGGCTCAGTCTGGTATTGTGTCATCATTGTGGTTTTACATTAAAGCTGTTAGTGTGGTTGTATTAACTGGTTACATAACATCATGGTTTTGTTAAAGACATTGAACATGTGACCTCTTTAGTGACATAACAACTCTATTTTTGTTGCAGACGTTGGTGTACTACATCTTGTCACAGGACCAGCCATCTGCCATGTCAGATGCCCTGCAGGTGATGGAAGTGTTCCGAGAACTCAGTCCCTGCATGGTGTATGTGTTTAGAATCAAGTTCCTCATCAGGCACTGCAGGGTAACACTGTTCCATTATCTGCTGCATTATACCACCTAATTCAAGACTTGTAATATTTGAATATGGAAAAGTGATTTTAGTTTTAAATTGAAAGACAATAATTAACGATATGGAGTAATTTATTAAGGGTGAATGATAGTAAGAAATATATCATGGTGGCCTTCCGGTTGATATTTTGTCTTTTAATATCTTAGGTTAGAATTTACTGAACAAAGCTTTAACTACAGACTTTGTTGACCCATTCAGTTCTTTCAGGTTGTACAATATTTTAAAATTGATTTAACTGTTTACAGCTTTAGTAAAGAGGCTGCAGTTTCTGACTTCTGCAATTAAGTTGTAAAGTTGAGATATCTTGATTAATTGCCCACTATTTCATTCACAGAAATCTGCCTTCATTGTCTGACTTAAACAGTGTGATGTTAACCCAAAAATGTACCTTTTATACAAAATAGTTGTTTCCTCTCAATCACTGCTGTATTCTGTGTGTTTCAGTTACAAGAAGCTCTGACCTTATTTGAAGACTTGGCTGACAATGAGGCTGCAGATTATGCTCGTAGGGTCGTGTTTTATACACTTTCTCTCCAGCACAACAATATTGTTTTTGACAAAGAAGTAAGTAAATTGTGCATGCTTGTTTTCTCGATAAGTGATTTCAAACAATAAGTATGTTCTAAAAGTCTCAAACTCTGCTAGTATAGAAATTAAGTGCTGTAAAAATCTGAATAGTTAAATGGTTAGTAAGTTTGATACTTGTTTTAAAATTGAATTTTATGGCAAAAGAGTTGAAATCAAGTTTAAAAATATGTCCGTACTATTTATGACCTGAAAACATAATGAAGAAAACAAAGTGGTTATGTTGCTTATTGACTGGAGAACAGATTACTGTACCTCGTTTAGGTGGTTAAGGTTGTTATATAATGTTAAATTTATGTATCTGCTTTGGATATTGACTTGGATCGTTCCAACAAGTAGCTATTGTTTGGAAATGCAGTATTCCTAATAAAAATTTTAATGTAGGAATAAATACCGATTGTGAGGGCGTTTGTTACAGAATATACACTCAGCAAAAATTCCAAATACTGCCGGAGCCCCGTCAGGTATTTATTACTATAATTATAAAGACCGGCCTACCTGTTTTCAAGAAATATCCCTTTATTTTTATGAGGTGACACCAACAAGGACGCCGTCATATTGTTTTGAATGCATGATTGCTTTCGTAAAAGCAGATGATTTTACTACCAACATACAATCGAGCAATTCGAAACAGCACTTCTGTTTTTCAGTGGGTGGTTATTGCATGTTTTACGCCTGCTGATTCTATGTGCACAGACAGGTTTTCGTTCACTGCGCACTTCTGGTCTTTATAATTACTATTAAATTTTCCAAATTGCTTAAAGAGATATAAACATTTCCAATGTAAGAATAATTGTTTACTTTAGAAATAATTCTTTAAATTATAGATTAAAATGTTTAATCTTAGTAGTGAATCCTTTTGAATATTGCCTATGTACTGTTATATTTTCCTGAAACAATTTTAATTGTGTACAACCAAATGAAACTGAATCTAATTTAGAAATTAGATTTATATTGAAGATAATGTTGATTTGACCTTACATTCTAGATTAATCTGAAAGGAAAACAATCACTGATAATAGCAAGAATTTATTATTCCAGTTTTAACCTACAGCCTTTAAGGGCTGTACGGGTTGGTGGGCGGGGGGTGGGGAAAGCTTGTCCAGGCTGTATCTCAGAAACACTGAGGTGTAAGATGTTGATACTTGGTAGGGACATTGATTGGGTGGTATAGGTGTGCAACAACGTGATCAGTGTTTGAAATTCTTGCAAAAAGGTAAATTGCTGTCAGGCTTGTAACGTTAGAAATTTTAGAAGCTTTACGCAAAAGTTGCAAGTTCTATTAGAACTAGATATTTTGTAAGATTGAAAAAAGTGCATGCAAGCTGTACTGATTTATTTTGATTATTGCAGTTGAACCCCGTACACAGGCTGTGACAGACTTGACAGTGACTTAAATACTAATTTTATTTAAATCTGGTGGCCAATAAATTTGATGGCAACATTTGCAGAACATCTTCTTTTTTGGATCAGTAGCCAATCAAATTCTTCGATAATAAAAAAACCCCAAGATTATGGTTTACATCCTGTTCAAAAACCAAGGTCATATAATTGAGACAGGCCTGCAGCATTGCCACTAGTGGGTGTGGAACCCGCACAGAGGTAACAGCCAGTGATAAATATTAGAGGCCAAACTTGTTTACCACAAGTTAAAAAAAGTAACTCTACATTCATGATTCACTGTCAGCAGTGATAGTAATACTGGTAATATTTTCTGATTTAACTTTTTCATGTGAAATATTTCCTTACCAATTTTTACGCCACAGCCTTTAAGATCTGTCAGGGTATTTTTATCACCCATGGTGTCCGGATGGGCGGCGGGAAAAGTTTGTCCGGCCTGTATCTCAGAAAATGTAAGGTGTAGGAAGTTGATACTTGGAGGGACATTGGTTAGGGGTTGTAGGTGTGCAAAATCATGGTGTGACCTTGATTTGACCTTGCTGTAGTGACCTTGACCTTTAAATTCTTGTCTGGGCTATATCTCGGAAACCGTAAGGTGTAGGAAGTTGATACGTGGAGGGACATTGGTTAGGGAGTCAGTGTTCATTTTACTAAGCGTTTCCGCGTCTTTTGTCGCTATACTGGGGCGAAAAGACACGTACACGTTATGGTCCCGAGTCGCGGTGACGCATAAATCTTGCATTATCGCCCGCGTTTTCGCTGTAAATATTGGGAAAGTTAGACGAATTTTGTTTCAAAATCAAAGAAAAGGACACATATATTGTCTTTTTCACCCAATTCCTCCATGTTTCCTTGCTTCTAAATGCCTTAATTTGATTGGTCGAGCGGAAACGGCATTGTCCAATCATACTTCGTTTAATAAAAATTCAGTATTTATCAATAGAAAACACGTTTATAGTAAGTGATGTAAACTCACCAGTGGCTGTAAATTTCAACTTTTTTCATAGTTTTGTTAAATATGTATAGAAATAAATGTCTATTGCACAACAAGATTTTATTATCCAGTTTTTAATATTTTCACTTTTTAAAGTATATTTTTGCATAATGCACTCTTACAAGTGACTTCAAAGACAATTGTTAACAAGTAGCAACAAACATTTTAAACTACTGTGGGACAAACTTTTAAAAAATTGCATCTATGTTAATAAGAAATTTTTGACTGGAAAAAAGTTAAATAATAATTTAACTTAAACTTTATATGCTATGTTATTGCTTTAAAACCAGTTTGTTTGTTTTTTCAAAAAGTGGCAAATTTATATCCATTTACATAAATAAATGTCTGGAGTTTTTTTGTATGATAATAAAAACAACTCCCTGAGTGAACCTATGTCAAGGTGAGTTAATTTTTTTTTCTAGTTTTAGATAGTGCAGGGTTGGACCATATTTATTGAAACAAAAAAAAAAATGAAAAAAAAAAATCAGTAAAAAATACTTTAATTATTGCAAATAATGTACATCATAGGAAATCTTGTACATCATGCTGACTTAAAATATGTTTTGAATTGAAATAAAGTTTTTTACACAGTGAGTAGAGTTGAATTTGATTTAGTATTGCAAATTCACTTTGAAGATAGACTAATAGTAGTTTTTTTCTCCTATTTAAGTCAATTTGCTCAACTGTAAGGTTAATTTTGGTCATTTGACTCATCGCATTTAGTAAATGTCTCACCAAAATTTAGTAAAGGAGTCATTTGACTCAAGTAGCTCCAACTCTAGAATGAACACTGGGGAGTGTAGCTGTGCAACGTTATGGTGTGACCTTGATTTGATCTTTGACCTTGCCGTAGTGACCTTGACCTATAAAATCTTGTCCAGGCTATATCTCAGAAACTGTAAGGTGTAGGAAGTTGATACTTGGAGGGACATTGGTCAGGGAGTGTAGCTGTGCAACGTCATGGTGTGACCTTGATTTGACCTTTGTTGTTGCCGTAGTGACCTTGACCTATAAAATCTTGTCCGGGCTATATCTCGGACCCATAAGGTGTAGGAAGTAGATATTTGGTAGGACATTGGTTAGGGGTTGTAGGTGTGCAAAGTCATGGTGTGACCTTGATTTGACCTTTGACCTTGCAGCAGTGACCTTGACCTTTAAAATCTTGTCCGGGCAATATCTCGGAAACCATTAGGTGTAGGAAGTTGATACTTGGCAGGGACATTACTTAGGGGTTGTATATGTGCAACATCATGATATGGCTTTGATTTGGCCTTGACCTTGCTGTAGTGACCTTGACTGTTAAATCTTATCTGGGCTATATCTCAGAAACCGTAAGATGTAGGAAGTCGATACTTGGTAGGGACATTGGTTAGGGCATGTAGGTGTTTGTTTCTGAAAGACACCGTATCTTTATACTCTTGTCACTTTTTATGTCAGCTGACTTGTCAGTCAGCTGACATTATGTCGTCACTCTGCGGCGTGGGCGTACGCGTCCGCGTACGCGTCCGCGTGAACAACTTCTTCTCAAAAACTACAAGGCCTAGAGACGTGCTGTTTTTTTTAAAAGATACCTTATCTATCGAGGATGAAAAATTGTTCAAGGCATGCAAATCTGTCTGTTCGTCTGTTTGCTAGAGACATTACAAGGGGGGTACCCCCACCAAAAGTGTGAAAATTTCAACACTTAATCACAATTTTCTCAGTGACTATTTTCTCTCATATCTTGCATATATGTACTAGGCCAGAGGTAGATTCTCTTGTGTGAGTATGAGACCTGGATCTGTCTTACTTTTTTTTTAATAAATTTTTTTAATAATTTTTAATGCATTAAAATTCATGAAATCATGCACAAAATCATTTATAACTTGAAAAGTGTTGCATTTAGAGCATTTTGTTAAAATATGTTATTCAGCTACTTTTTTCATAGCTACAATATGGTGAGTAAGTTGGGTGCCTGTCTCAATAGCTAAGTGAGTAATGGCTACTTTTGGGCTTTTCAGTAACTTCCATCATGAGTAAAATCACTTGTAACTTAAAAACTATTGCATTTAGAGAATTTCGTATAAATATGTTATTCAGCTACTTTTGGGTCAGCTATAACATAGTAAAATTTTAGACCTGTAGCTCATGGCATAGCTGAGTAATAGCTACTTTTAGGTTACCACTGTTGAGTAAATCGCTTATAACTTCAAAACTATTGCATTTAGAGAATTTCGTATAAATATGTTATTCAGCTACTTTTGGGTCAGCTATAACATAGTAAAATTTCAGACCTGTAGCTCATGGCATAGCTGAGTAATAGCTACTTTTAGGTTATCACTGTTGAGTAAATCGCTTATAACTTGGAAACTATTGCATTTACAGTATTTTGTTTCAATATGTTATTCACCTATTTTGGGATCAGCTATAACATAGTGAAGTTTCAGATCTGTGGCTCATTCATAGCTGAGTAATAGCTACTTTGAAGTTCTCACTATTGAGTAAATCACTTGTAACTTAAAACCTATTGCATTTAGAGAATTTCGTATAAATATGTTATTCAGCTACTTTTGGGCCAGCTATAACATAGTGAAATTTCAGATCTGTAGGTCATGGCATAGCTGAGTAATAGCTATTTTAAAGTTCTCACTATTGAGTAAATCAGTTGTAATTGGAAAACTGTTGCATTTAGAGAATTTCGTATAAATATGTTATTCAGCTACTTTTGGGTCAGCTATAACATAGTAAAATTTCAGACCTGTAGCTCATGGCATAGCTGAGTAATAGCTACTTTTAGGTCATCACTATTGAGTAAATCAGTTGTAACTTGAAAACTATTGCATTTACAGTATTTTGCTTAAATATGTTGTTCACCTACTTTTGGGTCAGCTATAACATAGTAAAATTTGAGACCTGTAGCTGATGGCATAGCTGAGTAATAACTACTTTGAGGTTCTCACTATTGAGTAAATCAGTTGTAATTGCAAAACTATTGCATTTAGAGAATTTCGTATAAATATGTTATTCAGCTACTTTTGGGCCAGCTATAACATGGTGAAATTTCAGATCTGTAGGTCATGGCATAGCTGAGTAATAGCTACTTTGAAGTTCTCACTATTGAGTAAATCAGTTGTAATTGGAAAACTATTGCATTTACAGAATTTCGTATAAATATGTTATTCAGCTACTTTTGGGTCAGCTATAACATAGTAAAATTTCAGACCTGTAGCTCATGGCATAGCTGAATAATAGCTACTTTTAGGTCATCACTATTGAGTAAATCAGTTGTAACTTCAAAACTATTGCATTTACAGTATTTTGCTTAAATATGTTGTTCACCTACTTTTGGGTCAGCTATAACATAGTAAAATTTGAGACCTGTAGCTCATTGCATAGCTGAGTAATAACTACTTTGAGGTTCTCACTATTGAGTAAATCAGTTGTAATTGCAAAACTATTGCATTTAGAGAATTTCGTATAAATATGTTATTCGGCTACTTTTGGGCCAGCTATAACATAGTGAAATTTCAGATCTGTAGGTCATGGCATAGCTGAGTAATAGCTACTTTGAAGTTCTCACTATTGAGTAAATCAGTTGTAATTGTAAAACTATTGCATTTACAGAATTTCGTATAAATATGTTATTCAGCTACTTTTGGGTCAGCTATAACATAGTAAAATTTCAGACCTGTAGCTCATGGCATAGCTGAGTAATAGCTACTTTTAGGTCATCACTATTGAGTAAATCAGTTGTAACTTCAAAACTATTGCATTTACAGTATTTTGCTTAAATATGTTTTCACCTACTTTTGGGTCAGCTATAACATAGTAAAATTTGAGACCTGTAGCTCATTGCATAGCTGAGTAATAACTACTTTGAGGTTCTCACTATTGAGTAAATCAGTTGTAATTGCAAAACTATTGCATTTAGAGAATTTAATATAAATATGTTATTCAGCTACTTTTGGGTCAGCTATAACATAGTAAAATTTCAGACCTGTAGCTCATGGCATAGCTGAGTAATAGCTACTTTTAGGTCATCACTTTTGAGTAAATCAGTTGTAACTTGAAAACTATTGCATGTACAGTATTTTGCTTAAATATGTTGTTCACCTACTTTTGGGTCAGCTATAACATAGTAAAATTTGAGACCTGTAGCTCATGGCATAGCTGAGTAATAGCTACTTTTAGGTTATCACTGTTGAGTAAATCGCTTATAACTTGGAAATTATTGCATTTAGAGTATTTTGTTTCAATATGTTGTTCACCTATTTTGGGGTCAGCTATAACATAGTGAAGTTCCAGACCTGTGACTCATTGCATAGCTGAATAATAGCTACTTTGAGTTCTCAATGTTGAGTAAATCACTTATAATTTGAAAACTATTGCATTTAGAGAATTTCGTATAAATATGTTATTCAGCTACTTTTGGGTCAGCTATAACATAGTAAAATTTCAGACCTGTAGCTCATGGCATAGCTGAGTAATAGCTACTTTTAGGTTATCACTGTTGAGTAAATCGCTTATAACTTGGAAACTATTGCATTTACAGTATTTTGTTTCAATATGTTATTCACCTATTTTGGGATCAGCTATAACATAGTGAAGTTTCAGATCTGTGGCTCATTCATAGCTGAGTAATAGCTACTTTGAAGTTCTCACTATTGAGTAAATCACTTGTAACTTAAAACCTATTGCATTTAGAGAATTTCGTATAAATATGTTATTCAGCTACTTTTGGGCCAGCTATAACATAGTGAAATTTCAGATCTGTAGGTCATGGCATAGCTGAGTAATAGCTATTTTAAAGTTCTCACTATTGAGTAAATCAGTTGTAATTGGAAAACTGTTGCATTTAGAGAATTTCGTATAAATATGTTATTCAGCTACTTTTGGGTCAGCTATAACATAGTAAAATTTCAGACCTGTAGCTCATGGCATAGCTGAGTAATAGCTACTTTTAGGTCATCACTATTGAGTAAATCAGTTGTAACTTGAAAACTATTGCATTTACAGTATTTTGCTTAAATATGTTGTTCACCTACTTTTGGGTCAGCTATAACATAGTAAAATTTGAGACCTGTAGCTCATTGCATAGCTGAGTAATAACTACTTTGAGGTTCTCACTATTGAGTAAATCAGTTGTAATTGCAAAACTATTGCATTTAGAGAATTTCGTATAAATATGTTATTCGGCTACTTTTGGGCCAGCTATAACATAGTGAAATTTCAGATCTGTAGGTCATGGCATAGCTGAGTAATAGCTACTTTGAAGTTCTCACTATTGAGTAAATCAGTTGTAATTGGAAAACTATTGCATTTACAGAATTTCGTATAAATATGTTATTCAGCTACTTTTGGGTCAGCTATAACATAGTAAAATTTCAGACCTGTAGCTCATGGCATAGCTGAGTAATAGCTACTTTTAGGTCATCACTATTGAGTAAATCAGTTGTAACTTCAAAACTATTGCATTTACAGTATTTTGCTTAAATATGTTGTTCACCTACTTTTGGGTCAGCTATAACATAGTAAAATTTGAGACCTGTAGCTCATGGCATAGCTGAGTAATAGCTACTTTTAGGTTATCACTGTTGAGTAAATCGCTTATAACTTGGAAATTATTGCATTTAGAGTATTTTGTTTCAATATGTTATTCACCTATTTTGGGGTCAGCTATAACATAGTGAAGTTCCAGACCTGTGACTCATTGCATAACTGAGTAATAGCTACTTTGAGTTCTCAATGTTGAGTAAATCACTTATAATTTGAAAACTATTGCATTTAGAGAATTTAGTATAAATATGTTATTCAGCTACTTTTGGGTCAGCTATAACATAGTAAAATTTCAGACCTGTAGCTCATGGCATAGCTGAGTAATAGCTACTTTTAGGTTATCACTGTTGAGTAAATCACTTATAACTTGGAAACTATTGCATTTAGAGTATTTTGTTGCAATATGTTATTCACCTATTTTGGGGTCAGCTATAACATAGTGAAGTTCCAGACCTGTGGCTCATTGCATAGCTGAGTAATAGCTACTTTGAAGTTCTCACTGTTGAGTAAATCAGTTGTAATTGGAAAACTATTGCCTTTACAGAAATTTGTGCAAATATGTTATTCAGCTACTTTTGGGTCAGCTATAACATAGTGAAATTACAGACCTGTAGCTCATGGCACAACTGAGCAATAGCTATTCTCAGGCACTGACTGTTGAGTAAATCGGCTATAACTTGAAAAATATTGCATTTGGAGTATTTTGTTAAAATATATTGTTCACCTACTTTTGGGTTAGCTATTACATAGTGAAATTACAGACCTATAGCTCATGGCATAGCAGAGCAATAGCTATTTTCAGGTTCTCCCTATTGAGTAAATCAGTTGTAACTTGAAAACTATTGCATTTACAGTATTTTGCTTAAATTGTTGTTCACCTACTTTTACGTCAGCTATAACAGAGCAAAAATTCAGACATGTAGCTCATTGCATAGCTGAGTAATAGTTACTTTGAGGTTCTCACTCTTGAGTAAATCAGTTGTAACTTGAAAACTATTACATTTAGAGTATTTTGTTAAATATGTTTTCACAGACGTTTTGGTCAGCTATAACATAGTGAAATTGCAGACCTCTATGTCATGGCATAGCTGAGCAATAGCTTCTTTCAGGTTCTCACTGTTGAGTAAATCATTGTATCCAACCTGTAGGAAATCATGGGCTGGGAATCTGTTAATATGGTCTGATTTGACCTTGGAACCCTCCTTCAAGGTCAAATGAGGATAGCCAAACATAAAAGTGCTTATAACTCGCTTATTATTGTCCTAGAGGTTTGGAATGAAAACCAACCTATAGAAAATCATGAGCTGGGAATTTTTTGGTGTGGTCGGATTTCACCTTGGACCCCTCCTTCAAGGTCAAATGAGGATAGCCAAACTTAAAAGTGCTTATAACTCGCTTATTATTGGTCCTAGAGGTTTGGAATGGAAAACCAACATATAGAAAATCATGGGCTGGGAATCTTTTGGTGTGGTCGGATTTCACCTTAGACCCCTCCTTCCAGGTCAAACGAAGATAGCCAAACTTAAAGTGCTTATAACTCGCGTATTATTGGTCTTGGAGGTTTGGGATGGTAAACCAACATATAGGAAATCATGGGCTGGGATTCTTTTGGTGTGGTCAGATTTGACCTGGGACCCCTCCTTCAAGGTCAATTGAGGATAGCCAAACTTACAATGGCTTAGAACTCGCTTATAATTGGTCCTACAGGTTTGGGATGGTAAACAAGCTACAGGAAATCATGGGCTGGGAATTTTTTTGTGTGGTCGGATTTGACCTTGGACCCCTCCTTCAAGGTCAAACAAGGATAGCCAAACTTAAAAAGTGCCTATGACTCACTTATTATTGGTCCGAGAGGTTTGGGATGGTAAACCATCCTAAATTCTTTGGCTGGGAATCTTTTGGTATGGTCAGATTTGACCTTTGGACCCCTTCTTCATGGTCGAACGAGGATATTGCATTTATAGTATTTCTTTAAATATTTTTAACCTACTTTTTACACTTAAACAATTACCTTGTTACTTTATTTCATAATACCATTTGCAGGGCACAACTTTTTTGTCCTTTTCTTCTGTCAGCTTCGGAATATCTTTCGAACATGCTGTTCAGTTACCATTTACTGTATTTCTGTACAGCCCTTTCCCTGATAATTATGCTTTCCTCTCATTATCACCATCACAAATCAAAAACTTTCAGTCAGCTGACACAGTGCCCGTTCACGGGCACTCTCCTCTTGTTTCTATATCTCATGGTTTCGAAAACCTTTTCCCTGGGCTGTGGGGGTATGGACATCTCCAATGCTTTTTTATGTGTTTTTTTTATTTCAGGCAAACCATAAAGAAGTTTGTTTGTTTACAGAAGCTGCCTGTCATTTACTGCGATTGTTACTGAACATCACAAAAGGTAGAACTCCTTATTCAGGAGAAAAAGAGCTAACTAATTCTCTAGCAGTTAAACAGTTATTTATATTGTTACAGTCTGTAAAATATATATGTGTAATTATTTTTTGTAATTTTGTATGGGGTGGGTCTGTAAGAAGTACTTGTATGTTGCTAAAGATTTGAATAATGAATTATTCCGAGTTAAAAATTAGGGAAAAAACACTCTTTTCTTGTTTGATGTCAGGAGTCCACACATTTCGGAAAAGTCTTCATGTATATGGTCACTTCTGACACCCGAACAGAGAAGTCTTGAGCATGTGAAGGTCTCCAAATCCAAGCCCCATAGTCAATCATTCATACAATCTCAGTAAATACTAAAAGGTTTCAGAATTTAAGCAAATCAAAGTGAAAAAATTGAGATTAACATGGCTGTTTGATAATTTGTAAAATATATCAACCGGAGTACAGGCTTACCTGTTGTAGTTTAAATCCAGCATTATGATAGAATAAGATAAGAGCTATGAATTATCTCCACAGGTTGTTCTGTAGCAGGTGTTTATTTCAGGAAGGTGTTTACCTAAACTAGCTCTGTTATGAAAGGTGTGGTACAGTGAAATTGTGGTCAGATATGAACTACACTAGAAATATACTCACACTTAACCAGGTATTCCACATAATCTAGTACATTTTATCTAAACTGTTTCCATGAGGAACTGATGCTAAATTCTCAAAAGGGTATTTTATTGCGTCAGTGCATCCTACCTAATGAACAATATGCTATAACAGTCAGTGACTGGTCCTGCTAAATGCCAGAAAAAGACGTCCTGTGTTTCCACCAAATGCCAGAAAAAGACGTCCTGTGTTTCCACCAGCAGGATTGGTCCTATTGTGCATTCACTAGATGGCACACCCTATTTCTTTCCTTTCTAGGCGTGCATCACAGTATCTTTTTTGTTTTGTTCATGTGCATTCAGTCGCTTCCAAAGTGGAAGTATTTTTTTTTTTTTTTTTTTGTAAAATATACCTTCCAAAGACATCTTATTTTGTGAAATATTTTATAGCAAGTGGTTGTATATTACTTTTCAACAGATAGCAGTGATGTGGATTTGTACACAAGGATGCTTGCTGTTATGAAGAAGATCTACTCCCTACAGGTATAGTCCCATAAAATTGTTAGTTTTATACAAAATAAAGATACATTTTTGGTGGTGCTCTGTCAGTCTACTTATGGTGGTCGGTATTGAACTTGAGATATTCATTGGGTTGCATTTCAATTTAGCTTCTTGTAAGTTGTGTACCAATGCCTAGTGGCCAGTATTGCAGAAACCAGACAGTATACACTACTTTTCTGCCTTCATAATTATCTTTATATACCAATATAATGTGTTGAGATTGACAAACGGATTGTTTAAAAATCCATTCCGCTCTGAATTCCTGGTGATTTACCTCTTTTTTAAGTGCCAGCTCTAGCGAGGCTCGCACTTCTGGAGATCAGTTGTTGTTTTTTTTTGTCACCGGACTTTCATGAATTGTGGTGTGGCATGATAAGTACCTATCTCATCACTGAAGTTAAGCAGCAATGGGTTGCATTACTACTTGGATGGAGTTCTAGGCTAGTTATGGAATGTATCTAACTCGCAGTTTGTTTTTGTTG
This sequence comes from Sabellastarte sp. h YS-2021, assembly GCA_964017235.1. Taxonomy (NCBI): domain Eukaryota; kingdom Metazoa; phylum Annelida; class Polychaeta; order Sabellida; family Sabellidae; genus Sabellastarte; species Sabellastarte sp. h YS-2021. The sequence goes on along the minus strand of OZ024928.1, from coordinate 154,192,950 downwards.
CTTGATTTTCATAAGTTCTAGTGCACTGCTCATGTCTGATGGCTTTGCATGTAGACTGAAACACTTTTTGGCCTTGTATATTTTCTTTTTATCAGCCCTTCTTTATTATCCAAAATATGTGAGCAAAAGGTAACTACTTGTTCCTTTGTAGGTGGAGTTTGGTGAGTATGTCAGTTACTATGACTACAGACAGGAAGACTTCAGGGAAGAGTTGCTGTATCAACGCATCCAGTACTTTTACACACATCAGAATGAGCCTTGTGACTTATTACATAATTTGGAAAGAAAGCCACCCAAGGCACAAGTGTGCAATTTAGCGAGATTGTATAGGTATAATTTGTCATCATGTTCATAGGATTAAATGTTCTCATGTTACAAATGTTATTTGAAAATAAGTTAAAAATCATGAGAAAATGTATCTCTGTATAAAGATCTAATATAAGCAGACTTATAGAACTTGGTCAGTGTAATGGGAGATTCTAAAGCATAGAAACATAATCACAGTTAAGTATTCATTAAACCATTTTACCTGTGAGTAATAAAGCAGAGATTCTGGGAGCAAAGGAAAAATTAAGGTGGCAAAGCCCTGGCAATTAAGTTGTTCTCAATTCCTCTGACGAAGTACCCTAGAGAAGAAGCACTAAGGATATCAGGAGGTTGTAACATTTTGTCAGTTTTATATCACTCTTTAAGCTAACAAGAATTCAGTGTAATAGTACTGTCTCACCAGCTTTGGTTATAGACTGAAACAGATGAAATTCAAAGAACAAAAATGGAATGAGTTAAATTTACTACAATTGTTATTGGTGGGAGTTTAAGGGCATCTTAACATAGGGCACATACCGCTGACTGGCAACATCCACGTGCCAAATTTGAATTAAATCCATCAAGCAGTTTTCAAGACATTTTCTAGAAACAAAATGTAACGACAATGCTGACCATATGTGTCGTCCATCACTACTTCTGGAGAAACAAGACTGTTGCAATCTTAGTTTTAAAATATATAAGCAATTTATTGTAGCCTTACAAGACATTTTTTTTCTTTTGGGCTAGATATGTGTACATGTTGAATATCAATGAAAAAAATCTCAATTACCACATAAAAGATTTTCCAAACAGCAAAACAATTTTCCCAACCTTACACCCAGTGTTAGTTTTTAGCTGTGAGGGAATTTAAGGTACTCTTTTTAATGCAGGTTCTGGTCAAGGTTCGTTACATCCACAACTTAGACATGCTTAGAATTGCAGAGAATTCCAAATACTGTTCAAAATTGCCAAACATAAAGGAAATATAATTCCTTTGTTACTGGGAGTCACCTTAATGTATGGCACTGACCAAAGACCAATTACATATACATGGACAATTTTGAATTAACTGTCCTCAAGTTATTTTCAGCGTACTCTACAGAAAAATAAAAAATTTCAACTCAATATTATTGTTTTATAGATGGGATTTTTATGGTCACCTTAAAATTCACCACATCTAGAGAACTAGTTACAACCTCATGCCAAACTTGAAGTGATCTGTCAAAGCATTTTTCCGATACTGTACAGACATGAAAAAATTTAATTCCATATAATTATGTTGCTATTGGGAATTTATGGTCACCTTAGAAAAGGGAACATCTTAAGGACCAGTTACATCCACATGCTAAATTTGAAGATAATCAGACAAACCATATTTACCCCTCAGCCCTGAAGGGCTAAGGGGTATTGTTTTCACCGATGATGTCCGGATGGGTGGGTGGGTGGCAGGAAACAGTTTGTCTGGGCTGTATCTCAGAAACAGTAAGGTGTAGAGATTAGGGGGTGTAGGTGTGCAACATCATGGTGTGACCCTGATTTGACGTTTGACCTTGCCTTAGTGACCTTGAGTTTGGAAATCTTGTCCGGGCTATATCTCGGAGACTGTAAGGTGTAAGAAGTTGATACTTGGTAGGGATATTAGTTAGGGGGGGTGTAGGTGTGTAACATCATTGTTTGACCTTAATTGGACCTTGACGTAGTGACCTTGAGCTATAAAATATTGTCTGGGCTAAATTTCAGAAACTGTAAGGTGTGGGAAGTTGATACTTGGTAGGAACATTGGTTAAGAGTTGTAGGTTTACAACGTCATGGTGTGACCTTGATTTGACCTTTGTTATTCCTGTAGTGACCTTGACCTATAAAATCTTGTCTGGGCTATATCTCAGAAACTATAAGGTATAAGAAGTTGAAACTTGGTAGGGACATTGGTTGGGGGTAGAACGTGTGCAGCATCATGGTGTGACCTTGATTTGACCTTGCCGTAGTGACCTTGACCTATAAATCTTTTCCGTTCTATTTCTCAGAAACCGTAAGGTGTAGGAAGTTGATGCTTGGTAGGGACATTGGTTGGGGGGAGGTGTGCAACATCATGGTATGACCTTGATTTTGACATTAGACCTTGCCGTAGTGACCTTGACCTATAAAATCTTGTCTGGGTTATATTTCAGAATCTATAAGGTATAGGAAGTTGATACTTTGTAGGGACATTGATTTCGGGGGATGTAGGTGTGCAACGTCATGGTGTGAACATGATCTGAGGTTTAACCTTGCTGTAATGACCTTGGCCTATAAAATCTTGTTCAGGCTCAAAGTTCGTATGTGGTAGGGACATTGCTTAGGGGTTGTAGGTGTGCAATATCATTGTGTGTTCTTAATTTGACCTTTCACCTTGTCTTAGTGACCATGAGTTTTAAAATCTTGTCCGGGCTATTGCTTGGATTCCATAAGGTGTACAAGGTTGACACTTGGTAGGGACATTGGTTAGGGGTGTAGGTTTGCATCATTGTTCGACCTTTAACTTTGGCTCTGTCAAGTTACACAGTTGTGCTACATGTATTTCCATTTACAGCTATTCTCCTGTTAATAACTTTTACAGCTTTATCATTTTTAGTATGCTGATTAATGCTGTCATCTTACTATTGAATTGTCTTGTTTTAATTTTTACATACATTTTCTTTCTCTTAGAAGTTATTTTATCTACTTTTATTTTGACCTTTATATAACTGACACTGCTCTAAATGTATCCCGATCTTTGTACTGTGTCACTACCTCTGTATCTCATGGTGTTGAAAACTATTTCGCCAGGCTGTGGGGTATGGGCATCTCCGATGCTATTTTTGAGATAATGTCGGGAAACGAAGTGTGATGATGACAGGTAACGATACAAATTTTAAAAAAAACAAAGCAATGCCTATGTTTCCCTCAGCTTTAATGCTGGTGACCCAATACCCAGAATAGTGCCCTACCTGACTACCATAACACTTATTCTGAATGGTAAGGTGGATGATGTTTTGTATTTCTAATTCTACAATTTTTGCAGATTGGGTGACCTACTTGGTGTCAGCAGGGACACCTTGCGGGGCAAACTGGCACTACTGGCAGCTACAAATGGTCAGGTTTCTCTGGCTGTACAATTGGCTAGGTGAGGGGGTAATTTTAAGAACCTTTTAAGAAACATAACAAAAAAAATAACAAAAAGTATGCATTTTGAGGAATAGTTTTTATTGTGTTAATACATTCTATCCAATGGACAATTGCTAATCCAGTCGGTGCAGACCGGCCCGCCAAACGTCAGAAAAAGACGTCTGTGTTTCCACCAGCCGGTCTGTCCCAGTACTGTGCACTCGCCAGGTGGCGCATGGTACTTCCTTCCTGTCTAGACAGTGTGACGTCATAGCATCTTTTTCGTTTGGAGTATGTACAGTGCACACTGATTTATTCTGAGTTTAAAGTTTTCACTTTTTTGTGAGATTCGTGACAGTTTATAGACTATCATGTCTTCTCCCAGTCAACGACGTTTAGGGTGTGGCCACATGATGGCTGGCTTTGACTTACACAGTGTCTGCGCATGTTGTCGTGATTGAGAAACCAGACTCTGAATGCCAGCATTGTAAAGTACTTACCCCTGAACAACTTGCACAGCTCTCCACCCCTTCCTACAAATTAAAGAAGGAGAAGCAAGATAGATCTGTTACACCATCTAAGGATCCGTCATCTGCAGTCACTCTCAGTCCCACCATTGTGGACCCGGCACGAGTGTCGGTAATAAGGGTAGTGGATGGCCAGGACACTGGTTTGAGTGCACAGCCAGCTAAAACGAAGAAGAAGGTGGAGGAAAAGAAGAAGTCGGCTAAGTCCAAGTCTTCAGCTTCATCTAGCTGACCGGCTGCAACTTCTACCGACCAGAGGTTTGAAAAACTGGACCAGAAATGGTCGGACCGGTTCAACAGGCTAGAAGCCCTCTTGTTAGCCAAGACTCTGGACCAACCTCAACCAGAACCAACTTTCAACACAGTCAAGGTGGTTCCAGCTCATCCTCCACCAGCTAATGTGATCAGGTCGGAACCCTTCATCAAGCCAACCGACCAGTCATTTTCTCAGCCCACTGACCAACCTTCTGTCGCTGCATCTACCGACCCACCGGCTCTTAAACCTCAGGCTGACTGACCTCAGGCCATGGTCCAACCAGCAACCTCTGAAAGGCCTTCCACTATTTTTTCTAGTGCATTCCAGTTGACCAGAAGGGATACCACTAGTGAATCAGACTAGGACTGTGCCGTATCCGACCGACCCCCTGTGGATATTTTTTTAGAGGAGAGCGAATTGACCCTGACCAGTCCTTCTCTGAGGAACAATCTTACAGGGAAATGATGAGGGGTATTCAGTCATATATGGGATGGACATATATTCCGGACATTGTTACCAATGCTGGTTCCTCAGAGCTGCAAACCCCAGGCAAGGTGTCGGTTCAGTTACCTACAGATGAATGGCTCTGCCGGAAAATTGCTAAACTGAACTTAACCCTAACTGATGGATATCCATCCTGCAGTGCTGAAGCCGGTGGATTGCAGAGAGATCAGTTTTTGAAACCTCCTAGATCTCAAGGGAAGTGGTATGGTTGTCATTCCCAGCAGAAAAGTGACACTACAGAGACTTACTTCCTGGAGTACCGACTCTTTAAAATTGAATAGTGCCTATCTTAGGATAGCAAGACAAGCAGGAATCACCTGTACCCCCCTCAGTTGCACCCTATCTCACAGGAAACCCTGAGGAAGTGGGAGAAAACAGCCAGAGAGTCGTCGGTTATCTGTAACCAGGCTGCAGGTTTTAATCGGTGTCTGGTGAAGGTTCAACAGGACATGCACTCTCAACTGAGGGCTATTAAGTTGGAAAATACAAAGGGAAGTCAGCAGCCAAACTGTCAGCCGCTGCGGAAGAGCTACAGTTTCTTATTATGGACTTCAATTCCAGCATTTGTCAGGCTATGGCCAAGTCCATGGAACATTTGACTGATTTTGTGTTTGTTAATATGGCCAATGTCACACTTCTCAGAAGGGACTCGTATTTAGCCTACTTGAAGGCTGGCATCAAGGCAGATACACTGGCTGCTCTCAGGACTGCCCCTCTACACCTCCCCACTTTATTTCCAGACAGTGTGATCAAACAGGCAGAGGAAGACATTACTAGCTATGATAAAGATTGGTCGGGGTCGGTCTATAAGAATAGTCGTTACCACCGCTATGAACGTACAGAAAGCAAGCCCGATAACAAGAAACAGGAAAGACTGGCTTGGAAGAACCTCTCACGCGGCCACAACAGAAGGAGTAAAGGGAGGCATCAGTTTTCATGGGAGGATCTGGACACATGTGCCTTCCTACTAGCAACCATCTTGGGCAAAGTGGTGGAGAAGTTGCAGGACTCCCCATGCAATAGAATCATTCTGATTGCTCCGGGGTGGCCCAACATGCCTTGGTTTTGGGACCTAGTTGCCATGTCCAGTCAGATCCCACTGAACCTGCCCTCGTTGCCCAACCTTTTAACACAGCCCTTCAATCAAATCCCTCACAGAAATCTGACAAACCTAAATCTCCATGCATGGCTCCTACAGCCACAGCAATCAAGGGCTTCTCTGAGGCAGTGGCAGCAAGAATTGAGGCTCCTCAAAGAGGATCAACCAGATCAGTCTATGAGGCAAAGTGGGTCATTTTTACAAAGTGGTGCGTCACCGGATTAGCAATTATGCATTGGATAGGGTATTAACTTATAAAAATTTAATTTACTTATTAAATTTGCAATATAACAAGTAACTGAAATGTATTATAATTGTAAAAATGTCTCTGTGAAATTTGCAGATTTTTTTGCATAAAATAGCCTTATCTTATCCTCACTAGGTGTTTTGGTTATTTGGAAGCCTAATACATCAATGAGTAAGATTATTTTAAAAAATATTTTTAATTACTCATATTTGATCTACATAGCATGGTGTCTTGTCAACAAAAAATTAAAATGACTTTAAAGATTTTACCATTTCAAAATGTCAAAAAAAAATATAAAAATGACTTTTAAGATTTTACCATTTCAAAATCTAAGACTATTAAAACTAGTATCCAAAAATTATTGGTACGATGATTTAATGGAAAATCAATTCGACATCTTTTTAAATGTTTTGATGTATTAAACCCATTTTAAGGTTCCAACATGTTAAGATAATATTTTATTGCGAAAAATACACTTACCATTTCCTGACCATTGCTATATGTTGGTGCCATCCAACTCACTGGCCAACGTTGAGAAACGTTTTAAGATACCTTAAGAGGCCTGTGAGTGAGTGTGAACTAGCATGTCCCCCTAGTGGTCATGTGACCACGCTAGTAAACAACCTTCATTATTTTTGTTGGCCATCCTAGAGTGTGGATGTGTTATTTTATTTTGCATTTTTATAAGTTTTTGGAGCTCTTGTGGGAATTTGAGTTCTGTGGTAAGGCATCTGTGTTGACAATGTCTTCTCAGGACGAATTTAAGAGAAAAAGGACAGAGGAAAAGACTTTTGTGGCCATTTTTTGGTGGATGTATGACCACTATTTTTAAGATGGCGGCATTGTTGTATCGTCGTTTGATGAAGACTTTCTTCTCAGAATTCTTCAAAAGGCTCGTGTTTCTTGAGATGAGAGAAGTTATTTTATTTTTAATGCAAATTTTCACTTGATGGAAGATTTACAACATTATTAACACTGAAACTGTTGGCAGTCATACTAGCTCCAACGGGGACAGTTTACATGTTGCTAGGCGACAAATGGAGGCAACCTGAAGAGAGGAGACAATTCGATTGTCATAAAGCTTTACTCACGCCGGGTTCTAAAGCCAGGCGTTGTGGTAGCAAACATCTCACCGCGACAATCTCACTCGAATGGGTGTCCGGTGGGATTCCCCAGGGAGAGCAGACATCATAGTTTCTCATTGGTTACTGCATCGTGGACAAGTTCCGGATGCAGAAGTGATCAGCTTCAGCTTCTAATTCTTCCGGTCAGATTCAGTCGGAACTTTTCACGGAGGGAAATACCTGCATGACGTCATTCTAACACAATCGAGTTTCCATACCTCCCCAAAGGTCTGGAATCGGGTTACAGATTCCCGGAGTTGTGTTTCATCTCACCAATGGGCATTTGTTTTTGTGGATTTATACCGGTTTTTCTGCTGGAACCCGGCACCGGTACATATAAACTAGTACCAGTTGTCTAACTTATTATTCAGGAGTACAAGTTCTCTGGGTCTCTGCAGCAGCTAGAGAGCATGTCAAATCATGGATAATAATTTTGTAAGTTGTCTAGCAGGACCTCTGCCAGGACTTCTTCAAGGATCTTAGGATTGACTGTATCTCATAGAATATCAGTTTTTTCTTGGGTTTCAGCTGAGTATTTGCAATTACTTTCCTCAAAGATCCTGGATTTTTTGTTGGGAAGTTGTTGGGAACTCAAATTGCTACTCATCAGGAGTGTTACAGGTCTCTCATTGCTGTAACTTATCTCTATTTTAGTGGGATAACGAGTGGATTTTTCACCATTAATATTCAATGAGACTTTTCTTGGTGAACACATGTCAGATGTCTCGAAAAGCTTCATTTGTAATCTCATTTGTATTGGGATTCTTATGTTTAGAAAGGAGTAAACTCCTACATATGACTGGAAATGCCATAAAAGGTACTAGAACTCATACTTTTATCCCTTTTATGACCATTCTTCCACTGTCACTGCTCCTCAGTTTCTCATAGGGGAGTTAAAACTGATATAGCTAGCTGTTTTTAATGGAGTAATTTTTACTTTCTTGTTCAGATATTAACAGGACAATTTTCAACCATATTTTTCACAGAAACGACAGTAATAGGAGACAATACGTATCCATTTGCCCAAAGCAAAATTCCAGACAATTTTGATTAAAGCTGTTTATGAAATGATCGACTTAAGGGTGATAACACCAGTGAGATGGGGATATCGCTACAGTTTTACAGTTTATCGGTTGTCATAAGCTGTGAGGAGATGGCTACCACTGATAGTTGAGGTCGGGTAAATAAGCCTTAACATGTATTTTAATTTCACATTGTTGGGTTTTTCGCGAGTGGTCACTAGTACGGAAATGGATGTGTTAACTCGTTTCCTTACAGTTGCATTCTTTCGTAGCCGAATTCACTGGAATTTTATCTTCACTTCAGTGTTGATGACAGTTCACACCAGTTCACTGCCTGTTTTGTTAGTTCATGGTGAGACTGTGGGATCTATAAGGACGCATCATGCTTTGCCAGTATCAACGCATAGTGAACCTGATGGCTACAGTAGAAGGCATTGGATGTCACCAGGCTTTATACATAAAAAAAAAAAACCCAGGGGTTTTTCTATATTTCCCTGATTCCACCTTTGGGTAGATCTTTTACTCATAGCAAGCATTTTTCTCCAGTTAATGGTTTCTAAGGAAGCCATTTCTTTGGTGGCGATATGGCTTTATAGGAAGAAACAGTGCTATTGGGTCATTTGCCATTGGCTATCTGCTGATGTACCACTGCTATCCTAAGTCTTGTGATATCCCAGTTTTTGCTGTTCTCAGGTTCTCAGGGATCATCTTTAGTGGTGGACTGACTTTCAAGTTTGAAGGAGGTCCCACTACTTCATTAGAAGGAGCACAATCTCCTTCTGTTATTAGATGCTTTCTTTAAGGGTTGGGATGCGCATTTAGGGCATCAAACAGCCAGGGGTCTGTTGTATTATGAGGGGTCATGACTCCACATTAACAGGGCTACTACTTTTAGAATCATTTGGAAGTCTGGTTCGGATTCTGAATCTGTTGATTTCCACAGACAGTTCTTCAGTGGTTTCCTATCTGAACAGGTAGGGAGGTACCCACTTTCAGGAATGTTTTCCTTATCTGAAGAATCATTCCTTGGACGAATGCCAGGGGTTCAGATTCAGGCATATCACTTCCCAGGGTATACAAATACTTCAACAAATTCTTTGTTCATGAGAGTCAAGATGATTCAAATTGAATGTGTTATGGATGACTTTTGAATCTTCTATTCTGATTCAGGTGTTCAATCAAATCTGTCTTTGATTACAATCACCAATGATGGGTTTGTTTTGCAACTAGTTTGAACCTCAAGCTTGTCTTTTTCAACTTTTCTTGGGATGGACTGGACAGTTTGTTTGGTCCTGTGACCTTGACTCTTCAGGTGATGCAGGTGAATCATTTGGCTTTTAAGGCTCCTTTGATTTTCAACCTGTAGTCAGTCCTGCTTTGAAACCTTCTTTAGATTATGCTTTGGTGCCAGATAAGTTTCTTTGTGCAGTGAGATCCTTGACAGGTTATCTTGATAAGTCAAAGATCTCAGGAAAGGCAAGAAAATTCTTTTTGTAGCTATTAAGAAGGGCTACTCCAAGATTTGGTGCAGAATCATCTGGATTGCATCAGAGTGGCTAGGGATATCTTATTTTTGGGATCTGGTGGATCTGTTCCACAAAGGTTCCTTTTTATGGCTTCCCTTGTAGGTGAGTTCAATCATTCTGCCATTGGTTTCCAACAACCTGAATCTTAAAGCTTCCAGTGTATGTGTTTCCTTTCTTGGACTGGGGCTTGGGGAACAGGTGCATTACTCATTTCTTGGGAGGATCTGGACAGTTTTTTGTTTTGTTCCAGTGGCTCTCATTCCTCAGGTGATTCAAGATGATCACCTACAGGTGCACAATCATCATGGTTGCACCAGGATTGCCAAGGATTCTTCAGGTGATTTAGGAGATGCCCACCTTCAGGTGCAGATTCATCATGATTGAATCATGATGGTCATGGTGGATGTTTTTTGGTTGTGGGACCTGGTAGATCTATGCACATCTGAAGCTTCTTTGTGGTGAACTTCTCAGATACTACTTTTCTAGATGTAGCAAATTTCCTTAATTATTTCTTTAAGGAAAAGAATCTTAAGGCGTCTACTATTGCTGGTTACAGAATAACAATGGTAGATTGCTTTCTTTGAAGGGAAATAAGTCTCTAGAACTCTTCAGCTGTATAGATTGTTGACATATTTCTATAGAGACAATCCAGTAGCCAATAGGTTAAGCCTTCTTTACCTTTTGTCTCTGGTCTTGTTTGGTCTCACCAGACAGCCTTTTGAGCCTTTGGGGAAGATTTCTTGGAGGTTATTAACTTTCAAAGACGGTCTTTCTTTTGACTTTGGCATCAGGCAAAGGAAGAAGGGTAATTCTCGTTTGCATTGTCTTCCCTTACTTTAAAGGAGTATTGCTCATAATTGGCTCTGGCCATTTATTACCCAAGAATCAGTTGGCTTCGGATGGGCCTACTTCAGTTAAGCCGGTCGATATGCCAGCTCTCAATCATTGGGACAGCAGTTTACTCAAGATAGATCTCTTTGTCTTGTGAGGTTTTGAAATACTTTTACTTGGGACAAAGGATTCAATGAGGAATTATTATGTCTTGTCTGTGCCTAGTTAGGAAGGCTTTACAGCAGATATTTTCAGGTCAACTATCTCATCTTGCTGTAGGCAGACTCTCCTTTTGACTGAGGAGAAGTCAGTTCTGAATGAGTGCATCTTTAGCTTTTAGGATAGTCTTTTCTGTATATGAGTTTTTAGATGCATGTTACTGGAAACCATAACTTTTTTACCTATTTTCAGTCTCACCTGCTTGGTTTGCTTGTGGTCAGACTTTGATATTGTGTCCTACAGTTTGTTATCTTATAGGTATATGTGTGATACTTATATTGATACTTTAGTATGCATTTGCATCTGTATGTCTGTCATACTATCTGTATTTATATTAGGCAGAATTGTTGACTTCATTCAGACTTGGAATTACACAATATGCTGATGACACTTCCAATAGTTGGGTCACCTGTATGGGTGTTGGATGTTTGTCTAGATACAGCATTCAACTGTGGCAATAACTGTCAGTTTGTGAGAACTTCAACTACATACCATGATTTAGGGGATCTGTATGGTATGTGGTGACTGTTGGAAGTTTATATGTTGTTGTATGCATGTAAATTTCAATGTAAACTTCTCATAATGTTTTAGTTGTAGGCTAGGTAGTGAGTCTCTGTAATGATTACTTCCTTCCTACAACAGCAACAACAACAAGGCTGTGTTGTTTTGTAGTGCTCAACAGTTCCACTGCCTCATCTGGGAGGTGAGTTTGGATCTGAATGCCTATAGGATTGTGCGGTGTATGATAGCTGTGCAGAGTGGTGTACTGGGTCTTTATATTCTAGTACTGCCCTCCTTCCATGAAGGCTGCATTCAGCAATGGTCAGGAAATGGTAAGTGTATTTTTCGCAATAAAATTGAAAAATTTTGTTGTAATTTTAATTTTTATTAGATAAATACTTACCATTTCCTGACCAGGATAGTCCCCCCCTACCTCCCCGCAGATTCAGTACTAGGGGAGTATTTTCTGCAACAAAAATAATGAAGGTTGTTTACTAGCGTGGTCACATGACCACTAGGGGGACATGCTAGTTCACACTCACTCACTGGCCTCTTAAGGTATCTTAAAACGTTTCTCAACGTTGGCCAGTGAGTTGGATGGCACCAACATATAGCAATGGTCAGGAAATGGTAAGTATTTATCTAATAAAAATTAAAATTACAACAAAATTTTTCAATTTGTTGTCCTAAGCAGAAGTTAGCCCTCAATTGAACCAAATCCAGTTGATGTTGCAGGTTTCTAGCAAACTAGAGTCTGTTGTATTGCATTTCACATATTACTTTTTTTTAAATTTTTTGTTCCAGGGAGCTGTTTGAAGATCTCCCTGGTGAAGATTCTGCAGAGATTCTATACAAAGTGTCCTTGACATTCAGCCGCCACCTTGCTGAGGACACATTGCCAGAGTCATGTGATATCACTCAGCTTCCGCAGATAATCAGTGAACTGGCTGACCAGGCTCTTATTTGGTGTCCTCCAGGTATTACATAATGTTCTAAATACTGAGGCCATTCAGAAAAGACATTATAGTCTACATGGCCACCATCTTGAAAATGGATTCCTCTCAAATGATGTAACACTATTTTAGATATCATCATCTAATGGTATATAAGGGTCTCTTATGTGAAAGGCTGCTTGATACTGTACCCAATCTAAAAATCAAGATGTATGCCATGTTAATGTTGGAAACCTCTTCAACAGAAAATCATGCCTTTCATACTGGTGGATATATATATATATATATATATTCATGGTTCCTGTAGAGATGGTATTTCCTTATTCTTGTAGAGAATGTAGCTGATGGCTTGAGGATTCATTCGATTGTGTTTTTCGGGGTATTGTTTTCACCCATGGTGTCCGGATGGGCGGGTGGGTGGGCTGTGGGAAAAAGTTTGTCGGAGCTGTATCTCAGAAACCATAAGGTGTAGGAAGTTGATACATGGTAGGGACATTGGTTAGGGAGTGTAGGTGTGCAATGTGATGGTGTGACCTTGGTTTGACCTATAAAATCTTGTCGAGGCTATATCTCGGGAACCGTAAGGTGTAGGAAGTTGATACTTGGTAGGGACATTGGTTAGGGGGTGTAGGTGCAACGTCATGGTGTGACCTTGATTTGATCCTGCTGTAGTGACCTTGACCTATAAAATCTTGTCCGGGCTATATCTCAGCAACCGTAGGGTGTAGGAAGTTGATACTTGGTACGGACATTGGTAAGAGGTTGTAGGTGTGCAACGTCATGGTGTGACCTTGATTTGACCTTTGACCTTGCAATGACCTTGAGTTTGAAAATCTTATCTGGGCTATATCTGGGTAACCGTAAGTTGTAGGATGTAGTTACTTGGCATTAGTTAGGGGTTGTAGGTGTGCAATGTCATGGTGTAACCTTGATTTGACCTTTGATCTTCTCATAGTGACCATGAATTTTAAAATCTTGTCTGGGTTTATTGAGTATAGAAGGTTGACATTTGGTATGGACATTGGTTATGGTGTAGGTGTGGATCATGGTGTGACCTTTAACTGTGTTCTGTGGCCTGTGTTCACCTGCCATATTTGAGACATCTTTCTCTTTTGACAAAGATATATGGATTGCTACAACAGATTATTACATGCACTTTTACGTAATTGTGCTTTTTCCATTGACAACTATTCTCCAATTAATAAGTTTTACAGCTTCGTAACTTTTAGTGTACTTATTAATGCTGTCATCTAGCTATTGAATTGTCTTGTTTTATCTTAACATACATTTTCTTTCTCCTAGATGTTATTTTCTCTACTTAAACATTATTTTGAGCTTTATATAACTGACAATGCCTGAAAGTATCCCCATCTTTGTATTGTTTCACTACTTCTATATCTCATGGTGTTGAAATTATTTCCCCAGTCTGTGGGGTACAGGCGTCTCTGATGCTATTTTTCTTCCGTTGTTCTTGCAGAATTGATTGCCGATTGTTTGGAGTTAGCCCAGGGAGCGAGAAGAGCATATGATGTGTGTAGACAGTGTGAAACTGGTGACTATGGCAACACATTACAGGTAAATTTCCTAATGACATTTCTTGAATTTGCAGACACATTCCTGTGAATTTATCTAGATATCAGAGTAGGGATGTGAACGGTTATTCGAGCCTGGATAGACGAGCCCATCTTTGCTAGTACTTGGAGTCCATTTTAACTACTCAGTTACTCACAGCGTATTGTATTATCGCCCGTGAATTAAATGTTTGTGTAAAATATGCTACATTTCTTCATTTCTGCCACATAATATCAATTAAAGTTGTGATTTTGGCTTATAAACATATAAATGACTCCATATATTATAATATCTGATTAAATAGAAGACGTTTTTCTTGAAAACTTTCGCTACCATTTGTTTTCAGAAGACTTCTAATGGTATGTAATAAATCTCGTGGTTACTCAAATTCGGGTCGGTTGTCAGCATGCGGGAACTCGGGGCTGTATTTTAGCACCCGTCCCAGTCCTATATCAAAGTACCAAATGTTCACATATTCAAACTGTCTGGGGTTGTGGACATAGCATTTTGTCCAAGTAACAGGAAATTCATAACATAAAATAGATACTACAGTGTAAAAGAACAGGATATAATAAATGTGGAGGAGTATAAATATGTTATTACAACATAATATTCAGGTGAAATAAGTGAACCTTGTTAAGCTGAAACTAGAAAATGTATCGTTTTCTCAACGAGGGACATTCGTATAACGGGATCAATTGCAACAAAAGCAGCTGCTGTGTAAGGACCATGGTTCATATTCAGTATCATTCTGAGCTTTATTCTTGTTGTTTTCATTATATTTGTGAAGGAGAAGTAGAATAGGATTTTTTTTCAAAATTTTAATGAAAAGTGTATGTGCATTTTTCCACAATATTTTCTTCATGTCGATCAACAACCATGAAAATACTAATGTTTCTTATTCCAAGAGGTTTTGTTAGAAACGTCTAAATAGGAATGGATTGGTTTTAAAAATGTGTAGATCAAAAGGTCCCCAGTGCAAAACAGTTCCGATTTGGGGACTCCATGTTTGAGTACATCCCAATCAAACATGGACGTTTCCTGTCAACGAAATCGCAATAAAAGGTCCCAAATGCACAAAAATGTCGGATAAAAATGTGCAGTTTCTTAGAATTGGTGATTTATTTTCAATATTAATAAGTTTTGCTTTGACTATATGTGTTGACAAGCGAGATAGAGGTTATAAAGTGTCATAACCGAAACATGGTGGTTCTACTCAACGAAATCGCTATTAAAGTCTGCAAATGCACAAATATATGGGATAAAAGTTTGCAGTTTCTTCATATTTGGTATTTGTTCCCAATATTTTAAGTTATCATTCCATTATATGTACTGACAAGCAAAGTGGCAGTTGTGAAATCTTGTCAGGGTATTTCATTAAAATGCTTCCCAGACACCGGGCCTACTGATCCATCCCTATTCCTAAGAATAATGATTTTAGGAAATACTGGTCCTGGTGTTTTATATCCAACTGAAATGGCATTCTACTTGACAAAGATCAGGGTTTTATTATGTAAGTTTAGTTATACAATTCAATATACCAATATCCTCCGCTTCACAGAAAGCTGAGGATTGTGGGAGAAGAAGCAGCACCAGTGAACGTTACAAGGAGTGGAAATTTGAGGCGATCTTCAATGAGGATGGCTTGGTGATGGAGTCTGAGGTGGCTATACCGGCCGTGTATAGATACAACATGGCTTGCCTAAGCACAGGTGAGAAATTTATTTTAGACTGTCTAAATAAAGTTAAGGATATAAATTATACCTCATCTCAGCATAGAGTGGGATGTAAATTATGGCTCATCTTAGTATAGACGCAGATATGAATTATTGCTCA
The DNA here is from genome assembly GCA_964017235.1 of Sabellastarte sp. h YS-2021. Taxonomy (NCBI): domain Eukaryota; kingdom Metazoa; phylum Annelida; class Polychaeta; order Sabellida; family Sabellidae; genus Sabellastarte; species Sabellastarte sp. h YS-2021. Next base: position 154,177,304 of record OZ024928.1, on the reverse strand, counting down.
TCTTATAAACAGGTGATGTAAACTATGGCTCATCTCATAACAGGGGTGATATAAATTTTGACTTATCTGGATATAAAATTGTCAAGAGTTCTTTGTAAAAAGATTAAAAAGTGTATCACTTTATTAATAAGGCCTCCACACAATGTTTCCTTAAGTAGTATGTGTGTTACTTTTTATCTTGAATGGCGCATTATTTTTTGTGTTTTGTGTATAAGTGATGGTGTATAGATTTCTAGCCATTTAATTCATATTGGTGTCCTGACATTCTTGGTATACCTGAATGTACATTGACCTTTATTGTATCCATAGAGATTACACCTAACATCCTTCAAGCCTCTATTTCCTATGAATACAGTGATAACGTCAGCATAATTCTTCAAGCTGAAATGATGTATTTAAACTAATCAGAGTCCGTTTAATTTGGTATTGTGAAGATTGAAGGTTATCTATCAAGTTTCAAGTATTGAAATCCTTCAAGCCTCCATGACATATGAAGACGGTGATGACCTCATGACCCAGCACCTGCTGACAAGCGCACAGGAAGTGGTGCAGTACCTGCGGGAGAACAACCAGATGACGCTAGCCCTCAGCTATGACATAGATGTGATGCGAGTCTGCCTCAGCCACCTTTCCATGCGGGAAATGGCAGGCACATCCAAAGATTCAGTACTGTGATATCCTTACATTTTGCAAAATACAGGTCCACAAAGTGTATATTTTAAGTAGGGCTGGGACGGGTGCTAAAAAACGACTCCGAGTACTCGCCCTCTGACAAGCGGCCCGAATTCGAGTAACCACAAGCTTTAGTACCCACCATTACAAGTCTTCTGTAAACAAATAGTCGATTCCGGAAACGAAGCTTTTGAAGAAAAACGTCTTCTATTTCACCAGATATTATAGAATATGGAGTAAATTTTACATTTTAAAGCGAAAACCACAACTTTAATTGATATTATTTGACAGAAATACTGAAATGTAGCATATTTTACACAAACGTTTCATTACGCGGGCGATAATACAATACCTTGCAAGTAACTGAGTACTTAAAATGGACTCGAGTACTAGGCAAGATCAACTCATCTATCGAGGTTCGAGTACACATTCGCAGCCCTAATTTTCAGCATGGTGAAGGTTTTTTGATCAAAGTATCTTGCGATTCTTAACAGGAAGTGTTTTTATTTGATTGTGACCCACCTCTACCTGGTAACATGTATTTTTTAAAATCAAACTAATGTTTTTCACATTTCTCTGGTTTATTAAGCAACTTCAAATTACTATGGTAATGATTCATCACTTTGCAGACTGAGTATCTGAATAGTTTTAAAGTGCTAATTGGACTATAATTCTGCATTAAGCTTAACCACTAATGGGTTATTGTTATTGTATTTTGATAGATGTCAGATTGTGTTTAAATTTATTATTTTCGTGTGGATGATAAATAGGCCAATTTTATAAGAAATTTTAATCCAACAATTTTCATCTCCTCGCCTATCAAAATCTTTGATACAAGCATGTCATATTTAGATAAACTTGCAACAACAATGTAGAATGTTGTGACACAGTGATATATTATTTCTACTGGCCGATTTATCTGCCGTGGTTAAGATATTGGACGTCAGAGTGAAAGTATCTGGGGTTCAATTCTCAAACAGGTTATAGAGATTGAACCCTTGAACTGGCACATGCCACAAGTATGCCAATCTTTATCTTATAGTATTAATAGATACAATGATAAAGTACTGGCAACCTGTTCACAGTTGTTGCAGCATTCTTGAGATGTTTCAGGCCATAGGGACCAGAAATGAGAACCTGTTATGATGGTCACAAGACCCTAAGAATGACTTTACTTTTCTACTAATATTTGTACTTCTATGACTTCAACGTGTTGCAGAGCCAGACTTTATTCCATGTAAAATGAGAAGTGATATTTATTCTTCAAGCTTTTTTTTTCAGAAGCTTTCAGAGTTGTTAGCGAGGGAGTGGGAACTTGCAAAGGTGCTGTTTGCTACAGGAATCAGAGTCTTGAAGGAACTCATTGTCATGCTTTTGCAGAAGGTGACTTGTTACAAGTAGATTTTCTTGTAAAATATTAAGGTTGCATGGAAAATACCAGATATTTGGTTTACTTTAATTATTTGATAAATCCATCATAATAAACTACACAAGACCCCAACCACTTAGTTTGCTAGGTGTCTATTTCTCTGTCTTGCCTGCTCCTTAGCCATGATGTTGTTGGGTTTTCTGTGCTTCAGTCTCCTCTTTTGGCTGAAAGTGGCTGACCAAAGTCAGTTGTTAGTCTCTCCCTGTGCCCTTCATGTTCCTGCCCCGATCAGGGATTACTCCTGTAAAATTTTCTCAAATAAGTTTCCTGCACATGCCAGGGTCAAATGTCTTTTGATTCTGTTGTTGTTATCTGGTGACATCGCCCTTAATCCAGGTCCTGTAAACTTTGGCTTAGTGAATTGCCGTTCCATCAGGAATAAGGGTCCCTTGATCTGTGACACAATTGTCTCGAATAATCTTGATATTTTGGCACTTGCAGAAACTCACATTCACATTTCTGATACCAGCCTACTGAAGTCAGTAACTCCGCCTGGATTTCAACTCACTCATAGGCCCCGGACGATTGGTCGCGGTGGCGGAGTGGGCTTCCTTTCCAAGAAAAACTTACCTGCTAAGACTATTGACGCACCAACACATTCCACTTTCGAAAACATCGTCATATCAATTGTCACTAACTCAAAATCATTTGTTATGGCTTGTGTCTATCGCACCCCAGGTTCATGTTCCTCTGCCTTTCTTGATGATTTCCTGCATTTCTGTGGTTTTCTGTCATCTCTCACTTCCTCCTTCATCATCTGTGATGACTTCAATGTCCATGTGGACACAGATTGTATTGACCAAAGAAAATTTCTCAATCTATTAGATACCTCTAATCTTGCCCAAAATGTTAATAAAGCTACCCACTTGCATGGTCATACACTGGATCTGATACTTAGCCCAAGCGATTCCTCCTTTGTCAGTAATGTGACAGTTGGGGAAATGGTCTCAGATCATGCACTGCTGAAATGTCATTTGGATTTTGCATGCCCTGCAGTACCGAAGGTTGACATTATTTCTTACCGCAGGTACCATAAAATCAATATGAAGAGCTTTTGTGAGGATCTTGCAAACACATCCTTTGTCACATCTCCTGCTACAGTGGCTGCAAACCTGTATGACCAGTATATTCATGACCTTGGTGGTGTGTTGGACAGGCATGCACCATTGATTTGTCGAAGAGCTAAGAAAACACCAGCTGGATGGCTGTCAGATTCTTACCGTAGGGCCAAATCTATCAGGCGTCAATTTGAGCACATGTGGCGTAGGGATAGGTCACAGTTGAGCAGAAGAAGATTGCGCAGACAGATTGCCCGGTGCAATGCAATCATAATTAGAGACAAGGCTGAATACTATAGCACCATCATTAGTGATAACAGCCGTGACTAGTGTTAGGAATCGGTCTAAAAAATCAGAATCGATTAATCGGTAACTCTGAGCAATCGATTATCGATTATAATCGTTTTTCTGCTTGCTTTGTAAGAAAGACAGAATATTCTTTTTTACCAAATATAATAACAGTAGTCTTCCGATAGGTCAGTGGTGAAAAAATCTAGGTTATTTGTTTACATTTTGGGGTAGGGAAGGGGGTATGTTAGGAAACCAGTAGGTTGAAGAGTCAACAAGTATGTGTATCAGCAATAATATAATAATCTATTAAGATGGCCTTAACAGTTACAAAATAATATTTATTTTCATTCTCCCTTTTCATCAGCTAAATCATTTACAGTGTTTGAATGTAACATCAGCAGATTAGCAACCAATCATGCTTAAAATAAACAATATTTCAACCCTAGACTTTCTTCAAGTCCTTTTTTCTAAGGTATTATATGAGGACTGTATGACTTTATACTAGAATGTGGGGCTGACAAAAGTACTGTTTCAGCATAGAGAAGGATTTTTCCCTCCTTAATGGATGTATAATGTTTTCATCTATGTCAGATTTAGTGGGATGAGAAATACAAAGACTTGGTGCAAGTCTATTTCAACCCCTTTTGTTCAACATCACCATGTGGTACACCTGTGTTGTGAACTCAGGACACTTTGTATATATGCAACAAAGAAGAATAGAATATCTGCTTATCATTATCATATGTCAAGAACAGTGACTGCCAAGCAGCTTCTGAAAATTATCCTGAATAAAATGCTTCTTTGGGAACTAAACAATACATAGACATGTGTTCATGGAAATTTCCTTCCAATATTTAACTCAGGACACTTTTCAAAGACATGCTACTTTCATTAATCAAATGGAAGAGTGACTTTTATTGTTTCTGGTCAATATTGATGTTTTGTAATATATACTAGGTTATATGAAACAGTTTGGCACAAGTGAACATGTATTTCAGCATTGTCACTCAAGTTTATGTGTATTGGATGGGGTCTGGAAAATCTGACTCTTATCCTGAAAACAATATTCCATGAATTTCGTTTTTTAAGCAGATCTTCATGACCTATTCATTTCATATAGTTATAATTTCTTAGATACTGTAAAATTCTAAGTATGGCAATGTAGTAAACATTTTAGTTTTCTTGTTCAACAAAATTTGTCAAAAATATTCATGGCAGACTGCTGAAGTATTACAGTAGTGTGATCTCTCTCCACTTGATTTATGGCCAAGGTTATTATTCCCCATTTATAGGGAGTATACATGTTGTGTGTGAAGCAGTGAAAGTTAAATTTAATTTAGGTTGAACTTAGTTTATTGTATTAAAAGATCTTCTAAATACCTACAGAAATTTTGAGTTTTAGTTGTAATCAACAGGAAGTAGATACCAGTGAAAGAAACATGGCAGATAATGTAAACAAATGTTACGAAAATAAAATGTTAAACATCTGTAGAAAAAGGGAAAATTAGGTGGTTTATAAGTCTTACTTTCGATTCACAATCGATTCTTAAAATGAGAATCGATTTTCTACATCGAAAGTTTTAAATAGACGATTAATCGATTTTCCGTCTAATCGTAGGACCACTAGCCGTGACCCAAAGAAGTTATGGCATACACTTCGTCAAGTCCTCAATAGTGGTCAAGAGAGTACTCTCCCTCCTCATCAGTCTGAGAAATCCTTAGCAAACAAATTTGCTTCCTTCTTTCATAAAAAAATCAAAAGGATTCGTGATATGTTCACAGCCTCTTCGGCAACAGTCATATCACCCATGTGTACACCTCCCAACCTACCTTCCTTCAATGAGGTCTCGGAGGACGAGGTACTAAAAATCATCAAAAATTCCCCTACAAAATCATGTCTTTTAGATCCAGTCCCTACTTTTCTTTTGAAAGATTGTGTGGAAATTTTACTCCCATCAATTACAAAACTTGTCAATCTGTCATTGGCTGAGGGTGTATTTCCTCAAAAATTCAAGAAGGCAGTTGTCACTCCTCTCATTAAGAAAGCATCACTTCCAAATGAGGATTTGCAAAATTATCGACCGGTATCAGGACTATGTTTCATGTCAAAATTGGTGGAGCGTGTAGTTGTTAAACAGCTCATGCAACATATCAATAGTAACAATCTTGATAATCCTAGGCAATCTGCATACAAAAGTGGTCACTCCACAGAAATCGCCCTGCTGCTTATCAAAAATGAGATCCATTTCTCACTATCACAGGGCGAGCCTACTGCATTGGTCTTACTGGATCTGTCAGCTGCGTTCAACACAATTGACCACCCGACTCTTCTTAATTGTCTTAAATCATGGTTTGGTGTGTCTGGCACAGCCTTGAAGTGGTTCACGTCCTATCTCAGCCACCGTTGCCAGGCAATTAAAATTGGGTCAACCCTCTCTGATTTGCATGAGCTGTTGTTTGGAGTACCACAAGGCTCCGTCCTTGGTCCTCTGCTGTTCTCCTTATACACCACTCCTTTGAGTAAGGTTATTGGAACGCATCCTGACATCAAATACCACTTTTATGCAGACGACACGCAGTTGTTTATTCATATCTCTCACAAAAATGCAGCCCTGGCTTTTAACAAACTGAATTCTTGTCTTCTGGATGTTCAAAAATGGTTGTCGTCAAGTATGCTCAAACTAAATCCTGACAAAACAGAGTTTATCATCTTTGGATCCCATGCACAACTCAAGAAATTAGATCCCTATCTCCCAGTTAAGATATTTGGTAATTTCATGCTTCCTGCAGTTGTTGTTAAGAACCTTGGTGTCTGGTTTGATGCTAATTTTTCCTTTGCTAACCATGTCCGCAATATTTGTAAGACATGCTTCATTCAAATTCGTGATCTCAGGCGGGTTAGAAAGCACTTGACTGATGAGGCTGCTATCCTGGCAGCTAATGCCTTGGTGAGCAGTCGCCTTGATTACTGCAACTCTCTCTTCAGGAGTCTGTCCAGTCTCAATATGCGTAAACTACAGTGTATTCAAAATACACTTGCCAGGATTGTCACAAACTGTAACAAATACACGCGGGCATCTCCTATTCTCAAACGACTCCATTGGCTCCCAGTTGAATCTCGCTGTATCTTCAAAACTGACACTCTAGTTTATAAGTTTCTTCACAGTGGTCATCCCAGTTACTTTGGTCCTCTTCTGCCCACTCGTTGCGGAAGATATAGTACAAGATACAACCATCCAGATAAAAGGTTCCTGGAGGTTCCTCAATTCTGTCCATCTGTACATAAATCCAAAAATCACTTTGGCCACAGCTTTGCTTTTGATGCCCCCACAGTCTGGAATCATTTGCCTAATGAGGTACGTTCTGCCCCAACTCTCACCTGTTTCAGGAAAAGGTTAAAATCATATCTCTTCCACAAGGCATTCCCACCTTAGCTTACACTCTATCCGGCGTCTCCGTGGTACTGGACTTGGCAACGGCTATGGACAGATGATTTCTTAAACTTGATTTTTGGTGTTGCGCCTTAGAGTCTGCCTAGTAGAGATTAAGCGCTATAAAAGTACAAAATAGAATATAATAGAATAGAACCATTATAAGCAGCTTATTATATGTGACAAAATTTTCTTTGCTTACTGTGTAATTGCAATTCCCTTCTTTAAGCCGGTATATTCAAATCCAAACTTTGTTTTCGGTAAATTTTTTATGAATTTTCTAATGTGCGGTAGTAGTGATTTACTGGTACATAAGAAACTAGGGATGGGTCGGTATGAAAAATATGTGCATCGGGAGGTCGCCAATGCAAAACCGTACCGATTCCGGGACTCCGCGTTTTAGTTTACCCCAAACAAACATGGACGTTTCCTCAACGACATCGCAATAAAAGCTCATAAATGCACAAAATATGTGATAAAAACGTATAATGTCTTCATATTTCTGGTTTCTTTCGAATATTTTAAGTCTTCCTTTATTTATATGAGTTGACAAGTGAAATTGAGGTTATAAAGTGTCGTAACCAAAACATGGCAGTTCTGCTGAATGTATTGCTTATGAGTCTGCAAATGGACGAAAATATGGGATAAAAGCTTATAATTTCTTCAGATTTTGGGTCTGTTTGTAATATTTTAACTCTTCCTTCCATTTTATGTGCTGACAAGCAAAGTGGCGGTTGTAAAATCTCATCACGGTATTTCAGTAAAATGCTCTCGATACCGGACCTACCGACTTATCCCTATAAGAAACCAACTAACTTATGTACAAAATATTTGAATATTTGACCAAATTGTCAATGGTATGACCAAATATTCTTATGGTAATTTTGCTGTTCATCTTCAGCCTTCAACAATGTATCTTGCCTTGTGACAGTCATGCCAGTAATTCAAGAACTAATTGAATTTTGTCAAAAGAAAATGAGACAAATTCTACAGCTGTTAACATTTTACATTTGTTTTTGATCTTCAGCCTAAGTTTTGCCATGATCTTTAAGTGCCACCACCTTGAAGATTTAAAACTCAGTGATGCTTCTCGAGCGTGGGATACGCGATATGTCGCGAGTTTTAGTACTATCCCACAATTTGGTATATTTGGCGCGTTTGGTAGAAGACACGATCCCGCATGTTTACAGAATGGAGGGGGGCCACGGTGGCAGAGTGGTAACACTCGCCTCCCACCTCTGCGGCCAGGGTTCGATCCCCGTCATGGCCGTAAGTGGGAAAGCTGGTAGTTGCTTGCCGTTGGTCAGCAGTTTACAGTACAGAACCCTAGGGAACTATATATGTACTGGTTTCCTCTGCCCTTCCAACTACCCGTCGTGATATGACCTGTACAGTGCTGAAAGCGACGTAAAACCCAAATAATCAATCAATACAGAATGGAGGGGCACCGATCGTTTCACAAGAATCCTTTAATTTTATCATCATGAAGGCTATATTTGGTCCTTTTTTTCAGTGAAAAATCTTATTTAATATGAAAACAAAACGGATACTAAAAAGTGGATGATTCAGACGCCATATACTAACAACAGTACTGTTGAACCAATTCGTACAGCATTTATGTATACAGAAATGCATTGTACATAGAGAGGCTACGGTACTTAAAAGTCATCTGCTGCATGTATAATGGTAATAGATTAGTATGAAGAGCACCCTGTGAGTGCAAATCTCCCCCACGCATGTTTGATTTTTTTTTATTAAATGGGAAAATCCAGGGGTCATATTTTACAACAATACATAGACCATTTCTAACTAAGATTTTAAGTATTTCTTAGATTTCAAGTAGGAAATTATGAAACTCAGCATTCCTAACTTTTGTTTTGTGAATACCAAGTCCAACAAAACACTTAAGTGAAAAACCTTCCCTTACTTAGATCTAAGGTCTCCTTATCTATGTGTTGTTGGAGAATACAGCCCCAGGTCTTTGATATTTTTTGATCCAGATAAGTAACAAAATTTAATGGGATCTAAGTTGGATCAGGTGCCATCTTCTCTTATTTTCAGGAAGATCCATACAGTAGCATCCAGCTAACAAACTAATAGACAGACAAATGGTTATGCATTTAATCCCTCTTTGGCGGAGGTACAAGTTCCCATTTTAATGACCAAGCCCCCACATTTTTGTGTGTGTGTGGTGGTGGTGGGGGGGGGAGAGAGAAGAAAAGAAAAACTATTGGTTTCCACTGAATTCTTACCTTTGGTCCAGGTTTAAATTTTCACATTCAGTGGATAAGTAGGTAGTGCTTGCTAAGGCCTTGTGGTTCAATATACAGAATATTGAGCAACCACTTTACACTGATTTCCCCCATCAGTAAAACTACCATAATCTGAACAACAAAGATGAAAATTAAACAAAATCCAATATGCATTTATGGTGCTTTACAAAAGCCATCAGCTGTGCCATCTTGAACAAGTTTAGTTCATTTAACATTTCTAATACATTCTCTGTGGTGTTTCTTTAACATATTACTGTCAGCTATTCTGACAATTAGAGTATATTTATTTTATGTATTACTGTATTTAGATAATCCAACAAGGTAACTGTATTGGCCCAACATGCTGTTGTAGATATTCCAGCAGAGACGAGTGGACTCCTCTTTGGTACTGGGCTACCTGTTGAGTCTGCCTCAGCAAGAAGCTCTGGAGAGACTGCAAAAGATTACACAGAGAGCAGGCCACAGCTATAAGAAGGTCCTGGTGAGTTAGCAATAATTGACTAGTTGTTTGGAGGAATAAAATGTGGGGAAAATCACTCCTTTTTGTTCTGTAGAAGCTATTTCTTCTTTTTTTTCTTTGAATATTTGCTCAAAATGTAGTGGAAATCTACACTGTTTTTTTTTATTGTTTGGAGAAAATTGTGCAAATTTTAGCTGTTTTTAATGTATTATCAAAAATCGAGATTGTAAATCAGTACTTGTGTGCACATATTTTTGTGAGTCTTTGCAAATTGTTAAAGTCATTGTAAAATTCAGAAAGTGTATTACATTAGCAGTAGAATAATGGCTTTAAACTCTTAAATCTTGTATTTGAGTCATTGTACATGATGGATGAGAACCTACCGGTCTTAGTTAAGTTACCAACTTTTACAGTCATAAATACAATCTATGTCGAGATGCCGGAAATACTCTTGTCTTAAATATGACGTGAGATGTTGAATGGACCTGTAGCTCTGACCTTATTGTTTCTCAGGAAATGTCTCGTGTGGGTACCAAATTGGCAGATCTCTGTAAACAATCAAAGGTGAAGGTCGTGTGCAAAGAGGTAGAAACCAATGCTCTGTGGGGTGATCGGTTGGCTGGTTTCAAGGTAAGGGTCTATTCATTTATAATGTCAATGCAAAAAGCTCAACATATATTCTGAAAACCATGTGATATTGGTATCTACCTCTACTACATTTTTTCTGCAACTCTATTAAAATCAATCTATTAAGAATAGCAGATTTAATCTCATTTGGTTTTTAGGAGGGAAATTATACAAATGTATTTACTTGATGCACCTAGTGAAGGCAACATTCCATGCTTTTAATGGGGACAATTGTAGTGAAAAGTAGTGGTATGACAGTGATGGGTGCAGTTCACATCATTTTTCTGTTTCTGGCTCACATGTTGATTGTCTTCAAAGGGAAAATACTTGTATTACCATTTCCTGCACTACCTTAGTTAAAAAAAGAAAGAAAAAGTCCATTCAGAGCAGACCTCCTCCAAGCCTGATACTTTCAATATGGCTTGAGGGCAGTGATACAAAAATCCTTTAAACAATTCCTAGATCTAACCCTTTTTCTAGATCACGATCAAAATTTAATCATCTGTTCCCTGTGTTATTGTCAATGTTCCCTGAAAATTCTGTCAAAATCTGTCCTCAATTCTTCAACTTATTTTGCAGACAAACAATCACAATACAAATTACTTATACCTCCTTGTCAAAGGTTAAGCCTTAGGCTTATTAATACTAATTGCAGAAAGGGGAGTATCTGATCAAGTTGTTAAAAATGCATGGTGAATTTTGCTACTGTATGCATGATATGCCAGTAAAGAAACCTCTTACTTTTCTGAGAATTATGAAAAGGTTTGACAAAATTTGTGATTTTTGTGTCTCTTGTATAAAATTTATTTCATGTAGCACAGAATACCTTGAAAAATTTTAGTTCTTTTACTCAGTTATAAGGAGTATCCTGAGTGTCACATGTACACTGCTTAATTGTCTGCTTCTTATTCTACCGCATATCTTACAGATCTCCTTTAAAGATGCATTTAATGCGACGACACTGGAAAAAGAGAATCTCTTGCCGTTGTTAGCACAGACTGAGGGAGTGGATGTCCACATGATAAGAGAGTATTGCAGGTATTTATTGCTACACAGATAACCACAACTCAAATATCAACTCCCAAAAGTAAACTCAATGCTGCATATATTTAGTTCCTGCGGCAGTGGCTCTATATCTCGTGTTTTGGACTCAAACAAATAAACTCACAAGCCACAGTCTTGGAAATCTAAGTTCTCATGATTTCCTTATTTCCTGTTTCAGAGACTTCCAGTTGAACCAGGACAAGGCTCTGTTTATCTATATCAAGAATCTACTCAAACCCACCACCTCCCAGGCCAGTGGAGAGGGGGAGGACCGGAGTGGAGTTACCGCACAACTGACCCCAGCCTCTCTGGCCATCCGTTACATTGAGTGTCCTGACTTCTTACAGGAGAAACTTAATGCTCTGATTAATAAGGTGAGAAGGAAACACATAAATCAGCTGGTAAGCAAAGGTACCTTGGGTGATAAGAAAGAGAAATCAAATGAAAAACAAAGATAAATCAGGCGATCATCAGGTGAGAATCAAAAGATTTAAGGTAAATTATATGAGAAGCAAAAGAACGTGGGTGACTGTAAGGTAAATTGATTGAGAAGTAGAGATCAATCAGGGAAAATCAGGGAATTTTGAAAAGTTTTGATCCACTTCTAATGATTCGGTTTCAGATTTATACTTGAGTTTTGCATACTTCTCTCTCATTCTGGATTCTCTTCATTTTACACGTTGTTTGCAGATTGATATGTACGACTATGAACGTCTGGCATTTGTTCTGACCGAGTTGAATCGCCTTGGCTCCACTCAAATCACAGAGAAAGGCCTGTCACTTCTCAATTACATCACTCCCTACAAGAGAGTTGCACCACCTAGTGAGTATGAGATGAACTATACCGAGGGCTCTGATGAGGAGCAGTTGTATGGTGGTCAAGTCTGGTCACCATTATCCAAAGTGAGGCTGCCGCTACACCCGTTCTTGTGGGGAGAGCCATGGAAGATCATCACGCCAGAACTGAATGCAGATACAGTGTCTTTGTGGGTGAAAGTGGCGGATACCTTGGGGTTGTCACAGGTATGAGAACAGAACATACTCCATGTATATTGCTAATATTCATGGTATGACATCTACAGTATCTTGAGAGTAATAATAAATTCTAGTCAAAATTACCTTGAAATAATTTAAAACAATGTACAGATACTGTGTCTTTGAGTCAATAGTGGGGATTGTTATATAGAAACAGGACAAAATGACCATAGCATTGTAACAGGTTTAAAAGGAGTCGGGAATTGGGATTAAGGTTGGATAATTGATAATTCAGATGATAGAGGTTGGACTGTACATAGCCAAACTGATATTGTGTTGAAAGTTGACAGAGTTCTTGTTAAGGGGAAATACATGGCTGGTCCTCATAACCCTTTTTCAGATTAAAATTTTGCCTAGTTAAGTAGAAATAAGGGTCTGGCAATATGATACACTTGTGTATATTTCTAATGCGTTTTGGGGTTTCACCTGTACAGTATTTTAAGAGCGATGATAAATTTAAAATCAGTGGATCACTTATCAGAGAAGTCAGAATATTATATATTGAGTAAAACACTTCAGTGACTATAAAATATCTACAGCTCATTGAATGGCCTGTCACTCAGAACAAATTTCAATATGCCAGCCCATAATTTGAAATTTTTGCTATTGAACAAAATTCACAAAGGAAAGAAAATCCTCTATCAAGAAAAAGTCACCTGTCACTGATGGTCTCACGTCAACTTTAAAACCATTAACAACCATTAACCATTGATAATAGGTGTTACATGACCTCTGACATGGAAACAAATACAGTAGACCTATTATCTGAACCGGTTGGGAAAGTGAGATATTTTTTGCACAATTGAAGGTTTATAAAATAGAAGAGTAGTTTTACTATAAAACCATAGGAAACTAAAAATTTTAGCGAGTGGGAATGAGTTCATAAAATCAAATATTTGGATAATAGAAGGTTGGATAATAGAGGTTCTCCTGTGGTTTATTTTTTCTGGACTATGACCTGGTGGTGAGAGAGTGTACCCATTTACTAAACTTAGATAGTTGGACAAAGTACAACGATAATGTTCACAGAATATACACTGTCAAGATGTTGGTATATCAGGCAGTGACTTTTCCAATGTGTAATGTAAAATCAGATTTAGCTGAAGAAATGTGAGATATTACAGTACAAATACCTGGCCTGTTTATGGCCCATAATTACACCCCACTCTATTGTTTTGCAGGATCAGATCTATGTGATTACCATCAGAAATCTGGTCCAGGCCCACATTGTGTCTGGCCAGGCTGCGTCCAGTCAGCAGAAATCAGGTCATGTGGCCATGGACAAATCCAAGTGTAATTGGAGGGAGGACTCTATTGATGAAGCCTTCTTTGAGCAGGTCAAATCTTTGCTTCTCAAAGTGAATAATGGGGAGCTGGCTGTGGCTTGTACAGGATTCGTGGTCAAAGAGCTGCCCATGGGTAAGTGAAAGAGAATAAGTAGCAGTAGTCATTGTGAGATGGTACTTGGATTTCTGTTTGCAGTACAAATTTTTGAAAGCCACTGTGAAAATTTCAGAAATTCATAAATTATTTCAGAATGTATGAGACAGTGTTTGGGATATTGATAGTTAAAATACACAGCGGTATAAACTGGAAAAATATTTAAAATACAGTGTTAGTGGAAATAATGTTAAAATTCACATTTTTGGGATCAAGATTGAAATCTAGTAAATGTCTTCATCGTATTTTTGGTCATAGAGGCAGATAAATGGTGTAATATTAAGACACATAGAATTATAGAAGGTGCAGCATTTGTATTCAATCTCTATTATCAAAACATACTTAGGAGTTGGGAGTATAAGAATTTGTTCGGATAATGGAAGGTTCACTGAATAAAGAAGTGCGTAGATTTCAGAGTTGTGGAAATGACTGTATAATAGAAGTTTTGCTGTTGTTTATCATTCTCATTTTTCACCTCTTATCTTGTTATCTGTTTAGGAGCAGAAAAAGTAGCAGCATTAAGAGCATCCATGGGTCTGGCCCAGAAATGGATGGAGGCTTGCCCTGAAAAGGTTTGTACAGCTTTTATTTTTTACAATCAGAATTTAAGTCAACCCCTTGTAGATCCTTTCAGTTGATTCTTTAACAATTTCTTTTGGGAGACTGATACAAAAAAGTAGATTTTTTATTATTTTTTTCTTGCTCACATGATTTTAACTTTAGATTTGGTGAGTAAAAAACACCAATGACCTTGAACTATACTAAAGAAAAACCCCAACTTGTGTCTGCAGATTATAGAGTTATGTATTTAGAATAGGACTAATTCCATTAATCTTCTGACATTAATTGTTCTCTGTAAATACTAAATACTATTTTAGCATTTTTACCCCACAGCCCTTAAGGGCTGTCAGTGTATGGTTTTCACCCATGGTGTAGGAAGTTCATACTTGGTAGGGACATTGGTTAGGGCGTGTAGGTGTGCAACGTCATGGTTTGACCGTGATTTGACCTTGCCGCAGTGACCTTCAGTTTGAAAATCTTGTCCGGGCTATATCTCGGAAACCGTAAGGTGTAAGAAGTTGATACGTGGCAGGAACATTATTTAGGGGTTGTAAGTTTGCAACAAAATGGTGTGACCTTGATTTGACCTTGCCGTAGTGACCTTGACCTTTAAAATCTTGTCTGGGCTATATCTCGGAAACTGTAAGGTGTAGGAAGTTGATTCTTGGCAGGCACATTATTTAGGGTGGGGTGTAGGTGTGCAACGTCATGGTATGAGCTTGATTTGACCTTTAAATCTTGCTGTAGTGACCTTGACATATAAAATCTTGTCCGGGCTATATCTGGGAAACCGCAAGGTGTAGGAAGTTGATACTTGGTAGGGACATTGGTTAGGGGGTGTAGGTGTACAACGTCATGGTGTGACCTTGATTTGACCTTTGGCTTTGCTGTAGTGACCTTGACCTATAAAATCTTATCCAGGCTATACCTCAGAAACTGTAAGGTGTAGGAAGTTGATATGTGGTAGGGATATTGGTTGGGGGCTGTAGGTGTACAACATCATGGTATAACCTTGATTTGACCTTTGACTTTGCTGTAGTGACCTTGACCTATAAGATCTTGTCTAGGCTATATCTCGGAAACTGTAAGGTGTAGGAAGTCGATACTTGGTAGAGATATTGGTTGGGAGTGTAGGTGTGCATCATCATGGTGTAGTCCTGATTTGACCTTTGACCTATTTATAGTTAGTTTATGTACTTTTGTATAATTGTGCTATTTCCATCGACAGCTATACTCCAATTAATAAAATTTACAGCTTTGGAATTTTTAGTTTACTTATTAATTCTGTCATCTTGCTATTGAAATGTCTTGATTTAATACTTTATCTTTGCATACGTTTTCTGAAAGTATCCAGATCTTTGTACTGTTTCACTACTTATATATTTCATGGTGTTGAAAACTATTTCCCCAGGCTGTGTGGGATGGGCATCTCTGATGCTATTTTTATGTGTTTGATATGAAGTTAGTTTATTTCTCACATATTTCCCATAAAATCATGTTGCTTCCATTAAACAGATAAGTATATCACATGTTTCACTGGCATGATACATAGTAACCCTTACCTTGATTTTACTGATAAATGTTCCATATAGTCTATAGCTGTTCATACATATAAATGTTCATGTTTGTTGTTTGAATTTATTTTCCGACAGTCTCCCAACTGTGAGCAACACTAGGAAATGGCTGGTTTCTCAGAAAACAGTAGCTTTTACTAGTTAATCTCCCATTTACTGATTTACATTATTTCACTTTGCTTGCATATAGTCCCCAGAGCGAGAGAGAGCGAAGGAGGCATTTGTGCGGTTTTCTGACATCAACCGGCGTCTGTCCACAGAACAGGTGCTTTTCAGACATAACCTTGGGGAGGAGCATCTACTCAGCCTCTCAAACCAGCCGGCAAAACTCATCTTCACCCTGTATGAACACCCATCTATAATACGCAGGAGGGCAGGCAGCAGAATACTGGATAAGCTACCAGGTAATGGATTAGTTATTAAATGGTCTCTTGATGTATACTATGCCATGTCTTACTTGTTTCAGATGCATTAAAACCACCTTTTTTCAGCAGACCTTTACCTACCTAATATTCTTAGTTTCCCAGTGTCCCCATGATTAATAAGAGGTGCTTGTAAAGCTCTTTTTGATGCTTTTGAGAGATCCAAGTGGTTAGCAAGTTTGATGTTTAATCACGTGACTCTCAAACCCAGCTCCAAACAACAATTCAGATATGATGAGGACATGATCTGATATTATGGTTTGGGTGCCGAAAAGGAAGTAAAATATCAACTTTGACTGATTGGTTAATCATTAATTTGGTGTCCGTTTCAGCACACAGTTTCAATTGTACGTATTGTATCCTGACAATTTTTATACAGCAATTCTTATTTTTATTGCGTAAAATAGCCTTACCTTATCCTCACAAGTGCTTGTTTGGTTTTGTGGAGCAAAACGCATCGACCGACAAGAATTTTTGAAGGAAATATTCTTGTCACGAGAGGTGACCCCTTGTCTGCGCATGTCCGCGCTTGCGCAGTAGTCGTTGTTGACAGACGAATGTCGAGAGTTCTTCATTATATTTTTGGTCGATGTGGGAGCAACACGTATTTTTTCTTATTATCGCCCATATACAGATGAAAGTCTATGAAGTTTTGAAGCGTGCAAGCGTGCACCTACCTGTAGTTATCCATTATTCGACTGGTACTACCACTATTCTGCCTCCCTTGTCCTGAAAAGGGTCAGAATAAGATGTTGTGCAAAGAGATGTGGCTGTAAAGTCTTCAGTGGAAGATGGTGTGTATCTTCCACTGTACTCGCCCATTATTCGATTGGAACTACCTCCTTGTCGGTGAAAGGGATGCCGAGAAGATTTTGCTGTAAAGTTTTCAGTGGAAAACAACGAAGAATGCAGTTGGCTTTGCAACGGAGGTTGTAGATTCCTTACTGTGGATGGAGCGCCACTCTGGTACAGTAACAGGTCTCCCTCCAAAAGAACGACTACAGAAACGTATTATTTTATTGCGTTAATACATCCTATCCAATGGACAATTGCTTATCCGGTCGGCGCAGACCGGCCCGCCAAACGCCAGAAAAAGACGTCCTGTGTTACCACTGGCTGGCCGGTCCGTAGTACTGTGCACTCCCCAGATGGCGCCTCGTACTTCCTTCCTGTCTAGACAACCTGACGTCATAGCATCTTTTTCGTTTGGCGCGTGTACTGTGCAGACGTAGTTTCTACAATCTCCAGTTTTTTTAAAGAAATGTGTGCATTATGGCGGATTTTCAACCTCATATGTGGATATTTTCAGTGTAGAAGTGTTATCTACTAATCAAGCACGGATTTACATCTAGAAATCTGCTGGAAACACTCCCTAGTTGACTCAATTTAGTGTTGATGATAGGGCAGTAATCGACGAGAAATATCAAGGCAGCCATTTTGCTAGTTTCCTCCCATTCAACCATTGTGTTGTTAGGGGCAGATCAACAATATTGAGGAATTAAACATACTATTTACAGGTATTTTTATCTGTGTCTTTTGTTTTGAATGAATCTTCTGTAACCTTCCAGCTACAGTAACCATAGTAACGTCTTTCTAGTACTAAATAGAACTCACGGGAAACTTCAGTCTACGTAGTTTTGAACCCTGCAAGGATTTCCCCTATGAAGGGTGCATTCTTCATCAGAGCGCACTGGTACAGACTTCTCTGCTGTAAAGCATCAGTCACACCAGCCTAGCTCGAGTATTTTTTCATCAGAAGCAAGAGATGAATTCTTCAGAGCGCACTGGTCCAGACATCTTTGTTGTAAAGCATTAGTAGTCGGCCGGTAAGCTTATATATATATGTACACCTACATAGAAGGAATTTCATCAGAAGAGCATGAAGTTTGATCTCCCGTCTACTCTGATATCAGTCCCTCCCTTGCAGACCCGGCTTTGTTGTCGGTAGTGGGGGTTGTGGATGGCCAGTTCACTGGTTTTATCACGAAAGAAAGAATTTCATCTACAGAGCGCACTGGTCCAGGCTTCTCTGCTTTAAAAGCATCAGCCGGCCGGCCAGCTCAAAAGAACGCGACCTCTGACGTCATATCCAGTCAGCCAATCACGTGTCCTTCTGACTAATCACGAAGCAGGTCACCTGTTTTCACCGACCAGGAAGGTCGGAAGTGCGTTCTTTCAAAACTCACGTCTACTGTGATTCCAGTCCCTGCTTTGCAGACCCGACCTTGTTGTCAGTAGTGGGGTTTTGTGGACTGTAAAGTTGCCGGTACGGCATCACACAAAGAACGCGAATACTGACGTCATCTCCAGTCAGCCAATCGCGTGTCTTTCTGACCAAATACCGAAGCTGGTCACGTGTTTTCACCGACCAGGAAGGTCGGAAGTGTGTTCTTCAGAACTCACGTCTTCTGTGATTCCAGTCCCTGCCTTGCAGACCCGGCTTCATTGTCGGTAGTGGGGTTTGTGGATGAGCAGAATACTGCGCATTTGCTTGTTTAAGTATCACAAAAGAACGTCACAACTGACGAGCTCCAATCAGCCAATCGCGTGTCTTTCCGACCAGCAAGCTGGTCACGTGACACACCGAACACCAAGTGTTTCTAAAAATAGTTCACAAGGGGTTTCCCAGTAACTGTCAAATCTACAAATAAGACGTGCGATTTAAGAAATACTTTAATTAATGGGGGAAACCTACAGCAAGCTGAATTCAACACAGATGATAGTTGTAAAATTGCTTTAGCAACTGTGTACAGAGTGTACTGACTGGTAACACAGTTTTGTACACTTCAACAACTGGTTACAGAGTGTACCGACTGGTACTGGCTACACAGCCTTGTACACTTGCTCCAACAACTGGTTACAGAGTGTACCGGCTGGTACTGGTTACACAGCCTTGCACACTTGCTTTAACAACTGGTTACAGAGTGTACCAACTGGTACTGGCTACACAGTCTTGTACACTTGCTTCAACCTACTGGTTACAAAGTCTACTAACAGGGTGTTGGCTACACAGTCCTTACTGTACAGTGCTTCAACCCAACTGGTTACACAAACAAAAAAAAAAACAAAAAACAAAAAAAACAAAAAAAAAAAGCTGGCTAAATATAGACCAGTGGCTGTCAAAATTCATGGATGACCCCAGTCTGCTAGTTTTTTGTTACAGAGAATTACTAGTTACAGTAAAGTACCGAGTATGGAGCCCGGGTACCGGACAGAGTTACCTCAGGCTTATTTGGTTACAGAGAATTCTTAGACCGGTCAGTGGTCTTGGTGATATGACAGGGATATGACAGTGTCCCTTATCACATCTCTCAACAACCTGTTATCGGTGCTGGACTTGACTGGAGAGATAATAAATTTTGTCATCATGTCTGGCCAGGGGTCAGACATCTCACAAATGACAATTGCTCTGTAAATACTGCACCTTGCAGGCTGCTGGCCCAGGGCGAAGAGTCTATTAATGTGAAAATTTGTGTCAGCCCCACTGGACCACAATAAGAACAGAGAGACTGTTAACCTGGATCATTGTCACCAGACCGGACCAGTGTCCGGAGGGACAGAAAATGTTTGTCAGAATACCAAATGTCCCAAATGTGGCACACAGTCTGCCTATAGGTTCCAAACTAAGCCCTTTTTGGGAACGTAGGAAGCCTTGGGGGCTGGACCCTAGGTAATACAACTGTTGAAGGAGGGATACCCATGTCCATATACCTATACAAGAACAATCCAGGAAATGCCTGAGATTTCACATCCAAGGTCGGGCATACCAGTTCAAGGCCCTGCCATTCGCTTGGTCCACAGCACCTTTAGAGTTCACCGTGATACCAAAGCAGGTGAAATTGATAGCCATATACAAGGATTTAAGAAGCCACCAGTACCTAGATGACTGGTTGGTGAGAGCCAGATCCCACCAGGCTTGTCTCCAACATACACAGGAACTAGTAAATAATGTGTCAGCAACTAGGTTGGCTGATGAACGTAGAGAAATCAGAGCTGGAGCCCAAATAAGACTTCGATTTTGTAGGCTACCAGTTCGACTTCAGGTCTGATCGGTTCCGACCGACTCTGGACTGGTGACAGAACCTTCAAGAGACTGTTAAAAGTGCTATCCCTACCGGCTTGCCCGGTCCGGGAATTCGTGTCCTTGATAGGTTACTAACATCTACAGAAAAGCATGTTAATCTAGGCAGACTTCATATGAGACCCATACAGTGGCATCTCAAAAACAACTGGAGGGTATCCAGAATCACTGCAAAAGGTGATCCAAGTCCCCAGGTCCCTGCACCCCCATTTACAATGGCGGCTGAAGGAAGACAATGCACTTACAGGCCAACCATTACACCCAATAAAACATGCTCTGCAAATATTTACAGACGCATCAATAGAAGGGTGGGGCGCTCACTTAGATGAGCACTTGGCAAGAGCAACCTGGTCCCCTGTGGGAAGCAATTTGTATTTGTATTTCTGGCTTTAAAAGAGTTCCAAGACCTTTGCTCAACAAGATAGTACTTGTAGCAACTGACAACACCACAGTAGTGTCATACATAAAGGAAGGAGGAATGAGGTAGGGCCCACTTTGTGCCCTACTATGGAGAATCTTGACCTGGTGTACCAGGAAACAAGTGACTCTAAAGCACGACACATTCCAGGCCGGTCTAATATGGTAGCAGACAGGCTGTCCAGGCTAGGCCAGACCATCCCAACAGTGGTTTCTCCTTCCAGAGGTCTTCCACTCTATGCAGTAGGTGGCACCGGCCCAAAATAAACTTATTTGCCACGAGGTTCAACAACAAGTCGCCTCTGTTTTGTGTCACCGGTACCGGATCCCCTGGCCACAGCAGTGGATGTGCTCAGTCGGCCATGGTAGGATCTAAAAGCATACACCTTCTCACCATCAACCAGATTGGGCAAAGTGGTGGAGAAGTTGCAAGACTTAGCATGTAAGAGAATCATTCTGATTGCTCCGGGGTGGCCCAACATGCCTTGGTTTTGGGATCTAGTGGCCATGTCCAGCCACATCCCACTGAGCCTACCCAATCTGTCCAGCCTGTTCACAGCCATTCGATCAGATCCCTCGCAGAAATCTGACAAATCTTAATCTCCATGCAGGGCTCCTAGAGCCTCAGCAATCGAGAAGCAGGACTTGTCTGAGGCAGTGGCAGCAAGAATTGAGGCTCCTCAAAGGGGGGTCAATCAGATCAGTCTATGAGGCAAATGGGTCATTTTTTACCAAGTGATGTATCATTCATCAGGTGGACTTCGGGCACCACCTGTAAAGTCAGTTGTTTACTTCCTTAGGTACCTGTTTCAGGACAGGAAGTTGCAGCCCAGTACCATTGATGGTTACAGGTCAGCCATTGCCGATAATCTAGAATTTGCCCATCAATGTTAGTAAGGATGAAAATCTCACTCGTCTCCTGGATAGCTTCCACTGAGACAGACCCAAAGGCCGGAGGGGAACCCCCTCCTGGAACCTCTCCCTGGTTTTTGCACCAGCTGACAAGGTTCATTTTCAACCAATTAAAGGCCTCCTTGAAGCATTTGACCTTCAAGGCAGTTTTCCTCTTGGCCCTGGGTTCGGGCAAGCGTAGAAGTGAGATACATGCTTGGCAAACAGCCCAGCACCATTGATGGTTATAGGTCACCCATTGTTGATAAACTGGAAATTCACCCTTCAACATCAGTAAGGACGAAAATCTCGCTCGTCTCCTGGATAGTTCCCTCAGAGACAGACCCAGAGGCAGGAGTGGCATACCCTCCTGGACCTTCTTACTGGCCGTGCACCAGCTAAGAATCCATTTGATCCAATCAAGGAGGCCCCCCTTGAAGCATTTGACCTTCAAGACGGTATTCCTCTTGGCCCTTGGGTCGGGCAAGTGCAAAAGTGAGATTCATGCCTGGCAAAACTGATATATTGGACACCAATCCGATTAGTCAAAGGTGTCCCTGTATCCATCACCCGGCTTTCTATCCTAGAATCAGCTGGCCATAGAGTGTCCAGTGTGGCCCCTGGGGTTATAACAGCCCTGGCCCCGACTCTAGATAGATCCCTCAAGTCTGACAGGTCCCTCTGTCCGGTCAGAGCATTGTGCTACTATTTGGACAGGACCTCAGACATCAGGCAGAATAAGGAGGTGGTTTTTGTCTCCTTTAAGAAAGGTTTCAACAAAGACATCTCACCTGCCACTATCTCCTCTGGGATCAAGCAGACTGTGATCCTATGTTATGAGCTCTCTGACCAGGAGGCCCACTTTTAACATCAGGTTAAAGCCCATGATGTCAGGGCCTTTGCTGGGAGTCTCCTTAGATCCAATCTTGTCAGCCTGCCAATGAAGTCACTATACCTTCACACAGTTCTATATGAAGGGCGGGGCTTGGGCTGATTCAGAGCTTTACCAATTGGGCTCGGTAGTGGCTGCTCAGCAGATCCACAAGTGGCCCTTAGATTAAGGAGATTTTTATATGTGCATAACAGTTTCTTCATGTACATAAGAATTAAGTGTGGCGTGCTTCCTTTGGGAGGTTTATTTGCATTCTGGGACTGAACTCACCCCTCTCTTCCCCTACCTCAGAGCAGGTCTGCAAAAAAAGGGGGGGGTGACGGCGGTATAGCCCCGGGTAACCGGCTGCTGGCAACCGACCATGGCCTTGCAGGGTTTCCTGACCTTAAAGTCAACCCAGGCCTGGACCTATAGGTCTCCTGACGAAGTCAGCCTAGACCGTAGGTTAAAATTTGCTATTACTTGTGAGTTCACATAAGTCCCTAGTAACTTACCCGCCGACCAAGCGGTAGTTATTCAGCAATTGTCCATTGGATAGGATGTATTAACGCAATAAAATTGCAAATTTACTAAGTAAATTAAATTTTTATAAGTTAATACCCTATCCAATGGACACACAAGACCCTCCCACCGACCCCGCTATCAGCTTACTAGGGGTCTAAGAGGTTTAGACAACGAAAAAGATGCTATGACGTCAGGTTGTCTAGACAGGAAGGAAGTACGAGGCGCCATCTGGGGAGTGCACAGTACTACGGACCGGCCAGCCAGTGGTAACACAGGACGTCTTTTTCTGGCGTTTGGCGGGCGGGTCTGCGCCGACCGGATAAGCAATTGTCCATTGGATAGGGTATTAACTTATAAAAATTTAATTTACTTATTAAATTTGCAATTTCATTGCGTTAATACATCTTACCTACCAGACGATAGCTATAGCCCGGCGCCAGCCGGTCCCGCCAAACGAAAGAAAAAGACGTCCCGGGTTTCACCCCCGGCAGGACCGGCACACTACAATCCACTCGCCAGGTGGCCTAGTTCCTGCCTCACTCGCCAGAGGGACGTGACGTCATAGCATCTTTTTCGTTTGGCGCGATATTTAAAGTTGTGGATTTTTATCTGTGAACTCTTTAGTTTTTATATTGTGTTATATCTGTTTAATTTGTGTCGGAAGTGTTGCCATTAGTTAACTGTTCTATCATGGCATCTCCAGGACAGAAAAAGGGTGCGTGTGGCCATATTATGGCTTCATTTGACAAACATAGTAGGTGTGCGCGTTGTCGCGAGAAAGGACAGGGTGATGACCCTTGTGTTCAAAATCTGCAGTGTGACTTTTGCAGTGTCCTTACCCCGGAGCAAGTGCTCAAGTTAAGTACTCCTACCTATAAACTCAGAAAGGAAAAGGCTAAAGCAAAGGAAGTGTTAGTCAATCCGTCTTCTGTGGTAGTACTTGATGCCCAGCCAGAACAAGAACCTGCTGTATCTGTTTCTTCTGCTCCGGATTTGTCCCTTCCTGTGCCTCAGTTTAAGAAAGATCTTCAGGAACTGGACGAAAAGTGGGCCACTCGTATGGCCAGGCTTGAGGCACTTATCACTTTAGGACATCGCTCCTCACCTTCTGTACAAAATCCAACATTTTCTCCGGTCAAAGTACCGGTCTCTCATGCTGCCCCAGCAGGTGCTCTTTCCCAGACACCCTTTTTTGTCTCTACTTCGGCTTCTTCCGGCCCAGCCGGTCCGGCTGTTGGCCCGGATGAGCCTAGAGATCAGGATTTTTCAATTGCTGACAGACAATCTCCACTTCAAAACCTCTACCCGGAAGCAGAACCTATGTTTAAACACCCTGCTCCGGTGGCTACTGTGTCGTCAGCTGCTATGTCTGCTTCCTCTCAAGCTGCATTTCAACAACCTTCTTCCGGCTCCGGGCCGGTCACCTTCCGCGATGTCAATCCTCAGGAAACATTTGAAGAGGGTGAGTTATCTGACGCAGAGGAATCCCCAGACTTAGAAACCTCAGACCCGGACCGGGTCCTCAGTGAAGATCAAAATTACCGCGAGACTGTGAGAGGCGTCCGCGCGTTCATGGGATGGACACACATTCCTGACCTGGAGTTTTCTCCTCAATCCCGCACTGATAATCCTTGGGCAGGTCACCGTTCTCAACCTGTGGGCAAGATTTCTGTGGATCTTCCTCCGGAAGATTGGTTGTGCCGAAAACTAGAGACTCTAAACCTTGTACTGATAGAAGGATATCCTTCAAAATCTAGTGATCCAGGTGGCCTGCATGTGGACCAATTCCTCAGACCCCCCAAATCCCAGAGCAGATGGTATGGGATACACCCGGCGGAGCCTACAGATCCAACTAGGCCGGGTAAATCAGTGAATTCTTGGCCAAATGATGCGGCGCAGATAAATAGTTCATTCCCCAGGATTTCAACCATATCTTCTGCATCTCCTCAGCCTCCATCCCGCCCACTATCACAAGACACTATGCGTAAGTGGGAGAAAGCAGCAAAAGAGTCTTCATATATTTGCAACCAGTCAGCGGGGTTTAATCGCTGTATTACCAAAATACAGGATGCCTTCCAAGAACAATTGCATATTTTACAAAGTGAACTTAAGAAAGGCAAGTCTTCTGTCAAAGCTCAAGGTGCATTGGATGAACTTTTGTATTTATCTTCATTTAACCAGAATGTCAGTTTCGCCATGGGTAAATCTCTACAACATTTGGCAGACTTTACATTTGTGCAGATGGCAAATTTGACCCTACTCCGTAGGGATTCATACTTGGAAGCTGTGAGACCGGGGATTAAACCAGATACTTTCAATTCCTTGAGAAATTGCCCCCTGAATGGATATGGGCTATTTCCAGATGCTGCTATTAGAAAAGCTGAGGATGAAATAAACCAATTAGAAGCTTCCCGACGTACTTCCCAGCCCGGCCCGGGCCGCGGGGGGTTCGCCGGTAGAGGCAGAAAACAGAGATACCAACCCTACAGTACTGGTTGGAAACCTCAAGACACTGCTAAAACAACTTCTCAAGCCGGAAAGGAACTACCAGCTTGGAAAGCGTTTGGTTCCCGCAATAGAGGCCGGGGCAGAGGCCGGGGTGGTCAACCCGGACGTGGTACCAAGATGGCTCATGAGAAGACACAGTATAAATGACAATTACTGCAAGTCAAGTCCGGTGCCGGTGGCCCGGCCAGTCAGTTCTGTACAAAGTGTCATAACAAGAAACTCTTTTGTATCTGTTCCAACAAATGTTTCTTATCATGTTGTATGTCGTGTACCTACTGTAACAAGGTGGCAGTCGCAAAAGAAAGACGTAAGACCAAAATCAAAGATCAAAAGTCAAATAAAGTGTGTGAAAAGTGCTTCTTTTGTCGGTCACTTTGTTTCTGCTCCAAATGTTCCAAATGTCCCCAATGTTGCAAGTGTCCAACCAGTGGGGGGACGTCTTCAGAGTTTTTGGGAAATATGGGCTCACAAGGGTGCAAACCCAAAAGTAGTGTCCATATTAAAGGAGGGTTATGTTCTTCCCTTCAAAGTAAGACCTCCCTTAGTAAGGGATCCCCTGATAGTAAGTGGCTATGCAAACCCCATCAGAGACTCCCACTTGCAAGCAGCTGTACAAGCTCTGATCGAGAAAAAGGCAGTAGAGAGGGTCAGGGTTCAAACCTCACTAGCCTTTTTCAACAGACTGTTCATTGTCCCAAAGCCGAACCACAAGTGGCGGCCAATCTTGGATCTCAGTACTCTAAATCAGTTTTTATGCGTAAAAACATTCAAAATGGAGACTCCAGAGACAATCTGGACCTCTCTACAACAAGAGGAGTGGGTGACATCGCTAGACTTCAGCGACGCCTACTTCCACATCCCAATTCACTACACATCCCGAAAATTCCTCAGGTTCCACTTTCAGAACCAGTCGTACCAGTTTCGGGCACTTCCCTTTGGCCTGTCAACAGCTCCCATGGAGTTCACTGGTGTGGTCAAAGAGGTCAAGTTAATGGCTCAGTCACAGGGTATAAGAATCCACCAGTACCTAGACGACTGGTTGATTCGAGCCCCTACCAAAGAATCTTGCCACCAGGGAACCCAATCCCTCCTAGCCCTCTGCCAGGAGTTGGGCTGGATGGTAAACATGCAAAAATCAGAACTGGAACCCCAACAAGTCTTCGACTTCGTAGGCTACCAGTACGACCTACTCAACGGAGTAGTCAGGCCTACTCAAAATCGTTGGGAAACCCTTCAACAGAAAATAACAGTGCTTTTACAGAACAGATCTTGCCGAGTGAGAACTTTCATGTCTCTTATAGGTCTTCTCACTGCGACAGAAAAACAGGTGACCCTAGGCAGACTGCACATGAGACCTATTCAGTGGCACCTCAAGAAACACTGGAGAGTCCCAGAATCTCTGGAAAAGGAGATCCCAATTCCGAGGTCTCTCCATCAGTACCTGCAGTGGTGGACCCAAGAGGAAAATGTCCTAAAGGGTCAGCCCTTACACCCCCTGCGACACGCAGTTCAAATCTTTACAGACGCCTCAAAAGAAGGCTGGGGTGCTCACTTAGGCGACTTCACAGCAAGCGGTACTTGGTCAGTGCCCGAAAGCAAGTTGCACATAAACTTCTTAGAACTAAAAGCCGTGTTGTTAGCACTAAAAAGATTCCAACATTTAGTGCAAGGAAAGGTCGTCCTGATTGCCACAGACAACACCACGGTTGTGGCATACATCAACAAGGAAGGAGGTATGAGGTCAGGCTCACTCTGTGCCCTTCTTTGGCGGCTCCTATGTTGGTGCAGCCTCAATCAAATAGTACTGAAGGCCAGACACATTCCAGGCCGTCTGAATGTAATTGCAGACAAATTGTCTCGCCAAAGGCAGGTCATTCAGACGGAGTGGTCCCTCCATCAAGAGACCTTCGACCTCCTTTGTCAAACCTGGCATTATCCCCGAGTGGACATGTTTGCAACAAGGTACAACTGCAAGCTAGTTCAATTTGTGTCCCCAATTCCAGACCCAAAGGCCTGGTCAGTGGATGCTCTGACATTGTCCTGGGAGGACCTGGACATGTACCTCTTCCCCCCAGTGTCTCTGATGGGGAAGGTGGTCAGCAAGCTGTCAGATCACTGGTATCGCAGAGCAATCCTGATTGCCCCGGGATGGCCCAACATGCCTTGGTTTTGGGACCTAGTGGAACTATCTGCGAGGGTTCCTCTTTGTCTTCCACACCACCCAGATCTAGTGACCCAACCTTTCAACAAGGCACGTCACAGGGATCTGACAAACCTAAATCTCCATGCCTGGCTCCTAGAGCCCAGACAATCAAGGAGCAAGGGTTCTCTAGCCCAGTGGCGTCAAGAATTGAGGCGCCTCAAAGACGTTCAACCAGAACAGTCTACGAAGCGAAGTGGGCCGTTTTTGTCAGATGGTGTGAAACAAGTCAGGTGGACTTCAGGAACCCATCTATAAAACAAATAGCAGATTTCCTCCTGCACCTTTTCCAGGAGAAGAATCTCCAGCCCAGCACTATTGATGGTTACAGGTCAGCCATTGCAGACAAACTGGGAAATACCTCGGTTAATGTCAGCAAGGATGAAAATTTGACTAGACTGTTAGACAGTTTTCACAGAGATAGACCCAAAGGGCGCCGGGGGGTTCCTGCTTGGAACCTCTCCCTGGTTTTACACCAGCTTACAAAAGCGCCTTTTGAACCACTCAGAAAGGCTTCTCTGAAGCACCTTACTTTCAAAACTGTTTTTCTCCTAGCCCTGGCTTCAGGAAAACGCAGGAGTGAGATTCACGCTTGGTTAAACAAAAATATCAGACACCAAGCTGACTGGTCCAAAGTTTCCCTCTACCCTTCACCAAGCTTCTTGGTGAAAAATCACTTGGCAAAAGAGGGACCAGAGTGCGTGGCCCCTGTGGTCATTCCAGCCTTAGCCCCCACTCTGGATAAGTCTTTAAAGGAAGACAGATCCCTTTGCCCCGTTCGGGCTCTTCGCTACTACCTGGACAAAACACAGGACCTAAGAACGGGAAAGGAGTTAGTTTTTGTTTCATTCAAACAGGGTTTTAACAAGGACATCTCTCCTGCCACTATCTCGTCCTGGATCAAACAAACAGTAGTGTTGTGTTATGATCTCTCTGACCAAGATTCCTTGACCTTACATCAGGTTAAGGCCCATGATGTTAGGGCCTTTGCGGCCTCCAAAGCCTTTCAAGGTGGCATATCTCTGGACCAGATCCTAGCAGCATGCCACTGGAAGTCCCACAACACCTTTACACAGTTTTACCTTAAGGATGTTGCCTGGGCAGATAAGGAGCTTTTTCACTTGGGTCCTGTGGTGGCTGCCCAACAAATCCACCACTAGTCCCCTAAGCTTCTTTGTATATAATTATATATAGTGTACATACTAGTTAGTTTTAGGTGTAGGCTCACTTTTAGCCTAGGCCTTGGCTTCTCAAAGTCTTTTACTTCAGAGTAATCCTCTGGGTATAGGACTTTCCCTACTCTTCCAGGTTAACCGTGGGAATCATTGACTTGAACTCTTACTCTCTTCCTCCCCTCAGAGCAGTCAAAAAGGGGGGGGGGGGGGGGGGGGCAGGTGGGTCTAGTTACCCTTGACACTAACATGTCTCCTCAAAGGACTAGAACCTCACACCTAGGTATAATATAAGAGTTTCCCCAATCCTCAGAAGGCTGCCCTCCTTCCACTGGGTAGTTATTCTAGCTATCGTCTGGTAGGTAAGATGTATTAACGCAATGAAATTGCAAATTTTAATTAGTAAATTAAATTTTTATTAGTTAATACCTTACCTACCAGACGGGAAATTCCCACCCGGCCTTCCCCGCTTCCAGCCTTCATCATTCAATCTTAGGGACGAAAAAGATGCTATGACGTCACGTCCCTCTGGCGAGTGAGGCAGGAACTAGGCCACCTGGCGAGTGGATTGTAGTGTGCCGGTCCTGCCGGGGGTGAAACCCGGGACGTCTTTTTCTTTCGTTTGGCGGGACCGGCTGGCGCCGGGCTATAGCTATCGTCTGGTAGGTAAGGTATTAACTAATAAAAATTTAATTTACTAATTAAAATTTGCAATTTTGCTTCCCAGCAGGTACGGTGAACTTCTGCTTCTCAGACATGAAAATAGAGACAGATTACCTTCCTTTGCTGTAAATTTGGATGAAGATCCAACAGACATCTTTGCGGCAGTATGTGCACTGCTTGTCTTTTCAGCCCTGTTGAAGAATTGCAATAACTACTAGATAATAAAACCTTCCTATGGCCATGTCTCCAATGGAAGGAATTCTGTGACTTTTGAGTTAATTCTTCTGCAAACTCAACGAAGATCAAACTGGCTAGAAGAGGTATGGTGTTAAAGTCCTTGCTTCCAACCTTTACGAGTGTGTTTTGCATGGTTTATACAGGACAGGGGCTATGTCCAGTAATTATTTGTCCTACTAACTACAAAATATCATCGTACCACTCTTCCTAGTTTACCAGGAGAGATGGATACAGAAGAACGTGGCTACATTAATGCAAGTCACCATAGAGGCTCTTCTTGCAGTGTTACTGGCAGTGATGGGATATTTTCATTGCCATCCCAGACTTGTGCGTATCTTGAGATGGAGTTGTCGAATTACTCCCCAATCAAATTCACCAATGCCTGTACTACCCACAATGCAAAGCAATGACATCAGACAGGAAAACATGGCTACAGTAAATACCACTTAAATACTTCTGGCAAATGCTTCAAAAAGCGATTTATCCACTCAACAATTGCAGAACTGCAGGTTTATATGGCAGTTTATTTCTTGTATAGAAACTCGGCTAATGACGACCTATGATAGATCTCAGTGTCGTGAATTGATTTCTTACTACGACTTAAACGGTCACTGTCCACAAGTGAAGTTCGTTTACTATGTCAATAAATACCTGCTTGTCCCATCATTTAAACTGGAGACAGCAGAAATTATTAGAAATTCGGTTACAAAAGATGCTTTCTTCTATGTACCGATTCACAAGTTTCTCAACATCTACTTTAGTTTAATGTACATGGTCAAACCAATCAGTTCAAAGCATTATAAAATTCAGGTTAGCGACCCCTCTACAGTATCATGCAAGTAGTAAAGAGGCAAACTCATTCTTCAGTCTCACAAAATAGGAGTTCAACATATACCTGGACCACTGGTTGTTAAGTGTACGTAAAAGACACCAGTATTGGGTTCAAATCAAAGAACTCATCCAATTGTTCAACAACTGGGCTTCGTAATATCAATTTCCTAGGTTACCACTGCGTTTTGGTACAAGGAAACTTCTTTCTAACACAAATAAATTAAAGTACCAGAGAAATCTATTCAGGACATGGAGATCTCTTCACAAACAACCAAGATTGCTTGTGTCCCTGATGGTGTACTAGCATCTTTGGAAAAGACTATACCAATGGGTCGGTTACATATGCGTCCTCCTTCAGTGGTATCTGAAACAACTGGCAATATCCCCAGTCACTAGTTCTGAGGGTTCCTGTTTCAAATCCTTCTGAAAAAGCATTTTTAGCTGTGGAAAAAATGGGAAGTAGGTTGCCCTTCCCTGGCAGATTAGCACCATACCCTTACTTTCACAGATGCATATACCAGGGTTGGTGATCCCATCTAAAAGCTTGACAGTCAGTGGCATTTGGACAATTCAAGACGAATATTACATTTTATTGTCCAACAACTAAAGGCAGTGTGTCTAGCCTTAAGAAGCTTAAAGATAAAATTCTAAAAAAAAAAAAGAATTCTGATAGCGTCAGACAACGCCACTGTCTTCGGTTATCTGAACAAACAGGGGAGGGGAGCGTATACCTCCTAGTTTGGCGCAGCTTGGCCCACTGCAATCCTTGAAATATACTCAAAACAGACAGACATATTCTTGGTTGCTTAAAGGTCATAGCCAACATCATCTCCAGAAGGGATAAAGGTTTGGCGCCTCCTGGCCTACTGCAATCCTTGAAATATACTCATAAGAGACAGAAATATTCTGGGGTTGCTTAAATGTCATGCTCAATAATCTCTACAGAAGGGACAAAAGTAATCTGTACAGAATGGTTCTTACTCCCGTTATGGTTTGAGACAACGTGCAAGTTTGGCACAAATCAACAATAGGTGTTTTATGCAGGTATGCTGCATCTTGGCCTACTGCAATCCTTGAAATATTCTCATATGAGCCAGATATATTCAGGGTTGCCTAAATGTCATGACAGCCTCTCCACAAAGAATGAAATAATACAGACAGGGTAGTCTCTTCATCTTAAAATATTCTATTTGGTTTGCATAGTTTGTCATATACCAATTGTAGAGATGTTTGCCACCAATATGAGTCACAAACTTCCATTCTATGGTGCCAGTCCCGGATGCAAATGCTCTGAACATAGATGCATTAAACATCTTGTTGGAGGGTCTGGACTGCTAGGCCTTTTGTCCTGCACCACTCATCCTAAAAAGTCATTGAACAAGTGAACACCAGGTGCAAAATAATTGTAGTGGCCCCTTGGTGGCCCATGATGTATTGATTTTGGGATCTGGTGAATCAATCAACCAAACCTCCATTACAGCTACTTCACTGGTCTCAGAAACAGCCATTCAGTCAGAAATTCCATCAGAATCTGTTGCATTGGTACCTTCATGCTTGGCACCTTAACACCACTCAGAATCTCTTATATCATTCTCTGAGCAGGGGGTAGAGAGATTTAGGGCATCTCAAGGACCCTCATCTTGGAAATGTATGAGTCAAGATGGGCCATTTTGAGCTCTGGTACCAACAGAATAGGGTGGTCATCTCAGAGCCTACTGTCGCAAATATACCGATTTTTTTATTCATTTACTTGCAAAAATCTGAAACCTACCACTATTGCTGGCTTCACAGCAGCCATAGCTGATCCTTTATATCTTTTGCGCAGGAGTTGAGCTAAAGCGTGGATCTTTATAGGCCTATTGCAAGTGTTTATAGACAGAAGCCCACTGCTAACAGAGGTGTAGCATCAAGGGATTTGCCTTTGCTTCTGTTGGTTTTCACAAAAGGCTCCTTATTAACCTTTAAGGGAGGTCAGTCTAAAAAAAACAGTGGTCATTCCAGTTCAAGACTGTTGCAATGGCATTGGCATCTGGCAAAAACAAGGTAACGTGTATTCTGGGACTTTGGCTCCTTCAGACACAAGCCTCATTGGAAGGAGGTTGCAGTTTCTCCCTCCTACCTACCTTTTCAGCAAAGACCCATTAGCCTCAATTGGTCTAGATTGGCTCCAGTGGTCAGTTCAGCTCTAGATCATTCCTGAACCCAAATTGCCTGGACACATGATTCGTTGACCTCTTCTTGGACAGGACTACTGCTTGGAGAAAAGGGAAAGTCTCCTGCCTTTTAGCAAGAATCAGTTGGCTTCTGATGGCCCATATGGCTCAAACCAGTGGTCATTCCAGCTCACAAACCTTTCTTGAGCTGACGTTGGACTGATGTTGTGACACTCAGCCCTGTTACAGTACTTAGTTACTATCAAGACAGTACAAGTACTTCAAGGAGGGGAAGAATCTCTTGCTCATATCTTCAAAGGAAAGCTTGATGGAGATATCTTGAGTTATGCTATCTCTTCCTGGATCAATCTGGCTGCATGATTAGATTGCCAGTCCTTTAATTCTGATTCTCAGAGTCTATACTTTGAGACACATATTAGATCCATGGCTGCCTCTTTAGTTTTCAAGAGTGGGGTCTTACCTGAGCAGATATCAAGCTCTTGTTATTGGAAGACCCACAGTTCTTTACTACATTCTACTCGAAGATGTAGCTTGGCAATCCCATGACCAGTCCATGAACAAATTGGGCCTTGTGGATTCACCTCAGCATGTAGTCAGATTTTGTGTATTTATACATGTTATTGATATGACTCACATATTTATGTTCTCTCCAGTTATACAAGTGTTGTGTCACTGACATATGTCTTTCTTGACTTACATATGGCCCCATATCTGCAGTTTATGCAGTTCA
Source organism: Sabellastarte sp. h YS-2021 (assembly GCA_964017235.1). Taxonomy (NCBI): domain Eukaryota; kingdom Metazoa; phylum Annelida; class Polychaeta; order Sabellida; family Sabellidae; genus Sabellastarte; species Sabellastarte sp. h YS-2021. The sequence continues at coordinate 154,143,687 of OZ024928.1, read as the reverse complement.
GTTTGCCTGCTTGGAGATATTCTCATTGTCAGATGATGACATCTTGTTTCGGGAGTCATGCAGACATCTCCGGCCAATACCGGGTGATGGTTTATACTGCTATATGATTTGTTGTAAAATTGTCTGCAACAGCAGCAACAATGACATCCACATCATGGATCTCTTGTTGAGGTTAGCAAATTACTTATCTGTGATGAAGAAGTAATATATCACCTAAGATGTGGTGTATGGAAGCTTATCTTATCCTCTTATCAAGTGTTTTATTTGGTGACCCCTTGTTTGACAATCATCTAACAGTGTGGCCAAAACAAATACCCTCCACCTGTTATGGTTGTATTCAAGCACTTGTGAGGATAAGGTAAGGCTATTTTACGCAATAAAATGTAACAAATTTTATTGTAATTTAACTTTTTACAAGTTAAATACTTACCTTATCCTCACAAGGATAAACCCTCCCTACCTCCCCGCATAATTTGTTTTCTGGGTACCAAAAATACAATGAAGAACTCTCGACATTGGTCTGTCGACAACGACTACTGCGCAAGCGCGGACATGCGCAGACAAGGGGTCACCTCTCGTGACAAGAATATTTCCTTAAAAAATTCTTGTCGGTCAATGCGTTTTGCTCCACAAAACCAAACAAGCACTTGTGAGGATAAGGTAAGTATTTAACTCGTAAAAAGTTAAATTACAATAAAATTTGTTACAACTTGCAGACATCCATGCGGCTGTGGATGGGATTGCTGCCATTAACAAGACCAACAAGAACAAGATCCAGATGCTTCTAATGGAGCAGTGGCTGCCATCTACACACCAGTCTAGTCAGCAAGATGACCTGGACTCTGTAAGATGTGTTAAACACTTTTCAAAACCTTTCTTTTATCATCTGTGCTAAAAATGTAAATTTTAATGACCTTGACACTGTGAGAGGGAATTAAAACTTACCTCTCATCTTTTTCTATTGACACAAAAGCTTGATCAAGTATCCGTTTTGTTTGCAATAAAAATAACTTGCAAAAAATGGTATAATCTGTTTGCAATGAATGTGAAGTCATAACTGGGGAAAACTGGGGATACAAATAGTGTTCCTGTTGAGGCAAAACTATATGTGTGTCTTTCTAATATTAATCCACATTGTTGCATTCAGGGTATACCAGGTACTGCAACGATTGTTACACATGCAGTTGTATCATTTAAAAAACATTAAAAAATCACTGTTTATTTAAATTTAGTTGAGTAGATTGCTTTTCATTTACTTGCTATTGATTGCAGACAATGAACATGACCTTGACTCAGGGTTTGGACAGCACAGTGAGGTCGCAGGAGGAGATCACTCAGGATGACATCAACCTCAAACGGTGGGTTGATTGTCTGCTGCAATGAAAATGTGATCCGTGTAAAAATCAGTCAGTTGTATACTTTGTATAAGCCCCAATATCCACATGATTTATTATTTATTTATTTATGGTCAACTATTAATTACCAGCAGAAATACCATTTTTCTGATCAGAAAATCTCATAACTGGTTTTACATAAATTCATCTTACCCTGGTTTATTTTTACAGAGCTGATTGTATTTGTTACTCACCATATTCTGGATGTTGTTGCCAATGTATTTCTTGCAGATTGGTCTATCTCCTACAACATGGTAACCTAGAGAACAATGCTTTGTTCCTACTGGCATCAGCACACACTGTAAGTAACAATCTACAAAATTAACTGGAAACCTTTCCAGGTCCACCAGATCTGCAACTGTTACAGGTCTGTAGCAAAAGTTGCCAGTCCATATCTCACTGTAGGTTAAATCAACATTGAGGCAAGTGCTAAAAATAGTCTGTTATTTTCTGTAAAGGCAAGAATGTAAAAAATAAAAATCTCATCAATTTCGGTAACTAATAAAAAATATATGAATATGTTTTTTCTTACTAAATATCAGTGCTGTGAAATCGCTTCGAATATCGGGTTGGATGTTTGGTATCTGTACAAGCTAGCGAACTTCGGTCTAGTTCGATCTTCAAAACAATGTTTTCAAAACCAGTTAAAACGCAGAAATCTCACATAAAATATTGTCACTTTATTGAAAATATAGCAAAAATATAAAATTCATATATTTTTAAAATAAATTCCGCCATATTTTCAACAAAAGAAACAAGTTTTATAGATGGGCGAAAATAGGATCCGTTGGGATGTGGTGTGATATTGGGGATTTCTAAACGTTTTGCAAAGTCTAAATTTCAGATGTTTTGAACCGAACTCCGAAATCAGGGCAGTAAACGAGTGAACTATCGAACTTCTTCAAACATCGTCGCAGCACTACTAAATATAAGAGGAATTTGGAAAGTGTATCTTCAAAATACATGTGTATATGTTAAGGTTTTTCTATGTGACAGTTTTCAAACATTTGTAAGAAGAATTAGTACTTTCTTTGGACTATTTTGGAACATTACAGTGATCACTTATTACTTTATTGAGACTAATTTTTTGTATTTCAGACTGATAATACAAAAGTAACCCATCTCTGCAGGGTGCGTGCTCTTAGGTGTTTGTTTACATTGGTGGACAGCCCAACCATAGAGAAAATGGCTCAGAAATACACCAGTGATATTAAGTAAGTACACCTTACTACCCTTCTGTACTCTTTTTCATGTTAAGTAAGTACACCTTACTAACCTTATGTACTCTTTTTGATGTTAAGTAAGTACACCTTGCTACCCATCTGTACTCTTTTTCATGTTAAGTAAGTACACCTTACTAACCTTATGTACTCTTTTTGATGTTAAGTAAGTACACCTTGCTAACCTTATGTACTCTTTTTCATGTTAAGTAAGTACACCTTACTAACGTTATGTACTCTTTTTGATGTTAAGTAAGTACACTTTACAAACCTATACTCTTTTTCATTATTGTCTAATCAGATTTCTTGTTGACATTATATGCTATTTAGCATGTGACGTTACTGTTTGTCCTTGACCTTGCAGGTCACTGCTGCAGACGCTGCTTTACCTGGTGGAGTTTGAGCAGCTGCATGTGAGCCAGACAATCCAGAGCTTCCAGTCCTGTAACAAAGAGGGGCTTGTGAAGGGCATCTGGCGGAATCACAGTCACCAGAGGAGGGTGAGTTAGTCTGCTTGTCTGGGTCACAAATGAGAAATTTTCTGCCGAGAATTGCCATTTTGACTCATTTGTTCCATTTTGTGTTAATCTTTTGCTTGATTCCAGTAATTTGGTGTCATTGTAACTGGAATCATATTTCATGCACACACTTGTGAACATATTTTCCTCCACTGTATCATTCTATGTGTACAGGCAATGTGACTGGTCATTAATATTTGTCTCAACTGTGAGATTAATGCCTTGCCTGTGTTTAATTGACTTGTTTACTTGTTGTATTATTACATATTGCTTACGTTTGTTTGAAGGAAGTGCAGTAGGCTCCTGACATTTGTCTGGATTATGGGATTCATGTTTTATGTATGATAACCTGACTTGTTTATCTGTTTATTATATTTATGTATTCCTCGCCTTTATTTTCAGGCAGTGCGGTTGGCTGCTGATATTTGTCTGGACTATGAGATCTATGATGTACAGCTCTGGAACAGTCTATTGCAACAGTTACTGGCATTTCAGATGGTGAGTTGTAAGTCCTAACTACAGGCTTGTCACAGTATAATTCTTATGGTTTGCATTTGTAAATGTGTTCTGTGTTTTCTGCTAAGTGCTTTTTATGTAATTTCCCTCTTTTACACTAGATTGAATGTTTGTGTTAATGCTCTGTTTTGCCACAAGGTGCAGTACTTGTGTGAATTCTTGGATTTGCCACTATATGAAGTTTATGTGTTACATTTCCTTTTTATTGCGTTAATACATCCTATCCAATGGACAATTGCTTTACCGGTCGGCGCGACCGGTCCCGCCAAACGCCAGAAAAAGACGTCCTGTATATACTACCGGCAGGACCGGTCACAGAGTGTGCATTCGCCAGGTGGCGCATCGTACTTCATTTCCTGTTTACCTATTGACGTCATAGCATCTTTTTCGTTTGGCGCGAAAGAGTGTGCAGAAGATTTTCTTCAGAGATACGTTTTTGAAGTTTTACAACGAACTCTTCCAAGTTTCTTGTTTTTTATTAGTACGGAGTAATTCTACAACGTTCCTGATCATTATGTCGTCTCCTGGACAGAAACGAGGTTCTTGCGGGCACGTTATGGCCCTTTTCGACAACCATAAGAAATGCGCGCGTTGTCGTGACAAGGGGGTGGGAGACGACCCGTGTGTGAAGAAGTTGGATTGTAGTATCTGTAAGGCGTTTACGCCTGCTCAGATCCACCAGTTAGCAACCCCCACCTACAAGGAACGGAAAGAACGCTCTAGCCAGAAGAAATCTGAAGAATTGACAAGTACGTCTCCCAAGCTTGTTGATCCGTCTGAGGTTTCACTGCTGGGTCAGGTCAATTCAGGGACGCAGTCTCCTGTTGATTCTACACCCAAGCAGAAGAAGAAGCGTTCTGATGGCTCCCCAAGGTCTAGTAAACGGAAGCACAGCAGTAAGCCCACTTCAGACGACCTCAAGTCCCTTGATGACAAGTGGAGTGAGAGATTTTCCCGTCTGGAAGCAATGCTGATTAACCAGTCATTTGCTGTCCCTGTGAGACCGGTGAATTCTGCTTCTGTGGTGCCCAGAGAACACCCCTTCTTTGATCCGGGTGCTTCTACAAGTGTTATGTTTTCTGAGGGCACTAGTGACGTTGCTACGCAGTTGACGGCTACCCAACCTCCGCTGGGGGTTCCCGGTACACAAGCTGTGAAGGAAGTGACTGAGAGTGCTACCCACCCTGTTCAGGGCCCCGGTACCTCTGAGACTGTTGCCACCCAACCTTTACTGGTTCCCGGTGCAGGGACTGCCACCCAGCCTCCACAGGCTCCCGGTGCGGGTCCTGAGGTTCTGCCTTCCGGTTATGAAACTACGCTGTCTAACCAGTCGCCTCCCATTGGCCAGAATTCTGAGGTTGCTAGGGAATCTGACAGTGAGGCTGAGGTGGATGCGGAACCGGCTTCACCGGCTAGTGTTCACTACCAGGGTGATGTACCGGAAACTAACACTGACCAGGATCTATCTGAAGATGCTAATTACCGGGAAACCTTGAGAGGGGTGAGGAGTTTCATGGGCTGGCATCAAATCCCGGATTATGACACCTCAGCTGCATCTATGGATGACAATCCCTTTGCCGGTTCTAGAGTGAAGACTACCGGTAAAGTGTCAGTAAAATTGCCGGTGGATGAATGGCTTTGTAAAAAGCTGGAGAAACTAAATATAACTATTGCTGAAGGTTATCCTTCCAGGAATACAGAAACCAGTGGTCTGCTGCGTGACCAATTTGTCAAGACACCCCGTACTTCAAAGTGGTACGACATGCAAGCTGTTAAGAAGGATGCGTCTAACCAGGCTGTTGGTGACTGGTCTCCGGAACCGGCAAAGCTTAACAGTATGTTTTCTAGAGTTGCAAGGCGCAGTTTACCTTCTGCTCCAGCTTCCAGGACCTTCAGCCAGGACACCCTTAGAAGGTGGGAGAGGTCATTCAGAGAACAGATGCCTCACCAAAGTACAGGACTCCATGGTCACCCAGTTAAAGTCCCTCAGGTTCGATTCCTCAAAGGGCAAAAGTGCTGAGAAACAACAACAAGCTGTTGAAGAACTGGAATATCTGGTTACGTTTAACCGGTCAATTTCACAGGCTATGCAGCGTACCATGCAGGATTTATCAGAGGGAGTCTTTATCAGCATGGCTAATCTCACCCTGGCCCGTCGGGACAGTTATTTAGAGTTCATAAGGGGTGGGATTAAACCGGACACCTTGTCTGCCTTACGTACGTCTCCAGTTCACCAACTATCACTCTTCCCGGACAGCTTACTGGTCAAAGCTGAAGAGGAAATCTTACGTAGTGAAGAGAGGCGTTCTGCTGGTACCACACCAAGGAAACCTGGACGTTTTCATCCATACGTCTCCTCCAATCGAACCCCTCACCAGCCGGACCGGAAGCCCACTACTCCGGCATGGAAGCAGATTAGAGACCAGCAAACTGCTCAGAAAGGGGGTGGTAAAGCCTCAAACTTCAGCCAGAAGCCGGCCAGGGGATTTAAAAAGCATAAATGACAATCACTGTTTTGCAAATGTGGTCGGATTGGTGAACTCTGTAAATGTATCCGACAAGATGGAGGGCTTGAACCCACCACCACCAGTGACAAACAAGAGCGAGACTGTGTTTCCACATGTAAACTCTTTTGTTGCAAGTGTTCCTTTTGCCAGCGGGTCACCGCAAAAGAAAGGTGTAAATCCCGTTTATTGTCAATCTATCAGAGAAATAAACCTTGTGAAAGATGTTTCCTGTGTAGATCACTTGAGTTTTGTAAAAATTGTCACAAATGTCCAAACTGTTGTCACAAATCTTCCTGTAGGGGCAAGACTTCAGCAGTTTTGGGAGAAGTGGGAAACTCTGGGTGCGAGTCCAAAAGTTATCAGAATACTGAGAGAGGGCTACACCCTTCCCTTCCGGTTCAGACCCAACCTAACCAGGTCACCAATGGTCATCAGCAAATATGTAAACCCCCAAAGACAGTCCTTCCTTTTGGAGGCACTGACTCAGCTGACAAACAAGAATGCAGTAGAACCGGTAACAAATCAGACCTCCCTAGGGTTTTACAACCGGCTATTTTTGGTTCCCAAACCCAACAACCGGTGGAGACCTATCTTGGACCTGAGCACTTTGAACACCTTTTTAAACACAGAGTCGTTCAAGATGGAGACCCCAGAGACAATAAGAACCTCCCTACAGGCAGGGGAGTGGGTCACATCCATAGATTTCAAAGACGCTTACTTCCACATACCAATTCACAGTCAGTCAAGGAAGTACATGCGTTTTCACATTCAGGGCCACTCCTACCAGTTCAAGGCCCTGCCCTTTGGTCTTTCCACAGCACCCATGGAGTTCACAGTGGTGGCCAAAGAGGTCAAGCTCATGGCCTTACGACAGGGTATAAGAATCCACCAGTACCTAGACGACTGGCTGGTGAGGGCCTCTACCCTCCACACCTGTCTCCAGCATACTCAAACCCTGGTCACACTTTGTCAGGAACTAGGGTGGCTGGTGAACAAGGAAAAGTCAGAACTGGCACCCAAACAGGTCTTCAACTTCGTAGGTTACCAGTTCGACCTGAAAGAGGGCAAGGTCAGACCAACAGAAGACCGTTGGTAGAAAAAATTGTTGAGCTGTGTTCTAACACGGTCCTTTTATTGCGTTAATACAACTTACCTAGTGGACAGATGCATTTGTCCGGCGCTCTGCCGGTCACGCCAAACGTTAGAAAAAAACGTCCTGAGCTGGGCTCTGGCCGGGACCGGTAGTGTCCTGTTCACTCGCCAGGTGGCTGTACAGCCTACCTGCCGGTATACTGCGCATGCGCTCTTCCTCTTTTTGTTTGGCGCCATTTTAAAAAAAGTTGTTAAAAGATTTATAAAGAGACGTTTTACATTTTAGAGTTGGATAGACATTTTAAAGTGACATCAATTTCATATCAAATTATTACTGAATATTCATGGCATCCCCTGGAGATTTTAAGGGGCAGCGCAGAGGCGCTTGCGGACATATAATGGCTGCGTTTGATCTTCACGAACGTTGTGCAAGATGTAGAGAAAAGAAGTTGGGGGAGGACCCGTGTGTCAAGGACAAACCTTGCTCATTATGTGATCAATTTTCGGACACACAAAAGGAAACTTTGTCTACTCCATCTTATAGAATAAGAAAGGAAAGCAGGATTGCTAGTGTCCCCCAAAGAGGTGACAGTTATTTCTCCGGTGGAAGACTTGTCGTCTGCTAACGCTCCGACAGATAATTCTTCTGCGCACCCTTCTGCGCATCCAGTGCCGGAATCTCAGCCCTCTGCGCAGCCTGCCGCGCAGGCACCTGCCGCGTCTTCTGCTTCTACTTCAGACGCCTCTTATGTTACTTCTGATCAGTTAGTTGGATTATCTGACAAGATGTCTGAGCAGTTTGCAAGATTTGAGGCTCTTCTCTCAAGAGGTAACATTTTTACTGCTCCTTCTATGCCTGTTAAACCAGTTTCTGCTCAAAAGGTACTATCAGATACTCCATTCCTTGACCCTTCTTCTGCCCGACCCACCGGTCCGGTGTGGCCTCCGGCAGAAGCTGTAGATGATAACGGGTCTGATGTTAAACCGGACAAGAAAAAACCTCACAAACACAAGAAGTCTGATAAGAAGACTCACCGACACTCCGGTAAACATTCTGAAAAACCCACCGACAGGCAAAAGCTTACATCTGAACTAAATCCGGTCGGTGCAAAACAACTAACCACAAGTTCATCACAGGCACCCGCCAAAGACATGACCGACACCGGCTCTCAAGCTCTTCCGGCCAAAGCACCTGTCTCTCAGCCGGCTGGCCAGTCAACCGGTCCACCGACAATGGAACTGTCAGCTACCGGTCCGGCTCCCTGTTACTCTCAGGCCAGTGCTAATTACAGAACCACCGGTCCGGAAGATTATTCACAGGCTAGTGTATTTTCTGATCTACCATATGAACCGGAAGACAGTGAGCGTTATTCAGCTTCTGAACCTGATGAAGGGGAACTGTCGGATACTGGTGAAAAACAAGAAGTTAAAGAGGATATGAACTACCGTGAGACAGTCCGGTCTGTTAGATCCTTTATGGGATGGAATCATATCCCGGTTTTTGAGGCTGATTTTAGTGAGCCCGACAAAAGTAACAACCCTTGGAAAGGGAAGGTTCCCAGGAGACCGTCTCGTGTGTCTGTAGCTATGCCACCAGACGACTGGTTATGTCAAAAACTTGAGCGTCTCAATACCACGGTGGCTGAGGGTTATCCCTCTAGGAGTCAAGACTCAAGTGGTCTGAAGAAGGACCAATTCATTAAGATGCCGAAATCGCAAGCGCCTTGGTACCAGATGCACACCCTCAAACCTGACACTACTCCTCGCCCTGGCAAGTCTGTGTTTAGTTGGAGGAATACCGAGGCAAAAGTGAATTCACAATTTCCACGTATTACCAAGGCCTCTTCCTACCCGCCTTCTGGTCCTGTTTCACGACCTATTTCCCAAGAATATCTACGTCGATGGGAACGGAATGCCAAAGAAGGCAGCTACATTGTCAACCAGGCTGTAGGCTTTAACAGATGTGCTAGTGAACTGCAGGACCGGATGAATCAGAGCTTAGTGTGCCTTCAGTCGAACTTCAATAAAGGAAAGGCCCCCAAAGAAGTCTCAGAGGCTCTTCACGACCTGAAAGACTACCTAGCCTTCCATCAAAATGTCTCCATTGCCATGGGAACTTCATTGCAGCATCTAGCTGACAGCCTCTTCGTCAACATGGCAAATCTTGTGCTTCTTAGACGTGACTCTTATTTAGACCATGTCAAGCCTGGAGTAAAGTCTGACACCTGGAATCGGCTCAGGAATGCCCCATTGTTCAATTACGGTCTCTTCCCTGATGACCTGATATGCATTGCAGAACAGGATATTACTAAGTCTGAAACCACCAGTGCTGCTCCAAGGCCCGGTCCGGGTGCTATGCAGCGCACTGGGTGGCGAAACCAGAATAGGTTCCAACCCTATGATCGCCGGGATTCTAGAAATGCAGCTTCAGCCGAACCTACCGAACCATGGCGACAGTTTGCTCGGGGCAGGGGCAGATCAAGAGGAAGGGGTCGTAGTAGTAACCCCCGTTTCTCTCGCTCCCGTGGATTTAAACAACAAAAATGACAGTTACCAATACAACCCAACCTCTGTAGTCAAGACATTAAATCGGTTGGGCAGAAAACAGACTCTAAACTTAGTCAAGAAAGTTTGTCACAAACCAGTTCTTTGTTCAAAATTAAGTCCAGTTCCACCGGAAATGGCCGGTTCCAGTATTCAAGAGACAGTAAAAGACATGTTAACAAAAAGTTCGGGTCAATTACTGGCTTCAGTTCAGACAGGTTCAAGACCCCACACATCTCAGAATCCAGACTTTCCCATGAGGCAAGTAGATCATGTAAATCGGGATGTGTTCTTTCATGTTGCAACTCATGCTCTTTCTGTAGCTACCACCGGGCTTCCGCAAAAGAAAGGTCTAAGTCCCGTACCAGTGTTGAGAAAAATAAAGCATGTGAACAGTGTTTCTTGTGTCGATCCATGTCTTTTTGTCCAAAATGCTCAAGGTGTCCCCACTGTTGTGCACGATGGTCCTGTAGGAGGCCGTCTTCAAAAGTTTTGGCAAGTTTGGCAAAGGTTAGGCGCAAACCCTCGGGCAGTCTCCATTTTAAAGGAGGGTTACAGCCTACCTTTCAGATTAAGACCTCTCACCAGGTTTCCAATCATTCAGAGCAGTTATGCCAATCCGGTCAAAAGCCGTTTCCTCAAAGAGGCACTGATCTCTCTCCAAGGAAAGTTGGTAGTGGAACCAGTCCTGGTCCGGTCTTCTCTCGCCTTCTACAACCGGCTGTTTTTAGTACCCAAACCGGAAAACAAGTGGCGGCCTATTTTAGATCTGAGTCAGTTGAACAAGTTCCTCAAAACCGGCACATTCAAGATGGAAACTCCGGAAACCATCCGGACCTCACTACAGAAAGGGGAGTGGGTGACCTCGGTGGATTTCAGCGACGCATACTTTCACATCCCTATTCATCCCCGGTCGAGGAAGTACATGCGATTCTTCCTCAACAAAAGAGCGTACCAGTTCACTGCCCTTCCCTTCGGGTTGGCTACGGCTCCTCTAGAGTTCACCAAGATAGTCAAGGAGGTGAAACTTATGGCTCAGAACAGGGGTATAAGAATCCACCAGTACCTAGACGACTGGTTACTGAGAGCCCCTTCGAGGGAAATTGGTCTCCTTCACACCCAAGTTCTGTTGTCGCTTTGCCACGAACTGGGCTGGCTGGTCAACATCAAAAAGTCGGAGTTGAATCCTCAACAGGTCTTTACCTTCGTCGGTTACCGGTTCGACCTGTTGACGGGTCGGGTTTTACCAACTCAGGAAAGATGGGCAAGCTTGCGTCAGAAGCTGTTGTTTTTAAAGGCTCGGGACAGTTGCACGGTAAGGCAGTTCATGTCCTTGATAGGACTCTTGACAGCCACCGAGAAACAGGTCTGGTCAGGTCGTCTCCACATGCGTCCCATTCAGTGGCACCTAAAAAGACACTGGCAGGTACCCGAGGTCCTAGAGAAAGTCATTCCTCTACCTCCCTCTCTGCAACCTCACCTAGATTGGTGGTTAGACGAGGAAAATGTGTTAAGGGGCCAACCCTTACATCCATTAAGTCACGCCCTTCAACTGTTTACCGACGCATCAAACGAAGGTTGGGGCGCTCACTTAGGGGACTCTACGGCAAGAGGAGTTTGGTCAGAAGTAGAAAGTCAACTTCATATCAACTTTTTGGAACTAAAGGCAGTCTTGCTGGCCCTCAAGAGTTTCGAGCCTCTCTGTCTGAACCAGATTGTCTTGGTGGCGACCGACAACACAACTGTGGTCGCCTATATCAACAAACAAGGTGGTATGAAATCAGGCTCTCTTTGTGCCCTCCTCTGGAGACTCCTTTCCTGGTGCCACCCCAGAGGAATAGTTCTGAGTGCCAGGCACATTCCGGGTCGGTTAAATGTCATAGCAGACAAGCTGTCCCGGCACAATCAGGTGATCCAGACCGAGTGGTGCCTGTCCCAACAGGTGTTCAATCGCTTGTGCTCCAACTGGGGCCAGCCGCAGATAGATCTTTTTGCCACCAGATTCAATCACAAGCTTCCCAAGTTTGTCTCCCCAGTTCCGGACTCGACAGCTTGGGCGGTGGATGCTCTCAGCCTTCCATGGTGCAACCTGAATGTGTACGCCTTTCCCCCAGTCTCCCTGCTCAGTCAGGTCACATCCAAACTGGTGAATCAGGAATTTCACAGAATGATCTTAATCGCTCCGGGTTGGCCCAACATGTCTTGGTTTTGGGACCTGATCAGTCTATCAAGTCAGATTCCCTTCAGTCTTCCCTTGGAGAGGAACCTGTTGACTCAACCATTCAACGGCCTTCTCCACAGGAACTTGAATCATCTGAATCTACATGCTTGGCTCCTAGAGCCTCGTCCATCAGGCGACAAGGGTTCTCTGAGGAGGTGGCAGCAAGAATTGAGGCTCCTCAGAGAAGTTCAACCAGAGCGGTCTATAAGTCAAAGTGGGCCATTTTTGTTAAGTGGTGCGAATCCAGCCAGATGGACTTCAGGGCGCCCTCTCTAAAACAAGTGGCCGATTTCTTGTTGTATCTCTTTAAGGAGAGACAGTTACAACCCAGTACTATAGAAGGCTACAGAACAGCTATTGCCGATATGGTGGGTAACGACCCGGTTCATTTTGGCAAGGATGAAAGTCTGACTCGCTTGTTGGACAGTTTCCATAGAGACAAGCCGAAAGGCAGGCGGGGAGTCCCTGCGTGGAATCTTTCATTAGTGCTCCACCAGTTGACCAAAGCTCCTTTCGAACCCATGCGGAAGGCCTCTCTTAAACATTTGACCTTTAAGACGGTTTTCCTATTGGCTTTGGGTTCCGGCAAAAGGCGGAGCGAAATCCATGCATGGTTATACCGCAACATCAGGCATCAGGAGAATTGGAGTCAGGTCTCATTATATCCCTCTCCCAGTTTTCTATCTAAGAATCAACTAGCGCGGGACGGCCCAGCTGCTGTGGCACCGGTTGTCATTCCCGCGTTGGCTCCATCATTGGACAGGTCCCTCAAGGAAGACAAGTCGCTTTGCCCGGTCAGGGCCTTGCATTACTATTTAGACAGGACCAAGGACTTACGCTCGGGCAAAGATCTAGTGTTTGTGTCTTTCCGGAAGAGTTTTCAGAAGGACATTGTTCCGGCTACTGTTTCTTCCTGGATCAAGCAAACTGTGTTGTTGTGCTATCAGCTTTCCGATCATGAGGCTCAAGCTATACACCAAGTTCGGGCTCATGATGTGCGGGCCTTTGCCGCATCCAAAGCCTTTCAGGGCGGGGTTTCCTTGGATCAGATCCTATCAGCTTGCCATTGGAAGGCCCACAACACTTTTACACAATTCTACCTGAAGGACCTAGCCTGGGCAGATTCAGAGTTGTACCACCTAGGTCCTGTGGTAGCTGCTCAGCAGATCCACGAACATCAGTAATAGTCTTATTACTGGCTGTATATAGTGTACACATGTGTTTTTGGGTTTAGTGTATATATATATTAAAAAAAAAACAAAAAAACTATCCTTTGCTACTGAATTGCCATGATCCAAAGTGGATCCAGGAGCTTCTCAAGGATGGTGTTTCTTTGCTCCTGTTCTTCTTCCTCATTCATAAATTTGTTAGTTCATGCCCTCATTAGTCTTCCTGCACCTTCGGCTCGAATTGGTGCACAGGCTGTTTCCTCTTAGGAAAAATCAGGGGGGGGGGGGGGGGGGGGGGGGGGGGGGGGGGGGGGGGGGGGGGGGGGGGGCAAGGGTGTTTTGGTCCTTAAAGGTTGGTTTATTTAACCAGTACCGGACGCACCCATTATACTATTGTCTATATGGGTTCCCCTTGTTTGGCTACCCCCCATCCAATGGGTAGTCATTCTGCATCTGTCCACTAGGTAAGTTGTATTATCGCAATAAAATAGAAAATTTAATAGTAAATTAAATTTTTATAAGTTAATACCTTACCTAGTGGACAGGGGGAGTCCCACCCTACCTTCCCCGCTATCATAACCAACAAGGGATCATAAGGTAGACAACAAAATGAGGAAGAGCGCATGCGCACGCATGCGCAGTATACCGGCAGGTAGGCTGTACAGCCACCTGGCGAGTGAACAGGACACTACCGGTCCCGGCCAGAGCCCAGCTCAGGACGTTTTTTTCTAACGTTTGGCGTGACCGGCAGAGCGCCGGACAAATGCATCTGTCCACTAGGTAAGGTATTAACTTATAAAAATTTAATTTACTATTAAATTTTCTAATTAGATTAGGTATTACCTTATAAAAATTTAGTATGCTTATTAAATTTTTCCATTTTGCTGCCAGATGGAGTGTATGAGCCATCGCTGGTGTGTGGCTGAACTTATTGTATCCCCAGACGAAAGTCGGGGATACTTAGGATTCCGTATGGTCACGGCGCTGCCGCAGAGTTTTCCATTCGGACGTGATAACTTAAAAAACATTTTAGTTAGACCTTTCAAATTTGGTATGTGGGCATATATGGGCAATGCCACGAATGCTATTGTTTTGTGACCTTGACCTTCAATTTCAAGGTCACTGGTGGCCTCTTAAAGGTCAGATTTTGGCCATTTTTTCACATTTTGGCCCAGTTCTCATATACAGAAACAGAGTTGCTTCTAGGATGCGTTTTCCGTGGGATTGCACATTAATTCGCCTACAAACGCGGATTGTCTTGGAGTCTGCGATGACCAAATTATATGAGAACGCGTAGTACACAAGGCGATGGGGTAAATATATGAAGCGAAAAGACGAGAGATCTAGAAAATCGAAACACTGCACGGATCGAGAGTTTGTCGAGGTTTTGATTTTTCCGTCGAAACGTTCTTCGAATAATGCCTGTTGACGATGTGGTTTCGAGATCGTTTACAAACTCAAATATATTATGTGGTATAGACAGTATTTAGACATATTCTACCCCAAAACATAAAATTAAGCTGAAAGTGGATGGTTATATAAAAAATGGCTGCAAGAAAAACGAAACTGACAGTAGACTGGATTGTTACCACAACAGACCATGGCAGTGAAGCCGGTGCTAACCCTACGGGCGTACGTATCTTTCGGATTTCCCAACGATGTATGTGTAGAAAAATATTTTACTTGAAGATCAAAATTCACGGACAACTCCTATTAATGAGGTCACAGATTTTCATAGTGGTTTCTTAATATTTTCTGCTTTAAGATCAAATACTAGATGGACTACGGAGCTCATGAATATTTATATATGCGTAGAAAATATTTGACGATTCCATGGGGTGATTTACTTTTGTATATAGCTGTATATAGTGGCATTCTACCAGTGAACGTCAGCCTACCAGTGAACGCCCACCTTATATTTCTTCAATACAATAGAGGTCAAGGACATATGCTTCTGTATATAAACTAAATGATTGTTCACTGGCATAAAATTACCGATAATCGATGGAATTTGTCAAAATACATAGCTTTAAAGCCAATATTATCAGATATACAACTGCTAATTATACCATATCTATCAATTAGTATTCTGGTACAGTTACTTTATAATCAAAGCCTGTAAAAAAGTTTAAAATATTATTTACTTAAGTAATTTGAAAATATTATCTAAAAGGTGGGTGTTCAATGGTAGATAACCACTACTTATTGGGTAGCCAAGTGGCCTTGATCACTAAATAATAGAAGTCAACTGTTAAAAATGTCTAAATAAACTGAAAAAGTATTTTTCATTAGTTTAAACTTTATCATAAAGTCGTCCTCCAGAAATTTTAGCCTCTCCCCCACATTTTGTGCAGTGGTGGGGGATCGCCCCCACTTTTTGAAATTCCTAGAATCAACACTGAGAAAGTTAGATAATCCTATGGTTGGTATATATAATACATATATATGTCCTCTGTAAGCATGCAGAAATTTGACCTTGAAGCTCTTCATTGAAGGTCATCCACAGACCGTTAAAGTACCTCACCGGGGCCATTTTTGGCCTTTTTGGAGATATTTTCACACTTAATGCTGATTAATTGCAGGAAACTATTGAAAATGGATTTGTAGGTTGAGTACATGATGGAATACCAGCATCCAGTTTGTTGACCTTGGCCATTGTTTTCAAGGTCACCTTAGGCCTGCTAAAATGACTCAAAATGGTACCTTTTACCTATATAAGACTGTGAGACATAAAGCCTGAGGGTGTTCCACAGCCTAAACCCCTGCACGGATTTTCACCAAATTTTCAGGACATGTTTACCAGAAGAGGATCTACAGCTGATAAGGTTTGCTGGGTATCTGGTACCACTGTTGCCATGGTATCACTTTTAAGATTTTTGGGTCTTAAAGTTTGTGGGTGTTCCACAGACTAAACCCCTGTATGGATTTTCACCAAATTTTCAGGATATGTTCACCCAAAGTGGATCTAGAGCTGATTAGGTTTTGGGGGGTATCCAGCGGCAACTGCGGGTCTTAAAGTTTGTTCTAAAATCTTTACTGTTTTCTGTAACCTAAAATATTTCAGCTAGCTTCATCAGATTTGCACAAAATGTAAATGGATAGGAAAGCTTGCCCAAGAGTAATTATGTCCTTGTTTTGGAAACAAAATGGCCGCCACATCACATCTTTAATGCCAAATAGGAGGGTCATCATATCAAAAAGGCCTTATATCTCCCATATAATTGTTTCTTTGGCTTCAAAATATGAAAACTGCTTGTAAGAAATCATGGCCTGTGAATCTTTTGTGGAACATCTCGTGGGTTCTCTATACTTCTTACAACAGAAGTTGTTCCTAAGATTTTCCCAAATCTCAATGTTGTTGGCCATTTAGCTGTACCTGCATGCTGGGGTTCTTTCTTGCCGAGGCTGGCTATTTTTAACCATGACCAAAATGAGTAAATGATATTTTTATTGCGTTAATACAGCCTATCCAATGGACAATAGCTTATCCGGTCGGCGCAGACCGGCCCGCCAAACGTCAGAAAAAGACGTCCTGTGTCTCCACCGGCCAGGCCGGTCCAATAATGTGCACTCGCCAGATGGCGTGTGGTACTTCCTTCCTGTCTAGACAGCATGACGTCATAGCATCTTTTTCGTTTGGCGCACATGCTGTGTACAAGGAAATTTTCATCAGGAATCTTAATTTTAGTCTTTAGACTTTATTTCTTCAGAGTGTGTTAAGTTTTTATTATCATTGTGTTACGGAGTGTGTATAGACCTTTCTGGACATTTTTTCGCCTTCTATCAGTTAACATGTCTTCTCCAAGCCAGAAACACGGGAGCTGCGGACATATCATGGCTAGTTTCGACAGCCATTGTTTCTGTGCCAGGTGCAGGGAGAAAGGTAAGGGCTCTGACCCTTGTATCTCCCACCTAGACTGTAACGCATGCAACTCTCTTACTGAAGAACAACGCACCCAGTTGTCCACACCCTCTTATAGGATAAAGAAAGAGAAGGGAATTTAAAAAGGTTTCAGACACTCCAAAACAGGACTCCAGTTCCTCTCTCATAGACCCGTCTGTAGTTACGGTAGTGGGAGCAGTGGACGACCAGGGGATTGTAAAGTCTCCTGGTTCTAGTTCTGATAAGAAAAAAAAGCCAAGTTCGGATAAACCAGAACCTCACACTTCTAAGGTTTCTAAATCTGACAAGCCGTCCAAGTCACTTAAACCTACCAAGTCGTGTCAGGACTCCAGATTTGATCAGTTGGACCAGAAATGGTCCGAACGCTTTAACAGACTTGAGGCCTTGTTATTATCTAAATCATTGGAACAACCAACACCGGCTTTTACAACTGTGAAGGTTACCCCTACACACTCACCACCAAAAACAGTCACTTCTTCCAAGCCGTTCATCAAACCTACACCGACCACTGACCGACCACCGGTCATGTCTACAGATTTGCCTGGTAGTGTTCAGACTGCTTTCAAGTCGACCAGCAAATCGACCACAGGAAAAGTGCTCACCGACCAACCTTCAGATCTGGCTGGTGCTGATTCACCCTTACCTCGTCAAGTACCAAGCAGGTCGTCATCAGCCCCTACTAGGAGGCAGAGCACATCCTCCATGGACACGGACTCTGATTCGGATACCTCCGACCGTCCCCCAGTAGACATCTTTGTCGAAGAAGGGGAGTTGTCAGACCCAGACCTGGAGGCTTCTACTGCTGACCCGGACTTAACTCTATCCGAAGAGCAGAACTATAGGGAGACCATGAGCGGCATCAGGTCTTTTATGTGGTGGAGTCATATCTCAGAGATGGATACAACAGCATCCAGGTCGGAGGATAACCCCTTTGCGGGTCCTAAGACACAACCTATAGGGAAAATCTCAGTCTCCATGCCTACAGACGAGTGGCTCTGCAGCAAGATGGGAAAAATGAACCTCACTCTTACAGAGGGATACCCGTCGCGTAGCTCAGAGGCCGGTGGACTGTTCAAAGATCAATTCGTCCGCCCACCAAGATCTCAGGCAAAGTGGTACAGCTTTGTACCCAACCGACCCTCTGATGAACAGGACCCGAAGACTGTACATTCTTGGAATACGGACTCTTCAAAAGTCAATAGCACTTATAGCCGTATAGCCAAGGCTGCCGGGCTTGCCTCAACAGCCCCACCTTCAAGGCAGATATCTCAGGACAATTTAAGACGCTGGGAAAAGTCGGCATGCGAGGCTTCCATCACTTGCAATCAAGCTGCCGCTTTCAATAGGTGTGTCTATAAAGTTCAAGAAAACATGCAGACCCAGTTGAAAATAGTGAAGTCGGAGCTTAGTAAAGGGAAGTCGTCTGAGAGAATTTCACAGGCCGCTAGTGAATTACAATTTCTACTCAATTTCAACTCCAGCATCACTCAGGCTACGGCCAAGACGCTTGAACATTTAACAGACTTTGTCTTTGTCACAGTGGCCAACACAACTCTGATAAGGCGTGACGCTTACCTCTCACATCTAAAGATGGGCATCAAGCCAGATACCTTGTCTGCACTACGTACTGGACCCCTGCATATTGCCACCTTATTTCCAGACACTGTTTTGAAACAGGCCGAACAGGACATCGCTAACTTTGAGAGTAAGGGGCAGGTCCACTCAGGAAAGAAGGGTCGTTATCACCCTTACGAGAGACAAGACAAGCGACCTGATTACAGAAAGTCCGACCGTCCTTCCTGGAAGAATATTGGCAACAGGGGACAGAGTAAGAGAGGCAGAGGCAAGGCCTCCTACTACACCTCGCGACCAGCCAAGGGCCAGCAGTCCTTTAAATGACAATCACTTTGTAAACAGTTTACAGGAGGGACTGCTGGCCGGGAGCCAGACATTGACACAAAAAGAGACTTTAAATTTTGCAAATTTTCATGTTGTAAAAAGTGTACCTTCTGCGCCCGGGCACTCCCAAAAGAGAGAGTTAAGTCCCGGGACAGCAGCTTGTCAGACATCAAGAAATTACAAATTAAAATATGTGAACAGTGTTTCTTGTGTCACTCAATTGTGTCCTGTCCAACCTGTAGCAAATGCCCCCAATGTTGCACAAAATCTACCTGTAGGGGCCAGACTTCAAAATTTTTGGAAAACTTGGCTAAATCTAGGGGCCGGTCCGAAGGTAGTTCAAATCCTTCGAGAGGGTTACTCCCTCCCCTTCCGGATCCGCCCCCAACTCACACGATCCCCTACAGTCATAAGCCGGTATGTCAATCCCCACAGGAACAGCTACCTGTTGGAGGCATTACATCAGCTTATAGACAAAAGAGCGGTAGAAAGAGTTCAAAATCCAAGATCCCTAGGGTTTTTCAACCGACTATTTTTAGTCCCAAAACACGACAACAAATGGAGGCCAATACTGGACCTAAGCAATTTAAACGTTTTCCTCAAAGTGGAAAAGTTCAAGATGGAAACACCGGAAACCATCAGAACATCCCTCCAGCAGGGAGAGTGGGTCACCTCAGTAGACTTCAAAGATGCCTACTTTCACATACCGATACAGGAACAATCCAGAAAATATCTACGTTTTCATGTCCAGGGCCGGACCTACCAGTTCAAAGCATTGCCTTTCGGCCTGTCCACAGCGCCCATGGAGTTCACTGTATTAGCCAAGGAGGTGAAACTGATGGCCATACACAAGGGTATAAGAATCCACCAGTACCTAGACGACTGGTTGGTGAGAGCCAGATCTCAACACCTTTGTCTCCAACACACCCAAATCCTGGTCAAAATGTGCCAGGACCTCGGTTTGCTGGTGAATCTAGAGAAATCAGAACTGGAACCCAAACAAGTATTTGACTTCGTCGGTTACCAGTTCGACCTCAGGTCCGGCCGGGTCAGACCGACCCCGAACCGGTGGCAAAGCCTTCAAGACAAGATACAAGCACTTCTATCACTACCGACCTGTCCGGTCCGACAGTTCATGTCCTTGATAGGCCTCCTCACAGCCACAGAAAAACAGGTTCACCTCGGCCGACTACACATGAGACCCATACAGTGGCACCTCAAAAACAATTGGAGGGTACCAGAATCTCTGGAGAAGATCATCCCTCTACCGAGGTCCCTGCACCCGCACTTACATTGGTGGCTGGAAGAAGACAAGGTGCTTCAAGGCCAACCTTTACACCCAGTAAGACATGCTCTGCAAATTTTTACAGATGCATCAAAAGAAGGGTGGGGCGCTCACTTAAACGAGTTCACTACAAGGGGGTCCTGGTCGATACCGGAAAGCAAGCTGCACATAAACCTTCTAGAACTAAAAGCAGTGTTCCTAGCTTTGAAAGAGTTCCAAGATCTCTGTGTAGGAAAAATAGTTCTAGTAGCAACCGACAATACTACAGTAGTAGCTTACATAAACAAGGAAGGAGGAATGAGGTCGGGCCCACTGTGTGCCCTACTGTGGAGAATCTTGACCTGGTGTTCCCAGCGACAAGTAACTCTCAAAGCTCGGCACATTCCAGGCCACTTAAATGTGATAGCAGACAAACTGTCCAGGCTGGGTCAGACCATCCAGACGGAGTGGTCCCTCCTCCCAGAAGTTTTCCAACAGATATGCAACCAATGGCACCGGCCTCACATAGACCTGTTTGCCACGAGGTTCAACCACAAATTACCTCAGTTTGTCTCTCCGGTACCGGACTCCCTGGCAGCAGCAGTAGATGCACTTACTCTGTCATGGGAGGACCTGGATGCATACGCCTTCCCACCGACCGCCATCTTGGGCAAAGTGGTGGAGAAGCTTCTGGACTCCCCGTGCAAGAGACTCATTCTGATTGCCCCGGGTTGGCCCAACATGCCTTGGTTTTGGGACTTGGTGAACATGTCCAGCCAGGTCCCTCTCAGCCTGCCCAACCTGCCCAATCTGCTAACACAACCATTCAATCAGATCCCTCACAGAAATCTGACCAACCTAAATCTCCATGCCTGGCTCCTAGAGCCACAAAGATCAAGGAGCAGGGCTTCTCTGAGGCAGTGGCAGCAAGAATCGAGGCTCCTCAAAGAAGGTCAACCAGATCAGTCTATGAGGCAAAGTGGACCATTTTTAAGAAGTGGTGTGTCTCTAATCAGGTGGACTTCAGGTCACCACCTATAAAGTCGGTGGCTGACTTCCTTATGTACCTCTTTGAGGACAAGAAACTACAGCCCAGTACCATTGATGGATACAGGTCTGCCATTGCTGATAAGCTAGGTGACACAACAGTCAATATCAGTAAAGATGATAATCTCACTCGTCTCTTGGAAAGTTTCCACAGAGATAGACCCAAAGGGCGCAGGGGAATACCCTCCTGGAACCTCTCCCTGGTACTACACCAGCTGACAAAGCCCCCTTTTGAACCTCTGAAGGAGGCATCATTGAAGCATTTGACCTTCAAAACTGTCTTCCTGTTAGCCTTGGGCTCGGGCAAAAGAAGGAGTGAGATTCATGCATGGCAGCATAAGAACATCCGACACCAGTCTGACTGGTCCAAGGTGTCTCTCTTTCCATCTCCCAGCTTTCTTTCTAAGAACCAGCTGGCCAAAGAGGGCCCGGGAAGTGTAGCCCCAGTGGTCATACCAGCCCTGGCTCCTACTCTGGATAGATCCCTCAAGTCTGATAGATCTCTTTGTCCAGTCAGAGCCTTGCGCTGCTATCTGGACAGGATTTCAGACATAAGGCAGGACAAACAACTGGTTTTTTGTCTCCTTCAAGAAAGGCTTCGACAAGGACCTTTCACCTGCCACTATCTCCTCATGGATCAAACAGACTGTGATCCTATGCTATGAGCTCTCTGATCACCAGGCCCACACCCTACATCAAGTCAAAGCTCATGATGTCAGGGCCTTCGCTGCTTCCAGGGCCTTCCAATCCGGAGTCTCCTTGGAGCAGATTTTATCAGCCTGCCACTGGAAATCTCACAACACCTTCACCCAATTCTACCTGAAGGATGTGGTCAGGGCCGATTCAGAGCTCTACCATCTCGGTCCTGTCGTGGCTGCTCAGCAGATCCACCAGCGGACTGATACTTAAGGAGGAGTCGCACATATCTGTATATATTGCACATTTAGTTAAGAAGCAAATTAAAAAAAAAAAAAATCTTCTCAGGTACTTCCTCCGGGAGGCTTACTTCTATGGGACTGAACTCATCCCTCTCTTCCCCTACCTTCAGAGCAGGTCTGCTTAGAAAAAAGGAAAGGGGGGGGGGAGCCAGGTCGTTTCTGACGGTTCCTTCTGGATAACCGGATGATGATATGCGACCATAGCCCTAAGGGTTTTTGACTTCAAGGTCTACCCAACTTTAGCCCCTAGTAACTTACCCGACAACCAAGCGGTAGTTATTCAGCTATTGTCCATTGGATAGGATGTATTAACGCAATAAAATTGCAAATTTAATAAATAAATTAAATTTTTATAAGTTAATACCCTATCCAATGGACACACAAGACCCTCTCTCCGACCCCGCTTTCAGTCTACTAGGGGTCTAATGGTTTAGACAACGAAAAAAGATGCTATGACGTCATGCTGTCTAGACAGGAAGGAAGTACCACACGCCATCTGGCGAGTGCACAGTATTGGACCGGCCTGGCCGGTGGAGACACAGGACGTCTTTTTCTGACGTTTGGCGGGCCGGTCTGTGCCGACCGGATAAGCTATTGTCCATTGGATAGGGTATTAACTTATAAAAATTTAATTTATTTATTAAATTTGCAATTTTCTTCATAACTGTTAGAGTTACAATAATTTTGTCAAATATGTTGTTTAGCTACTTTTTGATGCACAGTGTCATGGCAAATTTCCAGAGCTGTAGGTCCTTAGCTGACTGAGTAATAGCTGCCTTGACAGTTCACCATTGAGTAAATCACTTATATCTGCAAACCTATTAAATTTAGAGGTTTTTTTGTCAAATGTGTTGTTCATGTACTTTTAAATGTACTCTATCATAGCAAATTTTCAGAGCTGTAGGTCCATAGCTAACTGAGTAATAGCTACTTTGACAGTTCACCATTGAGTAAATCACTTATAGCTGGAAATCTGTTACACCTATCCTTACCAAGGTTTCAAGATATCCTCCCTGCTATGAAATCTTGCCTGGCTAACATTTGTTCCAGTTTGGTTGGTTGCTATGGCAACGAATTTGAAAATCTGAGGTGACCAAACTTAAAGGAGCCTATATCTCCCTTATTATTGGTCGTAGAGGTTTTGGATGTGAAGACAACTTTTAGGAAGTCATGTGCCCAGAATCTTTTGCTGGTTTCAGATTTGACCTTGGACCCCTCCTTCAAGGTCAAATGTGGTTCTTCATATGGCCTATATCTCCCTTGTTATTGGTTGTAGAGGTTTTGGATGTGAAGACAACCTATAGGAAATTATGTGCCCCAAATCTTTTGGTGGGCTCAGATTTGACCTTAGATCCCTCCTTCAAGGTCGAATGTGGTCCTTGATACCTCTAATGGTCTATATCTCTCTTATTATTGGTCATAGAGGTTTTGGTTGTGAAGACAAATCTATTGGTGGGGTCACATTTGACTTAATATTCTGTATGTCACACTTCAAACATGTCCTGTCCGGGGATACACTGCATCGAGACGCAATCTCTAGTTATCTCTGTTTCTTTTTTTATTCTAGGCGCTAGGCTAGGCAGAGTATCAATTAATTCCTTCTATTTCCACCTGTTAGAGCATATGTGGTGTGTGTTTTACCTCTAGGTTGAGTATTTGTGCCATGTCCTGGTCTGTGTGTCTGGTATACCAGATCTCTGGCAGGTGTCCTGTATGCAGCGAGTGTGGAAAGCGGTGCTGCTTCACCCAATGACGTCGGGTTTGTCTTGGCTTTTTTAATGTGTGCAGTATGGTCAAAACAATTTCCAAAGACAAAGTACTTCAAGGGAGATTTCCATTTTAAGTAAAAGTAATTGTCCAGCTTATTGATGGCCTTTTACTGCTACCTGGAATTTGTATGAAGACTTTTCTGATTTTATGAAGTATAACTGCATAAAAATAGGATTAAATCAAAACACATTTACTATGTTTTTCAAGGACAATCATAATTTGGGTATTTTTTTAGCTTGATATTTAATAATCCAACAGGAAATGTGTTTGTGATAAAGTACATGAATTTTGCCATATATATGATGATAAACATTTGTGTAAAACCATTTTCTTCTATTACCAGTACACCTACTCTGTCATCACAAGCATTTATAGTCACCAGAAAGTAAACACCTTCGACCAATATGCATAGTTTAAGAAGTAAGGCAGTCTACCCTCATGACTACAAAGACTTTGATATGAAAAACTAGCAATAAGTCTAGCCTGAAGACAAAATATTTGTGAGGCTACCACAGGACATACACTTAAGAGGGATTTAATGCTATCACTGCAGTCCCGGAATCTGAGAATGTTACAACAGCCACCTTGATTGTAAATATATTTTAATAAATATGAAGAAACTGTTGCCTTTTACCATATATTTTTTGCAGGTTTTTCACCTTTCACAGCACATATCATAGTCATGCTTTATGAGCTCCATTTCCTGTCAGTGGAGCTATTTGATTGGAGCAATACTGGAACACAATGTTTGCAGTATCTTAGAATGGGGACAGTTTTGTATTTGTGCGATATCAAAAAATGCACCCGACCCAATTCTAGAGTGGTTGCTACTAAGTTCATGACAAAGTAATGCCCACAATTACAATTATTTTTTTTTCTTTTGGATATTTGTTACTTGTTTTTACCATTTTAGCTGTGCCACCACTGACAAGTTCACAGGTGGATGACTGCACTAAAGCAGTCAGACTCATGCTGAGGTGAGTTACTGTGTAACAGGAGAACATTTTCATCTGCCCATTCAATTTGGGTATTGAGCTTTGATTGATATACACATTATAATTAATCCCAAGAGTAAGTTTGAATATTAATCTTCTCAGGAAAGTTAAGGGTTGGTATAATTCATTCATTTTTAATTGTTCACAGTCCTTTAACCATCCTTGTTCTGTTACAGGGTGTATTCTGTTTGAAAGTAACCAATATGATTTGATCTGACTTTGTTCTGGTTTTCAGGTGTCCGCTGTTACTGGACCTTGACCTGACGCTATTCTACACACACTTGTGTCGGCTAGAACTCCCTGAGCTGGCCTTCTGTTGTGCATTGCTCAATCCACAGGTCTCTGTGAAAGAGAAGCAGATTAGGGACTTACTGAGTGGGGGTGGTCACCTTGTGTTTCTGCAGAAAATCACAGAGTGGGCAGAGAATGGCAAGAGTCTGCCTCTTACTCAACAGGTAAATAAAGCAAGAGTCTGGTCCACACTCGACAGGTAAATAAAGCAAGAGTCAGTCTCTCTAACAACAGGTAAATGGAATAAGAGTTTATGTGAAACTGAATACTATTTTTTTTTCTAAAATACAAGTTGTACGTCCAATAAGATCAGTAAGATTACAGAGAATTAAATTATCAGTCAGGAGGCTCACTCCTGACAGTGGAATTGAACTAAGGCAAGAGTCTGCTTCTCACACAACTGGTAAATAAAGCAGGAGTCTACCTCTCAGGATAATATATTAAAGAAAAGTGACAAGTTAAAAAACACACATAAAGCAGAGAAGGTGTGATCAATGAATTTCAAAAATATAAATAAATAAAATGAGTTTGACATACTTAATAACTGTCGGTTAAGTAGTGAAAGTTCAGTGTGAATTCTATTTTTCAGATCCAAAGCAGTGTGTATGAGTACATTGACAGTCAGCGTTTGTATGGCAGTGTGGCCACGTCGGGCTATCTGCAGGACCTCACACTCTACCTGGTCAACAACAACCGCATCAATAACCTGCTAGTGGAGGCTCTCGCCAACAACAAGTGGGTCTTATCATTTCTACCCAAGCCAGCAGTTTTTAACCAGATGACTGTTTTTTTTTTCATTTCCTCATGCATCCGGGTGGCAGCAGTAGAAGTCACAAAATTTGTTGGTGCCACTAGTGAAATGCCCCAACTGCTTTTTCAGTTACTGAAGTCCCTGCTATTAGTAACTACTCTTGTGATTTAGTTCAGTTTATTGTGATGTGTCACTTTTGACACGCCATGAAAGTCGGTTGTAATTTTGGTGATAAGCAATATGTAATTTTGGTGATAAGCAATATGAGCAACAAGAACAATTGTTTGCAGAAACAAGTTTATCCCGCTATTGGTTAAACAGAACGATAATTTAACTGGGAAAATAAAACTATGTAACAGCATTTCACTTTGGAAGTGTCCAATCAAATGTGAGAATATTGATAGCCTGGTCCAATTTGACCTGGCTATTAAACGCAATGTTAAAAACTAAAACTAAGACCTTTGACCTTGATTCAATATGTCCCATGATTAACTGTCGCTTTGATATTGGCCAAAAAGTGGTCAGTAAATGTGGATGATGGGGTTAATTGTCTTTACTGTGCTCTTGTTACTAACAGTACTAGTAACAGTTCTGTTGGATAGTAATCCATAGTTCTCTTTTAACAGATTAGTTCATGTTTTGAAGTTACTGTTACTCTAAGCTTAACATTTACTGATGCGTAATGAACCTTACTCAGGTGAACATCAGTGTTAGTCACAGTCTGTATGCGCATATCAACAATCCTTCTGTTTTTACACAGGTTGCCACAGGCTTTGGAGTTAATGTCTCTGTACACACGCACTCGTCCTGACACCTCCTTCTCACAGGCTACTCAGAATCTCAACCCCACAGAAAGACTCCGGGTAAGAGATAGACCAACCTATAATGTAAACATATGGTTAAGTATGCTTTTAGACCCGTTATTCACACAATTTTCACATGCCTTCATGTTTGTTTGTCAAATTGTCAAAATTGGTATAATGATAATATAGGATAAAATACGTATAGTTTAAAATAATATTTTATTACGCTACAATAGCTTACCATGTGGGACTTAATGCTGATCTCGGGTTGCCACACCCGGGGCCAACGTCTTAGAAAAAAAGATCGTTCTTGTTAGCCACCGGATATACTGGTAGTTGTCGTCACGTGATAACTTCTGACCAATCGTCCTACTTTCTCGTTGGCCACGATTGACTGGTAGCAGTTTGTAAATATACAGACATTTTCATTTATTTCTCAGACTTTACTTATTGTTGGAGGCTAATATTTGCATATTTCTTGTAATATATATTATAGATCATTCTGTTAAAGTTTCATTTTCACAGGATAAGTATTTTTATTGCTGTCGCGTGTTTTGAGTTTTCCTCGGTTCAGGCTAATACATTCTACGTCTTTTATTGCGTACAAAATGTCTACACATCAAGCAAATAAAGACAAACCGAGAGCGCAGAAATGCCGCCATTTCTGCTTTAATTTTGATACACATAATTTCTGCCCTACCTGTAGGGAGGCTGGCAAGGGAGATGACCCCTGTGTCACCTTTGAAACCCCTTGCGAAATTTGCACGTCTTTTACAGATGAGCAACTACAGAAAATCCAAAACCGGAAACGGTATTTGAAAAAGCAGAAAGCGACAACTAGTTCCAAAGATGAACTAGATCTTTTGGGTGAAGGCGACGGGGACTCTTTCACTGGGTCCAATGCAGACCTCGAGTGTGCTGCTGATAGCCTCTTTACCTCACCCCCCCGTCCACAACCTCTTGCCTTCAGTTCCCTGTCTTTGAAAACGCCAGCAAAAACCGTCCCACCCACCCCTGGTACAGCTTTGCAAAATAAAATCCAGAAAAATTTAGAGAAATCACTCGGTGATTCCTTAAATATACACTTACAGCAGCAAATGGGTTCCTTCCAGGCATCCATGTTGGAAGCTTTTCAGTCACTCCGAGAGGAGTTGGCTGTAAAACAGAAAGTCGAGACACAGTCTTCGACTCTTGCTTCAAAACCTGGCTTGTCCAGTACTTCTGCTGCCCCTCTGGATTTGCCCCATCCGAGATCTGGTACTAACGTTCCAAGCGAGGATATGGATGTGGACTACGGTCCAACTCTTCCTCCTCGTCTAGTATCTACTCAACCTTCCTCGGATCAGTACGTTGCCCCCTCTGAAGGTCATCCCGAAGAGGTTTCGTACTCTCACAAAAAACAAAGCCATAAGCAGCCAGTTGACCCGAGCTCTGCCTCGGACCAACTAAATGAAGATTCCGATGAACCTCGGATCCCTTCTTCTAGATCCAAAAAGCACTCTGACAAGAGCAAACATAAATCAAGATCTAGATATGTGTCATTTTCCTCAGAGGAGGATCACTCCCCTGTAGCCAGACACAGGTCTTCTAAGCCCTCTAGGGCTCAGCCCTCAGGAGTAGCTTCTGACCAAGACCTCCCACAACATGATCCAGACCCCCCTTATTATAGAGCAGTAGCTTTGTCTGACATGCCCTCCCAATACTCTGAGGAAGTGGATACCTTCAGGCGTATTTTGTCTCTCCCTGACCCCAGGGAATCTATGCCCAGGTCTTCCACCTCAGTGTTGGGTCTGGATGATGAAAAAGGCCGTCAAGAGCTCAGACCTAGAGGTCCCTCCTCTATTCTTCCACTTAGCTCAGTTATCAAGGACGCCTTTGATAAATTCCAACATGACTTTAAGGCTGCCAACTTATCTGAGGGAAAATATGTCAAGCCTCCTCCCTCAACTTCCAAGTGGTACAAGGTGGGACAACCAACTTTTCAGGACAAAATTCAGGAGTTGAATACAGACTTTGCTAAGATCTGTATTACTCCTAGACCTTCTGGGCCCCCAGTAGCCAGAGTTCCCCTGCCAGTTCTCAAGGAGCTAGAACTTCAGGCTAGACAAAACATCTCTACCCTCAACTTCACCGCTGCATTTGCCAAAACCTCATCTTCTTGCAATGCTTCATTGGAAAAATGCCAACATAGCATTAAGTCTACCGTCAAGAAGATTAAATCTCAGATTCAGAAAGGTGCCAATCCTGAGAAAGCGGCAAAGCACGGATATGAGGAAGTAGCTGACTACTTAGATTTTTGGAACAAGACAGTACTTGTTCAACACAGGGCCCTCACTTGTCTCAGCAAATCTCTAGCCCATATTTTGCAGAGGGAATTTTCTCTATGGCTAATACCGGCTTACTCAGGCGAGAAGCCGAGATGACTCTATTACATCCTCAATTAGGAGAAACGAGACGTCAAGAACTCAGGAACTCGTCCTTTTGGGACTCTTCCTTGTTCGAGTCTCAATTAGTGAAGGAAGGTGAGGACTTCCTTCTCAAAAAAGGCACCTCAAAAGATTCTCAGGGTTTTGCACCCTACCAGAATAAGCCCTTTCGTGGTCCCCACAGGAAAAGAGGCTCCTACAGGAAACGCCCCTATGGGGGCAATACCTCTCAAAGCAGTAACCAGTCCTTTCCTTCGGGAAGAGGAAAATCCAACTTCAGAGGCTCCAGGGGTCGTTTTCGACCCCACAATAGAGGAAGGGGGCGTGGAAACCCCCCTCCCCAATGACTCCTCCAAAGCCTCACTCAGTCCACCAGTAGGAGGTCGCCTCCGTTCTTTCAGGAGAGACTGGCTCACAAACAAATGTTCTCAAAACGTGTTAAACATTATCACCAATGGCTACGTTCTGCCATTCCGTTCAAAGCCAAACTTGATCAGATTTCCTCTGATTCTGTCAGAGTACAAGGCCCAACCAAAAGACCAAGCCTTGGCTACTTGTATCCAGTCTCTCCTGTCAAAGAACGCTATCGAAAGGGTAGACAATGTAAAATCTCTCGGGTTTTACAGTCGCCTGTTCCTAGTACCCAAGCCTCACCAAAGGTGGAGGCCAGTCATAGACTTAAGCAGGCTCAATACTTTTCTACACGTAGAAAAGTTCAAAATGGAAACTCCAGAGTCCATCAGGACCTCCCTGATTCCAGGGGAGTGGGTATCGTCGATAGATCTGTCGGACGCCTACCTGCATATCCCCATCCACCCAAGCTCAAGGAAATACCTAAGGTTTTGCTACAAGGCTCAGGTGTTCCAATTCACCTCCCTCCCGTTCGGACTAGCTACAGCCCCCCAGGTCTTTACTATGATCGTAAAGGAAGTGAAACTAATGGCCCTCTGAAGAGGACTCAGAATTCACCAATACCTGGACGACTGGCTGATCAGGTCCCAGTCTCAGGAGGAAGCACAAGTGAACACTCAGGCAGTAGTAGACCTGACTCAGTCCTTGGGATGGATAATAAATCAGGAAAAATCAGAACTGAAACCTACACAGGTGTTTTCGTTCGTGGGCTACGAATACCACCTCGATTCAGCCCTTGTAAAACCCACTCAAGAGAGATGGCTCAAACTTCAGGATTTGATCCTACGACTCAAGTCAAAACGTGTTTTGACTGCAAGATGTTTGATGTCTCTAATTGGGTTGCTAGCCTCAACGGAGAAAATGGTCCCGGAGGGACGCCTTCACATGAGGCCCTTTCAGTTTCATCTCAAGGAGCACTGGAGATATCCTCAGTCGCTGGACAACCTCCTTCCCTGGACAGAAGCCATTGCAGCCCACCTAGATTGGTGGCAAAATCCCTCCAAGGTGATGAAAGGTGCAGACCTTCATCCCAAAGACCACAGTATCCAACTCTTTACCGACGCCTCAAACGAAGGTTGGGGCGCTCACTTAGACCAAAACTTTACCAAGGGTCTGTGGTCAGATCGGGAAAAAAGGCTTCACATAAATGTCCTAGAATTGAAGGCGGTCTCCCTGGCCCTTCGAGACTTCAAGGACCAGTGCCAGAATCAAACAGTGTTGATCGCGACGGACAACTCAACAGTGGTAGCCTACATCAACAAACAAGGAGGAACACACTCGGCAGAGATGTGTGCTCTCCTGTGGAAGATCATGACCTGGTGCCATCACTATCACATAACATTGAAAGCCAGGCACATTCCAGGGTGCCTGAATGTGATGGCCGACCTGCTATCCAGGTCCAACCAAGTGCAGTCAACCGAATGGTCTCTGCACCCACAGGTCTTCAAACAGATCTGCCAGAAGTGGTTCACCCCTCATGTAGACTTGTTTGCCACTCACCTGAACCACAAACTCCCTCTATACGTGTCTCCTATCCCAGACCCAAAGGCCTGGGACATAGATGCTCTGAACATAAACTGGACCAACCTCACAGCATATGCGTACCCTCCTACGGCTCTCCTTCACAAGGTGATCCAAAAGATCAGGCAATGCCAGTGCCTGATCATCGTAATAGCCCCAGGCTGGCCAGGGATGCCCTGGTTTTGGGACCTAGTGCAGCTCTCAACAGAGATCCCACTGCAACTCCCAGTGTCAACAACCCTACTCAAACAGTCCCACAAGCTGGTGTTCCACAACAACCCCCAGCACCTGAACCTCCACGCCTGGTGTCTAGGAGCGGACAACTCCAAGAACAAGGCTTCTCTGTGGAGGTGGCAGAGAGAATTGCTGCCCCTCAGCGGTCATCAACAAGGACCATCTACAAGTCAAAGTGGGCCCTTTTTGAAAAATGGTGCAGAGAAAATTCGGTGGATTTCTCCACTCCATCTGTGAAACAAATCTCAGATTTCTTCATGTACCTGTACCAAGACCTAAACAGGCGCCCCTCGACCATTGATGGTTACAGGACTGCAATCGTTGACACTTTGGGCCCAACGGCCCAACATATTGCACACAATGCAGACCTTCATAGGTTACTCTCCAGTTTTCACAGGGATCGTCCTAAAAGTTCCAGAAACTTACCCAAGTGGAACCTTTCTGTTGTCCTTAACGAGCTCACCAAAGCACCTTTTGAGCCCATGAAAGACTCAGACCTCAAACATCTCACTTTAAAAACTGCTTTCTTGCTAGCCTTGGCCTCCGGCAAGCGCCGCAGCGAAATCCATGCCTGGGTCGCTAACAAAGTAGCTAATTTAGGCCAATGGGAAAAGGTTGCCTTGTTCCCTTCTTCTGATTTCATAGCCAAAAACCAACTAGCAAGAGAAGGTTCTCAAAGTGTGTCTCCGGTGACTATCCCTGCTCTGACTACCATTGTGGATAGACAGTTTAAAGAAGACAGGACCCTGTGTCCCGTACGGGCCCTGAGGTTTTATTTGGATCGAACTAAAGACCTGAGAGGGTCTCGTTCTCTCCTTTTCATCTCCTTTAAGAAAGGACATACCTCAGACATCAGACCCGCTACACTCTCTTCATGGTTGAAACAAACCATTTTACTTTGTTACAAACCAGCAGATCAACAAGCCTTGGACTTGGTCCAAGTCAAAGCGCATGACATCCGGGCCTTCGCGGCCTCTAAGGCCTTTTACGGTGGGGTATCGGTGGACCAAATCATGCAAGCCTGTCACTGGAAAGCTCACAACACATTTACAAATTTTTACCTAAAAGACCTTACTTGGTCGGACACCGACAACAATTTGTACCTGGGACCCGTAGTGGCTGCACAACAAGTCCTAGATCCTTCCCCTCAGACCAGTTGTCCTCGGAAAGAAAAAAGGGGGGGGGGGGGGGGGGGGGGGGGGGCACATCCGCTACAACCAAGTCTTCAGGAGTCTTTCCCAGGATCTAGGTATTCCTCTACCTTCAAGATGTTACGGGTAAGGTCATTTTATCCTTTAATTATCAAGTATTTTCTATTAAGGACTTATTTAGTTGTCATTAATCTCATATTCAGGTTGTAAAAATTTTATGAGATTCCCAACCTCTGGGTTGGTCAGTCACACGTGAAGGGCCCCTTTTGGACCCTTAGACCTCGGAGTGAGCACTGCTGCACTCCCGTCCTTCAATAAAACATCTAGACAGTTTTTAGCACTGTCTCTCATTTACTTAGGTTTTTGGCTCGTTACAGGCCCGGCCTTCGGGATCGGGGCACTGTAAATGGGACTCAGACTGGTATTTCTGGCACTATTCTATACATATTAACTCAAAATCTTAGAAAAAATGACATTCCTTCCAGTCTCAGCTGTAATCCCGCCACCGGGCGGTTGAATTCAGCATTAAGTCCCACATGGTAAGCTATTGTAGCGTAATAAAATTGAAAATTTTAATTACTTAAATGTAGCTTTTATAAGCTACAAGCTTACCATGTGGGACTTAGAAGAGTCCCACCCTGCCTCCCCGCTGTTTACAGCTGAGGGGTAGGTTTAAAAAATTTCAACGAGAAAGTAGGACGATTGGTCAGAAGTTATCACGTGACGACAACTACCAGTATATCCGGTGGCTAACAAGAACGATCTTTTTTTCTAAGACGTTGGCCCCGGGTGTGGCAACCCGAGATCAGCATTAAGTCCCACATGGTAAGCTTGTAGCTTATAAAAGCTACATTTAAGTAATTAAAATTTTCAATTCTAGAGAATCCTCAATTTTTCAAACCCAGTAGTGTCTGGAAAATATATTTTATTCTTTCTTTCACTTACCATGCGGAGCTGAATGCTATCTGTTCTCGGAAGGTTGCAGGCATTCGGCCAATGTCCAAGAAAAAAAAATGGACGCATAATACTGGTGAGATGCCTTGGAATCGAGGTGACCCCAGTAGTGACGTAGCCATTCACTTCCTCTTTCGAGTTGGCCACGAATATGGAATATACGCTTTTTTATTGCAAGGAAAGAGATCACAATTGTATATGGATATACTTATCATTAGAAACAGTTTCTTTATTTTAATACATGGAATCATAATTGTGTGACAATTCACAGATCAGATAAGTATATTTAACATATTTTACAACTGAAATCCACTTCCGGGTTCACGTTGTAAAGAAAGGAAGACCAGGACTCGTGCTGTAGCTTATATAATGTACAGGACATTGGCCCGTTGAAATAAGATAAACTATTTAACCCCTATCTGCTTCATTATTGACCATTTTAAGGGTTAAAAATATAAATTAAAGCACAAAACAAGTCTTTGTTGAAAGAAATTGTCGGAAACAACTTCCGTCCATGTCTAGACAGCAATTGCATGCAAACTAATGCACGACTCGTGCATTTTAGACTCATTTTAGGTTTAAAATATGAAATAAAGCACAATATTGGAGTCCTTGTAGACATCTCCGTCTAGACAGCTGGGCCGGGATTCACAAAAGGTCTTAAGCAAAAAATTGTCATAACCTTAGGAGAAAAGTCTTAACTGTGCAAGAATTTTGTCATAAAGTTAAGACCTTTTTTTGCTTAGACAAAATGGGATTCACAAAAGGTCTTAGACAAAAATTTGTCTTAGATTTTGTCATAACTTTAAGACCACTGCAGGGCAGACTTAAGACAATTTTGAAATATTCCATTACATGTATTTACATTTTACCCTTTGTTATGCCAACGAAATATATACTATGGGGATCTATACTTCCTATAAAAGTAATTTATCTTGATTGTAATAGAAATGTACACCATTTAATTACCTATAAATTTCCACATTTTACCTTCTTGTGGTAAAAATAATGTCATAAAAATGGCTGACTCACAATAAAACACAAATACTACCATTTTTACATAATTTTACAAAGAAAAAGTAACAAATCTGATTTATAATTTTAAAGAGCATGTTTGGTGTATTTATTGATGAAAAATATTTTTGTTTTACTAAGATTAGTTAATTTGAATTCAAAATAGTTAAGACTTTTTGCACAAATTTTGTCTCAGCTAAGATTTTGCTAAGCACTTTTTGTGAATCCCAATTTAAGAGAAATCTTAGCTAAGACAAAAGTCATAACTTTAAGATTTATCTAAGCAAAAAAATTGCCTAAACTTAAGACCTTTTGTGAATCCCAGCCCAGGTGCTTGCAAAACTAGGGTCTTTAATGCAGTTTGGGAGACCTTGGTTTGGCAATATTTTAAGCCGTCCTCTCTTTTATCCAATTTTATAATATATATTTTTGCATTCAGGTTTTATGTTATTTAATAAATTTTCTGTGCATTAAATGCTTCCTTATCTCACAAATAGGCCTACCTGCAGTGAGGCAGGTGGGGGAGATGACCATGTGTTACCAGTTGTGTAGTTCTTTATTAAAGAACTGTAAAATATTCAAAGGAAAGCTTGCACGTGAGTTATAACATCCAACTTCAACAACTCATGGAGGTTTCATCAGGCTCTTATTATGAAATGTTACAGTCCTTGTGGGATGACATTTAAGATCCGGTTCGGATCTGAAGCCTGGTCCAAGTAATAACCTGAATTGCAATCATCAGAACCGTGGTTTTCCGAATCTCGATTCCCCAACCAGTTTCACACGGGTCTGAACACTTGGATCCTCTCCCCATGCTCGGCCCCCCCTGCATCCAAACATACGGGTCCTGAACCCTCGGGTCCCGAACACATGGACCTGGCCAAGTCTTTTACTCATGCGTCTGAAGACTCTTGGATGATATTAAGATTTGGACACTATTGGGGGATCTGTGTCATCTATGCAAGTCTTTTGCTGCGGTAAACTGAAGACTCTTATTAATAGAATATTAATAAGGTTCAGACACAATAGGGGAGTCCATGTTATCTATGCAAGTCAAAGTCCTCAAGCCCAAAAGGGCTTCTTCTGAACCAAGGTATTCAACCAGACCCAGACCCTGTATTTTATAACGAAGTAGACTTGTCTGATTTACTCTCAGGACATACCGAGGACATTAATACTTAGGCAGTGTCTTGAATCTCCCTGTCCCCAGGGACAATATGCCTAGGTCCTCTTCCACAGTGTGGACTCTGAATTATGTATGAATAGATCAAACTTAAATTGAAAAGGGTGCAGAATGATTACACAAGACCTGTGACTAAATGTCCTGAATAAGAGGATCCTTATCCAACAGAATTCCTTCACCAATAAAATAGACCTTAGCCCTCTCCTCCAGAGAAGAGTTCCTCCTCCAAGGCGACCTTGAAACACTTAGGGTTTAGACCCTATCAATCAGCCCTTTCATAATCCCCACAACCAAGAGGCTCCTACAGGAAGCACCCCTATAGGGGTCAATCAATTCCAAGCAGTAATCATCGTTTTCCCCAGGTTGGGGGAAGTCGAGTAGTTGAGGCTCTAGAGGTTGTTTCGACCTCACACAAGGGTACCAGGGTGTGAAAACACTTCCTCTCAATGACTCCTTAAAAGCCTCACTTAGTCCACAAAAGCCTCCCGAGATAGCATTCAGTTCCACATGGTAAGCTTGTAGTTTATAAAAGCTAGATTTAAGTAATTAAAATTTTCAATTTTGGGAGAATGGGAATTCACTTATTAAATTTCTGTAAAAAAATTATTCCTGAGAAGAATTCTAAGCATTGTTAATGTTAATAAGTATGGAACCAGTGCACTGAATCTATCTGAACCTAAGGAACACCTGACCATGTATTTGGAAAATAATTTGCCAATTTAAATGAAATTCTCACCCATTAAAGTTAAGTAACAATAAAATTCACTGGAATTGTGCAGCAC
Source organism: Sabellastarte sp. h YS-2021 (assembly GCA_964017235.1). Taxonomy (NCBI): domain Eukaryota; kingdom Metazoa; phylum Annelida; class Polychaeta; order Sabellida; family Sabellidae; genus Sabellastarte; species Sabellastarte sp. h YS-2021. The sequence continues at coordinate 154,107,168 of OZ024928.1, read as the reverse complement.
ATTTTAGATGAATATCATAAAAGTATTATCAAATAACAACGTCTGAGACCATAGCCCCTTGGTTGAAAGTTAACTAGGGGAGTTTACTCGGTGGATAATGCCATATCATTCACCCTGTAATATGTCAACTCACTGATATATGTGACTGTATTTACAGAGGTACTGCGAGGTGAATGGGCTGATGCACCAGGTAGAGGAATACCTGCCTGCTGTAACTGATGACAATGATAACAGTAAACTAAGCATGAATGAAAGTTCAGTTCACGACACTAGTCTGCACAGTGGGGTTGAGGAGGCCAGCTTATACGATGGTTACAGTGAATAGTATTTATAGAAGAGCACCTATATTCCTTATACCTTGGATCTGCATTTTCAAAGAAACAGATTTTTTGTTTTGATTGCTGTAAGTGTTGACAAAAATTAACATCAATTCGATTGCGGTCAACAGTTCTGTTCAGGATTGCACCTGGTGTAACTATTAGAGTGTGAACATTTACATGGAATGTTGAACAAATATTCTCTTTCCATGAATTTGATTTGTATTTACACAGCATCTAATTTTCTATGTGTCCACAGTAATTGATGACAGTGACAGCAGAAAACAAAGGATGGAGGACAGTGTAGCTTAGGACACCACTGGACACATTGGTGATGAGGTTTTGTTGATGGGCTTAATGAACAGTGTTTATAGAAAGTATTTCATACATATCCACACTTTCAAACAGACCACTGACAATTAGCCATAGTTTTGCATTTTCATGAAGTCTAATTTTTGATATGGTCAATCAGGTTGTATCTGATTTCCTTTTTTTGCGTTTGTATATTATATACTTTCTGCATGTAACTAGGCCGGTGTTAAGATTATAATTGAACTGTGACATTAACAGGGATTAAGTATTATACATTGTTTATCTTTGTAAAATTTGCACTCACCAGTGTGTAGGTCTAAGCCATTGGCTAGCTATTGACCATTATGTATGAATGATGAGCTATAATGTATAATTTTGCATTTTTACAAGCTTTTGTAGTATATAACATTACCTCTGACTGTTGGTGTTTGGTATAGCTCCAAACTGAATAGTTGAAAACTGATATTCTGTGAAGATTTTGTGTTACTTCCTTTTGTAAACCTTTGCATATTTTACTCAAAGTTAAAGCTTCTGTTACTCCATTTAAAGTGCTTAGGGCTAGCTTTTTCTTGAGATAAGAAAAAATGATATCTAGTTTTCAGTGTCCCTCATGAAAAAGCACAAATGCATTACAGTTGTACCAAGTATCTTTGTAATTTCTAACTCCACCCAAAGTTTTTCCTTGTTAAGGTTATTAATTATCAGCTTAAATATTTGGTGTAAGTCCACACTATTGGATGAAACCCTTTTCTGCCACCTCTTGACATCATGGGTTTGAATTATAGCCCTGCCTTAAACTGAGAAACTTGGCTGTTGCTTACTGATGTTGGGTTTCAGTACATAACTTTGACTCCCAGATAGTCCCTGCTTTTCCCCATCAGTTATAGGTTTTCTAATTATTATCTGTACAGTGTGTTGAGTGTATCATTTATTTCAATTAAATCAAAATGTTCCAGAGAGTTTAGCCGAAAGAGCAGTTGTAAATGTTTCTTATGTTCCATGTTTTGTATGGACACACTGAGCACAAAGTTCATCGCTATAGTCGCTATAGTGGGATGCCAGAATTACCAACTTCTTGCTTTAAGCCTGATTGTTCCTCCTGCAGAACGTCCTGCATTTATGATCAATCAATCAGTTGTCCAGGTGCTTAATCTCCGTATCAACAGATTCTAAGGCACACCATCCAATCCGTAAGGCATAAATCATGAGACATTAGACATGTTCCGAGTCGTTGCCAGGGAGGCGGTCCGGTGTTCGGTAGTAAGAAGCTATGGTGGGAATGATTTCTGAAATAGGTAGGTTTTGAGTCGACTTTTGAAACTGGAGAGATTTGGAGCACTGCGTATATCATATGGAAGATCATTCCATAACTTAGGGGCATCATATGAGAAACTATTGTTAAAATGGACCTTTGATTTATGGATGGAAGGACAGTAAGAGGGAACCAGAAGGAACAAATTTTTGGGATTGGAACGTCTTGTATTCACGGCAGATTTGTACAAGGGGAGATATGGTGCAAAATACTTAGGCTGGCCAGTGGTGAGGTACTTATAGACCAAAACTAGGGTTTTGAAGATAATACGTTGTCTAATGGGTAGCCAATGGAGTGTCCTAAGGGTGGATGTAATGTGAGTGTACTTTGAAGCACCAGTGACAAACCGTGCAAGCGCATTTTGAACATATTGGAGCCTTGTAGCATTTCGGGATGACAAACTGCGAAAAAGAGAGTTGCAATAATCCAAACGACTACTGACCAGAGCATTTGCAATCACCACTGATGTATCCACAGAAAGAAACCTCCTGATACGATGAAGGTCCCTGAGGCTGATAAAGCAGGATTTGATAACAGAATTTACGTGATTGGTGAAACAAAACTTTGCATCAAACAGAACGCCCAGATTGCGTACAACATCTGCGGGAGAGAGACAATTTCCCAGGATATTGACAGGTAGTGAGTCACTGAGCCATTTGTGTCTGTCTTTGGCACCGAAGACTATGAATTCTGTTTTATCGGGATTTAGCTTGAGTTTGTTTTCAGACATCCAGACCTGAATATCATTCAAACATGATTTAAGACGGTCAAAAGACTTGAGACTATCATCAGGGGATAAGTGAATGAACAACTGAGTGTCGTCCGCATAGAAGTGGTAACGGACTCCGGTATATTTTCTGATGACTTGGCTCAGAGGTGTTGTGTAGAGGGAAAACAGAAGGGGACCTAAGACAGAACCTTGGGGGACTCCAAACTTCAATTTGAACAAATTCGAAAGACTAGAACCAATCTTGACTGACTGAAAACGATCCTGGAGATAGGATCTAAACCATTTTAATGCCGATCCAGCAAAACCAAATCTAGACGACAGACAGGATAGGAGTGTGTCATGATCGATAGTATCGAATGCCGCAGACAGGTCGAGTAACACTAGTGCTGTAGGCATGCCCTTGGACAGAGATAAGTGAATCTCATTTTTGATGCACAACAAGGCAGTTTCTGTCGAGTGGCCTACCTTGTAGGCTGACTGGAAAGTATTACCAAGATCATGAGAATCCATGTGAGATCTAATTTGGGCAGCCACAATTCGCTCGACCAATTTTGACAAGAAGCTAAGACCAGACACTGGTCGGTAACTCTTCAAATCCTCTTTTGAAAGGGTGGACTTTTTGAGGAGGGGAGTGACAATAGCCTGTTTGAAAGGATTAGGGAAAATGCCGTTTTTGAGGGACAAGTTAACTAGTTTAGTCAATGAAGGGAGAAGAATGTCAATACATTGTTTCACAATGTGAGTGGGGCATGGATCAAGGGAGCAAGTTTTAGAAGGGGATTCCTTGATAAACTTAAGGACTTCAGTCTCAGTGACAGCTTGAAAGGAACAGAAAGTCGGCGGCTCCTTGTCTGGATGAAGAACCTGAGATCGGGTGTATTTAAAGGTGTCTCGAATCTTTTTAATTTTATCAATGAAAAACGAACCAAATCTGTTTGCTAAAGACTTTTCATCATCAAAGGATGGGAGGACAGTAGAATTTGACCGACTCAATGTTCTGTTTAGTGCATGCCATAACCTCTTGCTATCGCCGCAATTTTCACTGACTAGATCACGATAGAAACACCCCTTGTTTCTATTTAGGATGTGGTTACATCTATTTATCTGTCGTCGAAGACGGGAACGATTTTCAGGGGATTTGTCTCTTCTCCAGGCACGCTCAAACTGCCTTCTCATGCACTTGGCAGTTCTATACTCATCAGTTATCCAGCTTGGGGCTGGTTTGATGAGCTGTTTAGTCTTCACTGGTGCATGAATATCTAGAAGGCTAGACAAACCAGACATGTACTGTTCATGCAATAAATCTATGTCATCAGATGGCGAGCTAACAAACGGAATGGTCAGGAGGTCACTTCTGAATTTATCAATGTTCAATTTATGGTACTGATGGAAGGTAACAACTTTCTGAATCGGTGTATCCAAAGATGGAAAGTCAATCACACAAGAGATAATTTTGTGATCACTGATGAAGCCTGACCCTTTCACATCAGAAATTGCAGAGAACTCAGATGGAGCCATCAACAAATCTAAGGTATGACCATGAAGGTGAGTAGGAAAATCAATGTATTGGGACAGACAGCAAGAATCCATGACTGATTTAAATTCAGAGACTGTTGGAGACATAATGTCGACATGAAGATTAAAATCACCACAAATGACAAAGGAGGGGGATAAGGAAGACAAAAAACCCACATATGACAGAAAATCTTCAAAAAATTTTACTACAGATGAGGCAGGGGGCCGGTAAATGACCCCAAGAAACAAGCGACGCCCATCAAGAGTGAGACAGACAGTGTGATTTTCAAAGGAGGAGAACTCAGGGGAATGAATGGTTTTAAAATCAAGAGCAGATTTAATAAAAAAGCCAACACCGCCACCACGTTTGTTTTCTCTATTTGTGTGAACAAGGGAAAAATCTTCAGGCGTTAACTCATTTAAAAATGAGGGTGTGTCTAGAGCTTTGATGTGGGTCTCGGTGAGACCAAAAACATCAAAATTTCCAGTTTGGATTTCATCACAGAGAATTGGACCTTTATTCCTAATGGACCGGCAGTTAGCAAACCCAAACTTCAATGGCCCAGGATTTAGAGCGACATCACCCGACAATAGAACCAGAGCAAGCTGCCTGAGAGATGCCTTTTCACAAAAAGTGACTCTATGTGTTCTGACATAAATGAACAAAATGGATTTGGTAGTGGGTCCATCATATTTACGTCCATGCAGGCCGACATCGCACCTAGTCCGAATTCTATTTTGACTCTTATGGTAATGTACAAAGAGGCCAACAATACAAAGAAGGAGTGTAACAGTCCGCATCATAAGGAATTACAACTCACAGACGAAATGGATTAAATAAAAACTTGTGACCGTCGCATGTTTTCGGTGTCTTTAATAATTCACCTGATACTCAACGTAATGTTCCTTGAGCTTAATACAAGCACTTGATAGCAATAACCAAAAAGTAAACTAAAACATGATTTACTATGAACAACATAGAGAGTGACCCAAAGGGAAGATTACGTGCCCATTGACAGTGGGAGCTGTCCTACTTGTAATGATGATTGAAACATTCACCTTCATTGGCTAGTAGTGTTACGATCGAAAGTAAATATGGAAACCGGGTCCCGAAAACAAAAATTCGGCGAAAATCGGATTCATTCGAATTAGTTTACACCAAAATGTGGTCAAACTGTAAAATTTTGGATATTATTTAATTGTATATTGGCAAAATATCACACAATTAAATATTTTTAAGCTTTTCTGTGCAACATTTTATACGTTTGATGTGAAATATGTGTCATTTCGGGAACTGGTTCTTTGACTTTTGTCACCGGATTTCGTTTGCATTTATATAAATCGAATAGAAACCCACTACCAAGTTTGCCATCTTTATCACTATTGGCTAGGAAGTTGGATGGTTCCAAGCTGTGCTGATTATATTCTCAAACCACCAGTTACCGTGCGCCTAGCAGAAAATGCAGTAATGAGCAAAGAATTGACCTCGTATGTATCAGTTTGCTTAAGTATCACAAACTATCAATGCATCTCTTTAAATACCATTTGAAGTTTGAAGAAAGAAGAAACTGTTGATTCTTATTTTACTACTAACTGTTTATAGACACTGATAGATCATTATGGCTTCACCTGGTCAGAAACGGGGTCTTTGTGGACACTTAATGGCTGCTTTCGATACACATGCCTACTGTACCCATTTTAGAGACAAAGGGAAGGGCACTGACCCTGCCTCAAAAATGAAGATTGCCAGCATTGTAATGTGTTAAATGAAGACCAGAAGTCACGCTTAGCAACACCCTCATATCAGAAGGAAAAGGGAAAACATGAGCAAAAAGCCATCTCAGAAGAGTTGAGTAGCACCCTTGTGGATCAGCTTTAGTTTTCATGCTGGGGTTGCGAAAGACGGACAAGATTTGAACTCAGTGGAGGCGAGTAGTACCCCTGCTGCAAAAGCTAAGAACAATAGTTCAGAAGAGTCAAGTAGCAGAGATGCGAAATACAAGAAGATACAGAAAACAGAACCTAAAGACAAGGGCAAGAGCATTAAGAAGCATGTGTCACCGGCTAAGGTGTCTAAGCCTTCCACAGACAATAAGCTCGAGGCAATGGTCCCCCCACCCCACCCCACCCCCCCGTAACTGTGTTGGGGCAGATAGAGAGCAAGAAAAAAAGAAGAAAAAGTCCTCTCACAAGTCCCCTAGGAAAAGCACTAAACGCGGGAAGACTACAGACTTCAAAGAAGAACTGAGATCTCTTGATGACAAGTTGTCAGAACATTTTGCTCGGTTAGGAGCCATGTTCCTGGCCACGAGTTTTGCAGTACCGGTGGAACTGCTCCAGAGAAGTGATGTGGTAGTGACTGATCGACCCTTCATTCCACCAGTGCAGCAGACTGCTGGTGTTACTGGTCAGAAGAAAGCCACCAAGCCTGTTGAGGCTGCCAGTGCATCCACTTTCACCCAGCCTGTTGAGGTTCCTGGTATTTTGATAGCCACTCAGCCTGTTGAGGCTCCTGGTGCGGCTACAGAGATGAAGCCCACCAGTCAGGATACTACCCAGGCTGCTGATAGACCTGAGGTCCAGGTCCAGCTAGCCAGACCTACACCAGTGGTAGATCAGAGGTACAGCCCCCAGATCCCACTGGCCAGACTGCTCCAGTTATGAAGAACTAGGCGACGTCTCTCACCGGTACTGGTGCTCCTGCAGATGAACCGGTCTCTGATGATGAACAGTTTCATGACCATGTTTCACAGCGCAAGTTGATGAAGAAGGTGAGGTCTCTGACCTGGAGTCTGCCGGTCCAGCTCGTGAAGAGCTAGTAGATGTGGACCAAGAGTTGAGTGCTGAGTAGACTTATAGAGAGACATTACGTGGTGTGAGATCCTTTATGGGATGGAGCCGGGTCTCGGAATTCGACTTCCTCATCTCTGGATGACAACCCATTTGCCGGTACCAGAACTCAATATACCGGTAAAGTGTCTGTGAAGGTTCCTACTCAACCAGTTCAAACAACTCCAGAACCGATGGATACTTCCATTCCACAGGCTGCATCTGCTGTCAAAAAAGGGCTAAAAGTGATCAAGGGCTCTTCCACTATCGCCCCATTTACCATCAAAGCAATAGTATCTCCACCTCCTCTTCCTCGGACTCAGCCACAATCTCAATCTGAGTCCCCCACCCTCCAAAGGCTCGATAAGGGAGACTATGGCCTGGTCGGAGGTTCCTTATACTCGTCATCATCACAAGTAGATGATTCAGAACCTAGCCCCCCCCCCCCCCCTCCCAAGGCAGACTTCCACACCTTCATAGACCTAGTCAGACAGTATCTAGGCATTGACGACCCTGCAAAGACAGGATTACAAATTAGGATCAGGACCAGCAGATATCCTAATATGTTTCATATGGAGCAGTCCTCTCGTCCTCTCTCGCTCAAGCTCCCCTTAATGGATGACATTGCCAAACTCTTACAAAACCAGGACACAGTGGTCAGACCAGGACCTTCCTCTTCTACTTCCCTGGATATTGGCCAATTCATTCCCAATCCACCAAACAGAGGTAACAGGTACCTGAAGAACGCCGTTAACAGTTTGGATGCATATCGACTTAAAAATCTCCAGGCAGCTCCCATCTCAGGTCCAGACCTGTTTGAATGTTCCCTAATGCAGGAATATGAACAACATTTGATAGACCTGGGAGTCAAGACAGGGAACCAACAGAGTGCTAGGTTTCACCCTTATGGGAAAAACAAGAAGAAACCTAGGGGCAGAGGCAGGGGAGCATATCAACAAGGGGGCTATTACCCACTACCTCCCCCTGAATATATCATGCCTCCACAGTTTTATCTACAACAGCAGAGGTGGATTTCGCGGTGGCCACAGGGGCAGGGGAGCCCGTAGGGGCAAAGGCAAGAACGTCGGAAATAACCAAAGTCAGCAACAACAACCACCTCAACAATGACACTCTTCAATCCCCCCCCCCCCCCCCAATCCTGGATAACCTTTTTCAACCCGTTCCGAGCATCCCTGGGACAACAAAACATTCAAACCACCAGAGAAACAAGTTCTAAACAACAAACCTTATACAGAGAGTGCAAATCCCTACCAGAGAGGGTAAAAACTACCACCCCTCCGGAGGGGGTAAAGACTCCGTGTGTACAGTTAGTCAAGGTCCCTGTATCTATCCAAGAAAATACAAAAGACCTCCCAGTGGAAGGCAGACTAAAATGGTTTGTAAAACAGTGGGAAGAACAAGGTGCTCGTCCCTTCCAATTGGACCTCCTCAGACAAGGCTATCGCCTACCCTTCAGAGAACATCCCAAGTTGTCCAGGACTCCCTGCATAATCAGCGGGTACAGCGAAGTCGACAGAAACAATGCCTTATCGGCTTTTATTCTAGATCTCCTCGCCAAAAACGCTATAGAGAAGGTAAACAGAGAAAACAGTCTCGGGTTCTACAGCCGACTGTTTTTCATCCCCAAACCAGGGAACCGGTGGAGACCTGTGATAGACCTCAGCTCCCTAAATCAGTATCTCACGGAAAATAGGAAGGAGAACCACTGTAAAAATTTATAAACTAGTATTGCAGTTTTGAACATACATCTATACTTAACGGGCAGCCAGTGGAGTTGCTTCAGAATAGGTGTAACATGAGCATACTTTCTATGATTTGTAACAATACAAGCAAGGGTATTCTGAATAGTTTGCAATTTGTGCTGATTGAAACATGACAAACCCCTAAACAGAGAGTTGCAGTAGTCTAGACGACTACTAACCCAGGCATTTGCAGCAAGGACTGCCACTTCTGGAGCGAGATACTGTCTTATTCTACGAAGGTCGCGCATCTGAAGAAAGCATGCTTTGCAAGTCCTCTTGACATGTTCAGAGAAAGAGAATTCTGCATCAAACCACACTCCTAGATTTCTGACCGAATCGGATGAAGAAGGCTACCAAGAATACTAACAGGAAAATGGGAGGAAATATTCTGACGCTGAGCCTTAGAGCCAAAGACAATAAATTCAGTTTTTTCTGGGTTGAGCTTCAGTTTGCTAAGAAACATCTATCGTTGCACATCATGAAGGCAGGCATTTAGCTTGGCAAGAGCAGTAGAGGCATTCTTGTGGGAGATATGGATGTATAGCAGTGTGTCGTCCACACCGAAGTGGAATTTAATATGCGGATGAAGGCGGATGATTTTGCTAAGTGGTGTAGTATAAAGTGAAAACAGCAATGGACCCAGAGCAGAACCTTGGGGAACGCCATAGATCAGCTTGCTTAATTCAGATAGTTTGGAGCCTATCTTGATGGTCTGGCATCGTTCACTCAAGTAGGAAGCAAACCACTTCAGAACAGTTCCACCAAGACCAAACCAGGATTTAAGGTAACCGATGAGAATATTGTGATCTATGGTGTCAAACACTACTGATAAATCAAAAAGAACTAGAGCTGTAGGTTCGCCGCGTGCCACAGAGAGATGGACCATCTACGCATCAAAATGGTCCATTTTCCAAGAAGTCTGTTATCAGTGCAAGGACTCTTATGTCCATCATTGGATTGCTAGTGTCCACAGAGAAAACGATAAGACTGGGCAGGATTCACATGAGACCTTTTCAATGGCATCTCAAGACTCATTGGAAATTCCCAATGCCTCTGAATTCTCCCATTCCCTTGACTCAGAAAATGAAACAACACGGGGAATGGTGGTTGGACCCACAAAACATCCTATGTGGAGAATTCTTACACCACAGGGACCGCGACGTTCTGATCTTTACGGACGCGTCAAACGCAGGTTGGGGTCCGCACTTAGATCACGTCTCCACAGGAGGATTATGGTCTCACGTAGAAAAACAACTCCACACAAACATGCTAGAACTAAAAGCCGTAATCCTAGCCCTCAAACACTTCTCAAAACAGTGCGGCAGAAAACAGGTGTTAGTAGCCTCAGACAACACAACTGTAGTAGCCCACATAAACAAACGGGGGGGACCCATTCGCCCGAGCTTTGTGCCCTCATGTGGCAATTCCTTACATGGTGCAGCAAACGCCACATATTTTTCAGAGCGAGACACGTCCCAGGATCACTCAATGTCATTGTGGACGGCCTCTCCAGGAGGATCTAAATACAACATACAGAGTGGTCTCTATCCCCTCAGATCTTCAAACAGATCACACAACTCTGGGAACACCCACAAATAGACCTGTTCGTGACCAGTCTAAACAAGAAGCTTCCAACCTACATCTCACCCATACCAGATTCTCAAGCACGGGCAGTGGACGCACTGAACATCTAGAAGAACATGGGTAAGCCTTTCCTCCCATTGCTGTCCTACCCAGAGTGGTCCAAAATTTACTGTCTCAGTCACGCAGGCACATCCTCATAACCCCGGGCTGGCCAACAAAACCGTGGTTTGGGGACCAGGTGGAACTGTCTCGATCACCCAAGACAACTCCCACCAATCTGCTAGCTGCTCAAACAACCACTGAACAACCAATTCCACACTCACCCGGAATCCCTCAACCTCCACGCCTGGTATCTAGGAGTACAGTCCTCCAGAACCAGGGCTTCACTGCAGAAGTGGCAGATAGAATTGCTGCACCTCAAAGACTCTCTACTAGAGCCATCTACGCATCTAAATGGTCGGTTTTCTGATGGTGCATCGAAAAACAGGTGGACTTCAGGGCTCCCTCTGTAAAAGACATCTGCAATTTTTTTCCTCTTCAACGAGAAAGACAGACGCCAATCCACCATTGAGGGATACAGGACCGCAATCGCGGACACATTGGGTTATGCTCCCTTGGACATCAGCAATAATGCTGAAATAGCCAGACTCATTGCCAGCTTCCACAGGGATAAGCCGAAGGCCTCCAGAAACATACCCAGTTGGGACCTCTCCTTAGTCCTCCACCAGCTCAAACAGCCTCCATTTGAGCCTCTGGAGGAGGCCTCTCTAAAATACGCCATGTGGAAAACGGTCTTCTTACTAGCTCTAGCTTCTGGTAAAAGACGTAGCGAAATTCACGCCAGGATCATGGACGGACTACTTTGTTTAGGCGACTGGGACCAAATTCAACTCACCCCTTCTCCCTCCTTTATTGCTAAGAACCAGCTAGCAAGGGAAGGGACCCAAGCAGTCTCCCCAGTGGTTATTCTCGCTGTCAAGACTTTCGGGACGACAGAGGCAAGGACATCCTACTCTGCCCCATTAGGGCCCTCTCAATTTATTTAAAACTTACTGCAAATTCAAGACAAGATAAAACATTACTGTTTATCTCACACAAACAGGGCCACTCTAAGGATATCCAATGCTCTACTATATTGTCTTGGATTAAAAACACTGTCAAGTTTTGTTATTCAAGAGTGGGCAATGCCGACATGGACCTACTGGGGTTAAGGCCCATGATGTCAGAGCATTTGCTGCTTCCAAAGCCTTTTACGTAGGTGTCTCAACAGACCAGATTCTCCAAGCCTGCCATTGGAAATCTCATAACACATTCACATCTTTCTATCTCAAGGATCTCTCTGGTCAGAACCAAAAGGACCTCTCTTACCATTTAGGATCCTTTGTGGCTGCTCAGCAGGTGATGGCTCCTCCCTAGCTTCCTATGGACACCTACTATACAACAAGAGGGGGGGCGACACGACAACACATCCAGCAGATGGGGCCGGTCAGATCCCTGACCGCATAGAGCGGTCTTATTTTATTGCGTTAATGCATCCTATCCAATGGTCCATTGCTAATCCGGTCAGTGCAGACCGGCCCGCCAAACATCAGAAAAAGACGTCCTGTTTTTCCACCGGCCAGCCGGTCCCAGTACTGTGCACTCACCAGGTGGCGCATCATACTTCCTTCCTGTCTAGACAGAGTGACGTCATAGCATCTTTTTCGTTTGGCGCGAAGCTGTGCACACAGAATATTTTTACTGCCAGAATTTATTCAGATATTGTCATTATTTTGAGTATTTCTTCAGTTTTTTGTACTTAACGAATATCAGACACATCATGTCTTCCCCTGGCCAATGTAGAGGGAATTGTTGACACATTATGGCGAGTTTCGACTCTCATTATCACTGCGCACGTTGCAGGGACAAAGGGAAGGGTAAGGACTTTTGTGTAGAAAATCCTCAGTCCTCTGATTGCCAGATTTGCAAGTCTTTCACCCCTGAGCAAAGTCAACAACTGGCTACTCCTTCATCTCCCCCCAAGGAAAGTGAAGCACTTGTCAACCCTGCCACCGTGTCTGTTATTGGGGCTGTAGATGACCAGGGCGCTGTTAAATCTCTTGCTTCTGTCGCCCCACCTGATAAGAAAGCTAAGAAAGAAAAGTCTTCCTCTACTACTAAAAAGCCACCTCAGACCTAAGCTAGTGCTGAAATTAAGATTGCAGAACATGGATCAAAAGTGGTTAGATCGTTTCAACCGCTTAGAAACCTTGTTGATGGCCAGGACTTTTGAACCGCCTTTTTCTTCTAATGTGAAAGTTACACCAACTCACTCACCACCACCTTCAGTTGAGAATGTGTCTGAGCCTTTCATCCAACCTTCTACTTCCACAGAGCTTCCTGGATCAGCCGACCAGTAAAGCAGTGACCAGCCGACCGATCTCTGGCACAAAGTTTCTTGGTACTGGCTCCTCTGCTGTTAACCATCAGCCAACCAGTCAAACTCAGACCAGCCGACCGACCTCATCGACAAAGTTTGCTGGATCTGGCTCCTCTGCTGTTAAGCATCAGCCGACCAGTCAAACTAAAACCAGTCAACCGACACCGGAATTGAACACTGGTACCAACCCTTCAGCTAAGCTTCAGTCCACAGGCAAGCTTGAGTCTCGCCAACCTTACACTGACCGACCCTCTGCTACTGACTGACCATTGTCATCTGATCCAGTCAAGACGGGATAGCATCTGTAGTCTTACTTCAGATGCTGGTAGTGAATTGTCCGACAGACCCCTCTTGGACTTATACACTGAAGAAGGGAAGTTATCTGATGAGCCAGATCAGACTGTCATTGACCAGGACCAGCCAGTTTCTGAAGAACAGAACTATAGAGAAACAATGCAGGGCAATGGTCCGTTACTGTTTTCACTCTATACAACACCACTTAGTAAAATTATTCGCCTCCACCCGCATATTAAATTCCATTTTTATGCGGATGATACTCAGTTATACATCCATCTCTCCCATTAGAATGCTTCTTTGGCTCTCGCCAAGCTAAATGCCTGCCTTCATGATGTCCAAGAGCGGATGTCTTTCAGTAAATTGAAGCTCAACCCTGAAAAACTGATTTTATTGCGTTAATACATCCTATCCAATGGACAATTGCTTTTCCGGTCGGCGCAGACCGGCCCGCCAAACGACAGAAAAAGTCATTCGGTATGCATGCATACTGGCCGGCCGGCCCTGAAGTGCACTCGCTAGGTGTCGCCTCTTGTACTTGCTTCCTGGCCAGTGCCCGTGACGTCATAGCATCTTTTTTCGTTTGGCGCGAGAGTTGTGCAAGCGAATATTTTCAGTGTTTGAACTTTTTAAAATTTCTCTGGATATTTGAGGAGTTTTCTTAGTTTGCTTATAGCAAAGTGATATTTACTGGTTATAGCTCAGAATGTCGTCCCCGGGCCAGAAACGTGGGGCTTGTGGCCATGCTATGGCTATCTTTGACCAGCATGCCTACTGCGCGCGTTGTCGCGAGAAGAATAAAGGGAAAGACCCCTGTGTGGAGAGCAAAGACACTACAAATTGTAAGTTTTGTTCAGCTTTTACTCCAGAGCAGTTAGCTCAGATCTCAACTCCTTCCTACAAGATCAAAAAAGAAAAACGTGAGGCAAGGAAGTCTGTTACGGCCACCCCCACTAAGCAAAGTACTGAACTGGTTGACCCTACGTCTGTCTCCGTCATCGGGGTTGTTGGCCAGAATGAACCTGCTACACAGACTGTAACATCTCCAGCTTCTTCTATGCCTCCGGAAAAGAAACAAAGGAAAAGGTCTCTGTGAAAACCAAGAAATCAGACTCTTCTTCAACTGACGCTAAGTTAGCGGATCTGGACAGTAAGTGGTCCTCACGCTTTAATAAGTTAGAAGTTTTGCTTCTCTCCAGGACCTTCCAACCGACCTTTTCTTCAGAGGTTAAGCTAACTCCTGCTCATTCTCCACCAAGCAACATTCCCCGGGACTCTGAGCCGTTTTTTCAACCTTCTGGGCGCACTGGCACAGCCTCCTCTGCGTTTTCGCATCAGGCAGCCAGCCAGCCGGAGTCGGACTCTCAGTCTACCACTACAGAGCGCGCTGGCAACGGTTCCTCTGCTTCACAGCATCAACCAGCCAGTCAGCTCCCTGCCGACACACAGCAAGGGTCTTCAGTTTCTTCCAAGCGCACTGGCATCGGTTCCTCTGCCTCAGGGCATCAACCAGCCAGCCAGCTTACTACCGACCGACCTTCATCAAGATCTCCTCCTAGGCCTTCCGTCGTCGATTCAGGCAAGGGTTCCTCTGCTTCACAGCATCAACCCACCGACCTTTCAACTACCGACCAGAACCGACCTTCTGGACAGGCAGATTCCGGCCATCACTCCAAGAGTAAGCATGCGGCACGGTCGGTTAGCAAGGAACTTTCTAACAGACCTGTCTCCAGAGTTGTGACCGACACCGGCTCTCCACCTCTTCATGAAAGCCGGAAGGACAGTGTTTCTAGTGAATCTGGTTCTATGAGTGACTTATCAGATAGACCGGCAGTTGATCTCTACACGGAAGAAGGAGAGCTCTCAGATGACCCGGATTGTACTGCTGAACCTGAACTAGTTCCCTCAGAGGAACAGACATATAGAGAGACGATGAAGGGCATACGAGAGTACATGGGTTGGTCGGACATTCCTGAACTAGACAGCGCTAATACAGGGTCAGATGATAATCCATTTTCTGGACCCAAGGCAGTCACACCTGGTAAGGTATCCATCCAAATGCCGACTGAAGACTGGCTGTGTAAGAAGATAGCAAAGATGAACTTAACTTTGGTTGAGGGGTATCCCTCCCGCAGTTCAGAGGCCGGTGGCCTGTTAATGGACCATTTCTTGAGGACGGCGAAGTCACAATCCAGATGGTACGGTCTTGCCACCGACCACAAAGCTGACCCTGCTGCTGTCTCAGGCTGGTGTACAGAGTCTGCAAAAATCAACAGCTGTTTCAGTCGGATATCCCGCCAGTCCGGTTTGTCTTCTACCCCACCTGCGTCTAGACGCATCTCCCAGGAATCGCTGAGAAGGTGGGAGAAATCTGCACGCGAAGCCTCGGTCATATGTAACCAGGCAGCTAGTTTCAACAGGTGTCTTTTCCGCGTGCAGAAGGACATGCAGGAACAACTTAGAAATCTTCGTGCTGACTGCAAAGGGAAAGGTTCCTCAAAGAGTGCTCACACCATGGACGAACTTAAGTATCTGATGGATTTCAACTCGAGCATCTCTCAGGCCGCTGCTAAGACCATGGAGCATCTAAGTGAATTTGTTTTTATCTCCATGGGGAACCTTACCCTTGCAAGGCGGGACGCCTATCTCACCCACGTGAAGTCGGGTATCAAACCGGACACTATTGCAGCACTCCGCACAGCACCTCTTCACATCCCGACACTTTTTCCAGATGCAGTAATCAAGAGGGCTGAGGAGGAAATCACTAACTTTGAGACCAAAGGTCACTCAAGCAGTTCCCGCAACAAAGGCCGGTATCACCCTTATGATAGGCCTGACAGGAAATCTGACAGACGTCAGGATAAGAAAGGGGATAAGCCGCCATGGAAAAACATTGGGAAAGGCCGGTACAGAAAACCTAGAGGAAAGGCTTCTAGTTACTCCACCCGACCAGCCAAGGGCCAGCAGCCTTATAAATGACAATTACTGTGTAACTCAGTCTCAGACAGGGCTGCTGGCCGGGAGCACCTACAGAAAGACAATAGACACTTGTTTGCCTGTAAACTTAACTGTTGTAACTCCTGTACCTACTGTGCCCGGGCTTTCGCAAAAGAAAGATTTAAGTCCCGGGCCAGTAGGGTGTTGTACTCAAAGAATTCATTCATTAAAACATGTGAAAGGTGTTTCTTGTGTCACTCAGTTGTCTTGTGCCCCTCCTGTATCAAGTGTAAGAAATGTTGTCTCACATCTTCCTGTCGGGGCAAGGCTCCAAAACTTTTGGCAGACCTGGCTGGATCTGGGGGCCGGTCCGAAAGTGGTTCACATTTTAAAAGAGGGTTACACCCTCCCCTTTCAAACCCGGCCGAGACTTTCAAGGTCACCCACAGTCTTAAGCAAATACGCCAATCCTCGCAGGAACAGCTACCTGCTCGAGGCATTGCACCAGCTTATACAAAAGGACGCTGTAGAATTAGTGCGAAACCAGACATCTCTAGGGTTTTTCAACCGTCTGTTTTTGGTTCCGAAACCAAACAACAAATGGAGACCCATACTGGATCTGAGCAAGTTAAATCTTTTCCTAAAGACGGAAAAGTTCAAAATGGAGACCCCGGAAACCATCAGAACCTCTCTCCAACAGGGGGAATGGGTTACGTCCGTCGACTTCAAGGATGCCTATTTCCATATCCCGATACAGGAACAATCCAGGAAGTATCTGAGGTTTCACGTCCAGGGTCAAACTTACCAATTCAAGGCATTGCCCTTCGGCCTCTCTACAGCACCCATGGAGTTCACTGTAGTAGCGAAGGAGGTCAAACTGATGGCCACAAAAGAGGGTATAAGAATCCACCAGTACCTAGACGACTGGTTGGTGAGAGCCTTTTCCCACCGAATTTGTCTCCAACATACTCAGGCCCTGGTAGAACTATGCAAGCGACTAGGTTGGCTGGTAAACATGGAAAAGTCGGAATTGGAGCCCAAGCAAATATTCAATTTCGTCGGGTACCAATTCGACCTAGAGGCCGGTCGGGTCCATCCTACACCGGACCGGTGGCAGAGCCTCCAAGACAAGGTGTTGGAACTGCTCACCCTACCGGATTGCCCGGTCCGGCAATTTATGTCACTGATAGGTTTGCTCACGGCCACAGAGAAACAAGTTCATTTCGGCCGGTTGCATATGCGACCTATACAATGGCATCTCAAGAGAAACTGGAGGGTTCCGGAATCGTTGGAGAAACGAATTCCCATACCAAGGTCTCTTCATCCACATCTACGATGGTGGTTAGACGAAGACAATATCCTCACAGGCCAGCCTTTACACCCCATAAAACATGCTCTGCAGATCTTTACAGACGCATCAAAAGAAGGGTGGGGCGCTCACTTAGACGAGCATATTGCAAGAGGAACTTGGTCCCTACCAGAAACCAAGCTGCATATAAATTACCTCGAGCTCAAAGCAGTTTTATTGGCGCTAAAAGAGTTCAGAGACCTCTGTACAGGCAAAATAGTTCTTGTCGCAACAGACAATACCACTGTGGTGGCCTACATAAACAAGGAAGGAGGGATGAAGTCGGGCCCGCTTTGCGCGCTTTTCTGGAGAATCTTGACCTGGTGTACCAACAATCAAGTCACGCTCAAAGCCCGACACATTCCCGGCCGTCTGAATGTAGTAGCGGACAAGCTATCCAGACTGGGCCAGACCATTCAAACGGAATGGTCCCTCCTACCAGAGGTTTTTCATATGATATGCAGAAAATGGCACCGACCTCAAGTGGACTTGTTCGCCACGAGGTTCAACAGGAAATTGCCCCTGTTTGTGTCACCGGTGCCGGATCCCCTCGCCTGGGCCATAGATGCCTTAAGCTTACCTTGGGAGGATCTGGACGCATATGCCTTCCCACCAGTAGCCATTCTGGGCAAAGTAGTGGAGAAGTTGCAGGGCACCCCATGCAAGCGAATGATTCTCATTGCCCCGGGGTGGCCGAACATGCCCTGGTTCTGGGACCTGGTAGCCATGTCCAGTCAAGTCCCAGTGAGCCTACCATTTCTGCCCAGCCTGCTCACACAGCCTTTCAACCAGATCCCTCACAGGAATCTGTCGAATCTGAATCTCCACGCATGGCTCCTAGAGCCACAGCAATTAAGAAACAAGGATTTTCTAAGGCTGTGGCAGAGAGAATTGAGGCTCCTCAGAGAAGATCCACCCGGTCAGTCTATGAAGCAAAGTGGGCCATTTTTACAAAGTGGTGCGACACTAATCAGGTGGACTTCAGGGCACCCCCTATAAACTCAGTGGCTGATTTTCTTCTGTACCTGTTCCAGGACAGGAAATTACAGCCCAGTACAATTGATGGATACAGGTCTGCTATTGCGGACAAATTGGGCAATTCACCCATAGACATGGGCAAGAACCAAAATCTCACTCGTCTCCTGGATAGTTTCCATAGAGACAGGCCTAAGGGACGGCGGGGAATCCCGTCCTGGAACCTTTCACTGGTTTTACATCAACTGACAAAGGCTCCCTTTGAACCTATAAAAGAGGCATCTTTGAAGCACTTGACCTTCAAAACGGTTTTCCTCTTAGCTCTGGATTCTGGCAAGAGAAGGAGTGAGATTCATGCCTGGCAAAACAAAAACATCAGACACCAGTCAGACTGGTCCAAAGTGTCTCTATATCCATCACCCAGCTTTCTATCCAAGAATCAGCTGGCAAAGGAGGGTCCAGAGAGTGTGGCCCCAGTGGTTATACCGGCCCTGGCCCCTACTCTAGATAGATCCCTCAAGTCTGACAGGTCCCTCTGTCCGGTCCGAGCTTTGCGCTACTATTTGGACAGGACCTCAGACCTCAGGCAGAATAAAGAGTTAGTCTTTGTTTCCTTTAAGAAAGGTTTTGACAGAGATATCTCTCCTGCCACCATCTCATGGATCAAGCAAACAGTGATCCTGTGTTATGAGCTCTCTGATCAGGAATCCCACCAATTGCATCAGGTTAAAGCTCATGATGTTAGGGCTTTTGCTGCTTCTAAGTCTTTCCAATCGGGAGTGTCCTTGGAACAGATTCTGTCAGCCTGCCACTGGAAATCGCATAACACTTTCACACAGTTCTACCTGAAAGATGTGGCTTGGGCTGACACAGAGCTCTACCATCTGGGGCCGGTAGTGGCTGCTCAGCAGATCCACAAATAGCCCTAACACGAGAGGAGAAGTGTACATATGTATATAGTGTACATATAATTAAGACTTTCTGCACACAAAAAAAACAAAAAAAAACAACTGTGCTTTGCTTCCCTTGGGAGGTTTATTTCTTGGGGTTGGACTCATCCTTCTTCTTCCCTCTTTCAGACAGGACTGAAGAAAAAGAAAGGGGGGGAGAGGTGGGTCGGTTTGGACCGTTTCTCCGGTTTCTGTAGACCGACCCTAGCCTTTAGTAGTCCCCTGTCCTCAGGGCATATCTAGGCTAGCAAGTATGTGAGTCTTTTTAATCTGAGTCCATCAAGACCCCACTGACTTACCCGCCTGCCAAGCGGTAGTTATTCAGCAATTGTCCATTGGATAGGATGTATTAACGCAATAAAATTGCTAATTTAATAAATAAATTAAATTTTTATAAGTTAATACCCTATCCAATGGACACACAAGACCCTCCCAACCGACCCCGCTTACAGTCCTTTGGGGTCCGGATCAGATTTAGGTGACCCGAAAAAAAGATGCTATGATGTCACGGGCACTGGCCAGGAAGCAAGTACTTCAGGGCCGGCCGGCCAGTATGCATGCATACCGAATGACTTTTTCTGTCGTTTGGCGGGCCAGTCTGCGCCGACCGGAAAAGCAATTGTCCATTGGATAGGGTATTAACTTATAAAAATTTAATTTATTTATTAAATTTGCAAGTTTATTGTCTTTGGTTCCAAGGCTCAACGTCAAAAGATTTCCTCTCACTTTCCTGTTAGCATTCTTGGTAGCCTTCTTCATCCGGTTGATTCTGTCAGAAATCTAGGTGTGTGGTTTGATGCAGATTTTTCATTCTCTGAGCATATCAAGAGGACTTGCAAAGCGTGCTTCCTTCAGATGCGTGACCGTAGAATTAGAAAGTATCTCACTCCTGAAGTGGCAGTCCTTGCTGCAAATGCCTTGGTTAGTAGTTGTCTGGACTATTGTAACTCTCTGTTTGGAGGTTTGTCCGGTTTCAATCAGCACAAATTGCAAAGTATTCAGAACACCCTTGCTCGTATTGTTACAAATCATAGAAAGTATACTCATGTTACACCCATTCTACAGAAACTCCACTGGTTGCCTGTTAAGTACCGATGTATTTTCAAAACCGCAACACTTGTGTATAAATTTTTGCATAGTGGTTCTCCTTATTTCGAACCGTTCTTGTCTTTTAGTAGTTGTCCCTATAGTACTAGTCATAGTCCCCCAGATCGTCAATACCTTACAGTTCCTCCTTTCCATTCATCAGTCTTTAAGTCAGCCAAACATTTTGGCCATAGTTTTGCCTTTGATGCTCCGAAGATCTGGAATGACCTCCCTCAAGATGTTCGCAGTGCAACATCAGTTGCCTCCTTCAGAAAGAAGCTTAAAACATACCTGTTTGCAAAAGCCTCCCCACCATAGCCTCCCCCGTCACATCTGTGTCTCCTTGGTATGACCTGGCTATGTCCCTTGATTAACGCTAACTGCCTTGTTTTATGTTTAGATGCGCCTTAGAGTCCATCAGTGATAGAGATTAAGCGCTATAAAAGTCCACATTAGATTAGATTAGATTCGCTTATTTATGGGCTGGTCACATATACCAGACGTAGACAGTGCTGCCACTACTTCAGAAGATAATCCTTTTGCAGGACCCAAGACTGTAACCCCAGGCAAGGTGTCAGTGCAGATGCCCACTGAGGAATGGTTATGCAGAAAACTGGGAAATTGAACCTGACTCTGGTTGAGGGCTATCCCTCCCGTGGTTCTGAGGCCGGTGGCCTGGCGAAAGATGTGTTCCTAAGACCTGCAAAGTCACAGTCCAAGTGGTACGGGTTGTTTTTCGACCACAAAGTTAACCCTGCAGCCGTCTCTTCATGGAGCATAGATGCATCGAAGTTGAATAGCAGCTACAGCTGGATTGCCAGACACTGTGGCCTATCATCTACCCCACCAGCATTGCGACATATATCACAGGAAACACTGTGAAGATGGGAAAGATCGGCTAGAGAGGCTTCAATCATCTGCAATCAGGCAGCAAGTTTCAACCGGTGCTTATTTAAAGTGCAGCAGAACATGCAAGAACAGCTGAAAGTTTTGAGAGTGGAAAGCAAGTGTTCAAGGTTCAAGCAAGGGTCCTCAGCAGCTGATGAGTTACAATATTTAATGGACTTTAATTCAAGCATCACACAAGCGGCAGCAAAGACAATGGAACACTTATCTGAGTTCGTCTTCATTTCAATGAAAAATCCCAACCCTGCAGGGATGCATACATGAGTCACCTTAGAACTGGTATCAAGCCGGATACTCTGACAGCTCTGAGGACAGCACCTCTGCACATCCCTACTTTGTTCCCAGACTCTGCTATTAAGAGGGCAGAAGAGGACATTGCCCAGTTTGAGTCCAAGGGACACTCTGGATCTACACAGCAAGGATTGGTACCACCCATATGAGCGTCAGGACAAGATGTCAAATAACAGAGATTCAAATCAGATAAGCCAGCATGGAAGAGTATTGCCAAGAGACACCCCAGGAATGGAAAGGGTCTTTCCACCACTTACTCATCCCGACCAGCCAAGGACAAGCAGTCGTATAAATGACAATTACTGTGTAACCAAGTTACAGCCACGACTACTGGCTGGGAGCAATCCACCAAGACAGACAATAGACACCTTTATAAATGTAAACTTACCTGTTGTAAAAGTTGTACCTACTTCACCCGGGCATTCCCAAAAGAGAGATCTAAGTCCCGGGTTACCAGGTTGTTATACTCAAAGAAAGCACTAATTAAAATATGTGAAAAGTGTTTCTTGTGTCACTCAATTGTCTTGTGTAAAACCTGTAACAAATGTAACAACTGCTGCTCCAAATCTGCCTGTAGGAGCAAGACTTCAAAACTTTTGGCAAACTTGGCTGGATCTGGGTGCCGGTTCGAAAGTAGTTCAAATCCTGAAAGAGGGTTATACCCTCCCCTTTCGGATCCGGCCCAACTTTGCAAGATCTCCAACAGTCGTAAGCTGCTATGTCAATCCCCACAGGAACCTCTACCTGCTGGACGCATTATATCAGCGTATAGTCAAAAACACAGTAGAACTGATAGTAAATCAGAGATCTCTGGGGTTTTTCAACCGACTATTTCTTGTACCAAAAACCCAACAACAAATGGAGTCCTATACTAGATCTGAGCAAACTAAATCTTTTCCTCAAGGCAGAAAAATTCAAAATGGAGACACCGGAAACCATCAGGACATCCCTCCAACAAGGGGAGTGGGTTACCTCAATAGACTTCAAGGATGCCTACTTTTATATACCAATACAGGAACAGTC
Organism: Sabellastarte sp. h YS-2021; assembly: GCA_964017235.1. Taxonomy (NCBI): domain Eukaryota; kingdom Metazoa; phylum Annelida; class Polychaeta; order Sabellida; family Sabellidae; genus Sabellastarte; species Sabellastarte sp. h YS-2021. The sequence continues at coordinate 154,084,577 of OZ024928.1, read as the reverse complement.
CAGGAAATATATGAGATTTCATGTCCAAGGTCAAACATACCAGTTCAAGGCTTTACCTTTCGGTCTGTCCACAGCACCCCATGGAGTTCACTGTAATAGCAAAGGAGGTGAAACTGATGGCCATACACATGGGTATAAGAATCCACCAGTACCTAGACGACTGGTTGGGGAGGGCCAGATCCCACCAAGTCTGTCTCCAGCATACACAGGATCTAGTAAAAATGTGTCAACAACTGGGTTGGCTGGTGAACTTAGACAAATCAGAACTGGTACCCAAGCAGGTTTTCAACTTTGTAGGTTAACAGTTCGACCTCAAGTCCGGTCGGGTCAGACCCACACCAGACCAGTGGCAGAACCTTCAAGAGAAAATACTGAAACTGCTATCCTGACCGGCTTCTCTAGTCCAGCAATTCATGTCCTTGATAGGCTTACTAACAGCCACAGAGAAGCAAGTTCACCTAGGCTGACTACATATGAGACCCATACAGTGGCATCTCAAAAACAACTGGAGGGTTCCGGAATCACTAGAAAAAGTGATCCCAATTCCCAGGTCTCTGCATCCCCACTTACAATGGTGGCTAGAAGAAGATAATGTACTCACAGGCCAACCATTACACCCAATAAAACATCCTCTGCAAATATTTACAGACTCATCAAAAGAAGGGTGGGGCGCTCACTTAAACGAGAACACTGCAAGAGGAACCTGGTCGCCTCCAGAAAGCAAGTTGCCTATAATTACCTAGAACTCAAAGCAGTTTTTCTAGCTTTAAAAGAATTCCAGGACCTCTGTTCAGACAAGATAGTTCTTGTAGCAACCAACAACACCACAGTGGTGTCATACATACACAAAGAAGGAGGCATGAGGTCGGGTCCACTTTGTGCCCTACTATGGAGAATCTGGACCTGGTGTACCAGGAAACAAGTAACTCTCAAAGCCTGACATATTCCAGGCCAGCTGAATGTGGCAGCAGACAAACTATCCAGCTAGGCCAGACCATCCAAACAGAGTGGTCTCTCCTTCCAGAGGTCTTCCAGATAATATGCAGCAGGTGGCACCGGCCCCAAATAGATCTATTTACCACGAGGCTCAACAACAAGTTGCTCTTTTTGTGTCACCAGCTCCAGAACCCCTGTCCTGGGTGGTCGATACACTCAGTCTGAAATGGGGGATCTGGATGCATAAGCCTTCCCACCAGTAGCCATCTTGGGCAAAGTGGTGGAGAAGCTGCAGGACTACCCATGCAGGAGAATCATTCTGATTACTCCAGGGTGGCCCAACATGTCTTGGTTCTGGGATCTAGTGATCATGTCCAGTCAGATCCTTCTGTGCTTGCCCCAACCTGCTCACTCAACCGTTCAGTCAGACTCTACACAGGAATCTGTCAACCCTAAACCTACATGCTTGGCTCCTAGAGCCTCAGCAATCAAGGAGCAGGGCTTCTCATAGGCTGTGGCAGCACTAATTGAGGCTCCTCAAAGAGGATCAACCAGGTCAGTCTATGAAGCAAAGCAGACAATTTTTACAAAGTGGTGCCTTAGTAATCAGGTGGACCTCAGGGTAAAGTCAATAGCCGACTTCCTACTGTACCTTTTCCAGGACAGGAAGTTACAGCCAAGTACCATTGATGACAGGAAGTTACAGCCAAGTGTCATTGCTGACTAACTGCGGTATTCACCCATTAATGTCAGCAAAGATGAGAATGTCACTCATCTCTTGGATAGTTTCCACAGTGACAGACCCAAGGGTCGGAGGGGCATCCCTCCTGGAACCTCTCCCTGGTGTTGGACCAGCTGACAAAGTCTCCACTTGAACCCATTAAAGAGGCCTCTTTGAAGCATTTGACCTTCAAAACTGTTTTCCTCTTGGCCCTGGGTTTGGGCAAACGAAGGAGTGAGATCCATGCTTGGCAGAACAAGAACATCAAACATCAGTCAGACTGGTCTAAAGTCTCTCTTTACCCCTCACCCAACTTTCTTTCTAAGAACCAGCTGGCCAAGGCCCCAGTGGTTATACCAGCCTGGCCCCAACTCTGGATAAGTCATTTAGGTCTGATAGGTCATTGTGTCTGGTCAGAGCTTTGCGCTACTATTTAGACAGAACCTCAGGCAGAACATGGAGTTAGTCTTTGTCTCCTTTAAGAAAAGTTTTGACAAGGACATCTCACCTGCCACCATCTTCTCATGGATCAAAGAGACTGTGATCCTATGTTATGAGCTTTCTGATCAGGAAGCCCTCACCTTACATCAGGTTAAGCCCATGATGTTAGGGCCTTTGCTACTTCTAAGGCCTTCCAGTTGGGAGTCTCCTTAGAACAAATCCAACCAGCCTGCCACTGGAAGTCACATAACACCTTCACACAATTCTATTTGAAGGATGTGGCTTGAGCTGATTCAGAGCTTTTTACACCTGGGCCAAGTAGTGGCTGCTCAGCAGGTCCACCAGTAGCCCTGAGGAGATTTGTATATATGTATATAGTGTAAATATTGAAAAAAAGTCCGAAAAAAAACTGTGATGTACTTCCTTCAGGAGATTTATTTTCCTTCTGAGACTGAACTCGTCCCTCTCTTCCCCTACCTCAGAGCAGGTTTGTTCAAAAAGGGGGGGGGGGGGGGGGGGGGGGCAACATCAGTATATCCCTGGCAACTGGGTATTGGTAACCGACCATAGGCCTATAAGGTTTCTTGACTCTTAAGTCAACCTAGGCCTGGGAAATTTGTTGTTTGTTTATGAGTTCTATTGTAGTCCCTAGTAGCTTACCCACCGACCAAGCGGTAGTTATTCAGCAATTGTCCATTGGATAGGATGTATTAACGCAATAAAATTGCAAATTTACTAAGTAAATTAAATTTTTATAAGTCAATACCCTATCAAATGGACAGGCAAGGCCCTCCCAACTTAAAGGTTAATCTATCACCTTAACTTTTGCTTTTATTCTGGTATTTTTTACTCCATAGCAATAGCTTCTCTGAAATTTGCAATAACTTGGCATTTGGGTGCATCTAGTATATGATGTAGAATCTTGTTTTTAACAATTTGAATGAAACTACAACAATTTTTCTTTGAGACGAATGTTTGGTCAGTATTCAGAATATGTTCACTCTTTCAAGTTACACATAGTAGAGAGGTTGTGAATAGTATTTCATTGAAATCCTAACACAAAAATGCAGCATAAATTTTAAAAACATGTTTTGGGAAATGCTGTTTTCCACGTAAAATCTGTACATCTGACAGTGTAGACATAAAAGTGGCATTACACCCAAAAATCTCTGTCATTTAACGTAGTACAAAACAGCTAGAGGCTTTAAAAACTCTAGTAACTGCACCACAGTAGCTGCTTTCCAAAGGTCAAATCTACCAGGGTCCAGATTCACTAATTATTCTCAGAATAAGAATTGTATAAATGTTTATAAAATTTGTATTTATCTACAATAATACCTTTATGCCCAACAACTAAAATACCAATGCTACCAACAACTAAAATACCAATGCTACCATGTAGATATTGCATCTAATTTATTATTTTTAACTAAAAGTCTAAAAATCCACATGAATTTAAAAATTCTTTTTCTAAGAAAGTTTTCTTTGTTTCAGATTTTTCTGAAAAAAAAACCCAGTTGTTTTCTTAGAAAATTTCAACAAGAATGTTAGTGACTGGCCCCTGACCATCAAATTAAAAACAGGCTTTCACAGTTATGTAGTCAAAAAGAGGTTGAAGGTTCTCAGAGTGCTTCACTGTGGTCTTCTTGGTTAATGTTTATTATACTTGAAACTACAGTTTTGTGAAGACTGCTTAATCTTTCAACTTATTTCACGTCATTTTGTAACCCGACAGATGAATCTTTCTTGATTTAAAAAAAATTAGATTTGGTCATGATGAAAATTAAAACCTTAAACTTTCCAGACTTAATTATTTTTTAGTAATTGTCTGTCGGGAAATTTATAAGCTATTCTTATTTAGCCTAAGATATCCAGGGCGAGTTTGCAAATCATATAAAAAATGGCTGTACAGAATTTGTTACATGTTTTTTGAAACTGATTTGGTTTTATTTTCTAAAATTGGAAAGATATTAGAGATTTTTGGCAAATTGGAACAAATTAAAAGTTTTATGACAACACCTGGATATTTGAGAAAGATTAGTTCCTCATGATGTGACAAACCAACAGCTTGAAGAAGCTGTGTGTTATAATAGCTAATTGCATTGCCATGCCCTCTTGTGGGGCAGATTTTTATGTGGAAAATAGGTTTGTTCCTTACAAAAGAGCTTTCTATTCAAACATCAAGGTGCATCATATCATGTTGAGTCTGCTTATGTTTACGTTGTAACGAGTATCTAACCAATAAGTCACACCAGCATAACATTTTTCCATTATATATGTTACGTGGGAAGTACAAATGGTACGTCCCAAAATGACCCTTATAGGCACAAAGGGAGGCAATTAGACCCGCATTTGATTTATACCGAAACAGCAGCTGGGTATTACATATCTTGTAACTTAAGTATTGGAGCCTGGTTACTTTAATAAATTAATAAAAATTAAAAATAACGATACAGAATATATCCCCACAATACCTGTCTGGTCGGTTAATTAAGCATCCATTGAAAAAGGGACACTTACAGGTGCCCCCCCCCCCCTCACCCCCACGTTTTTATGCAGCCTATGCCATAGTATTTTCCAAGTTGATTATCTTCCTTAGTATAAGGCCTATTGAAATAATTTTGCCAATTGTCATCCATAGGCATGAGTACTTTTTTGACAGTCACATGATCAAAAACACCTTTTGTTTCTGTATTTACTGAATATTTTTGGGTTTTAACTTTTATTGTGTTAATACTAATTACCTGATACTATTGATTTGCGAATTTTATTGCATTAATACATCCTACCCAGTGGACAATTGCTAATCCAGTCGGCACAGACCAGCCCACCAAACAACAGAAAAGCCGTCCTGTGTTTCCACAGGCAAGACCGGTGCACTACTGTGGCATCATGGTAGTTCTTGTGTAGACAGCATGACGTCATAGCATCTTGTTCGTTTGGCACGTGTACTGTGCAGACGAATTTTTAAAAGTTCTCAGAAGTTGAAGAATTTGTGAATTCATTGTGAATTTGCAATTTATTTTAACTTCTACTATATCTTGTGAGTATTATCTACCAACATGTCATGTCCTTGACAAAAACGAGGGGCGTGCAGCCATTTAATGGCAGCATTTGATAAACACTCTCACTGCGCGAGGTGTCGTGACAAGTTCAAAGGCAGTGACCTCTGTATTCTTAAAGAAGATTATCCACACTGCTATGTTCTCACCAGTGAGCAACGATTACAACTAGTTACCCCTTCTTAATAAAGGAGGAAAGAAAGGTGATAACTAAATAATCTTAGTGCCAGTGGGTAGAAGACTAAGGAGACTCCTAAAAACCTGTGGTCAAGGAAAAGGGCGAGAAAAAGTAAGTTACCTCTTCCAAGCCTACCAAGTCATCAACCGACAGCAAACTGGAGGCCCTTGACTAGAAATGGTTGGAACGCTTCAGCAGATTAGAAGCTTTGTTGACCTTCTACTCCTTGGAGAAGCCTAACAAACAACTGACCTTTAAGACTGTTAAGATGCCGGTGAAGACTCCACCAGCCAGTGCAGTAAAGTCAGCTGAGCCCTTCTTAGCCTGCCGACTGACCCTTGCCAAATGACTCATCTCAGTCTCCCGGCCAACCTCAAAGTGGAGACCGACCTCAGCCTGCTGACGGATGCCAGTCTATGAACCTGTCTAGCACCCACCAGGTCCCTGCTCTGCAGTGACAGGTGTCCAGTACATTTGGTAAAGAAGCAACCAGGCAGCTCACCAACTCAGAGATGGATACCGACTCTGATTCTGAACCGACTGACCAACCCTACACTACTAGCCCGGCAGAAGATGGAGAAGTGTCAGATGTGGAGCAGGATCAAGCCACACCTGAGCAGGTTCTTTCTGAAGAGCAGACCTACCAAGAGACAATGCATAGTATCAGTTCTTTTATGGGTTGAAAGCATGTCCCTGGTGTCGACACTACCACTTCTGATGCTGACAACAACCCCTTTGCAGGGCGTAAACAGCAACCAGTGGGAAAGATATCTCTGAACTTACCGACAGACGACTGGCTCTGTAAGAAAATAGTTATGTTACCCTTGTGGAAGGATATCCATCAAGAAGCTCAGAAGCTAGTGGTCCAGTTTGTCAGGGTTGCCAAGTCCAAAAACAAGTTGTACAGGTTACACCCCGGTAAGGAGAAGGGTACTGGTTCAGTTTCCTATTGGCAGCACGAGTCTGCAAAGTTAAACAGCAGCTACAGTCGGATAGCCAGGAGCTCTGGACTTGGCACTGTTCCACCTGCATCTTGTACCATATCCCAGGACACTCATGAAATGGGAGAAGACTGCTCCTGAATCTACATATATCTGTAATAAAGCAGCAGGATTCAGTAGGTGTCTGAGCAAAGTGCAGCAGAATATGCAAGACCAGTTGAAAGTTGTACAGACTGCACAGAGTAAAGGGAAGTCAGTCGGCAGGATGAGTGAACTGATGAACTGCAATATCTACTGAACTTTAACTCCAGTATCAGTCAGGGTGTGGCCAAAACTATGGAGTTTTTTTTCATCAACATGGCCAATGTGACCATAGCCAGAAAGGACTCATACCTGGCTCACGTGTAGTCTGGTATAAAACAGGATACTCTGCTCTCTGACAGGCTCCTCACCTCACCCTGTTTCCGGACAATATCTTTAAGAAGGCAGAGGAAGACATTGCACAATATGAAAATAAAGGACACTCTAGCCCTTGTAGCCATAAGAAGAGACATTATCACCCTTATGACCGGCGACAGAAGTCCAATGATTCTAAGTCCGAAAAGCCAGCATGGAAAACTATTGGCTCCCATGGCTACAAGAAGAAGGGAAAATAAAGCAACTACTCATTCCGACCTGCCAAGGGCCAGTCGTCATATACATGGCAATTGTGTAAATGCTCCAGTGGTTACTGGGCGACTGACAAGGAGCACAGAGACTAAATAATTGTCAGATCAAACAGACTGTAACATCATGTCAGACTTTAAATGCATACAAAATCCATTAAAATATGTGAAAGATGTTTCCTGTGTAGATCAATTGAGTTTTATCTAGAATATCACAAATGTCTCAGTTGTTCAAGATCTATATGTTGGGGCAAGACTGCACCAGTCTTGGGAAACTTGAGAAACCCTAGGGATTGGTTCAAAGGTCATAAAAATGTTCAAAGAAGGCTACACTCTCCCTTTCTGGATTCGACCATCATAAGCTGCTATGTAAATCCCCTCGGGAACAACTACCTGATGGAGGCATTGCATGCACTTATGCAAAAGAATATAGCAGAACCGGTTACAACTCAAACATCTCTAGGGTTTGGCAAAGACAGAGTCATTCAAAACGGAGACTCCAGAGACAATAAGGACGTCCCTCCAGACAGGGGAGTGGGTCACGTCCATAGATTTCAAGGATGCCTACTTCTGAATACCAATTCAAAACCAGTCCAGGAAGTACATGCATTTTCACTTCCAGGGTCAGTCCTATGAATTCAGAGCACTACCATTTGGTCTGGCCACAGCTCCCATGGAGTTCACTGTGGTAGCAAAGGAGGTATCTGAAATGGTGGCTTCAGGAAGATAACGTCTTTCAAGGCCAATCACTACATCCTCTCAGTCATGCTCTACAAATTTTCACAGACTCATCAAAAGGAGGGTGGGCGCTCCCTTAGGGGAACATACTGCAAGGGGAACCTGATCCCTTCCAGAAAGTTGTACATGAACTCTCTGGAACTATCTGGTTCCAAGACCTCTGCTTGAAGCAGGCAGTTCTCATAGTCATAGACAACGTTTACATAAATAATGAAGGTTGGGCTCACTGTGTGCCCTTCTGTGGAGGATCCTGACCTGCTCTTCCAGAAAACAGGTTACTTTGAAAGCCTGACACATTCTAGACTGGCTGAATGTGGTAGCAGACAAGCTATCCAGGCTAGGCCAGACCATCCAGACAGAGTGGTCTCTCCTTCCAGAGGTCTTCCAGTTGATATGCGACAGGTGACATCAATCTCAGATAGACCTTTTTGCTACGAGGTTTAACAATTAACTAGCCCAGTTTATGTCACCAGTTCCAGAACCCCTGGCCTGGGCAGTCGATGCACTCAGCCTTTCATGGGAGGATCTGGACCCATATGCCTTCCCCCTAGTAGCCATCTTGGGCAAAGTGGTGCAAAAGCTGCAGGACTACCCATGCAGGAGAATCATTCTGATTGCTCCAGGGTGGCCCAACATGCAAAATAAGAACTTTTCTTGACTATTTTGCATGCTAGAAAGAAATTCATGGGTGAAACAGACCACCAAAGTGAATGGCCTAAAAGACCATGAATTCCCAACAACTTTTTCACTTTTTAAGGCAGAAAAAGGGCTGTAAAACATATATAATATTTTAAACAATAGGAATTGTGATAATAAGTATAAAAAACAATGTAAAATGAACTGAATATAGCAATAGATAATGTAACTTTGAAGAGAATATTCCATTTATGTTTTAATACCATACTGGGCAATAAACTAATTTAGTTTCAGTACAAATTAATATACCGGAGATTGGGAACAAATAAACTGTTACACCAGGTTGGCAGGTCTAAAGATAATGTGTACAGGAAATGCAAATCAGACACCGAAACTATAGCCCTCTACTCATGATGTGAAATTGTGAGACAACTATGAAGAGATCTAAATAACTGGGTGGAACTTGTACTAAATAAACATTTGAGTCAAGAACCACTTGAAATCCTGCTAGGTCATTTAAGGAATAACAATCATTTTCTTCCTATCCTATCAAAATATAACATTTTTGTATGTGCAGTGAAATTGAAAACCCCAAGCTAAAAAGTCTAGTGTACATCAGGAATTTTCCTTCTGTCCATATAATGGCTGCATAATTGAAATACTTGAGTAAATTTTAAATGAAATATTCCGAGGCATCAAATTGAGAAGCATTCTATTTAAGGTAACTCCACTTAGTCAAGCAAGGATAACTGTAATTTTTTAGGGAAACTTTTACTACTTCAAGAATTAAACACAGTGTGTTTAAAAAAATAAATAAAAGAAAAATGGATGGAAAAAACCTTAGAAAGTTGCACTTCTCAGAGTGTAGCCTAAAGGTATATAAACTACATGGGCTCATAAACATCTAAATTGTACTGAATTTGTCTGCTTCTATTATTTCTTCAGACTATTTGTATATTTATTGAAGAAATAAAGTACTCTATGTTTCTATATGATAACACAGGCTTCTGAGGCAAACATTTTAGCTATTTTATGGCTTATTGCAACTAGCGAGGCACAGCTTACCTTTCCAAGAACTTCCTACTCCAAAGGCAGGTTCCTTTCTAAATATTGACACAATTGTAAATGAAAATACTGTTGGAAAAATTTCCATTTTAAAAAGACATATAATTTTTTTAATGTAATAATTGAACGCAACAAATGCACTGTAACTATAATTGCTCTACATTTTGTATTAATTTTTGAAATAATCAATAAAAAGATATAAAAAAATATGAATGATTTTGTTGCTCTTATTTCATTATCTTTTTTGGAACTTCAACACAAAAGCTATTTGCACTTTTAACGGAGTGAATTTATTACCATCCATTTACAATGAATTATGTATTTTTATGTTCAGTTAATTTTTTATGTTCTTGAGAAGCAACCTTTGATTCAATGAAAAATATACTTGAAAAGTTACTCAGTTAATTGGTTCTGTTTTTCCGCTTTATGTAAATTAGCTGACAGCACACGTTTTTGTTTTATTGGGTTAAATCTACTTTCTAGGTTTCTTGCTGTAGGCTAGATTTTGATAGAGTTTCGAAATGATAAAGTTACTTGCAGTAAATAGCCTGCCAAGTGAAGTTCTTCAATGAGTCTTGTAAAATAAGAATTGTGCAATGTGTTTTGTTCTGTGGGCGTACATTGACAGAAAAAACATTGATCTGTTTTGATGTACCCTGACAATTACTGATGTGTTATCATGACTTGATATCATAATTAGTGTTATATTTCTTGTGAAATCATTTCAATATTTTTTATAAGGAGAAAATATATATGATGGCTGCTGAAAACATTCAGGTGTATTTTTAAAAACTTGAAAGTTTATTTCAAAGGCACAGTGCTATAATAATTTTCTTCTCAAGAGCCAGTGAAAGATTGTTTTGCATGTATGTACACCATAATGCCCTTAGTGCATAGGTTCGAACCCCCACCAATGTCTTTAGGGGAAAAGTGGAGAATTGCTTCTTGGTACATGACACTTCAACTACCATGGACTTAAACTTGCTTAAGGGTAAGTTTCTTGGATCAAATGCCTTATGGAAGTGAGTAAGTTAAGCTAGTTTGTTGGTCATTTTTGAATGATACTTGTCACCATGATAATAAAAATACAAATAAATAAAAAGTAATAGCTCAGCTCCTACGATATTACTTAAGTTGTAGAATGTGTGGTACGTGATTTGCACCACAGCAAAATTAAATCAAACTTGTATAATATACAGGGTTTTTTTTTCACTGCTCTTGTTATCATCTGGTGTTACTGACCTCAGAAGCAATGCCAAAACAAGAGGTAACATATCAAGGCACATATTCACTGACATCTTTATTCATAGAATACTCTTGTTTTAAGATTTTTTTTTTCAAATTCCGAGAATTAGAAAAATTTCTTAGAACAAGAATTTTTTCAGCATTGCCAGAATCAAGTATTTCTTCAATATAATTATCCATAAATAATACATATTTGTCAACAACTAAACTATTACATAGGTTAGCATGAAGTGTTTCGATTTAAGAAGTGGGTTGATATTTTAGAATTTCCACAAAAACAGTACAATTCTGCATACCTGAATCTTGAGGTTCGAAAATGAATAGAAAGCCAGGGGCCGATTTCACTAAGGGACTTAAGCCTGATTTGGGGCTTAAGTTTAAGACTTTGGCCTTAAATTCTGGCAAAAATGTGCTAAGTCAGCGGGCCTAGACTTAGTGGATTTCACAAAGGGGCTAAGTCCATGGATTGGCTAAGTCAGTGGACTTACCTTTAAGTCTGGGAGGTAGTGGGCTTAAATTTTGTAAAGAGGACTTAAATATGGCCGCCATAACCTTTTCTCCACTTCAAAATTTGAAATAGCTGTAAACAAAGTATAATTATACAGAACACCTTACTGAAGTAGTCTTTGGAAAGTTTATATGATATAACAAGGTTTTCTATTTTAAAACAGCACTTATCCTCCGATAAAATGCATCAAATGAAGGATATAAAAGGTCATATGACACAGAAAACCACCTGTGGTTATTTGATAAGCTTGGACTTAGCTAAGTCACCTTTGTGAAATCAATTTTAAGTCCCAGAAGTAGTTAAGACCAAAGTCTTAGATTTAAGTCCCTGACTTAGCCAATAAAGGGACTTAGTTTAAGTCCTTTAGTGAAATCGGCCCCTGATTGCGAAATCGGCCCCTGATTGCAAATTATTTTAAGTTTGCTTGTCTAGATTTCTGTTAAATTCAACAATTGAAACATTTAATATGAATTTTTCACATCACTCATGAAAAGTAAATACATGTACTTGCACAAAGACATTATGGTGTCCCCCCTCTTTCTATCCATGGACTTATGTTATTGCATTCTATTGCATTGCACCCTTGCATTCTAATGTTCCGTAGAACTTGATGTAGTTCAAAATTAATTGCTTTAAAAGTTAGTAATACTAATGAAAAGCCTAACTGCAGTGATATGATATATTCAAAAAATATTATTTTTATTGATATATTGATATTTTCATTTTTGTAAACATATAATGCTATTATAATAGTAATAATATTGAAATGGGAAAAGTATTTTCTACCAAAAAAGATCTACTTCATGAATGTTTTATGCATTTATTTGGGGGATTGCAATTGAAAGAAACAAATTCTGTTTACATTATTTAAAAGATTGTTACACCTAATTCCAGACTATTGAAAAGGGTAACAGTCTCTTTTCTATGTCACATTTGAAAGGTTTAGTGCATTTTCTTGTCCAACAAAATCATGTGTGTAACAAACAATACTTCTATTTTAAGAACATATAGCTTATGTTAATATTTTTGCCACAAAAAAATATCCTTAAATCTGACATTAAAAATGTTTAGACTGGAATGTGGAATGAACCGGGTTCTGGGGCTGATTTCACAAAGGAACTTAAGTCCAGATTTAGACTTAAATTTAAGACTTTGGTCTTAAATTTTGTCAACAGAATGTTAAGTCTGTGGTCTTAGACCTAACAGATTTCACAAAGCAGCTAAGTCCATGAAATTGCTAAGTCAATGGACTTAACTTAAATCTGGGAGGTAGTGGGCTTAAGTTTTGTAAAGAGAACTTAAATATGGCCGCCATAAAATTTTCTCCACTTCAACATCCCAACATCATTGGTCCTTGAATGTATCAGTGTGCTCCTGACTCCTATTACAAATATTGTGAACTACTCTCTACAGGAGGGCAGTTTCCCATCCTGCTTTAAGACTGCACATGTTACACCCTTGTTGAAAAAAGCTGGTCTTGGCAAGAATATTCTCAAGAATTATCGACCAGTGTCCAACCTCAGCTACATCTCCAAACTCATAGAGAAAGCTGTGGCTAAGCAGATAAATGAGCATATTGCTCACGAGGGTATATCTAACGAAAACCAGTCTGCATATAGAGCTTTTCACTCAACTGAAACGGCGTTGCTCAAAATACAAAATGACATTGCCACATCAATGGACAAGGGTGCAGCTGTTGGATTAGTCCTTTTGGACTTATCTGCAGCTTTCGATACAATAGACCACTCAATCCTATTCAACTGCCTTCAGCACTGGTATGGCATTGATGGGGTAGTGCTTAAGTGGGTCCAGTCATACCTCAACTCATGCAAGCAGCGCATCAAAATAGATGGACATCTTTCAGATGCTTTTCAACTCCCTTGCGGGGTTCCCCAGGGCTCAGTTCTAGGGCCACTCCTTTTTACCCTATACACAACCCCTCTCAGTTCAGTCATATCTAAATTCAATGTCACCCACCACTTATATGCAGATGACACTCGACTTGGAACTCGACTCTAGGAACTTCGATTCCAGTATCACTGAATTAACAAATTGCCTTGAGGCGGTCCAGGCTTGGATGGGAAATAATAAGCTTAAATTAAGTGATTGGTGATGATCAAATTAGAAGTTCCCTGAAGTCATCTTTCCCAGTGAGTTTGCTTGGCAACACCATGGAACCAGCTGAATCGGTAAAAAACCTTGGTGTCATCCTGGATGCTGAAAATTCAATGCAAAGACATGTGGCTAATCTATGTCGCATAAGTTACTACCATCTCCGGGAACTACGAAGGGTCCGCAGGTACTTAAATCATGAAACAGCTGTAAAGGTGGCAAATGCCTTGGTAAGCAGTCGTCTGGATTACTGTAACTCGCTGCTTTACAACACAAAAAAGGCATATACTAGCAGACTACAGAGAGTTCAAAATGCCTTATGTCGGACGGTGTGCAAGCTAAATAAATACTGTCATGTTACACCCTTCCTGCACAAACTACACTGGCTCCCCATTCATTACCGTATACTGTTCAAATATAATCTCCTCATTTATAAAGCAATACATTTGAGTCAACCTCCATATCTCTCCGCTCTAATTAGGCGGAGTGATCTCACACGGGGCAATCGCCTATCAATTTCCTCATCTAAACCAAATAAACGCTCAGGGCTACGCAGTTTCATAGCAGGGGCTCCCACAGAGTGGAACAAGCTTCCTCAAGCCATCAGAACCATAGAAAGCATTTCTGGTTTCAGGAAACAGTTGAAAACATACCTTTTTAGATTGGCTTATCCTCCACCATAGCCTATCTCCCCTACCGGACACTAATATGGAAACGGACATCTTTCTGGAACTGGACTATCCCTTTTTGCACATCAGCGCTTTAGAGGATGTTTACATCAAATTCGGCGCTATATAAGTGTTTCTTACTTACTTACTTACTTCAAAATTTCAAATGGCTGTAAATAAAGTATAATTATACAAAACACCTTACTGAAGTAGTCTTTGGGAATTTTATATGATGTAACAAGATTTTCTATTTCAAGACAGCACTTATCCTATCATCAAATGAATGATATAAAAGGTCATATAACACAGAAAACCCCTGTGGTTATTTGATAAGCTTGGACTTAGCTAAGTCACCCTTTGTGAAATCCATTTAACTCCCAGACCTAGCTAAGACCAAAGTCTTATATTTAAGTCTAAGACTTAGCCAATAAAGGGACTTAGTTTAAGTCCTTTAGTGAAATCGGTCCCAGGGGCCGTATTCACGAAAGGTCTTAGCCAAGTTTTTGGCTTAACTTTTGTGTAAAAATACAGCCAACTTAAGCCTAAGACTTGGCTAAGACCTTTCGTGAATACGGCCCCTGGTTAATACTAGCAATATATTTTTTACAAAACTAAAAATGTCAATATATTAACAAAATAATTTCAGAATATGTCATCATTTGTAGGATTTTATCGCTTCTTTCTTCTGTATGTCTGCTATATTTCATGTTTCTATGTAATTTATTATTACAAAAAAAACATTTTTGAGATCTTAACACCTTGACAACTCTTTACCCACCAAAAATGGCAAAAGGTGCAGTTGCACCGGTGCATTTGCACTTTCAAAAAAGTACCTCAGGGAGGGTCTTTGCCAAATTCACCAGATTCTGATGAGAAAGTTCACATTAATAAAGGCTTTTAAAACACAATACATTGATAGTAAAATATTGTGTAAGGTGCAACACAATTGTATTGTGATCTGTTACTGAGTGGCTAAGAGCACGTTTTCTTTTTATTAATTTATTATTACACAGCACTAAAAACCAATAAAAATTGAGTCACTTCAGGCTAGCCCAATGTAATGCTATATGTTTTATCTCATTTTAAAATTTAAAAAAATTCTCAGTTATTTAAAAATATTGTTTTTACTGTTTGTGAATATTGACGGTAATTCGAATTAAGTCAACAACACTTTTGTTGCAACTTATATCATTACCTTTACAGCTGAAATTGACACCAGGGGTCGTATTCACGAAAGGTGTTAACCAAGTCTTAGGCTTAACTTTTGTATAAAAATATAGCCAAGTTAAGCCTAAGACTTGGCTAAGACCTTTCGTGAATACGACCCCAGGTTTAATGTAACATAGTTTAGTGGTGTATGAGCATAGTGACTTTTGGGAAACATAAGGTAGTGTGATAATTTCATTATTTCCAAATATCAGTTACATAATTAACTAAACGTCACGTGTCACAAGTTGTTATGTTTAATTAAATGAAATGTATAGTTAGGGGTGCAGACGTGTCATAGTTACTCAAAGTGTATTAATGAAAAAATCTATCCTCTCACACATTGTGAGGCTTTTCAGACCACAGTATTAAAGTTACATGGCAAAAATGAATATTAGTTCAGATAATAAAATTTTGGACAATTTTTTTTTGCAAAGTTTTAGTCCAAATAAGAAAAGTAACTATTTGTCGAATTGGTAATAAAACCACACTGTCTTGATCTTTAAAATGTTTAATCTTTAAAAGGATTTCAGTAGAGCAACAGTTTTAAAGAAGGAAAAATGCTATCTTGTTATTGGTTTGTGTGTTCATGCTTGTGATTGCTTCAGATACAAAACCAATTCAAATAATATGTAATGACATATGCCTTGGTCAAATTTTAAGCTGTTAGGTCTATAATAAATATAAATGCTTGGATAAATGTTGACAAATAATAATCAAGATTTAGCAACAACATTCATTGATTAAATCATATCGTACCACATTAAAAGAGAAGCATACAAGACAACTATGTTGAACTTTGTTTGTTAATATTTATTTAGATTCAGTTGTTAATTTACTGTCACAATATTCACTGAATAATTTGAGCAAGATTCAACCCAACAATCACAAATGGTAAAGCTAAGTGACTAAAAGCCAAGTTTATTGATCACTGAGTTCCACTAAGGAATTGCTTTGTCAATATCAAAATAAAAAATAATACAGTATATTTCAGTCCATTCCAGTTGTCCCACAAACTATAGGTATACGCCTTGTATTTCTGGAACTATATATTCTTTGTTGAACTCAAAACAGTGTTAACCTTTCTTGACTCCCCCACTAGGAAAGGTCAGTTGTTGCAGATTAATTCTGTTGGAAAGTACTGCTTAAAATGAACTGTCACATCCAAGAAGCAGTTCTGTCAGAATCATGTTGACAGACCAGAATTTACTTTTGTGCAGAGTCAAGCTCTGTGTTTATTCTGTGTTTATCTGATATATAACCAATCCATTGAAATTGTGATTCAGTTTTTGTCATAATATGTCTGTATTTCCTGCATAAACAAAGGTTATTGTGATTTTGTATGTACTGTTAAAAATTAAGAAGGATGTAAATGATTTGAAAACTAAGTTATTCGGTTTCCTGCTTTTTTTCCCAGTAAACATCCATCTTAAATTTTAAGCTTATCTCTGTCCACCAGAGAGCTTGTTGAAATAGAAATAGGCTTTTATCTGCAGAGGTATTAATAGTACACAGGCAATCCTGTTAAAATAGAAGTATTTTACTAATATTTTACTTATATTCATTGATTGATTTGGACTCAGCATCACTTTCAACAAGCTTTACAGATTTATTTATGAACGCGGGTTCAAACCAAGATACAGACAGATACATAGCGGGTCGGATGACCACTTAAAATGGTGGTCCTCTGTCATTGGGTCCTATCCCCAGTGGCAGGCTAAAGAACCTCAAGGACGTTGATAAATGGTCATCCATGAGCTTCTGAGTTTCAGTTAGGTGAATGTCAGTTACTTTAGAACTTGGGCTGTACTTGTGCAGTCGGCTGGGTTAAATAACGCTTTGGAATCCTGTAGTATATGGAGATATCGGGCTGAGTATAAATACACAATAAGAATTACTTTGAACCTATTAAAAAGTTTATATCTCAACACACAGTTAAGTGGAGGGACGAAAACAATGGATTCCAGTTTGTCAAGAGATTGCAGTGAATATCTTCAGCCACTGGCAGGCAACCACCTGCTTTCCCATTTTAGGTGGGAGCAGGAATCAAACTCAAGACCTGAGAGATGGTAGACTAGTGTATTATCCATTGTCCTCCTTTTACTAATATCATAACATATAACTTTATTGTATAAGAACCCATCTCATCACAGTGCAATCTGTTCTTTTGTTATAACATCTTCCTACCCTTTAATTATACTTTATTTAGAGATATCTATCAGCTACTTGCAATCTGTCTTGTTAAAATAATAATAATAATAAATAAAATTACATTGATTAAAGTTAATCCAAAATTTAAATCTAAGCTTTAGATAAAATGTTTTGTAAATACCTTGGTGTTCATTTGAAGCAGGCATTCATTGGGACCAAGACAATTCTTTGAAAGTTTGTGTCAAGGAGAATCGTAATACTTTTGGTCATTCTTTCCTTAGTTGAACATATTGAGATCCTCCTTCTGGGAAGATACTCTACCTGCAAAGCAGTAGATCACATAAGATCCTAACTGACTAGGAAAATAAATTTTTCCTGTCTCCAGTATACATCATATTAATAATGGTGTGTTTTAATGGAAAACATCTTTTTACCAGAAACTGATTTAATATAATTCTGCTTAACATATATGTATTAAGTGTGTCGGATCTTAAATGGCAAAAGAGAGTTCATTTATTTGGTAAAATGTGTCGGTAACGCTCCAATACCACTGACAGGAAATGGAAGTAATTTAACTTTTCTTAATACCAGATAAGTTAATGCTTAAAAATCTATTGTTTTCAATAAAATTGAACATCTTTTATGAGAAATTCCCTTTTAGTGGAAGTAGATAACAGTACCTTTGCCTCAATCTATTGGCATTTACCCTGTTATCCAGAAGGACGGTAAAGTAAAAGTATTTTGGTACTTTAAGTTTAACTTAAATGGGTTCAAATGTAATTTTATTCTAGCACACATTGAGTTAGCTCAATAAAATAACACATGATTTGCACTATAAACTCCATTATGAGACAGAGTGCTGGTTAGATGAATGCTGAGGTTTATTTGAAGCAATAGGAGTTTTCACATTACAACACCATTTCAACAGTCCCAGATAACAACATTTGGTTTTCATCTTCTATCCATGCAGTTTTCTTAGCTGTTTTTCCCCAAGCCACCAATGAACATATTTGTATATAAGTGTGTGCTATATGTATACGTGTATACAGTAATGTATTAAAACTGCTCAAATGATCCATAGTTCTCCTTTGTTTTGCTTTTTGTCAACCATGTGGAATGGGGCAGTTATTATTGGCAACACCAACAACTAATTTCTCCCGTTTCATGTTATTTAGTGCTGATAAAAATGTCACTAATTTACCGTAACAGGACCATTGATTTGACTGGCGAGTGGCAAATTAGGAATTAATGCTTCAGTATTTTTAAAACCAGCTACTGTAAGCATAAAAAACATTCAGACAATAAATAAATAGGGTGTTTTTTTCTGCGTTGTTTGACACACTAGTAACTAAATTGTAACAATGTAGCTGATATATGTACATTTACAAAAAAAAACATTTACTATTTATTCAACAAAAAACATGGCTTTAAATGAAATGCCTAAATAAAAACACAGCCTACAGTAACAGAATTGTGGATATATCAGTACACATTCAAAACATTTGTTAAAAGTGAGAAGTTACATGATAGATAGGATTATAGTTTATTACGTCGGATTTCATAGTTTTTCTTTACAACATAGAATAAATAGAACAACATAGAATAGCATATTTAAGCAGATATTTTCACTGAAACTTAGGTAAGTACATGTTAATGATTCTTCCTCAATTTACCCTTTGCATGTTTGTCCTGTCATTTAGACTTTCTTCAAGTCCTTTTGTCTTAGGTATTATATGAGGACTTATGACTTACCATAATGTGGGGCTGTATTTCAGCATAAAGAAGGATTTTACCCTCTTCAAGTGGATGCATAATGATTTTATGTATGTCAGATTTGGTGGGATGAGAAATACAAAGACTTGGAGCAAGTCAAACTGTCATCTGAATGGTGGAGACTGCTTTCTTTAATGTGCCAAATTTGATGTCATTCAATACTAAAAACCAAACAGCTTCTCAGATGTTGCTCCGATACATCAGAAAGAATGTCCTCAGTGTTTGCATGGTTTGTGTTTTGAGTGACTTTATCACATTGTGGTAGGCAATACCATGGTGCATAGTTGTGGAGATGGAGAAAAAAGTGCATACTCAATACTAGTTGGTCAAGATTTTGCATTGAGAACAACTTGGCACTGGCAAGCAACTACCAACATCCCTGCTTCAGACCAGGCTGGCAATCAAACGCAGGATCTGAGAGGTGCTATGTGTCTAATATATTATGTAAAAAAGCTCAACACCAATTATTGCTTTCAATGTGCAGAGCTTTTTTCACCTCAATCTTCTCGACCAATAACGAATATCTTTATGGTGAACAACATATGTTTTGTGTTGGATGTATCATTAGGAAATAATAATGTATCTCACAATTTTCTAGCAGTAACTCAGCAGAATGTCTGATAAGAATAGATTATGCTGTTTTTCTTTGTTTGAAAGTGACAAATTAAAAATTGAAAAGTACCAGTGTTACCTGTGTTAAGTAGAAAGCATTCGTACAATGCAGACCTCCACCGGGGGGGGGGGGGGGGGATTTTTTTGTATCAGTAATATTATCCCTATCTTTCCCAAAATGTAATCACTTCTTCCTTTGGTGGAGGCCCAACTCACATAAAAAATTCAGAAAGATCCATTCCATGCTGAAGTCTTACCTATTCAACCTATCCCATCCCTGACCATAGTTTTCTCCACTGTCAAACACTAACATGGAGACTCTGGCCATTAGGCTGGGTCCCTTTCCAGACTTCTGCAGCACCTTAGAGCATTATGTCCAGGGACAGATTAATTCTCTTCCACTCTGCTTTAAAACAGGGTTCTGGTACATCATTTCATGTACATCATTCTCTGTGTGCATGCACAATGGCTACAAACATGTACGATGGGACATCAGAGACATAAGCTTCCCTTACATCCCATCATGCATGTGTACACACGTAAGTGTGCTGCAAATATTGCTGAAAAATATGAACGTAGCCTGGTAGTGGGGTGGCAGACAGGATGTATTCTCCCAACAAGTGTGCCAGCACTTGAACATCAAAGAACAGACTGTGACAAGCTACAGGCCCCACAGTGGGTTAATATGGATGCAAGATACACATGAGTGTATTATATGGCACCTGCAAACCCTGCAAGTAAATGGGGAGATCTTGTAACACCCGCAAGGGGAATGCATGTACGCAAGTCTATTGTAAGTTACCCTTGAGACATGGATGCATTTATTGGACTACTGTGTGCACGCAAAGAAAAGTATGCATGCCAATTTTCATTGCGGGGTGTCTGCGACCTTGATATTCTGTTATAAAATATCACGTGTAGCTTGAGTGTCCCTTGCAAATTATGCAGTTGTTCTCTGTAACCAGGACATACGTGCACATACAATGGGATGTAAGAGAGGCTTTACTTTACATTTTATAATGGCTTATCGTCTTCCATATTACCACTCTGATTACAAAGAATATTTAATTTGCAAAAATAGATAAGTGTTTTTTATCAAATAAAGGTTTTAGCTTTGTATATATTTTTCTTTGTTTTGGGAATGAGAGGTGTGAGGTAAATTTAATAATACTCTGTCAAGTTGAGTACACAAGGGAATTAACAAAGTGTCAAGTGTCATCAATGACTGGTATTTTTTCCCAAAAAAACTTAGCTTAACACTTAACTATTACACATACTTTTTCAAACTTACCTGAAAAAAAACACCTAAAATCTGCTAAAAATAATAATATAGTTAAAACATGAGTTATTGTTTAAATATTCAAAATAAACAATTACATAAAGCACTCAAATAAGATGATGCTCTACTTAAATATTAGAGGTAATGGGGACAATTGAGGGACTAATTGTGCAAAAAGGGATATCTTGTTTGTTTGTTAAGGTAATATAATTTTTTAGAGATTTACTGTATTGTAAAATGTATAAAAGCTTTTTATTCAATATTTTACATAAATTTCAAAATTCACTTTTCAGGGGTATCTTTCATCTGATTTCTCTGATTATTTATTGGACCTCTAAGTCATCAACTTCATCTGTGTTCCCACTTCTGTGAAGGCTAAACACTAAAGCATGAGATGAGTCTATTGTTTAGCAATCTGTTTACTCAAGGCACATCTAAAAAGTCATAATGTACACATATAACATTTTATATCACATCCACTGCCTGAGAGATGTGAGTTAAACCACAAACAAGAGAGCCCTTAGACAAGGCTAGGAGTAAAGTAAAACGTGAAGATCAAATGTTTGGATTACAAGTGAAACGCCTTCCTCTGTTCAGTTGCCTCGTGCTTATCAAATCTGAAAACTAGAAAAGCACTCAAAGAGTGCAGATGTCTGCCAAGCAGCTTGTTTCCACCTCTACTTTTTCCTGATCTGGATCACAGTATTTAGAATTTTGCTAGGATTCAGATAAGACTTAAGCATATTATAGACACTATTGTGCAAGTGACCTGCATTGTTTTACCCAGCAATCGGATGATTAGTTATGGATGTATATATGCGTGTACTGAAAATGTTCCTATCTGGCAAGAAATAATCCTTTAAAATATACCTGGATCCAGACAGTGTTATGGATCACCAACAAAATCAAGTTATCTCTTCCTATTGCCATTTTTAACATTTCCCGAAATTTTCATCAAAATCTGTGACATTTTTTAGTTATTTTGCAAACGGACACAACCAAACCCATGATAGCCCTATCTCACATTAATAAAAAGTAATTTAAAAATACCTTGATCCAGCCAGTGATCCGGATCACCACCAAAACTGAGTCATCCGTTGCTTGTGCCATTGCAGACATTTCTGGAAATTCCCCAGCCTTTTTTTTTTTTTTTTTTGGGGGGGGGGGGGTATTTTTACCCCCAATCTACCCGACTTCAAATTTAGAGGCTCATCCCTGACGTTACTTGAAAATGAAACCAGGCCTTTAGCCACTTTTAAAACTTACGGAACCAATGGTTTTGCACTTTGTGTTTTACATTTTACAGTCTGTGTTGTTTGGTGTACATGTATTTTGATAATTTTTTTTCAGCCCAAAGAACAACAATTTTAAATCATTGTTGTGACTGGGCTCCCCACAAAGACAGGGAAATGAGGCGGACTCTGTTAGCAAACTTTAGCCTTGTTCTTAAGGCCCTTCTGGTTCTGTCTACAATCAACAAATATATTAATTAAGCATTTTCTCTCAAAGCCATGAAGCAGCGACCATTAATCCTGGCCCCCTGTACACTAGCTGTTTAAATAAGAGGTGTATCCATCTAAGTATAGCTTTCTGAGATTCAGAATTTATAAATTGGTGGAGTGGATGTCTATATCAACGAAAAGGTCATATCAGGACAGGTTGTCAGTATGTCCCACATGTGGCCATCACCTGGAGTTGACCTCATAACCACAGAGTTGAGAACCAAGTGATCATACACTAAACTTGTCACTCACTCACTCACTGAGGCCTAGCTTCCAGTGAGACACTTTTTACATAAATCAAACATTTGGATAACCTACATGTGAGACCGACACTTTTCCCTGTCCATTTAATTTTATACTGACCTCACCAAAGTGATGAAAAAAAATGCATGATAAGAAAAAGAAACACTAGTATGGCCAGACAGAACTACAAGAGGTTACCTGAATACAAAAGTGACAAAGAGAAAAATGTACAACATGGAATAAGACTTTACCAAAATTAAAACATTTCTAGCCACATCAAATAAATCAGTTATATTACATGCAGTAATGAGATCAGTTTCTTCCACATTTACCATATACATTATTTATGTTTTAATATAAATAAAAAACACAAAAGCTTTGTGGTGTTTATGTAAGGTTAATAGGATCCATGACAACACACAGTGACGTCTATTTTCAGGAAGGAAGCCCTGCATATGCATTTGTCAAGTTGTGTCAGTAAACAGTGGAGGTTCGTATGCTTGTTACAGGGGGTAGAACCACGTTTGACACTCACACCAAAAGGGAATTTATTCAGAAAAGAGCCTGTTCATATTGGGAAGCCTAGGGTGAAATAAGCTCATGCACAGTACAGGTATAATATGGAAATCAAGTGACGTGTACAAAGAATCTTTTAATACAATTACTGCACTCTGTAGATAAATTATAAATAATTACTAACAGAGAGACTGCAAGAAATGTCCTAATTCTCACAGTTGTCACTGTATAATATTTTAATTTAGAAATCATAATCTGGAAATTTATCTGGATGCCACTTAAATTCTAATTTTGCGACGGTGTTACATTTTGTATGACTTGTTTTCAGATGTTTGCTTACATTGTTCATTTACATACATAGCCAGAAAACGATGTGATATTTTACATTAGGTGGGTTAAATATAAGGATCCCCCAATATAAGAAGTGTGTTTTCAGAAATAAAATTTAAAAAGTCTGTTTTCATTTGTAATAGTTCATGGAAAACTTAAGGGGGTGTTTTTAAAAATAAAAATTTGCAAAGTATGATTTCATGTGTAATGTTTTATGGAAAACTTTGGGAAGCCAAATTTCATAATCATTTCTTGGAAGGAACACTTTTCCTCGCACTATTGAATTAGGCGGTGTGTCAACAGGATACATTTTCATTCATTTATGTTAGAATAGACATCAGTGTAACTAGAGATATGCATCATTAATGGATTATATGTACGTAAATGAAAGAATCTTGTATTCTTTGATAAGAACAGGGTTACGAAATGAGATATATATTTCAGTCAGATCTTCTGCAAAACACAGTAAAACATATATTCTAAAGTCTCTTTGGTTTTATGAAAATATTAAACTCCATTGCATAAAATTGCAACTTTTTCTCATTGTGTACTTTCTATTTTTCTCCATAAAAATATGGCACTGGTTTCAATAGGAAGAAAAACAATCTCCTTTTTGTCCGTACCCCTTCCATTGCTGAATGCTACTCATCTAATTAGTCAGCGGCTTGGAGTTACAAACTAATGTAGCTAATTGTTCATGTAGAAGTGACGCTTGTTTTTTGTTCTGCAGTTTCAGGTATCAAAGAGAGGATAGAAGATTGGATCAGGAGTAAAAGGCTTGCTCACAAACCCACTGACAGAGAGAGAGGGAGGTGACACACACACGCAGTGCTAAACATTGTGCAATTGGAACATCTGAAACTTGTATCTGTGTACAGTCCGACTCTGTATATAGAACTGTTCTCTTTGTGTATATCTAACCAAGAAACCGCGGTGTCACTGAAAATGGAATAAATACTACAAACACAACATAAAGTGAGGAAAAAGAAACTACAAGAAGAATGCAATATCCACAATAAAAATATTTTCGATAATTTGCATTTTAATTACTGGACATTTTGTGATAAAAAGAAACACCAGTATAAATCAACCAGAAGGTCAAAGAAGAAGAATTCTGATAAGTTTAATTTGAGTTTTGAATATATGTTGGAATTGCATTACAAAGAACAACAGCTTGAATTATCTACTAGAGGCAAACTTTCTAACTTTGTTCAGATAAGGATAGCTATATTTTAAGTCATAAAGAAAGTTATTGAAATCAGAACAGAACATCTGACAAGAAGACCTGGCATACAACTGGAAAACTGAGGAAGAATATTGTGTCACATCAACGAGTGTTGGAGAAGCAACTGCAAGGAGATTTCCTCAGAGTTTGTGTGAAAAGAATACACAATATGTTAGGAAATATAATTGTTTAATTTTACTTTGCAATATTGAATGGAACACTAGTTTTAAAGCAAAGAAAGATTCTACTCATGGTTTATAATATCTGCAATTTTAGCAATTAAAAAAGTTATTATCCAGTTTTTTAGATACTTTTTTCTACAGAAAAGAGTGTACCATATCATAAAAGCTTTGCCAGATCAAGAATAAGTCTGGTGGCAGATATTTGTAAAAAATATCAAGTGGTGTCATTACAACCAAAAATAAAACTCGAAGAAAAGACTGGAAAAGAAGACAGTCCAACAATAGCATAAAAAAGGTTGAAGAACTTGAAAGGGCCAAGTTGAGTATAGTATGACCAAATCAGTGTGTTACATCCCACTTTTCTTCCTGGTCTATCTTAGTGGACAGCTAATCCTAGCCCGCCTGACTGAAGAGGTGGTGGGGGCCAGCCCGCCTGGGGGACAAGAGTATGTGAATGAATGGGCAGTTAGAATCCCTGGTGGTGAGACGGAAGCCAGGAGGGTCTCCCATGAACTAGGATTTCAATATGGAGGACGGGTAAGTAATACACAGTTTCAAGTGGTAGTTTTCTTTCCTTTAGTATGAATTCTTAGTACTTCTAATAGTGATGAATACCGTTTTGTCTGGAAATCTAATCTAATCTACTGCTTTGCAGGTGCAATATCTTCCCCACAATGGGGAACTCATTGCGCTAGGTTAACAAGAATATTTATTCATAGGGATAGGGAATTCTTGTTTAAATAGAAGAGAAGTATTTCCCTCTCTATTCTTTAAGATTTGACTCAATAGCTTTTTACCATCATGTATCACTGGAATATAAAATACCAATAGGATTTGGTTCTACTTCTGGTATTCATCATCCAATTCCTACAAAATACTTTTATCTTGGAAAGTAAATCAGTTTTACACAAAAAAATTGACTCACTTTGGCTCCACTTATAGAATCCACTATGTTTACCTCCACTGAGGAGGTTATGTAACTGTTAGCATGTATTTGTCTGTTTGTCTGTCTGTTTGTTTCCAAAACAACTCATAAAGTTGTGGACTGATTTTGAAAAATTTTCGGGGAATGTCCACAATAGCACAAGGAACAAATGATTAAACATTTTGATAGTAAACCATCTGAATCCAGAAATTTTTAATGGATATATTTTATCATTATACTCATAAGCAATATTCGAGCTGTTGGGTCTGGGGTGGAGGTCTGCACTCTCCAAGTGCTCTCGTTCTATATGAGTCCATATTGACTCTCTGGAAACATGAATTGATTTAGATAAATATATGTTTCCCAGTAATGATGTGACAAGAAAAGAATGAATTCTTTTTGAAACATTTGTCACATTCGTGTTTAGGAATGGTGGTTAATCGTCCATTCAATTAGATGTTTATATGAACAATAATGATTGGTAAGGGAATATTATTACACACTTAGGTTACATTTATTCTGGTTCAGGCAATGGTACAGATGTCACAAAAGTGATTTTAGTTCCTAGCCTTGAGCCTTGAGTGAACATTTGAGTCATTTTTGGTTCCTCTTCATTGCATCACAAAATTCCAAGTGTTTATAATTTATTTATTCATTTATTTATTTGGGGTTTTATTGATTTCAACACTGTACAAGTCATATCACGATGGGTAGTTGGAAGGGCAGAGGAAACCAGTAGATACAGATCGTCAGGGTTCTTTACTGTAAACTGTCAACCAACAGTAAGCAACTACCAGCTTTCCCACTTGAGGGCGTGCCAGTCACCAAACCCCAGCCTCAGAGGTGGGAGGAGAGAGTGTTACCACTCTGCCACCCTGGCCCCCCAAGTGTTTACAAGAGTGACCATGTAAGTTAAAATGTTTTGAGACTGGCATGGAATTAAGGAAGTGGTGTTCAGATAGGTTGTGTAATATTGTGGTTAGATGTACAATATAAAGTTTAGCAGTAATCAGTGTATTTTGACAAACAGTCTAGGTGCATGGTTGCCTAGTGGTCAGCAAATTCAGTATCTAATCACAGGCTGTCACCTGTGTGGGTTCGAGCCCCACAAGTGGCAAATTCTCAGGACCTGTCCCAATATGACCCTGGCTGTTGAACGGGAACCCTCAACTTCGACAAGCAGTCATAGAAATGGTGGTGATTGTGTAAAACACCAAAAGTAGGGTCTGTCTTCTGGTAAATCAAGAAGCTATTGGCCTTGCTGCTATTGGCCTTATAGATATTGATATGGTGTATCAGGATTGAAAGTAGCAGACACAAGTTTAAAAGAAAGCAAAGTTGGCCAGAATGATTTATTTTTCCATACATTCAGTGATGCTGTTACAGCTAAATAGGTCACTCTACAGATATACTATTAAAGCCATGAAATTGAATCAATATCCAGTTCCTGAAATAATGTTAAATTGGACTCTTCTTTTTCTTTAAAAGAATTACATTCACTGTTTCTGTTCATAATATTTTGTATACTTCATTCACTTGTATTTATAGTAATATTCAAAACATGTCCAAATTAAGAAACTTTACAGGCTACAGGTAAAGCTTGTGTGAATTAAGTTTCAAAACATGTTTACGTCATACCCATTTGATATCTTCCCATTACGTAAGTTCTTGTGTAAATCTGTTCTATTTCTAACCAAACTTTTGTAGCACATAATCTTTAATCGTGATGACAGCCTCTAAGGCAATAAATCAAAAGCATAAAACATAAATCAAAAGTCCAGAGACATATAAGTAGATGTCAGTACCATGCAGAGAATGCTGGATTAGAATAAGTATAATCAAGGGTGGGTATGCTTTTGCAAAGAGATAACATTCCAACTTCTTTTTAAAGGAGAAGAGAAAGGTGGCCAATGAGACATCATCAGGATGTTCAGAGCCCTCTGTCATTTCACTTGGTTTGTTTTAATGAGACATTGACAGTCTGTCATACAGTGTTATCAATTAATAATTATTACCATTCACCCTGTAGGCCAGCCCATGCCATGGTAGACACAGAGTAAGTCTATATTTCCATGTGGGTGATTAGCTGTCTGCAGTTAAAAGTTATTCCATATGTGTTAATTTTGGCTACAATTTATAAGAATATATTACAAAGTCAAACTTCTCAAGTCAGTCAATGCTGATGACCAAATATGGACAGGAATATGACAAAATCTATGTTTATGTGCAGTTTTTCCCCGCTTTTGGAAAGACAACTGCAGTCATAAATTTCAGATCACAAATCACAAGCATGAAAAGGTACATTTAGATAAGCAATTTGACAGGAATCCTTACCATTCCTCAATACACCACAATAGTGATTAGATGGTTTCATCAATCAGAAAATAATGAGACACACCACATCAGACCAATGAATCAACAGCTTCTTTTTTTGAGGTTTCCCTTAATTGGTTATTGTTACAATTCTATTCTAAGATGCTTATTTCTTGATTGGAGATCATAAATTGTGTGAAGTTTTTCTCATTTCATGAACAGATGTATTTATTAAAAGGAGAAATAATTATAATATTACCACTTCAAATAGCCATTTATATATATTTGAAACTGAAAATTTCACATATTTCTTTTCATTCAAACCCAGCTTCGTGTGATTGAAATGAAGGGACACACATGTAGTTTTTCATTCTCAATTCACACCCATTGCTTATATGTGTATTACCATGTTGCTATGGTGGTGAAACATAGGGAATCTGTATGTGGGTTTGAACCCTGAACATGAACTGCAGGATATCCAAAGACTACTGACTTTACAAAACATAATATCACTATCTCCTATGAATCCTATACCCAGTCCTTAACAAGTATGGAACCAAACAAGAGGAAATGTCAGGAAATTCAGTGGCTGTCTATTAAATTGGTGTTTATACAATCAGTTGACATTTGAACCCATTTCACTTGTTTTCTTTCAACACAATATTCCATTTGACAACAGTGGTGTTTTACTAGTATGTATTCACAAAAGCCCAACAGAACCCCCAATCAATTCAGTGTCTCATGTTCAAAGTACTCAATACATATTCACTTGGTATGAAATATATTATCTGTTGAAATGGACATGAAACTGTAATTATGACTTTACCATCAATAATAATTAAACATATTGAGCATTAAATAAAACCCAAATGGCTGTATGATTATAATTAGGTTTTGCTTTTTAAGTTCGATAGAATCTAATATTGTAGAAATTAAGCATGATAAAAGCATTATTAGATGAACAGATGGAATCACACCAGCAGGTTTTGAGGGACCTTTCTGGGGGAATATACTGTTAGGGTAGTCAATAAAACAGGAATAAACAAACAGACAAACAGGAGAATCAATATGCCTTTCTGCTTTTTATCTGTGGTTGCAATGAATCCTTAAAAATATTTAATATCCTTTGTGAAGTCCCACATGTGTGAAAACTCTTTATTTGGGCGATTGACATCCTGTGTCCGGAAAGTTATCAAAAAGAAGTTACTTCTACATTCTGACAAAAAGCCATGTTTTCAACTAGAAAAGCAACTGTGAAGTTGTAGGAATACCTTATGAGGTACAAAATGGTTGCTGATGTCATAGAGAGGAAATGACTGTTGACTTGTGGGTAAACTCCTAGAAATACTGACTGTTGTGTGAGTTATATAAATACAGACAAGCCACAGAAATTCCTATTGTTTGTGTAGGTGTAGTTGTTGCTTAGTTTTTATAAGAAAGATAGATTGAGATTGGTGAAACCTTAAGGATTCTACATAATAAACAAAAAGTTTCAAGGAAGTTGTTCAATAGGCTGTTAACATATTTAATACCATATCAGGATGATGATTATTGTAGCAACCTATATTTTTTAAACTTATCGGGGCTTTCACACTTCCCCCGGTGTATACGACATCTCAATGGAACAGAATTGTGGTTGAATGTGGACGAACATGTCCATATTTACCTAATTCACGTTTGCAAATGCATCATGATAATGGAGCTAAACAGAGGCTTCTATGCAATTCTAATGTGACAAAATGATTCACAATGTAGTTTAACCTAGACCACCAGGAAAGTAATGACAATTGACCCTA
The DNA here is from genome assembly GCA_964017235.1 of Sabellastarte sp. h YS-2021. Lineage (NCBI taxonomy): Eukaryota > Metazoa > Annelida > Polychaeta > Sabellida > Sabellidae > Sabellastarte > Sabellastarte sp. h YS-2021. The sequence continues at coordinate 154,054,608 of OZ024928.1, read as the reverse complement.
GCTTGAATGACACATTTTTTCTTTAATTTCCAATGTTTTTAAACCATTGTCCCATTAATTTAACCAGAGGATTATCAACAGCTAAAGTTTTTAACAAGATAAACTATAGTTTTTAGTCAATCAGAGTCATAGACACTGCCATGTCATGCTAGAGTATGGCTTTATAAAGGCCCACTTTATAAATTTGTAATATCAAAAAAACTTTGTCTTGGCCAGTTTTTTTAATATGGCACAGATTCTTATTTACTTTATTTTGTTATGACTTTAAACATACTTTGTAGGAGTTATTATTTGAATTACCTGATGGAAAATAGTATTGTAACCCAAAATGTAAATTAGTCTATCGCAAATAGTGAGAAGACAACAATTTGTAGTTCATCTTTTTTTAAAATCAGGGGTTTCTAAAGAGTAATGGGACTCATGGAACTCTTAGACATGATAAGAGGGCGAGAAGGGAGAGAGATCTATATAGAATTTATTTTCAGCCCTACATAACACTAAAAAATGTTGAAACTAATTAGCCAAAACACTGAAAAGTTTCCATTTTGAAAAGGTCTCTATGACTTATGGTATTTTGTAAACACAGTAAATGTCTCTTGAAAGGGTGAGAGATACAACGCTTTCATGGTGATTTTGACCCCAAAAGACTACTCAGGAGTCTTGGGAGTACAGCATGTCATTATGATGTCCCTTTAAGGATTTTAAATACTTTTATCAGAGATTGGGTGTTTAATTGTGATACCTGAAATGTTCTGATAAGGACATAAGATTAACAATTACAACCCTGTAACAAATCAGATTTTGCTCCAGGTAACCATAAATGATATTGCATTTTACGGTTTTCAAGTTTTTTTTAGACTGATAATGTTTCAGAGGAAACAAGACTAGCCCGCAGTGGTTATCTCCCGCCTTAGGATCAGTAACAATAGAGAAATAAGGGAGATATAAGGCCTTTGTAGTAGTTTTTTACTTGACGCTGAAACAGGGGTCAAAGGTCAAAGTCAGCAATTGGATAAGATTGCCAGGCAAGGACTTTCTGGAAGTTGTTTTTACATTCCAATCCCCTAGTAGCAATGAAAAGGGAGATATAATGTCTTCTTAATAGGATAATCCCATTTGACATTAAACATATGATATGGCGGCCATTTTGTTTTTGAAACTAGGCAAAATTACTATCTGGCTAACTTTCCTAGCCATATATCTTTTGTGCAAATTTGATAAACCTAGCTGCAATATTTCAATTTCAGAGCATCTTAACGATTTTGTGATAATTGACTATGGCAGCCATTTTGTTTTCAAAATGAAAAGGAGATAGTGCCAAAATTGTTCACAGGCAAAAACATTTGCAGGCCAGAACTTCCCATGGGCTGTTTTTACATTCTGAATCCCTAGCACAAATAATAAGGGGGATTTTAGGATGCTTTTACACATTGTGTTTAATTTACTACAATATTTTTTTTTGAATAATGATAAAAATCTTATCAAATTTATCATTTGTATGACTATTTTAAAAGACTGGTTACAATGCAAGTATTTGTGGGGGCAAGGTGGCATAATGGGCTCAACACTTGTGTCACACCACTCAGGTCCTAGCTTTGATTCCTGGCCTGACATGAAGTGGGAATATTGATTATTGCTTCCCAGTGACCCGTGGTTTTCAGTGCAAAATCTAATATGAACTATATTCTCCATCTCCTCAACTTCTTGATACCACCTATATAAGATGTACAATCAGTTCATAAATCTATGCATTTGGCTTATTTCTGGTTAATATTAAAGAAAATTTCACACAAGTGTACACATTTTATACTTTGTTGATAAATTAAACTTTCAGTTAATACCTAAGCTCATGCATAAGCATTTTATGAAAAACTTCTCTTGTAAACTCTCAGTTTCATATTTCAAAGTGTTCATATAGAATGTGTTAGATTTCAAAGGAGTGGTTTAAAAGAGGTGAAATTTGCGAGTGTGTTTAATTTGCCACTGAGTAAACCCTGCTTCTGTTTCTTAAACTAGTGGCAATTTTTTTACTTATATGATTATAGTAATTACATAAGGTCTCTGATTCTCAGAAGTCTTACTTTGGAACAATCTGTTCATTGTTTTGTCTTATTATATTTAAGGGAGCCCCAACTAGTGAACTTCACTTTCTGTGTTGAATTTTACATTTCTTTCTCTATCTTTTGTTTCAAAGACGCCTACAAGTGACTCTGATGAAGACTATTGAAGGGGTAATATCATGTGATTAAATTACATGCAAAAATGTAATTAAAGACTTTTACATCATACCAAAACATAATTGTAAAGAACAAAATGATGAAAAAAGGTCAAATAGCTAAATAGCTCACTATTAATGTTATGTTATTTACCCTTGGATATTGATTTTGGCTGACTGTCTTGTGCTGTTGCACCTTGGAGTCGCTTTTAGCTAACGGTAGATTATGCTCTATAAAATTCCAATGAGAATCTAGATTTCAAAATTAGATTTCTTTTTGAAGCAGTTTTTACACATAGAATTTTTCAATATACCTTCACAAATCCCTCCTCCCCCGAGTTTCTTCACCTTCATATCCTACGTCAATTAAGTCCCTGTGATAGCATTATAAAAGTCATGGATCACAGTGTGGATAAAAGCAACTTGCAACCAGATAACCCATGATTGTAGGGTGATACATCCTCCAAATTACCATGCCCAATTGTATCTACCTTTGCTGTAGCTGGCCTTTAACAACTGTGATTGACCATTCTGTTGTTTGGAAGCACATTCTTTGTGTACTGGGATGCAAAAAAAATATGGTTGCTGTACATGAAAATATACACTGAGGACACAAGCACCTGTCCTTGTTTTCCCAAAATGCCTCCCAATCCAAGAACTAGCATCGCTTTACAGGAATAATCTCCTCTCATTTACAATTTCTCATGCTTCTTTATTGAATCACCTATAAAATAGCTTAACCCATTTTAGTTGAACTGTGCCTAAGTTGAATTTTTTTTAAGCACCAATTACTACCATGTCCCTGGAGTGTCTTCTCTTCTGACATTTACCCTTTCAAATTTACTTTGGAAGATTTTTTTCTTGATTCAATTTTACATGTTTTTATATTTGTTTTCCTTCGATCTTCATCATGTATCCACTATTGTTATGCCCTGAAGGAAATAACTTGTGGAATCTGTATTGTCACCTCAAAAAGACATTTTCATGGCTGGGGTGTATATCAAATTTTCTGTAAAGAATATTTATTAAAATAAAGAAAGATCTAACCCTTTAACACAGTTTTTGGTTGTACTATATTGCACATACTATGGTGTTTAATTAGAATGTTATGCAAGCAACTTTTTCTCTGTGTGGCCATTTCTACCCAGAACCATTTTCATCAAAGATCTTCAAGCCCGTTGTTAGGCTTAATTCTGCTAAATTTTTACACAAAAGTAAAAAGCCTAATATTTTGCTAAGGCCTTTCTTGAATACAGCACCAGGACTGCTCTGCACTAATTTTTACACAAATATTTAAAACCATGGTTAAGTCCTTAATTCCTATAATTTTATTCCGATACCAAATATTTGGCCATATTAATAATTACATCAACTATAATTTACATACCCGGTAGTAAATGATATAAAAACTAGCCAAACTTTAAACTTTTTTCTCTCCACTAAAAATAATGACCATTTTATGGCCCTGGAGAAAGGTAGTCAAACCTGTTTCCCCACAATGATTTAGACCCCTTTGGAATCATAGTTTTTCTCATCAACAGACACAATGCAGTGAAAGAAACCCAATTAAAATATAACATTGAATGTCATATTTCTTTGTACACATGTCTGAACTGGGGCTGGCTCTTCTGAAGAGGTTTCATAGTTTATAAATGGCAACATTATGGGAAAGTCCCCTGTCTCTTATTGGTCTAAATGGTTTGAATTTTAGATTTTTGAACATGTTTGTCACTGTGTGTAATTTCCCAGTTACCAGAGGACAGCAGGACAAAGTCCTAATTAATAGAGGATACTGATTGCTTGGATTATGTGTATGGACAGTAATCGTATCATTTTCCAATTAATTAAATTTTCTGTTTTAGAGTGTGGTAAGTGTTTTTCACATTTTATTTATGGCTCTTTTGAAATCTTTAAATGTAAATTTATGACAAGTGTGCCATTGATATTCTTTTTGTGTCATATTCTACATAAGTTGTGTTTCTTTACAGGTTAAGGTCATTTCATACACAGGGGAAAAAATAAAGTAACTTTTAGAATGAGTTAAAAGTTTGTGAGTTTAACACATGCTTTTGATTTCCAGTTTGTCCATTTCTTTATGAATTTTTTGTTTATATTTCTGTTGGTGTTGAATTGTGAATCATATGGTCCCATCTGCCACTATGACCTAGAAGGAAACACATTTGTCTAGAAACACAGAGAACCAGGGTTCTATCCCAATTACAGGCATTAACGTATAGGTTTAGATGACCACTTAAACTGTCATTCCTGTCATTGGGTCCTATCTCAAGTGACAGGATAAAGAACCTTACAAACATTGGTAAATTTATGCTCATCCCTGAGCCTTCGTCTTTCAGTTTAAAGAATGTAAATCCTGAGGGACTGAGCCATACTTGTGTGGTTTAAATAGGTAAAACAGTGCTCATGCAGCAAGGAGATATTATGCCAAGTACACGTAATTAGCATACAAAGTCCTACTACAAGCAGGCCACCATAAATAAAGTGAGATTTTTTGTTCTTATGGATTAACATGGTTCTTACTGGTACACAAGACAATGCAGTTGTCAATACACAATCAGTGGGATATGGTATAATTGGATTTATCTGTGTTGTATGTGAAAACCTATCACAATTATATAAAACTCCCACTGATTATGTTATGACAATCTGTTGACTTGTGTTTCAGTGGCTGACTTGTTAAGTACAACACTAGGCTCGGTGATTTGCAAGGGCGAAACTGCTGTCATTTCATCCTATTCTGTCCAAGAGCAGTGTAATAAGTACCTGTCAGATTTGAAGTGTTCAGAGAAATGAAAATTTACATTTTGTTAATATTTATTTTTACATGTACCATATTTATTTGTATAAATGCCCCGGGGGGGGGGGGGGGGGGGGGGGGCGATGCATTTTTCTTTGGGGGGACTATAAGAGATAAAAAAATCAACTTTTGAGTCCAGTGGCAATTGGCAATAATGGACACGTAAACACAGGGGGGGTGATAATAGGGAGGGGGCATTTGTACAGATAAATACGGTATGTGCATGCATGTATCATGCATGCATTCGGAAACAACTTCAGTGTTTCAAGTGTAATTTGCTCCTTCATTAGGCATTTGATAAAACATTAATATTTAACAAAAAAAATTCATGATCCTTTTTGGTATAGCAGCAAATTTCAATTGTTTTTCTGTAAAATAGTATTTTCACAGTTGTCTTCCAAACTTTTATCCAAAATTGCCTCATACTTGGAATGTCTCTAGTTGAACAAGACAAATAGTATATTTTTACTATTTTAAGTTGTACAACTCCTTGTAGTTCTAACATGATACAGTTAAAGAGTTTAAATTTTTACCAATCACACAGTTAAATTGTGAACATTGCAGCAGTTATGCAGCCTCAAAGTACCACAAATCTGGTGAAACATGATCCTAACTGGACCAAAAAAGTACCTTCATTGGGTTGCATCCAATTGGTTATTGTTCACTTTGAAATAACACCAGTGGCCTTCAAATTGGATTCCAATAGACAGTTAAATATAGGGTAGGGACTTCAATAAGAAAACTGACTCTTAATTGCAACAAGCAAATACAATTTTAGAATTCAAAATCAAGAGATGTGAAAAAAGGCATCATAGATAAGGGGCAATGATGACTACATTTATACAGTATGTTTCATTACAGATGCACATGCTATTGGAGCACTCCATCAGAAAAGTGAGACAGGAGTTTAAATAGGAAAAGTTTCATGTCAATATCTCAGTGTCTAGTCTTTCCTTATATACAAGAGCCAGTTCTGTATGTTTTTCTCAAAGTTATTGTTGATGTTGGTCCAGTCTTTTGTTTTGGTTGTAAACACAACCCTCAGTCTCTCTCACTCATTTTAGATGCTGTGCCACTATTTTTCCAGAGGGTGTATCAGGATAAGTATATCAGTTCATTGCTGTGGTAACAGAAAAATTTGTTGCTTAACTTGTCCACATTTTGTGGTTATTATCTGTCTCAGGGGCAGGTTTCAAAAGGGTCTCATACTGAGCCCTGACTTAGGCTAAGTCTGGGACGTAAATCTGAATCTTTTGTCTTAGCCAAGTCTTGGACTCATATGGATTTAACAAGGGGTGACTAAGCTAAGTATAAGTTTATCAAATAACTACAGTACCTCTTTATTTGAAGTCAACATATACTACTGGTGACATATTTCCTTTGTTTGACACATTTTTATCTTTGAAAAATGATGTTTTGCAATGGAAACCCTTGTAACCATATAAAACCTTCCAAATACTAATTTAGGGAGGTGTTCTATATGTTTAATTTCTATTTTCAGGCATTTCATATTTTGAAAGTTTCTTATTGGTTGCAAAACCACCTATTATTGCATTCCTTTTATTTGCCATAATAATCCTCCCCTCTTTGCCCTGGATTGGGAACTACAAGCCTGATTCACAGCTTTTTCCAGTCAGTAGCTAGGTGTATGATTGGGTCAGCATGAAAAAGACCTCTGATTTAATGAAACAGAGATTCTAAGATTGCTGTTCTAAATTGGGGGTTGTACTCCCCATAGGTTCACGATCATAAAAATTGTCCATTCAGGAGGTCAATCTTTTTATTTCTAACGTTCATAAACCATAATCGGAATGTTCAGGACCGACTCAGAAATGGTATTTTTGTACCGGGAATATTCAGGAGTGTGCGGGAGTGAACTGTGTATGTCCTCAATTAATTCAAACTGCATAAAATTATTGTAACCTGTCAACTATCCTTATCAGGGGCCGATTTCAAGAAGCCTCCTTAAGATAAAGGTCACCTTAAATTCAAGGCTTTCCTTGGGGAAACCCAATCATATCAAGGATTTCCTTGAATTTTGCCCTCCTTTAACAATTCTCAGTGTCACAAAGCCTCCCTCCTTAAAGGAGACCATGAAAACTCCCTTAAATTTCAAGGAAGCTAAGGACGTACCTTAAATTTAAGGAAGTGTCCTTCAAGGAATGTTTAGCAACTTTAATGAACATTTGCTCCCTCCTTAAGTTTCAGGGAAGACCTTTGGTAAGGAGAGTTAAAGGAGGCTTTGTGAAACTGAATTTTAAGGTGGTCTTCCCAAAGGAATAAAAATGACCTTCCTTTACTATAGAAGGTCCTTTCCAAAGGAGTCTTCATGAAACCGGCCCAGATCTTACATTGGAGAGCCCGATCACAAACCTATCTTAAAGCTATCTTAACATTCGTAAAGCAATTTTTTCCATCATAAATCATACCTAGTGATTGTGTATGCTTTTGTATGCTTTTGTATGAGGGTTGTTCTACTAGTGCAATCTGATCTAAACTACTTTCCTATTAAAAAGAAATTATAAAACACTCACAATTCATGAACGGTTTACAATAGAGAGTATCAATTGATGTGTCCAATTGCCTGTCACATTGTGATTGCTTTCCAAATGCCCAGAATGCTTCTTCAATGCTCTGCTAGTCTTCCCAAAAGGTATGCAAATGCAAAAATTGACTAGAAATCCAAATAATGCTTCCCAAATGTTAAGATAGGTTTAAGATTGGTTTACAATAGCTTAACAATAGATTCCCAGACACAAGATAAGTAAAAAAGAGGTTACAGTTAATGATAAATTCAAAAGCATTCAACAAAATGCATCCAATTGGAAAGCACCAGAACTTTCAAACACGATTGTATTTTGCGATGACTCTTATTTTGAATGAATAGATCGACTTCCCCAATGGCAAAAAAGGGATCATATTCCAATCAGGGACATGATCGCCATAGTGGAACAGCCCCATAAGGTTTGTAACCCAATTGGGAGGAATTAGGGACCCATCGGAACATTTTCTGGCACCAATCAAATAGATTGGAAATATGGAGGCTGTTTTTGGAAACAGATAGAAATGTTTTGAGACCCAATGGAAACATTGAATGGAAAGCTGTTGGATATGTATCATAAAATCTATCCACAGACCATGATGGCCTCTAAGTCTCATCATAGTAGCAAGTATTTTTTTATTTCTACATATTTAGTTTTATAAGTTTCACTGATTCACTGACAGTTAATGAAAGAAATCTTCAGAGTATTTGTGTCCACTTTAACGTAAAATATATTGCATTATTTTTCATTATTTAGTGAACATTTACCATGTAGATATGCACTATTGTCTTATTACTTACTTACTGGCTTAATTAACACTCCTGAATGCTCTTACAGTAGTCCTAGTATTTAAGAGCATTAGACAGTATGCTCAGGTGCAGTGACAGTCATGGAAATAGATGAAAGAAAGGCCTTTCCTTTATTCCCTTTTTTATGATTTGAAAGCTGTGGTTGTAAACATTTCCACAAGATTCGTGACAATTGTGTTTTTAAATTTGATTAAGTTACCCCCATTTTTGGAGAATCTAATCGTGTTGATATTAATATCAGGGCACCTGTGTGACACAGATGGTGTTACATCCCCCACCCCACAAACCTTCTTGAAGATATAATCTTATGCCAAGGTCACACTTTTCTGTGTGGTCGTTTCTGTTACATATTTGATTTTCAGTTCACAAGCTTCTCCTTACGCTTATGAAACTAGACCTTGTATCTGGCAAGTGTACATTGAAAAACAAGCCATCACATGTATCTATACCTTCCCCCTCCTCATCCCACCAGCATGCAGAGTTTAATACAGCTTGTGAGAGGTTATGATAGGTTTTTCAAACATTTCCAAAAAGTGGTTCCAATTGTAAATTATGTTATGTGTTGTGTCGAGCGAGTCCTAGCTAAATGTGAATCCCACTGAATTTCACTAAAGACATAATTCCCAGACACAAAGCCTTCAACAACTAAAAGTACACAAGTCTGTTCATTTTAGCTCATGGCAACAGCACAGAAAATGTTGACCGATGTATAAGGGGCTGTTTCCTCAACAGTGAGTGCCATTATATGATTGCTGATCACTAATGCTTATTTAATCCCATTCAATTAGACCTGCAATGAGCAATTATTTTGTACCTGAATACTTTTTAACGATTAGTCTCTAACATCTCTAACAAGTACTCTTTGCAGTGTGAGAAAACAGCCCATTTTGGACTGATTTTCTGGTTGCAAAATTACTAATATTAAACAGAAGAGAGAAGTTTTTCCGTAATTTTGTTCTCTGATTCATTAATTGCTCCAAGTACTTGAATGCTTCTCAAATCGCTACTTTGGAGTAAATGTGAAATCTTTCCTTACACTCAGTATATACCCAGCTGTGATACATAATGTGAAAACATTTGCAGTCAGAAAGTAAATAATGGACAGATTTTAAGAAAGGTATATATATATATATAGGTATAATTTAGTGTCAGTAAATATATATGATCCTAAGATATTCATTGTAAAATAGAGAAAAGTGTACGAAACAGCAAAATCATTTAGAAATTAAAACTTGTTAAGCCAAAGAAAAATTAGGGTTTTGGTTATACATCAAGCATTCGTGACTGACATTGTGGAAATATAGATTGAATGTTTGGAAAGATTCTGGAGAGGAATAATGGAATTTTTATTGCCATTTTTCCATTCTGCTGAATTTCATTATATTCTCATCTTTTATTCCACAAACTCATTTCCATGTAGCTAAATTGAAAGTTTTATTTAAAAGGTATTTGTCATAAAGCCCCAAAGTTTTATTTAAAAGGTATTTGTCCTAAAGCCCCCATTGCATATATGGGTGGTGCAGCTAAAGCATTAGAATCAGAGGAAACACTACACTGGGTAATATGGCTATATGTGATATTGCCCAATTATTTCTATTTAATAAAAATAATCTTATTTTATCAAAAGTGGTGTGGCTGTAGTTTTAATTCTTATGTACTTTTCCTTAACATATGTATTTTTCACCCAACAGACTACAAATGATCATCCTTTTTGGTACAGCACATAAAGACAAGTCTATGGAATGAAGCTTGCAATTAGCCTTTAGCCAATACAGCAGAAGCTTTTCATTTTGGGTAATACAGAAGAATGTTAGAATATGGTGTGGGGCAGGATATGCTTACATAAAAGTGGATGTGATTATCATTGTGACGTATTTAGCCAGTTTTAAAATATATGGCAGTTAAAAACAAACAAAAAATTTACTTAAATATGGAAAGTTTGGAAAAGTTCCATGCTGCATCTCTCAAGTCTGTAAGCTCCTTGCTGTTCAGATAGAGGAGTTACTCTACTACTTTGCTCAGCTGTAATGCAAAGAATGCTTATCTCATAATGCTAAAAATCCTGAACCTGCCAGAGGGCATAAGAAGTGCTTAAAGACGTATTAATATCCTGTTTCTAGATGCTGCTTAATTGAAGCTTTAACACTTCATTTAACAAGTAATGCAAAGAAAGAAATTGGAAGAGTTGATAAATGGGTTCACTTTCTGAAAAGGGCTAAGCATTAATAAATTAAGTGATTACTTTCTATTCATTGGAGTACATTACATTACGAAAGGTGAATAGACTTTGTGGTCACTTCAAAAGAAAATAAAGAAAATCATTGACAAGATATATACATATGCCAATTATTATCGAAAAACCGAGATGTTAAGTTTTCTGGGTTGAACTGATTTACACTATGTTTTTTTCACTCTGAAGATGTAATATAATCATGTTATTTTTCATGCAGAACATGGATAGATTATCAAGATATTCCTGTCAAACTGTGGTCTGACTCAAATGCTTATTATTATTCAGGATGAATTTCTTCATTGACAGATCTTATCAAAGAAGATGGTTCCATGGTCAAATGTTCACAGTAAGCAATTTATTAGCATCAAAACAAGTTGTCACAAACATCTGCTCAGTCCAATGAATATTAGTCCATCCCTGTAGGCTATAATGTAATACTTTCATTGGCTCCTTATAAGTAACTTACATGAATAGAATTTCTAAAACACTGAGGTAAAAGAGAACACTTGATGGGTTAAATCAATTTTTGGTGATGAAATATAAATAATTGTCAGCTATAAATGGCCGCAAGATTTACAGAAGTTACAAGACTGTCAAATGTAAGTGTGAGATATATGACAAATCATTATTATACTATTCTTCAAATTATATCAAACCAACTGTAACAGCCCTCTAAGTAGAAGTAAATCCAAGATAAGAGTCTGTACGGATGTGATTTCCGCTTTACAATGTTTTACTTATGGCTCTGAAAAGAGACCTTAAATCTGATTAGTACATGTTGAAGAACATAAGCTGCTCAGTATATCCATCCCTATACCCCACCCCACAACCCTGCCCCCTCCTTCACCCCTCTAGCGTGTAGATGTTAATACCGGCTGTGAGAGGTGGTGGGAGGTTTTTCAAACATTTCACAAAAGCAGTTCTGAACACAAACCAATTTCCAAGCTATGTCGATTCACACAGAAGTCATCATACACAAATGCAAATCTGACTCTACTACAATAAGAGGTGGACTGAATGTGGTTCAATCACAATGGAAGGTAGGCAAGCCCTTTCAGTTATCATTTATGACCCCACCACAAAAAAGGTCTGACCTAGGTATTATGAGCTCTTCTTGTCACAGTAAACTATGCTTGCCTGTGGCCTTTCTTATCTGCCATTTAAGCCTAGTGGGTGACACACTTACCTAGAAACACAGGTGGACATTGGTTAAAATCCAGTTACAGGCAGATACATAGTGGTTCGGATGACCACTAAAAATGGCGGTCCTCTGTCATTGGGTTCTATCCCCAGTGGCAGGCTAAAGAACCTCAAGGATGTTGATAAATGTTCATCATCTATTCATATTCTGTTGTAAATAGTGCTATAATCTTTTTTTTATTTTGCCTGATTGCTTCAAAAAATATTGTTCAAGAAAAAATGTCATCCTTAAGTCTCTTTTTTCAGTTAGGGGAACGTCATTTACTTGAGAGCTTGGACTGTACTTATGCAGTTGGATGGGTTAAATAGTGCTTTGAGTTCTGTAGTATATTGAGATATTGTGCTTAGTATAAATACAACTGGGAGAGACTAAAGAAACTGATAGTCTATTTCCATGTGTCAGACTACTAGACTTGGTCAGGAATGACAAGTTTGAAGCAGGGTGTTGTGAGATGTTTATGACTTTAAAATAGGGAGGTTGTATTTGCAAAGGATACAATATGAAATAGCAAGTCCTTGGTTAATTGCACATTTTATTAATGATTTTGCAAACAAGATACATACTGGCCTATAACTATGCCCCTGACATATAAGGCTGGGGCTAACTAGATGTGTACTCATTGCCCTGTTACTATCGTAATATTTCCATTGTTTTAACTTAGAGCAAGAATATTCACTTTCCATCAGGGGTGGATCCAGCTTTTAAGTAAGGTGGGGGTCCACATCAGACATACCATAACTAGGGGGGTCGGGGGGCATGCCCCCCAGGAAAAATATTAATTTTTGGTAAAAATATAGTGCATTACATGTAAATTTAACACCATTCTCAAGAAATAATTTTGTGCTTTGGGTTGAACCCCTTTACATTATTTTTCAAAGGGGGGGGGGGGGGGTAACGGGTTCGACCCCCCCCCCCCCCGCCAGATCCGCTAGTGCCCATGATTCACCTAATATTCATTAATTATGAACTAGGGACCTCACCTCAGGACAAAAGCTTTGTTTTTAAATCAGAAGACTTACAGTATTTCCACAGGTAGCATCTCATTCTCCTCGCATGTAGCAATGATTAGAACTAAAAGAATGTGAAATAAAATAAAGTTTGTTAAACCTGCATCTGGACTCATAATTTTGAGTTGATCCTCAGTACCAAAATGTTCAATGTTACCTGACTCTGGTAACAGCGAGCACCAGCTTTAAACCATCGTCCTACAAATCTGCAGGTCTATTCAATCTACATTTATGTAAAATTCCCCAATATTTACCATTCGCTTAATTTTCTTTTAATTATGGGAATTTCTTTACCATGTCTTTTATGTAACATTTTAGGACACTTATGTTTTCATTTGCAGAATTTCATGAATTCAGCTTTTCTAAAAAAAATAATTTTTAAAAGGTCACCATTGTTTTCCAGTGCTCCCCACTCCCCTTCTAGGGGCGAATTTCATCCACTGTAGCAAATGTGAGATTTCTTACTCTAATTGCTAATTGCTAAATGCTATTATTGTTATTTGGGTGCAGCAATGCTGGGCAAAAACTGGGAGATTAAATGTACTGTGATATCCCATTTGTTTGGAATAAATGGTGTCTGGAGACTGAGCATTTCAACTGCAGATTATGGCTGCTGTTGAGGGAAAAGAATTCACAGTAGTTAAGCCTGGTGAAATTGGCTTCTTATATACAGTTTTCTATATGTGCAACTCCAGCCTTTATATGTTCATCTTAAAATTTTGATTGAGTTAATATAAATGAATGTCTCCAGCCAAATCCAATATATTTTGTGAGATTCCTGTCTTTTTAATAGCATCTCTTTTTAATCAGGATTTTTAGCTTTTCAGTTTTGGGTTACCAGTGTAGCTTGATGTTTGCAGTTGGAAAGGTTGACAGAATAGAGGTTTTAGGGTTGAAGTGTGGGAGTTTTGTTTTGATTCTGAAAAAATGTAGCTTGATACTAATAGTGACTCATACACATGCCTGTATGCTCTAAATGGATTGAGAAATTGATTTTTTCAAATATGTAACACAGTTTTTATGACATATAAGATATGTAAATTTATGAATTAATTTAAAGCTTATTGAACACATTTTTATATGTATAAGAGTGGAATTCACTGGTGACTTACCAGGCATTTATATTGTGTCATTACGAAGACTTCAACTATTCATTGGAAGTTTAAATTCTATGAAATCTCACATGACTGCCATATGATCCTTTCTGTATAAATTACTATTTATCTTTACTGGTATTAAAATTGCAGTTGCTGTAGTGGTAGTGCAAAAGAGACAAGTCTGTATGTTGTATGGTATCAGCAGATAAAATTAATAGCCATTTAATTATCACGGTCAGTGCTCCACCTCAATGTGAAATACTACCTTTGAAGAATCAACCTCTCCATTGTTCAATGGTAAATACTTAAGTTCTAAATTACAAAGTTTTTTAACAGCCTTTTCAACTACCTCTTGTAGTGTCCGACTACAATATCAGGATATATTATCCTCAATATATGGTAACGTCAGTCTGGAAGCCAAATGTTCTTATGACCAGTGGTTACTGCCTGAAGCAACACAGAACATTTTTACTCCCCTGAATGAGCTGTTAGACTGTCATAGGTTTGCCTCCCCAACTAGTCTCAGTACTCATTTATAAAAGAAGAAAAGACCAGTTCATCTCCATGACCCTATACTCCAACAAATATCAACCAATACTCTTGATTAAATCGACATGCTTTCAACCTATTAACTCTACCAAGGAGGTTATGTTTTTAGGTGCATTTGTTTGTTTTTCTGTCTGTTTCTTTTTCTCTCTCTGTATGTGTTCTTGATTACCCCAAAACAAATGAACATATCTTCATTGAATATTTTATATGGGTAATAGCTCACCAAAGGAATGTAATGATAAATTTTTGGAAAGATTCTGATCAACATCTGTTCACAAACAATTCTGCATTTTAAAGAAAGCATTTTCAGCAATTTTGGGTTTGTGGTTGAGATCTCTCCATAAAATGAATAAAATAAGCAATATTTGGGTGAAATTATAACATGCGGAATTACTCAGTTACCTTGGTGGATGGAGGTCTGCACTCTCTGAGTACTTTCTTGTTGTTCTTTTTACTTTTGGTGGTTTTAGCAATCTCTTTCACCATGGCAATTTATTCTGCTCAGTTGTTTACTTCTTTGCACAGTTGTTCCTGCCATTTTTCCCCCTTTTGTCCTCTTTAAAGTTCAAGGTCAGTAGACTCTGTATAAGTAGAATCAGCGGAGATCTAATTCAGATATCTTCCCGTTTTTAAGCTTCGAACATAATACAATGCTGAATCTTTGTAAATGTAAATGAACATTACCAAGTATGACCTCTGCTAAACAGGTTACTTTTTGGGATTGATTCATTCATTGCTTATTTCTAAATGCTAGGATTTTACATCTTTGGGTGTCATGGGTTCCTATTTATGAAAAGTTCTGTGCACCTTGAAGCACTAATGTCTTTATGGAGCAGTCACAAAAAGATTTTACGGATATTAGGTTCAGAAGACATCACCTGGCTGGCTTCCCTGTCATATCACCCTTTGCAGGATAAAACTTAAATACAATGCTCCATTTAAAATCATATCCCTGTTACCTTATGTAGAAGAATACTAAAAGGACTACTGGTAAATATCTTACCTGAAGCAAATGGTTGGATAATTTACCACTATCTGATGCCAGTCTCCATGTAGGTTTAATTGTGTTCAGTGATATTTTTGAAACATTTGAATGATGTGATATAATATAAACTCTATTATCAGATCATGCAAAGGAGAGCAAGATTTTGTGGGGATAAGAGAAGAATAACTGAAAAAGAAGCATTTTAATATTAACAAGAGCACTCAGGGAGTGCAGACCACTGCTAAGGAATAAAATAATAGGTAAAAGGAAAATTCTGGAATATATTTTTGTGTTCAGAAGGTAATCTAGATTATGCTCAAGATTTAATGGGATCTAACTTGGAGTAACACCCATCTTCTAATTTTTTTTTTCACAAAGTTTCAACCAGTAGTATTTGCATGATTCTGCTAACTAACAGACAAACAAACAAGCATACAAACAAACGGTCATGAAAATAATACCTCCTTGGCAGAGGTAACTGGTGGTAGTTAAATACAAACTGGGGGAGTGAAATTGAGTTAATAAAATCAAATATTCAAGTAATAGGCCAGATAATTAAATAGTGACACAAACCCAAATTTTTATTTACAACATATTTATTGCTAATATATTGCTAATAGAGTTAAATTGGTTTTTCTTTTTGAGATAATTTGAGATATGTTTCTTTTTCAGTACAAAAATCATGTTTTTTGCACTAATTTAATTATCCTTAGAAATGATTTTTTTCCACAAATTCATGTTATCAAGTCTTGAAATGCTATTAAGTTTGTTTTTTTATTTCATATCAATACTACAGTTGGTCTCTGTGGTACTTAACCCCTTTCTATCCCTGGATGCTGATGTTTGTTAACTGTTTTGTTTATGTTGCACCTTAGAATCCCCTTCTTAAGGGGGGATTAAGCAGTATAAAAGTCCAATTAAAATTAGGATTACTTTTTTCCCCTCATATTACTTATAATTTCTGTTGAAATGTTTAACTTAAAATTAAAATTTCAGCTGTATCAATATTGGAAATCAACAGCCCCTGATGATGCAATGTTAGAGAACAGGCTTTACACACCGATAACGATACAGCACAAGCCCATACAAAACAACCTTTATTTTAAAGAAGCTTTATCATATCAAAAGATGTTGTCAGCATGTAGCACACATCTTCAATTAAAAAAGTCCCATCATGTGTGTTATCTGTGGACCTATTTTGATCATTTTTGGACCATTTTGTTCCATATAGAACTAAGGGCTTGTATCACAGTAGATCTATTGGAACGGACCGCCTAGGCCCGTAAGGGCCTTAAGAAATGTGAAATTCACCATGGTATGACTTGTGGGGGAATTCTTTACACATTTGCATTTTTTGTGAATGCCTCACGCATCTGATCTGCCCTCGTACAAAATTAACACAAATTTTGATTATTTTACCCGACATTTAAAAGTATCCATCTGGTGGTGAATTTCTCATACTGTGGGGAAAAATGGAATAAGAATGGATAGTATAAATTGATTCAGGCAAGAGTTGAAGACCTACCTATTTAGGTTAGCTTTAACCAACCACCATAGTCCTTCTCCTCTATAGGACACTATCATGGATATTGGCCATTTTTCGGAAATTGGACTATCCTTACTTGGGCATCAGCGCCTTAGAGGATGTTTATATCAATTAGGCGCTTTATAAATGCTTCTACTACTACTACTGTGGAAAATTTGACATTTCTTATTCTGTCAACACAGATATGTCAGGATTGCATTATTATTATGTCATTATTAGGTTTATTAAATATATACATCCAGTTTATAGTAGCAATATCTCCACCAAAACTATAGGGATATCAGTTTTACTACCATTAAATTGGAATATCTCAGTGGAATATCTCAGTGAGATAACAATCAGTATACATAGTACAGCGTATATGTTAAGATAGTTAAGAAAATTGATTTTTGTCTTTGTAATGCATGTTGAGAAAGGATTATTTAAAAAGACACAGTAAGATTCTAGCTCAGAAAAATAGAGAATTTATATTATGTGACTGGGATTTCATAGGTTGTGTATAGTAAAAATTTAGATTAATTCTTTGTAATAAACAAATATATAAAATTCAAAAAGGATTTTCTTTTAAATTAAGCAATTTTTTGTCATAAAATGTGTAGTTCCATGTGGCATTTTTAACAGTGAATAGTGTTAATTTGCTTTTGTAGAATTACTGATTTGTAAATCAATTTCCTCTGTCAAAATTAGATTTTAATATTAAAGATAGTTATTTATATCCAAATCAGATGTTTTGTTAATTACATTATCTTGAAGACTTTACTTTTCATAACTGATTGGGTGTGTGTATAGCCTAAACAACTAATAGTTTGTACAAAAGTATGAATTACATGATTTCTAGTCTACAAATAATTTACAAAAATTTGCAGTTTTTACCTCACAGCCCTTAAGTTGTGGCAAGTTTGTCCAGGCTGTATCTAAGAAACCATAAGGTGTAGGAAGTTGATACTTGGTAGGGACATTGGTTAGGGGGTGAAGGTGGGGAACATCATGGTGTGACCTTCATTTGACCTTTGACCTTGCTGTAGTGACCTTGACCTATGTAACCTTGTCCGGGCTATATTTCGGAAACCATAAGGTGTAGGAAGTTGATTCTTGGTAGTGACATTGGTTAGGGGGGTATCATTGGTTAGGGGAGTATAGGTATGCAACGTCATGTTGTGACCTTGATTTGACATTTGACCTTGCTGTAGTGATCTTGACCTATAAAATCTTGTCTGGGCTATATCTTGGAAACCGTAAGGTGTAGGAAGTTATTACTTGGTAGGAGATACCTGATTATTACATGCACTTTTACATAATTGTGCTTTTTCCATTGACAGCTATTCTCCAGTTAATAAATTTTACAGCTTCCTAATTTTTAGTTTACTGATTAATGCTGTCATATTGCTATTGAATGTGGGGTACGGGCATCTCTGATGCTATTTTGTCCTATTTAGATGCCCCTGCAACCTTTTAAAATTATTTATTTATATATTATGTCAAAACATTTATGCTTGAACATAATAGCATAAAAATGATCATAATAATCATAAAAAATGATCATAATAATCATAAAAAATTTTATCTGCTAAGACATGTTTTCAAATGTTTCATGTCATCTAATCCATTCTCTCAGTGGTGCTTCATTACTCCCCTATTGTCCAGATCCTCACTGTGACAATTCACTACAATCACTGCCTTATTCTTTAAAGTGTTTTAAGTCCTTTGCTGGAGTAGTCACCAACATGTCATGCTTATTACTTGTTCTCACTATATATTCCCTAGATGATCTTCCTTATTCTTACCTTGTCTTTCTTAGTTTGTGACAGAAGAATCTTCACTACTCACATTACATTTTATTTTTGCCTTCCTGAAGATAATTTCTTGGGTATGATGTTATTCTTGCCCAAGACACCAAAATCTTCACCAATGCATAGGATGTTTTCATATTATAATTGTGCTGTGTTTAGGTTTCATCGCCATATATTTGAAGAAAGTCAAATAATATCATAAAAATCTGCATTATTTCTAAATGCGAGCCTGTATCCTCTAGAGATCACTTTTTTATTTTTATTTATTTATTTATTTTTTTTTTTTGGGGGGGTGTGGTTTTCATTTTTTTTCTTGATTTCCTGACATTCATGAATTGTGGTGTAGCGTGATGAGTACCTGTCTCATCACCGAAGTTAAGCAGCAATGAGCTTGCTTGCATGGGTGACCGCCTCAGTGCACTACCCGTGTCTCCGAATGCTTTGTGGCTCATGCTAGTATACCCAAACCCCTTTCGGCCTTGTTTATCATGACTCCAGTTTTGTAACTCTCTGGCACAATATTTAGGAGATGTTTAGGTCATATTTAGGTTTTCTGTATCACCTCTGAAAATTTCAAACATTAGAAACAACCCTGTTTAATCAGTACTAACTCACTAATTGTTTTGAACGGATCATGGATGTGAAAGTTTTGATGCTAAAGTAATCTTTATTAAGTTAAGGCTCTGGTCTCACTGCCCATATTCAGACACTGTAATATTCCAGTCTCAGTTGTCTTCAAAATTATGCTTTCCTTTTAGTACATGAAAAACATATTGAAAAATAGTGAGGCCATATATCATCACACATGATTACATTTTTCACCAACCCAGCCACAATTAGAGAACATAATAGACCATCTGTCTTTCCAGTCACAGGTCTCTTACTTGCAAAAAAAAAACATCACTCATTAGTACATTTATGCAAAGACAAAGTTAGTGTTTTGTTTTCACATCATTTTGATTTCATATCATCAAACATACCAAACCCATTGCTGAGATGAGTAATTGTGCACTTACCAAGCGCATTATTGAAGTGTGTGATATGGCATCACAGTTGAATTGCTAAGTCCTTATGTATATATCTTTTTTAATGTTCTAGATTGGTTCACTTCAAGATTACTACCACTTGCGTAGAGACAAACATGCCAGGAGAAGTAAGAGGGCAGCACATGTACACACACGCAGCCTTCAGCAGGATATGAGGGTAAGTAAGACTATATTACCAGAACATTGACACACAGTCTACAGCAGGATATGGGGGTAAGTAAGACAATATTACCAGAACATTGACACGCAGCCTTCAGCAGGATATGGGGGTAAGTAAGACTATATTACCAGAACATTGACACACAGTCTACAGCAGGATATGGGGGTAAGTAAGACAATATTACCAGAACATTGACACGCAGCCTTCAGCAGGATATGAGGGTAAGTAAGACAATATTACCAGAACATTGACACGCAGCCTTCAGCAGGATATGAGGGTAAGTAAGACTATATTACCAGAACATTGACACACAGTCTACAGCAGGATATGGGGGTAAGTAAGACTATATTACCAGAACATTGACACGCAGCCTACAGCAGGATATGGGGGTAAGTAAGACTGTATTACCAGAACATAATTGTGCTGGATATGGGGGTAAATCAGACTACAGTACCAGTACATGTATACACATTCTGCAGCAAGATATGGGGGTAAATCAGACCAAAGTACCAGTACATGTATACACATTCTGCACCAGGATATGGGGGTAAATCAGACTACAGTACCAGAACATCTAAACACAGTCTACAACAGGATATGATGGTAAATCAGACTACCATACCAGTACGTGTATGTGTTACAGTCAATCTGTGAAACCAGTCATTTCGCGTAATGACTGAAATGACCAGTCATTACGCGTAATGACTAAAATTTTCAGTCATTTCACGTAATGACTGAAAATAAGGTCCAGTCATTACGCGTAATGGCTGAATTGTGATAAATAGCTTTAAATACTTGCTTTACTAAAAATTAAATTGTCTGGCCTCACTTAGTAATTTAAATTGCATTCTCATGTGATTACTAAAGAGGGGTAATGAAATTATCACTTCAGATTTGAACATATTCTGACATGATTACTGATTGATAACATGGGTAAATGATCAAATTATCAAACTCTTTTTGTAGTTATTTTAACTAAGCCCCACTTCTTTTAATTCATGTCATAAAAATGACCTTCATAAATATGTACTCCCTTGTAAAATATGACAGGGGACCCAATGGATAGGTAGCATTCCTAACAAACGGGGACCCGATCTATAGACTAAAATTTAAAGTTCTGTGTAACATGTATGTCCAACTGAAGAACATAGAGTAAATGAAGTATATTGATGGTTATTTATAGTTACAATGGTACTCAGGTTTGAGTTAGAGCTCTAAGTTATCCTACTCAGGCTTTAATAACTATTAAAAGAATGGATTAAGTTGTCCCAGTTATTTTAGAACATTAAAGGTCAACCCCATCTTTGATAAACAGGCTCTTTCTGTGGAGAGGTCAAACAACAGTAACAAGGCCTGAAAGAACAAAACAGGATAAAAGAGCTGCATTGCAATTGGGACAAGAGTGGACAAAATTCACTTCAAAGGCTTCATGGTTTCTTGCTTCCTAACAACCTGCCACAATAGAACTGAGTCTTTAATTAATAACATAAAAGGCAAAATGTATTATAAATTATGATTTATAAATGAGAATTAGTCTTCAAAAAAGACATAAATTTCATTGACAACAGAGAGAGATTTTCATTTTATGACAATGAGTTTAGTTTTAAAACTGCAAATATGAATTCAGAATGTAAATAACATTTAAAATGTAATTAGATACATGTAACCATTCAATATTTTAAAAATATTTTTGAAAATGACAGTAGAGTCTATTACACAAGTCTGCGTGTAGGTTTGAAAATTCTGGCTATAAATTCAGGAAGCATGTGAGAATTCCAAAGTTATTTATTTGATTAAAATAGTTTAATGTTCTCTAGCACAAAAATTTTCAAAATGCAGGGGAACAATGTACAAAGGTTCTGAATAATACAAAGGGTGTGATGAAAAACAACTTTAAATCAATTACACATATTGACTGAAATTAATTCAGTCAATCTGTGTAAAAATGAACCATATATTTCAGTCATTACATGAAATGACTGAAAATTTTAGTCATTACACGTAATGACTGGTCATTTCAGTCATTACACGAAATGACTGAAACTTTCAGTCATTACGCGTAATGACTGGTTTCACAGATTGACTGTAACATATACACAGTCTACAACAGGATATGAGGGTTAGTAAGACTACAGTAGCAGTACCAGTGAAAACACACACATACTACATTAGAATATAAGGGTAGGTAAGATTACAGTACCAGTACATGTCTCATATGGCAAGTAAGGCTAAAATCAATTCCCAATCATGGATTGCAAATCCACATAATTAAAAGTTTTAATCACATCACACTTTGTGTGAAGTTTTAGAAAGTGGTACAGAAATCACTATCTATCAAATTACATTTCAGGACTTGAAAACATCCACTGAGTGAAAAGTTGTAGAGTCTAATATTAAGGATGATCTTTTTCAAAGTTGGTCAGACAGAAGTACAATTTTGGCTAGCCGCTTACATCTGTTTTGAATCATGATTTTTGAGAGTTTGTTGGATAGTTCAACTCTTCAAATATATTGGTCAGTGGAGTTTGATTCATATTGTCACTAATGCCTTGCTCAACACTAGCTAGATAATACAGGGGTGGTATATTATTATAAAATGATGTCATTTTAAACAAGATGATAAAACAATATATTAAGACAGTTATACTGGATCAGTTCATATACAGTTGTAAAATGACTCCATCTTATGGTTTATTCTAGTTATAAATTCTATCTTAATACCATTTCACTTTTTGTTTACTAAACCTATCTTAATATGGGGAGCTCAACAGCCACCCTCTGTGACTAGGCTTTATTTGATGATCATATGACATTAACGCATCAAAACATGACGTCAGGATGGATATTTTCTTGACTACTTTAAGCATTGATAAATTCATTGTATTATCTAGATTATAATCCTCTGGTGTTTTTGTTTCGGGGAAATGGAGTGAGGGAGTAATGCTAATCATCTGACAACAAAATTCATGCCCAGGAAGTAATGGAAGGGTGGGTATTTTTGTGCCAAAAAACATTTATGCGATTAACTGGTGGGGGGTCACCACTGATGACAAAATTGTAGGAAAATAGCTGCCAGGTATAGTTGAGCAAAAGATGATTAAAGAATGGCATTACTCTCCCAGTACAAACTTAAACTTGTCTCATGCTTAAATTGGTTTGTTATAATAAGAATCCCACCTCTAAGTACATTCTATATAAAACAGAAACTTAAATGATTTATTCACACAGAAATTTTGCACTCTTTTCATATTTGTTAGAGCTTGTTTCACTTTTCCATAATGTTCTGCATAACTGTGTTTATGATGCAGTATGAGATTAAGGTTATGATATAAATTTTCAATTGATTGGTGACTCTAGTGGCTTAGGGGATTTAATAGGGTGGGACTTTCTAAGGTAGTTTCGGTCATACAACTTTTCCGTCTTTTACTGACCAAGATGGAAATGAGCTTGACAAAAATTGTATTGTAAAATAAATTTATACTGTTACTCTTTGAAGTAATTTTTGGGTTTAAAGTAAAACACGGTTGAAATATAAACCTATGCAGAATGTCATAAGTTTATAGCACCATTTTTTGGATTTTAAGTTAATATTTCCATCTATTAGATAATTCTCTTCCACCATAAAAACATTGGAACAAGAGATATGGCATTGTACCTAGTCCACATTTATGTAATGATAATAAAAAATGCTTTGAAAATTTAATAAAACTTAAAGTCTCTAATTAACTCCAATAGTTAGGATGGAGATCTAACAAATCTTTTTTTTTCTTCAGCATATGTTATTGTTAACATTTTTAAGATTAAAATTATGTCATAAATTCTATTTAATGTTTCAAAAAGAAAAATAGCTCAAAATAAAGGCAAGCAATATCATGCATGATTCAAGCATTATGGTTTTCTTGACTTTTTAAAATTGTCTTGAAAATTGTCTCGAATTTTTGAAAGAGAATAAAATATTGTAACAAATAAAAGTTTTGTTCCTTTTTAGTTTTCTCTTTCTTATAGAATCTCTTTCTTCTTGAAATCAGTAGTGTTTCACCAAACAAGACATTTGATCTAATCTGACTTGTATGGAAAAATGTAGTTTGACTAAATACCACAGTCAAAAGTAAGCAATATTACTGATTAGTTAGAAAATGAGATTTTAAATAATAAAGCATCTTTGTCTTTTCAGAAAAGAAAGGTTTGTAAATTTATGTACAAATTCTGCATTAAAAAGGTCACAACATAACAAGAATAGTAAAAACAATTGTGGATACAATAGGTTATTTCATTTTAGTGTACACATCTTGTTCTTTCCATCAGTCTAATTTTCATGGCATGAAGCAAACAAAACAGTGTTAACGGTTTATTTCTGGGCACACACTAATCAACACTGTAGCTTGTTAAAACTGTCACCTCATAACAGCTTGCTTCCTATGGCAGTGAAAAATAGTCCCCCATTTTCCTCAAGTGCCTTCAGATATTTTTGTTCATTTGAGCACTCATAAATGAAGCGGCTTGGTCCATTATTAACTTGTTCCAAGGAGCGAGGCTCATCATATTTGTTGCTAAGGTCACCAGTTTTCAGCTACAGTAGATTACAAAAAAGAGACTGAATTATTTCATGGATAAATTATCTTATTATTGCTCCTCAGACATACCTTTCTGTTGGGGCAAAAATATGCCTCAGTGGCTGCATTTGCTTTGCATCAAAAGATTTTCAGTTTTATTTATAACCTCAGCATATTCAATTTTACTAAGTCCTCTAAGGTCACTAGTAAAATCGTTAAAATGAAAACTGGTTCTCATAT
Organism: Sabellastarte sp. h YS-2021; assembly: GCA_964017235.1. NCBI lineage: Eukaryota > Metazoa > Annelida > Polychaeta > Sabellida > Sabellidae > Sabellastarte > Sabellastarte sp. h YS-2021. The sequence continues at coordinate 154,029,819 of OZ024928.1, read as the reverse complement.
GCTTTAATGGTTCAACAGTTGGTCTTCTTAATTTTCAATTTAAAAGGCTTTAGTGATATCCAAACAGCACAGGTAATCTTAACTTTAGGGACCAAATGAAATAAATAAGAAACAGTTCCCATCATAAGCATTCTTTTTTGGATCAAGTACAATAAGTGACACAAAAGAAATATCATTCCTAATAACACTAGATTGGATAGAATCAAATGGGATATGGTCATTTCCCCAGTTAACACCACTGAAATCAATTAGGAGGGAATCAATCATAAAGCCAGGGTAGATTAAGTCAGGGAAATAACGGGCTTTTGTGGCAGAGGTTGGCGTTTACAACTCAATTGGTTATTCATGGGGTGGGGGACAGGATAAATAGGACTTAAACTGATGAAAATCATATGAGATGGGCTGTGATAGAAACCCCTTGTGACCAGAAGGGGAGAAGTGTGGGGGGGGGGGAGCTAACTTTTGTCACCAAAACAATGTGGCTGATATTTGTGAGTAGGCTACCTAAGGAGAAATGTAAGATATGATAAAGCATGTGATTTTTACTGCTGGGGGGGGGAACTACCTTAAATGTTGAGATATAAGAAGCAGGATTTGTGGCAATTTTGACACAGATTAGATAAATGCTGCACAACTCTCATAAATATCACTAGTGTCTCATATTTCCTAGTAAAATAAGGTCAGATTTTTCTTTTAGTACCTTTGTGGTGAACTGCAGATGGAGCCAAAGTTGACATCTCACCAATTTTAAGATTGTCCCTAGGACTTTTTACAGTGCTTCTGCTTGTTTTATTGCGTAAAAATCCATGCAGAAATGATTGAGGTATCACAGTTAAAGATTGAAGTTTTTGTATTTATTGGTGCCCCTGTAGAGTAAGAAATCTAAAATTCGCCAGGAATCTAAAATTCGCCATCTCTAAAACCTTAGTTAATTTTATGAAAAAAAATGATATTTTGTCTAAAAATTGGCATTTTTCAGTCCAAAAAAGCCTTAATTTACCATACATTCAACAAATCTCACCTCAATTAATTTATTTTATTAGTATTTCCACATGTGGCGAATTTCAGATATGTGGCGAATTTTAGATTTCTTACTCCATATAAGAAAGCTTTGTAAGCATTCTCTCTTTAAAAATAGAAGTATTTAACTGATAAATCAGGAAAAATGGTGGACAATAAAAATAAAACATCCCTCATTAGACATATACAGAAAAAAATATATCATTCATAAACATTAACAATATAATACTCATGCTATGCACTCATATAATATTGTTATTCTTCATTTGTGGCATTTTTTTTTTGTATGTCATTCAGAAAGTTTTCCTATTATAGACACAATGATATGCACAGTTATGATGGGTGTAACTACATTTGGTAAGGCAATTTTTAGAATTATTAGTACCTTCCTGTTGAAGTTTAGGAAATCCAATTTACTGTTGAAAAAGACAAACATTATTCTAATGTGACATGGCTATGTCCACAATTCTGACTGGTTAACAAGCCACCTAAAAATCTGCATACACCCCATGCTCTTCCATCATTTACCAAATTACTTTTAAAAATGTCACACAGATTTAATGGAACAATCACAATTAATTGGACACCAAAGAATGGAGGAGTATTATTTTGGGTAGATATAATAAAGCTAAAGGTAATTTTTGTTAGTGTCATATAAGAATAAGAATATAACAAGAGAAAGTGTGCATCTATGCAGAATTTTAGACTTGTTAAATGACAGGAAGCACAAAGGTGAATGTGAAGCCTTTGTGCTCTGCCCTTCAACCCATCTAAAATTTTGCATAGATGCATTCTTTCTTATTCTTTATCCCTAGTATCACAATAATTATTAAATAACACAATAAAATTGTTATATTTTATCTGTGTGTCCAGGTAGAATGGGTGGAACAGCAAAGTGTGAAACTGAGAGTGAAGAGGGATCTGATATCCAAAAGACAAGAGGAAACAGCATACCAGAGCTTGGACTTTGATGACACTTACTGGCCCAGCCAGTGGTACCTTGTGAGTACAGAGTTTACTGTATTGATAGATTCTAACAAGATTGAGTGAAACTATGATTTCAATTGCCACAAACTTTGGCTGTTCTGTAACATGTCCTCTGTAGGTGCAGAGCCATTTGGTCAGCTCCAAATGGCCATTAAACAGACAAACATTTTTAACAGATTAAGGGCTATATTTTAAATTTTGATATGGTCAACTGGAATGGATGGCATTGTGGGGCAAATACCCAGCACCATAAATAGGTAATCCTATTTGAAACCATTAGATCTTTCACTTATTCAATTGAAATGCTAGAATGATTTCATTGTGGTCCAGATTTGAAAAAAGTATCTACACATGAGTGAATAAACATACATCTTGGGCCCAGATACAGGAATTATAATCCATTTCTTGATTGTTTGAGAAATAGATTTTGAATGGATTCTCCAGATTGACAGTGATATAAATACATTGTAAACAGATTCATCTGTGTATGCAATGGACAATATAACAGAAAGCCTTTCTAGAATTATAGGCTATAACAGTTTTTTACCTGGAAAAAACTTAAAATGTCTGCAGCATAATTCACTTGTATTCAGAAACATTTTTGAATAACAAAATACCTTCATTTTTATTAATTTTAATGAATAAAAAGCATTAAATTTTGGGGCTATTGGAGTAAGAAATCCATAGATTATCACTTTACCAAAAAAATAAAAACAGATTAACGTAAGTGCAAACAGTACCATGTCAGAAACTATATACATAACATTTCCAAATTGGATCTGAGCCATTCCTAATGTAACATGAGGTAGTAACTCTCCAAATCTTCTGACTCATCCTCCTTTGATTTTTTGGGAGTCATTATTATGCAAACAATATTTATCCCACCATACAATAGGAATTATGGGAGTTAATATAATTTGCTTGCAATGTATACTGACTCTGCTTACAGAAACTGACACCCCTCTTTTGTTGTTTGCACACCTATCCAACTGGCAATTATTTTCTCAACTGAGGTGCAAATGGGTAGGGGGGAGAGGTGGGAAGGGCTTTGTTTTTTTCTCCATATAAAATCTAATCTAATCTAATGTGGACTTTTATAGCGCTTAATCTCCATCACTGATGGACTCTAAGACGCATCTAAACATAAAGCAAGGCAATTAGCGTTAATCAAGTGACATAGCCAGGTCGTACCAAGGAGACACGGATGTGATGGGGGAGGCTATGGTGGGTAGGCTTTTGCAAACAGGTATGTTTTTTAGTTTAAAATGCTCATAAACAGACTCAATTACACTCAGGACTAATCAGTGAGTGGGTCATTTTATTTGTCACAAACGTTTTATCTTACAAAATATAAAATAATTATTGAAAAAAAAAACAGATCCCCAAAATAAACAATTTACACAATAAAAACGTTTTAATGATTGATAAACATGTGTCACAAGAAAAACATGAGCACTCTTAAAGCACAAACTTCTGCCATGTCACATAATAATAAGTGTAAATGGAAAAATTGGGAGTTTTTTGTATCCAGATGGTGATCCAGATAGGTCTCAAAATTTAATGGGATCTAAGTTGGACAAAACCCATTTTGTGATTTTTTTCATGAACTTCCAACCAGTGATATTTACATTATCCAGCTAACAGACAAAATGACAAACGGCCAAGAAAATAATACATTTACAAGAAAAAGATATTTAAAAGTAAACAGCAGTATATTGTGGCAGAAAACAATTAGAAAATATAATAGGATTAATACCATAGGAAGTATAGGAACCACATTGTTACTGCACACTATAACTTATGTGGGTGTTCCACCACACGACTAAGGCTCCCGATTAAGGGTTTTGGGGGGTCGGTTGCAAAAATTTGCTTAGTCCCAGGCGTCCTGTAAGGGTCGGTTGTGGTCAGTTGAGGCCGTGTGAAAAATCAAACATGTTTGATATTTCTCCCGACCCCAACCGATTATTTTTTCCTGCCATAAACAAAATGTCCAGTCCCAGGCGTCCTCAGGCCTCCTCAGACCAAATTTACACAGTCCTATGTTGTCCCAGGCCGCCTGTGACCCTTAATCCCCGACCCTTAGTCCCAGACCCTTAGTGCCTTAGTCCCAGGCCTCCTGCGACCCTTAGTCCCATTGCAAAACAAGAATCGGCCATCTTGGTCTGGGGAAGCCTGGGGACGCCTCAGGACACCTTGGAGGGTCGGGACTTAATCGTGGGTTAGTCGGGGCTTAGTCCCAGGAGGCCTGAGGCGTCCTGGGACCCAGTCGGTTTGTCTGCGACTAGAAAAATGGTTTAATCGGTTCTTAGTTCCAGACCAGTCTGTTACTGTCTGGGGCCGCCTGGGGCCTCCTCAGGCCAATCTGAACTTAATCCCAGACTTTCAGTAGTCCCGCCCATTTTACCTTTTTTGTCACACACTGTCCACGATTAAGGGTCGGGGACAGGGTCGGGGCTTAGTCCTTTGGTGGAACAGGGGCATTAACTATAATAGATTCTACCAAACCCTTAACTAGCTACCTTCATGTGAGAAGTCATGCCACAGGCATTAATTGTAATTCAGAGGGTTCTGCTTAGCTAATTACATTAATAGGAGATTTCTCAACTGGTCAGGCATAATTCATTAAAAAAAATATTGTGAGATGTATCTTCACAGAACAAAATGTTAATTTAGTTTTTAATTCTTTTTTATTATCATATTATTTACAGTAACATGTATGTGTGACATGTACTAGTCGGTATACACAATATTAAATGTAAAAAAAAACAGCGCACAGACATAAGCACCCAACCCCTATTGACATATCATCATTTTACCTGATCACATTAGTCCCACTGATTTAGCCAACACCTCAGAGAAAATCAGAGTTACACTACAGTCAGCAGTGAGTGTTTCCCTTACAAGACCAAGAAGCAACAACAGTGCCCTATCCTCCTTCGAGTTTGTATCTGAGGGCGACATCCTCAAAATCCTAATTTCTTCCCCCACCGAAACATGTGATCTGGACCCGATACCAACTTCACTAGTTGTGCACGGACATTCTATTCACTCCAATTACCAATACTATAAATTACTCACTCAAAGGAGGGTGCTTCCCAAACTGCTTCAAAACCACATATGTCAACACCCTTCTCAAGAAACCTAACCAAGACAGAAATCTTCTCAAAAATTACCGACTTGGACCGATTGAAAAAATAGTGGCTAAACAGTTAAATAGTTACATTGATAGTGAGGGGTTCTCCAATGTTAACCAATCCACTTACAGGAGATTGGATTCCACAGAAATAGCACTCCTGAAAATCCAAAGCGATATTGCTGCTTCAGTGGACTCTGGTAAGGCTGTTGTGCTCACATTGCTGGACCTCTCAGCAGCATTCGACACTATCGACCATAACATTCTTTTTAATTGCCTCAGGGATTGGTTTGGGGTTGATGGCACTGTGTTGAGGTAGATCAAATCCTATTTTTCAAACCACAAACAGAAGGCTAACTAGGTAATAGCTTTTCAGATGCCTTTTCACTCCCCTATGGAGTACCCCAGGGCTCTGTCCTGGGTTCCCTCCTTTTTACCCTTTACACTACCCCCCCTCAGTAATATCATTTCTAGTTTCAATGTCACCCAACATCTATGTGCTGATGACATCAAATATTTCTAGCACTTGACCATAGGAACTAGGATTTCAGTTTTGCTGAGCTCACTAAGTGCCTTACCAGTGTTCAAAAGTGGATGGATGGTGTGAAACTGAAACTCAACCCAGAGAAAACCGAATTCATTATCGTTGGTGATAGACAAGCCAGAGAGTCCCTCATCCAAAAATTTTCCACCCAACTTCTTGGAAATTCTATTTCCCCTACCAATATGGTCAAGAACCTAGGTGTTCCTTTTGACTCTGGAAACACCTTTACCAGTCACATAACCAAGGTTTGTTGTGCCTGTTACTATCACCTCAAGGACCTAAGAGGCATCCGCAAATTCCTCAGTGTGGAGACTGCAGCCTTGGTTGCAAACTCAATGATCAGCAGTCGACTTGACTACTGTAACTCCCTACTCTATGGTGTAAGTAAATATCATGTGGCTAAACTCCAAAAGATTCAAAATGCCCTTTGCAGAATTGTTGATAGAACTTGATAGAGCATGCATGTCACTGCACTGGTTCCCTATTACATACTGCGTCTTGTTTAAATATAATCTAATTACTTTCAAGGCCATCAAATTCTCCCAGCCCACATACTTATCATCCTTGATCAAAGCCAGTAGCCTCAAGTGGGAAAGCTGGTAGTTGCTTGCCGTTGGTCAGGAGTTTACAGTACACAACCTAGACCAACTGTATGTACTGATTTCCTCTGCCCATAAAACTGCCTATTGTGATATGACCTATATGACCTATATATATATAATATGTTGAAAGCAGTGTTAAAACTCAAATAAATAAATAAAACTAACTCGTGGAAATCGGCTATCTCTTCCCTCAGTTTGTCTGAGAAAGGCCATTGCATGGTAGTCGAGGTTTTGCAATGGTTTCCCCCACTGAATGGAACAGACTCCCACAATCAGTCTGATCACAGCACAGCACATAATAACAGGTCTCCGAAGCCAGCTAAAAACCTATATGTTTAGCCTAGCATATCCTCCACCATAGTATATCTCCCCGATGGGCGCTAATTTGAATCTCAACCTGATACATCCGTGGACTTTCCCTTCTTGATCTCGAGCACATTAGAGGATGTTTCAATTTTGCGCTATATGAATGTTTCTATTCTATTCTCTTTCTATTCTATATTCTTTTGTCTGGCAAATATGGGACCTTTCCTTTGTAAGTGAAAACCAACTACGTCTGTCACAGAGAAACCAGGAAATTACAAAAATTAATTTATGTGAGTACTGTATATTAACACATTTATATGGTACGAATTACTGTAAACAGGGGAATAAATTAGTTAGTTTTGTTTTACCTTGCCGATGTGACCTACTTCAAAGTAGGTCACTTATGATGCATTACCAGACAGATGAATACTTGCATGAAATTCAATGAAGTGGGAAGTGGAGGGGAGATTAAGAGGGAGTTTGAATCTTGCAGTGGAGTCAGAATATTTCAACTCCCTTGCTAGATACTGACTCGCCAGTCAGAAATTTGGAGGAGTCATTGTCTTGTACTGCATTGGCAGCATAAAACTCCTTCATTGTAATCTGTGATCAGGACATTTTGAATTTTTTGATAACTGAGGCAGCTTTTTTGATGATTCAAAAGGATTAGACATTTAAAAATAGGTTTACCTTGAGGTGCCCACCCAGATAAGTATAAACCCCGTTGTAATTATGACATATCATTGTTTCTATTTTTGACAATGTCACAGGATCATAATTAGGCATACTACAACATATAGCACAACTGTGCAAATATGTCTGGCACTACAAGACCTGGGACAAACTGTTCTCAAATATTTGTATGAAGATAAGTATCAAGAGTAAAACTGCTGGTATTAACATAAACTGTTTTGTAAAATAGCCTTATTTTTCTGGCTTTGTCACGTAACACATTTGTTAAAAGTTACAGTGTGAATTTCTGTTGCTATCATTTATCATATTTTCTATATCAAACATATTGGTTCTGATATTAAATTATTAAATTAAAAAAATCCATTAAATTACTGAGCAATTTTTTAAACAATGCAAGTTCTCACATTAAAATTATCAAGCAGTAAAAAATCTTCATTTATAGCTTACATGGAATATTCTGAGATACAATTTCGTATTTAAAGCTTTAGGAAACTTGTGATGATTATGTAATATTTTATACAAAATAACATCCCATATTAGTAAATTAAAGAGGTATTAATTGATTCAAGTTAGAGCAAGAAACAACATTTCAACACTGGTCATTAAGGAAAGCTATATTAAAGTTTGATTTTGGTATTAAAATTTCAATATTAAAGAAAGAGGCAGTGGTTTTATTATATCCAGTGTCCCATTGGTGGCCCAGTGGTCAGTAAGTTTGACACCTAATCACAAGCTGTCACCTCTGTGTGGGTTCTTCTCCCACAAATACCAATGCTGAGGGCCTGTCCCAGTATGACCCTGGCTGTTGAATGGGATGTAAAACCCTTACTTTATGATATCCTTCCATTAATATCTTGGGATTACGTCCTGCCACTTGACATGGACTGTATGTGTGAAGACTTGCATGTTAAAATCTCACCTCTTGAACCAATCTTCTGAGACACAGTGGGTCCTTCCATTGTGCCTGCATCTTAATATTTCATTACAAATGAGATTCTGTAGCACCCTGAGTTCGCCTATGAGTCTCAAAAACTGTCCAGAATGAAATATTTAAAGTTGTTACCCTGGCTGCTACTGTATAATGTATCTGCTCATACGCTGTCAGACGATTGTCCTCCTGATAGCTAGAATTAAAGATAATTCAGTGGTCTAGGAATATTTATGACTTTATTATTTATTAGTTGCCCACCATCCCATAGTTAACAACCCAGTTACTTATCCAACAGTTTTTGGAATAATGGTTTTGTTGTGTGTACATTAACAGTTGTTAGGACAGGGATTAAGCACTGGGAAAAAGTTTAATTATTTCAGATATTAGTGTTAAAAGTCACATGCTATTGCTTTCAGATACACAAAGGTCAATAGGGATCTCAGTACTCTTTGCAAAAATATAGAAAAATATATATGTATTTTTACTTTGTAAGGATTTCCCAATGTAAATTTCAATAGGAACATTTGCTAATATCTGCTAATGATTAATTAATTATACTTGAAAGGGAATTCTTCAAAATTCTGCTGTAAGGATTAGACTCTACTGATTTAATGTTAGCAAAAGGAATGTCATTCTATGATTGTTCTAATCCATTCTTAATATATTTTTTCCTGCCCACTTTTCATTTAAATATCTCCAAAATGCCTATTATGAACCAATACCAAGAAGTTCATTTGTAAATACTTGGATTTTCTACACAACCCCTATTGGGATGTTGCAGAGTATATATTATGTGCTAAGTCATGTGCACAAACAAATCATTCAAATGAGGTCATCTTATGCTTATAAGATAATTAACTGGCACATATGATTTAATTATCTTATGATCACAAGATGATCTTGTGTATCCATGGGCATTTCATGCGCACAGTATGTGGTAATTAAGTCATGTACCCAAGATTATCTTCTTATCAAAAAATGATCACTGTATAAAGAATTTTTCATAATTCAAAAAAAAAAAAAAAAAAAAAAAAGACCAAAGGGATGCCTCAGTGCAAAAATTAACATTTTTGTAGTATTCATACTGGCATTAAATTCTATAAGCAAAGTTATGAAAGGTCAAAATTATTCCTTATTCAAGAGTGAAGGTCACATTGGGACAGGCCTGTAGTAAATCCCATATGAGCTAGATTCAAACCTATAAGCCTTGTGGTAAGAGTCCAGTAGTGAAAATCCAAACTGGCTAGCCACACGGCCACTGAGGCTAGCATGAAAGAACTTGTGAAATGGAAAATGTATTCTTAAACATGCAAAAACAAGCATGCAATGTACACAAGACATTTGTGAAAAGATTTAGAATAAGTCCTTAACCTTTTTCCCGGCTGTGTCGACCTGTGGTGTCGACCTGGCTATGTCTATGGAATGATGATTATTGATTATGTTCCTGGTGTTGTGCTTTAGAGCCTGCCTTGGCAGAGATTAAGCGCTATAAAAGTTCAGAATAGAATAGAATTAATGCATTTATTAGAAAAAACAGTGTTATATTAAGGGCACATTTTCTACAAAGGGTAAATATAGAAACATTCTTATTTCCTATGAACAGTAATCTTGTAACGCAATGACTTGAAAACCAGGGATTTAATAGCCCTTCAGGAATGCCAATATCAGACACAATGACAACCCAAAAGAAAATAACCCTGTAACTTAAACATATACTTTCCTTTAATTACACCACAATGGAATTCCAATATGTGAGACACACATATAACATATTTTTATAAATATATTTCATGTTTTATGAACAATGGTTATTTTTTCATTACTTTCCATTTATCAGAGCTTAAGATGCCACAAATTACTTGCATGTATCTAAACAGCCGAATAATATAAAACTAGTAGCCACCTAAATGTGGATACTTTAGAACTTACCAGACTTACCAGAAATTAGTGGAACTTACTGGTTTCTATCTGTATGACAGCATCCCAAGGAAGTAAGTTATTCTACATATCCCTACTGATTTCTCATTAAATCAGGAGACAAAAGAAATAATATGACAGCAGTCACAGATCTTAATTTCTAATTGTTTTTGAATTGTTCTATAATTGTCAATATTGTCAATTTTCACTGAGTTAATATGTCATGAAAAATCTGTTGATTTTTAATAAAATTATATCTTGCCCATGTCCATTAAAATAAAATGATCTTTTTCCTGTTGTAAAAAAAACATAAATGACAGTCTTTAGAATCAAGCTTACTAAAATGAAAAAAAAAAATTTGATGTAAAATGTATCCACACTCAATAAAATGCTTAAATAATGTGCCATAATCCCAAAATATATTGTTTGTATGTAGTTTAGAAATTTAGAACACATTTTTAATACTTTAAAATACTTTAATATTTTAAAACTATCAGCCAATAATATTTTTGTGAGAATGTCAAATTACTTACATTTTTCATAAATGTGACAGGGTCTCTAGTAAGAAATGGCTGTTACCGTGTTGGTGGGGGAGCTTATTTTGCTGACCACACAGCCTTCCACCCAAATGGCCTTAGAGACATGCATATTGAGTGATAATATGGGTCACTCTTTTGGAAAACATAGCATATTTTGAGCCATAATAAAACAGACAGGCAGTAATATATATAATTTTATTGGGGTCTCGGTGGTGTATCCAGTGATACATCCATCTCCCTATTTTGGGGCCATGGTGGCAGAGTGGTAACACTCTCGCCTCCCACCTCTGAGGCTGGGGTTCAGTTCCCAGCATGGCCTAGGGTGGGAAAGCTGGTAGTTGCTTGCCGTTGGTCGGCAGTTTATTACGCTACAGAACCCTGATGAACTGTAAGTAATGGTTTCCTCTGCCCTTCTAACTACCCGTCGTGATATGACCTGTACAGTGTTGAAAGCGACGTATAACCCCAAATAAATAAATAAATAAATCTTCCTATTTTGAAATTGCAGTTTTAAATTTAAAATTGGGCAGTTACTTGTCGTTACTGGTTCACAGTATGGCATCTGGGTCAGATATTCTGTACTGCTTCCCTGCCCTATTAAAATCATCAGTCTTATAATCATTTTTCTCAATCCATCGGCGGAAGTGTGAAACTTAACTATTATCTGATCATCCTTTCAATTCCTTCTTCCAATGATTGCAATCTACTAATATTTTCTTATAACGTTTGTTACAATATGGCATTAGACATACAAAGAATCACCTTTATGATTTTAAGTCAGCATATGTATATGTGAATATAGGGGGGGGGGGGGGGGGGGGGATAATATTAGTGTTTTTTACTGTTTGAGTTAGTTAATGGTTAAATTCTTCGCCACATAAATACGATTCTGTTTCTTTTGACTGTTTTCTTAATATATAAAAATAAATAAAATAATAATCTTCCTGAAAAACTATTGCATCCATCAAGTGTTGCTGCTATTCCAGCATTCCTTTTAATAAACTTTTTCTTTCTTCCTCTTTTACTATTTTCAGTCTTGTGTCAAGCTGTTTTCCCTAATATCGGAATGCATCATTCAATGAACTTGTTCATAATTCTCCACTGCTGGGTATTTCCGTAGGTTTCTATATGTTTTATTTGTGCTTTTAAGAGTATTTGTTTCCATAATGCTGATGGATGACTATCAAAGACAAAAGACCTACACATGAGAGCAATTTATGACTTGTTATATGTTACTTTTGTGTGTTTCCATATACCAGATACTGATGGTTATTAATACCCAGTTTATCTGTGATCTGGATTGTTGTCGCCCATTAGGAATATTTACAAAAGTATTTGCTCTTCCTTTAGTAGCCTAAATTAAAATGTCTTCACTTATATTTCCATTAATTTCTATTACAAAATGGACCTGTCCAGTAAAACCTGGTAACTGAAATGCTAAAATTAGTGACCATGCATCAGTCATCAACTGCCTGTAATCGGCTGTCCTTTACATGGAAACAAATAGCTGAGAATCTACAATATCGTATGGAGCACTTAGTTTGAAATTAAAGTCGACTCTGAGGAGCTTTCAGGAGGCTTACTTCTAACACTAAGTGATGCTCTCAGGAGTATTAGTAACTTGCCACATTTAAGTGAGACAGAAAAAAAGGATCAGATTGTGGGAAAAAGACATTACTGTAAATTTCTATAATATTGCCCAGTTTTCACAATAATGCCCGGGGCCGATTTCACAAAGGGACTTAAACCCAGACTTAGACTTAAATTTAAGACTTTAATTGATCTTAAATGTTGTCAACAGAATGGGAAGCGTGTGGTTTGAGACTTAGCAGATTTCAATAAGACCAAAGCAGATTTAGCTTAGACCAAAGTCTTTACATCTGCCTACAGATGCCTGGTTGAACTTATGAATATATCCAAGAAAAGTTTGCCAGCAAAAATTGATTAGTATTGAAAAAAATACTAGACAGATCATCCAGAAATATTGTATAGGTGGGTGTTTTCACCCAGTTTTCATATTAATTAATCTGGCTGAAGAGCTTGCATGGTGAAACTTAATTCCTGGTTAAAAAATAAACTCTGTATTAACCTCTACAGTAAAAACAAAGCATAAATAAAAATTAATTCTAGTGAACTTGAAATTTGACAGTGAAATTTTTTTTCTGGCCAAAATTTCTACCTTCTACCTTTTACAATATTTCTTTGATAGTTAAATCATACTTTTTGTAGTATAATCTAAGAAGCCAATAAGGATTATGACTTTTTTGTCAAAAGTTGGATGTTGAGCTCTTTCTATAAAATGTATTTATTTTTATGCTAATATTAATCTAAAGCTATATTACCTTGTGATATAACTGTCTGCCACAGAGACTATTATTGTTCAGGTACCTCTGATATTCAACTTATTTTAGAAAATACCAGAATATTTAAAAATAGAAGCCCTAATAACAGAATTTCTTTCAACAATGCAACAAATTTAACAGGGCTAATGTAAGGATGCATTGTCATATACAGGTGTAGATAGCACTTACAGATGACAAAGAAGTAATGTATTTGTAAAATTGATACTAAAGCACAATATCTTAACAGAAGATGTATTTATAAGTTATAAAGTTCAGGCCAAATATATCTTGCCTTTTGGATCATCACATCTTGAACCACATTCACACATTGTGCCATATTAAGCCAATTTTGCTGGTTATAAATATTCTAACATTGAGGTCATATCTTGGTGGATCCTGTTACAGTATAGAAATGAGAAAGACATAAAATGTGTGGGTTGGATTATATTTTCACACAAAAAGATCATGGGGAATATATATGGTGACTTCATTAAAGCAAAGTAACTTAATGCTGTGTTACTGTTATATCTTGGGGCCAGTCACTGTGAATTAATTACTGCTGGGTTTGGGATAAAATGACAAGAGGTAGTGGGACAGGTTTATTGCATGTTTACCTAGAGGCTATTGTCCCCACTAATCAGGCATTGATTGTGAAAATGTATTATGGCGGACTAATAGAGCTTGATGCCTCCATCAGTGGGCCCACAGTGTCAATTGTCACAAACTCACACTCGCATGCCATATGCAACAGAGTTCACCATCTGAACATAGTCTGTCTGAAGGCTGGCATACAGATACAGAGTAAAATCTGTGTCCATGCCAAAACTTCCATTAAAATAAGAAATAGAAATGTTTGGCCAGAATGTGCTGGTGCACGGACAAAATGCCAGTGGACAAAATGCCGGTCAAATTTGCATAGGCGGACAAAATGTCGGCCAGTTTTGGGGCAGGGTGGACGAAATGCTGGTTTCATGAAATCATATTTCAATGAACAAATAATGCTGAATTAACATTTTAATACAAACATTTTGACATAAAAATATATTTAAGTACTATTGGCACATTATATGTGAAAAAGTGAACATTCAACATTGATACCTTTAACACTTATTCCACACATTCCTGTTCACAAAATAGACATTGATGCCAATATATTTACCAGATATATCACACATTTCTGTTACAAAATAACAATGTCATTTTAATCGAATGCTATACCCAATGCCATTTAAAAAGTCTTCAATTGAGATGCTTTGGTTTGACCTCTGCACACATAGGTTGAAAAGTTTCTCTTAAGGGTCTCTTGTTCCATGAACCTCCACATTGAAGGATGGTAATGCCCAAGTGTCTATAGGATTTGAACTAATTAAATACATTTACAGAGACTGGCATTTTGTCCACCCTGCCCCAAAACCAGCCACCATTTTGTCCGCCTGTGCAATTTTGACCGGGATTTTGTCCACCGGCATTTTGTCCTGGATTCGAGTGTGCTCAAGTTAAGAATACTGAGCTTCTGTGAAACAAGTTTCCTTGGAATGACTAATTAGATTATCATGAAGTAATCATGCCTACTATGTATGCTCTGTCTACCTACAGATTGACAGGAGTAACAATCAGTATAGAATATATGATTAGAACAGGCACATTTCTTAAGAATGTATGAAAGTACAATATTTTATCTTTTTAATCACATACCAGTTTTAGAGCTTAAGCTCAGGCTTCATAATGTTGACAAAATACAGCCAAAACTATTTATGTGGAGCTATGTTAAGTGACAATCAAGTTAAAATCAAAGTTTTTATATTTACTGGTGCCCTTATATATATATCACAGCCTTGTTTTTCATTTTGTCTTTAAATATGGTTTTATTTTCTTATTTATCATACAAAATCAGGGTTTTTTTCAAGATAGTAGCTGAAAGCTACATACTGTGAAACCGCCATTGTCAGTAGCCAAGTTGCTTCATAAAATTTACCTGGTTGTCTGGAATTTAAGTTAAGTTGGAGTAATTCTCGGATCTGTTACTTTAATTAAAACCTAAGTTAATTTTAAAAAAAATTAACTTTGTCTAAAAATACTAAATTAGTAAGACGTGACAATGCTGGAAAAATGAAATATTTGAACTACAGAAAAACCAATTTTGAAGTAAATCAATGTAGAGCAACTGACACAGATATCTGATTTCAGACAGTTATGTTTTTAAGATAAAAAAAATTCATTTTCATTGAAAAAGGCCAAGTTCTCACACTGATGGGAAGAACTTTATTTTCACTTTCTGGGGGTTGTATTTAGTTAAATTTTTAAGGTTTTATTAGTTCTGGCTGCAGTTTTGATGAATCAATACTTACCAACCAATATTTTAATGTAAGGTGTATTTTATTTTCTGAAATGAAAATGTTTCTGTGGATATACTGTATTTGTCTTTCTGGATAGGTGACCTTGTCGAACACTATTTATGCTTGAAAGATTGGTCACAGTCTTTGTATCACAGGTTATATGAATGTCATCTGCTTCATGACATTTAAAATTATTTCCTAGTTTTGACATCCCTATCTAGCTTCCCCAAAATCATTATGTATTTTGAAAATGTTCAGTGTTAAATGAATATTTGTCAGACTTAAGCCTTACAAAGGCTACATGCTATGCGTTAACACTGTTTAATACTCCATAATTCGTCCTCAGTGCTTTTAGCAAATCCATATCTGTTACCTTTTAATGTGAAAGAACAGAAGAGAAAGTAATGGCACACTTTTTAAGGTATTATACAAGGAGTTTGGTGTATAAATAGTGTGTATAAATCAAAAGCCTCAACAATAGTTATCACAAGATACAGATGCACTATATACCCCATGATAATGATGTAAATACAGTGAGAAAATAAAGAGGATCAGATTAGTTTTAGGCAACAACAGTGATATTCATTGCAATATGTGAAATTCATCACTCTGGACAAACTCTCTTATTTTTTCTTTGGCAATATGAGAAATTTTCTTATCAAATTTCAATTTTTTTGTGATAATTTTAGAATAATTATATGAAGCTTAGACAGAAGAACTTCAATGAAATTTGTTTGTCACAGTCTTCAAGGGTAGTCCCAATCGTCAGTGTCAGTTATTGTGGAAAATTTTATCTTTTCTAAGATTTTTTTTACATTTACATACAAAAATACAGAGCCATAGTTTCCATATAGTGTAATTCTTTTAAAATCAAATTGAAAGTAGATTTTGTTATTTCTTTTCCGACTATACACATAAGATATTACAACAAGTAAACATAGATATGAAGTAAAGTTTAGGTTGTAAGTATAATAATATACAAAAAGTACTTGAAACACAGTCGATTTGATAATATAAATTTGCTGAAACTTTTTATACCTTGAGCATATTGTCTCAATCATCAGCAAAATCGTAAAACACTGGTTTTTGTTAAAATAACATGGCCATATGGAAATGCAAAGTTAACATGGGAAATGGGAAACGAGGCTATGGAAGGCGTTCTATGGTGTTGGGTCATGTCTGGGGTCTTCCATTCATCTGGTGATATTCTAGGAACCAATCCATCTCTCTGGAGATGTATGAAAGTCCCATAATGTGAAACATTTCATTTCTATTGTGAGGCATGGTACTGTATTGGGATACATTCAGTTCTTACTTATGATGTATATTCATACGAGGCAAAAAGTTGAGCAGGCTGCCGATACACGTCCTTCTTGTTTGCGTGACCGTGTTTAAATGAACTGAAATGTCCAGTCATTGATGGTAACCAAGGTGATGATTTTCCTTATCCAATCCCATTGAAGTTACTGGATAATGCATAAATCACCGTGCCCGTTTGGTGAGGTCATGATGATGTTATACAAGGGGTCATTATGTTTCGTGATGTCACAAACATGTAGCTCATACCAGGGGTTGCATATGTATGAGTGTAGGACCCTTCACAGTTTCGTCAAGGAGACTCATCAGACGCATATAGGGTTATTTTGTGGTTTGATGAAATGGGGAAATGTAATGGTTTAGGATGAAATACATGTAGTGGATTTTATAGGTGTGGGTTGCTATAAGGTTGTGACCTACTAGTGTGATCACCAACTTGTGTGCTGGGGATGAGCACAATTCACTTTGCTCCGGTTGAGACTGCCCTTTTGTAATGTGGTTATTATAAAAGGGTATGATTGGAAAATCTTAGAAATGGGGTAAGTCTATCCCAATTGCCAGTGCAATTAACCCGGTTACCTAATTGGCGCCTCAACTATTGATAGGTGTGGGATAACAAGGGACCTGGGGTAAGGCTGATTCAATAAAATTTTTTAACGTGGCTAGGGGCATATCCCAGGTCCAGGATCAATCCTGTATATTAAGGCCCTGTGGGGCTATTGTACGTAGCCTGTGTTGCCAGTTTCGCTCTATGGTTCTGCACAATTTGAATGCCTGTGGGGACTCTGGGTGTGCATGGATGAAATCCACTATGTGTACTTCTAAGTCAGAGATACCATGGTGGTCACATTGGTTGAAATGGTGTCGAATTTTGTCCTTAACATTTCCGGATGTTATGTTATATAGGTGGCCTTGGAACCGGTCCATGAGCCGTCTCTTGGTTTGGCCTACATATTGTGTGGAGCAATGCTTGCAGGTGATGCAGTATATCAAGTTACTGCTCTTGCAGTCCACTCTTATTTTGGATGAATAGGAGCGGCCTGTGTAGGTGCTGATTATCGGTGCTCTCTATGGGTGAGGCAGTTGGAGTGGTTAAAAGTTGTTCCCTTGAATGCCGGCGTGCTTTGATCAGTGAGTCCTCAATTAGTTGTTGAGGGTACCCCCTTCTGATGAAGTGCTGTACCAGTGTTAGGGCATGTGAATCATAGTCATCCTGGGATGAGCAAATTCTTCTCACACGTAGAAATTGACTGAATGGTAAGCCATTTTTACAATGTTGTTGGTGTGAGGAACTGTACAGTAAGTTATATACACTGGATTTAAATCCTTTTTGTACAATTCAAATTAATGAAAGCAAAATCACAATATATTCATTATTCTTCATTATCTAATTATAATTATACAACATTGAATTCTGTGATAAATGTTGGAAAAACAAAATTATAGTTTACACTAATGAAACTTGTTGAGAGTGTTATACCACATTTACAGACTGGTGGATTTCCCTGTAATTGGTTTGTGAGACGATCTCTGTGAGTTTATTATTTCTACAGGAATCTAACTTAATGGAACAATGTGATGTATTATTTCCAATGAGCACCTGTTACGCATTTACTTAGACGATTTCTTCATAAATACATTGAAAAAAACCATGGTATTTTTTACACCTTTAATCTAATTCATTATTTGTAATTCTGAATTTAATCAACGTTGACAGAAAAACATAATTATACATGTTTCTTGCGTCATACAACCGGGCCTAAAGGTAAAACTTAAGCAAAAATATAACCTGTCACAGTTTAATGAAAAATACACGCCAAGTCTGATTATGATGTAAAAACACTATAAATTAGATTGTAATGTAAAAATATAGCACTTGCGTTAAAAGATTGTGTCATCTCCCATTAAGAAAACTTTAAAAATAACATCTTTCCAATAATATTTTTGAACCATTATTAGTAGGGTTGTTTGATTAAAATTAATTGATTTATATCATGACCAAAATAAAATTAAAAATCGACCAAAGCTTTAAGCCTAGGACCATAAAAAAGCAAATTTGATTTTAATTAATATATATGCATTAATGAAATAATTATGTTGAACATTGAGCTGACCTCATAGACCAAAACTTGGAAATAAATGCTACAGCCCAACGTGACATTTTTCTGCAGTCAGTGGTAAACTCCACTGACTGATGCAACAAGGTGCAGCATAGCCAGATATTTCCACACTACTCTGAACACCAAGGTGTAGCATAGACAGATATTGCCACACTACTCTGAGCAACAAGGTGTAGCATAGACAGATATTTCCACACTACTCTGAACAACAAGGTGTAGCATAGACAGATATTTCCACACTACTCTGAGCAACAAGGTGTACCATAGACAGATATTTCCACACTGCTCTGAACAAGGTGCAGCATAGCCAGATATTTCCACACACTGCTCTGAACACTAAGGTGCAGCATAGCCAGATATTTCCACACTGCTCTGAACAACAAGGTGCAGCATAGCCAGATATTTCCACACTACTCTGAGCAACAAGGTGTACCATAGACAGATATTTCCACACTGCTCTGAACAAGGTGCAGCATAGCCAGATATTTCCACACACTGCTCTGAACACTAAGGTGCAGCATAGCCAGATATTTCCACACTGCTCTGAACAACAAGGTGCAGCATAGCCAGATATTTCCACACTACTCTGAACAACAAGGTGCAGCATAGACAGATATTTCCACACTACTCTGAACAAGGTGTACCATAGACAGATATTTCAACACTGCTCTCAGATACAAGTGGCACATGTAATGTCAACATGGCAACTTCTCCTCAGAAATATTGGGAAACCTTATGTGAAGAGTCTAGATAGCTGGTCAGATTTACCAGATAGATGTGTTCAAAGCATTGTGTCATAAACTTCTTGCCTTTCTAAAGGCTCACATTTTACTATGCCTTTTTCTAAAATGTAAATAGATATATGGCATTTATAAAGCACTGTTACTCTTTAATTAAGTAGTTTTATGGTGTAACTTTTGACCTGTTATAAGTATTGATGCTTTATGCATTCTTAGCCAGAGCATTTATTCAATTAACTTTTCGCAATTTATGACCATAGAAAACAAAATAAAGCTTGAATTTTTCTTTCATGTTAATGCATGAACTTCCACACTGTCTGCTTAACTTTCACTTCTTCTCTCAGCACTGCATGTT
Organism: Sabellastarte sp. h YS-2021; assembly: GCA_964017235.1. Classification (NCBI taxonomy): domain Eukaryota; kingdom Metazoa; phylum Annelida; class Polychaeta; order Sabellida; family Sabellidae; genus Sabellastarte; species Sabellastarte sp. h YS-2021. The sequence goes on along the minus strand of OZ024928.1, from coordinate 154,009,937 downwards.
TTTATTTTCAAAAACCTTTTTCTACTGTATATTATATTGCACTGAACCTTTTTGGGACGCTTAGTTTTTGTTAGCAAAAACATTTTTCTAGTTTTGAAAAAATTCTGCACAGCATTTGTTATCATTTATATATCACCTTCTTTCTGGATCTTTCTGTATAATAAATAACCAGTTTTTAGGCAGAATGCAAAGACAATTGAAAGCAACTCATCAAATGAATCGCATTGCTATTAGCCAACACCATACATAGACATTGATATGGTTACATTTTCCAAAGTAAAGTAAAAAAAGAATGGAGGGGGTTGGGGGTGGTACATACAGGTAATGTAGACACATTTAACCTCGTTTAAGTAGAACACCTCTTTAGGTAGAAGTAAATATTAGATTCTTAGACTTGACATTCTATTTAAATTTATCCTATTTACTTATTGGAATTCCAAGTTAAGATTTGATTTGGCATTCCATTTAGCAGGGTTAAAATAAATTGGTTGGGTGTGGTGGGTGGAGTATGACTGTCTATACGTTACCTTAACTATATGTGACTTTATTTTCCCACACAGGTCATAAAGTTCAAAATACACAGAAAGTTAGAGTATAGTATGAGAGCTAACCAAAGATTGTGGACTAGTACTGGATAAATAATTCTGCCACCCTGCCACGCCTGTATATGCAAATCCCTTTATAAACAAATATCCCTCCCACTGCAGCAATAAAGTGTCATGCCAGTGCCTTGGGATAACAGATACTTTCTAAAGTTAATTTAATTTTCTTATGCTTGAAAGAAAACGCAAAGGGCATTTGACTTTGATAAAGAAGATGCTTGTGACAGTACATGGTGTTTTTCTGTTGATATAGTATGTTACACTGCCCTGGAAACTGATATATTTTCATTGATTTTAGCAAAGATAATGTTCTATAAGCCATGAAATTGGAACTAGAAAAACAAATAACAATGGAATCCACAGATAACAGCAACCAACAATGGTCTCCACATCTCATCCATTACCAGTACTATCAGATGTGATAGCAGTATAACCACAACAATGATACAATCAATAGGAACTTTTACTGTCAAAGAATGAAAAAAAATGCTATTACAAGTAAAAAGGCATAAAAGTGATGTTCATACTTCGATTAAGAAAAATGAAAAAAGAATTTTACACCAATGACTTTATGTCATGATCTGTTTATATCCCTGGCTGAAATGCTTGCTTAAAAGTCTAAAGGGCTTTGCATATATTAAATATGTCAAAAAGTTAGAAATAATAATTTGTATGTGTAAATACTGTATATTGACGAGTCTTTATTCCCCTCAAATGAATAGCCTTACTCTTTGGAATGGTCATCCAAATAACAGTCTGTTATCTGTTATGTCTACCTCACAAAAATTGGGTAATGACCCTTATGTGTACATATACTTCAAACAGCCTATTTTGTACATCTCTCCTTTAATGTAAATATTTTTTCCCTTTCAAAATAAGCAGTAATGCTAAGTGGAAACCACTTGACTCAGGGTTATTCAAATGAGTTTCTTCCTTACACCCCTGGCTTAATGACTGTTGCAGTTTGTGTACTTATTGTAATTCATATATAAATCTGTTTAGATTAAGGTTTTGACATCAAATTGAAGATTTGAATATGTATAGTTTAGCAATTTGGAGAACTTTACTAATAGGCTGTTGATTGACTTGACATAAAGTATTGCATTAAAAGGTGTAAATGATAAATTAAATGTACACTGGTGCCACTTAGTATGCAAAATTAGTATGACTAATTTGTTAACAAATGCCAGTTTTTTCATTATAATTGATTATAATTATAATTTGCACCATGTGTGTGCGTACGTGCTTGAGTGCGTCGGTCATGCAGTTTTCTCTGAAACTACTACAGTTACACATTTTTGGTAAATTAGTTGTCCTAATGAATTTTTATGCTCTTCAAATTTTTTTGGTTTGGTGAACTTTGGCCTACTTTTGAGTGAGTAATAGCACTTTTACCTAATATAATTATATGACTTATAACTCTCAAACTATTGCATTTAGAGTATTTTGTTGCAATATGTTGTTCAGCTACTTTCTCCACAGCTACAACATGGTCAGTAGTTTGGAAGTGTATTTCCATAGCTAAGTGAGTAATAGCTAATTTGTCAATTTTTAATGATAACCATAATGAGTAAATGGCTTATATCTTCAAAAGTATTGCAGCTACACAATTTCTCTCAAATATGTTGTTCATCTACTTTTTTGAATACTGTAACATATTCACAACTGTTGCTCAATGTACAAGTGAGTAATGCCTACTTAATTGCTACTTTTAGTGAAAATGTGAAAAATTACAAATATCTCGCAAACTGTAAGAGATAGAGCAATTTCGAGCAAATTTTTGACCCACAGGGTGGTACAACAATATCCTATGCTAAGGGGATTGGTGAACTTTGGCCTACTTTTCAGTGAGTAATAGCACTTGTACCTAATGTAATTATATGGCTTATAACTTTCAAACTATTGCATTTAGAGTATTTTGTTGCATATGTTGTTCAGCTACTTTCTCCACAGCTACAACATGGTCAGTAGTTTGGAAGTGTATCTCCATAACTAAGTGAGTAATAGCTACTGTGTCACTTTTTAATGATAACCATAATGAGTAAATGGCTTATATCTTCAAAAGTATTGCAGCTACATAATTTCTCTCAAATATGTTGTTCATCTACTTTTTTGTGAACTGTAACTTCAATTTCACAACTGTTGCTCAATGCACAAGTGAGTAATGGCTACTTTTTTGCTACTTTTAGTAAAAATGTGAAAAATCACAAATATCTCGCAAACTGTAAGAGATAGAGCAATTTCGAGCGAATTTTTGACCCACAGGGCAGTACAAGAGTATCCTATTGTACTGGATTTGGTGAACTTTGGCCTACATTTGAGTGAGTAATAGCACTTTACCTAATATAATTATATGGCTTATAACTTCCAGATTATTAGATTTAGAGTATTTTGTTGCATATGTTGTGCAGCTACTTTCTCCACAGCTACAACATGGTCAGTAGTTTGGAAGTGTATCTCCATAGCTAAGTTAGTAATAGCTACTTTGTCAATTTTTAATGATAACTGTAATGAGTAAATGGCTTATATCTTCAAAAGCATTGCAGCTACACAATTTCTCTCAAATGTGTTGTTCATGTATTTTTTGCCCGACAGCCCATGGTGTCCAGATGGGCAGGCGGGCAGGCAGGCGGCGGGAAAAAGTTTGTCCAGACTGTATCTCAAAACCATAAGGTGTAGGGAGTTGGTACTTGGTAGGGACATTCGTTAGGATGTGTAGGTGTGCAACATCATGGTCTGACCCTGATTTGACCTTTTACCTTGCCGCAGACAAGAGTTTGAAGATCTTGTCCAAGCTATATCTCGGAAACCGTAAGGAAGTTGATACTTGGTAGGAACATTGGTTAGGGGATGTATTATTATTATGTATTTATACTCAGCGCAGTATCTCCATATACTACAGGATTCAAAGCACTATTTAACCAATCTGACTGTACAGGTACAGCCCCAACTCACAAGTAACTGACATTCCCCTAACTGGAAGATAGAGGCTCAAGGATGATCATTTATCAATGTCCTTGAGGTTCTTTAACCTGCCACTGGGGATAAGACCCAATGACAGAGGACCGCCATTTTAAGTGGTCATCCGAACCACTATGTATCTGATGTACCTGGGATTGAACCCACGTCCTCTGAGTTTCTAGACAAGTGTGTTACCCGCTAGGCCACAGTGGCAGATGTGCAACGTCATGGTCTGACCTTGATTTGACCCTTGACCTGGCCGTAGTGACCTTGACCTATAAAATCTTGTCCGGGCTATATCTCGGAAACCGTAAGGTGTAGGAAGTTGATACCTGGAAAGGACATTGGTAAGGGGGTGTAGGTGTGCAACGTCATGGTCTGACCTTCATTTGATCTTTGACCTTGCTGTAGTGACCTTGACCTAAAAAATCTTGTCCGGGCTATATCTCGGAAACTGTAAGGTGTAGGAAGTTGATACTTGGTAGGCACATTGGTTGGGGGTGTAGGTGTGCGACGTCATGGTCTGACCTTGATTTGACCATTGCCCTTGCTGTAGTGACCTTGACCTATAAAATCATTGTGAATATCTCGGAAAAGGTATTTCTTCCCCTTTAATGCTCGGCGGGAGATACACACCGTGGCAGTGGTCTTGTTTCTCCACAAATCATGATGAAAATCAAAATATTAAACTCAATAAAAAGTAAAAGTATCCTAAGCTTCAGTCTGTAAAAAGACTCTCTGATGCGTAGCTGGCATCTTTGCAGTGATAAATGATGTATAACAGCAAGGAGAAGGGGTTTATATAATGTTTGTTTGATCCCAACTCATGATCCTGACTCCAGAAATTAATCAGTCCAGTCAGGATAAGTTGGGACACTGCTCCAGTTCTGTTGGTTTGTCACTACGGCTTTCCCTGACCTGATACGGCTTGTCTGTTAGGGGTTTATGGCTTGTCCTGGTAATTTCCCATTTTGTAATGGAGAAAAGCATCCTGATCCAGTAAAGCTGGGATGTACTACGTCCTGTCTTGGAGATGAAACTGACCCAAATTTTTGGCGCACTTTTTTCTGGGTTTTCATCCTTCACCCCCGACTTTTATAACCGACCCTAGAGTCATAAAGTCGGCCCAAGTGGACCACCCCAGTTACATGTTAATCTTGCTCTGAATACAACTGGCTATAAGACTGATTGATCTTTCAGAACTCTTGAGTCAACTTATCTATTGCCTAGCATAAGCTAAACCCAGACCAACTCTACCTCATCCTTTTTGACAACAGTTATTTTAACAAATGATGATATTGTGCTATCCCACAAGGTCATAAGGGTGGAAGTCAATTTATGATGTAAATCACCTGTGGAGTAATCACATGTATGTCTACCATGCCTCTTATTACATAATATCAAAGATCTTTAAAGAATACGTAAATTTCTCATTACTGTAACCTTATTTTGTATGGACTCAGACAAACGCAGCTAAAGTATAATGAGTTCCAAGCTGCCGTTTGTCAAATTATGTGGCAGTTCAAATTCTAAAATCCTTTTAATTCTTTTCTAGAAAAAAATTGCAACCTTTCAGCATTTAACTCTCTAAATTTCTGATAACCTCCTAATCTGCCTTCAATAGAAAATTTAGTGAACACAGTCATTCTGTTCTTTTCTAGACTTTTATAGCACTTAATCTCTACCAAGGTAGACTCTTAGGCACAACACCAGTAACAGATGGCAACAGATTAATTGTGTGTTTCCACTTTCTGTGCAAACAAACAAGTTTGGAGGTAGAGTTTGTTGATGTGCTACACGTATGTTGAATAGATTCTGACCACAAGTTGTCCACAAACATCTTTTGGTTGATCTTGTCTTTTTAGACATTGACCTCACTCTTCTTATTGAATTATCCCTTGTCATGCAGCCAAGACTTTAAAGTGTGTTCAGTTTGGCACAAAATACATTTTACAAATCAATGAAACAACCAACTTGTACCAGCACCACCAAGTGTCCGTTAGTTAATTTCAGATGCACTTCACACTTTGCAGCTTAACTATCTCAGAAGAAGGGGGTGTGGACAGGTGGGATGCATTTACAACCCTTGTGAGAAACCCCAAATGGTAGCTTCTTGTATGTTTCATTCTTTTAAGATACGTGATGGTAAAGTTTGTAAATAGTTTTAAGGGTTTACTTCATATGACTAAAATGTTAAGTTGGTTTTTTCTTTGAGTGCTTCTGATGTCAATTAGTAAGTGTCCTAAAAAACTTTTTGGTATTACAGGTAGACTTATGAACAAAATAACTTTGTTTGTAGTGAAATAAAATTTATCTCTTTCTCATATCAGTTGTTTTGTATGCATTATGACACAAATCAAAAGAAGCCATCATTTAATAAAAACGGTTAAAATGGTAGAACAAAGCAAAATAAAGTCATTAGACAAAAGACTTGAACCGATGTTCTGAACATTAAACTGGCTATAAATGTAGAGCACTAACATAAAACTTTTATTGACAAAGCAAAGCCAAAAGAGTTATCATTTACAGGACAGATGTATTTTCAAAAGTAAAATGTAAACATTTGTACACACATTGAAACTATTGATGGTATTCCTTGCAGTATCAGTTACTATTATGTAATGCTGCTACACTTAAATGATACCAAGAAAATAAAAATGGGTAAAATTTGGTGACATTCATCCAGAATATCTATTCTAGAATATTGTCAAACAAAAACAAAATCACATTGCCATTAGACAAACTATTTTTATGAAATCTGGATGTAATATAAATTTATACTTAAGATTAATGTCTCAATATTATCATTTTACTTCTGAATCATGTTAAAACAAACCATTTGTGCTCTGCTTTTATTTTAATGGTTTTTGTTAAAAAGGGAAACTTCATGTTATTGTAAATACAATCTGCAAGGTAGTCGCTTGATCCTGCATACTCTGGTTCCACTTTTATGGGGGTGTTCCACTGGGGCCATCTTGTCGGTAACTATGGATTTTTCGAGGGTTGGGAGCAATGTTTACAGAGTCGGTTAGGATCTGCAAAGTATCAAACATGTTTGATATTTCACCGACCCACCCCGACTCTGTATCTAATCCTTGGTTCCACCCACCTGTAAAACATCCAGTCATGGATCTTTATGGATTGTCGGTTAAACTTCCCGTCTTGTCCTGTTACCGTCCTGTCTTGAAACACTTCCCGTCCTGTCCTGGTAGAGTACCAGGACTCCATCTCCAGACAGGCCGGCAGCACTAACCGACCGTACCTGAAAGGAAACCAGCCTGTAAACATAACCGACCTCACTTGGACACTTTCTGTCAAGACGGGAAGTCTCCCAGTCTTCAACCGAACAGAAACAGACAAGTCATAAACAGAAACCGACAAGCCGATTACAAAACAGACAAGTCGGGAACTGTGTAGGACAAGCCAGCTTCATTTTTACGACCCACGGCTTGTCTGTTGATGAAATCTTTGTCTATGTAAGGACAGTCAGTTTGCGCAGTGCATCATTTGGAATCTGGCATCTAATGGATTACATCTGGCAGCGTTTCAAGAATAGCAGTTTGTTTTTTTAACAATTATTTATCGCATTGTTATGTTGAAGTTGGGTGACTTTATTTTTTAGGATTTTGTTTTTTATGAAACACTGCTTATTTATCAGAGAATATATGTCCTAAGAAGGGCAGAAGAGTGAGGAAGATAGAAGAGTCTGTAGAGCAGGTGTTGGTTCTGGGTTCAGATTTGTCCTTCTATGTCACCCAATCATGATGCAAATCAAAATATGAAACTAAAAACCAAAAGTAGCCTAGGCTTATGTAGCAAGTCTCTCTGATGTGTAGCTGACATCTTTGCTGTGACAAATGATGTTTTTTGTCAGCCATAGGGGGATTATCTAGTGTTGGATCGATCCCGTCTCTGGATCCCGACTCCAGGAATCAATCCGTCTAGTCGGTGTGAGTTGATAGAAAATGGTCCAGTCATGTTGGTTTGTCACTGTGGCTTGTCAGGGTTTATTTGGCTTGTCGGTAATGGGTTTGCGGCTTGTCCTGGTAGTTTTCTGTCTTGTCATGAAGAAAATGATCCTGACCCCAAGTCAGGTCGGGATCTTGCCCCAGACTAGCTGGTATGTGGTACGTCCTGTCAGGGAGATGTAACCTAACATTTTTGTGCGCTTTTTTTGTGGTTTTCGTCCCCAATTCAACAACTTTTGCAAGCGACCCGAGTCGTAGTGTTGGTTGAATAGATTCTGACCACAAGTTGTCCACAAACATCTTTTGGTTGATCTTGTCTTTTTAGACATTGACCTCACTCTTCTTATTGAATTATCCCTTGTCATGCAGCCAAGACTTTAGAGTGTGTTCAGTTTGGCACAAAATACATTTTACAAATCAATGAAACAACCAACTTGTACCAGCACCACCAAGTGTCCGTTAGTTAATTTCAGATGCACTTTACACTTTGCAGCTTAACTATCTCAGAAGAAGGGGGTGTGGACAGGTGGGATGCATTTACAACCCTTGTGAGAAACCCCAAATGGTAGCCTCTTGTATGTTTCTTTCATTTAAGATACGTGATGGTAAAGTTTGTAAATAGTTTTAAGGGTTTACTTCATATGACTAAAATGTTAAGTTGGTTTTTTCTTTGAGTGCTTCTGATGTCAATTAGTAAGTGTCCTAAAAAACTTTTCGGTATTACAGGTAGACTTATGAACAAAATAACTTTGTTTGTAGTGAAATAAAATTTATCTGTTTGTCATATCAGTTGTTTTGTATGCATTATGACACAAATCAAAAGAAGCCATCATTTAATAAAAACAGTTGAAATGGTAGAACAAAGCAAAATAAAGTCATTAGACAAAAAACTTGAACCGATGTTCTGAACATTAAACTGGCTATAAATGTAGAGCACTAACATAAAACTTTTATTGACAAAGCAATAAAATGTAAACATTTGTACACACATTGGAACTATTGATGGTATTCCTTGCAGTATCAGTTACTATTATGTAATGCTGCTACACTTAAATGATACCAAGAAAATAAAAATGGGTAAAATTTGGTGACATTCATCCAGAATATCTATTCTAGAATATTGTCAAACAAAAACAAAATCACATTGCCATTAGACAAACTATTTTTATGAAATCTGGATGTAATATAACTTTATACTTAAGATTAATGTCTCAATATTATCATTTTACTTCTGAATCATGTTAAAACAAACCATTTGTGCTCTGCTTTTAGTTTAATGTTTTTTGTTAAAAAGGGAAACTTTATGTTATTGTAAATACAATCTGCAAGGTAGTGGCTTGATCCTGCATACTCTGGTTCCACTTTTATGGGGGTGTTCCACTGGGGCCATCTTGTCGGTAACTATGGATTTTTTGAGGGTTGGGAGCAATGTTTACAGAGTCGGTTAGGATCCACAAAGTATCAAACATGTTTGATATTTCACCGACCCACCCCGACTCTGTATCTAATCCTTGGTTCCACCCACCTGTAAAACATCCAGTCATGGATCTTTACGGATTGTTGGTTAAACTTCCCGTCTTGTCCTGTTACCGTCCTGTCTTGAAACACTTCCCGTCCTGTCCTGGTAGAGTACCTGGACTCCATCTCCAGACAGGCCGGCAGCACTAACCGACCGTACCTGAAAGGAAACTGGCCTGTAAACATAACCGACCTCACTTGGACACTTCCTGTCAAGATGGGAAGTCTCCCAGTCTTCAACCGAACAGAAACAGACAAGCCGATTACACAACAGACAAGTGGGGAACTGTGTAGGACAAGCCAGCTTCATTTTTACGACCCACGGCTTGTCTGCTGATGAAATCTTTGTCTATGTAAGGACAGTCAGTTTGCGCAGTGCATCATTTGGAATCTGGCATCTAATGGATTACATCTGGCAGCGTTTCAAGAATAGCAGTTTGTTTTTTTAACAATTATTTATCGCAGTGTTATGTTGAAGTTGGGTGCCTTTATTTTTTAGAATTTTGTTATCTCCCGCCCGGCTCGCCGGCGGGAGATTATAATTTGCACCATGTGTGTGCATACGTGCGTGCGTGGGTGTGTCACGCAGTTTCCTCTGAAACTACTACAGTTACACATTTTTGGTAAATTAGTTGTCCTAATGAATTTTTTTGCTCTTCAATATTTTTTGGGTTTGGTGAACTTTGGCCTACTTGTAAGTGAGTAATAGCACTTTTAGCTAATATATTTATATGGCTTATAACTCTCAAACTATTGCATTTACAGCATTTTGTTGCAATATGTTGTTCAGCTTCTTTGTCCACAGCTACAACATGGTCAGTGGTTTGGAAGTGTATCTCAATAGCTAAGCGAGTAATAACTACTTTGTCAATTTTTAATGATAACCATAATGAGTAAATGGCTTATATCTTCAAAAGTATTGTAGCTACACAATTTTGTTCCAATATGTTGTTCAGCTACTATCTCCACAGCTACAACATGGTCAGTAGTTTGGAAGTGTATCTCCATAGCTAAGTGAGTAATAGCTACTTTGTTAATTTTTATGATAACCATAATGAGTAAATGGCTTATATCTTCAAAAGTATTGCAGCTGCACCATTTCTCTCAAATATGTTGTTCATCTACTTTTTTGTGAACTGTAACATATTTACGTTTCACACCTGTTGCTCAATGTACAAGTGAGTAATGGCTACTTTATTGCTACTTTTACTGAAAATGTCAAAAATCCAAAATATCTCGCAAACCGTAAGAGATAGAGCAATTTCGAGCGAATTTTTGACCCACAGGGTAGTACAAGAGTATCCTATGCTAAGTGGAAAAAGGTTTGGTGAACTTTGGCCTACTTTTGAGTGAGTAATAACACTTTTTCCTAATATAATTATATGACTTATATCTGTCAAACTATTGCATTTACAGTATTTTGTTCCAATATGTTGTTCAGCTATTTTCTCCACAGCTACAACATGGTCAGTGGTTTGGAAGTGTATCTCCATAGCTAAGTGAGTAATAGCTACTTGGTCAATTTGGAATGATAACCATAATGAGTAAATGGCTTATATCTTCAAAAGTATTGCAGCTACACATTTTCTCTTAAATATCTTGTTCATGTACTTTTTTGTGAACTGTAACATATTTAAGTTTTACAACTGTTGCTCGATGTACAAGTGAGTAATGGCTACTTTGTTGCTACTTTTAGTGAAAATGTGAAAAATCACAAATATCTCGAAAGTCATAAGAGATAGACCGATTTCAAACAAATTTTTGACCCACAGGGTGGTACAAGAGTCTCCTGTCAAATGGGGGAAAATTTCAATTTCCCCCACTTTTGGCGGCCATCTTGGATTTTCGCAGAAAATGGAAAAGTGTCAATATCTCGAAAACCGTAAAAGATAGACCGATTTTGAGCGAATTTTTAATCCGTAGGGTGGTACAAGAGTGTCCTGTGGAAAGGGGGAAAATTTCAATTTTCTCCACTTTCGGCGGCCATCTTGGATTTTCACGGAAAATGAAAAAGTGTCAATACCTGGAAAACCGTAAGAGATACAGTGATTTCGAGCGAATTTTTGATCCACAGGGTGGTACAAGAGTCTCCTGTTTAAAGGAGGGCTCATTCATCTACTTTTGTGGGAGAGCTTTCACATGGTGAAGTTTCAGACCCGTAGATAATTACTCACCTACTCAAAATGAGTAAATGCTAATTATCTGTTAAAAGTATTGGAGATAGGCAATTTTTCTCAAATAACTCATTCATCTACTTTTGGAAGAGCTTTCACATGGTGAAGTTTCAGACCCATAGCTAATTACTCACCTACTCAAAATGAGTAAATTGGCTATCTGCAATACTTTTAGAGGTAATTTGCATTTACTCATTTTGAGTAGGTGAGTAATTAGCTATGGGTCTGAAACTTCACCATGTGAAAGCTCTCCCAAAAGTACATGAATGAGTTATTTGAGAAAAATTGGGTATCCGCAATAGTTTTTGAGATAATTAGCATTTACTCATTTTGAGTAGGTGAGTAATTAGCTATGGGTCTGAAACTTCACCATGTGAAAGCTCTCCCAAAAGTAGATGAATGAGTTATTTGAGAAAAATTGCCTATCTCCAATACTTTTAACAGATAATTAGCATTTACTCATTTTGAGTAGGTGAGTAATTATCTACGGGTCTGAAACTTCACCATGTGAAAGCTCTCCCAAAAGTACATGAATGAGTTATTTGATAAAAATTGGGTATCCGCAATAGTTTTTGAGATAATTAGCATTTACTCATTTTAAGTAGGTGAGTAATTAGCTACGGGTCTGAAACTTCACCGAGTGAAAGCCAAAAGTAGGTGAATGAGTTATTTGAGAAAAATTGGCTATCTGCAATACTTTTAGAGGTAATTCGCATTTACTCATTTTGAGTAGGTGAGTAATTAGCTATGGGTCTGAAACTTCACCATGTGAAAGCTCTTCCAAAAGTAGGTGAATGAGTTATTTGAGAAAAATTGCCTATCTCCAATACTTTTAACAGATAATTAGCATTTACTCATTTTGAGTAGGTGAGTAATTATCTACGGGTCTGAAACTTCACCAAGTGAAAGCTCTTCCAAAAGTAGGTGAATGAGTTATTTGAGAAAAATTGGTTATCTGCAATACTTTTAGAGATAATTAGCATTTACTCATTTTTAGTAGGTGAGTAATTAGCTATGGGTGTGAAACTTCACCATGTGAAAGCTCTTCCAAAAGTAGGTGAATGAGTTATTTGAGAAAAATTGGCTATCTGCAATACTTTTAAGAGATAATTCGCATTTACTCATTTTGAGTAGGTGAGTAATTATCTATGGGTCTGAAACTTCACCTACTTTTGGCTTTCACTCGATAAAGTTTCAGACCCGTAGCTAATTACTCACCTACTCAAAATGAGTAAATGCTAATTATCTCAAAAACTATTGCGGATACCCTATTTTTATCAAATAACTCATTCATGTACTTTTGGGAGAGCTTTCACATGGTGAAGTTTCAGACCCATAGATAATTACTCACCTACTCAAAATGAGTAAATGCGAATTATCTCTTAAAAGTATTGCAGATAGCCAATTTTTCTCAAATAACTCATTCACCTACTTTTGGGAGAGCTTTCACATGGTGAAGTTTCAGACCCATAGCTAATTACTCACCTACTCAAAATGAGTAAATGCTAATTATCTCAAAAACTATTGCGGATACCCAATTTTTCTCAAATAACTCATTCATGTACTTTTGGGAGAGCTTTCACATGGTGAAGTTTCAGACCCATAGCTAATTACTCACCTACTCAAAATGAGTAAATGCAAATTACCTCTAAAAGTATTGCAGATAGCCAATTTTTCTCAAATAACTCATTCACCTACTTCTGGGAGAGCTTTCACTTGGTGAAGTTTCAGACCCATAGCTTATTACTCACCTACTCAAAATGAGTAAATGCTAATTATCTCAAAAACTATTGTGGATACCCAATTATTATCAAATAACTCATTCACCTACTTTTGGGAGAGCTTTCACTCGGTGAAGTTTCAGACCCGTAGCTAATTACTCACCTACTCAAAATGAGTAAATGCTAATTATCTCAAAAACTATTGCGGATACCCAATTTTTATCAAATAACTCATTCATGTACTTTTGGGAGAGCTTTCACATGGTGAAGTTTCAGACCCGTAGATAATTACTCACCTACTCAAAATGCGTAAATGCGAATTATCTCTTAAAAGTATTGCAGATAGCCAATTTTTCTCAAATAACTCATTCACCTACTTTTGGAAGAGCTTTCACATGATGAAGTTTCAGACCCGTAGCTTATTACTCACCTTCTCAAAATGAGTAAATGCTAATTATCTCAAAAACTATTGCGGATACCCAATTTTTATCAAATAACTCATTCATGTACTTTTGGGAGAGCTTTCACATGGTGAAGTTTCAGACCCATAGATAACTACTCACCTACTCAAAATGAGTAAATGTGAATTATCTCTTAAAAGTATTGCAGATAGCCAATTTTTCTCAAATAACTCATTCATGTACTTTTGGGAGAGCTTTCACATGGTGAAGTTTCAGACCCATAGCTAATTACTCACCTACTCAAAATGAGTAAATGCGAATTACCTCTAAAAGTATTGCAGATAGCCAATTTTTCTCAAATAACTCATTCACCTACTTTTGGGAGAGCTTTCACTCAGTGAAGTTTCAGACCCGTAGCTTATTACTCACCTACTCAAAATGAGTAAATGCGAATTATCTCAAAAACTATTGCGGATACCCAATTTTTATCAAATAACTCATTCATGTACTTTTGGGAGAGCTTTCACATGGTGAAGTTTCAGACCCGTAGATAATTACTCACCTACTCAAAATGAGTAAATGCGAATTATCTCTTAAAAGTATTGCAGATAGCCAATTTTTCTCAAATAACTCATTCACCTACTTTTGGAAGAGCTTTCACATGGTGAAGTTTCAGACCCATAGCTAATTACTCACCTACTCAAAATGAGTAAATTTAAATTACCTCTAAAAGTATTGCAGATAGCCAATTTTTCTCAAATAACTCATTCACCTACTTTTGGGAGAGCTTTCACTCGATGAAGTTTCACACCCATAGCTAATTATTCACCTACTCAAAATGAGTAAATGTGAATTATCTTGAAAAGTATTGCGGATACCCAATTTTTATCAAATAACTCATTCATCTACTTGTGGCAGAGCTTTCACATGGTGAAGTTTCAGACCCATAGCTAATTACTCGGCTACTCAAAATGAGTAAATGCGAATTATCTCTAAAAGTATTGCAGATAGCCAATTTTTCTCAAATAAATCATTCACCTACTTTTGGGAGAGCTTTCACATGGTGAAGTTCCAGACCCGTAGGTAATTACTCACCTACTCAAAATGAGTAAATGTGAATTATCTCTTAATAGTATTGCAGATAGACAATTTTTCTCGAATAACTCAATCACCTACTTTTGGAAGAGCTTTCACACACGAAAATGAAAAATTGTGAATATCTCGGAAAAGCTATTTCTTCTCCTTTAATGCTCGGCGGGAGATACACACCGCGGCAGTGTCTCCCCAAAAATGGTGGCCGTTTTGAATTTTCCAAGTTTTTGCAAAACACAAAAATGCTTATATCTCGAAAACTGTGCTAGATGGAGCGGACTCAACAAAATGTTTTACCTGCTGGGTATCTCTGCAGAGTAGCCATGTCAATTTTCAAAATATTTTTGTCTCGCCAAATTTAGCGGACATTTTTAATTTTTTAATTTTTTTGCAAAACACAAAAATGCTTATATCTTGAAAACCGTGCTAGATAGAACAGACTGCGCTGACTTTGGTTGCCACAACAGTATAAGGCTAGAAACGAAGCATTTTCTTAATACTTTAGCACTCACCTTTATATCCTTTTCGGGATGCTTTGTTTTTGCTATGCAAAAACATTATTTTTTTTTTTTTGCGAGCGATCCTCTAGTTTCAATTTTTGTCACTTTCGGCGGCCATCTTGGATTTTCGCGGAAACTGAAAAAGTGTCAATATCTCGAAAACCGTAACAGATAGAGGAATTTCCAGTGAATTTTTGACCCACAGGGTGGTACAACAGTGTCCTATGCAAAGGGGAAAATTTTCAATTTAGTATTTCTTCCCCTGCGGTACTCGGCGGGAGATACATACCGCGGCAGTGGTCTTGTTTTTTATGAAACACTGCTTATTTATCAGAGAATATATGTCCTAAGAAGGGCAGAAGAGTGAGGAAGATAGAAGAGTCTGTAGAGCAGGTGTTGGTTCTGGGTTCAGATTTGTCCTGTCACCCAATCATGATGCAAATCAAAATATGAAACTAAAAACCAAAAGTAGCCTAAGCTTATGTAGCAAGTCTCTCTGATCTGTAGCTGACATCTTTGCTGTGACAAATGATGTTTTTTGTCAGCCATAGGGGGTTTATATAGTGTTGGATCGATCCCGACTCTGGATCCCGACTCCAGGAATCAATCCGTCTAGTCGGTGTGAGTTGATAGAAAATGGTCCAGTCATGTCGGTTTGTCACTGTGGCTTGTCAGGGTTTATTTGGCTTGTCAGTAATGGGTTTGCGGCTTGTCCTGGTAGTTTTCTGTCTTGTCATGAAGAAAATGATCCTGACCTCAAGTCAGGTCGGGATCTTGACCCAGACTAGCTGGTATGTGGTACGTCCTGTCAGGGAGATGTAACCTAACATTTTTGTGCGCTTTTTTGTGGTTTTCGTCCCCAATTCAACAACTTTTGCAAGCGACCCGAGTCGTAGTGTTGGTTATAGGGTTGGCTCCAGTGGAACATCCCTGTTACTCTTCAATCAAGGGTCAGGTGTCAACCACCATTCTAGACAAATGGTTACACTTGTAGTTAAACTTTGCCAATAATAGATAAAAAAATTAAATATTATTTATTTTTGGTTAACAAAAAAGGTGTAAACTTTGACATTATGTCCCACACTTTACTGTGTAATGCTATCACATGATAATTGAATAAAACTTGTCTTTAATAAAATTAAAAACTAAGCATCAGTTGATTTTCAATCCAAATGGTCAAGCCAAATGTTATTTTATTAGCAATGTTATAAGTCCTAAGTTATAACATACATGAACATGATTTCTTACAACACCAACAAATTTTTAGACTGGTAACCTTTAAAAAGCTGTATGAAAACCAGACAATGTGAAGGTCACTGTAGGAAATACCAGTCCCTTTATTGTTTATGGTGAGTAGAGATCCACACAGACCCAGCAGGTCTCTCTATAGTCTGGTTCCTGTACCACTTAACATTATCTGGTTCCTGTACCACTTGACATTATCTGGTTAAAATTCATGCAGAATTTGCATGCCATTTTAGTTGGATTCAACCGATGAAATCATGAGCAGTAAAAGAGGGGGCTCCTGGACTCCCCAATACCGAGAAGTGATTAGAAATTTCATCCTTTTTATCTCCCACCGGGCGGGAGATTATGAAATGATGCCTGTGTGTGCGTGCATGCATGTGTTAGTGTGTCACGCAGATTTCTCCAAAACTACTACAGCTACAAAAATTTTTTTAATTAATTATCCCAACGAATTTTTACACCCTTGAATTTTTTTTGGGTTTTATGGACTTAGGCCTAAAGATAAGGGAGTAATAGCAATTTTAGCTACTTTGAGTAAAGGACTCATAACTCATAACTATTGCAGTTACAGCTTTTTATCTCCTGCCCGGCTCGCCGGCGGGAGATTATAACTTGCACCATGTGTGTGTGTGCGTGTGTGCAAAAGTGTGCGTGAGTGTGTCACGCAGTTTTCTCTGAAACTACTACAGTTACACATTTTTGGTAAATTACTTGTCTTAATGAATTTTATGCTCTTCAATATATTTTTGGTTTTTGTTGAACTTTGGCCTACTTTTGAGTGAGTAATAGCACTTTTACCTAATATAATTATATGACTTATAACTCTCAAACTAATGCATTTACAGTATCTTGTTCCAATATGTTGTTCAGGTACTTTCTCCACAGCTACAGCAAGGTCAGTAGTTTGGAAGTGTAACTTTATAGCTAACTGAGTAATAGCTACTTTGTCAATTTTTAATGGTAACCATAAATGGCCTATATCTTCATTGTATTGCAGCTACACAATTTCCCTCAAATATGTTGTTCATCTACTTTTTTGTGAACTGTGACATACTTAAGTTTCACACCTGTTGCTCAATGTACAAGTGAGTAATGGCTACTTTAGTGCTACTTTTAGTGGAAATGTGAAAAAAATCACAAATATCGCGAAAACTGTAAGAGATAGAGCGATTTCGAGCAAATTTTTGTACATCCTATGCAGAGGGGAAAATTTCGCCACATTTGTCGGCCAACTTGGATTTCAGCGGAAAATAAAACATTGAAAATATCTTGTAAACGGTAAGAGATAGAGCGATTTTGAGCGAATTTTTGACCCACAGGGTAGTTTAGGAGTATTGTGCCTAAGGAAAAAATTTCAATTTTCGCCACTTTTGGCGGCCATCTTGGATTTTAGCAGAAAATGAAAAAGTGTGAATATCTCAAAAACTGTAAGAGATAGAGCGATTTTGAGCGAATTTTTGACCCACAGGGTAGTACAAGAGTATCCTGTCCAAAGGGGAAAATTTTCAATTTTCGCCACTTTTGACGGCCATCTTGGATTTTAGCGGAAAATGAAAAAGTGTGAATATCTCAAAAACTGTAAGAGATAGAGCGATTTTGAGTGAATTTTTGACCCACAGGGTAGTACAAGAGTATGCTAAGCAAAGGGGAAAAATTTCAATTTTCGCCACTTTTGGCGGCCATCTTGGATTTTAGCGGAAAATGAAAAAGTGTGAATATCTCGAAAACCGTAAGAGATAGAGCGATTTCGAGGGAATTTTTGACCCACAGGATAGTACAAGAGTGTCCTATGCAAAGGAGAAATATGTCAATTTTCGCCACTTTGGTGGCCATCTTAGATTTTAGCGGAAACTAAAAGAGATAGAGCGATTTGGAGCGAAGTTTTGAATCGCAGGGTAGTATAGGAGTATCCTGTGAGTAGGGGAAAACTTTCAATTTCGCCACTTTTGGCGGCCATCTTTGATTTTAGCGGAAAATAAAACATTGAAAATATCTCAGAAACGGAAAGAGATAGAGCGATTTCGAGCGAATTTTTGACCCGCATGGCAGTACAAGAGTGTCCTATGCAAAGGGGAAAAATTTCCATTTTTGCCACTTTTGGCAGCCATCTTGGATTTAAGCAAAAAAAAACATTGAAAATATCTGAGAAACGGTAAGAGGTAGAGTGATTCCGAGCAAATTTTTGACCCACAGGGTAGTACAAGAATATTCTGTGCCTAGGGGAAAAATTTCAGTTTTTGCTACTTTTGGCGACCATCTTGAATTTTAGCGGAAAATGAAAAATTGTGAATATCTCAGAAAAGGTATTTCTTCCCCTTTAATGCTCGGTGGGAGATACACACCGCGGCAGTGGTCTTGTTTCATTTAATTCACATTTTTGAAACTGTGGAACCTATGTTAAAACATCATTAGAAAAATAGAAACAATTTTTTTACAGAGCTTCTGCTCATTTCTGTTGTATTAAAATTCATGTAGAAATGGCACAGCAATCGCCAGTTAAATATTAAAGTGTTTATATTCATCAGTGCACCTGTAATTATGGCAGCCTTTTTTGTATTCTTTCTTCAAATGTGTACCTATTTTACTTATCATTAATACACAATGGTGAATAATAAAATTAACACCTCCCTCATTATACACATATGAACAAAAATATAGCACTCATGAATTGTAATTGTAATCAACTTTTATAAAACTTAATCTCCACTCAAAAGCAAACTCCTAGTCACCACAATATAGAAGATACCCACTTATTCTAATAATAATATTCTTCATTCTTGATATATTTTTTTGTATGTCATTCTGGAAACTTTCCTATTGTACAGCGAGTGTTATATTAGGACAGGCTGTCAATACATCCCACATGTTGTCAGAAGCAACCCACAACCACAGAATAGAGGGCAAACTAATCATTTGCTCCACTTGCTAGCCACTAGACTGTAATACTGTTACATGGTGTATGAGAGGTAATTCAATCCAAAGCCATGTCATTATCATGCATCAGATTGTCCTTAAAGGTCTGATTCCATATAGTCCAAACCTTATAGACTTATCACTCCACATTTCACTAACGCCCGCTCCGTGTACATTGATGGCTGTGATACATCTATAAGCTTTGGACTAGATATTGAAGGATATATTTAGAGGCCCCAACTTTAAAATTAACTAGTCAGGATAGAAAAGTGCCAAAAGTGCCCAAAAAGATGGGAAATTCAAATCCATCCCAAGCCTGGGGATCGGACTAGGAACTACCCAATTTGCCCGAGAACATATCTGGACCAATGCTGACTGAACTTGGAATCCCCTGTACCTTTGACCACAACCTATACAATTTTATTATGATTTAAAAAAGACTAGACTAATTTATCTGTTTTACAGAAAGACACAAGACCATCCAATAACTTGCCCAAATTGGATCTGCATGTGATTCCAGTGTGGGGCAAAAACATCACAGGACGTGGAGTGGTAGTCACAGTTCTGGATGATGGTAAGTAACTTATAGAGTTACCAGGTGTTTCCTCTGTTAATGCTGACTCTGTCCCTTTCAATGATGTTATTTGAAGCTTGTCCTTACATGCCATTTTAGCGGATTCAGATGGCCAGTCTTCAATCACTGATGCTGATTCTATTCTTTTCAATGAGGTGATCTGAAGTGTCCTTACACCCAACATTACCCACCACAGATTTGTGACTACAGATTCTACCTTTTCTTCCACAAACAAAAATAAATGTTGATCAGCAAGTAAATTACAGATCACTTGTCATATAAAGTTCCATCTGGATATCTGTATCTATAAGCATGTCTAGTTTCACTATTATACTGAGGAGATAGGGGAAGGAAGAAACTTCAGAGAAAGTTAACTGGGTCTCAGAAATAAATCAATTATTCTGGTACATCTAAGACTGACCAAAAATTACGATCTCTGTCATTTATGAGTTTTGTTTATCAAGTTTTATGTTTTAATGTTTTCCTTAAATTTAAGGGGTGTGTGTCATAAATGACACATTGCATACATCATTGCAAGCTTTGTATTTTTTTACCGTGTGCAGATTATATGTGATTTATTAGAGTTTAGAGTAGCTTTCAGCAAACTCTGTACAGTCAAGCTAGAGTAAGTAGATCTCTGTGAAAGAGAATTGATAAGTATAAGCCACTGTTTGATCACTAGAGGCCCTTTCCATTGAAATTTGCCCTGATACCTGGAATTCCCGGATAAGTAGAAGAATTCTTCTGGTTCCTTAAGATTTTACTTTTGAGGATTTCAGTACCAGTCCTAGTTGATCAAGTTGCTGTACTGTTATGCACTGTGTATATTGACAAGCAACTTAACCATCTCTCTCAAGTTGAGGTCAGGACCCATATTCACTAACATTGTTATTCTTGGTTTTATTCTTACAATTTTCACAGAAAACACCCATTTCAAAGAATAATTGTTTGAGTAGGAAAAAAATTTCTAAGGATAAAATTTTTTAAAGTCATGGGAATTTTTAGACTTCTAAAGGTAAAAATGACAAACTGGATGCTATAGGTATGTAGAAAGAAGGTAGCATAAGTATTTTACTTGTTCATCAACATGAAGTTATGATTAAATGTAGAGTCAATGTATTTACAAATTCACTTTTCATGGAAATGTTTCAGAGTTCTTATTCTTAACTTTGTCTTAGTCTGAGAATTTTTTATAAGAAAATGCTCATATTGCAAGAAGATTTTTACCCTAACAAAAAGCATGTCAGTGAATGTGAACTTAGTACCATAATTCCAACCCACCACCTCCGACATGGCAGGCAGGTGGGATAAAAATTGCTGCAGTTAAAGTCATGTGATGAGTTTTGGTCACTGTCCTTGATCTAATTTCATCATGTGATGTTTTTAAGAGTTTTAAATTAAAGGTATATGTACTTGATAATATCTTGTGTGGCCATGAAAATCCTCTGGCCTGTTCCTGGCTTTTACACTCCAAATTCGGACTTCTGCTAAATTTTGTCCCTGTGAACAATTTCTCTATTTAGAGACTAATTCTTAGTCTCTTGGAAATGCCCAAGTCTGATCAACTGGTGACAAAAGGCTTGGATTGACTCAGCCTAGGTCCAAGGTACGTCTGAGACCCTTTGTGAAACCAGCCCCTAGTGGCCCAATTCAGATCCAGATTATCTTGAAGAGGTCTCTGATATAACGTATTCCAGTAGTTATGCAAGCAGACAGATATACAAACAGGCAGAGAAACAAACAGATGCAATTACAATACCTTCACCTCTCCCCTTGAGTGGGCATGGGTAATAAAATTTCTGAATTATATGTGTGTATTTGACGATGTCTGCAAAACATTCATTCAAACTTTATGATTTTTCTAAAATTGTTCAAATCATTACTATTTGGATAATCTACATCAATTGAAGCCAGCCATCTCAGTTGTTTTTAACTAGAGGTAAATTTCCATAATTTTGTCAGTTGGTGTTTAGACTTTTCAGTGATAATTATTTGGTAATTCCATTGATGAGTTTATAATAGTTTAATGGAATCAAACATGGACTTTTATAGCACTTCAACTTAATAAAGACATTTGTGATGGTTCTATTGATGTCTAAAATACAAGCAAATAATAAATAACTTGAACAACCATCTAAAATATTACTCCGGGACCATTTATCTCTTTTGCCAGGGAACACCAAATGATTTAAAGCATTCTTATATTTCTTTTCCTTTATGTTTTCAGTTATACCAATAACAGTTGTCATTGATACTAGTATTAAATACACTTTTCCATTTATGAATTGCTGTAGTTTTAACAAAATTTTTCAAAAAGGTATTGCATTTTTTTGGAGGGGGAAAGGAGGAATTATGAAGTTGAAGTTTGTCTGTTGAAGTTTACATCATACCAAAATCATGTGGTCTGATTGTAATGTACACTGCTGGTGACACTAATACATATTTTTTTGCAGGCATAGAGTACAACCATACTGACCTGGCAGCTAATTATGTGAGTAAAACTACACATCAATCACCTGTAAAACCCAATCAAATTTTCGTTGGTCACACTTTTCCTGGTTTTTTTTTTAAAAATCATAACCAGAAAATCTCTTGCAACATAAAACCAGTTATCTGTCTGATAACTTAATTAATAAAATTTACCACAGGATGTGAAATGCACCAAATAAAATATTGTAAAATGTGAATTACTTAATATTCAAAACAAATTCACCAGCGCAGAATGTAAAATATCAAACTCTTTTTCTCAAGAAAATATAGTGTCTACAAGGTGAACATAACCTTATGATATAACTAACTCTTCAAATATACCCATCAACCTAACAAAACAAACATCAAGTTTTTAATCTAATTAAACTGCCTTGTGAATTTGTCAGACAAGTATTTTTATTTTTTGTTGTTGTTGTTCAAGCTTTAAAAAAGGATGTGATTTTATGATTTTCAAGTTTTAGATGAAGTTGCAAAATATTTTTCAAATGAGATTGGAGTAACTGTAGCTTCAACAGCAGTTAAATGCCTGTCAATAATTAGAGGGATTTGCTGATAGAGAACAGCTTGAAAAGAATGACATCTTAAACAATCTTCCAATGTATTTCTCCAAAAAACATTTGCCAACCTCATGAAATTATTCAAAATATTCAACCATGCTGAATCAACATTCTCTGTTTAATGTATGCCACATACATGGATATGGACAATGTTTTGGAAATTGAACTATCCCTTCTAGGACATCAGCACCTTAGAGGATGTTTTCATCCATTTCACACTCTATAAATGCTTCATACCACTACACATAATGCCCATTGTTTTAGGTAATTAGTCATTCTTTCAGTTTGGTGTCCGATTTTGCTAATGCTTAATATCCCAAGTTTCTGTGGCATTATGCATGACCAGGATACCAGTTTGTTGCAGGTTCAACTCCATACTAGTGTTGGTAACACTAATTACATTCCTTGGAAATGAAGGACACATGTTTAAAGTGCCTTGCTCAAGGGTAAAAACCTCTGGACCTGGTTGAAGATGTAACCCCATATCATCCTCTCAAAATACAACAAAATCTCTGTATGCAACTTGAATTCATTATTACCATATGCATTTCAGATAAATGTAAGATAGTCTGCATTCTACATTCAGGTCTTTTCTGGCAAATACTAGTATATCCTTTTGTATGAAACTGAGACTGACCAGTGAAAGAAACAAATCATAAAAGGACATGGTTTATTATTGTAATTAAAACACAAGTAACAATTCAACAATATTCTTAATCTTACAGATGTTCTCAGAAATTCTCTGAAGAAACTTGTGAGTGTAAGAAAAATTCCAAGAATTTCTAATTTCCGGTTAAATTTTAAAATAATAATTATAGTGAAAAATCGGATATCATGGCCATGTACAAAACAGGCACTATTAGTATTTTACTTGTTGGCCTGCATAAAGTTATTGCATTATTAAAAATATTTATGAAAATTCATTTTATGACAATTCTTAGAAATGCTATGAATTTTTCTTTCTATTTCTAAAACGGCTTAATTTGTAAACAAAGTCTTATGTTTTTATTATTTTAAGTTGTGACTTCAAGTATGATCAACAGGGTCCTATGTTCTAGTGTCAAGAGTAGTTAAAATGCAACCATATTTACAGTCACAGAGAGCTAAAGCACTGGAAGTTTCATAAAATAGGATCATTGCTGGACCTAAAACCACCTTGTTTTGAGTTTGCACCCTGGCAGCTTTGTTCGTTTCTGGAGGTTATAACACAGATTCGCAGTAGTATATTGATATGTTTAATGAAAAATAAGTAAATTTTATTGTTTGGTGGTATATATAATTTTTTTATATCTTTATTTTATTCTTTACAATAAATGTATATGTGTTACAAACAAGGTGAACAGACATAAATAAATTCAGGTACATTCTGTTGAGCACTAAACACATTACTTGGGTATAACTTAAACTTGTATGCGCCATTAACAATAATATATTTGGTACATCAATAATTTGAGCTGCTTTTGGACATATCTTAATGTTGTAAGGGTGTCAAAGGTTACATAGAATTTTTTTAATGAAATGAAAATGAAATAGAAAAAAAAGAATAGTGCAGTAAAAGGAACAAAATAATATAAAGGTCACATTTAGCTTTCACAGTGGAATTTGAGATTCTCAATATAATTACATGTATTATGTAATAATTTTATTTTGACTGCAGATCAAGGTTCAATTCTCACATCTTAAACAATGCCATACTTTATAGAACGTCAAGTGGATGCTTTCGAGCCCAAAGATACATGAATTCTCCCCAACTTTTCTAAATACACCTCACTGTCTTAAATGGAATTTTTCTCTTTCACCTGAATGTGTGAATAATAGATTTATGACTTTGATGGCTATTTATGGGTCCATATATGTTTATGTGACTTTAACGACTTTCCAGGTAACTACCATTAGCCTAGATTCAGACATAAAAGAATATGGACCTTTTAATATTAAGCGTGAGCTCTTAATGAGGCCCGCCCATCTAGAGAGCACTTTTTTTCATCTTTTTTTGGTCTCCAGACTTTCATGAATTGTAGCATAGCATGATGAGAACCTGTTTCACCACTGAAGTTAAGCAATGAGCTACATTAAAACTTGGATGGGTGACCGCCTCAGTGCACTCCTAGTGTCTCTGATCGTTTTGCAGCTCGCACAAGTTTACTGAAACCCCCTTCGGCCTTGTATATTAATCATATCCCTTATGTTGTATTACTGGGGTTCTCATGATTTGTAAATGCCATGAAATCAGTTATTGATTCAATTCAAAATGCTTTTGAAAACAAAAGCAATGTACCAGTAATATACTGCATAAATTGAAAAAAACTCACTGGGTATTAATTTTAGCTATACTAGCTGCTGAGCTCGGACAGTGATAATTTATTTTGGGTAAAATTTTAAAACTGTATTCATCCTTGTTGGAGGAAGTGACATCAGTGTAAATCCTGCTTTTTCATTTAAATTTCTTAATTTTTTTAAATAGATAGGGTTACTTTCTAATTACAAGATACAACCAGAAATCTATATCATAATTAATTGGGAGATCACTATTTTTAAATTATAATTGGTCTCTCTTATAATTGTAAGATAACACTAGTACTAATATACCATTTACAGGGTAAGTCTTGCTTACAAATAACAGATATACTTATCATGATGAGATAGGGACCTTAAGTAGTAATTGCAAGATAAAAGATTTTTTGTTTGACCTGTTTAGGCTTCAGGGGTCGATTTCACAAAAGGACTTAACCCAGACTTAGACTTAAATTGAAGACTTTTGTCTTAAAATGAGGCTAAGTCTGTGATCTTAGACTTGGAGGATTTCACAAAGCTGCTAAGTCTAGGCTTTGGCTAAGTCTACCCAAGAGTGCATGGGCTTAACTTTTGTAAACAAAGGCTTTTTCTCACTTCAAAATTTAAAATGCTTGAAAATAAAGAATAAATATATAGAACACTGCCCTAAATTATTCTTTGGACATATCTGTGTGATTATAAGGTTTCCCATTTAAAAATACAACATTTTTCAAAGATAAAATGAGCTAAACAAGGGATATATGTTACCACTAAAATATTTTGAGTAGAAATAAAGGGTCATATGACCTAGAAAACCACCGTGGTTATATGACAAGCTAAGTCACCCTTTGTGAAATCCATTTAAGTCCAGGACTTGGCAAAGACAAAAGACTCAGATTTAAGTCCCTGACTTAGCCGGTCCCAGGATAATTGTGTCCAATACTTTCATTTCAAACAATACAGTTCTTGCCAAAACATATTTCTGATATGCTGAGCTTATCCTTTGAAGTTTGAAGCCAAAATTGTAGGTTTTGACTTTTTTCTGATCATTCAAGACCAGCCTTGTAGAAATGCGTCACTCTGAAAATAAGCCGGGTTGTGAAATCTGAGGTAATGAAGTCTAGTTCTAGGAACAATTAGACCCCATATCATTTACAGTCGTAAAAACCATGGCTAAACCAATTAAATAATGACAGAATATCCCACTGACTTCTAATTGTTACAGTATTAAGAAAATGTTACCTTGATGATATTTAAGCCAATTTTCTCACCTACACAATCTTCTGAGGAAGAGCTTTTACAAGTAATGTACAGTAAGGCATGTTAAATTTACCACTGAACAAACTCTTTAAATTTACTGAACATTGTTAAACCATTAAAATGGTGGTCCTCTGTCATTGGGTCCTATCCCCAGTGGCAGGTTAAAGAACCTCAAGGACGTTGATAAATGATCATCCTTGAGCTTCTATCTTCCAGTTAGGGGAATGTCAGTTACTTGTGAGTTGGGGCTGTACCTGTACAGTTGGATTGGTTAAATAGCGCTTTGAGTCCTGTAGTATATGGAGATATTGAGCTGAGTATAAATACATAATAAATAATAATAAATAAATAAATAAATTTTCTTAAGTTTTAGTAGTTAGTGACAACATCAGACTATACATCTTATGTGCTGAAGAATTTCCATGAATATTGCCTCCCATTGCTTAAATTTTTAGGGATGGCCCTAGTACCAGTCCATGGTGCAATATTCTGAAGATATCATTGTCTGTAGGACATAAGTTGCTGGTTTTATGGCAAAATTACAAGAAGATGTGATAAAATGTTTCAGGAGACTTGTAAAATAATCTAATTAAACATAAATACACTCTTAATATTAATGAGCTGTAGATAAATAAAATTTTGAATATCATAAAACTTGAAGTAGCAGTTCCACTTTGTTGAATAGCATTTTTAAACAAAAGCTTTGCACAATGTGGGCCATAGTACAGTAATGAAGCATACCTGTTCTTTAATGTCAATTTATAATGACGTTTAATGCAATGTCATGTAAAATTATGAAGCTGTTACTTAATAAGGCTATATCGCTGTGATAATTCAAAGAGAAACAGCAACTGTTGTAACGTGGGTGTTTAGAGCTTTCTCAAGTAAGTGCAGGAGACAGGTACAAATAATGGGACAGCAGACACGATAAAAAACACACAGGAAAGTCATTTGTTACTTAATGCTAAAAGGTGACAGAATGTCTTACTTTAACTCACTCACTTTAAAACAAGTTTCACCTGGGAGCAATTCTGATATATTATTCATCAATACATTTACACTATCACCTTTAAAAGGTTCTTTTTTCACTTCATGGCATGTTCTACAATAAATCTCCCCTAGTGTGACAAGAACATTAATCTATATAAAATGTACGTAATGGAGATGTTTTTGGGGATTGAAAGCAACTCCTATTACATGTTAAATATATACTGAGACATTAGATTAAAAAAGAATGAGTTGCTTTAAAAATTTTACTATGGTGACTTTAATGTGTTATATCTTGTATTCTTGTGTTCTGCTGTTTGGTATGATATATTCACACTATTTAAAATACATGCATTAGTTTCGGTTTTACTGGTTTCTATTTCAAACAACATTTTTAAGAGTACAAATTGTCCATCTTGTCTGAAAAAGTCAAGCAAAATACATTTATTTTCACTTTTTACATTTATTTCAGTTGTATTTCATAAAACATTAGCATTACAGCTGAAACTTGTAAAATGGCATCTCAAGGAACACACATTTTTACTTAACCAGGATTCCTAGATAACACAATAAAGCTATAATCCACATGAATAGGTTTGTACGTATGAGGACCATACATCGGAGTGTAGAAAGACATATTTGCTACCTTTTCCCTGTTAATTCTGAGTGGACTTTTGAATGGAGATAAGGTTAAGCACAAGTTCTAATTAGGTACAATCTGCAGTCCATTTGTTCAATGGAAGTCTGTCAATGAGCCTTAGAGTTTAAGAAAAACATTTCTTTAAATTTAATCCCAGTTGTATTGAGATCTTGGATAAGATTCAAACATTTCTTCCTATGGTATTTGAATTATTTAAGCTTTGCTTGAGTGTTGAACTTGGTTGAGTGGAATTATGAGAGTGCCATAAGGTTTTTTATTATCTGATTTCAGCTTTTATAGAAACTATACATTATATAATTATGAAGTCTAACTTTGGCCATCTGAGTAACAATAATTTATATTTCTATCATCAAAACAGGAAAGTTCCAATGTTTACACTTTATCATAAATTCTGCACATTCCAATTATGAAGTTATCTAAGCTTCATTCAGATTTTAGCAGATTGGAAGGTGTTTCGTGTGTGAAACGAATTACAGTTGACAAGGATTCGCTGCATTGAACATGTATAATACAGGTTCTCATTTGCCTCCCACCTCTGAGGTCGGCCGTTCAAACCCCGGACCTTATGTGGGAAAGTTGAGAGTTGCTTACCGATGGTCGGCAGTTTACAGTACAAAAACTTGCCCAACTGTATGTACTGGTTTCCTCTGGTACCAAAACCACCTGTCGTGATATGACCTGTACAGTGTTGAAAGTGACGTAAAACCCCAAATAAACAAAACAAAGTGAGCCATTCACCACACTTCTCATTGCTTTCAGTCAGTACAGTGACATCATGTTATGGTAGATAAACTACACAGTATCAAAAACTTCTTATCAGACGATATCATATGCAAGCTATTTGCTTTACTGATTACTGTGAATATTTTCTTTCTTAGTAACTTCATTAACATTCTCATGGTTGAACAGAAACATAAAATGCCTCTAAAATAGAAAAAAAATTTTAAAAATACCTTTGATCAACCCCACTTTTGGTGTCTGCAACTACAAATTGATTTTTTAGCAAAAAGTCAAGACACAACTCATATTTTAAATAAAAGCTGGTTAAATATTTGAGGTAATCAAAATTAATTTGTAGGATGCAATTTTGTGAGAAACAACACTCCATAACTATTACTAAGTACATGTATATATATTAAGTAGAAATTTTCAACAAGAAGAAAATATCACCTATCTATAATTTTTTAAAACTTTGCTGGAATTAATTTTCAGTAATGATTACTTTCTGCAAGATAGATAAATACAGATTTTGATTTTTCACTGGCAATTAATTATCATTTACATAAAAAAGCTACACTTACCACCAAGGAAAAATTTCTCTCAAGCAGTATACATTGTTTTCTAACCTAATGGAATATACATTTGCTAGTAAAAAAAAATCAATATTTCAAGTATAATGCACACATAAATATGGTTTTGCCACATATTATAATTAATATGTTTTTTTTGTATTTTTTGCCGACAACACATATATTGAATAAAATACACAGATTTTCCAATGATTTGATGATTAATTGCAATCTACAGATGTCACATGGTTCTATTTGATCAGCAGACTAACTTCAGATGAATCTTGTATATTTTTGAAAGGTCTTGGAATAAAATGGTTTTCACTGTTGGAACAAAACCCTTGTGTCAACCACTTGTGTATTGTAGCAATCCCATTCTGGAGTTATATGATATTATCAGTATATATATATGACAAGAGCAGTCAGAGAGTGCATAGCCCCGATAAGGGCCAACACTTCCAATATTGCTTACGAATGCAATGGTAAAAAGCCCTTTAAAAATTCCTGGTTCCAGACAGTGATCTGGATCACCTAAAAATCTAACCATCTGTTCCTTGTATTATTATTAACATTTCCTGAAAGTTCATCAAATCTGTCCCATGTGACCAACAAAATAATATTAATACATGTATATCATCCTTGGCTTGAGGCTAGGTTCTTGATTATCCTATGTAGTTTGCTACCAATCAGACAAATCAAAAACTTCTCTGGTAGAGTAATTAATGACCAGTAGGTTGACACCAAGGATGACTTCAGCATAGAATAAAGGCATTGTCTAAGAAAAATTTTACAAACTAAAACCATTTGTAAAAACAAGGCCAAAAACTGTTTGGATCTACATGTGCAAGCTGCAAAGTGATCAGAGACACGAATAGTGCACTAGAATTTAAAAAACTCTGGCAACAAAAAGAAATCTGAGTCAGATACATACCTCGCCTAGAACTCAGACGATCACTAATCCAAGTACTAATATAGACCATTGCTGCTTTATTTCAGTGATAAGACTGGTACTTATTATATACTCTACCACATTTCATGTAAGTTCATTGACAAAAAAAAGTGATCTATAAAAGTGCAAACTTTGCTAGCACTGGTGTTTAAAACTTTCTAAATTTTAAGAAGTTTATATAAAAGGTCTAATGTACCAAAAAGAGTGGCTTTTAGACACCACAGAGCTGTGTTTTGGTGTCATAACCCTTTAAAATTATGTAAATACACTTAGCCACAAATTATCATAAATACTATAAGTTTTTACCAGACTTGATCTGGCATACAGGTGCAAATTACCATAAATAGTATAAGTTTTTACCAGACTTGATCTGGCATACAGGCCTATAAGGGGTTAATTAATCTTAATAAATTAAATTTCTTATCTTCTCATATTCTAAAGATTAAAAAATTATATACCCTTGGCACTATGCAAATAAATTTCATTCATTCTTGCATAAGACATGGCTGTAGTAAACTTAATTTTCATTTGAAATGAAATTTATATCTGCATACAATGAAGTTGGTGCTTGTGGTCACTCATGAAAAATCGGAACACTTTGTCTTTCATTGCCCACTGTATAACAACATCAGAGCTGATATCATTAACTGGTTCAATATTTTAGTATCTTAATAAATTCTTTTGAGATTTTGTTAAATGCCAGTGAGTAACCTAACCTGTGCTCAAGATTTGTTTATCTTTAAGGCAGCTAAAAATTATACTGCTACATCTTAAAGTTTCTAAAGAGACTACATCATATTATACTTTTGTGCTATCAGTGAATTTTCATTCAGTGTAACTCAAATTTAGGTATTAGTGGAATCTGTTTAGAGCTCCCTCCTAACAAAAATCGGTTCTAGTAAATATACAGAGTCTGTGTGTTGATATATTTGATGACTATATCTTGTTTACGTCAATCTTCAGTTGAAAGTTAATGTATTTTTTCTACACTTTTGCAGGATCCTCTGGCAAGTTATGATCTCAATGATGATGACAATGACCCTTTTCCACAATACGATGAAGAGGATTTTAACAAGTAGGTTTAACCATAGTCTGTAAGTTAAGTAATAAATTAATTTCCAAATGCTAATCTTTGTTATTTTCTTCTACTTTTTAATATTTAATTTAGCTGCAAGTAATTGGCTTTCCTCTCATTTAACATGTTGATATATTTAAAACCCTTTGACTAGAATTCCATTAAATAGGATTCTCTTACAAGAAAAAAATTTATAAGGTTCTGAGAGCACTGTTTCCATTGACATTTTCCCCTCTCTTTGAAATTTCTGGTAAAGTTGAAGTATTTTTCTGATCCCTCAGGCAGGTGATTCTTACTAACAGCGTCATGACTCAATAATATGAATCTTATGCAAATTATGTTTTTCAGTCATAGACATTAAACCCTTGTCTCCTTTAGTTTCCCCTCACAAACTTTATTTTGGTTCTGCCCTTCTGATAGATCTAAGGTCTATGAAACTGAAAAGTTTTGATTGCGTTACAGAAATTTTATTAAATTGCACTTTTGGTGTGTGTAGAGGTGTTATCAACAAGAGTCAACAAATCGAACATGTCTGTAAGGTATTTCATATATTCTGTGTGACAGTGAAGGCCACTATAAAACCTTATAATTACAGCAGTGATACGTAGATTAATTATATGCGGCACTCACATTACATATGAGTAGTTGTTATTGCCCTTTAACTCTTCAACTTTTGATTTTTTCACCAATAAGGTTTACCATTTGACTACTTTGGAGCATGATTCAGTGTTTCAGTTATTTTTTTTTTATTTTAAAATAATGTGATAGATCACATGTATCTTTTATCTTATTCTGGCCATCCAATTGCCACACCCCATCTGGATTTATTTTGGTAATGATGGCATATGCTAACACTGATGTTACACTTTTACTTTTAGATGTTATGGTTCCAATACCATTTCCACTAATTTACAGAAAGAAAAAAAATACATAAGCTGGCTCTACTTGGACAAAAACATGAAGTATACAATAGTAGCCAAATATTTAACAAGTTTGGTTTTTTTTTGGCTTTTGTAGTGAAAGCTGTATATATTTTTAAATATGCTAACCTTTAGGTTACATGAATTGTTGAACTAATTTTACAATACCCAAAGTAATGTGTGGGCAGTGGGATGAATATTGTTTGGCAAAACAAACTGATAAACCAATTTCATCTGATGCATTGTTTATTGTGAATCCAGAGACCACCAGATTGTTTAGTCTTCATTTGCAATGAACTGCAGTTATTTTGCATTGTACAACACCCATGCACTGGGTCAGTATCATCTTCTGAAAAACTTACACAACAAAATAGTTACTCTGTATATTTTTATCATCTTCAGATAAGATAAGATTAACATAAAAGAAAGATATTTGTGTTATTACTCTTGATTGGAAACTTGGTCTGTGACCTGATGTCTGGGTTCAAAGTTATTTTTCCTCAGAAGTTATTTTTACATGTTATTGTCATTAAATTTGCTGTTATTGGATCCTGTGTGAAATTAATTAAATTGAAATAAAAATCATCAGTCCATGAATTAGTAACTTTTACAAATTAAAATACTTTCATTGGCATTCTAACATCAAATAATTCAGAACATCATATTTATAATTTTTTATTTTGCAAATAAAAGTACCCTTTTTAATTTTAGTACTTTTTTTTCCGATGGCATGTTTTGAAAATGATTGCAGATATACTCTGATGTTTAAATGCAACTTTAGACTGCAAAGTAACAATATGAAAAAAAACGACCTTTCAAAATAGCTGGCTTCAAACCTTATACCCTTGTCTTACCTTAACCCCAATTTCATAATTTATGGTTAAAAGACAGTTGTAATATGATATAAAATTGCCAAAAATGGCAAGTAAATTCTCCAGTTATACATTTATTTTGTGTTTTTTTTCATAAAAGTTCCAGCACCTCCTCTAAAACTAGATCATCCCCCCCCCCCTTTAAAATAGTGTCCTGTTTATGTAATAGGCAAACACAATTAGCTCTTCTTACACCTGCACCACATCTCTAAGGTCACAGGTTCAAACCTCATCCATGACCTGAAGTGGGAAATTGGTAGTTACTAAAATCACTAAAAGTTTGGTGACATATACTTTTTATACTGTGTACCTAAAATTGTTAAATAACTTTCCTACAACAGTCAAAGATATTGACTCCCTTGATAATTTTAAATACTTACCTTCATGCTATTGACACTGGTTCATTTTTTAATATCTTTTAATTGTTTCCCTGGACGAAAGTCAGTGGAT
This sequence comes from Sabellastarte sp. h YS-2021, assembly GCA_964017235.1. Classification (NCBI taxonomy): domain Eukaryota; kingdom Metazoa; phylum Annelida; class Polychaeta; order Sabellida; family Sabellidae; genus Sabellastarte; species Sabellastarte sp. h YS-2021. The sequence goes on along the minus strand of OZ024928.1, from coordinate 153,976,481 downwards.
ACTTCAGTTTTGGCATGGTCACTCCACCATCACCACAGAGATATCCTTCAGACATGAGAACTGAAAAATTGATTTACATACAGCCTTTCAAATTGGGTTTGTGGACTTGGAGCCTATTGTTTTTTTGCTTATTATTGTACACCTATTTAAGGCTTTGATTTGTTAAAAGTATTTTATAACTGACTAGTAATGATCAATAACAAAAGTTTCTCATGAACAGTGTATTACATCACAGAATTATGAACAATTAATACGCTATGTTTCCCTCAACCTCTACTAGATGTTGTAATATGACTCATAAAATCTGATAAATATGTGATTTTAAATCCAACCTGATATGACCTTACCAACATTTCCCTTGTCTCTTCTATAAAGCGATATGTCACATCAATTGAGACTATATTTAAGACTGAAATGTTATGTTTGATTTCTATTCACCAGTTTCCCACTAAGCTTATTCATAAACTGCAGCATAGAGTCAGCTGAATTCCTGTGTTTTATACACATCCTGAAAATAAGAAACTATATGAATAATCAGAGCCTTGACCTATTTATTTCAACAACTAATGTTATACCCACCTTTCTGAGCTTATTTGTATGTTCTAGTTTGGATTAGTAAACTGATACATAATTGTAAATGAACAAGCCTTTAACTTCCCGGAAGTCTCACTGACTACAGTGATAAAACTTGCTGTGTAGTCTAAAATGGCACTCATTTCTGGTCTTGGCTTCAAGAAAGTTTAGTGGAAGCATGTGGAAAATCCTGAAGATCTCTACCAAAACTACATTAAATATTGATATAAACATTGTAAAACATTTATCCAAGAATTGCCTTTTATATTGGACACCAAAGTGGTTGATTCGTCTTAAGAAGGTACAATTATTAGTACATCTTTATATTTCTGAAGAATGTAATTTGTCAATAATGAGATTCGGGCACACTTATGTCTGAACCACTACAGTTGTCAAAATAGAATGCATAAATCAGAATTGTGAAATTTACCACAGTTTGTGAAATTGACCAGTGAAAACCCCTACCCTTCTGTTCTCTCTAACCCCTAACCCTCTAGCCCCCTAACCCTAACCCAACCCCTAATTCTTTACACATTTGTGACTGTTGTGACTCTTTTGGAGATATGGTAGCCTCTGAAGACAAATTGGTGCAAATTTGGACTATTTTGTCCTTGTTTTGAAGAGTGCCCACTAGGTTAAATGTTAATGACTGTGGCAAGTTTCTCACAGGTACATAGTTTTGTGTTTATTCTGATTTGTTTTAAAGTCATAGTACTTATTATCTTTGTGTTTACAGACATGGAACAAGATGTGCAGGAGAGATTGCCATGATGGCAAACAACCAGAAGTGTGGTGTGGGTGTAGCTTACAACTCCAAAATAGGGGGTAAGTCAGCAAAAACTCTGATATATGTATCAATATATTATACATTTCTTAGTCTATGTTTAGATTATTTGTACTTTTGATCTCACCTGATGCAAAATTGGCACAAACTTTGGCTGCTTTGTATTATACGTCCTCTTCAGTGGTGGCTCCCAGTGGTGAATTTCATATCTCTCACCCTATGGAATGTTTATAAATTTTTCACATGGACTCAATCATGTTTGAGAAAAGCTTATGAGAACTTTGGTACATGGGAAGTGGTTTTAAGCTTATACAATTTAGCCTGCATGTACATTGAAATAACTTTAACTGGTACAGTTTAAATTTAAGTGGAAGTCAGTTTCAGGTTGTTAAATAATTTCTATATTATTCAATGTCTGTATTAATTGATTAGGGTTAGCAATATATCTGTTGTCAGTTTCAGTTTTTTACAATAGATCACCATATAATACTTGCAAAAATAATAATACAAGTACTGAAATTACTATTTTTCATTTAAATCCTAGTAGTTTTGTGTTATGTATTATTGCAATTTATTGGTTCAAGCTAATTACAATTTTCATGCTAAGATATGATTATATGTATGTAATTTTTTGGAAAATGAAACATAAATTGGCTTTGATGTAAATTTTCATTTTCTGCCACAAAATGATACATGTACTTATATTTTTATGTCATAACATAAAAGTCAAAGCAAGTCATGATAAGTTTATATAAAATTTAGCAGGATATTCTGTGTAGAAATGAATGGAGTTTAGCAGCCCCACAGCGGAATTTTTCATCTTCTGTAAATACAAATGAAACATTCAGTATTAGTAATTGTAGATGTATAATTTCTGTCAGATATTCTTTATAAACTCAAATCCATGCAAAATGTCTAACACCTTTAAAAGCATAACATTACTATTGCACTTGCTGTACATTAATTAAGCATCCCTGAAAGGGCGCTTCTTTGTTTTCGCCTCAGTTTCCTCGCCGCCACCGCCGCCGCATTATGGTCTCCCTTGAATATCTCCTTTATTATTAGAGGGTTTCAAACCATATTTGGCAGTTATATACCTTAGGCGTGGGAAAATTTTTCTGCATGCTTAAATTTGACCTTTGATCACATGATCAAAAACTATTGTTTGAAGTACACCCCCCCGTCATCACAGTTCAGGAAAAACTAGATGTTACAGAGCCTTATAATTTGACACACCTGTTTATACTATCGAAAACGCGAGCTGATTAGATTTTGGGAGCAATCCCTTGAAAAATGTCTCATTTTGAGTGATTTTCTGACACCTTCCAATCTGAAAGCCTTAAATTTAGGCCAACCCCCCTATTATCTTCTTAATTATTGCATTTAGAGCTATAAAATGTACTGGGAGGTAATAGGAAACCATATGTGGAGAGTCTAAATAGCCGGTCAGTTTTACCCCACGGCCCCCCTTATGGGTCAAACTGGGGTCATAAAATAGCTGATTTTGAGTTTTTGCCTTATATCTCCTTTATTGTTGCTTTTATAGCTTCAGAATGTATTAAGAGGTATTGGGAAAGCATATATGGAGAGTCTAAATAGCCGGTCAGTTTTACCCCCTGGCCCCCCCTTATGGGTCAAACTGGGGTCATAAAATAGCTGATTTTGAGTTTTTGCATTATATCTCCTTTATTGTTGCTTTTATAGCTTCAGAATGTATTAAGAGGTATTGGGAAAGCATATGTCGAGAGTCTAAATAGCCGGTCAGTTTTACCCCCCGAGCCCCCCTTTATGGGCCAAACTGGGGTCATAAATAGCTGCTTTGGAGTTTTTGCCTTATATCTCCTTTATTGTTGCTTTTATAGCTTCAGAATGTATTAAGAGATATTGGGAAAGCATATGTGGAGAATCTAAATAGCCGGTCAGTTTTATCCCCCAACCCCCCCCCCCCCCCCCCTTATGGGTCAAACTGGGGTCATAAAATAGTTGCTTTGGAGTTTTGCCTTATATCTCCTTTATTGTTGCTTTTATACCTTTAAAATGTATTAAGAGGTATTGGGAAAGCACATGTGGAGAATCTAAATAGCCGGTCAGTTTTACCCCGCGACCCTCCCCTTATGGGCCAAACTGGGGTCATAAATAGCTGCTTTGGAGTTTTTGCCTTATATCTCCTTTATCGTTGCTTTTATAGCTTCAGAATGTATTAAGAGGTATTGGGAAAGCACATGTGGAGAATCTAAATAGCTGGTCAGTTTTACCCCCCGACCCCCCTTTATGGGTCAAACTGGGGTCATAAAATAGTTGCTTTGGAGTTTTGCCTTATATCTCCTTTATTGTTGCTTTTATACCTTCAGAATGTATTAAGAGGTATTGGGAAAGCACATGTGGAGAGTCTAAATAGCCAGTCAGTTTTACCCCCCGACCCTTCCTTATGGGTCAAACTGGGGTCATAAATAGCTGCTTTGGAGTTTTTGCCTTATATCTCCTTTATTGTCGCTTTTATAGCTTCAGGATGTATTAAGAGGTATTGGGAAAGCATACGGCGCAGCTTTGTGCATTCTTAGCTTTACAGCATGCTTATTAAAACCACAAAGCATTTTAAACTTTAAGGGACGCTTCGCTTTTGTTAGCAAAAGCATTCCTCTAGTTTCAGTTGATGCTATTTAGTGCTACTTCTTAGGCAGCCACCTCTGTGTGGGTTAGACTCCCACAAGTGACAATATTCTGAGCACCTGTCCCAATATGACCCTGGCTGTTGAACAGGATGTAAAACCCCAACTTTGACTTTGCAATATATCTCTGCTTTATAGTTCTTCATTTGTCAGCCCATTTGATGGAATATCACACTACATATATCACTATATAGCAGCATAGTTAACTATATTTTGTAAAGACTGTTCACTCACTTTGTATCAGTGTGACTTACTACCTGTACAGGTATTCGAATGCTGGATGGAGTTGTCACTGACCGTTTAGAAGCTCATGCCCTCAGCTTTAACCTGGGTCACATTGACATTATGAGTGCATCCTGGGGACCAAATGATGATGGTGGCACTGTGGAGGGACCAGGAGTGCTAGCTACTGCTGCTTTTGAAGATGGCATCAAAAAGGTGACAAAGTTATTTTGCTTTCTGGATACATATACTCACGAATAACAGCAAATGTCAAGGTTGAGGTTTTACAACAGTTTAGGTCATATTAGTATCAGGCCTTATTGCATTCCACTATTATCACAGAAAGCGTATGCCAGAAACATGCTATTGCTTCCAACATAACTTGACACAAGACTCAATCTACATGTATAAAGTTTATTCAAATGTTGGTTGTTACCAGTAACATTCCAGTTGTCTACCATACCATAAAAGGTGAAAATGATGGTAGCTGAAGTGACAATGGACATAAATTAATTGATTTTGAGAATTTCCTTATGTAAACTTATAGATTTGTGCCAAGTTGGTGCTGATTCCAAGTAGAAATTATATTATTGCCTCTTAAAAACACTATAAAAGGTTAAAAAAAAGTTTATCAAACCTGCACTTGTGCCAATGTATATTTTAATAAAACAAGCATAGATAAGATTTTTTTGTCCAAGTTGTGCCAAGATATTGTGTATAGCAGTCTATGATCTGTTTTTCCAGCATTTTAAGGGATCACAAATCCCCCTCTCTACTCTCCCTCAGTGTATTTTCATGGAAAGGTTATGAATAAAAAACTCTATATAATAAAAGAACTTCATAATTAAAATTGATGGATGATAATGAGAATACCGGGACCTTTCTGTTCATTCTGACCATGAACATTCAATGTAGATGAGGCATTTTGTAAAATATGAGACATTTAAGGAATGAATGTGATTATCTTGAATACATATGTAACACATAAAATAGGGCTTCCACCTATTTTCTTACACTGCTTTTATTCATATTGAGTAGTTCTTCTGTTAACACCACATTTATCATTCTATTTATCTCTCAATTACTAATCCCAGGCCCAATTTCACAAAGTGTCCTAAACTTAGCCAGTCTTGAAGTAAGTCTTGGTCTTAAATCTGAGCTTTTTGTCACATCCAAATTTGGGGTTGCAATGGATTTCACAAACAGTGACTTAACTGTTACAAAATTAAGACTGAGTTGCCATTTAACCACAGTGGTTTCTGTCGTATGATTTTTATATACCTCTATTTCAGCTTAAAAAAAGTTTTAAAACTGCTGTTGACCATTGCTAGGTATATCTTATTTTAGAAAATATAATATTGTTATAGTTAAGCACATAGTACACTTGATTATAAGTAGAAAATCACACACAATTAAAAGTACTTATATACTAACCAATTATTCTGACCCCTGGCTGGCATAAAGTGTATATAAACATTGCAATTTTTTTTTCCTACTCGACAATAAATTTGAATTAAATGAATTTGTTTGTGTGCTTTAAAAGATCATATCAAAATTGATATAATCATGCACGTCTAACTGTCAGGAAACAAGATAATTTGTGAGTATTTATACTTTTAGTAGTATGTATGGTATAGTCAAAATGTTCAAACAGTTCCATTAAATCCCATTTAGATTTAAAGTTTACTATTGACAATTAAATGGATCAGAGAGGGAGAAGTTTTTCATTGGAAAACCTTGTATAACACTTTCAAAGGACTACTTAAGGGAGGTGTTCTGTACAATAAAACTTAATTTTAACCTCCTCAAATTTTCAAGTAGTGAACAAATGTATATGGCAGCCATAGTTGTAGTCTTTATAAAATTCAAGTTCAGCTCCACGTAGACTTGGCTTTAAGCAAAAGACTTAGCCAAAGCTTGCACAGTGGCCAACTTTATGAAATCTGCTAAGTCTATGACCACACACGTAGCATAAATCTGAAAGACAATAGTTTCAACTTTGAGTCTGAGTGTGAACTGAGTTCTTTTTCATTAAACTAGTCCCTGTGCTGTGTGTAATATAATTAAAGAAAATAAGTATTATAAGCAATACATATATTTATATACACAAGCAAATTACTAGTATTTTGCTTAGTAAATGAAAAAAAGAACACATTTTAAAACTTGATGTGAGAAAGGTAATGAAGTAACTATTACTTTAGAAAGACATAAACTCTAAATGTGGGAAGTGTGTCACTTCCAGTAGATTGACTAGATGTGTTTGTTGCCTGTGTGGTTCTCCCCACATGATAATAAATTACTGGTGACATTTAATAGTATTTTAGCGGTTGTTTAGCTTTGTCAGAACCAAAGTCAACGGTGCAATAAACTGACGTGTTAATCCAGTCTCCACCCGCCAATGTGTTTACTCAGGGTAATAGAGTTGGGATTAAATGGATAATTTGGGGCCCATAAAACTCCAGATGAAAAGCTTCCAATGCAGATTAATGTGTATTCAGTTTGACTCAGTTTCAGTGCCACACCAGGAATGTCATGAAGGCAATACAGCAGACTTGGTATAAGTAGAACTACCATAAGTAGAATATTGCCATGAGTAGAATACTTTCCCAACAATTATTATTGCAAAATATAAGAATAACTAGAAGTTCGACTTACAGAAAGTGGCTATAACTAGAACCTAATTTGATGCACAAAGTGCTACTATTCAATGAGAATAACAAAGTATAAGTAGAACCTATAAATCTTATTTATACAAAAGTGTCATTATCAAAGGAAGAGGTGACAAAATAGTAACATTGTGACACTCTGCTCCTTGTTCCTCACTTTTGTGTTATTAAATCAAAACACCAAACAAATAAATGCCACAGTAGAGTGATCACACAAGTGCTAACCATTGCAAGAAAGTTAAATTACATAATTAGTATCTTTAGTACTCCATATGTTTCTCAAAGTGGGTACAACTAGAAGTTGCCATAAGTAGAAGTAAATGGCTGACATTTTGCAACTTGGACTTAGACCAAATCCACTGTGTATAGATTTCTAAGAATAAACATTTTGAACACACATTTCTAGGGAAAAATCTCATGTTAGCCACTAAAAGCGCATCACAAGTAAATTTGCTAACACTTGTCATAACATGTTGCTTAGGGCATTTTTAAATCATATTGGTGCAGTCAGAACGAAAATATAGTACACATGAATTTTAAGTTTTCCAGTTTACTGAACATGCCATTATCATATTGTATTAAAATGGGGTCACTGGTGTATATTATACAAGATATAAGTGAATGAAGCTATGGTTGTAGATCCATATATGCTGGAAAAAGTCTCATTATCAAACAAATACAACAATATTTAACAGGTGTACAAAGTTAACACTCCAGTAGCCAAAAAACCCATAAATAAACATTTTACAGATACCGACTATGTGATACTAGTACACGAGGAGTCTATTCAATCTGAAAATATTTTCCAGCTTTATTCCCTAGTTTCAGCTATTTTGGATTATCTTTAACACTGCAGAAGAAATAAATGTCATGCTAAATGTTGTATGTATCACCTACGACACTAAGTCACTGGTTTATGTAGTGTATGCTACAACTTTCTTGTATATTTTTTATGCATAATTTGTTCCTCTATTCATCTGTATTACTAGTTGTTCATTCCGTTTTATTATTTTTGTTGTTGTAATTAACCAACTTCTATGAAATAAATAAATAAAATAAAATAAATTAGCAACCCTAATGTATAAATGTGTCTTCTGAACTTGTCACATATAGGAGACGGAGATGTGATAATACATGTATATGTGAAAAATGATAATCAAGGCGATTTGAAAATTGTCAAAATTGGCATAAGAGAGGTGGAAAACTAGAATTACATGATAAAAACAAATCCTATTTTCTAGAATGTTCTTTGACTTTCTTTGACTATGCTTAAATGAAATCTCAACAAAGCACAAATGTAATGAGAATGCCCTGGTAAACTGGTAAAGCTTTTTGGAGACTTTGCTGTGGGCAAGAATGAAAGATGAAGTGCGAAAATTCTGTTGCCACAAACCAAAAAGGAGATGAGATAAGGTTAGAATAAGGAAGACCATCGAGAGAATTTACAGAGGACAAGAAAGGACCACAACGTGTTGGCGACTGCTCTGAAAAAGGACTTATGACATAAAAAAATGTGCTGCCCATTGTTGTGAATTGTCATAACAAATTTCAAGGATGAAGAATATCCACATTAATTTTGAACAGCAGGTTGTTCTAGTGGGAATATGATGATGGGGATCGAAGACAACAGAAGATAAATGGAGAGGTTGCCACAAACTTTAAAGAATGTTCACAAATATTTGCTTTCAAAAATTGCCATTGTCAGACCGGGGTATTGATGATAATGTATTTTTTCTCTCCCTCAGGTTCACACTGAGTTTACTTATAATATACACATATCACATTTCAGCAGGCTGTATGATTTCCTTTTTTCTGTGTCTTTAAGATTTTCACCTTAATAGTTCGTATGAAATGGATTTGTTTTTAATAAGGTCACATTTTTACTTACATGTGGAAATGTAATTATCTTTCCTCTGGCCTTTGTAATATATGACAGATTACAACAACTTATATCACTCAGTGCATACTTCTCCAGTGTATAGTCTCTGATATTTAGTTCTGACATGGTCTGGCCTTTGAATTATAACATGACAGAGGACAGCCACTTATGTTTAGTTTACACTTCTACACTGTATCATCTCTGATATTAAGCTCGGACCAAATATATCCAGACACATTAGAACAGGGGACAATGCTAGAGGTATACGGTCAACAGTATGCAAAAAAATCACTATCATGGATGAAAGTATGAATAGTTTTTATAATATTATCACATGGAATGTATCAGCAAAGCAGGTCAAACATCTTATGCTGTTGCGGTAACAAAACTCAAAAGTATCATAATAGTATAGATACACGAATCACCTGGACTTAAAAAATCAGCAATTTTTCAAACTTGTACCATCACAGGACTTAAAAGTTTAGAACATATGTGCTGACTTTTCTTGCAGATCCATATTCAAAGATTGTCAAAAAGAATCCCAGGTTTAAAGTTGGAGAATTATCTGTATAAAAATCTGCCACTATTTGCAAAAAATATGACGAAAAATCAAATCCATTCCAACGCTGAGGATCAGACTAGGAAATACCTGATTTATCTGGAAACCTATTCCTGACAGAACTTTCAGTTCCCAGGGCTTTGGACCCTGACTTTAGCAATTTCTATGTTATTTAAATGTTTGGTTTGAGGATTTTACAGTTTTAGACCCAGACCTTCCAGATCTGGCAACAAAAAAAATTAAAGTCAGGACATGGCAGGAGTGTAGCCGCACAATCTTATTTCATTTTGGTAAAAGTCAGGGGCTAAAAGTGTAGATTTGCACAGCAATACAATATGACGTAATGGTGACAGGATATGACTAGAGTGCTTACCGCTTCTCTACATCTATGATTTGATCTAATATCATTAAGATAAGTTGAAGTGGAGATACCAACTTTGAGAGTCAGGAAGCAAAGTCACTGATTTTTCTTGCTTGATATTTTCCCAACTTTTCCTGATTTTACTGCCCAATATATAGGATTTCTAAAAATATACAATATGGAATCGCAACTTAAGAAACTGTTATTATATATCCAAGACTGCAAATATAAGTTTTCAAATGGGAGTACATTGGGGTGTCTTATCGGAAGAGTTTGAAATGAGATATATTTGGGTGTTCCATAAATTGTCTTGTTAGTTAAATAAGTAATGTATTAGCATGGTTTCTCATCACAGCTAAGCTAACAAAAATAATTATCCACATAGACCAGGTGTTCTTTAAAGATATAATATCAAGACTTTGAAAAGATGTATTGTGCAAAATTAATAAAACTTTTTTTCACCCATTGAATTCCAATTTGCATCAGATATCATGTCACCATAGAAACCTTTTATAGAGTACTGCTGTATTATACATTAATCTAATATATATATCCATTAATGGCTGATTTTTAATCAGTAAGTGCATGTTTCTGCCACTTTATCTCTTTTGTTTTTTTATCTTTTTCTTTTTAAGATTAGTAAAAGAAACAACATACACCTATTCAAACATGAAGTACAATAGTGAAACCCTCATGATAATCATGTAACATTTAGCAATATTTAATTGATGAATTTAACATGTGTTTGGCTTTGAAAATTAACAATCCATCTATATCAATGTTGAGTTCATTAATATCATGTAGTTAAGCCACTTGAAAAGGTGACATTTATTAGTTCCTTCCTCATATTAAGGTTACTTGAAAATCAGCCAAATCAGGTGTCTTTGGTATGCTGTATACAGATAGAAGAAAATTGAAAAAATGTTAAATATCTCCTTTATTTTTGGATTTAGAGCTTTGGAATATATTGGGAGATAATAGGAAACCATGGCCTGGGATTCCAATAAGTCTATCCAATTTTGGCCTTCTAGGCACCCCTCATAAAACTGGGGTCATAAAGTTCTATTTGTTGTATTTTATTGTATATCTAGGAAAGCCTTACCTGAAATCCTATAAAACTTCATTAAATTATTCTGAAAGACTATTCAGACCTAGTGATTTGGATTTTTGCACCATTCTTGCATTTCCAGGTCAATTCTATGATCTCCAAATGGATATGAATTTTAGTTAATGCTTATATCACTTCTATAATTGTGATTGCAACTATGCAATATTTTGGGAGGTTAGAGCAACGTTTATGTATCTTACTAGCGGTTATCTTTACTCTTTCTTTATGTCATTCTACATTTTGTATTATGGGACACTTTGTTTTTACATTAGCAAAAGTGCTTTCTACTTTGTATTTTTTGATGGTTATTGTTCATATTAATCCAGCATTGATGTAATTAATGCACATAGCTTTAACCTAATTTTATTATTGAATAACAGAAGCCCCTGACAGCTTAAAGGCAGTACCATCAGTACATTTAAAATCAGGCAAGAAATGTGAATATGAAGAGGACATATAACTGGAGGAAAAAATCATTCTGCTAGCATTTACATATACTGATTGTATATGTCCCATTGGATTTCATTGAAATTGTCATTCTATCTACTTATCACTCAGAACTGATAGGTTTAATACATGTAACTGGGGGGTATGTTTCTTACAAATGAAATACAATAGTTATATAGATAATTAAATTTGTGATAGGTGACTTGCATAAAAGGAAAGAAAAGTGATGTAAAAAATTTGAATGCCCTGGCAATTAATTACAAAAACACCTTTTCAATAAAAAACGCCAATATCATTGTAATATAATGGTAATATGATGTCATTGTCAGACTAATATAAGTTTCAATATCAGCCACATGTGTTATATTTATATCTATCATCTATCTTTCATTTTAGTTATTGCATCAGTTTTCTTCAATATCAAAAGCTGTAGGTAACTGCAGGTCTGTGCCATAATGGGTCAGTGTGTTAGAGAAAAAGATCAGATTGCTTACAATCATAATTGTATATACCAGTACACTTGTGGTAACTGCTGTTAAATTATGTTAAAACAGTGAAACTAAACCTGACACATCGTACCAACATATACCCAAACCAATATATAATAAAATATATACACTTGTGGTAACTGCTGTTAAATTATGTTAAAACAGTGAAACTAAACCTGACACATCGTACCAACATATACCCAAACCAATATATAATAAAATATTCTCACAATTTTATATTAAGTAGAACCCTTAATGTCAACACAAATGTGTTTTTTATTTAAATTTGACCACTTATTGATGCACTTTGTTAAATCTTGCACTCTATGAGTGCTTGTTTTTATTTGTCACAATGTTGTAATGGTACAGGCATCATGTTTGTATGGACAAGCAATACTGCTTTGGATACATGCATTTTATTATATTCACAGGGCTACAACTGTCTTCCTTAAGCTAAATTTGGGTGACAACTATGGGTGGGTGGTAATGTTTTAATACATTGCAATTTGATTGATTTAAAAACATCATAAACTTTATCTGGGTTATGAATGTATTATATTCTGTTTCAGTTTATTCACAGGGCTGTGATGGTAGAGGGCTTATCTATGTGTGGGTGAGTGGTACTGATTATACTAGGGTTTTTTTCATTCACAGGGACTTGATGTTAAAGGGATTATCTCTGAATATACTGTTTTATTTTATTCACATGGACTTGATGTTAAAGGGATTGTCTCTGAATATACTGTTTTAGTTTATTCACAGAGACTTGATGTTAAAGGGATTGTCTCTAAATATACTGTTTTATTTTATTCACAGGGACTTGATGTTAAAGGGATTGTCTCTGAATATACTGTTTTATTTTATTCACAGGGACTTGATGTTATAGGGATTATCTCTGAATATACTGTTTTATTTTGTTCACATGGACTTGATGTTATAGGGATCGTCTCTGAATATACTGTTTTAGTTTATTCACAGGGACTTGATGTTAAAGGGATTGTCTCTGAATATACTGTTTTATTTTATTCACAGGAACTTGATGTTAAAGGGATTGTCTCTGAATATACTGTTTTATTTTGTTCACATGGACTTGATGTTATAGGGATCGTCTCTGAATATACTGTTTTAGTTTATTCACAGGGATTTGATGTTAAAGGGATTGTCTCTGAATATACTGTTTTATTTTATTCACATGGACTTGATGTTAAAGGGATTGTCTCTAAATATACTGTTTTATTTTATTCACATGGACTTGATGTTAAAGGGATTGTCTCTAAATATACTGTTTTATTTTATTCACAGGGACTTGATGTTAAAGGGATTATCTCTGAATATACTGTTTTATTTTATTCACAGGGACTTGATGTTATAGGGATTATCTCTGAATATACTGTTTTATTTTATTCACAGGGACTTGATGTTAAAGGGATTGTCTCTGAATATACTGTTTTAGTTTATTCACAGAGACTTGATGTTAAAGGGATTGTCTCTAAATATACTATTTTATTTTATTCACATGGACTTGATGTTAAAGGGATTGTCTCTAAATATACTGTTTTATTTTATTCACAGGGACTTGATGTTAAAGGGATTGTCTCTGAATATACTGTTTTATTTTATTCACAGGAACTTGATGTTAAAGGGATTGTCTCTGAATATACTGTTTTATTTTGTTCACATGGACTTGATGTTATAGGGATCGTCTCTGAATATACTGTTTTAGTTTATTCACAGGGATTTGATGTTAAAGGGATTGTCTCTGAATATACTGTTTTATTTTATTCACATGGACTTGATGTTAAAGGGATTGTCTCTAAATATACTGTTTTATTTTATTCACATGGACTTGATGTTAAAGGGATTGTCTCTAAATATACTGTTTTATTTTATTCACAGGGACTTGATGTTAAAGGGATTATCTCTGAATATACTGTTTTATTTTATTCACAGGGACTTGATGTTATAGGGATTATCTCTGAATATACTGTTTTATTTTATTCACAGGGACTTGATGTTAAAGGGATTGTCTCTGAATATACTGTTTTAGTTTATTCACAGAGACTTGATGTTAAAGGGATTGTCTCTAAATATACTATTTTATTTTATTCACATGGACTTGATGTTAAAGGGATTGTCTCTAAATATACTGTTTTATTTTATTCACAGGGACTTGATGTTAAAGGGATTGTCTCTGAATATACTGTTTTATTTTATTCACAGGGACTTGATGTTATAGGGATCGTCTCTGAATATACTGTTTTATTTTATTCACAGAGACTTGATGTTATAGGGATCGTCTCTGAATATACTGCTTTATTTTGTTCACAGAGACTTGATGTTATAGGGATCGTCTCTGAATATACTGTTTAAGTTTATTCACAGGGACTTGATGTTAAAGGGATTGTCTCTGAATATACTGTTTTATTTTATTCACAGGGACTTGATGTTATAGGGATCGTCTCTGAATATACTGCTTTATTTTATTCACAGGGACATGATGTTAAAGGGATTGTCTCTGAATATACTGTTTTATTTTATTCACAGGGACTTGATGTTAAAGGGATCGTCTCTGAATATACTGTTTTATTTTATTCACAGGGACTTGATGTTATAGGGATTGTCTCTGAATATACTGTTTTATTTTATTCACAGGGACTTGATGTTAAAGGAATTGTCTCTGAATATACTGTTTTAGTTTATTCACAGGGACTTGATGTTAAAGGAATTGTCTCTGAATATACTGTTTTAGTTTATTCACAGGGACTTGATGTTAAAGGGATCGTCTCTGAATATACTGTTTTATTTTATTCACAGGGACTTGATGTTAAAGGGATTGTCCAAGAGTGAGTGAGTGGTAATGATTAAAGTGTTTCATTTTATTCACAGGGTCGCAATGGTAAAGGCATTATCTACGTGTGGGCAAGTGGAAATGGGGGAGGAAAAGGTGACAACTGTGATTGTGATGGCTACACAGGGAGCATCTACACACTGTCCATCTCCTCTGCATCTCAGGGCTGCAAGTCACCCTGGTATGCAGAGAAGTGTGCTTCCACCATGGCTACAACCTACTCCAGCGGCACTTTCCAGGAGCAGAAAATCGTGAGTACTTACATAGAGAAACAGCAAAAAGTATCTTGTAAGTTTGGACCAATAATAATAATAATAGAAACATTTGCATTGGGCAAAATTGATGAAGATTCTCTAATGCACTGGAATCCAAAAAAGGGACAGTACTTAAAAGTAGCAAAGTTGTAAGCCAGCAAGCACCTGCCAGGAGAGGATGACTATGGGTTTTGGGTAAGCAAGTCTAAAGAGGTAAGTTTTGAGTAAGTAAGTCTATCAGTGGCTTTTAAGTTTAAAAATATGGAAACTATCCACAAAACAAAATTGTAACCAGTATGCATTGAAGGTCAAAATTAAGTCATACTTTGGGGCCAGTGGTCCATATGACTAGTCCTTATTTCTTATTTCTGTGGTATGAAATGAATACTAGTCAAATGATTTCTGCTAGACTAAACAACATGTCAGTCTGTCACAGAATTACACATACTGTGATATGTAGTTAAAATATCTTGCCCAAAGGTATAAGGAATGAACCCCTGATTTCTCACTCAGAACTCATCTTAGAGAATCTGTCAAAATATAAATGACAGTAAATATTAATTCAATAGAGTACAGGAACGGGATATAGAAAGATTAAAGTCTTCACCAATGTTACCCAGGTTTAAAGATACAGCTTTTACCTACTCCAGTGACACTTTCATTGAAAATTTTGACTCATATATATCTGAGAAAATTTGTTTGATTAAAATGTCATGCAGAAACAGGAAATAGAAAGCTAATAATGTATAGTAATAGGATTTTGAAACATTAAAGTCTCAACCAATAACCTTTGGTGTTAAGGGAGAATATACTTGTAGATAACACCACATTCAACATTCCAGGAATCAAAAATTTAAACAAATTCTGAGGTGGTCTAGTTCCATCAAAACTTCAAACATGGAAATAGAAAGTAATAAGGCTATACAGTGTAACATATTTAAGCTGGATATATATGGTATATTAGTTTAAAGTCTTGATCAATGTTGCTGGGTTTTAGAGAGAATATGGCCATCACCAACTCAACTAGGACTTCCAGTTGTTTTTCTTTGGGATAGTTTGCCTTAACCAAATATACAGAAATAGGAATAGGAAAGACTGATGTTTTGACCAATAAATCTGGGTTTTAATGGAGAGATAGATATGGCTACCACCTACTCCATCAACTCTTCTGACAATATCTGAAGGTAGCGTGAGAAGTTCAATAGGTCTGGATAGATATAACTAGGTTTTAAGGATAGAATGATATGTTTAACATATATACTTAAATGGAACATATATATTTTGTTCATTTTCAGTCCTTTAATCAAGCACCAGTCTCCCTTGTGAAACATGAAAAAGTCTTGGTAAAGTTCACAAAATAAGATTCACTACACATCAGAATTTTTACAACATTACAATTACAGTATTCTTTTCTTAATTTTCAGTCCTTTATCCCCAGGGGTGCTTCATTTTTATTTATAAAAAAACACTTTCTTCTATATATTTGACAAGTGATATGTCTCTTTTAGTTACCTTGCTTATTACCTTTGAGATTAAAAATCTGAATTTAACAATTCATTATTAAACTTTTTTGAATGATTTATTATCTTTAACTTCCATTTTCAATATTCTTTGGGTTTTAAGAAAAAAATACAAATCAAAACACATCAGGTAATGAAGTAAAACATTTGCTAAAAATAGTAGCTATCTAGAAAATACGTCACATTTTTTGAAAATAATGGATAAATACAATCACACATAATACTTTTGTGACAATCTCCAGCTGTTTGATTAACTTGGAGTATGTATTTCCCACTGTGTTATCCTGTTTTGCAGGGTTCTAGGAAACAAAACAATTCATATTACTGGCAAATGTCACCTTTTTATACTGGATTTATTAGAGATTATAAAATTAAGCCAGATTGTCAGATGAAGGATATATTTTTTATTATTTACTACTCTCTTTCAAGTGAGAATTGCAGATTCTGATTATGTTCTTGAAAATAATACTTTACAATAGCTTATGGGCCTTTTAAAGTTTACAAATGAATGGAAACATTCCTTGTACGCAACCCCAAAGTATGAAAATAGGGATAAAACCTGTGGCTTGTTGTACCCAAAAATAAAGTGCCCATTGTAGCCTGCACATTTCAAAGCACTAGAAGTAGTTCTAAAACAGATCTGAAGCTGCAGCATTTACAGACTTTATGCTCATTTAGGAATGGACTCTCATATTCATGCTAGATTTTTAAACAGATTCTTGTGTCATAACACAAAAACAGCATGGTGAGACAGAGGTTTTACTTACCATTTACATTCATTAGTTTAGTTTTTGATTTCAGTTACATGTAGAGTAAGAAATCTAAAATTCGCCAGGAATCTAAAATTCGCCACCTCTAAAACCTTAGTTAATTTTATGACGAAAATGATGTTTTTGTCTAGAAATTGGTATTTTTCAGTTCCAAAAGCCTTAATTTACTATACAGTCAACAAATCTCACCACAATTCATTTATTTTATTAGTATTTTGACATGTGGCGAATTTCAGATACGTGGCGAATTTTAGATTTCTTACTCTACATTCAGATCAGCACAATCAGATCAATCCTTAGCCTTTGTAGGTTTTTTTTTGTGCTGTCATATCACCACAGGCCTACTTGACCAGTTCTTAACTTCTAGAATATGCAACTCTGGCTTTTGCTTTAGAGTTTCCTGCACCTTCAGATCAATACAAACCAATATATCCAAGGCCTATAGCTTCTCAGTACAATGTTCAGGTGTTTGTTTATAGTTTGCTGTACTTTCAGATCAGCACAGACCTACATGACCAGTGCACCACTGAACACACTGGGACCTCAGCCTCTGCCCCTCTAGCTGCGGGAATCTTTGCCTTGGTTCTCGAGTACAAGTAGGTTTTTGAAACCCCTTAAATATGATGCATAGTGTCACAAATTTAGTCAAACTGATGCCATTTAGAGTCACAAACGTGCAATTAATGCCAGCATATTAGTCAAGCAGGGGCAAAATTTGAAGGAGATTCTGCAACAGATGAGATTCATTTAATAGCTTGAAAATGTCACAAAAAGACTGACACCTTGACAAAAGCCAAACATACTTGTAAAGTAAGGGCAATATCATCAATGTTAAATCTCACAAACTGTTTTAATGGAACTACAGGGGTGGAAATAAGAATTTAGCCAGTGTTTTCAAAGAAGTGCTAATGCTAGGCCAATGGACTGATGTACTGGAATACAGGTTATAGTTGTTGCAGCTTAGGGCGTTCACTAAAGCCTAGATAAGCATGATAAAAGTGTAGAGTAGAATAGAAATTTTTGCATAAATCAATTTAACACTTTGAAAGCTTCCAATAGTGTCATAATAAATATTTGTATAGTGACGAGTATATTGTATTTTTTACACATCTGTGTTGATACCAAATATTTTCCTGTATCCTTTACACCTAATATGACCTTGTGATAGGTGGCACCTTATCATAAGTTGGATTTACAAATTATTGACTGTCATGGACTTTAAATGTAGTTCACTGGAGCTTTTATTATATTCTTGCATTACTGTAGCTTTGTTTCAATAGTTTCAATTTTTTGTCCAAATATTGAAATAATTTATTGTATTTTTTCATTTGACCTAGAGAGACTTATCCTGGTTTGTGTGGATCTTTCCTTAGATTAACCACTATTATTATTTGTTATACAAAATTTTTTTCAGTGCTCAATTCCATGAAAGCACAAATTATAAGATGCAAGAGCAACAATATGCCCATAATTCAGTAATCCATAGACATGTGTGAGTCCTCAACATTTAGCATTTTATATCAGTGGTGAGGTACTTTATGGACGATATGCATCCTGAAAAAGGTGTGCCTTTGGTGGAGCCCTGAAGTTTAACAATGTGGGAGCCAGCATAACCACCATAGTATTATATGTTATAGACTTACTGTATTGTTGCTCCAAATCCAACACATTAACCCTGGTCCAGTATGTGATGATAAAACACACCCTCCTCAACACAAGCCCCCCTCCATTGCAAGTCCCTCTGCCATCCCTTTAAGTTAATAGACACAACTTATGTGACCCTACCTCTAAAAAATAAGAAGGGGGCTTGTGTCCTGTGAAGCTATTTTTACCATTATTCACGATTGCGACCATTCTACTCTATATCCTTCAGTCCCAATCTGACCTGGCGAGATATGCAGCACCTGGTTGCCTGGACCTCTGAGTACTCTCCTCTCATGAACAACCAAGGCTGGCAGCAGAATGGTGCTGGGTTCTGGGTGAACTCTCGCTTTGGATTTGGATTGCTGAATGCTGCAGAACTGGTGAATGCTGCAAACCCAGATGTCTTTGTGACTGTACCAGAGAAATTTGTGTGTGTGGTGGAGTCCACTGCTGCATCGGGGCTCCCACAGTGAGTGATAAAAACAGCTAATTTTAAGAGCGGTGGGTGTGGTAGGGTGGTGACATCAAGGCAAGGTTGTGGGTTCTTGTGAATAAATCACTAGATCTTCCACTGAACTGACAGGGTATTGTAATACCTTTTTTGTTTTTCACTTCAAATCATATTTTGGATTCCCAGAATTCTGATTTAGCCTGACTTGTTTATATGCAGGATTAGTTGTGCATTTATGCAAATTAGAAGCACCCTTGATCTGGTCCATATAGTTTTTTGTTGTACTGTAAGAATAACAAGGAAGTAAACATTTGCAAAAAAAATACATATATCCTTACCAATACTTTTCAGAGGATATAGTAAAATGTAAAACAAAATTGTATTGAAGTCCTATGACCAATTAGCCACAAAATAGAAGAGAAACCATAGCTATACCCAAACAACCTTTACTAAACAGTCTTGGTTTGGATTCAGTGGTTGATATTCGACTAAAATGAGCTGACAACCTCAAGATGTATGTCATATTTCTGGGCTTTAGTTAAAATTGACACTAGTTCTACAATGTCCTCATTTAAACTGCCAAAACAAGATGTTGAGAGGAACTTTGATTGTAAAGCAGTGAACTACTGAATTTAACAATGTTTTCAGTCTTTGCCAACCAACAAACAAAAAAAAACAAAAAAACCCAACAAGAACACTCGTGCAGAAACGAGACAAGCAGACTTTGAAAAATGCAAAGTATATTACTCACTCTGCTTCAGATTCAAGGATATTGACACGATCATACCCAAATGTGAGTCAGTTCATCCTTGTAAGAGTTCTGATGCTCCCTAAAAATTAATTTCATAACCATCGGTGCGGTAGTTTTGTAGTTATGCTGTAAATAAACAAACAAGAGCACTCAGATGTGAGCCAAGTGCAGACTTTGCAACATTTTTGCAAAGTATATTACTCATTCTGTTTGCTTGTTTGTTTGTGTGAAGATCTGCTTACAGGGCATTAAATAAATGATCTCATTGATTTCTATGGTAACGTAAGTGAAAAATTACTCAAGAATCAAAGATATTGACCTGATCATACCCAAATTTGAATCAGTTCTTTCTTGTAACAGTTCTGATGTTCTCTAAAAATTTCTTTACTATCCTTGCACTGCTTTGGAATTATCCTGTGAACAAACAAGCAATCAAGTTTACAGACTGAGTAATATACTTTGAAATATTCTGCACAGTAACAAACTTACACACAACAAGCAAACAGAATGAGTAATATACTTTGCAAACAAATTTTTCAAAGTTATTATTTTCTCAATACAGGATAGTGCAAAATTCAAAACACCTCATGGTCACATTTCATGGTTTAGTCTTTAACATTTACTATCTATTATAAATATGAAACACTTATGGGGTTGTTCTACCTTGGTGATCCGATTGTAAACCTACAAATTGGAAAAAAATAAAATATTGCACCATCCATGGATGTAGTTTGAGATACGTTTAAGGTCTCATCCCGATAATGCAGAGATTGCCACACATAGGTTCCAGAAAAATTAATGATAGGTTTACGAACCTAAAAGATTGACTTAAGATGAAAAATACAGGTTTAAGATCACTGTAAGATAGAAAAGAGTGCTTTGCGACTGTAAAGGTGGGTATAAGATTGCTTTAAGATCAAAAAGATGCCTTTATAAGTGAAAAGATAAGTTCAATGTAGGTTTAAGATGATAAAAAACTGATACAGTTGGACACAGATTGTGATAATTTTAAACAGCTTAATATTGTGGTAAGCTGTCCTGATGGACATTCAAGCGTATGCTTTTGCCCACCCATTTGGTAGTACTGTAACTTCCATAGATGAAGGTTTTATGATGGCTTTAAGGATCACCATAAAAAGATTACTTCCTGAACAAACAATTCAAAGGGTCGTAAACCTATTGCAAAACATTATCGCCAAGGTGGAACAGCCCAGCAATAAATAAACAAATAACTGTGGGATTAGTTATATGCTTTACATCAAACACAATTGTCCATATCAGGGATGTTGAAGACATAAAGTGAGTGTCATGTTTAGTGACATAACCAGGTAAAGATGCGACAGAAATAAAATTAAATATCATATAAATCACAATCCTGGTATAACATCCTACTGCCTGTATTACAGCAGTTTGCAGAATGATTCATTAGCCATTACATTTGCAGGAGGCTGGAGACAGGCAAAGAGGTCGTAATCAACATCACATCAAGTGGCTGCTCAGGTCAGGTGAATGAGATCAACTATCTGGAGCACCTGCAGGTCAGACTGGACATGGACTACTCCAAGAGAGGAGACCTGGAGATCTACCTCACCTCTCCAAGACGTAATAAGTGGTTAACCATCAACTGTTCTGACACTACTGCTAATACAATAAACTATCTCCAAAAGAGGTTCTTAGTACCAACAACTAACTGCTCTGACACTACTACCCAGATAACATTCCACCGGTGGCCCAACGGCGTATGGTTGGCAGATTTTGCTCCTGGTGGCCCACCGGTTGTTTTTGGTTGTATAATCAGCAGTTTTCCACTGTTGGGCCAACAGTGGCTTTCCCACCAATCTTCATGTCTGTAGAATTTGCCACTGGTGGGCCACCTGTGGGCCAACAGAGTTTTTTGTTCAAGATGGCGGTGAGCAGTAATAAGGGATTTGGGGAAACTTGGTAAAAATTTATTCATAAGTCTGTGTCTAAAAATGAGATTTCAGTGAGCCCACAAGTTTTAACTCACTATTTAACAATTTTATACATACAAACAATATTTTTATTATAAATTTACAATACAAGAGTTGTCATTGGACATATTATAATTTTAACAATGGATTATAGAATATCACCCTAGGACTCTCATCCACCATTGATTATGTACAACCGATTACATCATTGGGCATGTGACTTATCATTCATTCCCTTAGCTACAGATCTGCACAAAACCTGTCAATCATTTGCCTTATCCACAAATGGCCATATAACTATAGGCTGCAATCTGATTGGCTGATGCTATTACAGAATTTCAACCAGTGTATTGCCACCAGTGGGCCAACGGACAATGTTGGCCCAACGGACAAAAAGACAGTGGCCCACTGTTGGGCAACTAGTGGACTGTTATCTGGGTACTACTACAATTTATGACCACCACATGGCTACTACTATTGCTTACAGAACCAACTGTTCTCTTACTAATACATATATGTCTTACCATATGTAAGATGTGTGGCCAGAAACCCAATGTTGTAACAGGACTGTTGATATAAAGTACCTAAGTCCCACTACTAATATTTATGCACTACTTACCAAAATACTATCTGCAGGAGGTGTTAAGTGGCTAACAGCTTACCTGCTCTGACACAAACATAAAAACAAACCAACTGTTGACATAAAAACTGACACAACCCAACTCTTCTGACAGAAACACTGCTGCAACACTGACTCTAATGTGAAATTTATATTCATATTGATACACTGTTTACCAGAGATAATGGGAAAAAGACAAGAAAATGGTGCAGTCTTGAGAACAGAAGTTATTCCGTGGAAGATGTAGATATAATACTTCATCCATTTGATATGCTATAATGATAACATTTTCATGAAGATCTACTTTTTTCTTGACAATCAGTTTGTTTTACCTTTTGCAAAAGTACCACTTCCTCTAAAAGTAACATGATTTTTGTGTTTTAGGCACAAAAACAATGATTTTGTCAACACGGCCAGGTGATGATTCCCCAGAAGGATTTATCAAATGGCCTTTCATGTCTGTACACACTTGGGGGGAAAACCCAAGGGGAGTGTGGACCCTCACCATATTAGACAGGGTAAAACATGCACTTGATGTATTAACATTATTTAACAATTTTAATGCATTTTGCTGTAAAGTTATCTCAGGTAAATATAGACTTTCACCAGGTCCTTTTGTCTTTTGTGTAATATATGAGTACTGTATGACTTTTGGAGAAACAGCCAGCCCTGACAAAAATTTGTTTTTTTAGAGACAGTCCCCCTTACTCCAGAATCCTTGTGAACTATAATGAACTCCTCTAGCTTTCAAATTTCAATTTAACTGTTCAGGTTACTGATGGATGCAAATACACAGACTTGGAGCAAGTCTAAGGTAAATGGTACTTAATACACAATATAATACAGTACATGGAGACTCTGATCCAGGGTATTCAGCAATTCCACTTAGTCTTAAAATTTAACTTTTATGTATTTTAATTGATCAAAATCAAGTTATGTCCACTGATATTTTTCACAGTCTATATAATTAATAGAGATACATTATATATGTAATATGTACATGTATATGTCCACTGTTTTGTTAAAAGTAATCCACTATTTCACATTCCCACAGACTTTAGATGCCAGTAATGAGGGCACAGTGCAGAAAGTGAGCCTAATCCTGCATGGGACCAAGGACATCCCACACCATGTGGAAGCCGCTGGAGGACGCAGAACATACAACCTGAACTACAACAATGTACACAATACCAGAGATGTAAGAATAACATTTGTAATCTTTTGTCATGGTGGTTGAGTGGCTAAAATACCCCCCTACATATGAGGTTGTGAGTTCAAATCCTTGTTGATTACTTTAAATGACCTTAAATAGGAAAGAGAATGGATATATGTTGATGCCTGATGGTCTAAACTACCGAACCTTGACCACTTATAACCTCTAAAATCTGTTGCCAACAATGTTAGATCTAAACAAATAATATCAACTGCAATGAAAACATTTCTACAAATCCCAAGTGATAGATCTACACAAGTAGCTGTGAATGTGTTTTACCCAGGAAGCTATGTGGTAACCTAGGATAGACTATGAATTTTGTGAAGGTGTGTAAAAAATCTTTTGAAAAGTAATGACTTTTGCCCTGTCTGCCAGAAAGTTGTCTTGTCTGAAGGAAGAATTCTGTAAAGAAAAGGCTTTTATATTTCACTAGAAACTTGAATGAGTAAACTAATAACCACAAATGTGTGTGACTCTTGCCAGACTTGATATCTTAAATACAGTTTTGCTTTGATTTCACATATTTATGAATATATAAATCAGTTTCAGGTATTCAGCTATATTTGAGTTGTTTTCAGGGATTGTTTTAATACTACGTGTGTAATAATCATCAGTATGTCATTAAGTTGAATTTATGTAGAAAAAAAAGACTTCATTTTTTCTATTTTTAATTTTAAAATAGGTTTCTTAATGGGTTAAAGCAAAAGATAAATTTCTTATCATTATTGAGAGAACGTTTAACTGATATTTTCAGAGTAATAATGAGAGAAACAGTGCTTTAGTGAACCAAACTGTGACTAAAGAAGACAAGCTGCAGGAACAAGTAGATTTGCTGAAGAAATTAATGGGCTCAGATGAACAAGATATTCTTCGAGGAAACCAAAACATTGATGATCTTCTGGAAGAAGCTGAATATGGAAAAAACAATTTGAACAGGGTTTTGAATGATAACGGTTATTCAAAATCTTCCTTGGAGCCTCAAGGAGCTGGCTTATTCAAAGATGGAGATTCGGATACCAGTGATTCATTAGACACAGATGATTATGTAGATAAAATGCTTAGTCAACAGTTAAGTGAAAGCGACTACATTCCGGAACTTTTCCCCCTGGAACAGCAAAGTAGTTCTGAAAAGAATGGCCTGCTCAATACACTACTGTCACATAAATCTGAAATGTACAAACCTAGTCAACACAAGCCCATCCAGCATTATTACCAGTCAGCTGGCTCCAAATCTAGTCAACCTAAAGATGTGAATATGAACTATGATGAACAGTTAGAAGGCATCTATGATCAGCTGAGAAATAGCTATGATCAATCCAGTCAAAAATTAGGCAATGAAAATATTTTGGATCAAGCAATCGGTGTGAAAGGTGAAAAATATTTTGTACCAAAGTCAGCTTATTATGGATCTAAATATAGGAAGAATAGCTCTAACCGAAGAAGTAACTATGATTGGTATGACCTAGAGGAATACAATGGAGCTCTGTAGATAATAGATTATTTATTGTTGCTACATGTGTTAAGATGTAAGATAAAATCGAATTCTTGCAAATGTATATAATAAAGTTATTATTGAATGATGTCATGATTTTTACAAATAATTTCATGATGTGAAATTTAAAGAAACCTTCTGATTTTAACCCTGCCAATGTTTGTTGCTACTTTTGGTATTAAAAATGGTTGTCTATTAATCAAAAAATATTTTAAAATAACCCATTTATTGATAATGTTCAACACATATCCACTCATTGTACAGATATTTTTGTTTAATAAAATTATTTTATTGCAATGGATAGCAACAAGTGTTTTTCTGCAATAAAGTTATTCATTTTATTGTATATTAAATGTCATATTAATGGAGTAAAGTCCAGGTATCTTCGAAATTACAATTAAAATTTATACAATAAATAAAGCATAACTGGTTGTAGTGATTATTCCAGCCCAGTTGCCCAACAGGATGGTAGGTTACCATGCTAGACATATGCTGTTATCCCATTTAAATCTTTGTCTTGGAAACCAAATATAAAATACCTTGCAAAAGAACTGAAGGATATTGACATTCTTGAATTTATCACATCATGAGCACTCACCATCATCTACTATTGTACAGTAAACTTGATCTAGAGAATCTTTGAAAAAAATTTTTTAAAATGTTGTTGAAAATACATGTACTATAAAAAAATTCATTAAAGCAATGACTCTTTGTTTCTGTTGGAAAAGTAAAGCTATATCATTTAAACAAATATCGATCAAATCTGTTTGGAAACTGGAAAGCATTCTTACAGGGAAGACCTCCCATAAGGTAACTCTTTATGCAGAATATGATATAGATCTCTCCTGAGATGTGTTGAATTTTTCAGAAACATTGTTCCTAATGTTTGGAATAATCCCAACACTTCTTCTATATGACTTAAGGCAATTGGCTTAAAGTACAGTTATTCTTCGTCTCTTAAGCTTATGTGATATTGAAAAATCCTTTGATTCAATTTCATAGAAATCCTTATATGATAGCTTAAAAGTCTTTTGGTTATAAATGGGTAAAATATTAATTTGTTGAGATAAAATAGTAACAATGAACCTGATTGTACAATAGGTGACCTATTTCATCTTATTTATATCTTGATGGAGCAGAAATCTTATGCTTAATCATATGGGAAAACCCTGGTATAGTGGGAATTACATTTAATAAAATAGAATTGTCATACATTCATTTTAGACAGTACAAATCAGACCTCAATGCTCTTAAAATATGTGGTATTTCTTAAGTTTAACATTAATAAAGACAAAATATAATCTGGATTAGTATAAATGTGACTCATAACAGAAATCAAACTTTCTAACAAATCTAAATTGGAGTGACTGAATTTTTACCGTTGAATAGTAATATTAGTAAAATCCAGATATTTAAATGGTTTGAAAGTAGCTTTAAATGCAACATAAGAACTTGATGAAACAGTGGAGCAAAGTATATTTTACAGTCCTCAGTAAAATAACATTGCGTAAAACAATGGTTTTATCAAAATTTCTTTCACTTGTTTAAAAAATAACAACTTATGGTGTACAACTGGCCAATTGGGAACTTGCTCCCGATTTGTTGATGAAGATTGAGATAGGTTTTAGACTGAGTTACAATGAAAAAAATGGTTTTGCAGACATTATGATTTCTGAAAGGTTTAGGATTGGTTTCCCAAGAGTAAGATCACATAAAGATCACAGAAACTTTATCAGAAATTTAAACAGGTTGAAATTATTGGGTAAAGACATAATTGGCTCCTGAATGTTATCAAACTTCAGCCAAGTATCCTGAATGTTAAGATTGGGGCTTAAAAACACCCTGAACAAAAAGACTGACTTCCTGAACAGCCTATTTTCAGCATCAGAAACCAATCAGGGCAGCCAAATAAGTCTTTTATCCATTAATTTCCAGAATTTTCTTCACAAGAACCAGCCCCTCACCAACATTTCTGGAAAGCATCTAAGATTCTACTCTTTAAGTATTTTCACTCATTCACACACACTTCCTTGAACTATTGACTTGCAACATCACATGGTCATCACTTTAGAATATTATTTTAATTGTTCAGTTCAGTTTAGTTCTACTTGTAAGAAGATATTGGTCTTTAAAGTAGTAGATTAGATTTGATTATGTATGGCTTCAGCTTTTGTAACATCTCTGCTGAGGTTTCCACATTGGCTTTAAGAGTTTTTGCTGGGATGTCATTTAGCCCTGTTGACTTGTTTTTTTTTCAGAGATTTCATTTTGTCATTTGCTTCTTCCACTGTTGTAAGGATATTTCATTTTTCATCTTATATGTTGCCTTGTGGTTTTGAAATTTTCCTGATAGTGTTGTCTTGTTGTATCATGTAAATTTTTCATGTGGTTTATTCTATTGGCTTTCTCGCCTTTTGCTAAGTATTTATATATTGTTTTGCCCCATTGTTGATGTTGATTTTCACTATTTCATTGGCTTCTGAATATTCCTAAATGTTTGGGTTTTTTCTAACTTTGGTTTTACTTGCATGGAACTTTTCCTTCTTTGCTTTTCTCTATTTTCTCTAGCATGGTCTCAGTAATCCATGCCTTGTTCGTTTCCCTCCTGCTATGTGTATCATCTAATATCTCTATAGTAATACATCTTTTATTTTTTCCCATTGCTGTCCAAGAATATTTGTACATATTTCTACTCTATTTTGTCATGTTATTGTGTTTTGGAATGTTATTTCCTCTGCCAAGGAGGTTTGTCTGTTTGTTTGCAAAATAAATCAAAAAGATATGGACAGATTTTGAAAAAAGTTTCTGAAAATATTGGCAATAGCACAAAAAACAGATGATTCAAAGTTGGTTGTGATCTGGATCAAAGAATTTTTATAGGATTTTTTTATAAATGCACTCATAAAAGCCCAGTTACACATAGCTGGATATAGCCCAATGTTCCATATATGTTAACTGACAAGGATGCACAAGGGATGAGAATGGGTCATGTAAAAGATTTACGGAACTGCCACAGATCTGCTACAGACCGCCACGGACATGTTTGCAGGTGAAAAGACTGCACAAAGGAATGATCTTGTGACTGTTTATTAATCCACAAACCCTTTCTGTGTCAGTCTGTAGCAGATCCAGTTAGATTCTGCAATGTTTTTATGGATATTTATTGCTCCGGAAGCGTCAACTATAAAAGGGATGCCACAAAGACATCCAGGATGGGTTTAGGGACAATAAGGACACTCACAGATGAGCTACAGATGAGATACGGATGAGCTACAGATACCTTGATCAGATAAGATCCATACGGACTTTAAGGAAAAATCCAACAGTTTAATTTTTTTGTAACATCCTACGGATCTTATCTGATCATTGACATGTCACTACGAACCATAGTATGCCACTACAGATGTCACAAGAACATTAGGGATGTTACGGATGACCTTACAGACACAAAAGATGATCTATAAATCACTCAACATTTTCCATATTAGGAAACCTAGCTAGTTCTGGTGGGCGATCCTTGGATCTGTAACTGGGGTTTAAGCAATATTGGAGTTCTGAGTTCTCTGAGTTCTCTTGTGTTTTATGTGTGATAGTCCCATTTGATGGGTTTTTGTTAACTTCAGTCGTAACCTTGATATAAGGAGCTGATGGTCTTATCCTACAGCTGTATTTTGACAGGATTTCCAGCACAGTTTAGTTATTGATACATGATCAATTATGTTTCTGTTGCATTCAGCAGCATCCCAACACCAGGAAAACACCAGGTTTGCAGAAGCTTTATTTACATACTCAACAATGATAATGATATATTGCACTATAACTATAATATACTTACAGTCCAGTAAAATATACATATCAGTTTAAAAATTAACGTAGCATGCATAGTTCAAATCATTGTCCAACGTTTGAGTTTACAGTTCATGATATTATAGTATCAATAAATAAAGACTAGAATAGTAAGAGCATAATTTATACCAGAATGGTCTACTCAGCTTCAGCAAACAGGGTTAGCTTTGGACAGATCACACAACCTCAGTATTCAATGGCCATAGAGATAAAACAACCTTTGTAACCAAAGTTAAGAGGTTGAGAATGCCTGAAAATATGGCCTTATGCCCCTGTTCCACCAAAAGATTAAGCCCCGATCCTGTCGGCGACCCTTAATCGTGGACAGTCGGTGGGAAAATAACAAAAATGGGCGGGAATACTGGGTCGGTACTGAAGTCTGGGATTAGGAACAGATCGTCCCCAGGACGCCTCAGGACGCCTCAGGCGGCCGCAGACAGTCCCCGACTGGTCTGGGACTAAGAACCGACTAAGCCAGTTTTCAGGTCGGTTTCAACCACGATCCTGTCGTACACATACCGACTGGGTCCCAGGACGCCTCAGGCCTCCTGGGACTAAGCCCCGACTAACCCACGATTAACTACCGGCGTCCTCGGGCGTCCTCAGGCCTCCTCAGTCTTCCCCAGACCAGGATCCCCGATTATTGTTTTCCAAAGTTGCTGGATTTTCTGGGTATATATATATAAAATTCGCGATCTAATCATCATTGCTTTTCTGGGAACACAGCAGGATGCCACCTTTTAATGGAAGACAGATTCAACAACAACTTAGGGCTTTTTTGCTTTTTATTCAGTTACAAATAATCATGTATTTCCATTTTTTACGTCGATCACAGCAACCACCACCAGCACCACCAGCATCCATACAGAGACCTAGAAGAAGGCACAACATGTGGGTCAGGCCATGGCTACTGCAGAGAGAGGAGAGGGGGGCCTACCACAACATTATGGCTGATCTGTATGCCACTGACATTCCAGGATTCACCAACTACATGAGGATGACCCCAGAATTTTTTGAAATGATTAAGACCAGACTGGAACCACACCTAGCCAGGCAGGCCACCAACTACAGAGCACCAATCAGTGTTGGTGAGAAGTTAGCCCTCACCATCAGATATCTGGCCACTGGGGAGTCCTACACATCATTGTCCTGTCAGTTCAGGGTTGGAAGATCCACCATCTCCAAGTTTATACCAGAGGTCTGCAGGGCCATCCAGGATGAGTTCACCAGGGAGTACCTGAAGTGTCCTACTACCCCAGATCAGTGGAAAGAACTGGAGAGGGAATTCAGGATCAGGTGGAATGTTCCACATGCCCTGGGAGCTCTGGATGGGAAGCATGTGGCCCTGAAGAAGCCCAAGAACACTGGAGCCCTCTACCACAACTACAAGGGGTTCTTTTCCATTGTGATGTTGGCCCTGGTAGATGGACAGTACAAGTTTAGATGGGTGGATGTGGGTACTGAAGGATCCTGCTCGGATGGCCAGATATTTAATGCCTCTCAGCTGAAGAGGAGGATTGAGGATGGCAGGATAGGCTTCCCTGACCCAGCTCCTATAACCCAGGGTGGGAGAGATGTCCCCTACTTCATCCTGGCAGATGATGCTTTTGCCCTGAAGACCTGGCTCATGAAACCCTATGGCAGAAGGATGTTAACAAGAGAGGAAAGGATTGCCAATTACAGAATTTCAAGGGGCAGAAGAGTGGTGGAGAACGCTTTTGGCATCCTTGTGTCAAGATTCAGGGTGATGAGGACAACCATTGAACTACCCCCAGCAACAGTCAGGGAAGTGGTCTTGACCTGTGTTGTTCTACACAACATACTCAGAAGCCAGTATCAAGGTCAACCTGGTGGTCAGCAGCCTGGGGAGGACGATGATGATGATGTACCTGATGATTGTGGATTGATTGGTGGTGCTGCTGGTGGTGGCCAAGACAGAAACCCTGCTAGAGAAGCCAAAAGACAGAGGGATTACCTGAAGGACTACTTCAACAATGAGGGAGCAGTGGCCTGGCAAGATGGCAGAATATAAGTCCTGCTGCAGTAACCAGTCCTTTTCAGGACTAACTACAACAGTCCTTTTCAGGACTACCAATTATTCCAAAAACAATTAATCAGCTATGTTTGCTACAGACAGACAAACCCCATGCCAAACATAACTTGTACAGACGGACAAACAGACAAACCCCATGCCAAACAAAACTTGTTGAGATGGACAAACAGACAAACCCCATGCTAAACATAACTTGTACAGACGGACAAACAGACAAACCCCATGCTAAACATAACTTGTACAGACGGACAAACAGACAAACCCCATGCTAAACATAACTTGTACAGACAGACAAACAGACAAACCCCATGCCAAACATAACTTGTTGACACGGACAAACAGACAAACCCCATGCCAAACATAACTTGTACAGACGGACAAACAGACAAACCCCATGCCAAACATAACTTGTTGAGACGGACAAACAGACAAACCCCATGCCAAACATAACTTGTACAGACGGACAAACAGACAAACACAACTTACTCACCCAACAAACAGACAAACCCACTGTTAAACAAAAGCCAAACACAAAGTCACACATAATATCCGAAATTGAATTTTTTTTTTATATATTTTGAAATCCACATCATAATTTCACCAATTTTTCTTGTTAATGGCTTGCAAATTTATTTGTAGCACAAAGGTTTTCATGGAAATCTTCAATTTTAAATCTTCACTTATAATCACAAAAATGGGTAAAATATAACCATGGAACTAGTTTTGCTTTCAATAATGGGGGATTGTGTTTGCAAAATAGTTTGTCAGTTTGTTGGCATGGGTTCTATTTACTTTTGGGTTTGTGTGTTTCTTGGTTGGTGGTTACTGGGGTTGGATTTATTTTTGGTAGTTGGGTGTTAGGTTTGGTACTGGGTTTGTTATTTGGGGGTTATGTTTGGTGTTGGGTTTGTCTGTTTGTGGGTTGGTCAGTATGTGATAATACCTTTTAACTCTAGGGAAGGTGTAAGTGTTTGACTTTTCAATTACAGATTTTAAACTATCCCATGGATTTTAATCTAAAAATGGGCTGATTAATGGCCATATTGGGAGTTACTTTTTAAATTTTTTTATGTGGCCTTTTTTGTTATGTGTGGTACCATGGGTTATTTGTTTCATGTTTGGGGTGGTGTAGGTGTTGGACTTGAATTTTTCTTTTCTTGTGATAAGTATTTGTACTGAACTTTTTTGTTTTGGGAGGGGAATTGGAAGAACACGTAGCTGAATAATTGTTTTTGAAAGATTTGGTGGCCCTGAAAAGGGCCTGGCAGGTCAAAGACCCGCCCTGACTGGATGGCTACTGAGGAGGCTGCTGCTGCTGTTGAGGCGGTGCTGAAGTGGTGATAGTAAAGAGCTGCTGCTGCGGTTGTTGCTGCTGCTGCTGAGGCTGCTCGACGATCTGTGTTGATGTCAGATCTGGTAGCTGGCTTAAGATTCCACTCAGATTGTGTCTGCTCCCTTCGTCCTGTACAGTTAGGACAGATGTCGGGTTGCTGAAGCCAATGGGGCTTGGTGTATAGTACACAAAACTGCTGCTAGCTGCTGCTTGAGTGGAACTAGACGCCTGTGGAGTGGTTGTTGGCAGTAGGCCGACCCTCTGGGACTCCGTGGTAACAGTGGCTGATCTTCTGGGCAATGGCTGACGTCTGCGGTTACTCTTAATAGTTTCGATGTCTCTAAAAATCTTGCCCTTTAATTCTTCAAATTCTTCTTGAGTCATCTTCTCGGCCTCTGATGCCACGTAGTCAAAGAAGGGCTGCCTGTCTGACTTCTGATGCAGAAAACCAGAGATAAGTGTCCTCATCTGCTCAAAGTGTTTGAGAATCTTGGAGTCTGTAGTTGAAACGGGCGTTGATGTAATGATGGACTGACTCCTCTCCCTCAGGACACTGGACTCGAGGTGTTCTGTATCAGTAGTTGAGCCACGTGATTCGTCCTGCCTGCTGGTATTTGGACTGGCCTCAAAACCTGAACTTCTATTGGCCCCCTTTCTTCTGATGTGGGTTTTAAGAAAACCCATCTGTTGGTACACCCAGGACTGTCTCTTGGTCATCTCCCTTGGGGCTTGGCCAGATTGGAGCTTAGACAGCTTCTCATAACGGGTTCGCTGGGACTCGAACCATCTTCTCACATCAAAGGGCTGGAGCTTGAGTTCTGCAGATATTTCTGCCCAGAGAGCCTCTCTTCTGGTCCTGTCATGGAAACGTGAATGTTCCTTGTCATACAGTTCAGGGTGCAGCTTTACAAATTCCACAATGGAAACTTCCTGGCTGTCTGTAAAAGTGGCACACACCCTGGCTCTCTTGGCTGAAGAATGGCACTCCGGATCTTCCTCACACCTCTCTTCTTCTTCTGCCACAGCTTCCCCAATAGCTGGATCCTCCTGAATCTCCTCCTCCTCTCTCCTCTCACTTCCTTCTTCTGTAATAACCTCACTCCTCTCCTCTACTTGACTTTCCTTCTCCCTCTCATCCATCTTTTTCCTTCCTCTCTTCCCTCCTTTCTCTTTCCTCATAATCCAGTCGACAAAATAATAAAAAAATAGTAAAATGTGCCTCCTAACTGTGAAATTTGCCTTAAGCTCAAGTATAATATATATAAAATAAAAACTGAAAACCCCTACAAATCAGTGACACACGTCTCTCAGTAGCCAAACAGTCAGTAACAACGACAATGTGTGCGCGGTCGCTTATATAGTCCCAGACCCCCTCATCGCCTCGTTTTAATTTCCGACGCGCGGAAAACAGTCGGTTCTTAATCGGTTGTTAATCCCAGGCCGCCTGAGGCGTCCTCAGGCCGCCGCAGACTGAAAATGTGTGGTCCCAGGCGTCCTGGGGAGGCCGGTTTGGATCGGTTAGGGTCGGTTACCCTTAGTCGGTTCTTAGTCCCAGACCTTGATTTTTGGGTCCCAGGACACTGCAGACGGTCTGAGGCTTCCGGGGACTAATGCAACCGACCCACTTTCAGACGCATGAAATTCATACGCATCATATTTGAGTCTGGGACTAACAACCGGCCTCCTGGGACTGAGCTAGGGAGGTCTGGGACTAAGGGTCGCAGGCGGCCTGGGACAACACACGACTGTGTAAAATTGGGTCTGAGGAGGCCTGAGGATGCCTGGGACTGGACATTTTGTTGAGGGCGGGAAATATCAATCTGATTTCAAATGAACTGATGATACTCCACTTTAAATGTCTTAACAAAGCGACATCATATTAATATCATTAAGAGGTCAAAAACAATTGCCAAGTAGATCATGTTAGGTCTGGTAATCATTTTGACATCTAGTTGATATTATATGTATGTTATTGACATTAAGTCATGTCACATAAAGTGGATGTCAGATTTGTGTCAGATGACATGACCACCTTAAATCATATCCGAGTGATAGTTAGTTGATGTCATATACTAACATGACCAAAACATGATGTCAAGAATTGGACCTGTGCCTGTTGGGCTGCTCAAAACCTGGTGACAGTCTTGTTTAATACCAGATAAACGTTGTCAAAGGGCAAGGTTGGTGTTTAACAGCCAGGGTCATATTGGGACAGGTCCTCAGCATTGTCGCTTGTAGGGGTCGAACCCACACAGAGGTAACAGCCTTTACTTAGATGCCAAACCTGCTTACCACTAGGCCACTGAGGACCTCTGTCAACTTTGTCAACACTAGTGCTATATCCGCTCACTTTGGTAGTATCTTGTGACAAAGCCATGTCTTGTCTATTGACAGACATGTTTTGTGAGGTTTTGTGTTTTAATTTGGACACACACTCCTCTTCGTTGACTCACAATTGTTTCCCCCCAAGCCAAACAGTGAGCACAATATGTCTTAGTAATCTACCATTTGTCTCATGCATGGAGACCGGATGGCATCCGGTGGATACTATGGATTACGCATAAGTATGCCACAACCGCAGTGTGTAGAGATTTTCCCCTTACTCCTCTAGAGGTATTGTAGGTAAAATTCTCAAATTTCCAGGATATATTCATCAGTGCAAAATCTTGACTGGGAATATTTTTGTCTTCATTTTAAATAACAAGATGGCCGCCACAAGCATTTCTTTATCAGTCATAAAAAGTGCCTGTATCTCCCTTATTATTGGTCCTAGAGGTTTGGCATGTGAAGTCAACCCACATGAAATCAGGGGCTGGGAATCGTCTGATGTGGTCAGATTTGACCTTGTACCCCTCCTTCAATGTCAAACTAAGAGAGCCAAACTTAAAAGTGATTATACCTCACTTATTATTGGTCCTATAAGTTTGCATTGTGAAACCAACCTAAAAGAAATCATGAGCTAGGAATCTTCAGATGTGTTCAGATTTGATCTTTGGTCCCTCCTTCAAGGTCAAATGAGGATTGCCAAACTTAAAGTGTTTATACCTCACTTATTATTGGTCCTAGAGGTTTGCAATGTAAAACCAACTCACAGGAAATAATGAGCTAGGAATCTTCTGATGTATTCAGATTTTACATCAGACCCCCTCCTCCAAGGTCAAAGCCAAACTTCAAAAGTGCCTATACCTCACTTATTATTGATCATAGTGTGAAACCAACCTATAGGAAATCATGAGCTAGGACAGAAGGGGAGTCCCCTAACAGGCGAAGGGTAATGGTAAACCTGGTTTTATGATCTTGAATTGTTTTTGACCATTTGACAATTTTAGAAGTAAACCACTGTCATAAGATAAAATCCCCATGGGCCATCTGCCTAGTGTAATCAAAAGCTCAAACTGTACGTGAGAGGAGATTGGAAAGTTGCAAAAATTAAAAGAAACATATGAGATATAATTCCCTAAAATTACTGGATGTGGGGAAACTTCACAGAGTGAAATAATGAATTCATTGAAGAATATCAAGGATAGATCCAGTAACAGGTTAAAGTGGTTGAAATCTGTAGGCTTTGGGAAAGAATGTCCAGCGCATGAATATTATGGAAGGCCATAGCATTTTGATACAGATATTTCATAAATGATAAAATATGTGTATTCATCAGACAGGAGGGCAACCCAGCCAACACCTGAAACAAGAGGAAGTCACACAACATTATCTGGTAATGCCTCAAAGTAGCAGGTCTAAAACCATGGGGGATCCTGGCAGAGACAGAGGTGGCCAGCTGAGCTGTCGAGCCCTTGAGGTGTGAAACCAGTAAACACAGAATACACTACATGGAATAATTTAGGTAGGTTAGGGCTAAGTAGGTAGGAAGCCATGTGTGATCGTGGAGTAATTCATGTTATTTTTGTAAAGGATTGACTGTAATATTCCACATAGAGAGTAACTTTGTCAGTACATTTGTTTTACCAGGGACAAGAAAAAGTTTGAATTTAATATCATTGATGGCTGCAATTAACCACATGTTTCTAGCAGAGGTGGCAAATGTGTTGAGGACACGGACTACTGCCATGTTATCACAAGAAATTTGATCCTGTTATAAGACCAATGTGGGACCACAACAATATTAAGCATTTTCAATTGTGTGATATCATAGTTTTTAACCATGCGGTATGGGAAGATTATAAACCATTATACCAAATGACCTTCATTAACAAGTCAGACAGGCATCTAGATATACTGGCATATGGGAAAATATTTGGTCACAAAACGTGGAATCATTAAAACTTGCCAAAAATGTGTTGAACCAAGCTAAATCTTTTTTAAAAATCAGCACTTAATAAAAACATGTATGATTATTTTCAGTGGAAATTAAATTGGATTTTCTGCCAAAATCTAAAGGGAAGCCATATTGCAAAAAAAAAATCTGCTGTTTGTCCCAATAGTTCTGCAAATAGTGATGACAATTGGAGATGTTAAGGTGTGAATGAACTGGCATCCTACAACAGAGGTAATTTGGAAAGCCAATCTTCTTGATCATTAGTGGGTTCTAATAATATTGGGTATATAATCCCTTTAAAAAAACAGGATTGCCAACATAAAGCTTGAGAGGGCTTTTTGATGTAAAACCAAATTTAAAATGATTTGGATGTATCCAGTACTCAGAATTATATGTTGCATCAGGGTTATCAGTAACAGCCTGTGAATTATAGAGGCTATTGTTTTGGTCAACAACTGGTAACAAATTGACAGTGCCAATAACATAATCAGGATAAACTAAATACTTCTTTTTACTGCAAATGCATGCCCATTACTATGCCTGGCACTAGTACTCACCAGAGAATAACCCTGCTTTTTTATTCCCATTTAAAATGTCATTGTCTGCTTAACTGACTTGGACTGTGGGTCTGTGATAGGAATAACTTGCAAGTTATCAGATTGCTCATATGCATTAACATTCGCCATATTAGGAAATTTGTTGTTTACATGCAGATCCTGTGTATACCATTTGCATCATTTTTAGGAAACTCAAACACTAATGCAGGTGTGCTGCCATGTGTTAAAGTTTTATTACGATTAATCTTGGCACCCTGACTCATTCAAAAGAAAAATCCAGAACCCAACTGTGGCTTTAACATGGTGCCAACGACAAAAGTGGACATTAGCACTCCTTAGGGTATTGCAATGCCTTGTCCCTAACATTATTTTCATAAGCACACTGAGTATCAAGTGCACTTGGGTTATTATGCATAGCCATGTGTGTACTAGAAGCTTCATTGTCATCAGAGTTCAGGTTCTGCAATACTTGAAACCTGTTACATAATGAAATGGATGTATGCTTATTGACCCTTGCACTATTTTTCTGTGTACACCAAATGACTTTGTTTTTGCAACCTGTCACACTGACATAAGAAATGTTTGTATGATGACATTTATCAATTTCATGTAGGTTCAAAACAAATAAAGGTCTTTTGACCAATTTGAACAGTTAATTGAAATTTTTATGATTATTTAATTGTTCTGTTCAATACTTTATCTTGGAATGTTTAAACATAAGGTTCTTTACAGTCTCTATACACTAGGCTACCTTCACCAGAGTCTTTACCAGATCTTATCACATATTCTAAATTAAAAATGTTTAAGGAGTCCCAGTTTTAATAGATTTCGAAAAAAGGTTTTGACACTGTAAAATGGACTTATTTATTTAAGGACTGCAAGTGTACAATTTGGACCAACTTTTGTACCAAATTTTACTCTTTTAAGGGGAATTCGACAAAGATGTCTATTTCAGCACTATTGTTCATCCTAATTGCAGAAATTCTGTTGATTAATTCGATATCAAACAGAAAGGTGAGAAAATTATATGAGAGCAAAAAAAGTATATTGAAGGCTTGGTTACTTTTATTTTGCAAAAGCGTTTGATAGTATAGACTGTTTTATATTGTAGCAGTGCCTTACCCACTTCAATTTTGGAGAAAAATTTCTTACTCTGACTTAAAGTACCACATTAAAATATAAAAGTTTTAATATATGTTTTTCAAGAAACATGTCATTAAAAAGACAAAGCAACAAAACCCATCATTAAAAGGCAAAATAACAATCATAAAATAGCATCAGAGACGCTCATAAACCCCACAGCCTGGGGAAATAGTTTTCAACACCATGAGATATAAAAGTAGTGAAACAGTACAAAGATTGGGATACTTTAAGAGCAGTGCCAATTATATAAGCCTCCAAATAAAGTTCAAGTAGAGAAAATAACATCTAAGAGAAGGAAAATGTATGGAAAGATAAAGTATTAAAACAAGACAATTCAATAGCAAAATGACAGCATTAATCAGTAAACTAAAAATTTTGAAGCTGTAAAATTTATTAATTGGAGAACAGCTGTCAATGGAAATAACACAATTATGTAAAAGCGCTTGTAATTATCAGTTGCAGCAGTCCATATTCCTTTGTCATAAGAGAAACATGTCTCAAATATGGCAGGTGAACACACTTTGGGCAAGCCAATGTTAAAAGTCACACGATGATGCACCCCCTAACCAATGTCCCTACCAAGTGTCAACCTTCTACACCTTATGGTATCCAAGAAATAACCCGGAAAAGATTTTAAACCTCATGGTCAGTACGACAAGGTCAAAGATCAAATCAAGGTCACACTATGACATTGCATCCTACAACCCTTAACCAATGTCCCTACCAAGTATTAACTTCCTACACCTTACAGTTTCGGAGATACAGCCCAGACAAGATTTTATAGTTCAAGGTCACTATGGCAAGGTCAAAGGTCACCTTAAGGTCACACCATGACCTATCACACCTAGAACTCCCAACCACTGTCCAAACCAAATAGTAACTTCCTACACCTTACGGTTTCCAAGATGTAGCCCAGACAAGATTTTACAGGTCAATGTCACTACAGCAAAGTCAAAGGTCAAATCAAGGTCACACCATGATGTTGCACACCTACACCGCCTAACCCAAATCTCTACTAAGTATCAACTTCCTACACCTTACGGTTTCTGACATAAAGCCCGCTCACCTGACCATCCGAATGCTTGCCCACCCACCCATCCAGACATGAAGGCTTGAAAATGCCTCACACAAATTTTGTTCATAAAACAGCTAAGATATCATGGATAAAACAACACTCAGATATGAGACAAAATAAGTGGAAAACCTTTATGAAAACCTTTATGTTAAGTTTTTTGAATTGGAAATTTTCAAACCTAAACCATAAGCGACAACTAAGTCAAATAAAGATTTGTATATCTGCCTTTCATAAACAGATGTTACAAAACTGGATAACTTTATAAATGTTGGACTAAACTCAAAATGTAAAGTTCTTGATGAGCATATTTAACTCTGCCCTTGTACAATCATAAGGAAACTGTGTGACACCAAAGATGTTTGCTTTGTGTAATACCAATAAAAATTGTAACACAAAAATAATTGATATCATAAATATAACAACAGGGAAACTCTTAAGACAGTAATAATCTAAATCCTAAATTTGATTAGAATTTAAACTTCTTACAATATCTAAGGTTAAGTAATGGTGTAAGCATTTTTTTAATATTATTGGTTAAAATTATAGAAGATAACAGAAATAAAACCGCAAGAACTATATCAAGAATTATTTAGTAGAACTCAAACCACCAACATCCCAAAGAACATGGTCAAATTAATTTATGGTCTTGTAAAATCATTTATTGGAAGACAACTATACACTACCATTTAAAATTATTAGGAGCCATATCATCAAAGTTTTCAGTTTAAAGTAATTCACAGAATTATAAACTGCAAGGAAAATAAGTAGAAACAAATAGACAGTCCAAAATGTGGTTATTGCATGTCAAGAGACACACTAGAAGACCATTTGTATTACTGTAGTAGTTGTATTTATTTATTTATTTGGGGTTTTATGTCGTTTTCAACACTGTACAGGTCATATCACGATGGGTAGTTGGAAGGGCAGAGGAAACCAGTACATACAGTTCATCAGGGTTCTGTACTGTAAACTGCCGACCAATGGAAAGCAATTACCAGCTTTCCCACTTGAGGCCATGCCGGGAACCGAACCCTGCCCTTAGCTGTGGGAGGCGAGACTGTAGTAGTTGTAAAGATTTCTGGTGAAAACTGTCCAAAAAATGAAAAACACTTTTGATGTAAATATAAACTTTAGTGTCAGTAAAATTATGTTAGGGCTCTGTTATATCGAGACTCCAAGTTTACTGTGTAATCATCGGCTATGTTATGTCAAGACCCCCTATTTTACTGTATGAACTATCTCATACTTATAGGTAAATGGTGCATAAACAAAGCTAATAAATGCAACAAGGAAGTTAACTTTACTGACTCTTTAGTAAGTAGAAGCTACATGTTGTACACAATATAAATAATAAGAATAATAAATAGGAAACATCCAAAACACATTTCTCCTATTTGTATATGTCATTGTGAATACATTCTTTTTCATATTTTTGTCACAATGCATC
This sequence comes from Sabellastarte sp. h YS-2021, assembly GCA_964017235.1. Lineage (NCBI taxonomy): Eukaryota > Metazoa > Annelida > Polychaeta > Sabellida > Sabellidae > Sabellastarte > Sabellastarte sp. h YS-2021. The sequence goes on along the minus strand of OZ024928.1, from coordinate 153,935,481 downwards.
ACACTGTTTTGTGTACCATGTTATTTTCTTATTTTTTTAAGTCTGGGGTTGCATGTGCATGTGTGTGCTACATTTAATTGCTATTAGATGCCAATATAGTAACAAAAATTTGTTTAGGTAGTCATCTTTCCATGTTAAAACAATAATAATAATATATCTATTTTGTTTGAATATGAAATTAATACCTGTATATTGTTTTTTTTCCATTGTTGTACTGTACATTTTATTGCAAATCTTTAGAACTATGAAAAAAGTACATTTTCAACGCAGAGAAGAGTGAGCTTTCACCATTTTAACTTTTATTTCATAGTGTAGGTCTGTAACTGTTATGTTTAGTTGTTATTTTATGTCACTTCAATATTTAAATATCTTGATAAGATTTGTATTTGCATGCATATTGACAGGTTTTTCTGTGTTTCTACTATGTTTGTCCTAGTATTTTTGTCGATTTTATGAAACTTAAGTAATGCTCAGGAAACAACTAATTTCATTCAACTTTCTGTACAGACAACCCCGAACCCCTCCAGTTAAATATTATTTACTTGTTTACATTATATCATTGTTTCTGTTTTACTCTGGATCTATAAGATCCACAAGCTAGAAATCACATCTGGGCTGGGATTTACAAAAGGTCTTAAGCAAAAAAATTGTCATAACTTTAAGAAAAAAGTCTTAACTGTGCAAGAATTTTGTCATAAAGTTAAGACTTTTTTTTTGCTTAGACAAAATGGGATTCACAAAAGGTCTTAGACAAAAAGTTGTCTCAGATTTTGTCATAACTTTAAGACCACTGCAGGGCAGACTTAAGTATTTTTAAAATATTCCATTGCATGTATTTACATTTTACCATTTGTTGTGAAAACAACATATATACTATGGGGATCTATGCTTCCTATAAAAGTAATTTCTGTGAATTGTAATAGAAATTTACATCATTTAATTACATATAAATTTCCACATTTTACCTTCTTGTGGTAAAAATATTGTCATGACAATGGCTGACTCACAATAAAACACAAAGACTACTCTTTTTACATAATTTTACAAAAAAAAAAGTAACAAATCTGTTTTATAATTTCGAAGAGCATATTTGGTGTATTTATCGATGAAAAATGTTTTTGTTTTACTAAAATGTGTTAATTTGAATTCAAAGTAGTTAAGACTTTTTGCACAAAATTTGTCTCAGCTAAGATTTTGCTAAGCACTTTTTGTGAATCCCAATTTAAGAGAAATCTTAGCTAAGATAAAAGTCATAACTTTAAGACTGGTCTGAGCAAAAAAATTGCCTAAGACTTAAGACCTTTTGTGAATACCGGCCCTGGACTCAAATATTTAACCCATGTTCAACATCATAGTTTCTAGATGTTCCATTGGTTAAAACACGTTTTATTTCACATTTTCCAGGAACACCACAATGTGGCAGCCATCTGTTTGAAGCATAGCTAGTTTAATATTTGTTTTATACAAACAATAATGACGTAATAAGGAACTTTGGATGTTTATCAGAGTGAAAAATGTAGTGCACAACCTCTTTAATATTCTGGGATTTTTTTTTTTTTTTTTTGTAAATGTATAGCCAAGATATAAAACTCTAATTCAGACTTTTGTGTTGGTGTCAATCATAGAAATCGTATAAAAAAGCTCTTTTTATTTTTATACGATTTCTATGGTGTCAATCAGTAATTTTTTTTAACCTGCCGGAACCTCAATAATTCGGAATATACCTTAAGCAACTTGTTTTTAGTATGGTCACCTCACTGGACCGTTCCATAGGCCACGCCCACTTCCTGGTTTACGCTATTTTAGTTGTCTCCATGTCAGGCCTTGTCTGACAAACAAATGGCGAAAATGGCGGGAAATTAAACGTAAACATTGAGTATTTTAAGATATACAAGAAATAACATGTATTATAAATGATTGGATGGGCCATAGAATAAGAAATTATATAATAAAGTATATTTGCTTTATTGTGACAAAAATTATAAAATAAATAAATAAACAATTTAATGATCAAAACAAATCCTCGTGCATTGCAGTAAAATGTAAACAATGGCAGCTTGGGGACATATATATACATTTCAGACATTTTAAAGTAGGTAGGATTGATGATATAATTTTTTTATCAAATTATACTTTGGTTTGATTTTATTCCATTATCAGAAAGCAATAATATTTACAAATATGTCCCTAAAAATGGCCACGTTTTTGTAATTCAAAATGGCGCTGATGAAAACCGGAGGAAATGATTGGTTGTTGCTATTGTAGTAAACAGGATATTTGCCGATTTGCGGTATTTTGATTGACACCGTGGAAAGGTCCGTTCCCGACACTTCCGCCTTGTACCCAAGGTGACGCTTTTGTAGCGAAGCCACGCTTGTCCTGACCGGCACAGTCCGAAATCATATTACACACTGATAACCTCTAAGCATCGACAGAATACAGTAGAAAATAAAATGGAGCAGTCAGCAAAACTAGGGTTGAAGGAAAAGTGGAATGATCACTGGGAGAAAAAGCCTTTTCAGTCAAGACAGCAGCAGGCAAACTGGGCTGGAATGGCATTTTACTGGTTTAGCAGCATCGCACTTTTGTATGGTGCATTAAAATATACCATTCCACACCGTTTCAATTGTAGTTGGGACTTCGAGGATGATAACCACAAATTAGCAGCATGGATCATATTTATAGAATGTGGCATAAATTGGGTTGTCTGTACATTTTGGCGTGGCTGCAGTGATGTGCCAAAAAATTGCGCAGTACCTCAAGATAGCAAAGATTGGACGCATTGTGGTGTTTGCCAGAACAATGTACCCCCGAGGGCCTTCCACTGTAAAATTTGCAATGTGTGTGTGTTAAAGAGAGATCACCATTGCTTTGTTACAGGTACTGTTACGTACTGCAGTAGTATATCTTTTATTGTATCACGAATAACTTAATTAGCCCTTTGTCAGCTCGGCCTCGCCAACTCAGCCATTTTGATGCAGACTCTGCCTCCTTCCAAAGCTCATCCCCACAAATTTGGCCGTTTTATATGTAAAATTTGTATATGTAGAATGTGTTTGAATCATATTTAATTCGGAGTGGTTATTTACCCAACGGCTGTGTACGCTAGCTGTGATATTGGTCTAGCGTACCCAACGGCTGTGTATACAAGATTTATATCATCGCTAGCGTACCCAACGGCTATGTACACAAGATCAGTGCTAGTGTACACATATTTTAATCATTTCTTCCTTAAATTAACTTTGTTAAAATGTAACAATAAGCTGAATAAGTCTAATTCAGAGAGTGCTCCTTGGCCCATTTCTGACTACTTGAAAAATTCCTTGAAAACTAATTACTTCACAATGCCTTGGATACAGACCTGTTGAGTACGCTATGAAGGGTACTGATATCGAGTGCACAACCATTAAGTGTAGTGTTGGTATCAAATAATATGTATACCGATATCAAACCATATTTTTGCTTCTGTATCGATCGATATTGAAATATCGTGTCATGGGTGTTTTCCGAGAAAGAACTTCCAAACCCTTTCACGAGTTTTAGAAGTTTCCCGAAACGTAAACAAATATGGTGCTTCCGGTTTAGCGGTCAGTGAAATTTGAGAAAAAAATGATAGGAAAACCAATATATTTCTTAACTTTTATATTTTATTTACATGGAAAACAGCTTAATTGCATCTATTTAGTAGTATGTTACGATATTGATATTGTACCCTACATTATCGATATCAGTATATTTAGCATGGATCGATAAATATTTCAATATCGATAAACAATACCAGCACTAATTGAGTGCATACTACCTTGGGTAATGAAAAATTGGGCAGGCTGTGAAAAATTTGGAGTTGTTGGGTACACAGCGATATAGATCTTGTGTGCACAACCACTGGGTACACAAGACCAATATCACAACTGCTGGGTACGCTAGCAGTGATATGGATCTTGTGTACACAGCCACTGGGTATGCCAGCAATGATACTGATCTTGGGTGCAAAACCATTGGGAACACAGAGTTTACTGCCTTGGGTACAGGGTAGTTGGGTATGCCAGTACCTTAAACAGCTTTTGGTTACACTAACAAAAGAAAATATCAATGACGTTAATCTAGCGTACATAACCATTGGGAAATCAGAAATTAGTGCTTTAACTGGATGCAGGAGAGTTGCATATGCCATTAGTGTACATACACAGCCATTGGGTATGCTAGCAGTGATATAGATCTTGTGTACATAACCGTTGGGTAGGCTAGACCGATATCACAGTTAGAGTACACAACCGTTGGGTACACTAGCAGTGAAATACATCTTGTGTACACAACAGTTGGGTACACTAACAATGCTATTGATGTAGGGTGCACAACCATTGGGAACAATGGGTTCACTGCTTTGATTGCAGGATAGTTGGGTATGCTGTTAGTGTACATACACAGCTGTTGGGTATGCTAGCAGTGATATGGGTCTTCCATACACAGTCTTTGGGTAAGCTAGACCCATATCACTGCTAACATACACAACCGTTGGGTAGGCTGGCAGTGAAATACATCTTGCATACACAACTGTTGGGTATGCTAAGAAAGCTATTGACCTAGGGTGCACAACCATTGGGAACATAGGGTTCACTGCCTTGAGTGCAGGGTAGTTGGGTATGCCAGTAGTGTATGTATACAGCCATTGGGTAGGCTAGCTGCGATATAAATCTTGCGTACACAACCGTTGGGTATGCTAGACCAATATCACTGCTAGCATTCACAACCGTTGGGTACGCTAGCAGTGAAATAGATCTTACATACACAACCATTGGGTACACTAGACTGAGACTGATATACCTGCTAGCGCACAGAACCGTTGGGAACGCTAGCAGTGTAATACATCTTGCGTGCCCAACCATTGGCTACACTAGCAGTGAAACTGATCTAGTGTACACAGCCATTGGGAACATAGGGTTCAGTGCCTTGGGTGCAGGGTAGTTGGGTATGCCAGTAGTGTATATACACAGCTGTTGGGCAAACTAGCACTGATATCAATCTTGCGTACACAGCCGTTGGGTACGATAGACCGATATCCCTGTTAGCTTACCCAACCATGGGCTATGCTAGCAGTGAAACTGATCTAGTGTACACAGCCTTTGGGAACATAGGGTTCAATGCCTGGGGTGCAGGGTAGTTGGGTATGCCAGTAGTGTATCTACACAGCCGTTGGGCACACTAGCACTGATATAAATCTTGGGTACACAGCCGTTGTGTACGCTAGACTGATATCTCTGTTAGCGTACCCAACTGTTGGGTACGCTAGCAGTGATATAAATCTTGCGTACCCAACCGTTGGGTACGCTAGCAGTCAAATAGATCTTGCGTACACAACCGTTGGGTACGCTAGCAGTGAAACTGATCTAGTGTACACAGCCGTTGGGTAAATATCCTCTACCTAATTAATTACCTATATGGGCGTGGTTATTATCTCCCGCCGGGCGGGAGATTATAAAGTGCATTCCGTGTGTGTGTGTGTGTCACGTTTTTAAAAAGGGCTGTACATCACACTGGTTGGTTCTCCTTGGCCTTTCCAATGTTTTATGACCTTATTGCTTATGTCTTTTCATTTGATGCTGTTTCTTCAGACCTAGGTCCATAGCTAAGTGAGTAATAGCAATGGTGGCTACTTTCAGTAAAGTGCTCATAACTCCAAAGCGACTGCATTCAGAGCATTTCTGTAAAATACGTTGTTCAGCTACTTTCTCCATGCCTACAAGATGGTGCCATTTTTAGGGGTCTATCTTGATAGCTAAGTGAGTATAATAGCTATTTTCTGTTTTTAACAATGGCCAAAATGAGTAAGTTGCTTTTATCTTTGTAACTGTTACTTACAATATTGGTCTCAAATATGTTGTTGAACAACTCCTTCATGTACTATATCATGGTGGGGTTTCCAAGGTGTAGCACCATAGCTACCTGAGTAATAGCTACACTAAGTTTAACATTTGACCATTGAGCAAGTCACTTATAACTCAAAAACTATTGAATATATAGGATTTTTGTAAATAAGTTGTTCACCTACTTTTTGATGTACTGTGTCGTTGTGAATTTTCAGAGCTGTAAGTCCATAGCTAACTGAGTACTATCTACTTTGAAATTTCTTAATTTCAACATTCAGCAGATCACTTATACCTCCAAAACTATTGATTTTAGGGAATTATTGTGAAATATGTTAATCAGTTACTTTTTAATGTTCTGTGTCATGGAAAAGTTTCAGAACTGTATCTCCATAGCTAACTGAGTAATGGCTACTTTGAATTTCAACATTGAGTAAATCACTTATAACTCCAAAACTATTGAATTTAGAGAATTATTGTCAAATATGTTGTTCACTTACTTTTTTATGTACTGTGTCATGGGAAATTTTCACAGCTGTATCTCCATAGCTATCTGAGTAATAGCTACTTTGAGGGTTTTCCATCAAGTAAGTCACTTTTAACGGCAAAACTTTTGAATTTAGAGGATTCTTGTCAAGTATGTTGTTCACCTACTTTTTGATGTATTGTGTAATGGCAAATTTTGAGAGCTGTAGGTCCATAGCTAACTGAGTAATAGCTACTTTGATGGTTTTCTATTGAGTAAATCATTTATAACAGCAACACTGTTGAATTTAAAGGATTTTTGTCAAATATGTTCACCTACTTTTTGATGTACTGTGCAATAGCACTTTTGAGAGCTGTAAGTCCATAGCTAACTGAGTAATAGCTACTTTGATGGTTCTCCATTGAGTAAATCACTTATAACTGCAAAACTATTAAATTTAGAGGATTTTTGTCAAATATGTTGTTCACCTACTTTTTAATGTTCTGTGTCGTGGCAAATTTTGAGAGTTGTAAGTCCATAGCTAACTGAGTAATAGCTACTTTAATTGTTTTCCTTTGAGTAAATCAGTTTTAACAGCAAAACTGTTGAATTTAGAGGATTTTTGTCAAATATGTTCTTCACCTACCTTTTGATGTACTGTGTAATGGTAAATTTTGAGAGCTGTAGGTCCATAACTAACCGAGTAATAGCTACTTTAATGGTTCTCCATTGAGGAAATCACTTATAACAGCAAAACTGTTGAATTTAAAGGATTTTTCTCAAATATGTTGTTTAGCTACTTTTTTATGTACTGTGTAATGGCAAATTTTGAGAGCTTTAAGTCCATAACTAACTGAGTAATAGCTACTTTGATGGTTCTCCATTGAGTAAGTCATTTATAACTGCAAAACTATTACATTTACAGGATTTTTGTCAAATATGTTATTCACCTACTTTTTAATGTTCTGTATCGTGGCAAAGTTTCAGAGCTGTAAGTCCATAGCCAACTGAGTAATAGCTACTTTGATTGTTTTCCTTTCAGTAAGTCACTTTTAATGGCAAAACTTGGAATATCTCGAAAACCGTACGAGATAGAGCGATTTCGAGCGAATTTTTGACAAGCAGGGTAGTACAAGAGGGTCCTATGCAAAAGGGAAAAATTTCAATTTTCGGCACTTTGGCGGCCATCTTGGATTTTTGCGGAAAATGAAAAAGTGTGAATATCTCAAAAACCGTAAGAGATAGAGCGAATATCGTGTGAATTTTTGACCCACAGGTTAGTACAGGCGTGTCCTATGCAAAAGGGAAAAATTTCAATTTTCGCCACTTTTGGCGGCTATCTTGGATTTTAGCAGAAAATGAAAAATTGTGAAGATCTCTGAAAAGGTATTTCTTCCCCTGTAATGCTCGGCGGGAGATAATACCACGGCAGTGGTCTTGTTTCTTAGCTAATAAACATGGAGTAAAATACTTGATTAGGGGTCGGTCATCAGTCGGAAAAAATGGACGAATAATCGACCATGAAATTTGGAGGTGATTCCCAACACTGATACTTTGTATAATTTATTCTCGTGGATTGCTGTCACATACTGACATAGCAACATCTGATACTTGTAATAAATTGTGATATTGTAGCCACATTTTTGTCACTTGTGCAGTCATTTTAATGGACCAAGTTTCTGTTGCTATAACATAATGGGTGGAAAATTTTTTTTTAAAAAATTCGGAATGTGATGACTTATGAACTCTTGTCAATTGATCGGTATAAAAACACAGTGTCAGTATAAGGATAGGGTTATTTGTAGTTAGTATAGGAATTGATGCTCGATCTTTCAATATCGATCGATCATCCCACAGAACTGCCAATATCGACACATACTACCAGCATTTCAATATCGAAATAACATACACTAAACAGACAAAAATTTAAAAAAAATGGTAATTTTACTGCTTAAACGCATATTTATTGTATATAATCTTTAAAAGGCACATTTACAACTGAAACAAAACGGGGTCAAGTCTGGCGCCATCTTTGTTTACATTGCCAGTGACCTACTTCCTGTTTCACGGAAGAGATAGAAAACCTGGTATTCGAAAACCTGACAGCTAGTACACAGGAAAGCACGAAAACTCTTGTTTAATGTACATTTTGTTCATTTTATTTAATTTTTTATTGCAGAAATATATTTTTGGTGCATAAGTAGTATCTTTTGATAATTTTGTGAATTTATATGTGCACGTTTTCAAAGAACTTGCATTATCGCCCACGGCTTACATTAACAGTCCCGATATTGAAATATTGATCGATCCACGACCCTAAATTTTCATTCGATATCGATCCTCAAAATGGCTCTCGATCCCTATACTATTTGTAGTGTAAGATATGCTGCCATTATCAACTTATCAGCAAAAAGGCTGCTATAGTGACAAAAGCTATAGTTTATTTGTGGTAAATCTTTTAAGTTACCAGAATTAAAGCCACTGACTTTATACTATTTTCCTTTTCTTTTTTTATATGTTTAGAACTGGCGCCGGTTATTTTCAAATTTCAATATTTTGCCATTCTCTCCCTGCTTAGTGAAAAGATTTTTTCATATTTTAGGTTTGCTTTCGACACTGCTAGTGCTAAACCCCTTTCAGATTATAGCCTCTTTATTTACTATTGTTTAATGTATTTTGATATTTATTTTTGTACTTATTGGTGTAAAGGTGAGCTGAAACTATCATTATGTGAGATATGACCTTGACCCAAACAAAAATGTCTATTATTGGCCATAAACCCTTAACATTTAATAAGCTTTGGCCACCTAAAGTTAAAAGAATTGATTTTTCGCCCACAACTCGCTCAGTTTTCAGCCATTTCAATCACACTTGCCAAGTACATTGAGGTTAGCAGAGGGAGAGGTTCTTTTGTCAGGTGAACTTAAATTTCTAGTATGTAAGAGGCTATGGACACCTTTGAGTAAAATAAATGAGGTATTTATTACCGGGTAGTCACTTCACCCAGAGGACAAAACACATTTTATATTTTGTAAAATTTGAACCTGTGACTAAAATTTCTCTTGTTTGAGTTAATTTGTATTTTACAGCATATTTCTATCTAGTTACTCCAAATAAACTAGTTACACATATTTTGGTTTTCAGATTCTGCTGTTATCAGTTTGTCATGTTCTGTTAAAATTTTTACACATGGACAAAATGTGGGAATAGCTGCAGGGTGAAGGGAGTTTTGGGGCCTATCAGAGTCAGAAGTCTGTGTTCCCTGGGTGCTTTTGTATAAAGTTTATTCTTGTCAATGGTTGTACTTTCTAAGCTGTATATTTGTAAATGCAGGAAACAGTCAACTAAGCATTTGTTCGATGTACTGAAGCTTTGGTAATAATAACTGAGTATTAACTATTAATGTCTGTATTTTTAGGTTCATGTGTGGGCTTTTTTAACCAACGACATTACACTGTGTTCATGTTCTATGCTTTCATCGGGAGTTGCTTCTCACTTTACCTGGCTGTTCACTACTTCGTAACCGACTCCAGTCGTATGGGATGGAGACTTTTTCCTGTAATTGCTCTGATCAGTTACTTCCGACGTGATTGGGTTGTGACCTATGAGCGTCTGTATGTTATTTTTCTGCTGTCATTGTGTTTTATTCTGGTTGCATTAACCGCTTATTTCCTAATGCTCCAAGTGAATGTGATTCTAAGTGGACGAACAACTGCAGAAAGTAACAAAAATATTAAAAAGTTCCATAATAGTTATAAATTAGAAAATTTTCGTTCTGTTTTTGGTCCGTATGGCCTTGTGCAGTTTCTTTTACCAGTTCCGTCGATACCATTGTTTGGTGATGGTATTAACTGGCAAGCCAACCTGTTTTCTAAATGGCAGTAGTGTTGCTGCCATTCATTGAGATAAACTCAAATTTGTTGACACTTTGACACAAAAAAATAACAAGAGTATTGTTGTGAAAAATGATCTGATTCAGTAAAGTAACTTAGTGGGTTTCTATGTAGTATGGCTAGTTTGTCACAATTGTTGTTCAAACTTTTGTTCTTCAATTTTGGGATCTTGAACACTGTAAATAAGCAATTATAGTTAAATGATATGTTTTTCTTTCTTTCTTTTTTTTTCTGAAAGTAATAATTAGTTCTTTTTTTTTTTGTAAATCTCAATTTTCTAGTTTGCAAACATATTCATTGTTTTTTATGAATCTCATAGTATTCAGATGTGTATTGTGTCAATTTGTGTGCATCTAGAAGAGTGTCACTCTCGGAATGTGTTATGTTTGATAAACGTGTATATGTAAAAAAGGTTGTTAGTATATTATTGTAACATAGCACCACATTATCAGAAATAACTTGTATTTTGTTAATTTTAGATAGACCTTAAAATATTGTTATGACTAACAGAACAGGACTTCTTTTACAATGTCAAATCATGGATCAGCTGTTAGTTATATTTCAATAAAAGTAGCCCAGGGTATAATTTGAACCAAGTATATTTTATTTTCACTGAGATCTGTTGTCATTGCAAAGAATTGTTTATTTGAAATAATTTCATAATCACCAAAAGTGTTGCCATTTCTTTTTACTGTTATATGTTCTATTTTAGTATAAATAGGTTTAATAACTGCTATTTCAGATATTTCTGTCAATGAGCAGTGGAATGGTAGTGTAATTTTGTAAAAGTGACAACTTGACATTTGTTGACAAAGTCAGATATTTGGTTTAATGAAGGTACTCTTTGGACAGATAAATCAAACTTATACTTTATGTAGTCATATTCACATATTTTTATTCCAGTTTTGTTTGTTTACAATGTATTTTTGTAAGATTTTTACCTTTATCTGTTTAAATATTGCTGAAATCTCTAATACTCTCTTTCATATTTTCAAACTTGTGTGAATAAATAAAAAGCTGACTGAAAAGCTAATATGGTTTTTATTATGTCAGCCGACTTGTCAGTCAGCTGGCGTTAATGCATCACTTTGAGATGTCCGTGAACAACTTCTCCAAAACTACAAGGCCTAGAGGCATGCTGTTTTTTTTAAAAGATACCTTATCTATTGAGGATGAAAAGTTTTTCAAGGCATGCAAATCTGTTCGTCTGTTTGCTAGAGCCATTACAAAGGGAGGCTCCCCCCCCACCAAAAGTGTGAAAATTTCAACACTTTATCACAATTTTCTCGTTGACTATTGCTGGGATTTCTCTCATATCCTGCTCCCTTTTTTTTTTTTTTTATGAATTTTTAAAATAATTTTAATGCATAAAAATTCATGAAATCATGCACTAAATCACTTATTTTCTCGTTGACTATTGCTGGGATTTCTATGTAATCTTGCATATGTACCAGGCCACCAATAGATTCTGGATCTTTTTAATATTTTTTTTTTGTGAATTTTTAAAATAAGTTTTTAAGGCATTAAAATTCATGAAATCATGGACTAAATCACCTATAACTTGAAAAGTATTTAGAGCATTTTGTTAAAATATGTTATTCAGCTACTTTTTGCATAGCTACAACATGGTGTGTAAATTGGGTGTATATCCAGATAGCAAAGTGAGTAATGGCTACTTTTTTACTTGTCAGTACCTTCCATATTGAGTAAAATCACTTGTAACTTGAAAACTATTGCATTTAGAGAATTTTGTATAAATATGTTATTCAGCTATTTTTGGGTCAGCTGTAACAGTAAAATTGCAGACCTATAGCTCATTGCGTAGCCGAGTAATAGCTACTTTGAGGTTATCACTGTTTAGTAAATTGCTTGTAGCTTTAAAACTATTGCATTTAGAGTGTTTTGTTTAAATATGTTTTTCATGTACTTTTGGGTCAGCTACAACACAGTAAAGTTGCAGACCAGTAGCTCATTGCATAGCTGAGCAATAGCTATTTTCAGGTTCTCACGGTTGAGTAAATCAGTTTTAACTTGAAAACTATTGCATTTAGAGAATTTTGTTTAAATATCTTATTCATCTACTTTTGAATTAGCTATAACACAGTAAAATTGCAGATGTGTAGCTCATGGCATAGCTGAGTAATAGCTATTCTCAAATTCTCACTGTGGTGTAAATCAGTTGTAACTTGAAAACTATTGCATTTAGAATATTTTGTTTAAATATGTTGTTCACCTACTTTTGGGTAAGCTGTAACCGTGAAATTGCAGACCTGTAGGTCATGGCATGTAACAACTTATATTGTATCAATGACTTATTTTGTATTACCTGACTTATTTTGTATCAATTTTTGACTTATTTTGTATTACTGACTTATTTTGTAGTAAAATTGCCTTATTTTGTTTTACTTGGCCGACTTATTTTGTATCAGCAGTCGATTTAATATGTTACAAAAACAGTGTGCAGAATATTGACAAGATTTCAGGGTGAATACCTGGGTGATACAAAAGAAGTCGAAAATAACTGACTTATTTTGTAGTAATTAAGCGTCCCGCAAGGGACGCTTGTTTGTGTATGGGAGAGCTTCAGGCTCCGCCGGCTCCGCCGGCTCCGGCGGCTCCGCCGGCTCCGCCGGCTCCGCCGGCTCCGCATTTTGTTTTCCTTATAACTCTGTAACCGTTAGGCGGATTCTTTTCAAATTTGGCAGGTTTAGGCAGTAGCCTTGGGGAATTTTTTTGAATATGCTGCAGTGACATTTCAACCAATCAGAGAGGTCACATGACCAAAAATGTCTTTTTTCGATGGGGAAGCTTGTCCGGATGATAACTTGAAAGCAATTTTATCAATTCACCTGAAACTTGGCAAATACATTCATTCTATTAAAATCTGGAAATCATTAGATTTTGGCATTGATTGGTCAAGAAATGGCCGAGTAATTAATGATTAATTAATCATTACGAATTTTCCAAATAAGGAAAACACAAAAATGCTTATATCTCGAAAACCGTGCTAGATAGAGCGATTTCGACGAAATTTTTGACCCGCAGGGTATCTCTGCGGAGTAGTTTTCCCAATTTTCAAAAAAATTTTATCTCGTCCAAAATGGCGGCCATTTTGAATTTTCGAAATTTTCGCAAAAATTGCAAAACACAAAAATGCTTATATCTCAAAAACCGTGCTAGATAGAGCAATTTCGACAAAATTTTTGACCCGCAGGGTATCTCTGCAGAGTACTTTTCCCAATTTTCAAAAAATTTTTCTCTCGCCAAAAATGGCGGCCATTTTGAATTTTCGAAATTTTCGTAAAAATTGCAAAACACAAAAATGCTTATATCTCGAAAACCGTGCTAGATAGAGCGATTTCGATGAAATTTTTGACCCACAGGGTATCTCTGCGGAGTACTTTTCCCAATTTTCAAAAAATTTTTGTCTCGCCAAAAATGGCGGCCATTTTGAATTTTCGAAATTTTCGTAAAAATTGCAAAACACAAAAATGCTTATATCTCGAAAACCGTGCTAGATAGAGCGATTTCGATGAAATTTTTGACCCACAGGGTATCTCTGCGGAGTAGTTTTCCCAATTTTCAAAAAATTTTTGTCTCGTCCAAAATGGCGGCCATTTTGAATTTTCGAAATTTTCGCAAAAATTGCAAAACACAAAAATGCTTATATCTCCAAAAACGTGCTAGATAGAGCAATTTCGACAAAATTTTTGACCCACAGGGTATCTCTGCAGAGTAGTTATCCCAATTTTGAAAAAATTTTTGTCTCGCCAAAAATGGCGGCCATTTTGAATTTTCGAATTTTTCGCAAAAATTGCAAAACATAAAAATGCTTATATCTCGAAAACCCTGCAAGATAGAGCGATTTCGACGAAATTTTTGATCCACAGGGTATATCTGCAGAGTAGCCATGCCAATTTTCAAAAAAATTTTGTCTTGCCAAAAATGGCGGCCATTTTACTCACCTACTCAAAATGAGTAAATGCGAATTATCTCTAAAAGTATTGCAGACAGCCAATTTTTCTCAAATAACTCATTCACCTACTTTTGGGAGAGCTTTCACTTGGTGAAGTTTCAGACCCATAGCTAATTACTCACCTACTCAAAATGAGTAAATGCGAATTATCTCTAAAAGTATTGCAGATAGCCAATTTTTGTTAAATTAATCATTCGCCTACTTTTGGGAGAGCTTTCACTTGGTGAAGTTTCAGACCCATAGCTAATTACTCACCTACTCAAAATGAGTAAATGCGAATTATCTCTAAAAGTATTGCAGATAGCCAATTTTTCTCAAATAACTCATTCACCTACTTTTGGGAGAGCTTTCACTCTGTGAAGTTTCAGACCCATAGCTAATTACTCACCTACTGAAAATGAGTAAATGCGAATTATCTCTAAAAGTATTGCAGATAGCCAATTTTTCTCAAATAACTCATTCACCTACTTTTGGGAGAGCTTTCACATGGTGAAGTTTCAGACCCATAGCTAATTATTTACCTACTCAAAATGAGTAAATGCTAATTATCTGTAAAAGTATTGCGGATACCCAATTTTTGTCAAATAACTCATTCATCTACTTGTGGGAGAGCTTTCACATGGTGAAGTTTCAGACCCATAGCTAATCACTCACCTACTCAAAATGAGTAAATGCGAATTATCTCTAAAAATATTGCAGATAGCCAATTTTTCTCAAATAAATCATTCACCTACTTTTGGGAGAGCTTTCACTTGGTGAAGTTTCAGACCCATAGCTAATTACTCACCTACTCAAAATGAGTAAATGCGAATTATCTCTAAAAGTATTGTAGATAGCCAATTTTTCTCAAATTAATCATTCACCTACTTTTGGGAGAGCTTTCACTTGGTGAAGTTTCAGACCCATAGCTAATTACTCACCTACTCAAAATGAGTAAATGCGAATTACCTCTAAAAGTATTGCAGATAGCCAATTTTTCTCAAATAACTCATTCACCTACTTTTGGGAGAGCTTTCACTTGGTGAAGTTTCACACCCATAGCTAATTACTCACCTACTCAAAATGAGTAAATGCGAATTATCTCTAAAAGTATTGCAGATAGCCAATTTTTCTCAAATAACTCATTCACCTACTTTTGGGAGAGCTTTCACTTGGTGAAGTTTCACACCCATAGCTAATTACTCACCTACTCAAAATGAGTAAATGAGAATTATCTCTAAAAGTATTGCAGATAGCCAATTTTTCTCAAATAACTCATTCACCTACTTTTGGGAGAGCTTTCACTTGGTGAAGTTTCACACCCATAGCTAATTACTCACCTACTCAAAATGAGTAAATGCGAATTATCTCTAAAAGTATTGCAGATAGCCAATTTTTCTCAAATAACTCATTCACCTACTTTTGGGAGACCTTTGACTTGGTGAAGTTTCACACCCATAGCTAATTACTCACCTACTCAAAATGAGTAAATCCGAATTACCTCTAAAAGTATTGCAGACAGCCAATTTTTCTCAAATAACTCATTCACCTACTTTTGGGAGAGCTTTCACTTGGTGAAGTTTCAGACCCATAGCTAATTACTCACCTACTCAAAATGAGTAAATGCGAATTATCTCTAAAAGTATTGCAGATAGCCAATTTTTGTCAAATTAATCATTCGCCTACTTTTGGGAGAGCTTTCACTTGGTGAAGTTTCAGACCCATAGCTAATTACTCACCTACTCAAAATGAGTAAATGCGAATTATCTCTAAAAGTATTGCAGATAGCCAATTTTTCTCAAATAACTCATTCACCTACTTTTGGGAGAGCTTTTACTTGGTGAAGTTTCAGACCCATAGCTAATTACTCACCTACTGAAAATGAGTAAATGCGAATTATCTCTAAAAGTATTGCAGATAGCCAATTTTTCTCAAATAACTCATTCACCTACTTTTGGGAGAGCTTTCACATGGTGAAGTTTCAGACCCATAGCTAATTATTTACCTACTCAAAATGAGTAAATGCTAATTATCTGTAAAAGTATTGCGGATACCCAATTTTTATCAAATAACTCATTCATCTACTTGTGGGAGAGCTTTCACATGGTGAAGTTTCAGACCCATAGCTAATTACTCACCTACTCAAAATGAGTAAATGCGAATTATCTCTAAAAGTATTGTAGATAGCCAATTTTTCTCAAATTAATCATTCACCTACTTTTGGGAGAGCTTTCACTTGGTGAAGTTTCAGACCCATAGCTAATTACTCACCTACTCAAAATGAGTAAATGCGAATTATCTCTAAAAGTATTGCAGATAGCCAATTTTTCTCAAATAACTCATTCACCTACTTTTGGGAGAGCTTTCACTTGGTGAAGTTTCACACCCATAGCTAATTACTCACCTACTCAAAATGAGTAAATGCGAATTATCTCTAAAAGTATTGCAGATAGCCAATTTTTCTCAAATAACTCATTCACCTACTTTTGGGAGAGCTTTCACTTGGTGAAGTTTCACACCCATAGCTAATTACTCACCTACTCAAAATGAGTAAATGCGAATTATCTCTAAAAGTATTGCAGATAGCCAATTTTTCTCAAATAACTCATTCACCTACTTTTGGGAGAGCTTTCACTTGGTGAAGTTTCACACCCATAGCTAATTACTCACCTACTCAAAATGAGTAAATGCGAATTATCTCTAAAAGTATTGCAGATAGCCAATTTTTCTCAAATAACTCATTCACCTACTTTTGGGAGAGCTTTCACTTGGTGAAGTTTCACACCCATAGCTAATTACTCACCTACTCAAAATGAGTAAATGCGAATTATCTCTAAAAGTATTGCAGATAGCCAATTTTTCTCAAATAACTCATTCACCTACTTTTGGGAGAGCTTTCACTCGGTGAAGTTTCAAACCCATAGCTAATTACTCACCTACTCAAAATGAGTAAATGCGAATTATCTCTAAAAGTATTGCAGATAGCCAATTTTTCTCAAATAACTCATTCACCTACTTTTGGGAGAGCTTTCACTCTGTGAAGTTTCAGACCCATAGCTAATTACTCACCTACTCAAAATGAGTAAATGCGAATTATCTCTAAAAGTATTGCAGATAGCCAATTTTTCTCAAATAACTCATTCACCTACTTTTGGCAGAGCTTTCACTTGGTGAAGTTTCAGACCCATAGCTAAATATTCACCTACTCAAAATGAGTAAATGTGAATTATCTCTAAAAGTATTGCAGATAGCCAATTTTTCTCGAATAACTCATTCACCTACTTTTGGGAGAGCTTTCACTCTGTGAAGTTTCAGACCCATAGCTATTTATTCACCTACTCAAAATGAGTAAATGCTAATTATCTGTAAAAGTATTGCGGATACCCAATTTTTATCAAATACTCATTCATCTACTTGTGGGAGAGCTTTCACATGGTGAAGTTTCAGACCCATAGCTAATTACTCACCTACTCAAAATGAGTAAATGCGAATTATCTCTAAAAGTATTGTGGATAGCCAATTTTTCTCAAATAACTCATTCACCTACTTTTGGGAGAGCTTTCACTTGGTGAAGTTTCAGACCCATAGATAATTATTCACCTACTCAAAATGAGTAAATGTGAATTATCTCTTAATAGTATTGCAGATAGCCAATTTTTCTCAAATAACTCATTCACCTACTTTTGGAAGAGCTTTCACACACGAAAATGAAAAATTGTGAATATCTCGGAAAAGCTATTTCTTCTGCTTTAATGCTCGGCGGGAGATACACACCGCGGCAGTGGTCTTGACAAAAATTTTTGTCTCCCCAAAAATGGTGGCCATTTTGAATTTTCAAAGTTTTTGCAAAACACAAAAATGCTTATATCTCGAAAACCGTGCTATATGGAGCGAAATCAACAAAATTTTGGACCTGCTGGGTATCTCTGCAGAGTAGCCATGCCAATTTTCAAAATATTTTTGTCTCACCAAATATAGCGGACATTTTTAATTTTTTTATTTTTTGCAAAACACAAAAATGCTTATATCTTGAAAACCGTGCTAGATAGAGCAGACTGCGCTCACTTTGGTTGCCACAACAGTATAAGGCTAGAAACGAAGCATTTTCTTAATACTTTAGCACTCACCTTTATAGCCTTTTCGGGACGCTTTGTTTTTGCTATGCAAAAACATTATCTTTTTTTTTTGCGAGCGATCCTCTAGTTTCAATTCACCTTTTATAGCGCCTTGTCAAGATGGATGGACTTAAGGGAATTTAATCCTTACTGTATCAAGCGTCCTGCAAGGGATGCTTGTTTGTGTATGGGAGACCTTCCACCTCCGCGTTTTGTTTTCCTTATAACTCTGTAACTGTTAGGTGGATTCTTTTTAAATTTGGCAGGTTTATGCAGTAGCCTTGGGGAATTTTTTTGAATATGCTGCAGTGACATTTCAACCAATCAGAGAGGTCACATGACCAAAAATGTCTTTTTTCGATGGGTAAGCTTGTCCGGATGATAACTTGAAAGGGATGTTATCAATTCACCTGAAACTTGGCAAATACATTCATTCTATTAAAATCTGGAAATCATTAGATTTTGGCATTGGTTGGTTAAGAAATGGCTGAGTAATTAATGATTAATCATTATGAATTTTCCAAATAAGGAAACCACAAAAATGCTTATATCTCGAAAACCGTGCTAGATAGAGCGCTTTCGACAAAATTTTGACCCACTGGCTATCTCTGTGGAGTAACTATCCCAATTTTGAAAAAAATTTTGTCTCGCCAAAAATGGTGGCCATTTTTCTAATTTTTTTATTTTTCGCAAAAATTGCAAAACATAAAAATGCTTATATCTTGAAAACCGTACTAGATAGAGCGATTTTGACAAAATTTTTGACCCACAGGGTATTTCTGCGGAGTAGTTATCCCAATTTTGAAAAAAAAAATTGTCTCTCCAAAAATGGCGGCCATTTTTAATTTTTCGCAAAAAATGCAAAACATAAAAATGCTTATATCTTGAAAACCGTGCTAGATAGAGCGATTTTGACAAAATTTTTGACCCACAGGATATCTCTCCGGAGTAGTTATCCCAATTTAAAAAAAAAAATTTGTCTCGCCAAAAATGGTGGCTATTTTGAATTTTTAAATTTTTCGCAAATATTGCAAAACATAAAAATGCTTATATCTCAAAAACAGTGCTAGATAGAGCGATTTCGATGAATTTTTTGACCCACAG
Source organism: Sabellastarte sp. h YS-2021 (assembly GCA_964017235.1). Classification (NCBI taxonomy): domain Eukaryota; kingdom Metazoa; phylum Annelida; class Polychaeta; order Sabellida; family Sabellidae; genus Sabellastarte; species Sabellastarte sp. h YS-2021. Next base: position 153,916,084 of record OZ024928.1, on the reverse strand, counting down.
GGTATCTCCGGAGTAGCTATCACTATTTTGAAAAAAAATTTGTCTGGCCAAAAATGGCGGCCATTTTTAATTTTTTAATTTTTCGCAAAAATTGCAAAATATAAAAATGCTTATATCTCGAAAACCGTGCTAGATAGAGCGATTTTGATGAAATTTTTGACCCACAGGGTATCTCTGCGGCGTAGCTGTCCCAATTTTGAAAAAATTTTTGTCTCACCAAAAATGTCGGCCATTTTGAATTTTCGAATTTTACCTGAAAATTGCAAAACACAAAAATGCTAATATCTCGAAAACCGTGCTAGATAAAGAGATTTCAACAAAATTTTTGACCCACAGAGTATATATACAGAGTAGTCGTGCCAATTTTCAAAAAATTTTTGTCTCACCAAAAATGGCGGCCATTTTGAATTTTGTAATTTTTCACAAAAATTGCAAAACACAGAAATGCTTATATCTCGAAAACCGTGCTAGATAGAGCGATTTCGACAAAATTTTTGACCCACAGGGTATCTCTTCAGAGTACCTATCCCAATTTTGAAAAGGTTTTTGTCTCGCCAGAAATGGCGGCCATTTTGAATTTTCGAAGTTTTCGCGAAAATTGCAAAACAAAAATGCTTATACCTCGAAAACCGTGCTACATAGAGCGATTTTGACAAAATTTTTGACCCACAGGGTATTTTTATTGCGTTAATACATCCTATCCAATGGACAATATGCTAAACCGGTCGGCGCAGACTGGCCCGCCAAACGTCAGAAAAAGACGTCCTGTGTCTCCACCGGCTGGCCGGTCCTCACACTGCACTCGCCAGGTGGCGTGTCGTACTTCCTTCCTCTCTAGACAAGCTGACGTCATAGCATCTTTTTCGTTTGGCGCATACACTGCTGGAACGAATATTTGGAAATTGTTTTATATTTTATTTTATGTGAGTTTGAAGAAGTGCTGGATTGTTGAACTTTGCGTATCACTTCCTCACATACTATAGATCATCTCTACAGTTATTTTAGTACTTGGAACGCTTTGTGAGTTGTTAGAAGTGCGGTTTTATTTACCTTACGGATCACTTCCTCACGTGTATTTTCTATCATGTCTTCTCCAAGTCAACGTAGGGGGGGGTGCGGCCACATGATGGCTGGCTTTGACCACCACACTGTGTGTGCTAGGTGCCGTGACAAGAAGAAGGGCTCAGACCCTTGTGTTAAGTCCCCACCTGAATCCTGTGATCATTGCGACCTTTTGACGCCGGAACAAAGGACTCAGCTTTCAACCCCCTCCTACAAGCTGAAGAAGGAACGGAAAGAGGCCAAGTCTTCAACACCCATCAAAGATTCAGACACTCTCAGTCCCACCCTTGTGGACCCGGCACTTGTGTCGGTAGTAGGGGTAGTGGATGGCCAGGGTACCTCCGGTGCCTCTGGTTTGAGTGGGCCGGAAGAGAAGAGGAGGAAATCTGAGAAGAAATCTGAGAAGAAGTCTGCATCTAAGTCGGTTAAGCCGGACAAGTCGGTCAAGTCACCCAGCCGGCCTGCATCCTCATCTTCATCTACCGGACAGGGGAAGTCCACTGCCCCTTCTACCGACTCCAAATTATCAGATTTGGACAAAAAGTGGTCGGACCGGTTCAACAGACTGGAGGCCCTGCTTATGGCCAAGACCTTGGACCGACCTCAGGAACCAGTGTTTGGAACTGTAAAGGTCACCCCTTCACATGCTCCACCAGCTGATTTGATCCGACCGGAACCCTTCATTCAACCGACTACTCTTCCTCAACCAGCCGACACTGCCCTTGTCTCACCGGCCACCGACCCAGTTCCTCACGGGTCTTCTACTACCTCAAAAGCCTCATCCTCAGGCCTACCAGAACTGGCACAACCAAGGCAGAAACGTCCGGCCACGGCCTTTGACATATCTAAGAAAGACGCCTCTCCCTCTAGTGATTCGGAATCGGACAGCCTGTCTTCCGACCATCCTCTTGTTGATATCTTTCCGGAGAAAGGGGAATTGTCAGACGATATGGAGGCAAATGCATCTGATCATGATCAGTCCCTCTCGGAGGAGCAATCCTACCGAGAAACTATGAGGGGGATTAGATCCTTCATGAACTGGTCTCATATTCCGGACATTGACACTGGGGCGACAACATCTGAAGACAATCCTTTCTCCGGCCCCAAGATGCACACTCCTGGAAAAGTCTCTGTTTCTCTACCGACAGATGAATGGCTCTGCAAAAAACTTTCAAAGCTCAATCTTACCCTTACTCAAGGATACCCTACTCGAGCCTCTGAAGCAGGGGGCCTCTTGAGAGACCAATTCGTCCGGCCACCGAAATCACAGACAAAGTGGTATGGGTGCCACCCAAATCCAAAGAAGGACTCCGACCAAGCAGTTACTGCGTGGCACACCGGCTCTTCACGCCTGAACAGTGGATACTTGAGGATTGCCAGACAGGCCGGTATAGCAAGTGCCCCACCCATGTCGCGGCCTATTTCCCAAGAGAACTTACGTAAATGGGAAAAATCCGCGCGTGAGTCCACTATTATATGCAACCAGGCTGCTGGATTCAACAGGTGTTTGCTGAAGGTCCAACAGAACATGGGTGCACAGTTAAAGGCAATAAGAGTGGAGTCAAAGGGCAAGGCACCGACCAAGGCTTCAGCTGCTGTTGACGAGCTTCAATTTTTACTGGACTTCAACGCCAGTGTGTGTCAATCTATGGCTAAAGCAGTCGAACACCTCACTGAATTTGTGTTCGTCAACATGGCAAATGCAACCCTCCTGAGGCGGGATTCTTATCTGGCATACCTTAAGGCTGGTGTGAAGGCGGACACCCTCAACGCCCTCCGCACCTCACCTCTTCATGTGGAGACTCTCTTCCCAGACTCTTGTGTTAAAAAGGCTGAGGAGGACATTACTGACTTTGATAGGAACAAGTCTGGCTCTGTATATAAGGGTCGCCGCTACCACCTATATGAAAGGCAGGAACAAAGGTCGGACAGAAAACAGGACAAACCGGCCTGGAAGAACTTGTCACGCACCCAGCGCCGCAAGAACAAAGGGAAACAACAGTACTCCTCACGTCCTGCCAAGGGTCAGCAGCAGTATAAATGACAATCAATGTGTTTTGCAATTGAGACCACTGCTGCTGACCGGGAGCCCACAAGAGACTATAAACACTTTAAATGCAAAGTTAACTGTTGTCAATTCTGCTCATACTGCGCCCGGGCATTCGCAAAAGAAAGAAATAAGTCCCGGGGCAGCAGTTTGTTTTCCAGATCTAAGTTCATTAAAATCTGTGAAAGGTGTTTCTTGTGTCATTCCATTGTCTCATGCAAATATTGTAACAAATGCTCCCAATGTTGCCACAAATCTTCCTGTGGGGGCCAGACTCCAAATGTTTTGGGAAAAGTGGTCAGAGCTGGGGGCCGGTCCGAAAGTTGTTCAAATCCTGAGGGAGGGGTACACCCTTCCCTTCCGGACCAGGCCAAACTTGTCAAGAACCCCAACAGTTGTAAGCTGCTATGGCAATCCTCACAGAAACCTCAAACTGTTAGAGGCATTACATCAGCTTACGGCAAAAAATGCTATAGAACGGGTACACAAACAAACATCCCTAGGGTTTTTCAACCGACTATTCCTGGTTCCCAAACCCAACAACAAGTGGAGGCCAATACTAGATTTGAGCAATCTAAATCCCTTTCTCAAAACAGAGAAATTCAAGATGGAGACTCCGGAAACCATCAGAACCTCTCTCCAAAAAGGAGAGTGGGTAACCTCCATAGACTTCAAGGATGCATATTTCCACATCCCCATACAGGAACAGTCAAGGAAATATTTGAGATTTCACACCCAGGGACAGACCTTTCAGTTCAAAGCTCTCCCCTTCGGCCTATCCACAGCTCCCATGGAGTTCACTGTCATAGCAAAGGAGGTGAAGCTTATGGCCACTCAGAAGGGTATAAGGCTCCACCAATACCTAGACGACTGGTTGGTGAGGTCCACATCCCACCGGGCCTGTCTCCAACATACACAGGTCCTAGTACAACTGTGCCTACAGCTGGGTTGGCTGGTAAACATAGAAAAGTCGGAATTGGACCCCAAGCAAGTTTTCAACTTCGTCGGTTACCAATTCGACCTCCAGTCCGGTCGGGTCCGACCGACACCGGACAGGTGGCAAAGCCTACAGGAAAAGATACTAGAACTCATCTCCCGACCGGCTTGTTCAGTACGGGAACTGATGTCTTTAATAGGCCTGCTAACCGCCACAGAGAAACAAGTTCACCTAGGCCGACTACACATGAGGCCCATTCAGTGGCACCTCAAAAGAAATTGGAGAATACCGGAATCCCTACACAAGCGGATCCCTCTGCCCAGATCTCTGCATCCTCACTTACAATGGTGGCTGCAAGAAGACAACGTTCTCACAGGCCAACCACTACACCCTCTACAGCATGCTCTGCAAATCTTTACAGACGCATCAAAAGAAGGGTGGGGCGCTCACTTAAACGAGCATATTGCCAGAGGATCCTGGTCCCTACCGGAAAGCAAATTGCACATAAATTACTTGGAGTTAAAAGCAGTCTTTCTGGCTCTAAAAGAGTTCCAAAAGGTATGCATAGGCAAAATGGTGCTAGTTGCAACCGACAATACCACCGTAGTAGCCTACATCAACAAGGAAGGGGGCATGAGGTCGGGCCCACTTTGTGCCCTACTCTGGAGAATCTTGACCTGGTGCACCAGGAAGCAAGTAACTCTGAGAGCACGACACATTCCCGGCCACCTAAATGTAGTGGCAGACAAATTGTCCAGATTGGGTCAGACCATCCAGACCGAATGGTCCCTCCTGCCAGAAATCTTCCAAGCCCTATGCGACAGGTGGCATCAGCCTCAAATAGATCTATTTGCTACGAGGTTCAACAACAAGCTGCCCCTGTTCGTATCACCGGTACCGGACCCCAGGGCCACTGCAGTGGATGCACTCAGTTTGTCATGGGAAGATCTGGACGCATACGCCTTCCCACCAACAGCCATTTTGGGCAGTGGTGGAGAAGTTACAAGACTCCCCGTACCGGAGGTTGATCATTATTGCCCCGGGGTGGCCCAACATGGCATGGTTTTGGGACCTAGTGGAGATGTCCAGCCAGATACCATTGCTTCTACCTCAGTTGCCGAACCTTCTGACTCAGCCATTCAATCAGACCCCTCACAGGAGTCTAACAAACCTAAATCTCCACGCATGGCTCCTAGAGCCACAGCTATCAAGGAGCAGGGTTTCTCTGAGGCAGTGGCAAAAAGAATTGAAGCTCCTCAAAGAGGATCAACTAGATCCGTCTATGAGGCAACGTGGGCCATTTTTACGAAGTGGTGCGTCACAAATCAGGTGGACTTCAGGACACCTCCTGTAAAGTCAGTTGCTGATTTCCTCATGTACCTTTTTGAGGAAAGGAAATTGCAACCCAGCACCATTGATGGCTACAGGTCTGCCATTGCTGATAAATTGGGCAGTTCAACCCTCAACATCAGCAAAGATGAAAATCTCACCCGTCTCTTGGATAGCTTCCACAGAGACAGACCCAAGGGCAGAAGAGGTATCCCCTCCTGGAACCTATCTCTGGTTTTACACCAGTTAACAAAGGCTCCCTTTGAGCCAATTAAGGAGGCCTCCTTGAAGCATTTGACCTTCAAGACAGTTTTCCTCTTAGCCTTGGGATCAGGCAAATGCAGAAGTGAGATTCATGCTTGGCAACATAAGAACATCAGACACCAGTCTGATTGATCCCTGTACCCTTCTCCCAGCTTCCTCTCCAAAAATCAGCTGGCTAAAGAGGGTCCAGACAGTGTGGCCCCAGTGGTTATCCCAGCCCTGGCCCCCACTCTGGATAGATCTCTTAAGTCTGACAGATCCCTCTGTCCGGTTAGAGCCTTGCGTTACTATTTGGACAGGACATCAGACTTCAGGCAGAATAAAGAGTTGGTTTTTGTCTCCTTCAAAAAAGGCTTCGACAAGGACATCTCACCTGCCACTATCTCCTCTTGGATCAAACAAACTGTGATCCTATGTTATGAGCTCTCAGACCAGGAGGCCCACAAGTTACATCAGGTTAAAGCCCATGATGTCAGGGCCTTCGCTGCTTCAAAGGCCTTCCAGTCGGGGGTCTCCTTAGAACAAATACTAGCAGCATGCCACTGGAAGTCACATAACACCTTCACCCAATTCTATTTGAAGGATGTGGCATGGGCTGATTCTGAGCTTTACCACCTGGGACCTGTAGTGGCTGCTCAGCAGATCCACAAATAACCCAGGCCAGAGAGGAGATCTGTACATATGTATATAGTGTATATATAGTTAAGAAGCATCAAAAAAAAAAAAAAAAAATCAAACGTGCTTCCTTCGGGAGGTTTATTTCTTGGGACTGAACTCATCCCTCTCTTCCCCTACCTCAGAGCAGGTCTGTAAAAAAAAAGGGGGGGGGGGAGGCGAGTCGGTTTGGACCGGTTAACCGGTCTCTGTTGACCGACCATAGCCTTAAGGGTCTTGATAATCCTAGATCGACCCAGGCTTTAAGTTGTTAGTTATTTTCTGAGTTCGTATAAGTCCCTAGTAACTTACCCGCCGACCAAGCGGTAGTTATTCAGCATATTGTCCATTGGATAGGATGTATTAACGCAATAAAATTGCAAATTTAATAAGTAAATTAAATTTTTATAAGTTAATACCCTATCCAATGGACACGCAAGACCCTCCCACCGACCCCGCTATCAGTTTACTAGGGGTCTAATAGGTTTAGACAACGAAAAAGATGCTATGACGTCAGCTTGTCTAGACAGGAAGGAAGTACGACACGCCACCTGGCGAGTGCAGTGTGAGGACCGGCCAGCCGGTGGAGACACAGGACGTCTTTTTCTGACGTTTGGCGGGCCGGTCTGCGCCGACCGGTTTAGCATATTGTCCATTGGATAGGGTATTAACTTATAAAAATTTAATTTACTTATTAAATTTGCAAATCTGTAGAGTAGCTATCCCAATTTTGAAAGAAATTTTCTCTTGCCAAAAATGGTGGCCATTTTGAAATTTTCGCAAAAATTGCAAAACAAAAAATGCTTATATCTCGAAAACCGTGCTAGATAGTGGGATTTCGACGAAATTTTTGACCCACAGGGTAGCTCTGCAGAGTAGTCATCCTAATTTTCAAAGAAAATTTGTCGGAGCCCGCTCCGCCGGCTCTGCGTTTTCTTTTCCTCATTACTTTGTCACCGTATGGCGGATTCTTTTCAAATTTGGCAGGTGTATGCAGTAGCCTTGGGGAATTTTTACCTCTACCAAGGAGGCTATGTTTTTGCCTGGGACTGTCTGTTTGTGAACCAGATAACTCAAAACCTATGGATGGATTTTGATGAAATTTTCAGGATATGTCCGAAAAAGTAAAAGGAAGAAATGATTAAATTTTGGGAGTGATGCGGATCACTATCTGGATCCATGAAATGTAATTTTTAAAGACAGATAACTCAAAAAATTATGGATTGATTTTGATGAAATTTTCAGGAAATGTCTTAATTGGGACGAGGAACAAGTGATTAGATTTTGAGAGTCATTTGGATCACTGTCTAGATCATCTGGATCCAGGCTGCCAGATGCATTTGTGAACAAGATAACTCAAAAACTTAAGGACGGATTTTAATGAAGTTTCCAGTATATGTATGAAAAGGTAAAAAAAAAAAAAGAAATGATTACATTTTCGGAGTAATCCAGATCACTATATGGATCTTCTGGATCCATGAAATGTAATTGTATCCTCGGTGCAAAGCGGGGATACTATGGATTCGTCATCGTCCGCAGAGATTTCTTGTTAGCGACCTACAGTCCACATCTCTTTCCAGATTTCTTTCATATTTGGCAGGTGGCTTGATATGGTACAGGACTTGCCACCCTATCTTTTAGGTAGGCTTTATGTCTAAATTAGGCCTGTGGTAGACAAAAATGTCTAAAATGTGGAATATTGCTTGTTAGCGACCTACAGTCCAGATTTCTGTCCAGATTTCTTTCATATTTGGCAGGTGGCGTATCGCTTAAAAGTATTGCAGATAGCCAATTTTTATCAAATAATTCATTCATCTACTTTTGGGAGAGCTTTCACATGGTGAAGTTTCAGACCCATAGCTAATTACTCACCTACTCAACATGAGTAAATGCGAATTATCTCTTAAATGTATTGCAAATAGCCAATTTTTCTCAAATAACTCATTCACCTACTTTTGGAAGAGCTTTCACATGGTGAAGTTTCAGACCCATAGCTAATTACTCACCTACTCAAAATGAGTAAATGCGAATTATCTCCAAAAGTATTGCAGATAGCCAATTTTTCTCAAATAACTCATTCATCTACTTTTGGGAGAGCTTTCACATGGTGAAGTTCCAGACCTGTAGGTAATTACTCACCTACTCAAAATGAGTAAATACGAATTATCTCTAAAAGTATTGCACATAGCCAATTTTTCTCAAATAACTCATTCACCTACTTTTGGAAGAGCTTTCACTTGGTAAAGATTCAGACCCGTAGCTAATTACTCGCCTACTCAAAATGAGTAAATGCGAATTATCTGTAAAAGTATTGCAGATCGCCAATTTTTCTCAAATAACTCATTCACCTACTTTTGGGAGAGCTTTCACTTGGTAAAGTTTCAGACCCGTAGCTAATTACTCGCCTACTCAAAATGAGTAAATGCGAATTATCTGTAAAAGTATTGCAGATCGCCAATTTTTCTCAAATAACTCATTCACCTTCTTTTGGGAGAGCTTTCACATGGTAAAGTTTCAGACCCGTTGGTAATTACTCACCTCAAAATGAGTAAATGTGAATTATCTCTAAAAGTATTGCAGATAGCCAATTTTTCTCAAATAACTCATTCATCTACTTTTGGGAGAGCTTTCACTTGGTGAAGTTTCAGACCCGTAGCTAATTATTCACCTATTCAAAATGAGTAAATGCTAATTATCTCCAAAAGTATTGCAGATAGCCAATTTTTATCAAATAACTCGTTCATCTACTTTTGGGAGAGCTTTCACATGGTGAAGTTCCAGACCTGTAGGTAATTACTCGCCTATTCAAAATGAGTAAGTGTGAATTATCACTAAAAGTATTGCACATAGCCAATTTTTCTCAACTCATTCACCTACTTTTGGGAGAGCTTTCACTTGGTAAAGTTTCAGACCCGTAGCTAATTACTCACCTACTCAAAATGAGTAAATGCGAATTATCTCGTAAAAGTATTGCAGATCGCCAATTTTTCTCAAATAACTCATTCACCTACTTTTGGAAGAGCTTTCAAATGGTGAAGTTTCAGTCCCATAGCTAATTATTCACCTACTCAAAATGAGTAAATGTGAATTATCTCCAAAAGTATTGCAGATAACCAATTTTTCTCAAATAACTCATTCACCTACTTTTGGGAGAGCTTTCACTTGGTGAAGTTTCAGACCCGTAGCTAATTACTCGCCTACTCAAAATGAGTAAATGCGAATTATCTCTAAAAGTATTGCACATAGCGAATTTTTCTCAAATAACTCATTCACCTACTTTTGGGAGAGCTTTCACTTGGTGAAGTTTCAGACCTGTAGCTAATTATTCACCTACTCAAAATGACTACATGAGAATTATCTCTAGATTGAAGTATTGCAAATAGCCAGTATTTCTCAAATGAAATGAAATTGAAGACATTTTCAGGAAATGTCCTGAATGGGACGAGGAACAAGTGATTAGATTTCGGGAGTGATCTGGATCATTTGGATCCAGGCTTTTTTAAAAGGAAGTGATAGCCAGATAATTTTAGGGTGGATTCTTTTTTTAATATGCTGCAGTGACATTTCGACCAATCAGAGAGGTCACATGACCAAAAATGTTGTTTTTTGATGTCCGGATGATAACTTGAAAGGGATTTTATCAATTCACCTGAAACTTGGCAAATACATTCATTCTATTAAAATCTGGAAATCATTAGATTTTGGCATTGATTGGTTAAGAAATGGCTGAGTAATTAATGATTAATTAATCATTATGAATTTTCCAAATAAGGAAAACACAAAAATGCTTATATCTTGAAAACTGTGCTAGATAGAGAGATTTCGACAAAATTTTTGACCTGCAGGGCATCTCTGCAGCGTAGCTATCATAATTTTCAAAATGGCGACCATTTTGAATTTTCGAAGTTTTCGCAAAACACAAAAATGCTTATATCTCGAAAACCGTGCTAGATGGAGCGAATTCAACAAAATTTTTGACCCGCTGGTTATCTCTGCAGAATAGCCATGCCAATTTCAAAATATTTTTGTCTCCCCAAATATTGCGGCCATTTTGAATTTTTGAATTTCTTACAAAAATTGCAAAACACAAAAATGCTTATATCTTGAAAACCGTGCTAGATAGAGCAGACTGCGCTGACTTTGGTTGCCACAACAGTATAAGGCTAGAAACGGAGCATTTTCTTAATACTTTAGCACTCACCTTTATATCCTTTGCGGGACGCTTTGTTTTTGCTATGCAAAAACATTATCTTTTTTTTGCGAGCGATCCTCTAGTTCAATCTTGTAGTCCATTTACCATTTGCCTGATAGTAATTTCAGAACTGACATTTCACAGAGATATAATTGATCAGACTAGTCAGTAGTATATTGAAAATTATATCTGCATCTGTAAATTAATTTGAGTTTAGTGTTAAATCTTGGACTGGAATATATATTATGAAAGTATGAATGCCCTTGTTGAATTAGATATAAAGTTTACATATAGAGAGCTTAGAATTGGTTTATTGGTAGAAACACTAGCATAAAAAGTTAAAATGCTGAAACTGGTAGCAACAAACATGTGTTTCAGATAAAAAGTAGCATCAGAGATGCCCAGATCCCACAGCCTTGAGAAAAATCAATGAACTTTATGAGGTTAGATGTTAAAATGTACACTTTGTACACTCTAGAAACATCTGCCTAAATAACACATTCATGTTCAGCATTACAGAGTAAAAGTTATTGGGAGCAAAGACTATAAAGGTTAGCATTGCTATGACAAGGTCAAAGGTCAACATGTTAGACTGCACATTGCTAACCTACACTTCCCAACCAATATCCCTACCAATTATCAACCTCCCACACCTTACAGTTTGAACGATATGGGCTGGATAAGATTTTATAGATCAAAGTCACTATGGCAAGGTCAAATCAAGGTCATACTGTGATGTTGCACACCTACAACCCGCTAACCAGTATCTCAATGTCTCGTACCAAGGCTCAACATTCTAACCCTTGTGGTTTATGAGATACAGCAGGGACAAGTCTATACTGAACCAGCCCTCCAACTTTGCCAAGAGACCACCCAACTGCCCAGCCTGACACCATGGGTGACAACAATACTTGCACAGTATAAAAACTACATATATCCCAAATTCTATTCTGCAAAATGTCCAATTCTATAGACAACAGACAAATAGTAATCGCATGTCAGCTCAGCATTATTGAATAGAATATAGAGAAGGTGGCAAATGTGTTTATCCATTGGTAGCATTAAGCATTTTTGTTGTATCGGAGTGAAAACAAGAATGACTGTGTATCATTTTAATATCCAAAGTCTTTGAAAGTACTAAAATTTCAGGGAAAAGTACAATTTTTCCAATTCTTATGTGCAAATTACCATTGAAAGAAGTCCTTGTTCCACAAAATTATCATGAAAAATACATGAAAAGGATGAAAAAAAGGTTGGGTTTTAAATGATGTACAAATTCAACCACAAAATGATCATAGAATAAATGTCATTGTCCTTAATAATAAAACTCTTTAAGGTCAAATTGCCTTAAAAATGCTGATTGACAAGTTCCTCTTTTGCAGTTGTGTTACAATTGCTATACTTTTATCAAAACAAAATATTCATGCACCTTTCTGAATATTTAGGAAATACCGTTGTAATCTATGCTGTAATAGTCTTATCATTTTCAATGACACTCGTTAATTAAATGCAACTTTACAAACCCCTTATAAAGAAAATAATACACAATATATCATTGTGACAAAATCATAATATACCAAAAAAAGTAGTTCATTAACATTATTTCTAAAATATTCTTAAGATGGTAAACCAATCAAACGCCGCTTCACATAATTTTACCCAGGTATTTTTGTGATGTGCAAGGATCTTCAATTTACAATAGGAAAGGATACACATAAAAGGAAAATTGCATGGTCTTTCATGGAATGGCTAATAAGAGGCAAATATTTGAAAATTATAACAGTTTGGGTGTATTTCCTTGTATGTTTTAGTGTAATCTATAAAAAACTCTTATATTATAAATGTAACATGAAAATAATGAATAAACAAAGAGTTCCATAGTTTTAAAAACAAAATTTCTTACACAGTTTGGAGTTTTATATCCTGATAATACAAAATAAGTCGGTGATACAAAACAAGTTGTAGAGCAGCTTATTTTGTATCTCCCTGAAATCTTGTCGTAATTATGCGCACCGTTTTGTAACATTAAGTCAACTGTTGGTACGAAATAAGTTGGCCAAGTAATACAAAAGGCATTTTTTTACAAAATAAGTCGGTAATATGAAATAAGTCAAAAATTGATACAAACTAAGTCAGGTTATACAAAATAAGTTGTTGATACAAAGTAAGTTGTTACAATGACATAGCCGAGCAAAAATCAGTTGTAACTTGAAAACTATTGCATTTGGAGTATTTTCTTTAAATATGTTGTTCACCTACTTTTGGGCCAGCTATAACATAGTAAAGTTGCAGATAGCTATTGTCATTTTCTCATTGTTGAGTAAATCAGTTGTAACTTGAAAAGCGTTGCATTTGGAGCATTTTGTTTAAATATGTTGTTCACCTACTTTAGGGTACTTTCAGCTGTAACATAGTGAAATTGCAGACCTGCAGGTCATGGCATAACTGAGCAATAGCTACTTTCATGTTCTCACTGTTGAGTAAATCAGTTGTAACTTGAAAACTATTGCATTCAGATTATTTTCTTTAAATATGTTTTTCCCTTACTTTTGGATCAGCTATAACATAGTAAAGTTGTAGACCTTTAGCCCATTGTATAGCTGAGCAATAGCTACTTTGAGGTTTTCTCTGTTGAGTAAATCAGTTGTAACTTGAAAAGTATTGCATTTAGATACTTTTCTTTAAATATGTTATTCATATACTTTTGCATTAGCTATAGCATTGTAAAATTGCAGACCTGTAGGTCATGGCATAGCTATGTGATAGCTATTCTCAGGTTCTCACTGTTGACTAAATCAATTGTAACTTGAAAATTATTGCATTTAAAGTATTTTCTACAAATATGTTGTTCACCTACTTTGGGGTTAGCTATAACATAGTGAAATTGCAGACCTGTATATCATGGCATAGCTGAGTAATAGCTACTTTCAGGTTCTCACTGTTGCATAAATCAGTTATAACTTGAAAAGTATTGCATTTAGAGTATTTTATTTAAGTATGTTGTTCACCTACTTTTGAGTCAACTATAACATAAAGAAATAGCAGACCTGTAGGTCATTGCATAGCTGTGCAATGGCTACTTTGAAAATTTCTCTGTTGAGTAAATCAGTTGTAACTTGAAAACTATTGCATTTGGAGAATTTTGTTTAAATATGTGATAGCTATAACATTGTAAAATTGGAGACGTGTAACTCATGGCATAGCGGTGTAATAGCTATTCTCAGTTTCTCACTGTTGAGTAAATCAGTTGTAACTTGAAAAATATTGCATTTAAAGTATTTTCTATAAATATATTGTTCACCTATTTTGGGTCAGTTAGCACATAGTGAAATTGCAGACCTGCAGGTTATGGCATACCTGAGAAATAGCTACTTTCAGGGTCTCATTGTTGAGTAAATCAGTTGTAACTTGAAAACTATTACATTTAGAGTGTTTTCTTTAAATATGCCGTTTACCTACTTTTGAGTCACCTATAACATTGTAAAATTGCAGACCTGTAGCTCATTGCATAGCTTAACTATGATGTTAAGTCATGCAGTGCAACCAATTCCATCCAAAACCATTGTTTTGGAATGTTATGAAGATTATAGGAAATTAAAATGAAAACATTAATTTTTTTTTTCTTCCACGAGGATTAAATGCAACTTTCTTAATTCACTGTTAATTTGCTGAAACAAATAATAATCTGTTGCAAGAATTTCTAAGTAATGGGGGTGTTCCACTGGAGCCGACCTGTCAGTAAGCAAAGATTTTCAAGGGTCGGGAGCGATGTTTACATAGTAAGGGTCGATGTTTACATAGTAAGGGTATTTTCCCGGCTTGCCGGGGTGGGTCGGCAAAATATCAAAGATGTTTAATATTTTACCGACCCTCCCCGGCTCTTGTTAAAAAACATGGCTCGGCCCACCTGGTAACCCACTTGTCCTAGTCACTTCCTGTCTTATTATTTCCAGGCTTGTCCTATCATGAAGCCGGTTGGTCTTTTGCAACTTACTACTGCTCCTTTTCACTCCATTTCCAGCATGATGCGAGATGATAATATGACAAAAAATTATGTTATGAATGACAAAATACAGTGCAGATGTTCATAACTTTGAAGTTAACAGATAGTAAAGGTGCACATGTATGCTGTAAGTAATTAATAAACTTGAAGAGTGTTTTATTTGTTTACATAATAATCAAATTCTCAGCCTATTTCAACAGAGCAATTTCTGGGTAAAAAGAGGATCAAATGTTGACCAATCAACAAATCTGAAACTAGGTCAAGGCTGAATATTTGGATCCCATTACATGACCAGAACTACAGCATGTTTTTTACCTTCATGATAATAGGGTCTTTCCTAGATGCTCGAAATTGGATTGTAAAAGGCAGCAACAAGCAAGAAGGTCTTCATTGTCATGTGAGATACATCTCCCTATATTTGTTTCACGATTTATTTCATTCTGAATGAAAATTTGCTATTTTAAGTTATTTCTTTGGTCCTAATATGAAGCAGAAATAAAATGATTTATTTCTTCTAAAATATTACAACAAAAACCTGAAAACTATAATTAAAATAACAAAAAAGTTAATTTGGACTTTCTGGTCAAGTGATGGGATCCAAATATTCAGCCTTAACCTAGTTTCAGATTATCCCACTTTTTCCCCCAGAAATTCATCAAAACTGTAATGGCAATACCGACTGCTATTCTGGTTGTGGGGATTCTGTATGTTTCTCCAGTCCTGTCTGTCTATGGCTGGTCGGAACCTGCTACGGCTCGTCTGATATGGGTGTATGGCTTGTCTTGCTAGTCCTGTACAAAATATCCCGACCCCAAGGCAGGTCGGCCTCTAGAACCAGACAAGCCTGGATGTATCATGTCCTGTTTGGGAGTTGAAACCAGATTTTCCCGCCGTTTTTTGTGGATTTTTGTACCCGACTTTTGCATAGAGGCTGGCGATGGGCCTCCTACACAGGTGAAATATCAACGTAAATCCCTAAGTTTTGGTACATGTAAAAAGAAAATAATTATTAATATTCTCCAAGATATTGAGATATTGGGTGAAAGAACCACATAGTTATAGAGCTATAGGGCTTAACAATGGCAAAAAGTACACAAATTGGGTGTCTTTGGGCATTTTAGAGACCTTAAGGTCAACTTAAATCTAAAGCTACAGATTCTAATTAGACTTTTATAGCGTTTAATCTCCACTGAGTAGTGGACTCGAAGGCACAAGACAATAGCAATATGCAAATTCAAAATCCAGGGACAGAAATAGGTCAGCACCACGGAGAAGCCATAAGAGAAATGAGCTAAGGAGGATATGCCTTTGCGTAGAGATAGGTTTTGAGCTTATTTCTAAAAGAGGCAATAGTGGGTGATGCACGAATGTCTTCAGAAAGTGAATTCCAAACAGTGGGAGCATCAAAGGCAAAACTGAAGTCAAACTGCTTAGTGGACTTGTGAATTTTAGGTTGAAATTTTGGTACATTGAGGAAATTGGCAACACTCTGACTACGTCTAATATTGTAAGTAGTGTGGTATGTGGATAGATGTGGAGCGAAATATTTAGGGAAACCAGTATGAATAAACTTGTACACCAGGGTAGCCAGTTTGATCTCTGAGCAAAACAGAAAAGGGAGCCAATGGAGTTTCCTGAGTACCGGAGTTATCCGAGTGTATTTACATGAATTTGTAACAATTCTAGCAGCACTATTTTGGATAGACTGTAATCTATGAAGATTGACTTTAGAGAGACTCCTGAAAGTGAGTTATAGTCGTCCAACCGACTACTAACCAAAGCACTGGCACCTGACACAGCAGCATCCTGAGTCAAGAACTGCCTAATATTTCTAAAATCCCTCAGTTGACTAAAGCAGCCTTTACAAACATTCTAGATGTGTTTAGAGAAGGAAAAATCAGAGTCAAACCACACAACCAGGTTCCTGACTGACTCAGTAGGGGGAAGGGGGTTGCCCAAGATGTCGATTGGGAAAGATGCATTTAACCTTTCTCTCTGTATCTTGGAGCCAAAAAGTATGAACTCAGTTTTATCGGGATTAAGTTTAAGTTTGCTAGCCGACATCCGTTCTTTGACATCTTGAATGCATCTGTTCAACTTATCAAAAGCAGCTGAGGCATTCATGTGTGACAGATGGACATAAAGTTGTGTGTTGTCGGTAAGAAACGGAAGTTTATGCCTTTGTGTTTACCAATCAGTGTACTAAGGGGAGACGTGTACATAGAGCATAGCAGAGGACCCAAAACAGAACCCTGAGGTACGCCGAACAGCAGTTCTTGTAAATCCAACAAAGTAGAACCAATCTTAACAGACTGATAGCGTTCTGTCAAATAAGAAAAGAACCATTTGAGAGTGGAGCCACCAACACCGAACCAATCCATAAGACAGCTGAGGAGAGTGGAATGATCAATCGTATCAAAGGCTGCAGAGAGATCCAGAAATATCAAGGCAGTATAGCTTCACCCCGAGATAGTGATCTAAAATTCTGACAAAGGGTTCATGTAAAAGTTATATCTAGTACAGTTTGAGACTCTTTAAGAATTATCATTTATAAATTACAGGGCAAAATATTTGAAAAATGTAGCAAACCTCAACATGAAGTCTTGATTCTTTGCATTTGTATCGAGAGTATGATTATTAATGTGTTCTCAGAAAATGTTTTAGCCAGATGACCCACATCCCCTAGAGGGCATTAAGTGGCCAGGGATACTTTTTAATCGACCTTAAGATGGCAATAACTTATTTATTATTTGGGATTTTAAGGTTACCTTAAAATAGAGTTCCTCTCATCCAAATACACGTGTGTGCAAAATTTGTATACAGTGTCCTATGAATGCAAGTAACACACTGTTGGGGTTTATACATTTATTATACTAAAACAAATATATCTAATACTATTTACATACTGTGACATTGTATTATTTACATGACTTGGTATACATCACTAACTGTATTAATACATTACACACAAAATATACAGTTACGTATAATTGATCACAATATAGTTTAAGGTGACCTTATCAACAGTCTGACTAGTTACATGCTTGTGTCCCAGAAGGGGCACCATACTTAAAAGTTTTAAAAAACTTGAGTTTAAGATCACCTTAGTTACATGATGGTTAAAATATGGCTTAAGGCCAGCGATTTACTTGAGTTTAAGATCACCTTAGTTACATGAGGGTTGAAATGGGTTTAAGCCCAAACCTTGCGAGTTGAGTGATTTCTAGTAGGTGGGCCCTCTAGGGGACCATAAGTTATGATGACCCTAACATGTGAGTTTAAGCTGAGCTCATGTTAGAGGGAGGTTAAGTTTGGTTAACTAACCTATTATGTGGGTTTGAGTTTAGTATGTCCAGTTTAAGGTGGGCTCAGAGGGTAATTAGAACTTAACCATGTAATATGTGGTGAAGTGCCACATTATTTGAAATTAAGAGTTTTACAATATTTTTTTGTTGAGTAAGAGGACATGAAGTGACCCCAAATCCCCAGTATGAGTATCATGTATGCAATAGTCGTTGAAATGTAAGGGCAACATCATCAGAAGCTTGGTGGGCCTGGGTAATGTAAGCCCAGACACAATCCGACTCTGCCCTGACTCTGGATATTTTGCAAAGAAACATTAGAGTTAAATGCCCAGGTGGCACCTGAACGTCGGAGGGAGTGAAAGGTGATATTGGAGGGTTGGCTATGTAATCTGGTAATAATAATGGAAAATGCTTCCTTAAGTTAGAATCTGACAGGGGAACCCAGTCATGATTAAATTTGACTTGAAAAAGGGGTTTATTAGAACCATTTGGGGAAAGGGACAGTAATTTGGTTAAAGCCCTGACAGGGCAGATGGGAGAAGCCCCAAGTGCTGGGATTTTTATCAGTCTAACCGAATTTTTCATTTGCATGGTTTTGGACCACTTGAGAAGGATATGGGCCCCTGGGGGAGCAAAGAAGACATCACCTTGGGCTAATTGTTTTAATGGGTTAAAAGTAGACATGGTGTGGGGAACCACGTTAGATATTCTCAAAAAACTAAAGAACGACAAGAGAATTGAAGCTTTATACACAAATCCCATGAACATTGAGTCACAGATTTTAGCTATTTGGGTTAGCATGGGAATATCAATAATTGATTTTATATTTACTCTCATGGGTGCACTTTTGGCTACCGCTTTATTAAAGTAACGTATCCTTGGGTCCAGAAAGGCAGTAACTTGGAAGCCATACATGGTTAATTTTGTTTTGATAGCCAAAAGATAATTTGAGATGGCAGCATGTGAGACCTTATTAATGACAAGAAATTCTAAAAAGCACAGTATGTTCTCAGGGGTAAGGGCTGATAGCTGCATGTTGGCAAAGATGGTGAAAGCCATGAATGTTCTAAACATTTTATCATACGACCTTGAGGTAGAGTCAGCTAAAGCTGTATGAAGTCTAGAGGATGGATTTCTGGCCAGATGTTGAATCTGAGGATTTCTATCTGAAATTTTAAATAGACCAATCTAGAGTCAGAATTCCAGTAGAGGGGTTTAGCCATCTATGGTGAGGTATTAATTGGTGAATGGTTGATGCATATTGTGGATCAATGGGTAGGCGAGACAATGCGTCCGCTACGACATTCTCTTTACCAGGTATATGTACGACCTTGAGATCTATATCTTTGGTGGCAACTATCATGGCTATATTGCGTGCGATAGCAGCCAGGACGCAATCTCTAGTTTTGCCGGAGTTAACAACCACCACTACAGCCTGGTTGTCACAGTGTATGATGATGCGTTTGCCCTGCCACTTGTGGCCCCATATTCGCAAGGCCACCAGAATATTAAGCATTTCCAAGTGCACTATGCCATATCCATTGAAACCTTGAACAATACCAATAGAATAGACCTCGTTGTCACAAACCGCCCCTAGGCCTTGAAGGGAAGCATCTAGCTCAAATTGTTATTTACATTAAATTGTCGTTTATGAAGATCAGACTTGCTGATTTTATGAAGATGACAGTATAAATTAATTAAAATCTTATCAAAAGTGGACTTTCATAGTGCTTAATCTCCATCAGGTGACAGACTAAGGCACAGCTGAACATAAACAAGGTGAATAGTCGTGAGTCCAGGAAAATAGCCAGGTCATACCAGAGAAGATGTAGGGGTGATGGGAAGGCTATGACAGACTTGCAAACAGGTAAATTTTGAGCTGTTTCTTGAAGGAGATAATAGATGTTGCATACCGGTCATTTCAAATCTTAGGAGCATCTACAGGCAAAACTATTACCAAAGTGTTTGACTGGGTTGTATAATGAGGAATGGAAAGGAAGGTATTGTGGGGTAATGATGGTCAAGGTGACTATGCCTGATATTGTAGGAGCAACTTCTCAGAGAAACGGATGGTCTAAAATAGCTAGGGGAACCACTGTGGAGAAATTAATAAACCAATGTTGTGGATTTGAACATCCAGTGGTACTTGACTGGCAGCCAGTGGCGTATAAGCTGTATTGTTCAACTGATGAAGTATGGAGCTTGTACTAGTAACAATCTGTGTGTAAAATATTCACATGTTGCAACTTGACTAAGTCAACCCGCAGAAGTCGAAACTTTGGTGCAAGTTGCGACTTTGACCCTTGTACAGAGTCTCAACTTGTACATATCGTGTATATCATGGTAGGAAGTACAGACTGTTACTTACCGTTTCAAAACCTTTGGCTGTTTCAAAACGGCCAGATGATAGATTTGGTCGTTTCGAAATGGCCAACTATTCCTCTTAGCCGTTTTGATACCTCATTAGTTTGACATTGGTGTACAGGTTTGTTCTGTTGCTTTTAAGAACAGTTGTAATACAATAAAACTTATATCTTTATTAGAACTGCATTTTGTTTGCCCTTTTATGCACCCCACCCATATGCAAATGAAACAAATGAACATCAAGAGATACCTTCTTAAGTACTAATAATAGCAAATCATTACAATGGTATATCAGTATTAACTGAGTAAGATTAAGTAAAGAAGGTGCCAAAAAAAGGTTTGAAGTTCACAGGTTAAGTTAAAGATCCCAAAGTCCAAGAAAATAAGAATTGACTTTAATGTAAATGATTAAAATTCAAATAATCCACATTAAAATAAATTACATTTCATACATATAAAAACACATGTTTTAGAAAAATTTAGAAATCAGGTGATGTTTCAAAATGGCCAAATCAATAACCTGGCTTTGAACTGGCCAGGCCGTTTCAAAACCAAGGAATGTTTCAAAACGGCCAAGTAAATAATTTGGCCGTTTCGAAACTGCCAGGGTTTCAAAACGGCCCGGGAACACAGACTATTGGAATTTGAAGTTTTACTGGAAATTTTTAGTGAAATTTTTAATATCCAATTATTTTACTCGAAAGTTTTACTGAATTTTTTTTTAAATATCTAATTGTAGTCTCTACAAAGTTTCCACTTGTAGAAAATCAACTTCTGGCAGATTGAACTTTCTACCAACCTGGTAGAAATTCAAACTTGGTCAAATTCAAATTCAAAATAAGGTCAAAGTGTAATTGAACATATCTGGTATGGAAGTTACCATAACACAAACGGAATGATGTTTAGTTGATTTAAACATTCAGTTAAGGTTTGAGACATTTATTTTCTGACGCTTTATTTTAATAATTCAGTGTTGCAGGTTACGGAGCCCAGGATGGGATATAGAACTGTTTTCATATCATTTGTTTATCTTGTTACCACCAGATAGCAAGTTGTTCCCATAAGTGAGCAAGTTGTTACCACAAGATAGAAAGTCATTACCACAAGTTACAAAGTTGTTCCCACAAGTTAGCAAGTCATTACCACAAGATACTAGGGCGTTCCCACAAGTTAGAGAGTCATTTCCACAAGATAGTAAGTCATTCCCACAAGATAGAAAGTCATTCCCACAAGATAGAAAGTTGTTCCCACAACATGTTACCACAACATACCAAGTTGTTGCGACGAGATAGAAAGTTGCTACCACAATATACCAAGTCGTTCCCACAACTTAGTAAGTTGTGGTAATGAGATATTAAGTTGTGGGAATGAGATACTAACTTGTGGGAACGAGATACTAAGTGGTTATCACAATATAGTAAATCCTTGTCTTAATTCATACCCACCACTTATCAAGTCATTCCCATCACATACTAACTCGTTCCCATGACTTACTAAGAGAACAACTTGGTATCTTGTGGTAACAACTTTCTACCTTGTGGCAACGACTTGCTAACTTGTGGGAACAACTTGGTATCTTGTGGGAAGGACTTAGTATCCTGTGGTAAAGAGATTAAAAATGATATGAACAGTTCTATGTCCCTTCCTGGCCTCCGTATATGTCCCTTCCTGGGCTCTGTTCTAGGGAATTTGTGAAATCCATAAAACTTTAATAATTTTTTTCACAAATTCACTGAATGTTTTATGGCATTTATGAAATTAAATTTATTGTACATCAGTCAATTATTGTGCATTCACTCTAGGATCAATAATAAGCGAGTTATAAGCACTTTCAAGTTTGGCACCCATTTGACCTTGAAGGAGGGGCTCAAGGTCAAATCTGACACATCCGAAGATTCCCAGCCCATGATTTGCTATAAGTTGGTTTCACATTGCAAGCCCCTAAGATCAATAATAAGCAACTTATTAGCACTTTTAAGTTTTGCTATCTTTGTTTGACCTTGAAGGAGGGGCCCAAGGTCAAATCTGAACACATCAGAAATTTCCCAGCGAATAATTACGTTTAACTTGGTTTCACATTGCAAACCTCTAGGACCAATAATAAGCAAGTTATAGGCATTTTTATGTTTGGCTATCCTCATTTGACCTTGAAGGAGGGGTCCAAGGTCAAATCTAACCACATCAAAATATTCACACCCCATGATTTCCTATAAATTGGCTTCACATTGCATACCTCTAGGACCAACAATAAGCGAGTTATAAGCACTTTTAAGTTTGGCTATCCTCGTTTGACCATAAAGGGGGGGCTTGAAGGCAAATCTGACCACATCAAAAGATTTGACAGCCCATGATTTTCTATAAGTTGGTTTCACATTGCAAACCTCTAGGACCAATAATAAGCAAGTTATAGGTATTTTTATGTTTGGCTATCCTCATTTGACCTTGAAGGAGGGTCCAAGGTCAAATCTGACCACATCAAAAGATGCCTAGCCCATGATTTCTTATAGGTTGGTTTCACATTGCAAACGTCTAGGAACAATTATAAGGGAGATATAGGCACTTTTAAAGTCTGCTGCATGGGGTACTTTGGCACTCCATGGATGACCTTGAATTAAGAGCTTCTAGGTCAAATGTCTGCAAGGTTGTAGAGGACATGTATATCTGTTATATATGCCACCTATGAAGAGATTCAACATTCTACCTATGAGAACCAGCCAGTAGAAAAAGGTGGATAATTTTCAAAGAAATGCCTGTAGCAGCCATCTTGTTTTTCAGGATGAGGCTAATTTCAGTCCCAGAGAAGCTTAGCTCCCAGATTTGCTGAACCTAGCTGGTGTAGTTTTCCTCTGAGTTTTTGATGAACTCGGTGTTTGAAATCAGCGTGGGCTGTGTTCCTCAATCAACAATCTATAGTATTTGAACCATTAAATATGATTTATATATTTAATATAATTGGCGTAGATAAAGTAACATTCACTTTGCTGTATTGCTTAGTCAGGTGTACCAGTTTTGTTCTAGGCTGTGGAAAATGATTATTTTCCTTTTCCCGTTCATATGTACTGCAACACATAGCACAATCTTCCAAAAATGATTCCTCAAAATATAATCTATCAATATATGTTAAATGTGACATTCGCTAATTCCATGTAGAATATTTGTTGACAACCTAAGCTTGTTCTTTTAAGAACTATGTTATAGCTGTCGCAAAGGTATGGGAATAACCGTATTTAAACAAAAATCTCTAAATGCAATAATTTTCGAGTTACAACTGATTTACTCAACACTGAGAACCTTAAAGCAGCTATTGCTTAGCTATGCCACGAGCTACATGTCTGCAATTTTACTGTTATAGCTGACCCAAAAGTAGGTGAATAACATATATAAAGAAAATACTCTAAATGCAAAAATTTTCAAGTTACAAATGATTTACTTAACAGTGAGACCCTGAAAATAGCTATTTCTCAGCTATGCCATGAGCTACATGTCTGCAATGTTACTATGTTATAGAAGATTCAAAAGTAGATGAACAACATATTTAAACAAAATGTTGCAAATACAATAGTTTTCAAGTTACAACTGATTTACTGAACAGTGAGGCCTTGAAAATACCTATTGCTTAACTATGCCATGAGCTACATATGTCTGCAATGTTACTATGTTATACCTGATTCAAAAGTACATGAATAACACATTTAAGAAAAATTCTCTAAATGCAATAGTTTTCAAGTTGCAAGCAATTTACTCAACAGTGATAACCTCAAAGTAGCTATTACCCAGCTAGACAATTCTGTTTAAGTTTTTTTTTTCAATTATCAATAAGATACTAGACTTGTAAAAACAATTGTTGGGTAACTACACTAATTTAAAACTTATTCAAAACTGTCCTAGATTAATTTGCGAAGAAAATGTGCATGAAAATTGTTAATATCTTGGGGAAAAGGTTGAATAATAGTGTCTTGAGAATTTGCACTGCAGAAGGGCAAGTTATAGTCAAGAACTATACAAGTGCATTGTGGACTTGTTTAGATGTCTACTGTATGGATGAGAAAGTTGAAACCTGAACTATACATGTGCATTATGAACATTTACAGGTGTTTGAATATAAAAGTATCAATAAGAGTGCATTGTGTTTGTATTTCCCAATAATAATAATAGTAATAAATGGGTATATTCAGCAAATACGTGGTTACAGTAATTAAAAAAATACGATATCTCATGAAATCAATAACTTATATAGAAATATGCTCTCTGTTTTAACATAAAAAAAAACACCAAAAAGAAGAAAAAAACCCTGGAAAACACAAATTAATTGAAAACGGCATGCGGAAAAACTTGAAAATACAGTTCAACTAGAGGAATGCTTTTGCTAACAAAAGCGAAGCATCCCTGAAAGTTTAAAATACTTTGTGGTTTTAATAAAACATTCTGAAGGTATAAAAGCAACAATAAAGGAGATATAAGGCAAAACTCCAAAGCAACTATTTTATGACCCTAGTTTGACCCATAAGGGGGGTTAGGGGATAAAACTGACCGGCTATTTAGATTCTCCACATATGCTTTCCCAATACCTCTTAATACATTCTGAAGCTATAAAAGCAACAATAAAGGAGATATAAGGCAAAAACTCAAAATCAGCTATTGTATGACCCCAGTTTGACCCATAAGGGGGGCTGGGGGTAAAACTGACCGGCTATTTAGACTCTCCACATATGGTTTCCTATTACCTCCCAGTACATTTTATGGCTCTAAATGCAATATTTAAGAAGATAATAGGGGGGTTGACCTAAATTTAAGGCTTTCAGATTGGAAGGTGTCAGAAAATCACTCATAAATGAGACATTTTTCAAGGGATTGCTCCCAAAATCTAATCAGCTCGCGTTTTCGATAGTATAAACAGGTGTGTCAAATTATAAGGCTGTGTAGCAAGTAGTTTTTCCTGAACTGCGATGACGGGGGGTGTACTTCAAAAAAATTGTTTTTGATCATGTGACCTTCATAAAGGTCAAATTTAAGCATGCAGAAAAATTTTCCCACGCCTAAGGTATATAACTGCTAAATATGGTTTGAGACATTCTAAAAATAAGGGAGATATTCAAGGGAGACCATAATGTGGCGGCGGTGGCGGCGAGGAAACTGAGGCGAAAACAAATGAGCGCCCTTTTAGGGACGCTTAATTAACAACAGAATAAAATGAGTAAATTCTTGATGTTTACAGTCAACCGAGACTTGTTTGTTGTTGGATCTGGTATAACAGGCTATAGTAGCCCCAGTCCAAATTAACCCTGTGGTTAAAGAAGGCTAGACCAAAGTACACCCTTGGACACCAAAATGTTAGAAAATTAATGAAAATACTCATTATATTGTCACATGCCTGGTTTACTTGTGGATCATCAAGACATCATGGGATTACCGTAACAGTATTCTTAGTTTCTGTGGTCAATTTCGTTATTTAAAATACAAGTGTATTAAATGAAAACAACATATACATAGTAAAGGGGTTAGAAATTCAGATATAAAGGTTTTAATGCAACCAGTACAGCAGGCCAGATAGACCCTGCTTAAGAATCACTTAGGGTGTATTTTGGGCTAGCCCAAAATAACCACTCAGGGTATTCTTTGGGAAAGCCCACATCACATCCAGGGGGTTATTTTGACTCTAGATTTAGGCTAAGACAGATTAACCACAGAGGGGTATTTTGTCCGAGCCCATATGCCCAAATGTGTAAAATAGGCTATTATAATCCAAAATGTACCTACCAAGTCATATTATCAAAGTAGTGACTTTAGGAATCAATAATCAAAAATACAATATGAACGGATTAGCTATCCGGCAGTATGCAGCTGTGACCTAATTAGGCCAGCTAACATTTCACAAGATCATAGTAATTGTAGTGGCATTTATCATTGGTCTGGTGCTGAGCATGTTACATGTGCAGGCTGCGATGAAGCCTCTGGGGAAAACTGTATGCAGTTTACAGGTTTGTCACATAAATGGCTTTTTAGGCATCTGTTTGAGTTTGTGAGTTCTGGCACTTGAATACTTTCTACAGCCTTTTAATTGGTACTAACAACATTAAGTTCATATATAATCCTCTAATTTTGTTTTATATTTCCATAGTGATGAAAAATTTACCTTTGCTAATTTCTAACAATAGGTAGAAAAGAGAAAAGGAGATAAATATTTGGAATAATATAAGGTCAGATAGTACAGATTCTATAATATTGCTCAAACAAACACTAAATTTAAGTATCTGTTGTGAATATGTTTACTTGGACAGGCATTTCTGTTTTCTCTTAAAAAATAGTTTTTTTTCAAGTTTCAGGGTTTTTAACGTTATTTTACAAATAATTTTACCTTGTTGAAGAAGTATTGTATAAATATTTTAACTGCAGTTAATATATAAGAAGTAATGAACCACTTCGATCATTTGCTTGTAATTTGTTTGACTACTGATAATTCAAATGTAATGTTCCTTTGAATTTTTGTTAGTGATATTTTCTTAGATTAATTAGATTAATGGTTCAGTCAATACCAGGCTATCATCTGTGAAATGGCTGGATAATAAGAATACCTGGGAATTTTGAGGCAGGAAATGATATTTTCCACTTGGCAAGAAGCCTATCCAGGAACAAGTAAACTGTAATACCTGGAAATATTTGTGGTGCTTCTAATCAAAAGTGTGGAGAGGCGTTCTTGAGGTTATTCTGCAATTACACATCCTTTTTTTCACATTTACTCAGCTGATAACTTGTAGTCTTGATGTAGCTATCTAGTCTGCCCAGTCAAAAAAAATGCCCAGTGGTAAAATTGCTTTCTACAAGTTTCTTCAGAGCTTTGAATCTAATAAAACATTCCATTTTTTTCATTTGATGGACAATAACACTTTATGTGTAGGATAATATATTACATTTAAGCTGTGCTGATGTTGATTCTTATACAATGTACAGTAAAATGTCTTAAAGTGGAGCTCTGTTAAATGGGATTCAATTTTAAATGGAAATGAATATCAGGACCGCAGAGGACCTTTACCATTGCAATAAACCCTATTTTCTGAGATTCTTGGTTAATAAGAAATACTTTTAAGATGGAGTCTCTTCAGCTGAAAAATATTTCTTCAAGAAAACTTTTTGTCAATCAGATTGATACATCATTTGGGGGTGTCACCAAAATTGTTGGTTACACAGAATTATTAGCAGTTCTTTGAGGTGTCCATTCCAGTTGAGTTTATATTGCATTCATATGCCATTCCAAAAGTTTTTGGGAATGTTCTTATCATGTTTCTAAGTCAGGGTTTTAGCACTGCTCAATATTCAGGAATCACTGCTAAACATGAGCCCAGTGTCACTTCAGGCGCAACATTTACCTTCATCTCACATCAATGAGGAACAAATCTCGTACCTCCAGCAATTTTGCTTACTCTTCAGCTGGGTGTCCGAAATAGTTCACGCACATAGAGGAATTTAAAACTAACAGTTTTGCTCCACAAGGCCAGAAGATTTATGTTCATTATGACAGGGGACCAGGCCATTTTTTCAGCTAAAACAGCCGTTTGAAAAATTTTATCAGACACAATTCGATTCATATCTTTTTATTTTTTTTTAAATAAAAATTTGGTAACTATATTTCACATGTAATGATGAAGTTTTGTATGATTTGGCTTTTTATGAAGTCACAAATGTTATTTTATTTGGCAATAAATTTGCTTTTATTCTACATGAAAGCCAGCTGTTCTTGATCTAGATGCCAACATTTGCCTTGTGCATAAATCAAGCCAGATCATGACCACGCCTAAACAACATGTATTTCAAAGCATTCCCGAAGTGAGTGGTCATAAGAGTAGCCCTGTTGAAGACTCAAGTTTCTTTGCAGTTCGGGAAAATTTTCAGTTCAGATAATGACGTTTCAGTTTCTATAATGTACTCATACATGTACTGACTTTTACAGCAGCATACAGCTAAGAGAAAGATAAGCTTTTATCTCCTTACATGTACGAGTGCTTTATGACTAACAAATATCTGTGTGCATGTTTGTAAAAGATATCATGCAAATTTGAGCCTTAAGCAAGGCTAGCATAAAAGTACTTTTTAAGCTTCATTTATTTTATGCAGTGATTTCAAGTTGTGAATGCAACGTTACTGCTCCATTACTTCTGGTGACTTTATCTCAAACACAAAGATTTAAAATAAACTGGATGAGGATTAAATCAATTGATTTTTGATTGATTTAAGTATCGACTGATAAATACACAACTAAGGATGCAAAATGATAAAAAATACTGGTAAAATCTACCTTTGCCGTAATGCCTTGCACAAAAACATCAAGTTTTCAACATAATGATCATGATGACCCAAAGTGTGTTGCAATAAATTCTGTGAAAACTGTAGTTGTACATGTGGCTTTTCTTTGGGTTTTTTCCCTCTTTTTAAAAATTAGAATCAAGTATAGAGTAGACCAAGGTGTTTTAGGAATGAATAATCTCACTCATTTCTATCTATAGCGCCCCCACATCTAACCTATTAAGTAGGAGTTTCAGCTCCAACTATTTCAGAGAATGCTGTTGCTGGGTGGTTTGTAAAGGACTCTGCAGACAGCCAGTATAAAAACTGACCAATCCATCAACACAAATAACTCAGGCAAAAAGCTAGTTTGACATTTGTTTGATCTCCATTCAGTGCAATGATCCAGGATGTGCCAGGACCTGCAATCCACTAGTCTGTCACAGTCTCCCAAACTATTTATTTGTCCATTATATCACAGTGGGCTATTCCAAAGGTTATTTCGTCTATAAAGTTGAATACAGATGATTTTTCTTCAGAAGTCAAATTTTAAACATCTCCAGTAATTTATCTTGTTATTCACTAAAGTATTTTAAATATTGGAACCTTAAATTAATACACCAGCATTTGCTTCTGGGTAATGAAAATCACAGAAAAAAGGAGCACAGTAAAATCATGTGTTTTGTACTTAAGGGGTAAGCTTGTTGTTGGAAATTATTTCAAATCAGGTCTGATATATTGGAATTATAGCCAACAATTTGCTGATAGAGTTTTAAACAGAAATCTGTTCAGAATTCCCTTTGGAGAATCCAATACATCTGTATAATTATAGTAGGTTTCTGTGGATGGCCTTTTTCATTGAAATTTACTCTGCTGCCTTTACTTCTTAGCCTTTTTCCTGGTGCTGACAAGCTATAGTGTGACATATTGATATGAAATCTGTATAAATTTACCTGACAGTATTATACACGAAACATCTGTCCCGCATGTATCTCAGTGGACTCTCAGAAAATAGTCAATACACAGTATTAACACAGTCTACTGATACAGCCATAGAAAGGTTGATATCCTTCAAAAATACTTGATAAAGACTCCAAAATAAAAATTTCAGTACAAAGTTTCACGGATTTTGATATTTTAATATTATGTTTGGTGAAATTGAAGCTATTGTAAGTGTTGTAATACAACTATTCCTTTTGTAGTTTATGCCACAGTTTTTTCTACCTATTCAGTCACAATAATGAGACATCATAAAATACTTATTTCCAGGACAACCATGTGAGTAATGCATCAAAAAGTCTGGTCTTCACAATATAAAGGAAACACTTTGTAAGATTCATTGTAAAAAGCCCAAACTGGTTTCCTTCAGTTATACACATTTTTATAAATTTCCAGGAACAATGAGGTTTTACAAGTCTTGCCAGTCATTATGAATGGTGCTTTAGTGTTCTGAGTCAGTATGCTATGATCACTGCTAAAATAGAACTGCCATAAGTAATCATAAGAGTCTGCAACCAATTTGTATAGAAAAGGATCTGGTTACTGTAAAGCTGTTAAAGTTTGTATGTTGGGCTTCCATACATGAAATACTGCTACAGGATTGACAACCATAACTTAGACCTACGCATCGGAGAACCGATGCAAATTTGTATCCACCGGAAAGACAACTCACCAAAGCCAGTGAACCATCATTTGACCTTGAAGGAGGGGCCAAAGGTCAAATCTAATATCAGAAGATTCCTAGCCCAAGATTTTGTATGAGTTGGTTTTGCATTGTAAACCTCTAGGATCAATAATAAGTGACTTATAAGTACTTTTAAGTTTGGCTATCCTCGTCTGACCTTGAAGGAGGGGCCCCAAGGTCAAATCCGACCACACCAAAAGATTTCCAGCCCATGATTTCCTATATCTTGGTTTACCATCCCAAACCTCTAGGACTAATAATAAGCGAGTTATAAGCACTTTTAAATTTGCTATCCTCATTTGACCTTGAACGAGGGGCCCAAGGTCAAATCCGACCACACCAAAAGATTCCTTGCCTATGATTTCCTAGAAGTTGGTTTACCATCCCAAACCTCTAGGACCAATAATAAGCAAGTTATAAGCACTTTTAACCTTGGCTATCCTTGTTTGACCTTAAAGGAGGGGCCCAAGATCAAATCCGACCACACCAAAAGATTCCCAGCTCATTATTTCCTATGGGTTGGTTTAGCATCCCAAACCTCTAGAACCAATAATAAGTGAGTTATAACTTATAAGCACTTTTAAGTTTGGCTATAATCGTTTGACCTTGAAGAAGGGGCCCAAGGTCAAATCCGTCCACACCAGAAGATTCCCAGCCAATGATTTCCTATATATTTGGTTTACCATCCCAAACCTCTTGGACCGATAAGTGAGTTACAAGCACTTTTAACTTTGGTTATCCTCGTTTGACCTTGAAGGTCAAATCTGACATCAGAAGATTCGCAGCACATGATTTCCTACAGGTTGGTTTCACATTGCAAACCTCCAGGACCAATAATAAGGGAGATCTAGGCACTTTTAAGTCCATTAAGTGGGTTACTTCGGCACTGTGTGGGTGACCTTGAATTAAGAGCTTCAAGGTCAAATAAGTGCAAGGTTGTAGAGGACACGTATATCTGTTATACATATCACCTATGAAGAGATTCAACCTTCTACCTATGAGAAACAGCCAGTAGAAAAATGTAGATTATTTTCAAAGAAATGTCCGCGGCAGCCATCTTGTTTTTCAGAATGAGGCTATTTTCAGTCCCAGAGAAGCTTACCCCCCCCCCCCCCCCCCCCCCCCCAATGAAGATATCCTGCAACTTTGGTGAACCTAGCTGGTGTAGTTTTCCTCTTTGAGCGTTAACGATGAAAATCTCTCTAGGAGAGGCGGCAGGGTAGCCAACGCTAAACCAAAGTATCCACCAGATGCCTCCGGTGGATACAATTATATTTTATTAAATCATGGCAAACTGTTGCCACAGCCACATGGGTGACAGGAAACCCCAACCAATTTGCATTGTTTGATAAACCTGGTCTTTTTAGGGAAACGGGCTGATACTGAAAAACGAAAGTATTCAGTTTGAAAAAGTTTCAAAATCATTGCTTTTATCAATTACAAGAATTAAAGCAAATTGTAAAGCTTCAAAACCAGCAGATTTATTCAATTTTACAGATAATGGACATGTATTTTATTTTGACATTCTGATGATTTTCATTGCCTTTTAGAAAACGAAGCTCAAGATTTTTGATTGGTTTATAAACTACACGGTTATTCTGTAACACAACAAACCGTACTTCGTGATTAGAAGACAAGAAATATTTAGTCACGGTATCCCACAATAATATAAATCAGATTTTAACCAGAACTACAGCAAGACATATAGGCGCAATTGGAACAACCTCAGATTTCTTTATTTTTTTTTTTTTTTTTTTTTTTGGGGGGGGGGAAGAGATCACTTTTGTATTTCTGTGCCAGACTTGTGAATTGTTATGGACCATAAGATGCGAGATACAGACAAGTTAAAAGTAGTGCTGGGAGATCGGCAAGGTTCGAGACTCTCTCGATGCTCGAATCAGAATAATGTAAAGAGATCGGTCATCGCCGATCATGGAATCAAAAGTGTGAACCAGCTCACAAAAATCAAATATTAAAGAAAAACACAGCAAATGGACACAAATATAACCAAAATAATATAACCTAAAACCTATTTGCAAATGTCTACCTCACTCCCTGCCATGCTTGATGTATCCTCGCCTATGGTTGGCTGATTTTATGATCACCTTGACTACAGTGGGAAAACCTGCAAGGTATTTTCTGTTATTTTGTGGTTTTGTATTACAGCTAGTTTTGTGATTTTAATTGGTGAATGAAAATTATTTTCACAAAATAAGATTTTAAATGTGACAAAAAGGCTACAAAGAATTGAAATAAATGAGTTTAGCAACTGTCGGTTGTTTTAAAATTTTACCGATCATTGCTCGGCAATGAGCCAGCGAGCGATAATACTGAACTTTGCAAATATCGTCCCAGCACTAGTTAAAAGTACTGAAAAACATTTTTGGGGGAAGGTGAAAGCCAAGTTTTCAAGGGTAAAAATGGAAGACTATTAAAAAATAAAAGTTGTTTTCATTTTATTTATTTACAATGTAACAAAAGTTGTAGGTTGCAATGTTTAATATTACAGTGACCAGAATCTATTTCCTGCTGCCATATTGAATTCAAATGAAATATTTTCTAAAACGTAATTTAACTTCTCTAATGACAAATTGCCAATAACAACAACAGTACCTCACTTTTAGGTGAAACAAAAGCTTTTTTTTTGTAAAATAAGTCTTTGTCATAGCAGTGCTAATAGGTTTAATTTTTTCTTTAACCACAAAATGAAAATAATTGGAGTGTAACTTTAAGAACCACACAAATGCACACTTTTCAGTAACTTTTTTTAAGTACAAAATGTTACAGAATGTATATGTTGTATTGAATGTGGATAACCATTGAATGTATACATTCAATGGGTCAAGCTATTGAATGTGTACATTCAATGGGCAAATTATTGAATGTGTACATTCAATGGCTGAGCTGTGGAATGTGTACATTCAATAGCTAAAATTATTGAATGTGTACATTCAATGACCCAAGTCATGGAATGTATAAATAATTAAATATGAAATGTTGATATAGATTGCAAAGATTTCATTTATAACCTAGATTGAATATTTTCTAGCATAATTATAAGCAATATACTGTAATAAAGATGGTACATTTTATGAATTAACATAAAGAAGATCAGTCTACAACATTTAGATTAATAAACATATATGTTATGACATAGGTTTCATACATTTCATCACATCATTTTCTTTACTGCCTTTATATTTTGTAAATCACTTACTATTACACAATAAGCTTTTGTGGCATCATTCTGCTACTGCATAGAACATTTATTAATTTCTGCACATCAGTCCTTTCTGATCAAAGCCATATGAAAGCTGTATAATAAGTTCTACTTTAATCCAGAAACATTACAACATTTTGCCTCTCAATCAGAGAATGAAAGAGAGACAGTTCAAGCCTGAGTAGTAATTTTATAGTCTTTAAGTGAATGATTTTAAAATGTGACATCAATTATTCATCTAATTATGTGTGGAATTTGGGATTTAATTGTAATTAGCCTCACAATAGCACCCCTATAATCTTAGAGAGGTTTGTGTTTGTTATAAGACATAACTGTGACTGCCTACAGATAATAAACTTATTGAAAAAGTTTATTTTTACATTGATAACAGCAGATGTGATATTAAGAAAATGACAAAAATAAGTTAAATTTATGCAGGATCAATTGCTTATTTAATTTGTTAAGTTCATATACACATTCAATGACTTTGACTGTTGAATGTACACATTCCACAGTTAAACCATTGAATGTGCACATTCAATGGCTGCTTGCTATTGAATGTGTACACATTCAATGACTAGCCCATTGAATGTATACATTCAATGGTTATCTACATTCAATACAACATATACAAAAAAAACAAAACACATCAATATTATGGTTGGGACTCCCAACATACTAACATTACTTCCTTCCAGTCCTGGAAACTAAATCTGGGTAAAATACTCTGCGAGGCATTGTAAGCATTTGACAAGAAAAAAATGAGGGACTGTAACAACCTGGTAGTAGTAAAGTACAAATATAGCACTAACATGTATACAAAGAATCTCATCGTGCCTTAATATCATTGAAAAACTGTGTAATGTGAAAAACTAGACATGCTCAACAATGAAAGGTATTACACAATATACTTCTTCATATTGTGAAATAGCAAAAAAGAACTACCAGAAAGGGCATGTGACCTCAATTATTTCAATTTGATGCACATGCATCTCAATTTTCAAAGCTATAAAGACCACCAGTTGGTCTTTTAAGTAAAATTTGAAACTCGCATCTATAATCTCAATTTAACTAAATAAACATATTAATACTTGGATTGCAATATTCTAATCCTATCTGCCTGAGAAAACATTACTTTATGAATTTATCGACCCATCTATATAAAAATCATAATAAGAAGGCGTTGTGGATCAAAGTCTACAAAATGACTTCATCAAGTGAAGATTGAATAAGTTTGCAAAAATCCAAGATAATCAACTGAATGGTATTTTGTGATGGTATAATGAAAATGGCAGATGTAACAATTTATGCAAAAATATCTTTCGTACGTCTTACCATAGTAACAAATTTTACACTTTAATGGCTTATTCCTCTACCATCCCTTAAAACAATGTAACAATCAATTGCCACCCTCTTAAAATGTTGGACTGGTGAATACGTCTTTTTATCTACATCTCTTTACACATAAACTAGTACAGCTATGTTATTAAATATCTACCATGCACCATACAATGTTTTCACTATTTGACTTCGGTCATTGAAAGTATCATGAGCCTGCGTGTGTGTGCGTACAAGTAAAAAGTGCCAAGCCAATTTGACAAAGTCACTGAAACATTTATAAATACAAAAGCAGGTTAAATTGCCTCACAATACACTAACTTTTCTCTCCTGGTTACATAGCATATACATATATACTAACTTTATTCAAACAACTTGCAACTTTCATCATAATTTTATCGTCCACATGAAGCTTCTTTTTATCATAACAACAGGCTACAAATTTATTGATTGGATATGAAACAGCTTGAAAATACCTGTATTGACTAGTCTTTATCAAATGTAACCTGTCTCAATGCCCCCCTAAACTTATCAATACAAGGAAACTTATACACTGGTTAATATCACATGACATGATGAAACACATAAAATGATTCATACACAATGGCTATTCAAAGTTGTGATATCTTTAAACAATAAAGTTACGAGGAAAACAAAAACACAGGCAAACTATCTGGAAGTTTGTAAGTATTTCACAGTGATAGAGAGCCATTACATAAGAGACAAGAAACATCCATTATACAGACAGCAAAACATTGTGATACACTTTCCACAGTCTGTTAAAGTATAGGGATATGCACCTATGCTGACTATCACACTGAACTAGGACTACACGTGGACACATGGTACAAGTCTACTATCTATCACAAGTAATCAACTCACATACTAATCACTGAAACACTCACAATACCACATAAAACATACCGACTATGTCTAGTTGCCTTAAAACAGTGAACACAAAACCTTCAACAGTAACATGCATGTTTAAACAATGCATTTTTTACCTTCATCTGGTTGAGATGATTGCTATCTTAATTCATAATAGCATACATTTTATACTTTCACCATATGATGGGTGGTATACGAAACATAACCATTGACAAAAGATAACAAATTTATGAGAATCATGCCTGGAGGCTCAACTCCACAACAAACATGCCCAATATGGAACTGAAACCTACAATACCAATTGATTTTAGTTTTATAAATGGAACTGGTTGTACAACTTCACAAGACCAATGTTTGGGTTCTTGTTTTTATTATTTCAATTTTAAGATATAAAAAGCAGTAGAAGTCCAGCTTCTTTGGGATTACTGAACAAGGGACCCACAATGTCATTTTGGATCACTGATTACAATACACAAGAGTAACACAATATTTTTATGCAAATTACCCGCATTTCCTTACATAGTTCAAAGTGGCATTTCAACTGTAGTCACGAATATCATCAACAGCAAATGAAAAGAAGGTACATTAAGACTTGCTGGGTTCAAATTGCTGTACCTAACACTGAGATCAATAGGTATATATTTTTTAACATTTTTGTTTACCTTTCCAATTCTTTATCTGTTATTGAAAATCTACTGTGGTGTCATCAAAAGTTAATCTTTTATGACATCTCACTTTATAAATGCAGTATTCTAGAATTCAAACTGTAGCTCCCTCAGAATGTTTTAAGCCACAGCATCTTCTGAAAAGTAATAAATGTAAAAATACTAAAAAAGAAATCCAGACAAGGGGGATTAGAGGTGGGTCTTGAACTGTCAGCTACCTCCCTTGCTGTGTGTGGTATCCATATAGCTATCTGGCAGCCACAAATGTTGCTAACACTCCAAATACACCTGCAGTGACCAAAAGTCCTTTCCACATCGTGTTTTCAAGATTAAACTGCTCAGGGAAGTGTTCATCAAATGCATCCTGAAAAAAAAATAAAATAATAGAAACTATATTCAAAGGTAAAATTCTAAATTTCTAATAGGGCTATATTTTATAAAATTTTAAACGACCCAAACATCTACTCTGGCAATTTGACTGATGTATTATCACAGTGTAAAAATCAGTAGTTTTAGGAGTTTCATATAATTTATGAAACTCCTAAAACTACTGATTTTTACACTGTGATAGTATTCAATGAAATCTCAAGGGACCAGAGAAATACTTGTACTTGACTAGGAATACCAGAAAACAGTGTAAACCTCCCTCATAGTTACTTCTACGTAAGCGATTTCTACATATCAGTGATAAGCTAAAACAGAATTCTCACTGTAACATAATGTAAACGTAATATTTTGGTTGTAAATCATAGCTATCAATGAACAAGTTCACTAGCATTTCACAGACATACCTGTACAACCTACTATTTGTTTGATGACATCAGAGGAAAGGAATGTTACTGAACCTATCCCACAGAAAGGAATGTGCTAATGAAGCACGAGTACTAAGGTATATCCATATATGTATCTGTAAAATGAAAGAACTTGGCTGTCCTCTGAGGCTCTGATTATTTCTTGTGTAACGACATCCCTATTTTTAGAATCTTTTAAGGATTTGGCAAGGCACCAGTAAGGATTCAATGCATTTTTGTCACTAAACATTCAAGATTACTTCCAGCAGAATTATTATGTTTAATTGACATTCATAACACATACATCTATTTTTGACTTAATTCAGTGATTTTGCATATCCCATCATGTTTAATCAATAGAGGGAACCCACAAAAAAATTATTTTAAATATCGCTCAAATAGGGTATTCAGTTTAGAGAACATAACAGATTATCATAAACATCATTTTTGACAGAAGAGTCTAGACTTTGTTCAACTGACTGTTTCTAGTAATAAGCAGCTTGGCCTTTGGTGCAGATGTAAACAACATGATTTTTCTGTATGGATCAAGAGAGACAGACCCACTCTGTTGTACCAAGTAGACCACCAATCAATAGAATGTCGACCACAAAAATAGTTGTGATGAAATACACCTTATATTTTCATTTTACAGGTCAGTACCCTTATAGGAAACATCCTGTTAACCAACCTAATTTCAAATAGCCCATTTAAAGACAATCCTTAGCTACTCATTTCAACATATTTCTCCACAACTATCTAAAAAATTAAAAACTGATACAAAAAAAAAAAAAAAAAAAAAAAAAAAAAAGAAGACGACATTCAGAGGCTGTAGAACATCACATGATAGTTCAATAATTAGTCTTGTGACTTGCAAAACAAGTTCAATATATTGACTTGCACTGACTGCTACTTCCAAATGCAGTTCTGCACTTGCACAAGTCTACCACAACTCTATTGTCATGGGACTTTGTGAGAAAACATGAAACAAAAATATACTATTTGAGGATGAGTGATCAACTTATGTGGTACTTCATCATTTGGTTATCATGTCTTTGGTCATGGGTTTGAATCAATTATTCAATTCCATGACAAATATAAGGGAATCCCTTAGGTCCTGTCCTGATAAGACCCTAGCTATCGAAAGGGACATAAATCCCAACTTTGGCCTTTGAAACAAAAAAATACTAATGATTTCTCTGATTTTTAATTCACTAAAATTTAACTTTAAGTTGGGACATAAATCCCAACTTTGACCTTTGAAACAAAAAACAAAAAACTATTTCTCTGATTTTTCAATAACTAAAATTTAACTTCAACTTTTGGGGTAAACAGTACTAAACACCAGACTCTGCGACCACTAATTAGTAATGGGAAGGCAACTTCTGAGATGTGTCATGCTTCTGTGAGGTAGCAATGCCAAGGCACAAGCTTGGGTTTTTCAATTTTATGGTTGAATGATCTTGATTCACAAGACCATAATGTCAAAGTACTGGGTAGTGTCACTTTTCTTGCCAATGTTATCTACCTTCAAGTTTCGTGACCAATTTGATATCTGAATAAGTAGGCAGAGTACTCCTTTTATAACTTTTCCCCTTTATGCTTTGTGTTCACACTGGAGTTGACAGTGATGTGAACAAAAATATAAAGCAGGAGCTTCACCTGTTCTTTTCCAATCATCCATAGCCATGTCCATTATTGCCCAAGACCTGTGATACCCTACTGCTCAGCCAAAGAAGTTCGTCACCCCAGTGAAGTTCGTCACATTTTATGACAATATTAAACCATTTTTAGTGTCCAGTTACGGCATATATGTATACCTTACCGTTGAAAGAAGCTATTCCATTTATTTAAATACGAATATTGCCTATCCTTGAGCGGTTTTATGGCAGGTGATGAACTTCACTAGGGTGACGAAATTCACTGGCTGACCAGTAGATCTTCTGGTATAAAACAGTATAATCATCTATGGAAGAAAGAAAAAAGTATCACTGACACCTGCACTTCTTTCTACCTAGATGTCATCGGTAACACAGGTAGAGGCAATAGTGGACACAGATAAGGGTGATGAACCATGCACAAAAGCTACAGTAGGTGAAGTTCCTACTTGAAACAGCTAGTTCATCCCTGTAACATTATTAACAGAATAAAGCCTACTGTAGTACTAATGAAAAAACAAAATGTGTTAAGGTTCTTGTATGTATAAAATGAAACTTACCCATCCGCCTTGCTCGTGTATCCACTTTCCCAAACTCTCAGCAACAAATTTACCAACAATGTCTGCAATTTTATCAACTAACTTGATATTTGTTCTGTCCGTTTCAATGACATGTCTTGCCATTCTGGCACCAAAAGCATATAAAGAAACAACGCGTCCCCAATTGTACTGTTTATCCTTAAAAATTTCATTAGCAACGTTTGTGAAAATTATAAATGCATTTTCTTGATCAATCTGCAGTTTCTTCACCATACCATTAAACAAAATTTCATGTTTCATGGACATTTCCTCCACAGTTCTCCTTAGGGTTACCGCATGCTTATTTGACGGTTTCCTGTTCTTTTTAGCTTTTGAAATATGGTGTATAGTATCAAATGCAAGATCTTTGGCAATTTGCGTGACCATATCTGGAATATGGTGGCAACCATTCACAATACCATTATGTCGAGTTGATTTCACAACACAAGGATCTGTCGGCGCGGCCATATTGGTTACTCCATGGTCTGAATTTTTAATATATTCTTCTTCCTGTACAGATGTGGTGAATTCAGAACCATCAACAACGTCTTCTTCGTATTCTAGACCCATTGCTGTATCCATACACTAATAAAACAACAATTTTAAATACGTAAATACATTGACAATTTGTAATTTTACTGGTCTAACTGAGAACAATTGTTCAATCTGTTTCTATTTATCTCTAAACCGACAGTTGCTTTAAGCGCATGCGTGAAAACGTCATAATATGTGGCAATTTGATTGGCTGTCTGATTGGTGAGAAAAGGAGGGTTGACTCAAGAAGAATATTTTTCTCTGTGGAACGTTTATCGTTCATTGCTTTTCTTTGTAACTCTAAAGAATTTAGTGACCTAAATACGTACATTCAATTCCAAAGTTGATCACTTATTTTATTCTACTTGGACTTCACAGAAAGGTAGCAAATTTGTGAAAAGTGATTCGTATACGACCCCCAGCGAGCCGGGTCCGGGAAAATCCTTGCCAAATGGCAACTAGAAACCAAAATAAAAATTATGCGACAAATATGGAAATAAGAAAATTAAGGGACATTCCGTTTCTCTCTTCCATTGGTGTTATTTCCATGGAAGTAAAACTTGTGGTATTTTGAAAGCATATTATTTCAGTTGACAAAAAATATTGATAAATTTAGCTTGTTGTAAATATTAAGGGGGGGTGGGGTGGGGGGTGTCATGATCCAATTACTAAATGTATTGAATATGAAAGTCATATGCAGATTGGGTATAGTTTCACTGTAATATATATACTTCTTTCCCTTGCAGGGATTACCACATAGATTTTTAATCTTTTAGTGTGACCATAGATATAAACCCCAACTTTGACCTTTATTTTGTAAACAGAGCAGACTTAAAGCTCTGAATAAATAAATCAATTCAGTCTAGACAAAGTGTTCTATAAGTGACAATTAGTCTGGCACAATTTGAACCAGTGATCATTTGGTGTTCGAAGTTCTGTTGATGCACTTTATACCAAGATAAACAAAAGCGGTGTGTAAAGGTTTTCCACAAAAACTTTATTGATGGAAACATTTAGATATTTTGAATGAATTGATTTTTCGTTCACTCTCTAAAACACAGGGATATGTCAGGCCCAAAGAAGATTTTTTCTCTTTCAAGAACTTGTAAATTGGTTCATCAGAGTGCCACAGAGGGTCTTGTACAAACCTGAACCTGTACTTGTGGTTTATACACAATTTCTCCAGGAATAATGGAAATGACCAGAGGAGCATGCATGGTTTTGTGTAACAAATGTGTAACATAGCCTGGCCATTAACAAGTTTGGCATTTAATCACTTGGTTCACACTGATATGGTTGGGGGTTCAAATCTAATTCATGGTAACGTGTGGATTAAACTTAAGGTTATATAGATGCTTTTGAAAATTTACAGTCCCAGCAGGACAGGCCCCAGTGAATCCCACATATTGCAATAAGCTGGACCCAAACACACAACCACGTGTACAGACGTGAAGGCCGAGTGATTAAATGGTAAACATGTTGATCCACTGGCTAAGGCTTCTGGAAATGTTTGGGATGCACTGAAGGTCTGCCTGGGTGTGATCTTGACTGGTAAAAGGGGAAGTAAATCCCAAATTTTGACTCATTGCAATAATTAGGTTTTGTATCCAGGCGTCCTATGGACTGGTGTGATTATCAGTAAAAAAAATAGAACATGCCAGTAAAGTCAGAGAATTTTGTGGTTTATTTGCAGATCTTTTTAAGGTATATATCTGTAGTTTGTTGTGGAATTATGGGAACATTCAGAATGTGAAAGTTGGTAGTCGCTTCCAGATGCCCGATAGTTTACAGGGAAAAAAAATTGACTAATTGTTATAATGGATTGTTTTCAACCATCCTTGAAACTACCTCTCATGATAAAACTAAAACAGTGTGTTGAATGCAATGTCTCAACACAAAGTCAAATCGGACACAAAAGTATATTGGGCCTATTCATTGGACAGAGAAAATCAGTTTTTTTGATGTATGGCAATGTTGCTTTCATTACATCCCTTATAATAGCTGGGGTGCTATTAAGATAGCAGTCAGCGATTCTCCTGTGTGGCCATAAGTTAGAGTCAAACTCATGACAAGAGGTGACAACCAAGTTACTATTTGCTTAAGTAAACATTTAGCACTTGATGTTTTGGGTGGCATCAGTTTGTTTGCAAAATAACCCAAAAAGTTATGGACAAATTTTGATGAAACTTTCAGCAAATGTCACAAAAACAGATAATATAATTTTGTTAGTGATCTGCATCACCAGCTGGATCCAGGAATTTTTTGAAGGATCTTTAATCAAGGCAAAATAGGGTCATTTTCAGTATACAACTCCAGTATATACCTCCATAATTAACTGTAAGATTGCTTAGCAAAAAAAATACAGGATACTTCCATGATAGGTTTATACTATTAATACCGTATCTGTGTTTGATGTGGTTCCAAGCAATACTCAAGGAGTTATGATCCGGAACAGTAAAAAATATTGGTGGAAATGAAATGGTTGACATTTCAACAGTTTAAAACTGATCCATTCCAATCATTGCTTTACATAATTTCTCTCGCACATACAATTTTCCTCCAGAAGTATCCAAAATCTTTTATCAACTGATCTACTCAAGTTGTGGTCTGGGGTTAACCTAGTCCTCAGCATTATCATTTTGTAGCAAAAAATGGGTAGTATACTGGATCAGTGATGCAAATGGGGCTGATACTTCTTCATTTGTGAAAGCCAAAACTGATATTCATTATGATATTTTGTATGCTTGTGACCATTGGTCTTCTCAACATCTATAACTTATGTAAAAGCAGTGCTTTGGTATGTTTCTTGAGTCGATCTTTTTAACAAAATTGCAAATTTAATAAGTAAATTAAATTTTTATAAGTTAATACCCTATCCAATGGACAATAGCTTATCCGGTCGGCGCGGACCGGCCCGCCAAACGTCAGAAAAAGACGTCCTGTGTCTCCACCGGCTAGGCCGGCCCAGTGGTGTGCACTCGCCAGATGGCGTGTCGTACTTCCTTCCTGTCTAGACAGAGTGACGTCATAGCATCTTTTTCGTTGTCTAAACATATATAGACCCCTAGTAAGCTGATAGCGGGGTCAGGTGGGAGGGTCTTGTGTGTCCATTGGATAGGGTATTAACTTATAAAAATTTAATTTACTTATTAAATTTGCAATTTTATTGCGTTAATACATCCTATCCAATGGACAATAGCTGAATAACTACCGCTTGGATGGCGGGTGCGTTACTAGGGACTAAAGAAGTTGAACTCATACTAAGAATAATGACCATTCTTTCTTTCCTTACAGCCCAGGTAGACTTTGAAGTCATATACCTTTAAGGCTGTGGTCGAGTATCATCATCCGGTTATCCGGAAGGAACCGTCAGAATCGACCTTGCGCCCCCCCCCCCTTTTTTAAACAGACCTGCTCTGAGGTAGGGGAAGAGAGGGATGAGTTCAGTCCCATAAAATCAGCTCTCCCGGAGGAAGTACGTGAGAGTTTTTTTTTTTTTTTTTTTTTTTTTGTCTTGCTGCTTAACTATATATGCAATATATACAAATAAGTACACTTATTTACAAATGCACAGATCTCCTCTAAGTCCTGGGCTGTTGGTGGATCTGCTGAGCAGCCACAACAGGGCCAAGATGGTAGAGCTCTGAATCGGCCCAAGCCACATCCTTCAGGTAAAATTGAGTGAAGGTGTTATGAGACTTCCAGTGGCAGGCTGATAAGATCTGTTCCAAGGAGACTCCCGACTGGAAGGCCTTGGAAGCAGCAAAGGCCCTGACATCATGAGCTTTAACTTGATGTAGGGTGTGAGCCTGTTGATCAGAGAGCTCATAGCATAGGATCACAGTCTGTTTGATCCATGAGGAGATAGTGGCAGGAGAGATGTCCTTGTCGAAGCCTTTCTTGAAGGAGACAAAGACTAACTCCTTGTGCTGCCTGAGGTCTGAAGTCCTGTCCAAATAATAGCGTAAGGCTCTGACTGGACAAAGAGATCTGTCAGACTTGAGGGATCTATCCAGAGTAGGAGCCAGGGCTGGTATGACCACTGGGGCTACACTCTCTGGACCCTCTTTGGCCAGCTGGTTCTTAGAAAGAAAGCTGGGTGATGGAATCAGAGACACCTTGGACCAGTCCGACTGGTGTCTGATATTCTTGTGCTGCCAAGCATGGATCTCACTTCTTCTTTTGCCCGAACCCAGAGCCAAAAGGAAGACAGTCTTGAAGGTTAAATGCTTCAGTGACGCCTCTCGGAGGGGTTCAAAGGGGGCCTTTGTGAGCTGGTGTAATACCAGTGAAAGGTTCCAGGAGGGTATACCCCTCCGTCCCTTGGGTCTGTCTCTGTGGAAACTGTCCAGGAGACGAGTGAGATTATCATCTTTGCTGATATTGACTGTGGCATTACCCAGTTTATCCGCAATGGCAGACCTGTATCCATCAATGGTGCTGGGCTGAAGATTTTTGACCTCAAAGAGGTAAAGTAGGAAATCAGCCACTGAATTCACAGGTGGTGACCTGAAGTCCACCTGATTAGCGATGCACCATTTCGTAAAAAT
Organism: Sabellastarte sp. h YS-2021; assembly: GCA_964017235.1. NCBI lineage: Eukaryota > Metazoa > Annelida > Polychaeta > Sabellida > Sabellidae > Sabellastarte > Sabellastarte sp. h YS-2021. The sequence continues at coordinate 153,871,747 of OZ024928.1, read as the reverse complement.
GGTCCACTTTGCCTCATAGACTGATCTGGTTGATCTTCTCTGAGGAGCCTCAATTCTTGCTGCCACTGCTTCAGAGAAGCCCTGCTCCTTGATTGCTGTGGCTCTAGGAGCCAAGCGTGGAGATTTAGGTTGGTCAGATTCCTGTGAGGGATCTGGTTGAAGGGCTGTGTCAACAGGTTGGGCAGATGAGGTAGGCTCAGGGGGACTTGACTGGACATGTCCACTAAGTCCCAAAACCAGGGCATGTTGGGCCACCCCGGAGCGATCAGAATTAATCTTCTGCATGGGGTGTCCAGTAGCTTTTCTACTACTTTGCCCAAGATGGCGGTCGGTGGAAAGGCATAAGCATCCAGATCCTCCCAAGGCAGGGTGAGAGCATCCACTGCCACCGCTAGTGGGTCCGGAATTGGAGACACAAACTGAGGTAGTTTGTAGTTGAACCTGGTGGCGAAGAGGTCTATTTGAGGCTGGTGCCACCTCCTGCACAGGCTCTGAAATACCTCCGGAATAAGGGACCACTCCGTCTGGATGGTCTGACCCAGTCTGGATAGCTTGTCGGCTATCACATTTAGCCTGCCCGGAATATGACGGGCTTTTAGAGTTACTTGTCTCTGGGAACACCAGGTCAAGATTCTCCACAGGAGGGCACACAGAGGGCCCGACTTCATGCCGCCTTCCTTGTTTATGTATGCTACGACTGTGGTGTTGTCCGTAGCCACTAGGACTATCTGGTTTACACAAAGATCTTGGAATTCTTTTAAGGCTAGAAAGACTGCCTTGAGTTCCAGGTAATTTATGTGTAGTTGGCTTTCTGGAACTGACCAGGAGCCTCTTGCAGTGAGCTCGTTTAAGTGAGCACCCCACCCTTCTTTTGATGCGTCTGTAAAAATTTGCAGAGCATGTTTCATTGGGTGTAGGGGTTGACCTTGTAGGACATTGTCTTCCTCCAGCCACCACTGCAGGTGAGGGTGTAAAGATCTGGGTAGTGGAATGATCTTTTCGAGTGACTCTGGTACTCTCCAATGATTTTTGAGATGCCACTGTATGGGTCTCATATGTAAGCGGCCGAGGTGAACTTGCTTTTCTGTGGCCGTTAGGAGTCCTATTAGTGACATGAACTGTCGGACCGGACAGGTCGGTAGCAAGAGCAATGCTTGTATTTTGACCTGAAGGCTTTGCCACCGGTCCGGAGTCGGTCTGACCCGTCCGGACCTGAGGTCGAATTGGTAACCTACAAAGTCGAAGACTTGTTTGGGTTCCAGCTCTGATTTTTCCAAATTCACCAGCCAACCGAGGTCCTGGCAAATTCTGACTAGCATCTGAGTATGGTGGAGGCAATCTTGTTTGGATCTGGCTCTCACCAACCAGTCGTCTAGGTACTGGTGGATCCTTATACCCTGATGTGCGGCCATCAGTTTCACCTCTTTGGCTATTACAGTGAACTCCATGGGGGCTGTGGACAGGCCAAAGGGAAGAGCTTTGAACTGGTAAGTCCGGCCCTGGATATGAAATCTGAGATATTTCTTGGATTGTTCCTGTATTGGTATGTGGAAGTAGGCATCCTTGAAGTCTACTGAGGTGACCCACTCTCCCTGCTGGAGAGATGTTCTGATGGTTTCCGGTGTTTCCATTTTGAATTTTTCCACCTTGAGGAAAAGGTTTAGTTTGCTCAGATCTAGTATCGGCCTCCATTTGTTGTTGGGTTTGGGAACTAGAAACAGTCGGTTGAAGAAGCCCAATGATGTTTGATTGCGGACCAACTCGACTGCGTTTTTGTCCGTAAGCTGATGCAATGCCTCCAACAGGTAGCTGTTCCTGTGGGGATTGGCGTAGCCACTTACGTTCGTTGGGGACCTTGTAAGATTTGGTCGTGTCTGAAAGGGGAGGGTATAGCCTTCTTTCAGTATTTGAAGGGTCTTTGGACCGGCCCTTAGTTTTGACCAAGTTTCCCAAAAGTTTTGGAGCCTGGCTCCTACAGGCAGATTTTGTACAACATTTGGGGCACTGTTTACAGATTGGACACAAGACAACTGAGTGACACAAGAAGCAAGTTTCACATACTTTAATTTGTGATACTCTGATATTTGACAATCTGCTGTCCCGGGACTTAACTCTCTCTTTTGGGAGTGCCCGGGAGCAGAAGGTACACCTGTTACAACATGAAAGTTTACAGTATTTAGTGTCTTTTCTTGTACTAATGTCTTGCTCCGGGCCAGCAGTCCCTTTGATAAACTGGTTACACAATAACTGTCATTTATATGACTGCTGGCCCTTGGCTGGTCGCGAGGAATAGAATGAGGCCTTTCCCTTGTTCTTCTTGCCCTGTCCCTTATTGCCAATATTCTTCCAAGCTGGTCGGTCTGATTTCCTGTAATCCGAACGCTTGTCGGTTCGTTCGTATGGATGGAAGCGACCTTTCTTGCCCGACTGGGGTTGAGACTTGTTTTCAAAATTGGCAATGTCCTGCTCCGCTTGCTTTAAGGCGGTATCTGGAAACAGGGTTGAAGTGTGAAGCGGTCCAGTCCTCAAAGCAGACAGAGTGTCTGGCTTGATACCCATCTTCAAGTGGGAGAGATACGAATCTCTTCTAATAAGGGTGGTATTTGCAACCATCACAAAGACAAAGTCTGTTAAGTGTTCAAGGGTTTTCGCCATAGACTGGGTAATGCTCGAGTTGAAGTTCATGAGGAACTGCATTTCCTCTGTTGCACGGGACATCTTCTCTGCCGATTTCCCTTTACTCAACTCTGATCTGATAGTTTTGAGTTCCGCTTGCATGTTTCCCTGGACCTTGTATAGACACCTATTGAATGCAGCCGCCTGGTTGCAAGTAGTGGAAGCTTCGCGAGCCGCCTTTTCCCATCTGCGTAAATTATCTTGTGATATTTGACGGGAAGCAGGAGGGGTTGAAGCAATACCGGCCGCCTTGGCTATGCGACTGTAGGAACTGTTGACTTTAGAAACGTCCGTGTTCCAAGTAGTTACAGTCTGTGAAGCTTCCTGATCACTCTTCTGTGGGTTAGGTGCAAAGCTGTACCATTTTGCTTGCGATTTCGGGGGGCGGACGAACTGGTCCTTGAGGAGCCCTCCTGCCTCTGAGCTGCGTGATGGATACCCTTCTGTGAGAGTAACATTTAATTTCCCAAATTTGTTGCAAAGCCACTCGTCTGTGGGCATGGTGACTGAGACCTTTCCTGTAGGTTGAGATTTTGGACCGGCAAAGGGGTTATCCTCAGATCTGGAAGCTGTGCTATCGACTTCTGGGATGTGAGTCCACCCCATAAACGACCTGATACCACTCATGGTTTCACGGTAGCTCTGCTCTTCCGAGAGGGTAAGGTCTGGATCATTTAAAGAGGCTTCCAGTTCTTGATCAGATAGCTCCCCTTCCTCAGCAACAAAGAGGTCTACTGGGGGACGGTCCGAAAGGTCAGTTTCTGAATCTGTGTCCATTGAAGAGACACTGTGCCGCCTGGTCGGTGCTGTGGATGATCTGCTGGGTACCTGTTGAGATGAGGGAGAGTCGGTACCAGCTACATCTGAATGTTGGTCGGCAGACACCCTTCCCTTGGACAATTTGCCGGTCGACTTGGAGACAGTCTGAGTAACACTAGGCAAATCTGAGGGTCGGTGAGTAGCAGGGGAATTCTTGGTTTGGTCGGTGACCGGTCTGTGAGAGGTGAGGTCGGTAGCCAACTGACTTGAATTTCGACCGGGTTCAATGAACGGTCTGGAAGAGATAGCCGAACTCTGAGGGGGCGAGTGGGCTGGAGCCACTTTCACTGAGGAAAAAGTGGGTTCCTTATCCAATGACTTTGATAAAAGTAGAGCCTCCAGTCTGTTAAACCTGTCCGACCATTTCTGGTCTAACTCCTCGATCCTAGTATCCGGTGAGGATCTGTGAGTCTTGGTAAGCGACTTGGAGGGCTTATCAGCAGAAGATTTGGAATCTTTAGAGTGAGGTTTATCAGGTTGGGTGTTCTTCTGCTTCTTCTTCTCAGAACTCGAACCAGGGGACTTAACAATCCCCTGATCGTCCACAACTCCCACTACCATCACTGAAGATGGGTCTATGAGAGAGGAACTGGATGAGTCCTTATTAGGAGTATCCGCGGATTTCTTGAGATCTCGCTTCTCTTTTTTAAGTCTGTAAGATGGGGTGGACAACTGTACGCGTTGGTCCTCAGACAAAATGTTACAAGAGTTGCAATCATTCTTTAAAACACAAGGATCTGACCCCTTACCCTTTTCTCTGCAACGCGCGCAGAAACTGTGACTGTCGAAGCTGGCCATAATATGGCCACAACTTCCATGCTTCTGAGCAGGGGAAGACATGACGATCCGTAACAAAAGATAGTCCAAAATGATCTATACACACTCTTGAACAATTATATAAATAATAAAAGTCACACTCTAAAGAAAAATGTGAAAATTCTGTGAAGGTTTGTAAACTCATAAAATTCGTGCACAACACACATGCGCCAAACGAAAAAGATGCTATGACGTCACTCTGTCTAGACAGGAAGGAAGTACGACACGCCATCTGGCGAGTGCACACCACTGGGCCGGCCTAGCCGGTGGAGACACAGGACGTCTTTTTCTGACGTTTGGCGGGCCGGTCCGCGCCGACCGGATAAGCTATTGTCCATTGGATAGGATGTATTAACGCAATAAAATATAAATTTTTCAACTTAATTTTAACGAATATGATTCAATCTGTTTAGTATTTGCATTGTACACAAATAAAAACTGGCTTGTTTGTTAGTATAAAGAAGAATGATGTCAAATATTAAATGAAACTTTGTGAAACCGGAAGCTAAAAAGGCAAAACAAAATAGCAACTGTTCATATTTTATTTAGATATTACTTGTTTACAACAGTGACTTTTCAATATTTTCCTTTTCCAACTCATGGAAATAATTTTGCAGCTTATTATCACACTCAACCACTCAACAAATTTTACAGCTTATTGTTACCACACTCAACTACTCAACAAATATTAACAGTTCACATTTATACCTCACAGTAGTTTGGTATCAGTTTCACAATTTCCAATCTAGATGAGCAAATTAAGTTTCCCTGTTGACAAAAGAAGCACTGCTGTGTTTCAGTACCAAGTTTCCACTCTTCTTGATCTGAGTTTTGCAGAGCAACATGATTTATTAAGATTTGGCCATGATGTCACTAACCCTCAACTTTTTGCATCTATAATTTACATTGAAAACATATAAATTAAATTATCCCCAAAATATTGCATTTATGTAGGAAACTGTACTCTTACAAACAAAAACATTCTACATAATATATCGCCTTTTAATTTTTGAAACTAATTATTGTTGTTGCACAAAGAGGATACAGGGTGTATACACTAAATTTCAAATTTTTTTCCATGACTTCTCCATGACCAAAGCTTTAAAATCAAGGACCTTTTACAAGCTGCCGTCGGTTTTGGCTTTGAGAATCACACACAAGGTTCCAGTCACACTACAGGAAGATGTGGAAGACACCAAAATTTGATCTGATTACATAAATGTATCCTTGGTATTGAAATGCTGGATGAAAGAAAGGAAGAACGCCGTTTTGCGAGAGGATGCCATTTAATTTCCATAACTTTTTAATATATTTTCCAAAACCTGAAGTCAATTTCCATCACTTTTCCAGGCCTGGAAAAAAATATGGAATTCCATGACTTTTCCAGGTTTGCCATGACTGGATACACCCTGGGATTAGGAACTTATCAACACAATGATATTATTGATTACAAAAAAAAAAAAAAATAACAATACAAAAGCACATTAAAAAATTTGCATACAGTAGCACTCTGGCAGGGAACTCTCATGAGCTGCTCACTTCTTTCACAACAATATTTAATAAAAAAATTATACTGTCTTCATTTATTTACAGCTCAACAACTGTACAAATGTTTGCCTTTGGAAACGGATTCCAAATGGCCTTTGACAACTGGTATTGTATTTAATCCTTCAGGAGCAGATTGGGATGAGGTTGTACAACTGGCCAATACAGGACACATGCACTACCTTTACGTGTGTCTTTTTAAAAACAATTTTCTTCAGTAAAACAGCTCCAATTCTCCTGAGATGTTCAGAAATTCTCACTGTCGATCACTTTAGTTCTTCTCAGAAAGGTTTCTGACAATTCGGGTTCCATTTGTGATGGAAGTTGTTGCAATAAGAAACTTATAACCTGCAAAATTAGATAAACAAAATATGTAGTAAACAGGTAAAATATGCACAACTGCATACATGTACACAATTCCTTGTTACGTTGGTTATCTTTCTGAAAAAAAAAATTGACCACAATCAGAAGTATTAGCACTTTACATTTAAAATAATATTGTTTTAATCTGGTAACATCAGAAGATTCAGCTGGAAGATGTAATGTGGACCTTTACAACCTTTCCTTCAAGCAGCCACTTTTATATTTCTTCTGGCAAACACAGTTACTAAAAGATATGAAAACAAGGAATAAACATTGCAACATAACTTGTACATCTGTAACTGAATTTTTTATTAGCTCCAAATCTTGTAATTAAAAGCTCAGTTTTCAGAAAAAAATGGAGATTACTAAAACTAGGTTATTGAATTGATAAAGATATCCAGTGATTAAAGTTGCTACAACCCAGACAGATAAAAAAAAATATGTCAGCACACATCTTGAAAGGATTTTACAAACTAGATTGCGCCGACTCGACGCCAACATATCCCCAGACAGGCCATCTCTCACACCACAAGCATTCACTGGGTATTTTGTGCAGCACCCATTTTGTGTGATTCACAATTATTATAAACTATTTTTCATTTTTTTTGTTCAAACCATTTATTTTTTATTTTTTGGTGGGGTCAATTTGAAAATAAAACTCCTCTGAGTGGATCATTCATGGGTCTCACATACATGTTAAATGTCTACTTAAATCCTTAGATTTTGGCACATGAAAGAACATATTAATATATTCCCAGATGCGATTTCAGCTGTATCAGGTGCATATTATGACATTTATAGGGCTTAAAAGTGGTAAAAAGTCAATAAATTGGGGGTTTGTGGGCATTTAAGAGACCTTAAGGTGACCTTAAATTAAAATTACAGACTTAAAATTTTTGACAGATAAAGATTTCATGTAGAAGTTATATCTACTACAGTTAGAGACTTGTCAGACTTACCATTTCCAGGTTACAGGACCAAATATGTTGAAAATGTCATAAAAGGGTCACTCAGGTGGGTGTTTATGGTCCTCATACACAGGTTAAACGTCAATTTAAAGCCTTGATTTTTCTCGTATGTAAACAGAACATAATCATATACTCCCAGATGAGATTTCAGCTGTATCAGTCACATTGTATGACAGCTATGGGCCTTCAAATTGGCAAAAAGTCCATAAATTGGGTCTCTGTGGGCTTAGAGACTTTAAGGTGACCTTAAAATTAAAGTTACAGACTTAATATTTTTCACAGATTTAGAGTACATGTAGAAGTTATATCTACTACAGTTACAGACTTGTCAGACCTACCACTTTTAAGTTATAGGGGAAAATGTGGGAAAAATCTCGAAAAAAAACGTCTAAGTATGGTCTTTATGGGCCTCAAAAATAATTCTAACCTTAACATAAAATCTTGATTTTTGGTGTATGTAAGGAAATTATAGTAATGTGTTCCCAGGTAAAATTTAAGCCAGATAAGCCACATAGTCTGTGACCTAGAGGGCATTAAGTGGAAAAAAACTCAAATTTCTGACCTTAAGGTGGCCATAAGTTCTTTATTATTGGGAGTTAAAGGTCACCTTAAAATAGGGTTCCTCTCCTGATCCAAATACATGTGTGTGCCAAGTTTGAATGAAATCCACGAAACGGTTTTTGAGTTATCGCGCACACAAGTCAAAACTTACGGTGGCGGCGTGACGGACGTGAAACCAATATATCCCGACTCTCGTCTGGGGATATAATTATTCCATAACAATGATTCTTGGAAAATGATGTCTAATTAAAACTGTGACACCAGGACTCTCAATCTGATGTAAGCCTGGTGCAATAAACTGACCTATATATCAGACTTTGAATATATTTTGTATACATTTGTCGACAGGTTACAAATAGAACTTACTTCTACATAGACACATTTGAATTTTCTGAAGCATTATAAATTCACTTCAAAGAGGAGACAGTAATCTCAATACCTTATCTCATCTTCAGCTTTTGTAATTCTGACATTCTAATTTTTGGCTTATGAAAATTAAAGGAAATATTAAACACGATACAACTTTTCTGAAATTCCAGAATGAAAAATAAGAGTCTTTTTGATAACAGAAGAGTTACAGTATGTGGAACAAATGACACAACATATTTCTATTTGGGTCTATGACAGATAAACTCAAATATAAATATGCATTATCTTGATTGAGATGAAACTAGTTCACTGAGCTCAACAAAATAGAAGATGTTCTCATATTTCCATTAACAAAATGGGTTATTTAAACCATTATTAAAACATTAGTTATATAAGACTGTAGATACTATTTGATTTACTTCTCAAATGTTCAATCTTCCAGTGTAAGTTACAATGGCAAGGATATCCATTAAAAAAACAACTACTAAACGTACCTTATTTATTCGTATAAACGCCCCAGGGGCGATGCAATTTTCAAAGGGGGGGGGGGGGGGGGGGGGCTACTATTACAGATAAAAAAAATCAACTCCCGAGTCCAGCGGCAATGGGCGGTAATGGACACGTACAGCCTTGATCTCGCTTGCCAGCACGTATAATAGTGAGACAGCTAAAAATATTGGAAACAAACCTTAAATTTGAAGAATTATAAGATTTTATCTCATATTGTTGCAGATTTCAATGTGTCTGTGATCAAAACTGCCATGTTCTGTTGTGATTATCTTTATTTCTGTTAAGCGGTATTTTATTGAGGAGGTACTACAATGCATCCTTTTTCGGAATCCCAGAATCGCAAAAGTGTTGGCTGTTGAGAGTGATGTAATATCCCGAAATATGAACTTCGCAAAGGTAAACAGTTGGGGGGGGGGGGGGGGATTAATAGGGAGGGGGCGTTTGTACGAATACATATGGTAATCCAATCTTATATCAGCATGGATCTAATGTATCTTTTAAAAAGAATATTTTTCTGCTTCACACACAAAATATGCATAAATCTACCCACTCAGTGCAATTCAAATATTTGTTGCGTTATATAGACAGCAATTCATATCACTGATTAATGAATCCTAAAGCTAGGACAGTTCTGTGTCACCTTTCTGGTCAAGTTATATTTAAGTGTAAACTAAATAATAACAGCATTAACAAATGAGTTTTTGAAATTGACTTGATTTAAGGCAGTAAATTACCTTATTAATCAAACATATACAAAGTTAATTTAAGGGAAAACTTAAATATCTAATGTGGCAACAGTATTATCTTCTTAACATCCACTATTATTTCAAGTAAAAGTGCTTCAATCATCAAGCACTCTATAGTTTTTACAATCTTCATATTTCAAGTAATAATGAATTAATTTATCAGAATTTAAGATAACAAATTAAACAACAGCAAACACTTTACAAAATTAATTGCACACTTTGTTATGCTTAAACATAGTATGGCTTATATACATTATAGAATTAGTTGTCTGTAAAGAAGTAGTTACATGCTATTAACCTTGCCCACCCCAGAGTGATTGTTGTAATCTATAAATATAACTTCATTAAGTCTGAGGAATTCTGCAGACTGATCTAGACATTGATGATGGTATGTTAGAAAGATCCATAGACTTAATGCAGCATCCAACTAAATAATGTCAAAAGAGACACGTAGGCAGTTTAAGCGGTTATATCTTAATGTCACAGTCAGTGTTTGGGAAGTGCAGACCTAACAATGTGTGAGGATTTTGCTATTTGAACTGCCATTTTATTCACTGTTAGTTGTATTTTCGCGACATATTCCCACGGTCCCACAGTACGTTAATGTACATTCACTCTGGTTCGGTAAATGCTATTGATTATACTAATCAGATGGAAATATTTTAATGGATCCTAAAAAATTGACTGACAATTCAATATAGTCTAATGTCTGCATGGAGCTCAATCGGTCACAATGTAATCACTCTGAAATATATCCGCACATAGGCTCCTCTAATCTCTGTATTATATCAATGTCTGGAGAAAATCCAGAGGAAAATATCTGGTTGGCTAGTTTAACACCTTGAACCATTCATCCTATATAGTTAAACAATTGAAATAAATTTTTTTACATTGCAAGAATCAGCATTACAATACTCTGTTAGTAGAATAAGTATAACTTAATTTAGATATAAGATCCCAACATTATAATGGAGGTTTGAGTTATACAGATTTCACTTGATTTTCTCTTTTCTGAAAGGAAACAAAAATCTCATATTTTAATTAGTTTTATGTGTTAAAACTGTAATAATATTCAATTACATGACTATTTTTTATGAAATTGTATCCGGTTTTTCTCTTGTTTTATGTTAACCCCCCCCCCCAAAAAAAACAACAACAACAAAAAAAAAAAAACTGTTACAATCATTCAATTTTTACAACTATAAATATTGATTTTTATCTTTTTCCTTCATTAGTACATCAAATAAAACAACAATTCACAAATGAGAAAATATAAATCCTCAAAATTATAGTAACTGTTATAGAAAATTCTGTTGCACACAACACAAAGTATTGGTGTTGCTCTTAGCTTTACATGGTAAACTTCTAAAGTATTATCGCCACAAAGTAAACAAGATTCATTGAATCCAGATCATATTACATATTTGTCATATTTGTGTAGTGAGTAAACCTAAGAATTGAATATGTACCCAAAGACATTACTTTGGGGATCACTGTGCAAATATCTAAGCTATTTGTCTAGATATGACCCTTCAAAGTTCAAATATGACCTCAAAAAGTATCAAACAAACCTGAATTTTAAGTACTATATCTGTTTAATTGTCACTTTTTGAATTATTTATTTTATCTGCTTGCCAATGGACCCTGTGTAAAACAGCAAATTTAAAAACAAATTACAATTCACTATTTAATCCATAAATTCATAATGCTAATAATATCCTATGCGCCTTAGAGTCTGCCTTTTGACAGAGATTAAGTGCTATAAAAGTGCTATTAGAATTAATAAAAATCAACACTACTGGCACACCTAACTAACGTAAAGGTCTTCATGTACGGCTGAATACTTTTGTGTTAATCTTCTTAAGATCAAACACTTAACCAGGTATTGCACATGACAGTAAATTTTAATAGAAAATGATCCAATATTTACTTATTCTTAATCTAACTTTTACTGAACAGAATATTTTATAAAGGGGTTTAAATTGTCATTATTTTAGATCTTGTGCAAAAGTCTGCATAAAGGATATCTATAAGTTACAACTATTAAGTAACATTAACAAAATATCACGAAATGTTCTCAATATTTTATTGCTATGTTTCTTATAATAATCTTTCATGGCTTTTGCTATAAACTTTTTAAGAATGGTTCAATTTCAAACTGAAGAGTAAGTTAGATAATTACCTGATCTATACTGCAAAATACTGTTTGACAAATTAATTTACCCTGGGCAACATGTCTTACTCATCAATAAATAAGGATACACACAATGTTTGAATTACTTGTGTGTACTTCAACGTATGAAGAAATAAATTGATTGGGTTGTCAATAAAAACTGATTGATGTGCCGCAATCCAAAGCAGGTTGTTTATATTGGTTATTTTAATGATAAGTATTTGCATGTTTCTTATTACAATCCAGAGGAAAAAAATATTGGGAAGGCATTATGGTAACAGGATTATGTTTGTTTTGTCCTCACAAGTAAAATATGTATTTGTGTGTGTTTTACTTGTATCCTAGTTAAATATCAGATTTGCATAGCATGATGAATTCTTAATAATGAAGATACAATGTTTAATTTCTGCATGTTTGTCTTCCAATGGGTTGGTAAGACACAACCAAAACTTTAGAGAAACATGTAGTTTCCCCGGAATGTCACGCTTGGAAATAAGAGGTGTGTCCTGAGTGTGAAATGACAATAAAATGGATCCTCATTAAATAAAATGATTAATGCCAATAGGATGTACTGCCGGATTAAACCACATCCACAATTTTCTCTCTCACTTTTATGTACTCAGAAATGGCTGTGTTTGTAAGGAACACCATTCCAACAGGGAGAATTCCATGTCCCTCTCAGAATGACTGGTCTCAGTGAAGTCTTTTGAGACTGGAGTAATTCTGTTGTATTTTGGTTTAGAGACAGATATAATGTGTTCATAGATTCTATTTCTGATTGGGCGACCTGTTTCACCCACATAATATTTACCATATTTCCTACAAGTGATGAGGTATAAAATGTCACTAATTTCACATGTGATGTGGTTTGGGAGGTTTCTAAGGGGTGACACTCCTATGTGTGATTTTGCACTCAACCTTAATTGATTTTATAGATTAATGGGCAGTAGGTGCAATTTCCTAGGTGTGTACATTTAGATTTAGATTTATTTGTTGTTTTACGTCGTGTTCAACAGCCAGGGTCATATTGCGACGGGTAGTTTATAGGTGGAGGAAACCAGTGCATACTGCACTGTAAACCAACGGGCATCAGCAAGTAACTACCAACTTTCCAACATGAAGTGCCCGGCCCGAGATTCGAACCGGCGGCCTCAGAGGTTGGAGGCGAGAACTCTAACCGCTACACCACCGAGCCCCCTCCTAGGTGTGTACAGATGGTGGGTTTTGTAGTGGGAACCCTGGTATTGGTTGGTGGATAGGATATGGCTGCATTTGTTAGTAGGTTTCTTAGAATTGGTAACCTTTTGAAGCCATTTCATCAGAAATCTGCTCTTGAGGATAGGGTGTATAATCTCTGGTCTCCACTTAATCAGAGTGTATGTCCGGGTTGGAGAAGGCAGTTAACAGGGTGCTGTGACTTGCACTTTCTGAGGCCACACTCATAGTGAAAAGACTAAATAAAAATGATCAGAAGTGTTGATCAGGTAACAGTTCTGTGACGTGATCAATATTTCTGATAATTTTTATTTAGTCTGTATGTCAAAGCTTGTTTAATAAGATATGTAAAATTGACCTGATTGTGAAATTTGCCACTGGGAGGCACCTTGAAATGTATGACAAAATAATCAAAATTTGTGTCAGTTTTGCATCAAGGGAGATCAGAAGTCTAATCTAGCCACAAATGTGTCAAGAATTTTGAATGGAAAAATATATGTAAGGGTTTCCTGAACGCCCTATCAGCTATTGCACATTCTGTGGCAAAATTCACATTTCTTTCTCTACATGAGTAAGGTCTGTCAGACAGGAAGAAATTATTTCAAATGGCTGATTTTATATAGCTTCAACACTCTCAGAATTCATATCCTGTGTAGATATATGTGTGGTGAAGGGGCTTTTATTTTGTTTATTGTTAGTGTTGCCGTCCAGTTACACTGGTGCAGCTTGCGTGTGCGGCTTGTGTGTAAACCAGCTGTATTTTCATGGTAAATAAGTTAACATAGATAATAAGCTTTTCTTTAAAGGACCACAACTTCCTTATGTGTTGTTCGATTCCGAAAATTCTTTCACCATTGTATTCAGTTTAACAAAACGCAAATATTGATGCCAAATAACCTTAAATATCTTACGAATATCTGTCCTATATTGCTTGTGGCTTGTGGCAAAATTCGATCCCTGACCGAGGACTAATGTAAGCCATGACCCGCACCGGCAAGTTGTGTACATGGAAACACTCCCACTATAAATACACCAATTGATTTTTTTACCACAACCCGTACCCGTACGTACAATCCATATACTGCACCTGCATACATGGATACCTACACTTAAAGGTCAAACTTTGGGTTTTATGTCCTTTTCAACAGCAAGGGTTATACCCGGCAAGGCCCTCAGTGAATCTCAGATGTTGTCATTAAGTCTGAGGTGAGAGCCAAAATGAGCAATAGTTAAACTTGTCCACTGTGACCTCAAATATTTAATTTTATCATATCAGCTGCTGGGAGTTTTCCTCTGGTTAGAGTACTTGCTGATACAGCACAAAATTGGTGGCTCACTCCAAAGTACCACCAATTAATCCTTTGTTTACAATGTGGTGGAGATGCCAAAAGCTGCCCTCATGAACCTCTGCTCTCTTGGTTCATTAGTAATGAAAATGTTATCATACTTTAATGAGTAAGGGCCATAATACAGTCAAATGAAATAAGACTTTAAGTAATATCGAGTGTAACTATAGTGATTGAGTTACCACATTATTATGTTAGAAGATTAGCATTCTATGAAAACTAAAGTATAATCATACTAATAAAGTATAAAAGAGAGTTGAATATTAAGCAAAGTTCTTGTGCTGCTGCATAATAACATCTTCTGTAATAAGAATAAAACTATTCAGATGAAAATGGTTTAGCTTTACCATTATCTGTATCCTATCAAAAAGACAAAATCTATTGTGAACTTGGTAGAGTCCATCAACAAAACCAGGTTATCGGTTATCACTGATTATCTAGTCGGTCACACCACCCTTGTTACTTAAACACTGAAAGATTTACAACAGAGTTTCATAGTTCAAGTGAAGACCTCGGGATGGGCATTCTAAGTGCTTTACAAGTAATAAAGGATGATTGATCTCAATTAATCTCTTAACTACATGACTTAGCTCTAACAAAAAAGTTAACATACCGTAATGAAATGAATCACTGCAGTATTTTGAAGTAACTTAATATAACAGATTTTGAACTACTTCAGTTATGTACTCCTTTTTAGATAACTCAAATGCAAGGATGTCTGTTTTAAGACGTTAACCTTTGCTGGGCCGGATGTTTTACTTCTACTGGAGATAAGAAGGGTAACTGGAAAATTTCTGATGTTTACAACTATTGAAAAGGCAATTCTATTTATCCAAGCTCTACTTGAGAGTGTTTGTAGTCTTTCTCAATATTTCAGAAAACTACAGGACCTACATTTTTTGACATTTATTTCAAAAGGAATGAAACAGTGTGCAGTAGTTAGTATCTTGTGTAAAATGGTTTCTTTTCCTCTTTGTAGCTCTATGCCTCAGAGTCTGTAATATATGATGAAGATTAGGCACTAAAATGTACTTGTTACATTAAAGTACATTAAAAAAAATAAAAAGTCTGAATAAATCCCAGTGTGTTGCATCAGTATACATGTATGTGGATGTTTTATATAAACCAGTTTGTATAACAACTAATTTGAAGTTATAGAGATGTCTTTCTTCTATATGTATCTAACCAGAAAAGAAAAGTTAAGAAATAAAGTAGTTATGGTATTAAAATCTTTGCTTTTTTCATACTGAAGACATAGGTAAAAAATAACATCAGAGATGGACGTAACCCACAGCCTGGGGAAATAGTTTTTAACACCATGAGATACATAGTAGTGAAAAAGTAGTGAAGTAGTGAAAAAGGACAAAGACCGTGATACTTTCAGCGCAGTGTCACTTATATAAAGCTCCAAATAATGTTTAAGTATATAAAATAAAGTATTAAAACAAGACAATTCAATAGCAAGATGACAGCATTAATCAGTACACTAAAAATTTTGAAGCTGTAAAATTTTATTAACTGAAGAACAGCTGTCAATGGAAATAGCACAATTATGTAAAAGTTTTTATAATAATCAGTTGCAGCAATCCATATGTCATTGTCATAAGAGAAACATGTCTTAAATATGGCAAGTGTTAGCCAAAGTTAAGGTCACACCAAGATGCATACCCACACTCCCTAACCAATGTCCCTACCAAGTGTCAACGTTCTACATATTATCACACAATATTTTGAGGTGTGATTTAATGTTCTAATTTAAACTGAAAGCCTTTTTATTTCTCTTTTATAGGGGTGTAGCTTTCAACAAATAACAACATAAACACACATATTCATTAAATTAAGGTCTTTTCATGCAATCCAAATGTTACACACTTTATATTAAGTCCATTACTAAATATATAATGTTACAAATATCAAATTGTCTATTATTAGTTCATAACAATCACTTTTCCAATACTAAAACTTGCTTTCATTCCTTTTCATATTTTAACTTTCTCAATCTCTATTTAATTTCTATATTCCTATCTGAATTATAGTCTCTCTCTAAAACGCATTACCGACTTCTTGTTCTGATTCTCTTCTCTCATTTATTTCTCAGTTTATTCTAAATTCTCATTTTCCTTCTGCTTTTAGGTGGGATTCACCTCACAATTTATAGTAACAATACAAAATGCAACAGTGGCCAATCACACTACAGAAACACAAGACAATACAAAAACACTAGATAATAAAGTGAGTGACCAACACAAAAAACAATAACCATTTATAAGACAATATACAAAACACATCACAAGAACATAAATTACATCATTACATAATCATACAGTCATTCTTACACCATCACACAACTTCAAATAAACCCACTAATAACTAGACCTACGTATCGGAGACCGATGCAAATTTGTATCCACCGAAAAGACAACTCACCAAAGCCAGTGAACCACTGTTTGACCTTGAAGGAGGAGCCCAAGGTCAAATCTAACATCAGAAAATTCCTAGCCCAAGATTTCGTTAAGTTGGTTTCGTACTGTAAACTTCTAGGATCAATAATAAGCGAGTTATAAGCACTCTTAACTTTGGCTATCCTCGTTTGACCTTGAAGGAGGGGCCCAAGGTCAAATCCGACCACGCCAGAAGATTCCCAGGCCATGATTTTCTATAGGTTGGTTTACCATCCCAAACCTCTAGGACCAATAATAAGCGAGTTATAAGCACTTTTAACTTTGGCTGTCCTCATTTGACCTTGAAGAAGGGGCCCAAGGTCAAATCCGACCACACCAGAAGATTCCCAGCCCATGATTTCCTATATGTTGGTTTACCATCCCAAACCTCTAGGAGCAATAATAAGAGAGTTATAAGCAATTTGAACTTTGGCTATCCTCTTTTGACCTTGAACGAGGGGCCCAAGGTCAAATCCGACCACACCAGAAGACTCCCAGCCCATGATTTCCTATGTGTTGGTTTACCATCCCAAACCTCTAGGATCAATAATAAGTGAGTTATAAGCACTTTTAAGTTTTGCTGTCCTCGTTTGACCTTGAAGGAGGGGCCCAAGGTCAAATCCGACCACACCAGAAGATTCCCAGCCCATCATTTCCTATATGTTGGTTTATCATCCCAAACCTCTAGGACCAATAATAAGCGAGTTATAAGCAGTTTTAACTTTGGCTATCCTCGTTTGACCTTGAAGGAGGGGCCCCAGGTCAAATCCGACCACACCAGAAGATTCCCAGCCCATCATTTCCTATATGATGGTTTACCATCCCAAACCTGTAGGACAAATAATAAGAGAGTTATAAGCACTTTTAAGTTTGGCTGTCCTCGTTTGACCTTGAAGGAGGGGCCCAAGGTCAAATCCGACCACACAGAAAGATTCCCAGCCCATGATTTCCTATCTGTTGGTTTACCATCCCAAACCTCTAGGACCAATAATAAGCGAGTTATAAGCACTTTTAACTTTGGCTATCCTCGTTTGACCTTGAAGGAGGGGCCCAAGGTCAAATCCGACCACACCAGAAGATTCCCAGCCCATGATTTCCTATATGTTGGTTTATCATCCCAAACCTCTAGGACCAATAATAAGCGAGTTATAAGCAGTTTTAACTTTGGCTATCCTCGTTTGACCTTGAAGGAGGGGCCCCAGGTCAAATCCGACCACACCAGAAGATTCCCAGCCCATCATTTCCTATATGATGGTTTACCATCCCAAACCTGTAGGACAAATAATAAGAGAGTTATAAGCACTTTTAAGTTTGGCTGTCCTCGTTTGACCTTGAAGGAGGGGCCCAAGGTCAAATCCGACCACACAGAAAGATTCCCAGCCCATGATTTCCTATCTGTTGGTTTACCATCCCAAACCTCTAGGACCAATAATAAGCGAGTTATAAGCACTTTTAACTTTGGCTATCCTCGTTTGACCTTGAAGGAGGGGCCCAAGGTCAAATCCGACCACCCCAGAAGATTCCCAGCCCATGATTTCCTATATGTTGGTTTACCATCCCAAACCTCTAGGATCAATAATAAGCGAGCTATAAGCACTTTTAAGTTTGCCTATTCTCGTTTGACCTTGAAGGAGGGGTCCAAGGTCAATTCTGACAACATCAAAAGATTCGCAGCACATGATTTTAGTGTTACGATCGAATGTAAATATGGAAACCGGGTCCCGAAAACAAAAATTCGGCGGAAACCGGATTCGTTCGAATTAATATACACCAAGCTGTAGTCAAGCTGTAAAACTTTCTGTACGTGTACATGAACAATAATTTCAACTAAAATGTGGTTTATTTGATGATAAAACAGACGTTTTGGATATTATTTCAGTGTATATTGCCAAAATGTTACAGAAGTTAATATTTTTAAACGTTTCTGTGCAATATTTTATACGTATTGATGTGAAATATGTGACATTTCGGGAACTGGTTCTTGGAATTTGTCACCGGATTTCGTTTACTCTTTTATAAATCGAATAGAAACCAACTATCCGGTTTGCTGTCTTTATCACTACATGATTTCCTATAGGTTGGTTTCACATTGCAAACCTCTAGGACCAATAATAAAGGAGATATAGGCACTTTTAAAGTCCGCTATGTGGGTTACTTCGGCACTCCGTGGATAACCTTGAATTAAGAGCTTCAAGGTCAATTGTGTGCAAGGTTGTAGAGGACATGTATATCTGTTATACATATCACCTATGAAGAGATTCAACCTTCTACCTATGAGAAACAGCCAGTAAAAAAATTATTTTCAAAGAAATGCCCATGGCGGCCATCTTGTTTTTCAGAATGAGGCTATTTTCCTTCCCAGAGAAGCTTACCCCAATGAAGATATCCTGCAAATTTGGTGAACCTAGCTGCTGTCGTTTTCCTCTTAGAGCGTTAACACCGAAAATCTCTCTACCCATGGCGGCGGCGGCGTAGCGAATGCTGAGCCAAAGTATCCACCGGATGCTTCTGGTGGATACAATAACCTCCTGCAGCTACAATTGACCTTCTACAGCAACTGGATATCTGTGATTCCAGATGACAGATAACAGGAGGATACAAAATGAAAGGGAACATACAGGACATAATGACAGATGTTTTACAATAGACATTACATCATAAAAGACATAAATTTACAAGCAATAAGAAATCAACACAAACTACAAAGAAAACAAAATAATTCAAAGATCTACATTTGACGAATTATACATTTTAGCTGGCAAACTAGGGGGTATCCTTAAAATTTATCAAACTCCTAAAACTACTGAATTCTACACTGTGATAATATTACGGAATCGAAGAAATAGCCTGGACAAGATTTTAAAACTCATGGTCACTATGACAAGGTCAAAGCTCAAATCAAGATTGCAGCATGATGTGTCACACCTACAACCTCTAAGAAATATCCCTACCAAGCATCAACCTCCCACACTTAATAGTTTCAGAGATATTGCCCGAACAAAATTTTAAAGGTCAAGGTCACTATGGCAAGATCAAAAGTCAAATCAAGTTCACACCATGACCTTGGAC
Source organism: Sabellastarte sp. h YS-2021 (assembly GCA_964017235.1). Lineage (NCBI taxonomy): Eukaryota > Metazoa > Annelida > Polychaeta > Sabellida > Sabellidae > Sabellastarte > Sabellastarte sp. h YS-2021. The sequence goes on along the minus strand of OZ024928.1, from coordinate 153,852,130 downwards.
ACCTACAACCCCAAACCAATGTCTCTACCACGTATCAACTTCCTACACCTTATGGTTTCCGAGATATAGCCCGGACAAGATTTTATAGGTCAAGGTCACTACAACAAGGCCAAAGGTTAAATTAGGGTCATACCATGACGTTGCACACCTACACCCCCTAACCAATGTCCCTACCAAGTATCAACTTCCTACACCTTACGGTTTCCGAGATATAGCCCAGACAAGATTCTATAGGTCAAGGTCACTACAACAAGGTCAAAGGTCAAATAAAGGTCACTACATGCACACCTACACCCCCTAACCAATGTCCCTACCAAGTATCAACTTCCTACACCTTACGGTTTCAGAGATATAGTCCGGACAAGGTTTTAAAGGTCAAGGTCACTATGGCAAGGTTAAAGGTCACTGAAGGTCACACCATGATGCTGCACACCTACACCTCCTAACCAATATCCCTACCAAGTATCAACTTCCTACACCTTACAGTAGTGCTGTGAAATCGCTTCGAATATCGGGTTCGATGTTTGGTATCTGTATAAGCTAGCAAACTTCGGTCTAGTTCGATCTTCGAAACCACGTTTTCAAAACCAGTTAAAACGTAGAAATCTCACATTAAATCTTGTCACTTTATTGGAAATATAGCAAAAATGTAAAATCCATATATATTTTAAATAAATTCCGCCATATTTTCAACAAAAGAAACAAGTTGCGAAAATAGGATCTGTTGGGATGTGGTGTGATGCTGGGGATTTCTAAACGTTTTCAGACCGAATTTCAGACGTTTGAACCGAACTCTGAAATCAGGGCAGTAAATGAGTGAACTATAGAACTTCTTCAAACATCGTTGCAGCACTACCTTACAGTTGCTGAGATACTGCCCGGACAAACTTTTTCACGCTGCCTGCCCGCCTGCCTGCCCGGATGCTCGTCCACCCATCCGGACACCATGGGTGAAAACAATACCCTGACAGCCCTTACTGTTTAAAATTTTAAAAAAACTGAGGCATATGTTAAATAAATAAATATGATTCATCTTTCATATACAGTCTGTAGAAATAGTGTCAGAGAACCCTGGCCACTAACTCACCGGTTAACCGGGAGCCTACCGATGTTGCCCCCCCCCCTTTTTCTTTCCTTCCAGAGATGGTCTGAGAAGGGAAAGATAGAGAGAGAGAGGGGCTGAGTTCAGTCCCAGAAGAAATAAACTTCCCAAAGGAAGCAAGTCACAGTTTTTTTTTTTTTTGAAAATATATGTACACTCAACATATTTACATTATGTACATATCTAACATATTTACAATATGTACATATTTACATATATACAACATCCCCTCACTTCTGGGCCTGGTGGTGCACCTGCTGGGCAGCCACTACAGGTCCCAGGTGGAAAAGCTCTGAGTCAGCCCAGGCAACATTCTTCAAACAGAATTGGGTGAAGGTGTTGTGAGATTTCCAGTGGCAGGCTGACAAGATCTGATCTAAGGAGCTCCCTGATTGGAAAGCCTTAGAAGCAGCAAAGGCCCTAACATCATGGGCTTTGACCTGATGTAAGGTGAGGGCCTCCTGGTCAGAGAGCTCATAGCACAGAACCACAGTCTGTTTGATCCATGAGGAGATGGTGGCAGGTGAGATGTCTTTATCAAAACCCTTCTTGAAGGAGACAAAGACTAACTCCTTATTCTGCCTGAGGTCTGCAGTCCTGTCCAAGTAGTTGCGCAGGGCTCTAACTGGACATAGGGACCTGTCACCCTTGAGTGACCTATCCAGAGATGGTGCCAGGGCTGGGATGACCACTGGCGCCACACTATCTGGACCTTCCTTAGCCAGCTGGTTCTTGGATAGGAAGCTGGGTGAGGGGTACAAAGACACCTTAGACCAGTCTGACTGGTGTCTGATGTTCTTATGTAACCAAGTATGGATCTCACTCCTGCGTTTACCTGAACCCAAAGCCAGGAAGAAAACAGTCTTGAAAGTTAAATGTTTCAAGGAGGACTCTTTCAGGGGTTCAAAAGGAGCCTTTGTGAGCTGGTGTAAAACCAGTGAAAGGTTCCAGGAGGGGATGCCCCTCCTGTCCTTAGGTCTGTCTCTATGGAAACTATCCAGGAGACGAGTGAGATTCTCATCTTTGCTGACATTAATGGTGGAATTGCCCAGTTTGTCAGCAATGGCGGATCTGTAGCCATCAATAGTGCCTGGTTGTAACTTCTTGTCCTGAAACAAGTGCAGGAGGAAGTCAGCAATGGCTTTCAGAGGTGGTGCCCTGAAGTCCACCTGATTACTGAGGCACCACTTTGTAAAAATGGTCCACTTTGCCTCATAGACAGATCTGGTTGATCTTCTTTGAGGAGCCTCAATTTGTGCTGCCACTGCCTCAGAGAAGCCTTGCTCCTTGATTGCTGTGGCTCTAGGAGCCAGGCATGTAGGTTCAGATTTGACAGGTTCCTGTGAAGGACCTGGTTGAATGGCTGAGACACTAGGTTGGGCAGACACAGTGGGATCTGGCTTGACATTGCTACCAGGTCCCAAAACCAGGGCATGTTGGGCCACCCTGGGGCAATCAGGATTATTCTGTTGCAGGGGTAGTCCTGGAGCTTCTCCACCACTTTGCCCAAGATGGCTGCCGGTGGGAAGGCGTATGGGTCCAGGTCCTCCCAGGAGAGACTTCAGTGCATCCACTGCCCAAGCCTGGGGGTCTGGCACCGGTGACACAAACTGGGGCAGTTTGTTGTTGAATCTGGTGGCAAACAGGTCCACTTGTGGCTGGTGCCACCTTGAGCATACAGCTTGGAACACTGCTGGATGAAGTGACCACTCTGTTTGAATGGTCTGGCCAAGTCTGGATAGCTTGTCTGCTATCACGTTCAGCCGGCCGGGGATGTGACGTGCCCTGAGGGTTACCTGCTGTCTGGTGCACCAAGACAGGATTCTCCACATTAGGGCACACAGTGACCCCGACTTCATCCCCCCTTCTTTGTTGATATAGGCAACCACTGTTGTGTTGTCTGTAGCTATCAACACTGTCTTGTTGCAGACCAGGGTTCGAAACTCCTTTAGAGCTAGAAAAACTGCTTTTAGCTCTAAGTGGTTTATGTGAAACTTGCTCTCTGGAAGGGACCAAGTTCCCCTTGTAGTGTGGTCGTCCAAGTGAGCGCCCCACCCTTCGTTTGATGCGTCTGTAAAGATCTGCAGAGCATGTTTTAGAGGGTGTAATAGTTGACCTAGTAGCACATTGCTTTCCTCCAGCCACCACCTTAGATGGGGGTGGAGGGACTTGGGGACCGGGATCACCTTTTCCAGTGACTCTGGGACCCTCCAATTGTTTTTCAAGTGCCACTGTATGGGTCTCATGTGGAGTCGCCCTAAGTGGACTTGTTTTTCTGTTGCAGTGAGGAGACCTATGAGGGACATGAATTTCTGGACCAGACATACCGGATCCGACATCATTGATCTGATCTTGTCTGTCAAGGCCTGCCAACGTTCTTCTGTTGGTCTGACCTTGCCCTCTTTCAGGTCGAACTGGTAACCTACGAAGTTGAAGACCTGTTTGGGTGCCAGTTCTGACTTTTCCTTGTTCACCAGCCACCCTAGTTCCTGACAAAGTGTGACCAGGGTTTGAGTATGCTGGAGACAGGTATGGAGGGTAGAGGCTCTCACCAGCCAGTCGTCTAGGTACTGGTGGATCCTTATACCCTTCTGAAGGGCCATGAGCTTGACCTCTTTGGCCACCACTGTGAACTCCATGGGAGCTGTGGAAAGGCCAAAGGGAAGGGCTTTGAACTGATAGGACCGACCCTGGAGGTAAAAACGCATGTACTTCCTGGACTGACTGTGAATGGGTATATGGAAGTATGCATCTTTGAAATCTATGGATGTGACCCACTCCCCTACTTGGAGGGAGGTTCTTATGGTCTCTGGGGTCTCCATCTTGAACGATCCTGTGTTTAAAAAGGTGTTCAAGGTGCTCAGGTCTAGGATGGGTCTCCACCGGTTGTTAGGTTTGGGTACCAAAAATAGCCGGTTGTAAAACCCCAATGAATTTGGATTGTCCACCGGTTCGACTGCATTTTTGTTTATCAGCTGATACAGTGCCTCTATAAGGAAGGACTGTTTGGTTGGATTGTGGTAGTTGCTTATTACAGTCGGTGACCTTGTCAAGTGGGGTCTGAACCGGAAGGGGAGAGTGTAACCCTCCCTCAGTATGTTTACCACTTTTGGACTTGAACCCAGGGTTTCCCATTTCTGCCAGCACTGGTTTAACCTCGCCCCTACAGGGGGATCTAAAACAGCATGTTGGGCATTGGTGACAAGCTTTACAGAAGGTAAGTGACCTACACAAGAAACATCTTTCACATATTTTATTTCTGTGTACAATTGACATATATTGGGATTTACACCTTTCCTTTGTGGCAACCCGGTGACAATATGAGCATTTGCAACATGAGAGTCTACATTTAAAGTCAAATTGCTGTTCTTCTGATCTGTCACTGGTGGTGGGTTCAAATCTGACAACATTTGAAACACAATAATTGTCATTTATGCTTCTTAAACCCTTTGGCCGGCTTCTGGTTAAAGTTTGAGGCTTTACCCCCACCTTTCTGACCAGTTTGCCGGTCTCTGATTTGTTTCCAAGCCGGTGTAGTGGGTTTCCGGTCCGGCTGGTGTGAAGGTTTAGTACTGGAGGGAATGTACGGATGAAAACGTCCGGGTTTCCTCTGTGTGTTACCCATAGAATGCCTCTCCTCATTACGGGAAATCTCATCTTCTGCCTTGACCAGTAGGCTGTCCGGGAACAGTGAGAGTAAGTGGACTGGAGATGTACGTAAGGCAGTTAAGGTGTCAGGTTTAACTCCACCACGGATAAACTCCAGATAGCTATCCCGACGTGCCAGAGTGAGGTTGGCCATGCTGATGAAAACTCCCTCTGAGAGATCCTGCATGGTGCGCTGCATAGCTTGGGAAATTGACCGTTTAAAGGTCACCAGATATTCAAGTTCTTCAATAGCTTGCTGTGTTCTCTCAGCACTCTTGCCCTTTGATGAATCTGACCGGAGAGACTTCAGCTGGGTAACCATTGAGTCCTGAACTTTAGTAAGGCATCTCGATAGACCAGCAGCGTGATTACACATCACGGATTGCTCCCTGAATGCCTTCTCCCACCTTCGAAGGGTATCTTGGCTGAATGTACGGGAAGCTGGAGCAGAAGGTAAACTTCTTCTTGCGACCCTAGAGAACATGCTGTTCAGCTTTGCCGGTTCCGGAGACCAGTGGGATACAGCCTGGGTAGACGCGTCGCCCTTCTTAACTGCTTGCATGTCGTACCACTTGGAAGAATGTGGAGTCTTTACAAACTGGTCACGTAGCAGTCCACTGGTTTCAGAATTTCTAGCTGGATAACCTTCAGCAATAGTTACATTCAGTTTCTCCAGTTTTTTGCAAAGCCATTCATCAACCGACAATTTAACTGACACTTTACCGGTAGTCTTCACTCTAGAACCGGCAAAAGGATTATCATCCATAGAGGCAGCTGAGTTGTCATAATCCGGGATGTGATGCCAGTTCATGAAACTTCTAACCCCTCTAATAGTTTCCCTGTAATTGGCGTCTTCAGAGAGTTCCTGATCTGTAGCTGTGTCCGGTAAATCACCCTGGCAGTGAATACTAGCCGGAGATGACGGTTCCCCATCCAACTCAGCCTCACTATCAGATTGCCTAGCAACGTCAGAGTCCTGGCCAATGGGAGGCGACTGGTTATGCAGTGTAGTTTCAACACCGGCAGGTAGAATCTCAGGACCCGCACCAGGAGCCTGTGTAGGCTGGGTGGCCGTCCCTGCACCGAGAACCAGTAAAGGTTGGGTGGCTAACACTGTAGAGGTACCGGGGCCCTGAACAGGGTGTGTAGCACTCTCAACACCATCTCTCTCAGCCTCAGTACCGGGAACCCCCAGCGGAGGTTGGGTAGCCGTCAACTGCGTAGCAACGTCACCAGTGCCCTCAGAAGACAAAACACTTGTAGAAGCACCCGGATCAAAGAAAGGGTGTTCTCTGGGCACTACAGAGGCAGAGGTCACCGGTCTCAGCGGAACAGCAAAGGATTGGTTAATCAGCATAGCTTCTAGACGTGAAAATCTCTCACTCCACTTGTCATCAAGGGACTTGAGGTCGTCTGAAGTAGGTTTGCTGCTATGCTTCCGTTTACTCGACCTTGGAGAGCCATCAGAACGCTTCTTCTTCTTTGGAGTAGAATCAACAGGGGAGGACTTGTCACAGCTAACCCGTCCCAACAGTGTAACTTCTGAAGGGTCCACTAGAGTGAGGGTCGTGCTTGCATTACCTTCAGCCCTCTTCTGCTCAGAACGTTCCTTCCTTTCCTTGTAGGTCGGAGTTGCTAACTGGTGGATCTGTGCAGGCGTAAAAGACTTACAGATCTGGCAATCCAGCTTTTTAACACAGGGGTCGTCTCCCATCCCCTTGTCACGACAACGCGCGCATTTCTGGTGGTTGTCGAAAAGGGCCATAACGTGCCCGCAAGAACCTCGTTTCTGTCCAGGAGACGACATAATGATCAGTAACGTTGTATAATTACTCCGTACTAATAAAAAACAAGAAACTTGGAAGAGTTTGTTGTAAAACTTCAAAAACGTATCTCTGAGGAAAATCTTCTGCACACTCTTTCGCACCAAACGAAAAAGATGCTATGATGTCAAGGTAAACAGGAAATGAAGTACGATGCGCCACCTGGCGAATGCACACTCTGTGACCGGTCCTGCCGGTAGTATATACAGGACGTCTTTTTCTGACGTTTGGCGGGACCGGTCGCGCCGACCGGTAAAGCAATTGTCCATTGGATAGGATGTATTAACGCAATAAAAATAATAGTTTTATGATAAGTTAAATCTATTTGCTCTTAAAACAGGTGTCAAATGTTAAATCTCACCCTACCAAGAGATTGTCTGTTCATGATTACCCTAATGTCATTTTCATATTCACACCCCTGGAACCAATAATGAGGGATTTATAAGGTATTTTAGGTATCTCAACTATGTTTGACCTCGAAGTGGTTCAAAATGTTTAACCTGACCTCAACAAAAGATTTGCTTTCCATGATTTTCTTAAAGTGGTTTGACATTCTGAACCTCCAGGACCAATAACATGGAATATGCAAGGCCTTTTCTGTAAGTGTATCCTGTTTGACCTTGAAGCAGGGGTGAAGGGTCAGAAAAACAAAGGCTCTATAGGCACTGGATATCAAAACGTCATTGTTTTTCCAAACCTCGCCAAAATATTTGAATGGCTTCCATAGTGTACTTAAATAACTACAAGCTAAAATAAACCAATATGCCCTCAACTTTGCTTGGAGATATAAATAATATGCACCACCATGAATGATTCAGAAAGAATCCTAGTTTTGACAAAATAAAGCAATTTTTCTTGCAGCTATCAGTCTGGCATAAATCTACTGACTACTGAGTGAGCAAGATGGAATGTGTGGAGATATAATAATCAGGATACCTAAGATAATAACATCAACACAATGCACCAATAATCTTATCTGTGATATTATTGGGTTATAACCTCTAAATGCTCCACTAGCCTTGTCCATTGACTCCAGAAGTAGCAAATGAAGGGCAGTTTCTAGCGAAAGGTTAAAGTCATTTTAATCACGTACTTGTTTTTCTAGAACTGGAGAAAAGCTAGAATTTAAGTCCTTGGACCATCAAAAAAAATTACAAGCACCAAGAGGTTGTCATTGTGTTTCTGTGTTCACATTTGTTATGTTTTGTACATAAAGCATTCACAGTCTTGTAATTAACATTACATTGGACTAATAATCATTCATAATCAAGCATTGGAGAGAATTTGACCAGAATTCAGGGGATAGTATGTTTTCTGAAAACTACAAAATCCATATACATTATTGTGCATATATAAACATGTAAGTATTATATCGTAAAATTTAGTACTTTTAGAATTAAGGTTAATGTTAATGCTGCCCAATCTTTCCTCCCCCAAGTTTTTAAATTTGGTTCTTTGGCTGATTTAGTTCTTTTTGCAGTTTCTATTTATTTCATAAAGTGTGTAAATTAATGTTCTTATATGATGCAATTTTTATTTGTCAAATATCTACCATTACATTACATTATTCTATAAATGGTAATTGTCCTGATATGTCACTTGAATGACAAACCATATGTTATCTAGTGCCTTTGACTTGTTTAGAGTTTCTGCAATATGATTGGCCAAATGGTTACATCTAATTATCTATACATTGAAAATTATGTGTATAAATTATGAGATCAAACTGACCAAGTGTCTGTAATCACAGAGATAATAAAAGAGATGCAAGGGAGAATGTGTGAACACAATAACACAGAAACAAAATGATAAAGAAATTAAATCAGAAATTATACCACAAATTAAAAGAGAAAGATAAATAAGAAAAGAGAAGTCAAAAAGGACATAAGACTGTTAAAATATCCAAATGAATAAGAGGATGCTTTGGATATCAAAAAGTGATTGTAATATAAATCAGAGTATTGCTTTGCAAGAGAAATTGTTTTTGCACAGCAAAATCAAAGTGTCCTGATGAGTATTAATGATTTTGTAGGAATAGCCATCTTCCTGTGTTTAATATGTTCCATAATTCCATTTATGCCAAAATGCAAGGTTTTGTAGATGGATGTTTCTTTTTTTTTTTGTGTGTTTTATGCAGAAATTCAAGATGGCCGCCAAAAATGGTTTAAAAATGATTTTTGGAAAAAGTCGCCAGTAGACTCTGCAGATACCCCCAGGGTAAAAAATTTCACCAAAATCACTCTATCTCGCACTGTTTCTGAGACAAATGCGTTTTTGCGGTTTATGCAGAAATTCTAGATGGCCACCAAAAATGGTGCGAAAACAATTTTTGGGAAAACTCGTAAGTAGACTTGACTGCAGATAACCTGTGGGTCTCAAATTTTGTCAAAATAGCTCTGTCTCGCACCATTTCGGAGATAAATGTGATTTTGCCTTTTACACAGAAATTCAAGATGGCTGCCAAAATGGGGGGGGGGGGGAAGATTTTTGAGAAAAGTCGCTAGTAGATTCTGCAGATACCCTGGGGGTCAAAAATTTCGTCAAAATCCTCTATCTCACATCGTTCTGAGATAAATGCGTTTTTGCGTTTTATGCAGAAATTCAAGATGGCCACCAAAAATGACGGGAAAATGATTTTTGGGAAAAGTCGCAAGTAGACTCTGCATATACCCTGGGGGTCAAAATTTTCATTGAAATTGCTCTATCTCACACCCTTTCTGAGATAATTGCATTTTATGCAGAAATTCAAAATGACCGCCAAAATTGGCAGGAAAAACAATTCTTTTTCAGCGTTAAGAAAAATCGTGGCATTTAGTTAAGCGTTAAAAAGTCAGCCATTTTGTATTGGATCACTTTTCAAAGTTAATGGTTCCCAGACATCTATATAACGAACCTACTTGCCAAATTTCATGAGAATAGGTGAAGCACTTTTTAAGTTATCATCCGGACAAGCACACCCCTTTGAAAAACATGTTTTTGGTCATGTGACTTCTCAGATTGATTGAAATGTCAACTGACACCATATTCAGAATTTTTTCCGAGGGCTACTGCATGCATATGTTAAATTTGTAGAGAATCCACCCAGTGGTTGCCGAGCTATAAACAATACAAAATGCGGGAGCCGGTGGACCCACTCTCTCTCTCCTTTCCCCTAAATACAAACTAGCATCCCTTGTGGGTAAGGCTGAAACACGAATACCAGATAATCGTTATCCTTAGCATGGCCATAGAATAAGAATAGTAAAATGACAATTCAATTAATTGATAAAAACTACCAAAAGAAAGAAACCATCATTGATTAGCATTATTATGCCTAAATATTTTCTATTTTGATCATTTTTGTCACTGTAAAAGATCTTTGATATCTATAGTGTGCCCAATTTATCCCTTATGTAACAAAAGGGTCAATAAAAATGACAAGATATTATTTATTTGTACATATTGGATGCTGTATTAGTGTGATTTCGGGCATTGCAGGTGAGTATACACTATAACTGATTAATCGGAAAATCGTAGATTTTACAGAACAATTAAGCGGATAGTTAAATTCAAATCGCTTTCAGCCTTACTTGTGGGGCACTTAATACATGTGTAACAGAGAATTTGATATTTGTGACTGTGTATAAAACATGATAAAAGAAAAACTGTAATTATTTATTGGGGGACTGTTTGAAAAGACTTCAGTTATGTTATGGCGAATTTTGACTGATATTTGATTTTCAATTATGTTAAAAGTTCTACCTAAAAGTGAAGAGCATAAAAGTATATAAAAGAAGAAATAAAATTTCAATTCAAAACTGATCCTAAAACCACTGTGTGTTAATAGTCAACCTCTTTCAACTACACTTTCACTTATCATTTTCAGGTGTTTTCCCATAGAAATTTCCCCTGCTATATATGGCTGAGAAGAATTATTTATTCCATTCTTTTATCTCCTATTTAAAATTTTCATATTCTGTTATGGTATATGATATCATTCAGCAAATAATTAGTTTGTTTTTCTTAAATTTTCTGCCATTCAGTTCTTTGTGGTAAAGTGACACACTACTATTTGTACAAGCTTTAATATCAAGCCCTAATTTTTGTCTTTTAAGATATTCTTGTAAAATTTTCCTGCCATTGAATAACCCATGGACAGGTTTTTCCCCTTGTCTTTTTCAAACACATTTGCCTCATTTATTACTACATGGGAAAATCTCTGACACTTGGAAATATTTAAACAGGAAGTGTTCCCACATCCTATCTATAAATTACACAATGGTATTTCCATGAGCTTATTATTTTTATTCAAGTGGGGAATAACATGATACCTTAATACAGGATTTTAAAGAGATAAGTCAACTAAAGATAGATCTGAAGTGCCTTGTGACTGATGCTCTTTTGTTTAACAGAAGTTAAACCAATATTTAACAGCATTATGATCAACTACATGTATTATTGTTAGTTGAAATTAGATTATTTATTTAAGGATTCTGAAAAATATTTCGTTTAACCTTTGTACTCAATTACCCGATATGTTTGATGTACATTTATGAATCTGATATTGAAAACCAATGTGCATAAAAGTTTTTAGAAAGAATTGAGAGGAACTCACTTTCCTAAGAAGTATTTTCAAAGTGAATTACAAGTAAACTACAATGTACTTATGGTAACACTGAACACTGAGACTGGAAACCAGCTATTAAATCATGGCTGACATTTAAGTACAAGAAAATATAGCTTATGTAAGTATAAATATACATGAACAGCTAGGAAATGAAGCAATGAAATATTTAGAGACTGAACAAGTTGCATTTTGTGTACAAGAAAGCAGTCCAATTCTTTTTTATTGTACATGATTCTAATGCCATAAACCGCACGGACACACCCTTTAACATGTCACACCTGCTAAACAGCTTATGTTTTTTGGCAGCATGTTTGTCCCTTTGTTTTTGGAAAATACCTTAAAAAAGGTCACCTCTGCTAAAGAGGTTATGTTTTTGGCAGCGTATGTTGTCTGTTTGTCCATTTGTTTTTTTGGAAATACTTCAAAAATTATGGACAGACTTTGATGGCAGAGGTATATCCTCTCCAAATGCTCTTGTCATAACATTTGTGCACATTGCAATTTTGAAAATGCCATTTGCATAATTGAAGAAAGATGTTTACTTGGTCAAGTAAAATATGGCATGATATCTGCAGTATGAGCATATCTGATGACATCTGAACTAAGTAGACCATTTCCCCATTCAGGTAATGTGTACATGACTGTGGTGTGAGGTTGTTGTGTGACTTTATACCTGTTGACATAAATATTTGTCAATGAGTAACACAAGGCTTAACTACTCAATACACTCAATGTAACAAAAAAGACACTAACTGTTTTTGCCGGAGTAAGCTCTGTCCCAGATTCACATACATTTTTCATATAACATACTCATAAACACTCTAAAAAGTAGGAATTTTACTTCTGCCATCTTAAATTATTAAAAGGTACACAGCAGGGGTGTTCAATGGCAATCTGTGATTTTTTCAATGCACAATGTTGCAGAGAAAAGTGATGGACTTTTGACAGGAGGGTTTATGAAGGCAATTAAAATCTACAAAAGTAGAAGCAATATTATTATTACTTGAATATAGTAGTGGTAATTTTTTGCTGTATAATGCAAACATAACTTCATATGAGCACACTTGTCTAGGAACTCAGAGGACGTGGGTTCAATCCCAGGTACAGGCAGATACATAGTGGCTCGGATGACCACTTAAAATGGCGGCCCTCTGTCATTGGGTCCTAATATCCCCAGTGGCAGGTTAAAGAACCTCAAGGACGTTGATAAATGGTCATCCTTGAGCCTCTATCTTCCAGTTAGGGGACTGTCAGTTACTTGTGAGTTGGGGCTGTACCTGTGCAGTCGGATTGGTTAAATAGCGCTTTGAGTCCTGTAGTATATGGAGATATTGCGCTGAGTATAAATACATAATAACAATAATAATAATAATAATATGAGGTGGTCTTCCTTGTGTATGTACATTTTTTGGTTGACTCAGTATGCAAATATCTCAGAAATAAAATAGTACTTGACTAATTTTACCCTTTTCTGTTTATTCTTTCCTATCTTATTCAGACAAGGACCCTGATTACAACTTTGACTGGTATAATATTGTACCTGTAGTAAGTTTTGCAGGTTTCACAAACCAGGTATTTAACATAAAAATAAGTATACATAAACAAGAGCACTGGGAGAGCGCAGACCTCCGCCAAGGGAGCGCATATCCTGAAAATTTCATCAAAATCTGTCCACAACTTTTTGAGTTATTTGTCTTTATCTGTCACATTTCATGGATCCAGAAGGTCCAGACAGTCATCCGGATCACTCCCAAAATTGAATCATTTCTTCCTTTTACCTTTTCAGACATGTCCTGAAAATTTCATCAAAATCTGTCCATAAGTTTTTGAGTTATCTTGTTCACAAACAAACTCACAAGCGCACAAACAAACCCAGGCAAAAACATAACCTCCTTGGTGGAGATAATCAGAATTAGTACCAAACATAGTGCATGGGATACATGATTCACAAAGTTTTGCTGAATAAAGGTCTCCTTGGAAAAGTAAAAGATTATAACATAAATATTAATTAGAATAATAATATTGAGGTTTGTTGTACCAATAAGTACATACATCTGTCATACCCGTAAATTACACAGGAAACACCCTTGTTTTTCAGTTAGTATTTTTGTTTTCAGAATGCATGCAATGATCGTTCAGTTGTAAATTTATGCATAAGGTTCAAACTGAAAAAAAGTTAAACATAAACAGTAATATCTTGGCTGGGAATTAAATTCACACAATTCTTAGTCATGATCCTATGCACACAAAATGCACTGAAAGGTCTGTTATATTTTCTTTTCAATGTTAACAGCATTACCAGTATAACAAATATGATGTGATGCTTTCTTTCATTTCACAAAAACAAATCGTGTTCGCAAATTTCGCAATAAACATTCTGAAAACAAGCATCCAGCATCTGATTTTTGTGTAAAACTTATTGCAGATGAAGAACTGGATGAAGACCACTTATGGAATATAATTTTAAAATTGTTCTATGAAATTAGAAAAAAAAATCATTAGAAAATCAAGGTGGTTACAACAAAAACAAGAAAACAAAAGCACGAAGACAATGAGAATTTTAATAAAAAAAGCCTGAAAGACACAAAGAAAACAAGAGCACCCAGAGAGCATAGACCTCTGACAACACATGTAATAAGTAAATGGGAAAATCTGGATTGTTGTTTTTTTGTATCTGGACAGTGATCCAGATCACTCTCAAAATTTAATGGAATCTAAGTTCGCCCAAGACTTATCTTTTAATGTTTTTTTTGGGAAGATCCAACCAGTATAGTATTTTTGTAATCCTGTTAAAAACAAACGGACAGTCATGAAATTAATACCTCTGCCAAGCTGCCCCCCTTTTATGGAAACAGCCACGGAAATGTTAAAACTGAATTTGAAAGTCTCTGAGTTTTAAAGTTGACAGTGACATCAGATCAGGTCCTCTGCGAATCTCTTGTGATGTCTTGAGCTGAATTTCAGAGATGGATCATAGAGGTGAGAGAGCCAAGTGACAAAATGTCAAATTAAGTCTTGTAAATTACAAGTCCACTGAGGCTTCAATATATGCAGGGACACACACAGGGCAACCAAGTGACTTGACTACAAAGTAGATTTTGTAGTTACTGCACAATACTACCTTCTCAGGTGTGTTGCAATGATGTGATACTTTTCATCAGACAGAAAACAGTTTGGTCTGGTGTGATGCAAAATCAGTGTGTGTACACTGCTCACCGATTCAGCAGCTAGTATAACAGGTTCAGTATTTGGGACTGATACAATGGAAGTACAGTAAACCTTCTATTATCTGTCTTCTACTGTCCATATATTTGATCTCATTTACACTCTCCCACATTTGTATTTCCTTTTTTATATCAAAATGCCTCTTCTACTTTAAGACCTCCCTGTGAATGAGATTAGTTATACAATATTGCAAAAATTAGTTATTTATGAGGTACCAAGACTCCTGGACCAGTGAAAACTAGAATGGACAAACTGGATGCCAACATAGTCCCTACACAGGTCATCTGTCACACCACAGGCTTTGAAGGGGTATTTTCCATGGCACCTATCTTTTTTATACCATAAAATTTAGGAAAACATAACATGATCTGCAACTAGTAGATGAACTTTAACAAGTCAAGCTATAATTACCAACCTATCTACCAATAATATTGGGAAGTTTTAATTGTCTGGGTCAACTTTTGTTATGGATAAAAAAACTAGACCTATCGCATCGGAGAACTGATGCAAATTGTATCCACCAGAAAGAAAACTCACCAAAGCCATTCAACCATCGCTTAACCTTGAAGGAGGAGCCCAAGGTGAAATCTGACCATATCAAAAGATTCTTAGCCCATGATTTCCTATAGGTTAGTGTGACATTGCAAACCTCTAGGAACATAAGCACTGTTAATTTTGGCTATCCTCATTTGACCTTGATAGAGGGGCCAAAGGTCAAATCTGATCACACCAAAAGATTCCTAGCCCATGATTTCCTATAGGTTGGTTTCACATTGCAAATCTCTAGGACCAATAATAAGCGAGTTATAAGCACTTTTAAGTTTCGGTATCCTTGTTTGTCCTTGAAGGAGGGGTCCAAGGTCAAATCTGACCACATCAAAAGAATCCCAGCCCATGATTTCCTATAACCTGGTTTCACATTGCAAACCTCTAGGACCAATAATAAGCGACTTATAAGCACTTTTAGGTTTGCCCATTCCCATTTGACCTTGAAGGAGGGGTCCAAGGTCAAATCTGACCACACCAAAAGATTCTCAGCCCATGATTTCCTATATGTTGGTTTACCATTCCAAACCTCTAGGACCAATAATAAGCGAGTTATAAGCACTTTTAAGTTTGGCTATCCTGAGACCTTTGACCTTGAAGGAGGGGTCCAAGGTCAAATCTGACCACACCAAAAGATTCCCAGACCATGATTTCCTATAGGTTGGTTTAACATTCCAAACCTCTAGGGCCAATAATAAGCGAGTTATAAGCACTTTTAAGTTTGGCTATCCTCGTTTGACCTTGAAGGAGGGGTCCAAGGTCAAATCTGACCACACCAAAAGATTGCCAGCCCATGGTTTCTTATAGGTTGGTTTACCATCCCAAACCTGCAGGAGCAATAATAAGCGAGTTATAAGCACTTTTAAGTTTGGCTATCCTCGTTTGACCTTGAAGGAGGGGTCCATGGTGAAATCTGACCGCACCAAAAGATTCCCTGCCCATGATTTCCTACATGTTGGTTTACCATCCCAAACCTGTAGGACCAATAATAAGCGAGTTATAAGCACTTTCAAGTTTGGCTATCCTCGTTTGACCTTGAAGGAGGGGTCCAAGGTCAAATCTGACCACACCAAAAGATTACCAGCTCATAATTTCCTATAGGTTGGTTTACCATCCCAAACCTCTAGGACCAATAATGAGGGAGATATAAGCACTTTTCATGACTGACAAAGAAACAGCCGTGGCGGCCATCTTGTTTTTCAAAATGAGGCCAAAAATATACCCATTCAAGATTTTGTAATGAGGAACATATCCTGGGAAATTGTGATCTCTACCTATAATACCCTTTGCTCTAGAGGGCCAACAAAAGTCCTTGCTGAAAGTCGAATAAATGTCCCTGGCAGCCATCTTGTTTTTCAAAATGAGGCCAAAAATATTCCCAGGCAAGATTTTATGGTTATTAATATATCCTGCAAATTTGAGAAGGCTAGCTATAATATTATTTTTGTTAGCGCGGTAATGGTGAAATCTCTATACACACTGTGGCGGCGGCAGCGTAACGAAGCGAAATCCATAGTATCCACCGGATGCTATCTGGTGGATACAAAAAAACGCTGATCATACACTTTCTATAACTTTGTAACAGGGTGCTACACATTAAAGACATATTTCCCAATGGGCTGTTTTACTTTGCTGAACGTTATTCCCAAATGGCCAGGGAATGGAGAAACACAGAGTTTGTGAACTTTGTACAAAGTCAGTTCAGGACTATGTTTGTGACAACTGTATGCATCTTGGAATTGCATTCTGCTTCATGTTGAGTGCTCCAAATGTTATTGGTTGAGTTGCAACTAGAGTTGAATTCCTCTAACATTGTTATGTGATTTGAAAAGGTATGTTGTTTATAGCATGTTCTTTGGGTGATCATTATACTGCTGTCCCACTGCTGTGACTAATTGTAAAACCTAGCTGATTTTAAACTCAGGATGATGCCACAACTGATCCTGTTCAAAAATGTGGAAAAATTGAAAAACCATGTGATTTCTTTATAGTGAAAAGATTCCTTATGTGACCAATAATACTGGCCTTATGATCAGTTCCTGTCTATGTTCATCAGATTACGTGAAAGTTTGAAATACTAAGCCCCGGGCACTCTTGTGCAGTGATCAGGGGTTTCCTATGAGTAATCTTCCGGGACAAGACCACTTGCCTACATAATTATAGCAGAAGTTACAATACATGGCAGGTACCCAAAATTGCTTTGGCATCGCTGCACCATAAAAAAATTAGTCATAACTGCTTTTTACAACCAGAAAGAGCAGTAATTTGTGGTTAGCCAGAGAATGAAATGTTCACACATGAAGGTTTCTAACAAATATTTTCAATATTTTTATCAGCATCTAGGATTGCCACACTTATGCAACTGACATAGTTTTATGGACAGCATTACTGGGGCGGTAAATTAACAACAGTGGAACAAGGGTAGTATCAATGTTTGTTGTGATAATGCATTCCTCTATTGTTTATCAATTCTGTTGTCTCTTGTTGGGTCTCCCATCTACTCTATTCTCATAACATTGAGATCACCACATGTAAATTTGAAAATTTCAATAACTTAAATGTAGCTTTTATAAGCTACAAGTTACCACGTGGAGGCCCGGTGGGACTCTCCTCAGTTCCATATGGTAAGCTTGTAGCTTATAAAAGGGGAGGCCGGGTGGGACTCTCCTCAGTTCCATATGGTAAGCTTGTAGCTTTTAAAAGCTACATTTAAGTAATTAAAATTTTCAATTTTATTGTGCTGCAATAGCTTACCATGTGGAACTGAATGCTGAATCCAACCGCTCGGTGGAGGGATTACAGCTGAGACTGGAAGTATTTGTCAATTTTTCTTGGATTTTGAATTAATTAGATTAGTCTGAATGCATTAGAAAGACCAGTCTGAGTCTCGCTTATGGTGCCCCAGTTCCAGGAAACCAGAATACTTAAATGAATGACAGAACCGGAACTGTCTGGATGTCTGGTTGGAGGAGGAAGTGCAGCCATGCTCACTTAATGGAGTATATTAGCCCCAAGGGCTTCACCACAAATGAAAACAAGCCCTGGGCTTGAAAAGGTCTCATAAACTTGTCACCCTTATAATGAGATTATGGGATCAACTGAATAAGTACTTAATACTGTACTGAAATAAAAGATAAAAGACCTTACCAACATCCTGAAGAGGTAGTCATATACCTAGACCCTGTGATTAAGACTCCTAAAGACTTGGCTGCAGTGGATCGCGGCAGGTTACCAAATATGGAAAAATGTGAGTGGTTTACGGGAGACATTTTTCATCCGTGAACACGTCCGTACAGTTCATAATATCCTTGTGGCATCCATCATGGATGTGTTGTGTCCGCAAACCTTTTACAGAAAAATAAAACTGCTTGAATTTTCTGTAAAAGATTTGCGGATGCCAGGTGTAATTAGTATCCGCAACAGATCCGTATGTAATCCGTATGTCATCCGTATTGTCCTTACAGCACCCGTAGATCTCCTTGTGGCATCCGGGACATCCTTGACTCATCCGCACCAATAATAGCTCAGAAAATTTCTACAGATATTCCCAGAGGGTGTTTGGAGGCTGTAAGGACACCTCCGGAAGTTAACTGAAATGCCCGGAAACCACAAGGACCAATAGAGATGGTCCATAAAGAAAGTCACGGATGTGTAATTAGTTTGTGGATATACACAGATAGTCACGGTGGTGTATACAGACAATAGGGATGGAGTTTACGGATTATAAGGATGCCTCAAAGACAATATGGACGGGGTTTACGGATGTCATGGTAGTTTCCCATGACACTCGGGAATTTATGGAAAGACGCTTTCTCATGGACGAAACCCTATATAAGGGGCAGCAAGCTTGGGTTTCTCCGATGGCACTTTCTGCAATTCGAGGTGATTCAATTACAATTTTTGAGGAACTTTTATAGTTCTACTGTAAATGTTTGAGGATATATTTTACTGGGATATATAGTGAGTGCGAAATTTTGAGGTGTTTGTTTTTTTAATAAAGCAAATTTGGTATTTAATACTTTTGTAAAATGCCACCAAAGAAGAGGACTAAGAGGAGAGGCAGTCAGGAGAGAGAGAGGATGTCCACGAGGGCCAGGAGTCCAGAGGTGGATGAATTGAGTTGTGTACCAGAGACTCAGCGGAGCAAGCAGGCAGCTGGGGTGGAGGAGTTAGTGGAGGGAGTGGTGGATCCTGTGGAGATGTCGGATACAGAGCAGGGTGACATTGGGCTGGAGACACAGCAGGATTCGGATACAAGTGATGAGGATACACAGGATACACAGGCTGCTACTGGGACACAGAGTGGCAAGGGGAAAGGCAAGGGCAAGGCTGACAAAAGGAGCAAGAAACCCCCAGTTCTATTCACCGCTGAGCAGGAACAGAAGAGAGTGGACTTTTTGTGTGACAAAGAGATTCTCTACAACAAGCGTTTGATGGATTACAAGGATAGGTCCAAGAGGGAGGCTGTGTGGGACAAGTTTTGTGAGGAGAACAATTAGAATAAAGATGCCTGCCAAAAGTGGTTTCAGAGCCAGCGCACACTCTTCGGGAAAGTCACATGAAGTCCGGCCAGGGGGAACCAGTCTTGACAGAGAGGCAGAAATGGACCAGAGACAATTTTGACTTCCTCAGGGACCACATCGTGTGCCATCTTACAGCCAAAAGTGAATTCAGGGCTCCCAAGGGCTCCCAGTGCAGCAGCGGGCTCATCATCCAGATGGGAGACTGTGCACTGGGAACTGTTCCAGGATACTTCTCATCCAGAGTCAACTTGTGACCTTTCAGACATCTCGCACCTGGAGACACATACGCCTACTACCCGATCGCGTGCTGTCAGTGTGACGTCAAGTTTGGCTGATTCCAACCTCCAAGCAGCTCTTGCTGAACCACAGAGGGGAATAACAGAGTTAAAAGACATTGTGGTGAAAAAGTTTGGTGATAAGAAGCCTGATGATCCAAGACTGGGCTTCTGTGACTTTCTGATGGTGGAGGTGGTACAACTAACAAGTGACTCATATGACGAATTTCAACAAGAGACATTCAACTTATTGATGAGACTGAAACTTAGGGACAAGCAGCAGCAAAAGTACCAACACGGGATGGGAATGAGCATGGCGCAGACCGTCACCTACAGCCAAGCCTCAACGTCACACTATTACCCAGTGTCTCATACACTGATGCAGGCACAATATCAGCAGATGCAACAGACTTTTACACATGTAATGCCAGGGCTGTCACAGCAGCAGCCACAGCATACACATTATTCACAGCAGCAGCTACAGCATTCACAGCAGCAGCTACAGCGAGACGTCAGCATACCGAAGGCATTCTTGACCACAGTTCTTCCCGCCTGATCCTATAGTTGAAGACCATCTCCTTCAAATCCATACTGCGGCTGGAGTAGGGCCTCATTAGCCACAGCTTGAGGGGGAAGGCGTCGTCCCCGAGGATGAAAAAGTTCACCTTTGGTCCACCAATCCCAAGAGATTCACTCTCAGGGAAGCCGATGCTCAGCCGTCCTCTATTTTGTGCTTCAAATTGGTGTGCTTGAAAATCTGATCATCTGAAGCTGCCCCCATGTCCACCCACAGGAACTTGGAATCTCCATCCACCAGGACCAAGAGTACAATGGAGTGGAAGCCCTTGCAGTTGCGGAAGAGGCTGCCTCCCCCTTGTGGACATCTGATTGGAATATGCCTTCCATCCAGGGCACCCGGGGCATGTGGAAAGTTCCACCTCTGGCGGAAGATGGGACTCGACCTTCAACCAGTCTTCAGGACTTGTGGGGCATGTCATCACCTGATCTCAATAGGCCCTGGTGATAGCGTCACAGACCTCAGGCCCAAACTTCTCGATGGTCGCACTGGCCACCCTGAAAGCATACTGCAGAGTGGTGTAGCTGTCACCAGTGGCGAGATGTCTGAGGGTTACTGCCAAATTGACTCCTGGACTCACTGGATCTGCTGTACTGACCCTCTTCTTCAGGCTCTGCCCGGGTTAGCCAAGACCTAGACCTATATTTTCTGTGTCTTTTCTGTCTAATAACTAGCAGACCCCCTGGCAGACCCCATCTACTTCTCAATCGGTCTATCATAGCTGAAATGATGAGTAACTGCCTCTCCATTTCTAACAGTAAGAGTTGAAGTTGTGCAAGATTTCTGTTGTGTCTGTCCATAGTGTCATCTACATTGTATCTGGCAAGTGAGCTGGACCTCACCCCCTTACATAGCCATTGGCATCCAGGCATCCAGATATCCAGTGGTCACTACCTCCCATGGAGACGCCTGCAATGTTATGCTACTAAAATTCTGTAATCGACAAGCTGACATTCGCAGGGAAAACATGATCCATAAACCCCATTTGTGAGTCTCCGCAAGGTCCGTATACCCATCCGGGGTGTCCTTGCAACGTCCTGATGCATCCCTATGTCCTGGTGTATCCTGGAGTATTTTTGCCGCACTACGGGTGGTCTTGGAGGAGTATCAGGAGGTCATCCGCAGCATCGGAAGTCATCCCTGATGTCGTTGTGGGATCCCTATCATCCGGAGAGAGATCCATGCCGCATCCGTAAATCACTCACTTTTTCAACATTTTCCCCCCAAACCCCACGTTCCACACGGGATCCTTGGCACTTTCCATATATGGAACCGTGGGAATCCGTGAAAGTGTAACTGGCCCCTAACAAAGTAGGACAGTTTGTTTTAACCAAGAAGAGAGAGTATCGGGTCTGATGTCTGAGGTATGTCCTTTCTTGAAGGAAATAAAGAGTAGGGATTGAGACCCTCTAAGGTCTTTAGTTCGATCCAGATAGTGCCTCCAGGCCTGCACTGAACACAGGGTCCTGTCTTCTTTAAATTTTCTATCCACAATGGTAGTCACAGCAGGGGTAGTCACTGGAGACACAGTTTGAGAACCTTCTCTTGCTAGTTGGTTTTTGGCTATGAAGTTTGAAGAGGGGAGCAAAGCTACCTTTCCCATTGGCCTAGATTAGATACAATAGAACCTCGATCATCCGGCCCTCTTTCAACCGAATCTCTGGATTAACCGAACCAAAATCTTGTCTCTCAACTGTCCATACATAATACACAGTGTAGCGTGAGTGATAATACAGGAATTGACACAATCTCGGAAACCATTAATTCTAGTGCTTTATAAAACATACCGTCCACAGAAAACCCCTAACTTCTTTGATCTTTAATGCCATTCTTTCAATTGGGGAGGGATTAATTCATTTACACGACCACAGTAAACAATGTCTTCGATCACCAATTACTGAATGCGTGTTCGATTGGGTTTTGCAATTTGTAATCTCCCGGAGTAGATCAATTCACATGCTGACAATGTGCACTGAAAGAATCACATTAACAGTGCATTACAAGCCAAACATACTTATGACTGAAGGCGAGTTTGCTTGGGGTTTTACAATAAATAATCTCCCAGAGCTTTTCAATTGACAAAATGCATGACGACGTTATCCACAATGAAATGTCAATAATGCGTGTACCAACCGAGCACACCCAGCTCAAGTCACATAATATTTTGAAAAGATTTTAAATAAAATGATAATATCCAGGGAAATGAAGCAAATAAGCGACAATTAGAGGGTCAGTTATATTATATTATACAAATATATTAAACTATATCATCAGTGATGACCACCGTCTATATTTAGTGTATTAATCAATCTTTCTTCAATTATTGCCCACTTGGTAACCTATAGATGGTGAATTTCATCTTCCTTCATCTATCCAAACCCCTCGATTATAAGACTGGATTGTATGTCTTCCACTTGGTTCGGATAATCGAGGTTCTGCTGTACTTTATTTGCATCCCAGGCATGAATTACGCTGCGGCACTTGCCAGAGGCCAAAGCTAGCAAGAAAGCAGTTTTGCGGGTTAGATGTCTGAGGTCTGTGTCAATCAGGCGCAAAGGGCGCTTTAGTGAGTCTGTTAAGAACAGAGAGGTTCCACTTTGGGAGATTTCTGGAACCTTTGGGACGATCCCTATGAAAGCTTGAAAGTAACCTATTAATAAAGTCAGAGCTTTGAGAAATATCGAGGCCCGCTAGGCCCAAGGTGTCAACAATGGCCGTTCTATAACCATTAATGGTCGAAGAGCACCTGTTTAGATCTTGGTACAGGTACATGAAAAAGTCTGAGACTTGTTTCACAGAGGGAGTGGAGAAATCCACCGAATTTTCTCTGCACCATTTCTCAAAAAGGGCCCACTTAGACTTGTAGATGGTCCTTGTTGATGACTTTTGAGGGGAAGAAATTCTCTCTGCCACTTACACAGAGAAGCTTTGGTCTTGGAGCTGTCCACTCTTAGACAAGAGGTGTGGAGGTTGAAATGTTGTGGATTGCTGTGAAACAGTTGGTTGTGGGACTGTTTGAGAAGTGTTGTTGACACTAGTAACTGGAGTTGGATCTCTGTTGAGAGCTGCACGAGGTCCCAAAAACAGGGCATCCCTGGCCAGCCTGGAGCTATTACAATGATGAGGCAGTTGCATTGACTGATCTTTTGGATCACCCTATGAAGGAGAGCTGTGGGAGGGTAAGCATAAGCAGTGAGACCCGACCAGTCAATGTTAAGAGCATCTATGTCCCAAGCATGTTGGTCTGGGGCTGGAGATACATACAATGGAACTTTGTGGTTCAGATGAGTGGGAAATAGATCTACATGAGGAGTGAACCACTTGACAGATCTGTTTGAACATCTGAGCAAGCAGTGACCATTCTGTTGATTGGACTGGATAGAAGGTAGGCCATCACATAAGGCACCCTGGAATGTGTCTGGCTCTTAAGAGTTATCTGGTACTGATGACACCAGGTCATGATTTCCCACAGAAGAGCACACATCTCCACAGGGTGGTTGTCTGTAGAAACCAACCTTGAACCTTTTCAGGGCCAGAGAAACCGCCATCAACTCTAGAACATTTATGTGTAGCCTTTTAAGGCTACAGCTAAAGGGCTGATTTTACGGGTGCCTTTGAGGAGGAACTCTTGTCCCTCCTTAACTAATTGTGAATGGAACAAAGCAGACGGACATAATCGGGAGCTCCTAAGTTCTTAAGATCTGATAGCTCCCAGGTGAGGTTGAAGGTGGGTCATTTCAGCCTCTCGTCTAATGAGCGCTGAATCCCCCATAGTGTATAAGTCTCTCTGGAGAAGTGGGCTAAGCCCTTACCTGACAGGCTAAGGAACTCTGTTGGATAAAGATCCTCTATACAGGATATCTAGTCACAGGTCTTTTCATAATCATTTTGGCTGCTTTTTTTTAATACACCCTTGAATCTGAGTTTGACCTGTTTGGCAGTAGCCTTGATACTGTCTTATCAGTTTCCATGACCTGGTTGCATTAAAAAATGACCTAGGTAAGGGCAGGCAAAAATTAAGGGTAGAGATTTTGCCTTGCCTGAAGCTCAAACTCTTTGACTACCCATAAGGGACCTAGCCCATAGGGGTACCAGAGGGACTAGGGGAGATACAGATTTTGTAAATCTTGTAATTTGTCCTCAAAACAAGGTTGTCCCAACTGAACCCCTAGTGGAACCAGGGGTTTTATAGATTTATTATCAGGTAAATTAGCAGCCTGGAAGTCCTGTTTAAATTTATCAAAAACATCTTCAGTTGAGGACTGAGTGGGAGCATAGATGAATGGCCCCTTGGCCTAAGCTCCTGTTGGCCTGCTACATCATTCAGAGCCCAGACTGTGGTGGAGGACCTAGGCATACTGTCCCTGGGGTAAGGGTAGATTCAAAAACTGACTAAGTATCAATGTACTCGGAATATTGTTTGGGGCAAATCTACTTCCCTATAAAATGCAGAATCTGGGTCTGATTTGATGGCCCTTGTTCAGAAGAAGCCCTTTTGGGCTTGAGGACTTTTTGACTTGCACAGAAGCCTCAGATAAGTGACATTTTTAGTACAAGACTTATGTTCTTTTGATCCAAATGTGTGTTCGAACCAGGATTGTTCAGAGTTCTGATCTGAAACAATCATCTGAACATCCGAACTGCTTGGAGTTGGA
Source organism: Sabellastarte sp. h YS-2021 (assembly GCA_964017235.1). Classification (NCBI taxonomy): domain Eukaryota; kingdom Metazoa; phylum Annelida; class Polychaeta; order Sabellida; family Sabellidae; genus Sabellastarte; species Sabellastarte sp. h YS-2021. The sequence continues at coordinate 153,827,150 of OZ024928.1, read as the reverse complement.
TCCGAACAATCATCCGAACATCCGAATGTACGAACATCCAAACATATGCTCGGATGGTTAGTACTTGGGCGATTATGCAAGTCAAGCTGTTGGTTGGGACCAGGCTTCAAAAATCCGAACATCCGAACTGCTCGGATGGTTATAACACGGATGATATGCAAGTCAAGTTGTTAGTTTGAACCAGGCGTCAGATCCGAGCAAAGATCTGATCCACCCCTGCTTGGAATTGGCCGACAGATTTAATCTATCAGAAGCCTGGAACCTCCCCATTATTGCTTCAACAGTTAGTTTAGCACCACTTTTTGTTGTTAATTGAAGCTAAATTGTGGAGACAAGGTATTACGTAAACAATTGTTTACGTTTGCAAATTGTCTTGCCATTGTGCATTAATATTGTCTATTTACAAAGACCATATGGGTAAAATATTTTAAATATTTTATATATTCATGTTAACATCAAAATTATGTTAGATCTTAAAGAAAATGCACAAAAAAGTGGACAACTTATTATTGCCAAACCAAGGTCTCCCCAACACCATAGGGAGACGTTGGTTTTGTAAGCACCTGTTGTCTAGATGAAGATGATTTCTTTGAATGAGTAATCTATTTTAAGTTTTAACCCTTTAAATGGTCATATAATGTAGCAGATAAAGGTTAAAATATTTTATTTATTTTATTTCGACAGGTAAAGGTCCTGTAATAAGCTACATACATGATTTGTAGTCTCTCAGCACTGGCTGTCTAGACTATGACGTCACCGAACGGGTTTCCCTAGGATTCTGTTTGGAGTCAGTTTGCTTTATTTCATATTTTAACCCTTAAAATGGTCAAATAATGCAGATCAGGGATAAAGCCTTAAAAAATTTATTTGATTTTATTTCAACAGGCAAAGATCCTGTATATAAGCTGCATACACGAGTCGTTGTCCTCCACCCTTTCTCTTTACAACGTGAACCCGAAAGTGGATTTAAGTTGTAAAATATGTTAAATAGACTTATCTGTTCTATGAATTGTCACAAAAATAAGATTCTATGTTATAAAATAAAGAAACTGATGTAGTTTCAGTATCCAAGGACAAGTATATCCATAGAAAATATTAAATTTCTTTCCTTGCAATAAAACATGTCTGCATATATCGCGGCAAACGAGAAAGGAGGAGTTTACTACAGAAGTACACTACGGCGATCACCTACAGCACTTGGATTTGGTCAGCATTAAACGTCTATTTTTCTTGGACGTTGGTTGGATCCCTTGTGGCCTCCCGAGATAGCATTCAGTTCCACATGGTAAGCTGTTGTAGGGCAATAAACGTATTACACGCTACACATATGCATAATTTAGTGTACTTTATATTTTCTGTTTGTTTTTATTTGTTGTTTACATAAGACGGTTGTTTCACTGAAAATACATTTTAATAACATTCAGATAACTTAATAATGTGTAAATGTATGACATCATATACACACACAGACATGCTCATTTTTATTTGCAGGTTCACTATATTTTCAATTGGGTTATACTGAATGACTTGTACACTGGAGGGATTGTGAGAATGTACACTTTGCCAAGTAGGGAAACTTGCCACCTGGAACAACCAAAGTGAGGTAAAAGAAGTAAAATTCACTGATATACCGTAATAGGTTGAATAAATATATTTTATCAAAAGTCATGAGTTTGAGCGGAATGTCCAAAGCTACAAGGTAAAATAAAGGAGTTTTCATTGAATCAAATCTTGTGTAGTCTACATGTATTAAATAGAGTTTCACACTCCTAGGTTGATATATTATATCTTGCCTATTATTCCCACATACATAAATTACATACAATGTCACTGAAGCATAAATATAATTGTATACCTTTTGTGGACTTGTTGAAATACAATCTGTTGAACCTTGTTGACAAACAATCTGTTCAAGAAGTTTCACCTTGCCAACAGTGAAATATATATCTAATATATTTATTATTAACTGGGCCACAGTAAAAAAAACTGTTGTTGATTGTTTTTTATCTATACATGGTTTATACATCTTTATCCTTCACCCACTTCTAATGTCAATAAATTAAAGACAGTTTTTAACTTTGTTGTATTTCCAGTATTTTCTAGAATGACCTAATAAATAGACCAATATTACATGTCTTCAGTTACATATATTACACCTTGAATTAATAAATAAACAAATTCTGTCCATAAATTTAAGTTACGAAAAAATGTGTTATATTTTCACCTGGAACTTTGGAAAGACAGAACAAAAACAAGGATTTATTATGTAACAGTGCACGTAGTCATTTTGTTTGCAATTTAGCCAAGAATAAAGTTTGGATTTCAAGATAACAAGCAAATCTGGAAGTGATGTTAAAAATTCCCAAAAGCTACAAATACAACAGACTAGGTCATGCAGTGCACTAGAAACATCCATGAATGAGGGAGTCATGTGCTTTATCATGTTATATACTGTTTAAAAAGTGAAACTGCTGCTTGTTCTAAAATTTCTTCACAAGTGGAAAATAAACAAGGCACTTCTATTGGTCAAAAATGGAAACATCTGTACAGTGATATGTATGCTTGCCAGCTGGTCAGATAACATTAGTTACAGAAGTTTGGAGTACTTGGATTCATTTGCAGATATCTAATTGTAACAGTACCTGCAGTCATGTGAAAATATACACTATAACCAATGGTGTCAGATGACTTGACTTTATTTGGCATGTTTTCTACTACTGACGTGAAGCCAGATTTGTTATATTTCACGAGATTCTTTTCTGCAATGATTCACTGTTTTAGTTAAATTCTTAAATTGTTTCATCTTAAATTTGCATTTCACCTACTATGTAATATTATTAACTATGAATTACCATGACATTGGTTATATTTAAGATATTTTATATTCCATTCATATGTTTTAATGGTGCACCCACACCAGACTCCAAAGTTTGACACTGTGTCACAGCATTTTATACAAATGTGAGAACAGCTCACTTCCAGATCCATAACAAAAGTTCTCAGGAATAATTGATCTAATCTAATCTAATCTACTGCTTTGCATGTGCAATATCTTCTCCACGAAGGGGAACTCAGTGCGCAGGTTAACAGAAATCATTCATCGTAAGGAGAGTTGAGGGCCGGTCCAACCCAACTAGGGTAGGTGCTGGTCCAGCAAAGGTCATGTTTCCACATTTCACTGGTAATTTAAGGGTCCATTACCATAACAGTGTCCATGATGGTCTAACATAGTGATATATTCTATCATGTTAAAACTACCTCTATTGTCATTTCTATCTTAACTTAAGATTTTAATCGTAAAATAAGTAAAATAACTAGACTAAGGACGCATCTGTGGCCAGATGCTGGATGTATCCACCGACAAAGGCCAACTAACATAGTTTAGAAGATAAACAGCATTTTTCGTTAATAAGCAAGCTGAAAGCACTTTTAAGTTTGGCTACCCTTATTTGACCCTGTACCAGGGGCCCAAGGTGAAGTCTGACCACATCAAAAGATTCGCAGCCCATGATTTCCTATAAGTCGTTTTCACATTGCAAACCTCTAGGACCAATAATAAGCAGGAGGGGCCCAAGGTCAAATCTGACCACATGAAAAGATTTGCAGCCCATGACTTCCTATAAGTTGTTTTCATATTAATGAGTTATTTGAGAAATACTGGCTATGTGCAATACTTGTAGAGATAATTCGCATTTACTCATTTTGAGTAGGTGAATAATTAGCTACGGGTCTGAAACTTCACCAAGTGAAAGCTCTCTCAAAAGTAGGCGAATGAGTTATTTGAGAAACATTGGCTACCTACAATACTTTTAGAGATAATTCGAATTTACTCATTTTCAGTAGGTGAGTAATTACCTACGGGTGTGGAACTTCACCATGTGAAAGCTGTCCCAAAAGTAGATGAATGAGTTATTTGATAAAAATTGGATATCTGCAATACTTTTAGAGATAATTAGTATTTACTCATTTTGAGTAGGTGAATAATTAGCTACTGGTCTGAAACTTCACCAAGTGAAAGGTCTCCCAAAAGTAGGTGAAGGAGTTATTTGACAAAAATTGGCTATCTGGAATACTTTTAGAGATAATTTGCATTTACTCATTTTCAGTAGGTGAGTAATTACCTACGGGTCTGAAACTTCACCAAGTGAAAGCTCTCCCAAAAGTAGGTGAATGAGTTATTTGAGAAAAATTGGCTATCTGCAATACTTTTAGAGATAATTCGCATTTACTCATTTTGAGTAGGTGAATAATTAGCTACAGGTCTGAAACTTCACCAAGTGAAAGGTCTCCCCAAAGTAGGTGAAGGAGTTATTTGACAAAAATTCGCTATCTGGAATACTTTTAGAGATAATTTGCATTTACTCATTTTGAGTAGGTGAATAATTAGCTATGGGTCTGAAACTTCACCATGTGAAAGCTCTCCCAAAAGTAGATGAATGAGTTATTTGATAAAAATTGGATATCTGCAATACTTTTAGAGATAATTAGCATTTACTCATTTTGAGTAGGTGAATAATTAGCTACAGGTCTGAAACTTTAGCAAGTGAAAGCTCTCCCAAAAGTAGGTGAAGGAGTTATTTGACAAAAATTGGCTATCTGGAATACTTTTAGAGATAATTTGCATTTACTCATTTTCAGTAGGTGAGTAATTACCTACGGGTCTGAAACTTCACCAAGTGAAAGCTCTCCCAAAAGTAGATGAATGAGTTATTTGAGAAAAATTGGCTATCTGCAATACTTTTAGAGATAATTCGCATTTACTCATTTTGAGTAGGTGAGTAATTAGCTACAGGTCTGGAACTTCAGCATGTGAAAGCTCTCCCAAAAGTAGGTGAATGAGTTATTTAAGAAAAATTTGCTATCTGCAATACTTTTAGAGAAAATGCAGAATTACTCATTTTTAGTAGGCAAGTAATTTAGCCACAGGCCTAATTTAGACATAAAGCCTACCAATAGAATACTGTGGTGCACCCTCTAATATACCTTGCAAACTTGAGAAGGCTAGCTATAATATTTTTTTCGTTAGAGCGGTAATGGTGAAATCTCTGTACACACTGCGGCTATCCAGTGGATACAATGATTTACTCAACAGTGAGAACCTGAAAGTAGATATTGGTAAGCTATGCCATGACATAGAGGTCTGCAATTTCACTCTGTTATAGCTGACCAAAAATTATGTGAATAACATATTTAAACAAAATACTGTAAATGTAATAGTTTTCACGTTATAACTGATTTACTCAACAGTGATAACCTCAAAGTAGCTATTACTCAGCTATGCAATGAGCTACATGTCTGAATTTTTTCTATGTTATAGCTGACCCAAAATTAGGTGAACAACATATTTAAGCAAAATACTGTAAATGCAATAGTTTTCAAGTTACAACTGATTTACTCAATAGTGAGAACCTGAAAATAGCTATTGCTCAGCTATGCCATGAGCTATAAGTCTGTAATTTCACGACGTTATAGCTGACCCAAAAGTAGGCGAACAACATATTTTAACAAAATACTCCAAATGCAATATTTTTCAAGTTACAAGTCATTTACTCAACAGTCAGTACCTGAAAATAGCTACTGCTCAGTTGTGCCATGAGCTACAGGTCTGTAATTTCACTATGTTATAGCTGACCTAAAAGTAGCTGAATAACATATTTACACAAATTTCTGTAAATGCAATAGTTTTCCAATTACAACTGATTTACTCAACAGTGTGAACTTCAAAGTAGCTATTACTCAGCTATGCAATGAGCCACAGGTCTGGAACTTCACTATGTTATAGCTGACTCCGAAATAGGTGAATAACATATTGAAACAAAATACTCTAAATGTAATACTTTTGAAGTTATAAGCAATTTACTCAACAGTGATAACTTAAAAGTAGCTATTACTCAGCTATGCCATGAGCTACAGGTCTGAAATTTTACTATGTTATAGCTGACCCAAAAATAGCTGAATAACATATTGAAACAAAATACTCTAAATGCAATAGTTTTCAAGTTACAAGTGATTTTACTCACGATGGAAGTTACTGAAAAGCCCAAAAGTAGCTATTACTCACTTAGCTATTGAGACAGACACCCAAGTTACTCACCATGTTGTAGCTATGAAAAAAGTATCTGAATAACATATTTTAACAAAATGCTCTAAATGCAACACTTTTCAAGTTACAAGCGATTTAGTGCATGATTTCATGAATTTTAATGCATTTTAGAAATTTTTATGTACCAGAGGCCTAATTTAGACATAAAGCCTACCAAAAAGATAGGGTGGCGAGTCCTCTAGCATACCAAGCCACCTGCCAAATATGAAAGAAATCTGGAAAGAAATGTGGACTGTAGGTCGCTAACAAGCAATATTCCACATTTTAGACATTTTTGTCTACCACAGGCCTAATTTAGACATAAAGCCTACCAAAAAGATAGGGTGGCGAGTCCTCTACCATATCAAGCCACCTGCCAAATATGAAAGAAATCCGGAAAGAAATGTGGATTGTAGGTCGCTAACAAGAAATCTCTGCGGACGCGGACGAGGGCGCGGACGACGACGATGATGAATCCATAGTATCCCCGCTTCGCGTCGGGGATACAATAATAAGCAGGAGGGGCCCAAGGTCAAATCTGACCACATGAAAAGATTTGCAGCCCATGACTTCCTATAAGTTGTTTTCATATTAATGAGTTATTTGAGTTATCTGGAATACTTTTAGAGATAATTTGCATTTACTCATTTTCAGTAGGTGAGTAATTACCTACGGGTCTGAAACTTCACCAAGTGAAAGCTCTCCCAAAAGTAGGTGAATGAGTTATTTGAGAAAAATTGGCTATCTGCAATACTTTTAGAGATAATTTGCATTTACTCATTTTCAGTAGGTGAGTAATTACCTACGGGTCTGAAACTTCACCAAGTGAAAGCTCTCCCAAAAGTAGGCGAAGGAGTTATTTGACAAAAATTGGCTATCTGCAATACTTTTACAGATAATTTGCATTTACTCATTTTGAGTAGGTGAGTAATTACCTACAGGTCTGAAACTTCACCACGTGAAAGCTCTCCCAAAAGTAGATGAATGAGTTATTTGATAAGAATTGGATATCTGCAATACTTTTAGAGATTTGAAAAATTTTGTTGTAATTTTAATTTTTATTAGATAAATACTTACCATTTCCTGACCATTGCTATATGTTGGTGCCATCCAACTCACTGGCCAACGTTGAGAAACGTTTTAAGAAACCTTAAGAGGCCAGTGAGTGAGTGTGAACTAGCATGTCCCCCTAGTGGTCATGTGACCACGCTAGTAAACAACCTTCATTATTTTTGTTGCAGAAAATACTCCCCTAGTACTGAATCTGCGGGGAGGTAGGGGGGGACTATCCTGGTCAGGAAATGGTAAGTATTTATCTAATAAAAATTAAAATTACAACAAAATTTTTCAATTTTATTGCGAAAAATACACTTACCATTTCCTGACCATTGCTGAATGCAGCCTTCATGGAAGGAGGGCAGTACTAGAATATAAAGACCCAGTACACCACTCTGCACAGCTATCATACACAGCATAATCCTATAGGCATTCAGATCCAAAGTCACCTCCCAGATGAGGCAGTGGAACTGTTGAGCACTACAAAACAACACAGCCTTGTTGTTGTTGTAGGAAGGACGTAATCATTACAGAGACTCACTACCTAGCCTACAACTAAAACATTATGAGAAGTTTACATTGAAATTTACATGCATACAACAACATATAAACTTCCAACAGTCACCACATACCATACAGATCCCCTAAATCATAGTATGTAGTTGAAGTTCTCACAAATTGACAGTTATAGCCACAGTTGAATGCTGTATCTAGACATCCAACACCCACACAGGTGACACAAATATTGGAAGTGTCATCAGCATATTGTGTAATTCCAAGTCTGAATGAAGTCAACAAATCTGCCTAATATAAAAACAGATAGTATGACAGACATACAGCTGCAAATGCATACTAAAGTATCAATATAAGTATCACGCATATACTTATAACATAACAAACTGTAGGACACAATATCAAAGTCTGACCACAAGCAACCAAGCAGGTGAGACTGAAAATTGGTAAAAAAGTTATGGTTTCCAGTAACATGCATCTAAAAATTCATATACAGAAACACTATCCTAAAACCTAAAGATTCTTGCTTTGACTCGCTGCTGTTGAGAGTCAGAATTTGACTTCTCCTCAGTCAAAATGATAGTCTGCCTACAGCAAGATAAAATAGTTGACCTGAAAATATCTGCTGTAAAGCCTTCCTAACTAGGCACAGACAAGACATAATAATTCCTCATTAAATCCTTTGTCCCAAGTAAAAGTATTTCAAAACCTCACAAGACAAAGAGATCTATCTTGAGTAAAACTGCTGTGCCAGTGATTGTGAGCTGGCATATCGACCGGCTTAACTGAAGTAGGCCCATCCGAAGCCAACTGAATCTTGGCTAATAAATGGCCAGAGCCACTTGTGAGCAATACTCATTCAAAGTAAGGGAAGACAATGCTAGCGAGAATACCCTTCTTCCTTTGCCTAATGCCAAAGTCAAAAGAAAGACCGTCTTGAAAGTTAATAACCTCCAAGAAATCTTCCCCAAAGGCTCAAAAGGCTGTCTGGTGAGACCAAACAAGATCAAAGACAAAAGGTAAAGAAGGCTTAACCTATTGGCTACTGGATTGTCTCTATAGAAATATGTCAACAATCTATACAGCTGAAGAGTTCTAGAGACTTATTCCCCTTCAAGGAAAGCAATCTACCATTGTTATTCTGTAACCAGCAATAGTAGATGGCTTAAGATTCCTTTCCTTAAAGAAATAATTAAGGAAATTTGCTACATCTAGAAAAGTAGTATCTGAGAAGTTCACCACAAAGAAGCCTCAGATGTGCATAGATTTACCAGGTCCCACAACCAAGAACATCCACCATGACCATCATGATTCAATCATGATGAATCTGCACCTGAAGGTGGTCATCTTATAAATCACCTGAAGAATCCTTGGCTATCCTGGTGCAATCATGATGATTCTGCACCTGTAGGTGATCATCTTGAGTCACCTGAGGAATGAGAGCCACTGGAACAAACACAAAGCTGTCCAGATCCTCCCAAAAAATGAGTAATGCACCTGTTCCCCAAGCCCCACAGTCTAAGAAGGAAACACATACACTGGAAGCTTAAGATTCAGGTTGTTGGATACCAATGTCATAATGATTGAACTCACCAGCAAGGGAAGCCTTAAAAGGAACCTTTGTGGAACAGATCCACCAGATCCCAAAAATAAGACATCCCTAGGCAATCTGATGCAATGCAGATGATTCTGCACCTAAATCTTGGGAGTAGCCCTTCTTAACAGCTACAAAAAGAATTTTCTTGCCTTTCCTGAGATCTTTGACTTATCAAGATAACCTCCCAAGGCTCTCACTGGACAAAGAAACCTATCTTGTACCAAGGCATGATCTAAAGAAGGTTCCAAAGCAGGAATGACTACAGGTTGAAAATCAAAGGAGCCTTAGAAGCCAAATGATTCACCTGCATCACCTGAAAAATCAAGGTCACAGAACCAAACAAACTGTCCAGTCCATCCCAAGAAAAGTTGAAAAAGACAAGCTTGTGGTTCAAACTAGTTGCAAAACAAACCCATCATTGGTGATTGTAATCAAAGACAGATTTGATTGAACACCTGAATCAGAATAGAATAGATTCAAAAGTCATCCAAAACACATTCAATTTGAATCATCTTGACTCTCATGAACAAAGAATTTGTTGAAATATTGGTATACCCTGGGAAGTGATATGCCTGAATCTGAACCCATGGCATTCGTCCAAGGAATGATTCTTGAGATAAGAAAAACATTCCTGAAAGTGGGTACCTCCCTACCTGTTCAGATAGGAAACCACTGAAGAACTGTCTGTGGAAATCAACAGATTCAAAATCCGAATCAGACTTCCAAATGATTCTAAAGGTAGTAGCCCTGTTAATGTGGAGTCTTGACCCCTCATGATACAACAGACCACTGGCTGTTTGATGCCATAATTATGCATCCCAACCCTTAAAAAAAGCATCTAATAACAGGAGATTGTGCTCCTTCTGATGAAGTAATGGGAGCTCCTGCAAATTGAAAAGTCGTTCCACCACTGAAGATGATCCCGGAGAACCTGGTACATTATCTGTGTATTATGTGTGGTATCTGTGGTACATTAGCAGATAGCCTTGGGGTTACCTGATAAACAAATAACCCAATGGCACTGTTTTCACCTATGAAGCCATACCGCCACCAAAGAAATGGCTTCCTTAGAAACCATTAGCCGGAGAAGATGCTTTGCTATGAGTAAAGATGTACCCTAAGGTGTAATCTGCAATCCAAACTAAAAATCCTGGTGTATTAGCCAAGAATTTTTTTTTTTTTTTTTTTTTTTTATAAGCTGGTGAAACCCAATGCCTTCTACTGCAGCCATCAGGTTCAGTATCCGTTGATGCCATAGAAAGTCGAAAATAAACCATTTTCAAGCGCAAGCAATGAAATGGTCTGTACTGGTAAAGAATGATGCGTTCTTATAGATCCCACATTCTCACCATGGACTAACATAGCAAACAGGCAGTGAACCGGTGTGAATTGTCATCAACAGGGAAGTGAAGATAAGAATTGCGTGAATCCGGCTATGAAAGAATGCAACTGTAAGGAAACGAGTGGGCACACCCATTTACTTACTAGTAACAATTAATTGCGAAAATCCCAACTATGCGAAATTAAGGTACATGTAAAGGTTTATTACCTGACCTCAACTATTAGTGGTAGCCATCTCTTCCCAGCTTATCACAACCAATAAAGTGTAAAATTGTAGCGATATCACCATCTCACTGGTGTTATCGCTCTTTTGTCGATCATTCCATACACAGCTTTATGCAAACTGATGTCTCCCGCATTTTATTCATTTATTCTTAACACCCATGTCCACAAACTGCTTTAGGAACATGAATAAGCAATCCCTCCTGGTACTGTTGCCTCTGTGAAAGGTAAAGAATGGTTGAAGATTATCCTCTTACTATGTTGAGATGTAAGGTGTAGTATATCTGCACTAGTGGACAAACACTACTCCTAAAGATTACTCCTAACCCCTCTAAATCTTCAGAGGAGAGTTTTGTAACAGAGTTGGAGGATAAAGTATCATAATGGGAAGAAAAGTGCCCTGGGCACTAATCCCCTTTCTAGCCATGTGTAGGAGTTTGCTCCTTCCCAAACAGAAGAAACACTATACACCTGAGATCACAAAATGAAGTTTTCCTGGACATCTGACCAAAAGTTCAGCAGGAGAAAACCTCATTAAGAGTGAAAAATGCACTCTTAATTCTACCAAACTCATCTAAGAGATAAGATAGAGAAAAGTACGACTTGTAACACTCCTGTTGAATAACAAGTTGGAGAACTGATCCCAGCACTGCCCAACAAAAAATTCCTGATCACTGAGGACTGTAATTGCAAAAAACTCTGCACACAGCCCAAGGCAAAAAAGAAACTCTGTGAGCTCCTGTTAATCCTTAGCTCCTTGAAGACGTCCTGCCAGAGGTCCTGCTAGACCACTTCAAAAAATTATCCAGGCCTTAACATGCTCTCTGTAGCAGAAACCAGAGAACCTGTACTCCTGAATAATAAATTGACAATGGTTACAAGTTCATATGTACCGGTGACGGTTTCAGACCAGCTGAAAAACCGGTAAAAAATCACAGAAACAAAAGCCAATTACTGAGATGAATCACAGCTCCGGGAAACTGACAAACCGATTTCTGACCTTTTGGGAGGTATGGAAACTCGATTGTCTTCGGATGACGTCATGCAGGTATTTTCCTCCGTGAAAAGTTCCGACTGAACCTGACGGAAGAATTAGAAGCTGTGACGATCGCTTCTGCATCCGGAACTTGTCCACGATGCAGCAACCAATGAGAAACTAAGATGTCTGCTCTCACCGGGGAATCCCACCGGACACCCATTCGAGTGAGATCGTCGCGGTGAGATGTTGACTACCACAAAACGCCTGGCTTTTAGAACCCGACGTGAGAATAGCCAATGACAATCGAATTGTCTCCTCTCTTCAGGTTGCCTCCATTAGTCGCCTAGCAACATGTAAACTGTCCCTGTCGGAGCTAGTATGACTGCCAACAGTTTCAGTATTAAAAAGTTGTAAATCTTCAATCAAGTGAAAAAATAAAATAACTGGTCTCAAGAAACACGAGCCTTTTGAAGAATTCTAAGAAGAAGAAAGTCTTCATCCAACGACGATACATCCATGCCGCCATCTTAAAATAGTGGTCAAACATCCACCAAAAAATGGCCACAAAAGTCTTTTTCTCTGTCCTTTTCTCTTAAATTCGTCCTGAGAAGACATTGTCAACACAGATGCCTTACCACAGAACTCAAATTCCCACAAAAACTCCAAAAAACTTTATAAAAATCCAAATTAAAATAACACATCCACACTCTAGGATGGCCAACAAAAATAATGAAGGTTGTTAACTAGCGTGGTCACATGACCACTAGGGGGACATGCTAGTTCACACTCACTCACTGGCCTCTTAAGGTTTCTTAAAACGTTTCTCAACGTTGGCCAGTGAGTTGGATGGCACCAACATATAGCAATGGTCAGGAAATGGTAAGTGTATTTTTCGCAATAAAAAATTAGCATTTACTCATTTTCAGTAGGTGAATAATTAGCTACAGGTCTGAAACTTCACCAAGTGAAAGGTCTCCCAAAAGTAGGTGAAGGAGTTATTTGACAAAAATTGGCTATCTGCAATACTTTTAGAGATAATTTGCATTTACTCATTTTCAGTAGGTGAGTAATTACCTACGGGTCTGAAACTTCACCAAGTGAAAGCTCTCCCAAAAGTAGGTGAAGGAGTTATTTGAAAGAAATTGGCTATCTGCAATACTTTTAGAGATAATTCGCATTTACTCATTTTGAGTAGGTGAGTAATTACTTACAGGTCTGGAACTTCAGCATGTGAAAGCTCTCCCAAAAGTAGGTGAATGAGTTATTTAAGAAAAATTTGCTATCTGCAATACTTTTAGAGAAAATGCAGAATTACTCATTTTTAGTAGGCAAGTAATTTAGCCACAGGCCTAATTTAGACATAAAGCCTACCAATAGAATACTGTGGTGCACCCTCTAATATACCTTGCAAACTTGAGAAGGCTAGCTATAATATTTTTTTTCGTTAGAGCGGTAATGGTGAAATCTCTCTACACACTGCGGCTATCCGGTGGATACAATGATTTACTCAACAGTGAGAACCTGAAAGTAGATATTGGTAAGCTATGCCATGACATAGAGGTCTGCAATTTCACTCTGTTATAGCTGACCAAAAATTATGTGAATAACATATTTAAACAAAATACTGTAAATGTAATAGTTTTCACGTTATAACTGATTTACTCAACAGTGATAACCTCAAAGTAGCTATTACTCAGCTATGCAATGAGCTACATGTCTGAATTTTTTCTATGTTATAGCTGACCCAAAATTAGGTGAACAACATATTTAAGCAAAATACTGTAAATGCAATAGTTTTCAAGTTACAACTGATTTACTCAATAGTGAGAACCTGAAAATAGCTATTGCTCAGCTATGCCATGAGCTATAAGTCTGTAATTTCACGATGTTTTAGCTGACCCAAAAGTAGGTGAACAACATATTTTAACAAAATACTCCAAATGCAATATTTTTCAAGTTACAAGTCATTTACTCAACAGTCAGTACCTGAAAATAGCTATTGCTCAGTTGTGCCATGAGCTACAGGTCTGTAATTTCACTATGTTATAGCTGACCCAAAAGTAGCTGAATAACATATTTACACAAATTTCTGTAAATGCAGTAGTTTTCCAATTACAACTGATTTACTCAACAGTGTGAACTTCAAAGTAGCTATTAATCAGCTATGCAATGAGCCACAGGTCTGGAACTTCACTATGTTATAGCTGACTCCGAAATAGGTGAATAACATATTGAAACAAAATACTCTAAATGTAATACTTTTGAAGTTATAAGTAATTTACTCAACAGTGATAACCTAAAAGTAGATATTACTCAGCTATGCCATGAGCTACAGGTCTGAAATTTTACTATGTTATAGCTGACCCAAAAGTAGCTGAATAACATATTTATACAAAATTGTGTAAATGCAATAGTTTTCAAGTTACAAGTGATTTTACTCATGATGGAAGTTACTGAAAAGCCCAAAAGTAGCTATTACTCACTTAGCTATTGAGACAGACACCCAAGTTACTCACCATGTTGTAGCTATGAAAAAAGTAGCTGAATAACATATTTTAACAAAATGCTCTAAATGCAACACTTTTCAAGTTATAAGTGATTTAGTGCACGATTTCATGACTTTTAATGCATTTTAGACATTTTTGTCTACCACAGGCCTAATTTAGACATAAAGCCTACCAAAAAGATAGGGTGGCGAGTCCTCTAGCATACCAAGCCACCTGCCAAATATGAAAGAAATCTGGACTGTAGGTCGCTAACAAGCAATATTCCACATTTTAGACATTTTTGTCTACCACAGGCCTAATTTAGACATAAAGCCTACCAAAAAGATAGGGTGGCGAGTCCTCTACCATATCAAGCCACCTGCCAAATATGAAAGAAATCTGGAAAGAAATGTGGACTGTAGGTCGCTAACAAGAAATCTCTGCGGACGCGGACGACAACGATGATGAATCCATAGTATCCCCGCTTCGCGTCGGGGATACAATAATAGTGTACTTGTTTGTAAAAATAAAATCTAGCCTCGAATCAAAGAGAGTTTGGTGAAATTTGATGTGAGCTTAACTGAGAAATCTCTTTGCAAGAATAGGAATTGGACTAGGAATAACAAGTATAGGAATAACACCTGACAAACCATGGTATATGCAGAATTTTAGCATGATTCATGGTTTGTTGCCTAGAACCATGATTAAACATTATGTATGCCATGGCTTGGAGGGTGTTACTCCTATGCTAACGTGATAAAATATATTAACATAATAATTACAAAGTTTTACCATTAAATAAGGGTATTTCATTGATTATATTTTGTATGGGGTTATTATTGGAACTGTGGTGAAATCCGGTGTTTCGGCGCCGATGTTTAGTATCCACTATTCCCCAACAACTAGGTCAGGGGTCAAGGACACAGAAGTGAGTTAGTCTGCCCTTTTCAAATATAGCGTCAGTCTAGCTCTAACAGCCAATGTGCATGGTCACAAATATAAAGTAAATTGTCAGCCTTTGCTGCTAATTATCTGGCAGTACAGGTGTATTTAAATACATAAATACAGTATTGTAAATATAGAATATCTTGTCAAGTGTTGCTGTGAGGTAACAACCAAGTGACAGTGGACACAGTTCTTGGTGAGTTTATACTTTATTGGTACCAGAAGTGTGTGAAAAACTCACATTTCTGTTACTTGGTGCCAATAATTTTATTTATATTCAATTCTATTGTATGTTGAGAGTTTATACACTGTTTTTTGGCTAATTTGAGTAGAAATTCACGGCAATTTCGAGCGTGTAATTAACGCAAAATCGCCGACTTTTGAACGTGAATTTGCCGATTTTTGAGCATTAAATTCACCATTATTTGACTCCAAATTGCTGTAAATGAAGTATTAATCAGTTATTGTCCATATATTTGTTGTTTTAATTGATTTTTGAGGCAAACTAGAAAAAGGACGCATCTGTGGCCAGATGCTGGATGTATCCACCGACAAAGGCCAACAAACATAGTTTAGAAGATAAAAAGCATTTTTCGTTAATAAGCAAGCTGAAAGCACTTTTAAGTTTGGCTACCCTTATTTGACCCTGTAGCAGGGGCGCAAGGTGAAGTCTGACCACATCAAAAGATTCGCAGCCCATGATTTCCTATAAGTTGTTTTCACATTGCAAACCTCTAGGACCAATAATAAGCAGGAGGGGCCCAAGGTCAAATCTGACCACATGAAAAGATTTGCAGCCCATGACTTCCTATAAGTTGTTTTCATATTAATGAGTTATTTGAGAAATACTGGCTATCTGCAATACTTGTAGAGATAATTCGCATTTACTCATTTTGAGTAGGTGAATAATTAGCTACGGGTCTGAAACTTCACCAAGTGAAAGCTCTCTCAAAAGTAGGCGAATGAGTTATTTGAGAAAAATTGGCTATCTACAATACTTTTAGAGATAATTCAAATTTACTCATTTTCAGTAGGTGAGTAATTACCTACGGGTCTGGAACTTCACCATGTGAAAGGTCTCCCAAAAGTAGATGAATGAGTTATTTGATAAAAAATTGGATATCTGCAATACTTTTATAGATAATTAGCATTTACTCATTTTGGGTAGGTGAATAATTAGCTACAGGTCTGAAACTTCACCAAGTGAAAGGTCTCCCAAAAGTAGGTGAAGGAGTTATTTGACAAAAATTGGCTATCTGGAATACTTTTAGAGATAATTTGCATTAACTCATTTTCAGTAGGTGAGTAATTACCTACGGGTCTGAAACTTCACCAAGTGAAAGCTCTCCCAAAAGTAGGTGAAGGAGTTATTTGACAAAAATTGGCTATCTGCAATACTTTTAGAGATAATTTACATTGAAAT
This sequence comes from Sabellastarte sp. h YS-2021, assembly GCA_964017235.1. Classification (NCBI taxonomy): domain Eukaryota; kingdom Metazoa; phylum Annelida; class Polychaeta; order Sabellida; family Sabellidae; genus Sabellastarte; species Sabellastarte sp. h YS-2021. The sequence goes on along the minus strand of OZ024928.1, from coordinate 153,810,506 downwards.
TTACATGCATACAACAACATATAAACTTCCAACAGTCACCACATACCATACAGATCGCCTAAATCATAGTATGTAGTTGAAGTTCTCACAAATTGCCAGTTATTGCCACCGTTGAATGCTGTATCTAGACAAACATCCAACACCCACACAGGTGACACAAATATTGGAAGTGTCATCAGCATATTGTGTAACTCCAAGTCTGAATGAAGTCAACAATTCTGCCTAATATAAATACAGATAGTATGACAGATATACAGCTGCAAATGCATACTAAAGTATCAATATAAGTATCACGCATATACTTATAAGATAACAAACTGTAGAACACAATATCAAAGTCTGACCACAAGCAAACCAAGCAGGTGAGACTGAAAATTGGTAAAAAAATTATGGTTTCCAGTAACATGCATATAAAAATTCATATACAGAAACACTATCCTAAAACCTAAAGATTCTTGCTTTGACTCGCTGCTGTTGAGAGTCAGAATTTGACTTCTCCTCAGTCAAAATGATAGTCTGCCCACAGCAAGATAAGATAGTTGACCTGAAAATATCTGCTGTAAAGCCTTCCTAACTAGGCACAGACAAGACATAATAATTCCTCATTGAATCCTTTGTCCCAAGTAAAAGTATTTCAAAACCTCACAAGACAAAGAGATCTATCTTGAGTAAAACTGCTGTCCCAGTGATTGAGAGCTGGCATATCGACCGGCTTAACTGAAGTAGGCCCATCCGAAGCCAACTGAATCTTGGCTAATAAATGGCCAGAGCCACTTGTGAGCAATACTCATTCAAAGTAAGGGAAGACAAAGCCAACGAGAATACCCTTCTTCCTTTGCCTAATGCCAAAGTCAAAAGAAAGACTGTCTTGAAAGTTAATAAACTCCAAGAAATCTTCCCCAAAGGCTCAAAAGGCTGTCTGGTGAGACCAAACAAGACCAGAGACAAAAGGAAAAGAAGGCTTAACCTATTGGCTACTGGATTGTCTCTATAGAAATATGTCAACAATCTATACAGCTGAAGAGTTCTAGAGACTTATTCCCCTTCAAGGAAAGCAATCTACCATTGTTATTCTGTAACCAGCAATAGTAGATGGCTTAAGATTTCTTTCCTTAAAGAAATAATGAAGGAAATTTGCTACATCTAGAAAAGTAGTATCTGAGAAGTTCACCACAAAGAAGCCTCAGATGTGCATAGATTTACCAGGTCCCACAACCAAGAACATCCACCATGACCATCATGATTCAATCATGATGAATCTGCAACTGAAGGTGGTCATCTTCTAAATCACCTGAAGAATCTTTGGCTATCCTGGTGCAATCATGATGATTCTGCACCTGTAGGTGATCATCTTGAGTCACCTGAGGAATGAGAGCCACTGGAACAAACACAAAGCTGTCCAGATCCTCCCAAGAAATGAGTAATGCACCTGTTCCCCAAGCCCCACAGTCTAAGAAAGGAAACACATACACTGGAAGCTTAAGATTCAGGTTGTTGGATACCAATGGCATAATGATTGAACTCACCAGCAAGGGAAGCCTTAAAAGGAACCTTTGTGGAACAGATCCACCAGATCCCAAAAATAAGACATCCCTAGCCACTCTGATGCCATCCAGATGATTCTGCACCTAAATCTTGGAGTAGCCCTTCTTAATAGGTACAAAAAGAATTTTCTTGCCTTTCCTGAGATCTTTGACTTATCCAGATAACCTCTCAAGGCTCTCCCTGGACAAAGAAACCTATCTTGACCAAAGCAAGATCTAAAGAAGGTTCCAAAGCAGGAATGACTACAGGTTGCAAACCAAAGGAGCCTTAGAAGCCAAATGATTCACCTGCATCACCTGAAGAATCAAGGTCACAGGACCAAACAAACTGTCCAGTCCATCCCAAGAAAAGTTGAAAAAGACAAGCTTGTGGTTCAAACTAGTTGCAAAACAAATCCATCATTGGTGATTGTAATCAAAGACAGATTTGATTGAACACCTGAATCAGAATAGAAGATTCAAAAGTCATCCAAAAACACATTCAATTTGAATCATCTTGACTCTCATGAACAAAGAATTTGTTGGAATATTGTATACCCTGGGAAGTGATATGCCTGAATCTGAACCCATGGCATTCGTCCAAAGAATGATTCTTCAGATAAGGAAACACATTCCTGAAAGCGGGTACCTCCCTACCTGTTCAGATAGGAAACCACTGAAGAAATATCTGGGGAAATCAACAGATTCAGAATCCGAATCAGACCTCCAAATGATTCTAAAGGTAGTAACCCTGTTAATGTGGAGTCTTGACCCCTCATGATACAACAGACCACTGGCTGTTTGATGCCATAATTGTGCATCCCAACCCTTAAAGAAAGCATCTAATAACAGAAGGAGATTGTGCTCCTTCTGATGAAGAAAAGGAAGCTCCTGCAAATTGAAAAGTCGTTCCACCACTGAAGATGGAACCTGAGAACAGAAAAACTGGTACATTATCTGTGTATTATGTGTGGTATCTGTGGTACATTAGCAGATAGCCTTGGGGTTACCTGATAAACAAATAACCCAATGGCACTGTTTTCTCCTATGAAGCCATACCGCCACCAAAGAAATGGCTTCCTTAGAAACCATTAGCCGGAGAAGATGCTTTGCTATGAGTAAAGATGTACCCTAAGGTGGAATCTGCAATCCAAACTAAAAATCCTGGTTTTTTTTTTTTTTTTTTTTTTATAAGCTGGTGACACCCAATGCCTTCTACTGCAGCCATCAGGTTCACTATCCGTTGATGCCATAGAAAAGTCGAAAATAAACCATTTCCAAGAGCAAAGCAATGAAATGGTCTATACTGGTAAAGCATGATGCGTTCTTATAGATGCCACATTCTCACCATGGACTAACATAGCAAACAGGCAGTGAACCGGTGTGAATTGTCATCAACAGGGAAGTGAAGATAAGAATTGCGTGAATCCGGCTACGAAAGAATGCAACTGTAAGAAACGAGTGGACACACCCATTCACTTACTAGTAACAATTAATTGCGAAAATCCCAACTATGCGAAATTAAGGTACATGTAAAGGTTTATTACCTGACCTCAACTATTAGTGGTAGCCATCTCTTCCCAGCTTATCACAACCGATAAAGTGTAAAATTGTAGGGATATCACCATCTCACTGGTATTATCGCCCTTTTGTCGATCATTCCATACACAGCTTTATGCAAACTGATATCTCCCGCATTTTATTCATTTATTCTTAAAACACATGTCCACAACTGCTTTAGGAACATGAATAAGTACTCCTTCCTGCTATTGTTGCTTCTGTGAAAGGTAAAGTATGGTTGAAAAAATTATCCTCTTACTATGTTGAGATGTAAGGTGTAGAATATCTGCCACTACTGGAGAAACATTCCTCCTAAAGATTACTCCTAACCCCTCTAAGTCTTACAGAGGAGGAGAGTTTTGTAACAGTGTTGGAGGATTAATTATCATAATGGGAACAAAAAACTGCCCTGGGGCCCATCTGTAACCATGTGTAGGAGTTTGCTCCTTCCCAGACAGAAGAAACATTATACAACCAAGATCACAAAATGAAGTTTTCCTGAGACATCTGCCAAGAGTACAGCAGGAGAAAACCTCATTAAGAGTGAAAAATGCACTTTTATTCTACCAAAATCATCTAAGAGATAAGATAGAGAAAAGTAAGACTTGTAACACTCCTGATGAGTAACAAGTTGAAGAACTGGTCAACGCACTGTCCAAAAAACATCCAGGATCATTGAAGACTGTAATTGAAAATACTGTACACAGTCCAAGGTAGTACTGGATATTCTATGAGATTCCTGTTAATCCTTAAATTCTTGAAGACCTCCTGACAGAGGTACTGCTAGATAACTCCAAATTATTAAATTCCAAGATTTGACATGATTATGCTGCAAGAAACACAGAGAACCTGTATTGTTGAACAAAATCTGACAATGGGTACATATAGGTCTCATGTACCGGTGCCGGTTGCCAGTAGAAACCCTACATAACCCGCAGAATGAGAGAGCTAATTTGTGAGATGAAACACAACTCCGGTCATCTGACAACCCGATTCCAGACCTTTTGGGAGGTATGGAAACTCGATTGTCTTCGGATGACGTCATGCAGGTATTTTCCTCCGTGCAAACGTTCCGACTGAACTTCACCGGATAAGTTAATCGCAGTGACAGTTCAGACGTGTACTCGGAACTTCTCCACAATGATGCCTCCTGTTGTGAAAAAAGATGTCTGCCTCCATGGGGAATTCCTTCTTGACGTCCTGTTCGACTGAGAAGTACGAAGTGAAAAATAGCCTCCAAACGCCTGGTTGTTAGAACCCGACGAATGATCAGGTTTATATCAATCGAATTATTTCTGTCATGGCGACTCCCTTGGTTGCCTAGCAACCTGTAAACTGTCCCTGCCGGAGCTACTAGACTGCCGACAGTTTCAGTGTTTTATTGTAAATCTTCAATCTCGTGAAAAAACAGAATTGATAAAAGAACTTGTCCCATCCTCATGTAACACGAGCCTTTTGAAGAATAAGAAGAAATGTGAATTGAAGAGTCGTCTTCATCCAACAACGAAACATCAATACCGCCATTTTACAAATAGTGGTCATCAATCCCCATAAAATGGCCACAAAAACACAATTCCTCTGTGCTATTTTCCTTAATTTTGTCCTGAGAAGACATTGTATACACATTATAATGTCTTATCACAGAACTCCAAAAACGCACCAGAAGTCCAAAAAACTTAATAAAATGAGAATTGAAAATCAACATCCACACTCTAGGATGGCCAACAAAAATAATGAAGGTTGTTTACTAGCGTGGTCACATGACCACTAGGGGGACATGCTAGTTCACACTCACTCACTGGCCTCTTAAGGTTTCTTAAAACGTTTCTCAACGTTGGCCAGTGAGTTGGATGGCACCAACATATAGCAATGGTCAGGAAATGGTAAGTGTATTTTTCGCAATAAAAATCAAAACAAATCCAACGCCACGTTGGCTGTTCCATCAATACCACATACATAGTGATATCTATTGTAAAAATATAGGCTATTTGTTACTCTATTTTCATAGAATCTGTAAAGAAATATTGGGAGATTGTCATTGTAGATGCTTTCACTTTGTTGTAAGCTTTAAAACGATATGCTATTTATTAAAATCAAGCAAAAAATAACAATTTTATAAATATTTTAACCACGAGTCGTTTGTTTACAATTGTACGCGAAGGGACCATGTACGAGATTTCAACAGCGTGCTTTATTTACCGTTCTATATTCGCCGTTCAAGCATTGCGCAAAAGACGTGTCCAAGGTCACTGCGCAGCGTACCATTTTAGAATATAATTTGGTGGAAACTGATATAGTCTGAGACATTTAGAATTTTGCCACGTTTATGTGTTGAAGTAAAATAATTTCTATCAGTGAAAGTAAAAGTTGCAAAGTTTACTGAATTAGTTTGAAAAGTTAATGGATTTACATTGAATTAAAGTAACTTGGTAAAATATAATTTAAACTTTTTGAAAACTTATTACTTTGATATTTTGTATGTATTACTAACCTAGTTAGAATCGTACATGCTTTTGAATAATTAAGCCCAAATCAAAATTCTGATTTAAATTTATTTTAAACTGTTTGATTTGATTTTGTTATTTAAGTTTGTAGTCAAGTTGTTCAGCGATTTCAGATCATCTGTTCAACAAAATACAGTATTTCTCTTACAGGTACTTGTGAATTAGTATTGAAAATTTATTTCATCAAAATTTATTTACTTCTACAATATATTTGATATAGTGAATAATATTACTTTTAGATATTAATAAATTGCATGTTGCATCTTGGAAAAAATATTAGGAAAATTCCAGACATATTTTCAGATATTTGCATGAAAATTAATTTTTGAATTACAGATTCAGTACATTCAAATTTAGTACATATTAGCTATTTTAACAATTAACAATTACACATTTTGATCTAAATCTGAAATTTTTTGTTATTGCGTTTCAATAGACAAAATGGCTGCCAAGCCATTACACATTGAACATACCAGTAGGGAAGACTTATTACAAGTCCCAGGTATTGGTGTGGAAAGGGTTAAGGTAATATTAGCCCGTAGAAAAGCATTAGGTGGAACCATGACCGAATTGGAATTTCTGGAACTTGGTTTTCCATCAAGTTGTACTCAGAAAATTCTGGATGAACATTACATTCGATTTTCTGAACAAGTTGTAGGTTTGGATAAGTCAAGTCTGTTATCGGTACAGTCTAGCGCCGATTTTGGATACCAGACTGATACAGTTAATACTGTATCGCACGGAAAGACTGAATTTGATATTTGCGACGCTAAATCGACTTTGTTGCAATCAGATGTTGGAACTGATACAAAACCTACCGCGTTTCACGACGAAAAACCCATCGGAGCACCCAATGAACTCGTAACGGTTAGTACTTTGCTTGTTTTTGAAAGTCGTATTATTAAGGAATTTAGATTAGTAACTTCATCGCTTTCAGATAAGATCGATGGTATGAAATCAAGTCTCGATGAAGTCACGTCAACAGTTACGACTTTAGAAGATGCGCAAAAAACAACTCAATCAGACTTAGAACAATTGCGAAAACATGTAACTGATGAGATTCCGAAACAACAGGAAAAATATGAACAAAATGTTGACAGGGTGGAAAGTAGTATGAATGTGTTAAAGAGAGATGTTTGCGATTTACGTTCGGAAGTATCGCAGGCTTCAGAAGGATTCAGCAGACACTGCGCATGAAAATTGCAAATCCGAATTCAATGCCAAAATTGAGGGTGTCAACCACACCATTAGCGATATCAAATCCAGTGTTGCTGAAAATCGAGCTGAACTTGAAGACCATAAAAACAAAGTTGAAAATGACATGGTCACGGTTAAAACCATGGTTCGAGAAAAAACCAGCAAAGTGAACCAAAGCATCGATAAAGTTAGATCCGATACTTACCAACACAGCACTGAATCATTGATCAATTTTAGTAATTGTCAACAACAGATTAGTGCATGTGAAGGAGAAATTGCGCTTATTCGTGAAAATTTCCAATCAAGCCAACAGAGTATTAGAGGGGATGTCGCAAAGGTGTCTGACAGTGACGCTCAACTCCGTGTCAGAGTGCCACGAGAGTTGACAGTCGTCCATAAGAGGATACACGAGACGTGCCAGCCCATGCAGGGTGACATCGTACAACTTAAACAACAAGTTGGAACCATGACTTGCAGTGTTGAAAGTTTGCAGTCTGAAGGACACAGTCATCAGGAACAGCTGGAAACATTAGCTTCTGATGTTCGACAGTTGAAGACTGCAATGACACAACCTGCACAATCTGCTCAGACTGAAGAGAAGGAACAAGTTTGCCAAGTACTTGATGCATCTGTGCATGAAATATCTGAACTGAAGTCTTAGAAGGAGTCATTCCTTGTCAGATATCTCAGGGAAGATGAAGAGCAAAACAGACGCATCAGGGACATGCAGGAAGAAGGAGATCATCTCTTAGTCAAGGCTCAGGCCATGAAGGAGCAGAATCTGTCTTTCATGAACGACTACTTCAAAAGCCGTTCTGGAATTCTTAAAAGGAGAATAGAAGACAGTATAAATAGCATGAAATGTAATTTTGATGAGGATTACATCATGCCTTCAGGTTGGGAAAAAGACCTGGAGTGGACAGGATTAGATCTGTTGGAACCACATAATTATGCCTCTCTTGTTACACATAATTTGAATGTACCCAATACCGAAACTTATTGCAAGGAACCAGCTGTAACGGCCATGGGTTCTAACTGCAGGGATTCGGTGTCCAACAAATCTGAACCTAAAGTTCTGCAGTTCACTTTCCAAAAACATTGCAGGTCATCAACACCTGTTCAATCTAACCGGTACAGAGCATTAGATAATATCACGCACACTATAAACTCCAAAACACTGGATGGTCGTTATATTGGGGGTAAAGGTGTAAACCAGCAGACACCAACCCAATACAAATCAAGGCCAAAACAATACCAGGTGAAGTATCATTCGCCTAGGATCCCTAACAGAAATGTGGAGTCTGATGACTGTAGGAGTGATCAATCTAGTGATCAGGAACGAGTGTACATCTCGCAGGGTCCATCAGAATCTGATGAACGGGTCTCATCTGGAAGAAGGCCGGTACACAGAAGTAGGAATTTGAGGTTGCCAAAGATGTCTTTTGATGGAACTTACTGGCGAGGTTTTGTCAGTCAATTCGAAGCTTATGCAAGAAGAATGCAATGGACAGAGCTCGATAAAGCTGACGCCTTCGCCATGTGTCTCAGAAAAGAAGCGGCAGAATACTTTAGTGTTCTCCCAGAGACAGTCAAAGACACTTTTGATGGCATAAAACTGAAATTTGAGCAGTTCTTTGAAAGAAATGATTCTCCATCAACCATAAGATGGGAGATTCTTTCAACTGAACAACGTGAGGATGAAAATCTGGAGAAGTATCTTGCTCGCTTACAGAAGTTGATCTTGAGTGCCTATCCAGATTCCAAACAGATGGAATTGCATAGTTCCTTATTTATTGAGGCATTCCTGAAAGGTTGTCGTGACAAAGCCGCCGCTGTTGCAGCAGGTGTGAAACGTCCTTCAACTTTGGAAGAAGCTTACAGTTGTGTAAAGACTGAACAGCAAGTGAAGAAAGCTATCCTTGGCAAGAAAGGCTCTGTCAGGAAAGTCAAGCCTTTGCAACCAATGGTTTACAGCGACTCTGATGTTTCAGAAACTAGTTCAGTTGATGAGCCATCAGTGAGAACCTTCACTGCTAAAAGGAAGGTCCATGAGAAGCCGAGGGTGTCAACCACCACAGCCTCAGAAACCGAAATCAAAGACCTAACCAAATCTATCACACAACTCATAGAAGTCATGTCTAAGCAACAGAGCCCTCAGAGGAGTGGTCCATATTCCCCAAGCAGGAACCCCGGATGTTATGAATGTGGGGATCCAGGCCACTTTGTACGTGATTGTCCCAGAAGGAAGCGTTTCTCATCACCAGGGAGTCCCAGATACAACTATACTCCCAGGTGGCAGACTTCCCAAAGGCAGGACTATGATCGATCCTATAACATGGATTGGCGTTATAGACAGGATCAAAGGGACAAAGATAGTCCAAATTCTAGATCCAGACAATCTAGGGGATTAGAGAGACAGGAGCATACATCAGATGAGTCTCCTAGGAGATCCCCAGGTTCAAATTATAAAACTGTCAGGAGTCCACCACCACCAAAAAATGTGGCAGGTGGGAAACAACAAGTCCATTTTACGCCTTTAAACTACTGAGAAGGGGTGATCGTGAAGTCACTGCTTTACCCCTGAATGAGTGTAAAGGTGGACAGTCTTACGCATGTCAACAGCTGCAAAAAACAAATTATAACTAGAGGATCGCTCGCAAAAAAAAAAGAAAATGTTTTTGCATAGCAAAAACAAAGCGTCCCGAAAAGGATATAAAGGTGAGTGCTAAAGTATTAAGAAAATGCTTCGTTTCTAGCCTTATACTGTTGTGGCAACCAAAGTCAGCGCAGTCTGCTCTATCTAGCACGGTTTTCAAGATATAAGCATTTTTGTGTTTTGCAAAAAATAAAAAAATTAAAAATGTCCGCTATATTTGGCGAGACAAAAATATTTTGAAAATTGGCATGACTACTCTGCAGAGATACCCAGCAGGTCCACAATTTTGTTGAGTTCGCTCCATATAGCACGGTTTTCAAGATATAAGCATTTTTGTGTTTTGCAAAAACTTTGAAAATTCAAAATGGCCACCATTTTTGGGGAGACAAAAATTTTTGTGAAGACCACTGCCATGGTATATATCTCCCGCCGAGCATTAAAGCACAAGAAATAGCTTTTCCGAGATATTCACAATTTTTCATTTTCGTGTGTGAAAGCTCTCCCAAAAGTAGGTGAATGAGTTATTTGAGAAAAATTGACTATCTGCAATACTTTTAGAGATAATTCGCATTTACTCATTTTGAGTAGGTGAGTAATTAGCTATGGGTCTGAAACTTCACCATGTGAAAGCTCTCCCACAAGTAGATGAATGAGTATTTGATAAAAATTGGGTATCCGCAATACTTTTACAGATAATTAGCATTTACTCATTTTGAGTAGGTGAATAAATAGCTATGGGTCTGAAACTTCACAGAGTGAAAGCTCTGCCAAAAGTAGGTGAATGAGTTATTTGAGAAAAATTGGCTATCTGCAATACTTTTAGAGATAATTCGCATTTACTCATTTTGAGTAGGTGAGTAATTAGCTATGGGTCTGAAACTTCACCAAGTGAAAGCTCTCCCAAAAGTAGGTGAATGAGTTATTTGAGAAAAATTGGCTATCTGCAATACTTTTAGAGATAATTCGCATTTACTCATTTTGAGTAGACGAGTAATTAGCTATGGGTCTGAAACTTCACCAAGTGAAAGCTCTCCCAAAAGTAGGTGAATGATTAATTTGAGAAAAATTGGCTATCTGCAATACTTTTAGAGATAATTCGCATTTACTCATTTTGAGTAGGTGAGTAATTAGCTATGGGTCTGAAACTTCACCAAGTGAAAGCTCTCCCAAAAGTAGGTGAATGAGTTATTTGAGAAAAATTGGCTATCTGCAATACTTTTAGAGATAATTCACATTTACTCATTTTGAGTAGGTGAGTAATTAGCTATGGGTCTGAAACTTCACAGAGTGAAAGCTCTCCCAAAAGTAGGTGAATGAGTTATTTGAGAAAAATTGGCTATCTGCAATACTTTTAGAGATAATTCGCATTTACTCATTTTGAGTAGGTGAGTAATTAGCTATGGGTCTGAAACTTCACCAAGTGAAAGCTCTCCCAAAAGTAGGTGAATGAGTTATTTGAGAAAAATTGGCTATCTGCAATACTTTTAGAGATAATTCGCATTTACTCATTTTGAGTAGGTGAATAATTAGCCATGGGTCTGAAACTTCACCAAGTAAAAGCTCTTTGGGATAGCTGCTCTGCAGAGATACCCTGAAGATAAAAAATTTCGTCGAAATCGCTCTATGTAGCACGGTTTTTGAAATATTAGCATTTTTGTGTTTTGCAATTTCTGCGCAAATATTCGAAAATTCAAAATGGCCGCCATTTTTGGCAAGATAAAATTTTTTTGAAAATTGGCATGGCTACTCTGCAGAGATACCCTGTGGGTCAAAAATTTCGTCGAAATCGCTCTATCTAGCACGGTTTTCGAGATATAAGCATTTTTGTGTTTTGCAATTTTGCGAAAAATTCGAAAATTCAAAATGGCCGCCATTTTTTGCGAGAAATTTTTTGTTTGAAAATTGGCATGGCTACTCTGCAGAGATACCCTGTGGGTCAAAAATTTCGTCGAAATCGCTCTATCTAGCAGGGTTTTTGAGATATAAGCATTTTTATGTTTTGCAATTTTTGCAAAAAATTCGAAAATTCAAAATGGCCGCCATTTTTGGCGAGACAAAATTTTTTTGAAAATTGGCATGGCTACTCTGCAGATATACCCTGTGGGTCAAAAATTTCGTCGAAATCGCTCTATCTAGCAGGGTTTTCGAGATATAAGCATTTTTATGTTTTGCAATTTTTGCGAAAAATTCGAAAATTCAAAATGGCCGCCATTTTTGGCGAGAAAATTTTTTTTTCAAAATTGGGATAACTACTCTGCAGAGATACCCTGCGGGTCAAAAATTTCGTTGAAATCGCTCTATCTAGCATGGTTTTCGAGATATAAGCATTTTTGTGTTTTGCAATTTTTGCGAAAATTTCGAAAATTCAAAATGGCCGCCATTTTGGGTGAGACAAAATTTTTTTGAAAATTGGGAAAACTACTCCGCAGAGATACCCTGTGGGTAAAAAATTTCGTCGAAATCGCTCTATCTAGCACGGTTTTCGAGATATAAGCATTTTTGTGTTTTCCTTATTTGGAAAATTCGTAATGATTAATTAATTATTAATTACTCGGCCATTTCTTGACCAATCAATGCCAAAATCTAATGATTTCCAGATTTTAATAGAATGAATGTATTTGCCAAGTTTCAGGTGAATTGATAAAATTCCTTTCAAGTTATCATCCAGACAAGCTTCCCCATCGAAAAAAGACATTTTTGGTCATGTGACCTCTCTGATTGGTTGAAATGTCACTGCAGCATATTCAAAAAAATTCCCCAAGGCTACTGCCTAAACCTGCCAAATTTGAAAAGAATCCGCCTAACGGTTACAGAGTTATAAGGAAAACAAAATGCGCAGCCGGCGGAGCCTGAAGCTCTCCCATACACAAACAAGCGTCCCTTGCGGGACGCTTAATAATTTGTGTGCCTTAATTCCATGTACAGTTGATGGTGTTCACACCACAGCTTTATTGGATACAGGTGCCGATGTTTGCTTAATGAGCTTTGATGTGTATGAAAAATTACCCAACAAACCTCTCCTAACTAAAAAATACAAGTTATCAGGAATAAGTGATAGCATGGATTTGTATGGCTGGTTGATAGAAGATGTGCCAATCTCTTTCAATAGTCAGCCTTCCATGAAATGGAAGATGTTGGTGGCAGCAATTAAAGACCCTATAATTATTGGAATAGATTTTCTGTGCAACTTTGGCGCAGTTTTGAATTTCAATAAATACACGTTCACTCTCAATAAAGTTGAACAAGATATGACACATTTAAAAACACCAGATGGTGATGAATTTAACACTCATAAGATCATTCTTGATCAGAAAATTCATATCCCATCAAATACTGTGTTAAGAATAATGGTTAAAAGTGAAATGCCATTGAACACAGACATGGTTGTTATATCAAGTGGTTCTAATAAAGGAGCTTTATTGCCCAATCTTCTGGTGAGAACCGCTGAATCCGTACCAATTCAGTTAGTGAATGACACTGACAGAAACATAGTTCTTCGTCAAGGTCATGTGTTAGGATATGCGATTCCTCCAGATGCAATATTGGATGATGAAACAATTCACATTAAAAAACTGGAAAGTCATCAACAACTCCCAGAGCACCTGCAAGGATTATTAGAGAGGTCAATGAAAGGGTTAGGCAAAGATAAGGCGAATCGGGTCAAAGATTTGCTTATCCAATACCAAGATATTTTCTCAAAAGGGGGCCATGATCTTGGTTGCTTCACTGAAATTAAGCATGTCATAGATACTGGAGAGGAGAGGCCGGTCAAGCAGCCAATGCGACGGACTCCGTTAGGGTTCGAAAATGAGGAAGAGGAAAACCTCAAACTCATGTTGGATACAGGTAGGGATGGGTCGGTAGGTCCGGTATCTCGGTGTCGAGAGCATTTTACTGAAATACCGTGATGAGATTTTACAACCGCCACTTCGCTTGTCAGCACATATAATGGAAGGAAGAGTTAAAATATCAGAAACATACCCAAAATCTGAAGAAATTATAAGCTTTTATCCCATATTTTCGTCCATTTACAGACTTTTATAGTGCACTAAGCGTTACGTTGAGCAGAACTGCCATGTTTTGGTTACGACACTTTATAACCTCAATTTCGCTTGTCAACTCATATAAATAAAGGAAAACTTAAAATATTAGAAAGAAACCAGAAATATGAAGACATTATACGTTTTTATCACATATTTTGTCCATTTATGAGCTTTTATTGCGATGTCGTTGAGAGAACGTCCATGTTTGTTTGGGGTGAACTAAAACGCGGAGTCCCGAATTCGGTACGGTTTTGCATTAGCGACATCCCGATCTACATATTTTTCATACCGACCCATCCCTAGATACAGGAGTCATTACTGAGTCATCCTCAGACTGGGCCTCTGCTCCAGTTCTGGTTAGGAAAAAAGATGGCACCGTAAGATACTGTATTGATTATAGGTGTCTTAATTCCAAAACCAAAAAAGATTTGTTTCCATTACCATCTATCTCTCAATGCATGGATCAACTCTCTGGAAACCAGTATTTTTCAACGTTGGATATGGCCAGCGGATACTGGCAAATCGAAATAGACGAAAAAGATAGGCATAAAACCGCATTTATTACAAAGTTTGGGTTATTCGAACATAAGCGAATGGCTTTTGGACTTTGTAATGCGCCTGCAACATTTCAGAGAGTAATTCAGTTTGTGTTGCATGGGTTAACTTGGGATAAGGTACTCGCTTATATTGATGATGTAATTATTCTTGGGAAAAACTTTGAAGATCATCTAAAAAACCTCCAATTAACCTTTGAGAGATTTAGGAAACATAACCTTAAGTTAAAACCGAAAAAGTGTAGTTTGTTTCATACACAAACTTTATTTCTCGGTAGAGTCGTTAGTTCTGATGGAGTATCAGTAAATCCGGAGAATGTGCAGCGTGTGAAATCATGGCCTGTACCGAAATCGGTAAAAGAAGTTGAACAATTCTTAGGTTTTGTGAACTACCATCGGGAACACATACAAGATTTTGCTAAACTAACGTCCGTGTTATATAAGTTAACCGGTAGTCGTGCAACTTTCTACTGGGGTGAACCGGAACAAGAAGTTTTCGATCAGCTGAAAGAGAAAATGATCTCTGCACCGATATTAGGTTATCCAAATTCGGAAGATACCTTTGTTTTAGATACCGATGCTTCAAATTATTCTATTGGAGCAGTGCTATCACAAATTCAAGATGGACACGAACGAGTTATCTGTTATGGTAGCTATGTCTTAACCCCGGAACAACGGAAATATTGTGTTACCCGGAAGGAATTATTAGCCGTAGTTAGGTTCACAAGACAGTTCAGGCATTACCTTTTAGGTCGTAAATTTCTGTTAAGAACTGATCACAACAGTCTAACTTGGCTGCTCAGATTCAAATATATCGAGGGACAGTTAGCCCGTTAGTTAAAAGAACTCAGTCAGCTTGATATGACTGTAGTACATCGCCCCGGAATCAAACATGGGAATGCAGATGGAATGTCGAGAATTCCTGACGACTATTCATTCTGTGATTGCTATAAAGCCGGGTCGGAAGTGTCCCAGTTGCCATGTAAAGGTTGTAAGTACTGTGCGAGAGCTCATAATCAATGGTCTCGATTTAATGAGGATGTTGACGATGTAGTTCCGTTAGCAATCAAAACTCTTGTGTCGAATGGACCGAATGAATCTCCAAACAGTTGGTTGTCTGGTTATACCCATCAAGAATTGCAGGAAGCCCAATTGGCTGATTCCAGTTTGAATAAATTAATTCATTGGGTTAGTAATGACATTGAACCTGAACAAAATGAACTTTTTCTTTGTAGCCCGGATGTTAAATACTTTTATAGAAACAAAACACACCTTTCATTTCAAAATGGTCTTTTATATTATCACTGGAAGGATCAATTAGGGGGTAAATTGTTACTGGTAATTCCGGAATGTTTGAAAGAGAAAGTAATGTCACTCAACCATGACATACCTTTAACTGGACACATGGGTATTGCTAAAACCATTGCTCGCATAAAAAGCCACTATACATGGTATAAGTTAACTGATGATGTCGAGCAATTTATTAAGTCTTGTAGTGCTTGTAACCAGAACAAGAAGGCCACTGTGAAACCAAAGGCTCCATTAGGACAGTACCATGCAGGAGCACCGCTTGAGCGTGTGCATATTGATATTCTTGGACCATTTACGCCAAGTAGAAAAGGTAATCAATATGTTCTTGTTATTGTAGATCAGTTTACCAAGTGGTTGGAATGTTTTCCACTTCCTCGCCAAGGGGCTGAAGAGGTAGCAAAATGTGTGGTTGATGGGTTTATCTCAAGGTTTGGGTGTCCTTTGGAAATAGATACGGACCAGGGTAAAAATTTTGATGGAAAATTGTTTACTTCAGTGTGTAATCTATTACAAATTGTTAAAACTAGGACAACGCCGTATAGACCCCGTTCAAATGGACAGGTAGAACGATATAACAGGACAATACTGCAGTTAATTAGGTGTTTTTTACGTGGGAATCAACAAACGTGGGATGAACACCTACAGCAGTTAGCTGGAGCAATCCGTTCTACCATTAATCAGAATATTGGTTTCACTCCTAACTTAATGATGCTTGGTAGGGAAGTTATGCTACCGATTGATTTAATGATAGGGGGCCTAGAACAGAAGTATGACAGCGCTGCTGAATATGTAGTTAAATTAAAAACTATATTAAAACAAGTACATACTTTGGCTAGGGACACATTGGAGTCATCTCAAATGCGTCAAAAAAGGGATTATGACCTTAAACTCAAAACTCAATCTTATGAAGCCGGAGATTTAGTTTACACACTTGATTCCGCTAAAAAAGTTGGTCAAAGTCCAAAATTACAAAAGGTATGGAAGGGACCATTCTTAGTGGTAGAGGTCGTTTCTCCAGTGCTTTTCAGAATAGCAGACAGGAAGAAGACATATGTGTTACATCACGACAGGTTAAAACCATGCCTAGATCGGGATGTTCCACTTTGGCTGAGGAGAAAAAAGGAGCAGCTTATTACAAGGGCTGAATGAAGATAATGGTGAGCCTGATACAGAATCTCTCGGTTTAGATAAGTTATTCGAAGAATGTTCTGTAGATGGTAATGACTATATAAGCCCAGATGAATTAGAAAAATTAGAAGAAAACCCTTTGCCTGAAATCCACGACCCTTTAGAAAGTAATGCATGTTTTCCAGATCCCCTGCCACCGACCAGAGCAGGAAGAGAACGCAAGAGGCCCCAATACCTGGCAGATTACCAAACTTAAATAGTTGTTGCATGGTTCAGTTCAGGTTGTGGGATATTATAAGATACTAAACCATTCCTTGTGCATACAATGTGAAAACATGTTAAAGGGTTATCTTATTTCTTCCTTAATCTACAGATGCCGCGTGTACAGCGTTTTGTCCGAGGTAGGAGTCGTGGTGGCCACAATCGAAGAGGCGATTACCGGCCACCAAGGGACAGCCATGACAGGGATCAGCGTCGTCGGAGCGATGTCTATCCAGGTCAGGCTAGGAATTTTGAGGTAAGGTGGGAAAGAGGGGTTGCTGATCCTCGCCGGGAGGCAGATGGTCATCCAAGATACAGGCAAGTAACCTCCAACTATCATCGCCCACGAAGCGACGATGTTCAATCGAGTGAGGGTAGTCATCGCCAGTACAGCGATGGCAACAGGTCACAGGTGAGTGGCCCTTCACAAAGTAATTGGACCAGGTGGAACCGAAATTCTGGTGCTATTAGGGCGCCAGAAACAGTATCCACAATAAGACCTACAACAAATGTGCCAGCGATAGGTCAAACAAGTGAACCAAGGGTTGGGGCATCAACATCCACGGTAGGTCAAACGACACCAGCACAGGATGAAGCCGTAGTCTCTATGCTGCATCAGATATTTGATTTAGCGAGCATAGAGAAGATCAGAGAAAGAGTGTACCATCCTTCAAATAGGATGGAACCGTTTAACCAGGCTCTCCTGATGGAGCGTTGTCTCAGGGACATAGGTAGCAGGATGGCTCGACAGGGTTTGTCCGCGTCGGCACCATCAGCTTCCCTGGGAGCTCCAATACAGGTAACTCGAGCAGTGCCAGTACAACCGGCTGCATCCGCTACAATAGCAGTGGCACCGGTTCCAGCGGCTGTTCCAGTATCTCAATCTAGTGGGCAAACAGCACCGAGACAAATCTATGGTGTTGCCCAAGAAGAAGCTGAGTTTCGTCAGGCAAGGAGGGAGTATGCTACCTCTCAAAGGAAACCACAAGCTCTGCCCGCTAGACCTACACAAGCAAAAAGTGACTACACCATGGTGCAACCCGACAAATGGACTGTTGTGCGCTCCAAAAAGTCAAAAAAGATGCCCACAAGGTCAATGCCTGAGGAAAAACAAGTGCCCAGGAAGGAAGGCCACTCTTCATCAAGCACTGCCAAAATGCCAGTGAAAAGAAGGGCTCCAGAACCATTAAAGGAAGATGAAGTCCCCAGAAAACACAAAAGGAGGCCAACATGTTTCATGAAGGGTTGCGGGAAGCCTCAGTCCCACATGAGAAGACACGTCATAGGACGACATCTCCCTGAGGGATTCATGACATGGGTTGAAATGTCAAATGAGGTGAGAATGGAGTCCATTGTGAACTTTACAACCACGATCCAAAATCTCTTAGGGTGTAAAACTTTGGATGATTTGATCACGAAAATTCGCAAGGACCGGCTCTACCCTGACCCCAAAAAGATGATCATCGCTACCACTGACGAAGATCGCGGTCTGATGCGTGAATTTAACAGACGGGTGAAAAAAGAAGACTTAACAGTTACACCTGAAGTCAGTCCACCCAACTGCGTCGCGTCATTGGGCCACATTGGCTCACTGGCGCCTGGCAGCATTTGTCCTAAGCCAAATAGGTGAAGAGCGTGTTCAGGTGAAAAATCCCAACTTTGAGGTAAAAATAACTAGATTGGGAGAGAGCGCCTCTGAAACAACTGCCACATTGACGGTCAAGAAGGTGAGAGAGCCAACCCAGTCAAGTGACCGAAAAGTTGAATTTGTTGCTGGACAGAAGAACGTTCTCAAGAAAACCGTTCTAGCTCAAGTTCAGGAGGCAACTGCATCAGCTCAGAGTGCACCGACAGAAGAGCCAATGGAGCTTGATCTGGAAACAGAACAGAATGTGTCAGAAATTCCGGATGCAGATGAGCTTTGCAGACAGGTAGATGAGGTGTTAGCACAGAATCAACCATCAACCTCCACAAGTGCAACGTCACAGGTCACAGAAACATCTGTTTTAGCAATGCCTGAAAGTGAAGGACACACTCCACCACCAACTTTCCGTCCATATCAGCCCCCAGTGATGACCAGTACTGAAATCATCAACCAACTGCTAGACGGAACAATGTGCATGGATCGTTTCATGAGCGTTAGGGTGCGTGAGGAAAAATGGGAGGATCCACCTCAACCAACCTTCAAAGAAGTTTTGATCAAACCACCTCCAAAACCAATTTTACCACCGCGAATGGAAGACATTGGGGAAAGATATGGTGATCGCGAGTGGGAACAAAGAAAACAGAGGTTGTTGTCATGTGATGAATCGCAGAAAATTGGATTTGTCGACTCACACTTACATTTTGACAAAATCAGGGCAGTGGCAGGTTTTTCTGCTCTTCAATCTATCCTGAACAATGGGCCCATGCCACAGACACCTGTTCGCCTGCAACATGCTGTGTGTAACTTCTGCCATGGGGTACCAAGTCGGGAGGATATGGTTGTATACAAAAGGGATCACCGATTATCCTTCACTTACGGTGTACATCCAAAGGAAGCAAAGTATGTCTCTCAAAGACAACTTGACATGGTAAAGTCCGCCGTAGAAAAGGATCCCCGTTGCGTAGGAATCGGCGAGATGGGCATGGAGTACTCTGAAGGCTACTCAAAATTCAATGACCACCAAATACGGGTGCTGAAGGATCTACTCCGATTCTACGTTGACAAAAAATTATGGTCAAAAGTATTGGTGATCCACTGCCGTGAAGGTGACAATAAGTCAAGGGATGCCAGTGATATGTGTTTGGCCGTAATGTCATCTGTTCTGAAAGACGATGTGGCAAAAAATGCTAGAATCCACAGACACTGTTACAATGGAGGAGTCCGGGAAATGATCAAATGGAGGGACAGCTTTCCTAGTGTCATGTTTGGGTTCACCGCTCTGATACTGCGGCGAGAAAGACATATGGAAGTGGATGATGTCATCAAACAATTGCCGATGGAAAAGATACTCTTGGAAACGGATTCTCCATATTTGAAAGCTCCAGAGCATCTCTCCAATAGGTTCAACTCCCCATATGGCATTGAAGCTATAGCCAGAAGAGTTGCTGAATTGAAGGGTTTAGGCTTGGCGGAGGTTCTCACGAAGACGTCCGAGAACGCAGCCCGTCTCTACGGACTAAAATAAAGGAGCAATAGGTTGCATCGATAAGCATCCGATGCATTTAGGGTGGTCTGTGGTGACCTGAAAATGGTTGTCCTTGGCCTTTTTCAGAACAGGGTGGAATGTGGTGAAATCCGGTGTTTCGGCGCCGATGTTTAGTATCCACTATTCCCAACAACTAGGTCAGGGGTCAAGGACACAGAAGTGAGTTAGTCTGCCCTTTTCAAATATAGCGTCAGTCTAGCTCTAACAGCCAATGTGCATGGTCACAAATATAAAGTAAAATAGTTGCTAGCCTTTGCTGCTGATCTAGCAGTACAGGTTCATAATATAATCTGTGTATAAATATATTGTGAATATCTTGTCAAGTGTTTGCTGTGAAAGCCAAGTGACAGCGGACACAGTATTCCTGGTGAGTTTATACTTTAGAACAGCCAACATGTATACACAGATTAGCATAGCTCTCAGCCAATCAGATACACTGACACAAAGGTGTCACGTTAATATGCTAAGTAAAGTCCATTTCTCAAAAAAATAAAGGTGTAACATATAGACATGTTTAATAACTGGTTCTTAGCAATGCAAGTGGTTTTCGCTCATTTTCACCACAACCAAATGAAAGGTGGATAACTAGTTTTCCCTCTAAAACACTAGAAATTATGGACGCATTTATTTCTTGCTAAATTCGGTGTGATATACTGACATTTAAAGGTGGGCTATTAATCTGGAGATGAGGAATAGGGCTTAAGTTTCTCTCAACCCCCATGTCTCAGTCTGAGGTTCTACATTTTGTGAACAATGCAATGTATGTATAAGTACCATGCCAAGTAAGTCTCCATCTTCAGACATTCTTCATGGGAAATTATCCTCTGTGACATCAATTGATACTCTTTTGCTCACAGATAACACCAGATGGCCAATATGATCATCCAAGACTGAATGTACATTGTTGACAGAGTCTGCCATATGGACAGACTGCCACAGAAAGAAAACACTTCTAGCCAATAGTTTCCATGTCTGACAGCTGATGTCTGAATCTGAAACAAACCCTATTGGTTTGTGAGCAGCATAGGTAAAGTAAATATTGTAAATGTCCAACATTGTTTAAATAAATACCTGGTGCAGACACAACCTTGACCATCTTTTTCTTCACTATATGTATATTTTCTGGACATTTTTGTTCTTCTGGTTGTAATAGTGATGTGAGAATAACAAAACCCTGCATCATAAAACTTGTATTTTTGAAAATCTGGAAATGATCGCATGATGCAATCCTCAGTCCACTTATCTGCCACTTTGGTCTTGTGGGTAACGCAATGGCCCAGGAACACAGAAGAACTGGGTTTAATCCCAGGTACAGGGAGATGCATAGTGGCTGGGGTGATCACTCAAAAACAGAGGTCCTATGTTATTGTGTTCCACCCCAGTGATAGGCTAAAGAACCCCCTGGGATGTTGATAAGTGGTTACCCCCTGAGCCTCTGTCTTTGTCTTTCAGTTAGGGAAGTGTATATCAGTAGAGCTTGGGCTATACCTATTCACTCAGCATGTGTCAAACAGCGCTGCAGTGTAAAATAGAAAGATTGACACACTACTTTCCTATCAATTACTTCGCACAATAACACCCACAATACCACTAATTGCTTCCATCTCCTCAACTACCTGCACCTTATAGCTTGTGCAATCTGTGAGTTTTGACATTGTATTATTATAGGTGAAAAAGTAAAAACCTTAAGGCAATACTGTCCTCTACCACTGCAAATGCCAAAGGTTTGCTGAATGAATTATGTGAACACATATACTGTCTGAACACTCATGATTACATAAGCAAAAGGAGGACAACATACAGGGCTTTCTGTTATTTTATGCATTTCAGGTGTTTACATGTAAAAAGGTCCATATAAAGCATTATCTTCTGTTTCTTTCAGCTAATGTGTTCAATAAACTATCCACTTTTACTTCATGATGTAATCAACCTTCTGTTTACTGCTTTAATAATATATTTTTATATTTTAACTGGATGCATCAGTAATCAATTCAAATGGTGTTACTTAAGCAGCCTTTGTTGTATTAATTTAAATTTAATTAGCCACAACACCTTTTTGTGCGTCATATTATTTGTGTGACCATAAATAACTTTCATTTGTCCATTAAAGATACGCCATCAGTCCATCACTACTTGCCACTGTGGCCTAGCGGGTAACACACTCACCTAGGAACACAGAGGATGTGGGTTCAAATCCAGGTACAGGCAGATACAGAGTGGCCTGGATGACCAATTAAAATGGTGGTCCTCTTTTGTTGGGTCCTATCCCCAGTGACAGGCTAAAGAACCTCAAGGATGTTGATAAAAGGTCATTCTTGAACCTCTATCTTTTAGTTTGGGGAATGTCAGTAACTTGTGAGCCTGGGCTGTACTTGTGCAGTCAAACAGGTTAAATAATGCTTTGACTCCTGTAGTATATGGAGATATTATGCTCAGTATAAACATACAACACAACCTACCAGTACTTCAATAATTGTGACACTTTTTCTTATTTATGCGATTTTATTTATTCAAAATGAAGAGTGATGATTCTTTCATGCCACTTTTATTTATGCTAAATTTATATAAAGAATATCCCTTTGAATCACTTATCATCAAATAAATTCTGTGGCTGCAGACACAGTAATTGGTAGTCCAGCAAATCATACCTGAAATTATCACTGGTAAAAATGAGTGAAAATTACTGACATGGGCAATTGCATTAATTTGATTTTCACATGAAGATTAATACTCTAACCTTAGCTCAAATAGCTATAACTTCTTTACTTGTCCAATTGTGATAATTTTTTTCATATAAGCCAATCTTAACTTTAGCTAAACTGTACCCCTGAAACACCTAACAAATATATTTTAGCTGTTTTGAGTAGTCATATGAGACTAATGACTTCACGTAATTTACCTAATTTGTATGTGAGATTACAAGCAGAAGATTACATATACAGCTGTGTAGTGGGTTCTTGGGGCATATATTGGAATCCCATGAGAAAAATCAGAGATTAGATACAATGCAAATCTGCTGTTACTAGGAATACACCCATCAAAGGTCTGTGTCACACATCTCTGCATGAGCACACAGGCAAAAAGGGAACATCAAATTTGGCATAATTTTTTATTACTTTATATTTTCACATTTTTAAGTTTGAATGTTGTAGCTCAATGTAGTTCTAAATGTAGTTTTAATCTGAGATAACAACATAGCAGTCATGTAGCCATTAACCTTTATTATAAATGAAACTGATACATCATTACTCTCACTGGATCAATAAGAGCGCCCATTTTGGCTTGCAAACCCTTGCTTTTATTCAATTTGGTGCGACCACACCAACCTCCAAGGCAGATTTAAACCCAGAATTAGTGTATCTGAGAACTTACGCATATTTTACTATTTGTATCCAACAGAAGGATAAACAGTCCTATTTAGAAAGCCCCCAGTACCCATGTTAGGGCCAATAATAAGTAAGTTATAGGGACTTTTAACTTTGCTACCCTAATTTGATCACAAGGACACATCTAAAATCAACAAAAGATTTCCAGCACATGAATTCCTTTATTTTAGTTACACATCCCAAACCTACTGGACCAATAATAAGTGAGTTGTATAAGTCTGATTTATCTCATTTGCCCTTGAGGCAGGTGCATGACTTCCTACCAGGTTGTTGCACATTCCAAGTCTGCAGGTCCAAATATAAGCAAGTTATAAGTACCTTTAAATTTGGCTACCTTCATTTGATGAAGGAGGGGTCCACGGTCAAATGTATCCTAGCCCATTATTTCCTTTAAGTTGGTTTCACATCCCAATCCTGTAGTGCCATTGGATCAATTATAAATGAGGCGTAAGCACTTTTAAAGTTGGCTAGCCTTGTTTAACCTTCAAGGAGGGATCCAAAATCACATGTGACCACATCAAGAGATTCCCAGCCAATGATTTCCTGTAATCTGGTTTCACATCTCAAACTTGGCAGGACCAATAATAAGCGAGTGACCTCCACTCCTTAACCCCTTAAAGACCTTATCTGTCGACTAGCAGTTGACAGCAATGTGTATTCTACAGTACCATGTCTGACGGCTAGCAGTCGACACCTCCATATGACATTCTAGCTTTCCTTCAGTACTGTAGAATTAAACCTTCTTGGTATACTGAAATACGTTATTTAAAGTATTATGTACGAGGACGTTAAGGATCACAAAAAATGCTTGTGGTGTGTGTATTAGCAACTTAAACTGTCTGTAAACTAGTCATCCCGGATTTTCCTTCAGTATAGTATAATACTGCTCCATTGGTGGAGAAGGGGTTAAGGTTTAACCAAATTTGGCAAAATCTATTCACATCAAATGAATCACCATAGACCTCTGGTTGAGTCAGGTGGACACAATAAACACATACAGGCAGTTTGAATTATGCGTCAGAACTTAGTTTTATACAACATTTCCTATGGGTGGCAATCAGGCAGTTTGAAAGAATCAATCACTGAATGAATGATCTTGAGTAACAACAGCACAACAAAAACAACAGCAACTAAAGAGTTCACATTTATGCCAAAACTCCGCTATGTTCATACTGTTGAAAGAACAACACAAGAATTTCAGGTACGGTAGTATAAGCAAAGTACATGCCACTATGACACAGGCTAAAATGCCAAAACAGGCAAAATATAACACAGATATACTTTGAACTCTAGTAAAATATATATTGGATGTAACTTGCATGTAACATTGCATGTAAAAAGTAGCCCAGAAGCTTCTTATAACCACATTTTAATTCAGACTGTAATATATTTCAAAAGCTATCTGTGGACTGAACACATGACAAAAAATATCAAAGTACACAAATTTGCAAAAAACTGTTTGTGCAATGTCACTGACATTCTTTTAGAAAATTAATATCATGCATTGTAACATATATACACCCATCAGAGGTGAACGCCCATCTTACGTAAGTCAAGATATTTGAATACAGGTTCATTGCAATGATTCATTTCACAGACCACTGTTTTCTAACTTTTCTTCCAATTAAAAATTCAAAAATGATTAAAACTCTTTGGACATTTGATACATTGGGCATTGGGCGTTAAGGTTATATTGATAACAAAGTATCTGAGCTGTTTTATGGGCCTGTACCATAGAAAACAGTTATTACATAATATAAGGGGTGTAAGACAACCACTGCAACAAATTTGATTTAAAATTTCTTCCTCTTTCAAAATCTTTTTTCTTGGTGATGATGCAGGACACTTACCACTTTCACAGATAACTTATCAAGCAAACAGTTTTAAACAACATAACATTTCTCTCTCTATATATATAGCCAGTTATTTACACTATAAAATATCATGGGTAAAACTACGAAAAAAAAGGAACAAAGACACAAAACAGTTAAAATATATTAAAATACAGTAAAATGAGGTCTTATTACCAAAAACCAAGTGTACACCATAAATATTACTGCCATATACTTTTTTTCAGGAACACCAAACCAGCAGTACTTGTATAATCCAGCAGACAAACAGTGATGAAAATAAGGGTACGCGGACGCTTGGCTGGTGGATATTTGGCCGGTGACTTTTTTTGGAGGGGGGGAGGACAATTGGCCGGTGACTTTTTATATGTTATTTATTTGTGGTATTATCTGGTTTTATTATTTGGCCCAAATGAAAAAACTTGTGTTCATATTGCAAAAGGAGTTACAAATCTTATTTTTATATTGCTTCAAATAAAAGAAACTGTTTTTTTAAGCTATTTCATCATCATCATTTTCTTATCAAAAATGATGACTTTGAATAAACATGGTGTTATATAAATAAAAGAACTAAAAAGCCTTTGATTCCTACTCAGAATTGTAGAGATCTATTAAGTTTAGTCTCAGGTAACTGCTCAGGATTAAATATAAGAAACTAAAAGCCCTTTGATACCTGCTCAGGATAAAATATAATGTTCATAAAATAACTAAAAAGCCTTTGGTTCCTACTCAGAATTGCTGATTGCTTTTATGTTTAGTCTCTGATAACTGCTCAGGATTAAATATGATGTTCATAAAAGAACTAAAACGTCTTTGGTTCCTACTCAGAATTGCTGATGCTTATAAATGTCAATAAAAATGACAAAAAGGTCTTTTTTTTCTTGGAGAATATATAAAACTAGACCTACGCATCGGAGAACCGATGCAAATTTGTATCCACCATAAAGACAACTCACCAAAGCCAGTGAACCATCGTTTGACCTTGAAGGAGGGGCCCAAGGTCAAATCCGACCACACCAAAAGATTCCCTGCCCATGATTTCCTATAGGTTGGTTTACCATCCCAAACCTCTAGGACCAATAATAAGCAAGTTATAAACACTTTTAAGTTTGGCTATCCTCATTTGACCTTGAAGAAGGGGCCCAAGGTCAAATCCGACCAAACCAGAAGATTCCCAGCCCATGATTTCCTATATGTTGGTTTACCATCCCAAACCTCTAGGACCGATAACAAGTGAGTTATAAGCACCTTTAACTTGGCTATCCTCGTTTGACCATGAAGGAAGGGTCCAAGGTCAAATCTGACATCAGAAGATTCGCAGCTAGTGCAGTAACGATGCTACTCGACTTGGTCATAGTCGTTCATGAGTGTTAAAATTACAACGCATCAGTTCATACAATATAAAGATCGATTTTTCATCAAAACTTTTATAATACACCAAAATATTACTAACCTAATAAAATTTTATGATAAAATGCATTTTTAAAGAAAACAATCACATTTTTAAGTTGTCACAGCTTTCACAATGGCTGCTTCCCTCAATTTTTTAACCGCAAATATAAACTAGAGGATTGCTTGCAAAAAAAAAAAAGATAATGTTTTTGCACAGCAAAAACAAAGTGTCCCGAAAAGGATATAAAGGCGAGTGCTAAATTATTAAGAAAATGCTCTGCTTTTAGCCTTATACTATTGTGGCAACCAAAGTCTGCGTAGTCTGCTCTATCTAGCACGGTTTTCGAGATATAAGCATTTTTGTGTTTTACAATTTTTGCCAAAAATTCAAAATGGCCGCCATTTTGGGCGAGACAAATTTTTTTTGAAAATTGGGATGGCTACTCTGCAGAGATACCCTGCGGATTAAAAACTTTGTCGAAATCGCTCTATCTAGCACAGTTTTCGAGATATAAGCATTTTTGTGTTTTGCATTTTTGTGGTTTCCTTATTTGGAAAATTCATAATGATTAATCATTAATTACTCAGCCATTTCTTAACCAACCAATGCCAAAATCTAATGATTTCCAGATTTTAATAGAATGAATTTATATGCCAAGTTTCAGGTGAATTGATAAAATCAAGTTATCATCCGGACAAGCTTCCCCATCGAAAAAAGACATTTTTGGTCTTTTTTTTTTTTGCGAGCGATCCTCTAGTTTTGTTTTATAATATGATCTTCATTTTCTTATGGGCCAGCTATCAAATAGTAAAGTTGTGGACCTGTAGCTCATAGCATAGCTGAGGAATAGCTACTTTGAGGTTATCACAGTTGGGTAAATCATTTTTGGTCATGTGACCTCTCTGATTGGTCGAAATGTCACTGCAGCATATTCAAAAAAATTCCCCAAGGCTACTGCATACACCTGCCAAATTTGAAAAGAATCCGCCCAACGGTCACAGAGTTATAAGGAAAATGAAACACGGAGCAGCGGAGCCTGATTTTCTCCCATACACAAAAAAGCGGGACGCTTAATTCTCATTAGATTCAGTACTTTATCGGATAGGGTCAAAGATCAAACTATGAAAATTTGTTTTCTTATTTAAAACTGGCTTATTAATAAAACATATTTCTTCTGAAGTCCTTCATCAACACTAGTGCGACTTTCGTCGTCTATAAGTTCTGACGTGTTGACTCTAGTATTTCTTGATAACATACAGCACTATTCGCAGCACATGATTTCCTATAGATTGGTTTCACATTCCAAACCTTTAGGACCAATAATAAGGGAGATATAAGCACTTTTAAAGTCCGTTACTTCGGCACTCCGTGGATGACCTTGAATTAAGAGCTTCAAGGTCAAATGTGTGCAAGGTTGTAGAGGACATGTATATCTGTTATACATATCACCTATGAAGAGATTCAACCTTCTACCTATGGGAAACAGCCAGTAGAAAAATGTAGATTATTTTTAAAGAAATGCCTGCTGCAGCCATCTTGTTTTTCAGAATGAGGCTATTTTCAGTCCCAGAGAAGCTTACCCCCCCCCCCCCCCCCCCCATTGAAGATATCGTGCAAATTTGGTGAACCTAGCTGGTGTAGTTTTCCTCTTAGAGTGTTAACACCGAAAATCTCCTCGGATGCCTCCGGTGGATACAAATAATATATTAAACCTCGCTTGCAATGTTTACAAAAGTTATTTCATTTAGGGCCATATTGAAATAACATATAAAAATGTCAACGGCCAATTGTTCTACCACCCAAGAAAGTCACCGGCCAAACGTCCCGGATTTGAAAATAATACCTCCTTGGCAGAAGTAAAAGTTAGACAAGAGGGTCAAAGATGCCCCAAAAGGCGGGTTGTGCAGGCAGCAATAAGGTTAGCGACTGCTGTAATTACATTTAGAAACAAGGAAAGAAATGTTAGGTTACCCAGTTAAGGTGAATGTGTTAGACATGCTAAGAAATGTAAAATTTGTAATCTAGGTTACATAATTGTTTCTATGCTATAAACGGACAAACGAAAGGACGGAATTATACCAATTTTGAAAGCAACTTACCTATGATGGCGATGTATCTCCCTGTCAAGTTTAAATTCGATTGGACAAACTGTTTTCGAGTTAGAGTCCGTGAACGGAAATGTTGACGGACAGATGGACAGACGGACATCGGACATATCAATCTAATAGGCGGGTTGGTTACATGCAACCCGCCTAAAAACTTGTATATTTACCTTGTCACGTGGAATTCCTGGTTATGTATTTAATTTTTCTGATACCTTGAGACTTAATCGGATTAAAGTGTATTTGAAGACTTTTTGATTATTAAGCATCATTAAACTTTCATATTTTGAAGGGAGTTTTTGTAAAAGTATAAACAAAACAAAACAGTTTGATATGACAATTGGCAAATCTTTTTGGTATTTTGTGCCAGACGACATAAACACCAGACCAATAATGGCAACAAAAACCTGTGACAACTTGACAGAACTTTTCAGAAACTTGAGATAACCTTTCTTTCAAATTTTCTGGCAATGAATCTACCAACACACAAAGGTCACTTTGTGCGGATGCCAAATGATCTGTGTGTGCATAATAACTATGTCATGTTCTATAGTATTCACATGATATTTGTCACTCAGCCTTTATCAAGAGAGGTTATGTTTTGTTGGAAAAGTTTCTTTGTGCCCAAAATTACCCTGGTCCATATTCATCATATTTTATGGCTGTTTTTTGGGGGTCAATGTATGAAAGACATTAAATCAAAGTGGTAAAGTTTATAAACTACCAAATATAAATATAAACAAGACTGACATCATCAACTTCCTTATTTGCACTAAAATCTGAACATCTTTGAAGTTTGCTTGTTTATTGTCTGATAAATAATGTCTGGATTCATAACATTATAAATCTGTCTCACCTGTTATCATTTGTGTTTAAGAGAGACGGTCTAAATTTTGATAAATTTATTCCTTTTATTTTGTGATTACAGATAACAATAAAGACTACTTCACACAATAAACTTATAAATATATAAAGCTTCAGATGCATGAGGACTCCATATATATTGGCAGTAAACTGAAAACATAAACATAAAGACCAGAGTGTTTAGACACCCACACACTATACACAGGTGTCTTCACACATTGATGTCTGAAGCAACTTTAATTTAAGTATGAAGTCAGCATTATTTCTTAAGTTTAATATTTATGCTGACAAAATACTCCTACAAAGGATGACAAACACAAATGTTTTACCAAAGCCCCCATTTCTTCTTCATATTTCATGTTGACAAGTTACAACTTGACAATAAAAAACCAACAACATGAAACATGACTCATCATGACTGGTTGAATCCCTATTTGGAACATTTCATGTCTAATGATATCTCCTGAGTACCTGCCTCTATAACGTTTAAAACAGAACCATTTGGAGTTAAAGATTCAATCTAGTTGAAAGTGGAACTGTTTTCCTTTTAGCATCTTTAGTCTTTTCCACAGAAACTCTAGCAGCTATTTTCTGACATGTTTCAAAGAGCTGATATGCTACTACAGTTCAAAGCCTGGGGCTCACATCCCTTTCACCGGCTAAGGTTATATTAGAGGGAACCGTACATGATCCCACAGATTGCCATGACCTTCACCAGAACCATCAACCTCACAGGTAAAGGCCAGAAACAAGCCAGAGTCAAGTACTAACATATTTCACCATGTGAATCTCAATAAAAATACATCCGTTAAAAATTGACGAAACATTTTTAACAGCAAAAAGAAATATACCACAAGTTTATCACTGCATTAGCCAATTATTTGACAAGAATTCAGAAGAATTGTACTGTGTCACCAGCTTTGGTTAAAGACTGAAGCGGATGAAATTCAAAAGGACAAAAATTATGCTGGACATAAATAGTTGGCTGACTGGCAGTATTTTTTGCAGATCCAGACCATCCTTGAGGAGTACTGAGCCATGGTGAGACTCCAACTTGTTGAAAAATATAACCTAGATCCAATATACAGGATATGACAAATGGACACAGGCAAACAGATAGGCAAACACATGAAGTTATCACTTACCAAGTTTTTACTAGATGTCAGCACTCAGCAGGAAATTCAATAAAGTATCATTTGGGTAACCTACTATTAAACTGCTAGTCATATGCCCATATAAGTTAATGCACTGTGCAACATGGTTCCTCTTTTGTCTGCCTCCTCTGTTCACGGAGGAAAGAAGGAACTACTTATATTTGTCAGCTATTTTGTGGGACAGCAAACAAGCCAGATCATTGTCCAATCTTATGGAGTGAAAGGTCACTTAACCCTACAGATCTTCTTCAGGACAGTTTATATCCACAACCTAAAACCAGAAAAAAAAGTGTTGCAATGACAATAGTTGCCAGGTACCATCGAAAATCTAATCAGCTCCAATCTGTGCAGGGGTATGGAATGCATAGAATCCATAAAAATATTTGTAAGTCCTAGAACCTTAAACAAGAAAGTGATACCGTGGCAACACTTGTTGCAAGTTATTGCCGAAAACTAATCAGCTCCAATCTGTGCAGGGGTATGGAATGCAAAGAACCCATAAAATTATTTATAAGTTCAAGGAACAAAAAAAGAGTGTTGCCATGGCAACAGTACTATCGAAAAACTAGTCAGCTCTCATCCACAGGGGTTTGGAATGCAAAGACATTTACATAGGTAAAAGAAACAGAAAGAAAGTGTTGCCATGGCAACACTAATTGTTGCCAGGTATTGTCAAAAAACTAGTCAGCTCCAATCCATGCAGGGGTTTGGAATGAAAAGAACATACAAAAATGTTTATTTATAGGTCCAAGAAAAAGATGAAGTGTTGCCATGGCAAAACTTGTTGCCAGGTATTGCCGAAAAAGTAATCAGCTCCAATCCATGCAAGGGTTTGGAATGCAAAGAACATACAAAAATGTTTATTTATAGGTCCAAGAAAAAGATGAAGTGTTACCATGGCAAAACTTGTTGCCAGGTATTGCCGAAAAAGTAATCAGCTCCAATCCATGCAGGGGTCTGGAATGCAAAGAACCGACAAAAAGATTTTTAATCCCAAGAAACATGAGAAAGTGTTGCCAAGTACCCACAAAATCACAATTTGAAAAATAATACAGACAATACAACTGTTACCAAAAACACTACTCACTACTCTTGTAGTTCCCCTTGCAAGAAATATATCCGGAAAATAATGGTTAAAATTTTTGCATAGGTTTTATTTATAAAGATCCCACCAATTTAAAGGTGAAAAACAACAGAAAAAGTGTTGCCATGGCAACAGCTGTTGGCAAATGCTGCCTAAAACCAAATCACAAGTTCCTCTTGTAATGAACATATTTTGAAAGTTTTGAATAATGTTAAATGGCCACAAAATAAAAGACCAAAAAACAAAAAAAAGTGTTGCCATGAAAACACTTGTTCCACAAAATTGCCAAGAAAACAATCACATATAAGTTATCGAGCCATTAAACCTCCACAGTTATATATACATGCAAAATTTTAATAAAATTTCTCAAGTTATCTTCAGTATACTCTATACTATATTATATACCAAATAAAATACTGAAACTCAACATAATTCTTTTATACATGGGAGTTTAAGGTCATCTTAAAACAGGACACACCTTGAAAACTTAAAATCAATATAAGTATGTTGCTAGTGGGAGTTTAAGGTCACCTTAAAATAGGCCATACCTTGAGGACCAGTTACATCCACATAACAATTTGAATTTAATCCATGATGCCATTTTTGAGATACTGTCTGGAAAGGAAGTGTGACGACACTGACAATGTGTTATTACTGGGAGTTTAAGGTCACCTTAATATATGGCATTTACCTATGGCCAGTTACATATACATTTAAAATTTGAATGAAATTTCTCAAGGTATCTTCAGTATACTCTATGGAAAAATAAAAAACTAAAACTCAAGATAAATCTTTATACATGGGAGTTTATGGCCACCTTAAAATAGGACACACCTTGAATATCAGTTACAACCACATGCCAAATTTGAATTGAATCCATCAACCCATTTTCGAGATACTGTGTGGAAACAGAAAAAATAAAATCAATATAAGTATGTTACTAGTGGGAGTTTAAGGTCACCTTAAACTAGGGCACACCTTGAGTATCAGTTACATCTACATGCCAAATTTGAATTTAATCTGTCAACCCATTTTGATACTGTCTGGAAAAGAAAAACCTTAACCTCAATATAAATATGTTACTACTAGGAGTTTAAGGTGACCTTAAAATAGGGCACACCTTGAGTACCAATTACATGCACATGCTAAATTTAAATTTAATCCATCATGCTATTTTTGAGATACTCTCTGGAAAGGAAGTGTGACAACGACACTGACCATGTTTGTCCTCCAACATAGCTGTTAGTGACACAAAAGTAATGCAACCTTAAACTCATAAGTTTATCAAATATCAGGAATTTACTATAAGCTTACAAAAGAGATTTTTTCTTGTGTAGACAGATGTAAGTGATGAATATCAAAGATTAAAGTCTTAATTAACATACCAAATATCTTTGAAACACCAAAATTGTCCTAACCTTAAACTCAAAGTTAGTTTGCAGCTGTGAGGGAGTTTAAGGAAATCTTTTCCTGTAGGTTTTGTTCACGGTTTGTTACATCCACAACTTGAAAGATGCTTAGAATTGCGCAGTGTTTGAAATACTGTTGAAAAATTGTCAAACTTAAAGTGAATATAATTTTGTTATTACTGTGAGTTTAAGGTCACTTTATTGCAATGGTCTTACCTGTGGCCAGTTACATATACATCCAAAATTTGAATGAAATTTCTCAAATTATTTCCAGTATACTCTATGGAAAAATAATGTAAACTCAATATAACTTTTTAACACATGAGAGTTTAAGATCATCTTAAAATAGGGCACACCTTGAAAACCAGTTACAACCACATGCCAAATTTAAATTGAATCCGTCAAAATTTTTTTGAGATACTGTCCGGAAACAAAAAACCTTCAAATCAATATAAGCATCTTACTACTGTGAGTTTAAGGTAATCTTAAATAGGGCACACCTTGAGGAAAAGTTACATCAACATGCCAAATTGGAATTTAATTCATCAAGCCATTTTTGAGATACTCTCTGGAAAGTAAGTGTGAAGACGACACTGATCATGTATGTCTTCCATCAAAGCTGCTAGTGACACTAACTAATGCAACCTTAAACTCATTAGTTGATCAAATATCAGCAATTTACTATAACCTTACAAAAGAGACCATTTTTGGTGGAGATATATGTGCATGATGAATATCAATGTAAAAAGTCCTAATTAGCATATAAAATATCTTCCAAACACCAAAAATATTGCCCCAACCTTAAACTCAAAGTTTGTTTGCACTGCTGTATATTGTAGTGAGTTTAATGTAATATTTTCCTGGAAGTTCTGTGCAAGGTTTGTTACATCCACAACTTAAACGCCTAGAATTGCACAATATTTGAAATACTGTTCAAAAATTACCAAACTTAAAGTGAACATAATTCTGTTATTAATGGGAGTTTAAGGTCACCTTATTGTGTGGCACTTACCAATGGCCAGTTACATATAACTGCAAAAGTTGAATGAAATTTCTGAAGCTACTTTCAGTATACTCCATGGAGAAAGAAAAAACGTAAACTGGACTAAGTTTTTTTATACATAGGAGTTTAAGGTCACCTTAAAATAGGGCACACCTTCAAAACTAGTTACAACCACATGCCAAATTTGAATTAAATCCATCAAGCCATTTCTGAGATATTGTCCAGAAACGAAAAAAACTTAAACTTAGTATAAGTATCTTACTAGTAGGAGTTTAAGGCCACAAAACTATACAGCACAACCTGAGGAGCAATTACATCCACATGCCAAATTTGAATTAAATCTGACAAGCCATTTTTGAGATACTGTCCAGAATAGAAAGTGTGATGACGACAGACGACGCCACAAAATGAGATGACGTAGCAATCCCTATATGCCACACAGCATAAATGCTGGTGACACAAAAATGATTAAGATGCTGTAAAACTTGAAATATTGTAGCTAGCTTAATCAAATTTACACAAAAGATATATGACTAGAAAAGCTAGCCTCATAGTAATTTTAGCCTAGTTTTGAAAACAAAATGGCTGCCATATCACGTTTAATGTCAAGTAGGATTATCCTATTGAAAAGCCCTTATATCTCCCTCATCATTGCTACTAGGGGTATGGGATATGAAAACAACTTATAGGAAGTCATGGCCTGTGTATCTTTTTCAATTGCTGACTTTTATTAAATGTTAATTCCGAGAAGCTTTTGAATGTGCTGTCACTGGCAGAAAAGCTGAGAAAACCAATCTTGTGCCATTATTTCCATGGTGTTGGTTTTTCTTTGTCTTTTCATTGATTCGGAATGAATGTTTAATGTTAGTTAATTAACTGGTTGCAATATTTTACCAGAGATGTATAATTGGTAATCTAATATCCATTCATTACATGGTGCTCTTATTTCTGGGAAAACTAGTACAATGCATCAAGGATTGCAGAAAATAAGAAGATTACAATTGTGGCACAAGTACTTCAGATAACACAACTAACCTCAATATCTTTTTGAAATTGCTGATAATAAATATAAAATTCTTCTTGAGTGCCATCACCATTTCTACTGTTGAGGGTAACAATTTGTATTGAGAAGTATGGGTCTAGAAGGTTGGAGTTGTATCTGTTAGGACTATTTTCTTTAGTGCTTTTGCTGATTTTACTTATTTAAATATTAAATCGTTGGTTAAAAATTCACACAAAGGCAAAGTTTAACAGCTGTACATGCAAACTTTTTTTGAAAATTGAAAATAAAGCTATTCTAGCTCTATTTCTGATTCTGACAGAATAAAAGTCCAACCAGGATGTGTGAGTACACTTTCCAGAATGAGAAGTGTAACAAAAATTTAAAATCTATACTTAGATACAAAATGTCAACAAAGTAAATTTTTAGATATGAGATTTTTCCCATATTGTTTTAAAAGTTTTCCTGATAACAGACTCAAGAAAAATTTTACGTGTCAGTTTACAATGATAACAGAAAAAAAGGAAAATAAGAATTATGAGTGAAATCTGATATAGCACTTTTATATTGCAATATCAACAAAAACTGAATTTACATATATTTTACTGAACATTTTGTATATCATGACTCATATGTGATTTAACCATTAGTTTCAATGTGAAGTGAAAATTACATTGTATTCAGTTCTACTTTTAAGAGAGTTTAACTTCCTAGAAATACTATGGTGAAAATGCTGCTTGATCTGGTATTCTTGACAGAGGGATCACCATAAGGTGTTTATTTATTCCTTTTATTTATTTATTTTTTGTTTTACATCGCATTCAAAGCCAGGGTCATATTGTGACGGGTAGTGCATACTAGTTGGTCAAGATTTTGCACTGTAAACCACCAGGCATCAGCAAGTAACTACCAAGTTCCCAACATGAAGTGTCTGGGCCGAGATTCGAACCGGTGACCTCAGAGGTTGAAGAAGACCACTCTAACCACTACACCACCGAGCCCCCTACATTTATTCCTTTGAAGAAACTGCTTGGCACACTGACAATAAGGGATTAACATGAAAGGACTGAACTTAAAACATAAGGGGTATGTAGCATCTGCAGTAATGATAAGAATTATGTAAAATCACATCAGTATTCTTCAAAAAGCCACTTTTATCATCAATCCAAACACAATGTGTGTTGTGAATTCAGTTAAAAGATTCCTGTTACAAAGTTGTGGGTGTTATCCAACAACGTGCATCTGGAATCAGCTCAGTGTGACCATGAGCAACAATGTTATTGGCAGTTGACATCAGGTTACTTGTGTTTACACAATTATACAGCAAAGCATCTGTATTTTCCCTTTTAAATAAATACTTTTCGCTGCTTTAAATAATTCTGATGCTGTTTACAAAGCAAACAGAAATCTATTTACAGAACAATTAAAATTATCAGTGGGTTTATGTCATTATACTTTTACTCATTGGTCCAAATTTCCATTTTTGTGCCTTTTGAAGAATTATCTCAAACATGATTCACAGATACGATTAAAAATGTACTCTCTAACTTGTCATAAATTACAAATACAAAGGCCAAATACTTTTTCTCAAAATTCCTTAGCAAAAAAATGGGGAAAATTAAAATCATCATTGAATGTTGTCAATCTGTCATTATTAAGTTGCTAGATAAACTGTTAATATATTTATACAGTGTTGAATCTTATCTCCATGTAATATTTCAGGTTTGACTATTGTATAAACATGGGCATTACACAAGTTTTGATAACACAATAGTGACAGGTTCACTAAACCAGGTTCACTAAGCCATTGTTAATGATTATAATGTACAGTAGAACCTCAATTATCCGAAACTACTGGGAGACATGCAATCGGGTTGGATAAGCGGTGGGTTCGGATACGTTAAATGGAGTCACGTTTGGCCGAAAAGTGGGGGAGTGTGGGCGATAATAGGTGAAATTTAGGTTTTAGCAGAAAAATGGGGATGAGGCATTATATTACAGTATAATATGATAACTAAACTAGTTTGGCAGTATTTTCATTGCTCGATGTCATTTTAAAGCATTAACTACACTTTAAAGTAACTTTATTCAACATATATTACGCCGGCTTCAGTGGTGTGTGTTCGGTTTGGTACATGCATTAAAGACGTTTTATTGTCAATAACTTTTTTTGCAAATTGAAAACTCCGGGAGATTATAAATTGCAAAACCCCCAAGCAAACACACCTTCAGTGACTGGATACATTCGGATGGTAATGCATTGCCTTGTTTTAATACATGTCAGTCTGTGAATCAACCTACTGCGGTAGTTTATAAACTGCAAACCCAATCGAACACGCATTCAGAGATTGGTGCATTAATTATCAAAGAAGTTGTGCAGCAGGTTCGTGTAGTATAAATGAATTGATCCCTCCCCAATTGAAACAATGGTATTAAAAATCAAAGAAGTTAGGCACTTCTGTGGACAATGCATTTTATAAGCATTAGAATTAATAGTTTCCGAGAATGTGTAATATGCTGTATTATCGCTCATGGTAGACGGTGCTTTTAAACTGAATGTAGGGAGACAATGTTTCGGATCGGTTAATCCAGAGATTCGGATCATAGAGGGCCGGATAATTGAGGCTCTACTGTATAACCTTCCAAGAAGGGTAATTAAGGAGCATTTCCACTATCACAAATCCTTTCAGAATCACCCTAAACAACTATGTTCTACCATTACTGTAAAGTTTGGAGCAGATCCCACCCTGCAAATCATTCCCAATATCCAACTGATTATATTACAAATTAATACCATTCAGTCATTTACTGTTGAATAAATTATTAAAGTTTTTATCATTCATGTCAAGGAACTTTTCATTTCAAAAAGATTGGGGTGGAGAATTTTTTGGAGGAAGAGTAGGATAGGATTGTTTGGTACATCAGTTTGAACAGAAGTTTTGTCAACAAAGGTGCTCAATTCTGGCTCCATGCAGTGAAAATACTGATATTTGTTGCATTTAAAACAAAAAGAATTCATGTTAATTGGGCGTTGTCTGTCAGCTAGTTAATTAGTGGTGTATTTATCTTTGCAGGGCTAGGTCTGTCTGCTAACTGCTGACATGCCATAAAATCATTATAATAATTTTACTCTCTTTCTTCACTGTGCAATTAAAACGTTTGGTACATTGGAATTTATTTTTAAATACCGTATTTATCCATACAAACACCCCCTCCCTATTAATCACCCCCTCTCAACCTTTGCAAAGTTCATATTTCGGGGTTTTACACCCATCTCAACAGCCAGCGCCTTTGTGATTCTGGGATTCCGTAAAAAAATGCATTTTAATACTTCCAGAATCAAATACCGCTTACGAGAAATAAAGAAAATCAAAATAAAACATGGCAATTTTCATCATAGATGCAATAAAATCTGCAAAATTATGAGATAAACTTTATAATTTCTTCAAATTTAAGGTTTGTTTTTAATATTTTAAGCTCTCTACCCATTATACATACTGACAAGTCAGATCAAGGCTGAAAGTTTCCATTATCGCCCATTGCCACTGGACTCGAGAGTTGATTTTTTTTTTATAGGTTAGTTGTCCCCCTTTTGAAAAGTGCATCGCCCCCCGGGGTGTTTATACAAATGAATACGGTAGTCTATATAATAATATTACGAATGATATAGAGCACTTGTCTTGTGGTGTGAGCTTTAACAAGCTATAAACTGTCTGTAAACTCCTCAATGGTAAAAAAGTCCTTTGGTATAGTTGAATACTGCTACATTTGAGGCAAAGGTAATGTAATGTAAATTTAAGAATGACTTGAAA
Source organism: Sabellastarte sp. h YS-2021 (assembly GCA_964017235.1). NCBI lineage: Eukaryota > Metazoa > Annelida > Polychaeta > Sabellida > Sabellidae > Sabellastarte > Sabellastarte sp. h YS-2021. The sequence goes on along the minus strand of OZ024928.1, from coordinate 153,771,521 downwards.
CTGTGTTGCACCAACAGCAATGGAAATGTAAGATGGAAAGGTAAGAATGCACACATGAGAACTTCCATTTTTCTTTCCATTAATGTTGGGCTTGTTACATGTGTCTTTCCTTTCTTTTTAAAATAAATTACAAATTTACAATATATTAATGAGAAACAACCACACAACATTGACCCCAGTCAGCTAAAACGTACACACAACTGATATTGGATTAATATCAAAGGAGAGAATTTTATTTGCACATAAGCACTGACTGCAACTGTATAATCCCAAATGACACATTGATATACTGTCTGGGAATTACATAATTACACGCAAACTTTATATAATCTAATCTAATCCACTCCTTAGCAGGTGCAATATCTTCCCCACAAAGGGGAACTCAGTGCGCTAGCTTAACAAAAATCATTTATCGTTAGGAAAGTCAAGGGGCGTTGAAGGTCAGTGATCCGGAGTTGTGGGTGTGACCAAGAGGGAAGGAGACTAAGTTGGGAAACTGGAATTGAAGAGGTGGGTTTTGAGGTGTTTCCTGAAAGATGTGACAGGGGGGCTGTTTCATATTTGGAAGGGGAAGGAGTTCCAAAGAACTGAGGCTTAGTGACTGAATGAATTAGCAAAAAGTTTGATTGATTCATGAACTTTACGGTCGAAAGTGGGGGTATGAGGGAACATGAGTTTGCGGGTGCTTCGCCTTGTATTTCTGGAAGAGGTGTAGGGGTGAATTAATTCTCTTAGATAAACTGATTGACCTTGGTTGAGAATTTTGTATGTAATGAGGCCTATTTTAAATTTGTACCCTGTACCTGAACTGGGAGCCAATGGAGTTTTTTCAGTTGAGGAGTAATGTGACAAAATTTAGAGGAACAGGTGACAACCCTGCAGAGTGATTTTTGGACTTACTGCAATCTCCTAAACTCAAAATCAGTGAGTGATAAGAACAGGGAATTGCAATAGTCTAATCTGCTGCTCACCAAAACATTTGCTAAAAGAACTGATGTTTTAAGGTCTAGAAGGGGATGAATTCTGTAGAAGTCTCTCGCATGAACTCTGGTGGACTTTATGACCTGTGACACATGGTCCAAGAAAGTGAAATTGGAATCGAACACCACTCGGAGGTTCCTGACACTTTGTGCTGGTGAGACCTGATTACCAAGAATATTGATTGGAAAGTGAGGAAGGAGTTCTGATGGGGCTCATCTTTTTTGACATTAATGGAAAAGAAATTGTTTTTATTTCAGTAACTAATCAAGTGTATTATTGTGTAGAAATTGCTGTGTTAGGTTACTCTGTTCAAAATCCGTGCTACAAATACCTGGGAAGTGTGAAAGGATAATATTTCTAAATGTTCAGGATTGATGAGAAATCAAAAGTCCAAGTTGGGATTTTATGGCCCATTCAACAACTACACTTGTATCCAGATGGTGAAATCATGTACAGTGGTGGATAGCAAATCATTTCATCTATGAATATGAATAAACATCACCTTTCACCAAAAAAGTGGTCAGAAATACGCTGGGCACTTTACTTGACAACTAAATAATGTTTGATGAAATCATTAGGCAACAAAAAAAGCATACGTTGAATGAGTGTGTTTACAATTCCTAGTTCATGAAATGAAGTACAGTAGAACGTCTATTATCTGACACTCTATAATTCTACACTTTCAATTATCCAACTTCAAACTCACTCTCCCAACATTTTAAGCCTGTTATTTTATTTAGCCTTTCTATCATTTGATCTTTCTATTATCTTATTTGTTACTCCCCCAAGGGTGTCGGATAATAGAGGTTCTACTGCACATGTTATACGTGAAGATGCTCGTTATGGACATGATTTTGTTCTGGACAACTGAAAAAAAGTTAAAATGTTTTATTGAAAATATTAGGCACAAAGAAAGTATGCTGAACAAGAATAATCCTTCGTAATATTAACTGTTTTGATCAGGAAGATTGTTAATTGGTATGAGTGATATCTGGGTTGTGGCCACCATAAGATAATCCAAACACTGACCAGAAGAAGCAACAGGTATCATTTGATCCTGAATCACTTTGTAATACAACATTCAAGACAAGAAAAGAAGTAGGTAAAACTTCACAGATTTTGAATGTTTACAGTGAATTGGCTAGGATCTATGAGGACAATTTAATGATATTTGTTAATTAACAAGACAGAAAACCCTGTGTCACTATTCAAGAGAGAATAATGATATGATATAAAAATAAATTAAAGAAACAAGCATAGTTTGGGATGTTTACAGTAATTTGGCCAGGATCAGTGAGGACAATTTATTGGTATTTGCTGACTGCCAAGAGTCTGTGTCACTGAGAGAAAGAACAGCATATGAAAGGCAGCAGGACTGCTAATAACAGGTGTCCTCCACAATGTATTGAGGATATCCCTGACGTGTTATTACAGACTACAAAGCTTATTGTCCACAAACTAATACATCACACATCCAAAAATATTATCTTCTATTGTAGTTTTATAATTCAATATCATGCTGATATTTGAGATCAGCGGAACAGATTTGCAGGAGTTCATGGCTAAACTTTTTTTTTGTTTTTTGTATGATTATAAATAAGAAGAATACACGAAAAATCAAAAAGCACTCAAACTAACAAGGCCCATGTCCCTTTCAGCACCTAAGGTCATATTGGGTTGTACTTCCATTATATTCCACATCTGACCAATGAGCCAGATTTAAATTCTTGACCACTTGGGTCAGAGCCAAGTGGTCACTCACCCTTATAATGAGAACAATAAAAAAAAGTGTCACAAGAGGCATCTGGGGTTAATGAAAACAGTTATTAAAAATGAGTCAGTAATTAGATACATAAAACCACTGGCCATTCCTCAAACAATTACCATTTTTTCCATTTTAACAGCCACAGTTGGGAGGTTAAAGAGCATTTAGAATCACCCATTCCTTAGTTAAATGTGATGTCAAAAATGCTATTAAACACATGCAAGGTACACACATACTAGTATCTTTTCCCTTAAGGTTAGTGCCAAATTCAAACCTCCAACTTCCCAGGTCCACAGTAAACTCTGAAAAATTGAATCCTTCAATATCCACAGGATTTGGTTCTTTTCCAAGGCAACATACCACTAGAAATCTACACTGTTTTCTAGGCCAGTGTAAGTACTTCAAAATTGGTTTACTTGTTTAAAAATTTGAACTACACTTGTTTTACTTCTACAATAAATGCCAGTACTTCTTAAATTTGTGGTTTGGTCTGGAGTTCCCAACAAAAATGTTGGCTTCTCTTCTGTAAAGTTCTTGGAGTTTGTGTTTTTAATAAAACCAAACCTCATTTTGTGAAGGGCAATGAGTATAATGATACATGTAAATGTAAGATGTAAATATATAAGCATTTTCATCTTTTCTCACCCTGAACATTAAGGTGTACTTCTATGCTCAACAGTCAAAAATCATAACACTTTTCTAATAGGTTTATTACTGCCATAATCTGTTGTTTATCATGCAAGCCAAATAACTGTGTGATTCAGAAAGGGCACAAAGGAAATTTTATTATCAAACACAATATGATAACAAACTAATAACAAGCTTAGTGCACAGCATGTGGAAAATATTTTATTTACTGTAATAACACTCTTAAGGGTTCAAACACCCTGTTTATATCCACTGATCTTGGGAATTCTACTGTTTTTATATCTGTTAAAATACCAAAAACAAACAAACAAAATAATATTTTTAGCTGCAACAAGACTGATAAAAGTAGCCTCAACAGACAAGAACCCCAGCCTGTAAGTACAACTAAATGGACAACAACATTGGGATTTGGGAAAATCTTAGTAACAACTTCAGTTGTAAGAGGTATACAGAATCCACGAGATGTTGCCAGACATAAGGATTATCATGTATTTCATGTATTTGAAGTGTGTGGGGGTGGGGGGTGGGAACTCGCATATTTTATTCATTCATGATGTGAGTTCCAAGCCCAAGGACCAATATATAAGAGATATACATGTATGGCTGTTTCAATATGATGATCCCCCTCGACCTTGAAGTGCGGGTCAAAGGTGAAATTTGATACTTTTTTTTTTTTTTTTTTATATTTTTTTTTATTTTTCAAAAAGTATCATATACAAACTTCAATAATACACTGACAATGAATGAAGGACAAAAAGAGAATATATCCATTTTCAAATAGGACGATACAATAAGGAAAAACTATACAAAACATTATTATTACAGTAACAAAAAGTACACAAGTGGAATCTAAATTTATCTACTTTTCTTTATTTTTTCTACACTTTTTAAGTATTTTTTTTTTTTTTTTATCACATAGAACTAAGAAATAAAATAGCTAAAACCATTTTTAATCGTATTGGGTTAGGTTAATAATAGATCTTCTAAAGTGAAACAGGTTCAAAAAGTTTCTTGAAACCTAACCAATTTTTCTTAAATTCTTCTTCTTTGCTTATATTAGTGCTAAGTAGAAGTTGCTCATCATAGCATATTTTTAATTTTGTACAAAGCTCCTTAAAGTTTGGTATTTTTCCATTCACTGCACATATAAAAATGTAATATTTGGTAACCAATATTAGGGAATTGACAGGAAGGAAGTTATTGTCATTATTCAAATGGCCCAGTATGATTTCAAGAGGTGCTAAAACTAAATGTTTATTTAATACAAGATCCAACCAATGGTTTAAATCTTTCCATAGTTGCATCACAACTTTACATGACACAAATAAATGGACAATAGATTCAGTTGCTGATTTACATATCCGGCATGCATTTTCTTGAGACTTGCCAATCCGGTGAAGCAGTTTGTTTGTTCCTAGTATCCGGTAGATTAGTTTGTACTGGAACCAAATGAGTTTGTTATCTAATATAGTATTAAAACATATAAAGAATATTCTCTTCCAATTTATGTTATCTATAATTGTATTCAATTCATGGTTCCATTGGTCCCTGTACTTATTATCCCCGCTCTTACTATTTAGAATATTGTATATATTTTTGCACCCTTTCTTTTGCTTAATCAAGAAAGATAAGTGATTGGGGATCCATGGTCTTTCTGGGGATTCTCTTTGGTGCTCAGTGTCACCCATTAATTTTTTAATGGCACCTCTTACCTCGTAATAGTCAAGGAAGTTTTTTATTTTGAAATTATAAACGTCTTCAATTTCAGTCTTAGATTTCATTTTTAAAGTGTTGCAGTTAACCAAGTCACCAACCATAGTAATGCCCTTCTTGTACCACTGGTCTTTAAGTAGCCCTCTTTTCACTTTCGAGTTGCACCATAACGGAGATAGTATATTATCCTGAGTTTTTATTGACAGAGCATTATAAATATGGTCCCATATTTCGAAAACTTCTTTCCAGAACTGATTTCTGGACTGAGATACTATTGTACGCACCCCATGAGGGCCATAATCAATGAGCGTACTAATTGGACAACATATCTTTTCAAAAAGTGTAGCCCATTGAGTATTCTGTGACTGTAAAAGTCTCCTAATCCATGTACATTTCATTGCTCTCACAAAATATTCTAAATTTATCATTTTTAATCCTCCATTTTGGTAGCTTTGTGTTACATTAATACGTTTAACCTTGTCTGGTTTATTGCTCCATAGAAAGGCATAAAATTTATATTCAAGTTGTTTTATATATTCAGACTGCCCGACCGGACAGGTCATTATTATATGGTTCAGTTTTGAAACTGCTAAAGTTTTAATAACAGTTATCTTACCAATTGGAGTCAAGCACCTCTTGTTCCACCCCTTCAATAGTTTGTCTATTTTGCTTAAAACATTTGGAAAATTTATTTCTGGAATTTTATTCAACTCAACATTGAATTCAATGCCTAAAAAGGAGAAGTCAGTGGCACCCCATTCTAGTTTACAGTTTGTATTGATCTTTTCCTTTGAAAATTTTTTCCTTCCTATCCAAACTAATTTTGTTTTACTGGTATTCATTTTTAGGCCTGATGCTGTTCCAAATATTTCAATAGTGTTAAGCGCTGATAATAAAGATCTCTCTGAGCCATCTAAAATTATAGTAGTGTCATCGGCAAATTGTGTAATTTTGTATTCTTCCGAGCCTACTTGGACGCCCTTGATAGCTTTATTTTTATTTATTAAGGTACATAGGATCTGTGCACAAATTATAAACAAATATGGTGCTATCGGATCTCCTTGTTTACATCCTCTCTCAATGTTTATAAATTCTGACAGGAACCCTGCTTGCAGTACTGTTGCCTTTATGTTGCTATTGAATAATTCAATCCACCTTATAAAGTCAGGGCCAAAGCCAAAGTTTTTTAAAACCTGATACAAAAACTTCCAGGAGATGGAATCAAAAGCCTTCTCGAAATCTATAAGCATTAAAAGTCCGTCAATGTTTTTTCGTTCTGTGTAGTTCATTAAATCATAAATTAACCGTGTCCCCTCCCCGATGTAACGTCCCTTAATAAAGCCTGTTTGTGTATTATCGATTAATTTTGCAAGCAAAGGTTTTAGTCTTGATGCAATACTTGAGGATGCTATCTTATACAAAACGCTTAATAGTGATATTGGTCTCCAGTTCTTTAATAAGTCACGTTGCTTATTACCTTTTGGGAGACAACTAATAATTGTCTGTCTTAGACTTAGTGGTAGGGTTCCTTTCGAATAAGAATAATTAAACGCTCGCAAAACAAAGTATTTTAGTTTACTCCAGAACATCTTATAAAATTCGGCCGGGAAACCATCAATGCCCGGCGTTTTGTTATGTTTCATTCCTTTTAGTGCATCACCTATTTCTGTAACAGTCAGGGGACCTTCTATATTTAATGCTTCTTCTAGGGTTAATTTATTTTGTTGGTTATTTATAGAATTCCAGTCAAAATCATTATGGCAATTTTTTTTGTTTTCAAACAAGCGTGCATAGAAAGTTCTAATCTGATCTAGAATTACTTTTTGGTTAGTAATTACTGTACCATCATTAAGCGTAATCTTTTTAATGGTCTTTTCAGTGTAATTATGTTTTTCCAAATTACAAAATTCCCTTGTTGGTTTTTCAAAAAGGGATAGATTCTGGACCCTTGACCTTATCATTTGACCACGCATATGACATTCACGTAATTGTTTCAATTCCTCTTGCTTCAGTCTTAAAGATTCTGTAGCACATATTGTTTCGACCTTTTCTAGTTGTTCTATTTCTGCTACCAGGTGTAGCTCCTTAGTTTGGTGCTCCTTTTTAAGTTTACTAGCAAATTTTATAGTATCTCCTCGAATTTTTAGCAGCAGTGTTTCTAAAAAGATATCATCTGTTATAGTAAAATTTATGTTTAAATCTTGTATTGAGTCAAGATATTCCAAATCATACACTGGTACTGCATATTCTTTTTTTATTGTCATAATTGAATCATTGATTAGTTTTAGATAGTCTGGATTTCTCAGGAGACTACAATTGAATTTCCAAATACCTCGGCCCTGTTTAAAAGTATCTAATATTATATCCATGTCTACTCTAGAATGGTCACTTCTATAACCAGGCTTTATTTGGCAGTTTTGAACAAGGTCTGTAAAAGTTTCAGAAATCAAAAAATAGTCTAATCTTGCCTGTTTTACAGGATTGCGCCTCCTCCATGTATATCTTTTAGTTGTTGGATGTATTAATCTAAAAGCATCCGATAGTTTTAAATTCTTGACAATATCCAAAACTTTTGATCGAGCCCGGGGATTATTAATATTCACATAGTTATTACTGTCAATATTTGGATCCAGAGTGAGATTAAAGTCCCCACATATTATTGAATAGGTTTCGTTGGAGTCCTCTATGTATTTGCTTAGCTTGTCAAAAAACTGTGGGTTATCGTTATTTGGGGCATATATATTTATGATCCTGAGAGAGAAACCTGGCAGCTGTAAATCAACCAGAAGGAGATTACCTACACTGTCTGTTGTTATATTTTTTATTGAATATTCAAAGTTATTCTTGATGATTATTGCAACTCCTCGGGAGTTTGTTTTGCACCCGTGAATAATGCATTTGCAGGTTGGGAAAGTTGTAAGTATATCATGTTCGTCGGATTTAATCAGGTGTGTATCTTGCAAGCAGAGTATATTTATCTTATTATGTTCATTCAATAAAAAATTAGACACATCATACCGTTTTTTCTTTTCCCTAATACCCTGTACATTTGCCGATGACACTCTTATTGTGTTATGCATATTTTTTATTCATGGCCCAGAGAGACACACAAAACATGATGAGCACTTCGTAGTTTATGACAGTTTTACCTGTATCACTTGAAACATTTGATAAGATTTTTTTACCAAGCATTTTTATAATTTTTGAAAAACAGAAATAATTTTCTTCATGAGCACAACGAAAAGTTATATATAAACTCGATAAACATTTAGAACAATTGAGCCGCCTATATATACAGATTTTGTTTATACTGAATATAGTCTTTGAACATTGTTTTCCACTAACATTATTTAGTTTAATAGATACTTCTAAAAGGTGAGAACAACTTTTTTGAACAACGTTACAAATAACTATGTACAAACAAAAGAACCAAATAAAGAAACTAAACAACATCTATATAGTGACTAATTAAAGAGTAATTGATCATTCGATTAGAGAAAAGGATACACTATTTCTGTAACCAACAATCCACTTTTTATGTGAAATTATGGGGTGTTTGCTAAGGCCCATTTTATGATAAAAACTGAACAGTGAACAGCCTAGAAAGTAGTATGTTTATAACCAAGATACATAATTATGGCAGCAATGAGGAGATTTATTGACATAAATCTGAATTGATACCAAGGGGTGTACAGCCTAAGTAGTAGTATGCTTAATGCAAAAGACATATTTATGACAATATTACAACCCAGGTGATAATATTCTTGTATTTATTTTTTTGTTGCTCTACATCGCGTTCATCAGTCAGGGTCATATTGCGATGAGTAGTTTAACCGGTGGACACACATATTCACACATATTTATGACATTTTTACATGTCTAAATATCTCCCACCCAAAAAGACTATATAAAAAACTGAATAGTGAACAACATAGGTAGTAATAAGCTTATAACCAAGACACATATTTTACATATACCAAAACACACCCTATGAGTAGAGATGGTGTGAAATCCAAGGGTATTGGGAGTTTATAGTATTACAGTAGATTCTTTCTCAACACTACACCTTGCCCAATATTATACTGTGTTTCCATTACTTTACATCTGTTTGCACTCCTCCCTTTCCTACTTTTGGAAGCTTGTTTTAGATTGGAGTATATTTCTCCAGCCTAAAAGCGGAGATTGTTACCATACATTTTTATTATTCACATTTATACATTCTCAACAAAACACCAGTTTTACATTTCCCCCATCACTAGATTTACTCTTAGATGCAGGGATTGTAGTAGACCTGTACTGGCTTCGATAAATATTTCTCGACAACACCAGTGCACGAATGTTTATATTTAGTTTTCATAATTTTACTCCTGTTTTACACCTCCTAGCATTAACTCTTAGACCAAGGGATTGTGGCAGTGTGCAGTTCATTGTTACCGTATATTTCTCTACTACCACTTTGATAACTTAATCAACACTGTATGAGTTTACAGTTTCCCCCATCAGAAGATGCAGGGATTATGTCTTATCTATATTGGCATTGATACAGAATTATCAATACTACACACTGCACATTTCCCCCATCACTAGATTCACTCTTAGATGCAGGGAATGTAGCAGACCTGTAGTGGCATTATACATACTTCTAAACACTACACACTACACCAATGTTATATTTAGTTTTCATAATGTTACACCTGTTTTATACCTCCCAGGATTAACTCTTAAACCCAGGGATTATAACAGGTTACAGTTCATTGTTACAGTATATTTTTCTCTATTGCCAGTATATTTCTCTATTGCCAACTTTATCAACATTTTATAACTTCACAAAACCTAGGGATTATAACAGGTTTCAGTTCATTGTGACAGTATATTTCTCTATTATCATTTGCACAACTTTTTCAACATTATATCATTTTACAAGAGTGACATTTACACCTTTTTCTCAATACAACACCAATTTATACATCCCCCAATTTATACATCACTAGATTTGCTCGTAGATTCGGTGATTGCCACATTTTAATAGTAGCGTTTACACAACTTTTTCAACACAACACCCTTTTGCATTTTCCCCCTGACCTGATTTCCTTTACGATACTGGGGTAATTTCACTACCGTATATTTCTCAACTACCACTTTGATAACTTAATCAACACTGTATGAGTTTACAGTTTCCCCCATCAGAAGATGCAGGGATTATGTCTTATCTATATTGGCATTGATACAGAATTATCGATACTACACACTGCACATTTCCCCCATCACTAGATTCACTCTTAGATGCAGGGAATGAAGCAGACCTGTAGTGGCATTATACATATTTCTAAACACTACACACTACACCAATGTTGTATTTAGTTTTCATAATGTTACACCTGTTTTATACCTCCCAGGATTAACTTTGATACTTGCAAAATATTCACAGGCCATGATTTCTTACAAGTTGTTTTCATATTTGATACTTGCAAAATATTCACAGGCCATGATTTCTTACAAGTTGTTTTCATATTTTGAAGCCCTAGAACCAATTATAAGGGAGATACAAGACATTTTTAGCATGATGACCCTACTTGACCTTGAGGCAGGGGTCAAAGGTCAAATGTGACACTTGCAAATGATTCGCAGGCCACGATTTCCTCTACTGTTTTGTCATTCTGAACCCCTTGGACCAATGATAAGGGAGATATAAGGCATTTTTGATATGATGACTATTTGATATTAAAGATGCAATAGGGCTAATTTTTTTGGTTTCAAAACATGGCTAAAATTACTGTCAAACAAGCTTTCCTAGCCATTTACAATTTGTGCAAATTTGATAAAGCTAGCTGCAATATTTTAAGCTTTAGAACATATTAATGATTTTCAAACAATCAGTTATGTCAGACATGTTGTTTTTTTTAAAGTGAGGACACGTTTTCACAGCTATAAACATTCTCTGCAAATTTGGTGAAGATATCTTCATTAAATGAATGAGATTAGAGGTTTACGTAAAAATGTGACAAATGCACACGTGCAAGCACACACACACATGCATGGGAGGTATTTAATGATATTCCAACCCCAGCCGTTGGCTGGCGGCAGATAAAAATGCAACTGTAGCAACATCAGTTTAACAGTGCCCCTTTTTCAATTAAGAAGTTTAAGACTGAGAAATATTTAAAGCATTGCCATGGCAAGAGCTGTTGTCAGATACCCCTCAAAAGCTAATGAGCTGTAAATCCTCTTGGGGTTAACATATCCTGAAAATTTGGCAAAAATCCACCCCCATAAGCTTTTTTTGCCCGCTGCCGCCACCCAGATGGCACAGGGGACGACTATAACCCCAGCCTTTATGGGCTGGGGTTAAAAAGTAATTTTTTAATTTAAATATCTCTCATGAAAGCCTGTAGGCACTGCCAAGACCTGAATTAAGGAAAATAACAAGAGTGTCAGTGATTTACATGTACAGTAACTATTAGTAAGACAAATTTTCTGATCTCTAGAAGTGTTGGCCACTAAAGCGTGTGCTTAAAAATTTTCCAAACTTACCCTTTAATCTACCTAGGAAGCGAAGGGCAGTGATTTCTGAGAATGTACATCCACCCAAAAAGTAGACGAGAACAACCTTGGATGCATTGTCAGCTTGAGGATTGGTCCCACCAGATGCTTTACCTGGATATACAATGCACTTGTATCAAAGGCTGTGTGTGCTACAGCAAGGGTCACGGCAGGACAGGCCCTCACTAAAACTCACATATTGTCATAAGCTGGAATGGAACCCCAGGCCAGAGGGGTAAAAGCCATGTATTTAAATATCAAACTTGTGTATCATCTGGCTATTGAGGCCTTACACTTATATAAGTACTGGGTTCATTAAAATAATTTATACAAGGGACTTGTACATGACCAAACCCTGATGCTGGAATCTCTTGCCAGAGGAACTAAAAAAAAGTTTCATTTGAAAAAGTCAGTGTATCTAAATTAGCATTCTCCTCAGCAAATTACAAACAATTATGTGATTTTGTTACTGTTGTTGCTTAAATTTCATAGAAAAAAGTCAAAAAGGCATAAAAAGTTTAATTATATAATTTGGTCAAACCTTAGAAATGTGTCTATGTTCAAAAATATTTAAAAACTGACACTTTTTGATAAAATTCTAATGCTAATTAGGCACATAAGTGGCACCATTGAATAAAAGAAAAATATAACCCGCTCTGTATGTCACCCTATATAGGCCATGCATGGCTAATGAAATGCTCAACTTGAAGGCTGATTTTGTTGAATTGGTTATATATAATTTTTTTGTCATTTTTTGTAGGATACATGTGACCACAAGAAATTACTGTAATAAGACAACTAGGATTTTGTTGGACTGATGACAAAACATTGGAATAATACCACCTTGCTTATTTCTTCATTTCGAGCCTTCTCCACCACAGGTTACTGTTTTGTACTATATATAGATGCACAATGTACACATATGAGTTACATATATGGATAAATGAAATATAACTATATGTTTACGTAATGTCACTTCTTACATAAATTCAAAAATGTATGCATTTGTGAGTGCCAAATCCATTCTTTGAAACACCTTTCCCCTCCCAAAAAAAAAAACCCCAAAAGACACTAATTTTCTATTTATCTACATGTAAACAGGATTACCTTTCATGGACTTTGCCTTTTTATTGCAAATGCGTGGGTGTGGAATGTACTTCATCACATCATCTAAACCTGTGAATCCTTCCTTGGACAAAACCTGAAAGTCAGATTTATGTGGACTTAGTCCTGTGTTTGAGTAAACCCTTGCTTTTCAGCTTTTGATGCGTTTATTAGTGCAGTTATTAATGTGGAGGCTTGATTCAATATTCTAAAACAAATGTCAATCCAGCAATTTTGACTCCAGTATGGCTTGTTTAGCGGACAAATAATATGCTCAAACTTCCTCACTGTAATTCAGAGTATCAAAGAATATATCAATAAAATTCATGATTATATATTATACTCTGGAATGATCAAACATTAAAGTATCAACTGTTTTAGAATGAGGTGAGGTCAAAGTATTTCCACAATTAACCAATAAAAGGAAATTAGACATTATTATGACAATTGTTTGGAGCTTCTCAAAGATGACTGATGTTTTTATAAAAATGTTCATATTTTAATCACAATTCTGTATAAACACACACACATACAAAAAGCTTAAAATGACAAGTGGCTTTACACAGATGTAGAAATTTTTTTAGTTACAGTAGGTGAAGCAAATAACAAGTGATAAGACTGATTCTGTCTTGACAATTGCAGTGACTTCATTGGTTTCTACCTCACCTGCTCCACCAGTTTGCAGAGCATTGGGCAGTATGCTCCACTAAACACATATGCCATGTCGTTGGGGTTCTTCAGATTGAAATCCTCCGCAGATTTTGGGATCTAAAAGAATTGATAATGATTGCATAAACTATAATATGAAAGATGTAAGACATCCTGAAATGGTATGTTTTTATCAAAAACTTACCCTCACAGAAGCCACAAGAAATTCAGGGAATGTACCAAGAACTGCTCATCGCAATAGCTGTTTTATTGTTGATACTATTGTTATCTCTTCTTACATATAAATACAATACTTAAATATTAGTTGTTGTGGACATTTAATTATATTTATTGTAAAATATATTCATATAAAAGTATTAAGTAAAGTTGTGCCAAGTGTACAATGGGCCACCAAAACCACAGTTACTGAGAGAGATAGTTTCCATTGGAAATTAATTACTGTGAGAGTATGTCACTCAAGCCTCATCACAAGTTGGTTCCTTTAAAAAGTAAACAGCTGGTGTGAGATTTGAATGGCGGAAAGATTACTTTTATGAAAACATGTCTACTCTCCCAAGTTTACTATTTCCTAGATCCTTGTAACTTCCACTGAAATACCTTGTGTTCATGAACCTTCATTACCAGCATCGATTTGGGTTGGTAAAACCTAACAGCCAAGTACTCAGCTTAACCGTTTCACACTTGGTGTTTTGGTAAAAATTATAAGTCAGTTTTGTAATTAGTTGCAGATTTTCAATGGTTTTGGTTTCTTGTTGCCTGATTATTCAAATCCACTGGTAAACTGTCAAAACTCTGATCAATTGTATCTCTTACTCAAACGGCTATTTTTCAAGATTTTTTTTTCAAATTTCTTTCAGATTTAAACCAAACTGTGATAACTGCTCTGAATTTTCAGAAGTTTGTCAGGCAGTCTGCTTACTCAGTCTATACCATTTTTATCATGTCTTTATAATAGGCACCTAAAAACTTCATTTTCATTTTATAAATAAAAATCATTAACATCTTAAAACATGAACTTAAACTCTCTTCACTATATTCCTACCACAAAAAGCTGAGCTCTCAGAACATAAATTATGATAACACTTACACTATCTATCATACACAAATGTATTAAAACAAATTCTCCACTCTTACTAACCTTAAGTTTCATCAATTACACAACTGATACCACAAATTCTCAGTTCTTACCAAATTGAGCTTCTTGGACAGAGTTCTGAAGGGACTGTTCTTTGCAATATTTGCGACCTCAGCAAATTTTCCAAATGACTTTGATGCAGCAGACTGGTTTTCTAGTTCAGTGTATAGTCCCAGCCGCTTTAAGTTGCCAAATGTCAACATATGTTCAAAACCATAACTCTAAAAGGAAAGAAACACAAAAGTCGGGTTATGGCCTGTGTAAAAGCCAGGGATATATTAGCATAAGTTACAATTTCCTACATGTTGTCATGAGTAAGGTTCAAACCCATGACCTCACAGCTGAGTGATGAGTGATCAATTACAAAATTTAGCAACCACTTTGTAATTAATTCTAGCATAAAACACCTACGTTTCTCACTGTGTATAAAAAAAGACAAGCAATCAGTGCCCTTGAATGGGCTCTGTGTCAGCTGACTGTGTGTTTTGAGTTTTAGAGTAGAAGTAAATTTTAAGGAAGAAAAGGACATGAAAACTATACCCTGCAAATGGCACTCCGAAGTAAAAGTACCATGTTTGAGTAGAATGTAGGTGGAAAACATATTTAAACAAAATACTGTAAATGCAATAATATTCAGGTTACAACTGATTTATAAATAGCTATAAAAATAGCTATTGCTCAGCTATGCCACAAGCTACACGTCTGCAATTTTACTATGTTATAGCTGATTCAAAAGTAGATAAAAACAGATTTAAACAACATTCTTCAAATGCAATAGTTTTTAAGGTACAACTAGTTTACTCAACAGTGAAAACCTCAAAGTAGCTATTGCTCAGCAATGCAATGAGCTACACATGTGCAAAATGACTATGTTATAGCTGACCAAAAAGTAGGTGAATAACATATTTAAATGAAATACTCTAAATGTAATAGTTTTCAAGTTATAACTGATTTACTCAACAGCTATACTCTAAAAGTAGCTATAGCTCAGCTATGCAATGAGTTACAGGTCTGCAATCTCACTATGTTATAAACTGAGAGAAAAGTAGCCAAATAACCTATTTATAGAAAATACTGTAAACGCAATAGTTTTTAAGCTACAGCTGATTTACTCAACAGTGAGAACCAGAAAGTAGCTATTGCTCAGCTATGCCATAAGCTTCAGCAGGTCTGAAATTTTACCGAGTAGCTATTGCTCAGCAATGCAATGAGCTACACATGTGCAAAATGACTATGTTATAGCTGACCAAAAAGTAGGTGAATAACATATTTAAATGAAATACTCTAAATGTAATAGTTTTCAAGTTATAACTGATTTACTCAACAGCTATACTCTAAAAGTAGCTATAGCTCAGCTATGCAATGAGTTACAGGTCTGCAATCTCACTATGTTATAAACTGAGAGAAAAGTAGCCAAATAACCTATTTATAGAAAATCCTGTAAACGCAATAGTTTTTAAGCTACAGCTGATTTACTCAACAGTGAGAACCAGAAAGTAGCTATTGCTCAGCTATGCCATAAGCTTCAGCAGGTCTGAAATTTTACTATGTAATAGCTGGTTCAAAAGTAGATGAATGACATATTTAAACAAATTTCTCTAAGTGCAATAGTTTTTGACTTACAAACAATTTATTCAACAGTGATAACTTCAAAGTAGCTAACAGGTCTGCAATTTTACTATGTTATAGCTGACCTACAAGTAGTTGAATCACATGTTTAAAGAAAATACTCGAAATGCAATAGTTTTCAAGTAATAACTGATTTACTCAACAGTGAGAATCTCAAAGTAGCTCTTGCTCAGCTATGCAATGAGTTACAAAGTAACTGAATAACATATTTATGCCAAATACTGTAAATGCAATAGTTTTCAAGTTACAGCTGATTTACTCAACAGTAAGAACCTCAAATAGCTATGAAATAAGCTACAGGTCTGCAATTTTTCTATGTTATAGCTGACCAAAAAGTAGGTGAATAACTTATTTAAAGAAAATTCTCTAAATGCAATAACTTTCAAGTTACAACTGATTTACTCAACAGTGAAAACCTGAAAGTAGCTATTGCTCAGGTATGCATTAAGCTACAGGTCTGTAATTTCATGCTATAGCTGAGCCAAAAGTAGGTAAATAACATATTGAAAGAAAATACTCTAAATGCAATAGTTTTCAAGTTACAACTGATTTACTTTACAGTGATAATCTCAAAGTAACTATAACTCAGCTAAGCAATAAGCTAGATCTACAACTTTACTATTTGATAGCTGGCCCATAAGTAGGCGAAGATCATATTTTAAAACAAAATTCTTTAAATGCAATAGTTTTCAGGTAAAAACTGATTTACCCAACTGTGATAACCTCAAAGTAGCTATTCCTCAGCTATGCTATGAGCTACAGGTCCACAACTTTACTATTTGATAGCTGGCCCATAAGAAAATGAAGATCATATTATAAAACAAAATTCTCTAAATACAATAGTTTTCAATTTAAAAATCATATACATGTACTCAACTGTGATAACCTCTAAGTAGCTATTCCTCAGCTATGCTATGAGCAACAGCTCTACAATTTCACTACGTTATAGCTAACAGAAAACTAGGTGAATAACATACTAAAAGGTAAATACAATAGTTTTCAAGTTACAACTTATTTACTAAACAGTGAGAACCTCAAAGTAGCTATTGCTCAGCTATGCCATGAGCTACACGTCTGCAATTTTACTATGCTATAGCTGACCCAAAAGTACGTGAAGAACATATTCAAAAAAAATATTCTAAATGCAATAGTTTTCAAGTTATAACTGATTTACTCAACAGTGACAACCTAAAACTCGAGGATCACTTGCAAAAAAAATAATGTTTTTGCACAGCAAAAACAAAGCGCCCCGAAAAGGATATAACAGTGAGTGCTAATGTATTAAGAAAATGCTTTGTTTCTAGCCTTATACTGTGGCAACCAAAGTCTGCGTAGTCTGCTCTATCTAGCACGGTTTTCAAGATATAAGCATTTTTGTGTTTTGCAATTTTTGCGAAAAATTCGAAAATTCAAAATGGCCACCATTTTGGGTGAGATAAAATTTTTCTGAAAATTGGGATGGCTACTCTGTAGACATACCCTGTGGGTCAAAAATTTCGTCAAAATCGCTCTATCTAGCATGGTTTACGAGATATAAGCATTTTTGTGCTTTGCAATTTTTGCAAAAAATTCAAAAATTCAAAATGGCCACAATTTTGGGCGAGACAAATTTTTTTTGAAAATTGGGATGGCTACTCTACACAGATACCGCTGTGGATCAAAAATTTTGTCGAAATCGCTCTATCTAGCACAGTATTCGAGATATAGTTTTCGAGATATAAGCATTTTTGTGTTTTGCAATTTTGGCAAAAATTTCGAAAATTTAAAATGGCCACAATTTTGGGTGAGACAAATTTTTTTTGAAAATTGGGATGGCTACTCTACACAGATACCCTGTGGGTCAAAAATTTTGTTGAAATCGCTCTATCTAGCACAGTTTTCGAGATATAGTTTTCGAGATATAAGCATTTTTGCGAAAAATTTGAAAATTCAAAATGGCCGCCAGTTTTGGCGAGACAAATTTTTTTTGAAAATTGGGATGGCTACTCTGAAGAGATACCCTGTGGGTCAAAAATTTCGTTGAAATCGCTCTATCTCGCACGGTTTTTTGAGATATAAGCATTTGTTTTTTCCTTATTTGGAAAATTCGTAATGATTAATTAATCATTAATTACTCGGCCATTTCTTAACCAATCAATGCCAAAATCTATTGATTTCCAGATTTTAATAGAATGAATGTATTTGCCAATTTTCGGGGGTATTGATAAAATCCCTTTCAAGTTATCATCCGGACAAGCTTACCCATCAAAAAAAGACATTTTTGGTCATGTCACCTCTCTGATTGGTCGAAATGTCACTGCAGCATATTCAAAAAAATTCCCCAAGGTTACAGCATACACCTGCCAAATTTGAAAAGAATCCACCAAATGGTCACAGAGTTATAAGGAAAACGAAACGCGGAGCCGGGTTCTCTCCCATACTCAAACAAGCGTCCCTAGCGGGACACTTAACTAGCTATTACTCAGCTATGCAATGAGTTACAGGTCTACAATCTCACTATGTTATAGCTGACCCAAAAGTAACTGAATAATATAATTTATACAAAATACTGTAAATGCAATAGTTTCCAGGTTAAACCGGTTTAATCAACAGTAAGAACCTCAAATAGCTATTGCTCAGCTAACAAATAAGCTACAGGTCTGAAATTTTTCTATGTTATAGCTGACCCAAAAGTAGGTGAATAACATATTTAAACAAAATATTCTTAATGTTATAGTTTTCAAGTTATAACTGATTTACTCAACAGGGATAACATCAAAGTAGCTATTCCTCAGTTATGGTATAAGGTACATGTCTACAATTTTACTATGTTATAGCTGACCCCAAAGTAGCTGAATAACATATCTATACTGTAAATGTAATAGTTTTCAAGTTACAACTGATTCACTCAAGAGTGAGAGCCTCAAAATAGCTATTGCTCAGCTATGAAATAAGCTACAGGTCTGCAATTTTACTATGTTATAGCTAATCCAAAAGTAGGTGAATAACATATTACAACAAATTACTCTAACTGTAATAGTTTTTAAGTAACAACTGATTTACTCAAAAGTGATACCATAAAAATTAATATAACTATTACTCAGCTATGCAATGAGCTACAGGTCTGAAATTTTACTATATTTAACATATTTATACGAAATTCTCTAAATGAAACAGTTTTCAAGATACAAGTGATTTTACTCATGATGGAATTTACTGAAAAGTTAAAAAGTAGCTATTACTCGCTTAGCTATTCGGATATACACTCAAGTTACTCACCATGTTGTAGCCATGGAAAAAGTGGCTGAACAACATATTTTAACAAAATGCTCTAAATGCAACACTTTTCAAGTTATAAGTGATTTAGTACATGATTTCATGAATTTTAAAGCATTAAAAATTATTTTGAAAATTCATAAAAAAATAATTAAGAAAGATCCAGGTCTGACACTCACACAAGGGAATCTACTTGTGACCTAGTACATATGTGCAAGATATTAGAGAAATCCTTGCAATAGCCAATGAGAAAATTGTGATAAAGTTTTGAAATTTAGTGTGGGGGGTACCTTACTTATAATGGCTCTAGCAAACAGACGAACAAACAGATCTGCATGCCTTGAGCAATTCTTCATCCTTGACAGATAAGCTATCTTTTAAAAAATAGCATCAGACATGCCCGTATCCCACAGCCTGGGGAAATAATTTTCAACACCATGAAATATACAAGTGGTGAGAAAGTACAAAGATTTAGATACTTTCAGAGCAGTGTCAGTTGTATAAAGCTTCAAATAATGTTTATGTAGAGAAAATAACATCTAAAATAAAGAAAATGTATGTAAAGATAAAGTATTAAATCAAGACATTTCAATAGCAAGATGACAGCATTAATCAGTAAACTAAAATTACAAAGCTCTAAATTTTATTAATTGGAGTATAGCTGTCGATGGAAATAGCACAATTATACAAAAGTATATAAACTAATCAGTTGCAGCAATCAAAATATCTTTGTCAAAAGAGAAACATGTCTCAAATCTTGCAGGTGAACACACTTTGGCAGAGCCAAAGTTAAAGGTCACACAATGATGCACACCGACACCCCTTAACCAGTGTCCCTACCAAGTGTCAACCTTTTACACCTTACCGAATCCAATAAATAGCCCAGACAAGATTTTAAAACTCATGGTTACTACGACTAGGTCATAGGTTAAATCAAGGTCACACCATGATGTTGCACACCTACAAACCCCAACCAATATCCCTACCAAATATCAACTTCCTACACCTTACAGTTACCTCGATATAGCATGGACAAGATTTTATAGGTCAAGGTCTCTACAGTAAGGTCAAAGGTCAAATCAAGGTCATACCATGACGTTGCACACCTACACCTCCTAACCAATGTTCCTACCAAGTATTAACTTCCTACACCTTACGGTTTCCAAGATATAGCCCGGACAAGATTTTATAGGTCAAGGTCACTACAGCCAGGTCAAAGGTTAAATCAAGGTCATACCATGACGTTGCACACCTACACCTCCTAACCAATGTTCCTACCAAGTATTAACTTCCTACACCTTACGGTTTCCGAGATATAGCCCGGACAAGATTTTGTAGGTCAAGGTCACTACAGCCAGGTCAAAGGTCAAATCAAGGTCAGACCATGATGTTGCACACCTACACCCCCTAACCAATGTCCCTACCATGTATCAACTTCCTACACCTTACGGTTTCCGAGATATAGCCTGGACAAGATTTTAAAGGTCAAGGTCACTACGGCAAGGTCAAATCAAGGTCAGACCATGACGTTGCACACCTACAACCCCTAACTAATGTCCCTGCCAAGTATCAACTTCCTACACCTTATGGTTGCCGAGATATAACCCAGACAAGATTTTCAAACTCAAGGTCACTACGGCAAGGTCAAATCAAGGTCAGACCATGACGTTGCACACCTTCTAAGGCACATAAAAAATATTATAGTTCAAAATTTATTCATAGTTCAAAATTTATTCAATCATTTAGAACTGTGTGGATTGTTCAGTGGAGAGAATATGGGAAAACCTAAGGAAAAATTGTGGTTGAAAAGCCCTGTTGTAGGTTTTCAGCCTTTTACTGAAATCGGCTGGTGAGGAAACACAACAAATATCAACCAGTTCATTCCAAAGTCCATAAGGAATTCTTTAAGTGAAAGATTAGAGAAAAACATTAACAACAATTACATAAAATTTTGGAAATGAAGCCTTTGTGATGTACAGATACTCTGGCATAAGTTATAAATGTGTGACTTACGTGTAAGAACTGGGTTTTCAGTGATTTGTAAGTCTGTTGTGAAAGGCCACCTTGTGTTAGTGACAGCAGACACAGCAAGCGCAAGGTACTGTCTTGTGGAAACTAAAATGAAACAGAAATGCTAATTTTTTTTTAAATGTTTAATAATTATATCACAACTTCTATCCTGCCAAAAAATTATAGATTAATATTTTTGCAAACACTAGAAGGCCCATAAAAATGTGGTGTTTCAGTGTCAAACTCTAAGAAATCACAAAAATGGGAGAATAGAATCAAGTTAATGAAAACAAGTTCAGAAAAAAACAGGAAAATTCTCCAGGGCGGTATATTTTTAATTTTTATAATGAGAGAAGACAAGTATAGATCATTTGAGTCCATATGATGAGGAATGTTAATTTTATTTCTGTATTTAAATTAAGTCTATATCAAAGATAGTTTCTCTTTGTGCTTTTCGTATCTCTCTCACGAGTCCATATGACAAGAATTGTGTATTTTCTTTTTGTGCTTTTTATATCTTTGTCACCTAACAGGTGTATTTTAATATTTCTGGACACAAATCTATTTGGCACTTGTTGAGAATGCTCAGCATGACTGAACTACTTTGGGTCTGTAACAGTTACTGATATACAGTAATGTATGTGAAATTTCCCACAGATTATGAAACTTACCACTGAGTAAACCCTACTTATTGTTAGAGGTGTGACAAGAACAAATAATTAGGGTTGATTGCTTGCTTGCGTGACATCGAACAATTGTAAAATTTATCATGTACTCCTAGGTAGCACAATATCCACTATGGCAGCTCCCGTAAAACTAGGGATGGGTCGGTATGAAAAATATGTACATTAGGAGGTCGCCAATGTAAAACCGTACCGATTCAGGGACTCCGCGTTTTAGTACACCCCAAAGAAACATGGACGTTTCCTCAATGACGTCGCCATAAAAGCTAATAAATGCACAAAATATGCAATTAAAACGTATCATATCTTCATATTTCTGGTTTCTGTTCAGTTTTTTAAGTTTTCCTTCATTTATATGACTTGACAAGCGAAATTGAGGTTATAAAGTGTCGTAACCAAAACATGGCAGTTCTGCTAAATGTATCGCTCATAAAAGTCCGCAAATGGACGAAAATATGGGATAAAAGCATACAATTTCTTCAGATTTGGGGTATGTTTCTAATATTTTAACTCTTCCTACCATTCCTTCAACCCTGATAAAACCGAATTCAATGTTTTTGGTTCAAAAATTCACCGTGAAAAACTCAACAAATCCTTTCCAGTTAACATTCTTGGCAATTTCCTCTCTCCTGTCGGAGTAGTCAGGAACCTTGGTGTATGGTTTGATAGTGATTTTTCCTTCTCGAGGCATGTCCAAAATATCTGCAAGTCTTGGTTTGCTCAAATCAGGGATCTTAGGCATCTCAGAGGTTACCTCACACATCATGCTGCCCTTATGGCTGCGAATGCTCTGGTTGGAAGTCGACTTGACTACTGTAATTCCTTGTTTAGAAGTCTCTCAGCTCTTGATCTTCGGAAGCTGCAATGTGTTCAAAATAGTCTGGCTAGAATTGTCACCAACACCACCAAGCACTCACACATCACTCCTGTTAGGAAGATTCTACATTGGTTGCCTATTGAACAACGCTCCATATTTAAGACTGCCTTACTGGTGTACAAGTTCCTAAATTGTGGTCAACCAAGATATTTTGCACCTTTTCTTAAACCCAGACAAAGTGTCTACAACACACGCAAAAGCCAAGCTGATGGTGTGTTCCTTGAGATCCCCCACTTCGCCACCTCACTATATAAGTCTTCTAAGCATTTCGGCCTCAGCTTTGCTTATGACGCTCCAAAGATTTGGAATGATTTGCCTGATGATGTACGTTCGGCCACTTCTCTCCACTCATTCAGAAGGAAGCTCAAAGCCTATCTCTTCACACAAGCATATCCGTCCTGACTTTTGCTTTCCCTCATTTCTCTCCGTGGCGCTGACCCTTGCTATGTCTCAGGTTTATGATTACAGTTTTTTGCTTCTGTTTGGTGCGCCTAGAGTCTGTCTTTGGATAGAGATTAGGCGCTATAAAAATACTATTAGAATTATATGTGCTGACAAGCGAAGTGGCGGTTTTAAAATCTCGTCACGGTATTTCACTAAAATGCTCTCGATACTGAGATACCGGGCCTACCGACCCATCCCTACATAAAACAAAAAAATATATAAAGATAAAAGCCTTCAATTCTTAAACTAGCTGATACCACCCTATAAAATTGTGAATATCATGTGAAAAATGGTGGATTATGTGATTTAATGTAAGTAAGATTTATTATTAACATTTGTTATGAAGATTATACTAAGTAAAAACATAACAAGTTCAATGATATCTATAATACACGAGTGCTCGGCCATTAAAACTGGGATTGACTTTCCATGAAACTTAGCTCGTTCAGTGCGCATCAAGTATTCAGTGACATCTCTACAAATATTACTTTGAATTTTTGGGCAAATCTGTAGATTTAGTGACAGTTTTCATAATTTTTCTCAAACTTATCCAACTTCTGTTAATTTTGCATTTTGTTGCTTAAATGTAAGGGACAATCCCATTGCTGCATTTAACTTTTCAGTGTACCTATTTTAGCAGATTATGTACCTGTCTGTTGATTATTTCTTCAACATAAGATGTATTTTCTCGAATATCTACACCTTCAAGAAGACCTGGAATGTGGTAATACATACAGTGAGAAAACCAATTTATTAAAAAGGTATATGTTAATATAAAAAGTGCTTACATTTATGAAACAGGATAATTTTATATATTTACCAAAGACTCATTTCATCTGGTGTTTAATTTCTACATATCAAGTTCTAACATACTGAATGGGTTAAACCATCTGGTTAAAATAATTGGCCTGAAGTCAATTTGATCTGTAATTCTAGCTTTGTGTTTCAAAGTAACACCTGGCATCATGACATGTTTACAAAAATTTACACCACAGCAAAAATTTCTGAAAAAAAAAATATATATTGATTTTAACTGAACTGGATGCTTTTCACATGGTATATTATTCTTTGTCAACATTTTATGTATAAATACACAATAAACTTAATATTTGGGTGATAATGACAAGAAAAATTATTTCAAACTGGGTAAATTAGCAGCAATTTTTCTGGCATTACTGCAGAAATACTCACTGTGTTCAGTTCTCAGTTGGTCTTCAAAATCACCTTTGGTTTTTGTTTTCATGATGCACTCACAAGCTCCAATATCTGCAGTGTATAAAGTTGTACAGATGATGTCTAATTTGTAGCATTAGCAATTAGGTTCCCATTGAAATAATAAAAGTCATACAATCAACACAAAACTAAAATGCTCAATAGTGATACTGATACATGATTGTTGTACTTATTTCAAGTCTATTAACAAAAATGTGCAGTCTTTTTTAGCTGTAACATTTGAAGCATTTTAGTGCACTTTTATTGTTCCACAAAATTGTGTGTATACCCAAAAATAGTTATATTTTAAGAATACATAGCTTCTGTTTACATTTTGGCACAAATACATGTATAAGTCTGATATTAAAACCATTTAGACCGGAAAGTGGAATGGACAGGATTCTGGGTCATGAAGTATACACTTCTAGACATCAATATCAGCAACCCAAGATAATAAACATCGCCAATATCCATAAACTATGTCCCCACTACTGTTTCCTTATGCATATCACCTCAACATCTGCAAGCATTTTATCTCTATATTACATATAAATGGTATATAACTTCCTGTCGCAGCGCAGACTTGGAAAATAAAATCATAAAATCATAAAAAATTCATTAGAGAAATTATATGACTAAATGAATGACTCCAAAATAAGTCACATAATAGCCAAACGAGTAGTGACATAATAGAGCATTGTACATCATCGTTAAATGACCCATCTGGATAGTTATGACATCACAAAGTAGTCATAACCACAGAATCCAACTAGACTGGGCCAACTCGGCGCCAACATATCCCCAGACAGGTCATCACTCACGCCACAGGTTTTGATCGGGAATTTTTTAAAGCATAATTACCCATTATTATATGAACTTCAGCACATCAATCTACTCTGTTTGTATCTTCCCAAGAAGATGGTGTATCCCCAGACGCCGAATACATAACTCAAATTATATTTTCAATCTTCCTGCAATGATAACTCTAAACCTATTTTCAAAGTATTTATTAATAAATGATTGATGATTGAATGTCCATTCTAAAATAATAATCCCAAAAGAGCATATCTCTTTCTATATTTGTTGACAAATAAAATATTATTTTTAACTCAACATCATACTTTTCAATCTTCCTGCAATGATAACTCTTAACCTAATTTCAAAGTATTTAAATGATTGATGATTGAATGTCCATTCTAAAATTCATAATCCCAAAAGCGCATATCTGTTTCTATATTTGTTCACAAATAAAATATTATTTAAAAAAAAATTATTTATATTATTATTTTATTATATTATTTATAGAATTTGTAAATTGTTTTCAGTTATTCATTTCCTCTATTCCTATATATGTGGTCCATATATATGCAACCTAAATATGTGACACAATCTCAGTTCTGACTCCCCTTTGTGTTATATGATGAAGCCCACCACCTCCTACCCCACCCCTCTCCCCTTCTCCACACCTCTCTCACTATTACACAAGATCTGCAACCCTATTGAGTTCTTTGTTTCTCATTTGATATCACTAAATACCTTTGTTTATTTAGTGTCACTCAATATAGCTGGAGGTCCCAGAGGTGGGTGGGGGATGTGGGTTGGGACTACAGCATAAATGGTAAACAAACAATCTGATATATATCAAAGGGGTAATCAAATACAAAAAGAATTGAGAATTTTAAGTATGTGATTATCAACTGAAATGAGTTCATAACTGTAGGAGCTGTGTCAAAATTAACTGAGGCAAGTTGAATAAAACTGGGCTAGTTGAGGGTTAAAAATCCCCTAGTTTTACTACATAAGGATATACTTTTATTAATATTGGGACTTAAAGCTCACCAGAAAATAACAGTGTCCATTTTGCCTACTTGAATATGTTTAACCAGTTTCATTTTAAAGAGTTAAAAACTCAGCAAGCAGAGGTACAACACACAAAAATAAGTTCTTAAAAGACTAAGATAGCCATAACATCATTAATATTCAAAATTTAAAGAGACAGGCACTTCCTTTTAAAATTCAAAGAGTTCAGCTCTATGACCCACATAGTTTGACAGTTACAGGGCTTTAAAGTGGCATAATGTCCATAAATTGGGTTTCTGTGGGCATTTTACAATTGTTAAAGAGACCTTAGCAATTAAACTACAGATCTGAAACTTTTTGGGAGACATACATAACAAACAAAAATTAGATATAATACAGTTTAAGACTTGTCACACTAAGCATTTCCAAATTACAGGGCAAAATACAGTAGAAAATGTCAAAAAAGGTCACTTGGATGAGTGTCTATGGTCGTCACACACAGGTTCAATGTCTACTACAGGCCTTGATGTTCGGTACATGGAAAAAGAAGACGCTTAATAATGTATTCCTAGTTGAGATTTCAGCCCTGTCAGTCACATAGTTTAACAGTCACAGGGCTGAAAAGTGGCAAAAAGTCCAAATATTGGGTCTCTGTGGGCCTTTTAGAGACCTCAATGTGACCTTCAAATTGAAGCTTCAGACTTAAAATCTTTCACAATCAGAGATTATACATAGAATGTATATGTAATATAGTTTGAAACTTCTCAGACTTACCATTCCAAGTTACAAGGCAAAATATGTAAAAAATGTCTAAAAAGGGTCACTCGGGTGAGTATCTATGGTCGTCATACACAGGTTAAATATCTACTAAAGGCCTTGATGTTCAGCACATGTAAAAAGAACATAATAATATATTCCCAGATGAGATTTCAGCTCTATCAGTCACATAGTTTAACAGTCACAGGGCTTAAAAGTGGCAAAAAGTCCAAATATTGGGTCTCTGTGGGCCTTTTAGAGACCTCAATGTGAACTTTAAATCAAAGCTTCAGATTTAAAATCTTTCACATTCAAAGGTTACACATAGAATGTATATCTAATACAGTTTGAAACTTCTCAAGACTTACCATTTCCAAGTTACAGGGAAAAATATGTGAAAAATGTCTAAAAAGGGTCACTCGGGTGGGTGTTATGGTCCTCACACACAGGTTAAATGTCTACTTAAAGCCTTTATTTCTGGCACATGTAAAAATGACATAATGATATATTCCCAGGTGAGATTTCAGCTCTATCAGTAACATAGTTTAACAGTCACAGGGCTTAAAAGTGGCAAAAAGGCAAAATATCGGGTCTCTGTGGGCCTTTTAGAGACCTCAATGTGACCTTCAAATCAAAGCTTCAGACTAAAAATCTTTCACATTCAAAGGTTACACATAGAATGTATATCTAATACAGTTTGAAACTTCTCAGACTTACCATTTCCAAGTTACAGGGAAAAATATGTGAAAAATGTCTTATAAGGGTCACTCGGGTGGGTGTTTATGGTCCTCACACACAGGTTAAATGACTATTAAAGGCCTAAATTTTGGGGCAGATATAAGAAAACACATAGATATATTCTCAGATGATATTTAACTTAGATGAGAGACATAGTTTGAAAGCTACAGTGCTCGAAAGTGGCAAAAAGTGCATAAATTGGGTCTCTGTGGGCACTTTTGAGACCTTAAGTCGACCCCTTTGGGTAAACCTACAGCCCTAAAATTTTCTACAGACAAGGATTACATATCAAAGTTATACCTAGTGCAGTTTGAGACTCATCAGAGTTACCACTTCCAAATTATAGGGCAAAATATGTGAAAAATATAGCAAAAAATCCCTAAGTGGGGGTCTTTATGGGCCTCAAACACAATTTTCTCCTCAACTTAAAGTCGTGATTTTCGGCACATGTACTAAGAACATATTAATGTGTTCTCAGGTGAAATTTCAGCCAGCTGAGCATCATAGTTTGTGACCTAGAGGGCTCTTAGTGGCCAAAAGTGCAATTTCTGACCTTAAGGTGGCCATAAGTTCTCTTTTATTGGGAGTTTAAGGTCACCTTAAAATAGGGATCTTCCTTTGGACACCCTTAACATGTGTACCAAGTTTGAAAAAAAAATATTAATTTGTTTTTGAGTTATCGCGTCCACAAGGAAATTTCTACGGCGGCGGCGGCGGCGGCGGCGGCGGCGCGACGGACCTGAATCCAATATATCCCCGACTTTCGTCTGGGGATATAATGACTATAAGTTAGACATTGTAATGGATCCACTTAAATATAAATGTGGGGAGTGTGAAAACACTTATAAAAGTAAATCCAGCTTGACACGCCAGACAGAATTTTGTACAGCCAATTACCTCCCGTGAGGACAGAACCAAAATGAGACTGCCCAACAAATCTGCCTATGATAAGTGGATACAAAAGTTCCAGAGCGAGACGAAACCACGAAGTCCAAAGACTTCGTAAAATCTCAATCACCGACAATATTCAACAAGCCCGAGATTAGAATTTCCAGCGAGAAACAACCACAGAGCAATACCAAAATTCGAAAACCTTAGCGACCTCTCCATGAAAGATCATTCTCCCGCCACCAAGAGAGAATAAATGGTGCTACAGGACAACAAAATTTTGAAAATAAGATACCAAAGTAGATTATTAACTTTATTCTTATTTTTGACCAACATTTGATTCTATTATAATTTTTATAACTATTAATTGTATGTTTATTATAGAACATATTATTTCTATACTAAATAATGTGGTTGCATATAGAACATATTAATTCTATACTGACTTCATTTGAATAAAACACATACAATTGAGATTTTTTTACTACACGTTGAATAAAATCATCAACCCAGAACTTATTTATTATGGTGAATAAATTGTCGACTCAATTCATGTCCGGTGTTTTATTACGGAAATTAATAACCGAATAATGGTTATTCATATTCCCTATTTAATTCATTCTAATTAAGCCATAATAAATTAAGACTATATTGATCCTGGGTGGAATCCTTTAAAGATTGCTTAAAAATAAAAAGCAAGGAAAGGAGTTACCATTTCTCAATACGCCATACTTTGAATCAATAATAACAATAGTCCTACCCCTTTACACTAAACTTATTCATGAATAAATGAATAAATTTAGCTTTGAAATTCACTATAAATTCACCACAAATGACTTTTATTTGTGAAACTCCCCTGGACCCCCCCAAAAAAACACAACCCATAAGGTCAATTTGGAACTTACCTGCTGAACCTGCAGATACAGGTAGAAAAACCGGTACAACCGGTTCATACCGGCTTAGAGCCGGTTCAAAATGGTGGTACAACACCTGAACCCCTAAAGTACTTCAGGGAGTCCATACGCACATAAATCCATAGCCTCTGATGAGACTGCACCCCTAAATCAACAGTCGAAATATAATAACAGAGAAAGTTAATTATATCAGGCAAATATATTTTATTTTCCAAGTCTGCGCTGCAACAGGAAGTTATATACCTTTGTATTTCACTATGAGTGTCCCTTCAATAACTGTGAGCCAGACTGAATTCTGTGATGCAGTGTCAAACGTTAGCATCACTTTTGAACAACCAGTGGTTACGACACACCCATCCCAAGAGCAAAGAATGTACGAACACATAGTGTCAGTACAAAATGATGGACAAAGCACTCCAGTTTCCCCGCCACTTTAATAATGATGGACACAGCCACAAGGACATGAAGTTCTCAGTGCTAGAGTGGTGCACACCAAAATTTGACTCGTCCAACACAGCCAGACGCAGGAAATTTGAGCTGTCATGGATCTTCAGATTACACTCTCTGGCACTCATAGGCATCAACCAATTTGTGTGACTTCTTTAGGTATTATACCGGCTACTTAAGCACTCAGTAGTCAATTTTACCCTTTGTTTATATTACATATAAATATATTTTTACTTGCAAATTATGCAACAATTAAATAAATATACAATGAAACAGTAAACTGGTTGGACCATTGCTAATGCTTACAGCTACTTGATCAGTAAAGTAAGCTACTTTTTTCAGCTAAAACAATGGCTGGGTTCTGTGGAATTAAATTTGTAATACACAGGAATCAGATAGCAAGACAATATTCACTGAACACATTTATCTCTGCGGTTACAATTATGAACTCAGGAAATGAAAGGAACTCTTTAGAAGGTTGTTCATCATATTTGTTCTAAGAGTCTTCTAAAACATATTTAGATACAAAGATGAGATACTCATAAAGCAATCCAACATGTTAAAAGATATTAGCTCACTGGATAACATAATGTCTTAGCTGTATGTTGATGTAAAAGCTAGTACATGTATATGTATATGTAAGAGTACATTAGATTGGTTAGAACAAACTATTAACCCCCAAACTGTCTGCAAATTAAAGACTACATAAGTGTTAAATCTACAAATTACTACATTAATAGATTGTATGTTAAAATCTACAACATACAATATTAATGGTCAAAATCTACAACAAAACTGTCAGGTGTTAAAAAGGATGGCTGAAATTACAGTTGAATACTTACGTAGTGTCAGAGATTTGTGCTGTTGTTTTAATGACCTCAGATCATTGGCCACATAATCTTTCATTTCACCCACTGATCTAAGCTGGTGTCTTTTCTAAAAGAAAAAAATGTTTGGTAATAAATCCATAAAACTAACAAGTAACTGCGACAACATGTGCCAAAATATTCTTTGTCGAAAACTGCCTTCATCAAATTACTGACAAGATATGCATGATATCGTGATTAAATCTCATTAATAACTATATCTGTACTACTGAAATTGTTTGTGGCACTTAAAAAGATCCTTCAAAGTCCATGTTTGGGTCTTACATCCTGTTCAATAGCCAGGATCATATCGGAGTGGCTCTCAACATTGCCATTTGTCAGAGTCAAACATAGGCAGAGGTGACTGCCTGTGATGAGATGCCAAACCTGTTAACATCTAGGCCACCGAGGGCCTTTGAATCTTCTGCATCATTTTGATATCTACATGGTTATTTGACTATGTTTGCAGATTGGTTAAATTACTTCTGAGCTATGATTTCAGAATATGTCAGCATAACTGTGATGAATGTATCATTCAAATACATTGGAGGGGAGCATTGTTTCACTACTAATACATATATTTAAACACTCTATTTTACTGTAATATTTCAATATATTTCAACATTGTCAATGCATAAAAACATACATATACAAACACTCACATCATAACCTTGTTGCAAATCTTTTGCTGTGGCACTGAGGAAACCAAATACATTTGATATGTGCCTGTTTCGTATCTCATCATAAACCTGAAATACAGTTAGATACATGTGTAAAAAGAACAAATTCTTTCAGAATTACCAGTGTGTTTTCTTGTTAGCTTTAAAAATGTTAAATCTGCCACATGAAATTCATCTCAGATGACTGCCCTTTATTTTACTTTAAATAATGATACATTTTCAAAAAATTTGTGATATTGTGGCAAATTTGGACTGTTTACCTTAATCATTGTAAAACTTAAATTTAAACTATCTTTAATTTTAGTTATTCTGTGCATTGGGTTAAATTCAAACATCACCTAAAACAGTCACAAAACCAACAAGCTTTTATGATATTTTTTTTCTATATTTTCTGGACCTACACAGATGGTAGCCATGCCACTTCATAAACATCTCATTAATGACAAAATTCAAAATTTTAATTACTTAAATGTAGCTTTTATAAGCTACAAGCTTACCATGTGGAACTGAATGCTAACTTGGGAGGCCGCAGGCATCCAACTAACGTCCAAGAAAAATAGACATTTAGTGTTGGCCGTAGCCTAAGGTTGTACTCTCATGGAACTCTTCTCAACTCTTCCTCCTTTTCTTGTTGGCCGCGTGATTTGGAAGCGTTTGCTTTGTGCATTCATATTTTACTTTATTTCCCAGTTTTTACTTATTGTTGGATGTTATAACTTAATGACAGAAGACAAATATATTTTCTAGATTGTCACTGAAGTTAGCCAAGACAAATTTATAAAGTATAAGAGAAAATAATTTCTTCAGACCTGATCCTCACTGGTCAACAAAAGTTTTGTACTCTGATCAGTTCCAGTCACTTCAGGTCCAAACTCTACCAAACCTAAAAAAATAGCATTAGAGATGTCCATAACCCACAGCCTGGGGAAATAATTTTCAACACCATGAGATGTAGAAGTGGTGAAACAGTACAAAGATCGAGATACTTTCAGAGCAGTGTCAGTAATATAAAGGTCCAAATAATGTTTAAGTAGAGAAAGAAAACATATGTACAGATAAAGTACTAAAACAAGACAATTCAATAGCAAGATGACAGCATTAATCAGTAAACTAAAAAATATGAAGCTGTAAAATTTATTAATTGGAGAATAGCTGTCACTCAAAATAGCATAATTATGTAAAAGTGCACATAATAATTAGTTGCAGCAACCCATGTATCTTTGTCACAAGAGAAAGATGTCTCAAATATGGCAGATGAACACACTTTGGCAGAGCAAAAAGGTCACACCATGATGCACATATGTATTTAAATACACCCCCTAACCAATGTCCCTGCCAAGTGTCAACCTTCTACACCTTATGGAAACAAAGAAATAGCCCAGACAAGATTTTAAAACCCATGGTCACTATGACAAGGTCAAAGGTCAAATCAAGGTCACACAATGATGTTGCACACCTACAACCCCTAACCAATACATGTATCCCTACCAAGTATGAACTTCCTACACTTTACAGTTTCCAAGATATAGCCGGACAAGATTTTATAGGTCAAGGTCACTACGGCAAGGTCAAAGGTCAAATCAAGGTCACATCATGACGTTGCACACCTACACTCCTAACCAATGTCCCTACCAAGTATCAACTTCCTACACCTTACGGTTTCCGAGATATAGCCCGGACAAGATTTTATAGGTCAAGGTCACTACGGCAAGATCAAAGGTCAAATCAAGGTCACATCATGACGTTGCACACCTACACCCCATAACCAATGTCCCTACCAAGTATCAACTTCCTACACCTTACAGTTTTTAAATATATAGCCCGGACAATATTTTCAAACTTAAAGTCACTACGGCAAGGTCAAAGGTCAAATCAAGGTCAGACCATGACGTTGCACACCTACACGCCTAACTAATGTCCCTACCAAGTATCAACTTTCTACACCTTACGGTTTCTGAGATACAGCCCAGACAAACTTTTTCCCGCCGCCCACTCACCCACCCATCTGGACACCATGGGTGAAAACAATACCCCGACAGCCCTTAAGGGCTGTTGGGTAAAAATAAAAAATTCTGGAGACTCAATCTGGATCTGAATAATCTTTGAGAAAGGCCGAGCCAAGGATAAACCTCACTTTATGCATGATAATACTACCCGATCTGCAAGATCGTTTTTCAAGTTATGCAAATGGGCAAGCAGACAAACAGAGAGACCTGATAACAATGCCCCACCCCTCCCCTTTGGGGAGTAGGGGAGAGGGTAACCGGTTGGCAGACTTTTATTATCCACTGTACACTGTACATGTCCTAATAGGGGGAAATACAGATGGGGATGTATTTTACTTGTACACCCCAGCACCACATACAATGGATAATAAGTGTTACAAATCATCAGCAAGTGATGATTTTTTTGTCAATATTTTGGAACCTATGTTACTTACAAATATGTTATATATACATCCTTAGAAAGGAATTTTTACAGAGATTCTGTTCATTTTTTCTTGCGGACAAAAATATAATGCTTGTGCTTCGCACCAATACAACATTGTCATCTTCATCCGTGATAGATTTTTTTTTTTTGCATTCAGAACACTTTCCTATTATATTTCAATCAAATGACAGCACAATTTATGTAGTTTCACCTTTCAAAGATTTAAATTATTTATTTGCAACATTTAAAAAATTAAAAAGTCTTTGTTTGTTTATTTGTCATTTTCTTATTTATATCAACATATAATAAGTCGTTAAAATAAGATATTTCCAAAATACTAGAAATAGGATGCCCTGTTAAGAGTAGCTGCAACATATGAAAAGAAACAGGATAGCATAGAAGAACACACATTATCATGTGTAATGTCCACCCCATGAATTTTTTGCAACAATTGTACAGTAGTCTTACAAGACCCTGTTTCGTTTGTAAAATATATCAACGATGCTTAAATATTTATTAGTATACATGTAAATTATTTCAGCTTCATGCCTTTTTGCATTGTTTCAAAATTTGCTCAAAATCACTGTGTCTTTAAAGATTTTTTAAATTTTTTGCAAATTGGCAAGAGTAGATTACTTAGACACCCTGGGGGGGTCAAAAATTTCAACGAAATGCCTCTACCTCGCATGGTTAAGGAGATAGAAGAAAATTTGTGTTTTTCAATTTTTGGCAAAAATTCGAAATGGCCGTCATTTTTAGGCAGAGGAAAATCTTTTGAAAATTGCCAAGAGTAGACTGCTGAGATACCCTGTGGGTTGAAAATTTCGATAAAATCACTCTATCTCGCACGGTTAAGGAGACAGAAGCAAATTTGTGTTTTTGTATTTTTGGCAAAAATGCGAAAATTCAAAATGGCCGTCTTCTTTAAGGGGAGGAATATTTTTGGAAAATTACAAAGAGTGGTTTGCTGAGATACCCTGTGGGTTGAAAATTTTGACAAAATCGCTCTATCTCGCACGGTTAAGGAGATAGAAGCAAATTTGTGTTTTTGCACTTTTGGCCATACTATTGCCCCAATTATACTTCATATAAATTTTTGTGAAGATAGAAAACATTGTTTCATTAAAATTCCAGAAAAAATCTACATTCCAGAAAAAAAGTCAACTCAAAATAGCATAATAGCTATATAGCACAGTAGCTATTACTCAGTTAGCGAAAAAGGTATTATCACCAAAAGCAATCCCAAGCAAGCTACTGATCCAATAATCCTCCATCCCAAATTTTGTGAACATAGGAGAAATACTTTTCCTTTAAAATGCTTAAAATAAAAAAGCTACTCAAAGTAGCTAAGTAGCTATTACTCAGTCAGTTATATAGCTATTATCACTAAAAGCAATCCCAAGCAAGCCATTGACCTAATTATTGCTCATACCTAACTACTGCTCATTTGGTAAAGATATGTCAAATATTTTTCCTTAAAATGCCCAGAAACAAAAGAAGTACACAAAAGTAGCTAAATAGTTATTACTCCGTTAGCTATAGAGTTATCTTGATCAAAAGCAATCCCATGCAAGCTATTAACCCAATAAACACCCATACCAAATTAGGTAAAGATAGGATAATTACTTTTCCTTGAAATAACTGGAAACTGGGCGGCGGACACTGGATGCCGGAAAAAGCAAAAATAATGTGTCTACCCCCCAGTGGGGTGGAGATAATGAACAAGTTGTTATTTCCATTTTAGTTTTCAATTTTTTAACAGTGAATTATTTATTAAAATAATCTACACATCGATTTGAAATTGGTGCCTATGTTTATCCCTGAATGAAGAACAAATCTATTTTAGCAGTTGCTATCACTGAGAAGATATGTTGTATACATGTACCCACAATGAGAATCGAGTCATTAACACTGAAATATTAGGTGAATGCAATTACCTCCAGTTTTGTTCACTCACTGATAACTATTTTAAAAAGTCTGTGGGGAACTAGGTACATAACAATTTTCCACCAAGCTGTTTGTAATCATGCCTGAAATAATTTTTTTTTTAATTTGGGTAATATAAATTATTTTTAACAAAAGCTAACCATTTACTAAAATCAACTAGGTATAAATTTGTAATATACAAACGGTGGGAATAGAACAAAACAGTGAAATTGTAACAAATTTTATTGTAATTTAACTTTTTACAAGTTAAATACTTACCTTATCCTCACAAGTGCTTGGTTTGGTTTTGTGGAGCAAAAGCATCGACCGACGAGTCTTTTAATAAAGACTTTTCTTGTCGAGAAGTGACCCCTTTGTCTGCGAATATCTGCGCATGCGCCGACATCGTAGACGAGAGTAACTGTCTAGAAACTCTTCATTATATTTTTGGTCCCCAAGCTAACAAATTTTGCGGGGAGGTAGGGAGGGTTTATCCTTGTGAGGATAAGGTAAGTATTTAACTTGTAAAAAGTTAAATTACAATAAAATTTGTTACATTTTATTGCGTAAAATAGCCTTACCTTATCCTCACAAGTGCTTGAATGCAACCATAACAGGTGGAGGGAATTTGTTGTAACCACACTGTTAGATGATTGTCAGACAAGGGATCACTGTATAAAGCACTTTGACAAGAGGATAAGATAAGCTTAAGTACGCCACATGTCAGATTCAACAGTACTTCTTTGAATAGAAAAAGATAAGTAACTTGCTAACCTTGGTTCAAGTGGCTGAAGTAGTTGTAGTTGTCATCAGTTGTAGTGCAATAAATTGATGTTGTCCTCTTAACTAGTCAACAGTGAAGGTCAGAGGAGTCTTCCTATACCCTCAGGCTAGCTGCTGTCATCCTATAAGAAGATGCCTCCGAGCTGGCGCTGTAATCCTAACTATAGATGATTATGGAGCCATCTGTAGGGAAAATAAAATACAAAATGTCAGTACAAATACTGGTATGTATGGAGAAAAGAAATATGTATGTCAAATGTTGAAATAAATACGGACTTAAACATTGACAATGTGCTGAGCCGAGACCACTGGACCTAACTTGTAATCTGACTGGTTATGAGACTTCCAAGCTACATCCTTTAAATAAAATGTGGTGAAGGTGTTGTGACTCTTCCAATAGCAGGAGCCTAAAATCTGCTCAAGTGAAGCCCCACCTTTTAAGCTAAAGATG
Organism: Sabellastarte sp. h YS-2021; assembly: GCA_964017235.1. Taxonomy (NCBI): domain Eukaryota; kingdom Metazoa; phylum Annelida; class Polychaeta; order Sabellida; family Sabellidae; genus Sabellastarte; species Sabellastarte sp. h YS-2021. The sequence continues at coordinate 153,734,177 of OZ024928.1, read as the reverse complement.
CAGACATGGATTTGACATCGTGTGCTTTGACATGAAGATCCTGAGAATCTGAATTAGAGGATTGATAGGCCAGTAAAACAGTCTGTTTAATCCAAGAGGATATAGTAGATCTCATGATGTCTTTATCAAAGCCCTCCTTAAATGATATTAACAGGAGGTTCTTTCCTTTCCTCAGATCCTTGGTTCTGTCTAGATAGTATCTAAGTGCTCTGACAGGGCATAATGTCATGTCTTCAGTCAAATCTGAGCTCAGGAAAGGTTTCAAAGCTGGAATGACCACTGGTTTTAGTAAGTCTGGGCCATCTGAAGCCAACTGATTTTTTGCTAGAAACGCAGGAGAAGGAGAAATAGTAACCTCCTTCCACTGTGGTTTGTGTCTGAGAGAGGAGTATGTCCAAGAATGCACCTCCCCGCGTCTTTTGCCAGAAGCTAATGCCATCAAGAAGACAGTTTTGAAAGTCAAAGTCTTCAGACTTGCATCTTTTAATGGTTCAAAAGGAGCCTTTGTCAATGCTAAAAGTACCAAAGATAAATCCCATGAGGGTATTCCTCTGTTAGCACTAGACTTATCCCTGTAAAAGCTGGAAATAAGCCTGTTCAAGTCAAGACTCTTGCTCACCTCCTGGCCGAAGTGACCTAAATGATCAGCTATAGCAGTTCTGTACCCAGCAATAGTAGCAGGTTTGAGATTTTTGACAGTAAAAAGATAGTTCAAGAAATCTGCAATTTTTGAGATAGTAGGCTCTGAGCTGACCACCTGACTCTGTTGGCACCAGAGTTCAAAAATGGACCACCTTGATTCGTACAATCTTCTAGATGAGGGTCTTTGAGGTGCCTTAATTCTCTCTGCCACCTGCTCAGAGAATGATTCAAGTGATTCTGAGTGGTGTCCAGGTGCCAAACATGAAGATTCAGATACAACAGATTCTGATGGTATTTGTGACTGAATGGTTGTTTTAACAGATGAGGCCAGTGAGGTAGCTGCAATGGAGGTCTGGTTGACAGATTCACCAGATCCCAAAACCAATGCATCATGGGCCACCCTGGTGCTACTACTATCATTCTGCACCTGTAGGTGTTCATTTTCTGTATGACCTTTGGTATGAGAGCTACAGGACAAAAGGCATAGCCGTCCAGACCCTCCCAGATGTTCAATGCATCTATGTCCATGGCATTTACATCTGGGATCGGGGAGACATAGATTGGTAGTTTGTGATTGAATTTGGTGGCAAACATGTCCACCATTGGTTTGTGCCAAACTTTGCCAATTAGACTGAATATTTGAGGATGAAGTGACCATTCTGTCTGAATAATTTTGTCCTTCCTGGAGAGACTGTCGGCTATGACATTGAGGCAACCCTGAATGTGCCTGGCTCTTATGAGGATATTTCGAGGGTTGCAGTAGGCCAGGATGCGCCAAACCAGGAGACACATGTCCCATGAGTGTGTTCCCCCCTGTTTGTTCAAGTAACTGACCACAGTGGCGTTGTCTGTTGCTATCAGAAGTCTTTTGTTTTGAATGAAGTTTTGAAAGCTTTTTAAGGCTAGAAATACTGCTTTTAACTCTAGAACATTGATATGAAGAGATTTTTCCTTCATTGTCCAACTGCCACTGATAGTCATGGTATCTAGATGGGCTCCCCAACCCTGGTTTGACGCATCTGTGAAGATGAGGGTGTTGTGTTCCTCTAAATGTAAAGGGCACCCTAAATTGAGATTGTTTGGGTCTTTCCACCACTGAATATGCTTTAACAAGAGGTTTGAAACTGGAATCTTCAGATCTAGAGACTGGGGGTATTGCCAGTTTGTTTTGAGATACCACTGGAGGGGGCGCATGTGTAACCGACCCATTGGTATAGTCTTTTCCAGGGATGCTAGTACCCCTATCAGGGACATTAACAACCTTGGGGTGGTTTGAGATGAGACCTCCATGTCCTGAATCGACTTTTGTAAAATTTTCAATTTCTTTTCTGTTGGAAAGACTTTTCCTTGATACAGATCGAAATGGTAGCCAAGGAAATCGATTTTTTGTGTAGGTTCGAGTTCTGACTTTTCGAAGTTTATCACGAACCCTAGTTCCTGGACTGTACGAAGGAGTTCTTTTGTCTGGCTCATGCACTGGTGTTGGGAGCTTGCCCTTAACAACCAGTCATCCAGGTATTGGTGAACTCGAATTCCGCGGGACTGAAGTACGAGCTTTGCTTCTTTTGCAATCCGCGTGAACTCTAGTGGTGCTGTTGCTAAACCGAAAGGCAGAGCCTTGAACTGGTACGTTCTCTTGTCTACATGGAAGCGTAGCAAGTGTTGAGAGTCCGGATGTATGGGTACATGAAAATACGCGTCTTTTAGATCTATGGAGACTACCCATTCGCCTTTTGTCAGGGAATTTCTGATAATTTCCGCAGTTTCCATCTTGAAGGTTGGTACATGCAAGTAGCTGTTCAGGACACTGAGATCTATTACTGGCCGCCATTTTTTGCCGGGATTCGGTACAAGAAATAATCTGCTTGAGAAACCTAGAGTTGTGCAGTCCTTGAGATGGTAAATTGCGTCTTTTTGAAGCATTTGAACTACGCAATCTTGAAGGAAGCCATGTTTTTCCTGTCTGTCGTAACCGCTTTGAATTATGGGATATACAGACAGGGGCGGATTCGATTGGAGGAGGATTCGGTAACCCGACCTCAAGATCTGCACAACTCTGGGATGACAATAAAGATTCTCCCATACCTGCCAAAAATGCTGCAAACGGCCCCCATGGTGAGTGACTATGCTGCAGTCACCTACGCTTGCTTCCACCTCTTCTGGAAGGCTGAGAAGGGCGGAAGTTTGACTTTTTGAAGGAAGATGAGTTTTGCTCACGAAAACTCTTCTGATTGTAGTTAGAAGGCTGTTTTCCAGTAGTTCTGTCATCAGAGTGCCTTTTGAAAGTGAACGCCTTCTGATCTGTTCTAGGTCTTTTGGGGGACTTCTGAATTTTCTTTTCAACCTCATTTAAAACAGTGGGGCAAAAAAGGTCATGAGACTTGAAGCCAGTCCTTCTTAGCCTGTTGAAATCGTGTTCGTTGAGGTTGGGAGCAAGATTCTTGAGCACAGTATCTCTTCTTGCTAACTGGAGGTTACAAGATGCTGCAATCGAATTGTCAGTCACATTTTCCAATGCTTTTTCAATGGAAGAAATACAGCTGAACTGAATCTGCAAGCCAGAAAGCATAGTTTCTAATTCTCTGGCGATAGCTTGATCCTTGGTAGAGTTCTTCAAACTCAACATGGTGGATTCCAACTTGTTAGCCGTTTTTTCTATCGCATTCAGGAAAAAATGAACATAAGAGAGGATCTGTATATGTTCTCTGCTCACAGTTTCTAACAGAATATGCTGCTTCATGGGTACACGAACTGAAGACGGCATAGGCCCCGGGAATGAAGAGCAGAAAGAATCCTGACATCTTGGAGCCTGGAAAGAAAACTCTGCTGAGGTAGACTTGTAGAACTTCATTGGAGCCCTTGTGAAATATAAATAATTATCATAGTTTAAAGGGTTAGTTTTGAGAAGGTGTGGTTGATCTTGTTGAGGATTTCCAGAGGACTTCTTTTCATAAAAATCCCATCTCTCTAAAACCCCATCTACAGGGGGCATAACCATAGGTAGCAAAGAAGACTTGCGCTTGTCTTTACTTCTGCCACCAAATATTCGAGACGGTTGTTCCGAGAACTCCTCAGGAATGGTGAGATCCAATAAAGAACGCACCGCAGCTAGGGTTTGTCTGTACGAAGGGTCGTCTTCAATGTCATCAGGTGAGGGTGATCTATCACGTTTCTTTGAATTACTCACCTCTTGAAGGGCGGGATCTTCGTCTGAGGCTTCACCTTCCTCAGAGTGAACAGAGGCAATAGAAGCAGAAACCTCGCTGTTTCTGTCTTTAAGAGCAGTTAATTGGCCCTGCATATCATCTAATCTTTGCAAAATAGTCTGAAGGGGATCTGTCGTATTTCCTTCAGTCGTAGGTAGTGGGTTTGTTGAAACTGAGCTTTGGTGGCACTCCACCCCCAGTAAAGCATCCTCAATTTCTTGTGACACCACGCTAGGTGTAGATTTTTCTTTTCTTTTATTCTTATGGACCAGTTTTCGCTTCTGATCCTCAGAAAACTGCAGACAGATAAAGCAATCTTCCTCTTTAGATTTTACACACACGTCGTTACCACGACCTTTTTCCCTGCACGGAAAACAAAATTGGTGACAATCCCAGTCGAATAATGGATGTCCGCATCCTGGTGCACGTTTAAGTTCCCTCGAGTTCTTGACCTGTGCACCAGCCATAATGGTAGAAGAAGTAAACGATGTTGCTCCCAGTACGACCAAAAATGTAATGAAGAGTTTCTAGACAGTTACTCTCGTCTACGATGTCGGCGCATGCGCAGATATTCGCAGACAAAGGGGTCACTTCTCGACAAGAAAAGTCTTTATTAAAAGACTCGTCGGTCGATGCTTTTGCTCCACAAAACCAAACCAAGCACTTGTGAGGATAAGGTAAGGCTATTTTACGCAATAAAAAAAGTGTATTTGTGGCATGGAGTAGCAGGTATTAATTCAAGCCAATGTGACATTACCAGTACTGTATGGCATTCTTACCACAGTTCACACTAAATGTGTCGTCCAACAGTCCCTCGTAAGTGACTTGTGAGCAGAGAGGTGTCACATAGTCAATGTCTGAAAGCAAAAGATGTCTTCATAAAATATAACAGAATAAAACATGAACAAGAAAATATCTAACAGAAGAACCAAAAAGTTTCAAAATAAGCATGTTTGGGTGAAAAATATACATAACTTAGCTGCACTGAGGTGTTTTGTTTATGAACATGTAAAGACATTTATGAAATGTCATACATATAAAAAAGTTTAATAATTTTGATACACCGAATCCTTTTTTAATAAGATTTAATTGAGAAGAATGTACTGACAGTTTCTATATACAATACATGTAGGTTTGGTGTACAAATATACTAATGTCAACATATTGCATGCAAAATTTCAAGTTTTTATGAAAGTTCAATGAATATACTGTTTCTCTGATTCTCAATTCAAATTTTGAAACAATTTTCTTTGGCTTAATTTGTGCTTCTTGACCAGCTTTTACAATATCATCACGGTATATAATCTTTTTTCTTGCAAACCTACAATTTTACCATAATATTTAAACATAATACTTAAAGCATGATGGACTGTTTCAGTCCTCATTTTATTATTGTACAATTTACCAATAACATTTATCAAATTTTATATTTTACCATATACTTTGATAACCTTATTGCTTTGCCCAATTACAATGATATTTCAATAAGAGAAAGTACAAAAGTACATAAAGTACATAATATTAATGTATGTAATTCATCTGTAGCATAAAGAACTCCACATTATCATAATAGATCTAAATATTACAATCACAACACATAATACAAATGTGAGTAGCTGACAAGTACCTCTATCAATGAGAAACATCTGTCCAATCTCACTGTGCATTTGAGAAGGTTCTCCATGCAGATTAAACATAGTCGTCATCAGTTTATCAACCATCTGCCAAAATTTAATACATTATTTAACTTTCTTATAAAAGCAACCAGGGTTCAAATTAATGTCTGGATCAAACTAGAGGAATGCTTTTGCTAACAAAAGCGAAGTGTCCCTTAAAGTTTAAAATGCTTTGTGGTTTTAATAAGCATGTTGTAAAGCTAAGAATGCACAAAGCTGCACCGTATGCTTTCCCAATACCTCTTAATACATTCTGAAGCTATAAAAGCAACAATAAAGGAGATATAAGGCAAAAACTCCAAAGCAGCTATTTATGACCCCAGTTTGGCCCATAAGAGAGGGTCGGGGGGTAAAACTGACAGGCTATTTAGACTCTCCACATATGCTTTCCCAATACCTCTTAATACATTCTGAAGGTCTAAAAGCAACAATAACGGAGATATAAGGCAAAACTCCAAAGCAACTATTTTATGACCCCAGTTTGACCCATAAAGGGGGGTCGGGGGATAAAACTGACCGGCTATTTAGATTCTCCACATATGCTTTCCCAATACCTCTTAATACATTCTGAAGCTATAAAAGCAACAATAAAGAAGATATAAGGCGAAAACTCCAAAGCAGCTATTTATGACCCCAGTTTGGCCCATAAGAAAGGGTCGGGGGGTAAAACTGACAGGCTATTTAGACTCTCCACATATGCTTTCCCAATACCTCTTAATATATTCTGAAGCTATAAAAGCAACAATGAAGGAGATATAAGGCAAAAACTCAAAATCAGCTATTTTATGACCCCAGTTTGACCCATAAGGGGGGGCCAGGGGGTAAAACTGACCGGCTATTTAGACTCACCACATATGCTTTCCCAATACCTCTTAATATATTCTGAAGCTATAAAAGCAACAATAAAGGAGATAAAGGCAAAAACTCAAAATCGGCTATTTTATGACCCCAGTTTGACCCATAAGGGGGGGTCGGGGGTAAAACTGACCGGCTATTTAGACTCTACATATATGCTTTCCCAATACCTCTTAATACATTCCGAAACTATAAAAGCAACAATAAAGGAGATATAGGGCAAAAACTCAAAATCAGCTATTTTATGACCCCAGTTTGACCCATAAGGGGGGGCCAGGGGGTAAAACTGACCGGCTATTTAGACTCTCCACATATGCTTTCCCAATACCTCTTAATATATTCTGAAGCTATAAAAGCAACAATAAAGGAGATAAAGGCAAAAACTCAAAATCGACTATTTTATGACCCCAGTTTGACCCATAAGGGGGGGTCGGGGGGTAAAACTGACCGGCTATTTAGACTCTCCATATATGCTTTCCCAATACCTCTTAATACATTCTGAAACTATAAAAGCAACAATAAAGGAGATATAAGGCAAAAACTCAAAATCAGCTATTTTATGACCCCAGTTTGACCCATAAGGGGGGGCCGTGGGGTAAAACTGACCGGCTATTTAGACTCTCCACATATGGTTTCCTATTACCTCCCAATACATTTTATAGCTCTAAATGCAATACTTAAGAAGATAATAGGGAGGTTGGCCTAAATTTAAGGCTTTCAGATTGGAAGGTGTCAGAAAATCACTCATAAAGGAGACATTTTTCAAGGGATTGCTCCCAAAATCTAATCAGCTCGCGTTTTCGATAGTATGAACAGGTGTGTCAAATTATAAGGCTCTGTAGGAAGTAGTTTTTCCTGAACTGTGATGACCGGGGGGTGTACTTCAAAAAATAGTTTTTGATCATGTGACCTTCATAAAGGTCAAAGGTCAAATTTAAGCATGCAGAAAAATTTTCCCACGCCTAAGGTATATAACTGCCAAATATGGTTTGAAACCTTCTAATAATAAGGGAGATATTCAAGGGAGACCATAATGCGGCGGCGGCGGCGAGGAAACTGAGGCGAAAACAAATAAGCGCCCTTTCAGGGACGCTTAATTAGCTTTCTGTGGAATACAGTGATCATCTCCTACAGTAACAGTTTAGTATTTCATACTGTACATTGGCTCAAATTAATGCTTTATATGCTGGAGTTGAAAACAAGTGGCACCTACTCCATATTTCACTTGGACTGATTGAAGTTTGAAAAGTCAATTCTTTCATCAAAGGTTAATAAACAAACCTGGATAATATGTTAAATAACTCTTATCAAAACATATTCTTTCAAAATTACCAAAACTTTGCACAGTATCATTCAAATTCGAACTTATGCCTGAAACAAATGACCATCTCTAGAATAGCATCACAACACAACTTATTCTATATCCACTGCAAGACACTGAAATGAAATAGATGTCATTGTAAAAGTCCAATCTGGTAGAATTTCGAATTCTACCGGTAGAAAGTTCAATCTGGGAGATTTGGGTATTGCCCTGGATCCGAAATCTAATAAACTTGGTTGATATTCCAGTCTCAGAGACTTAGGTATTGCTCTGTGTACCAGAATGTAATCTTTGTAGAAACTCAATATAAGCTTGAAAAAAACTCCAACTGAAACACAAAAAGTTGTGGGCCTTCTATATACATAAATCTGTCACCTAAGCAAGGTGTAACTTTCATAAATGAAGAAAATGCATATTAAAGAAAATATTTTACTGTAATACGCTATTTTTCAAGGGAAATCTATAATACGGACATTAGTAATTGATGTAAGATTTAAGTGTCCTATAACAAGTGTTATACAAAGTATAGTTTTAGCCAATTAAATTTTGACAGCAGTCACTTCGTACATGACATTTAGTTGAGCAATTAACACCTCTGCTTCTAGCAGCATTTGTTTGTTGCAACTGCCCAGTTGGTCTCAGCATGTAAAGCTTGTAGTACTGTTACCTCATTGAGAGTTTCAACATCTAGATTGGAATATCATCCAAGTTTTAGATTTCGGACCCCAGGGCAGTCCCCAATCTCCTAGATTACACTTTCTACCAGTAGAAACTCCAATTGAACTTTCTACCAAGTTTGGAAATTCGGTTGAATTTGAAATTCTACCAGATTGGACTTTCTACCATGACATATACATTAACATCCTATTCCTTATGCTTAAAGTACATAAACACTTCACCTGGTCTACATGGGTTTAAAATTATTACATAGGCCATACCACAACTAAAAGCACGATAGATCCTACTTTTTTTTTTGGATTTACCTAAAGCATACAATTTGGCACATAAGTATTAATAGTAAGAAGATTGACAAATATCTTGCTACTCACCTTGGCACATCTGCCTATTCCGTATGTGTTAGGAATGAGACCAAAAAGCTGCTGCAAGTTAACCAGGGACCTGGCTATAGTGTGCACCCAAGTCTGGTCCCCATCCTGTACATATACATCAACATAAGGTACCATGAACTGCATCAGATTATTTATCTTATCTAGATACTAGGAAAAATGTGATAATTTGTCTGATGAAGAGAAAGTGTGATTCTATCAGGTAAATATAGTAAGAATCTATAATATCCAGTCTTCTATTATCCAAATATTAAATTTTATGAACTCACTTCTACTCTTCCAAATCTGCATTTCTATATTTTCTATACTAAAATGTCCCTAGTATTTTATTTTATTAACCAATCACATTTCTACTCTCCCAGCATGGTTGGATAAAATACAACTTGTACTGTACACACTTATTATGAGCATTTAATCATAAATCGATTCTGCATGTACACAACAATTAAGTATATCTAATATTACATCATTACTCATCATGCAGTGGACTCAGGGTCATTAGAACCTCCAATGTACATAGGTCCTAGTTCTGGACAGTACAGCTAGTATTTTGGTTGCTACATTATGTATGTTTTTTATGGTATAATCTTGAAAAAAAACTTTGAATCAAACAATAATTGGAAAACATTGTATGATGTCTGTGTCCTTAATGTTATGACTGAAGTGTTGATAAAGTTCGTGCAGAAGTAATTTATCTCTATTTTCTAGTCTAGAACTATGCCTTATTGAGTAACAGAAGAGCCATTTTCTGTGCTAAAGTAAAATTTCCAATGATACTCAATAACACAGAAGTTAAAAAACATCAACAAAACTCAGGTTGACTGCATTCAGAAACTAGTTGTAGACCTGACATATTTCATTGACAGTCACAAATGATGATGTAATTTTAATTTTTAATAATTAGCCACTTCCTCTCAATGTATCACTGAAACTTTGGAAGGAAAATTTGGATAGTTATAATTTTTGTGACAAAGCATATGACACATGTATATGTTTTGGTATTATATTATTAACTCAGTATCACACTTTGACTGATTTTAGATGCTCTTTGATCACTTGGCTGTAGGATTTAAATACATATGATAGAAGCTATCCTGGTCACAAGCACAGAGAGAGGTAAGGGTGAAAATTGAAATTCTTTTTCAGTCATACACAAAAATAAATGGCAAATTACTGTCACATTTGTTATTATTGTTATGATATAACAGAAGTATCATAGTCAACATTGCAAGACTTACCAAATAAAAAGACCTGAAGAATTCAGGTATTTCTAGTGACAAGATATCGCTGTCTAAAGGGATGAATTCAATCTGCAACTCCTCTATTTCCACGTAACCATAAACCCCTTCTTGCTCAAGGATATGTTCACAGACATGCAGCTGCAATTAAGAATCACATATACTGATACTGCAAAGGTCATATCATTTCAGTCACTGCCCTAGTACCTACATATAATTTAATTTTGAATGTTTTTAGCTATTTGATATTTAACATCACATCTGGTACCCTTTGTATCAGTTATATTGTGATAGATAGTTAAAAGGGCAGAAGAAAACAATATGTGTAGTAGTTCAACGTTATATACCATAAACCTCCAGCCAACAGCAAACAATGATCAGCTTTCCCACTTGAGATGGGGCTTGGATGTGAACCCCGATCTCAGAGGTGGAAGGCAAGTGTATTACCACAATGTCACCACACCCTCTGAATTCCATGCTGAAAGTATTGCCTTTACTGCCCTACCAAAAACTGAGTCTATGTAGGGTTATATAGTTTTTCTAAACAATAAGGTGAACTTAATGCTTCTTTGTTCAATTCTGCTTTTGAAGTGGTTTTACTTGTACATATGAGTTAAGGAAAACAAAGTGGCTGGACTACTGTCATTGAAAAATTTTAACTACATATTATTGTGGTTACCGGTAGCAAAAACTGACAGTAATTGGCTGTGACATCTGCCAATCCTTCCCAACATTGCAATGATATTATGTTGTTCGCTGATTAAATAACTAGAAAATGATGACATTTTGCAGTACAAATCGACCTAAAAGTTATACTACACAAAAGGTAATCTGTTTGGAAAGTCTAAATTCAATTATATCTGATTACCTTTCTGGGCACCATCAGTATCTTGTATCTCCTCTTGATGTTGGAGTTTTTGTCAGCATTTACTTGGTCTGCTATAAATTTCATGGACACCATTGATGGTCGCACCAAATAGATTCTCCTGTAAAATGAAAAGCAGTGTGAAATTCATTACAGGTTTTAAATAATACACTAAATGTAATAAACATGACAAAGTTCATTTATTAGTCCTCTGCTCATCTGTAATGTTCTGTTATTACTTATATTTAATATATTTTACAATGGAACTTGTTTGAAACTTTATTAATATCACTAAAGAAGTAGTGGTTTTTCAAGACTTTGCGACAGCAACTTCCGCCAAGTTCCACACATGTACATGCACACCCAACATAAAAATGACATGGTAAGTGCTAGAGCTCCTCAGTGGAGCTCAAAATAACAACACATCTGAAGTGTAATTGGCATGATACAATCACCTGCAAGATTATACAGACAAGCAATCAGTGCCCGTGAACGGGCTCTGTGTCAGCTGACTGTGTTTTGAGTTTCAGAGTAAAAATGAAAAAAATAGAAGTACACAAAATCTGTGCCCTGTAAATGCTATTCAGAAGTAAAGTACTAAGTTTACTGTTGAGGTGTAAATGTAGGTGGAAAATATATTCAAACAAAATACTGTAACTGCAATTGCTTTCGAGTTACAACTGATTTACTCAACACCGAGAATCTGAAAATAGCTATTGCTCAGCTGTGTAATGACCTACAGGTCTGCAATTTTACTATGTTATAGCTGACAGAAAAGTAGATGAATAACATATTTATATGAAATTCTCTTAATGCAATAGTTTTCAAGTTACAAGTGATTTTATTCATTAGGGAAGTTACTGAAAAGTCACAAAGTAGCTATTACTCACTTAGCTATTAGGATAGACACCCAAGTTACTCACCATGTTGTAGCTATGGAAAAAATAGCTGAACAACATATTTTAACAAAATGCTCTAAATGCAATACTTTTCAAGGTATAAGTGATTAAGTGCATGATTCATGAATTTTAATGCATCAAAAATTACTAAAAAAATTCATTAAAAAAATTAAGAAAGATCCAGGCCTGATACTCACACAAGTGAATCTACTATTGTGGCCTAGTACATATATGCAAGATAAGAGAAAAATTCCTTCAATAGTGAATGAGAAAATTGTGATAAAGTGTTGAAATGTTCACAATTTGTGTGGGGGTACCTCACTTGTAATGGCTCTGGGGAACAGATGAACATACAGATCTGCATGAATTTTATGATTTATCATCATCGATAGTTAAGAATCTTTTTAAAAAAAACAGCATGTCTCTGGGTCTTGTAGTTTTGAAGAAGAAGTTGTTCACACGGATGCGGATGCCGCAGAGTCATACCATAATGTCAGCTGACTGACAAGTCAGCTGTAATAAAAAAAAATAGCATCAGAGATGCCCGTACCCCACAGCCTAGGGACATATTTTCAACACCATGAGATACAGAAGTACTGTATCAGTATAAACTTTAGGATACTTTCAGAGCACTGTCAGTTATATAAAGGTCCAAATAATGTTTAAAAGAAAGATCATGCATATAAAGATGAAGTATTAAAACAAGATAATTCAATAACAAGATGACAGCATTAATCAGCAAACTAAAATTCAACCCTCTTTATCTACATCTGCATGGCCAAATTATGGTTTAGATGGTTTGAATATTACCATGCATATAGAAGTGGTAATACATTTAATGAATGCTTATGTGTGTTGGAGCAAAATCTGTGGCTCACTTGATGAAATTCTATCTCTTACAATGGGAAGTTATGAAAGTAAAATTCTTAATAAATTCTAATATGACTTTAACAGTGCTTAATCTGCATCAAAAGAGAGACCTAAAGGTGCAACAAGATTTTATAGGTCAAGGTCACTACGACAAGGTCAAAGGTCAAATTAAGGTGACACCATGATAATACACACCTACAGCCCCTAACCAATGTCCCTACCAAGTATCAACTTCCTCAACCCTACGGTTTCCAAGATATAGCCCGGACAAGATTTTATAGGTCAAGGTCACTACGCCAAGGTCAAAGGTCAAATCAAGGTCAGACCATGACGTTGCACAACTATATCCCCTAACCAATGTCCCTACCAAGTATCAACTTCCTACACCTTACGGTTTCCGAGATATAGCCCAGACAAGATTTTTAAACTCAAGGTCACTATGGCAAGGTCAAATCCTGGTCAGACCATGACGTTGCACACCTACACACCCTAACCAATGTCCCTACCAAGTACCAACTTCCTACACCTTACGGTTTCCGAGATATAGCCCGGACAACATTTTATAGGTCAAGGTCACTATGGCAAGGTCAAAGGTCAAATCAAGGTCAGACCATGACATTGCACAACTACACCCCCTAACCAATATCCCTACCAAGTATCAACTTCCTACACCTTACGGTTTCTGAGATATAGCCCGGACAAGATATTATAGGTCAAGGCCACTACGGCAAGGTCAAAGGTCAAATCAAGGTCAGACCATGATACTGCACACCTACACCCCCTAGCAAATGTCCCTACCAAATATTAACTTCCTACACCTTACGGTTTCCGAGATATAGCCCGAACAAGATTTTATAGGTCAAGGCCACTATGGCAAGGTCAAAGGTCAAATCAAGGTCAGACCATGACGTTGCACACCTACACCCCCTAGCCAATATCCCTACCAAGTATTAACTTCCTACACCTTACGGTTTCTGAGATATAGCCTGGACAAGATTTTATAGGTCAAGGTCACTACGGCAAGGTCAAAGGTCAAATCAAGGTCACACCATGACGTTGCACACCTACACCCCCTAACCAATGTCCCTACCAAATATCAACTTCCTGTACCTTACAGTTTCCGAGATATAGCCTGGACAAGAATTTATAGGTCAAGGTCACTACGGCAAGGTCAAAGGTCAAATCAAGGTCAGACCATGACGTTGCACAACTACACCCCCTAACCAATGTCCCTACCAAGTATCAACTTCCTACACCTTACGGTTTCCGAGATATAGCCCGGACAAGATTTTATAGGTCAAGGTCACTACGGCAAGGTCAAAGGTCAAATCAAGGTCAGACCATGACGTTGCACAACTACACCCCCTAACCAATGTCCCTACCAAGTATCAACTTCCTACACCTTACGGTTTCCGAGATATAGCCCAGACAAGATTTTTAAACTCAAGGTCACTATGGCAAGGTCAAATCCTGGTCAGACCATGACGTTGCACACCTACACACCCTAACCAATGTCCCTACCAAGTACCAACTTCCTACACCTTACGGTTTCCGAGATATAGCCCGGACAACATTTTATAGGTCAAGGTCACTATGGCAAGGTCAAAGGTCAAATCAAGGTCAGACCATGACATTGCACAACTACACCCCCTAACCAATATCCCTACCAAGTATCAACTTCCTACACCTTACGGTTTCTGAGATATAGCCCGGACAAGATATTATAGGTCAAGGCCACTACGGCAAGGTCAAAGGTCAAATCAAGGTCAGACCATGATACTGCACACCTACACCCCCTAGCAAATGTCCCTACCAAATATTAACTTCCTACACCTTACGGTTTCCGAGATATAGCCCGAACAAGATTTTATAGGTCAAGGCCACTATGGCAAGGTCAAAGGTCAAATCAAGGTCAGACCATGACGTTGCACACCTACACCCCCTAACCAATATCCCTACCAAGTATTAACTTCCTACACCTTACGGTTTCTGAGATATAGCCTGGACAAGATTTTATAGGTCAAGGTCACTACGGCAAGGTCAAAGGTCAAATCAAGGTCACACCATGACGTTGCACACCTACACCCCCTAACCAATGTCCCTACCAAATATCAACTTCCTGTACCTTACAGTTTCCGAGATATAGCCTGGACAAGAATTTATAGGTCAAGGTCACTACGGCAAGGTCAAAGGTCAAATCAAGGTCAGACCATGACGTTGCACAACTACACCCCCTAACCAATGTCCCTACCAAGTATCAACTTCCTACACCTTACGGTTTCCGAGATATAGCCCGGACAAGATTTTATAGGTCAAGGTCACTACGGCAAGGTCAAAGGTCAAATCAAGGTCAGACCATGACGTTGCACACCTACACCCCCTAACCAATGTCCCTACCAAGTATCAACTTCCTACACCTTACGGTTTCCGAGATACAGCCCGGACAAGATTTTCAAACTCAAGGTCACTACGGCAAGGTCAAAGGTCAAATCAAGGTCAGACCATGACGCTGCACACCTACACCCCCTAACCAATGTCCCTACCAAGTATCAACTTACTACACCTTACGGTTTCTGAGATACAGCCCGGACAAACTATTTCCCGCCGCCCGCCCACCCACTCGCCCGCCCGCCCGCCCATCCGGACACCATGGGTGAAAACAATACCCCGACATGGGGTAAAAACTAGAAAAAAGATTTTTGAAAAGGGTAGATTTGGCTAGCTATATAAATTCACTGTATAATATTTTTATTACCTCCCAATACATTCAAAACCTATAACAGCAATAATAAAGGGGGGAAAAGCCAAAATGTGACATCTGCAAATTTATGTTCCCAGTTTTACCCACAGGGGGATACACCCAATCTGCTTTCTAGACTCCCTGAATATGGTTTCCTATTACCTCCCAATACATTCAAAAACTCTAACCGCAGTAATAAAGGAGATAAAAGGCAAAAACTTAAAATCTGTGATTTTATGACCCCAGTTTAACCAATAAGGAAGGGCCAGGGAGTAAATCTGAGTGGATTTTTAGACCCTCTGTATATGGTTTCCTATTACCTCCCAAAACATGTTAAGGCTCTAAAGCAATAATAATGGAGAATAAAATGAAAATCACAAAATATGGGATTTTATGACCCCAGTTTGACCCATAAGGGGTGTTCAGGGGGCAAATCTGACCGTTTTTAGACTCTCTGCATATAGTTTCCTATCATCTCCCAATACCTTTTATGACTCTAAATGCAACAGATAAGGAGATAATGGGGGGTTCTGCTGAATTTAAGCTTTCTGATAACTACCTGGTATAAAAACAATCATAAATCGCTCATTTATGGTCCACTCGCTCCCCAATCTAGTTAGCTCGAGATTTTGATAGTATTTACCTATGTACAAAATAATACCCACCTACGATAAGTCATTTTGGCTGATCGGCGTTTGAATCAATGGGTGTAAGAGAAAAAATTATTTTTGATCATGTGACCTTGATAAAGGTTAAAGGTCAAAAATAAGCAAGAGGAAAAATTATATTGTATTCTGGTATTTAGGTATATAACTGCCACAAATGGTTTAAATCTGCCCACTAATAAGAGAGATATTCAAGGGGATGATAATGCGGTGGTTTCAAACTCAACATGAAAACAAATAAGTGCCCTTTTGAAAGGACGCTTAATTATTACTGGTTTCATAACATACAATATTGAGTTATGAACCATTTTACGTATCATTTGTCATGTTCCTTGATCACCAAGCTTTTATTTTTCTAACATTTGTAGCATTACTTGGTTCACAGTATAATGTGGTATAAAATGATACTTCTACTTACTGATCACAGCCTGGTAGTTGCTTGGCAGACTCCAGCTTAAATATTTTATCAACCCCATGTTCCTAAAATAACACAGTTAAAGCTGAGGATAAAAGACATATACCAGATATTTGTTACTCATTTGGATAAGGTTCTATTTGAACATCATTTGACCTCAAATTTGGTTACTCTTAATTGCCTGTAAAATTTATTCTTCTGAGTACCTTTTCTTCAAGGTTTCAAATTAAAATGCAAACTTTATAACCATAAAATTTCTTGGGTACCAACTTTACTTACTTTGCCAGACAAATTTATCAATTGTAGGAAAATAGCCATCCTCGGCAGGTAAGTACCCCAGCCTGCAGGTACAACTAAATGGGCAATAACATTCAGATTTTTGAAAATCTTAGGAACAACTTCAGTTGTAAGAAGTATAGAGAATCCACAACATGTTGTCAGATGTAAGATCATAGGCCATGATTTCTTACAAGTTGTTTTCATATTTTGAAGCTCTACAACTAATTACAGGGGAGATATAAGGCCCTTTTAGCATAATGACCCTACATGATCCTGAAGCAGGGTTCAAGGTCAAATTTGACACTTGCAAAAGATTTGCAGACCATGATTTCCAATAAGTTGTTTTCTCATTCCAAAACCCTAGGATCAATGATCTGGGAGATATTACAGCTTTTTGATATGCCCCCTCCCCTTTTGAAATTATGGATATGGCAGCCAAAACAAGGCCAAAATTACACTCAGGCAAGTTTTCCTAGTCATTTACATTTTGTGCAAATCTGACAACGCTAGCTGCAATATTTAAAATTTTAGAACACGTCAATATATATTCGAACAATCGGCCATGTTGTCTTTTAAAATGAGTACAAAATATTTTACAGACATGTTTTCATGGCCATAAACATTCTTCACAAATTTGGTGAAGATATCGTCATAAATGAATGAGACATAAAGGTTGATGTGAAAATGTGACAAATGCACACATGCATGCACACACCCACACATGCATTGCTTAATGTTTCATATTTTCCTCATATATAATACTGCTGTAGTCAATGTGAAAAAATCCTCAAAAATCATAGATGTATGGTTTGTAACACATCAGGATATAGTATATAACTCTGACTGCTGGCCCTCACATGTGAACCTGCAAAGAGCAACCACCTGTGAAGAGCAACCCCCTTTTGGATTTTCCCCTGGGTGGTTGCTCTTTGCAGGTTTGACTCTAGTTATATAGTTTTGTCATTTTGTAATAAGCCATCATACTTTGATATAATTCACAAAAGGTATTTGGATTTACCTTTAAAAAGCTGGCACCAGCTATTCTGTCCAAGGGCTTCATAAGATCTGCATCCAAAACTAAATCTTTTCTGTCTGGAAACTGAGAAAGAAATATACCACAAACAACAAGTTAACAAAGTAGCTGTTGAAGTAGGGCAACAGCAAGCATTTCTCGTGCATTTCTAATGTCTGTTCCCAATTTTATTCTGTTTTCATCCAGTAGTTTAGTTTATCTTATTCACTCAACAGAAATATACAAAATAAGTAACACTTATACAGTCAAAGATACATATCCCTTGATCTACTGAATGAAAAGGATTTGATGAAGCATTGCTTGTACATGTATTACTATCCTTGTTTTGCTTGTATTACTGTCAATACTATCAAAATATTGAGCTGATTGGATTTTGGGAGTGATTTGACCAAAAATGAGTGATTTTTATACCTGGTAGTAATCAGAACTAAATTATCTCCTTAGCTGTTGCATTTAAAGCCTTGAATATTGGGAGGTAAAATGAAACTAGATTTACCCCCTGTGCCCCACTTGTGGATCAAACTGGGACATAAAATCACAGATTTTGAGTTTTTTGCTTATATCTGTCTTTATTGCCTGTACAGGTTTTGAATGTACTGGGGGATAATAGGAAACCATATGCAGAGAGTCTAGAACACTGGTCAGATTTTCCACCTGACTCTCCAATATAAGTAAAACTGGGGTCATATAGTATTAAATTTTCTAGTTGATTTTGAAAACCTGTTTGATTCAATATCATGGAATTTTATAGTCAAATAAACTGCTAAAATGATGGAAAATTATGAATAAAAATCGAGAAATTTTTGATAACTGATAGATGTCAGAAAAGGTGGAATATGTTGTAAAAATAAAATGCCATCATAACAAAGTATGTGTAGTGCAATGACCAAAGGTTAAAAGTTGGTTTATAAAATTTACCTTTAAGAAACAAATCCTGGGTTGGATAAATTGGAATAATATGAATTATGAACCATTTTCATTTTATCAGTAACCTTTCCCAACCAAAATTTTATAAAGGTTACAGCTGATAACAAATATTTTACGCCAAATAATACAGTGGTAATTTTCTTTGGCTGAGTCAAAAGATAATACTTGAACAGAAATTTGTCACATTTTCCTGATTAAAAAATTGCAACTGTTCTAGTTCTAAGACATGCTGTTTGGTTTGTTGTTTATTACAGTAAAGAGGACGTATGTTGATTTGCTGCTTTGTAGTTCTATTAATTCAGCCCCTTCGAAATGTCCATGGTCAGTAGGGTGGTGAATTTGGTCCTAACTTCAAATGTCCTTCAGGAACAAATGGTAATTCATTTAAAGTGTGAAATGGTAGCGCTTTGACGAGATTCTCAGCGCATTTCGGGAGTTCAATTTTCGGTCACAAGATTTGAGATTTTGTAGCAACCATTTAATTACACATCCTGTTGTGATGACGTGATTTGAATGGTGATATGGAAGGGTAGGATTTTGTACTTTATAATGGGTTTTATGTGTATTCATTTAGTTTAATGTATAACCTATTTCATTCCTAATGCTGCTGGTTATTATCAGGCACCAGTTGTGTGAATTAAGGCACTTTTATGAGTTGTCCAATTTGAAATCAGTGATGTCAAATTGCAGTTTATCAGTTGTCAAATTGCTGTCAGCTGTAGGCTTAACAACCATGATTAAGTCATAGGATGATTTGATTTTAAAAATTAGTCTGTGTTTGAATCCTGAAGTGATAGGAAGTATTTTTAGCATGCTAAATCTGGGTTGAATCTCTAAGTGGTAGGAAGTACTTTTAACAGGCTAAGTTGGGGTTCAAATCTTGAGGTTACAAGAAGTGTTTTACCAGGCTGTTAATATTTAGATTTGGAGTTGATTTTATTTGAAGTGTTATACCAGTTGTGAAGTATTTTACCAACAGGTGTTTTACGGGAGGATTGAAGTGTACCAGATTTAGGTTAGTATTTTACATCCGGAATTGTTAATTATTCTTAGTGATAATATATTGTGTATTATTCAGAAACCGTAAAGTCAGATACTGTTTAATAGGGTGTTAATCAGTATATAGGTAATTATAGACAGAGACTGTAAAGTTGGAGATTGGCTATATATTCGGTATCAGAGACCGTAAAGTCGGAGACTGTGCCATTGGTATACATGACTAATTATAGGTTTCAGTATATATATATATCGCTGTAGGATGTAATATATTCCGTGTTGTATTGGTTATATTTTATCTGGTAACTATCACATTTTGGTTGAAGACCAAGCATTTGGTTTAACTTATAATATTTGTGTAAAAAATTTACACAGGTTCTCAGGTCAAGAACACAGGTATTGTGTTTGTTCTGAATTACAACAGATTGTTGTAACAATGGTAATATATTGTGGTAACGGTAATAAATATACATTGTATTCTGGTATTTAGGTATTATTATTCAACAGTAGTAGTCACATAGTGTAATTTCAGAGTTTAAGACTTTGTCTCTGGGAACATTTATATTTCATATCTGTAATACAGTAATACAATTGAATTTAGGTGTGTTGTGTATTATTGTACTTGTATTGCTGATATTTTATATTCGATTTAATGAATGTCAAATTTATATTAGTACAGTGTTATTAAAAAGTTGTTACATTAAATCTACAGATTTTATTGGTATTATTCTCCTGCGAGGATTAAGGTCAATCTTCCTCCATTAGGAGTCAGGTCAATGAATTCAGGCAATTTTAAGGTTTTTGTGTAACATATTGGTAATTAAAGTTTTTGTCCTAACAAATTGTTAGGTGGGGGCTCGGAGCTGGTATTTGTTATAAATCTGTTAGGGCGCAACCTTCACATTTTGGGGGGCTCATCCGGACATAAAAATATGGACCACTCGGCCCACTTCAAATTCGGCCCATGTTAAAGTCGGCCCGTTTCAAAGTAGGCCCCCTACAAAGTGAATATGAGAATAACTCATTGATATTCATATCTATGTATAAAATATGAAATCACAGTATTCTTTACGACTTTCTAACAATATGTTACAGAAATGCTGCCTGGAGATCAAGTATGTTACTTGGAAACATGTACTTAGCTGGAAAATTAACATTTCAATTTCGTGGACTTACTCAATACATTTATATTCATGTATACATAAAAATATGTGGTCACAGAATTCCGTGGGGTTTCCTTACAACATTTTATAAATAGAAATGTTACTTAAAAGTCAAATAATTTACGTGAAACTTTGTTTAACCCAACTACCTTAATAAGGCTTATAATTTCTATGGGCCGAGTTTGCAGGGGGCCGAATTTGAAATGGGCCGAGATGACCAGATTCCTAAATCTTGTAGGGCGCAACCTTCACAAAACATCCATTCACAGTTCTTGTCAGTTTGACTTCAAATACACAACTGACAAATGTGGTCTATTTCTGGGAAGTCATGGTCACTGCACATACTTTTCCTCATGTAAGGTTAAATGCGTGTCAATTAGTGTCAGCCATGGTTCACTAGTGGTGGTGGACCAATTCACGCCCGTGTACCTATTCACGCCCACCCCTAAATTTATCCAAAACAATCACAGTTAAACAATATCCTTGTATCTCGGTGTATCGACGGTCGTAATGTGATTCGATTGTTTATTTAATTTTACGCTTGGAAGGCAGTCCCTAACACAATAAACATAAAATAAAGTACTTACCTTGTGAAATAGTTGCATATTTTCTCATAACTTGTTGTTATTTACTGTAATCCATGTGCAAGATAAAAAGTACCAAAACAGGAATGCCAGAAAAAGGTTCTCATTGTATTGACGGTTCACTTCCTGCAGTAATGCAATGAATATATGCCCCCATTAAGGTTATTAGGTAAAAAAACTTGTGAGAGAAACGAAACTAATGTATATCTTTTTTATTTTAGCATTTGTTTTGCATCTATTTATATTGAGTTGAGACATAAAATATATGTATATATTTCCTGAAATATATCTAAACAGTTTATATCAAGCAAAAAAAATGTGAAAGTGTCCATACACAGTTCATTCAGCTTTAAAATAAAAGTCATTTAAAAGTATGTGTGTAATATAAATATCCCAATATCAGGGGGAATAAATGAAATTCATACAACTGGAAAAAGGTTTTTGTTAACAAAAACAAAGTGTCCCACAAGTATACATGCAAAAAAAAAAGAAATTAAAAGCTGTATCTAAACATGGATCTGTGCAGTAAAGTATCACAGACACAAAGGAAACAGACAACATATGAATGTTATTGGGTGTGACATTGCTGCAAGAAAGTAATTGATGTTTTAAACATTCTGGCATTTATTTTAAAATGTCACTTAAATATTATATTTTGCTCAGAATATATCTATACAGTTTCTATCAAGCATAAAAATGTTAAAGTCTCAATTTCACATCTGTTTCATCTTTAAAGTAAAAGTCATTTATGAGTCAATTTATAAGAAAAGTATGAGAAATGTAACAACTGTAATGTGAATATCCCAATATCATAGACGAAGAAATAAAAGCAATACAACTAGTGAAAGGTTTTGGTAACAAAAACGAAGCAACAAAAAGTATACATGCAAACAAGAAAGTTACAAGTTGGTATTATATATAAACATATGATCTACGATTCATTTGGGTTTAAGCAACAAGGACACATAAATGTGGTGCCCCTTCTAATGACAAGTACTTTGCAGCAGTACTTTAAGTGCACCCAGTGGCTGCATCTGTCACACTGGGCCCATTTTACAAACTCAATGTAGGGTTTGTCCCTCATTTCTTTTGGGCTGAATAGACCACAAACACAACACACAGAAGAATCATCATCAGAGTCTAAATCATCAGAGTTTTTCTCAGAACTTTGTGAAACATAAATGGCAGAAGTACTTGGTGCCTGAATGTCTTTCAATGGGGGTTTGAAAGCAACTCTGACCTTTGAATGGACTGATGGATTACATGGGGTACAGGTAGGGCGTTTCTTTGCCTGTTTTGCTGTGCTGATATCATTTCTTTGAAGGTTTTGCTGACCTGAAATAGATTTTTTCAATGGAGGTTTGAAATGAGCTCTTACCTTCTCAGCAACTGGCTCCTCTGTGATGGCTTAACCTGAAACAATATTGTGAATTGTGTTTCTTGGTTTGGGGGCATTTGAAATTTCAACATTATTTGTTTTAATAGCATTTTTGGCATTGGGTAGAAACTCTTCAAAGGAGAGGGAAGGTTGAACAGTTGCAACAGTGGTTGTATCATTTTTATGACCCCATACTTTGTTTGGTCCAAGTTTTGTTGCATCAAATCTAGTTGCATCAAAAGGATAAATTCCTGCTTTCTGAAAACTTGATGTGAGATTTTTCTGAGACAATGCAGAGACATAAGCAGTTGAGGCAACTTTAGCAATGTTGTACTTGTTCAGGACTTGGCCAACATTGTGTTTCATAAAGCAATCAACCTCAGAGGCAAATACCTTCTGAAAAGGGCCAAAACAACCCACATCAAGGGGCTGTAAGATGTGAGAGCTGTGGGCTGGTAGTACAAATAGAATTATCTTGTTATCTTCAGCCCACTGTATGATATCTGGATGTAGGTGGGTCTTATTCCCATCATACAGGATAAGCTTGTACTCATCAGCACTGCCTTGGGCATACCTAAAAAAATGAGTTGACAAATATTCCTGAAAAATAGAAGTATTGGACCACCCGGAATCACCGACTGATCCTGCACTGCCTACAGTAGTGTTGTTCAGGAACTCCGGATTCATTTTTTTCCCCGGGAATACAAAATATGGTGGCAGTTGGACACCGGCAGCATTGCCACACCCAATAACAGTAATACTGAATCTGTTCCCTATGACAGTTTGTGGTTTTAACTTAATACAGCTCACAACCTTTGGCACCCTGTGCTTGGAGCTGATGCCTTTTTCATCAATATTTTAAATGCGTTCTGGTGCATTTTTCAAGTCATACTTAATTAAAATCTCTTCTAAGTTCTCAAAGTACTTATTTACAGTTTCCTCACTGACACATCTTGCCGTTGCAACTTCTAAGGTGCTAGGTTGCACCAACTTAAGCTCTGGCCATCTATTCATGAAGTTATAAAACCATGAATTGCCCAGTAACTTTGACTCTTTGCGAAGGCCTAAGGCACACACATACTCAGAAGCCAAAGCTACAACTTGCTTCCGCTGATAGCCATAGCCAACAGCTGCCTGGGACTTTAAGTGATCAACAAGTTGCTTCTCCTGAGTCCGTGATAATAAAGGAGCAGCCCCAGCACCATGCATGGATGTAGACACTCTTCCGCTAACCCGATCTTTCAAAGTGGTAATGGGAACCCCATATAAGTTTGCTGCCCTCTGCACTGGTAGGTGTTCCTCCTTCACAGCAGCATAAGCTTTCAACATCTTAGATGGTGAATAGTTGCACCTTGCCTTAATGTGTTTGGGATTATGCTGAAAATGGAGGACTTTTATTCAACCAGAAGTAGAAAGTGTGAACCGAGAATGTTTCTTATTTTTAGATCAAAAGGAACAAAAAAAAAAACCATTGAACAGTAATAATAACTTCTAATTAATTCTGACAATACTATCCATACAAAACATCTTTGAGGATACATTCCTTTAATGATAAAAAGATAAAAATAATATGGTTGGGGCAAAATTTTGAGTATTTACGGTAACAGTTTTGGCGAAAAATCTTCGGCAGATAGCAGACGACAGAAATTTACTTTAAAAAGTGAAATTTAGGACATAATAGGCTAGTTTTAATGAGAGAAAAAATTACAACTAATGCACACAACACTTCTATTCATTTTTTAAACAAAAAATGTTTACCTGTTTGCTTCTCATGCTTTTTTTCAATCCAAAGTCACTGATAAACAAATAAATGTGCGTCTGTTTGTATACAAACTACGACAGAAGCCGGAAATTAGCGAAAAAATCATGTGATCTTTATTTTTATGAAAACGTCGATTCAATAACACCGTCGATACAAGAAGAAACAACGATAAATTTGATAATTTGATAAATTACAAATGGATATGATCAATTTGAGGATTATCTATGATGTGGTAAACATCTTCTCCATGAAAACTTACAAATCTTCAAGAAAATAGGGGGTGGGCCTGAATTGGTACCCCGGCGTGAATTGGTCCACCACCACTACAATAGTAGTGCAATATTGGGGAAGGTGTTTTACTGGGCGATAATACATACTTTTACAGAAAATGGACAATAAAAACGGTTTCAGCACAGTGTAATATACAAACTGATTGAAGTTGCAATTTCAATTGATCTCGGGACACTTGTTTGATAACTTGTGTGTCTGGCAAGGGAATATTTTGAAAATTCCCTGCCATGTTTACAAATGTAGAGCAAGAGGCTATATCCACACCTACGTGCATATAATTTATTCCGTTTTTTCACGCCAGTCAAAATAAAAATGTTTTCAATATTATTTGCAGGCTGGCGTGTATAATTCAGCTTGGATTAATATAATATATAAATAAAAAAACAACTGGCGTGATGTTTGTTAAAAAATATAAAAATTATTGGTAAAAGAGAATAATATTTTCATTCCATAAACCTGACTTTTGCTCAGAAATATCACACATGGGGGTATTTAGTGTGGAGTTTAAATGTCACATGATCAGAACCTAACAGGTGCTCTATTTCTGTTGATTATATTAAAAATGCACTTAAAAGACTTGAAACAAAACATTGAAAATTCATGAAAATAAAAAAGATAGCATTCTGTCCCATTGACAAACGCTTTCCTGGTTGTATAAATGATATATATGTTACAGTAAATATGAGTATTTACTGATTTCACATATTTTACTAGAACATAAATTCATTACTTTGTTGTTGGATGAAGCAGGAATTAACTTCTCATTTAGAAAACCAAATGTCATTGGCAATGTACACTGAAATATGACATAGAATTACATTTTTTCACAAAAACTATAATATAGTATGCAGTATATGTCAACATACTCCATCAACTTTGTTATTGTTGAATCATTAGAGCACATAGCTGAATGTTCTTTCATTTAAATTTATGAAAATTTTTGATGAAGCTTTTTATTTGATAAGAATTGAATGTCTCTTCTATAAAACTGATGTCTAATTAAAGACTTACATGGGTTAGCATGAAGATGGCCGATTTTTCAAGCTTTTTTTTTTGGTGCTGTGAAAAAAAGTAAATGAGATGGGAACACTAAATTTGGCAGACATTCTAAAGAAAAATACCTGCACAAAACATCCATGAAGTGGGTCGATTTTGTAATAAAAAATACTTCTTCTGTGTTCATTTGTTGGTCAGATCAATGTGTTTTATTGGATTTATTGCATTTAAAAGTTCAGGGAAAATGTTTATGGGAAAGAAATAATGATTAACTCATGATCAATAGGTTTGTTTTGTGAATATATCATGATTTAATTTCAGTTAGGCTTTTCCCCTGATGAGAAGGGCTAAAAAATCAACTTGACAAGTTAAATTATCTCAAATTTAAAAGGTGTCAAAACATCCATATTTAATCTTTTTTAATGTTGCTAAGAACTGTAAAACCTTTCCAAAATTTCATGATACAGGAATGTAGCATACTTTTTGGCAGAAATTCTTTAAAAATCGACCCACTTCATGAATCAACCCACTTTATGCTAACCCATGTAGAAATAGCCAAAACAAAAGAAACTTTCCTTTAAACAAACCATGAAATGTGTGTCCTATTAATGTGAAGTTCACCAAGGACTTACAATTTCATTAATCTTGACAGCGAAGTTGTGTTTGAGGTTACCAGAAAATTTTGAAAGGGAACTGGGGTTGCTCATAACAACGCACAAATACTTTCAATTGTGTAACCTGTTATAACTAGAGTCTATACATGCTGTCTCTTGCAAATGTCTAGTTATTCAAGATTTACTTTTGTTAAGCATGAGCCTTGGAAGAGCTTGTGGTTCTAGAGATCACTTTTTTTGTACAGAAGTTGTGGCATGACCACAATGGCTGTTTTTTTGGAGAAGTTAAATGGGCATGGGCTACTTTAGTACCAGGATGGGTTACCACTTCAGTGCACTACTCGTGTTTCTGATGGCTTTACGCTTATGCTAGGAAACCGAAACACCCTTCGGCCTTGTTAAAAAAGTATTCAGAACATGGTATGACAGCAATGTAAAACTATCTCAATTACACAGTTATGCTGCTAAAATGGGTAAAAAAGGAAGACATAAAGTTTATTCAGTGGAAGTTAATTTCAAGAAAGATTTATAAACCAAGTTTCAACAAACCAAGAAAGAACGTTTCCACAAAAGATAATTATCTTGATTATATGTGCAAAAAAGTGAAATAGTGATTGCTGTGTGTGTATAACTTGGCGTTAATTTTTAAATATTGACATTTTATCATGCAGCAACACAATGCGCATAGTATTATTTTAGATGTAAAAATACTTTGAATGAGTATCAGTGTTTTTATCTGTTAACAGATTGCAGCAAGGCTGTAAATATTAATGTTTTTTTTAAAATAATGTATACTTGAAGTAATATTTTAAAAATGAAACCGTTTTTATTTTGATTAAAATTAAGTCCCCAGAAGTCATTTATATTTCAAATATGACTGATTATTGATAATTCAATTGAAGTAAGTTGCAGAAATTTTAGCAATTATGTGTGTTCACTTTCAAAGCTTTGTTGTTACATATTCATATGTACATAGAAAACATCTCTTCAAAATTACAGGACTAACCAATAGTGAGCAAAAGTTACATTATCAAGGAAAGGGGGGGCAGAAATGCAGACCCAACCTGCTATTAACTTTGTAGGTCACTTTGGACAACCATTATTTTATTAAATAAATTTGATTGGTTCTACTTGTAACAGAAAAGGCAAAAAACATGTGGTGAGGGGTAAATAGTACACCCAGCTACTTGTAATTACAGAGGAGGTATAATAAAGTGATAGGATGGTGACCCATTGTTTAGCCTCCTGTGCAGGCATAGTAGCTTCCTCTGTGATAACAAGCTCACTGAGTCTCCCTCTTACACTGTTATACCACCTCTGTAATTATCGGCTCAGTGGGTTGGTTTCCTGTCCCATCATCATACCTTTAAAAAAAAAAAGAAAAAAAAACAAACAATCTTACTGGGCCTTTTGTCAAATGTTGTGAATGGTTCAAATGGAATAATGAATACTCCACTATGTAGAGAGTATTCACAATAGATAACAAGCTTAAGTTGAGACCAAAAATCATCTAAAGTTCACATAAAAATGGATCAGGATTAACTTTGTATTCATAAAAAGGCTGAGCGTTTTTTTTTTTTTTTTTTTTTTTTTTTTTTGCTGAACTTTTAGGTTAAATTAAATCCACTAAGGTAGGTGGTTTCAATTTTGCATTCAAATATGGGTGGGGCTTAATTTTGTGAAAGAGCCAAATTTTTATTTTCTCTTTAATATTCACAGGAAAAGAGATTAACAGACAAAATTATTTTATCAATTGCTAAGCCATTTAATTCAGTTTATAATTACTTCATGTCCTGTTGTGAGAGAAAAGTACTCAGTATTTCAGTATTTTGGCTCAGCTGATCTCAGTTTTGTAAATGCCGATTGAGCCGATTCACAGTCGATCAGATTTTACTAAACATTAAGCTAACTTTTCGCAGAGCATGATCTATCTTGGTGATTACGGCCCCTGGTTGGCACCGACAACAAGTGGGACGGCATGGCTCACACTGGGATTCCGTGTCTTCTCCATTTATCGCTGAACGAGAAAACGTGGCCAACGATACGTTATCATCAGTTTTGAAGAAGTAGGAAGTTATCAGTTTTGTTTCTTGAAAATATATATTTTGGTAGTAAGTGTTGAAATGTATCATACAGTTACATTTTTCCTGAAGTTAATATCATAAAGTCTTTTGTCTCCAGCTGCGGTGATTTAACTTATGTACATACTTAAATATCTGATTATCGCCCATAGTCTCCATAACGGTGTAACGTGAAGTTTTTCCCGGAAGTAAAATTTTTCTTCTAAGTCCCTTCTAAACCACGGATCTCATTTATTACTGTATTTTATGGTTGTTAAATGATAGTTTAAGAAATATAATGTACAAATATCGATAACTTTCAACAATATGTTGGATATTATATCAAATAAAGTGTTTTCGGTTTATAAAATAACCATTTCTGTGCATGCGCGATGGTATGGAAACGGGTAAAAACACAGGAAGAAGAAAAATTTCACAGGAGAAAAATTTCACGGGATACTGGTGTCCCGTGAAATTTTTCTTCCTCCTGTGTTTTTACCGGCCCGTTATAAAACTTGGAGTTGGAGCTGGAGTTGGAGCTTTACTCGGAACCGCACCTTTTTTTACCGCACCCCTCTTCTGATTGGCTGTGTGTTTCATCAAATGCTGCTACTTATACACCTACAGAGTGCTGCAAACGTGAGGCTACGATGGGGTTTCTAACAATCTTTTACAAATATATAATCCAGCAATATTTTACTGTCACCGCACCTAATACTGCCTTCACGAAATATTTAAAACAAATAAACTATAAAATGCTGGTACTTGTACACCCACAGAGTGCTGCAAACGTGAGGCTACGATGGGGTTTCTAACAATTTTACAAATATGATATAATCCAGCAATATTTTACTGCCTTCACGAAATATTTAAACCAAATAAAATATAAAATGCCGGTACTTCTACAAATATTGTACAAATATTTTTACCGCACCCCTCCGACCGCACCTCCGGAGCTCCGAGTTTTATAAGGCACCGTTTTTACCCATTTCTACGCCATCGCCATTTGTCGATAGTTATAGGTATTTTTACATTATATTTCTTAAACTATCTTTTAACAACAATAAAATACAATAATAGCAGAGATCTGTGGTTTAGAAGGGACTCAGAAGAAAAATTTTACTTCCGGGAAAAATTTCACATTACAACGTAATTCAGGATTTCAATCAAACTACATGAGTGGTCACAATTATGTCCGGGTCAAAATTGTGTCCTTTAGATTTTTTTTACCAAACTTGAAGGTACTGAATTTGGATGCGTGGTTTAATTTTTAAATTATACATGAAATAAAATTATCTCAAAGGGAATAATTTGAAAAAAAAAATTCTGGTTGCAAGTTAGGCGTGGTTACCACGGCTCTACTTTACTTGCATGTAGAGCTGTGGCACGACCCCACATGGAACTGGAGATTTGCATAAAATGTTTTTCTGTCGAATAAAACTTGCAAAATGACTGAAATTAGTTTAATGATTAGAAACAGTTGATATTATGCCAAAGACACAACAAATACAATATGTGTAGTGGTGGTGGACCAATTCACGCCCGGTGTAGCATCAGATAATGTGTCCCTCAAAAAGTGTGTGGGGATACAGAATATGACGGGTGGGGCTGTCATATTCTGTGTCCCCTATTAAATTGTGTATCCCCTTGTCAAATTTTGTATCCCCTGAAGTTGGGCTAGTTCTATTGGTATTTGAGTCACATGTGCGTGAAGTTTTTTTTTTTACTTTGTCACTAACATATATGATGTATGTTGTGTCTGTATGATGAATTGTTCTAGCATTCTTTTAAACTTTTTGGTATAACCTCTGGTTGAGTGGCTAGCTAGCAATATTAATAGGGCATTGTTGTAAGACTCTTTAATGTGTTTCGGAGGTGCTACTTTACATGTTTATCTGTTTATACACAAAGGGTTTAATGTAATCATAATTTTCAAATGTTTAAATGCTAAGTTCGTAAATAGACAATTATTTATGAGGGTTGGGTCTAGTACATTTGTACTTGTAATGTTTTGATCTAAAATGCCCTGTTATAGTTCTCCACTAAAATATAATAGTGCATTGTGTATTCCATATAAATATCTATCTGGAGAATCCAGGTTATGAGTCAGAGTGATGATGAGGGGGTTCCCCAGCATGGTATATGAGAGTGTGACTGCATATATACATTGAATAAAAGTTGTTTAGTTAAATCTGTGTAGTTCTTAAATGAGAAGAGATAACCTTACATTGGCGACGAGGATAAAAGTCTATAGATTTAATTGACTCTATCTAATTTAGTGTCGGACAAGGATTCTTGTAGTTTTTAAACTTTAAAATAAAAAGAGACAGCAACAGCAAAACAAAGAAAAAAAATGTCAGAGGAAGAGGCAACTGTGCCAAGTACTAGCCATGCAGCAAATACTAGCCATGCTGGAGGCGGAGGTGTTGCAGGTGGATTTGGGGGATCACAAGTAGTAACAGATGTTCGTGGACTTCCTTGCTTCAACCCCAAGGACGATCCAACAACTCTGGGCTCACATTGGAAAAGATGGAAGCGTGCATTTCAACTGTATCTGACATCCAAAGGTGTAACTGCTGACGGCCAGAAGTTGGCATTACTGTTACACACGGCTGGGATAGACTTCCAGGATGTATATTACACCCTTGTTAGTGAAGCAGAGGAGAAAACATTCCAGCAGAGCATTCAAATTTTGGACAATTATTTTACTCCGAAGGCCAATGTCAGTTTTGAAAGGCATGTGTTCCAACAGATGGAACAGGGACCATCAGAGACAGTGGACCAATTTGTGTGCCGTTTAAGGCAAAAAGCGACTTCATGTGACTTCAGTGATGTAGATGAGGCCATACGGGATCAATTGATTGATCGGTGTCGGAATTCCCAGCTGCGGCGAAAATTTCTCGAGAAAACAGGAACAGTGTCATTAACAGATTTACAGGCTGTTGCCCGTGCTATGGAAGCACTGGACATGCAAGTCCAATCTATGGAAAAGGGAGCAGATGTTAGTGCACTGCAAGGGCCTAAACCGATTCATACAGGGAGAGTACAGAATCAAGGGAGATCACACAAATCTAATAATGCCACCCCTAGCCGCACCACTGTGGGTGATGGGAAGAGGTGTTATCGTTGTGATAGGGTAGGACACTTTGCTAAAGATAAGGTGTGTCCAGCACGAAACAGCACATGTAGAAAGTGTTCCAAAGTGGGACATTTTGCAAAATGTTGCAAGACAAAACACAGCTCCAACCAGGCTAGCACTGCTGCAAAGAAGATTTATCAGATACAGGATGTAAATAGCCAGGATGACAGGAGAGATGCCTATGCCTTTTCAGTGGATGATGTGTGTAATAAACAAAACAGTGCACTAGTAGACTTGGTAATAGGGGGAGTTGAAGTCAAGTCAGTTCTCATTGATTCAGGTGCATCATGTAATGTGATGGATAAGTGTACTTGGGAGGCCTTGGAAAAAAAAGGGGATTCTATGCAGCTCTAAGAGGTGTGAAAAAAAACTCTTTGCATATGGACAAACTAAAGCAATAGAAGTTATTGGAACCTTTCAAGCTGAATTAACCTGTGTGAAAAGTGGAAAGGCTTGCACAGGAGAATTCACAGTTATCAATGGAAACGGCAGAGTATTACTGGGTAAGGAAACAGCTGAGAAGATGGGAGTGTTAAGAGTTGGCCCAATTACAGGACATCATGTGTGTTCAGTAACAACTGAAGGATCTAATGGAGACATTATCGAGCAATATCCAGAAGTTTTTCAAGGAGTGGGGAAACTGAAAAATTATCAGGAGTCACTTCACATTGATGACAGTGTCAAACCTATTGCACAACCAGTACGGCAGTTGCCATTTGGATTACGGGAAAAGGTTAACAGTAAGTTGGATGAGCTCCTGAGAGAGGATATTATTGAGGAGGTGATATCAGTGCCTACGAAATGGGTGTCACCAGTTGTAGCTGTGCCAAAATATAATCAGGACATTAGACTTTGTGTTGACATGAGAAAAGCTAACACGGCAATCATACGAGAAAGACACTATGTTCCTACAATTGAAGAAGTCTTAAGTGATTTGCAGGGATCTACAATTTTCAGCAAGTGTGACCTCAAGTGGGGATTTCATCAAATAGAATTGGATGAAAAATCAAGGGATATCACAACGTTCATCACACATAGAGGCCTTTACCGGTATAAAAGACTCTTATTTGGAATTACCTCAGCACCAGAGAAGTACCAGAAGATAATAAAAGATGTGCTACAAGGGTGCCCTGGTGTTGCTAACATAGCAGATGACCTAATCATACATGGGAAGGGATTAGAGGAGCATGACAGGCATTTGTTTGGTGTTCTGAAGAGATTGAAGGAATGTGGTCTCACCTTGAATGCTGATAAGTGCCAATTCCGGCTCCCGAAACTCACTTTTTACGGACATGATTTGAGCCGGTCTGGAGTTTCACCCAGTGAGGAAAAAGTGATGGCCATTAGAAATGCAAAGGCACCACAGAACTCATCTGAGATAAGGTCATTCCTTGGCTTGGTGCAATATTCAGCAAAGTTCATACCAGATTTTGCTACAGTGCGACAACTAACCAGGAAAAATGTGAAGTTTGTATGGGGTCGTCAACAGGCTGAAGCATTTGAAAAGCTAAAAGAACTAATAACCAAAGCAGAGACACTGGCGTATTTCAAAAATAACTGCAAAACAAGGATAGTAGGTGATGCAGGACCAACAGGACTGGGTGCTGTCCTTCTGCAACAACAGCATGGCATGTGGAGGGTTGTGTCATATGCATCCAGAAACTTAACAGACGTAGAGAGATGTTATTCTCAAACAGAGAAGGAAGCCCTAGTTCTAGTATGGGCATGTGAAAGGTTCGATCTGTATGTGTTTGGCCGTGAGTTCGAGTTAGAGACTGACCACAAACCACTAGAACACATTTATGGCGGCAAGCAAAAATTAGCAGCCAGGATTGAGAGATGGGTATTGAGGTTGCAAGGATACCAATACAATGTAGTTTATAGACCTGGGAAGGCGAATATTGCTGATTGCTGAATCAGAAGTCTCCAAAGGATTTAGCAGGGGAAAAAGAAGATTTTGTGCATCTGATTGCACAGGAACATACTCCAGTAGCAGTGAGTCCACAAGAAATTGAAGTAGAATCAGAAAAGGACCCCGAATTAAAAACAGTACGACAGTACGTTCAGTCAGGTGACTGGAGTGAATGCAAGATGCCACATTTCCTGTGTGTAAAAAACGAGTTGTGTTGTGTCGGTAAACTGATATTAAGAGATCTAGAATTATCATACCAAAGAGCCTTCGACAAGAGGTTCTTGCATTGGCCCATGAAGGACACCAAGGTATCATCGAAACAAAGAATCGTTTGAGATCAAAGGTATGGTGGCCGAAAATGGACAGCGATGCAGAAAAGTTATGCAGATCATGTCATCCATGTCAGATGGTAGCAGGGTATCAATCACCTGAACCAATGCAGAGGGTGGAACTACCTTCAGGCCCATGGCAAGATCTGGCTGTTGACTTTCTTGGTCCATTCCCTGGGGGAGAAAGCATACTGGTAGTAGTAGATTACTACAGTAGATTTTTTGAAGTGGTAGTGATGAAATCAACGAAAAGCCATGATGTCATAAGAGCTTTGAACCCTATATTTGCGAGGTATGGCTATCCATTTTCACTGAAATCGGACAATGGTCCACAGTTTGTGTCAGAGGAGTTTGAAGCATATCTCAGGGAGAATGGAATTCAACATGTGACCTCACCACCCCAGCATGATATATGAGAGTGTGACTGCATATATATGTCGTGACAGAACTTAAAATTTGACAGAATTTTAAATTCTGTCGACAGAACTTAAAATTCTAAGTTCTGTCGACAGAACTTGAAATTCTAAGTTCTGTCGACAGGATTTGAAATTCTGTCGACAGAATTTAAAATCTTGTCAAAATATCTTGACAGAACTTAAAATTCTAAGTTCTGTCGACAGAACTTAAAATTCAATATTCTGTAAACTGGATTTTAAATTATGTCAATAGAATTTAAAATTCTGTCAAAATACCTTGACAGAACTTAAAATTCTAAATACTGTTGACAAAACTTAAAACCCTGATGAATATCCTATATTTTGTTGAACTTTTTTTACCGTGATTTGGTATTTTATATTTTAAAGGGGGGCTCAGTACTTGTGCTAATTTAAAAGTAAAAGCAATGCATAAGACAGATATTAAATATATCCTTTCCTGGAATAGATTCTTTGCTAGCATCCACTTTCATTTATAATAATACATTAATATGCAATAATTTCACTAAAATTTTTTATGGTCACAGGACTAAAGTCAGTGGTGACTGTATGTAAACAAAATGTACATAATACAGGCGTTTGCTGGTTTTGTTTTTACAATATATGTCTCTTTATGTTTCTTTACTGTAATTGCAGTGCTAAACTCAGTGAATAATATATGTGTTTAATGTTGCATATCACAAATAAAGTTTAAAATGCTTATGTTATATTTAATTTCTCTGATTACAGCTATATAAACTTGATTTTAAGTTCTGTCAACAGGATTTTAAGTTCTGTCAACAGGATTTTAAATTCTGTCGACAGAACTTAAAATCCCTCCAAACCAATGAAATCCAAGGATTTTAAGTTCTGTCGACAGAACTTAGAATTTTAAGTTCTGTCAACAGAATTTTAAATTCTGTCAAATTTTAAGTTCTGTCACGACATATACATTGAATAAAAGTTGTTTAGTTAAATCTGTGTAGTTCTTAAATGAGAAGAGATAATCTTACAGTACTCATATAACCTAATAGGAATAGGAAAGTCCAATTGTTTATGTGTATATGACAGAAATTCATCAAATTAACATGTTTGATTTATTCATATTTTCATATTAATTAGTGTAATTTAAAGAGGAAATTTTATAATTCTTTGTTAAATTTTATAATCAGGCTCACCCATAAAATCATCCTGTATATTTGTGTGGCCCTATGTTTTTACCCAATAAAGGTTTGACAGAATTAAGCCTCCCTATATTTAGAGATAACTTTGATGTTGATTTGTTTCACTTTATGATTTGGGGTGTTCCCTATTGTATACTTCACACAACCCAAGTGAAACAAATCAACATCAATAGAATATTAGGACAATAGTATCACAGTGTAAAATTTAGTATTTTAGGAGTTAGATGTATTTTAAGGATACCCCCTAATTTTTCAGTTAAAATGTCTTATTTGTGATGGGACTTCTTTGGATATGTGTGTTTTCTTATTAGTGTTCATTTGAAATTACTTGTAAATTTATGTCTTTTATGATGTAATGTCTATTGTAAAACATCTGTCATTATGTCCTGTATGTCCTTCTCATTTTGTATCCTCCTGTTATCTTGTTTTCACATGCTTGTTAATAGTTTTTATTCTATTCAGCATAAAAATTGGTATTGAATTTTATTAACTTAAGTTGGCCTGATATGTTTTTGCCCATCCTAAGGTAGGCTGACTCCTAAGTTGTACTCCCACATCTATAATGTATTTTTATACAATATCTTTTAAATTGTTTGGGTCTTGTTGCAGAAATAAAGTTTATACAATGTGTTATTAAAGTCTGTTTTAAGAACAGTGTGTCTTAGGACAACTCAATGATTATATCTTGTTTTCATATAATTGGCCTTGATGTAACTTGTTTTAATCTCCCTCTCCAAAGGCCACTTCAAAAGGATACAGGTTTTGATGGGGATACAATATTTGATTGTCAAATTGTGCACCCCCTTAATCCCTCTATTGTTGGGGATACAAAATATTCTGTATCCCCTAAAAGATCAAAGAGGGGATACAGAATTTGATGGGGATACACAATTTGATGTTACACCGGGTGCCAATTCATGCTCACCCTCAATTTTCTTGAAGATTTATAATTTTTCATAGAGAAGGTGTTTTCCACATCATAGATAATCATCAAATTGATCATATACATTTGTGATTTATTGTTTAACTCTGATTGTTTTGGATAAATTTAGGGGTGCGTGTGAATTGGTACCCGGGCGTGAATTAGTCCACCACCACTACAAAATATATGCTATTTTATACAGCTTTTATAATAAAAGACCATTTTCAAATTATTGGAGAAATGGTCCAAAAACCCTGGAAAATCAGGAACTGTCATTTATTTTTTGTCAAACATGTTTGCATGTTGACTGATTGTTGAAGACAATGAAACAAAATAGTTGTCTGAACAGTTATGTGTTCACATTTGTATGATATTTGTGTTTTATGCAAATCTCCAGTTCTATGTGGGGTCGTGCCACAGCTCTACATGCAAGTAAAGTAGAGCCGTGGTAACCACGTCTAGTTGCAAGTTCAATAAAAATTGGACATAATTTTTACCCAGATACAAATATGACCACCCATGTAGTGACTGTGGCGAGACGGGACCCCAAGCCTGGCCCACTGCTGCCTAGTGGTAAAGACGGCAGACCGGATAGTTGGTTTCTATTCGATTCATGTAAACGTAAATGAAATCCGGTAACAAAAGTCCAAGAACTGGTTCCCGAAATGTCACATATTCCACCTCAAACATATAAAATATTTCACAAAAACGCTTAAAAACATTTACTTGTGTAATTTTTGCCAATGTACAGTGAAAGAATATCCAAAATGTCAAATTTTATCCAAAAATAAACTGCATTTTAGTTGAAATAAATGTTCATGAAGATTTTACAGTGTGACTACAGTTTGGTGTATACTAATGCAAATGAATCCGGTTTCCGCCGAATTTTTCTTTTCGGGACCCGGTTTCCATATTTACTTTCGATCGTAACACTACCCCTGCCGTGTCGTTGTGGGGGGGTTTGGTGTCTGGTTTGGTTTCTGGGGATGGGAGTTTTGGCCCCGATTTGGAAATGTCCAGAACCGGTGGCCCATCTGCACTCTACACAGTGGGCAGCCCCCAAGAGTTTTGGCCCAAAATACGGCTGCCATTGGACCGGATCCCTCCCTGCATCACATCTGATTCTCTCACAATTTGTTCAAAATCTCAAGCTCTTATTATTTAAATATTTTGACCATAAGGCTCAGACCATATATCACAAGGTAGACTGCCACCAGGTTGAATAATATCTCAACCAAACCATTAAAACAACTTTACTCTGACAATGTAAAGGTCAAACTGTTATCAGTACACTAGATTCGACCCAAGATTCAATTCTATGGTCAAATTACTGTTAATCTTAGCACAAGTAGCATGACAAAGACAAATATTGTAGAGTAGGAGCACATGAGCAAGATGAGACCTTTGCAGCCCAAGTACTGAGATGTAACCCTAACCTGAAACTCAAATGGCTATAACACATATAATGAAACACAATATGTAAAATTATAAAACATGTTGATATTTATTTCAAATAACATGTATATTTTGTAATTAAATTGAGTAAGCATTCAACTTACGTCCATACATAATCATGAAATAATCTAGCAAACACAAGGTAAGTGGAGCAATTAAAACAAAATAATATTATGAAAACAGAAAGTTTTTAAGAATGTATGATATGTTTAATAAATGATAAATAAATGGAAGAACCATTACCCTAAATATGAATTAAGACACATCAGACATGAAAACAGAAAGTAATGAAGAATGTGTGTAAAATTAAATACAAATTAATAAGGAATAGAAAAACCACAATTATAAAGAAATAGATCACATTATTAACTATAATTACAACTTAAAGGTGTTAAAGGGGTACCTAATTATAAAAGATAGAACAAATTAATCAGACTGTATCAGAAATTAGCCAGGGTCAAGTCTAAACTTGATGTGAACTGACAAGTTTTGACAGCACAAGTGTCACACAAAATTCTTTGAGAAATTTTTATTTTATCAAGCTAATTTACTTCAATATTTTACATTCAGAGATTATTTAATCGTTTTAATAATATTTTCATTACTGAATACTTAAATTACATTTCATGAACAGTAATAATACCATTTTACCAAGTATACTAAGTTATCAAATATATATGAAAATGCAGGTCAAAACAGAAGTTAAAATTAAATTAAATGTTTATCAAACTGATGCTAGTTATCCAAAACCCATTTCGGCCTTGTTACAAATATTAATCAAAACTGTGTAATTGTAGGTTAGCTGGTGGTATGGTGTTGTTCAGAAGATGTGTCAGATTAGTGGTCTGTAAAAGAAGGAAAGTAACTCTTTTAGTTTTAATTCTGGTGTCTGTTTTGATGATTTGGTCTCAACTATATGGATATGGAAACAGAGTGCAGATTTCTGTTTTTGTTATAGAAGAACATCACGAGGGTAAGATTTCCATTAAGATTTAATCATCTTGTCAGTATATCTTGCATTATATTATAAAAACATCAAAAGTTAATGAAAAATCTAGAGCAACATAGCACATTTTATATACTTTAACCAAGTGCTTAAGTGTTGTTACTGGAAAAGGGTGGGGGGATTTTTATAGTCAGCAATCACTTTGTTGCATTTTTAACAGATCACTGATGAGTTTCTAAAGAATATACAGATTTCTAATTACGATATTGCAGTTTATAGAAAGCTGGCTCAAAACTTCAAAGGTTGACAATGGACACATGTGACTACTTAACTATTTAAAAATTGGCAGGGGTTCATTTTACTAGGAATAACAGTGTTTTCTCCACAAAATGTCAAATAGTTTATAAAACCTACTAACATTTGCACTACATAACTGCATGTTGTGCACATGCTTGTATATTTACAACATGAAATAGCTTCTTACTGGTATTTAAATCCTATTTTCCTTGTAAAGTATGTGTCTGGGCTCAAAATTATGTTAAAGTGCCTTTTGAGCATTGACGTCACTAATATACAGTTAGAAAAGACATGATGAAATGTATGAAAGGCACTAATTGAAGACTTTACAAACCACTATTGTTGTTGATTCAGTATTGTTGCATTTTCTAAAATGCTCTTAAGTGATGACAGTGTGTGGGGAATTCATCTTGACTACTGGTTTATTTTGTGGGAATGGCGGGCAATAACCATGAGGACAATACCCCGTGGGACAAAACCCTGGATAAATATGATTACTAAAAGAACACAATGGACAAAAATCCCAGAGTTGTAATTTCAGAGAAATTATCACAAGATAAAACACATCAAAATAAATATCTTGTTTGTGCTGTACTTTTGGGAAAGTTAAGTTTCAGAGACTGAGATGTATATTTTGATAATTAAGCGTCCCTGAGAGGGCACTTATTTGTTTTTGCTTCAGTTTCCTTGCCGCCGCTACCGCCACCACAGCCGCATTATGGTCTCCCTTGAATATTTCCCTTATTATTGGAAGCTTTCTAACCATATTTGGCAGTTATATACCTTAGGGATGGGAAAATTTTTCCACATGCTTTGATCTTTAACAAGGTCACATGATCAAAAAATATTTTTTTGGGGGGTACACTCACCCGTGATCGCTGCTCGGCAAAATCTACTGACCGCAGAGGCTTGTAGTTTGATACACATGTTTATACTATCAAAAACATGAGCTGATTAGATATTTGGGAGTGATCTGATGAAAACTGACCGATTTATGAGCAATTTTCTCACAGCTACCAAGCAGAAAGCTTAAAATTCATGTGAACCCCCTATTATCTTCTTAAGTATTGTATTTAGAGCCATAAAATGTATTGGGAGGTAGTAGGAAACCATATGTGGAGAGTCTAGAAAGCAAGTCAAATTCCCCCATCCCCCCAAACCCCCTGTAGGGATCAAACAGGGGTCATAAAATAGCTGATTTTGACATTTTGCCTTAAATCTCCATTATTAGAGCTTTAGAATGTATTAAGAGGTAGTGGGAAACCATATGTGAAGAGTCTAGATAGCTGGCCAGATTTACCCCCTGACCTCCCCCCTTATGGGTCAAACTGGGGTCATAAAATAGCTGAATTTGTGTTTTTGTCTTATATCTCCTTTTTACTGCTTTTGCAGCTTTAGAATGTATTAAGAGGCATTGGGAAACCATATGTGGAGAGTCTGTTTAGCCGGTCAGATTTACCCCATGACATCCCCTTACTGGTCAAACTGGGCTCATAAAAATAGCAGATTTGGTCCTTTTTGCCTTATATCTCAATATTATTGCTTTTACAACTTTAGAATGTATTGAGAGGGAATAGGAAAGCATATACAGACAGTCTACATAGCCTGTGAGATTTATCCCTTGCCCCCGCCCCCCACCCCACCCCACCATATGGGTCAAACTGGGCTCCTTAAAAAGTAGATTTTTTCTTTTTGCATTATATCTCCTATTTTATTGTTGTTACAGCTTTAGAATGGATAGTCTATAGCCAGTCAGGTTTACCCCCGACCCCCTCTTGTGGGTCGAACTGCAGTAATAAAATTTTCTGTTTTTGCCTTATATCTCCTTTAACTACTCTTATTACAAACTATAACATTTATTAAGTGTCCCGCAAGGGACGCTTCTTTGTGTATGGGAGACCTTCAGGCTCCGGGGGCTCCGCCGGCTCCGCATTTTGTTTTCCTTATAACTCTGTAACCGTTAGGCGGATTCTT
Organism: Sabellastarte sp. h YS-2021; assembly: GCA_964017235.1. NCBI lineage: Eukaryota > Metazoa > Annelida > Polychaeta > Sabellida > Sabellidae > Sabellastarte > Sabellastarte sp. h YS-2021. The sequence goes on along the minus strand of OZ024928.1, from coordinate 153,693,064 downwards.
TTCAAATTTGGCAGGTTTAGGCAGTAGCCTTGGGGAATTTTTTTGAATATGCTGCAGTGACATTTCAACCAATCAGAGAGGTCATATGACCAAAAATGTCTTTTTTCGATGGGGAAGCTTGTCCGGATGATAACTTGAAAGGAATTTTATCAATTCACCTGAAACTTGGCAAATACATTCATTCTATTAAAATCTGGAAATCATTAGATTTTGGCATTGATTGGTTAAGAAATGGCCGAGTAATTAATGATTAATTAATCATTATGAATTTTCCAAATAAGGAAAACACAAAAATGCTTATATCTCGAAAACCGTGCTAGATAGAGCGATTTCGACGAAATTTTTGACCCACAGGGTATCTCTGCAGAGTGGTTATCCCAATTTTGAAAAAAATTTTTGTCTCGCCAAAAATGGCGGCCATTTTGAATATTCGAATTTTTCGCAAAAATTGCAAAACATAAAAATGCTTATATCTCGAAAACCCTGCTAGATAGAGCGATTTCGACAAAATTTTTGACCAACAGGGTATCTCTGCAGAGTAGCCATGCCAATTTTCAAAAAAAAATTTTCTAGCAAAAAATGGCGGCCATTTTGAATTTTCGAATTTTTCGCAAAATTGCAAAACGTAAAAATGCTTATATCTCGAAAACCGTGCTAGATAGAGCGATTTCGACGAAATTTTTGACCCACAGGGTATCTGTAGAGTAGCCATGCCAATTTTCAAAAAAATTTTGTTTTGCTAAAAATGGCGGCCATTTTTCGCAAAAATTGCAAAACACAAAAATGCTTATATCTCGAAAACCGTGCTAGATAGAGCGATTTCAACGAAATTTTTGACCCACAGGGTATCTCTGCAGAGTAGTTATCCCAATTTTGAAAAAAATTTTGTCTCGCTAAAAATGGCGGCCATTTTGAATTTTCGAATTTTTCGCAAAATTGCAAAACGTAAAAATGCTTATATCTCGAAAACCGTGCTAGATAGAGCGATTTCGACGAAATTTTTGATCCACAGGGTATCTCTCCAGAGTAGTTATCCCAATTTTGAAAAAATTTTTGTCTCACCAAAAATGACGGCCATTTTGAATTTTCGAATTTTTGGCAAAAATTGCAAAACACAAAAATGCTAATATTTTGAAAACCGTGCTACATAGAGCGATTTCGACGAAATTTTTTATCTTCAGGGTATCTCTGCAGAGCAGCTATCACAAAGAGCTTTCACTTGGTGAAGTTTCAGACCCATAGCTAATTGCTCACCTACTCAAAATGAGTAAATGCGAATTACCTCTAAAAGTATTGCAGATACCCAATTTTTATCAAATAACTCATTCATGTACTTTTGGGAGAGCTTTCACATGGTGAAGTTTCAGACCCATAGCTAATTACTCACCTACTCAAAATGAGTAAATGCGAATTATCTCTAAAAGTATTGCAGATAGCCAATTTTTCTCAAATAACTCATTCACCTACTTTTAGGAGAGCTTTCACTTGAAGTTTCAGACCCATAGCTAATTATTCACCTACTCAAAATGAGTAAATGTGAATTATCTCTTAATAGTATTTCAGATAGCCAATTTTTCTCAAATAACTCATTCACCTACTTTTGGAAGAGCTTTCACACACGAAAATGAAAAATTGTGAATATCTCGGAAAAGCTATTTCTTCTCCTTTAATGCTCGGCGGGAGATACACACCGCGGCAGTGGTCTTGACAAAAATTTTTGTCTCCCCAAAAATGGTGGCCATTTTGAATTTTCAAAGTTTTTGCAAAACACAGAAATGCTTATATCTCAAAAACTGTGCTATATGGAGCGAACTCAACAAAATTTTTGACCTGCTGGGTATCTCTGCAGAGTAGCCATGCCAATTTTCAAAATATTTTTGTCTCGCCAAATATAGCGGACATTTTTAATTTTTTAATTTTTTGCAAAACACAAAAATGCTTATATCTTGAAAACCGTGCTAGATAGAGCAGACTGCGCTGTCTTTGGTTGCCACGACAGTATAAGGCTAGAAACGAAGCATTTTCTTAATACTTTATCACTCACCTTTATATCCTTTTCGGGACGCTTTGTTTTTGCTATGCAAAAACATTATCTTTTTTTTGCGAGCGATCCTCTAGTTAAATTAACTTTTCACAATTTATGATCATAGAAAACAAAATAAAGCTCACATTTTTCTTTCATGTTAATGCATAAACCTCCACACTGTCTTCTTAACTTTCACTTCTTCTCTCAGCGCTGCATGTTTTTCCTTTCAAAAAGCTTTTTCTACTTTATACTATATTGCATCTAACCTTTGGGGATGCTTTGTTTTTGCTTACAAAAACATTTTTCTGGTATTTCAAGGAATTATTTGTAAATGTTAATAATGAAGTACATGTATATGCATATATGGTAAATTATATAGTGAAGCCTCACTATGTGTTTTGTGTAAAACCTATGGTGTTGACATATTGTTGTTACCTTATTTAGCATTACAGTATTGGGTTGAAACTGGAAATATGGGACAAATCCCCAAAAAAGGAAACACTCTGGTATGTATGGCGGTAGTTTTCACTTTTGTACCTTTTTATATTTTATACATTTGAATTTAGTGTGATATAATTTTAGCTATGTGATAATAACAGATAACAAGTGTCAGTTTAATTGTATTTCTGTTGTTTTTTCGAAGAGCTCTTTTAAAAATCTCTGGAATCTCTTGTTGTTATGTATACTTATGTGGCAAATAAAAGATATATTTAAACTAATTTTCTAAGGCAATCAAGTTGCTATTTAACAGCAATCTGGTAGCACTATATAACTTTTTGTAATGGATTCTTGACATTGAGTTAAAATGGTTAAAATAATCGGTTGAACCCAATTTCTTTTATGTTTTTTTATTTATTTAGAGAGAAGGCTTCTGTCATCAGTGCATACCTTTGTCCTTTAAATTCTTTCTTTTCACAGCTGCACACTTTTCCTTGTTCTCCAAGCCATGTCTATTTGCTAGGATAAAGAAAAATTCTCATATTTTCTATCTTTATATTTTATATCTTTGAATTTATTGTGCAGGTACATATTGATGGCCATTCGGATGACAATTTACCAAGATATCTATCAGGAATGCCTTTCTTCCACTGGCCTTGGACTGACCTTGAGGTGGATTTGATGCTTCAACAAAATGATGTCTTCATAAATGTAAACCTCATATTTCTCAAACAAACATGGAAAATTTTGCAGTATTTTCTGTGCCTTGGCTTTTACACTAACATCAGTGTTTTCTTGGACATAGAAAACTATTTTCTATAAAAACATAACAAATCCATGTGCTATGTTTAAACCTTATTCTTAGAGTATTGAAGATTCACCTCTTATCCAGTATACACTATACAGAGATGAAAATGTAAAAGAATTTTCATATTTTCCAAATATATATTGCTATATTAACTTTCAGTATTCTTCAATGGCCAGATGGTTTTGTAGCAAGCATTGTTTTGGCATAAATTTTAGTCTAAACTTTTATAGGACTGCGTCTGTGTTCAAGCCTTGTTGAATGTAATACAACAGAAACAGATATCAAATCATTCAAATATTTGTTTACAACCACTTTGAAATATTAATTACAAATGTGCTGAGATCCAGCAGACTTTAATCTCTGCACTAGGTTTACATACTAGTTTTCAGACAGAAACATATTTTAAACCATAAAGTAATAGCAACTGTGAAGTGTTAATTGCAAATGTGCCAAGTCCTTTCATATTGTTGATTTGCCAGTTGAAGTTAAAGACCAAAAGCGTGCGAGTTTAATCTGTAATCTTTTAATTATACCAGAAATATTATTACTAGCTAGGAAATTATCAGCACAGAAATGAGTCTTTGAAAACAAAGTATTTTATTGCTGGCCGGTCCACGGTCAAATAATGAGTATTATTGACTGGGTTCTGACGTCACTAAGTATTTCTTTACAAATATTGTACTCAAAATTGAAATTTTCAACTTACAATATCTCGCTTATTACTGCATTGATTTTAACCAAACAAAAACAAGAGAAAGCAATGTAAAAATATCTTTCCAATAATATATAGAATGTTTAAGTAGGTTAACTGGTTATTGTGAAAAACAGATAAGGAAAAAGAAGTACATCAAAGAACCATTTCAAAATAAAACGTCATAATGACAAGATTTTATTAGCCTCTACTTATATGATGTCACAACATTATATATACAGTATAACCTCAATTATCCGAACCTACTGGGAGACATACAATCGGGTCGGATAAGCGGGGGGTTCGGATAGGTGAAATGGAGTCATGTTCGGACGAAAACTGCGGCAGTGTAGGCGATAATCGGTGAATTTTAGATTTTAGCAGAAAAATGGGAACGAGACATTATATCACAGTATAATTTGATAACTAACCAGTTTTTTTCAGTGTTTCCATTGCTCCCCTGTCATTTTAAAGCATTAACTACACTTTAAATAACTTTATACAACAATATATTATGTGGGCTTGAGTTGCGTGTGTTCGGTTTGGTACATGCATTAAACACGTTTAACTGTCGATAAAAGTCGTCATACATTTTGTCAATTGAAAAACACCGAGAGATTATAAATTGTAAAACCCCAAGCAAACACGCCTTCAGTGACTGGGTATATTCGGATGGTAATGCATTGTGGACGTTTTTTTCTTTTAATACACATCAGCCTTTGAATCGACCTACTCCAGAAGATTATAAACTGCAAAACCAAATCGAACACGCATTCAGTGATTGGCGCATTATCAAAGAAGTTGTGTAGTGGAGTCGTGCAAATAAATTGATCCCTCCCCAAATGAAACAATGGCATTAAAGATCAAAGAAGTTAGGCGTTTCTGTGGACAATGCATTTTCTAAAGCACTAGAATTAATGGTTTCCGAGAATGTGTAAAATACTTTATTATCGCTCATGGTAGAACATGCTTTTAAGCTGAATGTAGGGAGACAAGGTTTCGGATCGGTTAATCCGGAGATTCGGATCATAGAGGGCCGGATAATTGAGGTTCTACTGTATATGTCTTTTACTGGCACAATGTCCAGTTATATAAAATTCAGCTAATAATAATAAAAATAATGTAATTTTACAGGCAGTGTGCTGTTGAAATGGACCTTCATCAATGATTATCAGCCTTTCACATCCATTAGTGCCCCTGGCAAGCCTCGGGCACTATTGGATATGTCAGGTCGATAATCATTGATGGCGGTCCATTTCTATAGCAAATTACCCCATAAAATTACATCATTTTACTGATTAAGGGATTAAAGAGTAATAAAGTCAGTAAGTACAATAGATCGTATAGTTACTATGCATTTCCATAAAACATAACACTTTACACAGGATGTGATCATGTTTGCATTTGACGCCTCTGTATTTGCTGTATTTTTTCCGTAGTTGTCCTGACGTTATATTACAAAATAGAAGGTAATTGTAATGCACAGATAACAAAACCTTTCCTCGAGGATCATAGAAGGTATGTTGGCGTGATGTTGGCTTGCCTTTATTTCATGATACGTCTGTATGTTAAGTTCTAGTATTGCTTGAACTTTGTAGGAAGCCATCAGTGTTGGACTCATTGACCGCTTCTTGTGGATCGTTCCAGAATGGAACAACGACACTCGAGAGGTTGAGTTAGAAGTGACGGAGATGGAGCTGGGATGGGCAGATGTAAGGATGACAGGAGATGAAGAGGAAATCACTGTATTTTGTCTGTGTGAATACAATGATACTCAAACCCCAAAGATACACAATGAAAAGCAGTGTTACTACCTGAATACTTCATTTGAATCACCGGGTGACCCAAAGATTTACATTCATCCTCTGGAGTTATGTGAGATTCAGAGGAGATATACATATGAGATTATGCCAGTGAAAGTGGCTTTAGAAAGGTTAAAAGATGGTGATTTGTTTGAAGAAAATGAACCACTCATTTTGGATATCGACGAAGACTATTTTGGCTGTGAAATTCCTGGCAGAAGATTGTATGATGTGAACTTAACTTGGAGCATGTTCCAGAATATTAATGATAATTTAAGTATGGTGTTCTGTCCCAAGTTGATAACCCATGAATCTCAAGCTTCCATGTTAATGTCCTATTTTCTAGACACTTTAATTCGTCTTTGTAAATACACTGAGGCTTTACTGCCTGAGCAAAGATGCATAGCTTCAGTTCAGTTTATACTCTCGCAGATCTACTCCAACTTCTTGGAGAGTTGGAAAAATGACCCTCAGCTATTTTGTGCACGTACAGACCTGGAATTAAAAGAATCCCTCAAAAAACTAGTCTCATCGTTCTCTAAGCTTCAACCGAGACAGATAATTGCAATACAGACCATTGGCTTTTGTTTAAATACCTCACCTAAGACCATTTGGTTTGATGACCAAGGTCAGTTTGTTCTGTGCCATGGCAACAATGACCCAGATAGACCCATGGTGCAGGTATATGTACCTGAGACTGGGAATGAGTTGAATAGTAGCCTGGTGTTAGTGAATGAGTTTCTTCATAAAGTGCCCACCCCTGGAGTGGTCACTCTGTGTAGATCAGTCAGAGATGGCTATACCCCAAGAAATATATTTAAAACAGTAGAACAGAATTTGTTAAGTTTCTTTAAGTCTCAGATAGAATTAAGTGGAAGTGAAAAGAGTATAGAGAGTAATGTATTTCCTCATGAAGGTAAGAATATGGATTTACAAAGCAGGTATAAGATTGTTTATGACAACTTTTTGTTAAATGGCTCATATGGTTTGCATAGGAAATGGGTCTGAGAATTTGCTCCAAGCAAATTCAATGCTGCCTGTTTTCCTATCAAAAATAAGATTGTAAAATTTAGGTCTTTCCACGTTTTATCATGTTATGTTCCTTCAGGTTTATAATCAGATGGGTTTGGTGTATGCAGATCTTCACAGTCAATTTGCAAAACTGGTTACTTAATTTAATCACTGAAAGTACTGATGTTTGCATCAGCTTTTACCCACAAATTAGTGGAAGAAACAACTTATGTAGTTACCACCTGTGAGTTCATTCTTATATAAATACATGTCTATGTATACGATGTTTTAGTTGAGTAAAATCATAATTTTCCACTGTGATTCACATGCATTACAATCACTGCTTCTTATGTGTTCTCTAGTCAGGTATTTTTATTCATGCTAACTAAAATGTTTTGTGTATTGTGAAGTGAAACAAATTGCTGTAGTTGTGCCCCCTAGTATATGATCTCCATTTGATATGTTGGAAAATAAAACTAATGTCAGTTTGTAGTTAATGCACTTTTTTATGTATAGTAGTCCAATGTTGAGCTAAGTACAGCCTCTACTGTCTGTTACACAAGTCTATAGATATCTATTATTTCTTTTGTATTAAATGTATACGGATTGCATTTAACCACTTGGAAACCTTACCTGTCATCCAGTCGATTATTTTACCTTCCATTAGCACTGTGTAATTAAAAGTGGTATTAAAATGTGTCATATAAACTATTATGTACGAGGACATTATGCATGAACAGGAACATGTATGTGTGTGTTTTGACAGTTTAGTTAGTACATGCTCTTCTAACTCGGAACCTGGTAATACTCCATTGGTGGTACAACAGGGTTGAGATGAAAAACCCACCCGGGTATTACCCGCCTGGGAAAACCCAGGCTGGGCAATACTCCAAAAGTGGGCAATACTGGGTAATACTAATTTTTTAACCCATATCTGGGGAATAACCAATGATGAACTTTATTTAAGCTTCATAATACTCTTTATTCAGCTAAATATGTGCAAGGGTTTATTAAAAGTATATAACATAAAAATGACAGTACATTAATGCAATATTTAAATGGAATGAAATATATCATCACTGAAACAAATTCATACTTTGCAGGGTGTATAAAAATACCCAAAGAGATTACACTGCACTTATCTTCAATTTCCCTATGTCCTTTTTAAGTTTCTATTGTCATAAAGAGTATATCACAAAAATAATAAGAACTAATTTTAATGTAAAATCTGTCTTTTGGTTTAATAAACCCATTAAGTCCAGTATTACCCAGTATTGCCCAGTAATGGCCATTATTACCCAGTTAGGACAATTTTTTTTAAGTGACAGTGTTATAACTTCTTAAAGTATTGTCCAGTAAGAACAAGTTTTTAAGATGTGACAATATTATCATTTCCAATAGTCACAGCTAATTTAATGACACTGGTGCTTTCTATAGAGTAGTTAAAATCTGTCTTTTGGTTTCATAAACCCATTAAGTCCAGTATTGCCCAGTAATGGTCATTATTACCCAGTTAGGACAATTTTTTTGTGACAGTATTATAACTTCTTAAAATATTACCCAATAAGCACAAGTTTTTAATATGTGACAATATTTTCATTTCTAATAGTCACAGACCATTTACTAACATTAGTGTTCTTTATAAAGTAGTTAAAATCTGTCTTTTTGTGTAACAAACCCATTAAGTCCAATATTATCTAGTATTGCCCAGTGTTGCTCAGTAAAACCCGGGAAAACCCGGGTTTTCCCACTGGGCTGGGCAATACTCGTAAAACCCGGGTTTTCCCACTGGGCTGGCCAATACTCATAAAACCCGGGTTTTTCTCAACCCTGTGATAAAAGTGTAAAAGCCTTATTTATTGTCGCATGTGGTTCAGTGCTAAAATCAGTATATACCGGTAATTGGTACTCAAAAGTGCAGCAAAGTAAATATGTATCATTGTATTTTCGGCGTTAACACTCTAAGAGGAAAACTATATCAGCTAGGTTCACCAAATTTGCAGGATATCTTTATTGGGGGGTAAGCTTCTCTGGGAAGGAAATTAGCCTCATTCTGAAAAACATTATCGTCGCCGCAGGCATTTCTTTGAAAATTATTTACATTTTTCTACTGGCTGTTTCTCATAGGTAGAAGGTTGAATATCTTCATTGGTGATGTGTATAACAGATATATATGTCCTCTACAACCTCGCACACATTTGACCTTGAAGCTCTTAATTCAAGGTCATCCACGGAGTGTCAAAGTAACCCACATAGCGGCCTTTAAAAGTGCTTACATCTCCCTTATTATTGGTCCTAGAGGTTTGCAATGTGAAAACAACCTTTAGGAAATCATGTGCTGCAAATCTTTTGATGTGGTCAGATTTCACCTTGGACCCCTCCTTCAAGGTCAAACGAGGATAGCCAAAGTTAAAAGTGCTTATAACTCGCTTATTATTGGTTCAAGACATTTGGGATGGTAGACCAAACTATAGGAAATCATAAGCTGGGAATCTTCTAGTGTGGTGGGATTTGACCTTGGGCCCCTCCTTCAAAGTCATACGAGGATAGCCAAACTTAAAAGTGCTTATAACTCGCTTATTATGGTCCAAGAGGTTTGGGATGGTAATCCAACCTATAGGAAATCGTGGGCCGGGAATCTTTTGATGTGGCCAGATATGACCTTGGACCCCTCCTTCAAGGTCATACGAGGATAGCCAAACTTAAAAGTGCTTATAATTTGCTTATTATTGGTCCTAGAGGTTTGCAATGTGAAACCACCTTATAGGAAATCATGGGCTGAGAATCTTCTGATGTGGTCAGACTTGACCTTGAGCCCCTCCTTCAAGGTCAAACGAGGACAGCCAAACTTAAAAGGGTTTATAACTCGTTTATTATTGATCCTAGAGGTTTGCAATGTGAAACCAACTTGCAGGATATTGTGGGCTGGGAATCTTCTGATGTCAGATTTGACCTTTGGCCCCTCCTTCAAGGTCAAACGATGGTTCACTGGCTTTGGTGAGTTGTCTTTCAGATGGATACAGATTTGCATCTGTTCTCCGATGCTTAGGTCTAGTTTAAACATATTTTATTCTCAATTAGGCAACAATTGATTTAACAATTATATCAAGTCTTCAAGCCTTAATATGTATGATTAATAAATTATCATATTTTTATGTCAGCTGACTTGTCAGTCAGCTGACATTATGTCATCACTCTGCGGCGTGGGCGTACGCGTCCACGTGAACAACTTCTTCTCCAAAACTACAAGGCCTAGAGACATGCTGTTTTTTTTAAAAGATACCTTATCTATCGAGGATGAAAAATTGTTCAAGGCATGCAAATCTGTCTGTTCGTCTGTTTGCTAGAGACATTACAAGGGGGGGTACCCCCACCAAAAGTGTGAAAATTTCAACTTTTTATCACAATTTTCTCAGTGACTATTGCAGGGATTTCTCTCATATCTTGCATATATGTACTAGGCCAGAGGTAGATTCTCTTGTGTGAGTATGAGACCTGGATCTGTCTTACTTTTTTTTTATTAAATTTTTTTAATAATTTTTAATGCATTAAAATTCATGAAATCATGCACTAAATCACTTATAACTTCAAAAGTGTTGCATTTACAGCATTTTGTGAAAATATGTTGTTCAGCTACTTTTTTCATAGCTACAATATGGTGAGTAAGTTGGGTGTCTGTCTCAATAGCTAAGTGAGTAATAGCTACTTTTGGGCTTTTCAGTAACTTCCATTATGAGTAAAATCACTTATAACTTAAAAACTATTGCATTTAGAGAATTTCGTATAAATATGTTATTCAGCTACTTTTGGGCCAGCTATAATATAGTGAAATTTCAGACCTGTAGCTCATGGCATAGCTGAGTAATAGCTACTTTTAGGTTATCACTGTTGAGTAAATCGCTTATAACTTGAAAAGTGTTGCATTTAGAGCATTTTGTTAAAATATGTTATTCAGCTACTTTTTTCATAGCTACAATATGGTGAGTAAGTTGGGTGTCTGTCTCAATAGCTAAGTGAGTAATAGCTACTTTTGGGCTTTTCAGTAACTTCCATCATGAGTAAAATCACTTGTAACTTAAAAACTATTGCATTTAGAGAATTTCGTATAAATATGTTATTCAGCTACTTTTGGGCCAGCTATAACATAGTAAAATTTCAGACCTGTAGCTCATGGCATAGCTGAGTAATAGCTACTTTTAGGTTATCACTGTTGAGTAAATCACTTCTAACTTGAAAACTATTGCATTTAGAGTATTTTGTTTCAATATGTTATTCACCTATTTTGGGGTCAGCTATAACATAGTGAAGTTTCAGACCTGTGGCTCATTTCATAGCTGAGTAATAGCTACTTTGAAGTTCTCACTGTTGAGTAAATCAGTTATAATTGGAAAACTATTGCATTTACAGAAATTTGTGCAAATATGTTATTCAGCTACTTTTGGGTCAGCTATAACATAGTGAAATTATAGACCTATAGCTCATGGCACAACTGAGCAATAGCTATTCTCAGGTACTGACTGTTGAGTAAATCAGCTATAACTTGAAAAATATTGCATTTGGAGTATTTTGTTAAAATATATTGTTCACCTACTTTTGGGTCAGCTATAACTTAGTGAAATTACAGACCTATAGCTCATGGCATAGCGGAGCAATAGCTATTTTCAGGTTCTCACTATTGAGTAAATCAGTTGTAGCTTGAAAACTATTGCATTTACAGTAGTTTGCTTAAATATGTTGTTCACCTACTTTTGGGTTAGCTATAACATAGTAAAATTTCAGACATGTAGCTCATTGCATAGCTGAGTAATAGTTCCTTTGAGGTTCTCACTGTTGAGTAAATCAGTTGTAACTTGAAAACTATTACATTTAGAGTAATTTGTTAAATATGTTATTCACAGAATTTTTGGTCAGCTATAACATAGTGAAATTGCAGACCTCTATGTCATGGCATAGCTGAGCAATAGCTACTTTCAGGTTCTCACTGTTGAGGAAATCATTGTATCCACTGGATAGCCGCAGTGTGTAGAGAGAGATTTCACCATTACTGCTCTGATGAAAAAAAATATTATAGCTAGCTTTCTTAAGTTTGCAGTATATATTAATAACCATAAAATGTTGTCTGGGAATATTTTTGGCCTCATTTTGAGAAACAAGATGGCCGCCACAGGTGTTTTTTGTCAGTCATGAAAAGTGCTTATATCTCCCTTATTATTGATCCTAGAGGTTTGGGATGATAAACCAACCTGTAGGAAATCATGGGGTGGGAATCTTTTGGTGTGGTCAGATTTGACATTCAATGACCCCTCCTTCAAGGTCAAACAAGGATAGCCAAACTTAAAAGTGCTTATAACTCGCTTATTATTGGTCCCAGAGGTTTGGGATGGTAAACAGAGAGGAAATCATGGGCTGTGAATCTGTTGATATGGTCCAATTTGACCTTGGAACCCTCCTTCAAGGTCAAATGAGGATAGCGAAAATTGAAAGTGCCTACAACTCGCTTATTATTGGTGACAGAGATTTGGGATGGTAAACCATCCCATAGGAAATCATTGGCTCGGAATCTTTTGGTATGGTCAGATTTGACCTTTGGACCCCTCCTTCAAGGTCAAATGAGGACAGCCAAGCTTAAAAGTGCTTATAACTCATTTATAATTGGTCCGAGAGGTTTGGAATGGTAAACCATAGGAAATCATGGGCTGGGAATGTATTTGTGTGGTTAGATTTGACCTTGGACCCCTTCTTCAAGGTCGAACGAGGATATTACATTTGCAGTATTTCTTTAAATATGTTTTAACCTATTTTTTACACTTAAACAATTACCTTGTTATTTTCCTTCATAATACCATTTACAGGGCACAACTTTTTTATCCTTTTCTTCTGTCAGCTTCGGAATTTCTTTCGAACTTGCTGTTCAATTACCATTTACTGTATTTCTGTACAGCCCTTTTCCTGATAATTATTCTGTCCTCTAATCACCTTCACAAATCAAAAACACTCAGTCAGCTGACACAGTGCCCGTTCACGGGCACTCTCCTCTTGTTTGGTAAAAGTTGGTTATTCTAACACAAATCTGTATAAATTTCTTGAACTTTTATCACTAAATGTCCATTGTGATGCAATAAGTGTAATCATGACAGTTATAATTATGATTGGCAAGTCAGTTGTAACAATAGAATTTAACATCATGTTGATGTATTACAACTTTTATGGGAAAATGGCATAAGTAACAGATACATCAGTGACAGATAAATTAAGATACATTAATGCTTGATTTTAAAATAATACCTTCTGCAGTTTTTTACTGCTGTATTTTTCCAAAAAATATTTTTGAGGCGTCAGTTACTTTGAAACTCCAGCATGCTATATGTTAATTGAGATCCGGTGAAAAAATAACATGAATAAAACTGCAGTCCAGGTGTTTTTCTTAACACAGTTTTTTAAACCACATGTTTATATCAAACCCTGAAATATTTTTTTAAATCTTCCATTCCCTGTGTAGTGTATGATGGATTACAACTCAATAGTTTGATTGCTTTGGGGTTAATATTGCCTGCAACATATTGTATAGAAAATATCACAACAGGTAACTTTTTGCTAGAATCTGGGTGGGTAGTTGAAGGGAAGGAGGAAAGCAACTGACATTATGTCATCACTCTGCAGCGTGGGCGTGGGAGTCTGCATCTGCATAAACAACTTCTCCTCCAAATCTAGGGCCAGATACATTCTGTTTTTGTAAAAGATACCTTATGTATCAACTATCAAGGATGAAAAATTGTTCAAGGCATGCAGATCTGTTTGTTTGTCCGTTTGCTAGAGCCATTACAAGTGAGGTCCCCCCACCAAAAGTGTGAAAATTTCAACACTTTATCACAATTTTCTCATTGACTATTGCAGGGATTTCTCTCTAATCTTGCATATATGTACTAGGCCACAAGTAGATTCCCTTATGTGAATATCAGGCCTGGATCTGGCTTAATTATCTTTTTTTGAATTTTTAAAATAATTTTGAATATATTAAAATTCATGAAATCATTCACTAAATCACTCATAACTTGAAAAGTATTGCTTTTAGATCATTTTGTTAAAATATGTTATTCAGTTACTTTTTTATAGCTACAACATGGTGAGTAACTGGAAGTCTATCCCAAAAGCTAGTGAGTAATAGCTACTTTTTTACTTTTCAGGACCTTCCATAATGAGTAAAATTACTTGTAACTTGAAAACTATTGCATTTAGAGAATTTTGTATAAATATGTTATTCAGCTACTTTTGGGTCAGCTTTAACATAGTAAAATTTTACACCTGTAGCTCATTGCATAGCTGAGCAATAGCTACTTTTAGGGTCTCACTTTTGAGTAAATCAGTTGTAACTTGAAAACTATTGCTTTTACAGTATTTTCTTTAAATATGTTATTCACCTACTTTTGGGTCAGCTAATAAACTTTAATTGCAAACCTGTAGCTCATAGTATAGTTGTGCAATAGCTACTTTCAGGTTATCACTTTTGAGTAAATCAGTTGTAACTTGAGAACTATTACATTTAGAGTAGTTTGTTTAAATATGTTATTCACCTACTTTTGAGTCAGCTATACACATTCAGGGTATATGTGTGTATGGTGTATGCTGTTTTCTGTTTCTGGAGCTTCTTCTCACTTCACCACTCATATTTTGATCTTGTTCATTGTCAGTAGTGTTAGAACTAACTGGACTTGTATAATCTGTGCTGCTGTGTGTGTTTGTATTAGTGACCAAAGCTGGTATTTCCATTTGTGCATCTTTGCTGTAATCATGATCTGTAACCCTTGGTTTCAAATGTATTCTGCGGTAGGTCTTTCCATTCAACTGTACCAAATAGGATTTGTCAGTGAGTTTCTTACTGCAAACTGCTGGTTCCCAATCAGTGTTATGATGTCCTGAAATTGGCTGCACATACACAGGCTGTCCAACCTCTAACTCTGGCAGTGAATTGCACTTTTATCATGATAGTATTTTGCTAACTTCCTGTTCTTTTCAATTTTCCCTGTCACATCAGATTGAACCTCAGGTTCAAGCAGCTTGATGTTAATTGGCAAAAGAGTTTTGGTTCTTCTTGAAAACCGTCTTTGAACTCAGCTTGAAGACATGTTGATGGTAGGAGTGAATCTCCATTCCAGTAAGGCTTGGTATATGTTGGTATTTGACCTTTCTGCTTTTTTATCTCTTGCCTGGCGCGCCGGCGGGAGATTATAATTTGCACCATGTGTTTGCGTACATGCATGCGTGAGTGTGTCACACAGTTTTCTCTGAAACTACTACAGTTACACGTTTTTGGTAAATTACTTCTCCTAATGAATTTTTACGCTCTTCGGTATTTTGGGGGCTTTGGTGAACTTTGGCTTACTTTTGAGTGAGTAATAACACTTTTACCTGATATAATTATATAACTTATAACTCTCTAACTATTGCATTTAGAGTATTTTGTTCCAATATGTTGTTCAGGTACTTTCTCCACAGCTACAGCATGGTCAGTAGTTTGAAAGTGTATCTCCATAGCTAAGTGAGTAGTAGCTACTTTGTCAATTTTTAATGATTAACCATAATGAGTAAATGGCTTGTATCTTCAAAAGTGTTGCAGCTACATGATTTCTCTCAAATATGGTGTTCATCTACTTTTTTGTGAACTGTAACATATTTAAGTTTTACAACTGTTGCTCAATGTACAAGTGAGTAATGGCTACTTTATTGCTACTTTTAGTGAAAATGTGAAGAATCACAAATATGTCACAAACCGTAAGAGATAGAGCAATTTCGAGCGAATTTTTGACCTGCAGGGTAGTACAGGATCATCCTGTGCCCAGGGGAAAAATTTCAATTTTCACCACTTTTAAGGGCCATCTTGGATTTTAGCGGAAAATGAAAAAGTGTGAATATCTCAAAAACCGTAAGAGAGAGAGTGATTTCGAGCAAATTTTTGACCCACAGGGTAGTACAGGAGTATCTTGTGGCCAGGGGAAAAATTCCAATTTTCGCCACTTTTGGCGGCCATCTTGGATTTTAGCGGAAAATGAAAAAGTGTGAATATCTAGAACACCGTAGGAGATAGAGCCATTTCGAGCAAATTTTTGACCTGCAGGGTAGTACAAGAGTATTCTATTCAAAGGAAAAAAATTCAATTTTCGCCACTTTTGGTGGCCATCTTGGACTTTAGCGGAAAATAAAACATTGAAAATATCTCGGAAACGGTAAGAGATAGAGCGAATTCGAGCAAATTTTTGAACTGCAGGGAAGTACAGGAGTATCCTGTGCCTAGGAGAAAAATTTCAATTTTCGCCACTTTTGGCGGCCATCTTGGATTTTAGTGGAAAATAAAAAATGTGAATATCTCGGAAACGGTATTTCTTCCCCTTTAATACTTGGTGGGAGATACACACCGCGACAGTGGTCTTGTTTTATCAACGTCTTGACAATTGCTACTCCTGATTCAACCATTTGAAAGTGAATGACCAGGGGATATGGATAAGTGATCAAATTTCCATTCACTGGCAAATTTTGAAACTCACCACTCACTAAGTTTGGATTATTGCGTGTGATCACTTCTTCTGGGATTCCATGTCTTGCAAATTGTGCCTGTAACTTCTTTATTATGGACTTTTATGTTGTAGAATAAAGTCTGTCTATTTCAAAATACTGAAATAGTCTACTGTCAGAAGATAGGGCTTGTTCTTGTAGTGAAATTCATCAACAGCAACTTTTGACCATGGACGAGTTGGCAACTTTGGTGTCTGCAGCGGTTCTTTTTGCTGTGTTTTATTGATTTCAGCACAGACATGGCAATTACTGACCAATTTGGCGATGTCCTTTCGTAATCCTGGCCAGAAAAGTGAATCACTTGCTTTCCTGATGCAGCCTTCAGTGCCCACATGACTGCTGTTTTAAGTTGCTTCAGCATGTCAGCTCTCAGAGATACAGGAACATGCAAGATTTCATCTTGTATGGTGATTTCTTCGTGGAAATTCCAGTATTCCTGTATCATTGCTGGAGTTTGTTCTTTGCTATCAGGCCATCCCTTCATGACAATCATTTTCAATTGCTGGAGAGTTGGATCATTTTCTGTGGCTACTCTGATATCTGCTTGACTGTTTCACTAGTGTATTCTGCATAATTAATGTTAACTAGTCCAAGACAAAATACATCAAATGATTTAGACTCTGGAACTGAATTAGGTGGTATTGCATGACTCACTAAATCGGCGATGTATTGGGTTGAACCTTTTATGTATTTCACTTTCAAATTGTATCGTAATTGCAACAACATTCTTTGTAGACGAATAGGGGCAGCAAGTAGAGATTTCTTGAAGATTGCTTCTAGCGGCTTGTGATCAGTCTCTACTGTGACATCATCTTTGCCAAGAATATAAGTGCTGAATTTCTTGGCTACAAGGTAAATTGCCAGCATTTCTTTTTCTTTAACTGCATATCTTTGTTGTGCAGGTGACAACGCGGTTGATGCAAAAGCAATCGGTTTTCCATCTTGTAGAATGGTGCATCCAAGGCACTTGTCAGAACTGTCACACTGTATCATAACATTCTTAGTTGCATCATAGTATGTCAACACCGTTTCCATCGTCACAAGCTGTTTTACTTTGGTAAATATCTGTTCTTGTGAAGAATTGATTGTTCGTCTCACAAAGGCATCTCAGCGGTTGACACACTTCAGACAAATGAGGAAGGAATTTTGCAAGGTAGTTGATGAAACCTAAAAACCTTTGGGTTTCTTTGACATTGGTTGGACTTGGCATATTGACAATGGCTGCTACTTTGCTTGGATCAGGCTTGACTCCATCTGCTGTGAGTAAATGTCCAATATATGGCACTTTGGTCTTACATAGCTGGACTTTCCTCCTATTGAGCTTCAGATTGTTCTGGCAGCATCTGTCTAGCAGCTTAGTCGAGTTGTGATTAATGATTAAGCGGCCCGCCAGGGACGCTTATTTGTTTTCACGTTCTCATCTGATCACCACCTTCTTATTTTTCTTTAAAATTAAAAGGGCGGGAAAAATTTGTGGGATACTTTACGGAGACCTTAAGCTTTACTTAAGGCAACCTTAAGCATTTTTCATAAAACACCCCGTCATTGCGTTTCGGAAAAAACACACAAACCAGTGCTATAAAATTTATCAGGTACATTCTAGACAAAATTTCGAAGGTCGGAAAGGATTTTCTGATCAATCAGAACATAGATGCCTGAATGAGAGGCGTTTTATTTTCGTAAAATTTAAAAAAATGGGTTCTTGTATCTCAAAAACGGTCAGGATTTCGGCGTCTTGTTGGAACAACTTATTCAGCTACTTTTTGATAATCTTTCACATGCTGAAGTTTTAGCCCGGTATCTGTAATCTTAAGGTCACCTTAATGTCGAAAGGGGGTTTTGGCCCTCCAGTTCACTTTTTTCAACCAAACTTTTTTCAAACCAAGATTTGCCAAAAGAATATCCTGACTTTATGGTGACCTTAAACTCAAAATGTTAATGAACCTATGGCCTGCTTAAAGTCAGCAAATTAGAATAAAATCCTCTGGCTCCTTTCTTTTTCCATTTTTTTATATGTAAATTATCACTGGTATTAAAATAGATAAAAATAATACTTATGGCAACCTTAAATTCTCAATATGGAGTTGTAGCCAAATTAAAGTGAAATAAGGGTTTTTTCACTGTTTTATGGTCAACTTAATGCCCCAATATGAATGAAGTTATGGCCACCTGACAGTAACAGAAGGGGGTTTTCAGCCTCCAACTATCTCATTGATCAAATGACGTTGGTTAAATTTGCACACTTATAAAGGAAGCCAAAAGGGACATTCTTATTTTCTGTCCACCTTGAAGTCCACCTATGGCCATCTTACAGTAAAAAATGGGTTTTCAGCCCCCAACTGACTTACTGTTCAACTAAGTTAAACTTGACACATTGATTAGGCTTACTCACAGGAAGGTTTCTTTAGAATTAATTTACCATTCATACAATTATAAGCATCAGCAACATATTTTTCTCTACATTGGCCACATTATAGCAAAATACCAAAACATAAATTTCACTTACCAGAAGAATGCATACTTTATCCTTAAGCCAAAAAACAAGCCTTTACCAAAACTGTGCAAGGTTTAATGTATTGTTCATACAAAAGCACAAAAAATATCACTGTTTAAAACAGATACACACCAGCAGTAGAGAAATAGGAAATTTGTTTTAAACATTATAGTGTCAGTTACTTGTAAAATAACAAACACGTCACAAGATTACGAAAATCAAACTGACAATACTTTTTTCCCCACATTGTTCCAGTCTATTCATCTGCACACCAATAATCCCCTTAACCAATAAAGAAATTAACTAGAAAATAAAACTATAATAACCCCACTCATTAAATAATTTAAAGCCAAATGACTTTATTTGAAAAGCAATATAAAACAGTGGCTATAAAGAGGTCTGAAATTTAGTGACTAAATTCCTCTAAATCCCCTGTGTGTAGTGCCCCTAAAAGACATAAGAGTATCATTTTAAGTTTTGTTTGAAGGATTGTAGTCACACAAGAAAAACCAATGTCCTTCAACACAATTTCCAATGAAAGGTGTATAAAAACAGAAAAACTTTTCATGATAAGAGTGCTTGGATGGAACACCCTACATATGGTCTTCATTATAAAGAAACTTAATCCCCTGTTTCAAGTAAGTCTAATCAGAGTGGGACCTTTGTCTGCCTTTTAAGGTAATCTTATAGTCACACAGAAGAAAACGTCCCAAACTATCATAATCTCCTACTAAACATATAATTATTTACTTGTACTATTTGAAAATTATTTACACAGAATGTGAAAGGAAGACTGATTTCCCTTAAAAACTTCCCAAATACTTTCAGATGTTTTAGATGAATTTTATCTGTGTGCATCAGATGACAAGGCTAGCTGAACCAGCAATTACTTCCCAAATACTTTCAGATGTTTTAGATGAATTTTATCTGTCTGCATCAGATGACAAGGCTAGCTGAACCAGCAATTGATATAAATATCTTGCATATATTTACTACACCACCAGAAGATTCCCTTGTGGGAGTATCAGACCTGCATCTTTCTTAAATATTTTTTATGAATTTTTCATGTATTAAAATTCATGTATTCATGCACTAAATCACTTATAACTTGAAAAGTATTACATATAGAGCATTTTTAAATGTGTTTTTGATGCAGTTTTGTGTCAGTTATAACATAGTAAAATTTCAGAACTGTAGCCCCCTACATAATTAAGTAATTGCTATAAAACCTAAACATTCTACTGCAGTAAATAATCTTTTTCTCACCTGCATTTTATTTCAGTGAGGGGAGTGAGGAAGAGGCAGTCATTTTCTGCTCAGATCTGCCCCCTCCCCACTCCCCTCACTCAAATAAAAATACATGTGAGAAAGGAATTTCCTCTGTGTATGGGGGATGGGGGGAAGTGAGATGGGGGGAACTGAGATTGTGTGTTGTAAGTCTCACTTCCCCCCCCCATTCAAACAAAGAGGAGAATATGTGTGCAATGTGATAAGGTCTCTAATATTTTTTTATTACATTAATTTGCAACATTTACATAAACTTTTGCTTAGTATAATGACCTACCAAATTAATCTGTAATTTGTTTTTTCTTGTAAGCAATAACTCTGAAGCAAAATCTTTAATTTTTGAACAAAAAGTCTTAAGCACTTTGGTTCACTGGATTTTATTAGTGTTTTTGTTAAGTTTTTAGTTGAAGCACAATCAGTAATTTTAAACAGTAGTTCTTAAGCATTTTAGTCCACTGCATTTAATTAGTGTTTTATACTTAAGTCTGATACTAATGACATTTTGAACAGAAATGATGTCTGTGGTCAATGTACCCTTACACCTGACACCTCTTCTCTGAGAACATTCCCAAAGAATGTAGGACATACATTCTTTCGAGATGTAAATTTCACACCTACAGTTTCTCTTCTGCCAAGCTGTGGTCGTTCTTTAATTTGTTAAATATAATAACATACATCATGCAATAAAGTTCACATTTTCTATTCCTTATGATGCATATGTTGATATCTTTTACAGATTACTTCACACTTTTTCATCAGGGCCACTTCGTTTTTGTCAGCAAAAACCTTTTTACCCCACAGCCCTTAAGGGCTGTTAGGGTATTGTTTTCACCCATGGTGTCCGGATGGGCGGGCAGGCGGCGGGAAAAAGTTTGTCTGGGCTGTATCTCAGAAACTGTAAGGTGTAGGAAGTTGATACTTGTTAGGGACATTGGTTAGGATGTGTAGGTGTGCAACGTCATGATCTGACCTTGATTTGACCTTTGACCTTGCCGTAGTGACCTTGAGTTTGAAAATCTTGTCCGGGCTATATCTCGGAAACGGTAAGGTGTAGGAAGTTGATGCTTGGTGGGGACATTGGTTAGGGGTTGTAGGTGTGCAGCATCATGGTGTGACCTTGATTTGACCTTGTCGTAGTGACCTTGACCTTTAAAATCTTGTTGCACCTTTGGGTCTTTGTCTTTTGGGTCTGTGATGCAGATTAAGCACTGTTAAAGTCATATTAGAATTCATTAAGAATTTGTGTCTCCATAACCACACACTAGCAAGTCATCTGCGACTATTGCAAGACCTGGGACCTGTTGCAGTGTTTTAGTTTGTCGGTATTGGTATTCTTCACTTGTTGTTTTGATTCCAAAAGGCATCCTAAGCCAGCCATACCTCTGAACTGGCGTCCAAAAAGTAGTCAAGTAACTGCTTTCTTTATCTAGTCGGCACTGGTTGTATCCATCTGCAGCATCTAAGACGGAGAATACCTTGGCATTGTGTAGCCTTTGTAGGATCTCTTCTATCGTAGGCATCGGATAATGCGACCTCTTGAGTGCTTTATTTGAGTCAGAGGGTGACAGGCATATTCGTAACTTTGCCTTTCCACAACCATGGATGAAATCCAGTCGGTCGGTTCTGTCACAGGTGCTATGATGCCTCTCTTGTCCATTTCATCTAGCTTTGCTTTGACCTCTTTTTTCAGTGCTACTGGCATTTTCCTCGGAGTATGCTGGACTGTAGCTACTTCAGGATTTGTTTGCAGATGCACATAACCTGGAAGTGTACCTAGTCCATGAAAGACATCACTATATTTATCCAAGATTGCTTCAGCTGAATTTGGAGTGATATTGTTGATGGATTCAAATGGTGAAGTTTGTTACATTTGGAGCATCTCTTTCCATAAGCACTGCAAAAATTACTGCCTCTTTTGTGTAACTTTCCACAGTACTTAGAGCCTCTACACAAACTGAACTTCTGGCTCTGACTTTTCAATTTGTTTCAGCTGCATTTGAGAAAGTTCACTAACTCAGCAAATGTTGATTGCTGCATCCAGGGTTAAGTCCTTTTCTCTAAACATTCTGGCATGAGCTGAGTTGTCATTCGTTCCCAAGATTAATCTGTCATGAATAAAATCATCAAGTAAGGCTTCAAACTTACATGAATTTGCAAGATGTCTGAGTCTTGTGACATACTGGTCAACTGTCTCATTGGTTCCCTTAGTTTGTGGTACCAAACACATATCTTTCATAAACAACATTTGTTTTGGGAGTGAAGTATTTTTCCAAGGCTCCAACAACAGAATCTGGATCCTTTTTCTCATCTTCTAATATGTCAAAGTCTGTAATATTTTCAAGCATTCCTTACCCATAATGGAGCTTAATGTTGCTATCCTGACAGTTTTATCCTTGTCTTTCAACTCAGTTGCTACTTTAATCAGCCCACTGTTGCTTAAAGAACTGCCAATTGCTAGGCAATTCACGTTTAGTATCCAAAGGAGCTGGAACTGGGAGACCAGATGTAGCCATGTTGTATGTAAGAATGTTCAATTTAATGTGTGCTCAAAATCCAATGTTCCTGATTTTTTTTTGTATGAAACTAGTAACTGTATCTTATTTATTTGTGCTATCCAATTTTAACATGCACTGTATAATCAAAAGTTTACTACTGACACCATGTTTGTGTATGTGAATATGGATTAAAACACAAAGCTTTTAGAATTAAAGTATATTGTTAAAGAATAGATTTTAACACATGCTATATGCTTGAAACACACAATGGCTATTTTAATTGCCTTTGTTGGACACAGGTCATCGCAGTGCATAACAAATATAAATCAGTACAGGATATGATAACCACAAACTGCTATTACTTACATTAAGTACATCTAACAATAGGTCATATATATAATAGATATATATGTCCTCTACAAGCATGCAGACATATGACCTTGAAGCTCTTTATTCAAGGTCGTCCACGGAGTGCCAAAGTACCCCACGTAGTGGACTTTAAAATGCTATATCTCCTTTATTATTGGTCCTAGTGGTTTGACATGTGAAACCAATCTATAGGAATTCATGGACTGGGAATGTTCTGATGTGTTCAGATTTGACCTTGGGCCCACCCTTCAAATTCAAATGAGAGTGCTTATAACAGTCTCATTGCCAGATAAGTCAGTAAGAGATGACATATTAAAAACGTTTGGAGTTTTTTGTTACATCATATACATGTATATACATCACCACAACCATTGGTTAGGGTAAACAGTTTAAGTTCACCTTAAACTCAACTTACTATTGTTGTAAAATACTTGAGGTAAGGCTACCTTAACTTGTGAATTACTATGTTATGAACTACTTTACTACTGTGCTTTACTACTAGATTATATTTACAATTTACATTGTTATACGTGAGGTATTATGGTTAAGTGATAAGTTGAAAACCCTTTTAGGGAAGACTTAGCAAATGAACCACGGCAACTGGGACATGCAAGTCCCTAACAAACTGAAATGCATAAAAACAACTCCCTGTAAATGGGGGAGGGAGGGTGTGGAAAAATTACTTGTTCACCCTTTGACTTAAAATTCAAATATGAGGGAACAATGGCTGGTAACCAAAATGAGGCTACCTAGCGAGACCTGGTTACTGACTTATTGTTAAGGTAGGGCTAAAATTTAGACTGGCTATTGACTGAGCTCTTGTGCTACGGTGTTTCTCACCAATGCACAGTCTCATTGCCAGATAAGTCAGTAAGAGATGACATATTAAAAACGTTTGTAGTTTATTGTTACATAATACACATGTATAAACATCACCACAACCATTGGTTAGGGTACACAGTTTAAGTTCATCTTAAACGCAACTTACTATTGTTGTAAAATACTTGAGGTAAGGCTACCTTAAGTTGTGAATTACTATGTTATGAACTACTTTACTACTCTACTTTACTACAAGATTATATTTACAATTTACATGGTTATACATGAGGTATTATGGTTAAGTGATAAGTTGAAAACCCCAAACGCAAAGTAATGGTAGGAAGCATGTAAGAAATAATTGTATGTATTAATTCAAACAGTCCTGGAAAGTTCTTGCAACTGGTGTCTTGATGAGGTATCAGCCATATGGCGTCAGATGTACTTTAATGTGGTCAAGTTCCATATTATCGTCAAAGGCCCAGCAGGCCCCTGATCTCCTCAGAGAGTGGAAGCCAAACTCGGCTGGAGGAAGCCCAATGTGGCTTATTAGATGCCTGAAAGCTACGCGGACTCTGGAGGCGGTCATGACCCTGGTCCCAGTGCTAGTGCTAGTTGAAAATAGTGGCTTATCAGAGTGTTCCGGGTTCGAGGAAACCACTGCTCTGAGAGCTGTAACTGGGCAGATGGTCCTGTCCTGGAGTGATGGCAGCTGAACCACGTGGACCTGGCCTGAGGTCTGCATGCTTTTCGAGCACTTTATGATAACATGAGCACCAGGGGCTCCCCATATCATGTCTCCATGGGTGGGGAATCTTGCCTTTGAAAATGTGGAAGCTGAAGGTGGCACCAGGATTGACAGCCTGAAGAAGCTGAAAAAGCCTAGTAATATGATGGCTTTTAATGTGGTGGCATTTTCCATCCGACCAATAGCTTGAATTATTTGCACAAGATTGTTGACTGTTGTGACTCCTTTGACCTTGAAGGACAAGGGGGCATTGTATGCCACTGACTTGATGGTTAACTGGATGGACCTATGCCCTGTTGCTGCTAGGTTCATGTTGTAGAGTGCGAAATTTGAGCACGCATAAATAATTTCTCAGTGACTGGGCTCTAAGGCCTTGCTGTGCCATGTATTCTGTAAAGAGGGACACTGCTGTAACTGAATCCACTGGGCTGACGTCTAGATACATGGGGAAGGCCAAATATAGTTGGAATTTGGCCTTGTAGGCTGATAGGGTGTGCAAGGCCTGAACCCTGAGTTGACCCTGCGTTGGAAGTCCATGGCCAATTGTGTCACCAGGGGTGGGGCACCTGTAATTAGATAGAGAAATCGGGTTGTAGTGCATCTATGTCATCTTTGAACCATTCACACTTCTTTAAATGAGATACATTTTCATTATCTATGTTTTGAAAATGAAACCACCTAGATAAGCTGTCTGCATAAATATTCTTTGAACCTTGGATATATTGTACACAAACTTTTATATTTGGCTTGAATCAACCACAAAGTCCTTGCACAAGCTGACAGGAAACTGTCTTTGGTACGACCACTATTAAGAATACTAACCACTGCTGCATTATCACAATATACTTTAACTTTGCTATCTTCCCATTGTGGTCCCCATACTCTGAAGGCCACCATGACTTTCAGCATCTCGTAATGCACTATTGATAAAGCAGATCTGTAGCACTCTGGGATCGCAGACCAGTAAACTTTTTGCTCCATGTAGGCTCCAATACCATATAGGTTCCTGTATGCACTGACGTCACTGTGTATCCTGGTCACTCCATTAAAAGAAACCAGAAACCGGCGAAACCAGTTGATGTCCTTGAAGAAGTTGGCATCTAATGAGATCCGGCCTTGGGGAGGGGCAGCCCTGAGAACTTGCAGGATCCTATTGACAAAGAGCCTTGATGGCGTGACACATCTATGCAGATATATGAGATGCCCTAGAAACTTTTGTATGGATGTACATGTCCCATAAGCTTTTGACGCCCACTGATTACAGAGTCGTTTGACTTCTTCAATTTTTTCTATGGGGATGGTGAGCGTTGCTGTTTTGGCGTTAATGTTGATGTCCAGACACGTCATTTGGTGCGTCGGGGCAACCACCTTGTCTGGGTTGACGGGAAGGCCCAAGGTTTGGACCAGATTGCTGAGGGAGGTGTAGGCACTGTTAGCTTTGGTACGAGTGGAGACCCCAATGATATTGTCCAGGTAGGGGCACGTCCAGTGGTCCTGTGACGTCATCAGATGCGTGACGCAATCTGTCACCATCTGACACGCTGACGCTCCTGACTTTATCCCAAAGGTGACGCTAACGTCCACATAACGCTTTCCCTGCCAGAAGAGGCCCACTACGGTAAAGTCCCAGGGGTCTGTCCAGAGGTTACGGTAAGCTCTCTTTAGGTCAATCTTGTACAAGAGGGCACTAGGCCCGGTAGCAGAGATATGTGTGACAATGTTATCTACTGTTGGGTACTTGAGCTGAAATGTCATATCATCAAACACTCCATCTGGGGTGTGGCTGTTGACGCTTTCCCCCTGGGACCAAAACATGTCCACTATGATTCTACGGGACCCATCTGGTTTTGGCCTTGTCATCATAGGCGAGACATGCAGCTTCTTGAAAGGGGGACTGTCGAATGGGCCCACAATCATTGACGGCCTGAGGAAACTGTGACGCAGATGGGTGGTTGTCCACTATGGTATTATATTTGAAGTCCTTGTATTCCAGGGACAGAAGAAAGCCGAACTCAATGTAGTCACATACCCTGTTGAACTGGTAAGTCGCCAACAGGTGTCTCCATTGTCTTACGTCGAGTTGGGACACTACCTTGATGCGTGCCCCCAAGTAATTGGGTACATTATGCTTTGATGCTGTGGAGTGTGCTAGTTTAATCCAATTAGTCATGTCTGAATGGTCAATTGCCTACCTGCCACAGCCCACCATGGCAGAGAAAAAGGTACAGGGAATAAATCCCCATTGTCCATGTAACTTGTTGTTTTTGGCCTCTGTTTGGATCTCTGGTACCTTGTCATTTGAGTTGACGCTAATTACTTGAGGTTCTACCATTTCCTCGGATGCCCCCTCAATGGTTTGAAGGCTATAATTGCTGTCAGCCTCCCAGTCTGTGCTGGGGAGGCACTAAGCAAACTACCTGAAGTGTTGACTGAGTGGTCATCAGTACTTGTACTTGGGCTACTTGTCAGATTATTTATTGCCAGCCAGAAGTCCCTGTCATCTGTTAAGTCAGTTGTATCCCAGATAGAGTCGTTGAACAGGTCAGTGGATGACACGTTGGTGATTTCCAGGCTGTGTGTGCTGGTTAATAAGTTCTTTTCCTGGTAAGATGATTGTGACGCATGAGTTGACGTGCCCCTTTTGATAGGGGTGCATTTGTTAGTGTGATTCTCGATTTAACTGTTTACTGTTATTGATTGAATAAAATAAGTCTTTTGGTGCATTTGTCCCCATCGCCCTGACGCTCTTAATGTCTAATAAACACCACTTGCAACTACACTGGTCAACGTGGGTGCTATTCCAAAACAAACTGTCTTTGATACACCATGTACATGGGCAATGCCCTGTGGGCTTAAAATATAAACTGAGGTGGCTTGAAGGTCTGGGAGGGGGGCAAACTACCGGCACATTAAACTTGCGGCTTCTCCAAGGAATGACTGGCCTGCTTCTTGGCCCTATTGCACTTGGCCTCTGGGTTAGGGTAATGGCGTTTTACTGCCCTGTAACATGAAGCAGGCGTGTTTGTACAGGGTGCGACCTTCCACGTGGTCCTTGGGTTGATTACATGTCTCCTCATTGTATCTTTTGCAAATTTTTGTTTGTTCCTCTGAGTTGGTGGTTGCCTGAGTCTTAATTAGCCTCTGTGTAAACCTTTGCCTGATGCTATCCACTCCGGCCTGATCCGCCCAGGATGTGTATCCCCTCTCTATCTCTGTAAGCACTGCTGCATGGGCCCTTTTAGCTGTGGGCCAATTGAGCTCTAGGGCGTCCTGCATGAGGCTGCATTGATACTGCAACATGTGAAGTCTGGTCTGTTGGTCTGGCTCCTCCATAATACATCTGGAGAAACCCTGGACCCACTGAAAGACATTTAAGTCTTTGTAGGCAGGCATCTTGAAATTGTCCCTAACTGAACAAAATTCATGGGGCCAGTGGACTAGGTGTTTTACCCTTTGGTCTCCCAATCTATAACGCCCCGACTTGATTTTGGTGGACATACCTGCTGTGTCATCCCTATTAAAATCCTCATAATGGCGTAATCTTCTGTCTACCTCGGCTTGGATATCACTATCTGATTTGAAGAAGTCCACAGAGGGCAGAGGTTTGCGCCCTTGTCGCCCAGATCTATCCAGAACACTGTGATGTGATGTCCTCTGCTTGGGGGAGCTGTGCGCTGATGGCTGTGTTAACACAGAAAATGAATTACAGTCTTTCTTCTCTTGTTGCTCCAGGCGTTTCTCAAAATCCCCAAATTTCTCCATGACAGCATTAAGTTTATCTAGAACATCTGCTGTGGTTGGTTTCTTAGCCCTTCTGGGGGGTTTGGGCGTGGTTTGGCTGCTGGACTCACCCTGGGAGTTCTGCAGCCCGACCCCACTGGTGCTTGGCTGACTATTGTCTCTGATTAGTCCCTCTGTGTCAGTGGCCAGGCTACCTGTTTTATGTGACTTATCCTTGGATCT
Source organism: Sabellastarte sp. h YS-2021 (assembly GCA_964017235.1). Lineage (NCBI taxonomy): Eukaryota > Metazoa > Annelida > Polychaeta > Sabellida > Sabellidae > Sabellastarte > Sabellastarte sp. h YS-2021. Next base: position 153,664,549 of record OZ024928.1, on the reverse strand, counting down.
GATGGCTATCACTCGTTGACAAGAAACTCCCACAGGGGGCTTGTGTCTTTGCTTGCATTTTACACAAGCCACTTTATTACGGGTTTCATATGCAGTTGCCGCCATAAGTGGGTTTGATTTCGTTAGTTTATGGTCACTAAAATGTATAACGACTCATGCATAAGCAGAGAAAAAAGTCCAAAATTAAAAATTACTTGTTCACCTTTTGACTTAAAATTCAAATATGAGGGAACCATGGCTGGTAACCAAAGTGAGGCTACCTAGCGAGACCTGGTTACTGACTTATTGTAAAGGTAGAACTAAAAGTTAGACTGGCTATCGACTGAGCTCTGGTGCTACGGTGTTTCTCACCAATGCACTCTCTTATTCTTGCTTCTAGAACTTTTTAATGTGAAACCAACCTATACTTTTCTGAATTTCATCGGAAGTAGAAAATGTTGTTTATCTGGAAAACCATAATAGATAGGCAATTTCGGGCAAATATTGGACCCTGGGTGCTAAGGACCACTCCTCTAGACCTTTTAGACCTTGTTATTGATCTCATAATTAACTTAAACTGTAAGACATAGAGTTATTTCGGGCAAACGTTGGCCCCACTGGATAATAAGGACTGCTCATTTAATTTCTGTGAATAATTTAGAATTTTGTTAATTTTGGCCGCCATCTTGAAAAATGTTGTTTATCTTCAAAACCATGTTACTTGTTCTTTTCCGGTGGATACATCTTTTATCTGGCCCCTGATGTGTACTTGGTTTAGTTTGTTTTTATTTGTTGACAAGTTAGGGTTACCATTTTATATGCTCCTTTGAATGCAGTGATTTAATATTTATTTAAATTTTGTCAAGAATATGTTTAATCCAAAGGTGATGATATTTTATTTTCTTCTGGACAAACTTTTAAATTACCTCATCCTTTGGGTTGGGTGGGCACTTTATTTTTAATCTGATCATCAGTTTGGTAAAATCTTGAGAAGTGTAGATTGTAAATATTTCATTCTTATTTTTTTTGTGAGGTGTGACTTTGCAGTCTTAAGTTTCTTTTTCCTCTTGAAGTCCTGAGTGATTGCCTGTATGCCCTTTAAACTTACCATTTTCAGTTGTTGAATGAATTTGCTATTCAAAACTTCTACTTTTCATGTATTTTGTTATTTTTATAGAAAACAGAAAAAGTAAAGTGAAATGTCAAGATCATTCAAAATTCTTTTACAGCTGTAACAATTTATTGTCAGATTGTTCAGTAAATAAAATCGCTTAAAAGCAATCACAATGGAGAAGTTGTATTGATGCACACAAGTAGCCTCACAATATCACCTATTGTTTCACGATGATATCTGTATAGAAACATTATTTTGTTCTCACACAAAAGAAGGGAATCAGTTTTAAAGAAAAGCACTATTGAAACACTGATGTTATTTAGTACTATAAAGTATTTTCCACTGAAAATTGTTCATTTAGGGCTATTGTGATGGACAATAAACCAGTAGCCAAAGTCAAAAGTCAAACTTGGTGTTTTAAATCCCGTTCAACAGCCATGGTCATATTGGGACAGGTCCTCAGCATTGCTCTTTGTGGGACTCAAACCCACATAGTTAACAGCCTATGATTAGACGCCAAACTTGCTAACCACTAGGCCACCAAAGACCTTAATAAACCAAGTCTCAAAAAATCTAAAACTTTTTGACTGAATAAATGTTCAGATTTTAATAAAATTTGGCACATTTTTCCAAAGTGTAAAGTATACTCGTTAAATTTAATAGTAGCCTAAAATATAGAATCAGAAGATCTTGTGTGCTCATGACATCATGATTTTGAAATTGTGATCACAATTGATAAATTCAGAGTATCTTATGATGGTGGTATAATGTTGTGCAGTTGTGTAGTTAATCTAAGCCTTGTATGACTTTGCACTATCACCACATAAGTTAATACTTTTAATGTAGGACAGTTCACTAATGGCCTGAATAATTGATATCTTTATGACAGTTTATCTTGTGGGTTATCCATGCATTATTCAAAATATCAAATTGTTACACAGTTATGTTTGTGTTTTTGTGTGGAACTAAATGTACATGGAATATATATGTGTTAAATCAGTATTACCTGTTATTAAAATAAACGTCCGAAAACAGTTTTTATGATAGTTTTTGTTGGGGATTATTTTTTCATTGTGTAAAATATTGGCTAGCTATATAGTTATCTGTGTTTGTGGAACAAAGTATACATGGAATATATGAGTTATGTCGATATTACCTGTTATAAAAAAGGCAGTGAAAGCTAAAATTCAATGCTTGAGTTTTATTTTAACCATTACATCCACAGTGTAAAAATTATTCTTTTATGTGGTTGTGGTTGCCTTGTGTTTCACTGTTTGGTATCATCGTGGTAATAATTCATGATTGACACATACCTACTACAATTTCTGTGACAAATGCCCCTCTTTAATTATTGGCCTCAGCACTTTACATTTTAAATTTCTTGGTGGCCTAGGATCACAGTCCCTACCCCAAGTCAGAAACATGCGGCTACCTATTATACATTTGATATATACAGTTACTACTATATACAGTTACAAGTCATAACATCAGTATAAAGTAGTTAATATATATATGTGACTAGTAATATAAATAATTAAGAGAAATGCATAAAATTTACTTTTTTTGACTTGTCATTAGAGTCCATCTCTATGACCACAAAAAGAAGCATTGCCCAAGATAAAATGAAGTTACTAAGTTAAGAACATTTGACCCCTAAAGTGACCTTCAACCCCAGCAGAAGAGAAGGTAAGGTAAGTCAAGGCCAAGGACAATAAAATCTAATAATTAGATACAAATTTCGACTAGGGTGTCCTGTAACCTCTCTAAGCTGCTGAGGAAGAAGGTAACCCTTGGGGTTCACAATGATAAAAATTATAAAATACACAAATAAGAACTTGAAACAACTGTTAAGAATTTCAATGAGCAAGCATAAAACTGACCCTCACTTAACAGATGACCTAACAATGACCTCAAGAAGGTCAAACTCAAGGGAAGGGAGGGTGGGAAAGTTTTTCATGTTCATGTTTCGATGTCAAGATTAAATGAGCAAGCATAAAACTGACCCTCAAGCCCAACACAGTAAAGAATCAGTATCTATGAATTATAGCAGCAGTAAGGGCCAAAGCAATAGATTCACCAGAGGAATGGTCTGACTGTATGTACTGCCATACACAGTCAGATGACCAAGTTCCGTGTCTTTTAATATCTTGTATTGGTACATGTGAATTGAAGGCAAAGGTTGCCCTAGACCTTCTAAAATCATGAAAAGTAAAATATGCCGAATGGAATCCCAATTTCAAATTTACTATTTTTAAAATTTTGGAAAACCCTGGAGTCAGTGAGAGGACTCGAACCTGAAGAGGATGGTAGTTGAAACAGGGAAGAGTGAGAGGACATTGGATATAATTTAAACAATTCTTTCAAAGCTCTAAAGGGGCATATCTGAGGATCATGTAACTTGGGAAGTGTAATACATTAAACTTTGTCCCAGGTTTGCAAGGTTTTTGACCATTTAATGAGGATTTTTACAAATATTTTGGTGAAAAATACACCATGGCCAGTTAAATGCCGAGAAGAGTCAAAGGTAGAAAGAGAATGAGGAGACAAGTTGGAGAATCTCATGAAGGCAAAGAAGCCAGTAAGGAAGACTGCTCTGTAAACCACTCCATGTGGGAGATCCAGGCAAGCTATTGAAATACGCCTGAGAATGGAAAGGCCAATGAGATTGTGAGATCTTAAGGTCAAAGGTCCATTGGTTTTCAAAGATTAAGATGAAGTACTTGATTTTAGGATGATTAAAAACAACAAAAGGTGACTCATACAATATAAAACTAGCCTTTATGGCTGACACATAATTTTCTACCATTGCACTAGAACATTTATTCTGCACAAGACATTCCAAAAAGGGTAATATGACTTTGACATTGAAATGTACAAGCACAACACCACTGAAGATGCAGAAGACCACAAAAACTCGAAACATGCTATGGTAAGCTTGACGTGTTTTTGGTCGAAAGGCTTGATGAGACCTGTGACAAGTCTTGGAAGCCAGAGGCGTCAATGCAGTATGTTCTACAAATACAAAGTGTAGCAACTTTACTATCAATATAAACAGAGAACAGGCCCCTGCAAACATAATATACATATGTAATTATCAATGGACACAATAGCATGTCCCCTGACAAGAATGTTGTACATACAATGAATACACTTTACAAATAAGGATCCAGATCCAACAGATCCATAGACACTGGTAACCATACCGGATGGGTTATTTGAGAGTGTAAGAACTCAATTTGAGTAGCTGAACCTTGCCATCTGGACAGTGTGTCAGCCACTTGATTACTTCCTCCACTGATGTGTGTGTACTGTAGTTCAATATCATGAATAGCTGTGACATACCAAATATTTCTAGCACTGGCAGCTAGGAAAGCATCACGTGTCCTACACGAGCTCAGAACCATCACTACCACCTGGTTGTCACAACGTATGAGGATTTTTTGGAAGACCATAGGTTTGCAAACAACTTCATGGCCAACAATATGTTAACTATCTCGAGATGCCAATAATAATAGCCAGCCAGTAATAGCCAGGTGATACACAAAATTTCCACACCTGCCACCAAAACCTGTCAAACAGCCGTCAAGACCTAAGGCCATGTCCATTGGTCTATGGTCATACAGAGAAACGCCTTTGTACCATGGGAGAAACGTGGCAACCACCTCAGGTTGCGCTTGAAGTCAGAAGTGAGAGTTATGGTTGTGTAGAATGAGATGACCTTAGCAGTTTCTATTCAAGAAAATCCTAGCTGGTTTGACACATTTGTGAATGTACAGTAGTAAGCCCAATATGGACTGGAGTTGACACCTCAACGCAACCCTTTTATTTAGCCATTGATGTACCGAACTATTGATCTGTTCCAGTTTCTCTGGAGGAATAGCTATGATACCTTTGACGGTGTCAATCATGACACCCAGACACATCACTCATGTTGAGGGGGCTGCCAACTTCTTCTGACTGACAGTTAAGCACAGATCCGACATCAGATCAAGTAACGTTACATAAGACGCATGCACGACACTCGTGATGCAGATGCCAACATATTCATCAATATAGTCAATCATTGTAAACCCTTTCTGACACATTATGAACCTGACGGCGTCACTGAGGCATTGGAAATCTGACTTCCGTGACATGTCCCAAATGGAACGCAAGTCACTATTCAGATAAGACAACTTGTCAATGCCAGCATTTACTAAGGCCCCTTGGGGCCAATTCAGGTCCACAATGATGCGTCCCCTATCAGAATTTGGTTTACTCCGTGTCATGAAGGGGAAACAATGCCCCCCTTTTATGGGATTTTTGTCAAAAGGGCCCAAAATGGCCCCATGAGCAAGTTCTTCTTCAAGATACGCCTCTATGTCATCTGGAAGTCATTAGCTGAGCTATGGTTCCCTGTGTACTGACCCTCATGGGGCCAGTGTACTTTGTGCTTGACAGTGATATCAACCCCACCACCCGTCTGAGACTTCAATTTTTAGGTATCTTTGAAAATGGAACTTGATTAGCTCCAGAAGTTGTCTGCCCCAATAACCTTTCAATGCTTCTTCCCAGGACTTGACATTTAACTGGGACTGAATGGGAATTCTAGCCTGTAAAAATTGGGTTTTCCCGTTATTTATGTCATGTACTTGTAACAAAGAACCAGAGAAAGCACTAGTTTGAAGTGCAGGATCAGGCATAACTTGTTCTTGTAAAGAGACAAGACCAAAATTAAAATCCACTTGATCACGCCAAAGGTGAAAAATGGGGGAATTAATGTGGTTCAAATCCGTTTTGGCCCTCTCTTGATTGAAAAACATTACAGATGTGGCAAACTTGTCATCAAAACCACAATAGTTCATGTCATAGATAGGTTTCACTTTGTTACAAAGTCTGTTTCACTGACATCTATGTTCACGCTTGTCTGATTTCCAGACTGCAAATTCGGATCCGACCTTGTACCACTTTGACTCGGACTGTTGTTTTTTGTTAGTTTTTTGGCTAAATTAGCTTCCACGAGAGCAGGTTTTACCTTGGAATTATACACAAACCTTGTGTTGAAAGAGGACTTTCTTACCCCAACAGGGGCTCCAATGGCAGCCAATGCAGGGGCACTACCTCCAACAGCAGTATTTTGACATTTTTTTACTAGTGCTTTTAACATCATGTTTCACATGGCTTCATGTAACACTCTCCCAGCTGCTATATCCTAATGATGTACATTTGGCATCTCGTTTTTTGTTTGTTAACCTTTATTCTGACAGGTCTTTTCTGAGTGACCCAGCTGTTTTCCTTGTGTCAAGCAAAATGCACATATGTGTTCGTGTAAATGCCCATTTGACTCATGATCCCTCGAAAATGCACATGAAATTTTTACAAAACCATGGTTTGCGATTATCTGCCCTACCCCATGATTGTTTGCCCAAGGATAAAATTTTTTGGGCATGAGCCCTACGAATTCTGTCAATTTGGTCCTCATTTTCCCATGTAAGAAATCCACACTCCATTTCAACAAGCAAGACGGTATGAGCTTGCCTTGGCTCCATGCCACAAAAAATCTGTGGCGTCCTCCATGAGGTCGCCAAGGTATGCCACCATGGAACCTCGATGTGACCTAGATTTTTGTTCCAAGATGTTCTTATAAAAACCTTGGATCCACTGGGTCAGTGAGTGTTGGTCATAAGTAATGCGTTGACGCGTTACCCCCAAAAAATTGCCTCATGGGGCCAGTGTATTTTGTGCTTGACAGTAATATCAACCCCACCACCTGTCTGAGACTTCAATTTTTGGGTATCTTTGAACTATGACATACATATTCTGTCAATTTGGTTCTCATTGTCCCATGTAAGAGATCCACGCTCCATTTCACAGAGCAAGACGGCATGAGCTGCCTTGACTGCATGCCACGAAAAATCAGTGGTTCTGCACATGCTGAGACCTTAACAACTCTAAACTTGGTGTATCACTGTCCTCAGAGAATGAATAATTTACTACTCTTTGTTTTTTGACAAATTTTTTACTATGTTTGACATTTTCTAGAAAACTGTCTGTACTTAACTCATGACTGGGTGTCGAATGGTGTGCTGATGCTGCCATCCTGTCCTCCACTTGATCTATCTGTACCACACTTTAGCTGCTCCAATATCTGCATCTGCACCAGCTGTTTTTCAGTGGATTTCAGATGTCTGCGACTCAGTCACACCACTTGAGATGGCAGCATCTCTTAAAAGTTTTTGCATCTTTTTCTTTCACCAATTGACATTTCTTTCCAGACAGAGGTAGATGTCTCTGTTTGCAAGATTTGCATTTTTGCTTTTGGTCAGGCATTTTTTTACTATTTAACTTGAGTCAATGTTCCTTATCTAAAACTAGATCACAAATACCCCCACAGAGGTTGAAATTCCATACTCGGCAGGACAAAGTCAGGCCAAAATGACCAAAATGACTATACGGCATAAGTCCAAAAATATAGGGTAGACTGTCCCTTTGTGGTCCAATATTCAAACCTGAGGTTGTCTCGACAACTATAGAATTTCATGAAGAGCGTCAAGTGTCAATAGTTCAGCCAGTGTCACAATTCATCAACTTTAAATCTCTAAAACATTACAGACTAAATGACTGTTCCATTTTATATACATATCATACAGTTTAAAACATAAAACATTGACTAGAATCCATAAAATGACGCTAAAACCCACATAAAATATAAAATATCTCAAAGTTTTTCATGTTCATGTTTCAATGTCAAGATTCCAAGTGACCCCACACTCAGAACTTTCTTGCATAAAACAGAAAGGTTAAAGGTTAAACAATCAAAATACTTGATACAATGGTTGCTGGGGGAACTGAGAGGGGAGGCCACACCCCAAAAGGTCAATTATGTAATGTTTTTTTAAACCTTATGTAACATTATCCTGGTTACTTGACTACTGGGGGCAGGCTGGGAATCTGACCACCAATATGGGTACCCACTAACAAACCTGACCAGGGAGAAGGACTGACACCTGGGTCGTCTTAACAACCCAAGCGAGAAAGTAAAGCAAATAATACAAGTGGAAAGCACTTTTTAATTAGAAATCAGTAAATTTTAGTGTGCTAGTTTGGATCTTTCATGCCATGCAAATGTAGCAATGTCTTTATAAACATAAATAAAATATTACCATTTTTTTACAACAGACATACAATATGTAGCAAAATACCTTACCTTTTGCTTGGGTGGCAAGTGAGGTGCCACCTAATTCAGTGCTGTCCCTCGAAAACTATTCTTGTTGGGAATTGACCTGTAAAGTCATTGGTCACCCCTGACCTAATTAGGGACAAAATTTCCCGCCTGGGGTGGCCATATTCATATCAAATTCTGCAATCAAGCTGGCAACACGCCATTTTAAAAATATAAAAATTTGTGTTAATTCTATTTGAAACTTGCGAGTTTCACAACACTGAAACTCCGAAGTTTCAGTGTTTTTCAGAGCCAGGCGCCACCTCATATTGTCTGTATGGATTAGCTGGGAGGACCTCTGGCTGTGGATCACCATTATATGTTGCTCTTTTGAGTCATGCTCGTATAGCTCACTTGTGGAGCTTAGGCTGAGGGCTGTTTACACTTATTTTATTCATTTTATATTTTTATCAATTTTACACAACAAAAAATTTTATCAACTTTCCCTCTAATATTATACGGGCACGTATCAAGGGAGATCTGAAATTTGTGTGTAGAAAATGCCGAAGAAGTTGCTGGACTGTGTGAAGTGTGGGGGCGTGCATGAGAGGCCCATTAATTCTAAATGTAAAAATGTTATAGAGATGGACACTGCCTCTATAACTCAAAGTGAAATGAGTATCCAGGACTCAAATGCTCTAATACTGCAAGAACTTAAAAGTTTAAGTGGCTGCATGGCAGTTATGGAGAAAAAAGTGCAAGACAAAGACTTACAACAGACATCACCCAGCGTCAAATCTAGCGTCAGCCAGATACACGACACAGAAGATGAATTTTTGCTGCCTTCCATTTCAACGCTGAAGCAGTCGCACCAGATTCAGAAGCAGATGGAGGAGAGGGTCAAGCAGTTGCAGACTATCAACGAACAAGGCAAGTTCAAGTCCCAAAGGGGCGGTAGTGAGACTGTTTATGTAAAGAAAGAAGTCCCCTGGCCCCATAATTATGTCCTAGGGGGGGTCCAAGAAATCTAGAATATCATATGACGCCCTATCACTAAGCCAGTGGGTTGCAGGTTTTAGTCAGACCATACGGGAAGAGTCTAATACTGACACCAGAAATCAAATGCTTGACTATCTAACCGACTTGATGGAGGACAGTCATGACTTCGGGTGGCAGGCAGCCAAGGGGAGTCATGCTGTCCTCCTATGTCGAATGGAGGATGGTAAATTACTTGGGATGAAACTAGCAAGATAGATAGGATAAGGCGTGCCCATGCTCAGAGACTGACCAGTGGTAATTCACAAAGTGGCCAAATTAAAAAAGGTGAACGCAAAGATAGGGCTATCCCCTGTAAGTTCTACCAGAAAGATTCTTGCTCTCATACCAAAGACCACGAGACCAATGGTCAGTTATATTTGCATGTATGTAGTTTCTGTTATACCCAAGGCAAGTCACTCACCCACACCAGCTCCACCTGTAGGAATCATACAAAAAACGATTTACAGGGGTTGGTGAACGAAAAATTGACCATGTCAAAACTAAAATTTTTTACAATACCAGCACCAGATGTCGAGCCAGTAATAACTGGAGGCGCGACTATGTCACAAATGTAAAAACTTACGCAGATATAGTACAGGGCGAAAGTTCTGGGGTTTACAGTAAAACCATGTTGCATAAAGTGACAAATGTCGAGAAACAATACAAATCACCTGTCAATACAAAACATGCAAAACACAAAGGTTGTGTAAAGAAAGTGTATCAAGGTGTTAACGTTGCTCTTGACCACGAGGCCAAAACAAATCATATTGGCAACTTTCCTCACATATTGCCAAACCAAAACATTGTCAGAACTGTCAAAATCGGGAGTCAGAGGGCTTCTTATGTAAATACTGGGAAAAAGACTGGCAATACGTGGTCAAGGGCTACAGAATGTCACTCCACCAGCAGTCCAACACAAGCTGAATCAGAAGGTAAGATTTCTCATAATCATTTCAATGATTTTGTTTCAAAAAATAAGTTTGCTGTCTTAGCTGAGCTTGACGTTGATGCAAATATGATTCAAAACCATGTGTGTGATACGACTGCTGGTGAGAATGTTGCCAACCCCAAGGTGAGTTCTGGAAACAAAAAACAAGTACCCCATGTGAGTGAAGGCGTCGTTTCACGCGTCGTGGGCGAATTTCCCCTCACTGAAGACAAATATGACTTACAAGCTATGTTTCAACCACGTCATAAAAGTACAATAACTGCTGCTGAGACTGCCAAAACGTTTCAAACTTGGAATGCACAAACAACTGATAAATATGGATTTATTCCATTAGGTGACCTTATGTTACCTGAATCCAATGAGAAAAATCAAAGTGACGAATCCATTTTCAGTATTCATGACAAAATATGCAGGTCAGGTCACTTTAACTTTATGCAAGCCCAGATTCAGGTCAAATCTCAGCTCAATCCCGACGTTTGGGATAGATATCTCACCAGTTACTGGGATAAACAGTTAGGTTTGCTCATTCGCTATGGCTTTCCCCTGGATTTTGACCATAAAGTACCTCTCAAGTCCAATGAAACGAATCATAAGTCAGCTGTTGACTTCCAAGACCATGTCGACTTTTACCTCCAAGAGGAAATGAAGTATGGAGCTATATTAGGCCCATTTAAAGATCCTCCCATCAAAGAAATGCACATTTCCCCCTTCATGACTAGGGAAAAGGCCGACTCAGACAAGAGAAGGGTTATTATTGACCTCAGCTTCCCCTTTGGCCACTCTGTTAATGACGGCGTCACTTCAGAAGTTTATTTAGGTACACCCTTCCTTCTTACCCTCCCCACCATCGATGATATCACCAATAAAATTATCAAATTAGGAAAAGGCTCACTTTTATACAAGATAGATGTCTCCAGGGCTTTCGCCATGTCAAAATTGACCCTGGGGATTATTCACTGTTAGGCCTTAAGCTTAAGGAGTATTTCATTGACTCCTGCCTGCCCTTCGGATTTCGGCACGGTTCGGCGATCTTCCAGCGCCTCAGCGACGCTGTGCGTCATTTCATGCGTCAAGAAGGGTTTCAGGTCACCAATTATATTGATGACATCATTGGGCACGCCACAGTGAGCCAAGCAGGCCCCTCCTTTCAATTTTTGAAGGCCCTTCTCACAGACCTAGGTTTTGCCCTTTGCAACAAGAAAATGGTCCCCCCCACCACGAAATGTACATGCCTAGGCATTGATTTGAATACAGAGACATTTGAAGCCTCCATACCCAGTGTTAAGCTTGAAAAAATACTCAAAATTTGCTTTCAATGGAAAGACAGAGCCAGCTGTAAGAAACGTGAACTGCAATCCCTCCTAGGCAGCCTTCTCTACGTTTCCAAATGTGTACACTCATCCAGACCCTTTCTAAACAGAATGCTGGATTTGCTAAGGGCATCCAACAAGCTTGAGTCTATTAACTTGAATGTCGAGTTTAAGAGGGACTTAAACTGGTTCTGTGAGTTTCTCCCACACTTTAATGGTTCGGCTTTCTTCAAACACGACAATATCGATGGTGAAATCGAGCTAGATGCTTGTCTGGCAGGCCTAGGGGCAATTTACAACAACCACATCTATGTCATCTCCATCTCCAAGGGTTACATGCACATGGGCATAGTCCACCTTGAGATGTTGAACATCTTGGTCGCCCTTAGGGTATGGGCTAAACAATGGGCAACCAAAACAATCTCGGTCAAATGTGACAATGAGGCTGTGGTGACTATATTGCAATCGGGCAAGACAAGGGACCCTCTGCTGGCTGCCATCTGTCGAAATATCAGTATGGAAACAGCCAGAGCTGATATTAGGCTCAGAACCACCCATATACCCGGAAAAATCAACATTATAGCTGATTCATTGTCTAGGTTTCACATGTCATCCATACATAGAGACAAAGTCCACCAATTACTGGCAGGAGTCAATTGGGTGTACCCCACCCTTGCAGACTTATCAATTAACTGGCAAATTTGATTATGTTCTGTAGGTCACCATCCTCGCCTCCAGAAGTTACTGGCTTCAGCCTCGCAGCGCCTGGGTGGGGCCTTCAGGGAGTCCACTACGAGAGCTTACAATCACATGTTCAGGGTCTTCCTGGCTTTCTCCATCTTCTTCGCCATTGATATCACCCAGCTGAATCCAGGCCATACATTGGCATTCTTAGAATTCTTGGTCTTTAACCAAGTGTCGCAGGCCAGTATAAATAATTATCTTTCTGCGGTTAGAACCATGTTGCAACTTTATGGTATCCAGACTTCAGCTCTTAGAGATTATAGAGTATCTTACTTCACAAAGGCTCTCAAGCTTAAGGCCCCTTTGCGAGTTTCCTTCAAAACCATCATTGACATCCCAACCCTCAATAACATTGTCTCCACATGCGACTCCATGTATATGGGCCAGATATATAAGGCCTGTTTCCTCACATCCTTCTTTTCATTTCTCAGGATCTCCAACCTGGTCCCCCACTCCCTGTCCTCCTTTAACCCCCTTGAGCAGTTGGCTAGGGCTGATATCTTCTTTGCTCCTCCAGGGGCTCATATTCTCATCAAATGGAGTAAAACCCTCCAGAATAAAGACACTGTCAGAATCATCAAGGTCCCTGCCCTGGGTAAATCACCCCTCTGCCCAGTTAGAGCCCTCAAAGCCATCTTAGCCATAACCCCTGGCTCTGACAACTCCCCCTTGTTCCAAGTTAAAGTTAAAACCAAATGGTGGCCACTCACGGACTCCAGACTCAGAAAAAATCTGGCCATAATTTTAGCCAAGCTAGGCCTTGCCAACTCTAATATCACATTCCATTCTTTCCGACGTTCAGGTGCCACCCTGGCCTACAATTCCAGTGTACCTTTGCAGGAAATCCAAAGTCATGGCACCTGGACGTCGGACTGTGTCTGGTCCTACATCACTCAAGACCATAATGCCTCCCAGGTAGTAGCTCAGACCTTTGCGTCCCTACTTGCTTCCTAACTACTGTTACAGGGGGTTTGGGGCTCTCTATCTCAACATTTCAATTTATTTATAGTAAAACATACAACTTACCTGTAAGCTTACCTCTACTCAAGTCAAATGTACCAGTAAGACATCAGATGTCAAAACCCTTTGATAAATTTTAAAGCCAATCAACCATAGGGTCATCCACACAATTACCCTAACCATAAAGTTAAAATTTAGGGTCACCTTAGGTCACCCGTTCTAATGTCAAGTTATTCCACCAGTAAGGCCACCTTACATTTATAGTTTGTATAAACAACCCTTAAACTAGGGTAACATAAATGCATACAGGTATACTCATGTTAAGGTCATCTTAAATGACCCAGCTTTGCATTTGTTGAAGCATGTAACTTTATTCTGGTCTTCACCATAGTAAATAGTGTACAGTTGTTGAGGTAGACTTAATCACACATACATATTTTACATACTTACTGTTATCAGCCACTTTAAGGTGGCCTTAAGTCTATTGTGTAAATTCTGTTAGTCGTAAAGTATGTAAATATGAAGTTAGAGTCTAACATAGAATAAATTAATTTTATTCCCAACTGTAGTGTTACTCATATTGTTGTCATTTCCGGGGGGGGGGGGGGGGGGGCACTGTGCTTGGGTGGCAAGTGAGGTGCCACCTAATTCAGTGCTGTCCCTCGAAAACTATTCTTGTTGGGAATTGACCTGTAAAGTCATTGGTCACCCCTGACCTAATTAGAGACAAAATTTCCCGCCTGGGGTGGCCATATTCATATCAAATTCTGCAATCAAGCTGGCAACACGCCATTTTAAAAATATAAAAATTTGTGTTAATTCTCCCACCCTCCCATGTAGCCCTGTAGAATTGGGGGCTAAACTAAAATGTCAGTTACTGTAGTTTCAGATTTGATGGCACACATCACGATAGCACGAGGTTCCTCCATGTGTCAGATGGCTATGTTGGCAGCTCATCTGTTTTTGGGTTGGAATTGCTGGAGTGGATGCTGTGATGGATTTAACCTGTAAAATATGAACAGTGTTGTGTGCCTTCTTTTACCACAAATATACAAGTATTGGATGTATGCTGTGAAGTTTCACGTAGCCTTGTCTTCACATATCCATGAGCTTCACATACCCTGCTTCACGTTAGTACATGGGAAGCAGCGTGTCTTCACATCACCTAGTTGAAGATCTTCACAGCCAATCAGCGTCCTCGCTTCAATAACAGTCACAGGGATGGGATTCACATAGCCCTGCCACAACGAAGCATCTTCTCCCCCACTAACCAGTGTCAGCGGACTGTAAGAATAAACACACAGAAGAACTCTGGCAAAAAGTTATTTAAAAATATACTATATAAACTGTGAATTTTAAATCAAAGTAATTTTATTAACGATCAATACTCTTGTACTTACTGCCATAAAAGTGCAATTGTTGTGTTTTTATCATGTGTTCAAAATACATACATTATCTTGACCTTTGACCTGAATTTTACTTAGGCCTGTACACGGTATCTTTTAGGGTGTTTTAATTTTTATTGTAGTTCCCAAGGGGCTGCATTGCGCTAGCCACGTAAGGTGATTTTAATTTGAGCTAGATGGGTACCTTGGCCTTGGATTTTATATTTTAACCATCTTTGATACAGGCTCATTGGTCCTATGTTTTGGGCTCTCTATCTCAACATTTCAATTTATTTATAGTAAAACATACAACTTACCTGTAAGCTTACCTCTACTCAAGTCAAATGTACCAGTAAGACATCAGATGTCAAAACCCTTTGATAAATTTTAAAGCCAATCAACCATAGGGTCATCCACACCATTACCCTAACCATAAAGTTAAAATTTAGGGTCACCTTAGGTCACCCGTTCTAATGTCAAGTTATTCCACCAGTAAGGCCACCTTACATTTATAGTTTGTATAAACAACCCTTAAACTAGGGTAACATAAATGCATACAGGTATACTCATGTTAAGGTCATCTTAAATGACCCAGCTTTGCATTTGTTGAAGCATGTAACTTTATTCTGGTCTTCACCATAGTAAATAGTGTACAGTTGTTGAGGTAGACTTAATCACACATACATATTTTACATACTTACTGTCATCAGCCACTTTAAGGTGGCCTTAAGTCTATTGTGTAAATTCTGTTAGTAGTAAAGTATGTAAATATGAAGTTAGAGTCTAACATAGACTAAACTAATTTTATTCCCAACTGTAGTGTTACTCATATTGTTGTCATTTCCGGGGGGGGGGGGGGGGGGGGGGGCACTGTAATGTCAGCTGTCAGTCCGTCAATTGACATGGCATCACTCTGTACACATACACGTCCGTGTAAACAACTTTTCCAAACGTACAAGCCCCAGAGACATGCTCTTTGTTTTAAATGATAGCTTATCGAGGATGGAAGATTGTTCAAGGCACACAGATCTGTTTGTCCATCCCTTTCATCACATTTTAGAAAAAACTGCTTGAACCAGTGCTATAAAATTTTGCAGGCACATTCTAGAGCTAAATGCCCTCGTCTGAAAGGATTTTTTGATCAGTCGGACCATAGATGTCTGAATGGGAGGCATTTGATTTTCGGATTTTTTTTAAAAAAGGGATACTGTGTCTGTATTTCAAAAATGGTCAGTATTTCAGCGTTTTGTTGGATAAGTAATTCAGCTACTTTGTCATGATATTTCAAATTCCAAAATTTCAGCACCGTATCTGCAACCTTAAGGTCACCTTAAGGTGGCTTTTAACCCTCCAGTTCACTTAGTTTTTCATTGTTTTCCAACAAACTTATGCATACATATTAAGATATGAAGATATGCGAAACGAATATCCTGACTTATTGGTGATCTTAAACTCTAAATAATAATGGAGCTATGACCTACTTAAAGTCATAAAATTGAAGTAAAACCCTCTGGCTCCTTTGTTTTTCTATTTACAAAAATCTTACTTATTACTGATCTTGAAATAGATCAAAAGAAGACTCTGGCTACCTTATGATTTAAATATTAACACTGTCATGGTCATCTTAAATGTAAAATGTAGGGTTTTAGCCCTAAGCTCAGTAAGTATTTTGTTTTTTCAAAAGAAAACTTTGAACATTAATAAAGGTCGTCAAAAGGGATATTCTTACTTTATGGTAGCCTTAAAGTCCAAATGAAGTTATGGCCAACTTACAGTGAAATAAGGGGGTTTTCAGCGTCCAGCTATGTTATTTTTCAGCTAACCTCAGTTAAACTTTTCACACTTATAACGGATTACAGAAAGGACATTCTTATTTTATGGTCACCTTAAAGTCTTGATATGAATGAAGTTATGGCCACCTTACAGTGAAATAAGGGTTTTTCAACATCCAGCTATCTTATTTTTCAACTGATGTCAGTTAAACTTGGCACACTTATTAAGGATGAAAAGGGGACAATCCTATTTTCTGGTCACCTTGAAGTTCCAATACAAGTGAACTGTGGCCATCTTACAGCAAAACTGGGCCACTTTTCCCTCACGTACAGAACACAATGAAGCTTACATTCTGCTTACAGTCCGATACTGCAACTGCTACAGGTTTTAATAACCCACGTCTCTGTCAGGGTTGCTCATTTCTGTTAGCAAAAAAACTTTGTCTAGTTTTTAATGCAGTGAGATTCATGAAATCATGTTCCAAATTACTTGTAACTTGATGCAGTGAGATTTATGAAATCATGTTCCAAATTACTTGTAACTTGTACTACTTGTAAGTATTGAATTTAGAGCATTTTATTAAAATGTCCCATTTGCTAAGTGAGTAATACCTACTTTCTGAGTTTTCAGTACCTTCCATAATGAGTAAAATCATTTATAACTTTAAAACTGTTGCATATAGAGCATTTTCTTGAAATACGTTGTTCAGTTACTTTTTCCATAGCTGCTATATAGTCAAAAGTTTTGAAGTCTGTCTCCATAACTAATGGAGCAATATCTACTTTCGCACTTTCAGCAGTTACCTAATGAGTAAATGGTGTGCATCTTCAAAAGAATTGTTGCTAAAGTGTTCATCTACTTTTTGATGAACTATAACATATTGAAGTTTCAAACTTTTTTGCTCAATATATGAGTGAATAATGGCTACTTTTGTTATGTCATAGTTAAGTGCATATTTTTTGAAAAGTAATACATTTATAACATTTTCATGAAAGAGATTATCCAGATACTCTTTCCTCTGCTAAGAATTGGTCATTGTTTAGAATGGTTATTGCAATAGCTAAGTGAGTAACAGCCACTTTCTTATTTTCAGCAGATAGCATAATGAGTAAATGGCTGATATCTTTGAAAGTATTGCAGATATGCAATTTCTTTCAAAGGTGTTTTTCATCTACTTCTTGTGAACTATAACATGTAGTTTCGAAGATGTTGCTCAGTATGAGTGAGTAATAGCGTCTTTATCACTTTTCAGCAGTTGCCAAAATTAGAAATGACTTCTATTTCCAGAAGTATGGCAGGTACACAATTTTTCTCAAGATGTTGCTCATTTTGTTTTTTGTGAACTATAAGTTTCAGACAGGTTGCTCAGTGCATGAATGAGTAATAGCTACTTACTCACGTTTTAGCAATTAATTAATGAAAAAGTATCTCTTGTCTCCTTTATTATTGATTCTAGAGGTTTGGGATTTGAAGACCACTTATGGAAAATCACAAGGCTTGCATATTTTTTTTTGATTTTATTTAACCTTTGACCCTTCCATCAAGGTCAAATGTGCTTGTTACTTCAGTGACCTGTATTTCCTTTATTATAAGTCATACAGGATTGGAATGTGAAGACAGCTTATAGGAAATCATATGCCCTGAATCTTTTGGTGAATCTGATTTAAAATCAAATGGGGTCATTGGTTGTTTTAATATCCTGTATCTCCTTTATCATTGGTCTTAGAGGTTTGGGATGTGAAGACACCGTCTTTGAAATCATGTGCCCCAAATATTTTTCCCAATATTTTTGTGGGTTCAGATTTGACCTTTAATCCTCCCTTCAATGTCTATTAGTCCTTGCTACTTTTAATTCCTTTCACTTACTGTTGGTCCTAGACATTTTGTGTGTAAAAAAGAGCTCTTACAAGTGAGGCCTATCCAGTGTTAAAATTTTAAAACCATTTTATAATTTCTCATGTAAACATTGGAGGGGTTAGTCTGTTATTTTTCCAATATCCACTAGGCCAGAGTAGATTACTTTATGAAAGTATAAGCTCTATATCTGTAGTCACCAGTCTAATTTAGTGAAAAAAAAACTAATTTAGTGAAAGTCACACATGGTATGCACACCAAAATGAAGTCATGTAAAGATTATCTATTGTCTCTGTTCCACCGAAGGACTAAGCCCCGATCCTGTCTGGGACCCTTAATTGTGGACAGTCGCTGAAAAAAAAATGGGCGGAAATACTGAATCGGTATTGAAGCCTGGGATTAAGGTCAGATCGGTCTCAGGAAGCCTCAGGAGGCCCCAGGTGGCCCCAGACAGTCCCCAGACAGTCATTTATTAAAATGTGTTAAACTACTAAATTAAAAAATTGGTGTCAATTCACAGGGTTTTATAATAGATATTTGCCTCGTGGCACTTCCATTATGTAAACTTAATGGCTCTTTTGCCTGTTGGACCTCAGAGGTCATTAAGTTTACATAATGGAGCGCCACTTGGCCATTATCTATATAATAAGTCTGATGAGTTTTGATTCTACTACTAGCTCTCACAAATATTAGCCATAGTGACACAATCAAGAAGTCCTTTGAATTTGATGTGCCTGTGTGTATGCTCCAGTCATATTTGGGACCAGCCTTGACACGTTGCGACAATTTTGGATTTAAACCCATGCCCACAAGGTGGTGGTCAAGTGATCAATCATTTGGCTGATCAGTAATGTTATAATGGTTGAAAATTAATCTATGTTGAAGGTTTTCCTTTTGCTGAAACATATTATCAAGTCTTCTTCCTGTTGGTTATTGGGCATCAAAGTTACCATTCTCTCATGCATATTTTGATCATTTCAAATCATTTTAGGTGCAGTACTAGTGATGCTTGCAGATGTACAAGGTTAAATTTAGTCAACTGTAAACTACAATGGGCTTGATGCCAGATTCTATTGACACCCATTTCGGGTACAGGATTGCCATTCAGAGATATAAACACCATGGCATTGTCACTAAAAATCTATGTAGTAGGACGTCACTTTTCTCTAGCTAGGCACCTTTGGCGCATATTCAGCAAGTATTTAAATTGGTGTATCACCCACAATATAAAAGTTTAGATTAGTTCATTTTGACACGTAATTCGAGGGCTATGTTATTTGCACCAGGAATGATGACCTGGTTTGATGCATCTAATGCAGGTGTTCCACTGGGGCCGGCCTGTTGGTAACTATGTATTTTTTGAGAGTCGGGACCAATGTTTACAAGGTCGGTTAGGGTCGGTTGTAGTTTCCAGGCCAGTCAGGGAGAGTTGGTGAAATTTCAAACATGTTTGATATTTCTACGATCATTGACAACCCTTGTAACAGACCCTAAATTCATCCACCTAGCAACCCACCTGTCGGTTAACTTAAGGGACTGTCGGCTTGTCTTTTGTAACTTAAGTACTACTCATTTGCAGTTCATTTCCAGCATTATGTGAGGTAAAAATATGACCAAAAATTATGCCAAGAATGACAAAGGAACATTACAAGTGATCAAAATTTTCGGCTGAAGTTCCACATGCTATAATTAATTAAGAAACCTGAAAAAGTGTTTCATTTGGTTAAATAAAAAAAACCCAGAATAGGAAAAAAAATTATGGGCAAAAAGAGGATCAAGTGTCGACCAATCAACAAATCTAAAACTAGGTCACTAGTAAATATTTGGATCCCATCACGTGACCAGAACTACAGGGTGTTTACCTTCAGGTCCAGAAAAATGTGTTTCTCAGAGGCTCGAAATTATTTGGTATAAATGTGCAGAAAAATTGCTCAGAGGGACGGAAATTTGAAGGGGTCCTTCCCAGAAGCTCAAAATTGGGGTATAAAAGGCAACAACAAGCAAGAAGCTTTCATTGTCACATGAGATATTATTAAAAGCACATCTCTCTCTGCTTGTTTGCACAGGATTTTACATTTTTAATGAAAATTTCATGTTTTAAGTGGCTTTTTCGTTCATAATCTGAAGCAGACATACATTGATTTATTTCTCATTAAATATTAAAGCAAAAACCATAATTAAAATAACAAAAAAGTAAAGTTTGATGTTCAGGTCACGTGATGGGATCCAAATATTTACTAGTGACCTAGTTTAAGATTTGTTTATTGGATGACACTTTGATCTTCTTTTTTCCCAGAAATTTATCAAAAACTGTACTAGTAATACCGACTACACGTCTGGTCGTGGGGTTCTGTATGTTTCTACAGTCCTGTCTGTTTGTCAGTATGGCTTGTCTGTTAGACCCCAGTTACACATGGCCAGATGTACCGCCGGATCACGGCAGGTTACCAAATATGGAAAATTGTGAGTGGTTTACGGATGATATTTTTCATCCGTGAACATGTCCGTACTGTCTGTAATATCCTTGTAGCATCCACCAGGGATGTGAAGTGTTCAAAAAGATTTGCAGATCCGAGGTGTAATTAATATCAGTATCAGATCCGTAATCCGTAAGTTGTCTGTAACGTCCTTTCAGCACCCATACATTTCCTTGTTGCATATGCGACAATTTTTAACGCTTCCGTGTCAACTTTATACAGATATCCCCGGAGTGTGCTCGGAAGCTGCAAGGATGCCTCCAGAAGTTTATGGACATTGCCGGAAACCACCGGGATTAATAGGGATGGTCCTTGGAGAAGGTCACGGATATGAAAGTTGTCTGCGGATATACACGGATATTCCCGGAGGTGTATATTTATTTATTTGGGGTTTTACGTCACTTTTAACACTGTACAGGTCATATCACAACGGGTAGTTGGAAGGGCAGAAGAAACCAGTACATACAGTTCTGTACTGTAAACTGCCGACCTACGGCAAGCAACTACCAGCTTTCCCACTTAAGGCCATGACGGGGATTGAACCCCAGCCTTAGAGGTGGGAGGCGAGAGTGTTACCACTCTGCCACCGTGGCTCCTCCCGGAGGTGTATAAAGACAATAGGGACAGGGTTTATGGATGATAAGAATGCCTCAAGGACAATAAAGATGGGGTTTACGGATACATTTTCAGTTTCTCACAACACTCGGGAACTTACGGAATGATGCTTTGTCATGCACAAAAGGCCTATATTAAGGGCCACTTGCCTTGGCTTTGGCCAATATACACTTTCTGCAATTTGATGTGAAAACATCAATTTTTGGAACTTTTATTAACAGTTTACACTGTAATTGTTTGAGGATAGATTTTGCTGGAATATAACTTCCAAAAATATTTCAGACTTTTTTTCAAAATAGGGAGTTGGGTGAATATTGCCACCAAAGAAAAGAATCAAGAGGAGAGGTAGTCAGGAGATGGAGAGGATGTCCACACAGGTCCAGGCACAGAGTCCAGAGTTGGATGAGTTGACTTGTGTTCCAGAGACTCAGCAGAGCCAGCAGGCAGCTGGGGTGGAGAAGGTGGTGGTGTGAGTTGAGGATCCTCTGCAGATGTTGTATACAGAAAAGGGTGACATTGCACCTGAGACACAGCAGGATTCGGATTGAAGTGATGAGGACATTGCTGACACACAGGCTGCTGGGGTGACACACAAGGGCAAGGGCAAAGGCAAGGGCAAGGGCAAGGGCAAGTCGATGACAAGGGAGGGACAATATGTATCAGAATAGAAGGCTGACAAAAGAATCAAGAAAGCCACTGTTCTGTTCAGTGTTGATAATGAAAATTAGTGTACTTTTTGCGTGACAATGAAATTCTCTACAACAAGCGTTTAAAGGACTACTAGGATAGGTCCTAGAAATTAGTAGAGGGGCAATATGTATCAGAAAAGAAGGCTGGCAAAAGAGTCAAGAAAGCTGCTGTGTTCAGTGCTGACAATGAAAATTAGTGGACTTTTTGTGTGACAATGAAATTCTCTACAACAAACATTTAAAGGACTACAAGGATAGGTCCAAGAGGGAGGCTGTGTGGGACAAGTTTTGTGAGGAGAACAACTTGGAAAAAGATCCCTGCCAAAAGTGGTTCCATAGCCAGCACACACTCTTCGGAAAGGTCACTCACATGAAGTTGGTCCTGGGGGACCACAGCTGACAGAGCGGCAGAAATGGACCAGAGACAATTTTGACTTCCTGATGGACCACATTGTGCAGCATCTTAAAGGAAAAAGTGAATTCAGGGCTCCAAAGGGGTCAGCTTCCTAAGCCAGTGCAGCAGCGGGCTCAGCATCCAGAAGGGAGACTATGCACATGGAACCGTTCCAGGATACTTCTCGTCCAGAATCCACATATGACACTATACATAATTTTACACGTAACTTTACTTAGTTAACAAACTTACTAAAATACAAGTTAAAGTAATATGTAATCCCTCAACCCCAACAGTAGTGAGTAGTAGCATCAAGCATGTATAACAGCAGCTAATGCAAAAGCCAAAGCCTCCCCTGACACATGGTCTGACTGAACGTACCTCCATACACATTCAGAGGACCATGTGCCATGGCGTTTAATCTGCTGAATGGGGACATGGACATTATATGCAAATGTTGCCCCAGACCCACGAAAGGAGTGGTAGGTAAAGAAAGCTCATATTAATGGATTTTAGGGCCTCCCTGAGAATCCGTGAGAGGTTGCCAACCAATAGATGTTTTGATTTGGAATGCTGATTGCAAAGCAGACATTGGATACATTTTTTGAGGGCCCTGAGCCCTATTTGAAACTTTACGTAAAGATATAACTTGAACAGCATCTCTGTTCTGCATAGTTTTGGACCACTTGATCAATACTTTGACAAGATTTTCAGTGAAGAAGAGGTCATGACCAGTAAGATGACAAGACGGATCAAAGGTCAAGATGGAATGAGGAGCTTGAAAAATCCAAAGAACCAGTGAGAAAAATAGCCCTGAATACCTCTGGGAAATTAAGGTGATCACAAGTTTTTGAAATTCGTTCTAACATGGGAAGGTCAATCACATTGTGAGAGGTCACAGCCAGAGATCTGTTAATGCGTATTGATTTCTGAAAATAATTGATTCTAGGATGATCCAGCAAAGAATAGGCATGTTGTATAATACAAAACTGGTCTTCAAATAGTTAGCAATCATGCTAACCGAACAATGATACTAAACATTCACAAAATGACAAAATAACATTGACATCAATTTCCACCAGGGCGACTTGCATGTAGACACAGAAGGCCAGGAAGACCCTGAACATCTTTGTATAGGCTTGCCTTGTCTTAGGTCTGAAGGCCTCCTGCGTTCTGGAGGCGTCAGAGCAACATTTTCTACAACAAAGTATAGTAACTGTTAGCATATATATATGTTATCATTAGGCCCCTGCTGGGGATGATACCTTAATAATAATGACACTTTACAATTCAGGATCTATATCCAACAAATTCACATTCACTGGGACCCAAACAGGGTCCTGTACCTGGGACAACAATTTACTGATATCATTAGGACTACCAGTCCAACGAGAAAGCAGGTCAGCCACCCCATTATCCAGCCCCCTAATATGGGCATACTGAAGATCCATGTCGGCCAGAGCCGAGACATACCAGATATTCCTGGCACAAGACCCAAGGTAGGGATCTCTAGTTCTCCCAGACCTAAGTACTGACACCACAGCTTCATCGTCACACCTAATAAGGACCTTACGACCAGACCATTGAACCGGAAACAATTTAACAGCTAACAAGATGTTCACCATTTCAAGGTGAACAATGGACCAGTTCATGAAGCCACGAGCTATGGGGATATGATACACAAAGTTGCTCCACCTTCCTCCCAGCCCAGTCAAACAGGCATCTAGCTCCAAGGTGAAATCAACAGGACTATGATCATACAGGGAAACACCATTGTAGACTGGTAAAATTTTTTTTTTCAAACCACCTAAGGTCACGCCTAAAGTCAGATGTCAGGTCAATTTTTTGGGTGGCATGCCCAGATCTAAGAAGTGCTAACATGCGATTTAAGAAGGCACATGCCGGTTTCACACACTTGTGAATGTACAGGAGCAAGCCAAGCAAAGACTGAAGCTGACGCTTAGTGCACGTTTTCTTAGTAAGCCATTCCTTGACTATGTCATTTATAAGACGCAATTTTTTTCAGGTGGGATGGAGACTGTACCTCTTTCGGTATCAATTAGAACACCTATTCAAACTACTTGGGTGCTTGGAGGTATGAGTTTCTTATCACTAATGGTGAGTCCCAGATCTTTCATCAAGTCAAATAATGATGTAAACGACACACGCACGACTCTCGGTACACCAAATCCGACGTAGTCGTCAATGTAATCAATGACACGGAAGCCCCTCTGACGCATTATGTGATGCACTG
The DNA here is from genome assembly GCA_964017235.1 of Sabellastarte sp. h YS-2021. Lineage (NCBI taxonomy): Eukaryota > Metazoa > Annelida > Polychaeta > Sabellida > Sabellidae > Sabellastarte > Sabellastarte sp. h YS-2021. The sequence goes on along the minus strand of OZ024928.1, from coordinate 153,639,873 downwards.
CATCACTTAAACATTGAAAAATCTGGCTCCCATGCCTTGTCTCGAACGGAATGCACGTATCAACGTACGCATGACGCCAATGCAAGCCTAGTAGGTCGTAATCGCCAGGGTCAACCTTCACGTGACGGAAAGCACGACTTACGTCTATCTTGTACAAAAGAGCGCCATGCCCAAGGCATTTAAGTTCTGATGTCATCAACAGTGGGAAAGGTCAACATGAACGGGGCGTCAAGGTATGTGTTTTTATCAATGCCAGAATTCACTGAAGGCCCCAAGGGCCAACTCAAGTCAATAATGGCTCTACGCCTATCTGAGTTGGGCTTGTTTCTGGTCATGAATGGTGAATTGTGAGCATTTTCTATTGGATTGACATGAAACTTGCATTCCTCTCCATCTGCTGGGAACTCATTCGCAGAGCTATGGTTACCAACTTTATGTTTTAGAGGGCCACACCTGTTAAAATCAAGTGGAAACCCAAACTGCAGCAACTGCAACAGTTGCTGGTCCCAATAATCTTTCAAAAGAGTTTTCCATTTATCAACATTTAGTTGTGATGTCACAGGTAAATGAGCTTGGAAAAAATTTGGTTTGCCAGTCTTTTTGACAATTTTGTGAATTTCAATGGATGAATCATCATGGGAATTACACAGTGTGGCATTACTTGGTATTAATTGACTACCCAGAGGAACAAAGCCAAACTGAAAATCAACCTGCTGTTGCCAGTGATTAAAAATAGGCATATTCACACCTTGTGCCAGGTCTTTGTTACCCTGATTTGCAAAAATAATGGTGTTTACAAACTTCTCTTCCATGCCCGCATTGTTTACATCATAAATGGGACACAGTTCATTCTCTTTGTCTGTGACTGCGTTCACACTGGTGAGACACGAGGTACTTGTGTGTTTGACACAAAGCTCAAACCCAAGACCAACACTTTCTGGAACAGTCAAATCGGGATTACTTACAGAGCACTTGTTTTGGTCACCAGAGTCTTTCCCTTCCTGGTTCATGGAAGGAACAAGGTCATTCACCTGGGAAGATTCAAATCCATAACCAGTGGGTTTCGCTACCACCAAATCCCGGGGTACATACCCGGAACTATTCTGCTCAGTTTCATGCCCACTAGATTCATATCCAGCTATCAAGGATTCAAACCCAGGACCATCAGATTCAAACCCTGGAGTTTTGTTTGTGGCTGAATTTTGAATGGAATTTTTGACTGCATCAATGTCATTACCTATGGTGACGTGAATGATGCTTCTGTTGGAGTGGACACTGGGGAGGCTGACACTATTGTGTGCAACATTGGACACCAACCAACCAGCATCTAAGCTGGTATTACAGACTTGTTGTACTGTCTTATTGAACACACGTGACCTGACAGTATTTGAGCTCACACTTCACATTTCTGACGCCTTCTGGCTAACAAGGCGTCAACCTTTGAAGGGACAACTCTTGAATTATAACAAAACCTAGTTTTGTACAACTTTTCATGTCTGATATCACCTACATCACCTGACACAACACTAGTATTATGCAATGCACCAGTGACGGCTGTGGCCTCAGTGACAAGTGTTTCCCTGCCACCAGACCCAGTTTCCCTACAGCTGCTGTACCCTAATGATGGGCAGTTGCCTGTTTGTTTTTTGAATTTTGGTTCCTATGAGGGTATTCTTTTCTGGATGCCACACCTGCCTGCCCCCAGCCAAACAAAGTGAGCAAATATGTCTATGAATTTTCCCATTTGATTTGTGGTCACGTGAGTGAGTGCAAGTTCTAAATTGGTATTTTTTACAGTACCATGGCTTCCTACCTGAGTGATCTGATGGCTTGCCCCACCCCGACCTACCTGGCACATGTTAATGAGCATGGGCCCTACGGATGTGATCAATGTGATCCAAGTCTTTCCACTGGAAGGAACCCCGCTCCATCTCACACAGCAGCACAGCATGTGCTGCCTTTGCCCCTTGCCAGGAAAAGTCTGTGGCGTCCTCCATGAGATCACCCAGATAAGAAACCATTATCTCTTCTATCAGAGGATTTTTGTTCAAGTATATTTTTACAAAAACCCTGCACCCACTGGGTGAGGGACAACTGATCATATGTTACTCTCTGCCTACTGACCCTGCCCAAATGGGTTCATGGGGCCATGAAACCTTTCTTTTAACAGACACATCAACATTTCCACCTCTCTTAGACTTGTGTTTAAGTTTACTATCGTTACCTGAGAGGTGGGAACTCTGATCGAATTCTCTGATCCTTTGATCAACTTTCTTTTGTAGTACATGAGATCTAAGTTTTTTCTAGGGAGGGAATATCACTATCACTATCATCCAAGGATGAACTACTGGACATTACAGGGGGTTTAAATCTTTTACTTCTTTTACTAGATTTGTGAGAACTAGCAATAACACTGTCTGTACTTAACTTCCTAGTTTCCGGTGATCCTGCTGTTGCTTGAGCTGCACACTGCCTGCAACCTGGTCCTCCACCATGTCAAGCCGTTGTGATACCTTTTTCAACTGTGACAGGATCTCCATCTGAAGCCGCTGTCCACCCAGATCTGCCTGATCTGTATCAAGTAACTTACTTGATTTATTTACTTATTTGGGGTTTTTACGTCGCTTTCAACACTGTACAGGTCATATCACGATGGGTAGTTGGAAGGGCAGAGGAAACCAGTACATACAGTTCGTCAGGGTTCTGTACTGTAAACTGTACTGTATTACCACTCTGCCACCGTGGCCCCTAGTAACTTACTTGAAGCGGCAGCATCTCGCAGTCCATTGGAAACAGATTTATCACTTTCAACAATGTTCTTGAACTGACATTTCTTCCCTGTTGGTGGTAAGTGTCTAGTTTTACAATTCTTGCAACTTTGCTTTTTATCTGGCATATTGCCTTTTATCTTATATGTCTCAGTTACTGAAAAATTATATAAACAAGCACGATTCACAAGCAATCTTGGCAAATTCAGGCTTAATCAGGGACAAATTGTACAAAACTCAGCCAAAATTAGCATAAAAATGTGCAAAAATGAATATAGGGTAGACCGTCTCTCATGTGCAGAACACAAAACCCTGAGGTTGACAAGATGACTAAAAATCTCCTGGCGTCAGAAACTTGACGTGTTACACAGTTCAGTTCTAGATTCCCATTGTCACACACAATATTCCTGCATAATAGCATAAGCTTAAAACACTTGTTGCGGATAGATGACCGTTCAATATATACACTTTATACAGATTAAAAGCCTAAAATAACAAAGAAAATAAAGAACTAAAAGCTTGAAAGTAAAACTTTTTTCAACATGTCTTCCCTCGAAAGTCAAATTCAAAGTGACACCAAAGTTTAAGAATGCTAGGGTTCAAGGATGTAAAACTATAAATCAGGGAGGACCCCAATGGGGTTGCTTGTTTATAGCATTGCCTAGTAACTTTAGGTCACTTGGTTAGTGGCAACGTTAGACTGGTACCTTAAATTTTCACTTTAAGGTCATACACGCCAAAAATGCCTTTGGGGCAGGACTGACGTCTGGGCTGCCCAGAACACCCCAAGTAAAAGGTACTACCACGGAATGGGCGTGAGTACCACTACGTACAGCCAGGCCTCAAACCAGTACCCATTGTCTCACACCCAGATGCAGGCCCCACAGCAGCAGATGCCGCAGACATTTACACAAGTTTCACAAGGACAGCCACAGCAGCAGAATTTACAACATTCACAGCAGCACTTCCAACAGACATTTACACAGCCACATGCACCGGTGCAACAGCAGTTCCTAAGCATGCTGTCAGAGAAGCCCATACAACAGCAGCAGCATCAGCAGCCCATACAACAGCAGCAGCATCAGCAGCCCATACAACAGCAGCAGCATCAGCAGCCCATACAACAACAGCAGCAGCAGCCCATACAACATACTGTCCCAGGTTCAAAGCAGCAGCACACTCAACAAGGCAACCAACAAACTGCACAACAGCAAGCTTCACACAGCACAAATTCCTCCCAGCTGTGGGTCATGTCGCCACCAGTCACAGACACTAGGAGGGAAAGCAGCCCAATACCACTTTCCATCACACCAGCTAGAATCAGTTTCTCACCACCACCCAATCCACCCTCAGTTGACAGCCCGTACTTCAACAACATACCGAACACATCACAAGATGCCAGCTTTGGGGCCATCCACACGCCTCAGCTCCAGCCAGTTGACAAAACATCCACCATCCCAATAGACCACCCAGCTGCAAGGGAGCAGTAGCCAGCCAACGCCAGCTGATAACTCTGCGAAAGCTCATACTATTAAAAGGCTCTTTTAAGGGCCGCCAAATCTTCCCAAAACAATTATTTGAGCTATGTTGTTGCTATATGTAAATTTAAAGGAACCCACCAACAAATAAAATAAAAATTCCCCAAACAACATACCAAAACCACATTATAAAAATGGAAAAAGCAAATAACAATAGATAATGATCAAGTGAATATTAATATAACCCTAATCGTACTATCCAGCAAGACAGTTAATGAAATTTGTATTCAGCCAGAACCACCTCCAGGTTAAATCAGAGGAGACAAACATAAACACCCCCCCCCCCCCAAAAAAAAAAAAAAAAAAAAAATTAAAAAAAACATACAAGACTTAATTCTTTTAAGTAAGAGACCCCAAAACACCCCCCACAACCCAGAAACAGGAGGTGAAGGGATACTTGAACCTATGATCCCTCCAATGTCCCTCCAATATCCAATATACAAATATCTGCTGTCACTTGCTTCTTTCAGGTGGGGGAAGGTACATTTGCTCTCAGTACTGGTGCCTTTGAGGAGGGATTGTATGCTTAATTACTTGATTGTCTATTGTTCCAAGCCAATGTATGTCCTTCCTTTGAACCCACAGTGGGGGTGACACATATTGGTGTACATAAGCAGAGGAAAAGAAATGCATTGTTGGCCATTGCAACAGTAGGTGTTTGCTTTTCAACTGCTTTCCATTGCATCACCATTGTAAACTTTCAAATGACTGCAGATCAAAGTTTGTATGTTAAGGTATTGAACAATGTCAACATTTACCAAATAAATGAATTTTTCAGTGGCAATATTAAAAACACAATAAGAAGTATAAGAAAATCAAGAATTTTTTATTGCAAGAAGTGTAAAATGCACACATTAGAACATAGCAAAAAGGACAATAATGTTTGACAAAAATACACAATTAATACTTCAGTTTATCAACAAGTGTCCATGTAAAACTGCAGTAAAATAATATAGTCCTTGAGGTAGCACATACGTTTTAGTGTTCCATTGCAGTATTTCATTGAGACGGTCACTGTATATGCCATAGGGTCATCTGACTCAAGCGTCAGCATCATTCTGGTGTACTGACCCTCTTCTTCAAGCTCTGCCTTCACCATGGCCTGACCCAATATGTCCTTTGTCTTTCGCTGTCCACGTTGTAGACTCCATCTCCTTCTCAGCCTTTCGATCATAGCTGTAATGATGACTAACTGCCTCTCCATTTGTAATATTAAGAGCTGAATTGTCCATTCTGACTTCTTGATTCTATCTGGCTAGTGGCTTTACCCTTACCCTTTTTATAGGCATTGGGATTTAGGTATCCAGTGGTCACTGCCTCCCACCAGGACACCTAAATCCCTAATCCATAAGCTAACATACGCGAGAGAATTAAAGATCTGTAAACCCCATCCATGAGTCTCAGCAAGATCTCCACAAGATCTGTATATCCATTCGGGGTGTCCTTGCGACGTCCTGATGCATCCCTATATTGTCCTGGTGTATCCTGGGGTGCTTCCGCTGCACTGCGGGTGGCCATGGATGTGTATCCGGAGATCATCCGCAAGCAACGGAAGGCTTCCCTGACATCCTTGTGGGATCCCTATCATCCGGAGAGAGATCCATGTTGCATCCGTAAATCACTCACTTTTTCAACATTTTCCCCCAAACCCCACAATCAGAAAAGGATCCTTGGCACTTTTTATATAGGGAACCATGGGGGATCTGTGGAAGTGTAACTGGCCCCTTAGGGGTTTAGGGCTTGTCCTGGTAGTTTCCCGACCAGTCCTGTAGAAAACATGCCGACCCCAAGACAGGTCGGCCTCTAGATACAGACAAGCCTGGATGTTTTAAGTCCTGTCAGGGAGGTGCTTCTGACCCAGTATTTTCCCGCCCCTTTTTTGTGGATTTTTGTCCCCGACCTCCGACTTTTGCAGCCGACCCTAGAGTCGAGCATAACATCAAACAGCAATAATTCTAGATCCATTTAGTCTAACCACAAAAAATGTACACCAATAAATTATTTTCCAGTTTTCCCAACATTTTCTGCTCTTGGAGTAATATGCTCAAACCAAATATGGGTTATGTCTTAATAATGTAACCATAGTCATTGCTGTTGGGTTTCAAATCAATTCATGAATCTTTTGAATGTTTATTTTAAGTCCATCATCACCAAACCCGCCTCTTATGTCGGGAAAATTTTACTTGAACAGCTTTCTGCCCTGCATGAGTGTATTATGATAATAGGTCTGCACCAATCTTGTCAATCAAAGTACACTGTCCATAGTCATTTGCAAAAATGCCATTTTTACCAGAAAAACACCTGTTGTCACCAGTGTCAGAAGTTACATTGATAAGGAACATAGGCCTTTTCTCCATAGTCTGAAATAATGGAGTAGGGCTTCTCTCTGTAGGACTTTTCTCCGTACATAGTAATATGGGTATTTTGTAGCACCAGATGAACCAGTACAATTTGTGCAGTGGAATACTTAAGGAGAACAAATATTATGTACTTGTCATTGTTGCTAACTTGAAATCAATGGACTGAAAAATACTTACGCCAAAAATTGAGTGAAGTATGTGAAACAATCCTTTTTGTCTTAATTAATCCGCTAGTAAAAATGCAAGGGCAAGACTCCTGAAAAAATGACCTCTTAAATTGGATCTAATATTTGTCAAAACTTGAGGCTTTTTCTCGGTTAACATTCACTCAAGGTTTGTGAATGAGTGTGGGCTTAAGTTTTGTTTTAAATATAAGAGCTATTTCTTAAATATAAGACAGTAAGGAAAGCGACACAAGCTTAGCAGTTTGTCATTGTGGTTAAATTAAAATCGTTTAAGATTTTGATTGACTGATAAAATTTCAACTGAGTCTTTTTGTCTTAGGTAAGATTTGTTAATAAATTCAAATATTTAACTGAAAAAAAAAATCCAAATTTGACACAAACTCAGCTGAGCATCAGACAAAATACATAGACATCTTTTCAGTTATTTAGGTGAAATTCTTATTTTTTACTTTTTAAAACTTCTTTCATATAATCACAGTCTTAGAGATCTGCCTTCATTTTAAATCAATTTTCTTTGACTTTTAAAATAAATTAAACCCAGGCTGCAAGCTGTGTTACAATAGACTTTTCACCAGACTAATACCTCTGTGTCTAGTGTTCATTTATTTATCTGAGATGTTGTTTTTAGCTCTTGGGTTTCTTTCCTTTTTTTTACAAAATCAATAGGTAATTTCATATTGCAAAAATAATGGCTTCGTGTTGGAGGTTATATTACCGAAATAAAAGAGAGATAATAAACGTGACACTGTTTATATTATTTGTTTGTGTAGCTTGGATATCTTATTCTAATTATTTTACACAATTCAACAGTGAAACTAAAGAAAAAGATAAGATCTCAGTTTCGATAGTTGAAGAACATCATGAAGGTAGGTTACTTTGATGACGAGGCCTCGCAGTTCTTGCTATTTTATAAATTGTAGTTCATTCATTTGGTTTAAACATCACTTTCCTCACATTGTATAAAACATCTTGTACGGTAGTGTCATATGGTATTCAATTTAGTTTTAAAAAATTGAAATATGTTTGTATCCATTGAAGTTTTAAAAATGTAATATTATATTAACTGAGGTTAATCAATGCGTTCTATCAAAGTTTTGCTTGTATTCTTTCTCTGATAAAATTTCCTGATGTACACACATTTAGAAAGATGTTCCCAAAGTCTGAGACTGAGTCACATTTACAAAACAAAAAATGACCTTGTTCTCGAATAATGAAAGAAAAGTCACTCAGCATTTTTTAAAATCATTGAAAAGTATGATGTGGTTAAACTCTATGAGTCTCTTTGAGGTTTGTGGTGGTATTAGGGTGGGGGTGGGGGTGTGCATTGTTTCTTGACTTTCTGATATTTCATGGATCTCTTATCTCTGCTTTGCCCATATTTGTCTTATGTTAGTGATGTATATGTATTTTATCATGCCAGAATTATGATAATTTCTGTTTAAATTATGTCCAGATTAGAAAAAACATAAACATGTTCACCCATGATAGTGATGTTTTGCAGACTTTTGCCCCCACATTGTTTACCTTGTCAAATATGTAATAACTATGTAACAGAAAATATACCTGAAAAAATTGTGAACCTCGTGTTAACAGTTTATGAAAAGTTCTCAGTGTTAAACCACTGGGCATTGGTAAAAGGCTCATTCCACCTTGGCAATATTGCTTTGCAATAGGTTTGCAGTCCTGTAAATTGTCAGATTGGTAGTTAGATTTTCCCATTGCAATGATGTTAAGTTCATCGTCAACCCATCGTGTACAGAAATTACATAGCCTTGTGATATGTTACCGATTGGATGCGATCTCAAGCCCATCTCCAAGAGTTTATGACACTATTAAACTGTTTGAAAATATTGCAAACTGCTAGCAATCCTTATGAGATTTTTGTCATCTTAAACCTATTGTGAACTTGTCTTTTCACTCACAAAATCATCTTTTTGATCTTACTGCGATCTTAAACCTATCCTCACTGTTTTGAAACAAAATTTTCCATCTTACAAAGATCTTTAACTTACATTTTCATGAATTGTGGTGTAGTGTGATGAGTACCTGTCTCTTCACTAAAGTAAAGCAGCAATAGGTTATGTTAGCACTTGGATGGGTGACCCTCTCAGTGCACTACTTGTGTCTCTGATGGCTTTGCGGCTCACACTAGTAGACCGCAACCCCTTTTGGCCTTGTTCATCTAAAGCCGATCTTTTAAGATTTGTAAACCTACCGTAAACTTTTGAACCTATGTTTGACAGTCTATGCATTATTGGGATGAGATCTTAAACATATCTTAAACCTATGTTAAGCCTCTCTCAAACCACACCAATGGATAATTAAATAATTTATTTTTTCCAATATTTAAGTAGGTTACGATCAGTTCGGCGAGATGGAACAGCCTCATAATAATTAAGTGATTACCAACTTTCCAAAGTTACAGCTAGGGTCAACATACAAACCTATGACCTTTAGATGTATGAAAGCAGTGACAAGGTGGGGTTGGTGTCTTTACATGTAAACATTATCATTGCTTTTTTCTAACACAATAGGAAAACCTCTTGAATGATGCATACGAAATAGATATATCATTAATGAAGATCACAACTTCATGAGTCTGTTCATTTTCATGAGTGACTGGAAGCCCAATAGTAACATTACAGGGAAAAAAGAAATTTCTGATTTGTGGTAACGATCTAGAAACCTTGTTTTTGGTCGGTTAAAACATTTCTATTTTGTGATAACGAGTTACAAATTTTGCCTTTGAAAGGATAAAAAATATAAAGTTAAGATAACAAAATGAGTGTTTTGTTTTGAAGGGGTAACAACCTACAAATGTCGTTTTGAAAGGGTAAAATTATGGTAGTTGAGATTATGAGGGGTTTTTTTTTTTTGAAGGGATAAAAATTTCTGTATGTGATTGAGACTTATAAATTTCGTTTTTGAAAGGTTAAAATGTGTAAGTTGTTGATTTCTTTTTTAGCTTTTGGGAGGGCAAAAAAATTATATCATGATCCTGACTTTGGAAACTTTGTTTTTGAAAGGTCAAAATTTCTATGTTATGATAATGACTTGCAAATATTTTTATAGGCTAAAACTATGTAAGTTGTGAAAATGAAATCAACTTTTTGTTTTTGGTGGATTAAGGTTATATTTTTACCCTCCATGAACAAACTATGTCATAATAATGAGACAAATATTTTTAACCTTTCCAAACCAAAAAAGTCTTGTTATTTCAACTTATATTTTTTATCCTTTCAAAAGAAAATTTATAAGTTGTTATTATGATATAGAAATTTTTACCCCTTCGAAAAAAAAAAATTATCTCGGTATCACAACTTCCATAATTTTTTCCCTTTCAAAAATTAAATTTTTTAACCCTTCAAAAACAAAAACGGTTATTTTGTCATGTCAACTTATATATTTTTTAACCTTTCAAAAACAAAATTTGGAAATTGTTATTAGGATTTAGAAATTTTAACCCACCAGAAAGAAAAAAAAATCATCTCGTTATCACAACTTACCAAATTTCAAGCCTTGAATAAGTCATTATCACATAATTTTATTTTTTTTCCTACTATGTTACTATTGGGCTTCCATAAGTAACTATGAACAGTTGTAGAATTAATAACATACTAGCATTGTTGGAGCAGTACTGACGTGTATGCTATGTATTTATAATGTAAAGATTCAGGGCTGCACTTTGTTTACTGGTATGATTTATTTAACTTGGAATGTTCTTTGGAAAAAAAGAACAGAATATTGAACAATCACACATTCCATTGTTCCCAGTCAATACAGGTAAAGGTTTCTGAAACCGTAAATTACATCCCAGAATCTGTATAAAATCTGTGAATGCACTTTACCATGTACAGGAGATACATGCCCACTGTAAGCACATTGTTTCAGAAAAGAGTATATATTTAGTTTGCCTGTGAAAATTTTGGAAAATTTATGTTTGGCCTTTGGTCACCTTACAACATACTCAGCCATAACTTAAAAGCAACAATCAATGGAAAAATCCATATAAATATACTTGATTTATTACAATTTAATTGGACTTTCAACACATTGTACAGGTCATATTGCAATTACAGTTGTACAGGTAGAGGAAAGCACTACATTCTTACTGTATATGATTCTCCACTGTAAACCAACCAACATTATCAAGTCTCTTGCAGTAGGGGCCAAGACTCAAACCAGTAGATTTTGATCAAGGTCTTGACAGTAATTTGCCAATATATCACCATATTCCACATTTGCATACAACAGTAAAATGTGTTTGGATTAAAGGCTATGTTTACCTATTTGCAAAAGCATTTCCGCCATAGTGAGCTTATAACCCCTGTGTCTTCTCTGGTATGACTCCGCTATGTCAGTGACTATTCAATTTTGTTTATGTTAAGCTGGAGATCAAGTGCTATAAAACATATTAGGTTAGATTAGATATTTTAGCTGATATTTTAATGAGTTAGAGTTCTTGTAATTTTGGATATTAAAGTTTATATAGCCCCATTAATAATTTATAATCCACTCATTTTTTCATCATTCAACACTGGTATCCTTGTCTTAGCGACCCTCTTCACCTGTTTAAGCATTAACGAATCACTGTATCCTCCTTATCCAAGTGATCATCTGAACCATTTAATCACCACCCAATACTGTACCTTTCTTGTCTCAGTCCTTCATCATGACATATTTCATGACCACCCAACACTGCATCTCTCTCTTGTTTCAGTGGTTATCTTAACCTGTTTTTATTACTGCTCAATACTGTATCTCTTTTGTCTCAGCGGTCATCTTAACCCATTTCTGCTTCTCTCAAAATAGCATGCTTTTCTCAACGGCCAATTTCTCATACTCCGGTGAATGTTACCTTTCTCACATGTAAAACTTAAATATTGCACATCAGTGAGGATTTGTTTATTGATAAATAAATACTAGCTTTGACTTCTTTTTTTTTTTTTTTTGCTTTTAGCACTGCCATACTGGATCCACGCAGCCAATAGTGGGCAAATACCCAAGTCCAGGAATACCCTGGTAACATCACAGTTGTTTGTTTCAAATGTACTTGCTCCCAAATTCCTTGTGGTCTTAAGGTACCATATTTATAAACTAAGTGAAAGGTTAGCTACAGCTCAGTTTGGCTATAACATACAGAGCTAAATACCTCAGCGAATTATTATATACCTATCTAAGTCTGATCCTAATTTGAATAGCACTAAAAACAATGAAAAATCACTCATGGAGTCAGTGGTTGGAATCTTAGTTATGTCAAAATCATGGAAAGGCCAGAAGTCTCTTTCCATCTAAAGTTATCTTAGATGTTTAGATAGATACCATCTCCTCTTCGAGCTTTATTATGTAAGATATAATGGTGAGATACTTTATCCTTCAGTATACATGTACTTTCCTGAAGTATTTACAATAAATATTCCCAAAAGGTTAATTTAAAAAAAACGGAAAAGAGCTGCGCCTAATTAAATATTTCTATAAATAGTTGAACAAAAGAGGTTCTGCTCTAATGACAAAAATCCCCAGTGATACAGCTTTGCATTGTTCCACATGAAAATTTTGTTTCTATTATATATCGGAAGAGGTAAATGTTGAATTTATGGTTTTGTACCAGTTAGGCTTCGCTTTGCCTATGTGTAGTTTGAAGGTCTAAAACATACTTATTCAAAAGAGCTTTTAAAGCTTAACATAGCTTTCTGGTATCTTATGGTAAACAACTCATGCATTTCAGGCTATATGATATCTGGAACAATGTCTTTGTTTTGGTCCCCTTAGAATCTATAATTAAAGGGATTAAGCACCACATGAAAAAGTTCAGTAAGATAAAATTACATTGTTTGCATGATGGTATGTTAGTGTTATATAATTATTCTAATCATCTGATGTGTTTATATATTTAGATCCACATAGATGGTCATCCAGACAGTGCCAGTTTGGACATCGTGGATAACTTTCCTTTGTTCAAATGGCCACAAACACACGCAGAGATCTTTTCCTTACTCCAGTCCAATGATGAGTTTGTTATTGTAAATCTTTTTTATTTTTAATTTCTTGTTCATCAGATCTGATCTGTTTGGGTTCCTTCAAATGACCTAATCCTTATAATTTGCAATTGTATGTTCATTAAAATATTGAATACATCTTGTACATTGGGCATTATGTACTCTTCTGAACAGATTTTAACTATATGTGTCTTTGTGAGTTCACAAAAATAATGAGACATCACCTGCTAACATTGACATAAGAATTGCTCTAAATATGTGTGTCAACCCATGTGTTGCTAGATAACACATAAGGTAGAACAATTATTGATGTACATTTGTTTCTTTCACAGGCAGCTATAGTTATTGGTCTGATAGATCGGTTCATCTGGATAGTGCCAGAATGGAACAAAAATAACCAATATGTAAAGCATGATATCAAATCAGTGGACATTGGATGGACAAAGGTCACAAGTGACACAGGTGATGCCAACACAATATTATGCTACTGTGAGTACGGTTCAGCTAAAAGTCAACAAAAATTCTGTTATTATGAACAGTTCAATGAAACATCTGATGAAGAAGACACAATATATGTAAATGACTGTCAGGTAATGAGTACTTACACTGAAGAGACATTACACATGAACAAAGCCACCGAGTTACTGCGCAGAGGAGGAAACAACAGTTCAGCATGGCTAAAGCCTGGAGAATCAGTTATATTGGACATTGATGAAGATTACTTTGGCTGCGAACTTCCTGGGCAACTGCTTTATGATGCCGGGATGGTATGGAGTGATGTAGAAGCCCTTGAGATTGAGCTAAGAGATATATTTTGCCTTAAAACTACCGAACATGAACAGAAAGCTAGAAAACTAATGAACAAAGGAATAGAAACACTTGTAGACATCTGTAGTTACTCCTCCAGCAGTGGGGAGGTTTCTGAATGTCCCAAAAACTTTCTGGAAGTTTTTAAAGAAATTACCACAATATTTAAACAAAGTTGGGAGACTGATCATGTCATTTATTGTGACATAACTCAAGGCGATGTGGAATCTGCATTGAAACAGTTTTTTCACTTAATTTACGCACTTTCATCAGAAAAAGTACTTGCGATACGAAAAGTGGAATTCTGTTTGGAAACCACTCCTAATTCAACATTTTTTGGGGAAACTGGTGAATTTCAAATCTGCCATGGTGCAAATGACCCCAAGGAACCTCTGGTAGAAGTATATGTGCCTGATAAGAAAGAGTTAGTCAGGAATATTGAAGAAATGCAGGAATTCCTGACAATGCTCCCTCTTCCGGGTACTGTGACTTTATGTCGTTCTGTTAGAGATGGTTACACACCTCGCTCCATCTTCCGCATAGTGGAGAATAATCTTACCAGTTTCTTTCTGAAGAAATCACGACAAACAAAAGTAAACAAGAGATATATAAATAAGAATCTTTACAATATACAATATGACGCTAACCTCTTAAATGGCATCCATGGTTTGGCATCATAAATTATAACTATGTTATATATTATAATGATATGTCTTTTTCTACAGTTGGCTGATTACTGTGTCTTGATTATACCACAGAGAGTAAAAAAGTGATACTAGTTGTAGACTAGACCCTAGTTGAATTTTGGGACTGGTTTCGCCTACGATGACCTGCACCTATTAATGCTGCATTCTTTAATATATCGTAAGGTGGTGTGTACTACCCATGACACCATTCTTTGCATTTTTAGCTTCATTTTTACAGGGCCTTACACTGTAAGTACCACTCCTGAAAGCAGAGAGAATTCAGCATTAACCTGTCGTGATATATTATCCATAATTTAATTATTTATGTCGATTTAATACATGTTGAACTTATTCTTAAAACTATATAAATCCAATTTAAATATAGTATATTGCTAATGAAATAAAATAATATTTTGTTTGTTTTACATTTAAAATCAGAATCACACTTTTAGTGATAATAGAAGATCTACCACACTTAAACTAATGCACATTTTTTTATTGACCGAAAATTTTATTTTATAAATATGCCATAGTAAAAGGGGATATAATGTCAAAGTGTGCATCACATTATACGACTAAAAATTACATTATATTTACGGATTTCTCTATTATTGCTAGGTGTAGTTATGAATGCGAATTGCCAAAAATGGTGGGTGATACCTGACCCTTTGTTGCATATTAAAGCTGTCAAGATTACCAGACAATGCTAGTTGGTCAACTTTCTCTACTTATCACCCACGGCAAGATTCACACCCAAGACAACAGGGTCTGTCCAATGTACCACAAAGCACCATTTGATAGTTTTTAATTTTCTTTGTAAATTACATAACTTTCATTTGAATTATTACGTGTTGGCAAGACAGATGTATACAGCATTTTATACAGCAATTTTCTTGCATTACATTTAAAGGCAAGTATAAGTTAGACAAGTTATGTTGTCATAAATGCGAACTTTCAGACATGATCACACAAGTCTCAACAAATAAAAATCATAACGTCCTCTGAATGCACTCTGGAAATGAAGGCCTCGCGCAAGAATCCCACACAAGGGCAAAAGACATGCAGCATGCATTTGGATAGTACTCGTATAGATGACTTGTGGAAAGATGGCTTTGAAACAAAGTCTTACTGATTTTGTACAGAACTCTCCCTGGTAGCCTGGCAGTCTCTTCTTTCTCTGTATTTATTTATTTGGGGTTTTACGTCGCTTTCACCACTGTACAGGTCATATCACGGCGGGTAGTTGGAAGGGCAGAGGAAACAAGCACATATAGTTCGTTAAGGTTCTTTCCCACTTGAGGCCCTGCCTGGAACCGAACCCCGGCCTCAGGGGTGGGAGGCGAGAGTGTTACCACTCTGCCATTGTGGCCCCCTTCTTTCTCTATAAAGCCTAAGTCAATTTCATTGATGTTTTTACTATGGCCATATCTGGGGCCGATTTCACAAAGGGACTTAAGTCCAGATTTAGACGTAAATCTAAGACTTTGATATTTAATTTTGTCAAAAGAATGTCTGTGGTCTTAGACTTAACGGATTTCACAAAGCAGCTAAGTCCATGAAATTGCTAAGTCAGTGGACTTAAATTTAAGTCTGGGAGGTAGTTGGCTTAAATTGTGTAAAGAGGACTTTCATTAGTGGTGTCCAGGCAGCACGCTTGTCAGTCCCTCCCCCTGGGGGGGTTGTATGGTCTGGTTGGACCTTAAGGTGTGCAGGTCTACTGTTATAGAGGTCAATGTTGTTTTTACATATTACTGTTCTTAAACCCCTTTGGGGACCTTGCTGAATTACTGGGTTGTTGTTAACTTGCCTGTGATTGGTTGGCCTAGAGTGAAGCCATAATTTGGGGTTTGTCCTTGCATTATAAACTTGAAAGTCAAACTGGGTGGACATGAAAACAAAAAATTTGGACATGAAAACAAGAAATTTTATTTTGTGTGCTTCTTCTTGAAGGAGAAATTTACTTGGAGTTTTATTTGATTTTATGTTGTGACTTTTAACATTTTAATTTGTAACGTGTGATGTGCTCTAATGGACTAGAACTCATGAATTAGTGTATTTATTCACGTCAAGTGTACTGTGCATATTGGTGAAGTGTCAAGAACTAGGACTGTTTGTGTGATGTTCACTGAACTATATCAACTATATCAACGCTGTACTGATGATTGCTGAGAGTATTGTCATCTAGACGACCTCAGGCTTGCCTTGGCTAACCACAAAGGGACGGTCTAACCTATTTATTTCACCCTTGCTTTTACTGGAATTAGCCAAGCCAGATCTGATTTCGTCGTTGACAGCACCCTCAGGGAGTTGCTTCTTTGTGATTGTAGTGGAAAAAACTTATATATAACTGAAGTATTGTGATAGTGTGAACGTTACTGTGATGGGGAAAGGAAAAACTTGGTGTAGACTTTGTGAGAAGAGACATTTTCCCCCAACAGGGAAGAGATGCCCTTTACAGCTGAATACAGAAGATGGAGGAAGTTCTGTGCAGAAGCTTGGTAAGAAAAAAGACTCTCAGTTGAATCCTGTAACCAAGAGCCTGGCCGGGTCCGGGCGAAGCACCTCCACAAGCACTCCTAAGCGGGACTTATCTGTCAAGAGGGGTTTATCCCCCGGTCACACTGACCAGAGTGCCTCTGATAGTGCTGATTCAACTGCAGAGGACGGTGCCCACAGTGGGATTCAAGAGAAGATCTTGGCTGAGCTGCAGAGGATGGGGAGCAGGCTTGATCGGGTGGAAGACCAGATGGCAGGGACAGTAGCTGGACAGTCTAGTGTCAGGGACAAGAAGTTAAGTACTGTTAACAAGTGTAAAAGTAATAAAAAAGTAAAAGGTCATACTGACGTGTTTGATACGTCAGATTCTTCTGATGATGAGTCAGATTTTCCTCCCCTGTCAGTTATCAGATCCTCAAAGGCCCTTCAGAAGAGAATTGATACGTCGATAGCGGACCTAGAGAAAGACCAAAAAGCTCAAGGTAATAGCAGTAGTGAAAAAATTAAATCAAAAAGGGGCGGGGTCAAGGTTATGGTTAACAAACATGTTGCTTGGCCTCATGAGCATATTTTGGGGGGGGGCAAGTCGCCAAAGGTTGACATATGATCAACTCACCCTTTCTCAATTTGTGCAAGGTTTTGTAAAGAATATTCTGGATGAGAAAGACAAAAAATGTAAAGAAAAAATGTTATGTTATCTTGGGGATCTAATGGAAGATACAACCGATTTCAGTTGGGGTAGTGCGAAATCTGCACATGCGGTATTAATGTGTGAGTTGGAGAGGGGGTCGGTTGACTGGTTTGATTCGGACAGAATCGACAGAATTCGTAGGGCTCATGCCCAACGCCACACTGTAAACACAAAACAAAGCTGGTCAAAAAATTTAGGCGGGGGTGGGCGTCCCTGGTTCTGTAAGGCCTTTCAGACAGGCCTTTGTCAGTCTAAAAAAGACCATGAAGTCAACGACCGTCTGCATAAGCATATTTGTGCTTTCTGTTTGTCTCAAAACCGTTTCTTGCCTCACCCTGAGAAAGATTGTCATTTTGCAAAGAAAAATAGTGCTACAAAAAACGAGGGAGGGGCTGCTCAACACTGAGGTTGGGCAGCAAGTCTGAACATTGGGATAGTAACATTGTAAATGAAAGTAACATGGTCAGTAGAAGTAACAATTTCAATGGCAATGTTAGTCTGCTGGAAAGACATGAACATTCCAACAAACAAGTGGTTTGTACCAGAGTTTTTTATAGTTCACTTGTTAATAAAAGGAATGTCAGTAGTTTCCTGGCCAGAGGTAACAAAGGTCGAACTATGGTCAAAGGTCATGTTAAGAGTAATCTTAAACCACAACACATGGAAGCCGTGAGATCTAGGGTAATCAACAGTCGTGTCAAACCTCAGGTGAGTCATACTTGTGTCAATACTAAGAACTACATGACCCAAGATGATATTGTACCACACGGGACGCAAATCTTTCAACGCGCTAGCGACGCCGTACGTTTCGGTATGCGTCGACGCGGCTATGACGTCATCAACTACGTGGACGATTTCATTGGTCTGGGCGTCCCGAGCGTCGCGCGTGCGTCATTTGACGCGTTACGCGTTCTTTTGCGGCAGTTAGGCCTTGACGTGAGCCAGAAGAAGTTGATAGCCCCTAGCACCAAGGCAGTGTGCCTGGGTGTGGAGATTGATACTGTGAATCGCACTATCTCTATACCTCAAGAAAAATTGACAAAAATTCATGACATGGTTAATGAGTGGACCTCTAAGCATTTTTGCTCTATGCGTCAACTTCAATCTTTGCTAGGTCACTTGATGTACATTCAAAAGTGTGTCAAACCATCTCGCTTCTTTGTCAATAGAATGTTGGACCTGTTGCGTCGTAATTATGACGCCTCTTCTATTACTCTTGATCATGACTTTAAGAGAGACCTCAGGTGGTTCCAGTCCTTTCTCAGTCAGTACAATGGCACATCATTTTTTGACCATAAGCCAATTCACCATGTTGTTGAGCTTGACGCTTGTCTGGTGGGTTTGGGGGGCAGGTGTGGTCACCTTGTGTATCACCTTCCTATTGTGAAACATTATGCCAACCTTACCATAGTACATTTGGAAATGGTCAACATTTTGGTGGCACTTCGTGTTTTTGCTCATCTGTGGTCAAAACAGCGAATTTTGGTCAAGTGTGATAACCAAGCAGTGGTTCATGTGTTAACCACTGGTCGTACTAAGGACGCTTTCTTAGCAGCCTGTGCAAGGAATATATGGCTAGTGTCTGCTCAGAGTGATGTGGAGTTGTCATATAGGCATGTAATGGGCAGAGATAATGGGGTGGCAGATTTACTGTCAAGGTGGCAAAACACAACAACACAACATATAGAGCTACAGAGTAAGATAGGGAGTCATTTATGGTTAAATGTTAGCTCAAAATTATTAGAAATTAACAATGAAATTTAAACTGCTGATGTTAACAGATTCTACCTTTGTTGCAGGTCAGAGGCGGCTGCTCCACCTGGTGGATGGAGCATCACAGAGAGTCAAGGCTGCCTTCCGCCCTAAAACTAGGAGATGCTACCAGCTGTTATTTCGTAATTTTGTGGGTTTCTGCTGTTTAGCTGATATTTTGATACAGGACGTTAGCTTGCATTCTGTAATGGCTTATCTTGAGTACTTAGCTCTAAACAAAGTGTCGGTACACATGGTTGCTAACAATGTTGCTGCTATTAAAGCTAATTTTGTAATGTATGGCATTGATCATTCTCTGATGGAACATCCTAGAGTTAAATATTTTCTGAAATCAATGAGAATTAACAGACCACTGTCTGTCCCTGTTCGAAATGTCATGTCCCTTCAAAATTTGGTGGACATTGTCCACTTGTGTGACAACATTCTTTTTGGTTCTGTCTTTAAAGCGGTATTTCTCATTGCCTTTTTTGGATTTTTGTGGATTTCCAACATCGCCCCACATTCCATTGCTTCTTTTGACCCTACCAGACATTTAACTCCATCTGATGTAAAAATTTCCAAAAATTTCATGACTCTGGCCATTAAGTGGTCCAAAACTAATCAAAATAGGGACAAAATTCATTATATTACTTTGGCCATACTTAGGTCCCATCCTCTTTGCCCTGTGTCTGCATTGAAGAATGCTTTAAGTTTGTACTCCCCTTCCCCACTTGACCCACTATTTCAAATCAGGACTGTCTCAGGTTGGACAGTCTTGACTGACTCTCGCATCAGAAAAGTCCTGTCCAGATTGAATAAAAAAATGGGTTTATGTGCTAATTATTTCACTTTTCACTCCTTCCGGCGTTCAGGAGCTACTTTGGCTTTTGATGCCCATGTGCCTTTGCAAAGTATCAAGTCACATGGCTCCTGGACGTCGGACTGTGTATGGACATACATACAGCAAAACAAAAGTTCTACTAGAGATATTGCTCTATCGCTTGCTCGTGTTATCAATAATGCTTAATTCTACTCCTATTGGGCCTTTGAGGGTTTTTATGAAAGTTGGTTGCTTCAATTGTAACATCATGTTTACCTTATGGTCGTCCGGCTGCGCTGCAGCCGTGGGGGGTTCCAGTAACATCTCCTTATACCCTCTGGTCTTGGGTTGAATCTTTACTGACAGGGGTAGTCTTATATGATTCAATTTAGTAACTGCACTTGTGGTGCTTTAGTATTTCATATTGGGGCATGGGGGAGACATGTACTCCTGCCTCGGTTAGTAAATTTTCAAGTAACTGGTAATTTCATGCCTGGCATGAGTACTACTAGTAAAGGTTTATCTTCATGTTCAGCATGAGTAGTATTGTTACTTGTGCTGTGTTAGTAATATGACTTAATCAGTTCAGCATTAGCATGGATTGTGTGGTTCACCATGCTGTGTTGGTAATGTTTCAGTATTGGTAATTGGACTGAATTGAGAGTCTGAAGTCTTGAGATGGTTCTGAGTAGTTTTAGTCACTTGTGTAATCGATTGAGTCTGTAATATACTAAATAGTATAGGTTTATATATCTTAGTATTTTACTGTAACTGTATATCTTATACTATTGTTGTATTATAATAAACTATATCCTGCACCTTGTTGTTTGTACCCCAGGGGGGGGACTGTCATTAGTGGTGTCCAGGCAGCACGCTTGTCAGTCCCTCCCCCTGGGGGGGTTGTATGGTCTGGTTGGACCTTAAGGTGTGCAGGTCTACTGTTATAGAGGTCAATGTTGTTTTTACATATTACTGTTCTTAAACCCCTTTGGGGACCTTGCTGAATTACTGGGTTGTTGTTAACTTGCCTGTGATTGGTTGGCCTAGAGTGAAGCCATAATTTGGGGTTTGTCCTTGCATTATAAACTTGAAAGTCAAACTGGGTGGACATGAAAACAAAAAATTTCCCTCCCTCCCTCCCTGGTTTTAAACTTGGGTATCATCACACTTCTCAGATTATATTTTAGTAACGGGTTTTTATGAAAGTTGGTTGCTTCAATTGTAACATCATGTTTACCTTATGGTCATCTGGCTGCGCTGCAGCTGTGGGGGGTTCCAGTAACATCTCCTTATACCCTCTGGTCTTGGGTTGAATCTTTACTGACAGGGGTAGTCTTATATGATTCAATTTAGTAACTGCACTTGTGGTGCTTTAGTATTTCATATTGGGGCATGGGGGAGACATGTACTCCTGCCTCGGTTAGTAAATTTTCAAGTAACTGGTAATTTCATGCCTGGCATGAGTACTACTAGTAAAGGTTTATCTTCATGTTCAGCATGAGTAGTATTGTTACTTGTGCTGTGTTAGTAATATGACTTAATCAGTTCAGCATTAGCATGGATTGTGTGGTTCACCATGCTGTGTTGGTAATGTTTCAGTATTGGTAATTGGACTGAATTGAGAGTCTGAAGTCTTGAGATGGTTCTGAGTAGTTTTAGTCACTTGTGTAATCGATTGAGTCTGTAATATACTAAATAGTATAGTTTTATATATCTTAGTATTTTACTGTAACTGTATATCTTATACTATTGTTGTATTATAATAAACTATATCCTGCACCTTGTTGTTTGTACCCCAGGGGGGGGGGGGACTTAAATATGGCGGCCATAAACTTTTCTCCTCTTCAAAATTTGAAATGGCTGTAAATAAATTATAATTATACAGAACACCTCACTAAAGTAGTCTTTGGGAAGTTTATATGAGGTAACAAGGTTTTCCATTTCAAAACAACACTTATCCTTTGATAAAATACATCAAATGAAGGATATATGGCACCAATATTATATTTTGATTAGATACAAAAGGTCACATGACACAGAAAACCACTGTGGTTATTTGATGAGCTTGGACTTAGCTAAGTCACCTTTGTGAAATCCATTTTTGGAGCTAAGACCAAAGTCTTAGATTTAAGTCCCTGACTTAGCCAATAAAGGGACTTAGTTTAAGTCCTTTAGTGAAATCGGCCCCAGGACAGATCATCAAAACTTCAAACATATTGACATGAGCTGACTTGGACTTAGTTGGGGCATCAGTGTACTATCACACCAATCACCTCCAGTAACCTTAACCTGGTTAAATTGAATGAATTGTGGTTAGAATTCAGGAACTTTAGTAACTTTTTAAAAATAACTTATTTATATCTTTTTGATATAGGTTTTAATTAGTTTTAAAACCAATAACCAAAGTTACTGTATAAAATAAAACATTGACAATGAAGCAAAATAATATTTGATTTTGGTAGTTTATGTAAAAGACAGATATATTTCCTGAGTGATAACGAAGGCTTTAAACCTTTAAACTGATATAAATTTTCTGTTTAAGACAAACTTTATTAAATTATAATCCAAAAACATTATACAGTAAATTGGACGTAATTTCAAACTGTACATAATAAAAGTTAAGCAAAAAGGTATTAGATTAGGTTTTCCACGCTATAGTTAAGGTTAACTACCACGATAAATTATCCAATATAGTGACTGATACTGGACCTTTTCTACAGAATAAAGTGTAATAGGTACCAGACCAGATTTGAATCACAAACACAGCAATGAGAGCAATGTGACCATTTGTCAAACATGAATGACCAATTTGTAAGAAAAATTTTACCAGATCCTGTCTCTCTATAAAATTAATTGTGAAAAGTCATAAGGTACTCGTATAAGTTCACACACTATCTTGTTATTTTCTCTTCTATGCCAGGGAAGAGGTTATTTATGATGTTCAGTCCTTTGAGCTTCTATAGGTAGTAAATTGAACTTAATTCTGTCATTTTCTCAAGTCCTACACCGCCGCCTTCCTTGAAACAAACTAGTCGTTTTGCACAGAAATGGTTTGCCAACGAGGTCTCCATTTTTGCTTTGTGTTGCTTGGCGAGAAATTATGGTATTAATTGTGAAAGAATGTGCTCGTACAGCATTAATATAATATAAAATATTCCTTAAATAAAAAATATGAAGCCTTCATCAAAACCAAAACTAAGAACGTATTCACTTTTCCTTGAAGCAAAATAAAGACTGAAGAGTATATTATTTCAATTATCCCCAAATATGAGCGATCAGTTCTTTTCCAACTTCGGATCGGTATACTGCCCCTGGGAATTGAGACAGGAAGATACACTAGGAAAAAAGTTGAAGACAGAATTTGTAAGCTCTGTAAATTAGACATTGAAGATGAAATACATTTTTTGTGTGTTTGTCCTAAACTTCAAGCTATCTGCTATAAATATTATAACAAAATTTGTTCTTGTCAAAATGATAGTATATTAACTCAGTTTTACGAAATTATAACTTGTAAAAGGGTAAAACTATTAATGAACATTATAGCTGACCTATGGAATCCCAGGAACAATATTTTATGTAACTAGTTTCCACTTATTTGCTGTTAAAGTATCTATGAAATCTCAGAAATAATATTTTATGTAACTAATTTCCACCTATCCGTTGTTAAAATAGTATGTAGAGACTAATAAGCCCATTAGGGCTGGGTATTCTTTTGTTCTTCATTTTTATGTTGTCAAACTATATTATACTATGTCTCTATAATAAATGAATACATAAAAAATATAGCAGGGTCATACATTTGAAGCCATAAATTACAATAAATAAAATCACATAATGAACAATATAAAATAAGGCTGTGTATTACAGACACAACATTAAACATGTTATTCACACGCACCCTCAGGGGTCATTGGTTCAAATTCTGTCTGGAAGCTTTAATTAAATTCAATTTAGTTTTGGTTACATACTAGTTAGTCATGGTTCTGTACTGCACGTTGCTGGGCATAGGTAAGCAACCAGCAATTGTCCGACAAAGAGAGACCTTGTAAGTCTTTGTGAATTTTATTTTATCCTGTATTGTTTACCAGATGATCTTGTGACCATGACTTATTATCTGGTGATCGTCAAAAGCTTTTGTGAGGACAACTTATTTTTTCCTAAACACAGTATAATTGTTATGCAGTGACCACCAAACGATGTGGCGATTACCAGATGATCTCATCATCACCTCATTATCAGGTACTCACCACATCATCTAATGAGCACCAGATGATGTAGTGATCGCCAGATCCTCTGATGATCATTACTAAATAAGCCACGAATACCAGATGATCTGCTGATCATGAGCAAACAAATTGTGATGAACAAACCATCATGTGCTCATGTAATTAAATGGAATAAATGGGGGGGGGGGGGGGGGGTCAGAATCCAGAGACATAGTAGGCAGACACCAGAGAAACACCGGGGAGATGGCAAGGTTGCGGTGGAAATCTTTACTGAAGAGTTAAATCTCCAATTCGTGCCTTAAAGATGATTGAGGAAACCACTGTTTGGATGTCCCCATAGAAGGCCATTCAACAAAGTAGGTGCATGGCTTGTGGGCTGTTTTTTACTTCTCCACTGAAGACACAAACTGTTGAACATTCAGGTAATTTCTGACAGGTTTTCCTGCATCTGGTGCTGTAGGAACATGACGTCTGAGTAAAGTAAGGGGCTAAAATACATAGGACAACCAGTGTGGAGGAACTTGTACAACAGAGTCCGAGTTTTGACAATGGAGTGTTATTCAGAGTAACCATTCTAGATCTTTAAGATCAGCTGTGAATCTAGAAAAACATTATCCCATTTAACATTATTCTAGCTAGGCCAGTTTCGATACACTGTAGTTTTTTATATTGGATTTGGATAGATTGCTGAGCAGAGAATTACAGTAGTCAAGGTGATTGGCCACAAGATTTATGAAAAGCTAGTATTTGCAGCTTCATGCGTGAATTATTTTCTGATATGTCTAAGACGTATCTGTGAGAAACAGCTCCCACAGACCTTCTTAACATATGACATAATAATAAGGTATCTTAATGTCCCAATACGATCTGCGTGAGATAATGACATCTTGATGCAATGTTTACTCATCATCTGACATACAATAATTAGACTGATACAGCATATACTATATGACATTTGAATCTATTTCTGAGTCACTTTGAGCTAATTTCCTTGATTCATCCATCTTGAAGTTCAGTTTCATACTCAAGCTCGTGGGGATAACTCGACATAGCACAATATGCTAATTGTAACAAAACTGAGGTATTCAACTGCTATTTAAAATATGTGCAGTGTATCAATGTACAAAGTGAAACAAGTTCTAAACGACTGAATTAAATAGTAACTTCATTATCATGATCAATAAATATAAAAGTCCACTGATACATGGAATTTAGGAAAGTGATGAGTGAGTGTTGAGAACTATGAAATAAAGAAACAGAAAATTGAGCATAGGTTTATTTGGTGTACATCTTAGTAGTTTGGGATGGTTCAAGTAAATGAATGCTGTTGATAAGACTGCTGTATGGTCATCTCATTTTGTTGACATAGACGTACTATTACCTAGCATATCTTCCGATATTGTTTCAATTGAAAACTATCTGGCTCGGAAACCAAAAAAGTGTCTTCTGTGTACCTACACAGTACTTCACTCATTACTTTTACTTGCATATATTTTACAACAATTATACGTAAATATATAACATTTTATATTATATCTATTTTATATTTATGGCATAAATATGTGGCAAATAGATACATATTAATATAGTAATTTTAGAAAGCTGGTCTCGGTAAATTCACAGAATTCCTTATCGTTTCTATGTTGGTTTGTTTTTATTGAAAAACAAATCCACTTGTATATATTAGTGCTTACTTGTGTAGCCTTGCTGAAGGCTCAAGTTTCTTTACAGTTAGTTTCTTTATTTATTTGTTGGGGTTTCACTTCACTTTCAACACTGTACAGGTCATATCACGACGGGTAGTTGGAAGGGCAGAGGAAACCAGTACATACCGTTCGCTAGGGTTCTGTACTGTAAACTGCCGACCAACGGCAAGCAACTACCAGCTTTCTTCTTTACAGTTAGGAGAAATTTTCAGTTCAGATAATGGGGTTTCAGTTTCTATAATGTACTCATACATGTACTGACTTTTATAACAGCATACAGCTAAGAGATACAGTTCTATCTCTTAACATGTATGAGTGCTTAATGAATGCCAAATATCTGTGTGCATGTTTGAAAAGATATAATGCAAATTTGGGCCTTAAGCAAAGCTATTACTTGTATTGCATTATCTCAAAGCAGAAGTAGACGAAAAAGCACTCTCAGAGTGCAGACCTCCACTAAGACAGCGGAGTATTCACATATCAGAATTTCAAACAAATGCTGATTTGTTCATCATTTTCAGAGAAATGGCAACCACTAAACCCAAATCATTGAAAATAGAACTGCTGAACCTTTCGATTTTTTTTCCTATCCAGAACATGATCTTTATCTTTCCCAAACTTTAATCTCTTCTTCCCTTTGGTCAGGCCCTGTCCACATAAAAAACCTCCAGAAAGACTTATTTATCAGCTTGCATTAAAGTGTCCACATTACAAATTAAAGGTGGAACAAGTTAATACTTTGTTTATTTTTAGTGACATGTACCCAAGTCATTTGACTTGTGTAGTGGGAACGCATTTGCATGCATATGCAGAAGATGTCTTCTCCAAGTGCTCAAATTCCAAAGGGCTCTCTAAAATGATTTTCTTATTAAACGATATCTTACATATTATGTGATAAATATACTTTCTACCTAAGAGTCTCATTTTGACGTGTTTATGTGTAAACTATATGCATCAATAATATAATATTGTAAATAACTTATTTCATCTATAAATTAGTTCATCACTTTAAGACTGTTAGGAATCACCAACTGTCTTATAGGACCAGCCCAAATAAATAAGATGTTGGGTGGATGTTGTTCTGTGACAGTTGTCTTCAGCAGAGCAAGGATTGGGGTTTTTTTGTGAAAGAGTGATGGGGATTTTAACTGCGAGGGCACTGATTAATCATCTTTCTGTAGAAGGGGAGGGACAGTAATCAAGAAAGGAGAAAAATGACCCGGTAGCCCATTAGAAGAGATCTGTCTTTACACCACGATAAATAAACCTACAAGGCGAGGATTTGCCCCATCCCAAACCCTGTATTACTTGTCCGCCTGTCCGGGGCTTAGCTTAGCCCTGTTCCCAACCCATTAACTCCTTTATGCCCCTCCCACTTTTGCCTCCATGAAAATACACCCCTCCATCATTTGGGGTAACCTTAGAAAAAGTTGCAATCTTAATTAGTAGGCTGATTTAGAGGCTATTTCTATAAATATTTTAAGTCCTTCGATAGATTTAATTAAGCATACATCCTTAAAGATATGTATGTCTCACAGGGATACTCATTAGAATACTCTGTAGATTTTCTGTGCAAAAAATAAGGATCCTCTGATTTTTTTTCGTTCTTTCTGCAAAAAGTCGTCTGCTCAGGTGGCTCCAGACTTTAACACCCCTTCTCCCCAGGGCTCAATATATCAGATCAACCCCATCATTTAACAGATCCTCTGTCGCATTGTGGATTAATTAGGGATTTGCAACTGAGAGAGAAATCTCAGTGATTCTTGACCATAGAATTCCTTACAAGGAGCTAGAACATCTATATTTATGAGGTGACCATCAGTCATGTAAATGATAAAACATAGCCTTGTTGTGGGCTCGACTTGTGTCTCCAGCATAAGTACTAGCATTGTGAAAAATAGGAAAACGTCCCGAATGATATATACAGAAAAAAATATATCACGAATGAAGATAGCAATATTATACGAGTGCGTAGCACGAGTATTATATTGTTAATCTTCATGAGTGATATATTTTTTCTGCATATATCTGATGAGGGGTGTTTTACTTTTATTATCCACCATTTTGTGCGATTTATGGGTCACATAATATGAATAGTTAATGAGAAAACGTGAAACAGACTGTCAAAAAGCATGAGCAATACTGAATATAAAACTTCAATCTTTAACTTGCAATATCTCAGTCATTTCTGCATGGATATTTATACAACATACATGAGCAGAAGCGCTGGAATAACACCTTTCTAATGATATATTATACATATTTTTAAGTTACATACTTTCCGGGATATTGTTGAAAAAATAAAAGTTATCCACACTCAATATTCATAGTACCGGGGCGCCGGTGTATACAAAAAAAATACATTCCTGTCTGTATTTCCCCGTATTTAGGTCAAATTTCGGGGCCTCATGAAGGTGTGGCCAAGGTCAGTTCTGAAGAAGTTCTTCAAACCTTAAATTATTTTACTTCATCCAAAATTTCTCGTGGCACTTTCTGATTGGTTGACCATTGGTCATCGTTTTTGAACCCTCCTTCACTCTGCCATTTTGAAGTTGGAATCACACGAGGCAACACCTATAAAAATTTGTCAAGACTTTGGAAGACTTCAGCAGACTTCTACCAACTTCTATGCAACTAAGTGTCTTTTACTTATTTTATAAACTCATTTTACGTATTTTATTTACATACATTGTTTTTATATATTTCATTTGAGATCCGTGGATTTGTGCACATAAAGTTGGGTGTTGTCATTGCTTCTGTGATATGTATATATTACCACTTCACATGCTGTGAACCGTAACATTGTCTTCCAATCTTGTGTTAATACTGTTTTAATACTATTTGTGATACGGTCTGCATTGACATTCTGTATGCTGTTTACCGTTTCATATTCTTACTACTGAACTTTGTGTAACATTGTTTAAATATTATTGTGTGGTACTGAGCGAAATATTGTGAAAAATGGCAGAGAAAGGCAAAAAACAGTACAATTTACGTTCTGTTTCAAATTCAGTGCAGTTACCTGTGCAAATTCACATGAACAGTGACTCAGAATTTTTGTCAAAATTAGCAAAAAATCAGCAAAATTCAGATGCGGATGAATCAGATATATCTGACTTAGATTGCAGTGCAGTAGTGGAAAGCTCGGGCGATGAACAAAACCCCCACATTAAAAACACACATAGTACTTCCAGTACTTCAAGTACTTTACCTGGGGCTAGTGCGTTATCCGATGTTGCCACTCAGCAGGCAATTAATTTACAGATACTTTCACAGCTTTCCTCCATTAGTGATAGACTTAACACTCTGGAAAAAAAAGGTGCAAAGAAAGATTCGGATCCGAAGAAGAAAAAGTCTTCTACCAAAAACAAAACTACTCCTCAAATGGCCCCGGTCACACTGCCACTCCAACAGCATGCGACTTCCACAATGCCAAATTTACTTGATATCCGGAATGATGCTCTTATCCAGAGGCAGGTGGATCAAAGATTGAAAGATCTCACAAATCCGGATACTACAGGTACAAAAATTAAATCTCTTAGGGGAGGTCCTGTCGAGGTGGTGGTCCCAAATAGGGTTAAATGGCCCCAAGAATTTGTCCTTTCCGGTTTTAAAAAAGAAAGAGTTCAATATGATCAGCTGTCGGTGGTCCAGTGGGTGGCTGGTTATTGTCGCATTCTGAGGGAAGAGCAGAATCCCCAGGTCAAGGAGCATATGGTGGATTACTTGATCGCTCTTATGGAGGATGCCCATGATTTTTCTTGGGATGCGGCAAGGGCCAGCCACGCAGTGCTTCTTTGTAGAATGGAACAGGGTGAGGTCAAAAATTACAGTGAAACTGACAAATTAGATAGAATTAGGCGAGCCAATGCTCAAAGACACGTTTTTTCATCAACCAATGACCCCCAAAACTCACAGAAAAAGACTAAAGGCAAAATCCTCAACTGTTCATACTACAACCAGGGTACATGCGTTCATCAAAGGTCACATGACACTAAAGGTGTCACTTATAGGCACATCTGTGCTTTCTGTTTCCAACAACTAGGTAAAACATTCAATCATTCGGAACAAAATTGCAGAAACAAAAACAAGAAATTGTCAAAAAACGAGTAACGAGTGGTGGGTTCAAATCAGACCCCACCACAACATTTACTGCTAGATTGTTGTACAATTCTTCTTTGCCGGCTGGCAGATCTGAATTTTCTGCAAATAAAGAAACGGCCTTCCAGTGGTTTAAAAATTTCAAAGCTTTTGACACCATAGATAAAAATAAATCTTATGCACAGGCTTTGTTGTGTAATTTGCATCAAAAAACTCAGCAATCTGGCCAAGTTTGCCAAAACCCCAGAACACAGCGTACGCTATATACAACCGTTCTAGATACTCACAATTGCCAGTCTGCAAAAACAACTCGCAATGGTTGTAAACAAGCAAACTCTCAAAACTCACTTAGAAACCAAATGTTACCTAAGAATGGCAAGAAAAATGAAAATTGCCAACAAATTGGAAATAAGGGCAGTGTGACCGAGGCCATAGAGACTAGAAAGCCACTGCAATTAACCAATAGGTTTCAACCCTTGCTGCAAATACCCATGTATGATGATGTTTGCATTTCCCAGCCCATGTTGACTGGCCAGACAAAAAATACTTTGGTGGGAAAAAAAAACAAAAATGGGTTTTTGGACAGGGGTTCTGACAACATCATCCCTACACAAAAGCAGCCAATCCGCAATGGTCCCTCAAAAAATGTTGAAGCAAAAGACTCTTCCATTGATATTACACTTTTGCATCAAAAGTCAAACAAACACTTACTGGAACAAGAAATTGCTTTACATAGGGATTGTCACAGTACAACCACGAATAGTCTCAGCATGCACAAGGCAATTGACAATGATACTCAAACCGGAAACTTAGAGCCTCAATATCAACAGATGACTTTAGAGCCATCTATTAGTTTAACAGATCTTACACCACATGACCACATGTTTCAGCAGTCAGAAATCTATCGAACCAAGGATTTTGGTTTCATTCCCAAATCTTCCCTTAAGTTATACACAGGACCTACAGTTACTTGGAATGAGATTCCACATATTTTCCAAACACATGCCCTAGTGAAAACCAGCAAATTGCCAAATTATATGGGTTGCCGGATACCTGTGAATTCAGGTCTTAATATCCCTAAATGGAGACATTATCTGGCTAATTATTGGGACCAACAACTATGTGATCTATTAGAATATGGCTTTCCCCTCGACTTTGATAGGGAGTGTCCATTAACTTCTGTGGAAGAAAACCATACTTCTGCCAATGATAACACAACTCATGTTTCCAAATTTATAGAAGAGGAACTCCAACATCAGGCCATATTAGGCCCTTTTCATAAGAAACCTATTCATATGCACATATCCCCCTTACTTATACGAGATAAACAAAACTCTACTGCAAAAAGGACCATCATGGACCTGAGTTGGCCCAAGGGCGCCTCTGTAAATAATGGGGTGGCCAAGGATGTATATCTTGGTACTCACTATGAACTTAAATTCCCTTCAGTTGATGTTATAACAAATTCGTTACGAAATCTTGGTCCTTCTGCCCAAATGTTCAAGATTGACATTAGCAGGGCTTTTCGTCATATAAAAGTCGATCCAGGTGATATTGACTTACTAGGCATAAAATTTGGTAATAAATACTTCTTAGATTGTTCTTTGGCATTCGGATTTCGCCATGGTTCTCTGATCTTTCAGCGTTGTACAGATGCCATTCGTTACATTATGGCTGAACATGGTTATCCCCTGTTGTTTAATTATATAGACGACCTAATATATACTGGTTTACCTTCACAAATGGATGCTGCGTTCCATTTTCTCAAGAACTTACTTCTAGAGCTAGGTCTGGACATAAGTCCACAAAAATTAGTACCCCCATCCACCCTAGTTACTTGCTTAGGAATTCTCATAGATTCCATTAATAAAACCATATCAATACCCCCAGACAAATTAGCTGAAATCATGCAGTTATGTGTACAATGGAGTAGTAAAACTTACTGTGGTAAGAGAGATCTACAGTCACTGTTGGGTTCCCTGTTATATGTGTCAAAATGCGTTAAACACTCACGATTCTTCCTTAATAGGATGCTAACATTGTTAAGAGATAATTATGATAAAAATAAAATACTTATCACATCTGAATTTCATAAGGACTTAGCTTGGTTTAACGTTTTCTTATCCCACTACAACGGAGTCACATACTATGAGCAAAATAATTGTCATTCTGAAGTGCACCTAGATGCTTGCCTTTCAGGCCTCGGTGGCAGTTATCAGTCCATGGTCTATGCACTTCCCATACCCAAGGACTTTATGAATTATAACATTGCTCACCTTGAGATTTTAAACATAGTAGTGGCCCTAAAAGTTTGGGCCCAACAATGGGCTAACAAACGTATAAAAATCCATTGCGACAATATGGCAGTGGTGGAGGTATTACGTAATGGCAGGGCCAGAGATAATATCCTGGCTTTGATGGCAAGGAACATATGGTTAATTTGTGCAATGTTTAATATTCACATTACAGTGTTACATATACCAGGTAAGAACAACGTGTTAGCTGACCTGCTTTCCAGATGGCAGTTCTCCACTGAAAATTACAAGGCCTTGCAGAAATTATTGCCTAACCCCATTTGGGTACCTACCCATTTGGACCTTGCATCGTTAAATTATTGTATATAACATACATTTTATTTTGTAGATTCAGTGGGTATTGCAGCCCAGCTTGCCTCATCTGCCTTTGCAAAGCTATTGTCTGGCTTTCGTCCATCCACTTTACACCAATATCGCAGAATGTGGGCGGATTTTATCAGTTTCCAGGCGGCAGCTGGGCTGCCATCCTACCAGGTGAATGTAACACTTCTATTGTCTTTTCTTGAATATTTACATGAAAATAACATTAGTGTTGCTCAATTGCAAAATTATTTGTCAGCCATTAGAGCCATGCACATAACCCATGGCCTTGACACTGCTCCTTTTAAGGATGAGCGGTTGCCTCTATTTCTGAAGGCTATTAGGATTCACAGACCTCTTAACCCTAGGGTACTAGCTCACCTTGATATTCCTCTGCTTGAAAAAATTATCCATCTCTGTGACCATATGCAATTTTCCCAAGTTTTCAAGCCATTATACTTGCTTATGTTTTTCTCCTTTCTTAGAATGTCGAATGTTTTACCACATGCAGTCTCTCAATTCGATTTTACTAGGCATTTAGCCAGAGCAGATATCATTTTCGGAGCCACTGGGGCAGTATTGCTCATCAAATGGTCAAAAACCCTTCAAAATCGAAGAGATGTTGTAACCATTTCACTTCCTGACCTTCAGGGTTCACATTTGTGTCCTGTCTCAGCGCTTAAAGCTATGTTCCACCTCTTTCCAGGATCAGATAATTCCCCAGTATTTGTCCTTCCTAGGAACAGAGGTTTGGTTCCTCTTACGGATTCAGTAGCTCGTAAGCATCTGAAAGATGTGTCGGGGTCACTGGGCTTAAACCCCTCCCTCACATTTCACGACTTCTGTAGGGGTGGGGCTCTTTGGGCTTTTCAAAATGGGGTGCCTTTAGAGCACATTATGCATCATGGCACATGGAAGTCTGATGCCATCTGGACTTATCTTTCCTCTTCTGTCACTGCTGTGTCCCCCGTTGCCTTTGCATTTCAACAGGCTTTACGTCACTAGTCCTACTGGGGTTTGGGTGGTTTTTCCTTCACCCTGTACATTGTTTACGTATTATTCATAACAATTTTACTAAAAATACTTACATTTTAATTGTTAAATGAAGATTAAATACCATCAGCGATTTAGAATACACTGACTTTAGCTTCTGGCCTTCTTGCCTTTCCCGGCCACGTCTGTCAGATTGGGAATTTGACCTCTGTTTGACCTTGAAGGTCTTGCCTGACCTTGCATAACCTTCTGTGTCTTGCATGATCACTGCTCGATTGGCTGGCAGCTTGGGCAGTTTATAGAACCAAAGGACTTTAGATATGTTATTATTTACTACTGACCAAGCTGCTGACCTTTCGGTGACTTTGTCGTGTGATTTTGACCTTCAAGTGTCGAAGGTCGGGATGCCACCTTGGATCTGACCTCGGCTAAAGCTCAAACTCATGTTTCACTTGCTGGGCGGGTTTTTTGGCCAGATAAGGGAATACAACCATTAAAAAATGTACAATGTTTTAAATGATGTGCCTGGTAAAAATCAGGTAGATGTAGAAAACTTAAAATATTAAATTAAATAAAAAATTTTAATCCCACTTTGCTTTTCATTGAAACTTTAACTTCTTGGGAACTGTTCGGGGCCTCATGAAGGTGTGGCCAAGGTCAGTTCTGAAGAAGTTCTTCAAACCTTAAATTATTTTACTTCATCCAAAATTTCTCGTGGCACTTTCTGATTGGTTGACCATTGGTCATCGTTTTTGAACCCTCCTTCACTCTGCCATTTTGAAGTTGGAATCACACGAGGCAACACCTATAAAAATTTGCCCACCCTTCTAACCCTTCCCTGAATTAAATGTAAATATTATGTTCTTTGCTTGTAACGAATTATTGCTTGTAGATTTATATATTTCCAGATTGCTATATATAACATGGTGGTCAAGTGTTAAGCTTCAACGTTGAAGGCTACCAGCTAGTTTTGCTTCTGGACCTTCATCCCTATGGACACAATATATGTGTTTTGCTTCACACGTGGTTGTGCTGTTAAGTGCTGCAATATCTCCAGCCTGCTGTTTTATTACGCCTGTCATCTTCTCATTTTGTGATGCCACCTGTGTGAAGATTAAGAAGTATATTGTTGCTTGTGCCACCAAAAAAATATTATAATGAACTGTCAATTTCGTATATTATCATGATGCCAATATATATCAATTATTTTGTACCAGATTTTATATATTTTATACATGCTGTCATAATGCATACATACAACATTAGTTGGTAGGGGCGGTCTTCAAGCTAAGTTGTGATCATGAGCTAAACTATTGTTAAGCAGAGGCTGCATGGTGCAGTCACTAAGGCAAAATAAAAAATATCATTTAGTGAGGGGATCACAACGACCACCCTTTCCAACAATCAGATAGTAGTGTGTTCTTATTGCCTTTTATCTTTTAAGTCACTGTAATACAGTTTGATGGACCTGTATTCATCTTGACCTACCTTATATTAACACTGCATTGCACATTTGTGCACTTGCAGTTGTCCATTCACTACTGCAATGTGCAATGATATTGCATTTTTCCTCAGTGCTGGCGTTACCCCCTTTTGCTTTACTTGTCAGCCTACACTGCAATGCACAGTGGTGCACTTGCAGTTATTACCAATTTACTGCTACCCACAACAACATTGCAGTCCTCCTTTATCTATCTTATTTTATTTCTTATTTTACAACACTGCAATGCACAGACGTGCACTTGCAGTTACATTTTATATTTTAACTATTAGGGTGGTTTTTCCTTCACCCTGTACATTGTTTACGTATTATTCATAACAATTTTACTAAAAATACTTACATTTTAATTGTTAAATGAAGATTAAATACCATCAGCGATTTAGAATACACTGACTTTAGCTTCTGGCCTTCTTGCCTTTCCCGGCCACGTCTGTCAGATTGGGAATTTGACCTCTGTTTGACCTTGAAGGTCTTGCCTGACCTTGCATAACCTTCTGTGTCTTGCATGATCACTGCTCGATTGGCTGGCAGCTTGGGCAGTTTATAGAACCAAAGGACTTTAGATATGTTATTATTTACTACTGACCAAGCTGCTGACCTTTCGGTGACTTTGTCGTGTGATTTTGACCTTCAAGTGTCGAAGGTCGGGATGCCACCTTGGATCTGACCTCGGCTAAAGCTCAAACTCATGTTTCACTTGCTGGGCGGGTTTTTTGGCCAGATAAGGGAATACAACCATTAAAAAATGTACAATGTTTTAAATGATGTGCCTGGTAAAAATCAGGTAGATGTAGAAAACTTAAAATATTAAATTAAATAAAAAATTTTAATCCCACTTTGCTTTTCATTGAAACTTTAACTTCTTGGGAACTGACGTTGCATGGTGGATAATAAAGAGTGGTTCATGTCTGGTTAGCAGATCATAATATTAAATATTTTAATCTAGTTCATCATCTGGTTCTATGATATTTTGGCAGGTCACGCTTCTCCTTTAAAATTCGACTTTAGTTCTGTTTTGAGAAATATTCTATGGAGTAGAATATATTGTAAGGAATTCTATGGTCAAGAATCACACTGGTCAAGATTTTTCTTCCAGTCTTATTGTGCAAATATGTACTGTTCACATTTGTGGTGGAACTATGGCAGGGAAATATACAAAAGAACTGAAGTGGCATACAATAACTGTTTTAGAAAACTTATGGGATATAAGATTTGTACAAGTGCCTGTAAAATGTTTTTAAATAAAATAGTTTTTCAATTTAGTGTCTCACGAAGGAAATCTTTATTTAAATTTATGAATCGTCTTTGTCTTAGTGTATGCCATTTACAATGCAAAGATAATGTACTGTTCACCTTTTTTATAAAGATTTTTGTCAGAGATTGTTTTAGGTGAGCATTTTAGGTGTTTAGACACTGGTGCATCCTTTGATTCTATTGCTTGTAACTGGGCATTTTTGTAGCCCCAATTTTACATTTTAGCTATATTATTGTATACTAGTTTTTACTTCTTTTGTTACACAGTTTCATATTTACATATGAACCGAGAGTCTGCCATATGCCCCTGCACCAAAGGACTAAGCCCCGATCCTGTCTGCGACCCTTAATTGTGGACAGTCGGTAAAATGGGCGGGAATACTGAATCAGTATCAAAGCCTGGGATTAAGTACAGATTGGCCTCAGGAAGCCTGAGGAGGCCCCAGGACGACCCCAGACAGTCCCCGACTATTCTGCGACTAAGAACCGATTAAGCCAGTTTTCTGGTCGGTTTCAACCACGATCTTGTCGTACACATACCGACTGGGTCCCAGGACGCCTCAGGCCTCCTGGGACTAAGCCCCGACTAACCCCCGATTAAGTCCCGGCATCCTTGGGCGTCCTCAGGCCTCCTCAGTCTTCCCCAGACCAATGTGGCCGATTCTTGTTTTGCAGAAAAGCTGGATTTTCTGGCTATATATATGTAAATTCCACGATCTAATTATTATTACTTTTATAGGAACACAGCAGGATGCCACCTTTTAATGGAAGACAGCTTCAGCAACAACTTAGGGCTATTTTAGTTTTTATTCAGTTACAAATAATGATGTACTTGTTATTTCTACATCGACCACAGCAACCACCACCAGCACCTCCACCACCACCACCAGCCAGCCAGAGACCTAGAAGAAGGCATAACATGTGGGTCAGGCCATGGCCACTGCAGAGAGAGGAGAGGGGGGCTTACCACAACATTATGGCTGTACTGTATGCCACAGACATTCCAGGATTCACCAACTACATGAGGATGACAGAATTCTTTGAAATGATAAAGACCAGGCTGGAACCATGTCTAGCCAGGCAGGCCACCAACTACAGAGCTCCAATCAGTGTTGGGGAAAAGTTAGCCCTCACCATCAGATATCTGGCCACTGGAGAGTCCTACACATCATTATCCTATCAGTTCAGGGTTGGCAGATCCACCATTTCCAAGTTTCTACCAGAGGTCTGCAGTGCCATCCAGGATGAGTTCACCAGAGAGTACCTCAGATGTCCTACTACTCCAGATGAGTGGAAAGAACTGGAAAGGAAATTCAGGATCAGGTGGAATGTTCCACATGCCCTGGGTATCCTTGATGGCAAGCATGTGGCCCTGAAGAAACCCAAGAACACTGGAGCCCTGTACCACAACTACAAGGGATTCTTTTCCATAGTAATGTTGGCCTTGGTAAATGGGCAGTACAAATTCAGATGGGTGGATGCTGGTACAGTTGGATCTTGCTCAGATGCCCAGATATTTAATGCCTGTCAGCTGAAGAGGAGGATTCAGGATGACAGGATAGGCTTCCCTGACCCAGCTCCTTATAACCCAGGGTGGTAGAGATGTCCCCTACTTCATTCTGGCAGATGATGCCTTTGCCCTGAAGACCTGGCTCATGAAACCCTATGGCAGAAGGATGTTCACCAGAGAGGAAAGGATTGCCAACTACAGAAAATCAAGGGGCAGGAAAGTTGTTGAGAAATGCTTTTGGCATCCTGGTCTCAAGATTCAGAGTGATGTTGACTACTATTGAATTACCCCCAGAAACAGTCAGGGATGTGGTCATGACCTGTGTGGTTCTGCACAACATACTGAGAAGCCAGTATCAAGGTCAGCATGGTGGTCAAGAGCCTGGAGATGATGATGATGTGCCTGGTGATTGTCTGTTGATTGGTGGTGCTGCTGGTGGTGGTCCAGACAGAAACCCTGCTAGAGAAGCCAAAAGACAGAGGGATTACCTCAAGGACTATTTCAATAATGGGGAGCAGTAGCCTGGCAAGATAGCATAATATAACTCCTGCTACAGTAACCAGTCCTTTTCAGGACTAATAAGCAGTCCTTTTTAGGACTACCAAATATTCCAAAAACAAATAATCAGCTATGCTTGTTCCAAATAACCCAAACATTACCAAACATAAGTCACCCACCCACCCAACAGACAAACCCAATGCCCGACAGAAGTCACGCAACCAACAAACATAGAAAACCAATGCCCAACATAATTCACCCAACCAACAAACAGACAAACATAAATGCCTTACAAAAGTCACCCAACTAACAAACAGACAAAACCAATGCCCAACATAATTCACCCAACCAACAAACAGACAAACATAAATGCCTTACAAAAGTCACCCAACTAACAAACAGACAAAACCAATGCCCAACATAATTCACCCACCCAACAAACAGACAAACATAAATGCCTTACAGAAGTCACCCAACTAACAAACAGACAAACCCAGTGAACATAATTCTCAAAAACAACACAGAAATGCAAACATAACTTCCTAAATGGAATAAATATTGCATATATTTTGAAAACTACATCCTAATTTTATTTACAGTTGTTTTAACCAATCCCATGGATTTTAAGCTAAAATGGGCTGATTATTGGCAATATTGGGAGTTTATTTATTTAAATTTTTTTTTCTATGTGGCCTTTTTTGTTATGTGTGGTAGCATGGGTTATTTGTTTCATGTTTGGGGTGGTGTAGGTGTTGGACCTTTTTTTGGCTTTGTGATAAGTATTTGTACTGAACTGTTATGTTCTGGGAGGGGAATTGGAATAACTTGCAGCTGAATAATTGTTTTTGGAATATTTGGGCGGCCCTAAAAAGGGCCTGACAGGTCAAAGGCCCGCCCTGACTGGATGGCTACTGAGGAGGCTGCTGCTGTTGAGGCGGTGCTGTAGTGGTGATAGTGAAGAGTTGCGGCTGCTGCTGCTGCTGAGGGTGCTCAATGATCTGTGTAGATGTCCGATCTGGTAGCTGGCTTAATATTCCACTTAAGTTGTGTCTACTGCCCTCGTTCGGTACTGTTAGAACTGATGTAGGGTTGCCAAAGCCAAGTGGGCTGTGTGAGTAGTAGACGTAACTGCTGCTAGCTGCTGCTTGGGTGGAAGTAGACGCCTGTTGAGTCGTTGTTGGCAGTATCCCGACCCTCTGGGACTCCGTGGTAATAGTGGCTGATCTTCTTGGTAGTGGTTGACGTCTATGGTTGCTCTTAATGCTTTCAATGTCTCTAAAAATTCTGCCCTTGAGGTCCTCAAACTCCTCTTGGGTAATCTTTTCAGCCTCTGATGCCACGTAGTCAAAGAAGGGCTGCCTGTCTGACTTCTGCTGCAGGAAACCTGAGATCAATGTCCTCTTCTGGTCAAAGTGCTCGAGTATCTTGGAGTCTGTTGAAACTGGTGTAGATGTGAACATAGGTTCACTCCTACTCTCCCTGAGGACACTGGACTCAAGGTGTTCTGTATCAGTAGTAGATCCACGTGATTCTTCATGCCTGCTGGTGTTGGGACTGGCCTCGAACCCTGAACTTCTGCTGGCCCCCTTTCGTCTGATGTGGGTCTTAAGGAAACCCATCTGCTGGTAGACCCAGGACTGTCTGTCCGTCATTTCCCTTGGGGCTTGGCCAGATTGTAGTTTGGACAGCTTGCCATAACGTGTTCTCTGGGATTCGAACCATCTTCTGACATCAAAGGGCTGGAGCTTCAGTTCTGCAGAGATTTCTGCCCAGAAAGCCTCCTTCTTCTGTCTGTCATGGAAACGTGCATGCTCCTTGTTGTAGAGCTCTGGATGCTCCTTCACAAACTCCACAATTGCAGTTTCTTGGCTGTCAGTGAAAGTTGCACAGACCCTGGCTCTCTTGGCTGCAGAGTAACTCTCTGAATCCTCCTCACACCTCTCTTCTTTTTCACAAGCTTCCTCAGTAACTTCCAAACGCTCCTCAGTCTCTTGTGTACCATCCTCTGTACCCTCCTCCGTCCTTTCTTCCACCTCTCCACCTTCCTTCTCCCTCTCCTCTTGCCTCTCATCCATCTTCTTCTTTCCTCTCTTCCCTCCTTTCTCTTTCTTATTACTCCAGTCAATAGCAAAAAAAAGTAAAATTTGCCTTAAGCTCAAGTATTACATGATATTTAAAAAACTGAAAACCCCTACAAAACAGTGACACACGTCTCTCAGTAGCCAACCAGTCAGTAACAACAAGAATGTGTGCGCAGTCTCTTATATAGTCTCAGACCCCCTCATTGCCTCATTTTAATTTCCGACGTGCGGAAAATAGTCGGCTCTTAATCGGTTCTTAGTCCCAGGCCTCCTGGGGCGTCCTCCGACTGTCGCAGACTAAATTTGTGTTGTCCCAGGTGGCCTGAGGAGGCCGGTTTGGATCGGTTAGGGTCGGCTTCTCTTTGTAGGAGCTTAGTCCCAGACCCAGATTTCTTAGTCCCAGGACACCTGGGACGGTCTGAGGCCTCCTGGGACTAATGAAACCAATTCCCTTTCACACGCATGAAACTTCAAAGATCTGTTATGAGTCGGGGACTGCCAAACAGGCTTCCTGGGACTAAGCTACGGAGGCCTGGGACTAAGGGACGCAGGATGCCTGGGACAACATAGGACTGTGTAAATTTGGGTCTGAGGAGGCCTGAGGAAGCCTGAGACTGGATATTTTGTTGTTGGCAGGAAATGAGAATCGGTTTGGGTCGTGAGAAATATCAAACATGTTTGATTTCTCTCAGGGCCACAACCGACAACTACTGACCCTTACAGGACGTCTGGGACTGAAATATTTGAAACCGACTCCCAAAAACCCTTAATTGGGGAGCTTAGTCGTGTGGTGGAACCCCCACATTAAATAAATAAATAAAACATTATTTTGTTATGTCTTAAAACATTCGAATATTGACATGCAATGATATAAATCAAACATTTTGAAACATCAATACAATTTGACATATTTGAGGCAGAGTATGACCTCTGTGATTTGTCATTTAAGTAGTGATTCAATATTTTTGACTTTGGGCCTGATCCTTGCTGATTATCAGGTCTGACAGTTTTTTTATGAAATCACACAGATCGGGAAGCAAAATTTTGAAGTTCTGCAAGATCAATCAAGATTTCAATATGTTTAATATTTTCTTTAAAATTAATCAAATTTGCTTCCTGACTTCCAAATTCGGTATCAGTCTGGGTGCTTGTGATAACGGTGATACGACAGATAGGATAGGTCATGCACTCCCGACATCATTCCAGATAAAAACATCTACCAGACATGTCATGATGTCTACCTGACAACATGCAGTACCTTTTTATCATGTCTGCATACTTCCTGACATGTCCCAGACTTTCACCTCAAAGTCAGCAAAGTTACCTCCCAGAATAATGAATTGGTATGGGTGTGAATTCCCTGACTTTTCCAACTTTTGGCAGGACATTGTGATATAAAATGTGGAGGTAGACTGAATTCATCACATTGTACTGTGGATTAGCAAGTGGTACTTTATTTTATAAGTTAGGACTTTGCTTTTTACTTATGTTTATTAAGACAAATTTTACGGTTAGAAACGTTTATATTTTGGTTGCATTTGAAGATAAAATGCCACGAACAAAGAAACTAAAGAGAGCTCTTATTGAGGAAGAAAAGAGAAAATTTAATGTAGAGGATACAACTGAAGATCTTAACAGGTTGAAGAAAGAGGAGGAGAATTGGATCCGAGGAGAGGGATACAGTTCAGGAAGGAGGATCCTAGGGACTTTAACAGACAAACGGACTTTAACAGTTTCACACTCCACAGCACTCATAGTCACAGCTCACAACTGAAACTGAAAGAGACAAAAATTCCAGCATTTGTGCTTTACAGTCAAAGATGAGGAGGTCATAGTAGAATTTATAAAGGTACATGATGAACTTTATAATAAGAAACAACCATCAGGATAAAGACAAACTATAGCAAGACATCGCCAGGAATAGAGATCTGCAAATTACAGATGTGAGGACCTGGTTTGAATCACAGTGGATTCGCTGGCTATGTTTGCTGCCTACCTCATTCCCAAAGTAGTCGTTGAGTAGATCTTATTGGTCCTATGCTAGCCTGGATGAATTTTTAATCCCATTTCATGCCTCTCCAGCCAATAGTTTCTCCTCAGGGCCTGGGCCGGGATTCACAAAAGGTCTTAAGCAAAAAAATTGTCATAACTTTAAGAGAAAAGTCTTAACTGTGGTTAAACCCAGCCCAGGATTTACAAAAGGCCTTAAGTCTTAGGCCATTTTTTGCTTAGACCAATCTTAAAGTCATGACTTTTATCTTAGCCAAGATTTCTCTTAAATTGGGATTCACAAAAAGTGCTTAGCAAAGTCTTAGCTGAGACAAAATTTGTGCAAAAAGTCTTAACTATTTTGAATTCAAATTAACAAATTTTAGTAAAACAAAAATATTTTTCATCGATAAATACACCAAATATTCTCTTTAAAATTATAAAACAGATTTGTTACTTCTTTTTTGTAAAATAATGTAAAAATAGTAATATTTGTGTTTCATTGTGAGAAACCATTTTTATGACAATATTTTTACCACAAGAAAGTAAAATGTGGAAATTTATAGGTAATTAAATTATGCAAATTTCTATTACAATCTACAGAAATTACTTTTATAAGAAGTATAGATCATCATAGTATATTTTTTGTTGGCCCTCAGTGGTCTTAAAGTTATGACAAAATCTAAGACAATTTTTTGTCTAAGATCTTTTGTGAATCCCATTTTGTCTAAGCAAAAAAAGGCTTAACTTTATGACAAAATTCTTGCACAGTTAAGACTTTTCTCTTAAAGTTATGACAATTTTTTGTCTAAGACCTTTTGTGAATTCCGGCCCTGGTTCACATGGGTCATCTCCTAGATTCTGCAGCCACAAGTGGCTTCCTCAGGAAATTATATCACCACACATGTGAGAGCTATGTTTGCAGCCACCTCTGGACACTGCTGCATTGTGGTTAGAATAACTCTGAATTGACCAGCATCCCAAATGCATTTTTGACCGTTCTCCTACCTTTCTGTTACCTTTCTGATGTCTTGGAAAAAGGCTATATGAGCCATAGCTTGAAGCCAAATTGTCATCACCGAGGAGGAAGAAGTGCATATTTATAACGGCTTCAAACAGTGGCTTGGGTCTGGGTAGCACTGGGAATCTGTCTTCCAGCTTGTCCCTAAGTTCGAAGTAGCTAT
Source organism: Sabellastarte sp. h YS-2021 (assembly GCA_964017235.1). Classification (NCBI taxonomy): domain Eukaryota; kingdom Metazoa; phylum Annelida; class Polychaeta; order Sabellida; family Sabellidae; genus Sabellastarte; species Sabellastarte sp. h YS-2021. The sequence goes on along the minus strand of OZ024928.1, from coordinate 153,596,113 downwards.
AAATCTGTGTGTTGGAGCAGGAACCACTGCAGATCATACCCAAATAAATGTATAATCTCCATCCGCCAGGGCCAGCAAACACAATGGGGGTGGAATCCTTTGTAACTGAAGTATTCACCCCTCCATTGTGTGATTTCTTGATGGTTACATGATTTTAATCTATGGAACCTGCAGCATGTAGGATATTCCATTTGGTCTTGAAGACTTACTCCAGTTTCTTTAAACCTCTGGATGGTGGGACTGATTTTTACTCCACCTTTAAAAATAAATCAACTAATATTTTTACTTTTACATTTGACATTATTTCCTGAAACTTATGTAGTACATCAATGTTATTGCAAATACATAATGCATCTTATGTTTAATCAGTTTGAAAGTAATACATTTTTATCTTTTTGACCAAAATTTTTTTTCGAGGTCTGTTGCAAAGGTATTTTCTTTAACATCCATCCGTTTTCTGTTGTAAACATGCTCCTCAAAACACTTTCCCTTCTAAAAGCCATATTACTCCTCACAGATTAATCCCATTAATTCGAGGTAATTCACATTTCTTGTATTTAAGATTGCTGTATAAATTTTACAGATGTGTGATAACAAATGTTATGCCTCGGTATGATGATACACAGTATATGTCTTTACTGGCTATCTTTGGAATTGTACAAATAACTGATTTGAGCCCGACAACAATTCCTAAAACACATTTTGAGAAATGTGTGAGGTGGGAACAACATTGGTGTGCTTTTAAGTTTAACTTGGAATTCCATCAAATTTTGGCCTTTAGCTTAACAAATGTGGTGATTCACCTTTGCAATCTCACTACCAGGAATTGAGATCACGTTTTGGGTGAAAACTGGGGGGTCATATTGATTGCTTTCTGAATGTGCAAGAATAGAGTATATATCAACGGGACCCACTATGTCCAAGGGGTATCCACATGGGCAATCCATGAAGTGGCTGACATGAAAACATGCTGGTGATAATACTAAAACGGGAAGCGTAGTAGGCATAACAATATGTTAAGAGTTGTTAATAAAAACATCACCATCAAATATACATATAAGACTTGGCTTGTGCAGGAAATCAAAATGTGGAGGTGGAGAGGACAGTGGCATAAATATAGGTTTCAGTGATGTTGAGAATATCTAAATCATAGGTTGCTCTTATGATAGCAAGTAGGCCACCCTTATTTCTGACTTAGCTTGAATCAACTGAACCTAGTTTTGGGACCTAGATTAAGTGAAACAATTGTACAGAGTAACATCAACAAATATCCCTAAGTGTGCTCACATGCATTCTATTTTCATAGAAGAAAACATGTCGACATTCCTTACCAGTCTGTTAGGGCTGTTGATCGCACAGGTTTGTCTACAAGCATGAAATTTGGCACAGATGTAGATTAGCATATAGTGATTCCATTTTTGAGGGCACCGAACCCAACAGTCATTTGTAATTGCATACTGGTCAGTACAATATGGTCAATGGTCAGTACTGAACTTGGAACAGAGAATGCATTGTACAAATTAGTCTACAGGTATGGTATTGGGTACAGATGTACATTAGGATATTGTGATTCCTTTTTTCAGGTTGCTGAAGCCAACGGTCATTCGTTATGGCATACCTGTCAGTCCATTTTTGACACGGGACAGCACCAAACATAGCACTAAGAAAGGATTGTGCAAATTGGTCTACAGGCATGAAGCTTGGCACAGATGTAGATAAGGATATAGTAATTCCATTTTGTGAGGGTACTAAAGTCAATGGTGATTTTATAAAGGCATACTGGTCAGTATGGCAAGTGGTCAATTTTGGACATGGAATAGAGAAAGGTTTGTGCAAACTGGCCTACATGTATGAAATTTGATGATGATGTAGAGTAAGATATAGTGCTATTATGCTAATATGCTATAAATCATGACAAATTTATGTCTAATGTCTAAACTGGTCTATGTTTGTATCAATTTGTGTTGTACATTGTGTGTCATTAATTTACTGTTTTAAGTGTGTGTGTTGTTCTTTGTTTATTTTAATTGTATTTGTTTATGAACAATAAAATATGAAAAAAAATAGATTAAGATATAGTGCTTATAGTTTTTGAGGTCTCTGAAGCCAATGGTCATTTGAAATGGCATACTGGCCAGTCCATTGTGGACACTGGACAGTACTGAACATGGTGACACAGAGAAGGGATTGCAAATTAGTCTACAGGTATTGTGATCACATTTTTGTAGAGTTCCAAAGGCAGCGGTTATTGTTTACTGTTCCATGAGTACACAGCTGTCTTCATATTCAATACTCCTGCCTCACTAAGCAGACAAGGTATTAGGAACTATACCCCCCTCCCCCCTCCTGGAACACAGTAAATACACCTGGCAGAGCATAGTTTTATTGTACCTACATTAATACAAAGTTACTAAATTACTAAATCACTAAATTACTATGTTTATGTGCAGACCAGATACATGAAAATAAATAAAGTTACAAAAGATGTATCTGTTTGCACGTATAGACCATGGAGGTTACAATTAACATTTAAAGCCACCATAACATAATGCAACTGAAGCATGTAAAGGCAATTAAGACTGCCATAACAAGCACTACAAAAGTAGATAACAGCAGATAGAGGTAACCATAACCCACAGCAGGCCCGAGATTGTGATTCTGTCAAAATAGCCTGAGATGAGGTGAAAGGTCAAATTTCCCACTTATACAGCCAAACCTGCTGTAGTCTAAGAAGACCCAATCTGGATTTGAAGGGTTTCATGAGTTTAAGTTGGAATAAATACACAGCACCCTCGCATAGACAAGAGTAAGATAATTCTGGTAGATATGTAAAATAAACCATAAAATAGCATAATCATTGTAAACATGCAAAAGTGTAAAACTATATTACAATACATTCGGGCACCTCAATAACTTATACTGGGGAAATATTTGCCATTGCCATATAAAACTGACCAGTATGCAATCACAAATGACCATGGGCTTTGGCACCCTCACAAAATTGATTCACTATGTCCTAATATAAATCTATGCCAAATTTTATGCCTGTAGACTAATTTTCACAATCCCCTGTCTCTTCAGTTTATGCCATAATCAATACTGATCAGTGCCATATTGACTCGCCATCATAATTGACAAATGGCTTTGGCGCCCTTACAACATGGATTCACCATGTCCTAGTACATCTGTGCCAAATTTTATGTCTGTAGAACGATTTGTATTCCCTGTCTCTTAAGTTTATTCCATAATCATTAGTGACCAGTTGCCATATTGAACTGACTGGTATGCCATTACAAATGACCAATGGCTTCGGTGGCCTAAAAAAATGGATTCACTATATTCTAATTTCTGCATCCATGCCAGATTTTATGCTTGTAGACCAATCTGTGCGATTCGCCCTTTTTGGTTCCGAAATAGCCTGGACTATACAAAGCTTCACTAAATACCATGCTAATGTAATGAATAAATAAATCTATAACATAAATATAAAGATCCATTGGAAGGAAATTAATCCAGGTCATGTAACTGGATCCAGTTACATGATCAAATCAGTTTTGGTAAAAGTGATCGCTTAATAAAGATTATGATTTAGAATCAAGATTTTCTGATAGGTTAGGAATAGCAAAACACAGTAGGAATAGGATCTACCACTGTGGCCTAGTGGATAACACACTCACTTAGGACCACAGATGAGTTGGATTTGTTCCTAGTTACACGCAGATATAAAGTGGCTCGGATGTCTACATTAAAGGGTGATGTTCTGTCATTAGGTCCTATCCCCAGTGACAGGCATAAGAACCTCAAAATATAATACAAATATAATACAACCAAATGCTGATAGTGCGATGAATGGAACCACAAATCTAGACAGGAAGCTAAACTAGACAAATTCAGGTTAAATATCAGCCCAAAACAAAGCCACAACCTTCCAATATCAGCCCAAAACAAAACCACAACCTTCCAATATCAGCCCAAAACAAAACCACAACCTTCCAATATCAGCCCAAAACAAAACCACAACCTTCCAATATCAGCCAAAAACCAAACCACAAACTTTCAATGTCAGTCAAATTAAAAGCAAGAACCTCATCACAATGGAACCTGTTACCTTCAGCTATACAGAAACAAAGACCAGGCACCAGAGAAACATGCTACAAATTAGGATTAAATCAAAATCTTTCCAGAACTCTTATAGACAGACTCAGGAACAATTACAAATATGACGTATGTTGGTAATTAGACAGAAATTTAGTCAAAATGAAACGCTAAACTATCAACTTAGGCAACACCAGGAACTTCCGTTAACACCTAAAACAAAACCAAGACTCCCACAAAGCGAAATATGTCATCTAACTTAACAGAAACAAAGCCACGTGCTCCAGTTTAATATTATGAAAATTGGATAGCCCAACAAACACATACACACACAAAATAATAATAATTTTCATATTTTAAAACAATCAAGACTATGGATTTTTCTAAAACCCATTTCAAGTAACAATTCATTGTTTCTTTGTTCTGAAAGTGACATTTACACCATTTACGTGGTTTAGCCATCCACTGTTTTAAGGCCTGTTCACACTGTTCTGTGAAGCCGTATCAACAGGTAATTGAAGTTTTTGAAGTTATTGAAGTTTAGTTCACGACATTGGCTTTATTGTTCCATAAATGGACCTCATATGTGAGTGGTCTATGAGTAAAACAAGGCTAAAAGGGGTTTCAGTCTACTAGCGCGAGCGGCAAAGCCATCAGAGACAGCAGTAGTTCACTGAAGCGATCACCCATCCCAGTACTAATGTAGTCCATTGCTGCTTTAGTTCAGTGGAGAGACAGATACTCAGCACACTACACCACAATCCATGATTCCTAGAAGTGCAAGCGTCGCTAAAACTCGTGCTTAATAAAAAAAATTAAGCCGCCACATAAAGCAATATCACCCCCATGTCTTCTCTCCGATGTGTACACTTTAGTTAAGCATGTGAGAGCTCATGGGAGTCTTTTAACATCTCAAAATGTCCAATACATGTTGAAATTGTTGTCCATGTTGTGTCATTTACATCCTATCCAAAAAAGAATTCTGACTTCTTAAACCTAATGGACACTACTAAAATATTATGTATGTTGAACCAGAAGCAAGCACCAGTGAGTAAATTGTTTTGTGCTCGTATGTAGCCTGTGAGGTTACCAATGAAACAGTGTGACCTAGGTTTTAGCAGATTTAACCAAACATGCAGGTGTCTTGTTAACATGAAGTTTTCTTCAATTTATACCACATTTCCTTTAAAATGACAACAGCAAAAACTAGGCAAAGAGATTTTTTTTCAACTTCTGCTAGCTATGTATTGTAAATTTAGCTAAACCAAAAAAAAAACTTGCTCAGAAAAAGTCTTTGGAATAAAGATAAATTTAATTTAATTTTTCATTAAAATTTTGACATTTTTCAGGAATTTTACCTTAAGATTAGACTACGACTGATTACTGTAGTTTCCTGTTTGTGGGAGTGATTCTGTCATCGGTTTAATAAACATTGTTTTACACACAGTGCCCAAAGCCGGACGTGTAGATGAAGAAATACTACTGAGGTTGGGATTACTATTTATTCTATAGTTAACAATACTAAAATACTATTTACATACAAAGTTGGGATGATAAGGCCACCTTAACATGAATTATAAAACGAAGGTAAGGTTACATGAGACGAAGTTAAGGTGGCCTTAGCTGAGGCCCCAGCCCAAGAGAGGTGACCTTAACATAAAGGATTATAGGAGGAGAGTGACCTTAAGGTTGGACCTTAAGGCAGTAAAATATTTGAGGATTTACAAAGGTCACCCTAGCTTGAGAGGGGGCAGCAGCTAATTATATGGCGAGCAATTTACATGTATGATACTGAAATTTACTGGTTGTAGTATAGCAATATATATAAGGGTTGTTAAAGCTATGCAGGTAAGTATACGAGCTACCCCAAATGAAAATGATTACAAAAGCTGATGGTAATAAAATTTAACAACCAGTAAGAGTAAATGGAGGGTATGGTGACCTCTGAAGGTCAGATGGTAGTTACACAATATCATAAGAATAAAACAAAGCCAACAGCAAGTGAATATGATAACATAAGTGAGCTGCTGGTAATTGAGACTTAATAAGAAGTAAATGAAGTGCAGGTTGTCGTGACCTCTGAAGGTCAGATAGTGGTTAAAAGAGATAAATTACTAAAAAGTTACACATAAAAGACTGATAATGTATAAATAAGACATGAATAAAACACAGATAGTATAGGCCAAAGGTCAAAGTGTCAACTGAGGGGTTCTAACCCGCCTAGCTCAATTATAGACACCTTACGTAGCTAGCGCAATGCAGCCACCCTAAAGCTAAATAAAAAACTAACAACCCTTGGGGCAGAGTGACAACCCCAGTTGCAAAAGTTGTGATGTTAGTATATGCTTTATTACATGGTTAATAACGTTAATATGCAAGAAAGTTATTTAAGTTATGATATATAAAATTACATGTGATAGCAATGAGATATTTTGAACAAGCGTTAAGCATAAAATACTAATATACTAAAATATATTATAGTCCAGTTCTTGTGTATATAAGCTAGTTCCCTGATCAGAGTGAAGCCTCCAGTGGCAAACAACAACCTGATGCGAGATGGTGTGATCACACTTGTGAGCACTAAACATAACACTTCATGACCACACAGGGTGGTCCAAATGATAACAGTAAATAACTTCTGAAGCCAATTGACATCCTATACATAACTTCAGATAACTTCTTTATATAACTGCTGTGATGCTTCCTGATGATATTTAAACACGAGATATAACAAGATGCTGTTGACTGGTTGAAGTTGAGATCTCATACATGTAGCAAGTACATAGCCAGCAAGAGAGGAAGACTGTTCACAGACTTAAACATTCCAGGTGACACCCAAAGCCATGATGAGGATGCATACACTGTGTGATCCTCCAATCGTGATCCTCTCATGTGATCTACAACTACAAAACTTAAGTTGTAATAACAATTAAGGTATTTAGGGTGGGTTAGGGGGGAAATTGTTCTTTTATAAAACGTGTTGCATCTTTGGTTTCAAAATTTAAAATGAATATGGCTACTTTTGGCGGGAGGTTAAGGTTCAGAATCTGGGTTAACCAATTACATAACTATGTCAGTTCACAAACAAGAAAAACCTTTAGTAGCACTGAATACGGTAGCACCCTACTTGCTACCCTAGCATAAATACCTGGACAAAAGTCACTTTTGTTTGTGACAGTTTTAGAATCATTAATTCATACATTTGCTATAACTATCCAATAAAATGCACCCATAGTGTCACAGGGTTTAAGTTAACCGCCCTCTTTTGAGACAGTTGTGATGTGACTTCTCTAATACCCCATTCACACTACAGGCAGTATCACTCGTGGAAACCTGCATTTGGGGAAATGTCCCTGTCCTTGGATTACCGTCTGACGTCCATATGCGACCTTGCGATTCAGTGGCAAACCATCCATTACCTTAGGCGTCCTACCGAAGTTTTGAAATATTTGAAATTTCTACCTCTGATTTTGGTGCCATGAGCATATACAGACAATTTCGTACATGCACCTATGAATTTCTTTCTACAGTAACCGAAGGTGTGGTCCATGGTGTACATAAGGTTGTGATTCGGTCATCTTTCAATGTAATTCGGTGACTTAAGGTGACCAACGCTTGTAGTACTGTGATTCTGCTGTTATTGAAGGTGAAAATACTATGTCCAATCAGTGGCCGCCTGGCTGTAGTGTGAACAACTCGGATGAAATGGGACGACCTTGGGGCGCTTCCGCCACTGAGAAAAACTTCTAACTGTGGGATGACTGCTTGTAGTGTGAAAGGGGGCATGACATTATTCCTTTCAAATATTCTGAATTTAAACATCTATAAAACCTTGTTATTACTTGGCTTGTTTACACTTATTATGCAGTGTGCAAAAAATGTAGCTGGTGAAACAATATAACCAACGCACTGTTCAGCGAATTGAAAAGAATGAAGTTTTAAAAAAATGTATGTAATTTTTACTTGAACTCTTAGCTCTTAAGAAAAAGTGATGAGCAATCGTTTTCTCTTGACAGATTATTTCCTGTGAAGCTTCATGACTTTCCAATATACTGATTAAATCTGATGTATAGGTGAAGTCTTTTAATTTAACATTTAATTTCAAGTCACAAAGTTATTTTTTTTTTAATTTTAGGAAAATGAAATGTCATCTGTATGTATGAACGTCAGAACATTCAAGACTTAAACTTAGAGTAATTTATATGTTGAATATTGTTGTAAAAACTAGATTACATGAAACAACAATAAGTTCTTTCTATTCGATTTTAATAAATTTATCAGTATGGAATATAATTACCTAAGGAAATATTACAGGAATTACAGAATGAAATCTGAAAGTAAATTTTTAAACAAAAAATAAAAAGATTTCAAAGTAAGAGATTAAATTTATTGGTGTTTATAATTTATATGTGTCAGGATCTTGTTAATTATTGTAGGCGAGAACTCAGAAATCTAATATAACCCTGTGCGCCACTTAAATTAATTAAATGTGTATATTCTAAAGAGTTTGATGAGATTTAGTCACAGTGGGCAATGTGTTAATTATAGCCCACGCCCATCCCTGGAGAAAATAACACATAAGCAAAGGTGTAGATTTGCGTTGACTTGTGCTTTATACTTTTTGTGAGGTTTTGTAAAAAAAATTTAATTGAACCGAAATCTAAATTTGTATACCATTAAAAGCTATGAAAAAGAACAGTAACATCAAAGAAACCCCCAAACATGAATTTACTGGACCAGTTGCTCTGAATTTGAAAAGATAGGCGATCACAGAACAATTTCATGAATAAGAAACTGGGCATTGCAAAAAAAAAAACGTTTAATAAAATAAGAAAAATGAAAATAAGGTTGAGCCTCTAGAAATTTAAAAAGCTGAGTAACAATAGAACATTGTCCTTTTTCTAAACAAGGGCCAACAGTGGTTCGTTTTTGGCATGTAATAAAAATCATAAGAATCAAATAGTTATATTTACCACCTCAAAGAAGATTATGTTATTGACATGGTTTGCTTATTTGGCTGTTTGCAAAACAACTTGGAAAGATAAGAACAGATTTTGTTAAAATTTCCATAAAACGTTGAAAATGTCACAAGGGACAGATGATAAGATTTTGGTGGGTGATCATCCAGATCCAGACCATCGTCTTGGCATATGAAAAATATTTTTTATTCTTGCACTCATGAGCAATATTGGAGGAGTTGTTGGGCCATAGGGGATATATGCATTCTGTGAGTGCTGTTGTTAAGAATGTTTACATGTGAAAAATAAACTCATTTCTTTGTTTATCTACTTAAGATATCAACAATTTGTTTATATATATATATATGTATTCAGAATTATATCATCATATTTACTGAAGGTGAATGTTGAGGAATTGTTTTCAACCTAAGCTGTTTACGTCTAGCCTTATATGTAAAAGCTACCAACCTTTGTTAGATTAATTATAGTATATCTTAGTAGGACAATAGTAACCTATTTTAGTGATTGTGCTATTGTTTTATGTTTTTTTTTCTGACAAAAACATTTTTAAACCTTCCATATGTCAATTCCATGAAATTTTCCTGTATCTGTAAAGGCTGCTCTTAGATTGTAAAGGTCAGGGGGAAATAGGGGTGATTTGGAGGGCAAAGTGAATGAAATATCCGGTCTATGCCAGTCCAATAAGGAAACCAGCACTTCAGAAAGCCCAAATGGAGACGTGTTCCCTACAGAGAGTCAAGGCATTCATTGGGGACCATTATTAACACCATCGGATTCATTACTGCTTCAAAATGACATAAATCAAATGCTCACTATTTTAATAAAGCTACTAATAAGCTCCTGGGTACCGCCTTTTACAATAGGACACACTGGCAGAGAAACTGCAATTACTTTTGTGGGCTGAATATCCCCAATCTTGATGAATTTCATCAACAGTCAATTCAAAGGTCATTCCTGGCCGTAATGGAATATTTCCTATTTATTTCTTGTCATCAGAATTTCAGGAAGTTTGTCATTTAATTTGATGCATTCACATAAAGCCGTGACAGTGAAACTTTGCCAGACAAATTAAAACTGTATTAATGATATTATTGTTTTTAGCCCTTCTGAAAAAAGTTATGAGTTCATAGTTTTTATACTTCATTAGTCGACTTTTATTACAAGTAAAGTTGATTAGTTTTCTACCCTTGATTTCTGACCAAGACTTTGCCTTGTCATTGTATATCATCTCAGTGTAAACTTTTTTCATGATAAGTTGATTTAGAAACACTAGGATACAGATTTATGGCAAATTGGCATATTGTTAATAAGTCGCCACAATTTCTTTTAATTTCAATTTTTAATAAGGATCTTTTGTTGTCTACATCAGAATAAAAGTAGTACACCCACTGGATATTTAGCTGTGTTCATATTTAAGCTGAAACTTTATTTCTCGTTGTAGAAGAGTTTGAGAAATTAACTCTAAAAATCAGACTTATATGTCTTTAAAAGTGTAAATATCTTCTGAAATGTGCAGTTAATGAATCGAATCAGAAAACATTACGTTTGGATTATTTGGGTTTAAAGTTATTTTTAGCACATTTTAGAAATGATGATCAGTTTATGGGTCAAATTTTGGTGAAATTTAAACTTTGAACCTCAATACCACAAACATTATTTACATATTTTAGGTTTAATAGCTTTTATAGTTTTAATAGATCAGATAACATCCTTTTATCACTGTACCAAATATGAATTCTCTGGTATTTAGGCAAATATTAAATATACTACTACTGTTTCTGTCTCTAATAGATGAAAACCCTGGAAAATCTGTGTGGTATATCATGACGAGTAGTTTTAAGGGCAGAGGACACCAGTACACACCGGTTGCTCAAGATTCTGCACCGCAGACACCCTCAGAAATAAATTGCAACCAAAATGAATCATTTCCTAGGCTTTTGTGTTTCAATATCTTTCCAATATGTTTCAAGTACATTTTATTTACCTCCGGCAAACAGACCTTTTTTTTTTCTTTTTTTTTTCTTTTTTTTTTTTTTTGGGGGGGGGGGGGGGGGTGTTGATTTGTTTATTTGCCTGTCTGCAAAAATCTCCAAAAAGTTAAGGATATATTTTGAAGAAAGCTTCAGGAAATAATGGCAATCAAACAGATCATTCAAATTTGGTGGTGATTCCGAATCAGTCTGAATCTAGGAGTTTTTTGGGGGATTGATTTTTTTATTATTATGAGATAGGGCCATTTTAAGCATATGTGCATATACCTCCATATATAATCATCAGATTGCTGGGCAGTAAAATAGAAGACCCTACCGAAATAGTGCATATAATACACTTACGTCTGGCCCAGACTCTTGCAAAATTAGAGATACTTTCCAGAACAGGAAAAAATAAGGATTAGAAACGAGCTACTTGGTGAAGTTTTGGGTTCCTTGAGTGCTATTCTAGTTTTTACATGCATGATTTCAACTAATTTAGTTCAAATTCCATACCTCTGTCAATGAACAGATGGCCTCAGAATATGTCTGGTAGAACTAGACAGACCAAAATGGAGCAACAAGTAGCCGTCCATGTTTTCACTTTAATTTTAAGTTAGGACATCCTACTGGGTCTTAATGCTTTATTGTGACAGAATGTATCACTGTGCGGTAAAAAGGGCCTTTGTAAAAGACACATAATCATAACCAACCAAGGAAATGGGCAAATATGACCTTGTTGGGCCAAAAACAGCCTGGGTTTGAGTTTAAGCCGTAATGTTTCACTCAGTGTAAAGCATTCAAACTAGATCTGAATCCATCAGCTGGTTAATGCTTTGGTCAGCAGTCACTTGTGCGTGCTAATGCAATCCTTTACTCTATCATATAACAAAGACAAACATTCATTTGTGTTACATATACATCATTCCATATTTTCAAACACACATTTTACCTCTGTCTTATAATGTCAGATTATATCACTGTTGCAATGTAACTGCCATTTCAACCAGTCTAAGCAAAGCTAGTCAGTGACCATTTCCAAGTTCATATAATAGAAACTCTTTTAATTAATTAGCTGAATATGCAATAGCTGGAGTTTGTCATTAAAAATTTTACACATTGAATTGTTAAATATCGAGGTTGCCTTCAAGGTTTGGGGTCAAGTTGGAGGCAATAAACATGTCAAACTAAAATGTGATAACATGGTTGTTGTGGAGGTTTTGCACTCTGACAAAGCTAGAGTTACTTTCCTAGCCTCCTGTAGCAGAAATGAATGGCTAATTACTGCAACATTTAACATTTATTTGAAAACTATTTATATCCCTGGAAATGTAACAATATTACAGATCTCCTTTCCAGATATGTAATAAGCCAATGTCCCCTGCATCAAGATGAATCTAATCTAATCTAATCTACTGCTTTGCAAGCACAATATCTTCCCCACAAAGGGGAACTCAATGTGCTAATTAAACAAAATCATTATCATAGGGAGAGTCCAGGGGCATTCAAGGTCAGTAATCCAGGATTGGGGGTGTGACCAGGAGGGAAGAAGACTAAGTTGGGAAACTAGAGCTGAGGAGTTGGGTTTTGCGGTGCTTCCTAAAAGATGCAACAAAGGGACTGTTTCTTACATGAAAGGTGAAAGAGTCCCAAAGGACTGGGACATAATGACTGAAGGAATCAGAAAAATGTTTGCTTGATTTGTGAACTCTACGATCGAAAGTGGGGGTTTGAAGGAACTTGAGTTTGGGGGTACTTCGCCTTGTATTTCTGGAAGAGGTATAAGGGTGGATTAATTCTCTTAGGTAAACTGGTTGACATTGGTTGAGAATTTTGTATGTAATAAAGCCAATTTTAAATTGTACCCTGTATCTGACTGGTGGCCAATGGAGTTTTTTTTTTCTTGAGGGGTAAGGTTTGATTCTGATTTTTCCCTGTCAAAAACATGTTCAGAATGTCTGCAAAAGTTGTTTTTTTCAACTTCGTGACATTAGACATTTCAAGCGTTTCTTAGTCATGATGGTTCTATGCTTGTGGTAAATGCTCTTGTTAGTAGTAGGTTGGATTATTGAAATCCACTTTTTAAGAGTCTCTCTAAGTTCAATCTTCTTAACTTACAGTGCATCCAAAATAGTGCAGTTAGATTCGTTAAAGCAGGTAAAAGTGCTATAAAGAGGAATGAGTGTACACAGAAGTTGATTCACTAGTTTAACTCCTGTGCTTACAAAATTCTGTTGGCTTCCTGTTGAACATTGCTCATTCATTCCCAAATATTTGCTCCATATATCCATTCCTACAGCAGTTCTTACAGTCAGAGTGGTGGTAATATCATTCCCGTTCCAAAGTTCCGATCCTCTGTCCATAAATCTGTCAAGCAGTTTGGTTATAGTTTTTATTTTGATGCCTCCACTGTTTAAAATGCTCCTCCTGGTGAGATTTATGTGCCCCCCTCTCTAGCCTCTTTCATAAAGCAGCTCAAAACCTACCTGTACACCAAGGCATACCCACCTTAGTCTTACTCACCATCTGGCAGTCTCTGTGGTGCTTGGCCTTTTATCTGTCCCTGGATACTGGAATTGGTCGACTGTTATGATTTTGTTGTGCCTTAGAGTCCCCTTTGAATGGGGGAGATCAAGTGCTATAAAAGTCAAATTAGAATTAATTACTATTAGCCAGAATTGCTTACTTTCTAATTAAATGAACGGTGGAGAAGACATGAACTCAGGGCCTGGAGGCACTGGATCAAACCTTGGCTGACAAGGTAGCTGGACTATGGCCACTATGATAGACTCATAGGGCAGCAGGGGTATGAAGATATGGCTGGTCCAGTAATTTTGTCAGATTGGACCCTGCAATGTTTCAAGAAGTTCCACAGATAGTGGGCAAAAGAACTGAAAAGTTTAACACCTCGTACCGCAAATCCATCACTTCTGATTGCAGACTGACAATCACACTTTGTTTCCTGGCTACTGGTGAGAGATATGGAAGTATTGTGTATGGTTCCATGTGGTGCACAACACCATTTCCTTGATTGTGTGTCAGTGCTGTAATGTCATTTTTGATGAAGACTCCAATGCACCTGTGGCCTCCCAATGGAGTTATGCATTGCCCGAGGACAAGTGACCAATGAAAAACAGTAGCTGCAGAATTTTAAGCAAGATGGAACTTTTACCACACCCTGGTGCCAATACATGGCAGGCATGTGGTCATAAGATGTCCCAAGAATGGCGGGTAAAAGTGCTTTATAGAGGAATGAGTGTACACTTACAATGCAGAACAACATGTGTTCTTTAGAACAGTCACCTGACTTCTTAGAGGTCACCGTCAAACATCGCCACTGTGTGGCCTGGGATTACTGTCAGCTTTTTCCGAACAAGCAAGCACATGGCATAAGATCTGCCATTAGATATCTACAAAAGCTTTAGATTTTCCAAACAAAGACATATTTGTCTGCGAAAAAAAGTCATTTCTGCCTGGATGACCTGTTTCACTTGATTTTCTCTTCCAAGCAACTTGAGAAGCTTAGGTATGGGCTACATTTTTCTCCATACCCATCTTTACTCAATTGTTGCACCAGCTTTTTAAAAAGCTCTGCAACTGATGAAGTGTTAAAAATTTTAATCCTAATGGACCTTTCTCTGATTCACAAAAATGGATTTTAAACAAAATAGATGCGATGGATACTAGAATTACAAATGTTGAAGCTAAAACAACTACTGTGGATAGTACATTAAATGACTAACAGACTAAAGTCAATGGTGTTATACAAAAAATTGACAATATGTGTGAAACAGTTAACTAGTTGGATAAATTTAGCAAAGAAAGGCAGCTCAGATTGATTAACTATGCTGAATCAAAGACTGAAAATTATTTGGCACTGGTCCATGACATAATTATGGACAAGTTTCATATGGATATTGAGATATGTTTCAGCATATCGGGTATCAGGCATCCATGTGCTTAATCTCTGAAACTCGTGGATTCTAAGGCACACCATCCAAATCATAATGCATAACTCATATAGAGTGGGTAAAGCAAGTGTTGGGAAAAAGACTGCTAGGCTTCCAGATAAATTGGAAATTTTCAAGAGAAAGGGGGAAGCATTGAAACATGGATCCTATTATATAGTGGATGATTTAACAAAGATTTAGCAAAGATGAAAATACAATTAATCTATTAAACAACACTGTCAATCGAATAATTTCAATTGAACATGCCCAACTAGATGTAAATACTGACTATAACTTAATTATAGAGATTCTGACTACCACATTGGAAAGGCAGTGCTTAAAAACAAACCACAAAAAGAATAAACATATAAGCCTAAATCCTGGTGGAATGCAACCTTACAAGGGGTTGGGAAAAATGTGGTTTGAGAGGAGAAATCATTCAGTCATGTCAGGTACTGAGGCCGCAGAGACATAAAGCCTATAAGATGGCATTGAAGCACTTTGATAGAATTTACATGAGGGCTAAACAACAACATCAGCAAACAGAGGCTGCCAAAATATCTGAACTTCAAACTGGTAATCCTCAGGAATTCTGGAGGAAGCTAAAAATACTGGGATCACAAGTTAAAACAAAACCATTTGCTAATGGTGTGCGATGTAATGATGGTAATATAGTCACTGATAGCATAATGATCCGTAAAGAAATGAGTGAGTCGTTTGATTCTCTGTTTACTCCATAGGCCCAAGATAATGACTTTGATGAAACTTTTTATGAAGACATTGTTAGAAACAAGGAAGAGATGGAAACCGCAAATGCTTCACTTTTACATACAGATTTTACACTGGATAAACTTATAAGTGTTATAAAGTCAATTAAATGTGGCAAGTCAGTGGGACATGACAGTATACCAAGTAAAATTTTATAATTGACAATTTTGCATGACATGCTACTTAAATTTTTCAACAAATGCTTTAAAGCAGGTGTGTGTTATACCAGATGAATGGTCCAAATCTCTTATAACTCCACTACAAAAGGGAAGAAACAAGGACTCAACCATTTTGCGCAACTACAGAGGAGTTATTATCTTACCACATATTTACAAAATCTTCACACGACTGCTGAATAACAGACACAGTTATCATCTTTAATCTACTCATTTACCTGCAGATGAGAAAATGGATTTAGGAAAAGCCATACCTGTACGGATCATATTTTACATTGACATAAGTTATTAGGAACAGAAAAGTATTAAATAAGGGCAAATTTTGTTGTTTTATTGATATAACAAAGGCCTTGGACACTGTTGATAGAAACTGTTTGCTGCATCAATGTTTAAAATTTGGAATATGTGGTAACTTATATTAGTCTTTAGTAGCAATTTACAATAAAACCATCTGTTCAGTAGTAATAGATAACAAATGTGGATCGTCGTTCAACACCAAAGCAGGGGTTAAATAAGGATATATTCTGTTACCATTGTTATTTTCACTGTACATTAATGAACTTAGTTCTACAATTAACCAACTGGGGCTACGAGTATCATTTGGAGATGAAAAGCTCTCCATCCTTCCTTATGCTGATCACATTGTATTACTGGCCCCGACAGAAGAAAATTTTTGGACCTGCATTTGGGAGCAGGTGAGTTCATTCCTCTTGGAGTGCTACCTTAACAAAAAAATTAGTAATTTTCTGTGTACTAGTTCTGTGGCCTCTGATTGGTCATATGTGGCCTCCCTGCATTTACAGGCTGAAATCTCTGCCACTTCGACCTTGGCAGAGCAAGGGGTCACATTGAAAAAATATTTACACCTGAATTTTATTGTTAGGGTTTTTACTTTTTATGTTTAACTAGTATCTGTACACTGTACATTGCTGTACTTTGCTGTACTGGTAGTTAGTCTGTTCACTGGGATGGCAGTAGTTTCTAAACAGTACAACCTGCGCTTATCAAAGACGGATCCGGTCCATGTACCTGTCCAGCTCCAGTTTTCGGATGATTCGCAGTTCATCTCACAGTTTTTGAAGCAACAGGAACATTCAGTGCAAGTATACAATTGTAAATTGTAGTGATCTTGTACAACCGGATGGTGAAACAAATAATGTTACAGACAAAAATGTTTCAAATTCTGATTCTGTTGCTTCTGATAAATCAAACACAAGTACTGGTGTATCACAAGACACCATTAATGCACAGATTCTTGCACCACTGCAAAGTATTGGCCAACGTTTGACAAAAATCGAGAGTACTCAGTGTAAAAAGAGTACTGATTCTGCAAAGATCAAAAGACTTCAAAAAAGCCAAAACATAAAACCCTGGTCACACTGCTACAGGTACAAGAGAAATTGCTGGCAAAGGCTTCAAAATCAGATCCGATATCTTGTCAAATGTCACAGGATATTTCTACTGTTTGCAATTCAATTTCAACTCCGGTTCTTACTAGGGTACAAGACTTGGGTTTGAATCAATGCAATGGTCAGTTATTGGCTTCCCAAAACCCACTGGTTCAGAGCACTACTCTCCTACATCTTAGGTAAGATGTTTACATCCAAAATCAAGTTGAAAAGCGATAAAAGGAACTGGCAGATTCTGTCAAAACAGGTAATTGTAAACAAGAATCACTGAGAGGTGGTCCTGTAGAAGTCATAGTACCCAACAGAGTAAAATGGCCTCACGAGTATGTTCTTTCTGGTTCTCAGAAAGAAAGAATTTCATATGATCAGTTATCTGTTACCCAATGGATGGCTGGTTTCTGCTGCATCATGAAGGAAGAACAAAATTTTCAAAATCAAAAATTCATGCTATTCGACTATCTGCTTTCACTTTTAGATGATGCAAATAATTTTTCTTGTGATGCGACAAAAGCCAGCCATGCTGTGCTCTTATGTAGGATGGAGCAAGGGGAAGTCGTCAGTTATGAAGAAAATGAAAAAAAATTGATGGCATTAGGAGGGCTAATGCACAGAGACACACTCCACAAAGTCAGTAAAGTACTCAACCTTTGAATAATGCCAAAAAAAATGTCAATAAAATTACCAAGTCCATGCCTTGCCAGTATTTTAATCAAGGTTGCGTCCATCAGAAGTCACATGAGACCAAAGCTACATGAGATCCAAGGTACTATGTGTTATATAAACACATTTGTGCTGCTTGTTTTGCTACTCATGGTAAGACCTTCCCACATCCGGAAATAGATTGTAGAAATAAGCTTAGGAAGGGTGAAAAAAACTAGTAGGTTTGGACATGCGTCATCGGACGCATGCCCAGTCAGTGCAAGTAGATGACATCTCTTCCAGAATTTTTTATAATACAAATGTTCAAGAAAACCAGAAATACCTCTGTCAAAAAGTACAGCCATTTCATGGTTTCGCAAAACCAAAGCATTTCAACACATTGTTCCTAACCTCTCTTATGTTCAGGTTCTTGTAAATGGTTCAAATCTAACTTCTAGAGTATCCTTGGACAAACCATATCAACACATGGTTCCTCCACTTTTGCACAAAGGTCAAGAGAAAAGGTTTGAATCTTGACCTTAAGACTTCTGACAAGCTTAGTGGGGCTTGCAATTTCTTTGATGACAAAAGCACTTATGTTCATTGTCATGTACATATAATAAAAGAATTTCTCCTGGCAAGAGTTCAGTGACCGATTGTGGCAGTGTGGCCAGTGGTTCAGCCACAATGAATATTGTAACAAAACAAGGCATTCCAACCTCCAATAGGTTTTCAGCACTTATAGAGATTCTTCAAGAGGACAATTTTGCATCCTCTCAGGATGATTTGTCATCCTACTCTGGTAATTCACATGATAATTGTAACACAACTTCCAGAATTACTGTCAGTGTTACTGGCGAGTGGGCAAGGGTACCTTTTACTACCTCTAGCGAACATTGTTGTGTAGAATTGCTTGAGTGTCAGCCTTCGCTTATTAGCAAGACACATAATGATGATAGCTTAAGTAAATTCTCTTTGAAAGGGAATAAAAACAAAACTGGGTTTTTTGGAACAGGGATCTAAACACAGTCTTGCGTTACCACTTTGTTATGACTTGGCAAACAGGATGCAGCAGCAGCAGGCATCCACTGATAACATAAACATTCCATTTGATTATCAGTTAGAAAATAACTACCTTCATAGCAAATTGTAGACTTAATACAATATGGCTTTCCATTGGATTTTGACAGAACTTGTCAACTTCAGTCAACAGAGATTAATCATACCTAATGTGGGTGTTCCACCACACGACTAAGGCTCCCGATTAAGGGTTTTGGGGGGTCGGTTTGAAATATTTGCTTAGTCCCAGGCTTCCTGTAAGGATCGGTTGTGGTCGGTTGAGGCCGTGTGAAAAATCAAACATGTTTGATATTTCACACGACTACAACCGATTCCTATTTCCCGCCGTCAACAAAATGTCCAGTCCCAGGCGTCCTCAGGCCTCCTCAGACCCAAATTTACAGAGTCGGTTGTTGTCCCAGGCGTCCTGCGACCCTTAGTCCCAGACCTCCGTAGCTTAGTCCCAGGCGGCCGGTTCTTAATCCCAGACTCAAATATGATGCGTATGAATTTCATGCGTCTGAAAGTGAGTCGGTTTCATTAGTGCCCGGAAGCCTCAGACCGTCTGCGGTGTCCTGCGACCCAAAAATCAAGGTCTGGGACTAAGAACCGACTAAGGGTAACCGACCCTAACCGATCCAAACCGGCCTCCCCAGGACGCCTGGGACCACGCATTTTCAGTCTGCGGCGTCCTGAGGACGCCCCAGGGGACCTGGGACTAACAACCGATTAAGAACCGACTGTTTTCCGCGCGTTGGAAATTAAAACGAGGCAATGAGCAGGTCTGGGACTATATAAGCGACCGCGCACACTTTGTCATTGTTACTGACTGTTTGGCTACTGAGAGACGTGTGTCACTGATTTGTAGGGGTTTTCAATTTTTATTTTACATTTTATATACTTGAGCTTAAGGCAAATTTCACAATTAGGAGACACATTTTACTATTTTTTTATTATTTTGTCGACTGGATCATGAGAAAAGAGAAAGGAGGGAAGAGAGGAAGGAAAAAGATGGATGAGAGGGAGAAGGAAAGTCAAGTAGAGGAGAGGAGTGAAGTTATTACAGAAGAAGGAAGTGAGAGGAGAGAGGAGGAGGAGATTCAGGAAGATCCAGCTATTGGGGAAGCTGTGGCAGAAGAAGAAGAGAGGTGTGAGGAAGATCCGGAGTGCCATTCTTCAGCCAAGAGAGCCAGGGTGTGTGCCACTTTTACAGACAGTGATGAAGTTTCCATTGTAGAATTCGTCAAGCTGCACCCTGAACTGTATGACAAGGAACATTCACGTTTCCACGACAGGAACAGAAGAGAGGCTCTCTGGGCAGAAATATCTGCAGAACTTAAGCTCCAGCCCTTTGATGTGAGAAGGTGGTTTGAGTCCCAGCGAACCCGTTATGGAAAGCTGTCTAAGCTCCAATCTGGCCAAGCCCCGAGGGAGATGACCAAGAGACAGTCCTGGGTCTACCAACAGATGGGTTTTCTTAAAACCCACATCAGAAAAAAGGGGGCCAATAGAAGTTCAGGTTTTGAGGCCAGTCCAAATACCAGCAAGCAGGATGAATCACATGGGTCAACTACTGACACAGAACACCTCGAGTCCAGTGTCCTGAGGGAGAGGAGTCAGTCCATCATTACATCAACACCCGTTTCAACTACAGACTCCAAGATTCTCGAACACTTTGAGCAGATGAGGACACTTATCTCAGGTTTTCTGCATCAGAAGTCAGACAGGCAGCCCTTCTTTGACTACGTGGCATCAGAGGCCGAAAAGATGACTCAAGAAGAATTTGAAGAATTAAAGGGCAAGATATTCAGAGATATCGAAAATATTAAGAGTAACCGCAGACGTCAGCCATTGCCCAAGAAGATCAGCCACTGTTACCACGGAGTCCCAGAGGGTCGGCCTACTGCCAACAACCACTCCACAGGCGTCAAGTTCCACTCAAGCAGCAGCTAGCAGCAGTTTTGTGTACTATACACCAAGCCCCATTGGCTTCAGCAACCCTACATCTGTCCTAACTGTACAGGACGAAGGGAGCAGACACAATCTGAGTGGAATCTTAAGCCAGCTACCAGATCTGACATCAACACAGATCGTCGAGCAGCCTCAGCAGCAGCAGCAGCAGCAACAACCGCAGCAGCAGCTCTTTACTATCACCACTTCAGCACCGCCTCAACAGCAGCAGCAGCCTCCTCAGTAGCCATCCAGTCAGGGCGGGTCTTTGACCTGCCAGGCCCTTTTCAGGGCCACCAAATCTTCCAAAAACAATTATTCAGCTACGTGTTCTTCCAATTCCCCTCCCAAAACAAAAAAGTTCAGTACAAATACTTATCACAAGAAAAAAAAAATTAAAGTCCAACACTTACACCACCCCAAACATGAAACAAATAACCCATGGTACTACACATAACCAAAAAGGCCACATAAAAAAAATATTAAAAGTAACTCCCAATATGGCCATTAATCAGCCCATTTTTAGATTAAAATCCATGGGATAGTTTAAAATCTGTAATTGAAAAGTCCAACACTTGCACCTTCCCTAGAGTTAAAAGGCATAATTACATACTTACCAACCCACAAACAGACAAACCCAATACCAAACATAACCCCCAAATAACAAACCCAGTACCAAACCTAATACCCAACTACCCAAAAAAAACCCAACCCCAGTAACCACCAACCAACAAACACCCAAACCCAAAAGTAAATAGAACCCATGCCAACGAACTGACAAACTATTTAGCAAACACAATCCCCCATTATTGAAAGCAAAACTAGTTCCATGGTTATATTTTCCAAATTTTTGTGATTAGAAATGAATATTTAAAATTGAATATTTCCATAAAAAAATTTCTGCTACAAATAAGTTTCCCAGCCATGAAAAAAGAAAAATGTTTAAATTATGATGTGGATTTGAAAATATATAAAATAATTATTCAATTTAGGATATTATGTGTCACTTTGTGTTTCGCTTTTGTTTAACAGTGGGTTTGTCTGTTTGTT
This sequence comes from Sabellastarte sp. h YS-2021, assembly GCA_964017235.1. Taxonomy (NCBI): domain Eukaryota; kingdom Metazoa; phylum Annelida; class Polychaeta; order Sabellida; family Sabellidae; genus Sabellastarte; species Sabellastarte sp. h YS-2021. Next base: position 153,574,068 of record OZ024928.1, on the reverse strand, counting down.
GGGTGAGTAAGTTGTGTTTGTCTGTTTGTCTGTCTGAACAAGTTATGTTTGGCATGGGGTTTGTCTGTTTGTCTGTCTGAACAAGTTATGTTTGGCATGGGGTTTGTCTGTTTGTCCGTCTCAACAAGTTATGTTTGGCATGGGGTTTGTCTGTTTGTCCGTCTCAACAAGTTATGCTTGGCATGGGATTTGTCTGTTTGTCCACATAGCTGATTAATTGTTTTTGGAATATTTGGTAGTCCTGAAAAGGACTGTTATAGTTAGTCCTGAAAAGGACTGTTTACTGCAACAGGACTTATATTCTGCCATCTTGCCAGGCCACTGCTCCCTCATTATTGAAGTAGTCCTTCAGGTAATCCCTCTGTCTTTTGGCCTCTCTAGCAGGGTTTCTGTCTTGGCCACCACCAGCAGCACCACCAATCAATCCACAATCACCAGGCACATCATCATCATCATCATCCCCCCCAGGCTGCTGACCAGCAGGTTGACCTTGATACTGGCTTCTGAGTATATTGTGCAGAACCACACAGGTCATGACCACTTCTCTAACTGTTTCTGGGGGTAGTTCAATGGTGGTCCTCATGACTCTAAATCTTGACACAAGGATGCCAAAAGCGTTCTCCACAACTCTCCTGCCCCTTGATATTCTGTAGTTGGCAATCCTTTCCTCCCTTGTTAACAGCCTTCTGCCATAGGGTTTCATGAGCCAGGTCTTCAGGGCAAAGGCATCATCTGCCAAAATGAAGTAGGGGACATCTCTACCACCCTGTGTTATAGGAGCTGGGTCAGGGAAGCCTATCCTGCCATCTTCAATCCTCCTCTTCAGCTGAGAGGCATTAAATATCTGGGCATCTGAGCAAGACCCTTCTGTACCCACATCCACCCATCTGAATTTGTACTGCCCATCTACCAAGGCCAACATGACAATGGAAAAGAACCCCTTGTAGTTGTGGTAGAGGGCTCCAGAGTTCTTGGGTTTCTTCAGGGCCACATGCTTTCCATCCAGGGCTCCCAGGGCATGTGGAACATTCCACCTGATCCTGAATTCCCTTTCCAGTTCTTTCCACTCATCTGGAGTAGTAGGACATTTGAGGTACTCTCTGGTGAACTCATCCTGGATGGCCCTGCAGACCTCTGGTAGAAACTTGGAAATGGTGGATCTGCCAACCCTGAACTGACAGGATAATGATGTGTATGACTCTCCAGTGGCCAGATATCTGATGGTGAGGGCTAACTTCTCCCCAACACTGATAGGAGCTCTGTAGTTGGTGGCCTGCCTGGCTAGACGTGGTTCCAGTCTGGTCTTCATCATTTCAAAGAATTCTGGGGTCATCCTCATGTAGTTGGTGAATCCTGGAATGTCTGTGGCATACAGATCAGCCATAATGTTGTGGTAGGCCCCCCTCTCCTCTCTCTGCAGTAGCCATGGCCTGACCCACATGTTGTGCCTTCTTCTAGGTCTCTGTATGGGTGCTGGTGGTGCTGGTGGTGGTGGTGGTGGTTGCTGTGCTTGACGTAAAAAATGGAAATACATGATTATTTGTAACTGAATAAAAACCAAAAAAGCCCTAAGTTGTTGTTGAATCTGTCTTCCATTAAAAGGTGGCATCCTGGTGTGTTCCTAGAAAAGCAATGATGATTAGATCGCAAATTTTATATATATATACCCAGAAAATCCAGCAACTTTGCAAAACAATAATCGGGGATCGTGGTCTGGGGAGGCCTGAGGAGGCCTGAGGACGCCTGAGGACGCCAGTAGTTAATCGTGTGTTAGTCGGCTCTTAGTCCCAGGAGGCCTGAGGCGTCCTGGGACCCAGTCGGTTTGTGTCCGACAGGATCGTGGTTGAAACCGACCCGAAAACTGGCTTAGTCGGTTCTTAGTCCCAGACCAGTCGGGGACTGTCTGCGGCCGCCTGAGGCATCCTGAGGTGTCCTGAGGCGTCCTGGGGACGATCTGTTCTTAATCCCAGACTTCAGTACCGACCCAGTATTCCCGCCCATTTTTGTCTTTTTTCAACCGACTGTGCACGATTAAGGGTCGCCGACAGGATCGGGGCTTAATCTTTTGGTGGAACAGGGGCATCAGGTCTTCAAAATTTAGATCATATTGAAAGTTATATTGCAGAAGAATGTACATTTAATGTTATGTATGGTCCATTTAATGAACCTCCAATTGATTTACATATATCTCCCTTAATGACTAGAAATAAACAGAATTCAGATAAAAGGAGGACTATCACGGATCTTAGTTGGCCAGAAGGCCTTTCTGTTAATGATGGTGTTAAAAGATCCTTAGGTTCCTATTTTACTTTACACTATCCTTCCCTAGATCATATCACTGATGCTTTGAAACATCTTGGTCCCCAGGCCCTTCTGTACAAGATAGATATCAGCAGGGCCTTCAGGCACTTGATCATTGACCCTGGGGACATTGATCTATTGGGTTTGAAACATCAGAACTACTTCATTGACGGCTCAGTACGGTTCGGATTCCAACACGGAACCATTCTATTTCAGCGCTGTTCTGATGCCATCCGCTATATTATGAACGCCAAGGGTTATAAGCATTTTTATAATTATAGAGATGACTTAATTTTTGCAAGATTTACTGAAGGATTTGGGTTTGAACATTAGTCTGGCCAAACTTGTGCCCCCATCCACTTCAGTTACATGTCTCGGTATCATGGTTAATACATTAGACAAAACTATTTCAATACCAGAGAGTAACTTGCAAGAAATTAAGCAATTATGTAGTGAATGGACTGCCAAGAAATATTGCAGTAAGAGGGACCTTCAGTCTTTGCTGGGGTCTCTTCTGTACATAACTAAATGTGTAAAGTCTTTCTAAACAGAATGCTTCAATTGCTTAAGGATAATACCAATTCCCGAAAAATTCTATTGAATCAAGCCTTCTTCCAAGATTTAAATTGGTTTAACACCTTTTTGTTACAATATAATGGTGTAACATACTATGAACACATACACAATGGATAGCAGGTCCATTTGGACGCACCTCTTACAAATCTCGGTGGTACTTACAACTCTATGGTTTACTCCCTTGCTATTCCTAGAGATTATCAAAAGTACTCGATAGTACATTTAGAAGCACTCAATATAGTAGTTGCATGTAAACTTTGAGCCAAAGCATGGGGAAACAGGCAAATTTACATTTTTTTCTGACAACATGGCCGTAGTTGAGGTGCTTAATACTGGCAAAGCAAGAGATAGTGTCTTAGCAATGTGTGCCAGGAATATTTGGTTAATTTGTGTCATGTTCAATATACAACTTAAAGTTACGCATATAGCTGGCAAAAAGAATTCTTTAGCTGATCTGTTGTCTAGGTGGACAAGGCAACCATGAAAAATTAGCCACCCTGTGCCCACAAGCCTCATGGATTCCCACACATATAGACTTAACACTATTGAACACAAAAATCTAAATTTGTTTCCCACTATATACATTTGTATACTGTACCCTTTTTTCTATTCTAGATGTTCCACCTGGAGCAGTCCAGCTGTCCACCTCACCTGCAGCAGCCAGGTTGACATCTGGCTTCTGACCAGCCACACTCAGGCAGTACACAAGAATGTGGAAGGACTTTGTGGCTTTCCAGGTGGCAGCTGGGCTGCTCACCTATCAGGTGACTCCACTTATTTTGTTAGCATATCTAGAGTTCTTGGCAACATGTCAATTGTCTGAATCTAATATCAGTAACAATATGGCTGCTTTAAGAACCTTTCATGGCCTGCCTACTGGGGCCTTTAAAGATGAGAGAATTTGCCTATTTCTCAAATAACTAAAGTTGAATAAGGTGTTTGCCCCCAAGGTTGCCCCAGTATTAACTACAGAACTTTTTTTTTAAATTGTGAAGGTTTGCGACACATTTGAACATCCCATTGTGTGTAGAGCATTATGTCTCTTCAGATTATTCTCATTCTTGAGAATGTCAAATATATTACCCCCATTCTATTAAAGAATATGATCATACAAGACATATTTCCCGGGGCGATATAATTTTCTCACAAGTAGGAGCTACAATAATTATTAAATGGTCAAAACCATTCAGAATAAGACAGATACACAAACTATTGCCATTCCTGCATTAGGGAGATCTCCACTCTGTCCCATTGCTGTCATCAAAGAACTTCTGCACACCTATCCTGGTTCTGACAATGACCCTCTCTTTATGGTCTACAACAAACAGTGTCTTATAGTACTCACAGATTCAATGGCAAAAAGCACCTGAAGAAAATTTCTCAAACATTGCACCTTAAACCTCACCTTACATTCCACTATTTCAGGAGAGCCGCCAGTACATGGGCTTTCCATCATGGTGTTCCATTGGAACTTATAAATCCAATGCAGTTTAGACTTACCTTAAACCATCTCCTACTGTCACTTCTGTTTCTTCCACTTTTAGGCAACATCTCCTTTTTGATTTGGGTTTTGGGTGCTACAATTTCTCTTTTAAACCCCTTTCTTTTCATAATCTCATATATTTATGTTGTTTTATATTTTATATCAGTCCCTTATGAAGTCATATTAACATTTTGCTACCTTTGACCTTGGGCTTGTGACCCACTAGGGCTTATATGTCTACAAACTTTGGGACCTTTTGTACTCCCAGATTTTAATGCAGTCAGATTTTTCAGGCTTTAAAAGTCTGAATGTTAAATAAGAAATAAACAATATTTTAACGCCAATTCTGAATTTTATTTCTTCATGAGGAAAGTGCAGACAATGTTGACTAGTGTGGGGTGGCTGGTGTAAGAAGTTTAGAATGATGGTGAATAAGGACAAAACCAATATAATACACTTTCGCCAACAGAAAGAACCCTGAAGTGACTTTAAGTTTTATAATGGAGAATTTGTGTTACAAAAAATAGATAAATACAAATATCTTGGATGCGTCCTTGATGAATTCCTAGACTTGTAAAATGGGGATACTGGCAGAATCATCAACAAGGGCACTAGGTGCAGGCATACATAAATTTAAAAACAGTCAAATCTGTCTTTTAAATCTACAGCAAATTGTACAAACTGTTGTGTGGTACCAGCTGTGCAGGTGTGTGTGGCTACCCAAATTTCAACAAACCACAAGTCATTCAAAATAGAGCTTTGAGGGCCTTCTTAGGGGTACACCGTTTTGCCTCCACCGGTGACATCTCCGGAGATACAGGATGGACACCCCCCTTAGTGCACAGGCACACAGCAATTATTGCACTCCGGTGTCGTTTACTTTTTATTGATGAAAATCAACTCTCTAACCGTGTCTTTATTTGGGACTGGAATCATCAAGGGAAAACTTGGAGCTACAATTTTTGCTCCATTTTGTGTAAATGCGAGACTCAAATTCCAGACAATTTAGCCTCTGTCTCAGAAGATTGTGCATTTACTCTATCACTAGTTGAAGAAAAACTGTTTGACAAACACAAAATATTTGGGCTATGAATCTTTCTAATCAAAGTAAGCTGTGGATGTATGCCACTTATAAATATGAACATGCTTTGGAACCATATGTGGAAGCAAATTTATCAAAGAGTCAACATTCTTTAAATGCTCGCCTGAGGAGTGGGACATTCCCTTTAAAGATAGAAAGAATGCATTTTGGACTGTTTCATGAAGCTCAAGACAGACTTTGTAAATTTTGTAATGCAGTTGAAGATGAAAATCATTTTGTCTTTGGATGTAAACTGTTAGAAACTAGAAGGCATAGTTTCTTTTCTGCAATCGATATTAGCTTCTTAACTTTGAGTTGGGATCTGAAATGGCAGATGTTAATAGGTAAAAAATTGATGTACAAGTTTGCAAAATAGTTCAAGATATATTTCAACAAAGGCAATCACTATTGGGCTGGAGTAAGTCTGCCTTGAAGTAACTGTACCATTTTCATAGTTCAAAAGTCACATGTCACAATATCAGCATATAAACACTGTTTTTGTAAAATCCAGGTAAATTTTGTAATTGTGTATTGCTGCTAAGGTTGACAATTGTTTTGGTTGGTGAGTATAAATGTATTGTCAACTAGAACATTTTGATACTTTTCAGCATAGGATATTAATACCTTAACTTTGAATCTTGATAAAGTTCAGGACAGATTTTTTATAATGTCACCTATCATACACTCTTCAAACAAATACTACAATACCTGATTACTGTCCCTTTTAAATCCAGTTGTATTGTCAAAACAGTTTCATGCGGGTATTATCGCTCAACGGACATTTCCTGCGGATCATTCATCAAATTAATAGCTCTGATTGATCATCCATATCACAATTTTGATTGTCCAACAACCATATAAACTGTATGTATTACATACAAAGCCCACATTTACAATAACCAAATTAATAGCCCTGATTACCATCCATGCTACAATTTTTTTGTTGTTGACCAAGTTCACTTCATAAATATGCACTAATCTTTTCCTACTTTTACAATCTATTACAACTTTCCCTTTTGGCTCCATTGTGAAAGACAGGTTTGTACATAGGGAAGGTAAGTTGCACCTTTTCTAAATTTTTAATTCTTGGCCTCTGTTGGTCTGGCAATGCACTTTCCGTTCAACTAACCCACAAAGTAGATTTGTCATCATTTCATATTTACTAACAGTATTCTTCGAAATGCACTGCTTGCATTTTCCCGTTTACCTCACACTGAGCAGCATCAGAGTCTGTGACTCATCTGAACCAATCATGCACTCAGGCCATCCTGTAGTCATTGAGTCGGGGATTCACCCATGTGTAGATAGCATCAATTTTGCCTATCTGGCTTTCCAGGGTCACTGTTGAAGGGTGACACATAGTTTCCGGAATGTAAGTCCATAGACATCATGCTTCTAGCTCTTTCGGGTGATATCAGTCTCAATCCAGGCCCTGGTTCTAGATCTCTTAATGGTTGTCTTCTCAACGTTAGATCTATCAGAAATAAATTGGCTTCCTTTCTGGAGTTCGTCAAAGATAACAATGCTGATCTTATAGCTGTTACTGAGACATGGCTTAGGCCAGAGGATATTGAAAATTTTATCTCCAGTAACACCCCTCCTGGTTATAAGTTCACTCCTGTACCTCGAAATATCAAGAAAGGGGGCAGAGTTGGCTTTTTCATCAAGGAGGACCTGAGTTATGAGCAAGTATCAAAAAACAATTATCAGGCTTTTAAAAGTATCTCCATTCAGATTAGCTCTGAGGGTGCTAAAGATGTTATATTTCATGTAGTTTATAGACCCCCAAATCTCTCAAAGTCACAGTTCCTGGACGAATTTGGCATGTTCCTCGAAGGTGCTGCTTTATCAGGCTATGAAAACATTCTCCTTGGTGATCTTAATTTTCATCTGGATAAACATGACACCTGGACACTGAAATTTATGATATCCTTGAGCAATTCGGTTTTACACAACTTGTCAATGCACCCACACATATTCAGGGTCATATTTTGGATGCTCTATGTGTGAGGGATTCCTTCTCCTGGGCCATTAGTCCCAAAGTTATTGGGGGACTATCAGACCACCAGGCAATCATATTCAGCCTTATCTTCCCTGTCAGAGAACTGTAGGTTTCAACGTGTTCCCATCTGTAAAATTCACAAGATAAATATTTCATATTTTAGAATGGATATCCTTAAATCTGACCTCATTAGATGCCCGTACAAAACTGCCAGCCTTCTCAGCCATCAATACTTTAATACTTTGAGAAGCCTTCTTGACAAGCACGCCCCAATCATGAAGAAAAAAATACCGAGACATGCCGAGACTGGTTTCACGAACTGTGACATCCTCAAGGCAAAATGACTCAAGAGGAAATATGAGCGGGCATGGGGTCTTGAAAACTCAGCCAGTAATCGTAGCCGATATCGGGCTGCAATCAACCACTATAATTTCCTGCTTGAGAAGTCCAAATGCAATCATTATTCCAACATTGTGGCTGAAAACCAAGGAAATCCCAAGGCTCTGTGGAACTGTTTCAAAAAGATTTTACACAGGTCCTCTGTTGCTGTTCTACCTGACTACACAAATAAAACCGACCTTGCGAACACTTTCTGTAAGTTCTTCTATGACAAAATCCTCAAAATAAGATCCACACTGCAGTCATCAATACCATCTTTAGTTACTAGACCCAACCCCACTAAAAATACTCTGTCCTCTTTCACACCTGTGTCCGAGGAAGAACTACTCAAAATTCTAAAGTCCTCACCATCCAAATCATGTGACCTTGACCCGATTCCGACATCACTGGTCAAGGAGTGTGCTGATACCCTCATCACCCCCATCACTAAAATTGTAAATTATTCAATCACAGAAGGTAGTTTCCCCAACTGTTTTAAGATGGCATATGTCACCCCCCCCCCCTTCAAAAGAAGCCAAGCCTTGATAGAAATATCCTTAAAAACTACAGGCCGATGTCAAACCTCAGCTGTAATTCTAAACTTATTGAGAAGGTGGTGGCAAAGCAGCTAAATGAATTTATTTCGCTCGAGGGGCTCTTAAATGTCAACCAGTCTGCTTATAAGAGTTCCCACTCCACTGAAACCGCATTGTTGAAGATTCAAAATGATATAGCTCTCTCAGTGGACTCAAGAAAAGCAGTGGCCCTAACATTATTAGACCTCTCGGCGGCGTTTGATACGATTGATCATTCTCTTTTATATGACTGCTTGCATGACTGGTTTGGTCTAGATGGTACTGTTTTGTCATGGATCAAACTGTATCTTTCAAACCGTAAACAAAAAATTAAAATAGGTGATAGTTTCTCTGAGGCAGTAATTCTCCCTTTCGAAGTCCCCCAAGGCTTTGTGCTTGGTCCTCTCCTTTTCACCCTCTACACTAGTCCCCTCAGTCAAGTTATTTCAAAATTCAAGGTTACTCATCACCTGTATGCCAATGACACCCAGATCTACCTAGCAGTTGACTCCAGGAATTTTGACTCTAGCATGGAAGAGCTGACCGAGTGTCTCAAGTCTGTACAGGAGTGGATGGACGGTGTCAAACTAAAACTAAACCCAGAAAAAAAACAAATTTATCATTATAGGTCAAAAAGCCATCAGAGAGTCGCTTGCACCAAATTTCCCTGTTCAACTCCTCCAAAACAATATCTCTTGATCGCTGGAAGTAAAAAATCTGGGTGTTATTTTCGACTCAGACAACTCCTTTGACAATCATGTTGCCAAGGTTTGCAGAGCATGTTACTATCATCTTCGTGATTTGCGACGAATTCGCAAATTCCTTGGAGTCGAGACAGCAATACTTCTGGCAAATGCTATGGTCAGTAGTCGTCTAGACTACTGTAACTCTTTACTCTATAGAGTAAGCAAGTCCAACATAGCCAAACTACAGAGAGTCCAGAATGCTCTTGACAAAATGAGTCATGTTACACCCTTTTTGAAAAAAACTTCACTGGCTCCCAATTCAACATCGCATCCTCTTTAAGTATAATCTTTTGGTATTCAAGGCTATTAATCTCTCACAGCCCCTGTATCTCTCAGCTATAATAAGATCGAGCAGTCTCACTCATGGCAACAGGCTATCTATTTCCTCAACCCGCCCTCAGAAGCACATAGGCAGGCGTGTCTTTGCAGTAGCTGCACCAGCTGAATGGAACAAGCTGCCACAGACTGTCAGATCTCAGCAAACAATAGATGGTTTCAGAAGCGAGCTAAAGACCTACTTATTTAGGCTGGCATACCCACCACCTTAGTTATACCCTGGCAGGCGCTTTTTAGATGTCGACCCATGCCTGTCCCTGGACTCTCCCTTCTTAGACTCAAGCGCATTAGAGGATTTTTATCAATTTTGCGCTATATAAATCCTACTATTATTATTATTAATGCTGTGGAGGATGGCAATCTTTTGTCTTTGAATGTAAACTGTTTTAAAATTAGAATGGTTTCTCTTTAGCATTTGATATCAGGAGTTCCAACTAAATTTAAGGTCTTCCACAGTGTGTGTCGCCGTGCTCTATCGACCTCCACCAAGTGCGACAAATGGATTTACTTTTAACTCATTTATAGATGAATTCAGTGACTATCTGGCTTCTTTTTGTAGCTCTCCTAAATCTGTCCTTATCATGGGGGATTTCAATATACATTTTGATGACAGTAATAATCATCAAACACAGTCTTTCTCAGCCCTCTTATCCAGTGTAAATTTGCAACAACTGGTAAAAACTTCAACACATATTAAAGGTCACTGTTTAGACTTAATCATTGCTCGAGAAGATGACCAACTGCTTGGGCCAATATCTGTCAGCAATCCAGGTATTTCAGATCACCTATTACTTTCTGGGTTCTTACTGGACAAAAAACCTGACCCGGTCAAGAAGTGTCTCAGATACCGTAAACTTAAAGACATAGATATGGATGTTTTGAATAGCGATTTACAGAAATTAAGCTTTCCTGAAGAGTCGCTTGATTCTATGGTACAAAGATATAATGTCAGTTTATCTAAAACTCTGCAAAATAAGGCTCCACTTATCGAGAAATATGCTAGAATCAGACCTAACACAGCTTGGTTTAATAGTCATATTCTGCAAAAGTCATGAAGAGGAGGTTGAAAAGAAAATACAGAAAATCAGGACTAGAAGCTGACTTGGAGAAATATAAAGAACAATGTAATACAGTTAAGCTTCTCTTGACAAAATACAAAACAGAATTTTATTCCTGCAAAATTAATCAAAGTAGGAATGACATAAAAAAGCTATATGATTTGTCTAAACATTACTAGGTGAAGTTAAGCAACCCAAACTTCCTGAAAGTGACTCAGATCAAGTATTGGCCGAGACATTTAATAAATTCTTCGTTGACAAAATTATTAAAATTAGATCAACCATCAAGAACTCTTTATCTCAGAAAGATGTTGACATCAAAGAGTACATTTACCCAAACTTAGAAGTCGCTCTAAAGCCTTTCAAACCTGTGGATGAAGATGAAATCAGAAAGATAATAAGTGCTAGTTCTAATGCTTCTGCAATCCAAGATTGATCAAGGATAACTTAGACACCCTGGCTCCAGTCATTACCTGTATTGTCAACAAATCCTTGGAAGAGGGAGTATTTCCATCCAACGTGAAGCATGCCAATATAACACCTCTGACATAACACATCTTGTCTTCCTTGAACAATAAAAAAATGGTCGCCTTGGTCCTTCTTGACTTAAGTGCTGCCTTTGATACTATTGACCATGAAAAACTTCTTCGTCTAAAAACTAGATTTGACATTAATGGAACAGCACTAGACTGGTTTAGATCCTACCTCTCCAACAGAAGTCAGGCAGTGAGAATAAATAACAGCTCATCTGAAAAGATGTATCTTAATTTTGGTGTTCCTCAGGGGTCTGTCCTTGGACCAATACTCTTCACTTTATATGTTGCTCCTGTGGCGGACATTGCAAATAAACATGGAGTGAGTCACATGCTATATGCAGATGATACTCAGCTATATGTTGAATTGAACAAAAGTTCAATGGCTGCATCCTTACAACATCTGGAACTTTGCATTGATGGTATAAAATCTTGGATGTCACAAAACATCTTGAAATTGAATGAAGACAAAACTGAAGTTATTGTTTTTGGATCTAGAAAATATTTGGAAGGAATGCCTTCTATTTCTATCAGGGTAGGAGACTGTACAATCACCCCGACAAGGTCTGTTCGCAACCTAGGTGCCTATTTTGATTCACGGATGAACATGGAAGAGTTTATCATCAAAAAGTGCAGAGCCTGTCAATTACAACTTCATAAAATTGCTAGAATTTGTAAATATTTGTCAAATGATACATATTCCTGCATAATTCAAGGCCTGGTAACATCAAAACTAGACTATGCCAACTGCCTGCTTTATGGAGTAAATAAAGTCTTTTTGCACAGACTACAAATTGTACAAAATTCAGCAGCCCGAGTCATCCTCAAAATGTAAATTTAAATATTCAGTACGCAGCTTAACAGTTCTACAATGAATCATTATGTAACACTGTGTCAGTGTTTTTATTTTTATAAAATTATTGAGACTCTCTCATGAGCCAAAATTGGCTGGCTGGGTCTGTAATATGTAATTGGTATAAACTTTGTTTAATTAATTTATTGTACTAATACCAGGTGAGAGTGTAATAAAGAAACCATCAATCTATCTATCAACAGGGTAAAATCCAACCAAGTGATTATTTATAGATTGACTAACAAAGCACCGTCAAAGGAATGTTACTTTTAAGAAGACACAGAGTCAGGGGGAAAGCCATTCCTTTCAAGTGGATTGTTTTTGATGTGTAAATGTTAACTGCATTTAACCTTTGTTATGGACTGGCCATAAACCAATCACAAACTGACCAATATGTTAAAACAACAGGCATATTCAGAGCCCAATTGAAGATCACTGCTTAACTGTAGCTGCTGAAGTCACTAAGTGCCTGCTCAGAAAATCCGTTCAAACCTAAGGTGCCAGTTAAAGATCATAGCTCAATTGTAACTGTTTTAGTCATTTTGATCAGATAGCTTTTCAAATGGCCAAGCCGTTTTGAAACCCAATAAGGTTTTGAAATAGCCAAATAAATAACTTTGCCATTTCAAAATGACCAAGGTTGTTCAACGGCCAGGAACAGTTTCTCTGTGAAAGGGGACTAGGCATGTGGTATTCAGTGGACAGTTAGTGTTGTTTATTAAAAAAATAGCTGATTATTATGAATGCTGGTTTGGGCAAAAGATTAGCAGAGCGATTTTCTTTAAACTTTGGTCTACTTTATAGCTAATCTTAATCCTTTTTTATGTAAATACACCCCTGGATTGTAGTCGGAGTAATTCTGTTGTGTATTTGGAGTGTGAACAAGAACTGCTTTATTCTACATAATCCATGTTACACTACAGTTAATTTTAAAAACTGCATCCCGTTTGAATACACATCATTTTATCACTGTTAGAGATGGGACAGCTTAATTATTTACTTTAGATGCGTAATAGATGTTGTCAATGGAATAAATAACAAATTCTAATTCTAATTCAATTTTTCCAGCTCTTAATCTCTGCAATTGCAGAATCAAAGGCCCAACATATCCATTAGCTAGAGTCCAAAAATCGGATATGAAGGGACATGGGTGAAATCAGCAACTACGGGGATTCCAGTGAAAAGAAAAGAAACTAAGGTGAATATACTTAGGACAAAAGTCATTTCAGTTGAATGCAGTCAATACACGGGTATATCATACATTTATCCCTCTTTTCTGGTAATCTTGTTGTAATACCATTAACTTTTTAGATACTTTTATTTTTTATGTTCAAAGTTTATGAATTACAAGTACTTCTAGAAAAGTACCTTACCGTGGACATGGCCTATTTTGTTTGTATTCTTTTGGTAAATACTGAATAATTCCGCTGATTTTTACAGGAAAAAGATGGATAATAAGAACAAAAATCCCTTTGACATGTAATTTTACCCCACATTCTTCAAAGGCTGTGTGGGTATTGGCATCTGGCAGGTCAGGTGGGGTGGGGCAGGGGACAGTCAGAAAACATTTGTCCATACTCTATTTCAAAGACTTAAGGTGTAGGAAGGTGATACTTGATGAGGACAATGATTGGGGTGCAGATGTGCAGTATCATAGTATGACCTTGATTTGACCTTTGTCCTTGCTGTAGTGACCTTGACCATTAGAATATTAGCCTTGATTTGACCTTTCACCTTGGTCTGCCATATTAGAGACACATTTTTCCTGTCACAAAATATATGAATTACTGTGAAAATTATATGTAATATTACCTAATTGTGTTATCTCTGCTGCTTCTAGGCATTATTTGACCGCAGGCATAAGTTGGCCGCCACTCATTTGAATGTGTCAAACAGACAAATGTGTGGTTGCACAGGGTTTAAAAGTGGTATTTATCATAAATAATAGACATATATAATAGACAATTCAAGAATGATACAGGCTGTTAGACTTATAGAAATTTCAAAATATGATGATGGCGGCCAACTTATGCCTGCGGCCAAGTTATGCCTAGAAGTAGTATTCATAGCTATACTTCAACTACATAACCATTAGTATACTAATTAATGCTGCCATCTTATCTTTGAATTGTTATTTTGATACTTTACCTTGATATACACCTTTTCTCTTTGTTATTTCTCCTGCACCTTTACAATACTGGCGTCCTCGGTTCTAAAAGTCTCATGGCCTTTGTTTTAACCTATTCTAGATCTCATGGTGTTCAATGCTATTTCCCTATGCTGTGGTGTATGGGCATCTCTGGTACTATTTTTGGGGTTTTGTCACTCAAAGAAACAAAATACAGACAATAAATTTTAAAGAACGCATCACTCGGGTAATTTTCTAAATGACTTCCAATGCTTGTTCTTTATATTCTGGAGTTGGGTTGATATAGTTGCATGTACCTCATATTGGATTTCACCTCTAGCCAAACAGGATATCTGGTTTAAAAATATGTGATTGCTAGCTGTATAATACCTGGTCTTGCATCAATCAACATTCTGTAGAAATTGTTCTTTTTTGTCCCTTAAAAATCTAAAAGATTAATTGTCGTTATATATGATAATTTCATTTAATAAATAAAACTACACATGTGCTAAGGCATATTTTGTTATTAAACAAGCCAACCTAATTTTACATATAACAAATGTAAATAAGAATTTTGTCTGTGCCAAATTATCAAACCAAACAGTATGGAATCTGCCATTTTCGTCTACCTGTAGTGAATAAATTAATATTTAAGATTGTTTTAATATCAGGTATGTTTGCAAAAAAAAGTTTGCGGAAAAGCAACACAAATGAAAACACCAAAGAACTTTTCAATCATTTTTTTTTCATATTCACAATTTTAACAATACAATTCTTGGACAATAAGCCTATCTTGTAACAAACAAGAGTTACGAAACATTACACAACATTCTTCGCCAGAGAACGTGTGGAGATATTAAGTAGAAAATGTAGAAAAACTAAGCATATATCTATTTAGTATTTATAATTTCAGTGGGTGTTATGCCCTGGCTGTTAAAACGTATCCTTTACACTCTTCTTTAAAAAGATTGAGCTAAGTGACCTTGTCCCAAGATAAGATGAGCCATAGGAGCCCCCTATTACTACACAGGTTTGGTCAGAGCTAATTATTATTAAACATTGTTAAGCTACTGTTACATGCCACTGTATAGGTGATAACGCGTGTGGGCCATACAAAATCTATGGCTGCTGCCAAGGAGGCCTGGCTGTGTGTCATTTACTCCTGTAACTGCAGAAAATATTTTATATACCAATTTCTTCTCAATGGCCATGGCGTACTGTTTGTATGATGAAAATACAGAAAACCTGCATTTAACTTGCTGTTACAAAAGTATGTCACTTGTTTAGCCATTTTTTGCCATTGTTCAGCATGTAGGAACACGTACAGTGGCACTTTTAGAGAAGCTGTATAGGCTGATCATTTCAGCTGTATGACTGAATTTATTATACGTTGTTACAATGGAACAGTTGTATTGGATTTCCATGCAGGATGCCTGCTTAAGTAAATACAAAATAAGGTTTTCTTTCATGGTTACATTGTTCAATATGTCTATAATTTTGCTGTTGTGAGATGTATCTTTACTCCAGCATTTCAAAAACTGCCTGTTAACAAATTCGGACAAATTACAAGACAAAATTATAACAACAAAACAAGTGTGACGATAAATAACTGAGTAAAACTTACAATGCAAGTATTTATATCAAATATACAGGACAAAGGAATGGACAGGAAATTGAATCTCAAGACATGTCTACATCAACCACTCTACAATTGCTTGACTGCTTAACCAAACGATACACTTCTTATACACATTTTCATGACTAATTTACTTATTTAATGATGCATTGCAATGAGTAAACTTTGACAAACAATACTACAAAGTATGAATTTAATTTGAAGTCTTTGTTTGAGGGCTCAGTTTTGTGTCCGAGTTGTGACAAGTTATTGTGGGCAGGGGCGGATTTCATGAAAGGTCTCAGACTTAGCCCAGTCTCAGACTGAGCCACTGGCTCAAATCTGAGCCTTTTGGCTCAGCTAAGTCTTTGTCTCAAATGGTTTTCACAGAAGGGGTCTCAGTTGAAACCAAGCTTATCAAATAACCATTTTTTGTAGTCAAAGTATTCTACTGATGACATATATGTTCCTTGTTTGACACATAATATCTCTGGGTAAATACCATTTTGCAATGTAAAACCTTGTAAACATGTAAAAACACCCAAAGACTACTTCAGGGGGTTGTTTTATGTACTTGTACCCTATTTTCAGCCATTTCAAATTTCGAAGTGAAGAAAGAATTATGGCGGCCATATTTGAGCCTTTGTTTACAAAACTTAAGCCCACTTTCTACCAGTCTCAACACTTGAGCCAGTGGCTCAGCCAAAGCTGAGACTGAGACCTTTTGTGAAATCAATTAAGGCTGAGCCCATGGGCTCAAGTAAAATATTCCAATAATTTGAGACAAAAGTCTCACGTTTGAGTCTGAGACCGGGCTAAGACCTTTCGTGAAATCCACCCCAGCAACACACTGTTGAGCCCTATAAGAACTAAGTGTATATTGTTATGTACAAGTTGAGATTTTGTACAAGTTTTAACTTGTACAGATTTCTTGTGCAAATTACAACTTGTACAAACAGCTTATACTTTTTGTAACATGTACAAACTTTGGACCTGTACAAGTTGCAATTTGTACAAGCTCCATATTTTTGACCTGTAATTTTTCATAATTTTGTTGCAAATTCGGGCAAATTTCACGTGTACATTTATATTACTTTCAAATGTTGGAGTCAGCTGATCTAACTGAAGCCTGTATCTGACTTCAGGGTTTGTTGGTATTGATAAACTTATAATTTCTAATTATGTTTTCTTGCCAAGAATTATTCAAAAATGATTTATTCTGTGACAAAGTGATAAATAAAATTGATACTTTTATGACTATGCAGTAAATGTGATCAAACAGGGTTTTAGTAATAAGAGACATACTTAATTTGCAAGTACACGTATTGTCATCTGGCCTGTGATGCTTTCACTTAGCTATTTATGATCCATGAGGTAAATCACAGAATATATCTGAAGCAGTATCAAATTTTTAAGACAATGCAACAAATGTCATTAGGCTAGGAGTTTATTGTTGGAAGGCATGTGTCAATTACAATCGTACATACACTGTCATCTGCCCTTTGAAGTTTCCCTAACCCACTTATGGTTTGTTGATTTGACGTAAATCATAAAATATTCCAGGGGCCGGTTTCATGAAAGGACTTGAGTCTGGTCTCAGGCTCAAATCTGAGACTTTGGGCTCAAATGTTGTAAATATTTTGCTGAGTCATTGGACTCAGACTCAAAGCATTTCACAAACAGGCTCAACTTGAGATTTGGCTCAGTCATGAGCCCACCAAGGAGGTGTCTCAAATTTTGAGTCCAAAGTTTGTCATCCAAATATTTGTGTATAAAGCAATATAATTTGCATGAAAATGAATTTGTTGAATCTTGAAATATTATATTTTTATTTTGCTTACTAATTACATCTACATATTCAATATTCATAATAAGAAAAGTCAATTGAATTGACATGCTTTTTTGATCGTTGTCAAGTGAATAGTTACAAGAGGGGACTCAAAGCTTGACTCGGTCTCAGTTGAGTCTCAAACAATTGGCTTGTTACCAATAATATTATATCAATTTTTTTTCATGTGTTATCAGCGTTAATGCAATTTAAATCGATATTGACCATGAAATAAATGCACTTGCATAAAAAACAAACCAAGGAAGTGTCTTAAATGAAATTTAATAGTTGAGACTATGACTTGAGACCAGTCTCAGCTGATCCACCTTTTGTGAAATCCATTTGAGCTAAAAACTCAGCCGAGACAAAAGTCTCAGATTTGAGACCCAGACTCAGCCCAAAACTGGTCTCAAACTGAGACTTTTTATGAAACCGGCCCCAGATGCTACAAGAAGCCACACCAAGGCAATTGATTACATTTAGAGGATTTCTATTTCTTAACTTAATACTTTTCAACTTTCTTCTTTGAACTCTAATTGTTATTATTAAAACTTTTCTCCTCCAAGATTTTTTTAAAGACAAACGAATCCAGTTCACAGTACTATAACTTGGAGGAATACCAAAGTTAGCCTAAGAACCATCAATAGGCCACACCTCACATTTGTGTTGAATTAAGTAGCAAAAACAAAAGCTTTAATGTTTTCTGCTTGATGAAAAATGGAAAAAAACCTTTACTCTTGAGTGAAAAACTACCAACTTGATGTATTAATATTAATATATTTATAACTTTTCTGTATCTTAATTGTTCCTGTCAAAAGTTTTCAAGCTTTTTCTGTGAATTCAGTGTTAATTTTTTGTGGAGAAAAAAAATATATATGAGACTCTAACATTGATTCGGATATTTATATACACAATATATATTTTCAATAAAATTGTTAATTTAACCCAATTTTTTTTAAACTCCAACTTGTATAACATTATTCTACTAGTTGGGTTTATTAGATGGTGAAATTCTGTATAAGTTACAACTTGTGCAGTCAATCTAGTACGAGCTGCAACTTGTACAAATTGCTTGTACAAGTTGCAACTTATACAGACTTTTTGTACAAGTTGCAACTTGTCCATAGCATATACATATTTTTGCAGCTTACAACAGCTGACAGGCAACTTGCGACAGTACTTTTCACCTCCTCCTCAGTTCTTTTTTGCTGCTTTCGTCTTATGTCTGAATTTGCAACACCTGACATCCTATTTGCAACAGCATTTTTAAAAATTTATTGTTTGCTCTTTAAGAAAAACAACTGGATGACGAGTAAAATCGCAGAATCATTTGTAGAAAATTGAATGCACATTGACAAAAACAAAATCATATGATAACAAGAGCGCAGACCTCCACCAAGCGTGGATCCAGATGATCCAGATCACTCCCAAAATGTAATCACTTGTTCCTTGTCCCATTTAAGACACTTCCTGAAAATTTCATCAAAATCAATCATTAACTTTTTGAGTTATCTGTCTTTAAAAATTACATTTCATGGATCCAGAAGATCCAGATAGTGATCCGGATCACTCCAAAATTATAATGATTTCTTCCTTTTACCTTTCCAGACATATCCTGAAAATTTCATCAAAATCCATCCATAGGTTTTTTAGGTATATTGTTCACAAACGCACAAACAAACAAACGCACAAACCAACTCACATGAAAACATAACCTCCTTGGCGGACTTAAAAATGTGAATCGTACGTTGAATGTTGTAAACCACATACATGTGTATGTAGATTAGTGGGGATCCTATATACGAGTTTTGCTCCGATGAATTCTCTAACTTCTAGCAAACCGGTTGGTTATTGGCAGTATACAACATAGAGCCTCAGTGAAAATGTAGATCAGGATATTATGTTTCAGGGTGTGTTTGTCTCTCTGTTTATTCATTCGTTTGTTTGTGTGTGATATTATAAAACATGTAACATATGTGAGACCTTATTGTCAAAATAAACTACAACTGCTTAGATTGTATCGGTGGTTCACAAATTTGGCTCCAATAAAGGACAAAAGCTGGAGACTAAAGTACTATTTTATTTGAGGCTATTTTATGATTGAATCGGGGAAAAAGTCCAAGCAAGATCAGCTAATTTCTTTTATAATAAAACATTATTCATTTTTATAATCAATGTTTTAAAACTGAGTGTTTTAATTAATTATTTTTCGGGATTTTAAAGTAAGACTACGTTCAGAGAATGTAACAGTGTTATTTTATAAGGTAGTCTGGCACAAGGCGCACAAATACATTTCCATCCACTGAGCAGCTCTTCGTTTTACAATGTAACACATAGTCACACTCACTTAACTGTTAAACTTGACATGATATATTAAAGAAAATGTCTAATACATATTGAACAAGCATTGAGATCAGTTTACACATACAGTGTATGTTGTTTAACCCAGTTACACAAGTACCTGCATATAAATAAAATAAACATAACTTTGACACGATTATGTACACATGACAATAAAATGTAAATATGTGAGAAATAATCAGGTTTTTGTAAATAAAGATTAGCTTAACAAGACTGCATTTTTGCAAATTTTATGTTACTTGTTTAGAAAAGGCATAAAACAGGAACAAAACATTTGCTGACACAAGATAAAATTCATTGAGTTATAAGCTTTCAAAAAGTTGGAGCTATAGTAAAATACCAATGTATTCAAAGCTTGTATTACTTTCTATATGAGCAAAAATGACTTGTTTTTGGCAACACTTAATGTGTTAGAGTATTTAAAGAGTATTTATTTTTTATTTTCACTATTTTTGGTGTGGTGTATATAAGTGTTTGCCAGCAGTTTCTATTACCTTAATTTTGTGGTCAGAAACTTGATAAAATTTGCTCTATATCTACACACTTTAGTAGAGAAAAGCGTGAGATTATCATTAACACCCAATGTATATATTGTCCTTAATTTCTAGAGTTACTGTAATGTACAGTAAAGAATGACTTAGAGATAACATAGAAAGGAAGATTTCAACCTCTTGTCTGTGCTTCATTTTATCCGCTTTTGTAATGTACATTTATACCTTCATCTTACTGTAAGCGTCTAAGGTTACCAACGAAAATAAGTGCCCTGGATGTGTTCTATTTATACAAGGGCAAAGTTATCTAAAACCATTCATTCCCGCTAAACTTGCGGAATGTTCCAGAGCTTTTTGTCGCAAAGAGGCTATGCTACTTCCCCTCCAGGTGTCCCCATTATCGCCCATCTGGCACCCATTAAGCACTGACCCTGCTGATGACGTCATGGTGGTTCCCATCATGGAGTTCCCCAGTGGGGAGTCACAGGTAGGAGCCATCCCATAAGGTGGGGAGTACATGGACATCCCAGCTGAGGGATTCACTGAGTTCTGGATGGTTGCCCCAGCACTATGGATAGCTGTCATAGACACCGGGGGAGTCATGCTTTGGGCCAATCCCTGGCGTGGAATCGTGGACTGTAGAGAGAGGTGATTTCCGGGCACCTGGGGAACGGATGGCATGGTAGGCATACCTGACCAGCGGCCATCTGGATTGAACGGCGAACAGAAGGTGTTGTTCATCCCACCAAAAGGAGAAAGTAATGCCCCAGGCGTGTTGAAGACATTAGTGGTCTTCTTCCTTTTCTTCCACTTGGCACGCCTGTTCTGAAACCAGACCTGAAAAAAAGGAGAGATGAGAATTACACCCAGTCAGGCAAGACATGTGTACATTGGGTTGTATTGACAAAGGTAATCAGCTTGGTAATAAAGTTTACATTGACGTGATCTTTTGTTGCTTGCTTTTGTGTTTTCATCCCGGAAACTTGTCAAAACTCTTGTAAGAGTAGAGAGATTGAGAACAACGTTTTTGAAGTCTGTATCTGTTTTCCGGTAGGCGTCAGTGATTTCTGTGTTGAACGTCATTACATGACGTCAAAAGTACCAGCCGTATTCCATGTTTAAAGGGCTTTGCCACGTTGATTAATTGATGTTGCGTTTGTGTGTTACGTTTTCAGTAAAATGGTGTTCACAACATCTCTAATAAATTACAATAAGGACGGTAAAAGGTATTTATGTACATTTATAATCCATGTACATAAATAATACCAAACCAACATACATTATATATGTTTCCATTCTTAATTTAAGAAATGCTAAACAGGAATACTAAATTGTACTGTCACCCATTTTAAGATGATCTAATTCCCAAGTTTGGTCTCAACAGTCACCTAACATATGATCGATAAAAATAGCATGAAAAAAAAGTATATTCTGTTTTTAATAGCAGTCAGTTGAACGTTAGAGATTGATATATATATATAATGACCCAAATGTGAAATTGTCCATTTCGTGAAATGGACAAGGAAATTGTCCATTTCATGAAATGGACAACTCAACTGTCCATTTCGTGAAATGGACAAAAAATCTACTGACCATTTCATGAAATGGACAACTAAATGTACGAAATTTTTACTCTCATTCACAGTGAAGAAAACTTGTTGCTTTTTATTGAAACATTGTATTAGAATACATAAATGGTTATACTTAACCTAAAGTCTACTGGTGACGTGCAGGTTATTATAATTCCTTCAACATTTTCTTATAAAATTTAACATAAACCTAACATTATTAAGCTACAAGATTAGTTAAGTATTTGTTTCTAAACTGACAGTTACTTTTAATAACCCTTGGATCTAATCTTCAGAGGGTAGGCTACAATTCCTCAGATCTAATCATAAAAGGAAAACCTTTTAAAGAAGATTAGTGCACAAAGGAGACAAAACTCTATTATTGTATTTCTTTTAAGCAAACAGTAAAAAATAATATACCAGGTACCAATATGCTTTTTAAAAGTGTATTTGTAATTTTAAATAATAATCCCCATTAAAAAGTATGCTTTACATAATTGACACTTGTATTTCAAATATATTTCAAATATTTGTAACTTTTTAACTATTAACTAACTTAATGTAAGGTATATAATATACACATCATTATTATAGGGGAATAAAGTGATAAATTAAACCAAAAGATTGACCATGAATGAAAGTTAAACTTTTATACATGACTTTGTCCATTTCATGAAATGGATAGCAAAATATATATGGATTTGTCCATTTCACGAAATGGACAGTGAGGCTGTCCATTTTATGAAATGGACAATTTCCTTGTCCATTTCACGAAATGGACAATTTCACACTTGGGTCGTAACATATATATACATGTATATACATGGTTTTTTTTTCAAAATCATTTTTCATTATCTGAATTCATTGAAACAGCTCAAAATAACACCCCGAGGAAGTTTGAGCTTTCACAGTACGTGTTTTCTGTAAAACAAAAACAATTTAATTGATACTATTTTGATGACACTATCATCTTTAACATTATTTTGAATAGAATTATCCATTTTTGCTCACTGTTTTATTGCTAATTGACTGGATTATGTTTTTAGATTTAGAGCCGTATTCTAGTAATACAAACATGGTCAACTAAATATATAACAGTAAATATATTCATCTTGTTAACATGTTATAAAACCACAGTTGTATGTGCGTTACAGTCAACCATCAAGGCAGTGGCCTATTTTATGACGAGACGATTACTTTACAGAAAATGACAGTTGTACCACGGAGAATCTTGTGAAGAAAATCATTGTGGAGTTGTAAATGACAGCAGAAATCATGGCCATTGAGAAAGACAGTGAAATAAAGGGGTTTAACCCTATCAGAGGGTGTTGGTTTCAATTACAGTGGAGACACGCAACTTAATCATAAGGAGTAAATGTTAATGAAATCGCCAAGTGCAATAATGAAATTACTTGGATATCACAGCCTTTCTCTGCTAATCCATTTGGGGGCTTTGGGAAAAGGAAAAAGCTCAACATTAGAAATCATTCACTTTTATGAACTCCCCCCCCCCCCCCCCCATTCCAACAGTAAAAGTAATTCTAGACTTGTGGCCTAATTTAAAGTACTAGAATCATTTTTTTTTTTTTTTCGGGAGACCGGGGATATAAAATATTCATTTTAAATATGTAAAATAATACATTCCAACAATTCTCTAGATCATCAGTAAGCAAATAACTCTTAATTTAAAGTGAAAGTTATCAGTTTAACACTACTGTCAAACCTCTGATTTTCATGCTGTTGTGGCATGACTAGATTCAGACTGAAGTACCTTTATGTACCACTATATTGACCCACATTTTAACAAAGTTTGCCAGAGTTATGGGGGGGAACAACAACCTAGATAAATAACCTTAGATATAATAGTACCATACGTGGGGGGACAGCAAGACTTTTATTTTTATAATTCGTGAAAAACCTGGTCCATTTAGGGATTTCGCAAATTCCCTAAAAACACAAATTCCCTGATTACACAAATTCACTGTAACATATCTGTTACAAATATGTAGTACAATACTAAATTAGGACATACTAACATTGCTTGGAAGCTGTCAGTAGTCTTTTAAAGAACTAAAATTCCCTTGGCATATTACTCCCAACGAATTACCCTGCACTGTAAATTCTCATTAAAATTCTAATAAAATTATAAAAAAATTGCTATACCTTCAAGATGGAAACCTTGGTTTCCACCATGACCTTTATGTACCAAGCAGAGAATTTCTTATATTGTGGGCGAATTTCATTTTCCTTGCTCTAAATATATTTTCTGTCGGGTTTTTTTTACAGGAACACTGAGACTGAAGATGTTTCTTAAACAATTTAGGTGTCCAAGCTTTTGGATAAGTTACAAATAGTTTCAGTACCTTTCATGCAAAACTTCTGTGCCAGTTTTTTTCTGGGAGTCCCTCCCCCCATCTCCACCCACCAAGCCTCCCCCATGTGTAAGTGACTATGGACTAAAACAGCCTCTCTCCTTTGTGATACTTTCCAATTAGAAAGTGAGACAAACCCATCTCCCAAATGTCGTCTGCTGGGACAAATGAACCCATTTTGACAGCCCTATCATCAGTCAATTAACTCACATCAGTAGCTAATTTAAGTTTTGCATGATTGTCCATATCAAGTTTGGGGCTGGCCATACCAAGTGGGGTGAAATCCCCGAGGCTGGAGAAAATGGGGAGGGAAAGTCACGTGGGATATGACGTGAAACATTTGAGGAGCGGGGAGGAATAAACTAGCCTGTCTTGAGGCTATGTACTTGACTTAGTTCGATGATGTAAAGCGCAAGCGGTAGACTTATTAAAATGAAGTCTGTAGAAGAAAAATTATGCTTGTAATTGTTTTGCGTAAAAATATGTTCTGAATTATAAAATGTATTTAGGATAATAAGTGCTAGCCTTCAATGAAAATCTTAAGTTTTAAAAACTGAAAGGCCGGACTATGCCATATCTTAATGATGTAAACGCATAAATATCTACTTATATCTTCATTATTACATGTTCAGTAGGGAGTTTCATTTCAAATATTGTGCCAAAACAGTTTCAAACATATACACACAGGATTAATATTCATAGAACAATGAGTAACTAGTCTAAAGATTGCTTACTCACAAAATAATGCTGCCTTTAAAATGTTTTGATGTAAAGATGGGTGAAAGCAAGATTATGTTATGCAACTGCTAAATTTCACCCCCCCCCCCCCCCCCCCCCAAAAAAAAAAAAAAAAATAATAATAATAATAATAATAAATAAAAAATAAAATAAATAAATAAAAAATAAATAAAATAAATTTTAAAAATAAATGAATTTTAAAAAAATCTGCAAGCGACCTTGTAACCCAAAGAGCCAAGAGTTATACTAGTCCGACTGGTTTCTGACAAATGAATCATTTTGAAATATGTCAAATATTCCTGGAATATTACTATGAGAGGACAAATTTCATTCGGAAAGAGTAAAATCAGTATTGTCTTATATCTACTAGCTGAGATAAATCTTTTATTCAATTCGATCCTCATTTGTTGATGATAAATTAACACCATTATACATTTGGAAATACGTCATTGCTATAGTTTTCCCATTTGAGAACATCCATGAACTAATGACTATTAACCCATATGGCCAAAGCTCTGATCTGTACACAATAACAACTCACACATGCGAGAAAGTCTGTTGGAAGAGGAAGATAGGGGTCCCAGTGACCCTGTGGTTCTATAAATCGTCAGATTGAGAGGTAAATCTATTTCATCACAACAATCTTTTGGCCATTACAAACCCATGTACAGAAGTTTATGGGACTTCGTGATATCTTACCAATTGGAAGGAAGTCCATCGCAAACAGTTTATGAAATATTAAACTGTTTGAAATTATCACAAACTGCTGGCGA
The DNA here is from genome assembly GCA_964017235.1 of Sabellastarte sp. h YS-2021. Classification (NCBI taxonomy): domain Eukaryota; kingdom Metazoa; phylum Annelida; class Polychaeta; order Sabellida; family Sabellidae; genus Sabellastarte; species Sabellastarte sp. h YS-2021. The sequence continues at coordinate 153,548,272 of OZ024928.1, read as the reverse complement.
GCCTCATCAGATTTTTATCAGCTTAAACCCATTTCTTGCACAGTAATCTTTTTTTATCTTTCTGCAATCTTAAACTAATCTCCATGCTCGCAAAGCAATCTTTTTCCATCTTACAGTGATCTTAAACCTGTCTTTTTCATTTTAAGTCGATCTAAGCTTAAGGTTCGTAAACCTATCGTAAACTTCATGGGAACTTTTTGTGTGGCAATCTCTGCATTATCACGATGAGATTTTTAACCTATCTCAACCTGCACCCATAGGTCGTGGTATATATTTTTTTTCCAATCTTAAAATAAGTTTACGATCGCCAAAATGGAACAGCCCCATAAAGCATTACTTAACCAGTTAGCTAGTTTATCACATCCACTGCTAAGGCTTGAAACCAGCTTTTAAAAATATGTGAGATATGGCCTGGCTTGATATAATTTTAGCTGTTTAAAGGAAAGTACTCCTTTTGGATTTGTGGGCCTGAGCAAGGTTGGTAAAGAAAGGGGTACAAATTTGCGAGTGCAAAATAATTGTGTCTTGTGTGGCCAAGGAAGTGAAAATGGACTAGTAGAACCCGGGGTGGGGAATTGAAAGAGGATATTGTGTAATGGAAAACTATAGGATTTTTTTGTAAGGGGATCTTGGCCCGTCTAAAATATAGAATAAAATATAATTAAAACAATGTTTGGAGATGACAAAATAAATATATTTTAATCGCTTTAAGTTTTATTATCATAGGGCAACAAAAAGAGAAAAAATTATGCAATATTTCTATGTAAATGACTTATTACAAGTTTGACTAGTTTGCGTGGGTAGATGGATTCATTCATAATCAAATTGTTATTCCGAAATTGACTATGACTTTCTTTTAATTAAATACCTGCCAAATAATGATAAAGTACAACAGAGAAAACAGTCAATTCTTTGATAACTCTAACCGTACCAGTGTTAATAAATATTTTTAAAAAAACATGCATAGAAAAATTTGTTTGAAATTATTATACTTTAGTCAATAAAAAGGACGTTTTTTCCCCAATTACTCAAAATATTAGATCATATGTTGCATTATTTTCCGAGACAGTTTTGACAAAGTGTCTTGACCCCATTCCACTCCTACTATGAAGTCCTCTTAAACAGGAATCTTTCATGTTTCTGAGAATGATTATCCTAACAGGTGCGTGACGAAAGAACGCGCGTGCTCGCGGGATTTCTAGGGCCGTTCCCAATGGACCCATTTCCAGCCCCAACACATTGTGTTCTTTAAGGCAAAAACACATTGCCCATGCATAGTTAAAACCTGGCTACTCCATAAATCACCAGCCAAACACGCCCACTGTTTATCTTGCAATGTGGAGAAACAACTGGATGTTTTGTCAATGTTTCAAGTAGAGAAGCACAGAGAAAATGGGTGAGTAATTGGGTTTTAAGCAAGACCCTTGTCCATGAGCAATTGTTGGCCTTAGTACATAATGTGAAAACGGGGGATATGTTTTGTAGTTATAAAATACTTGTCTAACCAGTTTCAAGGTCCCACCACTAGATGATATATGTCTCTGTGGACTAAGTGGAAGTTAGTAGTAACTGGAACAAAAATCCTGTAGATATTAGAGATTTTACTTACAAAGAGTCTATCTTTATGTACCATAAATTGGTAAAGCCAAGCTAGAAGTATATTTATGTGCCCAGATCCATTGAAAATGTGCATCTGATTTACAATTATGGTGTTTATCATACATGTTAGCATATTTTCATTTTGCAGTGAAGAATCCAAGTTATTTATGGCGGGTATTGTTTAAGGCAGGAAACTAACTACATGTAAATGCTAACTAGGTGTGTGGACTTAATCTAAAAGTCATCAGCTCACTTTGATGGTGTTTATAAGTTATAAATATATATAACAACAAGTTTTAGAAATAATAGGGAAAGTCACTGACATTAAGGTAGCCAACCATTAGTTTTCAGTAATTACATATGAAGTATAAAGTTGGAGATAATTCTTTCTGATATTATAGCTCGTCATATTGAAGGTATTACTCTGGTTGTGAACAGAATACATTTGGTCTCCTTTGTCAGGGGCAGTATTATTAATTTTTGATCATTTGCTCACCTCACCGCTTGAATAATAACTTGGCTGAATTGGAAGTCTGTTCCAGAAAGCTGTTTGGGTCATATAACAATGGACAGTTAAAGGGTTCGAGAAAACTAAAACAGTGGCATTGGTCTTTTTTTTTACTTAGCCAACAGTCAGTCATACATAAACTGCTATATTTTTTCCATACAATCTCTTTTTCAGGAGAAAACCCTCACTTGATACAGCATTATCTGTACACTACTGAAGTTATATTATCTATCTATCTCTCCCTCTAAGAAAACTTAAAACCTTACTCAAGTTAGCAGTACCTGTACACTATGGAAACTGTATCATCTTCCTCCCTAAGAAAACTTGAAACATGTCTTGTGAGTCCATACCAGGTCTCTCTCTGAGAAGAAGATTGTAACCTTAACTTGAATTACCAGTGTATGTACATGACTGAGAACATATCATCAGTCTCACTCGGAAGACTTGGAACTTTACTTGACTTTGATGTGCCAGAATATAACTGACACCATACAATCTCTCTTTAAGAAGACTTGAATCCCAACTTGAAGTTAGAGTGCTTGTGCATTGACTAAGATCACATCACATATCTCTTTTAGGACTTGAAGTATGTATTGAAATGGCAATGTCTGTACATTTAGCAGGACATAGCACCTCTCTCTGTCTAAGACTGTACATTACTGCAGTCGCACCATCTCTTCAAGAGCCCTGAGGAGGCTTAAACCCTAATTTGAATTTCCAGTGTCTGTACATATGTGAAACCATACCATCATTCTCCCTCAGAAGACCAAAATCCTCACTTTACTTAGTACGGTCTGTATATGACTGACACACACAATCTTTTCTTAAGAAAGGTTGAACCCAATACACAGTGCCTGCGACATTACTAGCACCATACCACCATTCTTTAATGAAACTTGAAGCCTATCCTGAATTTTCAGTACCCATCCATAATTCCAGCCATACCATCTTTCTTTGAAAAGGCTTGAACCTCAAATTGATGAAACACTGTCTGTAGATCACTGAAGTTATATAATCTTTCCAGGAAATCTCAATGCCTATCTTGGATAGCTATGCCTTTACATTACATGAGACCATAGCATCTTTGAAGATTTGGAGAAATTAGTGGTGTAAATAAGGTCATATCATCTCTCCAGCATAAATAAGACTGGAACCCTAATTTGAATTAGTAGTGTCTATCTAATACTGAGGTTATATCATCACTCTCACTCAGAAGGCCAGAGCCCTCACTTGAAGATTTGAATTCTGTCTTTTCACTACTGAGAATATGCAGTCTCTTTTCATTAAACATTGCTCCACTTTATATAAGGGTATGCCCATATCTTTTACAAATATATATGTTCACACATTAATATTGTAAGAGACTATAATTTACTCTGAAAAGCCATTCATAAAACATTTATGAATATCTAAAAGTGTAAGTGCCAAACGGAATTTCTGAAATGCTCGGAAACCGAAAAATGTCGTAGTCTATAACATGTGACATTGTTTTATTTCTTTATTGGATACTTTTTCATAAAATGTATTAAGTTTTATCCATGTCACTGACTGTTGTACTCTTATGCAATTTCATTTGAAACATAAATGATGTGTCGATGTGAAAAATGAACTGATCAATTAAAATGTTAAACTGGATCAAAATAGTGAACAGACAAAAGTCTAGTACATTGAAAGTAGCTATTTCGTGTATATTGACACAACCCAAATTTTTGCCTTTTAAAAAAAATCCACATTACCTCCTATGAGCGAGCAAGTGTTGTACAATGGATATAGCTTTCGGATTATATAACAATAGACACTGTGCAATAACTGTCCTCTCCCTTCATCAACAAGTCTGCACATAAAGAGACAAATAACCCCAGCATGTAGAACAAGTAGATAGTGGTATGATTAAAGCTAATACATTTACCGCCATTTTTCCTGGTGATGACTAAATCTTAATGGTTATTAATATGAAACAATTTCACCGAGAACATGTCTCCCGGAAACTGGTCTTTAGTTTAGGTGGACGCATTGACCTTGGCTTTGCTGCAATCACCCATTCCCTTTGAATCACTTGCTGGGACTAGTTGAGGGGTGTTGGCTGATGTGGCATGACAAAGTCCACTAAAATACTCACTCATTACACCAACAGCCATTACTGGCCATCCCTACTCCATGATCTTTTTCCTTTATTTCAAGCAAAAGAAAAATGACTACAAAAGAGGAGTTGCCTGTTCCCCTTGTGAGATGGGCATAAGTGTCATATGGGTTTGTGAGTTACAATTCAAAATACAGAGAATAAAGAAAATCAATAGTGTCATTCTTCATTATATTTATCCATATATCAGGAATGAATCAGTTATCCAGTACTGGTTGGGGTACATGTGTTTTTGTAGGCTTTTTTTTAATATTCTTATAAGATTTTTCACACAGTTGATCAGAAATATTATTTTAGCATGTATGATGGGAAAATTACTGGCATGCATGCAACTCATATGAACCTATGTGTCTCACCATTTGTTTCCTCGACTATTTGACTCCTCAACCATTTAAACAATTAATTTACCATTGAAATAAACATGAACAAAATCTGAAAATTTAATTTTCAACACCTTATGTTACTTGCCATTTCAACCTTTTTAAATTAACCCATGTACCAATTAGGCCATATTTGAAATGGATTGAGGGTACTTGTATGTAATAAGATGATAACTATACCTTGCGGATCAGCTAATTCAGCCAAACAAATGTAGAGTTGAGTGACACAGCTTCATAAAGTATCAATGAATTTATAACTGGATATGTCCTAGATACTTTTATTTTGGCATTCTTCCTAACCTGATTTGTTTCACCTCTTCTTGGATATTTTTAGTGATTATAATTACGTTAACTTTATGCAAGAGAGTCTTGAAACAATAAACACAAATCTTATAAGAAGTCAGCAAAACCAGTGGCAAGCAAATCAACATCAAATATTGTATTGTATAGTGCATTTTATTTATACTCAGCGCAATATCTTTATATACTACAGGACTCAAAGCGCTATTTAACCCATCCGACTGGACAAGTACAGCCCCAACTCACAAGTAACTAACATTCCCCAAACTGGAAGATAGAGGCTCAAGGATGACCATTTATCAACGTCCTTGAGGTTCTTTAAAATAATACAATTTACTGTAGTTTAGGAATATTGAGTCAATGGATTTTTAGTTACTTTGTTCAGTTACGTTTTGAAATGGCTTGGCTACTTTCCTACAATCTTTCTTTTGACACCTCACACTTGTTTGAATAGAAAAGCTGATGGTATAACTTCAGTAACCATTCTGAACAGTATATTATATGTTGTACTCAGACCACAGACAGACACTATTGTAGCATGCCTTTAACTAGCTTGTTTTATAAGGCACGTTAAGTTTAGGGTTGAAATGAATCATTTCTTGGACACTATTTGGTCATATTTAGTACCCAACGCAATCTGTGTTTACCTCTTTCTCGTTTTTAAACAGTATATTCTATGTTTGATCCATAGTGAAAAACAATACAACTGTACTGACATTAGTTTTGGGTTCATAAGGCCCAATTTGGACATTAAAAATGTAGTTTTAGTGGATGCAAGAGCATGAATGATTTAGTGAGTGATAATGGATGGGTGGAAGTAGAGGCTGGCTGTTGGAAGATACAAAAAGCTACATTTTCATTAGCCATCACATGCTTTATTTGTCCTAAGTAGTAGGAATTACAGACCGGGACATATGCTTTTGTATTGTCAGTGCCACTTACTATGGATAATTAACATTACAAATTCGTCAACAAGTGACGACAATCTTTTACATTTTTACATTTTTGACATTCTTTCTTTGAATATGGACTTATTGCTGGTGAAATTGTAATTTGTCTCACACTATAGCCACCTTAATCATTTTGTTTTGTTTTTATCTAGAGTTACTTGTAAGTCCTCCAGGGCTGGGCAATGTTGAACAATTATTGTTCCACTATGTGTATATTGCATATTTTACGTCACTTTAATAAATAAAAGTCCACCAGCTCCAGATATTTCATTCATTCATGGTTGTCAAATAAATATTCCAATAAATTCTATATTAAACAAAGTGTTACATCATTTCCTTGTGGTTATATGAAATAAATCTATATTACACAAATATGGTTTTAATAATTTCTTAAGACATTAATAAGTCAACTATTTGACAAGACAATATTGTTTTTGTGTTTATTTGCCTATTTTGGCAATAACCTATCACATGTCAAATTAAATCATTTTTCTTACAAGCACAATATGTAGGTATAAAACACCAGTGACCCTAATGTGTATATGTACACTCAATATTCAAACATTAAAGTGAGGGTATTTGACCTGCTATTTCACCTTTTAACTATTTTAACTGTGCATCAACATGTACCATGTCATTGCTTCATCCTCCCACTGACAGTGATGGTAACTCGCCTCTATCTGTAATTACTTGAATTTTTAAAACTATTATAACCCACTTCATAGTTGTTTGTGCAAAATGTAACACGAAGGACAAGTGAGATTAATTCAGTTATTCTAAGGGTTCAATAAAATATAAATCAATATTAGTTTTATATAAAGATATGCTTATTATTGAAATAATATAACTGACACCAACATTTTAGGTACTAAAAATTGAGTGAAGAAAGATCTGTCAAAATTACTAGACCATTAATAATAGTAGAACCAAGAGCCACAATTTCAATTTGAAAATTAAAAAGCTCGATTACAGCTATATGTCTTTCACTGGTTAAAAAGAGAAAAATACAGCAAATACAGTTGTGCAAGTAGAAGTTCTAGCTAGAAGAAAGTTTCACTAACTATTCATTTTTCAGAAATTCTGCAGAATCAATTTACACTAATGCCTAGTTTTTACTCGAGATATTAATCCAGATGTAATGTTTTATTAGGAATTATTTTTCACTACCCAAGCACTTCAGTTAAAACAGTTAAAATTAATGCCTAGTGAAAATTTCAACCTATACAGTATACTGACCCGGCAGAAAGATGTCTGCTCAATCATATTTTAGTTAAAATGAATAATTGTCACATGAATATCTAATACAACTTAAGTATTAAAGTGGTTTAAATATTTTCTCTGCGTGTAATGAACCTTTTTCAAAGTGGTTTGAAACCAGAATTTGCCAAAACACCAGTATGTCACCAGTATGCCCCCCCCCCCCCCCCCCCCCCGGTACAGGTATTTTAGAAAAACACATGTGTTTGTAAATTTTCGTAACTCCACGATTTAAAACACTAGTTATGTTTAAAGAATTGTTTAAAATAGTTTCTATATAATGAGCAGATATTTCTACCTCAGTAATAAACAATGAAGCATTGAGATACATGTGCTTTTAATTTTTCTAATATCATCCTTTGACGTAACCCTGCATTTTGATGGAATGAAACATTTGTATAAGACATCCTCATCAAGCATTGCCTCGTTACTCAGATAACATATAAACAACAGAACAAGATAAACAAATGTTTACCAAGAAATGTCAGCATAGATTTTTTATATACCCTAATTGCGAGAGTTTAAATGTATAAGTTATGCTTTGCACTGTGGCTATATCAAAGAGCAGCTTTACATTCTCAGAAGTTTATTGTTGGTAATAATTAATAATAAATAATTGGTGTGGCCTTAATAATTTAGTCACTAATAATACAACAGTGGTTTTATTTATACAATTGATTCTATCATTAACAACAATCTCTTTGTTGACTTCGCACTGACAAGACATGAATAGGTTACCTGAACTCTTGATTCCGTCAAGCCAATCCTGAGTGCCAACTCCTCTCGCATGAAAATATCAGGGTAATGGGTCTTTGCAAAAGCCCTTTCCAATTCGTTCAACTGCGCAGGCGTAAACCTCGTCCTGTGACGTTTCTGCTTTGCGGGTTTATCTGCGTCACTTCCGGTAGACCCGTTCATACTGTTGTTATTACTTTCTGCACCAGTGCTCGTACTGGAACAAACATTGGCTTGTTGCTGCTGTTGCTGTTGGTTTGCGTTTTGACCGGCATTGGATGGCGTCATCTGAGCGTCTCTGAGGTCAGCTATGCCTGCCAGGGAAACCCCCTGAGCGGAAGTGGGGATTCCCTGCGATAAAGTCACGTGGTGGTGAGGGAGGTGGTGAGAATGGTGTGTGTGGTGGTGATCTAGAAGCAAATCATTCTCGTGCTTATTCTGCTGATTCAGCAAATCGTGTTCCTTGGTTCCTAGGGCTGAAAAAGATCAGATAGATTCAAATTTTTGATGAAAAGGGTTTATAGAGAGAGTATTTAGCTATCTTAAGATAAGATCTCTGCAATTTGAACACCACAGCATGGAATCATGCTGCTGTAATTTTAAAGCATCCAATATGCGCTTCAAGAAGATAGTTATTGTAATTCGAAGTTGTAATTTCAAATATATTATTTTTTAAATATTGTTTTATATATATTAAAATAAATTCACTGTACTGTACAACAAAATGGTTTAACAACATCTAACTAGCATTTATGATGCAATCTGAAGTTGTAAATTTTATCCAGAAACCTTTCTAACATAATATAAAATTTAAGAAAAAAATAACAATTTTCCAGGCAACTTTTCCTTGTGTAGTTCACAGTGATTTAGAAGCCGTGAAATCCCTAAATGACATTTATCTTTCTTTGAACAAATGCTGTTTGTCATGCCTTTAAACATATTACTGGCATATTTGTCTAAATAAATTTGATTCATTTGGTGCATAAACTGGATAATTTCATTTGCAATGCTCCCTTATGTCTGAATATAAGTAGAATTAGGCCACAAGGAACAGCTGCCAATTTACAATGATTATCAAGAAGTTGACGCCAATTTACAATGTTCCACTGCCTTTGCATTATCGCTTCTCTCATCATCACACCTCTTGTGTGTTATATTTATTTTTATTATAAGTATATAGACTTATCCTTCAGCTAACCTTGATGTAGCATTGTTGAAGCCATTTTCTGATAATTTCTTTCACACTTTGAGCAATTTACAGCGAGTTAAGTTTGTGTTAGTGTTGTTGAGAAATGAAAGTAGATAGAGAAGAAATGCTGTTAAATAAAGCTGTTTATATTTGCAGTAAATGTCGCCAGCCGCCATATTTAGTCACCCTCATGCTTTTTTCTGCTCAGCAAAGAGATCCCTTCAATCCCATTGGTCCAGAGCCTACCAATCAATGTGCAAGTACACAGGGTTCTTTGCAAAACTGGGCGGATTCAATAGAAATTTATTGCAGTTGAGTCCTAGAAATAATCCATTGCAAGGTGTTTGTACTAACTGTAAATGCGATCCAAACAGTTCTGAGAAGAGAAAAAACATATATCATCAAGTATTTCATTTATGAAGATTCTATAATATTTGAGAAGTAAGAGCAATGTGTTACGTACCAAGAGCTTAATATAATTTTTATTACAAATTTTAGCCAATATTTTTATTTGAAAAATCATGTGAACTTTCTCGTAGGTGCTGATTTTCCAGGAAGGGATAGTCTTAGAGGGAAGAGATTGGCACCAAAAATATATCTAAATCTAAATTGGACTTTTATACCACTTAAACTCCCATTTATTGAGCGCACTTCTAAGGCACATGAGCTCAAAAACAGACATCCATATATGCATTGTGTGTCTAAAGGTTTATACATTATTACTACTACCATTATTATTACTATTATTAAAGTCCATATAACTGTATCAACAGATATAGATAACTGATACAACATCAGTCATAAGTGACCAATTGCATCACAAGCCATATACCTTAAAGTCAAATATGTTCTCAAAGTCAAAAATAAATGAAGTATTGTTTGGCCTTGTTCAATGCATTTGGGTGGGACAGGTCTTAGTGTAGTGCAATACACTCAGAAATGTGGAGGTTGATATTTAGGAGAACCCAAATAATGGTATAAATGTACCAATATAGTTAATTATAAAATGAGCACTTAGAGGGTTAAAAGTGTCAACTTCATGGAAACTTATACATTACAAAGTATCGATACCATGTGAATAGTATGTTGTACAAAAAGGTAAATAAGAGCATCATTGATGTGTTCAACATGCTCTCTTTCCACTTAAAATTCCTACGTTAAAATCTTGGCCATTTATTTACTCAAAATGACAGTTGGCTTTGCAATGCTAGCCAGTTAACCATGCAAAATCTTGGTGAAATACAGCAGATGATATTAAAATAGTACCAGCACAAGTCAAATCCCAGTATAAGTGTATAAATAACATCAATTTCAGGGTCTCAATGCAACAAAATCAGGTTTTAGGGTAAATAACTGCTTATCTAACTTACTGCAACATGTAGTATTTCCCTCAACACCCTAAAAGCTGGTAGTCATGCTTCGATGAATATTATAGGCGTAAAAGCAAAGTTATCTCCTCACCAAGCATCATCAAGGTAGGTAGTGATAGTTTGCAGCAACCTCTAGTGTGGGCTCAGTTTCAGAACTTCCTTGTGCTCACCTAATGCGGCAAGTTGCTACAAACCAAACCACAAACCAAGTTAAAATCGACTGGTGAATATTTCTGTAAAGTGTGAAAATATTAAACAAAAATATTAAGTTGACAAACTGATGAGTTAACCAGTAGCGTACAAGTTAGTCACCCCACAACCCAGGGATGTATGACGTGTTTCTGATGACTGATTTTACACGCCAGCTGCTGAATATGGAACTGGAAGGTGAATGTGATTTGAAGGTGAAATTAACCGCATAAGAATTAATCACTTGAATCACTCTTACAGTAACTACTTAATCATGAAAAACAAGGACTAATTATCAACACGATAAAACTTAAATAAACATAAAAACTTTGCACTTCTTTATAAAGCAATGTCATGCTTAGATATTTCAGTAAAGGTTTGGTACTTTGAGACTTTATTCAAAAATACATAAATAAAAGAATGATTCAAAGAATAATTTGCAGTGATTTAATTTGTTATCACACTGCGGTATATCACAAATCTTTTGTGAAAATAGTTTGAAGCATCACCCCAAAATTTTCCACAGCTAAAGTTGAAGAAAATTTGATGTAAATCAGTAGAATATGCATGTATGGCTGTTGTAAGTTAGAATATAATAATAAATATGCTATTTATTTATTAACTCAAAATAATGATGTATTCCATTCCAAATTGTGTACTTAAAACCAAAGATACAATAAATGACTGAAACTAAGACATTTGCATAACACCTATCAGTCCCATGCAAAACAAATCGCCACAACTCCTATGTGTATTTAAACTGCTTATCAACATTAGTAAAAAATATAAAAAAGCAGTGAGCATTAGCAGCATTTATTTGATCGAAAATTACTGTTGAAATGTTTTTGTAAGTGCATCTTACTCAACAATATACATGCTTATAGCTGCAGTAAACATCAGTAATGACCATATTTATTCATACATGTTAGTTTATTTTTATATCTCACTTATACCATTAGTTCAGTAGTCTGAACAGTGTATGTAGATCTATAACTAATAGAAACAACCATTGTGAGCCAATATCTAAGTTTTCATTAACCCACTTCCATATATAATATATATCTTGCAATACTGTACAGTCCGGATGGATCAAGTACAGGGTAGTTGGTCAAGGTCCCTTCATTCAAACTTAACCTCCAAACCTTAACTGAATAAGCTGTTTTCCAGTTTAGTCAATTATTCTTTGACTTTCATATCCTATAGATCTAACCCAGCTGATGCTGACCAAGATTAGAGATTTGATTTCAGAACCTAGCAGTGAATGCGGTAACCCTTAAACAATCTCCCTATTCAGGTAGTTTTTGTCCATGATGTCAGTCCCTCTTGCAATGGATATTCTTGATCCAGACTGCTTCTACTGCCCTTTGATTGACAGATCTGTTCCCTCTCCAATTACTGCTTTGCATGCAAACCCCATTTATGAGAAGGCTTGGCGAAAATGGAATCCTTGTGTAGAAATACAAATATCGTCTGCCAAATGTCCTCCCTTGGGTGGCATTTCCCTCCATTTTGCCTGGTTACCCCAAATATATTCGATTCATTACTGTGCCCATAAAACGTGTTCTGAAAATTTTCTTCCTAAAGAGAAGGCAATGGATTTTTTTCCCTCTGAATATTTTTCTCCTTAATATTCCTTCTTTTTTGTCTTTAATTCATCTCCCCTTTTCTTTTGTTGTGGTGCTTTTGTTCCAACAGTAATGTGTTTGAAGTTCATTACTGGTCTGAGAGAAAATAGACTGGCTAAATATGCTTTGCCTATCTGTAAAATTAATTATCTTTAATTGTATACGCATTTTTCAGGTTCACTGCTCTAGTTAATATGACTAAAAATCAAACTATTTTTATTTCCATTCAGAGCTAAAAGGAAAAAAGAACATTTGTCGTTTTAATATTAAATCAATGCTATTTTGGTATAACACACCGGTTATAGTTGAGGTATTAATTAATCAATTAATTTATTTATTAATTTATTTAATAATCTAGATGGTATGTTTATCTACTTTTAAATGAAAAAGTAACTGCTTTCTATTCTTCCCTTTGGCTATACGGTTAACCTAATACATTCTGTCCAAAATCAATAAATAACAATTAAAAATGACTTAGATCCTCTTGGCATCATACATTTCAGACTCATACTGAGGTGAGCATTTTAATTTTACTTGTGATTGACAGTTATCTTCCCAATTCTTCACTATTATGTCATTCTGAAAAGCCTTGTATTTCTAATATTTACTGTATATATTTTTGTGGCCTAGATTTCTTTTCCTGTATATTCCCTGCAGTTTGTTATCGCTGCTTTCCTCTAATGAAATTCAGTTATTCCAGAAGGACCCAGATACCCCTATAAATCACCAGCTACTTGTGTCCTTTGCTAATGAGTCCTGTTTGGGGACTATGTGTAAATGACTAAAGCTTAGGCAAGGTTATTTTTTCTCACTTGGCCATTAAGCAGCTTGTGAAAATTTCATGGGTTCGAGGGCCAAAAGGAGAGAAATCTTCCTCTTGACTAAGAAACACATCAGCACCCATGGTTTATGGGAACCTGCTGTGTTGACAGCCAGAAAGGGGTCTGCTTTGGCAAAATGTGAAGGTTTGCCCAAAGAGAATTCAGGAAAAGACCTTGTCTGTAAAATGTGTCCAGTTTTAAGGACTTAATTTCCGACAAGATTTATAATAAAAACTACAAAAAGCACAGGTAATAGTGCAACAGAACAACAGTGTCCATGCATGTTTGTATGGAAAAGATTCGAAACCCACAGTCTTAGATATGAAAACCAATGATGGTTTGGCAAAATGGATAATAAACAAGTAACTGAGGCTCTCACAAAAGGGGAAAATATGACTCACAATTATTGGTAAGAGCTCATGATGGCAGTCTATGAACAATTTGCAGTATTTGTTCAATGTTCAGGTACAACATGGTTTCATAATTTTGCACACCCCTTAACACTGCACGAAGACAAAATAAACAGATCATCTAATCCCAGCCAATCAAAGGAAAACCTTTGTATAAAAATTAAAATTTGGATTGCTGGTTAAGAAAAAATATTAGGTAGTAGAATTTCTAATATCGTCCTTACAAAACACTACAGAAGGATCATAATGGAATATTTTGTGTTTGTAAAGTACATTTGTGTAAATAAGATTTTGTCTGCAGGTTGTACCAAATTACAAATCAAACAGTAATGTGAAAAAAGTATTTCTATTAAGAAAGTTTAAAATGTCCAAGTCACACCACAGGCCGTATTGGTATGTTTATAGACATTTTAGAATAGAAACATTTATATAGTGCAAAGTTGATATAACATCCTCTCATGTGCTCGAGATCAAAAAGGAAAAGTCCAGGGACGTTTCAGGTCAAGATCCAAATTGGCACCCACCGGGGCGATGTACTATGGTGGAGGATATGCTAGTCTAAACAAATAGGTTTTTAGCTGGCTTCGGAAACCTGTTATTGTGTGATATTATCGGACTGATTGTGGGAGTCTGTTCCATTAAGTGGGGGAAACAATTGCAAAACATCGCCTACCAATGTCCTTTCTAGGACAAACTGAGGAAAGAGATAGCAAATTTCCACGAGTTAGACTACTGGTTTTGATCAAGGATGATAAGTATGTGGGTTGGGAGAATTTGATGGCCTTGAAAGTAACTACATTATATTTAAACAAGATGCGGTATGTAATGGGGAGCCAGTGTAGTTTTTAAAGAAAGGGAATGACATAGCTAGTTCTATCAAGTCTAAAAACAATTCTGCAAAGGGTATTTTGAATCTTTTGGAGTTTAGCCACATGATATTTACTTACCCATAGAGTAGGGAGTTATAGTAGTCAAGTCCACTGCTGATCATTGAGTTTGCAAGCTAGGCTGCAGTCTCCACATTAAAGAATTTGCAGATGCAACTTTGGTCCCCGAGGTGATAGAAACAGGCACGACAAACCTTGGTTATGTGGCTGGTTGCCAGAGTCAAAAATAAAGTCTAGGTTGTTTACTGTATTGGTAGGGGAGATGAAATTTCAAGAAGTTGGGTTGGAAACTTTTGGATGAGAGACTCTCTAGCTTGTCTATCACCAATGATAACAAATTCTGTTTTCTCTGGATTTAGTTTCAATTTCACACCATCCATCCACTTTTGAACACAGGCGAGACCCTCAGTGAGCTCAGTAAAACTGGAATCAAAGTTCCTATGGTCAAGTGCTAGATATATTTGGGTGTCATCTGCATATAGATGGTGGGTGACATTGAAAGTTGAAATGATATTACTGAAAGGGGTAGTATAAAGGATAAAAAGGAGGGGACCCAGCACAGAGCCCCAGTGTAGCATCAGAAAATGTATCCCTCAAAAAGTGTGTGGGGATACAGAATTTGACAGGTGGGGCTGTCATATTCTCCCTCCCCAAAGGCCAAGGGATACAGGTTCTGATGGGGATACAATATTTGATTGTCAAATTGTGCATCCCCCTAATCCCTCTATTGGTGGGGATACAAAATATTCTGTATCCCCTAAAAGATCAAAAGAGGGGATACATAATTTGATGGGGATACACAATTTGATGTTACACCGGGTTACCCCATAGGGGAGTGAAAAGGCATCTGAAAAGCTATTACCTATTTTAACCTTCTGTCTGCCATTTGAAAGATAGGATTTTATCCACCTCAACACAGTGTCATCAACCCCAAACCAATCCTTGAGGCAGTTGAAAAGAATGTTATGGTCAATAGTATCAAAGGTCGCTAAGAGGTCCAGCAATGTGAGCACAACAGCCTTGCCAGAGTCCATCAAAGCAGCAATATCATTTCTGATTTTCAGGGGTGCTGTTTCTGTGGAATGCTATCTACTGTAGGCGGAGAGAGATCCCCTCACTATCAATGTAACTATTTAGCTGTTTTACCACTACTTTTTTTACCAGTTTGGATATGAAACATATAATATGATCCTTAGCCAGATCACATAATTTGGTGGGGGATACAGGCTCGAAGGGGGATAGGGCGCTATTGTTCCTTCTCGGTCTTGTAAAGGAAACTGGCACTCATGACTGTATTGCAACTCTGATTTTCATAATTTTGTCATTGAAAAATGGCTAAATCAGTAGGACTAATGTGATTAGGTGAGATGATGGTTGAGGATTTATGTAAGATTTGTTTTAAAGTGTTCCACAGTGCCTTGAGGTTACCATTATTTTCAGCAATAATTGTAGAATAGTGCCTGCGTCTTGACTATTCCAGTAGAAAATTATAGCGATTGATAGCAGCTTGATATCTACTCAGATTGATTGCAAAGTTGTCACTGCGCCATACTTGCTCATACTTCCACTTAAGACACTTTGCTGAGAGGATGTCTGAATTCACAAAACCTTTTGTCACTCCTTTTGATTGGAGCATGCTTGTCTAGAATGTTGCACAGGGTATTGAAATACTGGTGACTGAGTAAACTGACAGTCGTGTGAGGATGTTTGATTAGATCAGAATTCAGGATGTCTTCTCTGAAATCAGTGATATTTATCTTGTAAATTTTCAGGGTACTGACCTGTCTGAATTTGCAAGATGCCTTAAGAGGTATATTGACCAAAAACATTATGGCAAGATGGTCAGACAGCCCACCCGAAACCTGCAGGCAAATCGCCTTTGAGAAGGTGACCCCCACACATATGATATATAATATATGGCCATGGATATGGGTTGGAGAATCAATAATTTGGGTAAAATTGTATTGACAGAAGGATTCATTGAATTTCTGCGACCAACCATCCTGTTTATCCAGATGTAGATTTAAGTATATGTAGATTTTGTTTAATGCATCACTCCTTCATATACCGCCAGATTTTTGTCAGTAAAGTTTGCAGGCTGTGATATTCTCTGTTTGTCGTGGCACCACATGGAATAATTGAACTATTCCAAATTTCCACCTACTGTTGTTGATATCCAGGTCACCCTCCATTACCGTGTATATTTGTAGGGTGTCCTATCTTTTCACCAGCTGATCAGCTGCCTTTGATTCTAATTCTAAGTTTTCCTGTGTCTTTCTGCGTCTCAAATCGAGTAGTATATTGGCTATAACATTATTGTATCTTTTAAAGTGTCTCTCTTGGCATCAGCTGTGAGCATCCTTACCAAAATTAACTTATTTCTTCAGTATTCTATCTATTTCAATGGCACTTATTCACAAAATAGAGAAAATTATGTTTCTCTTTTTTATGGGGCAAAAATCACAAAGTAAAAAAAAAAACCAGTCATTATTATTAAGCGTGTTAATGGTGGCTTGGTTACACTGATGTGGAATCAAAAATCTGGGCACTAAAAGCTGCATGGATTCTAACAGTGAAAAATTATGATGTGCTGAATGACATTGTACATCTATATTTGTCAAAGATAGGCTTTTGCACAAATTTTAAAACTATTAAAACAGCATCATTAGTAAAAATTTTACCAAACTTTTACCAGGATATGCTTATAGGTTTTAACAAATGTAAAACTTTGAACCCTGACTCAGATCTGAAACCCCATGAAATACTGTCACAAGTTATATGGGGGAATGAGTACCTCAAAAACAAACATAAAATGCTTTATTTCTGAAACTGAGTAGCAAGTGGGTTTCTATATGTGAAAGATTTATTAGATGAGGAAGGCAACTGGCTTACCTCTGAGTCAGTTATTCACAGATTATCTAGAACCAATAATTGGATAATAGAATTCAGTACATTGAAAAAAGTTCTGAATAAAATATTGAAAAAAACTAATGTAAAAATGTGTAAATATATGCAAAGATTACTACTTTTAAATGCAAATTTTTATTATAAAAATAAAATGATACAGCCTTTTGAGATGACGTCAAGAGACCTATATTTTATCCTGTCCAGTAAAAAAAGTAACAGACCATTGGTAGAGAGAAAATGGGAAAAGGTTTTCAGTTTAAAGTTAAACACAAAAGACTGGCAAAGTATTTTCGAAACCTATATTTACTAAAATATAAAATGTTTTGTGAATTCAAATACAAAATATTGTTAGATTTTCTACCATGTGGTAGCAGACTGTCCAAATGGAACAAAACAGTTTCAGAAAAATGCCTATTCTGTAATCAAAGAAAAGATACATGTCATTTGTTATATACTTGTGAAACTATAAAACATCTTTCCGTTACTTTTAGCAACTGTCTAAATCTGAATATTACTATGAAACATGTAATACTAGGCCTGAATAATGATGATTATATAAGTAAAAACAATCACCTATGTATAACAATTGTGATTTACTCAATTTACAAAGTTTGGTCTAAATCATCCTTTGAGAGGAAAAGATGTACCCTTTTTGATGTAAAACTTGAAATTCATAAAAACTTGTTATTATATAGAGATGTGTTTACACTAATCTTTTCAAAACAGCAGTTCTCAAATTTGGAACAGAAATTTAACTGTATGCTGTTCCACCTGCCACTTAAGTAAAAAATAAAAATGAATTTAAATAATGCACTTATGTATAGCATATTGTTTGTAAAAAGCTCCTTTTGTTCAGTACTTTTAATAACTTTACAGTCTTGTTTGTCTTAATGTATCACAACATGTTCTGTTTAACATGATGTATTGTTACTTATCATTGAAATAGTAAAATAATAGTAAACAATAGCAAAATAACAGTATTCAATGAATTTTCTCTGATTGGAAGTAATGTGAAATATTAAATTACATACATATGATCTTTCTAGAAGTGTAGACATTAACATTTTATAATCTGTCTTTGAAAAAAGTCTTACTTGATACGTGTTGCATATAAACATATAAGGTGTAATCTCAGTTTGGTCTAAAATGTTAATAATACATGGAGCAAGTGTAATGGTAATTTACATACCTCCCCGATGGAGGGTTTGCACCCTCCCAGGCTTTGCGCTAAAAGGGTAAATAAAATTTCTGGGTAAAAAAAACATAAAAAAAATCAGCTGTGATCATTGTCCTCCCTAGGTGTGATTCGCATCTACAGCTAAAAAGTGTGTAGCTCACAGGAGGTACAACCTTCCACCTCTGTTTTTCCTGGAATCATTGGAAATAAAAGTACCGTGATTTGTAAATAACAACATGAACAATACCCCTCTATCTATAAGGACATCTAATGAGAGGACAAGCCAGTGTGTATGAGAAAGTAATTCCCTCTTATCTGAGTCAAGGTCAGAGTTGCTATATTGCACAAGCTCAGATCTTTTAGATATGGAGAATCTTTACAACTGAAGAAAAAAAATGACCTTCTTAAAGTTACTCAATGACAAGGTATTGTTTAATGTACTATTTTATGGAAAACTATACTTAATATGATTAGTACTTTCCATTTTACATGGAATTGTGGGTAATTCGAGCAATCTGAATCTATTGATGTACCTCGGGAAGAAGATAAGTAGACAAGGATTCCAGATTATAAATCCGGCCACACCAGTTTAAAAAGTTTACTATTTTTCAATTTAGAACTGGGATAGCAGTTTCAGGCTTTGTTTTTCTCCACAGATGTTTAATATCTTTTTAGAATTAAACACCAAATGTTTTTTTTTATTTCCCACAGACCTGTCTGTCAGATTCCTACCAGATTAATAATAGATGAATGCCAGCATCCTGAAGCTGAACCTGAGAATTTAATTTTCAAAGGTTCAAAAACCATCACACACAGGTGGACAGTGTTACTTTTCGGTCACTGCTTTAAGTAACAGTGTTATGACTACATAAATCTAACAAAAATACTTTTCGATGTTTTATCCAACATAAATGATTTTGTATCTTATGATGTGCATGCGGGGATTATGAAACAACTATCACTGGGGCCTCAAAATGTATGGAAAGATATATTATTTGAACCAATGAATCAGTTCTGCCACAGAGAGGAGCATGGCTCATTTTACACACAGTATGTACAGGATTTACATTATATTATTATTATGACGCATAATCTGTCACACCTTTCTGTACTTTCTGTACTCCATGCTCTATGTATTTGTTATCCTCTTGACAACCTGGTACTTATATTTCTGAATAGAGATCTCAAATCTAGCTTGTTCATAGTGAAGAATGAACCACCTCTTAGACCCATCCTGTGCTCCCCTTCACCTCTCCGCTGTGTATAATTTTAATACAGCTCGTTTACATCCATCTTAGAGGATGTAATGGCTTTTTCCACACATTTTTTTAAAAATCGGTTCTGAATACAAATTGCTTACCGAGGTGTACTGAATTAACATGAATGCATCCGATCCAGACCTAAATACCACTGAATTCTCACCGAATGCACCCCTACCCAAATATGAGGTGGAAAGAACCCCAACAAAAAATAGATGAGCCCATTCATTTGAAGCTTGTGACCCCAGTATAGAAAGAATGGATCTAGTTATAAGAGATAGAATAGAATTACGGTTTGTACAAATGTTATTGTAAAAACAAATAAGTAATGCAGGACATATATAACAAGTGAAAAATACAGGGCACACATTAAAATGTACAGGTATTTGATGAGCGGTCAGAATATAAATTACAGATGAAGGTTAGTGTGCTCAAATACCATATGTAAAGACAGGGTATATTTTCAACACTATTTTTTTAAAAACTGTCCTTTCAATGTCATTTGAACGTTTATACGTTGTTCATCACAATTAACGTTGGTCTTTTGCAGTAATTTTAGTAAATTTAAAATAGCAGAACTACACAGGCCAGTGTGTATAGAGTCACGGCGTTAACGGGGGGGGGGGGGGGGGGGGGGGGGGGGGGATAATCAGTTATTTTTCAGGTATCCATATATAATACCAGATTGACTATTTGCAAGAATCCAAATATAACAGTGTGACACTGGTAGCAGTTTTATTTCTGGTCAGAAAGAAAAAGAAACAAAACTTTTAGTCCTTCACTTTATTTAAATGCTCTTTTTGTGAATAATTAATTGAAAATCAAATTACTATTGGAGAAATATCACCCTGCACTAAATCACATGTAGTTGAATGTTTAGGAACTGCTTGACGTCATTTGATATTTTTAGATAAATTAAATATCACATCCCAGAAATACTTCAATAAATGAATTATTTGACAGAAACGGCCTTTTTTACCCTTCAATACACGAGGAGGGTACTTTTAAAGCAGGTTCTTTTCCTGGATTCGTCGTTTCAAAGATTCCAAGAAAGAACTGCACATTTTATTTACTTTTATTTTATTGTTCATTTTTATTTATTTTATTTTTTGAGGGTGAGGCGGGGTCAAACGGTTTGGTATTATGTCAGAGAAGTGTTTTGGGGGTTTAAGAAGCTAAACCAATGTATTTTAACTGTATGTTTAGTTGCCCCCTCCCCCATCGAAGACTGTCACAATTACATCCGCTGTGTATCTACCTGGGCGATAATGGGATACCACATCACCGGAAGCAGGTTTCACGGCAGGAGATCCCTGCAAAATGTCGTCTGCTTCCGATGCTTCTCATTAAATAATGCGGGTGTGAGTGTTCATGCTATAGAGAGTGAGAAACTATGCCTTTTGAGAGTAAGGGGACTGTACACCCAATATGCAGTGATAAAACACCTGCTTCACACTGGATTGATTTGTGTTTATAAAAACTGGTGTAATCTCACCATGCAATGTGTTTACATGCATGTAGCATTCAGTAAGAATTGCTGTTTCTTCTGTGATGTTTTTCATTCGTTCACTGATGTGATAGTACATTATGATAGTGGTTCCGGTTAAATGTTTTTTAAAGTCTATATCTATTCTGAGTTTTAATATTTTTACCTTGGTAGTAAGAGGAAGTGGTCGTTCTACTGGTTTTTATGTATGTCAGGGGCCGATTTCACAAAGGCACTCTGACTTAGCCAAGTTTTCGGCTAAGTCAGGGTCTTAAATCTAAGACTTTGGTCTTGGCTAGGTCAGAGATTTAAATGGATTTCTCAAAGGGTGACTTAGCTAAGTCCAAGCTTATCAAATAACCACAGTGGTTTTCTGTGTCATATGACCTATTACATCCATCCAAAATATACTATTTTCGACATATATCATTCATTTGACACACTTTATCTAAGGATAAGTTCTGTTTTGAAATAGAAAACCTTGTTACCACATATAAATTTCCCAAAGACTACTTTAGTGAGGTGTTCTGTATAATTATACTTTATTTACAGCCATTTCAGATTTTGAAGTACAGAAAAGTTTATGGTGGCCACATTTAAGTCCTCTTTACAAAATTTAAGCCCACTACCTACTTGACTTAAAATTAAATCCACTGGCAATTTCATGGACTTAACTGTTTTGTGAAATCCACCAAGTCTAAGACCATGGGCTTACCGTTCTGTTATCAAAATTTAAGCCCAAAGTCTTAAATTTAAGTCTAAGTCTGGGCTTATTTCCCTTTGTGAAATCCGCCCCAGATGTCTACTAGTGGCTTATGTTCATTGTCTCTAAATTATCACTTGTGTTTCTTCAAATATAACATATCAGAGGCCTACAAGCTTTGAAATTTGTAAAGAATGCTCACTTTATCTTCACATCTGGGTAATATAAGTATATTAAGTATATTCTACACGAGAAGTTTAGAGCTGTTGTTTTTGCTTTCATTGGAATCAATTAAAACGTCAATGTTTTAATTTGATCCATGACTAGTATACTTTACTAGAGAGTGTGGATGTTTTTTGTTGTTGTTGCTCACATTCTGTTTAAGGCTTTACCCTGCAAACCAGACTGAAACGGAAAAAGGCTCAGTGCACAAAGATAGGTATCAAAAGAGAATCAGTGTTGGAATATGATGAACATTCTGAGACACTCTTTTATGTGACAGTTTCGTTGAAAATGTTGCAAGTACTTGTAATAATGAAGTACTAAGCACAAAGTAATCTGCTTTTAAATACAAGTCCAGGACAAAATGCCGGTGGAAAAATTGCCAGTGGACAAAATGCCAGTCAAAATTGCAAGGGCAGACAAAATGCCAGCCCTTTTGGGGACAGGGTGGAAACTATGCCGGTCTCTGAAAAATTTTTAATTAGTTTAATTTCACAGTAAT
This sequence comes from Sabellastarte sp. h YS-2021, assembly GCA_964017235.1. Lineage (NCBI taxonomy): Eukaryota > Metazoa > Annelida > Polychaeta > Sabellida > Sabellidae > Sabellastarte > Sabellastarte sp. h YS-2021. Next base: position 153,525,656 of record OZ024928.1, on the reverse strand, counting down.
CCCAATATTTTAATATATTTCAATCTAAAAAATGAAATAATATGAAAGTTACTTCATATCTTCTTATTTGTATAGTTATAGTTGTATAGTTATATAGCTATAGTTGTCTGCACCTTTAAATACACTAGAATTTGCCATCCTTATTACTCCTGAATAAGTGATACTGACCATCAATTAAGATATATTTTATATACATATCAATTTATATTATTTAAGAGAAATTAATATGTTTACATAATGTTTTAATATACTCCTTTTTAATTAAAATATGGTGACTTAAGTTGACCTTAGCATTCAGTGAAGCTACATCGAGGTGAACAAATTTTTGTTGGGCTTTAATTTTCATCAGTACTTTAGTGCCATCTTTCACTACCAATGGAACAGAGAATAATAAAAAAACAGTGTTAATCAACTGGAGATGGCAACTATTTCACTGACATGGAGAATGAAATTGATATCAAAACAATGGGAACAGATTCCCCATTGAGGAGACTAATCTCCCATTTGATTTCCCCTTTTCCACAATGCAAATCTAAACATGCCTTTCTAATGCCCGCCTGAGTTGATTTCCTGCTAATGGGAGGTGTGTTTGGCCAGTCAGTTTTGTGGCCGAGCAAGCGTGAAATTGTTGAAGTCATTCATTCCATGGGCTTGTTTTTTGCACCACAAAAACACCAAACGTCGACGCCAAAAAGTCGCGTACTTTTTCCACAGCTAGGGGTCTACATTTTTCTAAAATGGGGGCTGGGTAAATTGCAATCGCCTTTTAAGTCTATAGTTTTAATATATTTCACCTGCACCTGAGAGAGGTTTACTTTTCATAAATATAAAGGTGAACTACTGGATCAGATTGAGAAAATAATATAAGAATGTAAGGATAAAATAATAATATATGATAATAATATAATAATAAGATATATAATAATTGGATAAATGTTATATCAGAAATGTAGGAATGAGAAAATATGTTATTTTATACTTCTTCAAATAATTTGAGATAACCACTTCAGTTACTGTTGTATTTTGATTAATAGGTACTGACATGCCCTGTAAGTATAATTATGGTACTCAGCAATCATTAAAATGTTTTAAAATGGTTTAAACATTTACAAAAGGTTTTAAAACCTATACAAACCCTAACTTTTAGGGGTGTTCCACTGAGACCATCTTTTAAGGATCTTTTGATGGTTCGGAGCAATGTTTATAGAGTCGGTTAGGGTTGGTTGTAGTGTCCCTGCTTGTCATGGTGGGTCGGCAAAATATCGAACATGTTTGATATTTCACCAGCCCTCCCTGACTCTTGATCCCGACCGACTCAACCCACCTGCATCAATTTCTGCAAAACAGAGGGATCAAGTATCGATCAATCAACAAATTGAAAGCTATGCCAATGCAAACTATTTGGATCCCATCACTTGATCAAAACTACAACATTGACATTTTTGTGTTTTTTTAATTATGGTTTTCAGGTTTGGGCTTTAAAATTATATAAAAAATACATCAACCTATTTCTCCTTCATTTCTCCTTCAGAAATGTGAAAAATTTTCATTCGTAAAGTATTACATTCAAACAAGCAGAGGGGGAAGTGCCTCTGATAATGTCTCATGTGACAATGACAACCCTATTGCTTGTTCCTGGCTTTTATACTCCAAATTCAAACTACTGGGAAAGACACCTTCAACATTTCCAGACAAAGATTGCGATGGGCAATAATTGCAATAACTTTAGAGAAATTGCTCCACATGCAATCCCTAAAAGTAAGTTTTAAGCCAGTGTCTTACAATTTTAGACATAAAATAATATTTTCATCAGTGAGCTACTTAAAAAGACATTGAATTTTACCTCTGACGCATTATGATTGAGACATTAGCATGTTACTTTGTAGCGTTTTTCTAACATTTGTCATTAAGCATTTAATAAACAGTTTACACAGAACGTTTTGAAAACATTCTATTATAAATGGTTTTCATACCTATCATTTTTTCACCGTGTCATTCAAAAAGACATGTAAAGCCTGCTTCCTCCAAATGTGTGACCTTCACAGGATTAGACGGTATCTTACTCCAGAAGTGGATGTCTTTGCTGCAAATGCCTTGGTTAGTTGTCGCTTCAACTATTGTAACTGTCTGTTTAGAGGTTTGTCATGCTTCAATCAGCACAAGCTACAGATGTTCAGAGTACTATTGTACATATTGTCACAAATCAGATAAAGTATGTTCATGTTATAGCCATCATTAAGCAACTCCACTGACTGCCTGTCAAATACCGCTGTATGATCAAAACTGCAACATTTGTTTATAAATTTTTACACAGTGATTCTCCTAGCTATTTTGGACCATCATTGTCTCTTAGTAGTTGCTCCTACAGAAACGGGCATAGTAATCCTGATTGTCAATATCTAGCAGTTCTTCCCTTCCACTTCTCACTCTCACTCTACAAGTCAGTCAAATACTTTGGCCATAGATTTGGAATGATCTTTTTAATGTTGTACACGATGCAACAGCTATCGCCTCCTTCAGGAAAAGCTCAAAATTTACCTGTTTACAAAAGCTTATCTGCCATAGCCTCCATGTCACCCCTGTGTCTTCTTAGTATGACCTGGCTATTGTTATTGGACTTATGCTTATTCACATTGGTTTTGTTCAGTTGTGCCTTAGAGTCTGTCAATTGATGGCAATTAAGCGCTTTAAAAGTACACATTAGATGAGATTAGGTATCAGTCAAGCTCTTCCAGGATTTTCACATAAGCACTGCAACAAAATGAGAAACAAGTGTCACACTGAAGCAGCCTTACATGCAGCACCAAACTTAAGCCAGAGCTCAGTATGAGACCTTGAATGAATGCAAAACCTGGACAAAAATCCAATGTGTTGGGCCAATCTTAGATTTAAGATAAAGCTCTGTTTTAGGACTTAGGACCTTTTATAGAACTGGTCTCTGAGTCACTCTGAACCATACTGATTTCAAGAGAGTATATTGTGGGGATGGAGGGGGCAGATGTTCATATCACACAAGAAGGTACCAGTTTCTTCTTACCCTGCCAGTTTAAACATTATAATGTAAATACCCTTCACTTCCTTTCACTTAATTTACAGTAGAATTAAACTGACCATATGTTTATAGCACCTATTCCCCGTATCAGGTATTAAGATGCATTAAACAGAGTTAGCTGTTGTTCTTCATTCATGTGGCCTTTGGGCAAGCATGTGTCAGTTAAACCAAGAAGATGTCTGGCATTGCAGAAATTTATATTGATCAAATAAACATTTTTTTTTCTTTTTACCAAGCATCTGAAAATTATTTTACCTTGAATATTGTTGTACTGAGCACCTGGCGAACCCAAGATGTAAACAAGTCCCCCTCACCTCTCATCTAAAGCAATTTCTTCAACCAATGAAATCATCCTATTGATAACATTAATAATCGCCTCAACAATTTCCCAAACGAGGGCTTGTAAGAGAGGAAATCTGAACGGTTTTTACCCCCATGGTCTAAAAAGCTTATTTCATTGCTCTTCCATTAAGTACAAATTGCTATTGACAGTAAATAATGACTTTACAATGGGGATAACATTTCTCGCAAATGGACCAGGGTGGAGAGAAGGGCTAGTATTAACTCAGTGGGGAGATATGGCGGGGTGGGGCGGATATGTTGAGGGGGATGGGTGGTAGTAGCAGCTTTCACTGTGCCCATATTTAATGTCTCACTGACAGAAATTGCGTGCTACTGGTTGTTAGAAGTACTGACCTAATGGCTCAATGCTGGGGACTGTTTCTTCTTCGTCACACCTAGCCTTGGTAAAGGCTCACTACTGCTGATATTGTAACAATAAGGACAACAACAACACTCATTCTAATTTTATAGTACTTTTATAGCACTTAATCTCTTAAAGTCTGACTCTAGGCGCGAGATACAGAAAACAGAGATCAATAATCATATAACCAGAGACATTGCAGTTAGAAAGACCAGGAACAAAACAGAAACTAACTTCTTTCCGAATGAGGAGCGAGAAGTGGCTGAATGTACATCTTCAGACAGATCAGTCTAAATCTTTGGAGCATCGTATGCAAAGCTGAAATGATGTAATCAATGCTTAGTAGACTTATATATTGATGAGAACCTCAAGTGTAGGACCTCAAGCACCTTACTGTTGACTTGATTTTTATGAGTATTGTACTCATTATGTCTAGATATAAGATAAGGTTCAAACTACTCAGGATAACCACTCTGTAGAAACTTGTACAACAGTAAGACAGTCTTGAATACAAAGTGATGTTCAATAGGCAGCTTGTATAGATGTCTTTCTAATGTCATGATGTGTCAGTACTTGGTGGTATTGGTAAAGATTCTAATAAGACTGTTCTGATTACACTGCAGCTTGCAAAGATTTAGATCAGAGAGTCTCCTTAACAAGGAATTAAATTAGTCGAGTCGGGTATAAACCAAAGCATTTGCATCCATAAGAGCCATTTAAGATCGCAGATTTGAGCAAAACAAGACTTACAGGTGTTCTGATACTACTCTACTATGGAAAATACCTCAAATTAGTCACATTTTATATTCAGAATGATTGCAGTGTGTTACAGTCTCAGAAGGGCTAGCATTAATGGCTATAGTATCTTCCTTCGCTCCTGAACAAAACCGAGGGTGTACTAAGCTTTGTTTATCATATTTTCAAAGAAGTACCTACTTATTAGGTTTTTAAGCTGAGCGGAAATTGACGAAACTGCCTTCTAGCATGTCATGTTGTATTCTGGGCAAATATACAACAGAACCACCATCAATGACATTCCATTATTGGTCTGAAATACTATGTTATGAACTGATTTCTTTTCAACAAGCCATATTAATTTGCATTTATTTCAGGGCACTTTATTCCTTCAGAGATAAGTCAGAGGGTCATATATTATTGACACAATGTCTGTATATCTGTATATTTACATCATCTCAATAAATGCAATGATTGATTAATCTAACTTGCCTTAATGAAAGTAACTTTTACTTTGAACAATCTTGAGTCTGGCCTCCGCCAGGGAATGATACCGGAAATTCGTGATTTATTTATGCATTTATTTTTATACAAAATGTGATCTGGATCTTTCCCAAAATTTAAAACATAAAAATATCAGAAAGATCTGTTCATTACTTGTGGGGTTAACACAGAAAAGCAGACAGACAGACACCCCCCCCCCCCCCCAAAAAAAAAAAAAAAAAAAAAAAAAAATATATATATATATAACCTCCTGTCTCAAAGTCTCAAGTTTTTCCTTAATTTAATAGAACAGTTTATCTAACATACAGATCTTCATAGTGACACCCACATTTATGGTCAATCTTATTCTAAAGGTGAGTGTACATCAATGATGATACAATACATACCTACTAGAAAGTTGGCTCTGCTGTGACAGACCATGGCTATGCACACTGACCATGGTATGAGATGACACAAAATAGTTTTAAGCTCTAGCTCTAGTCAGGTTCACTCTTCTAGAGATCACATTTTTTCATTTTTTTGTCTCTGGACTTTCATGAATTGTGGCGAAGGGTGATGAGTACTGTGCACTGAAGTCAGTTCCCAAGAAGTAAAGAGGCAACATGGGATATATAACATTTATTTTTCTATTTTTCTACCCAATTTTTATCAGGCACAATATACATTTAAAATACATTCAAAACAATTGAAATTAAGTTATGTATTTGTCCCTAACTGGCCAAATAAGCCTGCCTTGCAAGTGACCTAAGTAAAGGGAACTTGAACCGTAGTGAACTCCAAGGTCATGCAGCTGACCTTCAAATATGGAAGGTCAAAAACCCAACATGACGAACGGTGAAAGAAAAGCAAGCAGGCTGGGCAGCAAATATGAAATTATCTGTCTAAAGTCCATGGGTTTCTATTAATTTCTGCCCAACCCGCCGGCCAGTCCAGCAACAATGAGGTCATGAAGACAGGTCCTGGAGCAATGACCTCCAAGGTCAAATCCGAGGTCAAGGTCAAACTGACAAACGAAGCAAGGCAAGGTAAAATGGCCAGAAATGCTAGTCAGTGTGTTTCCAGCTGATAACCCATGAAAGAGGGTAAAGTTAAAAAGTTAAAGTATTAGCATTTGCATCTGTATCATAGTAAAGGTACTGTGAATTCACAGTGTACAGGGTGAAAATAAGAAGCACCCAAACCCAAGTAGGACCTAGTGACGTAGAGCATGTTGAAAAGCAAGGGCTACAGGGGAAGTAGTGGTGACAGCAGAGGAAAGGTAGGTCCAAACAGCATCAGATTTCCAGGTACCATGGTTCATTATATGCTCAAGAGGTACGCCCTGGGAAAAAGCCCAAGCAGCCCCACCCCTACGGAAATCATGGAATGTGAGTACTTTACTCAAGGAAAGTACCTTGGAAATGTCCTTCAGATGTTTGCGAGCTACAGAGTCAGTCAATGGAACTAATCCTTTATTTCTGGGAATTAGAAAGACTGGAGAGTTATCGGTGCCTTTGAATGTTGCAAACATGGTTCTAAGCGCCATAATGGGGCACAGGTTCGAGCCTGCCAAATCTGGCAGTGAAACAGTGGTAAAATCCTTTCTGTTCTGCATTGTTTTGGACCATTTTATCACTAAAACTGCCCCAGAGTCCCCGAAAATTACGTCACCATGAGCCAGCTGTCTGGTATGGTCGAATGAGGCCACTGAATGTGGAAGAACATTGGATAACCTAAGAAATGAAAAGAAAACCACCAGGTACAAAGGCTTAAAGATCACTGGAAACTGCATGCTGTCGCATTGCTGGATAATACGTTGTAATAAAGTGACATCTAGATGGGCAGAAATTGAAGGATTAAAGGGGGCTTGCAACCTAGTTGCTTTGACAAATAGGGCCAATCTTTCATCTCTAAAGGCACTGGTATCAAGGCCGTGCAAGATATGTAAAGCCCTAATGGCTGTTAAATGGTTTTGTAAGTGAGAAGAAGAAATTCCATTATGATGTAAGAATTCTAGAAAGGCCAACAACAAATGAATATTCACCTGATAGGGAAACAGCCCAGCTGCCACCTGGAAAGCTATAAAGTCTGACCACATCCTACGATACTGCCTCAATGTGGCAGGACGGAATCCTGACATGAGCTTGTCAACAGCAGACATGGCCAGCTGGGCTGCATTACCCATGGAATCTACAAGAGAAAATTATATGGTATAGTTTAGCAATGTTAAATCTAAATGCGTTGGAATCCAACTGTAATCAGGCAATATATGAGCGAGCTGTGTACAGTTATCAGCAGTAAATTGCCACCTGGAAAGGAGATCTGCCAAAACATTGCTCTGGCCTGGGATATGTACAACTACTATCTGTATATGGAAAATTGCACAAATAAGCCAAATGTTCCTGGCAATGAGAGCCAGAGTAGGGTCCCTAGCCCTGCCAGAGTTCAAAACCTCTACCACTGCCATGTTATCGCAATGGATACGTACTCGTCTATTTGCCCAATGAGTAGCCCATATTTTCAGTGCTACTATTATGTTTAGTATCTCTAAATGAGCAATGTTATAGTTGAGATAGCCTTTGGGGATGGGTAGAGCATATACCATGTTACCATGAGCGCCCCCAAAGCCAGTAAGACAGGCATCCAGGTGTACTTCTGAATGGCAATAAGATTGGTCATAATAAGTGACACCATTATAATGAGGAAGGAAGGAATTAAACCAAGCTAAGTCATGTTTAAAGTCAGCAGTGATTAATATCTTCCTTACATTTACGTTATCTCTCAATAATTGCAGCATTCTGTTTAGAAAGAATCTGGAATGTTTTACACATCTAGACACATAAAGGAGAGACCCCAAGAGGGATTGAAGGTCCCTTTTGCTACAATAAGTCTTGGAACCCCAGTCTGCACATAGCTGAGCAATTTCAGCCAATTTTTCGCTTGGAATGGAGATGGTTTTTTGCACCGAATCTACCAGTATACCTAAGCAAGTAACTGAAGTGGCAGGTGGAACCAATTTTTTGGGATTAATGTCTAATCCTAGCTCCCCCAACAATTTCTTCAAAAATATGAAAGATTCGTTGATTTTTGAAGGAAGTCCAGTATATATTAGATCGTCTATATAATTGTACAATAGTGGGAAGCCATGCTGGGCCATAATGTAACGAATGGCATCTGTACATCTCTGAAAAATTTGGGAACCATGTCGAAATCCGAAAGCTACCGATCTATCAAGAAAGTACTGATCTTGGAACTTTATACCTAGTAGATCTATGTCCCCAGGATCAATTATTTGTCTAAAGGCTCTGCTGATGTCAATTTTATAGATTTGTGCTGAAGGCCCCAAATTTCGCAATGAATTCGTTATGGAATCAACAGAGGGATAAATCGAGTCATAAGGGGTACCCAAGTATGTATCTTTAGCCACTCCATTGTTAACAGATGCTCGTTTTGGCCAGCTTAAGTCCATAATGGTTCTTTTGCTGGCAGAATTTTGTTTGTCTCTAACTAACAATGGAGATACATGCATATCTATGGGTTTTGTGTCAAAAGGGCCTAAAATGGCTTCGTATTGCCTCTCTTCTTCTAAAAATTTACTAATGTCCTGCATATTTTCGATAGCAGAAGTATGATTTTCTTCAGTAGAGTGTAACTGACAACTTCTATCAAAATCTAACGGAAAACCAAACTCAAGCAAATCACATAATTGCTGGTCCCAGTAATTTTTGAGGTAGCCTCTCCAGGCTTTGATGTTAAGTCCAGATTGGACAGGTATACGACAATGTAGGAAGTTTGGGAGATTGCTATCTTTTATTAACTTATGAGCCTGCAATACGTCGGGTATCTGATCCCATTGAACTGACTGGCCTTGATAAATTTTTAAAGCAGATTTCGGGAGGAAACCAAATTGTTTGGTGTTTTTCTGAGAATTAATCAGATGTAACATATGGTCATATGGTGCATCATACTCGGCATTAAGAACACACTCCTCACTGGAGTTGAAATATTGGGGTTCTGAGTTTCTGTTTTGCAAATGTGGTCTAATAGACGGGTGCATACTGAGACAATCTTTGGGTGTACTTTGATTGACAGTTGCGACCTTAAGGTCAGCTATGTTGTTGCATGAATTATTTGATTCCCCATCAAAAATCCCATTTTTTTTTTCCCCACCAAATGGTTTTTGACCTGCTTAGCCAATGTTGGCTGGTTACTGCAACATAACATGTTTTCCATACTGTCTTTTGTATCTGTATCTACTACACATGGATCATCAGCAACTAGTTGCTGTAGTACATGGAACCTGTTGTTTGACAATATTTCCGGCTTTTGAGCAACCACCTCGGCCACACTGCCACTACCCCAAGGCTGTGGACAATTTTTTGCCACAATGTGATTTTGTTTTTTACATATGGACTTACTAGAGGGCTGTGACTGAGCTTTGCTGGACAACTTAACATATGGAACTTTGTTGGTCTTAGCTACTGTATGAGCACTGCTGTAACCTTGGTTGTTGCCTGCTATACCTAGCTGTATGTTATTAGTAGCCCCAAGATTCCTCTCAACCCTCGGGTAGGAAGGCACATTGCCATCTACATTGGAAAGTAATGCTTGAGCATAAGACTTGTTAGGTTTAACTGTATCAAAGGCACTAGCTTGTTGAAACCAACTTATTGCTTGATGTTTAGATACAAATGATTCTGACTTGGCAGAATGCAACTGTGTGCTGAAATAAGTTTTAGTAGGAAACAATCGGGTGGGAGGAGGTTCGAACCCACCCTGGCTTACTCGTTTTTTGTCATTTTCTTTATCTTACTCCTACAATTTTGTTCCGAATGGGGGTATGTTTTGCCAAACTGTTGAAAACAATGGGCACAGATGTGTCTATAAGTGACACCTTTTGTGTCATGTGATTTTTGGTGAGTACATGTCCCCTGATTGTAGTATGAGCAAGTGAGTACCTTATTTTTGGTTTTCTTTTGAAAATTTGACACTTCTTCAGAAGTGTTAGCTACATGTCGTTGAGCATTGGCTCGCCTTATCCTGTCCAACTTCTCAGTTTCAGTATAATTTTTTACTTCCCCTTGCGCCATTCTACAAAGCAGGACAGCATGGCTGGCCCGTGCCGCATCCCAAGAGAAGTCATTGGCATCCTCCATAAGAGCTATTAGATAATCAAGCATGTGCTCCTTCACTTGAGGATCTTGCTCTTCTCTTAGGATCCGGCAGAAACCAGCCATCTATTGGACTACCGACAATTGATCATATTGGATTCATTCTTTTTTAAACCCAGAAAGTACAAATTCTTGTGGCCACTTGACCCGATTCGAAACCAAGACCTCCACAGGTCCCCCTCTAAGGGATTTTAACTTTGTACCTGCAGTAGTATTTTGAGCTAAATCTCTCAATCTCTGGTCCACTTGGCTTTGAATGAACGTATCTTGTCTAATGGACTGTAAACTTGGCATGCCGGAGGTAGGGCACTGATTCTGTGGCAGTGTGACCGGGGTAACTCGAGTGCTGGCCTTACTTTTGGAAACTCCCTTGATTTTTTTCGGATCCGAATGTTTTTTGACTTTCTTACTCTCAAGTACATTTAATCTATCACTGATAGATGAAAGCTGTGCTAAAATTTGAACGTTTATTGCCTGTTGAGTGGCAGCATCCGACAAAGTATTCCCAGCAAGCGAAGTACTTGGTGTACTGGAAGTACTTTGTTTACTTTCTGTGCCGGTGGCATGTTCCGTGTCAGAATTTTCAATAACCGCACTACAGTCTAATTCAGAGTCTGCCGAATCATCAGAATCTGAATTGTGGTGACTTTGTGAAATTTGTGTCAAAAATTCCGGATCAGACATATGAATCTGTACTGGGAGTTGTACAGTACTAGTACCAGAACGCAAGTTATAATGCCGGTTGTCAGCCTCTGCCATTGTATACAACACAATATAAAATAAAATGGTAAAATATAAAAACACTCAGTATAAAACCACTTAGATGTAAAAATAATCTGCAGTTGCACTTGAAGTTGAAATTTCGTAAAAATATTTTTCTTGCTGTGTGCCCATGTGCCTCCAACTTCAAAATGGAAGAATGACAGGGGTTTACAGACGAGGACCAAAGGCTGTCCAATCAGAAGCAGCCACATAGTATTAATACAAAGTAAAATAAATTAAAGTAGTGACCAAAGTAGTAACGAAGTTAAGCAGCAATGGGCTACATTAGTACTCAGTTTGGTGACTGCTTCAGTGCACTACTTGTATCTCTGATGGCTTTGCGATTTGTGCTAGTAGACTGGAACCCCTTTCGGCTTTGTTATTTTAACAGTTCTCAAGCTTTATCAAATCAGTAGGTTTGGTCATCATATAACATAGAAATTCAGTAAACTGACAAGGAATAGTTCAGATGTTAAGCTTTCATATATGTCTCGGAATGTTAAGAATCTTATGCAGGTGTTCCACTGGAGGCCGACCCTACGACTCTATATATATAGGTCGGCTGCAAAAGTCAGGGGGTCAGGGACAAAAATCCACAAAAAAGGCGGGAAATTTTTAAGTCGGTTTCAACTTCCCAACAGGACGTGAAACATACAGGCTTGTCTGTATCTAGAGGCCGACCTGCCATGGGGTGGGGATGTTTTGTACAGACTGGTCTGGAAACTACCAGGACAAGCCCTAACAGATAAGCCTTAAACCAATAACAGACAAGCCGTAACGGTCGTAGAAATATCAAACATGTTTGATATTTCACCGACTCTCCCCGACAGGCCGGGAACTTTCAACCAACCCTAACCGATCATGTAAACATTGGTCCTGACTCTCCAAAAATGCATAGTTACCGGTCTGTCGGCTCCAGTGGAACACCTGCATTGCATACAGTAATAGCAAACTGGATACAATGGCTCTGCAGGAAGTAGATAACATTACCAGTTTTCTACTGATCAGCACAATGGTATTGTTTGGGAGTGGATTGCCGCCAAGACTTCTGCACAGCTCTCTGATACCAGGAGTTATTCTATAGTTAGACCATCTACAGCCTACATTTTCTGGCATTAAAGCTTTTTAAATGTGAGCTCCAGTGAGTCTTGTGCTTCTAGAGATCACCTATTTTTGTCTCCAGACTTTCATGAATTGTGGCAAGCAATGGGCTATGTTAGTACTTGGATGGGTGACAGCCTTGGTGCACTACTGGTGTCTCTGATGGCTTTGCAGCTCGAGCTAATAGACCAAAACCCAAGGTATTTCTTGTTTCACCCAAGAGTGTTATGTCTCTGAATTCTGAACTTTTCCTTCTCTCATTGCGTCCCCAGCACCTTTGAGTCTGCAGTATGATGAGGATCAGGTGCTATAAAAGTACCACTTATATTATATTACATTAGTTTTGCTTTGACATCTCTCAATATTATGAAAACTAAATGAGCTGAATCAGCAATATAACAAGTATGAACTTTAAAGAAGGCTGACAAAATTTACCGTTATAGCTACATGAACAAGGTTATGCCTTTTGAAGTAATAACATTTAATATTGCTCTCATAAAGCTACTCTATTTGATATTATCACGAATAAATTTGATATTGCCATGCCAAGTTTAGAGTTAAATTTTGAATACTTGCTTACTTGTATGAAAAGATTACTTAAGACTCATGATGATCAGATCAAATCGGATAATAAAGTTGCAATTGAATTGACATTCTTTGTCTATTTGCTCTGGTCGACAACAACATAAACGATGGCCAGATTGAATAAATTCTCCATTCACTGACATAATGGTAGGTACTATGATCATGTCCTTATGCCTCCAAAGAAGAGACACTTGTATTTGGGTTATTATTATTAGTAGTAGTAGTACTGTACTGTACTACTGTAACCGGGTTATTATTATTATTATTAGTAGTAGTACTATTGTTACTGCAGCAGCAGCAGCAGTAGTAGTAGTAGCAGTAGTAGTAGTAGTAGTAGTAGTAGTAGCAGTAGTAGTAGTAGTAGTAGCAGTAGTAGCAGTAGTAGTAGTAGTAGTAGCAGTAGTAGCAGCAGTAGTAGTAGTAGTAGTAGTAGTAGGATCAATAAAATAAATAATTAAATTTGGGGAAAGTTCTGGACAAATCTCTGGATACAAAGAAAAAATTCCTATTTTTAACAGTCCTATCTTCAATGACTTAGCTGTCTTGGTTGAGTTCTGTGATCTGGGAGTTCTAGTTATAATTATGAAGATCTTGATAGAATGTAGAACCGGGTTTCCATCATGACATCATACAACTGAAACCTATGCAGGATTACATGTATTTTTCTCCACAAAATTTGGGTCTATCTCCGTCAGCCATCGGACTGTACAAACATGGCTGTTGTAACAGACAAATGTGACAGCCCCACAAGTAGCCTATTGTTTTCCACAGACAGTTTCACAGGATTTATGTCACAGGTGAACCAAAATGTCAACTTAAAAATCATCCTCCATTTAAATACACATAAGCCTCAAATGCTGGATTTTTTATGTGACAGTTCATCTTTTGATGTGAAATTAATAATAACTGATAATCTAATCTAATATCTCAGTCTTTATTGCATCATTACAATTATAAAATTATGCTTTGAAATATTGTTATTATATGGTGTCAATTGAAACATTTTAAATGGCAATATTTGACCAATTTCAGGGCTTTCATGATCACCATTAGTGGTTGAACTTGATTCAATGGCCTGGATTTAATGTTCACTTTTAGTTCTATAATATCGAACCAATTGTGACTAAAAATAGGCTGATTGCCTACAATACAGCTTGATAAAACTAGTGAGCACCCTCTTTAGCTGTTATATAATCACTGAATCAGAACCATCTTTCATAACTCTTTGTTTGTTCAGATTTCCCATTTTTTATAATTGAAAAAGGGTACATTTCGGTGTGATTGAAGTCATAAAACGACGCCATTAAAGCCACAGTTATTGTGTGTAAAAAGGTTACTCAAATGACTGTTGTTTCCGCCCAAAAGACCACGTGACTCTACAGTACTTTTGGTATAATCGTGTGTGGAATTAACACGTGTTATATTCAAACAAGAAATGTTTGATTGGACTTTCACAAAGCATATTCCGAAAAAGGTTTCACTTTGATTAAATCACAGTAATTAATTGTTTAACATGCAATCATGTTATCTGTTATTTTTTCAGCATATCCTGGTGACACAGTAAGATTGTTATTGTTAAGTAAAAATTCAGGGATAATCAATACCAAAACATTTTGTCATTCTTTCTTTAAAGTAACTATTTAAGGCAATACATTCTTCTCCCCTTAAATACCCAGTATCATATTTAAGAGGTTAAGCCTAGGTCACATCTTTTCAGTGATGGGGCCATGGGGTACAACCAAAGGGGGCTCGTCTACTTTCAGCTGTGGTTCAGTCTGAAGGATTTTCATCTGGCTAGAATGTTTTCACGGCCACTTGACACAGTTCACAAAGATATTTGCATTTGAGACCGCTTTTAAATAATGTTTGAAGTAACCGTTATGTCCTCTCGCAATGTGTAGTAAAATACATGCATTGGAGGAATGACTGGTGGATGGATATATCAGGCAGCTTGTTATTCAGCATGTACTAACCGGATACACGGTCTCTATTGGGAAGCATCAGGATAAGGCTGTCAAGTGAAAAATCAAACATATACAGATATGACCATACTGTAAGATGTGACCTTGGCATTATCAGTATATTCCCATGTAATAATTTGAGTTGGATTTAAATCTATGGTCACAGAAGCGAGACCCCAGTGATCATCTGGCAGTCTCTATGTCACAGAGGGCACCCGAATCAATTTGAATCTTTACTTCTCATTTCTTTTTATGATAACTTCTTGCTTTAATTAATTCTAACATAATTTGTATTTTCAAAAGAGGTTTTGCTAGACCAATCTGAGGGTGATTATTTTTATTAGCAACTCATATATTTCATTTCAGCATTTTTAACATTTATTGGAATTTTTTCACATATTATATAGATCCGCCTGTCCTTACAGTCCTAGGAAATTCTTGAAAACTTTGTGAAAACTGGTATTTCTCGAGATGTCACAAATGCTAAGTTAGGATGATAAGATTGCATAATTCATGACATTTTCCTCATTCACATCGTGACATGCCACTTCTAACTCTGGCAGACTGTCAACTGAGTTTGTGGAAAGAGAAATAATAAGAACATTCCAGACATATCTTGCCTTGTTTGATTGGCATATGAGTGTGCAATATATTTATATTTAAATATTGGTTTCCTCTTCAAGGACTGTCAGGACAGAGGCCCCAGTTTTAAAGTTGAGGTGGATCGGGGAGAAAATGTTTTTTAAAAAGCATGAAAATGCTTCCTGACCATGCTTTCTGATTACGAACTCTATAATCTGTATACAGACGAATCCCAACTGATTGTACGTGTAACCCCATCTCTCCCGACATTGTATCTAGATTTATCTGAATCCACCCTGAACTCAAAGTGATGCAATATAACAGAGATTTAACTGAACTTACTACAATTTAATTGGCCATAATGGCTATAGCATATGACCGGTGCAGATCCTTGACCAATTAAGGAATCGGCAAAGAAAAGTGGGGCTCAGGACTGCCATGGAAACCATTTGTTTACTCCCCACCCCCATCCGAGAAAATAAAAAGCCTGATCTTATAACACTATCCATATCAATTGGATCCAGAATGACAGCAATAAGAATGAATAGTTAAAAAATCTTAGGGTTTTATCTTTTTCTTATGATTTATAAATGTGCCTCCTAATACTGTTAAATCAAGAGCAAAGACAGGCAGTCAACCTACAGTCTCAGGCTTGGGCTAGAGAGAAAAAGAAGCCACAGAAGAAACCAAAGACAACAAGCCCATAGGCTGAGTGAGGATTAGCAAAGAGGAAATCACCCATCCACTGGGTACACCCGTGGTTTCAAAGGAGAGGAAGTCAGGGATGCTACATATCCTTCCTTACCCAAGAATAGAGAACCTGGGATGAACAAGCACACAGAAATTTCCTTATGATGACACCTGAAGTTTACAATGAAAAGAGATCTCACATGGTTGAGACAGTCTTTGGATGTTGGGCTCACGATTGTGCCCACCCTGAGGCAGCTTGACACTGGCAAATGTTACAGCTCTCTTTTCTACTTGTTCAGAGTTGGCAAGTAAAGCATCACCAAATTTATACCATCGGTGTGTGTGGCAATCACAAGTGAACTTCAAGATGGATTCCAAGTCTGCCCCACCATCCCAGAGGACTGAAAGAAACTAGACATCCCACACAATGTAGGGTCCATAGATGGAAATCATGTTCCCATGAAGAAACCACCCCATGCAGGGAGCAAATACTCTATTGGGTTACTTACCCTGGTGGACAGAGACTGCACCGGTTCATGGTAAGATGGAAATTTTTAACCACTTTGAGCTGAAGGAAAAGATGGAAGATGGATCCATATGGCTTCAGATGGATTATTAATTTTATGATTGTATGATCTGAGCCACTAACTAAAGACAGGAGAACTACATGAACTACTTCCTGCTTGGGGATGATGTCTTGGCCTTGAAGCCATGGGTGATGAAGCCTATTTTCATGGAAAGAACCAACTAGAAATGAAAATATATGTAACTTCAAAATATCCAAGGGAAGAAGGGAGGTCGAAAACATGTTCAGGATCCTGGCCAATCACTTTGGGTTCTCCTGAGCACAATGCAGCAGCATCCAGAACTGAACACATGCATTGCCATCACATTGTTGGTACTGCATAACTACCTGAGAAAGTACCTTGGGAGTGCAGACAGCACAATCCCAAAGACGATTCACCTGTACTAGATGGGCAGCTAGTGGCTCTCGAGGTAAGCGATGAGATGAGAAATCCATCAAGACTAGCTAAGGAGCTACAGAATCTAATCATGAACTAGTTTGTGAATGGGGGTGTTTGTGAATGGGGGTGTTGTAACATGGCAATTCTAATTCTAATTCGACTTTTATAGCGCTTAATCTCCACTGAGTAGTGGACTCTTAGGCGTAACAAGACAACAGCAATATGCAAAGTCAAAGTCCAGGGACAGAAATAGGTCAGAAATATAGTCTATAACCATTCCTATTCAGTACTCAGAAAAACTCCTTTTCAGGATAGCCAAATATTGCAAAAACTCAATCTTAAGCTGGTGTTTAAACCAAAACCCCACACCCAAAACTTTCCACTCACACTTACCACCCTGATCCATAAAAATTACAAAAGGACTAATTTAGAATTTAAAATAATGTCATCCCTTTATAAATTGGTCTTAAACCGAGATACCTTACAGTAGTAAGTAATTGATGTGCACATCCTTTAAGGTGCTGATGTCCAAAAAAGGATAGTCCAGTTCCAAAAAGAGGTCAGTGTCCATATTAGTGTCTGATAGGGGAGATAGGCTATGGTGGAGGATAGGCTAATCTGAAAAGATATGTTTTCAACTGTTCTCTGAATCCAGAAATACTTCCCACTGTTCTAATGGCTTGAGGAAGCTTGTTCCACTCTGTGAGAGCAGCTACTGTGGAGCTGCACAAACACGTGCATTTATTTGGTTTAGATGAGGAAATTAATAGGCGATTACCCCAGGTGAGATCACTCTGCCTAATCAGAGAGGACAGATATGGACGTTGGCCAAAATGAATGAGGAGTTTATATTTGAACAATATACGGTAATAAATGGGGAGCCAGTGTAGTTTGTGCAGGAAGGGTGTGACATGGCTAAATTTATTTAGTTTGCACACAGTACGACATAAGGCATTTTAAACTCTTTGTAGTCTGCCAATATATGCCCTTTGTGTTATAAAGCAGTGAGCTACAGTAATCCAGGTGACTGCTAACCAAGGCATTTGCCACCTTTACAGCTGTTTCATGATTTAAATACCTGGTATAGATGGTAGTAACATATGCGACCGAATCAGCTGGTTCCATGATATTGCCAAGAAAACTCACTGGGAAAGATGACTTCAGGGAGCTTCTGATTTGATCATCACCAATCACTATGAATTCCATCTTGTCAGGATTTAATTTGAGTTTGTTATTTCCCATCCAAGCCTGGACGGCCTCAAGGCAATTTGCCAGTTCAGTGGTACTAGAATCGAAGTTCCTAGAGTCAAGTTCCAAGTAAATTTGTGTGTCATCTGCATATAAGTGATGGGTAAGATTGAATTAGATATGACTGAACTGAGAGGGGTTGTACATAGGGTAAAAACGAGTGGCCCCAGAACTGGGCCCTGGGGAACCGCATAAGGGAGTTGAAAAGCATCTGAAAGATGTCCATCTATTTAGATCCACTGTTTCTTTGAGTTGATGTACAACTGAACCCACTTGAGCACAACCCCATCAACACTGTACCAGTGCTGAAGGTAGTTAAATAGGATTGAGTGGTCTATTGTGTCGAAGGCTGCAGATAAGTCCAAAAGGACTAATCCAACAGCTGTACCCTTGTCCATTGAGGTGGCAATGTCGTTTTGTAGTTTCAGCAAAGCCATTTCAGTTGAGTGAAAAACTCTATATGCAGACTAATTTTCATTGGAGATACCCTCGTGAGCAATGTGCTCATTTACCTGTCTAGCCACAGCTTTCTCTATAAGTTTGGAGATGTAGCTGAGGTTGGACACTGGGTGTGACAGGTGCAATCTAGAAACAAGACGAGAAACTGCCCTCCTGTAGGGAGAAGTTCACAATATTTGTAATGGGAGTCAAGAGTACACTGATACAATCAAGGACCAATGATGTTGGGATTGGACCCAAGTCACATGATTTTTCTTGGTGTGGACTTAATGATTTTAAGAACTTTGTCCTCTGACATGGTCCGGAAAGTACATGAGTTCTGAACCTAAATGCTTTCCTGCCCAATAGTAGACTTGAACCAAGACTAATTAAATTTTACTAATTGGACATGAACCCAAATTCTTCAGTGATCATACCAGATTCGAAACTAGATGCGTAAATGTATTAGAAAGTGGACTTGAACCCATGTACTTCTAAAATGAAAGGAAAATCATTAGTTTGTGAGACAAAAATGAAATAAAAAAATTCTGATATACACAATATCTGTACAGATATGTAAAACTGGCTTTGGTTCATAAAGTTTGCAGGCCAGTATTGAGTGAGGATATGAGTTCAGACCCCTGAACCATTGATAAAGTGAACATGTGGCGGGATAGGGGGCTTCACATTACATGACCACCTATTAATGCTGGATAATTTAAAGAGAATTTCTAGCCCAATTATTAATGGGGACAAGGGTGTTCTTGCCAAATTTTTGCATTTATTTATTTGTTTAATTATTTTTAAATCCAACACTTTAGATAATTTTGAATAGGAGCAAAAATGTTTCATCCTACTACTTTACTGAGTGCTTTGACTTTACCTTAAATTTAAATATTTTAACCAGTAATTAGGGTTTGTACTGTCTGACATTTTTATGTGTGTGTATGTGTGATTTGTTTTTTGAAGGGGCAGTGCTATGTGTATTGTTTCGGAATACACAGCAGTTGTTTTGGGGATGATTTGGGTGGTCCTCAAAAGGACCTGAAACATTGGGGACTAGTGTAGTCCATACTGGAGACTGTTGGAGCTAGTGTGGTAGCAGATGATACTGTTGGTGATGTTTTGGAAGGATGGATGTTGATGTTGCGTGTTCTGTTTGTGTTGGAGCCGATGTGTATGCTGTGGTGTCATGGGTACTGGTGTGTTCAACTTTAGATAACCTGTGGATCTAATGTTGGATACACAATGTCTGAAAGGCTAGATGCACTGTAAATGTTGTGTGCTGCGTCTGTGTCAAAAAGTGAACAAACAGATACACCTGATGCAGGTTTAGGGAATGTCTTTGTTGGTAAAACTGCATGCTTCACAGAGTTGGTTGAATTGAATATATGAAATTAGTCTGTTGTTGCTGCTGCAGAGCTGGCTGTTATATCTATTCGTTCTCTGTACAAAAACCTGTCACATTAATGGTTGTGACTACTTCTGATCAGGAATATATAAAACTGTCTGTAGATGGATATGTATAGAACTGGGGTGTGGCCTTGACTGCTGTAAAGACACTCCGTGAGGTTTGTGCACACTATTGAGATTGACTTTGGATTTTTATGAGTAAATAATACATCTCCATTCTGAAGGTCATGAAGACAGGTTCAGAAATTCTGCAGCTTCATGCGCAAGGAAATTAAAGAAAGCTTAGCGCAGGGACTTTGGTTTCATGGGATGGTCACTGCCAATAAATATATTCATTTCTTCCCCTGGCCTAAATGCTTCACAAGTTAACCACCAAGGTCCAGCTTCAGTGTGCCTGTAGCATGCGGAGAGGTTGCTGGGTCACTTTTGCTGCCCACCATGCTTTCACAAATGCTGGAACGTCTTGAAATATCACGAATCTATGATGGGATGGTTGAAGGAATAGTTGTCAGAGATCTGCAGACTCCTTAGCTTGAAGTTGCACCCTGGAATGACAAGTTCTGGGCGTGGTGTACAATATGGGATTTCACCAAAAAGAATTAATCTTACATCAAGAACACTCACTGTGTCATCCCAATAGGTGCAAATCCAGACTTTGACTTCTTTGCCTCTAGCTTTCCATAACAATTGCATTCAGAAACAAACCATGTTCTGACATTGGTAATTTTGAGGTTTCTACCATCTGCAAGTTGCTTCCACAATTTCTGTTTCAGAAGATGTTCTTTGAATGATTCATGATCTTTGATAAATTCCACTATTGCTTCCTTGTTTTCTTCAATCAGATTTACATGTTGTTGCTTTCCTTTCTTAAAATGTCGCTGATATTCCTGTGAGGGCTGTCTATCGCTGTCTCAGTTCCCTAACTTGTATTCTCGAACCTCTCACTCTCTTCCCTTGTCCCTTGTTCAACCGTTTGTGCCTCCTCTGCATCTACCCTTCCTCTTGCCTCTCTCTCCTCTATGTCCTTTGGTGCCGGCAATGCCAAAATCTGCCATTTCTCTGATCAAAAG
The DNA here is from genome assembly GCA_964017235.1 of Sabellastarte sp. h YS-2021. Taxonomy (NCBI): domain Eukaryota; kingdom Metazoa; phylum Annelida; class Polychaeta; order Sabellida; family Sabellidae; genus Sabellastarte; species Sabellastarte sp. h YS-2021. The sequence continues at coordinate 153,504,697 of OZ024928.1, read as the reverse complement.
ATCGCCAAACTCTTATTTCTCTCACAAAATTGGTGTATTTCGTAGCGTCTGGGATAACACCCTATTAAATCTGACTGGTCCCCCATTTGGTGTGAGTGTCTTCCCATTGAAATGTTAAGATTGCGAAGGGGTTCGGGGTTTTATCCAATCAAAATAGATTGACTTGGCAATGAGTGAGCCCGGCTTTAATGTGAAAGACTAGAACCAGCTTGGGACATGTCAGGAAGTACCCAAACTTATCAATAAGGTATTATATTTTGTCTGGACGACATCCCAACGATGTACAACTTGACTGGAGAGCATAGATTTATCTGACCTGACGTATTACTAGTAAGACACGTCCAGGACTGATCCCGATTTTGGGAGCCAATAAGCAAAATAACCAACTTTTCCATGGATATTAAAAATGTTTGAAATCCCTCCCAACCTTGCAAGACTCCCTGATTTTACTTCCTGATGCTGGAACTGACAAACAATGGTCCTCACTTCATAATCAGTACGAGTCAGGACCATACTCTGGAATATGAAAGCCATACTTCAGTGTGACGTATGGTGAGAATAAAAGTACCAAAAAGATGGGGAAAGTTTTCTAAGGATATAAAATAAGGCCATGACCTGAATCAGTTATATAATACTATGAAAGCAACGCTCAAACTAATCATTTACGCGAATTATACATTCACACATTCCTGTTATATTTGCCATATTACCGTTTCTTCTGAAACAATCTACACTGACTTGCCGCATCTTTTCTTAGAATCAACAACTCATTTCGCAAAGAAAAATATATCAATTTCTTTATGAAAAAAATCTCTCGCTTTCTGATTCCCTTTCAAAAAACGTTGGTTATATGCAAAATTGCTGTGTTTTTTAGTTACAGAGTATTACAATTTTGCAAAGTGATATAGAGATAGATAACCACAATTTCCTTTCTACAATATTCCCTCTTGTTTCTCCAACAGACAGTAACCCTTATAAATAACCCTTGTGCTTCCTTATGAACTGTAGTCTTTCAGGGTGTTTTTGTTCTGTCTTCAAAAAGCCTGATTTTGAAAGCATCCTGTGAGGGAGGATATTGCTGATGTTTGGCAGACGTGGCTTTAACTCTGTGTCACTGCAATGATAGATGGTCACATTTATTCATCATTGCATTATTACATGAAACCTGGACCTAATGGGAAAAAGCCAGTGTTTTGGGGGTGAGGCAGTTGAACGGGTGAGTTTTGGAATATTTGTGAGGGGATATGTGTGTGTGTGTGCGTGTATGTGGGGTATAGGTTTTAATTATCTGGACCTGTATTCACAAAGATTCTTAGAATTTTTCTTAGAATTACACTTGAGTCTAAGAAAAATTATTTGCTAAGAATTTTCTTATTCTTAAAATAAAAACCTATTCAGAAAACAATTCTTAGCTAAGAATAATTCTAAGAATAGAAGTAAAAATAATTGTGTGTACAGGTTAGACTAAGTGTAATTCAAAGAAAAATTCTACAAATCTTTGTGAATACAGGCCCAGAAGTAACTTTTTGTATTTGGATGCAATTCTGGTTTCAAGAATGAGAGATTTGTGCATATAGCTATTTCATATTCTTAGAAACATTCTAAGAATAAAAGCCATTCTTAGAAAAATTCTAAGAATAAGTATGATTCTAAGAATTCGAATCTTTGTGAATAGGAAAATTCTTATTCTTAGAATTTTTCTAAGAAAAATGACAATTTTAAGAAAAATTCTAAGAATAAGACTAATTCTAAGAATCTTTGTGAATACGGGCCTTGTACACTTACACCTGTATATTTCTTTAACTGATTAGGCCTAATAGTGGCTTAACAGTGTGAATAATTCAGAGCCTTTATTTTTAATAGTTACTAAATAATATATGTATATATCATTTACAAGGCCAGTTAACTGCCTAACAGAAAAATAAGTGGACAACTTTCCCTTTTATTTTGTACTTATTTTGTAATAAATGATTAATGCAAAACCCTAAAGTACAGCAATATTACTGAAAAAGATTATTCATTCCAAGGGCGGCTTCTATGTGGAGGAACACCAGTACAAAGTGATAGAACCATGACTGTAACTTTCAAATGAACTACTTCCTGATGAATACAATAACCTCTCTTTAATTGTTAAACGGGACTTTACCACCACGTTTTATCATTGAACACTCGAGCCTTAACATGGACAAGGGTCCATTCTTGCAAGGGATTCTATTTTGTACCATAAAGAATGTCAGCACGCCGATTAAGCACTATAAATGTATAATCAAATCAGATTAAATTCACTCAGTTATTGTCTTACCCAGAGAAAATAAGTTTAAACTACAATCTACGCAGTTTTAAGTCTGACAAACACACATATATATAAGAAAGATTTATTACAGTACTCTGGGTGTGAATATTATTTAAACATCGTGTGTAAAACAATTGTATCCACTTCGGATGCACTTATTAGCCAATTCTGTTTTACTTGAAAAAAGTATGTAGTACAGATATCTCTCTGTTGTAATAAATATGATAGTCTGTCCATCAGTCTAAATCCCCTAACCAATCAAATCCTCGCAATGGAGTGTCTCCTGCAGGAGCAATCTTAAAATGCAGCAGGAAGTAGGGGCTTTTAAGTCAGTATGCATATGAGTCTTGGTCTTTAGGAAAGTAACTTCTTTTGGAAAGACAGAAATATCACATTTCTATGGAGCAGTCACTTTATCAGATTACTATTTTCATATCATTAAGGTTTTTCATGGAATTTACAAAATGAATAGGTTTCTGTGAAGTTGTAAACAACCAATAAGAAATTTCAGGAGCATAGCTGAAAAATATACACAGTATAGATAGACTTAAGTTTGAAGTATTTCTCATTCAAGCTTTTAATGTAAATCATCACACGGGTGTTTGAACAGAACAAAAAGATGCACCTCTTTAAAGTTAGCACTACCTAATCATACCTGACACTGTCATTTTGTAAAACAAAAGCCAGCACAAAACAACGATGCAATTGCTAATTTGATTTTAATTAGAACTTAAGACTCTCTGTGGCATTCATCACGCCAGGTTTGTGACAATAAAATCCACCCATAAAAGTCTCTGAGGTTTTCAAAAGACGCTGGTTTATTTTAATGAGTTATTTGCGTTTTTCGGGAAGGGCCGCCTGTCAGAAACATCGTCGAACGTTTAAGTCTTTAACCTATTCTTTTATTTACAGTTGACCTGCTTTAGTTTTGAAGTGCTTTTGAAAATGGTTTGCCGTGCAGACATCTAATTCCTCATCCCTCCATCTTGTTTGGTCTAACGTGATCCCTTCTCAGAAAAGACACAACACACGATAAAATCTGTTCAACATCAACATTTCTCCTAGACACTCCATTTCAGAATATTACGTGTTTTGAAATGGCGCCATAGCTGTTACAAAGTAATATTATGTTTTGGTTTTTAATTGTTCTGTTTCCATACAGTTGAATATTCATAAGAACAAAGGGATAATGTGAATCACTTATAAGATATTTTACCGTGCCTGGGACCTGTGTAAAAATGATTTAATGTGACAAGTTTAATGGCATGCAACAAAATCCACATCAAACTGGTTACACAAATTTCACAGTGTACTAAATATTCTGTCTACTTCTTAGTCAAGATTTTAGTATTACTGTTAGCAATGTAGAAAAACAAGGCTTTTATCAGTTAAACTAAGTGTCTTATCTGATTGCCAGATTTCCACATGGGGTCTTTTTTCCCAGGCAGATTCTGAAATTAGTACTAATCATTCTTGAAATTATCTCTTCTTATAGAAAACAAAAGTAATATATTAACAGTTAAAATAATTACAATAAAAGCACACAAAGAAAGCTCAATACTACTTATTTAAGACAGTAGCTTGTCGATAATAATGTTTTTTTTTAGAATTTCAAATGTCTTTTAACTATATACATAGCTACATAAATATTGAAATGGCTAGGTGGCCGTTATAAAATGGGTACACCACTAAAATGGCTTATAAGGAGTGGCACCATACTTCTCTGCGATAGGATATACTTTTTTCTCTGGCTGTGGCTGTTACTCTGCCAAAAAGCAGCTATCAATCAAAATGCAAGTCTGTCCTCCCAAGAGTTATATCCTAAGTCATGAAACTTTCATTTGTCCAAATTTCCCGATACATTTGCGTTGTTTTAGCCTATTTCCTTTTTGATTTGGGGCGAATTACCCAACCACTCTGGTTAAGACAGTTTGGAAATCTCCCCACCCTTTTGCTGGGAAGCAGGTAATTGCCTTTTGCAACTCAAAAGAAGCTAGGCCATTAAGTTTTATGAAGGCAAAATTGCCAGGATGAATCGAATTTGTTAGCCGACTTAAGGGACAATATAAGATATCAAAACAGCCGCTTGGTTTTCTTAAATCAAACCCTTCTTTACGGAACTTACACGGCATGGTCTTGTTACTTAAAGAAATTATCTTTTCATCAATGGACTTTTTACACAAGGAGAGCAAAAAATGGCAAATTGGCCAGATGGATTTTTATCATTGATGTAGAAGATGGAACTCTATCAAATAAACTGAAATGATATTGTTGATGATTTAAGTTATATCATTAGTCAGTTAACTAGTCATATATTTTGCTGTCAAGTTATCTGAAATGTATATATTATTTCTAAATAATTAGTTTTAAGGTTGAAAAAGTGAAATGGTTGGGTTTTTTAACTTCTAAAAGTGTGGATAAAAATTGTCTGTTCATTTTAACTTGCAGAATTTTTTTTATTCAAATTGTGTATTTTTGTTCATGCGGTGTTCTTTGTACATTCAGATATCATTCTTAATGCAGGTACAAGTACACATTACCTGTAAATAAACATATGTTGTTGTTTTTTATTAAACTGCAGGTTCACAGTATTCAAGAGAATATACATGAAAAAACTGAAAAAAAGACAAAAATCTAATCAGTTTTGAGATATATTAAATATGTGAAATGTCAATCAAAATGAAATGACAATAAACCGGAAGTGTCTGTTATTGCTATTATGCCAATCAAACTTCATTTCTTCTGAAAAAAAGTTATTATATAAAACGAACTTTCGTGTGAATGGCATTAAAAATTCCAATGGGAGTTTGCAAAGGTCAAAATTAGGAATGCAATAATTTGGCGACATCTTAAACACATGTCTCACTGATTCATTCCTGTACCCAGGTGAGCTCCTTACTTGAAAACGTAGCCTGAGTATGTAACTAATAACAGCTAACACGATAGATTTAGATCTGTTTGTATAGATGTCATGATCATTTCAAGTAAGTACACCTGGTGGGGAAAACATCTAAAATAAGATGTTTTTGACGCCAGTGACTACCAGTTTTTCTCATTTTCCTGTTATTTCAGGGTTGTGCTACGAAGTTATCGTTTTCACGAACTTGTTCTATCTTGTTGTCGGCTATAGTTAAATTTTGTTGATACAGGTAAGAATTTAAAATACATATGCAAATATTTATACAGCTGGCTATTTCCTGTCCCCTTTGGTGTACCTCACTCAACTTGGCACTTCTTCCATGAATGTCTCTGCTCACTGTGTTTAGTTACCGGGGAGTTGTGAAAGCCCCCACGAGTAAGAAGGAAAGAAGGAGTTGGTGTTTGTGTGTGGGGGGGGGGGGGGGTGAGCAGGAAAGTGGGAGGGGTCCCACACAAGGGGTGGAGAAAAAGCAGTTGAAGGGGTAATGCGGAGCTTAGCAGCTAATTTGGGTATATGAGGAAAGTAATAAGATTGTAAATCACGGAGCTTTCTTGGGGACTTTTCATTTTACTGATTCACGTGGCCAACCTTTTACTTTTCTACAGAGAAAAAGGGATGGTGGTCCTATTGGGTAGGGGAAAGGAAGGAGGGGGGGTAGTGGCTAGGGCAAAGTCTCTGTTAGGAGAAAATTAAAAGTCAGTTTCTTGGCTTTAGACTATTTTCGCCTATTTTACCCCTTTGGGTTGTTGTTGGGTATTTGTTGGGACATTCCGGGCTTTCTTTTATGCATATGATTAGCCTGGCTGCAGGCTTATGTTGTCACGTGATAATGAGGCAAGTATTCAGCTGTATTGTATAGCTGTGTATTTCAATGTTTTTAAAATACAATGTAACAAAAAACATGTTTGCAATTTAGGTAATATTAATATTCAGTTTGTTTACATGTGTATATAGTCAGTGGTATTGGAACTAGAAAAGACAGCTGGAATACCTGTCTTTAATTTGGGTGGGTTATACATCAACTTGTGAAAGCTAACATTGATTCCGCATATTCACAAATTATATTAAAATTTTGCTTTGTAATACCTGCAATACAGGTGCTAGATTTTGACATATTTCTTCTTAATATATACAAAATGAAACCTTTCAATACTCTGTTTAAAATATAACAATATTAATACCTTAAGGAGTGCTCATATTTTGCAATATTTGATTCCAACTCTTTTTTTGCTTAACACTGAAGCATCAAAACCTTGGTTATAAAGTGAAATCCAGGGAAAGCCCACCCAAAGACCTGTCCTTTAAACGGCGTGCTTCCCTTTAAGAAATTCCTTCCAGGAGCATCCATACCAAGTTTAGAGTTAATCCATTGTCTCTCATCCTGTAGTCTTGGGTTCATATATAGCCTACGAGTACATGTGGGATGCTCTGATGGTCTGATCCTCAGCTATTCAGAGATCCGTATATACCTTATGCTTTTGACCCTGTGGTAAATTGAATGTAAATATAGAATGTCGAAGATACTAGTAAAGCGGAGGCTGAGTGGTGTAGCTGGTAATATACTCGCGTTCCAACTCTGGGGTTGGTAGTTTGAACCCTGGGCCCCACCCTATGTGACAAAGTTGGTAAGTGCTTACTGATGTCCAGCAGTTTACAGTGCGGAATCTTGACCAAATAGCATGTATCAGTTTGCTCTGCCCTTAAAACTACCCGTCATGATATAACCTATATACAATGTGTTGAAAGTGATGTTAAACCTAAATATATAAAAATATACACTAACCCAACAATACAGCCTAAACAAGGCTGCTGTGAGAGCTAGTTTTATGTCACCACACTAGCATCAGTAGCCCTCCCACCACCAATTCCTTCTCCCCTCTCATCCCGTTTATGGCTCTCAGTAGGTCCATATATCTGTGAGGAAATGTGTTTCCCAGACGAGAGCCAGATTAATACTACAGAAGCAGCTATTTGGATGGCAGCTAGATATAAAGATTAATTACCTCGACAGTCGTTCATCAGTGTGATTACTTTTCTGCACAAGGAAAAACACAAATCCCTATTTTTTTGTTTGGAAAAGAGATGGTTTAAAGGGGGGGGGGGGGGGTTGTGACACACTGGTCGGTTGTGTTTGAGGGGGGGGGGGTTGCTGACACACTGTGTCCCAGTCCAGAACCCCATTGCCTTCTTCTTAAAGGAGGTTATCACTGCTGTAAGAAAGCCTTTAATGTTTACATATGTCCATTACAATACAATATAGTTCATATACTTACCCGTAAGCTACATATGATATAAAAAAATCAATTCAGGAAGATCAGAGGTACATTTGAGACAAGAGTCATCTCAGGAACATGCATTCTTATAGATTAAGCTACTGCAACACTGTTAAAATCCAGTCAAGTCACTGAGGTTCAATGTTAGGGTTTTACATCCTGTTTAACGGCCAAGGTCATAGGGTGACAGATCCTCAATATTGTCACATCGAATTCACACAGAGGTGACAGCCTGTGGGTGCATGCCAAACTTGGTAACCACTAAACCACGGAGAACATCTCAAATATTTGAATTACAGTACATTGTGTACATTGTAGACTTTCTTTTGCAAGAAGATGTGTATTACAGAAGAAATTCTACAAAAACTATGTACTGGCCAAATTAGAATCCATGCGTTGTGATGGGTAATATAAAATTGTGATATCGCCTAGGCTGATTTAAAATCCGCCTAGACTAAATTAATTGATTTCTTCTTGGATATTAGATTTTACAAGTTGATTTAAGTAAAATGTTAACCTTTGCCCAGGTGACATTAAAATGTAATTTTGACTTGGCTAGATTAAATTTGTTTACGTTGATCTATTACATATTTAATCTGGTATTGGTGAACTTTAAAACTTGAATTTTCCAGGTGAAGTTAATATCCTAGTTAATTAAAGACAGAAAATAACTAGGTGGATTTTAAATTGTTAAAATTAAATGTTTCCAAAAACACATATTCAAGACGAGAGGTAGTAAGAATTCACAAAACTTTATATACCATAAACTTTAGTTAATTCACATCCCCACCTTTGATCGCACAGTTCAAAAATCAAACAAACAATTTTCAAAACTGTTTCAGTAACTATGCCCCTCTTATTTGGAACTCTTTCCCCTTCCAAATGAGAAACAGTCCCTCTGTCACATCCTTTAGGGAACACCTCAAAACTCACCTGTTTAACTCCAGTTTTCCCACCTAGCCTCCTTTCCTTTGGTCACACCCATAACTCTGGATTACTGACCTTGACCGCCCCTCAACTATCCTGTATTTGTTACTATTGTGCACTGAGTTCCCCTTTGTGGGGAAGATATTGCGCCTGCAAAGCAGTATATTTAAGAACATATTTTAAACGAACTAAAATAAACGTATTTTTTTTCAACACCTTTTTAAAATCTACTCAAAATTGAGTAAGCAGCTATATTTAGACCTAATATTCCAACAATTACTGCAGGCACAATGCTTTTATGACTTATTTGTCCACCTTTCTGAAGTGACTGCATTTATTGATGTAACAATTATCTTTGTCTCAGTACTTATCCTGATTTTTCTTAGAATGAGTAAGAATGGGTAAGTAGCATTTACATATAATCTCCAAGAGACTAGGTAAAGGAGGAAGAACCTTAGAAGTTGTGTGCACAAAGCTTTATTTTTCATACATAGTAATACTCAATTCATGAAATGGGCACCTCATTTTTGCCAACTTCATAAAATGGGTAGATTACCAATTGACTGTTTCATGGAATTGGCAGTTTTGTGGATTTGGGGCAATTATGTATAAAGTAACATTACTACGTGTATTACACTCTGTTTGAACTGTAAATTATTGTCTAAAAGCATGAATTAAAAATGTCAAAAAAGGTATTAGTTGTTACTTGATTGTTGGTTAATGAAATATGAAATTATTAAAAATTTCAAAATCACCACAGCAAAATAAAAATTTTATTTGGTCTAGGCGGATTTTAAATTTGCCTACGAGGGATTGGGCCTTGGCAGAGGTCTGCACTCTCTGAGTGCTCATGTTATGTAATATTACTTTCCAAATGGCCAAACTAACTTGCTAGCCATTTCCAAACCATCTCACTTGTTTTACGTCAACCTGTGTTATTTAAGTCTTTAGATATATTTCAAACGAAACATTTATTACATATATGGGTTATTTTTGCAATTAAGCAATCTTTGTTCAGGTTATATATACTTATCATCGGATCAATAGTTATCAACAAGAAAAACAATGCAAGAAAAACCTTCTTTAAAAGGGTTGGATAAGTTTATCAATAATTATACTATTCTTAATATAATTTACTTTAATTTGGACGTGCTTGTTAATAGTTACGAATTTAGTATACCTTTAAAAACATGTTTTAATCTTATTATCTTAAATTGGCCTGATATGTGGCTGCCCTCTTAAAATGGTAAAATTTTATCTGTGATAACTAAAATCATTGTATTATTACAAAAGCTAATACAACATTTAGTTCTAAGTTATGCATATTTTTCTATAGGTACCCTTTCACGTTTATTTACTCTCTTCAGATAAATGAATTATTTGACCATTACAAAATGGCCAATGGCTGTTTTGAAACGGCCAGGGTTGTGAAAGAGGCGGGAGACAATTATCATGATGTAGATCAAACATGAATATTCCCACTGTAGAGCGAAAGTCTAAGCACATGACTCAAGACTAATACTTAGATTTGAACCTGCATTCTCAGATAAGTTAGATTACTACAACAACAATTTTACTAGAATTTCACAGAATAATAATTATACAGAGGATAAATGATTCATTTAAAATCACCAAAAAGCCAAAGGACTTAATTGATTATTGGAATAATTTTACCTATTGATTATATTTAATATAGACTGTACATTTTCATGAGAGCACAGATGTAGTTCAATTTAAAAGTCATATTACATGCAGTTTATGTGTGGATTTCAATTGGGTGTCATTAAGGCTTTGAATTACACATTCATTTAATCAGTAATCTATTATGCAATTAGTGAAACCTTTCTACACATAAAGCTTTTGTAACACAAAAAACTCTATACATAAAATTTAGACCCTACGCATCTCTCTTCACAAATTGTAGAAACCTGACAACAGAAGTTTAAACAATTAACTTAAGAACTTCATGCAAATATTTTTCTACGTAAATAGGCCATTCTGCACTTTAAGTTGTGTTGTGTGGCCACATATAAGCTAAAAGGTGTTAGTTCGTAATTTCTAGTGTAATATCACAGCTTAAAATAAGAAACAGAAATGCGACACGTATTCTTCCTCTTTCACCTGTTTTACTTGCAAACCAAATAGTAACCAATCTTAATTATAGAACATGTTTCAGTTATGAAGTATACAGACTGTTCATGGCCGTTTCACAACCTTGCTTGGTTTCAAAACGGCTTGGCCGTTTCAAAACCTGACTGATCAGAGTTACTTAATCTTTGATCTTCAACAGTTCTTTTGACTTGAAAGGATTTCTCATGCAGGCATTTAATGACTTCAGCAGCTATAGTAAGCTATGAAGTTAAATTGTGTCTGTTGTTTTAATATGGTGATTAGTTTGTGATTGATCAATGACCTGACAATAACACAAATTAATTGCAATTTAAAAAAAAGAAAGGGCTCCTCGCTGACCGTGTGTTAGTTATTCCTTTGATGATGATTTGTTAATCACTCTCTAAGTAATCACCTGATTGGATTTCTCCTGTTATTAGGAAATCAAACAAAAACCTTCAATTTTAATAAAGTACAAATTGGATAGTATTAAGATTATTTCAAACACATCTTTAAGCCCTTATAAAGCTGGGCTTCAAAGTTGAATTATAATGATCATAAAAAGTATACTAGTAGTAATATATTAGTGCCACTACATATTTGTAATAATTGATATTATAATTTTTAAAACAATTATTGAAATACTGGTTGTTAAAAACCAGTGAGGTGGTTTCAAAACGGCCAAGCCATTTCAAAACCTCTCCTAGGTTTTGAAATGGCCATCAGATTTATTTGGTTGTTTCGAAACGGCCATGACTTTAAGTCTGGAAGGTAGTGGGCTTAAATTTTGTAATGAGGACTTAAATATGGCCGCCATAAACTTTTCTCCACTTCAAAATATGAAATGGCTGTAACTAAAATATAATTATACAGAACACCTTACTGAAGTAGTCTTTCGGAAGTTTATATGATGTAACTATAAGATTTTCTATGAAATCGGCCCTTGCTTTATAACAAGTGTGTGTGGCATTCTGATCACTTGTTTTATAACAAGTCTATGTAGTATTCAGACTACATACTTTGTTACAAAACGGGGCGACAATCAGATCCCCTGTTTTATAACATGTCTATGCAGCATTCAGAACACCTGGGGCCGATTTCACAAAGGGACTTAAGCCCAGATTTAGGCTTAAATTTGAGACTTTGGTCTTAAATTTTGTCAAGAGAATGCTAAGTCTGTGGTCTTAGACTTAGCGGATTTCACAAATTGTTAAGTCAGTGGAGTTAACTTTCAGTCTGGTGGGTAGTGGGCTTAAATTTTGTAAAGAGGACTTACATATGGCCACCATAAACTTTTTCTTCACTTCAAAATTTGAAAGGCCAGTAGATAAAGTATAATTATACCGAACACCTCACTAAAGTAGTATTCAGGAAGTTTATATATGGTAACAAGGTTTTCCATTTCAAAACAGCACTTATCCTTTGATGAAATGCCTTAAATGAAGGATATATATCACCAATATTATATTTTGAACAGAAATAAAAGGTCACATGACACAGAAAACCACTGTGGTTATATGATAAGCATGGACTTAGCTAAGTCACCCTTTGTGAAATCCATTTAAGTCTTAGATTTAAGTCACTGACTTTGCCAAAAACTTGGCTAAGTCTAAGACCCTTTGTGAAATCGGCCCCTGTTTTTGTAAGAAATCTATGTACCATTCAGATCACCTGTTCTATCTACAGCTGTAAAAAAACTCAAATGTTACAACCATACACACAAACAGGACCAAAGGTACTGTGTGCAGGTGTAAATATCAGATATTAAAAAAACGTAATCTTACAAGTTAATACAACCATAATAAAATATTTACAATCACAGCAAATATAAAATTAAAAACAATAGTAAATGATAAATATAAAAAGCATCATATTAAATATGCAACTATTCAGTTGTAATTTTAAGCTGATTGAGGTGATAAGCTCAAAAAATCTCAAAATACATTCATTCTTTTCAAACACGTTTTGCACTACCTTTGTTTCCATTATATTTAGTGAAAGACAATTGGTGGACATTATGTTCAGTGTTTTTTTTTACCTTTTTTTATTTATTATGTTCAGTGTTGACAGAGAAAATCAAAGGAATTTTTAGAAAGTCATATCAACAAGAAACAAAGTGTAATGAATTAGGCAATTTAGAATCAAAAGTGTACCATTATATTTAGTGAAAGACAATTGGTGGACATTATGTTCAGTGTTGGCAGAGAAAATCAAAGGAATTTTTAGAAAGTCATATCAACAAGAAACAAAGTGTAATGAATTAGGTAATTTAGAATCAAAATTGCACATCATTTAAATCTCATCACCTATAAATCTAAACTTGGTCCCACAATCCACTGTGTTCTGGGCTTCTGTTGAGGTTACAGGCATAGAAAGGTCTGTCAGAAAGGTCTTTCCTCCAGAAAGGTCTGTCAAAGATTACTCAGACAAGATGGTAGAGTCTCTGACATGATGGTCTGGATCTGAGATCCAGAAGCAGCAGACAATGTAGGGGATGTTACCTGACAACAGTGGACTGCTGTACGTCTGAGATGAGGGGGGGGGGGGTCTGCGGAAGATAGGTGAGCATGTACTGCTGTGGCTGTCCCTCTTCAGGAAATGTGTTGCTCAAGAAACTGTAGCTTCTCCAGTATGTACTTGTCTCAGTCAGTCAGCTCCCTTGCCTTGTCCCCAGACCTGTGGCTGTTCAACTTCCCAAATCGAGTTCTGACACTTTTCCACCACACCTGTAGGTCTTCCACTATAAAAGCAAAAACAGACAAACACACATCGAGTAATTTCACCTGTAAAGTGTGTCAATGTAACATTCTTCATTACATATCTAATACAGTTGTACGTGCACCACATATTTACAGATTTACTACTTCATTAACATATACATTGACCTGAAGGTATGTAGTAGGGGCAAGTTACCATTTATTACTATATCATTTTGCAGTTACACAAACACTGGGCACACACCTTTTTTGGTGTATATTGCGGGGTACCTAGATTTACAGACGCGATAAATTGTTAATAATACATTAAAATTAAAATAATTTTTAAAAATATTTTAAACATAAAGTCACCAGTCATTTCTACCTCATTCTTCTCTTCTGAGTGTCCCTGTACTAATGGAGCCCTTTTTGGTAAAGCCATTGTGTTTCTCTTATCTAATTAATTAAGCCATCTTCTCTTGTAGCAGATATAACCTGTTTAGCACGCCTTTTCTTCTTGTCAGAAGATTCCTGAGAGAGTGCCTGATCTGGCTTTTCTACAAAACTAGCCAAGATATCAACAGTATCACTGTAAGAATTATTACGGTTTTCTAACACTGAAGGCACAGGTTTTGGTAAACAAATAAATCTCATCTTTGTCAATTTAGCAAATAGTTACAACAATCCAATCACAAAATAAATTTCAGTAATATAATGCAAAAGAAAAATTGTTCCTGCACCAAAGGTCCTTCACAATTTCAAAATGGCCACCCAAATAATAAAAATGTGTCTGTTAGTGAGCATAACCTATTTACAATAAACGTTGCCATGTAGTTCAGTATTTCATCTTCCAGAAAACTTTGACAACCAAATTGGAACAGATGCATTGCCTTCAATCTCCTTCAGATACCTTATTTAAACTTGTGTAGCAGTAGCAGATCAGAAGCTGAGTAGTGGCTGACCATCCCCCAACATCAATAAAATGCCATTGAAAGTGTGTAGCCTTCAATTGTCTGTGTCCCAAAAGTAGCCATCTAAGTCCTACCTTTGCTTACTGTGCCAAACATATGTCTACAGTAAGCCACGGACAGGGACTGACAGACATGGTTATAAGGACAGTGATTGCACTGACAAAGAACTGTGAGTGATGTTCACATTTTCAGAGGCAGAAAATTTAAACATTTTAAAACTTCCATGGGACGCTCAAGGATTGGGCCAGTGGGCCACTGTCTTACAAGTGTGCACACGGACGTCAGGCAATAGTTGAAAGACAGGGACATTTTTCCCCAAAACCTACCACTGCGGAGTGTACTGCTTGTAGTGTAAAACAGGTATCGGTGATTTGTCTGACAGTGCTCGATGCTTGAAGGCTAGTTTATTCACAAATTTCTAGGATTGTTGAATAACAATTCATTCCTACTGCTTGTCAAAGAGTTTCTGCTATGCCACTGAAGGAGTTGTAAACATTTTTCTTATTCAACTAATGAAGTTTAAGAAAGTCCTGAAAGGTTTTCCTCCCTGATAAAGTTTCCACGCCCTGATAAAACATACAATACATCAGTGTATGTATTAATGATAGAATCTTTTAGTGATTGATTTTGAGTTGGGGGTAGTTGGAGGATTCAGGAAAGTAGTGCATACTAATTACTCAAGATTTTACAACGAAAATCATTGGGTACCACCAAGCAAGAACCATCTTTTCCATTTCAGGTGAATCACAGACAAATTGGCCTGTACATGACTTGGCATGGGTAGCATTATAGGGCCCCAATTCAGCGAGAACCATTTGTACACAGGACCAATTGACTGAGCCCAGTTTGACAAAGGGCCTTGGAGTCTGCCTTTAAGACAAAGATTAATCGCTCTAAAATTTCAAATGGAATTCATATAACATCATGCCATGATTCCATGTAATGTCTCCTGGTAATTGTATAAATCTGAGTTAAGGTGTTGTAATGCTCAATCACGTTTAGATCAGAATGGCGAGGAGATATGGGATTTGATGTTTATTACATTTCATTGCCATAGATGATCTTTATGTCATATATTATTGCTTATGAAATTCAAGATAGAATTTACTGGTTAACACTGATTTAAATCATTACTTTATGGTTCCACTTTAGCTTACATCTTTTAAGCATTTTACTTATATTGTAGTACATGAGACGAATGCAATAGATTTTTTGAAAGAGACCTCTTAGTAAATATTTATTATGAACACAATCTGTAATTCTTTACATGAAATAAATACTTCATTTAGGGTGACCTTACTTGTATGTATTGAAATCAATCAAGTTTCCTTACTTGTTTATGGTTATTTTTGCACGAGACTGTGTAATTTTCGAAGTTGCGTACCAACTCGAACAAAAATCAGGTAAGTAAATTTAAAATGGGGTTTTAAAATGGGCTACAATGAGATTCCCTTGTTAAATCAGGTCTTTGTTGCTTTCAGATCACCCATTGTGCATTTCGTCTTTTTAAAAGTTGGAAGAAATTTTTATAATGAATACTTGCCTTTTACATTATTTAAAGCACCATATATGGAATCCCTGACTCCTCTTTGAGGTAATGGTACATATTTATGTCATAATACTTACACAGGCCCAATAGGTGCAGGTTAAATAGTTTTATTGCACAAAGAATATGGTGTTTAAATGCAATAATGATATTAGTACTGTTAACTACACGGGTGTTAGGAACAAATTATGGGGCATACTCAGAGAAAATCAGCCTAAATATGAACCACCCTGCTTGGTACTTTGGTTATTACTTTGCCCAATTGCCAGGTAATTTCACATCAGAAACTACAACAACACTTTCCTGTTTTGTCTCTGATGACAGTGATAAAAGTTACAACAACACAGAAAGAATAACAGAAAAAAAACACACACACAGATGATGTTAACAAATTTCCATGAGTATGGAATGAAAGGCAATAATGGTTTGTATAGAAAGCTACCCCCCCCCCCCCCTACCCCTTTTCTCTTCTGAAAAACAGAGGGAATAAAACATTCCGTTTCAAAAGGCAGCTCTTTATTACCATTGAGACAACCATTTCTACCCGGTGTGTTCAATCTGTTTTCCTAAATTGCCACAAATGTATCTAATAATTAAACATTTAGCTGGATTTCTCTGTGTAATAGCACAAAAAGGGGAGATCAGAGCGAAGTAGCTTTATCATTGTGGCCCGTCCTAATAAGTAGCCAGTTAGAAGCCCATCATCCAATTTAGGGTGCCAGTGGCATACAATGTGAAATCCTTTTATTTGCCATCATTTCCACATTATTTGTGTGCTTAGCACACCTCGGGAGCACGTGGCCACATTTCGTAAAAAGCAGTGTAAATAGTGCACTGGAAAGCGCGGTCCAGTCCATTTCTATAGCACAGAGGGGGGTATAGCAATACCTGAAAGGTGTCAATGCCGGGAGACGGAGCTAGAACGGCGTCCACAGGCCTTATGTGGAGTTGACAGGTAACTCCTTGTGGTTCCTGCTTGCTTTTGCAGTGCCAGAGCGTGTTATTACCTTGGCAGACGACAATTCCGAAGAATTGGAACCTACCTCAGAGCGGAAATGAGAAGCAGTTTGATATGACAATGAAGTCAAATGAGCTTCTTATATAAAGTCTCTGACGGCACGGATATTTAGTGGATGGATTGTGATTAAAACACGATCATTTTAAAGCATACCTCCTCCCACCTTAATCCAATACAATGAGTATCACAGCATCATCGTTATTTGTACTTGTAATGTGCATATTGGCGTGGATGTCTTTTGGTTAATATATGCATGGACAGAAGTGTGTTATAAATATATTTTACACAAAAGCCCACTCAGTAGACTTTGTTTCAGAAGTAGCCACAGAATTTGTATATGAAATTTACACAAAATTTGTATATGAAATTAGCCATTATGAAATTTGAGTTCATGGTTGTGTTACTTGCTGTTTTAAAGCCATTGGCTGTTTCAAAATAGCCATGGCCATTTCAAAACCAAGGCCAGGTTTTGAAATGGCTTCAAAACGGCCAAGTAAATTGGTTGCCCATTCCAAAACAATTTCAGTTGTTTTTAACCACCCTGTGTTTTTTTTTTCAGCTGTATCCAGTATATCCCAAACTTTTGTCTGGGGATACAATTAAGTTATCCCTTTAATCGATAGGAAAAGTAATTTATAGAATAGATTTACATGGGGCTTACGTTCCTCATTTCATCTGTTCATGTTGGATTGATTACTGTCTTAACAGGTGATAAGTTGATATTGCAATGAAATGTCATATCATGGGTGTTTTTATAGTGCTTAATCTCCATCATATGCCAAACTGTAAGGTGCTAGAGTCACAGAGAGAGAAGGAAAAGTTCAAAATCCACAGACTTAACAGGCTGACATCTCAGAAACTGAGGTTTGACTGGAAATGTTTTTTAAGCATTTATAACATAGCTTACGAAATGAAGGGGTATGATGGAAACACAGATGGCAGTTATCAATAATAGGGTTTTGAGGACTTTGTCAAAAATTACCCCACATACAATGCCTAAAAGTAAGATATGAATGGGTGCACAATTTTCAAGCCCCTATCTTACAATTTTAGACATAAAAAAGTAATATTTTTCATTGTTGGGCAACTTAAAAACATGTAAAAATTATTTTTGAGACATTGCAACGTTTCAGGGTAAAGATTGAAGAAATGCTGGTGTAATTTAGAACTCACAAATTACTACTCAGGCTATTTAAGTCTGTTCAAGCAGTTGCCTTCTAAATCTAGATGAAAAGGAAAAGGAAGCCACCTCATTATTGCATTTATCATTATTGGATATTTGCCTTGGGTATATCCAATTCCCAATCTTTGGATTTTCAATTAGTTTGCAAATATTGGGGAACTTTCAATCTGGTGACTGAAAATATATTCACACTGAAAAGCTTAACCAACTAACTACCAATATGTGCACAACTATCCTGTAAAACGAACTATACAAAGATACACAGGGGTTTTTGAGGGTCGGTTTGAAATATTTGCTTAGTCCCAGACCTTCTGTAAGGGTCGGTTGTTGTCGGTGGCCGTGGGAAAAATCAAACATGTAACCAACCCTAACTGATCCAAACCGGCCTCCCCAGGACGCCTGGGACAGCACAAATTTAGTCTGCGATGGTCTGAGGACGCCCCAGGTGGCCTGGGAATAAGAACCGATTAAGGAACGACTGTTTTCCGCACGTCGGAAATTAAAACGAGGCAATGAGCAGGTCTGGGACTATATAAGCGACCGCGCACACATTCTCATTATTACTGACTGTTTGGCTACTGAGAGACGTGTGTCACTGATTTGTAGGGGTTTTCAGTTTTTATTTTATATATATATTACTTGAGCTTAAGGCAAATTTCACAGTTAGGAGACACATTTTACTATTTTTTTATTATTTTGTCGACTGGATTATGAGGAAAGAGAAAGGAGGGAAGAGAGGAAGGAAAAAGATGGACGAGAGGGAGAGGGAAAGTCAAGTAGAGGAGAGGAGTGAAATTATTACAGAAGAAGGAACTGAGAGGAGAGAGGAGGAGCAGATTCAGGAAGGTCCAGCTATTGGGGAAGCTGTGGCAGAACAAGAAGAGAGGTGTGAAGAAGATCCGGAGTGCCATTCTTCAGCCAAGAGAGCCAGGGTGTGTGCCACTTTTACAGACAGCCAGGAAGTTTCCATTGTGGAATTTGTAAAGCTGCACCCTGAACTGTATGACAAGGAACATTCACGTTTCCACGACAGGACCAGATGAGAGGCTCTCTGGGCAGAAATATCTGCAGAACTCAAGCTCCAGCCCTTTGATGTGAGACGTTGGTTCGAGTCCCAGCGAACCCATTATGGAAAGCTGTCTAAGCTCCAATCTGGCCAAGCCCTGAGGGAGATGACCAAGAGACAGTCCTGGGTCTACCAACAGATGGGTTTTCTTAAAACCCACATCAGAAGAAAGGGGGCCAACAGAAGTTCAGGTTTTGAGGCCAGTCCAAATACCAGCAGGCAGGACGAATCACATGGGTCAGCTACTGACACAGAACACCTCGAGTCCAGTGTCCTGAGGGAGAGGAGTCATTCCATCATTACATCAACGCCAGTTTCAACTACAGACTCCAAGATTCTCGAACACTTTGAGCAGATGAGGACACTTATCTCAGGTTTTCTGCATCAGAAGTCAGACAGGCAGCCCTTCTTTGACTACGTGGCATCAGAGCCCGAAAAGATGACTCAAGAAGAATTTGAAGAATTAAAGGGCAAGATATTTAAAGACATCGAAACTATTAAGAGTAACCGCAGACGTCAGCCATTGCCCAGAAGACCAGCCACTGTTACCACGGAGTCCCAGAGGGTCAGCCTACTGCCAACAACCACTCCACAGGCGTCTAGTGCCACTCAAGCAGCAGCTAGCAGCAGTTTTGTGTACTATACACCAAGCCCCATTGGCTTCAGCAACCCGACACCTGTCCTAACTGTACAGGACGAAGGGAGCAGACACAATCTGAGTGGAATCTTAAGCCAGCTACCAGATCTGACATCAACACAGATCGTCGAGCAGCCTCAGCAGCAGCAGCAACCGCAGCTCTTAAATATCACCACTTCAGCACCGCCTCAACAGCAGCAGCAGCCTCCTCAGTAGCCACCCAGTCAGGGCGGGTCTTTGACCTGCGAGGCCCTTTTCAGGGCCACCAAATCTTCCAAAAACAATTATTCAGCTACATGTTATTCCAATTCCCCTCCCAAAACAAAAAAGTTCAGTACAAATACTTATCACAAGAAAAAAAAAGTTAAAGTCCAATACCTACACCACCCCAAACATGAAACAAATAACCCATGGTACCACACATAAAAAAGGCCACATAAAAAAATTAAAAATATCTCCCAATATGGCCATTAATCAGCCCATTTTTAGATTAAAATCCATGGGATAGTTTAAAATCTGTAACTGAAAAGTCCAACACTTACACCTTCCCTAGAGTTAAAAGGCATTATTACATACTTGCCAACCCACAAACAGACAAACCCAATACCAAACATAACCCCCAAATAACAAACCCAGTAAGAAACCCAACATCCAACTACCAATAATAAACCCAACCCCAGTAACCACCAACCAAGAAACACAAAAACCCAAAATTAAATAGAACCCATGCCAACGAACTGACAAACTATTTTGCAAACACAATCCCCCATTATTGAAAACAAAACTTGTTTTATGGTTATATTTTCCACATTGTTGTGATTGGAGGTGAAGATTTAAAATTGAAGATTTCCATAAAAACATTTCTGCTACAAATAAATTTCCAACCCATGAACAAAAAAAAAATTGGTGAAATTAGGAGGTGGATTTCCAAATATATAAAAACATAATTCATTTTAGGATATTATGTGTGACTTTGTGTTTGGCTCTTGTTTAACACTGGGTTTGTCTGATTGTTGGGTGAGTAACTTGTGTTTGTCTGTTTGTCCGTCTGAAAAAGTTATGTTTGGCTTGGGGTTTGTCTGTTTGTCCATCTGAAAAAGTTATGTTTGGCATGGGGTTTGTCTGGTTGTCCGTCTGTACAAGTTATGTTTGGCATGGGGTTTGTCCGTCTGTAGCAAGCATAGCTGATTAATTGTTTTTGGAATAATTGGTAGTCCTGAAAAGGACTGTTTGTTAGTCCTGAAAAGGACTGTTTACTGCAGCAGGACTTATATTCTGCCATCTTGACAGGCCACTGCTCCCTCATTATTGAAGTAGTCCTTCAGATAATCCCTCTGTCTTTTGGCCTCTCTAGCAGGGTTTCTGTCTTGGCCACCACCAGCAGCACCACCAATCAATCCACAATCACCAGGCACATCATCATCATCATCCTCCCCAGACTGCTGACCAGCAGGTTGACATTGATACTGGCTTCTGAGTATGTTGTGCAGAACCACACAGGTCATGACCACTTCTCTAACTGTTTCTGGGGGTAGTTCAATTGTGGTCCTCATCACTCTGAATCTTGAGACCAGGATGCCAAAAGCGTTCTCCACAACTCTCCTGCCCCTCGATATTCTATAGTTGGCAATCCTTTCCTCCCTTGTTAACAGCCTTCTGCCATAGGGTTTCATGAGCCAGGTCTTCAGGGCAAAAGCATCGTCTGCCAGAATGAAGTAGGGGACATCTCTACCACCCTGTGTTATAGGAGCTGGATCAGGGAAGCCTATCCTGCCATCTTCAATCCTCCTCTTCAGGTGAGAGGCATTAAATATCTGGGCATCTGAGCAAGATCCTTCTGTACCCACATCCACCCATCTAAACTTATACTGTCCATCTACCAGGGCCAACATCACAATGGAAAAGAACCCCTTTTAGTTGTGGTACAGGGCTCCAGAGTTCTTGGGTTTCTTCAGGGCCACATGCTTGCCATCAAGGGCTCCCAGGGCATGTGGAACATTCCACCTGATCCTGAATTCCCTCTCCAGTTCTTTCCACTCATCTGGAGTAGTAGGACATTTGAGGTACTCTCTGGTGAACTCATCCTGGATGGCCCTGCAGACCTCTGGTAAAAACTTGGAAATGGTGGATCTTCCAAACCTGAACTGACATGATAATGATGTGTATGACTCTCCAGTGGCCAGATATCTGATGGTGAGGGCTAACTTCTCCCCAACACTGATTGGTGCTCTGTAGTTGGTGGCCTGCCTGGCTAGATGTGGTTCCAGTCTGGTCTTTATCATTTCAAAGAATTCTGGGGTCATCCTCATGTAGTTGGTGAATCCTGGAATGTCTGTGGCATACAGATCAGCCATAATGTTATGGTAGGCCCCCCCTCTCCTCTCTCTGCAGTAGCCATGGCCTGACCCACATGTTGTGCCTTCTTCTAGGTCTCTGTATGGGTGCTGGTGGTGCTTGCTGTGCTTGACGTAAAAAATGGAAATACATGATTATTTGTAACTGAATAAAAACCAAAAAAGCCCTAAGTTGTTGTTGAATCTGTCTCCCATTAAAAGGTGGCATCCTGCTGTGTTCCTAGAAAAGCAATGGTGATTAGATCGCGAATTTTATATATATATACCCAGAAAATCCAGCAACTTTGGAAAACAATAATCGGGGATCCTGGTCTGGGGAAGACTGAGGAGGCCTGAGGAAGCCTGAGGATGCTGGAAGTTAATCGTGGGTTAGTCGGCTCTTAGTCCCAGGAGGAATGAGACGTCCTGGGACCCAGTCAGTATGTGTACGACAGGATCGTGGTTGAAACCGACCTGAAAACTGGCTTAGTCGGTTCTTAGTCCCAGACCAGTCAGGGACTGTCTGGGGTCGCCTGAGGCGTCCTGAGGCTTCCTGAGGACGATCTGTTCTTAATCCCAGACTTCAGTACCGACCCAGTATTCCCGCCCATTTTTGTTTTTTTTCCACCGACTGTGCACGATTAAGGGTCCCAGACAGGATCGGGCCTTAATCTTTTGGTGGAACAGGGGCATTAGAGAGTTACAAGGTCACTGGTAAATGCCAACTTTTGCAAGAGAAACCCCTCAAGCTTAAAAGTTATAAACCATTATCACAAGCCCAATACCAATGCAAGCACATGAGACTAAACAGGTGATGGAGGGGTGACCAGTGACACTGGATGTCAGGCCACTGACCTTTCTGACTCAAGGTCATGCAAGGGGCACAAAAGTCAAAATGAAAAGGTGAAATCTGAATAAAGTAGATTGTAATGGAGGTGAAAAAATTCACCAAACAGCCAAACTATGAAAGTAGGTGTTGTTGGAAACTTTGTGAAATAGAGGAGGAGGCTGTAGGAACATTTTGTATATATGCCCAAATGACATCGGATTTCCAGGTACCATGGTGCATAATCTGGTGCAAAGGAACGCCATGGTAAAGACCCAGGTAGCTCCAGACCGTCTAAAATTGTAAAAAGTTAATTTTGGTGAGAGATGAAGGACATGTGACAGCTTGGTTAAAAAATGTGCGAGGCACAGAATCTTTAAGAGGGACCAGTCCATGGCACATTGAAATTCGAAATACAGGTTGATTAACTGAACCTGGTTGAATTTGTAAAAGTAAGTGAAGGGATGTTACTGGACAGAGTGGTGAGATTTTTAACCATGGAATAGGAATGGTGCTGATGTCAGTCCTAGATTGTAAAGTCTTGGACCATTTTAGTAACAGTGTTGCACCTTCAATAGTGAAAAGTACATCTCCTCTGGCTAACTGTCTGGTTGTTTCAAAAGATCCAACTGTATTTGGCAATAAGTTGGAGAGCCTAAGGAAGGAGAAGTATGCAACTAATAACGAGGTTTTATAAACTAATGCACCTTGAAAAGCATCACATAGTGAGACCAATGAGGTCAAAAACTTATGTACTTGTTACCCCCTCCAAGGTTGGTATGAAAATTCGTAGCAACGTTTCCCCTGGCATCCAGGATCGTTTGTGTACAAGTCCACTCACAAAGTTCACGAATTAAAACTTCAAAACATGTGGATCTGTTTCACATCCTTTGATGCCAGGGAAACAGGGACAAGAACTGCACAAACAAGGGTTGCACCTACAAACGGGAAGACACCAGTTCTGAAAGTACCAAAAAAATCTCTCTATCAAAACACTGTGACAGAATTGTCCCAAGGGAAGACCATGGGTGTTTGCAATGATATAAACTCAGTTAATTCTTACCCTACCCATCAACATCATGACAATTCACAGAAAATGCCAAGCAATGTGACTACTGCACACAGTAAGCAGGTCGTACCTCAGGACCTGGTTACAGTACAACATACTCCAGTCGAATGTGCCATATCAGCTCCAAATGCTTCGGTTCAATCACAGTGTACAACTGTAGAAAATTTTAGTAGGGAGGAAGTTGTTCCACTGTATATATGGGTTAACAGGAACTCTTCCAAAGATTATAGGAAGAACCTGGGCGTACGTCTTACCATCCCGCCTGTTATCAAAAGCTTTGAAAGAACAAAACCAAGACAAATAAGTGTCTTTGTTAGCCAAAAATTCATCATTCATATGCTGTTTAGAATTTTTAGTTGTGGACCCAAAATACCTAGAAAAAAACTGATAGGCTGATGGTGAACCCACACCTAAGCTTACTCGTCTTTTTTTATTTTGCTTGTTATGGCAATGCATCTCAGTATGTTGGAAATTTTCACCATTCTTTGTGAAGCAGAAAGAACACATGTGTAGGTAACTCATTTAATTTCATGTGTGTTTTGTTGTGAGCAAGTTCCCAAGTTATAATACTGGCAGACCATAGATTTGCTGTTATTTCACTTTGATACATTCTTTGTAGTATCTTGACCAATGGGCCTTTGCGCATGCGAGCGTCTAATCCTATCTATTTGCTCAGTTTGTGTGTAATCTTTCATTTCTCCCTGTTACATTCGGCCATCCACTGGCCCATAGTAAGCTGGTCATATGTGACACGTTCTTTGTTATTCCTAGCCAGGACATATTTGTGCGGCCACTTAGCCCTATGTTTAACAAAGACTTCAACCTGCCCGCCAAGTTGAGATTTGATTTTTTGTGACATACCTTAGGTGTTGAAGTTCTGATAACCTCTCCGCTACCACCTTCTGTATATTGTAATTTGCTTTCAAATGGCCAAGTGTGAGTAACGAAACAGTACTAGGTACTGTGTGTGTATCTGTGACATTTGTATGGATTCTTGCAGAGTGATTACCTGTCAGATTGTCACACGACCTTGATGTTTTTGGTCCCAGCACTTCTACCTTTGGATTTATGGGGCCCTGATGTTTCCTTAACGTCTTTTGTTCAATTTTATCCAATCTTTCTCCAATGGCAGTTAATTGCTGAAGAATGGTTTGATTTATCAGAGATTGTGTATCAGGGGTTGTTGTTTTACTAGTAGAAGTACTGGGACTATCCACAACGAGTCTATCAAACAAACGCGCTCGAGTACTCCCAATGTCGCTTTCCAAAATATTTAACAGACCACTACAGTCCAGATCACTATCATCTGGAATTTAAATCAGAGGTTGCTGGGCATGACCAGGAGAATTTACTTCCAGCAAGTTCTTCAAAAATTTATTGTCTTCTGAAAGCTGCAGTTGGATGTGTATTTGTTGGATTTGTATACAGTTGGATGTGTATTTGGATGTGTACACCATCACTCTTTGCAGAACGCAAATTATATTTTTTCCTCTCCATCTATGGACTGGTTGACTAAAAATTGTAAAATAAACTAAAATGTAAAACGCGTGCACGAAGGAGATGAAAAATAAAATTTGATTTTTCTAGCTGTTACCCCTTCCAGGTTTTGAATGCAAATGGAAGAGTGGATGCAGATTTTTAGCCTCGAATTGAAAAGGACCAATGAAATAATAGTTTACAAAAGGCATGGGCTGAATACTAAAGCCCAAAAGCGTAAAACTTAAAATGCCCCCAAAGGAATACACCCGTATGCACCTTAGTGCCAGCTAGTACAATTTAAAAGAGCCTGGGCTTTTGTACACCCCCTTAAAATTAAGTCCGGGTTTTGTTATCGTAGTAGCTATATTATTCTCAGGTTTTGTCCTCCTGGATTTTGTCCGCCATTCCTTTAAGACAGCCCTATTGGTGTACAAGTTTCTACGCAGTGGTCATCCAAAATACTTTGAACCTTTTCTTAAACTCAGACACAGTGTACAGAATGGACAGAAGTCAATCAGACAGTGTGCTGCTCGAGGTCTCACATTTTGTATCAACATACAAGTCTAAAAAGCATTTTGGAATCAGTTTTGCATATGATGTTCCAACAATTTGAAATGATCTCCCTGATGATGCACGCTCAGCTGAATCTCTCTCTTAATCTCTTTGCAGAAGCTTACCCACCCTAGCTTCTTTCTGGTCTTGTTTCCATCATTCTCTGTGGTCCTGACCCCTGCAATGTATCTTACTTAACGATTTATAATCTCCGATTTCGGGCATTTTGCATCTTAGAGTATGTCAATAGATAGAGATTAAGCGCTATAAATATTGTTAGAATTAGAATTAATCGGCAGTATTTCATGTTATAAGTGCCATAACATAAGCTAAAATATTTTTTATAGTTTGAATCCATACAAAAATGATATAAATACATGTAATTAAGTTATTTCAAATAAATCATGATTGAGATGATGACATTGCAATCATTTTGCTATTCAACTCTGGTGACCACAGCCTGTAAAATGCAAAGAACTGTGTCACGGTAGTAAACACTAAACACCAGCTCACAATGTTACAAAGAATGCAGCATTAATGAGAGGTGAAGGTCACCATAGGCAAGATTAGTCCATTTGTTGTTAAAGGGACTGGTGGCCCGGTCTATACATATTCTACCTCTGTACAAACAAGAAGCCAAATGGGTCAAATATGGGGACAAAATAGTTTAGCAGACTGGGTCCTTCAGAGTGACGCGATAGTAGTTGTTGTTGGTGGTGCATTTTAACAATAATCCTAACAAAGAGGGATGTTTCAATTAGAGCAGGGCATGTATATGAAGCTATTATGCGATGACTGATATCTCAGCAAATAAATATTGATGGCTTTCTGATGCCAAGATGTGCTAATGAACCTGCTTCAGCAGCCCGTAATGGCTTTTCCTTTTGGTCTCCTATTCTGGCAACGACAGTCAACATAATATACACCCCACCCCCCTACCCCCAACGCAGGAATACATTCTGTAGATTTTTTGAAATGAGGGGTGCCATTACAAATAAACACATCTTATTTGTCACCAGAGCCAGTGAGAGTGTGTTAGGTTTTAAAGTCATTGATTAAGATCTTTGTGATCATTTAGTCACCCTACAAAATGCTATAACTCTATATCTATATATTAGTTATACATTAAAATATTGATGTTTGACTGTTTCAATGTCTTGAATCTTAATGGTAAAAATAACATTAGGATGATCACTTACATATTTGCAAGTACTTTATACAGTTATCTATGCATTGTATCAGATCCACGAATGTGGTCAAGAAATGTTTTTTAGAGATCAAAGACAAACAAAATTTACCTGGACCTTAATTTTCATAAAGGTGAAGGCAGTAATTAAATTGGACAGATCCGAATGTGCATTCAGTGAATCAAGCATTTTATGATGAGTTCTATTCAAACACACAAATACTGAAGTGAGAGTCACGTGGCCTAATACCAAACTTGTCGAGAAATACCAAACTTGTGGCCAAATACCAAATTTGTGACCAGATATCAAACTTGTGGCCAGATACCAAACTTGTGACGAGATGCAAAACTTGGGACTGGATACCAAATTTGTGATCAGATACCAAACTTGTGGCTGAATACCAAACATGTGGCCAGATACCAAACTTGTGGCCAAATACCAAACTTGTGGTCAGATACCAAACTCGTGACCAAATAACAAAAATGTGGTCAAATACCAAACTTGTGACCAAATACCAACTTGTGGTCAAATACCAAACTTGTTAACAACTCAGACACTGAGACTTTCCTAGTAGCAACAAGGCCACTGCTGCAGTGGTTATCTCCCGCTTTATGATCAATAATATATGAGAACTAAAGGAGATATTACGCCCGAACTCGAGATCAGGAACATCTCAAGATTGTCCTTGGACAAACTCAGGATATTGAGTTGTTACAATGATCAGTTAAGTTTTTCAATGTTAATGGCACCTTTTCATGAAAAGTAATTTCCTTGTAAATAGTTTATATCATATTCTGCATAAAAATCATTCTTGAATTTTATTACCTTAAGTTGGGCTGATAAGTTCCAGCCCGTCTTAAGATGGGTTGACTCCTAAGTTGGGCTGCAACAGTAAGATAACCCCATTTGACACTGAAGAAGCGGTCAAAGATCCCAGGCCATGCCTCACTATAAGTTGTTCTCACATTCCAAACCCCTAGTAGCAATGATAAGGGAGATATAAGGCCTTTTTAATAGGATTATCCCATTTGAAATTAAACGTCATATGGCAGCCATTTTGTTTTCAAAACTAGGCCAAAATTACTATCAGAGTAACTTTCCTAGCCATATATCTTCTGTGCAAATTTGATTAACCTAGCTGAATATTTCAACCTCATACTAATTACAGCATCTTAATGATTTTCAAATAATTGGCTATGGCGGCCATTTTGTTTTTCAAAATGAGGCTAAAATTGTTCACAGGCAAAACATTTGCAGACCTGGATTTCCCAGGGTCTGTCTTTTTCATTCTGAGGCCTTAGCACTAATAATAAGGGAGATATAAGGATGTTTTAGTATGATGACCCCATCTAACCTTGAACCAGGGGTCAAACATCAAATTCAACACCTGAGAAAGATTCCCAGGCCTTGACTTCATACAAATTGTTTTCACACCCTGAACCCACTGAAGGAGCAATGGTAAGGGAGATATAAGGTCTTTTTAATAGGATATCCCTATTTGACATTAAACATGTGATATGGCGACCATTTTGTTTTGAAAACTAGGCCAAAATTACTATTAGACTAGCTTTCCTGGCTATATATCTTTTGTTCAAATTTGATTAAGTTGGCTGCAATATTTGAAGATTTAGAGCATCTTTATGATTTTCAAACAATTGGCCAAGGCGGCAATTTTGTTTTTCATTTTGCACAGACATTGCACAGAAATGTTTTCATAGCCATAAACATTCCCTGCAAATTTAGTGAAGATATCTTTATAAATGAATGAGGTATTAAGGTTTCTGTAAAAATGTGACAAACAGACGGGACACACGGACGCACAGACACATGGGCGCACGTACGGCTGGCTGGAGATAATAAAGACTTACAATAAAAATACTGGATGTCCTCTATTTGTTTTAGTTTTCTCAGCAATATTCACGTGTATGTAATAACAGTGTCAGACATTTTCAAATTATCATTTTATGTCAGATACTTTGAGTTTCTGCTCACACTAATTTTCCAAAATGTCATAACAAAAAAAGAGATTGTGATTATTTTAGAATGGGGAAAATGTCAGATAACAGAATAATTAATTTCTTAAAATTACTTTTGAATTGCATCTGGAGTTGCTTATAAAAACTTTCTCAAAGAAGCCTTGAATAACTTAATTAAAGGCCAAACAGATGGACCGATTTTATTCCATCCAGTATAATACACAAGACTTTAAATGAGACAGGCTATTGTTATTGTTAAGCCAAACCCTTTGTGGTAAATAAAGCAAGCACCCCTCCTTTTACCCCGTCCCAGTGTCATATACGGGGTATTATGAGATGCAGATTAATCGCAGTTATTGTGGTGTTACTTTAATGGGGGTGATGGGTTTTAAGGCCACAATATTTGATTGTCTATTTGCTGCCGAGGCGGAAATTAAGACTCATAAAGTAGCTTTAGTATCAATCTTGTCAATTTTAACCGAAATAAAAACCATTGTGAGGCTTTTATTTCTGGCATCAAATCTTTATACCACCAGTTTTGGTTTGCAAAACAGGTCATAGATATTCAGTATATGGTGTCTTTTTTGGATTTTATTGGCCATATAAAGTTTAATTAAATGCTTAAAGAACACAGCAATTTTTGTCTCTTTGTAGCTTTTTTACTGTTCACGGGAGTAACACTTCTATATGGTTGTCTTAACGTGTGTAAATGTATGCGATAGCAATAAAGTACTTTAATATAGGGACAACAACAGCAATAATAATAATAATAATACTTCTGTCTGAAAAGTGATGCTATTAGGTGCGTTTGTTTGCTTGTTTGTCTGTGGATGTGAATACTCCAAAAGTAAAGAATGGATCTTTACGATTGTTATGTAGTTAGTGCTTTGCCCAAGGAAGAAGTGATTAAATTTTGGAAGAGATATGGACTATATTACTGAAAGAAAAAATCGCAAATTTTTAAAGGTTCCATTTTCAATGACTTTGGCTTTCTGGTTGACATTACTCCAAAAGTAACGATGAAATTTTTATGTGGGTAGAGTCAGACCAAAGAAAGAAGTGATTACCTTTTGGGAAAGATCCTGATCATATTCTAGATACAAAAATATTCTAATTCTAATAGTATTTTTATAGTGCTTAATCTCCATCAAAAGACAGACTCTAGGTGCACCAAACAGAAAAGCAGAAAACTACAATCATTAGCCTGGGACATAGCAAGGTTCGGTACCACGGAGAGAAACTGGAAAAAGGAAAAATTAGGGTGGATATGCTTGTGCAAAGAGATAGGTTTTGAGCTTTTTGTGAATGAGTGGAGAGAAGTGGCCGAACGTACACCACCAGAAAAATCATTCCAAATCTTTGGAGCATCACAAGCAAAGCTGAGACTAAAATGCTTAGAGGACTTATACTGAAGGGACAAAGTGTGGGGCCTCAAGGAACATACCATCAGCTTGGCTTTTACGTGTGTTATAGACACTATGTCTAGGTTTAAGGAAAAGCACAAAATAGTTTGGATAGCCACTATGCAGGAACTTGTACACCAGTAAGACAGTTTTGAATATGGAACGGTCTTCAATAGGCAACCAATAGAGAGTCTTCCTAACAGGAGTGATGTGTGAATACTTAGTGGTGTTGGTAACAATTTTAGCCAGACTATTTTGAGCACATTTCAGCTTACGAAGATCAAACTCCTAAACAAGGAATTACAGTAGTCAAGTCGACTCCCAACCAAAGCATTCACAGCCATAAGAGCAACATGACATATCAGATAACCTCTGAGATGCTTAAGATCCTAGATTTCAGCAAATCAGGACTTGCAGATATTTTGGACATGTCTCAAAAGGCAAAAATCACTTTCAAACCATACACCAAGGTTCTTGACAGCTCTTACAGGAAAGAGTAAGTTAGCAAGAATATTAACTGGAGAAGATTTGTTGAGTTTTTCACATTGTAATTTTGAACCAAAATTGATGAATTCAGTTTTATCTGGGTTTCGCTTCACCTTATTTGCAGACAACCACTTTCTGACATCATCCAAGCAACTTTTCAATCTGTCAAAGGCATGAACCACATTCTTATGTGTAAGATAGACGTATAGCTGTGTATCGTCTGTGTAAAAGTGGAAACCTATGCCGGGATGATTTTGAATGACTCTGCTGAGGGGAGTAGTATATAAGGAAAAGTGTATTGGACCCAAGACAGATCCCTGAGGCACACCAAATAAGAGCTTTTTCGCATCAGATAGGATGTCAAATTTTCAACAATAAAAAACACCCCCTGGTTGGGGGTAAGCAAGATTCAGTACTGACAAAAACGCTAAAAGGACACAACTTATATTATATAAGTTTTGATAGACCATGGCCAAGTTGACGCTGTAGGTTGAAATTGAAGGGGCAGACTTCCATCTGCTTAACCAGTGATTGATAATTTGTCATTTGAAAAAAAATCCATTTGCTTATATTTCTCTTTCTGTCATGAGTGTACTTCAGAAGGTTGAAACGGATGATTCAAAATAAACATCCTTGGGCATAGACTGGACCACCAGCTACTAAACAAATAAAAGGGACTGGTATCTCTTACAGTGCCCTACACCTAACCTTGGGCAAGTAATTCTGCAACATCAGCGCTGCACAGGACAGTGATTAAAGTATAGACTGTATTTATGAACAGATAGGACACCTGGGATATTTATCAAGGTTTTTACCCGTAGAGAGAAGTTGATTCTTTTTAGTTACTCTTTCATGGTACACTTATACTTCTCCAAACTTACATCCTGTCTAAGATTGGCTCTAGATGGTTGGGGCTCCAAAAACAAGATAAGACAGTGTATGAAAGTAGATGAATACTTTCACACTTTCTGAGTTACACTTCCCATAGGGAAGGAATAAGGATATTGTAATTGTATCTATTTTTATCTTCAAAAGATTTCGAAGTATTTTGGTCAGTTTGTATATGTTTGTTTCTTTGTTCATCTGCGCATTCTAGGTCACAATTTTGGAGCCTGGATTCTCCTTTTTTTCAAACAAACATTGTTATGGGTCAGAATAGAGCATAGTCGCATTTGACAGAATCGGGAACATTTTCACATAGCTATGACCATTTTAGCTACTGCATTCACAAATATGCTGCGTGATCTCAAAGTTTGCATGAGTGGATTTATTTATCCGTTTGTTTGTCTGCACGCATACCTACAAAAACTATAAATCAGATCGGAATCATATTTTCACACAATGATGATCCAGTATTGGACTAAGATTGAGACTTAAAAGGATATTTGACACCATCTGTTACGTAATTCAAATTTTAGTAATTGCATTTAGGTCATTTTATCCAACAAGGTGGGATCTACCCTTAACTCTGTCTGCAGAGATGGGACTCAAGAATTTTTAAAGAATTTTTTTTTGTCAATAACTGGTTCCGGATCTCCAGTCAAGGGTGTCCTCAGGCATAGCTCATTACCTCTGCCTAGGATATATTATTTTCATGGCCGTTTATCTGTTTGTCTATTTTTGCATTTGTTTGTTTATTTGTTCTCAGGCAAATACTACTAGTTGGATCCTAAAAAAGATGGAAAAAAGAGAAGATGGATCTTGGTCCAAATTAGATCCCATTAAATTTTGAGAGTGATCTGGATTACTGTCTGGATACAAAAAACAATCCAGAGTTTCCCCATGTACTTATTAGTATGTGCCTTTGTAGAGGTATGCACTCTGCAAGTGTTCTTGTTTTAAGGCGTGATCTATAAATGAAAGCAGAAATAATCAAAGATCTGATGCAATAGAATGTATCACTGATGCAAATCAAACATGGACACAGCAAGAACTGATATAATATCTTACTTTAATTTACCTGTTAACTGATATTAACATGGAAACCATAACATTATGAACACCCTGTCTAATACAGCCTTTGTTTTATATGTGTTATTGGAGTATTACCCTCTCACATATATGTAGATGCATATGTATATTACCACCTCAAGCTGACAAAAAAATGACAACAATTTGATTAGTGTTAGTTCTAAGCTTATTGTAGGTCCAGTGCAAAGTTTGGGCTTATTGCATGAGGCTAATTGTCATTTTGAAAGTGGCTATTTTTCAGTTAACTAACCCTATACATATTGTTGGGTCATCTGGATTATTGCATTACTCCAAATAAACTAGTCAAAAGAAATCCCTGTAAATCCCTGGTGTTTCTATTCATATAGACTACTGAGACATTCCTGAGGAATGTGTCAAAACGGATTCCTCCAGAAGTAGGTTGTGTAACGAGAATACATTTTCCTGTGTAGTCTAGACAGTATGTAATTGCCCAACCTGCTAAGAAAGCTGCCAACCAGGCAATCACTATGTAATAACTTGTGTCAGCAATATATGGGAAATATGTCGTTTGTATTGCAAGTACTTCCTAATAAACTGTCAGCTGTGGTCACAGAGATTATATATTGGTACTTATTGAATGGTAGCTTGAACATCTAACAGTAACACACATGTTAAATGATGATGACTGTGTTTTGTTATTTATACATACTTTTTAGAACCTTATCTTTGGACATTGAATCTGACGAAATCTGAATTCTGAAGATAGAAACTCCCCCCTGCTTAATCTTTAAATAAATATTAGTTTATCAGGATTCAAATTTTTATTTTCTAAAAGAATTTTCAAATAGTGTTTAATTAGAAAATTTTGCTTCCAAAAACTTTTAACCAATTTACAAATTTTTACACTTATGGTCAGTTTCTGGCAAAGAGATAAGTACAGATGTTAAATTTCATTGGAAATAGATTAGGCCAAGATTGTTAGCTAGAATAACAAGAGCATTCACTGAGTGCACTCCTCCACCAGGAACCAACCCCTCAAAGAAAAAATCCCATAAGTATACCTGGATCGAGACGATGAACCAGATCACTGTGTGAGTGACTTTGCAAACAACCGGACAAAGGCACGGTGCCAAAAACACAAAACTTCCATAAGATATTTACCAATAGGTTAAGGGAATTAAATACGGTGGTGATTCTACTGTTAAAGTGCTTTACAATAAAAGGACTAAACATCAAGGTGGAGAAAATTTAAATTTTGTCAGATTGTCTATCAACTGCCCATACACTTTAAAGTTGGACCATGTATTTTGGAACTCAGGATCCAGTGAAATTCTTTGAGGCATTTTATTCAAGGTTGCAACCTACATTACCACAGAATGGTGATTTAAAGAACTGCAGCAACCAAATTATAAAAATATGAAAATCTTTGTTGATATTTGCTAATAACCCAACTTATTAGTCTAATTAGGGTCCTGGTTGTCTATACTAGTCTTAAGATAGGATCTAACAATACCACTCATTTTTACCGGCATTACTTACCACCCATACACCCGAATACATCAGATTTTCTCAACATTTGTGTACATATCTGCCTGTCCAATAGGTTCTAAAACTGCCATATTAAGCTGACTAAATGTTTAAGTATCAGTCTTAAATGCCACATCTCTTTCTTTCACCTGTCCAAATACCCTCAACACCACTGATTATCGGTGATTTATTAAATCCCCTATATTTTGTTCATGTCCCCGTGTAATTTCTTGTCTATTGTATCCCCCATTTACCCGATTCCTCAGTTCAGAGACCATTTGATGTTTTGTTTTTCACGTCTGATGGCCAGTGTCCCTGTGAGCTTCCATTACCATGGCAATTTACTGGCACCCATGACGTGGCATCCATTTGTATGACACTTGCCCACAATTTCCACCCCATTTCCCCCAACACTATCGCTGGACCACCTGTAATCACAGAGTGAGGGGGGGGACTAACCCCCTCCCCTGCAAAAACCCCCTCCGTATAATTGAAAGGGTTAAATAATAAATGATGTTGTTGATACTACAGAAATTGCCCATGCAGTGATAAGGTTTCAAACTGAGGTATCAGGTACAGCCAATTTACCATTAACCCAAGCCACTGTGAAATTGCCCTGGTGAAAGGGGGGCTTGGAGACAACAGGGGTTATTTTAGCCATCTTATAATATCGTTCACATAAAGAGGTATTAAATAAGGAACCAAATATTGGAGTATTGAGTTACAGGTCAAAGTTCCATATTTGAAAATAAAGTCTTTTTGATCGTCACTACCTTTAATGTATCAGACATTTCCCCACTTTTTTTCTCAGACACCAACCCTCACAATAAAGTAACATAATATTGAGTGGATAGCCCACTTCAAGACAAAATATGCAAAATCTGTATACAAAAAACAGACAATGAAATACAGTTTAAAATACTTTTTAAAACAGAAGGATACATAAATGTCTCACGTGAAATATTGCATCATCTATGTGAAACCCGGTTTATATTTGAAACAAGGCCGAAATCTGTTTCTGTCTACGTGCTCGATCTGCAAAGCATTCAGAAAAACGAGCAGTCTGAAGACAAAAAAAAATTACAAAAAGTAATCACTCTAAGTGGGAGTCTATTAGAGAGCTTGCTCTTAAAACTCACTAATTATAGTAGCTATCTTTTAAGAACTATTCAAATACAAATATACTTTTTACAAACAGTAATGCTTTCAAGCATGTTGTTGTTGTTGTGAGTTAAAATAAATTTTTCTTTGGAATTTTTCATATATCCATTTAAAGTAAAACCTGAAGATGATTTCACAAATTAATGTAAACAAATGTCAAACAATAACCCAAACGGTAGTTTTAGGAATAACCCAAATAGTAGTTTTAGCAGAAACCTGTGCATTTTCAACCTGATAATTTGAACAAATTTCCCGTGAAATCTAACTAATCCACCAAAAAGTACAATTATTCAAGTTTCTCAGGCATAAATCAACTTTCTGTTTTAAAAGTGAAAGCATCCACATTGATCTGGTTTCCCATTTTTGCACATGATTGGTGTCAAATTGTAGGTTCTAAGACATGTGTACCGCCCTTGTGTTAAGGTGGTCATAGCTCAAATACTCAAAAACAGTGGCATTTAAACAAATGTTTGACAAATAAACAAAAAGAAAACGAGGGTGTAATGAATGAGAGGATATTTTATGTTAAAGTTAGACAGAGAAACAGAAACAGTATAGAAAGGTGTCCTCCCTTAATGTTAAGATAAGGCATACCTAGAAAGGTGACCAGGGGAGAATTTAAACAAATGGAAAACAAATATGAAAAACATTATTAAGGTGGGTAGAAATGTGTACTCTGTTTGTATTAAGGTAAGACATAGATTGGTTGACCCGGGGCGGTGGTTAAGATTTTAAGCAAAGCTAAATAATAGTACTAATAGGGTACAGAAACTTTGAACATGGTCAATAATTAGTCAAGTTAGGGTCCGAAATTTACACAGAACATCAATTGCACAGTATTACTGGCACATCCATTTACACTCTGTGCAAAACTCATTCACATAAGATTGTTGTATCAAATCAAAATAACATGTGAAGAAACATAACTGCAGAAACATTCCTCAGACAATAAAATCCCCCCAATAATAGACTGTTTTCAAACAATGAAGCAATCGCTGTGTTTTTAAAAGAAGGTTTTCTCAAAGGGTTTCACCCCAATATAACATTACAGTCAGCCTAGCCTAGTGGAGGCGATAGGCCACTTAATTGGAATTTGACTAGAATTCAAAAGAAATAAATTACTGTAGGTGATAAACAGATGTTGATCTATAGTTCATACTACCTCAAGAAATACTAGAGATGTGGGTATTAGATTATAAGACATTTATTTATTTGGGTTTTAATGTCGCTTTCAACACTGTATAGGCCATATCACGACGTGTAGTTTTATGGGCAGAGGAAACCAGTACTATAGTTGGTCAAGGTTCTGTGCTGCCGACCATCAATAAGCAACTACCAACTTTCCCACTTATGCTCCGGAGTTTGAACCGCACACCTCAGAGGTGGGAGGCGAGTGTGTTACCACTGCGCCACCCTAGAGTTTATTAGATAAAACAATTGTTTCTAGCCCTACCATTACTTACAGATGGCATTTAGTTGTACGATCGTCAAGTATAAAACATACAATAAGTTACATAAATTTAGTTAGAATGCACCATGTGGTTCCGGAAGAATAGTTGTTGATGTAAAAACACCATCGGAGATTAGATATCTCCAAGCAATAACAAGGTCAGTTAAACTAATATCTGAGGAACTTTCCACTTTCCTCAGCAAGGATTTAATGATCTCAAAGAGGAAACCAGCACTGAGATCAAATATAAGCTGATGAGCTTACTGTGCTTGTCATATTATCATGCAAAGTATAAGATTTGATAAGAATTAGATTTTCAACACCAAACTCACCTTCAAAATTTGACAATTAGTTGAATGCGAAACATTTATCTGGGTAAGACATTGGATAGATACCCGTACAACACATGTTCATGAAAAGATATCATGATTTTGATTTATATTTCATACTTAATAACACTTAATTCACCATTATCAAGTCTGACCTTTGTCTCACTTCCAGATTAGTAAGAGAAACTAAAAATTAAAAAAAACTCATGCTCCACACTCCAACAGATATAACAGCAAAGAAAGCAGCTAATACACCAAAAAGTCAGCCCAAGGACAATTGAACACCCTGAAATTTATGAAATCCAACTTCATAAATTTCAGGGTGTTCAATTCTAAGCTGTAGAACGGATGTATATGCTGAAACCTTTTTATCATTTTGAACATAAAGTTATATGAATTCATGTTTACACCCTTGGTATGTGAAGCTGTAATGACAACTACTGGTAAACACCTGTGTGCACGTGTTGAAGATATGATTATCAATCATTTGATCAGTTGGTAATTTCAGGCAGAAGTAACTAAATCTTAATAATTGAAAATTAGAAAATATTACCAATTTTTGTCTCGTCATAGGAAAGTTAGAGCATGAAATTTGTTCATGGCATTTGTTTTGTTTTGTAGCTTTTGTTGTTTCAATTGAGATTAGGTGCTATTGAAATTGGTAAGAATTAAACTTGAATACAAAATAAATTCTTGTAAAGATGAGAATCTTTCTGCTTCTTTTCTGATAAAGTAACCTGTAGGGTGTAGTGGTATAATCTCAATTGTAAGTTCTTTCACATTAGGTTCAAACACTGACCAGGACTTGTTCATGTACATCTTGGAAGTACACCCTTGCAATGTTTCTGATTTTGTGATTGTGGTCTCTGTTTTCTGGCATTATGCGCCTTAGAGTCTGTCAATAGATGGAGATTAAGCGCTATAAAAATACTGTTACAATTAGAATTAACAATGATTAGACCTTCACAGAGTGAAACACTCCTATATAGTTTCTAACCAACAATATTAATAAATGTGAAAGCTTGTCCATTGGTCTGAAGCCACTTGACAATCAGATGATCATATTTGTGATGTGCTGTCTATAGGAGCTAACTTTAACAGCCTCATGATGTTTGGCTTTTAAGCCAAGGCAATGTAGCTACAGAATCTTAAACATCTGTTAACAGTATAAACATATAAAGGGCTATCTATATTACTAAAAAAACGATTTGTCTAAATGATTTCTTATCCCATAAATTGTCCGTCTTTACAGTAACTAAAGCCATGTATCTTAAAAGGTATGTTAAATATATGAAGAGATAGAGGGCTCTCAGGAGTGTCAGAGACAAGGCTAGGGTGGCTGGTTTTCTTTCTCCATTTTCCACACATAGCAAATGAGTTTCAAAAAGCTTTCCCCCCTCCTTGTGATGAAGTGGGGTCAATTAATACCCTCCTAAGGACACTAGGGGGCGGCCTATTTGACACTTACCAAATGGAATTTCTGAAAGCACCAACTGCCGTGCTACCACTGTAATAGGTTCAGCTTGGGAGCTGGAGATTCTAAAACCATTTTTCATTTTCTTCCCCCCTCTAGAATTCCAGTCTGAAAACTGCTTTTCAATCACACTGGAGAGAAAATATCTCATTAAAGCCACAACTATGGATGAATAAAAAATACCCGAAGCACAGATCAAAATTGTCTGCACAAAAATTCAGTTTTCAAGTCATATTCAAAATAAAATGTCTTAAAGATTTCCATGCTTGTTTTATATATTCACAGAACTCGTTGAACCCACAAAATCGTGTGCTTTGAATTGCAACCAAATTTGTGTGGACAGAACCCGATGTTAAAGCCCCCAATAGTTCACAGATTTGGAAAAAAAAGTAACTTATATTGCCCTTACATCTTGGGTATGAAGTTTAAATTTGGGTAATGGTAAGACAAAGTCTTGGCGCCATTTCTAATATAACCAAACGCACTGGAGGGAAGTTAACACCTATTATGGGACATATATGTTCTTACAGAATTCATAGTGAAGCTGACTGCACCATACAGTATAACAGCCACACTTTTGTACAAATTTCTTCATTCTATTTTTCCCCAAGTAATTTGCTTCATACTTTTTCATTCTTGTTATAGTTCTTACAGTACCGGGTGCAGAGTGTTGGCAATTTCCTTGTTGTGCCAAAGTGTCATCCATTAACTCAAAATTCTGTCACACAGTTTGATTATAGCTTTTATTTTGATTGGAATGCTCCTGAAAAGAGTCACATATCCCCTCTAAATTGTTGCATCTCTCGCAGAAGCTTAAATCGTAACTCTATACCAAGTCATACCCACCTTAGTCTCGATATTTGCATGGCATTCTGCCGAGTGCTTGACCCTTTCCCCATCCCTGGCTATTGCAAATGGTTAACTCTTATTGTGCTGTAATGCCTTAGTGTCCTTTTAATAAAGGTGAGACTAAGCACTATAAAGTATGATAAGAACAGAATGTAACTAGAAACTGTTTCACTGTTTTGGTGTTACCATTCATCAATATATTGATCACAATATGGACGCTCACCATAATTTACCATACTGTTTGGGACAAATAAATTTGGCAGTTGTTTTGCAATGTGATTCAAACCTGATATTCTCCTTATAAATTCAACATCCAGTCCTAGCATTGTACATGTGACAAACATATGAACCCAGAATGAAATGCAAAAAGCAAGGCTCTGTTGTTAAACATACAATTGTTCTAGAATACCAATGAAACACAACTCATTATGATGAAGTTTCATTTATTATTTCAGTAACAACATAATACAACATGTATAAATAGTCAATATATTATATCTACAACATGTTAAATAGTAAATATATTATATCTACAACAGTCATAAACAAGATATAAAATTCAATCTGTAATTAGAGTAAAATATGACTAGAAATGAGATACCCACAAAAATAGTATCTTTGTTATTAAATTTGATGTCAATGAGTAAGTACATACATAATACCAGTAAATAAGAGATCATATTTGACTATCAATATATAAACGTAATAATATTGCTGGGCGCCAACTCGCGGCAGGGAACAACTCGAGTTGTTCCTTGCGCCAACTCGCGGGAGTGAGTTGTTGCAAACATCTCGAGATGTACTACCACATCTTGAGTGGGTGCTGCGCCAACTTTACCCTAAAATTCAATCTACCCATACTTTTATAGAGCTTGATCTCTGCAGAAGAAAATGTCATAATACATAATCAAAGGTGGTTAAGTGCAACATAATTGATGTTTCTTAATTGCATTCAGGGGTGTTTCTTTATTGCATTCAGGGATTTGTCAGGCTTATTTGATGTTGATTTGTTTGACATAAATATGAAGCCTAATGGGTGACTTCCTCAATTGCTTGTCTCTTAATTGCTATCAGGTGTAAGACTGGTTTCACTTTATGTGTGACTTTATGAATTTATACAAATATACATTAGTGAATTTATACACACTTTATGTTCGACTTTATGAATTTATACAAATTTTATTTGTTTTATCATTCTTTTATATACTTCAAACTCGAATGAACTATTATATAGTGTTGTTAAAAATGATTCTCAAGTTTTGTTCATTTATATATAATTTGAAATCAGTGTTGTTTTAATTTTGCTTTATATATTGTTTTATACAGTAAACATCTCTATGTCACTAAAGTAAGAAAAATATATAAACAAACACTACAGGTAAATCATGAAAATCATGAAAATACATGTACTGACAAATTAAATTATGTTTAGTAACTTAATTGCAATTAGAAGGTTAACTTGTATACTTGACTACTTGCAGCTAAATAATTAGCCAATCATATTAGAGCATTAAGTTGGTCAGGCACAAATTAAGTGAGAAGCCACATTTAGGGTCAATAATCAGCCAATCACAAACCATTTGGTCACTGACCAGTGCTGGACATAAGGGGATTAAGTTGACGCAGCCACAACTTCAGATAGCGTGCACATCTCGAGATGTTTGCCACAACTCGCCCCCGCGAGTTGGCGCAAGGAACAACTCGAGTTGTTCCCTGACGTGAGTTGGCGCCTAACAATATCAACCCAATCTTATGGGTGCAATAACAAAGCTAACACTTTTTGCAAAAGCTTTTTCCCCATAAGCATCAAAATGCTATAGACTCACTTTTTAAATTGTTTAGAGTTTAAATCTCATTCTTTGATTTGAAATCCACACTGTTAAAAAGATTCAGTTCATTGTTTACACATTTCCGGGACTGGGTAGCCATAATTTCCATACCCACCAGCAACAAGACTTCTCTGTTGATCTAGTGCCTTGGTGCGCAGATTCAAGAGACTAGAAGCTTTCAAACTGTCCAAGTAGCCATTATTATCTGATCTACAGATGTTAGGCACTTCATAAGATGACTGGTAACCCATTGAGTACAGGTTCTTCTGTGAAAAGCCTGATGAACTTTCTATATTCTCCCCATAACATTTGGAAGTGGTCGGCGAAACGGAACGTGTAGATTCTGGCGAGAGTTGTTTACATGTGACGTCACTTCCTTTTAATGGACTGCTTCCGGTGGTCTGGGAAAATGTCGGCATTCCGGTAGATTTCCCAAAGCCCAGTTGTGGCATCAAGGACGAATAGGGGTCTACTGTTGGGTTGGATGGTAGCATGCTGGTCAATGAAGGGACACTGGTAGTTGAAGTGGTGGGCATTTGTGACCAGGGATTAATACATGGGTACAACGAGGATTGGCCGTACAGTGCACTGGAGCTTTGGTTGTAAAGGCCACCCACGCTTTGGTTATAGAGGGCGCCAGGAGTCTGGAAAACATTGGTGATCCTCTTCCTTTTCTTGAACTTAGCACGTTTGTTTTGAAACCACACCTAAAAGAGAAAAGTAATTATGACATAGATGTGTCAGACCTTATGATATTTCATGTTAGCACAGATTTATTATTATTATTATTATTACAGGTAGAAAGTGCTTGCTCTTTGCAGGTGGTATTTATTATTAATTTATCTATTTTTGTTAAAACATTTAAAAATGATAGAGCTTTTCTGGGATAAAATAATTGTTTAATATATGATTTATAGTCATGACAGCTAATATTTGGTACGATATAAATTAACTTTTATGTTTGACTAGATCTGTGCCCTACAAATTGTTTTCAAGCAACAACTTTGAAAAGATTCTGCCTCCAACTTTTAGGGTGGCATAATTAGTTTTTAAGGGAACATCTTTTTCCCGTTTTAATCTGTCCAAATTATTCTTCTGGCTTCTAACTAACACAAGTAAGAAATTCTACTGTCCTGAACTATACAATTCTTTTAAATATTTTATCATTACATAAGATAATTTAAAAGAAATTACTTCCAAGATGTCTGTTTTAAAATTTAGTTAATCTACCCTAAGTTTACAGAAACTTAAATGAACTGATATCAAATGGAGCTATGAAATGAATGTAGGCCGGAATATTTGTACTTATAAACTTACAAATAAGTTAACTAATAAGTTTACTAATAACGTTACAAAATATTACATTATTTATTCATATGTGCAGAAAAAGGTCATGCATTTTTTCTCCGCCTTTTCATTACTAAAATATGTAATAATATCAATTGGAATTTTATGATTCGCGAATGTTAGCTTAATAAGATTCTTTTTGGCCCACTAATCCTGAACAGAATGTGTAGAAATGGCAAATATACATGAGTGTAGGTTTTTGAGGACTGGTGACTGAAAGCTGTTCGTTATTCACAGACTGACACCAAAAAGTGTTATAGTTGTGAATAACTTTAGTCTTTTTATTTGTGAATAAAGGGGGAAGAGGGGGGGTGTATATAAATACTGCGAAATTTTAATAAGTGGCTGATTTACTATTAATGAGGATGGTATATGTTGATAACCCCCCCCCCCCCCCCCCCCCCCCCCCAAAAAAAAAAGATATATATATATTTCTGTAACACTGGGATGTCACTGATGATGCAGGGGGACCCACACTATAACCCAGTTTTAAAATGACACATTTCCCTGCCATAAACTTTTAAAGTTTAAAATTTAAAAATTTTAGAAGGAATATCATATCTGTGGTTCAGAACTTATTGTAAACAGGACTCAGTATATTTCAAATGACTTTTGCTGAGGATAATAGAAGGGCCATACATTCAGTCCAAACTTGCACGTCAGCAAGGATTACCTTCTGTGGAACATTCAACATATTTATACAGAATAAATGAAAGTCCTCGTACAATGTTATTCAGAGTATAATCAGACATTATTAGGCTTATATTAATTAGAATAAACAACCTTGAGGCTATTTTTTCTGACATTTTAGTACGTACATGAGAGTGGAACATTATAACAAAGAGCATTTTCTGAGGGACCGAAATATCTATCATTGAATAAACACAAGATATATCAATTTTGTAGCTTTTCAGTTAACTTTTCAAAATAAAATAAATTGGTTTAAATCCTGAAATAGC
This sequence comes from Sabellastarte sp. h YS-2021, assembly GCA_964017235.1. Taxonomy (NCBI): domain Eukaryota; kingdom Metazoa; phylum Annelida; class Polychaeta; order Sabellida; family Sabellidae; genus Sabellastarte; species Sabellastarte sp. h YS-2021. The sequence continues at coordinate 153,460,890 of OZ024928.1, read as the reverse complement.
TAATCATATCTGTATTATATATTTTACGCGCATTAATATTTCCATTACATTGTGTTATTGATGCATTCAATTACTTGAAAGTTTCAAACATATGCCTAACCCTAGGCAATTTTTCATTTTTCAAGTGCGTTTAAGAAAGAAATACCATGTTGTAACTCTTCTCAATTTAGGATAAACATTGAATAGTTCTTTTTATGTGACATGACAAGATGTTTTTAGATAATAATATTGATAATCTGTAGTTATAACGTCTATTTGTGCATTTCTGGAATATATCTTTAAAATACGAGAGTTTCAGATCTTTGAAAATATCAGTTTAACATAAAACCTCTCTCAATAGAAAAATAGAGAGCAAAACATTTCCCATACCACATTAAATTATATTTTCATCAAACCTTCAACATATTTTCCCTAAGCCATTTCATTATACTTCCATACACATAGCTCTAAAATTTTACCACCTAACCAAGTACTATTTAGTAATCCTACTAGCTAATAGGTAAATACCAAGTACATAATCTGGCAAAAGAACCAATTCATTGGATTTCAGTCTTACCTGAACTCTTGATTCAGTCAAGCCAATTCTGGAAGCTAGTTCCTCGCGCATGAATATGTCTGGGTAATGTGTCCTTGCAAAGCACTGCTCCAATTCATTCAACTGTGCCGGTGTAAATCGTGTCCTGTGCCTCTTGTGTTTGATCGTCGTGACATCGCCACCCTTATCAGAAACGCTTCCGTCATCTTCTGTACTGGTCGTGGAAACAGGTCGTGAATTCAGATGACAATTGTTGAGATTCATGGCAGCTGTTCTATTAGCTTTATGTTGTAAGTCTGTTTGGATTCTCTCCAGATGCAGCCTGTTCAAGATTAAATGGTGATATTTTAGTCAACCCTACCACCAGAATGGCAAGAATTGGTTTAACATGTTATATGTCCTTAATCAAAGCAGTGGTTTATGCCAGTAACAAATATTTTAACATTGTTAGAATTAGTTTACTAAATAGCTCCTCATAGTAAATAGATTAAACTTTAACCCCAGTTATTTTAAAATGGTAGAATTCACACTGCCTTAAGTATGTGTTTAACAATATTTCCACCAAAAATCTAGTGGGCATAAAACAGCAACAATAATTAATAATATCATTATCACATTAATCTCTCTATATATATCTCCTTATAATCCTCCTAACAAAGCCCACAAAATATTTTTTGTAAATAAACTTACCTTATAACATAAAATGTCTTTATCCAGTGTAAAAGTTATCTGTTCACAATACTAGCCGCTGAATTTGGACCACTGAACCTGTCTGTACACTGAGCAATTGTCTTCAATTGATGCCCATTAATTCTGACTCCTATAGAGTTTGGGTATGTTGTGTACACAGCAGAGACTCGGTGGTTTTTGCTGAAATTTTAGGGCACCAGCTTCTATTTATCCACACGGGTCGCGTGCTCAGTTCTTTCAAAGACAATAAAGAATCAGCATGCTACCCTTTAATATAATCCAGCACACATTTGCATGCATCCAAAATACGCCTGGGTTTTTTTAACAATGCCACAAGGTTCTGTGACACAGACGCAATATTATGGCCACATAAGACCTTTTCGGGAGATAATTTCTCCCCCAATGAATGTGACAGCACTTGCTATTGAGCGGTTTTAGGGAACCCGGTTAATTGGTTAATATTGCTAGATCTAATAAACCAATCATATTCATTAGATCACCCATAGCGACGTTTTCAGAGTTTCTGAAAAAATCCTTCAGACACAAAGTAACCTTTTTCATTTTTCAGTAACTCAGATTTCTTGTTAGTTGTCACGTTAACTGCAATATTGCAATGCATAATATTGAGTAAGTTATGAAATCATATGTGGAAAATTTACCAAAAATGTCAAATCACTGCACTCTCACCCAAATGAAATTCAATAGTCTGAACATTTTAAAGTGGTGGGATAAAATATCAAATACAAACACACCCAAATCTCTACTTGAATCAATTCTTTGTCATGAGAGCATATATTTAATGTGTTTGATACAGACAACAGATATCTACTGTATTAACATATAACACCCAAAGCAAGTGCATACCCAGTGTTACATGTACAGCACTGGTGGCTGTGTATTGTAAAAGGGACCTCAGTATCTTACTGGTCAACAAGTTTGTCATGTTGTCACTTCTGTCCTCTGCTCTCATTTCATTATCGGTGGGTTGAGACCATTCCATGTTAACATTTAGAATGCACTGAGGAAAGATCCTTAGCTATTGAAAGGGGATAGAAACTTCAACTTTGATCTTTGTCTTCATATGAATAAATAATAATAAATTCAAGTTACCACTGCATCATGATTGGAGCTTATGTGGTGGGTGTTTTAGTCCATTTTAATGGTTTCAGTCATTTGGTGATAGACAGTCTGTTCTACCAATATGTTGGCTTGTCAAGTCTTGTTTCTCAAATACATAAAATCCATCTAAAGATTTAACATGTTTTGTTCTCAGTGTTCACCAAAGATTTTTTATAATAGTTTATGGCTTAAGCTTTGTCTTCAATATTAGATTCTTGGGAGGGGGGCTTGAGATTCTCATTTGGCCAAAGTGATTATAAAAAAACCTTAAAACAATTTGATTGACAGGTAAAATTTTAGGTGACTGCATTTGTCCAAGGAAATATTTGTTTTGTAAATCTCACTGCAACTGGAGGGAAATCTTATATTTGAGACAGCGGTCACTATGAGGCAGTGGTGACACCCTGGCCTCCATTGTCTGAGATCAGTGTTCAAATCCCGGCCTGGCCTCAAGTAGGAATGTTGGTGAACAGTTTACAGTACAGGACCTTGACCAATTGTATATACTGGTTTCTTTCACCCTTCTAACTGCCTGTCACAGTACATGTATGAGACTGGCACTTATTGAAGTGATTGAAGTGATTGGGAGTGATCTTTTCTATTCGGTTGGAGGTTTTTGGTGTAAGTAAAATCATAACACTAAGTGATCCCACAAGGAAGACCGATCACTTCGATCATGAATTTAGTGATCGAGGTGATTGCAATTGTTCCTAAAGCGAATAGCCTTAATTTAACCTGGGCAAAGTTACTGGGCATGACACAAAACACCAAATAACAAACACATTTGAAACTTTTTAATCTTTCTCAGTGACCTCAGTGGAAAAATCATTGGGTGCTTGCCTATAAAGCTCCAATATATAATTTTTTTGTGTGCAATATTAAACCTTTGGAGCAATGCCTATCATTCAGAAAATGTGATTTCCCCAGAAATCATTTGAATGACAGTTTCCTTTACTGATCAGTCAAACTGCGATAAACCATAGTTACAAGAAGATGTTAGTCTAGTAAATCATTGCCCAGTGATTGCTAAGACTACACAAAGAACGGTGACGTAAGGTGTTCTCGAGTACCTGTGACATGGTCCCTATAACTAGCTCACTTCATTTATAAGTTGATCAAGATGTTCACCAGTAATTGCTTCATTCCCCCTGTTAGAATATAGTATTCTTACATTTTACTGATTAAAACACACCTTTGTAAGATGATGTAAGTATTGTGGAGACCATTTTGAAGATTAAAAGATATTACGTAGCTTTTTCTTGTATATTCTTCCTTGGCTTTTTACAGGGGGTAAACACATTTTTTCATGCTAATTAATTTCAAATAACTAAAGAAGAAACTACTAAAGTATTTCCACGATAACAGTAACTTTTTGACTGATTAAAATGGTGCTAGTTAATGCACAAACCAGTACATAATATGAACAAGTGGTCCTATGCCTGGGAAATAAAACACCAAGAAAAATACGAAACTTTGTTTTTTTCATTTGCCAAACTACACACCATTAGTGCCAAAACCCGACAGTTGATTAGGCCTATGTTGTAGCTTTATTGGATTCCTAGAACTTCAATAAAACTTCAACTAACACCAAGGTAATCTTAATCAGACACATATTTCTGGGCTGGCAAGGGGTTACTATGGTAATGCAGGGATGTTTCTCATTCATTAGAAAGGGTATAAGAATTGAGTTGATAATTCTCAAGTCAGAATACAGGCGCTACTTCCGGTGGTGGTAGATCTTAGAAAAAGAGAAGGGGGGGGGGGGGGGGGGGTTGCTGTACCTGTGAAATCCAGCTACACACCTATATTGCTACTGATTCAGAACTTGGGATGACAATGGCCACGTAACAGAACAGGCAGGTATCTGGAAGTACACTTAGTGGTGTAGAGTTATCTGAAACTCCAATAAATGTAGGAAATACCGTCTGTCGCGTGAATGGGACGCAAAAATTCGCGAGAATATATTTGCAGGCAAAAAGGTCTGGGTCTACTGAATGCCAGAAAGATAAACAAACAGGAAGTTTAACACAAATAACAGGTACAATTCACCCAATTTTAGCAGATGTTAAATTAAATCTGTCAATGGGTAATAACATTCATAACCACAAATACTTACTTATCTTGTTTAAAAAATGAGAGGAGTCTTGGTCCAACTTAAAACCCATTAAATTTTTTAAGTGATCTGCATCACCACTTGGATACATAAAAAAAACCAACAGATTTTCCCATTAAGTTTTTATAAAGGTCAAAGTCAAAGTTGGGGTTTTACGTCCCGTTCAACAGCCAGATTAAGTTATTATAAAGCTGTTTTTCAAAATATCACACATGCCTAGGCGGTGGTAGATTCTGTGCGCTCTCTGACTTTACCCGTGCAATTTGTTAACATCAGAAGATTGTCATGAAGAATCCGGGGTTTTTTACCGCAGACAGAGCTCCGAGTGTTTGTTAAAAACCTGCGCCATTTTGCACATTGGTTAAATGATTGTTGCACGGGCTGAGCTGAATGTTTGTGGAAAGTACTGGTCGAGACTAGTACGATGTTTGTCGACCACGTGATGAAATACTGACGTTCGAGGAGACAACATTGATGTCTGGACTAATTTGTTTATACCGCGTAAGTACCTTGAGATTGTTTCTTGTATGGTCGATGACTCGGGATGTTTGATGTACAATGTACACGTTGAAAGGTAGTATGTTTTGGACAGCAAACGGCTAGAGTTGTTTGTCGTGTTAAGTAATATGTTTGTTCAAATATAATATAAATATATTAAAACCTGTATCGAACAAGCATACTACATTCTGGAGATTGTTTATAATTAAATAGCAAACTTGAGTAGTTGGTAACTAATCATTGTCGTCCGTTCACAGCCATGAGTTTCAATGATTACCATCTTGATATAAACAAGTGGCGGCGCCTGGCTTTTGTAAAATTATATATGTAGTATGATTGTACACGCCTGACTATTTTAAAAATCAAAGTAAAGATTTTATTAAGTCTGGAATACACAGAGATACCAAACCCAGGGTCCAGAGTGTTAAAAGTAAGCTAAAAACCCCAAATGCGCAGGTGGCGATCTTGGTTAATGTATAGTTTTGCAATATTCTCAGCAGTCATGCCCTGGCGTTATTTCCAACAGAAAAAAAATGATCACATACATAATCGAGTTTTAATTACGTATTTTAAAAGACAGATAGAATCTGTATTTACCTTGTATGGTATCATTACAACTGGCTTGTCCACATCTGTAACAGGGCACATTAACAAGTGTCTTGGTTAGCAGAGGACTGAAGGAGTGCATTTTTTGCCAATGGTGACACGGGCCACGGTGGATGGAGTGGAACACACCCCCAACCTTAAAGACGGGAGTTTGAATGCCAGTCTGACTTCAAATGGGAAAATTGAATGTGTTTTAGTTGTTTGTCGTTGGTCAGTGGCTGACAGTAGACACCCTTGACAAAGTATATGTACCGACGTCCTCCCCCTCCAAACCACCTGCCACATTATACCCAATACAAAGATGCTAGGCTTGATGGAAAACATCACACAAAGTGAAGTACTAATGTTCACATAGGAATGTTTTCCAACATGTGATGGCCTTGTTAGCTCTTGCCCATAGTTTGAAAAAACAGATTTTATAGTTCTGTTTTTCACACCATATTGACTGGGTATTATTGTATCCACCGGATAGCATCCGGTGGATACTATGGATTTGACTTTGTTACGCCTACGCCGCCGCCGCCGCAGTTTGTAGAGAGATTTTACCATTACCGCTCTAACGAAAAAAATATTATAGCTAGCCTTCTCAAATTTGCAGGATATATTCATAGCCATAAAATCTTGCCTGGGAATATTTTTGGCCTCATTTTGAAAAACAAGATGGCCGCCACGGGCGTTTTTCAACTTAAAACAAGGACATTTGGTGGCCCTCTAGAGCAAAGGGTATTATAGGTAGAGATCTCAAATTCGCAGGATATGTTCCTCATTATAAAATCTTGACTGGGAATATTTTTGGCCTCATTTTGAAAAACAAGATGGCCACCACAGGCTTTTCTTTGCAGTCATGAAAAGTGCTTATATCTCCCTTATTATTGGTCCTACAGGTTTGGGATGGTAAACCAACCTATAGGAAATCTTGGGCTGGGAATCTTTTGGTGTGGTTAGATTTGACCTTGGACCCCTCCAAGGTCAAACGAGGATAGGCAAAGTTAAAAGTGCTTATAACTCGCTTATTATTGGTCCTAGAGGTTTGAGATGGTAAACCAACCTATAGGAAATCATGGGCTGGGAATCTTTTGGTGTGGTTAGTATTGGTCCTAGAGGTTTGGGATAGTAAACCAACCTATAGGAAATCATGGCCTGGGAATCTTTTGGTGTGGTAGGATTTTACCTTGGACCCCTCCTTCAAGGTCAAACGAGCATAGCCAAACTTAAAAATGCTTATAACTCGCTTATTATTGGTCCTAGAGGTTTGGGATGGTAAACCAACCTATAGGAAATCATGGGCTGGGAATCTTTTGGTGTGGTCGGATTTGACCTTGGACCCCTCCTTCAAGGTCAAATGGGGATAGCCAAACTTAAAAGTGCTTATAACTCGCTTATTATTGGGCCCAGAGGTTTAGGATGGTAAACCAACCTACAGGAAATCATGGCCTGGAAATCTTTTGGTGTGGTTGGATTTGGCGTTGGACTCCTTCAAGGTTAAATGAGGATAGCCAAACTTAAAAGTGCTTATAACTCGCTTATTATTGGTCCTAGAGGTTTGAGATGGTAAACCATCCTATAGGAAATCATGGGCTGGGAGTCTTTTGGTGTGGCTAGATTTGACCTTGGACCCCTCCAAGGTCAAATGAGGATAGGCAAAGTTAAAAGTGCTTATAACTCGCTTATTATTGGTCCCAGAGGTTTGAGATGGTAAACCAACCTATAGGAAATCATGGGCTGGGAATCTTTTGGTGTGGTTAGTATTGGTCCTAGAGGTTTGGGATGGTAAACCAACCTATAGGAAATCATGGCCTGGGAATCTTTTGGTGTGGTCGGATTTGACCTTGGACCCCTCCTTCAAGGTCAAATGGGGATAGCCAAACTTAAAAGTGCTTATAACTCGCTTATTATTGGGCCCAGAGGTTTAGGATGGTAAACCAACCTACAGGAAATCATGGCCTGGGAATCTTTTGGTGTGGTTGGATTTGGCGTTGGACTCCTTCAAGGTTAAATGAGGATAGCCAAACTTAAAAGTGCTTATAAATCGCTTATTATTGGTCCTAGAGGTTTGCAATGTGAAACTAACCTATAGGAAATCATGGGCTAGGAATATTTTGATGTGGTCAGATTTGACCTTGGACCCCTCCTTCAAGGTCAGATGAGGATAGCCAAACTTAAAAGTGCTTATAACTCGCTTATTATTGGTCCTAGAGGTTTGAGATGGTAAACCATCCTATAGGAAATCATGGGCTGAGAATCTTTTGGTGTGGTAGGATTTGACCTTGGGCCCCTCCTTCGAGGTCAAATGAGGATAGCCCAACTTAAAAGTGCTTATAACTTGCTTATTATTGGTCCTAGAGGTTTGGGATGGTAAACCAACATATAGGAAATCATGGGCTGGGAATCTATTGCTGTGGTCGGATTTGACCTTGGACCCCTCCTTCAAGGTCAAACGAGGATAGTACACAAAATCATGTGCTGGGAATCTATTGCTGTGGTCGGATTTGACCTTGGACCCTCCATCAAGGTCAAACGTGGATAGCCAAACTTAAAAGTGTTTATAACTCGCTTATTATTGGTCCTAGAGCTTTGGAATGGTAAACCAAAATCTAGGAAATCATCAAAGGTCAAAGTTGGGGTTTTACGTCCCGTTCAACAGCCAGGGTCATATTGGGACAGGTCCTCAGAATTGCCACTTGTGGGACTCGAACCCACAGAGGTGACAGCCTATGATTAGATGCCAAACTTGCTAACCACTAGGCCACTGAGGACCTCTCTAGGAAATCATGGGCTGGGAATGTTTTGGTGAGATCGGATTTGACCTTTGGCCCCTCTTTCAAGGTCAAATGAGGATTGCCAAAATTAGTGTTTATATCTTGCTTATTCGTATTCGTAGAGGTTTGCAGTGTCACACCAACCTATAGGAAATCATGGGCTAAGAATCTTTTGATATGGTCAGATTTCACCTTGGGCTTCTCCTTCAAGGTTAAGCGATGTTAGAATGGCTTTGGTGAGTTTTCTTCTGGTGGATACAATTTGCATCGGTTCTCCGATGCGATAGGTCTAGTTAAGATCTATTTTAGAATTTTTAAAATTTGACTTGGATGCTGAGGAACATATTGTTATATATATGGGTGTGGGCAGTGGTCTGAAAGTCATGTATATGTGTTCCCGACCATTTCGAAACCCTGGCCGTTTTGAAACTTTCCTTGGTTTTGAAACGGCCTAGCCAGTTCAAACCTGGTTTCAAAATGGCCAAATCTGCAAATCAATAACCTGGCTGTTTTGAAACCTCACCTGATTTCTAAATTTTTCTATAGCATATGTTTTTATATGTATAAAATGTAATTTATTTTAATGTGGATTCTTTGAATTTTAATCATTTACATTAAAGTCAATTCTTATTTTATTGTACTTTGGGATCTTTAACTTAACCTGTGAACTTCAAATCTGTCCTTTGATTATAAAAAAATTCCTGAGCAGGGCCAACTCAGCAACTTTCTATAATCATAACTTGCCAGATTAATTGATAAGCTATAAAGAAGCCATAATAAATATTAACTCTGTGATGTTGATTTGTTTGCCATTGATTGTCAGAAGTGCTCAATTGGATTAATTCCTTTTTTCGCAGCTCTCTTTTGATGTTGATTTGTTTCACTTAAATATTAGTGGGCTGTTTAAAAGGGACTAGTATTAAAGGTTAAACAAATTCACCAAACAGGAACATCAATCAAGGAGGGATTTATTGTTTGTATTATCTGATTTCCTTCTTTTTGATACCTTCTTTACTTAATCTTACTCAGTTAACACTGACATACAATTTTAATGATTTGCTATTATTATTACTTTGGAAGATAGCTCTTGATGCTGATTTGTTTCATTTGTATATGGGTGGGGTGAATAAAAGGGATTAGTGATAAAATATTGTTTAATCCTCTTTCATTTTATGCTTCCTTCTTTTTTTTCTTCTTAATATTGATATATATTAATAACTATAGTTTTTACAAATATATATTTACAAAATTTTTATCATTTTTATTCCGGTGAATCTAATTAACTTTATCATGTGTTAATTGGGTATACAGTTGGTGCATGTACATAAATGCTGTTATATGTTCTGTTCGATATATGTTTCACAATAAACCAAATGCAGTTCTAATAAATATATAAGTTTTTATTGTATTACAACTGTTACACTTAAAAGCAACAGAACAAACCTGTCCACCAATGTCAAACTGGTAAGGTATCAAAACGGCCAGGAGGACTAGTTGGCCGTTTCGAAACGGCCAAATCTATCATTTGGCCATTTCGAAACGGCTAAGCCATTTCTAAACCTTGAAAAGGTATCAAAACAGCCAAAGGTTTTGAAACGGCAAGTATCATACGTATGCCCATTAACTGTAAATCCTGATAAACATCCCTTTAACTAGACTTTCCTCAAGTCCTTTTGTCTTAGGTATTATATTATGAGGACTGAATGACTTTTTGACCAGAATATGGGGCTGACAAAAGTTGTATGTCATCCCTCAGTAATTTCCCCACCCTTCATGATGGGTTCATAAGGATTCCATGTATGTCAGATTTGGTGGAATAAGAAATACAAAGATCTTGGAGCAAGTCTACTCTTTAACATATTGTATAATTGTTCACTCAGTCGGTCTAGTGGGTTAGGCGAATTTAGGGGAAAGGACCGAATGATCAAATGAATTCAATAAACCACTGATGGTGCCAGATTGATCAGAAAATACTTACCCGGGGGTGGGGTGGCTGGCTCCCAACGTCTGGGTCAAAAACTCCTGGCCTGTATGCATCTGGAGTTGCACAGGAATAATCTGTTTCTTGTAGAAGATCGCAAATTTTAACGTCCTTCCTCCATCAGTAAATACAAAGCTGGCTGTTAAAAATTATGGTAAAACACTAAAACATAATGCAGAGCATAATCTGTTAATTTCGAAATGCACACTGCCAGGCTTCAATTTAATATGGCAATAGACTGCTGCTGAAACAGATGGTTGAGTAATTCTGAAGAATCCCAAAGAGAGGCAAAAAGGAGTTCATTCTTCTGTCCGGCAAATCCGGGAACTTTTCTCTGTGAGTGAAAACAAACTTTGTTTGTGACATAGAAACCACAAAATTACGAAAATTAATTTATACGAGTATAGCATATCAAAACATATATTTTGTACAAATTATTACTGTAAATAGAAGAATAAATTTGGCAATAATTTATATAGTGTTGTTTTACCTTACCAAGGGAATTAAGTCACTTATGGCGCGTTACCGGATAGAAGAATCTATGGAACTTGAAACAGTAAACAGACCTAGTTACAAAATTAAAACTATTAAGCTGGGCTCCAGTACTCAGCCCACGAACACCTAGATGTTCGAAAGCATAAGCTGTCATCCATGTATGGGCCCGACTCCAACAACTGACAAAGCTCAGGACCTGTCCCTAAATGAATCTGGCTGTAGAACAGGACAAAAACCTATCGTTGTCCTTTGCTGACTGAGTCTAGGTGGCCTGCTGATGTAATGCTAATACCCTGTTCTCACTTACTTGATTTATTGTTTACCTCGGACAAGGTTTAATGTGAAGGTGAGATATAGGTAGAGAAAATGTGTGAAATATACCTTTCGTGGATGAAGTGCGCTACATATATCTATATTTTTTTCAAAATGGGAACAAGTGTTACCATAGTCCTAACTCGTGACAGTGTACATGTATCACTTATGCAGGTTAACATTGAAACTAAAGTGGAAAGGAATCATGAATATGCCCAGAAAGACAGACAACCTGAGCCTAGTTGGGACAAAAAACATACACACAAAAAAACAGTTTTATTTTAGTGTCATTATTGCTTTTAAGTTTTGTAATATTACAGAAACATGTATGCAAAAACTGCATATCAGAACAGTATGGATTGAGTACAACACTTGCCTCTCTGTTCTGAGCACTTGGGGTGAATTATGTTCTAAATCTAAATTGCCAAAGTTGGTACTTGCATAACGACACCTGTTGGTTTACAGGATATTGACCAATTTGTATACCCTCCCAGTCTTCCAATCTACCAATCATGATACGAGCTTTGGAATTTTTCAAAAACAACATCAAGTCAAAATGGTCCAGTGGGTAATACAGTCGCCCAATAGCACAGAGGTCCTGGCTTTTATCCCAGGTATAGGCAGATACATAGTTCATTAGATGACCACTTAGACAGTCATCTGTCATAGGGTCCTATTCCCAGTGGCAGGTAAAATAATCCATGTGGAAATTGATAAATGGTCATCCCTGAAACTCTGTCTTTTAGTTAGGAGAATGTCAGTAACTGGATGACTGTACTTGAACAGGCAGAATAAGTCAAATAGCATTTTGAGACCTAAGGGTACTTAGGGTACTTGAGTACTACGAAGATATTGCACTATATACAAATATACAACACAAGAGTGTTAAGAGGATCTCTAAAGAGGAATAGCTTTACCATGTTTGATACAGCTTCTACAGTGAAAAAAAAACTTATAAATAATAAAATTTTCAAACAAAAAAATCCCAGAGAAAGTCAATTATTATCCTGATGACATGTGTCATATTTCCATAAAACACAGTCACATAAATTTGTCATCAGCTCACGTAAGATAACTGAAAAAATAACTAACTCACCATTTTCTATTGCTCTTTCTTCCATTTTAATTACTGAAAGGTTTAATTGTAAAATTGTTGTTGATGGGCGCCTGTGTATCTGCTAATTATTGCAGTCATTGTGAAATCTGTCTCCTTTTTGGCAGATATATGGGTGTATCGTGTTATTTGTAATATAATATCAAATTGAAGATTTGATAACTAAGGTGTTTAATAGCTTGCAGATAAACAGGTGATTTCTTCACACACTGGGTAATAATTAGCAGTTTATTGTAGAGACATACAATTTTAATATTTTATTGGATTTTGGGATGCAAAGATATTTCTTGCCACTTCAAAGACAAGCTGTGCATAAATAATTATCTAGATCCGTTGACCCACTTTAACTAGAACCCTATTAATTGAAAACCCCATTATGTGCAAGCAAAGATCTACTTGCCATTTGAATGCCTTCCCCGCAGAAGTTGGGGTTTAATATCGCCCACAGTTACAGGATTGAGAGCATTTATAAGTACAACCTGTAAACTTATAAAAGCTTGTCACCCTGCAGATTGACTTCTGATGCGTTCAGTTCTGTCCCAACCATTGATGAGCTAATTATCGTCTGGTTACAAATTTCATGCTGCATGCCACTTTAGCAGGCCATACACAGCCATTCTTTATCTAAATAAGCAGCACTGAGCATGTCAGTTTGCTGATGTTATTTTGTCAAGACACTTATTGCCAGTTAATTATAAAGTGCACTGAAGACGTCATCCTCTCGAAATGGTCCTGAATTTGATACCTCTAAAAATGATAGTACAGCCAACTATAAATTGATATCAATATTTTGTGTCAGTTTAACAAATAACCATTCAAAAATAGCTCTGACTCTACATTTAATGGGGGTACATGTTTCGCATTCTATAGAAAGATCAATATTTCTGTGAGTATCTATTTTTTCCGTTCACTTGTTTTTAACAAAAAAATCCACTCTTAAGACACCCCCTCCCCACTCTTGCCAGTAACTGTAAACAGTACCCAATCACCCTTATACTGTTTGTTAATTGATAGGGTGAAAAGGCGGCACTCTAACCATTGTTCTTCAGTGATTGCTGGGCGTTTATAATTATCACTTCACAATTCTCAAGCCAAGTGCCACCTATTATCGTCCTCCACCGGTCACAGACGACGTTTTCACAAAAGGGTGGGAAACCTATCATTTTGTTGGACACTACACAGAAGCAGCTGTACACACAACCAGGTATTGTCTATAAAGTTGAAGCAAATCTTCTTAAACTCATACTCAAATAGTCAGTGTGATGATTAAAGGAACTTTATCTTCAAATTTATCAAGCATGAAACATGATACTTGACTTATGATATATAGGTCATATTGGGATAGTTTATATCAAGTATGATTTGGCTGTATGGAATCTGCTGATATAAAATTCCTCGAACTGAGAACGTCCTTCACCCTGTCTTTACATAACAATTGCTCTCTTTAAATACTCCCAATACATCATTATAGAAGGCATGCTTTATTATATTTAACACAGTGACAAGTCATTGATTGAACAAAAAAACTTTTTCTTTGCAAAAAGCTGTAATGATGATGTCACTTTTATTGGAAAATGTGGTTATAATAAACCTTCGCAAACACCTCACGAATTCGGTTTTATAACATGAGGAACACATCCAATTCAAATATTAAAATATCATTTAATAAAGTGTTTCATTCTTCTTAATAAATGCACAACTTCACTCTACAGTCACTAATGTAAGAAACAAGATGAAAATGGTCAAGTATATTCTGTTGCAGTTCAAATAAATGACCTCAGATTAGCATAACAACAATATACAAATTTGATTAGACTTTATGAGGTATTCCTCAGATAAATTTCACATTCCTCAAGCTGCTGTTCTACTGTCATCATTTTAAACTCAGGATGCTTCTACCACTGATCTAGTTATAAAATATGGCAGTGACACTGAGAAAATATTTGATTTGTCCAGATATAAGAACAAGTAAAATGACCATAAGATTGGCCTTGTGAGTTTTTCCTGACTGCCGTGAGGCATAGAGATCACTTGTAAATAAACTGTGTGGCCACTAGTAACTTGAGGAATCCTATCACTAAACATTTCCTGGAAAGAGACAACTCAGATACATATTAACAGAAGAACGAACAAGATAGCTAGTAAAATTACAAAAACAATAGTCCAAACAGCACAAAATAAGTCGTGGCAACCTAAAGTTAACTCGTCACAACCTCATGAGTCATGAGGTCACGAGTCAACGTCACAAGTAACTCAAGTAACTCAATACAGAAATACTCACTATTTGTTACAAAGATATTCTGCTATGTATTGTATTATTTATTATATATATACTCTGCACAATATCTCTTTTACTTCAGAATTCAAAGCTTTATTTCACCCATCCTTATTCCCCTAACTGCAAGACAGTCTCAGGGATGATCATTTATCAACATCCTTGAGGTTCTTTAGCTTGCCACTCAGGATTGGACCAAATAACAGAGGACCGCCGTTTTAAGTGATCATTTGAAAAACTATGTATCACATTAGTTCATGTAAGAGGCTTGAATGTAATTGTTTTTTAACTTTTCAATCAATAACAGGTTTGGCATCCAATCACAGGTTATCACCTTTCTGTGGGTTTGACTTCTACAAGTGACAATGCTGAGAACCTGTTGAACGGGGCGTAAAACCCTAATTTTTACTTTAAGATGGTTACATTCGTATACAAGTTTCTCAGAAGTGGTCACCCTAGTAACTTTAGCCAATGTCTCCTCCCTTATAGCAGCAAATGCAGCATAAGGGATGCTGGACATAAGGTTCCTTGAGGTTCTTCAGCTTTGTCACATTGTCATAACCTTGCAAAAATCTAAGAAGTAATTTGGTCTGGTTTCCTACTATTATATCTAGAATGAATTGCCTGATTATAAAATACTTGAATGTTTAACTCTATTTTTCCCCAAAAAAGCAAACTTAAAATCCACTGTGTGTTGCAGAGAAGGAACTGAAAGTAAATTCGATTTGGTATATTTCTATGAAGCAATCCTTTTCAGAAATTGTTTTTTTTTCGCTGAAATGGATGTTCAAAACAGGTTTGACCAAAATATTGATACTTTTAGTTCATTTCGACTCAAGTTTTATCCCACAGAATTAACATTCTTTTTCCAAATTATGAAAACTTATCCAGTCTTCAAATATTGCTTTCATATAATTACCAGTTTAACACATCAAGATTTAAGCCACAGAATAATTTCAATGGGCTTAACAATTCTGTCACTGAATCATAAACAACACTCTATTTTTAAGGGATCACTATTGAGCCACACAAAACAGGACATCTTTAACCAGACAAATCCCCCAATATTAACTGATTTAACATGTCTTTTATGCGAGGGTACAATTAACTTGAGAGGTTTGATCCTACATAAATGAACAGGTATGATTTATTGCCTCAAAAATCACATCAAATTCTCAAGATGGCCTCAGATCATCAATGCTTTGACCAAAGTAGCCTTTCCAAGACTGAATCACGCAGTCGGAAAGACAAAGATGGGATTTTACGTACATTTTAATGGCTGGAGTTATTAAATTGTGAGATACCCACTAGGAGATCCCAGAGAAGAGGATTCAGGGGGTTAGAATCCCCCGCTTAAAAACTGTTAGGGGTTCAACAGTGAACCCAAAGCAACAGACACAAATTTAAAAGACATGTGACCCACCCACCCCCCTCTCTTATTTATAGATGGATCTGCACCTGAGACTAACAATACTTCCCAAAAGTATTAATCTCACAGACACAGGTGAAAGACAAGTAATTGGTTACCAAACTTGATAACCACAGTGCCATTGCAAACAATTTTATTCCTGTTAAGTTAAAGATGGATAATGAGATGTAACAAAATATTTGATCAACACGGCAGTATCAACAAAGCAAAAATTAAATTTCACTCTGTGGTTTTACTTCTGAAATATACTTTTGATTTCATCAAAGCCAGAGAAAGGCTCTCTCTCCAATGAGATGCTTTTTGATTGAGCAGATAATGTTAGCTTAACTTTCTCCGCCCAAGACAATGCATACTGAATCTGTGAAACCATGCCAGTTCCTAAACTGATTCCTGCCTTTCATTGACGAATTGCAAGTGTTTTCCCATTTGAAAAAAAAATTATTTGATACTATATGTGAACCATATTAACGTGGCGCATTTTCATTCAATCTCCATTATTATTATTAATTTATTTATATTTATATTTTTAACAGTTTTATGGCTCCCATGTAACCAATGTTCAGAGTTCCGGTCCTCATTACAATATGCTCAATCCACACTCTGAACAAAGGCTCTTCAATTTTGGTTTTGAATTCATGTGGTTTTCCCCCATTTAAAACTATCCCTCAGAAGTTGAATTCTTTTATGAGTGAAAAATAAAGCATGTAGGATGGTGGTGCACACTAAAACAGAAGAGAAGAGTCGAATATAAAAACACACCAAGTGTCCGGAAACAGCGAGTGCCGATTGTTCTCGTTTGTTTACATTCTACAGGCTTGCCATTGTTTCCCGCGCTTTTCACATTAGTCGTCTGCTGCGCAAACAAGTTCTCCATTGAAATCCCATGTCACGGAAGTATGTAGAATTCAACAGGTTTAATGAAGCATGGCTGAAATCTCTATCCATTTCACTTAAGCCTTTAATGGGGATGATTTGTTTAACTCTACCTAAAAACATCTCCTTTTTAATTGAGAGCGATTCCGCGGAAAATATAATTACGTCCTTAGAGTTGGTTCGCCCCAGTTACCGACAATATAGAGTCGCATGGCAAAGTACGCCCCGCTACACAAACTGTTAAGTGTTGATCTTTTAATAGGAAGTCCAACATAAAAGGGATTATTAAACCAATAAACACAATTTACAGTCTATGGGGAACGTATTAGACTATATCAGACCCATATGAAGGTGATTCCATTTTACTAAAACCTACTCAGTTATTCAGCCGTGATTTGATAGCTGTTTCCTTCACAGAAAGGGCATGGAACAGTTGAAAAACCAGAACAAAAGTGAAACTATCTGAATCAAAACATTACCATTAAGCATGTTGTATTATCATAACGAGGCAGTAATGTTACTCTTCCTATTATTTTTTGTAGTTTAGTAATGATGAATATAGGCGATATTAATGGTGCCCAATGGATATGCAGTCACCTGAACATGGGGAGTATGTATATTTCAAAAATGTGACTTCTCCTAAGGTGTCCATTTTTGTTTCTTTCATTTTCCAAACAAAATAGATTGAATTTTGAAATCTTCACTCCTGTAGCTTCCCTAAAATTCAGCGGGTCGTATTCACGAAAGGTTTTACCCAAATCTTAAGATCAACTTAGGTATATTTGTATACAAGAGTTAAGGCTAAGACTTGGCTAAGATCTTTTTGTGAATACAACCCCTTGGTTAGTTTCACAGAACGATAAAGTCCAAACTTAGACTTAAGACTTTTGTCTTAGACTTAGGCTAAGTGATCTTAGGCTTAGTAGATTTTACAAATCAAGTAAGTCTAAGTTATGGCCGATTTCACAAAGGGACTTAAACCCAGATGTAGAATTAAATTTAAGACTTTGGTCTTCAATTTTGCCAACAGGATTCTAATTTCGTAGTCTTAGTAGATTTCACAAAGTAGCTAAGTCCATGATATTGCTAAGTCAGTGGACTTAATTTTAAGTCTGGTAGCTAGTGGGCTTCAATTTTGTAAAGAGTACTTGAATATGGCATGCATCAAATAAAGGATATATGTCACCAATAGTATATTGTCTCTATGGCCTTCTTCAGAAAAAAAAGCTTTTGACATATCCACTGCCAAATAACCTTAAAATCCTCATACGTGTTGCACCTAAGAGACTGAGTGAAGAGATTAAGTATTGTAACAGTATACAATAGAATACCAATGAAGTTGTCATCAGTCCTATTACCACCACTGTAGGCTCCTCAGCAACATATGTTTACAGGCTAATTGTTTTGTAGAATGTAATATGTAAACTCTAAATACAACCAAAAACTTAATGTTGGCTTTTTGGTTGTTTTTACTATAAACCTTAATTTCTGCTAGTTTAATACAATTTTATTATGTACCATAATCACTTACTGCATGATGGCCACTCTTAAATAAATAAAAGTGCATTTGTTTTCGTGTTGACGCGTGGGTTTTGCTGAGTTTACAGTTCATGTATTTATGACGAGTTGTCTGGATAAGAGTTGGCTTTGGTAATGACCTAATCATATACCATGTGATCACCATATTAAACAATCAATTTATCATTTCAAAATTCTACATTTCCTGGCCACTTTAAATGCTGATGGGCGTCGCGATATTCTCTTTTATTTTTAAACTGTCATTGTCATTATTTCTTAATATAAAATGACATATGGAATCCATTTTAATCCTGTAAACATTTTCTTTCCTCAGTATCGCCAAGAGGAGCAGTGCAGATCAAGTTGTAATGAATACAAAACAGTACACAGTATTAAAGCATTGTACTCATGCACACCTTATAAAAGTTTTGCAAGAGTTATCAATAATCCTCTAATAATTTGACATACTCAGTCCTGTAATAACAAGGGAGGTTTGCACTCCCAGAGTGCCTTCTGGGTATTGATATATCTAATTTGAAAGCTCTCATTAAAACGTTTTGAGCTACTTTGTCAAAAATCTCTTTACATGTCTGACACAGGGTGTTGTAAAAGTTGTAAAAAAAATCTGGGGCTGGATTCACGAAAGGTCTCAAGTCTCAAATCTGAGATTTTGGTCTCAAATCTAAGATTTTTCTTAGATTTTTTTTCAGATTTGAGACCTTTTGCAAAGCTGGGATTCACATAAGATCTCAGGCTAAGATTTTTCTCAGATTTGGTTTCAAATCTAAGACTGCCTAGGGGGTGACTTAAGTTTTCATAAAATAGAGTATATGTAATAAAAAGTCACAAAACAAAATGAAAATAGTGAAGTATGACATATTATTTAACTTGTAACACAAACTATGAATATATATTAAGAGTTTGTACAAAAACAACAGTAGCCATTTACATTACAAATTTACATGAGTGGCTTGTTTTGAATGTCAGTACAAATTATAGTAAAAAGACAACGTTTTGCTTGATTGAAAATATTCTAAAATGTGAGTATATATGGTAGAATGGTAAAATATAAATGTGTATACTTTCCACTAATCTCAACAAAATATTACATCAGTTTTGATTGGTCCAGACTCAAAACTTGGCTGAGATTTTGGTGTCAGCTGAGATTCCTTACGTGAATCTCAACTTAAGCAGAATCTCAGCTGAGACAAAAATCTTAGATTTGAGCAAAATCTCACCTGAGATTTGGCTAAGACTTGAGACCTTTCGTGAATCTGGCCCCAGGGGCCTGGAACAACCCTCTTGATTCAAACTTCAATGAAGTCAACATTTCATATTAAAAATTACAAACGCACTTTTTGGAAGACAAAATACACTATCCAAAAGCCTGGGGTGACATCCAATTTATAAATCCTAATATTTTATATTCCAAAAAAAGATACATTTAACATTAAAACAAGACCACTGCCGCGGTATGCATCTCCCGCCGAGCATTAAAGGGGAGGAAATACCTTTTCCGAGATATTCCCAATTTTTCATTTTCCGCTAAAATCCAAGATGACATTTTTCCCCTAGGCACAGAATACTGTTGTACTACCCTGTGGGTCAAAAATTCGCTCGAAATCGCTCTGTCTGTTACCATTTCGAAGATATTTTCAATGCTTATTTTCTGCTAAAAATCCAAGATAGCCGCAAAAGTGGCGAAAATTGAATTTTTTTCCCTTTTGCATAGTATACTCATGTACTACCCTGCAGCTAAAAATTCACTCAAAATCGCTGTATCTGTTACAGTTTTCGAGATATTAAGACTTTTTCATTTTCTGCAAAAAATCAAAGTAGCTATTACTCAGTTAGCTATGGACCTACAGGTCTCAAAATTTGCCATTACACAATACATCAAAAAGTAGGTGAACAACATATTTGACAAAAATCCTTTAAATTCAACAGTTTTGCTGTGATAAGCGATTTACTCAATGGAAAACCATGAAAGTAGCTATTACTCAGTTAGCTATGGACCTACAGCTCTGAAAATTTGCCATGATACAGAACATTAAAGAGTACATGAACACCATATTTGACAAAAATCCTGTAAATTTAATAGTTTTGCTGTTATAAGTGATTTACTCAATAGAGAACCATCAAAGTAGCTATTACTCAGTTAGTTATGGACTTAAAGCTCTCAAAATTTGCCATTACACAGTACATAAAAAAGTAGCTAAACAACATATCAGAGAGAAATCCTTTAAATTCAACAGTTTTGCTGTTATAAGTGATTTACTCAATGGAGAACCATTAAAGTAGCTATTACTCGGTTAGCTATGGACCTACAGCTCTCAAAATTTGCCATTTCATAGTATATCAAAAAGTAGGTGAAGAATATATTTGAAAAAAATCCTCTGAGTTCAACAGTTTTGCTGTTAAAGGTGATTTACTCAATGGAAACCCTCAAAGTAGCTATTACTCAGGTAGCTATGGAGATACAGCTGTGAAAATTTCCCATGACACAGTACATCAAATAGTAAGTGAACAACATATTTGACAATAATTTTCTAAATTTAATAGTTTTGGAGTTATAAGTGATTTACTCATTGTTGAAATTCAAAGTAGCCATTACTCAGTTAGCTATGGAAATACAGGTCTGAAACTTTTCGACAACACAGAACATTAAAAAGTAACCAATTAACATATTTGACAATAATTCCCTAAATTCAATAGTTTTGGAGGTATAAGTGATTTATTCAATGTTGAAATTAAGAAATTTAAAAGTAGCTATTACTCAGTTAGCTATGGACTTACAGCTCTGAAAATTCACCACGACACAGTACATGAAAAAGTAGATAAACAACATATTTGACAAAAATCCTCTATATTCAATAGTTTTTGAGTTATAAGTGACTCGCTGAATGGTCAAATGTTAAACTTAGTGTAGCTATTACTCAGCTAGCTATGGTGCTACACTTTGGAAACCTCACCATGATATAGTACATGAAGGAGTTGTTCAACAACATATTTGAGACCAATATTGTAAGTAACAGTTACAAAGATAAAAGCAACTTACTCATTTCGGTCATTGTTAAAAACAGAAAATAGCTATTACTCACTTAGCTATCAAGATAGACCCCTAAAAATGGTACCATCTTGTAGGCATGGAGAAAGTAGCTGAACAACATATTTTACAGAAATGCTCTAAATGCAGTCGTTTTGGAGTTATGAGCACTTTACTGAAAGTAGCCACCATTGTTATTACTCACTTAGCTATGGACCTAGGTCTGAAAAATACCAAGCAGGCTATTTTTAGGCTGTATAAAAGTGCAACTACACACTTATGGCAGCCATCTAAATGAACGAAAAAAAAACCCATGGCAGAACACCTGAAAAAAAAACCATGGCAGTCATCTTGTTAACACCCGTGGCGGCCATCTTGTTTTTCCGAATCAGCCGAAAAAGATTCCCAGGCAAGTTTTTCCAATGATGAATTTATCCTGCAAATTTGGAAGCTCTAGCTATAATATTTTAAGAGATAGAAAGGCTTTTGTAAAAACGTGACGAACGGACGCACGCACGCACGGACACAGGGCATTTTATAATCTCCCGTACCGGGCCTATCGGCCGACGGGAGATAAAAAATGTCAGATAAATAAACCAAATACAGTTGATACACTTATACAGATGTGTATTACACCACTGGAATTAGTTACTATTTTTAATAATACAGAGAACAATGTATGTGAGTAGAAGCCTGTTCACACCATTCTGTACAGTTTGAGCAACTTGCATTTTAATTTTTTCTGCACACCTTGCCCTTATGACTACGAAAAGAGAACTTGTATCGTGATAGTACACATTTAAAAATTGCCGTTCCAGTGCCCTAAACCTAGACTTGCTCCAAATCTTTGTATTATATCCATCCTTTTGTCAGGGTTGGCTGCTTCTCTAAAAGTCATAAAGTACCCATGTATTACACAAAAAAGACAAAAGGATTTGATGAAAGTCTACCCTCACCCCTCAGTCATATACATTTCGTTTAGCTTGTGTGAGTTGATGGCAGGTATTTTAAAACTTGACTTATGAATCCTTTTGGATACTACTAAAACACGGAATGCATCAAGCCACAAACCAGCCGGGAAGAGTTACATATTTTCTTCCCATACATTTATAACAAATTTTCACGATTTATCTGCCCTGAAACGAGTGTTATTGAGTATGCATTTTTAGTTACTTGAAAAGAATACATAGAACATGATTGACAATGTATACAATTTAATATAATTTTTCAAATGTAAATTTATCAAGTCATTTGATTGGCACATTCAAAATTAAATCCATGGGAGGGCTTGATTCAAATGAAATAATCTGGAATGGTAATGTTTTTCAATTCTTGTATATATATTTTTCTACATAATTAAACCTCATGTACCTGGCCTCTTTAAAAGATCACAGTGGTTAATATCTCATTGCAATAATTATGCTGTCAGTTTTAAACAACATAAATTTATTCAATAACTAGTTATGTTGGCAGTTGCAAGCACACTGGGATTTACAGAATAGAGGAAAGGAAATGAAAATTGACATTTATCGTTTTTAATCTGATTAATAACTAAAATATAAGTATTTCATACCAATATATGGGGTTTCATCTTTAATATTAAATGATGCCTCATTTTATCAGTTTCCAGTATCCAAATACTTGTCTGAAAAAGCATTCGTGAAGAGTAATATTTAGTTCAAGGAGGATACAGCATGGGTTAGTTTGCAAAATAACTGGAAGAAATTTACAGAGGGATTTTGATAAAAGTCGGTATCATTGCATGCTTAAGCAATATTTGACATGTTTGGTATTGACAGATGTATGCGGTCTCCAAGCACTCTTGTATTTATTTAGTTGCTGTCTGTTTTGAATAGATTACTTGGCTGTGGTTAAAACTTAAACCAAAGTTTTTCAGCTGTAACTTGTGCATGATTATCTAAAGGCAGCCATTTTTAAAAGTCATTCTGTATAAGTGTCACATATTATCCAAATTTTTGTTTAAAAACCTTCTATCTAAAATCTGGATTTTGGATAAAAATAAAATTTTATATGAATTCAAGATGATTCTACTCATTTTGGTAAAAATAAAATTATTTATAAGAATGGTTTTCGCAAAAAAAATACCCAGTTTCCTTAAAACTTAGAACTCAAATCTTCAGTAAGAACTGATGGGTTACAAATTAAAACTGAAAACCCCAAAGTCTAACAGTTTTATATACCACTGTCAACATTTAAGCCAATAAAAATAGAATTGACTGTTCATCCACACATGATAGAGAGTTTAAGATACAAGTACACGTCGTAACGTATACTGCAAAGGGAACGGGTGACGTCATCTTTGACGTTTTTTCCAAACTCAGTACGTCAAGCTACAAGTACACAACGTGAAAAACCAGGGGCCGGATTCACGAACATTACTTAGGCCATTCCTAACTCAGATTTTAAGTATTTCTTAGATTTCAAGTAAGAAATTATGAAACCTTATTCAGGAACGTTCCCAACTTTAAGGTGACCTTAAAACCCGTATTTAGATTTTAAGTTAAGTTGAAAGCTACCTTGAGAGTACAGGATGTTGATATTACATGATTTAGTTTGTAAACATTGGGCAATAATAGTATTCTTTTTGTATGGGGAGGTTTATTTATCCACGTGGTTAGTGTATACGTCAAAATTTTAGTGAAAAGAAATTTTAACTAATTCTTCAGAAATAATTTCCACTACTGGCTAGATTCTACTTAATTGAAAGGAACAGATTAAAATTGTCACTGGGAATGAATTCAAATCTCCAAGCTCATCTGCTAAAATAATTAAAAATGTCACTTTAATAAGCTGTGACTAATATTCTTTGCAGAGGGTTATTATCATAAACAATCAAATGTATAGAACAAAATTTTCCATACTTCTTGGCCAATTAGATTCACTGACACAACCATAACTAAAGAGTTAGGAGAGTTTTTTTTTTTGTTTTTTTTTTTTTTGCTTACTTAAAAGCTAAGGTGACCTTATCTAAGTATTGTTTCTTGAATACCAATTCTAAGAAAAACTTAGTCAAGTGAAAAACCTTCAATTAGTTAGATCTAAGGTCACCTTATCTAAGTATTATTCGTGAACCGGCCCCAGTTCTACAAGTAAGGGTGAAACGTGAGGGTTTACCTATACTTTTTATTTTTAAATCTTCATTTTGTGTAATCAACTTTTTAGCAATAATATATTCAAGTATCTTAAAATTATATATATGTTGCTAAAATGCAGTTTTAAATAAAAAATACACTTGAAAACGCTGTTTTTAAAAACCGTTAGTTTTGGCCATATTCTACAGATTAGAGACGGACCATTCCTTATCATGTTGTGTTGTATTTACCTTTGTGGGAAGTTTAAAAAAAAAAACAATGAAAAACTTAAAATTCAATAGTGTATAGATTTTTTTTTTTGTCTATTCTGTTGCTAATCTTTATTTTACAATTGGATGGTTTTAAGTAACTGTAAAATCTTGAGTAAGTTTACATCACATATTGAATCAGAGTTGATCATGACGTAACAAATGGTCCATCCCTCTACCATGTTTTCCTTACAGTGAAATTGACTCTGTTTCCAAGCATAAAGAACCAAAAGTAGACTTGCTCATAAGTCATACAGTCCTCATATAATACCTTAGACAAAGGACTCATATAATACCTCAGACAAAAGGACTTGATGAAAGTCTAAACCAAATGGGGAGGGGGCCTTCCTTCATCACGTATTCTAACATGACACGGCTGTGTCCGCGATTCTGATTGGCTAAGACACAAAAATTTGCTCTGTAAAACCCCGCATAACTTCCCTAGTTCTATTTTATCGCTCACAATGCTGCTCCGCAAAAAGAAAAAATCAAGTAATAGCCTAGATTTTTTTATTAAATACAAAAAATAATGGTAAATACGATATTCAGGGATTCTTATATTTGAAAATATAATATACTGATATGAATATACAAAAGTTTAAGGACGTTTAACAAAGAAAGGGTTATTTTATTTGTGGCTCTTCCAATATTTCAACTACACCATTTGATAAATAATCTTTATAGAATATTCGTATATTTTTGTACAAAATAGCTTCAAAACTAATTTTTATAAGATAATTTTCAAATGTCATGTTAGAATAGAAATAGACAACTCCAAGCTCGGAGTATTTCTATAGTATCTTAACCAGAAAGGGTAAACGGGAAACATCATACACACCATACACGTAATTTCCAAAACGTCATACACATCATACACGTAATTTCCAAAACGTATATCTTAAACTCTCTTATATGTTTAACACTGAAAACACATAAATATTGAAATTATGTGAGTCTATGCTTTGGCGTGTTCTTTACATTCGTAAAACTCTATGATGTGAATATAGCGAAAACAATAATAATAAAAAAAATCAACGATTTTGTTGGTACCTAACAATGTTTTGTATGGTTTTATCGTACACTAAAAAAATAAAACACGAAAATCCCTCATGAAATAAGAGGGAAAATCTACAATGCACCCATGTTATTCTATTGCAATATATGATGACATCGTAAAAATTCATAATGTACTAATACTCTAGTATAGATTTTGGGACTATATATTCTGCGTCAGTAAATCAAGCAATATCACGCCTTGAACACAAGCCAACAATATAATTACTTGGTGCGCACAAAGTAATCTCATTATCCAGAGATTATGTTCCGTGCACAGTATATAGTTGTATCCCCGGACAAAAGTCGGGGATACTTAGGATTCAGTACGGTCACGCCGCCGCCGCCGCCGCAGAGATTTCCATTTGGACGCGATAACTTAAAAAATATTTTAGTTAGAACTTTCAAATTTGGTATGTGGGTATATATGGGCAATGCCACGAACGCTATTGTTTTGTGACCTTGACCTTCAATCTCAAGGTCACTGGTGGCCACTTAAAGGTCAGATTTTGGCCATTTTTGCACATTTTGGCCCAGTTCTCCAAGACAGAAAGTTAGATCATCCTATGGCTGGTATATATAATACATATATATGTCCTCTATAAGCATGCAGAAATTTGACCTTGAAGCTCTTCATTGAAGGTCATCCACTGACCGCCAAAGTACTTGACCGAGGGGCATTTTTGGCCTTTTTGGAGATATTTTCACACTTAACGCTGACTATATTGCATGGAAACTATTGAAAATGGCTTTGGAGGTTGAGTACATGATGGACTTCTGCCATCCAGGTTTACTGGTTACAGATCTTCATTTAAGGTCATCCACTGACCGCCAAAGTACCTGACCAAGGGTCATTTTTGGCATATTTGGAGATATTTTCACACTTAATGCTGACTACTTTGCGTGGAAACTATTGAAAATGGCTTTTGAGGTTGAGCACATGACGGAGTACCAGCATCCAGGCTGACCGGTTACAGATCTTCGTTGAAGGTCATCCACTGACCGCCAAAGTACCTGACCGAGGGTCATTTTGGGCCCTCTATTTGTGTGTTTGTTTGTTTGTAAACAAGATAACTCAAAAACTGACAGACGGATTTTGATAAAATTTTCAGGATATGTCCAAATTGGTAAAAGGAAGATGTATTAAATTTTGGGAGTGATCCGGATCACTGTCTGGATCTTCTGGATCCATGAAATTTAATTTTTAAACACAGATAGCTCAAAAAGTTATGGGTGCATTTTGATGAAATTTTCAGGAGATGTCCTTATTGGGACGAGGAACAAGTGATTAGATTTTGGGAGTGATCCGGATCACTGTCTGGATCATCTGGATCCAGACTGCCAGATGTGTTTGTGTACAATATAGCTCAAAAACTTATGAACGGATTTTGATGAAATTTTCAGGATATGTCTGAAAAGGTAAAAAGATGAAATGGCTGAATTTTGGAAGTGATCCGGATCACTATATGGATCTTCTGTATCCATGAAATGTAATTTTTTAAGACAGATACCTCAAAAAGTTATGGATGGATTGTTTCAGCAAATGGCCTAAATGGTACAAGGAACAAGTGATTACATTTTTGGAGTGATCTGGATCATCTGGATCCAGGCTTGCACATAATCTTGGAATGGATTTTGCTATTTTCAGGATATGTTACAAATGGTAAAAGGAAGAAGTGGTAAAAGGAAGAAATGGTTCAATTTTGTGAGTTATCTGGACCACTATCTGGATCTTCTGGATCCGTGAATGTAATTTTTAAAGACAAATAGCTCAGAAAGTCATGAATGGATTTTTATGAAATTTTCAGGAAATGTCTTAAATGGGACAAAGAACAAGTGATTAGATTTTGGGAGTAATCTGGATCACTGTCTGGATCATGTGGATCCAGGCTGCCAGATGTGTCTGTGTACAAGATAACTCAAAAACTTATGGATGGATTTCGATGAAATTTTTAGAATATGTCTGAAAAGGTAAAAGGATGAAATGATTGAGTTTTGGAAGTGATCCGGATCATTATATGGATCTTCTGGATCCATGAAATGTAATTTTTAAAGACAGATATAAGTGAAACAACTAGTGATTAGCTTTTGGAAGTAATCTGGTACTATGGAGAATCCTGACCTGGTGCTCCAGGAAACAGGCTCAAGCCCGACACATTCACGCCTTAACTATGTCCCGTCCGGGGATACACTGCATCGAGACGCAATCTCTAGTTATCTTGTGGTAACCATATCATCTTATGATCATAAATTGTGTGCACAACATAATCTGCTGATAAAAAATTATCTTGTGTGCACCACTTAATTATATTGAGATGTTAATTGTGAGCACGCAAAATAACTTTACCAGTATAAATATAGTAGACTGTATGATTTATCCCATGTACTGAACACTAATTACAACGATGTTAACCTAAAAATGCTTTGATTTTTTTTAATTGGAGCAGTTTTCATATCATTGACTGTAGCTTAATTTGTGTTTCAGTGATTTGAATATGTCCTTTTTGGTCAACAAAAGTTAAATGAATAACTTGTACGATTCCTTTATGTTGTAGAAGTGTTTTCAAGCCAATAAACTGAGTCCATAACAAACTTAGAGTTCTTAGTTCCGTAACAACAACTGAACAATCTCTTGTTTATTATCAAAGGATGACAAGTATCCAAAACAAAATACCTTTCAAAGGAAAAGGTCCACTCAGGAAATGATGTATATTTTTCTATACTTGAAAGAGATTTATTATATTAAATATGCTATTAAAGGGGGTGATAGTATAATTAGATTTCATTGGTTTCAACCTTTGAAACAGACACTGGAACTTTAGAAATAACGGCAAACTGACACACATTTTGTCCTGTGTGGTATTACATGTTGAAAAGGACAAAAAAGTGAAATTTTGACCTTTAAATTGAACATTGACCTTTTCTCAGGGGCCGATTTCACTAAAGGACTTAAACTAAGTCCCTTTATTGGCTAAGTCTTGGACTTAAATCTAAGACTTTGGTCTTAGCTAGGTCTGGGACTTAAATGGATTTCACAAAGGGGTGACTTAGCTAAGTCCAAGCTTATCAAATAACCACAGTGGTTTTCTGTGTTATAGGACCTTTTATATCGTTCATTTGATGCATTTTTTCTAAGGATCAGTGTTGTTTTGAAATAGAAAACCTTGTTACATCATATAAACTTCCCAAAGACTACTTCTGTAAGGTGTAGTAACAAGTGTGTCAGTAATCAAGGTACATACCGTTCACTACTTTACCCATTTATATACATAGAAACTGAAAACGGTAAAGCACCCACTTCCGTTTTACTGTTTTACTGTTTTGAAACTGATAAAGGGTTAGATACTTTAATTTCTTTCCTATAAAGTCAATGGGAAATGTTTGAATCACATTTTAACAGTTCATATCCTGCAGAAAAACATCAATGAATATCAGGCCTTTTACTGTTTAATGTTATACCTTTTGATTGTTTTACCTATTTTTGTGCTATTTGGTTTTGGCGGGGAGGGGGGGGGGGGGGGGGGTGCAGGAGTGCAGCCACATGTTTATAAAAATTTCAAAGACCAGTGACGTCAGTAATAATGATGATGTCACAATACATTGTGTTTCATGTATCTCATGGACAGTTTAAATTTTAATGTGTGTTGAACATGATCATGCATCAGCAACTACATATTAAAGGTTTCTGAAAATTCCATGTAGCTGTTTTTGGTAGTTAATTGTTTATTTTAACTTAATTTATGTAGAATATTGTGGGCTATCATTACTTTGCTTTAGTTAATGGAAATAAATGTCGTACATTGTGTTTCATTGACTATATTTCACGCAGAGAATAAGTATTTTTAAGTTTCCAGAGGCATGTATGTAAAGCATCTAAAAGTGTAACAATGTCAACACTTTTACATTATAACATAGAAATAGCTGTTTTCATGTTTCAGTAGATTAAGTTAATTTTAATTTTAAAGCTATTGAAGATAAAGAATTTTCGTTGATCAACTACTACTCAGTGTACTGTGGCAGGGCAAATTTTTAGAGAAGATTCTCCATAGCTAACCGAATAATAGCTACTTATGTTACCTTTGACCTTGGATTCCTCCTTCAAGGTTGAAGGTGGTCTTGGTCTCTTGGATACCGCAATACCTGTGATCTCTTAATTTGCTATTGGGTTAAGTACAAAAGTACAAGTCTAAAAAAATGCTTAAAAATCGCCTGACTCTTTTCCAATTGTATTCCCTGGTTTATACTATTGCCAAAAAGTTAGGGTTATAGGTGATTCATACTACATTGCTTGTAAATATACAGTTTCATTGGTTAAAATTAATCAAAACAGGTGGTTTGAATTGACAAAATCAGCTGTACAACTTAAAATTTATTATCTGTATTATGTATATATTTACTTTGCTGTCAATTCAAAGTGAACAAGGAAAACACATGATTGCCTTGTAAAATTTAGGGAGCCCAGGAAGGGACATAGAAGTGTTTCCTATTATTTTGTTATCTCGTTACCACAAGATAGTAACTCATTACCACAAGTTAGTAAGTCATTACCACAAGACAGTAATTCGTTCCCTCAAGTTAGCAAGTCGTTCCCACAAGTTAGCAAGTCATTACCACAAGATACTAACTCGTTCCCACATGTTAGCAAGTCATTACCACAAGATACTAACTCATTCCCACATGTTAGCAAGTCATTACCAGAAGATACTAAGTCTTTCCCACAAGTTAGCAAGCTGCTACCACAAGATAGCAAATCATTACCACAAGATATAAAGTCATTCCCACAAGTTTTACTAAGTCATGCTTTGATGCCAATGTACAGGCAATTTCTTTGTCTATGATACCTAACTCATACAGAGGTCACCCATCTACTAGCATATCATTCAAGTTTACACGTGCCTGTAGGCTTTTAGTGACCTTTAGAGGTCGCATGTTTCCTATTACTTTACATGCCCAACTTTTATACCATTATGGTTATCGCTTTAGCAATTTTAATGGTTATTCTTCTTGGTTACCTACCTAGTGACCTTCAGAGGTCACCTACTTACTATTATAAGTATATTGCATTACTGTCTTTTAGAGGTGCCTTCGTCTTTCTCAGATATTTTTGTATGTTACATTGGGTTGAGTGCTTTTTGCACACCACACCTTGCAGGACCTCCATCGACTTCTCATATAAGCTATACTTGGACGCAGTAAAACTTGTGTTTGCTGTGCTGCAAATTGCATCTTCTTTTCATTCTGTAAATTGCATAGTCTTATCATTCTCAACCATTTCTTTATATCCATTACACTATAACTTACATTTTCTTTCTTCATAGACCATTTCTTTTTCTTACATAAAATTTGCCATTTTTGCCCTGGTCTTAACCCCCTGTCTAAATTTCTAAATTCTAGTATGGGCATGTAGAGGTTTACTACTAATTGGATTTTGTGTCTGCAAGTGGCACCTTAGGGGGAACTGAACCATTATCTGCTCATATATGTTATATATAATTTTTCTATCTGCCTTTTATCTATTAACGAATTTATATATAATTAACTAGTTTCACTAAGAATTGAAAATACTGCCAAGCTGTTAGTAGTCAATGTTGTAAGTGTTATGTATAATCAATATTTTACCCCCGTTTGCTTATTATTGGTCCCTGAGAATGAGTTAATAAGTGGTGGGAAAGACTTAATAAGTGGTGGGAATGAGTTAGCAAGTTATGGGATCGAGTTAGTAAGTGATGGGAATGACTTAATAAGTGTTGGGAACTAGTTAGTAAGTGGTGGGAACGATTTGATAAGTGGTGGGTATGAATTAAGACAAGGATTTTAATTTCAAATGTTATATCCTGTGCTAACAAGCAGAGAGAGATGTGCTTCTAACAATCTCTCACGTGACAATGAAAACCTTCTGCTTGTTGCTGCCTTTTATACTCCAATTTCAAGTCTCTGGGAAGGACCCCTTCAAAATTCCATCCCTCTGAGCAATTTTCCTACACATTTATAGCAAATAATTTCGAGCTTCTGAGAAAGCACATTTTTCTGGATGTGAAGGTAAACATACTGTAGTTCTGGTCACGTGATGGGATCCAAATATTTACTAGTAACCTAGTTTTAGATTTGTTGGTTGGTCAACACTTGATCCCTCTTTTTCCCAGAAATTGCTTATGAGTTTTACATTGAAAATAAATATCTTGTGATTGGATCCAAATAATTATACTTTCTAAAATTGCTCTGGTGAAGTAGGCTGAGAATTAGATTACCTAATTGTCACCTAATAAAACACTTGTTCAGTTTTCTCAATTATTTACAGAATACACGGGGACCTTTTCCATCTGTAAACTTCTAAATTATAATTACTTGAAATGGACTGCAAATGAGAAGTACTTAAGTTGCAATACTGTGGGGTGAGAAAAATGAAAAAAAAAAAAATGAGACTGAGAAGATGGACAAGAGAGAATGACTAGTAAAGAATATGTAGAAAGAGAGGACTAGTGTTGAAATTTGGTTGAACAATGCTGTAGTTTTTTTTAAAAAGTGTGTGCTGACATCAAGCAGAGGTCTATTGAAAGCAAAACTAACAGAGGACTGAAAGAGTTCTGAGAAGAACTAGCTGTGAAGACAATAGAAGTCGGCTAGAGCTCTTAATCTTCAGAGATCTGTTCATACATGCACTGGTATGCTTCTGTGACAATGAAACCTTGTTAGTTCTATAGTATCCGCCGCAGGCGGATAAGGTCTGACACCTTGGGGTTAGTGTCTTTTGCAGGACTTTTTTCTTTTGTGTGTATGTGTGGCACCCGTGCTGCAGGTTGGGGTTTCAGTAGGCTGTTTGTCTATTTTCTTTTTCTTCTTTTCTTATTTCAGGACATCTTCTTCTTTCTTCCACCACAGGAGTTCGAGAGAACTACAGCTGCGGTAGCCCTGAGAAGGGCTGGAACCCTAAGGTTTTGCTTGAATAAATTGTTTTCTGTTGTTGCTACCGTAGGTAGCAATTACTCTTTTCAGGTGAAAACTTACCAACTTACCCGTAAAATTTAACCGACTTACCAGTTTGAGGTACCAACTTACCAGGTATCCGTGACTTACCAACTTACCAGGTGATACCGTGAACCTGAAAAAAAAAATTTATTTATTTATCTCTAAGATACAGTTGTTTTTCTTTTAGTATTTTTTCTTTTAGTGACAGCACCAGCGTGGGTTAGGCTCAGATGCTTCCATTGTGTGGGATGTCAGGCAGTTCAGCCGGTCAGCCCCCGAGGGTCAGGTCTGATTGGGTCCGACTGGGGGGCTGTCTCTAGTGATCAATACCTGGATCCTGTTCAAGGAGGCCCTGGCTTTCACCCCATGGTGGATGTTAAATTACATTTGGTGTGATACAGGTGTTTTTCTTTTAGTATTTTTTCTTTTAATATTTAGACAGCTTCTGGAACCTCAGACAGGTGTTGTTGGAGCTCAGAGTCTTCATATCGTTGAGTGCCTTGGTTCTGCACTGTTCGAGATAGCTTTGTATGTATGGTAGTTGGAGGATTTCGTGGGTTGGTTTTGATGATTCATGTGGACTAGTCCAGGTGATCGTTCGGAGGCATTTGTTTTGAACCTTCTGTAGGGCCTCTAGGCTCGGTTTGTGGTTGTGTGTGAGGTGGTATCCGGTTTCTAAAATTGGTCTGATCATGCTTGTGTAGAAGGTCTTCAGTGCCACTTGGTGTGCTCCCCAGTGCTGTAGCTGTCTCAGTTTTTCTATTCTTGGTGCTGTCTTGTTTATGAGGCTGGTGTGGTTTTAGATTCATCGTTCTATCTAGGGTGGTTCCTAGAAGTATTGCCAAGTCTAGGATTTCCACTTGGTTATTTCTGACAGTGATGGGAATCATTTTCCTTGAGTTTTGGCGGGTGATGATCATTAGCTGGGTTTTCTTGGTATTCAGCTTGATGAACCAGTCTTCGCACCAGTCCTCCAGTTCGTCCACCTGTTTCTGGAGGTGGGCTTCGAGATATCTTGGGTTGCGGTGGCTAGTGTAGATAGCAATGTCGTCCGTGTACTGGGTTACTTGACAAGCTTGTGTTACCGGGATGTCATTGACAAATAGGATGAAAAGCAGTGGGCTGAGTATGCTCCCTTGCGGTGTTCCTGCCAGCAGTTTGACTACTTCTGATAGAGTGTTTCCTATTCTGACTTGGATGGTCCTGTCCATGAGGAACGAGGAGATTATCCTGAGGATGTCACCTGGGAGTTCCATGTTGTGGAGTTCTGTGACAATAAAACCTTGTTGCTCGTTTGCTGCCTTTTATACTCCAATATCTGCAGTTCTGGTCACGTGATGGGATCCAAATATTTACTGGTGACCTAGTTTTATATTTGTTGATTGGTCGACACTTGATCCTCTTTTTCCCCAAAAATTGCTTATGGGTTTTCACAGTGAAAAATAACATCTTGTGATTGGATCCAAATAGTTTGTCAACTTTTTAAAAAATGCCCTGGTGAAATATGCCGAGAATTTGTTTATTATGTAACAAAATAAACCCCTTTTTAAGGTTTCTCAGTTACTTGAAGCATACACGTGGACCTTCACTATCTGTTAACCTCAAAACTATCATCACTTGTTATGTTTCTTTGTCATTCTTGACATAATTTTACCTCACATCATGTTGGGAATGGACTGCAAATGAAAAGTTCTTAAGTTGCAAAAGACAGGCTGGCTTCATGATAGGACAAGCCTGGAAGTGATAAGGACAGGCCTGAAAGGGTAACAGACAGGCCTGGAAGTGATACAGACAAGACGTGAAGTGACTAAGACAAGCCGGTTACCAAGAGGGCGGAGCCTAGGCCGGGAACAAGAGTCAGGAAGGGTCGGGGAAATATCAAACATGTTTGATATTTCACCGACTCTCCCCGACAGGCCGGGAACTTACAACCGACCCTAACCGACCATATAAACATTGGTCCCGACCCTCCAAAAATGCTTAGTTACCGGCCTGTTGGTTCCAGTGGAAACACTGCATTAAAGTTGCTATAATAGACTTATTGTATGGAGTTTAAGGTTACCATAAAGTGGAAGTACGCTCCATCCCTTGTGCCATCCTCATACCAAATATTAGTGAAATTCATCAAGCAGTTTTGGAGTATTTTAATTTATTTTGACAATATAAACTCCATAAACCCATTCACATGTTTAAAATTTTGTACTGTGACATCACAATCCAGCCTACTATGGTTGTCAGGGACATGGTCGTCACTTAATAATGCTTTGAGGCCAAAATATACAAAACAGTCAAACAGAAAAGGGCCATTTACTGTTCAAATCCTGACCCTTATACAGTTTTTCTAATTACAATTAGTCATAAGGTAAAGGGTAAGAATACAGTATTTCAAAATCATAAAACAGTAAAACAGTAAAACGGAAGTGGGTCCTTTACCGTTTTCAGTTTCTATGTATATAAAGAGGTAAAGTAGTGAACGGTATGTACCTTGATTGTCAGTAACTACCAAAACTAATTGCTAAATGAAGATCAGAACAAGCACTCAGGCCATGGCTGAGTGGTAACTTCGAAATCTTGCTGCAATCTACTAATCATTTGCTGTATTACAAGATTCCAACTACACATCTTTTGCATTGGGTCCAAAGTTGGCCAACTCAAAGTACCTATTGCTCAGCTATGGAATGAGCTACAGTTCTGGAATTTTACTATGTTATGGCTGGTCTAAAAGTAGGTGAATAACATATTTCAACAAAATGCTCTAAATGCAATAGTTTTAAAGTTACAAGCGATTTACTCAACAGTGAGAACCTCAAAGTAGCTATTACTCAGCTATGGAATGAGCTACAGGTCTAAAATTTTACTATGTAACACCTGACCTAAAAGTAGGTGAATAACATATTTCAACAAAATACTCTAAATGCAATAGTTTTAAAGTTACAAGCGATTTACTCAACAGTGAGAACCTCAAAGAAGCTACAACTCAGCTATGGAATGAGCTACAGGTCTGAAATTTTACCATGTTACACCTGACCTAAAAGTAGGTGAAGGGGCCACGGTGGCAGAGTGGTAACACTCTCGTCTCCCACCTCTGCAGCCGGCGTAGCATCAGATAATGTATCCCTCAAAAAGTGTGTGGGGATACAGAATATGACAGGTGTGGCTGTCAGATTCTGTATCCCCTGTTAAATTCTGTATCCCCTTGTCATATTTTGTATCCCCTGAAGTGGGGCTAGTCCTATTGGTATTTAAGTCACATGTGCATGCTGTTGCCTTTACTTTGTGATTAGCCAATATGACGTATGTTGTACCTGTATGATGTATTTGTTCTAGCATTCTTTTGAACTTGATTTCTTTAACCTCTATTCGAGTGACCAGCTAACAGGATTCATTGAGCATTGATGTAAGACTCTTTAATGTTTTTGTTTTTTTTGTTTTTTTTTTGGGGGGGGGGTGATACTTTACATGTTTATTGATAAAAACAGGGATTAATTTAATCATAATTTTCAAATGTTTAAAGATAAGTTCTTAAACAGACAATTAATAGACAATGAACCATCAGGAGTGGGTGCAGTACATTTGTATTCATATAACCTAATAGAAAACTTCATTTTTATGTTCATATGACACAAATTCATCAAAATAACTTGTTTGATTTGTTTACCTTTTCCAAAAATAAAAGGTAAGTTTATAAATCTTTGTTAAAATTTATAATCAGGCTTACCAATAAAATCATTCTACATATTTGTGTGGCCCCATATGCGTTTTACCCCTTAAAGGTTTGAGAGAATTAAGCCTCATTATACTTAAAGATTACTTTGATGTTGATTTGTTTCACTTTTTGATTAGGGGTATTGCCTATTGTGTACTTTAGCCACCCTAAGTGAAACAAATCAACACCAATAGAATATTGAGACAATAGACACAAATGTAATTAAGAAATCATCTCAATGAATGACAAATAAATCAACATCAAAGGAATATTTTAATACTTCTCACTACTCAGGATACATAATTCATTTTAATTTCTGCAGTTCAACACTATCCATTGAGGCCAGTTAAATTTAACATATCTATGTAAAATTTTAAAAAAATGCTCAAAGTAAAGCTTCTGTATAAAGGTTAGTTAAGTTGATTAGTATTTATGCTATCTTTGTCATGAAAATGTCATGTAATTTTCTGTATTTGCACATGCTTGCTAGTAGTTTTTATAATATTCAGTATAAAATTCATTATTGAATTTTATCAACTAAAATTGGCCTGATATGAACTTAAGTTCCCCCATCTTAAGATAAGCAGACTCCTAAATTGGGCTCCAACATCCATAGTTTCTTTTTAAACAATGTGTTTAACTTGTTTGGGTCTTGTTGCATAAAAAAACTTATACAACATGTTATTAAAGTCTCTTTTAAGAGCAGCATTTTGTAGAACAACTCAATGATTATATCTTGTTTACATACAATTGGGCTTAATGTAACTTGTCTCAATCTCCCTCCCCAAAGGCCACTTCAAAGGGATACAGATTTTGATGGGGATACATTATTTGACTGTCAAATTGTGCACTCCCTTAATCCCTCTATTGTTGGGGATACAAAATATTCTGTATCCCCTAAAAGATCAAAGAAGGGATACATAATTTGATGGGGATACACAATTTTATGTTACACCGGGGTTCGATCCACGCACGGTCTCAAGTGGGAAAGCTGGTAGTTGCTTACTGTTGGTCGGCAGTTTACAGTACAGAACTGTATGTACTGGTTTCCTCTGCCCTTCCAACTACCCGTCGTGATATGACCTGTACAGTGCTGAAAGCGACGTAAAACCCCAAATAAATAAATAAACTAAAAGTAGGTGAATAACATATTTAAACAAAATACTCTAAATGCAATAATTTTCAAGTTACAAGTGATTTGCTCAACAGTGAAAACCTCAAAGTAGCTATTACTCGGCTATGGAATGAGCTACAGGGCTGCAATTTTATTATGTTATAGCTGATTCAAAAGTAGCTGAATAACATATTTCAACAAAATACTCTAAATGTAATAGTTTTAAAGTTACAAGTGATTTACTCAACAGTGACATCCTGGACATAGCTTTTGCTCAGCTATGGAATGAGCTACAGGTCTGCAATTTTATTATGTCATCACTTACCCCAACATAGTAAATTATGTATTCAAAGAATGTCACTATGTTTGATACTTTCAAAGAAATTTTACACATTCTCATTTTTAAATGGTGCTACAAATCAGGAAGTAGCTATTACTCGCTTAGCTAATGCAACAGACCTCCAAACTATGCACCATCTTATAGCCAAATATAAAATACCTGAACAACATATTTAACAGAAACATTCAAAATGCCTTAGTTTCCGAGTTATAAGTCATTTACTCAGAGTAGCTAAAATGGCCATAGCTATGTGAAAATGCTACCGATTTTGTTGAAATTCGGTCCTTCTCTATTCTGACACCTGACAGTATTATAGGGAAAAAATATTAGAAACCTAGCTTAAAATAGTGGCCTAGAACGTGCTAACAAACATACATACAAACAAACAAACAATCCGATTGACCAGCATATTTCAAAATCGAAAGATTTTGAAGTAATAAATTATGGTCCATAGTTGCTGATTTACATGAGCGCCCCCTCCCCCCCCCCCCTCAAAAACAAACTGGTCTCTTCCTCACAATGTCTGAAGGAGAAATAACGAAGACAACAACCAATAAATCATGTGACTTTGATCTAACACCTTTTTCATTGCTGTGTGACTGCAATGGTATACTTATTAACCCTAGCATAAACATTGTGAATTATTTCCTCCTGGAGGGCACTTTTCCATATAGTATTTCAAGATTGCTTAAATCACTCCCTTGATGAAGAAGTCTTGCCTTGATGTAAATACTCCTAAGAAGTATAGATAATGCACTGTCTAACTCCAGCTATATTCCCAAACCCATTGAGGAAGCTGTGTAAGCACATAATGATTATATTGCTCAGGAACTAGGGTAATTCAAGCAAAAATCTGTCAGCATATAAAGTTTTCACTGAACCAAGGTAAGAGTACTTAAAATACATAAAATGACACTGCACTTGATGGTATAATATATAGTACAACAGTATACTGCTGTTGAACTGGTGCTTCACCTATCTACAGCATAGAGTATAGATCATTCTTTACTTTTTGACTGCCTCAGATGCATGGGGTCATGCTCTGTTTTACAGAATCATACCTCTATTAAAGAAATCGTAAGATTCATATACACTGACACTTTTCTGATACTTTCTGTAACTTTCCTACATGTTCAACCTATATACTATTCCTCTATGTTAAGTCATATCGCTCATTATTTGTGTGCTGCAACGCACAAATTTACCTGGACTAAAGTTCAAAGTTGAGGATTTACATCCGATTCAGCAATTTTTCAGGTGTGAATGGGCAACATTAATTAAAGCCCAGTCATGACAAAACTGATCCCATTCTGATAAGTGAAGATCATATCAGAGATTCCTTAAAGTCATCATTTACTATGTGCTGTCTGAACTTATTGACAATGTCATAGAGCCATGCAGTTGAGACAGTAAAAAACTTGGTGTCAATAAAGATGCAAGTAACTCAATGCCGACATGGCACAAATGAGTTTTTTTGTATTTTTTTTTTTTTTTTGAGTGTGCTACTATTATCAAAGTACATCACCCAAGAGATGGTTGTGATGGTTGGCAAAGGCAATGGTCAGAACGTGTTTGGATTCCTGTAAATCCTTCCTCCACACAATAAAAAAAGACTCCAAAGAATTCAGAAAGCCTTATTTGACAGAAAGCCTTATTTTGGTATTTAGTGTGGACTAAGAAATTTAGTCATCTGACACCATACTTAAATCAACTGCACTGACTGCCCATTGAGTACGACATACTGTTTAAGTACAACCTTCTCACCTATAAAGAAATCAGTCTGAACTATCCTCTGTATCTTACACCTCTCACTAAGCTTAGTGGTGTCACACAGCCTGACACAGGGTAACTGCCTTTCTTTTTCCTGGATAAGACCCAACCCAGTAAACATTTTTGGCTTTTGCAAACATTTGAAAGGAAACGTTTGGCAAAGATTAAAAAATTATGGATATGAAAACCAATTATAATGGAATGTTTTTAAAAACGTTTTATGTATACTGTTTATTAAATATTCAATGATAAATGAGAAACACTACAATTTAACATAATAATGTCTGAATAATAATGGGATCGGAGGTCAAATTCAATATCTTTTAAAGGTTTCTTATCAATTAAAAAATTTTTTTGTATTTCTGAAATTGCAAGATAGTGGCTTTTTTTGCAAAATGTGGGGCTATTTTTGACAGAGTCCTCTAAAAGCTCTATTATTGCTCATCACCATCTTTCGTTGGAGATGTTTGAAGGTGAATATTTTATAAGCATTCTGAAAATATGGGTTTAAAATAGTTTTTGATAGAATGTTTTTAAAACATTTGAAAGAAAACATTTCAAAAAAGTTTTAAAATAATGGGTATTATAACCAGTTGTTCGTAAATGTTTCTAAAACATTTACAGAGCAAACATTTACAAAACAATGTCAATAAATGTTGCTTAAACATTCTCGGCATACTGTTTATCAAACATTTCATGATGAATGTTTGAAAAATATTTCAAGCATAACCTTCATTTCTTTATCTGTTTTATAAATGTTTAAAAAATGTTTCCAGTCAAGCCCAGCTTTCTGAGTTATGTTATAAACTTTTAATAAATGTTTTCAGTAAAAACATTT
The DNA here is from genome assembly GCA_964017235.1 of Sabellastarte sp. h YS-2021. Taxonomy (NCBI): domain Eukaryota; kingdom Metazoa; phylum Annelida; class Polychaeta; order Sabellida; family Sabellidae; genus Sabellastarte; species Sabellastarte sp. h YS-2021. Next base: position 153,420,379 of record OZ024928.1, on the reverse strand, counting down.
ATATAAAGAATGTTTTTAAAACGTTTTTAAACATTATGTAGTATTTGTGTACTTTAAAATGTATAGAAAATCATAATATAGGGATTAAATATGTTTTTAAAACGTCTTGTAAACATTTAAACCATTTCAAAACGTTTTTAACATAGAAATCGAATTTAAAAAGCTTTTTTCTGATCTATTTCTATGGTTTCTAATGTTTTATGTGCCTGGTGGTGCACAATTTTGCTGTAACTGCTACTAATGAGTAATACAAACTCCCTTTAATCAATCAGAAACCAGGAGAGTGTTCAAAATCGATTGTGACATTGATTAATGCATTTTCAACAATAAAATATAATTTAATTTTCTGACATGAAAAATAGTCACATGTTATACCAGAAATCATGGTGACATAGTCAGGTGACCCTGAAACTGTTGCAGGTATTTTCAAACACTGTATCTTTAGACGTGAAAAAGTAGTTATATTCTCGTAGAATAATCTATTATTATTCTTAACACGGTTAATTTCAATTGTTAATAACTACCTTAAAACCCTAGCGAAAGAACTTTGAACTAAAGGCAAACGTAACATTTACTCTGGCTACACACAAACAAGAAAAATGGCACTGGCGACCTTTTCCAGGGCAAAAACTATTATAAACCCACGATACCAACCTGTTAGGTTGTGCATTTTCTTGCCACTCACTATTACAGTTTAACATGTTTTTCTGTGGAATAATTTTGTTGATCCAGAAATTGAAATCAAAATCATGAGAAGGGATCTTAATTTATCGCCCATTATTTATCCCCCCCCACCTCCCACTTTAGACCGAGTTTCTGTCCTATCGCCAATTGCTATTAATATACTGATGGACACAATGTTTTCTGTGTAAATCTCGAACTGTGGAGAATTATTGTATTCACTCTCAAAACTCCTTGTTATTTCTATTACTGCCTTGCTACCATTTATCGCCGGCTACCAATTATCGCCACCAGAAAATAAAACATTCATATTTCAGTAATGGTCACATATTTTGAAAGCTTTTTGACGTGTATTTGTTCCATTCACTTTGGAAATAGTTGTACCTTATTTGCGCGACTTGGGATGCTACTTTTGGTGAAGTTAATATTTGAATTCTGTCTGGCAATAATTGGTACCCGGCGATAATTGGTAGCAAGGCAGTACAGCTGTATCTAGACCGAGTTTCCGTCCCGTCGCCAATTGCTTTTGATATACTGAAGGACACAATGGCGAGGGACAGAGCTCACATGTACCTGTTTTCTGTGTAAATTCTGAACTGTGGGGAATTATTGTATTCATTTTAAAAAGTTATTGTAATGTCTATTGTAGCTGTATCCAGTTTCCAGTTCATATGCTGATAAATTAAACTATTTTTAGAAGCCAGGAATTTTTTGTAGAGAACTATGTAATGTTAAAGGTTTGTTTACATTTTGAAATATATACATGCCAGTTTGATTGGCATGAAATATAGGTGAACGGCACATGTATATACCTTAAAGAAACCAAATAGCACTTTATACTTGTGGTAATATGTGTGCAAATATGCTGTTCAAATTTTACACAGAAAACAGGTACATGTGAGCTCTGTCCCTCGCCCCTGTGTCCATCAGTATATCAAAAGCAATTGGCGATGGGACAGAAACTCGGTCTAAGCTGTATCCAGTTTACAATACATATGCTATTAAATTAAACTACTTTTAGAAGCCAGGAATTTATTTTGTAGATAACTATGTAATGTTGAAGGTTTGCTTACAGTTTCAAAATTAGTTGAAATATATATTAGTGGTGGACCAATTCACGCCCGGGTACCAATTCAGGCCCACCCCCAATTTTCTTGAAGATTTATAATTTTTCATAGAGAAGATGTTTACCACATCATAGATAATCATCAAATTGATCATATACATTTGTAATATATTGTTTAACTGTGATTGTTTTGGATAAATTCAGGGGTGGTCGTGAATTGGTACCTGGGGCGTGAATTGGTCCACCACCACTACATGCCAGTTTGATTGGCATAAAATATAAGTGAACGGCACACATACATACCTTAAAGAAACAAAATAACACTTTATACTTGTAGTAATATGTGTACAAATGTGCCATTCAAAATTTACACAGAAAACAAGTACATGTGAGCCAGGCCTGGGGTCAAGTACATGGAGCCAAGTACAAGTACAAGTACAATTACTTTGCCAAGTTGCAAGTACAAGTACAAGTACTGATCTCAAGAGTCAAGTACAAGTACTTTGAAAAATTGCAAGTACAAGTACAAGTACTTTTATAGCGTACGACCCCAAAACTATAATAACTAGATAATCACTATTTATTTAAAATTAATTATTTATTGAGACATACAATTTAAAGCAATCATTCAATAAACACTGATGAGCTAAAATCTGCTCCATTACTTTTCTGATTACACTTAATAAATACAGGTCTTTCAAAAATTTTGTCTGTGAGACTCACAGTGTGAGTAAACACCTGAATGCATGGAAATCCTGCCTTGCAATGCTAAAAAATCTGATTTCAAAAGATCCACTTGGACATCAGTATGCTTGTGTTGACAGATAATGAATTGTTTACTTGGGGCACATAAAACATTTTTAAAGGGTTTGTACCAGTCCTTTATGTAAAACTGATATTACATATGGTTGGTGGTTGGAATACATTTATTAAATAAATGAATGAACAAGCATAAGTTCTATGGTATCCGCCGAAGGCGGATTAGGTCTGACACCTTATTAAATAAATGAATGAACAAGTGAAATAAAACTTTATATTTAAGGGCAATTGTATAGTGTAAAAAGCCAAAGCAGATATACTAAACATTGATATTTGTTTATAAAGGGGTGTATTGAAATGAATGAGTCAACAGTTTATTTGTGTAAGGGATTAGCTTGTTTGTCTTACATAAACAAGTAATTGGCCCTCCTGTCCACTAAGCTTGGCATCAACACTCAGGCTGAGTGGGTCTTTTGTGTGAAAATGAATAAGGGTAGGTATATGACAAAAGCAAAGCTATGCTGTGACTGAGTGGATCTTTTGTGTAAAAGTGAAAAAGGATAGATTAAATGTAGCACCTTTATGATTAAAACACAGCTATATTCTGAATGAGTGGGTATTTTGTTTAAAACGTAAAAAGGTGTTGATTAAATGCAGCCTTGTTATAATTAAAGAAACGGCGTGGCTGTATATCCGGTAACCCAGTAATTTATTTCCGAAAGCGTCAGCGATAACTAAACAGGTTTAAATGAGCGATAATTGAGGAATATGTGCGATCGCGGTACTTCGTTTTTACATTAATCTGAGTTTAAGTAAACATATCTTTCTTATTTTTGGTCCAATTTTTATAATTTTTTCACCATTGTGTTCAGAATAATCAACTGCACTCTGTCACACGAACTTATTTTTTGTTACTTGGACAAATTTATAACAATACACACATGTTTACACACACTTCGTTTTTACATTAATCTGAGTTTAAGACTGAATAAATGTCCATTTTTATTCAAAATATGAGCATTTTTGTAATTTTAAATGCATTGAAATAACAGTGAATGCACATATAACCTAAATATTGGTACAATACTGGTAAAAATTGACGTCTTTCCAAGAAAATTAGTGACAATTATTACTACCGGAAACCCAGATACATAGTTTTAAATCCGTCATTGACGGTAGCACAGCCACTTCGTTAAAGAAAACCAAAGTTCTGGCTAACTAAACAGCCCTTTGTACTTTGACAAAACAACACAAACTATAATCTATCTACACTCTGCTGAAAGAAACAGTAAAAATTTACACCTAATAAGTCACTTAATTAAAGTTATAAAACTACAAAATCAATGTACTTGGAATGTACTTGAAAGTAATTGAAAAGTACTTGGATATTTTAGCCAAGTACAAGTACAAGTACTTTTAATTTTCAACTGTCAAGTACAAGTACTTGAAAAAGAGTAATTAAGTACAAGTACCAAGTACAAGTACTTGTACTCGCCCCAGGCCTGATGTGAGCTCTGTCCCTCGCCACTGCGTACCATCAGAAATATCAACAGAAGTGCGCGACGGGACAGAAACTCGGTCTACTCCCACTTTGGTCTCAAACTAGACTTACCACCCGTTATTTTTTCCGTTTAATTTCAAAGTAGACTAATTGAGTTTTGTCAAATGGCATCCCATTTTCATTGGTGTATGGATAATGGGACAAGGAAAGTTTGAGGCACCCTTCGGAAAACTGACAGAAGATCTCCCCTCACACCTCGGCCCATGTTTTAACTGCATTTCAACTTAATGAACCTCTCTTCACTTGGTTCCAGTTAATAATAACAGCTCACCTGCATTCAAAAGTGACCATCACATTCTGCTGTAGTATAGTAGATGATCATGATATGCTCATTAAGTCGATCGGTCAGTATTAACAGCTTTACCGCACATAGGAAACTTCATTTGAATTTGCAATTAAACAAACACCCTTTTCTTGAATATATTCTACAAAAATAGTCATGCAGTGTGTTCCAAGTGGATATATTTTTATATTTTTGGAAATAAACACTAAAATATTACCTCAATACAGAAATAAACCAACTGGTTTATTAAAATACAACTAGTATAAAATTTATGTACAAATTTTTGTCATATAGATGTAATTGACCATCTTTTAACTAAGCTTTCACCTTGGTGATCCCTATGAAAGTGGTGGTACTAGGTGATCGACTTAATGATCAACCTTACAAATGACGTTCTGTTTTCTGCATTTTCAAACCCAAGTTTGAAGTTTTTGTTGAAAAAAATCTTAGTCACTAAAAGTCTTACAGCAGTTTGTTAGTTTATTTGCTTTATGAAGTCATATTTTTCAATGCACCTTAGCATTTTGAGGTTGATTTTACTTTTATTAAGTGAGAATAATCACTCTTTATGAGTCTCCCTTTAGTGATTGAGTTTACAATCATCCACTATACCACTGGAAAACAGGTTGTGAATTAGTGTAGCTATTGTTGCTCGATCTTTCATGCAATATCGATCAGTCGTCCACAAAACTGTCGATATTGACACATGCTACCAGCATTTCAATATCAAAATCACATAAAAGAAGCAGACAAAAATAAAGTAAACACAGTAATTTTACTGCTTAAATAAACATTTATTATATAAACTCCACAGAAATATAAACTAGTTAAAGTCTGGCGCCATGTTTGTTTATGTTGTCAGTGACCTACTTCCTGTTTCACGGAAGAGATATAAAACCTCACAGCTAGTACACAGGAAAGCTCTTGTTTTGCATGATTTTTGTTCATTTTATTTTATATTATAATTTCATGAATTAATATGTGCAAGTTTTCAAAGAACCCATATTATCGCCCACGGCTATTTACCGCTATTATTAACGGTCCTGATACTAAAAATATCGATTGATCCACCACCCTAAATTTTCATTCAATATCGATCCTCAACATGGTACTTGATCCCTCAGAATTTGTCCTCTACCACAACCTGTTCATTTTGTTTTTCAGTGTAAGTAAGTCAGTTATTTGGTTAGGATGCATTCATCACAACATGGACAGCAACATTTCATAGTATTTTATTATATTCTATTGAGATATAAGCCATTTTGTTGCAAAAAGTTTTCCAAAAGCACCTCACAGTTCATATTTATATGTGAATTATATATCATGTTTGCATTTTGGTAATTACTGGTCATGGTTTTGGTTTTCTGAACCAAACATACCCAGTTTTTGTCAATTTTCCACTTTGGGGAACTGGTTCTAACATATGCTGTCAACCACAACACTAGTTATATTTGTGTCTATTTTCCTTGTTTTAATTTAGTACTTGATTTCAATGTCTGGATCACACTTCTGACTCCATAGTTGTCAGTTTTTCATGTTTATTAAAATTTTTCTAATACAAACATCAACAGGTACTCAATTTTACCTGTACAGCACTTATATCTTTTTGTTGTGTGTAGTTTGCAATTGATATCATGTCTTTTTAGTGTACATTTTCTCCAATAAAAATCATAAAGCAATACTTTACAATAAATTATTTTAGAAATACCAGCAGGATTCTTTAACCGGTATGTGACCTACAAATCACTTACAAGTCTAAAATCTTAGAGCTAATCGGATGATAAATTAATTATTTCCCCAGATAAAAGTTGGGGATATACTAGTATCATGTCTGTTGCGCTTTCCACCACTGTCACCATACATTTTGACTTGTGTGTACAATAAATCAAAAACTTTTTTCATTCGAATTGATTTCATGTACACTTGGCACATACATGTATTTGAGTCAGGAGAGGAATTTTATTTTAAGGTGACCTTCAACTTACAAAATAAAGAAGTTATGGCCACCTTATGGTCAGAAATTTGTCCTTTGGCCACTTAATACCCTCTAAGTCAAAAACTATGTGGCTCAAGTTTTATTTGGGAACACTTCCAAAAAGCAAGACTTTATGTTGAGGTTAATATTGTGTCTGAAGCCAATAAGGACCCGTCTTAGATATTTTTTTCTACATTTTTCACATATTTTGCCCTGTAACTTAAAATGGTAAATCTGACAAGTCTCAAACTGTATTAGACATAACTTCTTTTTGTAATCTTTGTCTGTGGAAAATTTGAAATTGGTAGCTTTAATTTTAAAGTCACATTAAGGTCTCTAAAATGCTCACACTGACCAATTTTATTGACTTTTTGCCACTTTTAAGCCGTATAGCTTTCAAACTATGTCACTAATAGGGCTGAAATCTCATCTGGAAATATATTAATATGTTTCTTTTACATGTGGCAAAAATTAAGGCTTTAAGTAGACATTTAACCTGTATATGAGGCATGTGATTATTCTACCCATAGCAATTTTTCACAGATTTTGCCTTATAACTTGGAAGTGGCAAATCTGACATGATTCAAACTGTAGTGGATGTAACTTGTATATGTGATCTTCTTTGTGGTTTATTTGAGCACTGTACATTTCAATCATAAGTTTGCATTAAAGTTTCTAAAATTACTCAGGAACCCAGTGTATGCCTTTTGGACCACTTTTGTGCAGAAACTATGTAACATGACTCTATCTCTGTCTCATCCCACTCAGGATTAAGATCAATCAGATGTTAAATGATTTTATTTGAAAGTGATTGAGTATCTGTTTATATAAAATATTTCCTATTTTTATCTTAAATCATGTGAAAATCTAAGCTCTTTAGTTGAAATATTATTTAAGAAAGTACTGAAAACCATTTAAACACTTTGAAAAAGAATTATTACGCCGACGTCGCGTGTAGAGAGATTTTTGGCATTAACGCTCTCAGAGGAAAACTACACAAGCTAGGTTCACCAAATTTGCAGGATATTTTAATTGGGGGGTAAGCTTCTCTCAAATTAGCCTTATTCTGAAGAACAAGATGGCCGCTGCGGACATTTCTTTGAAAATTATATACATTTTTGTACTGGCTGTTTCTCACAGGTAGAAGGGTGAATCTCTTCATAGGTGATATGTATATCAGGTATACATGTCCTCTACAACCCTGCAGACATTTGAACTTGAAGCTTTTAATTCAAGGTCATCCACGGAGTGCCGAAGTAACCCACATAGCGGACTTTAAAAGTTCCTATATCTCCCTTATTAATGGTCTGCAATGTGAAACCAACCTATAGGAAATCGTGCTGCGAATCTTCTGATGTGGTCAGATTTGACCTTGGACCCCTCCTTCAAGGTCAAACAAGGATAGCCAAACTTAAAAGTGCTTATAACTCGCTTATTATTGGTCATAGAGGTTTGGGATGATAAACCAACCTATAGGAAATCATGGGCTAGAAATCTTTTGATGTGGTCAGATTTGACATTGCGCCTCTCCTTCAAGGTCAAATGAGGAGAGCCAAACTAAAAGTGCTTATAACTCACTTATTATTGGTCCTAGAGGTTTGCAATGTGAAACCAACTCATAGGAAATCATGGGTTCGGAATCTTTTATTGTGTTCAGTTCTGACTTTGGATCCCTCCTTCAACATCAAACGAGGACGGCCAAAGCTAAAAGTGCTTATAACTTGCTTATTATTGATCCTAGAGGTTTCAATGTGAAACCAACCTATAGAAAAAACCTCCTACAAGGTCAAACAATGGTTCACTGGCTTTGGTGAGTTGTCTTTCCTGTGAATACAAATTTGCATCGGTTCTCTGATGCATAGGTCTAGTATTTAATTGACAAAACTTTTTTAATGCTATTAAATATTTGTTGCTTTTTTGAGTATAAATGAACGTGGTTGTTAACAGCCACATGTAGGTCCGTCATGACTGCTTGGTGTCAATTTTTGGTACTTTCTGAAATACAAAATGTTATGCATGGTCACCATCATAAATGGTTTCCACTTGTATAAAGAAATAAAGAATTCCTGATATGTGCATTCACTTCAGGTGTAAACATTCTTGGCTGTGAGTCGGCAGCTAATGGTCATAGCAGTTTGTTGAATATTGAATACTGTATATGTTGAACTAGTGTTTCTTCAAACCAGTGGATACTAGGGCTGTGACTGTGTGACGGGATACCAAGTTACTATCTACAATGTAGCAAACAGGATACCTGTAACCCTATTAAAACATTAGCATTGGTGAAACTTAATTGCCAGTCAGATTTATTTTTAACATAATTATCCTCCTTATATTCCCAGTTGAGGAAATATATTTGTTTCACCTATCTTACACCACTGCCATAAAGTCCTAAAGCTCTTAAACTATCAAATTACTACTTATCAAGCTAAAATTCACCTGGGAGCACATTACTATGTTACATATGTCAGAAAATAATGTCTGTAAGTTGACATTTAAACTTCGTGTGAGGCCCATAAAGAACCAATCTAGATACTTCTTCCTACATTTTTGACATATATTCCTTGTGATTTGTAAATGGTAAGTCGGACTAGGCTCTAACAGCGCTAGATCTAGCTTCTGTATATGAACTTTGTGGTAAATTTGAGGACTGTAGTTTTAATTTTCAACTCACCTTAAGGTCTCTTAAAAGGCACACAATTTTTACCCCATAGCCTTTGTTGTCACCCATGTTGCACACTTGGGCAGTCAGTCTGGTTGGTCGGGTGGGCAGTAGGAAAAAATTTGTTTTGGCTGTATTTTAAAAACCGTGAAGTAAAGGAAGTTCATACTTGGTAGGGACATTTGTTGAGGGGTGTAGCTGTGCAGTGTCATGGTATGACCTTGGTTTGACCTTTGACCTTGCTCTAGTGACCTTGACCTTTTTAATCTTGTCTATATCATGGAAAATGTGAGGTGGAGAAAATGGATTCACTTGTTGGAGGTGTAGGTGTGTAATGTCATGCTGTGACTTTCATTAGTTTTGCATAAAATAAGTTTGTGTCCTTGTAATACTTATTGAGAATAGGGGGTCCCGAAAACATTACTTAACCTCTGTACTGTAAGAAAAGTAAGCATTATCTAGTTTTTGACTGAAATTTGATGTTTTAATTTTGATGAATATGTTCATATCAACAGTCTTATTTACTTCACTGGAAAATTCTGTTGGTTACACTAAAATATGAGCACCTGGATTCATCTCAGGTCTTACAATACAGATACCTGGCTCTGGTTTATTTCTCTGCGTAATGGATACAATATGTCTATTTGCAAAATGACTTTTTTGTTTTACCCTGAGTCATGTAAAAATCCTTTCTTAAACTCAACTTGTCTTTGTATTTTTAGATGTTTATTTGACATGTGGACCACAGTAGACTTGATTCCTGAAAGGAAAGTACTTCGGCAAAAAATTAAGCGAGAGGCCAAGGCAACTAAATTAGAAGAAAAAGATAAGATCATGAATGTTGGTCAAGATAGTGGAATTATGCCAAAGATTCTGGCAGATGTACAGGAGGTTGCTGCTGTGCAGAAGATAGTAAGGACATTTTTCGTTTGCCTTGGTGACACAAAAACAGCGCCTTTACATATGGATCACTTGAAGTAGAATACTGTTAATCCATTCACCATTAACAGAGCAGTGTTTGGCTATACCAAAAGAAATTCCAGGTTGAAGAGCTTTCAGACAGTTTAAATTACTAATGCCCCATTCACATTCAGTTAGAGGTTTTACTTGTCACCTCCAAGGATACCACATACCTTCCAAGATTTGGTGTATCATTCACACTTGAGGCAGTATAACCCACGGTTATAGGCGTTTGGCAAAACGCCCCTGTCTTTCAATTGCCGTTTGAGGCTCATATGTGACCTTGTGACATGGTGGCGAAATATCCATTTACCTCCAATTGCCTTATGTCACCATATCTCACTGAAAGTCAACCGAGTCACAACCTTATATACACCTTCAGTTACTGTAGCAAAAAATGTATCTGTGCATGTTCGCATTCATCTGTGCATGCTCACGGCACCAAGAGGTGGAAAGTTTAAATACTTCAAAACTTTCGTAGGACGCGCAAGGTAATGGACGTTTTGCCACTGTGTCGCATTTGAACCTCGGATGGTATTTGAAGGACAGGGACGTTTCGCCAAATGCCTATAACCGTGACATGTACCACCTGTATGGGGTATAAAACACATTACTGGTGTTCTTCATTATCCATAATGTCCTCATAGATAGTACTTTAAATAGCGTATTTCAATATAACAAAGAGTTTATCCACATTTCTGAAGAAAAGTAATCTTACCATGCAGGTGTGTTAACAGCCAGTGAACAGACATGGCAATGATAACTACATTTGCTGTGAACTACTTATCGTCAAGGGGTCGATTGGAATCCCCTTTTCAGAAGTAAATGTCAAATCCTGAGATCAGTTTATCCAATTATCTGAAATCCCTGGTAAATTGGAACCATTTTATGGCCCCTTATCATTTGACTTGACATGGTTCAACTGCCTAATGTAAGGCCTCATAACTCAATGCAATGTCACATAAACATTTAAAGTATTTAAAACACTCGTCTTAGTTTACTAACATGAAGTGGTTATGACTGCAGAATAAATAAGTGGTAAGGGAACTTGAAACCATTTGACCACATTTGGGTATAGATTTGAATAAAATTTTGCACACTCTGTGAAATTTAAAGTGTCTATGTATTATGTAATATTTGTGAAAATTTAATAGAGATAAATCTTTTGAACACATTTGGGTACAGATTTCAACGAAGTTTTGCACATTCTGCCAAGTTTAAAGTGTCTATGCATGATTTGAGATTTGTGTAAAAGGTAATATAGAATATTTGTTGCACTTTTGATATCACAATTTTTGTATGTAATCATGCCATCTAAATTTATTTGTTTCATGTCAAATTATTAGCTCTTGTCCACCTCTGCGAAAATCCTATTCAGCTTTGATAAATTACATGCTGTTAGGCTGCATCAGGTTTGAGCTTCAGTGTGTTGAATTCAACATAATAACATATTAATAGATATTAATAGATGTGGAGCTAAATATATTGTAACTATATGAAATTATAAATTGTGTTGCTATTGAAAAAAATTTCGTCAGTGAATCAGTGTTTTGATATTGTGTACAGTTTTATTCATTCTTCCTAATTGTAGACTGATCTGGCGGAGGTGACAGGAACACCAGAGGAGCACACCAAGACACGCTTAGTGAGGATCTACGTTCCGGCCAAACAGGCCACTCAGTCAGGGACATATGGCACACATAAGTGGAGGATCCAGTTTGACAACAGGGAACGTTGGGAGAACCCACTCATGGGATGGTGTTCCTCGTAAGTGTCCAGGCTCAAGATTTTACAACACTTCAGTAAATTAGTGAGCCATAATTTGAATTAGTAAACGTCTTTGGGAGATATTCTAAATTGAATAAAATCCATGTAACCTCATGTGAAGTCAAAGCAGGAGATATTTTACATATTTGATAGGTTTTGTGTTATTTCCATGAAATATAAAATATATAAAGGTGCAAAATATAGATGTTTTCAAAAACTTATTTTAACAACACTAGTTATCACTAGTAATCGTTTAAGTGTGACAATTAGATTTGATCTAAATTCTTATTGAAACATACTTTTTCCTGAAAAATACTTTGACAGACATGATGAGGCATTTTGAAGAGGAGAAAGACACATTTTTAATGACTTTTTACACTGCATCAGTAGTTTTATTTTGATTTTTATGTCAGCTGAATTGTACTATTGCATTAAGAATATATTGTTTAAATATGTTATTCACCTATTTTGGGTCAGCTATAACATAGAAAAATTACAGACCGGTAGCTTATTTCATAGCTGAGCAATAGCTATTTGAGGTTCTTACTATTGAGTAAATCAGTTGTAACTTGAAAATTATTGCATTTACAGTATTTTGCATAAATATGTTATTAGTTACTTTTGGATCAGCTATAACATAGTGAGATTGTAGACCTGTAGCTCATTGCATAGCTGAGTAATAGCTACTTTGAGGTTCTCACTGTTGAGTAAATCAGTTATAACTTGAAAACTATTGCATTTAGAATATTTTCTTTGAATATGTTCTTCACCTACTTTTAGGTCAGCTATAGCATAGTAAAATTGCAGACCTGTAGCTCATTGCATAGCTGAGCAATAGCTACTTTCAGGTTCTCACTGTTTAGTAAATCAGTTGTAACTTGAAAACTATTGCAATTACATATTTTCTTTTAGTATGTTATTCACCTAGTTTTCGGTTAGCTATAACATAGTGAAATTGTAGACCTGTAGCTCATAGCATAGCTGAGGAATAGCTACTTTGAGGTTATCCCAGTTGAGTAAATCAGTTATAACTTGAAAACTATTGCATTTAGAGAATTTTATTTTAAATTGTAATATTCACCTACTTTTGGCTCAGCTATAGCATAAAATTGCAGACCTGTAACTTAATGTATACGTGAGCAATAGCTACTTTCAGGTTTTCACTGTTGAGTAAATCAGTTGTAACTTGAAAGTTATTACATTTAGAGAATTTTTTTAAAATAAGTTATTCACCTACTTTTTGGTCAGCTATAACATAGTAAAATCACCAACCTGTAGCTCATTGCATAGCTGAGCGAAAGCTACTTTGAGATTCTCACTGTTGAGTAAATCAGTTATTGTTTAAAAACTATTGCATTTCGAGTATTTTCTTTAAATATGTGATTCAACTGATTGTGGGTCAGCTATAAGATAGTAAAATTGCAGACCTGTTAGCTACTTTGAGGTTATCACTGTTGAGTATAGTTTTTGTAAGTCAAAAACTATTGCACTTAGAGAAATTTGTTTAAATAAGTCATTCATGTCTTTTTGAACCAGCTATTACATAGTAAAATTTCAGACCTGTAGCTCATGGCATAGCTGAGCAATAGCTACTTTTTGGTTCTCACTGTTCAGTAAATCAGTTGTAGCTTAAAATCTATTACATTTACAGTATTTTCTGTAAATAGGTTGTTCACCTACTTTTCTGTCCGCTATAACATAGTGAGATTGCAGACCTGTAACTCATTGCATAGCTGAGCTATAGCTACTTTGTATAGCTGTTTAGTAAATCAGTTATATTGCATTTAGAGTATTTCATTTAATGTTGTTCACCTGCTTTTTGGTCAGCTATAACATAGTAAAATTGCAGACATGTAGCTCATTGCATAGCTGAGCAATAGCTATTTTCAAATTCTCACTGTTAAATAAATCAGTTGTAACCCGAATACTATTGCATTTACCATATTTTGTTGAAATATGTTTTCCACCTACATTTTACTCAAACATGGTACTTTACTTTGGAGTGCCATTTGCAGGGTACAATTTTTTTGTCCTTTTCTTCCTTCACTTGTACTCTAAAACTCAAGACACACAGTCAGCTGACACAGAGCCCGTTCACGGACACAGATTGCTTGTTTAACTGATTGTAATCGGAACTTATCAAACAATTAAAGTCTGTGTAAATAACATTTTCTTGCCAGTTTTAACAAGTCAGTACATATCCACTGGAGTGGAGAAGTGTATGAGGGCCAGTTTCACAGAATGTCTCGAGTCTCAAATCTTAGGGTTGTTTCTCAAACCCAACATTTGTCTAAGACTTGTGACCTGTCTTTAACTAGGTGAAATTGACAGTATTTTTTTTTTTTAAAAACTGCGCTGTGTCATTTTATTTATTTATTTTTTTAAATTCACTCTTGCATCCTATTCAGTTTAATTTCAAGGGACTGAAAAATATTTCCACTTCACCCGGATTTAAGATAATGGGGTTTAATGGCAAGGGCCCTCTGAACAGTAGACATCTACTTATTCTTCAAAGTCTATTAGTACAGGTTTTCTGAAAGTAGGCATGATACTAAAATACTGAATAGGCCATTTGATGACAGTGCTGAAGCAGAATGTTATAAGTTCGTTAAGTAATACCTAGCACGTTTCTGGTGAGCACATAAAATGATGGGAACATTTAAAATATTATACCATACAATAAATATGAAGAAATTCCAACTTTTTCTCATAAATATTGAATTTATTTGCAAGTATAGCTAGCTTGTGATTTTGAGGAGGTTGTTTTATCTTCACTAACTCCACTTTCTGTAAGTGGACTGATTTCATTTGGACAACACTGAAACCATTCCAATATCCCAAAATCGGACTGGTGAAGCATTAGCAAGATGCCAACAAGAAAAATCAGCTTCTATTCCTTCCCTTGCTAAAAGTGGTTTGCCCATATGCATGTATACCAACAATAATTGTACAGATAGTCCCTTGATATTTTAATATCCCTGCATATATCGCCTCTGTTAACCCCCAGGCTTGGGGGAGGATCCCCCTTCACCTCGGTTGGTTTAAGAGTTAAACTTGTGTTTATTTCTGTGTGTTATCCAAAGGCAGTGGGATCAAATCCCAGCTAGCAGAGATGAGCAAGAATTACTGTATAGTACAGCATGGAGTGTGTGACACTAGTATCTGTTTCTTTCAGGGCTGATCCACTTTCTAATATGGAGTTGAACTTTGATACCAAGGAAGATGCCGTATATTATTGTGAGAAACACTGTAAGTTGAACATCTTGAAATTTCTTTTTTTGTGCTATTTTTACTAATTTTTTAGTAAAAGGTAAGCATTGCCTTTGTATTAAGTTATACCACTCAAGATAAGACTCTTTGGAAAAATACATCGACAACCAAATTACTTAACGGTGTGTGTATGCTTTTAATTAGTGTGTTAACTGTTAAGATGCTTTCCAGATATGGACAGACATGTTTGACCTTGATAAGTGGTTCAGAGGTCACAACTAGCCTGTTGGAGATTTAGCCTGTTGGAGACTTCCAGCCTATAATTTCTGACACATAAGTCAGTTGCACATCTTTAACCTCTTGATTGAAGATATGCAAGAACCAAAATTCTTAAATTAATTAAACTAGGGAAACAAAATAAGGCCTTTAAATTGGGCTTAGATTATATAGTCATTTTATAACTGGAGTTCTCTTATCACTCTTCATATGTTGCCATATTTGGGGGGGGGGGGGGGGGGGGGAACTTGTGTGAAATAACTTCTCAGAGACAATTTTTTAGATCATCACAGTTTTTTTGTGGTTTACTGATACGTAATACCTGTTTGAAAGAAAAGAAAAAAACGAATCTTCATACAACATAATGAAGCTCTACTAAAATTCTTGGACTCATATAATTAAGGGCCCTGTGGTAAGGTGAGAAATGCAGTTAAATTGCTTTCACCACAACTGCCATTTGAAAATCCAAACTGGTCTATATGTGTACATTATAAGTCAACCTGCAGCTTATTTATTAATTCAAAATGCTCTCATATAGATAAAAGAAACCAAGGAAAAGGCCAGCATTCTCTCACTCACGTTTGTAAATCTAGAGAGAACAGTTGAAGATGTAAATGTATAATGTAGTTGCAGTCTTTATCATTCTGTATTATCAGAATTGCAATCAGTTTTAACCACTAGTGGCCTTCTGGATTAGCAGTCTACAGCAAAGTGTTCAAGTCAAGTTCTAGGTCATGAAATAGAAATCCAGGATATAAAACAAACACAATCACAAGTTGAAGAGAAAGTATCCAAGTTGTCAGATATGATGGATAATCCTTTTAGTCCTGAAGTCACTGTAGTAGCTGTGAATGTGCCAAAGTTTGCCAATAGAGATGATCATCTTCTTGCAAGCAGGTTACTAGAAGCTGTTGGATATGGGAACAAGAGGATTGTCAGGGTAATGCGAACTCCACAACGACAAGGCAGCCAGGGTATATTCAAGATTGAACTGGGATGTACACAGGACAAGGTTGATGTGCTACGTCGAAAGGCAGATTTGAGGCATTCTCAAGAATTTAGCAATGTGTATTTGAGATCATCCATGTCACATGTGGAACGACAGTGCCAACTAAATTTCAAGATGTTACTTAAGGAGATTCCAGGTGGAAAGGACTACAGATTAACAGGGAGTGGGCGTATTGTTAAAAAGGCTGATGGACAAGACACAAAGCAAGGTATTGAGGGTAACTCATCAACTCGAGCAGTATCTAAAAGTCCAGCTCCTAGAAAATTTGAGTCGCAAGTCCAATCAAAAAATGATAGTGCCCGTAAACCAGCACAAAACTTGCCAACATCACTCCCTTCAGCCACACCACCCATGACAGCTCATATTCATCATCCACAAACCCCAACCCAAGTTAGAATGCCTGCAAGTGGTCTGATGGCCCAAGGGCCGTTTCAGCAGCAGAGCATATGTAGTCAAAACTACAGTCAATCACCTATCGCTAATTATCAAACTCCTTCTGGATCACAGTTTTCTCAATCCTTGAGACCACAGTATGTTCAACAGTCTCCAGTACTTAACCCAGGATATACAATAAATCAGCAATATTACAGTCAGCAAAGCCAAGCAGACGCACAGTTTTCCCAGGCTAATTGTTAGAAGAAATACCAGCCCTTTGACAAACTATTAACTGTTATAACATGGAATGTTAACGGATGGACTGAGTTAAATTGTGAATTTCGTTGTGAGCTTATTAAAATTATAAAAGCTGATATAGTGTGCTTAACTGAAACTCATTTACGAGGGGATGTCACTATTGATTTAAGTGGTTATTCTTGTTTTGTAAATAACAGAAAAGGATTAAGTGTACGTACAAATAAAAATCTCTGGTGGGGTAGCAATATTGGTAAAAGATTATTTGTTGCAGTCATTCCAGGTAAGGTTGGTTGATAACTCACAAAATGGAATTATTGGTATAGAACTGAAAAATAAGTTAACAGCAAAATGTATATTAGTGTACTCCTGTTATCTTCCACCAGAAGGTTCTCCCTGGGCAGACACTTCATCCTTTTATGGACATCTTATATCTCAATTGTATTTAAACTCTTATGCAGATAATGTTTTTGTAGCTGGGGATTTCAATGCCAGAATTGGAAGTAGATTAGATTTTATTGAACACATAGATCTGCTTAATAAACGCCATGTTTTGGATAAAACTATAAACTCGTACTGTGACTCATTTTTGGAATTCATCAAAGATGTAAAAATGTGTATTGTAAATGGAAGAGTTACACCTGAGTTTGATAATTTCACCTGTTTCAACAGAAATGGTTGTTCTATTGTTGATTATATTATTACCGACTATGATAGTCTCAATAAGTGTAAAAAATGTAAAGTTTTCTCTGTAAATGAAATTATAAATGAAAACAGTAATTTAAAATCCATGATTTCTAGTTCATGTAAAGTGCCAGATCACTCTGTTGTCATGGTTGAGTTTGAGTATGTGTGTCAAGTTAAGGACCAGCATGAATCTAGTACCCAGTGTGGTTCTATTTATAGGAAGTACTCATTTCAAAATCCTAATGATAATTTTTTGAATAATGATATTTGGAAATCTGCAGTATGTGAAATAATTGATACGCTTGAAAGGCATATACAAACTAGGGACCAGTTAAATGTACTGTACGAAAAATTAGTACAGAGCATAATCAATGAAATGGATACTTATTTACAATTTAGGGACATCAATAGTACAATGAAAAAGAAATACAAGCATTCAAAACCATATTGGAATGAACAGTTAACTTTAGCATGGAAATCAATGACACAGTGTGAAAAAGATTTCAGAAATTTTAAAGGTCATAGAAATATCAAAAACAACTTGCGTAATTTGTTTCACAATGCTCGTAATAGTTTTGACAAACTTCTGAGAAAATGTGAAAGAAATTATAATAACAATGTAATCAGTAGTATTGAACATTTAGGCAAAAATAATCATAAGCAATTTTGGAGTACAATAAAACAATTGGGGCCGAAAAAGAGGGATATACCTTTGAAAGTTGAAAAAGAAGGAAATTTAGTCAGTAATGTTGAGGATGTTATAAATGTCTGGAAAAATGATTTTGAGCAGTTGTACAATCCACCAGCTCAGCCTGTAGACCATGAATTTGTGAATTTTGTTAATAATGAAAAAACTCACTTAGAAATCACTCTTAACAATACTCAAAACACAAATGATGTCCTGAATTCTCCTATTACATTTGTAGAAGTCAGGAGGTCAATACTTTTAAGTAAAAAGAATAAGACACCTGGTGTTGACTTGATACCTAATGAAATAATTAAAAATCCAAAAATATGTAAAGTACTTTTTACATTGTTTAATTTTTGTTTTCAAAACCATATTGTGCCTAATTTATGGTTGAAATCTATTGTTAAACCCATTCCAAAAAATCCTGAAAAATCACCTTTTGTGCCAATGAATTACCGTGGTATTAGTCTAATATCCTGTATTGCTAAAATATACAGCAGTATTTTAAACTCTAGAGTTTCAGCATATCTAGAAGATAATAAAATTCTAGTTGAAGAACAGAATGGTTTTAGAAAAGGTAGGTCCTGCGAAGACCACATATTTGTATTATCTTCACTTATAAAAAGCAAAAAAACAGAAAATAAAAGTGTTTTTGCAGCTTTTATAGACATGTCAAAAGCATTTGACTGTATAAATCGTGATTTCTTGTTTTATAAACTGTTGAAGAATAACATTGGTGGCAAAATTTATTATGCAATCCAGGAGCTGTATAACGAAACAGTATCCTGTGTGCAGCTTAATCATATGAAAACTGAATGGTTTCAAACTCTGTACGGAGTTAGACAAGGGGATAATTTATCTCCCACTCTTTTCAATATTTACATTAATGACCTTGCAGAAGAATTAAAAAGTATGAATCTTGGTATTAAAATGGGAGATTTACACATTTGTATTCTGCTATATGCAGATGATATTGTTTTGGTTAGTGAAAATGAACAAAATTTGCAACGTATGCTTAGTCATGTGCACAAATGGTGTTGCAAGTGGCAAATGAAGGTAAACATTGAAAAAACAAAAATTGTACATTTCCGAAATAAGCGAAGAAGAAAAACAAAATTTGATTTCAAAATAGACAATTGTACTCTTGATATAGATAACAGTTATCGTTATCTTGGTGTTATTTTTGATGAGCATCTTGATTTTGATAAATGCGCAAAAACTTTATCAGATGCTGCTGGCAGGGCTCTGGGTTCTATAATCAGTAAATTCAAACGGTTTAAGAATATTGGTTACAAAACATTTACAAAGTTATATGACAGTGGAGTTAGTAGTATTCTGGACTATGGTGCAAGTGTTTGGGGTTATGGCAATCATAAATATGGGCAGCAAGTCCAAAATAGAGCAATTAAATACTTTCTAGGTGTTCACAAGAATGCTCCAAACCTTGCTGTTCAATCTGAAATGGGGTGGCTTAATGTTCAGTATCATTTTTATACATGTGCCTTTAGGTATTGGAATAGGCTTCTTAAAATGAATCAAGATCGCCTGACTAAAAGGGTTGTTGAATATCAATTAATAAACTTTAATGAACATTCTTGGTGTGGAGATTTATGTAATATTTTGGAAGAATTACACAAAGTTGATTATATTATTGATGGCAAATTGTTAAATCTGGAAAATATCAAAGAAGATCTATTTGATTTAATGCATGTTCACTGGTCCAATAATATAGGGTTTAAGCCTAAGCTGAGAAACTACACTAAATTTAAACAAGATATCAATGCAGAAGATTATTTAGTAAAATCGACTAGATCCCAGAGATCACTTCTTGCACAACTAAGAATAGGAATCTTACCCTTACAAATTGAAGTTGGAAGATATTATCGAAAACAACTGAATGAAAGACTTTGTTTAATTTGTTCTGATAATGTAATTGAAGATGAATGTCATTTTTTGTGTTACTGTAGTGGATACGAGACTGAGCGTGAAAAATTACTTCTTGACATAAAATTTGATTTGTTAAATCTAAAATTATTATCACCAAATGAATTATTTATTACACTTATGACCAGTGAATCTGCATTTCTTTTAAAATTTGTTGAATGCATTTGGATGAAAAGAAAAACTTTTCTAGAGAATTAATCATATTACTTTGCCTGCTGCTTACATGTGTCTTCTTGTTTGTTCTGCTCTATATGTAATGTTCTGTAAAATGTTCCATCATCACAACATTTTATTTTACTGTAGCTTCAAAGTGACTTATAAGCCTAATAGAGGGCTGGGTATTTTTTTATATATATATATTTACTGTATTTATTGTTAATGTAAAATATATACATGTCACTATAATAAATAAATAATAATAATAAATAATAATAATAATAATTCACCAGGGCAATGTCTGTCAGCTAGCAGATGATAGCCCTGCATGATTGTTTTACTTTTCTTCATCAATGTATTTATTGGAGAAATTTTTTTTATGTTAAATATGATGTATGAGGACATTATGGATGACAAAGAACACATTTAGTGTTTCAACTACTGAAAACCAATGTATGACGTTTAAGGGAAAACTTTCCAGGTCACCTGGACCTGTAACTAAGGAATATTACATGTCCATACTCCATACCAAAAGTAACTCAGTATATCAATGTAGATGACTCAGTATTCAGTTTCAAAATTGATCATATGATAGGTGCTAAAGGAAAATGTTTTTATTTTCTATAATGGAAAGATTATAAAAAGTAAAAATCTTACCACTTATGGCAATTAAAAAAATACACATATACATGTATATGAAGAGTTTTCTTAAGTTACAGGACATCCGGACGTTTGACTGTAGAAAGCTACAGGTCTATAAGAATAGTTACAAGTCTCAGACAGGGGGCTAGGTGTTCATTTTGTCCACTGCTTAAAACTGTTTTGCGAACTCTTCATTTCAAGATTTCCTTTGGTAGAGTTGAATACCACTTTATTGGTGGTAAAGAATTTAAAAATGAAAACCAATTTTTTTTCTTTTGCCATTTGCGCATAAATACAGCTGTTTTGATGTTGATACCCGAGTTCCACTTGTAACTTAATTTGGCTAAAACTGGTTCAGTCTTTCAGAACCGACTGAAATTCATTGAAAATCAAAACCTTGATTGACATTTAGCTTAAAGTCAGTATACCGTAAATGACCTATTTGGCGCATCCGCCCTTGTAACCGCACCCTACCTCTTTTTCCCAGCAATATTGTCAGTGACAGTGCACAATATCCACATATTTTTTATATATTGTACGTATTTTTTTACTTTCGCGTTTGTTTTTATCTACCGCCATATTTGCAGGAAGTGGGTATTTTTAGTAGATTCTAAATGTCGAAACACCGTTATTCTTACCGGATTGACCTATACTTCATCCCGGAAAGTGTTTATGATGGGTGTGCTAAAAGGGGAATTTTTTTCCACCAAATATTGAGCAAGAATAGTCTTTCCTTAGCGCACTGTGCGCTAAATAGGTCATTTACAGTACAAGATATTTTAATTTAGTTGATTGGATTTCTAAGGTTTTATAGATTTTCTTTGGAATTGGATGAAACAGGCATGTTGAACCTACTGACAACAGAATATGTTTGTGACTCTTAAAAGAGGTCACATGTTGATAAGAATGACTTATGGATCCATGTTCATGATCATGCAAACAAGTCAATTTTTAAGCGTCCCACAAGGGACGCTTGTTTGTGTATGGGAGAGCTTCTGGCTCCGCTGGCTCCGCATTTTGTTTTCCTTATAACTCTGTAACCGTTAGGCGGATTCTTTTCAAATTTGGCAGGTTTAGGCAGTAGCCTTGGGGAATTTTTTTGAATATGCTGCAGTGACATTTCAACCAATCAGAGAGGTCACATGACCAAAAATGTCTTTTTTCGATGGGGAAGCTTCTCCGGATGATAACTTGAAAGGAATTTTATCAATTCACCTGAAACTTGGCAAATGCATTCATTCTATTAAAATCTGGAAATCATTAGATTTTGGCATTGATTGGTCAAGAAATGGCCGAGTAATTAATGATTAATTAATCATTACGAATTTTCCAAATAAGGAAAACACAAAAATGCTTATATCTCGAAAACCGTGCTAGATAGAGCGATTTCGACGAAATTTTTGACCCGCAGGGTATCTCTGCAGAGTAGTTATCCCAATTTTGAAAAAATTTTTGTCTCGCCAAAAATGGCGGCCATTTTGAATTTTCGAATTTTTGCGCAAAAATTGCAAAACACAAAAATGCTAATATTTCGAAAACCGTGCTACATAGAGCGATTTCGACGAAATTTTTTATCTTCAGGGTATCTCTGCAGAGCACCTATCACAAAGAGCTTTCACTTGGTGAAGTTTCAGACCCATAGCTAATTGCTCACCTACTCAAAATGAGTAAATGCGAATTACCTCTAAAAGTATTGCAGATGGCCAATTTTTCTCAAATAACTCATTCACCTACTTTTGGAAGAGCTTTCACATGGTGAAGTTTCAGACCCATAGCCAATTACTCACCTACTCAAAATGAGTAAATGCGAATTATCTCTAAAAGTATTGCAGATAGCCAATTTTTCTCAAATAACTCATTCACCTACTTTTGGAAGAGCTTTCACATGGTGAAGTTTCAGACCCATAGCTAATTATTTACCTACTCAAAATGAGTAAATGCTAATTATCTGTAAAAGTATTGCGGATACCCAATTTTTATCAAATAACTCATTCATCTACTTGTGGGAGAGCTTTCACATGGTGAAGTTTCAGACCCATAGCTAATTACTCACCTACTCAAAATGAGTAAATGCGAATTATCTCTAAAAGTATTGCAGATAGCCAATTTTTCTCAAATAACTCATTCACCTACTTTTGAGAGAGCTTTCACTTGGTGAAGTTTCAGACCCATAGCTAATTACTCACCTACTCAAAATGAGTAAATGCGAATTATCTCTAAAAGTATTGCAGATAGCCAATTTTTGTCAAATAACTCATTCACCTACTTTTGGCAGAGCTTTCACTTGGTGAAGTTTCAGACCCATAGCTAATTACTCACCTACTCAAAATGAGTAAATGCGAATTATCTCTAAAAGTATTGCAGATAGCCAATTTTTCTCAAATAACTCATTCGTCTACTTTTGGGAGAGCTTTCACTCTGTGAAGTTTCAGACCCATAGCTAATTACTCACCTACTCAAAATGAGTAAATGCTAATTATCTGTAAAAGTATTGCGGATACCCAATTTTTATCAAATACTCATTCATCTACTTGTGAGAGAGCTTTCACATGGTGAAGTTTCAGACCCATAGCTAATTACTCACCTACTCAAAATGAGTAAATGCGAATTATCTCTAAAAGTATTGCAGATAGCCAATTTTTCTCAAATAACTCATTCACCTACTTTTGGCAGAGCTTTCACTTGGTGAAGTTTCAGACCCATAGCTAATTACTCACCTACTGAAAATGAGTAAATGTGAATTATCTCTAAAAGTATTGCAGATAGCCAATTTTTCTCAAATAACTCATTCACCTACTTTTGGGAGAGCTTTCACTTGATGAAGTTTCAGACCCATAGCTAATTACTCACCTACTCAAAATGAGTAAATGCGAATTATCTCTAAAAGTATTGCAGATAGCCAATTTTTCTCAAATAACTCATTCACCTACTTTTGGGAGAGCTTTCACTTGGTGAAGTTTCAGACCCATAGCAAATTACTCACCTACTCAAAATGAGTAAATGCGAATTATCTCTAAAAGTATTGCAGATAGCCAATTTTTCTCAAATAACTCATTCACCTACTTTTGGCAGAGCTTTCACTTGGTGAAGTTTCAGACCCATAGCTAATTATTCACCTACTCAAAATGAGTAAATGTGAATTATCTCTAAAAGTATTGCAGATAGCCAATTTTTCTCAAATAACTCATTCACCTACTTTTGGGAGAGCTTTCACTCTGTGAAGTTTCAGACCCATAGCTATTTATTCACCTACTCAAAATGAGTAAATGCTAATTATCTGTAAAAGTATTGTGGATACCCAATTTTTATCAAATACTCATTCATCTACTTGTGGGAGAGCTTTCACATGGTGAAGTTTCAGACCCATAGCTAATTACTCACCTACTCAAAATGAGTAAATGCGAATTATCTCTAAAAGTATTGCAGATAGCCAATTTTTCTCAAATAACTCATTCACCTACTTTTGGGAGAGCTTTCAGTTGGTGAAGTTTCAGACCCATAGATAATTATTCACCTACTCAAAATGAGTAAATGTGAATTATCTCTTAATAGTATTGCAGATAGCCAATTTTTCTCAAATAACTCATTCACCTACTTTTGGAAGACCTTTCACACACGAAAATGAAAAATTGTGAATATCTCGGAAAAGCTATTTCTTCTGCTTTAATGCTCGGCGGGAGATACACACCACGGCAGTGGTCTTGACAAAAATTTTTGTCTCCCCAAAAATGGTGGCCATTTTGAATTTTCAAAGTTTTTGCAAAACACAAAAATGCTTATATCTCGAAAACCGTGCTATATGGAGTGAACTCAACAGAATTTTGGACCTGCTGGGTATCTCTGCAGAGTAGCCATGCCAATTTTCAAAATATTTTTGTCTCGCCAAATATAGCGGACATTTTTAATTTTTTTATTTTTTGCAAAACACAAAAATGCTTATATCTTGAAAACCGTGCTAGATAGAGCAGACTGCGCTGACTTTGGTTGCCACAACAGTATAAGGCTAGAAACGAAGCATTTTCTTAATACTTTAGCACTCACCTTTATATCCTTTTCGGGACGCTTTGTTTTTGCTATGCAAAAACATTATCTTTTTTTTTTGCGAGTGATCCTCTAGTTTTAATTTTTTTTCTAACATCCCTTTAAAGAATTCAGGTCATATTAGGAAGATGTTTTCAGTGTGTGGAGCATCTTCAGGTGGATGTGAGAACATAGCCATGGTTGGAATATCAAGTGGACATTTCTCTATCTTGATAACCCTCAGGCCACAGAAGCCCCTCTAATCATCTGGGATATAAATGTCTACTCCAACATCTGACTCAACTAAATTCTGAATGAGTTATTGTTAAACATTTTTGTGTAAAGTGATAACTTCTAAGGTTGATTGATATCAAGTAGGTTTAAAAAGTTTTAGTAACAAAACGTTTTTAAGTTGTTATTTTTTAACTAAATAGTTACTAAAAACTCGGGGCAACTGGTGCAACATGCATGGAAGTAGTGTACATTTCATCATTCCCTGGTCATGTTATATTAGTCTTTGGTTTCTGACTAGACATATGATGCAATAATATGTCTACAAAAATGTCTACACTCTACCGAAATGCCATTTGGGTTTTGGGAAGGGTGGAAAAGAGCCAGTCTTAAATCATTCTAGAGAGACTTAATCCTGGTCTTATAAAATCACCAAAGTATAGGACATAGGAATAACATTTTCAGACAAAGACAATTATATAAGTACTGTTATTGAATATACATTTCTGTACTTAGCACACCAAAAAATTTTCCATAATGACATTAATGTTAGCAGTATTATGTTTCATATCGACACAAAGACAACCATACTATACTAATGAACTACTTGGTTAAAGGCATTGAAGTGTCATTTTAGCCTAAAACTTTCACCATTCGATTAAAAAGTCTTACGTGGAAAGAGCTTTGTTTGACCTCTGCATACAAATGTTAAATAGGTTTTGTTAGAGATCTTTTGTACACTTTTCTCTGCCTTTTCTGGGGAGGTTCTGCTAGGGCTGCTTGAAGTAAATAAGTAATGATGACCAGAAGTGTGACAACCTGCAAGTGATCAATGAGCTTCCAGATTGAAGGGTTGTCATGGGCAACTGTCTGATGAAATGAGTTTAATTCCAACCCTCACAACAATTATAAGTCCCTTATTTTAATGTCCCTCCAGAAATATTTGTATTTAAAACTATGAAATATGGTTCATTTTCCAACCACAACTCTGTAATTTTTTAGGAATTAAAATTTCTAATTTTTCATTTAACCATAAAGTAAACTTGAAGTCATTTTGTCCACCCTTCCCAAAAACTGATTGGCATTTTGTCCACCCTTGGCATTTTGACCAGCATTTTGTCCACTGGCCTTTTGTCCTGGACCCATGGTTTGCATGGGGGTGCATCAATCTTCTATTGCAAGAGTAAATCTTTGTACTTTTGTAAATAAACCAGAACGCCCAATGATGAAACAGTGCTTTTTTAAAGGAACTGTATTTTAACATAATTTTCAGTGGACATCTGGCAGTTTATCATTTTGAAACCCACTTTTTCACCTTTATACAAACTTTATTACAAATCATATTGCCAGAAAAAACCAAGATGCACAATCTATTTTTGTGTCTAGGATTTTCTGGTCAGCTTACACAGACTGCTATTTTACCCATAATTTGCCAGTGCATTATATGGTAATTAAGTGAACCTTCAGAGGCACTTATTTGTTGTCGTGTTCATTCAAATGATCAATGCCCGCAGTCAGATTATTGTCTCACTTGAATAGCTTCTTTGGCTATGGAATTTTCTTTCTTCATGTTCTTCCTATCTTCCTTCCAAACTATGGGGGTTGTGGAATTTGGGGAGATACTTGACCAGACATTGTTCTTCATTTAAGGTTACCTTAAGCATTTTTCAAAAATACTTGATCAGGTTTTGGAGAAAATGCTTGCACCAGGGTTATGAAATTTTTTAGAGACATTGTACAACTAAATGCACACAATTCTCCCTCTAGACATTGGATTTATTAATAATGAGAAGACAGAGGATACACAGTAAGAGGGAACTCTCTCTTAAGAGCAGCAGAATTGTTACCAACATGCTTTTGCTAAGTCTGAACAACGAACATTCACAGGCATAAAAAGTCTCCCAAGTCATACATTTGATGATGTCCTTATCTGCAGTTCATTGTATTTTACTAAAATATGTTTTAACCATTACCATTGTAAATTTGGAAATCTAGGAACAAATGCCTATCTCCTGGAAAAAAAATCTTAGAAAATTTTCTACCCAGAAAGAAACTCATAGTTTCCTTTTTCCTTAAATACAAGATTATTTTCTAGTCCTATTGATTGACGGGGCGATTTTACTTTACCGGTACGGGATCCGCCATATTTGATAATTGCAGGAAATTGTCAAGAAAATATGAAATAAAATTAACAAAGTTATAATGGGGACAAGCCCCCAACCCCCATGAATAGTATTCCTGTGTATTACAATAAAAAACAAAAGGATGAAATTGCAAAAATGTTGAATTATATTATCGCCCAAATCTGGTACCGGTAAAGTAAAAGCTAGCCGATTGACATTTTTATTTGTTATTTCTCAGGTGGCATATGTTTAGAAAACAAAATATGCAGGATGCATTCTTTTTAGTAGGATTTTCTCCAAGAGCATTCTTTCTAGCAGGCAAATTTTACACCTAGAATTTCTTTTTATACTATAATAGTAGCTATCTAATTGGTGTGCATGAATGTTAGTATATTTTCTGCTAAGCCCTTCGGAAAGTTAATTTAAAAAGTTTCATAATTCATTTAGTTTGTTTGTTGCAATTTTGGCATTTGAATAAATACAAAAGGTCCCCAGGGGCCTATTGGTTTACAAGTGTGGCATCTAATCATAGACTGTCACCTGTGTGGGTTAAACCCACACAAAAGTGGCAATACTGAGGGCCTGTCCCAAAATAACCATTTGCTGTTAAATATGACTTAAAACGCTTTCAATTTGAATCAGTAAAACTACCTGTATCATATTTATCAGTTTATGTTCTTTAAGGGAAACGACCACTTATTTTTATATCAGCTGACATTATGGCATTGCTCTGCAGTCTTTGTGCCCGTGTCCACAAGAATAATTTGTCCAAAAGTACAAGAGAGGTACCCTAACTGTGAACATTTCAACACTTTTCACAATTTTCTCATTAACTGTTAAAAGGAGTTGTCTGTTATCTTGCGTATATGAACTAGGTCACAAGTAGATTCCATTGTATGACCTGGATCTTTCTTCATTACTTTTAATGAATTTTTAAAACAAGTTTTAATGCATTAAAATTCATGAAATCAGACACTAAATGACTTATAATTTGAAAAGTATTGCATTTAGAGCATTTTGTTAAAATAAGTTTCTTCATCGACTTTTTCCATAGCTACAACATGGTGAATTACCACTAAATCCCAATAGCTAAGTGAGTAACAACTACTTTCTGACTTTTCAGTACCTTCCATAATCAGTAAAATCACTTAAAATTTAAAAACTTTTGCAAATAGAGCATTTTCTTGAACTAAGTGGTTCAGCTACCTTTTCCATAGCTACAACATGGTCAGAAATTTGGAAGTCTATCCCCATAGCAAAGTCACAGTCATCAAACGCCCCCAAACTGATGAAAACTTTCTGCGGCTCTCTCGAAGGAGAATAAAAGAAATAGACGAAATTTCAGTTATTTGGTTATAGAAGACCAAATACCTCCATCTTTGAAGGCATTTTCTTCTTTGTTAGTGCATTTATATGGGCTATTTATGTGGCAGACAAAATTTAGTTTATAACGGCCTTTAATCTTTCCTACAAGAGGGAAATGTAGAAGAGTGTCAATACTTGTTCCATGTGTTCCCGAATACCTCAAAATGAGGTTCTCAGTCCCTTTGAAAACCAGTTCAATAAGTAAAAATTTCTCACTATATGTTACAGATTGCTGAGGAAAACGTCTATTGACCTATAGAAGGTACTAATTTTCACCAGAAACTAATTACCAGCCGTGAAAAATATATAATTATTTCAGTAATGGTCCCATATTTTCAAAGCCTATGTTGGTGTGCATTTCTCCCATTAAGACCAGATTTTGTTGGATAAAAATATTTTATTTTTTTTATTTTTTTTTATTTTTTTTTTCAGATTCTGTACACAATTTAATGGTTACCTAAGTCTGAGAGCCCAGGGTTTGATACCCAGTGACATAAACAAGACATCATAGCCTAGTGCTAGAATACTCAGTCTGTTTTTCTTCTCTGCAATTTTATAACAGTTTTAAAAATAATTATACTTTAAAAAATTGCTTCAAGTATTTTATATGTTACATGTTACCTTTATCAAAATGTTATATATTTACTGCGCATCCCAACTATCATAAAAAATAAGGGACTGTATTCACAAAAAAGTCTTAGCCAAGTTTTACGTTTAACTTTTATGTGCACATATAGTCAACTTGAGCCTAAGATTTGGCTAAGACCTTTCATGAATTACATACCTAGGATTTCAATGTATTGCCTTGCTAAAGGTATTATTGGCAATTTTTGCAATAGAAAACAACCTCTTTCATAAATAGTGGATTTTTTTGAAATTTACTTTACATTATTTTAATGTACATATATGTATTTATAATCAATACATAGTTTGAAACCAAACCACAACAACACCAAACTCCCACAAATTCCAATGCTGGGGACTTGTCCTGAGATGACCGTGGCCATTGAACAGGAAATAAATGGAATTTATAAAAAAATAACTGTTGACTCAGAGTTTTTTGTCGCCGAATTTGATTGGCCAAGTGAGATTGCAAAAATCTCCACACTTCCACAATAGCACTTGCTATAACCTCAAGCCCCCCCCCCCCCCCCCCCCCCAAAAAAAAAAGTCAAAAACGACAGCAAAAGTAAATGAATGAAACAGTCACTTTTTGTTAGTTAGCATTAATTATTAATTGTAATTATTATTTTAAATTATTATTAGTTCAGTGTTTTGCCCTTCAGAAAGTCTGGTATTTTCATAAAAATGTGTGCTTCAAACTCCAAAACAAGACTGCAAATCACACATAGTGCAGGTATTCGTAGCCTATCGAGCACACATTGAACTGGTATTCATATAGACTTTTGGAAAATGTTTTAATTCGAATTCAACAAAATATTTTAAAGTGTGACTATTTGTCAAGTATACCTTCATTAATTTATTGTAGATTTCAGGCATTGTCCCTATAAAACATTACCTACTTTTACAGTTACGGAATTAAATAAATTTTTTGTTATTTATGTCTTATACTCGTTTGAGAGAGCCGCCGGAAGTGCACATTTTCTCGTAGTTGATTGGCGACTGTGAAAGTGAGTAATATCTACTTTCACACTTTTCAGCCATCACCTAATGAGTAAATGGCTTGTATCTTCAAAAGTTATCAGCTATACGCAATTTCTTTTGAAGGTGTTGTTCATCTACTTTTTGAAGAACTACATGTATAACAAATTAAAGTGTCAAACTTGTTGCTCAATATATGAGTGAGTGATGGCTGCTTTTATTGTATCCCCAAAAAGCGGGGATACTATGGATCATGCACGGTCTTCGTCCGCGTCTGCATACGCGTCCGCAGAGATTTTCTTGTGTTCAACCTACAAACCACTTTTCTTTTGTGATTTCTTTTAAACTTTGCAAGTGGCTTACTATGGCAGAAATCTGGCCACCCTATTGTTTTGGTAGGCCAGGAGTCAAAATTAGATTCTGGGGAGTCAAAAATGTCTAAAATTTTGACTGTTACTTGTGTTCAAGCTGTAGTGCACAATTTCTTTCAGATTTATTTTATATTTAGTGCATGAATTGGTGGGTATGACAACTCGCCACCCTATCTTTTTTGTAGGCCTAGGGTCAAAATCAAGCGAGTAATAGCTATTTTAAGCCCAGGAGTCAAAATTATGCTCTGAGGAGTCAAAAACATCATTAATTTTGACTTGTAACCTTTGCAGTTAGAGAATTTTTTTCAAATATGTTATTCAGCTACTTTTGGGTCAGCTATAACGTAGTAAAATTACAGACCTGTAGCCCCTTGCATAGCCGTGTAATAGCTACTTTGAGGTTCTCACAGTTGAGTAAATCAATTGTAACTTGAAAACTGTTGCAAAAGTGCTTATAACTCACTTATTATTGGTCCTAGAGGTGTGAAATGTCAAAGTAGTCCATAGGAAATCATAGGCTAGGAATCTTCTGATGTGATCAGATTTGACCTTGGGCCCCTCCTTCAAGGTCAAACAAGGATAGCCAAATTTAAAAGTGCTTATAACTCACTTATTATTGGTCCTAGAGGTTTGAAATGCGAAACAAACCTATAGGAAATCATGGGCTAAGAATCTTCTGATGTGGTCAGATTTAACCTTGGCCCTCTCCTTCAAGGTCAAACAAGGAGAGCCAAACTTAAATGTGCTTATAACTCGCTTATTATTGGTCCTAGAGGTTTGAATGTGAAACCAACCTGTAGGAAATCATAGGCTAGGAATATTCTGATGTGGGGCCCCTCCTGCAAGGTCAAATGAGGATAGCCAAATGTAAAAGTGCTTATAAATTACTTATTATTGGTGCTATAGGTTTGAAATGTGAAACCAACCTATGGGAAGTCATGGGCTAGAAGTCTTCTGATAGATCAGATATGACCTTGGGCCCCTCCTTCAAGGTCAAACGAGGAAAGCCAAATGTAAAAGTGCTTATAACTCGCTTATTATTGGTCCTAGAGGTTTGAAATGTAAAACAAACCTATAGGAAATCATGGGCTGGGAATCTACTTTTGTGGTCTAGGAATCTATTGTAGGCTAGGAATCATCTGATGTGGTCAGATTTGACCTTTGGCCCCTATTTTTCAAAAATGTGGAAACTTTTCCAGGTTTGAACTTTCCAGGGATTTCTATACATTTTATCCTTTTTATACGCCTCCTTGAATGTGAAACAACATTTCTAAAACCCTAAACTGCCTTGACCTCTTTTGTTATTGCTTCTATAGGTTTGTTATGTTCGGGGATACACCACCGGCTCACAATAAAGCGAGTGGCCTTTGTCTAGTTATATCATGGTTGAGTAAATTGTATATATCTTCCAGATTTATAGCATTTTCCTGACATAAATTGTACAAATACTTTCTCTTTAGTTAAGAGTTGGTCATTGTTTGGAATGGCTATCGCAATAGTGATTAACAGCCTTTTTCTCATTTTCAGCAATTAGCATAACAAGGAAATGGCTTATATCTACACAATTTCTTTCAAAGGTGTTCTTTCAAAAGTGTTGTTTATCTACTTTTTGGTGAACTAGGGTTGCCACTTCACTCTATATTGTAAAGAGTACTCTTTATTTTTGGCAAAATGGAAAATTACTCTTTATTACTCTTTATTTCAGGCACTACTCTTTATTTTTAGGAAAGCTCTCTATATACTCTTTATTTTTGGTGTGGAAGTTGTGAATTTGAGATAATTATCCAGTAAAACTTACAATAAAATGTTTATAAATATTTTGAAAACCATCCTTTACTTTTTTTGCGATGCTTTGGCACACCTTGCTGTAGTAGTAATTGTATCCACCGGATAGCATCCGGTGGATACTATGGATTACGCATGAGTACGCCGCCACCGCAGTGTGTAGAGATTTTCTCGTTACCCCTCTAGAGGCCAGGGTATTATAGGTAGACTTCTCAAATTTTCAGGTTATATTCATAGCCATAAAATCTTGCCTGGAAATATTTTGGGCCTCATTTTGAAAAACAAGATGGCCGCCACGGGCGTTTTTCGACTTTCAGCAAGGAGTTTTGTTGGCCCTCTAGAACAAAGGGAATTATGGGTAGAGATATCAAATTCACAGGATATGTTCATCATTCCAAAATCTTCACTGAAAATATTTTTGGCCTCATTTTGAAAAACAAGATGGCCGCCACAGGCATTTCTTTTCAGTAATGAAAAGTGCTTATATCTCCCTTATTATTGGTCCTAGAGGTTTGGAATGTCAAACCAACCTATAGGAAATCATGGGCTGGGAATCTTTTGATGTGGTCAGATTTGACCTTGGACCCCTTCTTGAAAGTCAAACGACAATAGCCAAACTTAAAAGTGCTGATAACTTGCTTATTATTGGTCCTAGAGGTTTGCAATATGAAACCAATTTATAGGAGGTCATGGGCTGGGAATCCTCTGATGTTTTCAGATTTGACCTTGGGCCCTTCCAAGGTCAAATGATGGATCACTGGCTTTAGTGAGTTGTCTTTTTGGTGGATACAAATTGCATCGGCTCTCCAATGCATAGGTCTAGTTTTGTTCTGATTTTCTCTATTTTAGAGGCACTGACTCTTTAAATTGGTTTTTGTTGAGTGGCAACCCTGCTATAACATAGTTAAGTTTCAAAGTTTTTGCTCCATGTATGAGTCAGCAATAGCTACTTCCTCACTTTTCAGCATTTACCATAATGAGTAAATGGCTTCGATATTCAAAGGTATTGTAAGTACACAATTCTCTCAAAGGTGTTGTTCACTTACTTTTTTGTGAACTATAACATAATAAAGTTTCAGACTGGTCTCTCAGTGCAAGAATGAGATATAGCTACTTACTTTTTTGTAGATTTAATAATGAAGAAATGACTTTTATCTCCTTTATTATTGATCCTAGAGGTTTGGAATTTGAAGACCACTTATGGGAAATCATGTCACTTGCAGTAATAGCTACTTTGTCAATTTTTAATGATAACCATAATGAGTAAATGGCTTATATCTTCAAAAGTATTGCAGCTACACAATTTCTCTCAAATATGTTGTTCATCTACTTTTTTGTGAACTGTAACATATTGAAGTTTCATAACTATTGCTCAATGTACAAGTGAGTAATGGCTACTTTATTGCTACTTTTAGTGAAAATGTGAAAAATCACAAATATCTCACAAACCATAAGAGCAAAATAAGTAAATACTAATTATCTGTAAAAGTATTGCGGATACCCAATTTTTATCAAATAACTCATTCAACTACTTTTGGGAGACCTTTCACTTGGTGAAGTTTCAGACCCGTAGCTAATTATTCACCTACTCAAAATGAGTAAATGCTAATTATCTCTAAAAGTATTGCGGATACCCAATTTTTATCAAATAAGTCATTCATTTACTTTTGGGAGAGCTTTCACATGGTGAAGTTTCAGACCCGTAGCTAATTACTCACCTACTCAAAATGAGTAAATGTTAATTATCTCTAAAACTATTGCGGATACCCAATTTTTATCAAATAACTCATCTATTTTTGAGAGAGCTTTCGCATGGTGAAGTTTCAGACCCGTAGATAATTACTCACCTACTCAAAATGAGTAAATGCGAATTATCTCGTAAAAGTATTGCAGATAGCCAATTTTTCTCAAATAACTCATTCACCTACTTTTTGGAAGAGCTTTCACATGGTGAAGTTTCAGACCCATAGCTAATTACTCACCTACTCAAAATGAGTAAATATGAATTATCTCTAAAAGTATTGCAGATAGCCAATTTTTCTCAATAACTCATTCACCTACTTTTGGAACAGCTTTCACATGGTGAAGTTTCAGACCCATAGCTAATTACTCACCTGCTCAAAATGAGTACATGCGAATTATCTCTTAAAAGTATTGCAGATGGCCAATTTTTCTCAAATAACTCATTCATCTACTTTTGGGAGAGCTTTCACATTGTGAAGTTTCAGACCCGTAAGTAATTACTCACCTACTCAAAATGAGTAAATGCGAATTATCTCTTAAAAGTATTGCAGATGGCCAATTTTTCTCAACTTATTCACCTACTTTTGGGAGAGCTTTCACTTGGTGAAGTTTCAGACCCGTAGCTAAGTATATATGCTACGTTTGGTGAAAATGTGAAAAATCACAAATATCTCACAAACCATAAGAGATAGAGCAATTTAGAATGAATTTTTGAGCCACAGGGTAGTACAACGGTATCTTATGCTGTTGGGTTTGGTGCACTTTGGCCTACTTTTGACTGAGTAATAGCACTTTACCTAATATAATTATATGGCTTATAACTTCCACACTATTACATTTACAGTATTTTGTTCCAATATGTTGTTCAACTACTTTCTCCACAGCTACAACATGGTCAGTAGTTTGTAAGTGTATCTCCATAGCTAAGTGAGTAATAGCTACTTTGTTCATTTTTAATGATAACCGTAATGAGTAAATGGCTTATATCTTCAAAAGTATTGCGGCTACACAATTTCTCTCAAATATGTTGTTCATCTACTTTTTTGTGAACTGTAACATGTTTAAGTTTCACAACTGTTGCTCAATGTACAAGTGAGTAATAGCTACTTTATTGCTACTTCTAGTGAAAATGTGAAAAATCACAAATATCTCGCAAACTGTAAGAGATAGAGCAATTTCGAGCGAATTTTTTACCCATAGGGCAGTACAAGAGTATCCTATTGTACTGGCTTTGGTGACCTTTGGCCTACATTTGAGTGAGTAATAGCACTTTACCTAATATAATTATATGGCTTATAACTTCCACACTATTACATTTACAGTATTTTGTTCCAATATGTTGTTCAACTACTTTCTCCACAGCTACAACATGGTCAGTAGTTTGTAAGTGTATCTCCATAGCTAAGTGAGTAATAGCTACTTTGTTCATTTTTAATGATAACCGTAATGAGTAAATGGCTTATATCTTCAAAAGTATTGCAGCTACACAATTTCTCTCAAATATGTTGTTCATCTATTTTTTACCCGACAGCCCATGGTGTCCGGATGGGCGGGTAGGCGGCGGGAAAAAGTTTGTCCAGACTGTATCTCACAAACCGTAAGGTGTAGGGAGTTGGTACTTGGTAGGGACATTCGTTAGGATGTGTAGGTGTGCAACGTCATGGTCTGACCCTGATTTGACCTTTGACCTTGCTGCAGTAACCTTGAGTTTGAAGATCTTGTCCAAGCTATATCTCGGAAACCGTAAGGTGTAGGAAGTTGATACGTGGTAGGAACATTGGTTAGGGGATGTAGGTGTGCAACGTCATGGTCTGACCTTGATTTGACCCTTGACCTATAAAATCTTGTCTGGGCTATTTAATGCTCGGTGGGAGATGCACACCGCGGCAGTGGCCTTAGAGGTTTGGCATTCGAAGACAACTTCTAGGAAAGCATGTGCCCTGAATCTTTTTGTTGGTTCAGATTTGACCTTTGACCATCTCTTCAAGGTCAAATTAGTCCCTGCTACTTTTAGTGCCTTTGGTACTATCCCACCTCTACTAAAAAAACCATGGCACCTGTATAAACTTGAACCCATTTCAGTACATTTCTACCAAGTAGAGAGCCTTTTTATCTGAAAGTTAATGATTATTTTCCCGTGACGTTTTCCTTTGGGAAACCTTTTTACATCAAAGTAACTTTCCTTTGGCAGCATGGTGCTTTTAGCAGGTCTCCTTGAAGTGATTGTACGTGGATAATCAGTTTCCTTTCTGTGTTGCTTTTATCTTTAAACCACTCAGGTCCTTTTGTTATACATATAAATATTAATTTAAAACATGGGAACAGTCTAAAATCTAAATGCTGTTTTTACCCCACAGCCCTTAAGGGTTGTCGAGGTATTGTTTTCACCCATGGTGTCCGGATGAGCGGGCGACGGGCGGTGGGAAGAAGTTTGTCTGGCCTGTATCTGGGAAACCGTAAGGTGTAGGAAGTTGATACTTGGTAGGGACATTGGTTAGGAGGTGTAGGTGTGCAATGTCATGGTGTGACCTTGATTTGACCTTTCTGTAGTGACCTTGACCTATAAAATCTTGTCCGGGCTATATCTCGGAAACCGTGCAGTGTAGGAAGTTGATACTTGGTAGGGACATTGATTGGGGGGGTGTAGGTGTGCAACTTTATGGTGTAACCTTGATTTGACCTTTGACCTTTCCGTAGTGACCTTGACCTATAAAAACTTGTCCAGGTTATATCTCGGAAACCGTATGGTGTGGGAAGTTGGTACTTGGTAGGGACATTGGTTAGGAATTGTAGGTGTCCAACGTCATGGCGTGACTTTGATTTGACCTTTGACCTTGCTGTAGTGAAGTTAACCTATAAAATCTTGTCCGGGCGTATATCTTGGAAACCGTAAGGTGTAGGAAGTTGATACTTGGTAGGGATATTGGCTAGGGTGTTTAGATGTAAAACGTCATGGTGTGACTTTCATTTGACCTTTGACCTTGCCAGAGTGACCTTGACCTATAATGTCTTGTCTGGGCTATATTTCAGAAACCATAAGGTGTAGGAAGTTGATATTTGGTAGGGACATTGGTCGGGGGTTATATGTGTGCAACGTAATGGTGTGACCTGGATTTGACCTTTGATCTTGCATATCTGATACTATTTTATCTCTCTATGGGGATATCTGATACTACTTTATCTCTCTTATATCTCTCTTATATATTTTTACTTGTTGCACCTTTGGGTGTGTTTTGATATAGATTAAGCCCTATTAAAGTCATATTAGAATTCATTAAGGGTTTTACCTTTGCAACTTCCCATTGTAACAAATGGTATTGCATCAAGTAAGCCACAGGTTTTGCCCCTACTCCACATTTTGCATGTATTGCCGCATCTGTATGTATGGGTAATATTCAAAACATTCAAACCATAATTCGACCATACAAATGAATATCAAAATGGGAGAAGTCTTAAAGCTTCATAATTTTTAGTTTACTGAAATGTCCTGTTTTGATACTTAATCTTTACATGCAGTTTCTTTCTCTTAGATGTTATTTTCTCTACTTAAACATTATTTGGACACTGACACTGCTCTGAAAGTATCCCAATCTGTGTACTGTTTCACTACTTCTATATCTCATGGTGTTGAAAACAGTTTCCCCAGGCTGTGGGGTACGGGCATCTCTGATGCTATTTTCTTTGATACTTTATACTACTAGTTCTAACACTATGATTCAGCATTTTTAGGTTATAAAAAGAAATTACTGTAAATAAATGTCTATTGTCAAAGAAACTTGTTCGTCAAAGTTTAATGATTTATTGATACTTGCTACATGAATTGAATTTATGACAAAGATTTAGTGACAGGTAGTTTTGACAGGGTTGTTTGGTTAGTTGTGGGTGGGTTCAGCAATGGATCAATAACTCATTTTTTCTGTATTCATAGTTGCTGAGGAAATTGAATAGACAATTTATGATGCTGCATTTTTATTGTAACTTATAAGATCTTTTAAGTGTCTTTGTAATGCTATTAAAATTCTGGTTAAGGTGAAATGTACATGTTAAAAACCATCCAGACTAATTATCATCTTTACTGTACTTTAACACTTTCAAATTCTGGGCCATTGTTGAACTGTTTGTTTCATTAACTTTTCAAAAAATATGTTTTGTCTGGTGTTGTGTCAAGATATAATAGGAGGCATCCATCAAACACTGAAAAAGTATGGTAGGACTGGGGGGGGGGGGGGGGGGAGGGATTTTTTTATGATTTCAGTGTTCAAAACAGATTTACACATCAGTGAGCTCAGCTCACATGTTTTTATTTCTTTTATATAACTGCATATAAGTTTTGATTGCAGACACTCACAAATAACAATTATTTGTGACAGTTTTAACACATGTCTGAGTACAACAGTATAAAGTATATCACAGGTTAAAGTAATTGCAACATGTTGCATTATCTTAAGTTTTACTACAGTTTCTTGAAATCCTTGAAATGAATCAATAGTTGAATTAAAATTATATAAGTTATCCAAGTGTTGTAAAATCTTTCATAGCTTTAATAAACTCCAAAATATCTGGTCTCGTGCAATTTTAATTTTTTCAGAACAGTTAAATAAAAAGATTTTGCGACATGCTCATCAAAGGGTTTGCTGTGAAAGAGATTTTGAATTCAAATTCAGCATTTTAATTACAAATATTTTCCTCCCAATGATTGTGTGATAAATTCAATTATCTTGTTTTTAGTAACTTTTTACAGACTTTTATATATCTCTTTATATTTATACCTTTGATATACAAGAATATAGTACTATAAGTCTGCCCTTGAAGTTTGTGTGAAAGTCAAGATTCTGAAAAACCTAGTGATGACATTATCAAAATGTGAATGAACGTTGGCAAGATTCCATCCTAGTTCATCAGCACTCTCTCGATTTTAAGGGAGCTTTCTCATTTGTTCATATGGATGGATACATTGTTAAATCAACTCTCCAAATAGGTCAGGAAAGAGGAGTTCATGCACATATTTTTTTTTTCATTTTAAGTTTTAACATCTCAATGAATATAAGAGCTCAGCATAGTTCAAATACTATAAATAGTGCCATTGTGTAGTTAAGCACAAAAATAATAGACCAGTGAAATTTGACCCTTGCAGAACCAAAAACCTGGTCCATTTGGGGTTACACAGTAATAGTTTTGTTTATGTCACGGCCAGTATATAAGCTCTGAAAGAGCATCCAGATTACATATTCAGTCATTCATGTCAGGTGTCCAAAACGGATAAAGGAAGTGTCAGGCCACAGTGCAAGAACAGAGAAATCAGACAGGGGTTATAACTCTTGCTCATTGGCAGGTGTGGCAAAGCAATAATGACGTTACTTCTGGGAGAATCTATTATTTTCTTCTTTTATCAATGTGAATATGACATGTTTTTCAGTTACTGGGAACTTAGTAATGTATTAGTTAGAAGTCAATACTTTTATGTTGCAATGTTTTTTGGCCTGGTTTTGTGCCATAGGTGGAGTTTCGTCCACTGTTCATACAATATAATTATTTTCCCATCACCAAGAGACAAAAGATATTGATGTCATCAAGTAAAAAATTAATAAATAATAAACACATACAATAGTGCCATAAATTGGCAATGGTAAATGCTGTCTGAGTGCATATGTACTTTTCAGTAATATATCATCAATCTTTTTATGCCAGAAAAAAATGTGACATATTGATTATATGTGATTTCTATGTACAGGTATCGAAAATGTACAAACAAATGTGCAAGTTCTACAAGTGGGTGAAAATTAATAGGATTGAAAGACGCAGCTTTTAAAAATAACTGAATGATATTTTGATGCATACATATGTTATGTATAGTTGAGATTTTGTACAAGTTGCAACTGATACAACAAGTCTGTACAAGTTGCAACTTGTATAACCAGTTTGTATAGCCTGTGCAAGTTGTAATTTGTACAGCATTTCACCATATACATGTATATACAAATATATCCTATTTTATGTATACAAATTAGTTTGTGTCACATATATAATTTATCCATCAAAAATTAACACTTAATTGCCAATAAGTCTTAATAATAACAATATGGCCTCAAGATTAAAGTTAAAGATAATTGGTATTTCAAAAACTCTTGTAAATGTAATCAATTGTCTTGTATGGCTTCCTACAGAATCAGATATATTATGTGATTTACCTCAGGGATCATTAGTAGTTATTAAGTGAAAGCTTGAAAAGACAGGCTATTGGATAACAGTAATTGATAGTATATACCTTTCATTAATAAAACCCTGACCAGTTACATATGGTGCATTTATTCATTGCTTTGTTGTGAAATAAATAAATTTAGTACAATTCTTGACAGAAAACATTAATAGAAATTATAAGGTTACTGCACACTTAAACATCTGTTTTAAAGTTCACACCAACATTAGCCTGAGGTTAGAAATAGGATTTAGTTAGGTAAGTGTGAGTCCAACTTTTATAATAGTAGAAATATACACATTATAATTGCAATGGAATTTCTATAAAATTACGAAAAAAGTCAACAGTATATTTTTTTCGTCTAAGAGGTATAATTGTATCCACAGAAGGCTATCTGGTGGATACTATGTTTTATGCATACAAGTACGCTGCCGCAATGTGTAGAGATTTTCCTGTTACCCCTCTAGAGCCTAAGGTATTATAGGTAGAGTTGTAAAATTTGCAGGATATGTTCATCAGTACAAAAACTTGCCTGGGACAATTTTGTTGGCGGGAAAAAGGTTGTCCGGGCTGTATCTGTATCAGAAACTGTAAGGTGTAGGAAGTTGATACTTGGTAGGAACATTGGTTAGAGGGTGCAGGTTTGCAATGTCATGGTGTGACCTTGATTTGACCTTTGACCTTGCCATAGTGACCTTGAATTTGAAAATGTTGTTTGAGCTATATCTCGGAAGCTATAAGGTGTAGGAAGTTGATACTTGGTAGGGACATTGTTTACGGTTGTAGGTGTGCAACATCATGGAGTGACCTTGATTTGACCTTTGACCTTCTTGTAGTGACTTTATACTATAAAATCTTGTCCGGGCTATATCTCTGAAACTGTAAGGTGTGGGAAATTGATACTTGGTAGGGACATTGGTTAGGGGGTGTAGGTCTGCAGCATCATGGAGTGACCTTGATTGGACATTTGACCTTGTCGTAGTAGCCTTAACCTATAAAATCTTGTCCGGGCTATATAGGTGTGTAACGTCACAGTGTGACTTGATTTGACCTTTGACATCGCCATAGTGACCTTGAATTTGAAAATCTTGTTTGGGCTATATCTCGGAAGCTGTAAGGTGTAAGAAGTTTATACTTGGTAGGGACATTGGTTAGGGGGTGTAGGTGTGCAACATCATGGTGTGACCTTGACTTGACCTTTCACCTTGCTGTAGTGACCTTGACCTTTAAAATCTTGTTCATGGTATATCTCAGGAATCATAAAGTGTTCCAGCTTATTAATGATAATGAAGAAATGTAAAGTCACCCAATTCTTTGAGGTTTCCTGACAATATTTTATGAATACAAATGCTGCTTGAATATATAGAATAGGATTAATATTTCTGTTAGTGTGCACCATTTTCAGACTCATGTAAAACTTTACAAATGTATAGCATGAGGCAGTTTTATGTCTTCATATTTCTGCAAATCATTGGATGTGTCATATACATATGCAAGGTACACTTACTTTTTGCATATTAAACTTTGTTGTATCTGAAATTCTCTATAATGGTTAATAATATGAGGTTCATGCCAAGTTGCCAACTCAAGAGATGTGACCGATTTCATATCTGTCACATGGATCGTTTGTTGTTGAAATATTTTGTCACCTACTTTGTGATGTTCTGTCTTATGGTGAACTTTCAGAGCTGTAACTCCATAGCGAACTGAGTAATAGCTACTTTGACATTTTGCCAATGAGTAATCACTTGTAAATTCAATAGCATTGAATTTCAGTTTCTTTGTGAAATATGTTGTTCACCTACATTTTCATGACCTGTGTCATGGCAAATTTTCAGAGCTATAATACCTGTAAAAATTCTGGGCGAAATCTTGAATTTTTCCAAATTTTATCTCAAAAAATGATGTAACGATTTCAGGCAAATTTTGGACTCGGTATTATACACCCTGGATATATTGTGTCTGAAAAATGTTTTATTTTCTGAATTCTGGCCACCATCTTGGATTTTGCCGAAAATGGAAAGTGTCGATTATCTCGAAAACCATTAGAGATACGGTGATATCAAGCAAATTTTGGACCCTTGGATGCTATATATAGACTCTGGATATAATACCTCTGAAAAATGTTTTATTTTCCAAATTCCAGCCACTATATTGAATTTTGCTTAGAATGGAAAATGTCGATTATCTCAAACTGTTAGAGATAGAGCGATTTCGTGCAAATTTTGGACCCTATGGCTACTATATACCTTAGATATAATGCCTCGGAAAAATTTCTAATTTTTCGAATTCTGCCGGCCATCTTAAATTTTAACAGAAATCAAAAATGTTGATTATCTTGAAAATACATATAATGCCTCTGAAAAATTGCTAATTTTCCAAATTCCGAAATCTTGAATTTTAGCGGAAATAAAAAATGTCAATTATCTTGAAAACTGTGAGAGATAGAGCAATTTCAAGCACATTTTGGAACCTGTGGCTACTAGATGCCTTGGATATAATGCCTCTGAAACATTTCTAATTTTCAGAATCTGGCCACCATCTTGAATTTTAGTGGAAATCAAAAATGTTGATTATCTTGAAAACTGTTAGAGATAGACCGATTTTGAGTCGCCTTTGGATATAATGAATATAGAAAATTTTTAAGTTTCCAAATTCCAGCCATCATCTTGAAATTTGCAAGAAGTGGAAAGTGTCAAAACCATTACAGGTAGAGCGATTTTGAGCAAATTTTGGACCCTAGTGGACTATTAGTTGTACTAAAGACCTTGTATATGATGTGTCTGAAAAATATTTTAATTTGCAAATTCCAGCTCCCATCTTGAATTTTGCTGGAAATTGAATAAGTTGATTACCTCAAAAATTATTAGAGATAGAGCAATTTGAATCAAATTTTGGATCCTTTGGGGACTACAGACCCTGTATATAATGCCTAAAAAAATTTATTTTCTGAATTCCAGCTGCCATCTTGAATTTTGCGGGAAATGGAAAATGTCAATTATCTCGAAAACTGTACAGATAGAGCAATTTTGAGCAGATTTTGGACCCTTTGGGTACTATAGACCCTGAATCTAATGTCTCTCAAAAATTTTTTATTTCTGAATTCTAGTCGCCATCTTGAATTTTGGCAGAAAGTAGAAATGTAGTTTATCTTGAAAACCATAAGAGATAGAGCAATTTTAGACAAAGTTTAAACCCACTGGGTACTATGGACTAGTCCTATAAGGTCTGTCAAAAATTTAAGACTTTCTGAGTTTTTGCTGCCATCTTGAATTTTGGTGGAAATTGAATATTGTTTATCTCAAAAAGTGTAAGAGATAGAGTAAGAGATGGATTTTGGGCAAATTTCGGATCTTCTGGGTACTGAAGACTATTCCCTGATGGCCTCTGAAAAATTAAGAATTTTCCAAATTTCAACCGCAATCATAA
Source organism: Sabellastarte sp. h YS-2021 (assembly GCA_964017235.1). NCBI lineage: Eukaryota > Metazoa > Annelida > Polychaeta > Sabellida > Sabellidae > Sabellastarte > Sabellastarte sp. h YS-2021. The sequence goes on along the minus strand of OZ024928.1, from coordinate 153,376,558 downwards.
AGTTTGTTGGAAGTATAAAATCTTTATCTTGGAAAAAGTAAGAGATGGGTGATGTCGGAGAAATTTTGGACCCCCTGGATACTTAAAGTCTACTCCTTTAATGACTTCTGAAAAATAGATAAAAATAAATCTTGTATCTGGCCACAAATGCCTCCTTGGTGGAGTTGATATTCTGTTTCATGACATATTTCAGAGCTATGGCTTCAAATTTTTTTATCATTTAGTATTTAATCCCCAGGCTGAGATCATGCCACTGTGGTGTTATTGTTAATTCTTAATCTTGAAAAATAGCGTTTATTTTCAAAAGCGTATTAGTTGTCCTTTTCAGGTGGATACGTCTTGCATCTGGTCGATGTATCCTTGGTTTAGTTTATATTGAAATGTCACTTATGAAGATAGGACATTTTGATTTCATGAATTTGGAAGTGTAAATTCTTTCAAATACATTACTGTACTGACAAATATGGTGGTTATACAAGTTGAAACTTCTACAGATCCAAAATTTGTTGCAACTGGTACAAGCTGTTTGTATAAGTTGCAGCTTGTACAGATTTCTTGTACAAGTTGAAACTTGTATAAAATCTCAACTTGCATATTACATCATACACCTCTGTACTTCACTGTTTTTACCCAACATCCCTTAAGGGCTGTTGGGGTATTGTTTTCACCCATGGTGTCTGGATGAAAAAGTTTGTCCGGGCTGTATCTCAGAAACTATAAGGTGTAGGAAGTTGATACTTGGTAGGGACATTGGTTAGGGGGATGTAGGTGTGCATTATCATAGAGTGACCTTGATTTGGTATTTGACCTTGACATAGTGACCTTGAGTTTGAAAATTTTGTCCAGGCTATATCTCGGAAACCTAAAGTGTAGGAAGTTGATACTTGGTAGGGACATTGGTTAGGGGGTGTAGATGTGCAACGTCATGGTGTGACCTTGATTTGACGTTTGACCTTGCCATAGTTACCTTGAGTTTGAAAATCTTATCTATTATTTTGACTGTGTTGTGACACTCATACATTGCTTCAGATAGAGTCTGTCATACAATGTAATACTTGCCATTGAAGAACATCCCTTGAATATGGGAGAGTCTAATAAGTTTTCTGACATTTGTTGGTATATTACTATACTTGTTACCATTTATTAAAATAGCAGCATAATTTTACTGAATTTTGCTCTTTTCTATTTTGTTTGTTTGTTTGCTCCAGCAGAGACTTCCACATGCCACAGAAAATGACACTTTCTTTATTTTGTCCTGTAACTGAATTCTGCTCTACATTTTCTCTTTGTGCTTGTAGGCCTGAAATACTATGTCGAAGAGAAGAAAGAAATGAAATTAAAACCTAAGAATTATGCACAGAACTTTGCTTGGAACAGGAGAACCCGGGTGTCAACTAAATAATCTTCAAACACTTTTGAAGCCTTTTGTAATAATTAGGGAAAATGTTAAATACACTAGTAGTTAAAGCCTGTGGACGCTAAATGAATATATGAGCATTTTCAGAAATAAGGCCACACTTGTAACTTTATCAAATGTTGTTTTCGTAGTAGAGTTGTTACATAACTTTGTTGAGAAAGAACCATTACCCTCATTCCCTGAAGTACATTGTGCATCATTGAAAGCTCTTCTTATCTAGAATCCTGAGTGAAAACTTTGTCACTGAAATAGACTGTGATATATTTTCATCAGTTACTCACACACAAAAAAAATGCAATTAAGAGTCTATGGATTCATCAAGTTGTAGAAGTTCCACCTGAAATGTAAGAGTTATTCATTTTCAGCTATTTATAAAAACATGGACAGCAGCTGATTATACTTGTTAATTTATTATCCACAAAAATAAAACAAATGTCAAGCAATCTTTGTTTTACTTAATATTTTGGGTAGTTTCCAAACTCAACAACTCCAAAGTCTGTTCTTTGACATGCATGACATGCAATTGCATCAGAGACACGATTAGTCACCAAAATTTATGTAAGTCTGGCAACAAAAACAAATTCCACATCAGACATATCCCATACCTGGCCTATAACTCAGTCACCCATCCAACTACTAATGTAGCCCATGGCTGCTTAACATCAGTGATCAGACAGGAACTCATCACGCTATGCCACAGTTCATGAAAGTCCTGTGCATTAAAAAAAATCAAACAAAAAAGTGATATCCAGAATCGCGAGCCTCGCTATAGCTCACACTTAAAAAGTTCACTGTAGATATTGCCTTGTGTTTTTAGCATTGTGTCAAAGTTTATGTTTCTGTCCCTTTCAAGTGCTTTGATCCTATTAGGACAGGCATCCTACATAAGTAAGTTAAGTAAGTAAGTGAGTAAGAAGCATTAAAAGTGCCAAAATTGATGTAAGCATCCTCTAAGGCACTGATGTCCAAAAAGGGATAGTCCAGATCCAAAAAGGAGGTCAGTATCCATATTGGCGTCCAGTAGGGGAGATATGCTATGATGGAGGATAGGCTAATCTGAAAAGATATCTTTTCAACTGTTTTCTGAATCCAGAGATACTTTGCACAGTTCTAATGGTTTGAGGTAGCTTGTTCAACTCGGTGGGAGCAGCTACTGCGAAAGTGCGCAACCCTGAGCGTTTATTCGGTTTAGATGAGGAAATCGATAGGCGTTTGCCCCGTGTGAAATCACTCCACTTAATTAAAGGAAACAGATATGGAGGTTGGCTAAAATTTGTGGCTTTAAAAGTAAGGAGGTTGTATTTGATCAGTATACGGTAATGAATGGGGAGCCAGTGTAGTTTGTGCAGGAAGGATGTGACCTGACTAAATTTATTATGTCCACCCCCCTGGGGGGTGGATATATTATTTTTGCTTTTTTCGCCGTCCGATGTCCGATGTCCGGCGTCCGGCGTCCGATGTCCGGCGTCACGCATGGTTTCCGCTCATTTAAAGGAAAAGTATTAGAGCTATTGTCACCAAATTTGGTATGCAGGCTTATTGGGTCAGTAGCTTGCTTGGGATTGCTTTTGGCTGTTGTACCTCTTTTGCTTACTGAGTAATACTTAAGTACAGCTATTTTCAGTACCCATTGGTTTCCGTGCATTTAAGCCAAAATAATTAAAGATATTTTACTACAATTTTGAATACAAGATTGTTATGTCCATAGCTCGCTTGGTATTGCATTTGGGACTGATAGCTTTGTCAGTACATGAGTAATAGCCATTTAGGTACTTCATTGTGTATTTTCAGTACTACTTTTGAGTAATTTGCTAATATCTCAGAAACCGTGTGAGATAGAGCGATTTCGTCGAAATTTTCGACCCACAGGGTATTTAAGGAATGTAATATTTGCAATTTTCAAAAAATTTTCCCCTCCCCAAAAATGGCGGCCATTTTGAATTTTCGAATTTTTGCCAAAAATGGCAAAACACAAATTTGCTTCTATCTCCTTAACCGTGCGAGATAGAGCGATTTCGTCGAAATTTTCGACCCACAGGGTATCTAAGGAATGCAATCTTTGCAATTTTCATAAAAATTTTCCCCTCCCCAAAAATGGCGGCCATTTTGAATTTTCGAATTTTTGCCAAAAATGGCAAAACACCAATCTGCTTCTATCTCCTTAACCGTGCGAGATAGAGCGATTTCGTCAAAATTTTCGACCCACAGGGTATCTGAGCATTGTACTCTTGGTAATTTTAAAAAAATTTTCCCCTCCCCAAAAATGGCGGCCATTTTGAATTTTCGAATTTTTGCCAAAAATGGCAAAACACAAATTTGCTTCTATCTCCTTAACCGTGCCAGATAGAGCGATTTCGTCAAAATTTTCGACCCACAGGGTATCTGAGCATTGTGCTCTTGGTAATTTTTACAAAATTTTCCCCTCCCCAAAAATGGCGGCCATTTTGAATTTTCGAATTTTTGCCAAAAATGACAAAACACTAATTTGCTTCTATCTCCTTAACCGTGCGAGATAGAGCGATTTCGTCGAAATTTTCGACCCACAGGGTATCTGAGCATTGTGCTCTTGGTAATTTTCCAAAAATTTTCCCCTCCCCAAAAATGGCGGCCATTTTGAATTTTCGAATTTTTGCCAAAAATGGCAAAACACTAATTTGCTTCTATCTCCTTAACCGTGCGAGATAGAGCGATTTCGTCGAAATTTTCGACCCACAGGGTATCTAAGGAATGCAATCTTTGCAATTTTCCAAAAATTTTCCCCTCCCCAAAAATGGCGGCCATTTTGAATTTTCGAATTTTTGCCAAAAATGGCAAAACACAAATTTCCTTCTATCTCCTTAACCGTGCCAGATAGAGCGATTTCGTCAAAATTTTCGACCCACAGGGTATCTGAGCATTGTACTCTTGGTAATTTAAAAAAAATTTTCCCCTCCCCAAAAATGGCGGCCATTTTGAATTTTTGAATTTTTGCCAAAAATGGCAAAACACAAATTTGCTTCTATCTCCTTAACCGTGCCAGATAGAGCGATTTCGTCAAAATTTTCGACCCACAGGGTATCTAAGGAATGCAATCTTTGCAATTTTCCAAAAATTTTCCCCTCCCCAAAAATGGCGGCCATTTTGAATTTTCGAATTTTTGCCAAAAATGGCAAAACACAAATTTCCTCCTATCTCCTTAACCGTGCCAGATAGAGCGATTTCGTCAAAATTTTCGACCCACAGGGTATCTGAGCATTGTACTCTTTGCAATTTTCCAAAAATTTTCCCCTCCCCAAAAATGGCGGCCATTTTGAATTTTCGAATTTTTGCCAAAAATGGCAAAACACTAATTTGCTTCTATCTCCTTAACCGTGCGAGATAGAGCGATTTCGTCGAAATTTTCGACCCACAGGGTAACTAAGGAATGCAATCTTTGCAATTTTCCAAAAATTTTCCCCTCCCCAAAAAATGGCGGCCATTTTGAATTTTCGAATTTTTGCCAAAAATGGCAAAACACAAATTTCCTTCTATCTCCTTAACCGTGCGAGATAGAGCGATTTCGTCAAAATTTTCGACCCACAGGGTATCTGAGCATTGTACTCTTGGCAATTTTTTAAAAAATTTCCCCTCCCCAAATATGGCGGCCATTTTGAATTTTCGAATTTTTGCCAAAAATGGCAAAACACTAATTTGCTTCTATCTCCTTAACCGTGCGAGATAGAGTGATTTCGTCGAAATTTTCGACCCACAGGGTATCTAAGGAATGCAATCTTTGCAATTTTCCAAAAATTTTCCCCTCCCCAAAAATGGCGGCCATTTTGAATTTTCGAATTTTTGCCAAAAATGGCAAAACACAAATTTGCTTCTATCTCCTTAACCGTGCGAGATAGAGCGATTTCGTCGAAATTTTCGACCCACAGGGTATCTAAAGAATGCAATCTTTGCAATTTTCAAAAAATTTTCCCCTCCCCAAAAATGGCGGCCATTTTGAATTTTCGAATTTTTGCCAAAAATGGCAAAACACCAATCTGCTTCTATCTCCTTAACCGTGCGAGATAGAGCGATTTCGTCAAAATTTTCGACCCACAGGGCATCTGAGCATTGTACTCTTGGTAATTTTTAAAAAATTTTCCCCTCCCCAAAAATGGCGGCCATTTTGAATTTTCGAATTTTTGCCAAAAATGGCAAAACACAAATTTCCTCCTATCTCCTTAACCGTGCCAGATAGAGCGATTTCGTCAAAATTTTCGACCCACAGGGTATCTGAGCATTGTGCTCTTGGTAATTTTTACAAAATTTTCCCCTCCCCAAAAATGGCGGCCATTTTGAATTTTCGAATTTTTGCCAAAAATGACAAAACACTAATTTGCTTCTATCTCCTTAACCGTGCGAGATAGAGCGATTTCGTCGAAATTTTCGACCCACAGGGTATCTGAGCATTGTGCTCTTGGTAATTTTCCAAAAATTTTCCCCTCCCCAAAAATGGCGGCCATTTTGAATTTTCGAATTTTTGCCAAAAATGGCAAAACACTAATTTGCTTCTATCTCCTTAACCGTGCGAGATAGAGCGATTTCGTCGAAATTTTCGACCCACAGGGTATCTAAGGAATGCAATCTTTGCAATTTTCCAAAAATTTTCCCCTCCCCAAAAATGGCGGCCATTTTGAATTTTCGAATTTTTGCCAAAAATGGCAAAACACAAATTTGCTTCTATCTCCTTAACCGTGCCAGATAGAGCGATTTCGTCAAAATTTTCGACTCACAGGGTATCTGAGCATTGTACTCTTGGTAATTTAAAAAAAATTTTCCCCTCCCCAAAAATGGCGGCCATTTTGAATTTTCGAATTTTTGCCAAAAATGGCAAAACACAAATTTCCTCCTATCTCCTTAACCGTGCCAGATAGAGCGATTTCGTCAAAATTTTCGACCCACAGGGTATCTGAGCATTGTACTCTTGGTAATTTTTAAAAAATTTTCCCCTCCCCAAAAATGGCGGCCATTTGAATTTTCGAATTGTTGCCAAAAATGGCAAAACACTAATTTGCTTCTATCTCCTTAACCGTGCGAGATAGAGTGATTTCGTCGAAATTTTCGACCCACAGGGTATCTAAGGAATGCAATCTTTGCAATTTTCAAAAAATTTTCCCCTCCCCAAAAATGGCGGCCATTTTGAATTTTCGAATTTTTGCCAAAAATGGTAAAACACAAATTTGCTTCTATCTCCTTAACCGTGCGAGATAGAGCGATTTCGTCGAAATTTTCGACCCACAGGGTATCTAAGGAATGCAATCTTTGCAATTTTCCAACAAATTTTCCCCTCCCCAAAAATGGCGGCCATTTTGAATTTTCGAATTTTTGCCAAAAATGGCAAAACACAAATTTGCTTCTATCTCCTTAACCGTGCGAGATAGATCGATTTCATCAAAATTTTCGACCCACAGGTATTTCAGCATTGTATTCTTGGCAATTTAAAAAAAAATTTCCCGTCCCCTAAAATGGCGGCCATTTTGAATTTTCAAATTTTTGTCAAAAATGGCAAAACACAAATTTGCTTCTATCTCCTTAACCATGCGAGATAGAGCGATTTCGTCGAAATTTTCAACCCACAGGGTATCTAAGGAATGTAATCTTTGCAATTTTCAAAAAATTTTCCCCTCCCCAAAAATGGCAGCCATTTTGAATTTTCGAATTTTTGCCCAAAATGGAAAAACACAAACTGGCCTTAACCGTGCAAAATAGAGTTATTTCGTTGAAATTTTCGACCCATAGGGTATCTAAAAAATGTACTCTTGGCAATTTTCAAAAAAATTTCCTTTTCCCAAAAATGGCGGCCATTTTGAATTTTCAAATTTTTGCCAAAAATAGAAAAACAGGAATTTGCTTCTATCTTCTTAACCGTGCCAGATAGAGTGATTTCGTCAAAATTTTCAACCCAACCAATGCAAAAAGGCATGAAGCTGAAATAATTTACATCTACACTAACAAATATTTAAGCATCATTGATATATTTTACAAATGAAACAGGGTCTTGTAAGACTACTGTACAATTTGGGCAAAAGGTTCATGGGTGGACATTACACATGATAATGTGTGTTCTTCTATGCTATCCTGTTTCTATTCGCATCTACTATCAACAGGGCGGCCGATTTCTAGTTTAGTTTGTACACAGTACGACATAAGGCATTTTGAACTCTTTGTAGTCTGACAGTATATGCCATTTTGTGTGATAAAGCAGCGAATTACAGTAATCCAGGCGACTGCTTACCAAGGCATTTGCCACCTTCACAGCTGTTTCGTGATTAAGATACCTGCGGACCCTTCACAATTCCCGGAGATGATAGTTACATGTGCAATATAGGTTAGCCACGTGTCTTTGCATTGAATTGTCAGCATCTGGGATGACACCAAGGTTTTTGACAGATTCAGCTGGTTCCATGATATTGCCAAGAAAACTTACTGGGAAAGATGACTTCATGGAGCTTCTGATTTTATCATCAAAAATCATTATGAATTCAGTCTTGTTAGGATTTGATTAAGCGTCCCGCAAGGGACGTTTGTGTATGGGAGACCTTCAGGCTCCGGCGGCTCCGCATTTTGTTTTCCTTATAACTCTGTAACCGTTAGGCGGATTCTTTTCAAATTTGGCAGGTTTAGGCAGTAGCCTTGGGTATTTTTTTTGAATATGCTGCAGTGACATTTCAACCAATCAGAGAGGTCACATGACCAAAAATGTCTTTTTTCGATGGGGAAGCTTGTCCGGATGATAACTTGAAAGGAATTTTATCAATTCACCTGAAACTTGGCAAATACATTCATTCTATTAAAATCTGGAAATCATTAGATTTTGGCATTGATTGGTTAAGAATTGGCCGAGTAATTAATGATTAATTAATCATTATGAATTTTTCAAATAAGGAAAACAGAAAAATGCTTATATCTCGAAAACCGTGCTAGATAGAGCGATTTCGACGAAATTTTTTACCCACAGGGTGTCTCTGCAGAGTAGTTATCCCAATTTTCAAAAAAAATTTGTCTTGCCAAAAATGGCGGCCATTTTGAATTTTCGAATTTTTCGCAAAAATTGCAAAACATAAAAATGCTTATATCTCGAAAACCCTGCTAGATAGAGCGATTTTGACGAAATTTTTGACCTACAGGGTATCTCTGCAGAGTAGCCATGCCAATTTTCAAAAAAATTTTGTCTCGCAAAAAATGGCTTCCATTTTGAATTTTCGAATTTTTCGCAAAAATTGCAAAACACAAAAATGCTAATATCTCGAAAACTGTGCTACATAGAGCGATTTCGACAAAATTTTTTATCTTCAGGGTATCTCTGCAGAGCAGCTATCCCAAAGAGCTTTCACTCGGTGAAGTTTCAGACCAGTAGCTAATTATTCACCTCAAAATGAGTAAATACTAATTATCTCTAAAACTATTGGGGATACCCAATTTTTATCAAATAACTCATTCATGTACTTTTGGGAGAGCTTTCACATGGTGAAGTTTCAGACCCGTAGATAATTACTCACCTACTCAAAATGAGTAAATGCGAATTATCTCTTAAAAGTATTGCCGATAGCCAATTTTTCTCAAATAACTCATTCATCTACTTTTGGAAGAGCTTTCACATGGTGAAGTTTCAGACCCATAGCTAATTACTCACCTACTCAAAATGAGTAAATGCGAATTACCTCTAAAAGTATTGCAGATAGCCAATTTTTCTCAAATAACTCATTCACCTACTTTTGGGAGAGCTTTCACTTGGTGAAGTTTCAGACCCGTAGCTAATTACTCACCTACTCAAAATGAGTAAATGCTAATTATCTCAAAAACTATTGCGGATACCCAATTTTTATCAAATAACTCATTCATGTACTTGTGGGAGAGCTTTCACATGGTGAAGTTTCAGACCCATAGATAATTACTCACCTACTTAAAATGAGTAAATGCGAATTATCTGTAAAAGTATTGCGGATACCCAATTTTTATCAAATACTCATTCATCTACTTGTGCGAGAGCTTTCACATTGTGAAGTTTCAGACCCATAGCTAATTACTCACCTACTCAAAATGAGTAAATGTATAATTATCTATAAAAGTATTGCGGATAGCCAATTTTTATCAAATACTCATTCATCTACTTGTGGGAGAGCTTTCACATTGTGAAGTTTCAGACCCATAGCTAATTACTCACCTACTCAAAATGAGTAAATGCGAATTATCTCTAAAAGTATTGCAGATAGCCAATTTTTCTCAAATAACTCATTCACCTACTTTTGGGAGAGCTTTCACTTGGTAAAGTTTCAGACCCATAGCTAATTATTCACCTACTCAAAATGAGTAAATGCGAATTATCTCTAAAAGTATTGGGGATACCCAATTTTTATCAAATAACTCATTCATCTACTTTTGGGAGAACTTTCACTTGGTGAAGTTCCAGACCCATAGCTAATTACTCACCTACTCAAAATGAGTAAATGCGAATTATCTCTTAAAAGTATTGCCGATAGCCAATTTTTCTCAAATAACTCATTCATCTACTTTTGGAAGAGCTTTCACATGGTGAAGTTTCAGACCCATAGCTAATTACTCACCTACTCAAAATGAGTAAACGCGAATTACCTCTAAAAGTATTGCAGATAGCCAATTTTTCTCAAATAACTCATTCACCTACTTTTGGGAGAGCTTTCACTTGGTGAAGTTTCAGACCCGTAGCTAATTACTCACCTACTCAAAATGAGTAAATGCTAATTATCTCAAAAACTATTGCGGATACCCAATTTTTATCAAATAACTCATTCATGTACTTGTGGGAGAGCTTTCACATGGTGAAGTTTCAGACCCATATAATTACTCAACTACTTAAAATGAGTAAATGCGAATTATCTCTTAAAAGTATTGCAGATAGCCAATTTTTCTCAAATAACTCATTTATCTACTTGTGGGAGAGCTTCCACATGGTGAAGTTTCAGACCCATAGCTAATTACTCACCTACTCAAAATGAGTAAATGCTAATTATCTGTAAAAGTATTGCGGATACCCAATTTTTATCAAATACTCATTCATCTACTTGTGGGAGAGCTTTCACATTGTGAAGTTTCAGACCCATAGCTAATTACTCACCTACTCAAAATGAGTAAATGCGAATTATCTCTAAAAGTATTGCAGATAGCCAATTTTTCTCAAATAACTCATTCACCTACTTTTGGGAGAGCTTTCACTTGGTGAAGTTTCAGACCCATAGCTAATTATTCACCTACTCAAAATGAGTAAATGTGAATTATCTCTAAAAGTATTGCGGATACCCAATTTTTATCAAATAACTCATTCGTCTACTTTTGGGAGAACTTTCACTTGGTGAAGTTCCAGACCCGTAACTAATTACTCACCTACTCAAAAGGAGTAAATGTGAATTATCTCTTAATAGTATTGCATATAGCCAATTTTTCTCAAATAACTCATTCACCTACTTTTGGAAGACCTTTCACACACGAAAATGAACAATTGTGAATATCTCGGAAAAGCTATTTCTTCTCCTTTAATGCTCGGCGGGAGATACACACCGCGGCAGTGATCTTGTCAAAAATTTTTGTCTCCTGAAAAATGGTGGCCATTTTGAATTTTCAAAGTTTTTGCAAAACACAAAAATGCTTATATCTCGAAAACCATGCTAGATGGAGTGAACTCAACAAAATTTTTGACCTGCTGGGTATCTCTGCAGAGTAGCCATGCCAATTTTCAAAATATTTTTGTCTCGCCAAATATAGCGGACATTTTGAATTTTCGAATTTTTTGCAAAACACAAAAATGCTTACATCTTGAAAACCGTGCTAGATAGAGCAGACTGCGCTGACTTTGGTTGCCACAACAGTATAAGGCTAGAAACGAAGCATTTTCTTAATACTTTAGCACTCACCTTTATATCCTTTTCGGGACGCTTTGTTTTTGCATAGCAAAAACATTATCTTGTTTTTGCGAGCGATCCTCTAGTTTAAGTTTGTATGTATATATGGGATGCATGCATTGAAAGTGGACACATCTCCCCTGGCGAATGTTGCCACAGTGACAGGGGTGACAATTGATGCCAGATTGTCATACACAATAAGTTTAATAATATTTTACATAAACATTTCAAATTTGGCATGAGGGCATATATTAGTTAAGGCCTTGGAGCCTATTGTTTTGTGGCCTCAGCCTTCCACTATAAGACCGTTGGCGGCCTTCTAAATATCAATTTTATTGTGTCAATACATCTTACTTAATGGACAATTATCTACATTGCCGGCACCAAGCAGCCTTGCCAAACATCAGAAAAAGATGTCCTGTGTCCCCACCGGCAAGACTGGCTTGGTTGCCACCATCCACTAGGTGATGTGAAGTATTTTCTTCCTGGCTAGAGAATGCGACGTCACAGCATCTTTTTCATTTGGCGCATGTGCGGTCAAGACATGTTTTGAAAAACTCTTTTAAGATTCAAGGAAAATTTCTGTAATTATTTGTGTTAAAACTCTTTATTCCTATGAAAGTGTCACTGATATATCATGGCATCACCAGGACAAAACCATGGTGCATTGGATGGCCACATTTGACCAACGTAGGTGTGCATGTTGTAGGGACACAGGACAGGTCTCAGACCCTAGTGTCTTCAAGCAGGATGCCAGTTGTTATGATGTGTTAACTAAAGCCCCCTTATCATCTTGGCGGTAGTAACAGGCGGTGATTTGTGGTAGAATTGCCACGGTTTTTCTTCTAAAATTGGGTGAAAAATGTAGTAAACGATGGTGTTTCCGTTTTGATGACGCCTATTGCCTTGTAAAGCCGAGTATAACCGCTTCCAACCCCCTTCAGTAGAGTCATTCATTTCCAGTAGGTCCGTGTCAAGGTCTGCTGTTTCCCTTCTTTGTGTATGCTAAATGTTTTCAAGTTGGAAATTCGCGGTAAAAGACGACCTTAATCTCGGAAAACATACAACAAAGGTCGGCTTTACCTCGGTTTGAGGCGGTCAGAAGCGATTTTCAATAACTAGACGGAAGTTTTGAACATAACCAAAATTTCCGTGGCAAGGACAAATGCAAGGAAGGTAACTAAAGGTAGAAGGCGGAAGTATAAGATTTAAAGAAGATGTTAGGAAGGTTGCAGACGGCTTTATAACCGCTCATTTGCCCTCAGTCATTTCCTCACCAGGCCACCTAGTTAAAGATAGTCCAAGACAACAAAGCCAAGGGAACATCATCGGTAAAAGCTCAGGAGGCTACAGATGAACTGTCCTATTTCATGAACTTTAACCAGAGCATCACCTTTGCTATGGCCAGGAGGCTGCAGGACTTGTCAGACTTTGTGTTTGTGACTATAGCCACCCTCATCCGACATGACAGTTATCTAGCTCATCTCAAGTCTGGTATTAAACCCCACACTGTGACTGCTCTGAGGAATCCACTCTTACATTCGGCTTCACTCTTACCAGACAGCATTATACCGAAGGCTGAAGACAAATTCTCCCAATATGAGGACAAACACTACTCAGCCTCATTTCATATGAAGCTGGCTTGCTACCATACCTATGCACAGTCATCTAAAACTACACAGGACATCGGCCGGAATTCTGGACCACCAGCCTGGATCTCGTGGCCAGAACAGAAGGGGTCGTGGCAAGGCCTCCAACTATTCATGCGACCGGACAAGGCTCACAGTCTTCTTATAAATGACAATTACTGTATAGCCCAAAGGGGTGTTGTGAAGCCAGAAGGACAGAAACATTTGTACCTTATGCCAGACTTGTAAACAGTGTTGTAAATGTACAAAATGTTGAGATTTTAAATGTAAATTGTCCTTATATACCTTTTCTTGCTGGGCAGTCATAAAAGAAAGGTTTAAGACCCATTGTAAAAGCAATAAAGGTGTGTGCTCTCTCAAAACCTACCTATAGGGGCCAGATTGCACCAGTTTTGTGAAACATGGGCTGGCCCCTAGGTTGTTAGAATCCTGAAAGAAGGCTACACCCTTCCCTTCTGGAACAGGCCAACTCTGACAAGGTCTCCAGTAATCAAAAGCGGCTATATACATCCACTCAGGAGTAGCAACCTGATGGGGGCATTACATGCACTTATGCAGAAACAAGCAATAGAAAAGGTCATATCAAGTATTTCTGGTTTTCTTCAACTGACTTTTCTTGGTTCCAAAACCCAACATCAATTGGAGACTTATCCTAGGTCTGAGCTCACTGAACAAATTTTGAAATCATAAAAATTCAAAATGGGTACACCAGAAGGCATAAGGACTTCCTTTCAAACAGGCAAATGGGTAATGTTCATAGATTTCAAGGACGCTTACTTCCATATCCCAATAAACCCACAGTCCAGGAAATACCTATGTTTTGACATCCAACGTCAATCCTACCAGTTCAAAGCTCTACTGTTTGGTCTATCCACTGGAATTCACAACAGTAATCAAGGAAGTCAAACTGATGGTTCAAACAAGGGTATAAGAATCCTTCAGTACCTAGACAATTGATTTGTCAGAGCAACAACCAACCAAACCTGTGTTCATCATGCTTAGACTCTAGTGGCTATGTGACGGGAGCTAGATTGGATAGTAAACATGAAAAAATAGCATCAGAGATGCCCCTAACAGCCCGGGGAAATATTTTTCAACACCATGAGATATAGAAGAAGTGAAACAGTACACAGATTGGGAGACTTTCAGAGCATTGTCATTTAGATAAAGGTCCAGATAATGTTTAAGTAGAGAAAATAACGTCTAAGAGAAAGAAAATGTGTAAAGGTAAAGTATAAATTCAGATAATTCAATAGCAATTAAGTAAAAGTACAATAGCAATTAAGTAAAAGTACATATAATAATCAGTTGTAGCAATCCATATATCTTTGTCATAAGAGAAATATGTTTCAAATATGGCAGGACAACACACTTTGGCAGAGACAAGGTTAAAGGTCACACCATGATGATGCACATCAAACCACCCAACTACTGCCCTACCAAGCATCCACTTCCTACAGCTTATGTTTTCTGAGATAAAGTCCGGACAAGATTTTAAAGATCAAGGTCAAAGGTCAAATCAAGGCCACATCATCACATTGCATACCTGCACCCCTAATTAATGTACCCATCAAGTATCAACTTCCTACACCTTACAGTTTCTGAGATATGACCCAGACAAGGTTTTAAAGGTCATTGTCACTATGGCAAGGTCAAAGGTCAAATAAGATCACACCATCACGTTGCACCGCTGCACCCCCAACGAAGGTCACTGCCAGGAATCAACTTCCTACACGTTACAGTTTCTGAAATATAGCCCGGACAAGATTTTCAAACTCAAAGGTCACTACAGTAAGGCCAAATCCAGATCAAAACATGACATTGCATGAGATACAGCTGGGACAAGACTTTCACTACAGCAAGGTAAGGTCAAATGAAGGTTACATCATGATATAACCAACCAATGGCCGTACCAAGGATTACCTCAGTTTGTGTCACCAGTTCCAGACTCCCTACCCTGGGCAGTTGATGCACTCAGTCTGCCTTGGAAGGACCTGTACCCCTATGCTTTCCCATCAATTGCCATTCTGGGTGAGGTGGTAGTGAAACTAAGGGACTACCCATACAGGAGAATCATCCTGATTGCTCTGGGATGGCCCAACATGCATAATGGGATCTGGCAGCTCTGTCGACCCAAATCTCGCTGTACCTGCCAAACCTACCCTATCTGTTGACTCAACCCTTTAATCAGATTCCAATCCGCCAACTCAATCAGAATCTGTCAAACCTAAATCTCATTGCCTGGCTTCTAGAGCCTCAGCTCGCAAGGAGCAAGGCTTCTCTGAGGCAATGGCAGCATGAATTGAGGCTCCTCAAAGAGGTTCAACCAGATCAGTCTATGAAGCGAAGGGGACCATTTTTACAAAATGGTGCTAAAGTAATCAGATGGACTTCAGGGCTCCACCTATCAAATCCATAGCCGACTTCCTCCTGTATCTTTTCCAAGATAGAAAGTTACAGCCAAGTACTTATTGATGGCTACCTATGGGTGGCAGAGACATCCCTTCTTGGAACCTTTCTCTGGTACTTCACCAGCTTACAAAGGCTCACTTTGAACCCCTTAAAGAGGACTCGTTGAAACACCTGACCGTTAAGACTGTGTTCCTCTTAGCTTTGGGTTCTGGCAAATGCTGGAGTGAGATCCATGCTTGGCTCAACAAAAACGTCACACACCAGACAGATTGGTCCAAGGTGTCTTCTCTTCAAAGAATCAGCTGGCCAAAGAGGGCCCAGAATGTGTGACTCCAGTGGTTATTCCTGTCATGGCCCCAACTCTGGACAAATCAGTCAAGACTGACTAATCTTTATCCCCAGTTACTACTATCTGGATAGAACCTCAGACCTTATTGGGGTGTTCCACTGGGGCTGTCTTGTTGTTAACTATGGATTTTTCAAGGGTATGGAGCAATGTTTGTCGGAGTGGATTGGCAAAATACCAAACATGTTTGATATTTCACCAACCCACCCTGACTCTGTATCCAGACCTTGGCTGCGCCCACTTGGAAATTGTCCTGTCATGGGTCTCTATGGCTTGTTGTACACACTTCCCGTCTTGTCCTATACTGTAACCATCTTGTCTGGAAGCACTTCCCGCCCTGTCGTGCTTACGCACCTGAACAACGCCTCCCAACAAGCCATAAACACAAGTCTTCAACCATAGAGTCCCACCCCGACTCTGTAGCTGGACCTTGGCTCTGCCTACCTGGAAACCGTCCTGTACACACTTCCCATCTTGTCCTATACAGTTACCATCTTGTCTGGAAGCACTTCTCAATCTGTCGTGGTCAAGTACCTGAACACCTCCTCCCAACAGGTCATACACACAAACCGATCATACTTGAAAGGAAACCTGTCTGTTGTAAACATTACCAACCTCACTTGGTCATTTGCCATCAAGACGGAAAGTCTCCAAGTCTTCGACCGAGGAGTTGGTAACATCTCAGCAGGACAAGCTGGGAACACATAACGACAAGCTGTAAACAGAAACTGACAAGGCAACACAGCTGGGAAGTGTGTAGGACAAGCCAGCCTCATTTTACCGACCTGCGGCTTGTGAGCTATGAAATCTATGATTGTATAAGGCAAGTCGGTTTGTGCAATACATCATTAGAATCTGGCATCTGACTGATTACATGTGGAAGCATTTAAGATGAGGCTTTTTTTTTACAAATTAACTTGGATTTAGTGTTGAGATACAAGTTGGGCTGACTACAAAAATGGGTCCTAAAAGGGCAAAAGAGTGAGGAAGATAGAAGTGTCCCCACAGACACACCTACAGATTTTGAGTTGGGGGATACAGCTGCTGTCATACAGAGAAGGACGGAGGAGAGGGAGCAGAAAGGGAGGGAGGAGGAGGCACAGAAACAGAGGGAGGAGAGGCAGAAGGTGAAAGCCATGAGGGAGGAAACTGCACCCTCAGTAGAAGAGGGAGTGGCCAGAAAGCGTGAAAGGACAGACGGAAATGACACAGAAATGGACACAGAGGGTCGAGAAGAGGCAGGCACATCTCAAACGCACTCCAGGCACAAGAAGGGGCATATGACAAACATCTACTTGACTGACTCAGGTAAGGAGGCTATTGTGGACTTTGTCAGTGACCACGAGGAGCTCTACGACAAGACCAGAGAACACTCTAATGCCCCTTTCACACTACAGGCGATCATCCTGCATTTAGAAGATTTTCTCGGTGGCGGAACTGCCCCCCAGGTTGCCACATTTCATCCGAGTTGTTCAATCTACACGCGGACAGCCACTGATTGGACATGGTTTTTTAACCATCAATAACAACAGAATGACAGTCACCGTGAAGCAACCTCAACTCACCTTCGGTAGCAGTCGCATTAAATACCAATACCTTGACTGACCTTATGTGACCGTATTACACCGAAAAACGACCGAACCACAGCCTTATATACACTGTGGACCACACCTTCGGTTACCATAGCCAGAAATTCAAACGCGCATGTGCAAAATTGTCTGCGCATGTCCACAGTACCGAAAGAAGAGGCAGAAATTTTGAACAGCCTAAAACTTCCGTAGGACTCGCAATTGTCTTCGGACATCAAACGGTGATCCAAGAACAGGAACGTTTCCCTAAACACAGGTTACTGCAGGTGATAGCGTCTGTAGAGTGAAAGGGGTATAAGGAAAATGCCAGAAAGGAATGCCTGTGGGAGAGGTTTGCCAACAGCCGCAAGCTGTCTGTCAAAGTGTGCAAGAGTTGGTTCGAATTCCAAAGGACTCGCTACAGCAAACTGAAGCAATTCAAGTCTGGCTAGGCTCCAAAGGAAGTGATAGAGAGGCAGAACTTGATTCAGAATAAATTTAACTTCTTGAAGACACACATCAGATGAAAAGGACTCCGCAAATCTTCAGCCTTCAAGTCCCTGGCCCGAGGAGCCAGTGCATCTGCTGCCTCAGCACACGGTAATCGACATGGATAGCATGGAGATCAGACACCACAATACAGCCTTCAGTTACAAGACCCAGCGCAGTTTCTCAGTGTTCTTCAGTCAACCAGCAGGTCATGGACCAGTTTGCAGAGATGAAAACCATGCTGATATCACTTCTCGGGCCAAGGCATGACACCACCAGAACAGCCTTCTTCAACAATCGACATGGATAGCATGGAGATCAGACACCACAATACAGCCTTCAGTTACAAGACCCAACGCAGTTTCTCAGTGTTCTTCAGTCAACCAGCAGGTCATGGACCAGTTTGCAAAGATGAAAACCATGCTGATATCATTTCTCGGGCCAAGGCATGAGACCACCAGAACAGCCTTCTTCAACTACTTAGCATCTGAGGTGGAGGCCTTAGAAGATAGAGACTTTCAAAAATTCAGAAATGAGGCTGTGAAACTTTTAAATGGCATCAAGAGCAGGGCATAGGAAAGGAGCCGTCAGGCCCAGCAACCTACACTTTCTAGGAGCTCCAGTGCAACTTCCACATTTGTGCCACAGACCTCCCAAGCAGTCAGCCAACCCTAATCAGCAGCAGCAGGAAAACCACTGCACTTCACCGCTGTAAAATTTATAGGTCCTTCTCGGGACCACTCGAATCTTCTAAAAACAATTATTCAGCTAAATGTTTAAAAAAGCCCCAAAACAAGAAGCATTACACCACCCACAGCAAACACATAACCCCCAAGCACAAAATAAAGATAAAATAGCATCAGAGATTCCTTTACCCCATGGCCTGGGGAAATAGTTTTCAACACCATGAGATATAGAAGTAATGAAACAGTACAAAGACGGGATACTTTCAGCACAGTGTCACTTATATAAAGGTTCATATAATGTTGAAGTAGATAAACTAACATCTAAGAGAAAGAAAATGTATGTAAAGATAAAGTATTAAAACAAGACAATTGAATAGCAAGATGAAAGCATTAATGAGTAAACTAAAAATTATGAAGCTGTAAAATTTTATTAACTGAAGAACAGCTGTCAATGGAAATAACACAATTATGTAAAAGTACATATATTAATCAGTTGCAGCAATCCATGTCTTTGTCATAAAAAACTTCTCTTCAATATGGTAGGTGAACACACTTTGGCAGAGCCAAAGTTAAAGGTCACACCATGATGCATACCAACGCCCCCTAACCAAGTGTCAACGTTCTACATCTTACGGAATCAAGGAAATAGCCTGGACAAGATTTTAAAACTCATGGTCACTATGACAAGGTCAAAGCTCAAATCAAGATTGCAGTATGATGTGTCACACCTACAACCTCTAAGCAATGTCTACCAAGCATCAACCTCCTACATTTAATGGTTTCAGAGATATTGCCTGGACAAAATTTTAAAGGTCAAGGCCACTATGGTAAGATCAAAAGTCAAATCAAGGTCACATCAGGACATTGTACACCTGCAACTCCCAACCAATGCCCTACCACGTATTAACTTCCTACACCTTACAGTTTCCGAGATATAGCCTGGACTAGATTTTAAAGGTTAAGGTCACCATGGCGATGTCAAAGGTCAAATCAAGTCACACCATGACGTTACACACCTATATAGCCCGGACAAGATTTTATAGGTTAAGGTTACTACGACAAGGTCAAATGTCCAATCAAGGTCACTCCATGATGTTGCAGACCTACACCCCCTAACCAATGTCCCTACCAAGTATCAATTTCCCACACCTTACATTTTCAGAGATATAGCCCGGACAAGATTTTATAGTACAAGGTCACTACAACAAGGTCAAAGGTCAAATCAAGGTCACACCATGACCCCCTAACCAATGCTCCTACCACATTTCAACTTCCTACACCTTATGGTTTTTTAAAGGTTAAGGTCACTATGGCGATGTCAAAAGCCGCAAGGTCACTCCATGACGTTGCACACCTACACCCCCTAACCAATGTCCCTACCAAGTATCAACTTCACCTTACGGTTTCTGAGATATAGGCCGGACAAGATTTTCAAACTCAAGGTCACTACAGCAAGGTCAAAGGTCAAATCAAGGACAGACCATGATGTTGCACAACTACACCTCCTAACCAATGTCTCTACCAAGTATGAAGTTCCTACACCTTACGGTTTCTGAGATACAGCCCAGACAAACTTTTTCCCGTCTTGCCCACCTGCCCATCCAGACACCATGGGTGAAAACAATACCCCAACAGCCCTTAAGGGCTGTGGGGTAAAAATGAATGAGTGAAAATTTGAAGTTTTTTTAACTTCAAATAATTTTAAGATTTTGAACTTTGAAAAACATAACAAAATTTTGGAATAACTTTTTAGGAAAAAAAAGATGACAAATATGAAAAAAAGACAAATGTGAAACTTTAGCCAAAAAAATGGACCTCAAAAAGTCAGAAACACTTTGCATTATAAGAATCTTTGACATTTTTGTGAATGATTTTGACCTTTGGATCTGACCTTTTCAGTTTTGACCTTTCAGAAAATTTGGAAGTTCTCCAAAGATTTCGATAGTTTAAAAGGTTATTAACTTATTTGCCAGTAAAAGATATATATAAAATCTTTTAAGGTTTACAAATTTGAAGTTTCAATGTCGGAGATTTGTACAAAATTTGTGTTGAGGGACCTGTGATTTGGTTGGAAATAGTTTTGAAACTTGTTGGAAATGTATTGGATTTTTTTTTTTTTTTTTTTTTGGGGGGGGGGGGGGTTGTTGGAAGCAACACCAGCTCCACTAAAAGTTCTTGGAATAATTGGGTAGTCCTGAAAAGATGACTGAAGTAGGCTTTTAGTAGGTCCCGCTGATGTTTGGCCTCCCTCGAAGGATTCCTGTAGATGTCCTCAGGCACACACACCACCTGTTCATGTTGTAGGGCCTGCTACATCATTTGCTTGGGTGGTTGCCCAGTCTGCTCCACCCTGGTGTGACCTCCGCATGTTGTGCAACACCACACATGTTAAAACAATGTCTCTGACAAGCTTTGGCCTTTGCTCCATGATGCCCAGTAGTACCCTGGATCTGCTCAGTAATATTCCAAACGCATTCTCCACCACCCTTCTGTCTCTGGAGACCCTGTAGTTTGCTATTCTCTCTTCCTTTGTGGGTTGTGTTCTGCTGTAGGGTTTCACTGTTGAATAAATTGCTTATAACTTGAAAACTATTGCATTTAGAGAATTTTTCTTTACATATGTTATTGATCTATGTTTGGAGTCAGCTATAACATAGTGAAATTGCAGACATGTAGCTGATAGCATAGCTGAGCAATAGCTACTTTTAGGTTCTCACTGTTGAGTAAATCTGTTGTAATTTGAAAACTATTGCATTTACAGTAATTTGCCTAAATGTGTTATTCACCTTATTTTCAGTCAACTATAAGATTTCGAAATTGCAGACCTGTAGCTCATTGCACATCTCAGCAATAGCTACTTTCAGGTTCTCGCTGTTGAGTAAATTAATTGTAACTTGAAAACTATTGCATTTAGAGTATTTTCTTTAAATATGTTTCTCACCTACTCTTTGGTCAGCTATAACATAGTAAAATTGCACACCTGTATCTCATTGCATAGCTTAGCAAAAGCTACTTTGAGATTCTCACTGGTGAGTAAATCAGATGTAACTCAACTCATAAACTATTGTATTTACAGTGTTTTACAGTATGTTTTCCACCTACTTTTAACACCTTAACAATTAACTTTGTACTTTACTTCCGAATGCCATTTGCAGGGCACAACTTATGTATCCTTTTCTTCTTTTTTCACTTCTACTCTGAAACTCAAAACACACAGTGAGCAGACACAGAGCCCGTTCAGGGGCACTGATTACTTGTTTGGAAATCATGAGCTGGAAATCTAGTGGAAGGGCAAGATTTGTATTTGACCCCTGCTTCAGGGTCACAAACTATTTTTACTTATTAAAAGGCCCTGTATCTTTGTTATTTTCCTAGGGATTCGGAATGTGAAAATCTGTAGGAAATCATGGACCGTGAATCTTCGGAAGAGTTGGATTTCACCTTTGACCCCTACTGTAAGGTCCTCCATGTTTTTTACTAATTTTGCAGATTGCAGCCCATAGTTCAGTGAGTAATGGCATTTGTAGCTACTTTGAGTAAATTGGTTATAACTCCAAAATGACTGCATTTAGAGTATTTCACTTTAATACATGTATGTCTATCAGTGACTTTCTCTAAACCTACAAAGTGATACTTGTTCTAGACATGTATCTAATAGCAAAATTAGCAATAGCTATTTTCTGTTTTTAACAGTGACCATAAGTGAGTAAATGGCTTTTTGTGCCCCACAGTCTTTAAAGATTGTGGTATTTTTTTACCCATTTGCGTCCAGCTGCGCATGTGGGCATTTGGGTAGGTTGGCAGGCAGTGGGAAAAGTCTTCTGGGTGGTATCTCAAAAACTGTAAGTTGTAGGAATTTGATACTTGGCATGGCCATTGGTCGGGGGGTGTAGGTGTGTGTAACATCTTGGTGTGACCTTGGACCATGTTGCAGTGACCTTGATGTCTAAAATCTTGTCCAGGCTATATCTCAGACACCGAAAAGTGCAGGAAGCTGATACTTGGTAGGAGCATTGGTTTGGGGAGGGGTGCAGCATCATGGTGTGACCTAGATTTGATCTTTGACCTTGACATAGTGATTTGACCTTAAATATTATCCTGGCTGTATCTCAGAAAAAACATAAAATGAAGGTGGATAGATAGTAGGGTCGTTGGTTGTAGTGTGAAACATTATAGTGTAACCTTGATTTGACCTTTGACCTTACTGTAGTAACCCTGACCATTCAAATTTTGTCCAGGCTATACCTTGGAAACTGCAAAAAGTTCAAAACCTCTAGCTCCATGGCTAAGTACTGACTATTTTGACATTTTTCCGTTGAGCAAATCACTTATGACTTGAAACACTTGAATTTAGACGACTTTCATCACTTCAACACTTGAATTTAGAAAACTTTCATCAGCTATGTATGTCAGCACTTGAATTTCGATGACGTTCATCAATTATGTTTTCATCTATTACTTGTTATGAAGTATGGCATATTTTCAGGGCTATAGTTCCGAGCCTAATTGAGTAATAACTATTTTGATAGTTCAACCTTGAGAGAATCACTTATAACTACAAAACTAGTGATTTTAGAGTGTTTTCATAAAAGTCGTTGTTCACCTACTGATTTTCAGATCTTGTGTTTCCATGGCTGAGTAATACATACTATGAAAGTTTGCCAGTCAGTAAATCATTTATACATGTAAATTTAAAAATTTAACTTACTTAAATGTAGCTTTTGTAAGCTACAAGTTTACCATCTTGAACTAAGTGCTGTTCTTGGGAAACTTCTTGCAGCCAGGACATCTGAAGAAATAAGACCTCTGATAGTGAAGCTGCTTGTTCGGTGGCACCAGCAGTCGTATGTGGGACTCTCATTAGTCCCTGATGGTAAGCTTAAGTAACTAATGTCCCGAGCCTGGACGAGGTCCAGGGCTTGTTGGTCTGCTTTTTTGTAGCACATATTGTTTGCTTTAACCATAAAGATAGGATAGCTGGTCTTATGTCTGAGGTATGGCCCTTCTTAAAGGAGACAAATAGTATTAATCTAGCACCTCTCAGATCCTGAGAGCAATCCAGATAGTATCTCAGGGCATGTACTGGGCATAGGGCCTCATCTTCTTTGAATTGTCTTTCCACAACAGTGGTTAAAGCTGGCACAATCCCTGGCAACACCCTTTGTGATACTTCTCTTGCTAGCTGATTTTTGGCTATGAAATCTGAAAGGAGAAAAAGTGCCACCTTTCCCCACTGGCCTAAATTCGACACTTTGTTTGCAACCAAGGCATGAATTTCATTTTAGCATTTGGAGGCCAGAGCTAGCAAGAAGGCTGTTTTCACAGATGTTTGAGGTCTGTATTTTCATATCCATTCTGTTGATTGGATCCAAAATTGGCTTGAATAATGTATCGGCAATCACATTTAGGCACCCTCAAATGTGCTTGGCACATACCGATAATGATTTTTTTATAACAATGGCACCAACTCATGGTTCTCTATAAGAGAGCACACATCTCTGTTGAGTGGGTTCCTCACTATTTGTTTATATATGCTACCACTGTTGAATTTTCTAATGCTATTAATACTGTCTGATCTAAGGATTTTTGTGCTTTGCAATTTTTGCGAAAAATTCGAAAATTCAAAATGGCCATTTTTGGCGAGACAAAAATTGTTGGAAATATGTGCTAGTTAATCTGCAGAGATACACTGCGGGTCAAACGTTTCGTCGAAATTGCTCTGTCTTGCACGGTTTTCAAGATATAAGCATTCTAGTCTTTTGCAATTTTTGCGAAAAATTCAAAATGGCTACCATTTTTGGCAAGACAAAATTGAATTGGAAAATTGGGTTGGCTACTCTGCAGAGATAACCTGTGGGTCAAACATTTCATTGAAATCGCTTTGTCTAGCACGGTTTTCGAGATATAAGCATTTTTGTGTTTTGCATTTTTGGCGAGACAAGTTTTATAAGGAAAACAAAATGCGGAGCCGGCAGAGCCTGATTTCCTCCCATAGACAAACAAGCGTCTTAAGCACTTAATGATTGGTTGCTACTTATGGTGGAACATCTTCCTATGATTGTTAAGGAGTGCCTTTTTGAAGAGCAATTCTTCATCCTTCACCAACTGTGAAAGGAAGTGTACAGATATTCTGTCTATCCTGGTGCTCAAATTCTTTGAATATATGCAGGGGTGATTTTCTCCAAGAAGCTGCCGAGGGCCTAGGAGAGATGCAGATGTTTGCAAAGTCTTTATTTAAGTCCTGCCTTTTTTCTACAAGCAGTGGTCTAACATCTTATACCATTTTCCTGTGGCTGGTTTGATGTATTTCCCCTCAGGGAGATTGGCAATATTAAAGTCATTTTCAAACTTTTCTGATGCTTCTGATGAAAAAATTGCAAATCCTTTGGGTCTAAGCTCCTGTTTCTGAGCTACTGGGTTTAGGCCCATGACCAGGCTTGAAGACAGTGGCATGCTGTCCCTAGAGCCAGAAATATTGAGGACTTGTCTGTTTCTATGTCTTTAGTATATTTGGATAGTAGGTCAAAAATATCCACTTCCCTAGATGTCAGGGTCAGGGCTAAGCTATCTTTTCATCTCATCTTTCTCTTTTAGGACTTTTCTATAATCCTGGTTACTTGCCATTTTGAACATCCAAATAAAACTGATGGCCATTTCATAACCTAGGAAAGGTTTTGAAATGGCTTGGCCAACTCACTGGTTTAACCAGCCAGTGCTTTCAATACTGATTTAAAAGTATATAAACCTCCATTGTTATGAATTTGTAGTGGCACCAAAATATAATTTCTACTTTACTTTTTATATCATTAAAATGCAATTTTGATGTCCAGCTTTAAAAAGCTCTGCAATTGAAAAATTCTTAAAACAGTCTTAATCCAACCCAGTTTGTTCTTTGATATAATTATAGAGGTTTTCATTGATTCCCAAACAAAAGGGGAAATCTAATCAAGTGATTGCTTAAAGAGTGATTAACAAATCTCCATCAAAAGGAATAACTTCATTCAAAAAATACAGAGGCAGGGGGAAAGCCATACCCTTCATGTGGATTGTTTTTAGGTGTAAATGTTAAGCGTTCCGTGAAAAGGGGACGCTTATTGTTTTCACCCCCAGTTTTCAGACAGCCGCCACTTATAACTCTCTTATTAATGATCCGAGAGGTTTGGGATGTGAAACCAACCTACAGCAAATCATGGGCTGGGAGTCTTCTGATGTGATCAGATTTGACATTGGGCCCTCCTTATTTACCTCTTCACATTGGTCCTTTAGCATTTCATATAAAATTGCTAGCTGTAGGGATGCTCTGTCTGTGTACAAAAACCTTTTGTCTAGTTGCATTTAACTTTTGTGATTGTCTGGTCAGAGATCAATCTCAAACTAATCAATATATTAAAACAGGAGGCATATTGCGGCCACAATTAAAGATCATAGCTTAACTGTAGAAGAATGAGGTTCCCTATGTCCCCTTCTTCTCTACCAGGTTCTTGATCTGGAGAGGGATTCTTGGGGTGAAACGGGAGATCAGAGTCCTCTAATGAGGAACTCGTAGGTCATTGAGACTTGTGTTTGTGCTTGTCAGGGTGCTTTTTGGGGTTTTGTAGCCCTTTTTTGTTTTCATTTTCAACTCCTATACTGGGAGTGTTGGTATGGTTTCTACTTTTTTTACTGATTTTCAATGTATGGAATTAAAGTTGAGAAAAAAAAACCCGAAATATTTTGGGTCAGTTTTATTCATATTTTCTACCAACTACTGGAATAACTGTACACTGAGCAACAACATGAGGATCTAACAAAATATGAACAAAACAGCAACACAGTAAGTGTGTAGTTTACACACTGCCAGCCTTCACATGCTACAGTAGAATCTCTATTATCAGAATCTCAATTATCCAAATCGGATGAATGCCTTTCACCTGCACCAAAATACTCGTTTCCTAATGTTTTATACTAGACTATTAGTTCTAACTTATGGACCTTCCATGCTTAAACAAAATCATCCAATCCCAACACATTCGGAAAATAGATGTTCTACTGTGGCAAGTCTACTGTACTTCTACAAAGTTATGCCAAGTCATTGACTATGATTGTCACCAGGCCAGACATTCATTTTAGTGGACATTTCAAACACAAGAGTAAAACAATGAAATTCTAATTGCTGTGTACCCTTTATAATTTACAACATTGCAAAACTGTAGAAGACAATGCAAATCCTTATAAAAATATTACAGATGCATTTAATTACTTTTACAATATTCAACCATGTTTTATAAAACGTGGGATCAAAAGGAAATCGCTACAAAAACTAGATTCATATGGTGGGCTGAATTTCAGCAAAAAATACCTTTTGAGAAATAGAAATCAAATGTATACTCCAGTTTATAAAATTTTATTGCAGCTTTAGATCTTATTTCATAAAATAAAGTGACCATAATTTTACTGTAGAGTTTATAGCAAATTGGTCTCCTTTTAGATGTCCGTTTTTGCCAGTGAAAATCATTTGCAAATGTATGCACTCAATGATGTACAGACTGATATAAGTGATGTCAAAAATAAAGTCACACATGAGTTCTTTACTAGAGTAAGAAATCTAAAATTCGCCAGGAATCTAAAATTCGCCACCTCTAAAACCTTAGTTAATTTTATGAAGAAAATGATGATTTTGTCTAAAAATTGGTATTTTTCAGTTCAAAAAGCCTTAATTTACCATACAGTAAACAAATCTCACCACAATTCATTTATTTTATCAGTATTTTCACATGTGGCGAATTTCAGATATGTGGCGAATTTTAGATTTCTTACTCTACATATTTCTGGCTTGTTGCATTTTTCATCTTCAGTTTATAAGTGACCAACTGAACTGCAAGTTGAATACAGTTTATATTAACAGAGAAAAACAACCTTATGAATGACAACTGAATGTAATAATACAGTACCTTAAAAAATTAACTCAGAATTCACTGAATATAGAAATAAAAAATCAACTCAATTGTGTCAGAATAAAAAGTTTACAGATAACAATTTACATCTAGGATGACCTAAAGGTGCTCTCGATAACTAGTGAAGTGGCTACGATACATAAAGAAATTGAATCCTTAAAAAGCATTACATCGGTGAAGTATCTAATGTTTTTCATTTTCTTTGAAATGATAACTGAAAATCACAAATTTAATTTTTTTTTTTTAATCTCTGTACAAAGATGAAAAACAAAACAAATTTATTTTAAAAATTGAGAAATAATAGCCCCCAAGTAAAGAGACTAAATTTCTCAGATTTCCTGCCAAAACCAGATACAACCTTAAACACTTTCAAAAATATCCTAATTATTAAATATGTCTCGGCACATGCAAATTCCTTTCCAATAAGCTGTGGCACAAACTACATACATAGAATACCCTTAAGCTGCTGTTATTATGTACTACAAATAATTTTGTAATTTTAGTCACACTAAAAGACCTACTAGTTGTATCATCTTGAAAAACTCTTCAATTAACCATGGTTTCATCTGCACTTTTGTTTGTATGAGAAGCAAACATGCAGATTTGCCCAATTTCTATCTGTAAATTTGCCAGATTCCTGATGCCACTAAAGGGTTTAAACTAGGATCCTGTAACAAAGATTGTGGACAAATAAGTTATGGGGTCTGTTAACCATGAGCTTAAAGAAGTAGCACCTGATACAATAGATAGATCAATGTGTGAAACACTGAAATCCTGTCCATAGGAGTAAAATTAAGTATAACTAAGTGAGCAGTAATAAGCTTTTGCAGAAATCTGGTGCAAAGCATACGCTTAAACAAATAAGTGCAAAGCAAGTGTTAAAGTGAACAGGTTTACAAAAGCATTACTTCACAAACTTTAGAAAAGCTGACTGCCGAAGTGCAATTTTGATGCACAACTCGGAAAAAGTTGTCACTGGCAGGCTTTATGGAAAATCAAAAATCCAGCTTTTACAAAACATAAAAATTTTACACTGAAAACTGTTATCAAAATAATAACTAATTCAGTACGACTGTGGTAATATTTAATGGTAATTTATGTAGCTACAAAAGGTGAGACAAAAGGTAACACAGAGTAATTAACTCAAAAACTAAACCGTGTCAATGTTAAGCAGTGAAAAGATTGCCTAACAGTCCTCTTAAAAGAGAATTAGGACTGACATAGTCTCAAGGCAGGAGACAATTGCTGCAAATCACTGGTTCAGCTTGAAATCTGGCTACATTCACTGAGTGAGACAGAATTTAGAAACATGCAATATGAAACTGGTTTACAATGACACAGTATTACTAATCTAAACTGGTAAATTGGACCAAAGTACAAAGTGACAGCAGGAATTGACATGTACAAATTAGAGGCTAAAAATTGACAATCTTTTTATTCATTATATGAGGCCCTTTTTTTCAGGTGATTGAATGTATTACCAGTATATAAATATCACTGATTGTTTTATCAGGTTTTCTACCTCCAAACCGGTTATGGAATATTTTGACAACTCCATAGTCAATACTAGGGATGAGTCAGTACAAAATATGTGTACATCAGGTGGTCGTCAATGCAAAACCGTACCGATTCAGGAACTCCACGTTTTACTACACCCCAAACAAACATGGACGTTACCTCTCAACGAGATTGCAATAAAAGTCCCCAAATGCACAAAATATGAGACAAACTTGTGTAATTTCTTCAAATTTGTGCTTTGTTTTCAATATTTTAAGATTTCCTTCTGTTATATGTGTTGACAAGGGAGATTGAGGTTATAAAATGTTATAACCAAACACGGCAGTTCTGCTCAATGTAATCGCCAGTAGTACTGTATATAGTCTGCAACTGCATAAAAATTGGGGATAAAAGCTAATAATTTCTTCAGATTTTGTTATGTTTCTAATATTTTAAGTCTTCCTTCCAATATAAGTGTTGACAAGTGAAGTGGCGGTGTAAAATCTCATCACGATATTTCAGTAAAATGCTCTCGATACCGAGATACCAGGCCTACCGACCCATCCCTAGTCAACACCAATCGATTTTTTATAGTTTTGTCTGCTAATCATAAATTTGTGGGACAACTTGCAAGAATTTATTAAAAAATCGCATATTTAAACAGTAAAATATATTTTTACCGAGGTTTACTTTCCATATCTTCAGCAAGAGGGACATACTAAACCTCAGACAGCATAAATTTATGGCAATTTTCCATTTCTCAATCATGAAAGTAATTTATATGTACATGTATGTACTCCACTCCTTATCCTGGCCATCTAAAATGGCCACCTCCAATCTTGCAGTATTATTCATGCATGGATAATACGGGATTCAGAAGTAAATCTGGGTCAATTTTATCACCTTGTACTCATTTTCAACAGAATTTCCCTTATTTTAGCCTATTTTGTATCCATTAGATTTGTTAGATAAAGCATATTATGCTTTCAGCCAGTGAAATACTAACAATTATGTATCTAAACATGTAGATTCCAGAATACTCTGTACAGTTTTCCTTCTCCTAATCTATACCCAATGTTTTTAATATTTGGTCATATTGTGTGCATGGTCATTTCAAAGAGTGTTGGGAAAACTGAAACAAACTTCGGAAAAACATTTCTGTATTCAGTAGCTCCTATCAGCATTACCAATATACATTATTCAAAACAATATATTTAACACAGCCCCAAACATTTTGTTTTCTAACAGCTGTCGTAACAGACACTCAAAATCTTGCTGGTTTTCAGGGATTTTGTGGGGCATTTTAAAACAGTTCTATACAATAAATAATTCAATAATTATATACAACTCACAATGATAGCTGCCTGCATATAAATAAGACACCAAGCAAAAAGCCTGCCATGCACACAACAAAGTGAAATCTAGCTACAGGAAGAACTTTCTAATGGCCTGGTCACACTTAGACAAACAGTTCTAAAGCAGGCAAACCATAATAACTGACAGATACTAATCAAACATAAAACAAACTTGATACAAATGTGCTCGTTTCTGTTTTCTACTGGTCTGTTCACCAAAGTGAGACCTAGGTATTAGAATGGCCTTCTTTTACATAGAAATTCCAGCAAATCAAATCTATTTTTATACCTATCACACATCTACTGAAATCTGCTGGGCTTCTGGGTAAAAACGTTTTTAAGCTACAAGACCAATTTTCATTTCAATGAATACACTACCCAATCAGCTTGTGCTTAATGTGATGTGGTGAACATCAGACATACCAGAAACCTATCATAGTAAAACAATGATTACCGATTCATAATGGCTGATAATCCAAAGAAAATGCTTAATTGTCACCAAAGCAGAACAATGTCACCTTAATTATATACATCTGAAGAAACTTCCACTCAAATCATCTTCAGAGATAATACACCTCACAAGGACTGGAGTAGTCTGTGTCATTAATTGCTAGCAAATTTGTTGGGAGAACTCTGCATCACATCAATAATGCCCAGGTCCCACAGTGGAGAGGATGCTATGATGATCTCAGCGAATATAGAAGACTAGAGATGACTTCAAATTTGCCAAAAATTCGCCAAAAAAAGGCTGGAAAGTGTGGTCACATGAAAAAAAAAGCATCTTCATACTTCTATGACACCTCTATGATGTTCTATGATGCTTTTCGACTGTCCTGAGATTAACCCTAGACAAAGCAAGAATATACTGAGAATACCCTACAAACTGGTGAAGATATCTGGCGAACTGACTATGATTACCAATGAATTAGCTACAAGTAGGGGAGAATGAATGCGATCTTTGAAGAATCTTCTGCAAAAAGGAAGAACCAGTCAGTGTTCGACACTAACAAGAAATGTCTGCTGGACCATTGGGCCAGTAATTCTCGATATCTACTGGTCCTTTAGATTTTGTGGTGGTCATTAATTCTGAGAAATAAGAGCACACTATTTGATTCATTATCTCAAGTGAAAGTGTTGAATAAAATCTACTGGCAAAAGGGGCCAGTAACTTTTAAAATATGCAAGTCCTTAAAAAATTCTACTGGCCACGGACCAGGGGGACAGCATTCCTGTCAAACGCTGGAACCAGTTGAGAACAAGGAAGAATATCTGGCAAATTTCCTGAGAACAAGAAAATAGTACGATTTGCTGGCGAATGTCCTACCACAGAGCTACGATGTAGAAGAATCTGCTGCCAATAGTGTGGAATTCTCATGGCGAATTAAAAAACTGTCAAAAATCAGTGAATACCGGCGATAGATTTGAACAAAACTGGAGACAATTGAAGTATAATGAGGAATCCACCAAGAATACTGGCAAATTTGCTATTCACTGATATTCGCCTTTAAAATTCGCCACTGTGGGACCTGGGGCTTAACCAGAATGGAGCTATACAATCTTTCTTTTAATTTGACTCATTCCCCTTATGTAACAAAACTTTGACACAGTTCTAGCCAAAACAAATTGTTTTGGAAAGAACGATTGATCTCACACCATCTACATTACCCCATTTTCCATGTCTTGCCATTAAGAGAGTTTTAGAGGTTTGTATGAGTGGTATGAAAAGTAAACAGCTTATACAGCATTTGGTAGTAGAAATAATAGAACCTGCAAGAAACATTTAAGAATTGGTTAATGTAAATGTCATTATTTTAAGCTTTCTAATAACTAGCATTTCATCAAAACAATAAAATATACCAAGTTTGATCAATTTATTATAATTTGACTTTCTATTCAGTAAAATATAAAGTTCTGGATCATTTATGATTGTGGTTAAGTTTCACCAAAGTGATAATCATTGCAAATATTGGATTTTCTCTGTTTCAAAGCCACAGAAACACATTTTGATTTGGTTTAATCACTAGTTTATATAACACTATATTCTCTTTTACCCGGCCTTTTCAAAAGTCAGACAGAAAATATATGGAAAAAGTTGGCTTAAAAATTAATTGCTAAACATTATTTGTACTTTTGTTTCATATACAGAAATACACGCACATTGTTTTACTGTTACATTTACCAAAAATATAAATTCATTAAAACTGCGGGTTCTTGCGCAACCATAGTTACTAGAAATTTGTACTGTTATGGCTAATTCATTTTGCATGAATCCATATATTCAGCAGAATATATGCTTTTATCTGGGCCATATTTTTCATATTGTTTATTCATATTAACATGAATTATTTGCCCGAAGCCTGCAGTCATATTGGTCTAGTTTTTCACTTTTTTGAATTTTCGAGAAATAAAATTACTGGGGAGAAGTCTCTGTCTTCTGTGGGAAACTTGAAGTAAGCAATAAAACTTTCTTCACAGCTGACAAGTGTAAAAATGGCAATACTTTGAAGTTGGACAAGATATATTAACTGAAAGGTGAAAAAAGGCCATAAATATATGTTTCCTACAGTAGTCTATGCTAAACATATGGTTGTACATGTGCTTTTTATGATTCACTGAAAACTCTGGGTGAAAATGAGAAAAAAGACTCATGCACTTGTAGATTTGGACTGAATTTCTGGATCAATATTCCAATTCAGTGCATTGTGACCCCCCTGTAGATTTACACAAACCAGCGAGTCCGCACATATAGCTGGATTTGGTGCAGTATGAATCAGCCATTATAGTTTAGTCTTAGTATTTCTTTAAGAATGTGTATGTTCAACACTCCAGTATACAAGGGAACTTGATTCTACTCACATATATAATAATAAATTAACATAAAGTACACTACAATTTTACACACATTCATTACTTTTGCACAGTATGAGATTCAGTATAATGTTAATAGAAGCAGTCTTGATGATTGGCTAATTTAAATAGATTACTGGGTACCATTTAATGATCAACACATGCAGCCTTATGTTCTCAATATACCTAAACTGATACCAAGCTAAATATTTATAATTATTATGATCTCATTTTAAATGATAACAAGTTAGATATCTGTTGCTGATAACAGAATAGGCTAGCCATGAAGATGTTATGAAATCTCTACAGTTATAGCAATATGGGTTTTTTATGTTCTTCTCAAGCAACTGTCATACTAGTGCAGACCTCTGCATCCAATGTCTTGCACGAGCAAGATTTGAAGCAACAATAATTTGTGACAGCCATATTGTTGCACAAGAATTCAGTGAGGTTGTTTTACAGCCAGTTCAGTCAGCATGCTGAGCACGTGGATTGCACTTCCTAATGCTACAGAGTTTAAGGTCAAAATAAAATTCACAATTATTTCACAACAGTTCATGACTGTTCTGTTCATCAGCAAATACTTCAGTTTTGTTATCAACATATTGCCTTTTCAGAGATGTATCATACAGTTAACAACTGTCCACATGAGTAACACTTCCAAGGAGGAGAAATGATACAGCAAGTTATTTTCTATATTCCAGTAATATGGATACTTTGACCAAAAGATAGTCGTATATTAATTTTATTGTTTTGTGCTCTGGAGTTACTGGAGAAGACTGGATTACCAGCCGACAGATCTTTCACTATAAATTCATACAAATGACCAACACATAACCACTCTTATTACTTATGCACAACTTAATTGAAAATGACTGATACACACAAAGCCAGTTGAAGGAAGGACATCTTTGGTCCAAATTTGAAAGTATAAAATATTTCATTTCAACCATTACTTTTCACACCATGATGTAGTCAAATAGCTGACCTTTTGAAAGTAACAAAATTTCAAAGTGTCTTCAATTTCCTATAAATGCATACATTTTAATAACATGATCCAAGAAAGATAAAAAGTATGAAAAAACTGTAAATATATAAAAATAATAACTTAATAACACATTAACCAAGCAACACAAAGTATTGAACACAGTTTTGTCTGCTGTAGACGCATATACCCATACACAACTATACAGCCTTTATACAGTGTAACAACAAACACCAGATAGAAGGGGAGATTTTTATGTGAGGACAGCACAAGACAAATTCATGTCCATTTCTTTTAATTATAGCAGCTTCTTCACTCCCAGTCATCATAGGAAATATAGAACTCGTCATTCTGTTCACCAGGGTCTTCATATGAGCCATCTGGTGAGAAAAATCAAAACTAGTTATAAAAATATAACCCTATTAAGTTGAATCTTAAAGGATAAAGAAAATACTTTTTTTAATGAAAAACCTCAATAAAACTGGACTTCTAAGGACCTGACATTTCCTTATAATAAAACATTTGTTTTCCGTTGCCCTGTCACACATGGAGTCAAACTTAGAGAGTCATCTGAATTTCCCTCACACTGTCCTATGCTAAATTTAAACCCATAACTACACTCAGAACTACAAAAGCCTGGACTGCCATCCAAATTCAAAATTTGAAATATACTATTTGGAATTCTGAATAGGTATTTTGAATTCAAAATAGTATATTTTGAATTTGGATGTGGTTCCAAGCTTTCATACAGGACACAGTGTTTACTTGTTAAGTTGAAAACAGTCAGGCAACTTAAGCTCTTTGAGTCAGAAATTAGCCACAAGATGTGAAAACGCATTACTGGGAGACACTGCTATCAAAATTTGGGCAAATAATGCATCTAGGGAGATCAGAGACACACTATATCCAGAAAATCACAAATACATAAAGAATTTCTTACAAGTTAACAAAACAGAAGGGGGATTCCTCACTATCAAATTTCACATACTGTGGCAGATTTCACATTTTTAGTTTACCTGAAACTGCAACAATTCACAAAAATATTTGTAGTTAGGGACATTGCATCATAGCACATCCATGGATGGGACAAATTTGGTGCAATATACTGATACCCTGAGGAAGGGACATATATATGGTGAAATGACTTGACCTTCAAAGTGATGTCACATGTGAAATCTGACTGACATCATCAAGAGATTTGCAGCCCATGATTTCCTTGAAGGTACTGTCACATTGTAAATACCTAGGACCAGAAACAAGGGAAGTAGAATAACTTTGATGCAAGTCCACCATGTTTGACCTAAATCAGGGATAAAACAGGAAATCTGACCATGTGAAAAGATTTGGAGCCTAGGATTTCCTAACTATGTACATTTAAGGCTAAAACAAGAAGCTTTTCAGTGGGGGACTTTGATGCTTTCTAGATGACCTTGTAAAAAAAGAGCTTCAAGGTCAAATTTCTGCTGCTTTCTATCTGCTATATACATTTGCTCAAAAAGAATTACCAACTTGTCGTATTTGAAAATGAGAAAAATACATGAAAATACTGGCCAACAACTGGAACACAAATTATTTTAGCCTTATGATCTGTCAATTTCATAAAAATGCCTTTGTCTGGAACATGCCCACATTTGCAAGTATTATTCTGTGAAATTTATAACAAAACAGAAACACATTTTCTTTCATAAACAATCATCTTATCTTCATGATTGCTTCAATAAATGAATGCCTATGAAACTAAATCGAGGATTGCTGCACTGTCTAACATTTTCAGCTAATGACAGTAAAAAGAACTGTATGTCTACTTAAGCCAATTTATTCAAATTAGCTCCATGTCTGCTGAGGTGTTTTCACACACTAAAATTAGGTCAAATGAAGTTTGGCCTTTTAATTATTTATGTAACTGTCTCAACTGAGTCTATTTATAGCTTCTAAATACACAGATAATGCCTTTGATGTTTCAGAACCGAGGTCTGATTCAACAAGGAGTTTTAAGTGTTTTTCTGTCGAGTGGGAGTCTATAAGTGAATAAGTATTATAAGTGGTAAGAATGAGGATAATATCTCCAGACAAAATCATTCATTAATCTTTTCTAATCTGATGGAATTTGTGAAAAATACCACACACAATACACGTGATTCTAAATTTAAAAGTGATCTGTACATCCTAGACCTAAATATCCTGATCTAGGATATGTGGATCGCTGAATCAAACCCAGGTCAAGCTACTAACTTTTAATATCTTGAAATAGTATTAAAGATGTAAAACAGTGGAGCACAGAAGAAAACTTCCGAGTTTCTATCATTAAAATCTATCAAATATTTAAAACAAACCCACTTTGAAAAGCAATAGACAAGCTATTGTTGCATCTAAATTCAAAACATGTAGTAGTTAAGATACGTAGAAGCACTTTCATCAATAATTATTCAGATATGAGAATTATGCTGATTGACTTCATTACTGTAACTGCCAACAATCAAGGTCTGTGTGCAAGTACAATTTGATGGTAAAGTTGGCACTGGTCTTGTCTATTAACACCAGACATGATCCCATCCAATCTGAAATGATTTTGTTCAGTAGTATCTGTGCTAGGCGCAGCACGACTAATAGACCATAGTTAGAATTGTGTTATTAACCGGTTCATATTTTTAAGTATGAAAAATCGCTCAATGTAGTAAAAGATGGCAGAAGGTCTGAATCCATCAAATATGTCCATATTGTCACATAAAATATGTTAAAATCCAACATCAGCCACATTTTCTGAACTGTTTATACATTCACGTAAAACCTGAAGTACCATATACCTCTGATATCGCACACTTCCTGTATGACAAAAATGCATCAGAAGTCGCAGGAAAAGGAGCAAATTTATTAAATTTTACAGATTTTACAGATATATTTTCATTTTATTTCACATATTTATCGTTTTTATTGCCTTTTACAATATGAAACTTAAGATTTGTGGTAGTTTTATAAATTCGATGGTTATGCGATGTCGACACGAATAGTACTTTGCGATTGGCCGACATGAAATATCTGTAGTCATGACTTCCCTAATCTGTGCATAATATTTGGGGAACCTATCGGATTAGAAGACTTTGGCCTTACCTTGGTGACAGGGTCCATAGTGTTGTGTATTTATGACGACACCAGCTCTGCAAGACTCTTTGTGCATTTCACACCATGTTCGGTATGTGCGGCCATTTGTACCACAGACCGGGTTTGCCGGCAGAAAAGACTCGCAGTCAGATTCACAGGTTACACACTGCGGCCGATTGGTTTCCACTGATAGAAGACACTTCTTTCCAGACTCGCAATTTACAGTTCCACATGTAGCAGTTGCTGAAAAATAAATTAAAGGTTAACCCTTGTATGATGTTTCCAAGAAAGCATGCACTTGATATCAATCAAACATCAATATCGGCAACCCTGTCCCAAAGCAATAAATATTAGAATAGAAGCGACACATTTATATAGCGCAAAATTGACACAGCATCCTCTAATGCGCTCAAGATCAAGAAGGGAAAGTCCAGGGACACATCAGGTCAAGATCCAAATTAGTGCCCACCAGGGAGATGTACTATGGTGGAGGATATGCTAGGATATGCACTAAGGAATTTGCGGATGCGTCTTAGGTCCTTGAGGTGATAGTAACAGGCATGACAAAACTTGGTTTGCCAGTATCGATGAATAATATACCTACCTATTGTCTAGGTAAGCATAAGAATGAAGATACAAACATGAAAACATTGTCAATTTTTTGGGAAAACACCTAGTAAAGACCAAAGATTTCCTTCTATTGGAACTTGAGTTCTAACCTAACACATTAACTTCCTCTCAGAAGGGATTCAGACTGTTTTTTTTGTGTTGTTGTTGTTGTTTTTGACAAAAACGTATCTGCATTGTTTTTTTTTCATGATTGTTGTACATTGCTGTATACTTTAAGTTCTCAGTTTTAATCCCAGTCAGTGGCAGTTTTCAGAGGTGATGGCTCAGGGCAAACTATTATAAACAAGACCACTGCCGCGGTATGTATCTCCCGCCGAGTACCGCAGGGGAAGAAATACTAAATTGAAAATTTTCCCCTTTGCATAGGACACTGTTGTACCATCCTGTGGGGTCAAAAATTCGCTCAAAATCGCTCTATCTCTTACGGTTTTCGAGATATTTGTGATTTTTCACATTTTCACTAAAAGTAGCAACAAAGTAGCCAAGATGGCCGCCGAAAGTGGGGAAATTGAAATTTCCCCCCTTTGCACAAGACACTCCTGTAGCACCCTGTGGGTCAAAAATTTGCTTGAATTTTTCCCCTTTGCACAGGACACTCTTGTACCACCCTGCGGGTCAAAAATTTGCTCGAAATCGCTCTATCTCTTACGGTTTTCGAGATATTGACACTTTTCCATTTTCCGCGAAAATCCAACATGGCCGCCGAAAGTGACGAAAACTGAAATTTTCCCCCTTTCCACAGGACACTCTTGTACCACCCTGCGGGTCAAAAATTCGCTGGAAATCAGTCTATCTCTTACGGTTTTCGAGATATTGACACTTTTCCATTTTCCGCGAAAATCCAAGATGGCCGCCAAAAGTGGCGAAAACTGAAATTTTCCCCCTTTCCACAGGACACTCTTGTACCACCCTGCGGGTCAAAAATTCCCTCGAAATCGCTCTATCTCTTAGGGTTTTCGAGATATTGACACTTTTTCATTTTCCGCGAAAATCCAAGATGGCCGCCGAAAGTGGCGAAAATTGAAATTTTCCCCCTTTCCACAGGAGACTCTTGTACCACCCGGCGGGTCAAAAATTCCCTCGAAATCGCTCTATCTCTTACGGTTTTCGAGATATTGACACTTTTCCATTTTCCGCAAAAATCCAAGATGGCCACCAAAAGTGACGAAAATTGAAATTTTCCCCCATTTGACAGGAGACTCTTTTACCACCCAGTGGGTCAAAAATTTGCTCAAAATCGCTCTATCTCTTACAGTTTTCAAGATATTTGTGATTTTTCACATTTTCACTAAAAGTAGCAACAAAGTAGCCATTACTCACTTTTACATTGAGCAACAGGTGTGAAACTTAAATATGTTACAGTTCACAAAAAAGTAGATGAATAACATATTTGAGAGAAATCATGTAGCTGCAATACTTTTGAAGATATAAGCCATTTACCCATTATGGTTATCATAAAAATTTGACAAAGTAGCTATTACTCACTTAGCTATGGAGATACACTTCCAAACTACTGACCATGTTGTAGCTGTGGAGATAGTAGCTGAACAACATATTGGAACAAAATTGTGTAGCTGCAATACTTTTGAAGATATAAGCCATTTACTCATTATGGTTATCATTAAAAATTGACAAAGTAGTTATTACTCGCTTAGCTATTGAGATACACTTTCAAACTACTGACCATGTTGTAGCTGTGGACAAAGTAGCTGAACAACATATTGCAACAAAATACTGTAAATGCAATAGTTTGAGAGTTATAAGCCATATAAATATATTAGCTAAAAGGCTATTACTGACTCACAAGTAGGCCAAAGTTCACCAGACCCCAAAAATATTGAAGAGCAAAAAAATTCATTAGGACAACTAATTTACCAAAAATGTGTAACTGTAGTAGTTTCAGAGGAAACTGCGTGACACACGCACGCACGCACGCACACACGCACACATATGGTGCAAATTATAATCTCCCGCCGGCGAGCCGGGCGGGAGATAAAAATAGCATCAGAGATGCCCGTACCCCACTCCCTGGGGAAATATTTTTCAAAACCATGAGATATAGAAGTAGTATAACAGTACAAAGTTCAAGATACTTTCAGAGCAGTGTCAGTTATATTAAGGTCCAAATAATGCTTAAGTAGAGAAAATAATATCTAAGGAAA
Organism: Sabellastarte sp. h YS-2021; assembly: GCA_964017235.1. Classification (NCBI taxonomy): domain Eukaryota; kingdom Metazoa; phylum Annelida; class Polychaeta; order Sabellida; family Sabellidae; genus Sabellastarte; species Sabellastarte sp. h YS-2021. The sequence continues at coordinate 153,336,599 of OZ024928.1, read as the reverse complement.
AGAAATGTATGTAAAGATGAAGTATTAAAACAAAACAATTCAATAATAAAATGACAGCATTTATCAGTAAACCCAAAATGGCCGAATTATGGTTTGGATGTTTTGAATATTACCCATGCATACAGAAGTGGCAATACATTCAATGAATGCTTATGTGTGGTGTTGGAGAAAAGCCTGTGGCTCACTTGATGAAATTCCATCTGTTACAATGGGAACTTGCAAAAGGAAATTCTTAATGAATTCTAATATGACTTTAACAGTGCTTAATCTGCATCAACAGACAGACCCAAAGGTGCAACAAGATTTTAAAGGTCAATACAGCAAGGTCAAAGGTCAATCAGTGTCACACCATGACGTGGCACACCTAAAACCCTCAACCAATGTCCCTACCACGTATAAACTTCCTACACCTTACAGTCTCTGAGATATAGCCTGGACAAGATTTTATAGGTCAAGGTCACTACAGCAAGGTCAAAGGTCAAATCAAGGTCACACTATGACATTGCACATCTACACCCCATAACCAATGTCCCTACCAAGTATCAACTTCCTACACCTTACAGTTGCTGAGATATAGCCCGGACAAGGTTTTATAGGTCAAGGTCACTACGGCAAGGTCAAAGGTCAAATCAAGGTCAGACCATGACGTTGCACACCTACACCCCCTAACCAATGTCCCTACCAAGTATCAACTTCCTACACCTTACGGTTTCCGAGATATAGCCCGGACAAACTATTTCCCGCCGCCCGCCCATCCAGACACCATGGGTGAAAACAATACCCTGACAGCCCTTAAGGGCTGTGGGGTAAAAAGTATGTCTGTCTAAATGTTGGGAGTAGCAGGAAATGGGCAATAATTATGTGTGTCATATAGTTGCACCACTACACATTACGGAAGTGTGGTTGCTTGTAGGTGAAAGCTTATTATGACACTGGCAAATAAGAGAATTTTTTAGAGAGTTGCAACAGAAGAAAAATATTTGACTTGGAAATTTTCAACGTATGGTGGGTTCAGCCTATTCCGGTCAATAATTTCCAGTATTTTCACCTCCACCAAGGCTATGTATTTGGTGGCATACATTTGTCTGTTTGTTGGTCTGTTCGTTGGCAAAATAACACAAAAAGTTATAAATGAGTTCTGATGAATATTTAGGAAATGTTCACAATGGCATAAGGAACAGATAAATTAGATTTTGATGATGATCCAGATCCAAGTGCCCTGATTTTAGTAAGATATAATAAGATTTTCATAACATATACTTTAGAATCCACAGTGTAGCGTCTCTGTGAAAACTGAATATTGCAGATACAGTTTTGCTTTAGTTCTTCAGTTTATAATTTGAATCCTCTAACAATAGTCCTTTTTTCAAAATTTACAGGGAAAAAACAAAATAAAGCAGTCTGCACTATTTACATCCTTATTTCTCAATTAAATGCACTGGTAATGTACTGATGCTTGACTCCAATTTATTACAAGAGATGCACTAGTCAAACACTTAGATCTCACTCCCTGCCAGACTACTGACCCTTATGTATTCAGAAAACCATTTTTTTGATTGGGTCACACACTTTAGCCAAAATAATAAACATGTATTATATATCTGTTGATTATGTTTCTATAAACTTCATGACATGATTTGTGGGTACTACAGGGTTACCACATTTTCACAGAAATCTACCATTTGTGCCACTTATACACCTTAGTCAAAACAATCATGATACTTAATCTCAAACCACTTTTACAATGGGTGAGAAAAAGTGAGTTGAACGCATTCAAAACAAGCATTCTGACGCATGCATTTATCTCCCGCCGTATAAATTAGATGTACTAAAGATAGTGGAATATAAATTTTTTTGTGAGATGGAGGCACATGTAGAAGTGACAACAAGCAAGAGGCACTTTAATGTTTGATTGCAATACAAAAGGCATTTACTCATTTTAGTAGCTATTACTCTGCCATCCAAAGAGCTACAGTTCTGCAACTTTATTATGTAGAGGATCAACCCAAAGTAGGTGAAGGACATATTTAGAAGAAATTGCCTATCTGTAACACTTTTAGAGATAAAAGACATTTACTCATTATAGTGGCTATTACTCTGCCATCCAAAGAACTACAGTTCCGCAACTTCACTACGTGGTAGATCGCCCAAAATTAGGTGAAGGACTTACTTAGAAGAAATTGTCTATGTCCAATACTTTTAAAGATAAAAGACATTTACTCATTTTAGTACCTGTTACTCAGCTATACAAAGAGTTACAGTTGTGCAAATTTACTATGTGGTAGATCACCCAATAGTAGGTGAACAACTTATTTAAAAGAAATTGCCTATCTGCAATACTTTTAGAGATAAAAGACATTTACTCATTTTAGCAGGTATATGACTCAGCTATGCAAAGAGCTATAGATGTGCAACTTCATTATGTGGTAGATCACCCAAAAAATGAATCAGTTATTCAGAAGAATTGCCTTTTCATAACACTTTTAGAGATAAAAGACATTTAATCATTTTAGTAGCTGTTACTCAGCTATGGAAAGAGCTACAGTTCTGCAACTTCACTATGTGGTAGATCACCCAAAAGTAGGTGAATGACTTATTTAGAAGAAATTGTGGATATTCAATACTTTCACAGATACAAGACATTTACTCATTTCAGTAGCTATGATTGAGCTATGCAAAGGAGCTATAGATCTGAAACTTCACTATTAGGTAGATCAGCCAAAAGTAGGTGAATGACTTATTTAGAAGAATTTGCCTATCTGTAATACTTTTAGAGATAAAAGACATTTGCTCATTTTAGTAGCTATTACTCAGCTATCAAAAGAGCTACAGTTCTGCAACTTTACTATGTGGTAGATCATGCAGAAGTAGGTGAATGACTTATTTAGAAGAAATTGCCTATCTGTAATACTTTTAGAGATAAAAGACATTTACTCATTTTAGTAGCTATGAGTGTGGTATGCAAAAAGTTATAGATCTGCAACTTCACTATGCGGTAGATCAGGTAAAAGTAGGTGAATGACTTATTTAAAAGAAATTGCGTGTATGCAATACTTTTACAGATAAAAGACATTTGCTCATTTTAGTAGCTATGACTGAGCTATGCAAAGAGCTATAGATCTGAAACTTCACTGTGTGATAGATCAGCCAAAAGTAGGTGAATGACTTATTTAGAAGAAATTGCCTACCTGTAATACTTTTAGAGATAAAAGACATTTACTCATTTTAGTAGCTATTACTCAGCTATCCAAAGAGCTACAGTTGTGCAACTTCACTATGTGGTAGATCAGCCAAAAGTAGGTGAATGACTTATTTAGAAGAAATTGCCTATCTGCAATACTTTTAGAGATAAAAGACATTTACTAATTCTAGTAGCTATGACTGAGCTATGCAAAGAGCTATAAATCTGTGGTAGATCACCCAAAAGAAGGTGAATGACTTATTTAGAAGAAATTGTGTGTATGCAATACTTTTACAGATAAAAGGCATTTACTCATTTTAGTAGCTATGACTGAGCTATGCAAAGAGCTACAGTTGTGCAACTTCACTATGTGGTAGATCAGCCAAAAGTAGGTGAATGACTTATTTAGAAGAAATTGCCTATCTGCAATACTTTTAGAGATAAAAGACATTTACTCATTTTAGTACCTATGACTGAGCTATGCAAAGAGCTATAAATCTGCAACTTCACTATGTGGTAGATCAGGTAAAAGTAGGTGAAGAACTTATTTAGAAGAAATTGCCTACCTGTAATACTTTTAGAGATAAAAGATATTTGCTCGTTTTAGTAGCTATTACTCAGCCATCCAAAGAGCTATAGTTGTGCAACTTCACTATGTAGTATATCACCCAAAAGTAGGTGAATGACTTATTTAGAAGAAATTGCCTATCTGTAATACTTTTGGAGATAAGAAACATTTACTCATTTTAGTAGCTATGAGTGTGGTATGCAAAAAGCTATAGATCTGCAACTTCACTATGCGGTAGATCAGGTAAAAGTAGGTGAATGACTTATTTAAAAGAAATTGCGTGTATGCAATACTTTTACAGATAAAATACCTTTGCTCATTTTAGTAGCTATGACTGAGCTATGCAAAGAGCTATAGATCTGAAACTTCACTGTGTGGTAGATCAGCCAAAAGTACGTGAATGACTTATTTAGAAGAAATTGCCTACCTATAATACTTTTAGAGATAAAAGACATTTACTCATTTTAGTAGCTATTACTCCGCTATCTACTCACTTAGCTATTGACCTAGATCTGCAAAAGCAACAAAAATATAAAGGGCACAGGAAAGTAAGCTTATCAAAAACTAGATGAATAACAAATGAAAAGATTTGCCTAACTTTAATACTTGTGAAGGTATTTGACATTTATTTCCATCATAATTTTGATACAAATAAGAAAATAGCTATTGCTCACTTATGACATGCAATGGAACCCCAAACGATATGCCATGTTATAGTTAAGGAAAAAGTAGCTGAACAAATTATTTTAGGAAAATACTGTAACTGCAGTAGTTTTTGAGTTACAATGCATTTACTCCACAGTCAGAATTTCAAAGTAGCTATTACTCAGCTATCCAATGTGCAATAGGTCTGCAACTTTACTATCTGATAGCTTATGAAAAACTAGATGAATAACATATTTGAAAATATTTCGCTAACTTTAATACTTTTGAAGATATTTGACATTTACTTATGTCATTATTTTGCTACATTTCAGAAAATAGCTATTACTCACTTATGACAAGCAATAGAACCCCAAACTGTAAGCTATCTTATAGTTAAGGACAAAGTAGCTGAACAACATATTTTAGGAAAATACTCTAACTACAATAGTTATGGAGTTACAATGGATTTACTCAACAGTCAGAATTTCAAAGTTGCTATTATTCAGCTATGCAATGTGCAAAAACAGGTCTGAAACTTTACTATGTGATAGCTTACCAAAAACTAGATGAATAACATATTTGAAAAGAATTCCCTAACTATAATACTTTTGAAGATATGTGACATTTACTTATGTCTTTATTTTGCTACATTTCAGAAAATAGCTATTACTCACTTATGCCAAGCAATAGAACCCCAAACTATATGCTATCTTATAGTTAAGGACAAAGTAGCTGAACAACATATTTTAGGAAAATACTCTTAACTACAATAGTTTTGGAGTTACAATGGATTTACTCCACAGTCAGAATTTCAAAGTTGCTATTACTCAGCTATCCAATGTGCAACAGGTCTGCAACTTTACTACCTGATAGCTTATGAAAAACTAGATGAATAACATATTTGAAAATATTTCCCTAACTTTAATACTTTTGAAGATATGTGACATTTACTTATGTCTTTATTTTGCTACATTTCAGAAAATAGCTATTACTCACTTATGGCAAGCAATAGAACCCCAAACTATATGCTATCTTATAGTTAAGGACAAAGTAGCTGAACAACATATTTTAGGAAAATACTCTAACTACAATAGTTTTGGAGTTACAATGGATTTACTCAACAGTCAGAATTTCAAAGTTGCTATTATTCAGCTATGCAATGTGCAAAAACAGGTCTGAAACTTTACTATGTGATAGCTTACCAAAAACTAGATGAATAACATATTTGAAAAGAATTCCCTAACTATAATACTTTTGAAGATATGTGACATTTACTTATGTCTTTATTTTGCTACATTTCAGAAAATAGCTATTACACACTTATGGCATGCAATAGAACCCCAAACTTTATGCCATGTTATAGTTAAGGACAAAGTAGCTGAACAACATATTTTAGGAAAATACTCTAACTGCAATAGTTTTGGAGTTACAATGGATTTACTCAACAGTCAGAATTTCAAAGTAGCTATTACTCAGCTATCCAATGTGCAACAGGTCTGAAACGTTACTATGATAGCTTATCAAAAACTAGATGAATAACATATTTGAAAAGAATTGCCTAACTTTAATACTTTTGAAGATATCTGACATTTACTTATGTCTTTATTTTGCTACATTTCAGAAAATAGCTATTACTCACTTATGGCAAGCAATAGAACCCCAAACTATATGCTATCTTATAGATAAGGACAAAGTAGCTGAACAATATATTTTAGGAAAATACTCAAACTACAATAGTTTTGGAGTTACAATGGATTTACTCAACAGTCAGAATTTCAAAGTTGCTATTACTCAGCTATGCAATGTGCAACAGGTCTGAAACTTTACTATGTGATAGCTTACCAAAAACTAGATGAATAACATATTGAAAAGATTTCCCTAACTTTAATACTTTTGAAGATATTTGACATTTACTTATGTCATTATTTCGCTACAAATAAGAAAATAGCTATTACTCACTTATGGCATGCAATAGGACCTAGTACCATCTTATAGCTAAGGACAAAGTAGCTGAACAACATATTTGAAGAAAAACCTGTAAGTGCAATCGTTTTTGAGTTATGAGTCCTTTACTCAAAGTAGCTAAGATTGCTATTACTCACTTATCTTCAGGCCTGAGTCCATAAAACCAAAAAAATTTTCAAGGGTGTGAAAATTTATTGGGACAATTAATTTACAAAAAATCTGTAGCTGTAGTAGTTTTGGAGAAATCTGTGTGACACACTAACACACGCACGCACAGGCATCATTTCATAATCTCCCTCCCAGTCTAAAGCTCGGCAGGAGATAACAAAAGGATTCATGTCAGAAAATAGTTTGGGCCAAGTTGGTAAAAATGGAGCTTCATACACAATTAAACATCTAAGTTGGGACTGATTTGCTAAGATATTTACAGAGTATTTTTGTGACCAAAAAATAGCATCAGAGATGTTCGTACCCCAAAGCCTGGGGAAATAGTTTTCAGCACCATGAGATATAGAAGTGGTGAAACAGTTCAAAGATCGGGATACTTTCAGAGCGGTGTCAGTTATATAAAAGTCCAAATAATGTTTAAGTAGAGAAAATAACGTCTAAGCGAAAGAAAATGTATGTAAAGATAAAGTAGTAAAATAAGACAATTCAATAGCAAGATGATAGCATTAATGAGTAAACTAAAAATTATGAAGCTGTAAAATTTATTAATTGAAGAATACCTGTCAATGGAAACGGCACAATTATATAAAAGTACCTATAATAGTAAGTTGCAGCAATCCATATAGCTTTGTTATAAGAGAAACATGTCTCAAATATGGCAGGTGAACACACTTTGGCAGAGCTAAAGTGAAAGGTCACACCATGATACACACCTACACCCCCTATCCAATGTCCCTACCAAGTATAAACCTTCTACACTTTTCAGAATCCAAGAAATAGCCTGGACAATATTTTAAAACTTATGGTCACTATGATAAGGTCAAATGTCAAATAAAGATCACACCGTATGTTGCACACCTACAACTGAACCCCTAAGCAATGTCCTTACCAACTATAAAATTCCTACACCTTACGGTTGCTGAGATATAGCCCAGACTTGACATCATAGGTTAAGATCACTACAGCAAGGTAATAGGTCAAATCAAGGTCACACCATGACATTCCACACTTACACCTCCTAACTAATGTCCCTACCAAGTATCAACTTCCTACACCTTACGGTTTCCGAAATATAGCCCAGACAAGATTTTATAGGTCAAGGTCACTACGACAAGGTCAAAGGTCAAATCAAGGTCACACCATGATGTTACACATCTACAACCCCCAACCAATGTCCCTACAAAGGGTCAACTTCCTACACCTTACAGTTTCTAAGATATAGCCCTGACAAACTTTTTCTCGCCGCCCTCCCCCCCCCCCCCCCCTCCATCCAGACACCATTGGTGAAAACAATAGCCCAACAGCGATTAAGGGCTATGGGGTAAAATTATCCACAAAAACTTTTAAATCCAGGCACCAACTGCAGTCAAGCTTATTACATCAACTGTACATGTATTTGTACTGTGCAATCAAAGCACTTAAATTAATTTCTTTGTGATTGTAAAATTGACAATCAGTCAATCATTTTCAATTAAAAATGGGTTTACCATTAAATAATTTATTCAAATTAAAACTAGTCAGACTGAATACGGTTGTACAATGTACTTACAATCACATTGTCCCATATAGGCCAGACCAATGGATCTGCCATTGAGACAAGTGGCTTTGTGGAATGCACAAAATGACTGGTAGGTGTTTCCGTCGGCTCCGCACATTCTCTCTGCGGCTACTGGAGGACAGGGGTCATTCTCATTACATGAAATACACTGAGGCAATCCATTCTGATCCTCCACACAGTGCCTACCATTCAGACAGTGCACACGACTACAACTAACTGAAAGATAACAACGCTTGGGATGAAACAACTGAAAACTTCTGCAGGGCAGTCAAAGTGAACTCCACTGCCTGTTATAAAAGTATCTGATAATGAATAATTGGGGCTACAGAATCTTATCTCTTTAAAAGTTTAAATATTGGTATATTTCTTAATACTCCAATAAAATCGACACAAAATGATGGTTCATTTTTATCACATTATTGTTTACTGGTTTAAGAGTACAGTGGGGGCAAAAAGAGTCTCCAACTAAGAAAAATACAACCACACCATTACTGTATTCCTTAATGAGTGCAATGTAGCTCTATATAACAAATATTGTTGAAAAGTGTTTCAAAGCTGTAATGCCAAAACATCTCTTTACTGGAACAATTCCCACTTGACTGTTGGTCTGGTGACAAAGCACTCACCAAAATCAGTCAATATCCTTATTATGCAATCAGAGTTTGCCTCCTGAACACTATATTATGCAGTCCTAAGTGTAATCGTATTGGTCATCCAACTTATCGTTTTGTTCATGAAAGTCTCGAGTCTAATCACACTGATTTTAGATCCTCTTGAAAATATGGAACCATATTAAAAAACATTTGTAAATATGCATTTTCTAGCCTTTCAGTTGTAGGGCAATCATAAGTTTATAACTAATTTTCTACATATGGCAACTAAACTTCATAGTATTATGAATATACAGTTTAATCTCCTGATAAAATCGAGCTGACTGATCGTTTCCCATGATTCGATTAATTATAGGAGTCCCCCAATTATTGTAACAGAGCAAGCCATGAAGATAATCTTTTTCCCTTCTTTGATTTATCTACTTAAACAGTTTTCATGCTCCTTTTTGACAGAAACAGCTGCAGCAGCATCCCGAGAACAAAATCAGCTTGGTCTGATTGATAGACCTGAGAGTGGAAGAGTGGCATGAGTTTAGTGTAATTGTAGTTTAGTAAGATCTGAAAATATTGACCCCATCTTTTTATTACTTCTGCCAGGTGGTTACTTTTTTTTTTGGTGAATTTGTCATGTGTTTGGAATTACTCCAGAAATAATGAACTAGTTTCTGAAAATTTCCATCTGGGTAGGGCACGGGCAAAGGAATTGATTGAAATTTATAAAGATTCAACTCACATTCTGGATACACACAAAAAAATTTTTTAAATTTTCAAAAGATCTCATTTCCCATGTACTTTTAGCTTTCCGGTTGACATTACTGGAAAAGCAATGTGTGGATCTATGTGCAATTTTATATTTGGATAAAAAATGACCAAAGGAAAAAAATCCTCTTTTGCAAATCTTAATTTCTGTATTTTTAGTTTAGGGCCACTTTTCTAGTTTTCTTGTTTTAAATAATAATGAAGATAAACTATTGTAAAATATTAAAATAAACAAAACTCTTTACAGCTTAAAAATTCTTTTAATTTTGAGAAATAGACATTTCTCTGTGAAAAACACAACTTTATTTTAAAGCAACGATTCAGTCTTTGTAAATATAACTCCATATCTTGTAACAAAAATGATGTCAATTGTTATCAGTCTCACATTTCTTTAAATAAGCTTCACATTTCCAAGTATGTGAAACCGCAGTATATATCACGTTTTCTGTGTCAGAAAAAAGATATAAATAAAGATATAAAAGAGACCACAAAATTATTTTATCATATTACTGGAAGCCTAAATATGAAGCAATTGATGGTTATTCCTATTATTGATATCCTATAGCTGTAGAAACTAGGACATAGCAAGTATGTCAACAAGTATAAAAATACCCCTCTTCTTGTAAGACATGACCTCTTGTGTAATTTGTGAAAGAAGTTATGTCAACATGGCTGTATCAGTGACACTTTGTGACTAGAGTAGACATACTTAGAGTACAATTCTCATTCCACAAATAACTTCTCTCTATTCTTCAGTGAACTTGCATACCATGTTACCCCAGTTCCACTTATTTCAAATATCACAAGACCCAGCCACAAATTTGCTGGGTTGCTCAACTTAAAAATCAGGGCTGAAAGGTGGGGAGAAAGGTCAGTTAGCAACCTCCTTCCAACCACCACAGTTGCTGAAGATAGCTTACGAGTGAAAAAAAAAAAGACTGAAAAAACGATTAACATAAGGTTAAACAGACTGACATAGGATAGTGGGTAACCTTGCTTAAGGCTTAAGATTCACAGTAATTAGGGAAACATTCAGTTCAGATAATTAAGTTTCAGTCTATAGAATGTACGCGTACATACACTGGCTTTTACATTAGCAAACTGCGAAGAAAGGGATCAGCTTGTATCTCCAAACATGTACTAGTGCTTTATGAATACTAAATATGATTATACACATTTGAAAAAGATACAGTAGATGTTTGAGCCTTAAGCAAGTCATGCGTGGGCTCTTGTGGCTGAGGCATTGAGGAGGCAAACTCACAACAGTGAAAACACAAAATAACTTAAGAAGTTTAAATATGAAACAATTTCATAGAAAATTACAGATTATAACTTGCTTGAGATTTTAATAATTTCATTATTCTTCGAAAAAAATTTTAAAAAATAAATAAGAAAGCCAACAAAATTATCTAAAATATATAACATTAGACAATTAGATAAACACACAGAAACTAACTATGTGTGTATATTTTGATCATAATTTGTGGGCCAACCCTCACTGCTTCTCAAATAGTAACATTAAAATCCCAGACAAAACTATGAATGTCTAGAATGCCAATGTTACCCGAGAAACTTGACACAGATTGACATTAAATCATGCAAATGAAACTGGCATGTTTTTTTTTTTTCAATAATGGTGTCACCCTGATTTAACTCAACAAGAACTGAGTAACCCTGTTTCAACTCAAATGGCTTGAAACCTGATGAGACCACCTTGTAACATTTAGCACAGGAAAAGAAGAAATGTTTTTTTTCTGGTTTACACTTCACACAGAATCTTTTGGTATACCATTATTGAATTTAATCTACATAATCTTTGGCTTACATATCTTTTTTAAAAAGAATGGATTGCTTTAGAAAAAAACCCAAGTTGCATAAACCAAGTCATTATACCATGTGCCTTTACATGAAAGGAAAGTGATAACTCAGGTCACCATTCATAAAATATTATGTTTGTAAATATACTGGGACAAGTGTAATCTGATCCCACTTCATTCACAATGACACAGAAAGAATTAAGAGGAAGGTCCCCATTCACTGTCTCACAGAACAAGTGGAATGCACCCAAACCTTATAATGCGGTGGCTTAGATTTCACCCCTGCCCCTCCCACATACAAAGAACTCGAACTTTCAGGGAAATATCTCCATTTTAGGATAAACACTTAAACTCAATGTATGTGACTCCATAGTTGAGATATGGCCAGTAGACATCTTGAAATTTTTAATATAGGTTTCAAGAATTGTCTGAGGTATTTGCTCTTCAAATAATATAAACTATGGGAATGTTGAATAATTCAAGAAAATATATCAACCTTTGAAATAAAGCAAGTTAAGAGCTCACTTTTGTCAGTCTAGTTTTAAGGTACAAGTATTCTGAAATTCAAGACTAAGTCTGCATCAAACTTGCCTCATGATAACTGTCTAATTAGTAGGCCTACATATTGGGAGAAGCCCAATCCACTAATGCAAACAATCACTGTGGGCAGTGAAAGAAATTCTTATTTTTTGTCTAGCAAACCCGTTAAATTATAAAAGTTTACAACAGGTACGAATGTAGGACGTTTCGGACTAGGACGTTTCGGACTAGGACGTTTCGGCCACGGACGTTTCGGCTCGGCCATTTTTGAGGGTGGACGTTTCGGCCAAATATATTTTTGGATCAGGTTTTCAATGATTAAACATGCAAATAATACAACTGTGATAACAACATTTATTGTACAACCTTTCCCACATTTTATAACAATAATATAATAACATTTTACACAATTAAGCTATATACATAAACTTCAGATCACACAATTCAGAGTCATTTTAAATGTTTGGCTGACCACCTCTCAGGTTATGGCTTACACCCCGAAGGAAGTCTGGTATGGACTTGCGGCCTAGAGATCTGTCCTCACAGAGATTGTGCAGTCTACCTTGAAGTTCGGTGTATACTTTCTTGATCCTCTTCTTTGGTCTCACACCACGCTCATCCTGTAGAAGTACAGCAGATACACGGGCACACTCTGCTTGCAAACACTCAATCAGTTTCCACACTGTAGGGTGGCTTTGGCCAACAAGGTTCCTGAATTTGTTGTTCCAGCCCTCTGATACGTTGTTGTTGATACTGTAGATCAATCACCTGAGCAGTGCAATTCTGAGCAGGTATCTATTAAATAGCTTCCCTTTGGGGCGTTACCTTTTTATTGAGGCAGTGAACAAAAAGTCCATGGGTTTCAAAGGGTTTTAAAATGAAAAGCAACTGAATTTAAAATTTACTGCACAAAAAGACCAGGAAAGGGTTTAAAGATGAAATAGCAACTTGACAAAGGTTAAGTTTGCTGATATAAGTGGAGAATGATAATATTTCATTAAATGTGTAAAAATGAGATGTTTGATGATTGATAATCACAAAAAGGGAAACAGTCTGCCTGTTTCCTCAACTTGATCAAAGAAAATTGTGCAGACACTGCTTTCCTTAAACCATAAAAGGTTTGCTTTCACAGCTCTCCTTTCAAGTCACTTAGTGATATAGATTTTCCCTTTTTGGACACAAATACATTAAAAGATGTTCTTATTATATAAATCTCCTAAAAAGATTTGGCCGAAACGTCCACCCTTAAAAATGGCCTGGCCGAAACGTCCGTGGCCGAAACGTCCTAGTCCGAAACGTCCTAGGCCGAAACGTCCGTGGCCGAAACGTCCGTCCACCAACAGGTACAAAGTATTTGAACAGTGATTTGGCCATTCATTTTAAGTCACAGACGCTACACCAATACATTGGAGTACAATACCAGTAATATTACATAGTGGACCAGTTCACGCCCGCGTACCTATTGACGCCCACACCCTAATTTCTCCAAAACAATCACAGTTACACAATGACTAACCCATTGAATGTATACATTCAATTGTACATTCAACGGTCAAAGTTAGTGAATGTGCATATGAACTTAACAAATGGCAATAACTATTTTTATCATTTTCTTAATATCACATCTGTTAATATCAACCTAAAAATAAACTTTTGCAGTAAGTTTATTATCTGTAAGCAGTCCAACATTTATGTCTTTCAACAAACACTGTTTCTTGTTTTCTAACAAAATGTTTATCTTAATCTGTTTTTCTAATTATTTTATCCCGGTGAACCTCTAAGATTATGGGGGTGCTACTGTGGGGCTTATTATAATTAAATCCCCCATAATTAGATAAATCAATTGCTGTCACATTTTAGAATCATACACTTAAAGACCATAAAATTACTAGTCAGGCTTTAATTGTTTTTCTTTCATTCTTTGATTGAGAGGCAAAATATATTTGTGAATTAAATTACAGCTTATTATACAGCTTTCATAATGGCTTTGATCACAAAGGGCTGATGTGCAGAAACTAGTAAATGTTCTATGCAACAGCAGAATGATGCCACAAAAGCTTATTCTGTAATAATTAGTGATTTGGAAAATATAAAGACCGTAAAGAAAATAATGTGATGAAATATATGAAATTTATGTAATGACATATATGTTTATAAATTTTATTGTTTAAACTGATCCTTTTCTATGTAAATTCCTGCAAAATGTACCACCTTTATTCCAGTTAATTTAATTGCTTATTACTATGCCAGAAAATATCCAATCTAGGTTATGAATTAAGTCTTTGCAATCTATATCAGCATTTATATTTAATTATTTATACATTCCATGCCTTGGGTCACTGAATGTACACATTCAATGATTTTAGCCCTTGAATCTATACATTCCACACCTGCTCAGCCATTGAATGTATACATTCAATGGTTATCCACATTCAATACAACATACATGTATATACAAAAAGATGAAGTAAAATTACAAAATTCCTCTGTACTATTTACCATAAATTATACATGAAAGTTAATTTCAAAGACAAACAAGATTATTATTTATCTCCCGCCTTAGGATCAGTAATAATGGAGATCTAAGGGGGATATAGGGCTTTTGTGGATACCACTTGACATTGAAGAAGGGATCCACGGTCAAATTCAACATTTGGAAAAGAGTCTCAGGCCATGACATCCTATAAGTTGTTTTCACATTCTGAACCCCTAGGAGAAATGAAAAGGGAGATATAAGATAACTCCATTTTGACATTAACCATATGATATGGTGACCATTTTGTTTTCAAGAAAAGGCTAAAATTTCTTTCACACTAGCTTTCCTAGCCATATATCTTTTGTGCAAATTTGATGAAGCCAGCTGCAATATTTCATGATTTTGAGCAACTTATGGCAGCCATTTTTTTTTTCAAAATGCAGCCAAAATTTTTCAAAGCCAAATGATTTACAGGGCATGACTTCCTATGGGCTGTTTTCACATTCTGAAGTCCTAGGACCAAAAGACAGGCAGATATAAGGATGTTTTAGTATGATGACCCCATGTGACCTTAAAGCAGGGATCAAAGGTCACATTCAACACTTGAAAAAGATTCTCAGGCTATGAACTTAAGTTGTTCCCACATTCCAAACCCCTGGAAGCTAGGATAAAGGGAGATATAAGGCCTTTTTGACAGTTTAATAGGATAATCCCATGTGGCATTAATCATGATATGGTGGTCATTTTGTTTTTGAAATTAGGACAAAATTACTTACTATCTTTCCTGGCCATATATCTTTTGTGCAAATTTGACAGAGCTAGCTACAGTATTTCAAGTTCTAGAGCAGACATGTTTTCATACCCATAAGCATTCTCTGCAAATTTGGAGAAGATATCTTTATAAAGGAATAAGTTGTAAAGGTTTATATAAAACATAAACAAGCGGATGGATAGATGGACAGACAGAAGCACATAAGAAAAGCGTTTTATAATATCCCGGCCACAGCCTTCAGCCACTAGTGGGAGATAATAAGTCTTTTAAAACTAATTTACTTTGATGAAACTAACAAATTAAAATCATCTCCAATGAATCTCAAGCTAAATCTTAACATTACATCTGTATCATAAGTATATTCTAATCATATCAAGACACAGAATCCTTATCATTTGATTGGTGGTCTATTGACGTCATGCCCACTGAATCCTTAAACACCATATCTTCTGGGAGATATCATTTATCTGTTTAAGATGAGTCCCATCCAACAATGACATCCACTCTATTCTATGATCCAATTTAATGCCATACAAATAATTAATAAAGGATAGATACAGGCATATTTGTGGTGAACAAAATCGTGATAAGACTGCACTATCATGATGACCTTTCAATAGTTTGTTGGGCACAATGCCATGAAAATTTAGGGAGGAGCCCTAGAGGAAATAAAAAGGATAGTGTTTAGAAGGATGATGTATTTTAAAACTTAAGACATAAACAGAAGGAAAATAAGATAATAAATATTAACTGCCACAAGTTACATTGCTTGAACTTGATTTTTATATAATTAAGGCACATATTTAAATAAATAAGGTAAACTATTTACAACTTAAGCCAAAATCATATGTAAATTTGGGGTTTTAACTCTTTTTATATCTCTTATTTATAAGAGTTGGGTACCATTTGAGCCGATTTAAATAACCAATAAAATTCACTTGGGAATTTTTACATACATTTACAGCGTCCAAAGTAGTCAATCTCTGTATGCTTCTGTTTGCGGCAATTGGACTTGAGCAAGGTACAGTAGTTTTTGTAACTGTTTCCATCATTTCCACACACAGGTCCACGGTGACGGTCATCATGGCGACTGCAATCAGGCATACAAACGCAGCGGGCAAGTCCATCTCTTATGCGACATTCACGGTCTTTTCCCTGGCAGGCCACTTGATCACAGGTTTCTGGAGGAAGAAATTATGGCATGTGGGGCTTGAGTATACTGTGCCATGGACAAAAGTGATACTCCTTTATATACAAGTTGGTTAAAGGCTAAAGTTGTTAAGCAAATATGAAAATAGCATCAGAGATGCCTGTACCCAACAACCTGGAGAAATGGTTTTCAACACCATGAGATTTAGATGTGACAGAGTACAAAATTCATGAGACTTTCTCAGCAAACAGTTTGACACAATGTTACACATATACACCATAACTAATCAATGTTCCTACTAAATATCATCTTCCTACTACTTATGTTTCCGAGATAAAGCCCAGACAGGACTTTAAAGGTCAAGGTAACTACAGCATGGTCAAATCAAGGTCACACCATGACGTTGCACACCCATGTCTACTAACCAATGTCCCTACCAAGTACCAACTTCCTACACCTCATTGTTTCCTAGATATAACACGGACAAAATTTTAAAACTCATGGTCACTATGGCTAGGTCAAAGCCACTCAAAGGTCAAATCAAAGTCTCATCATAACATTACACACCTACACCCCTAACCAATATCCCTACCATAGGCTACCAAGTATCAGCCTTTTACACCTTACAGTTTCCAAGATATAGTCCAGACTACATTTTAAAAACCAATGTCACAATCGCAAGGTCAAAGCCGAAAGGTTAAGTCAAGGTCACACCTTGACATTGCACACCTACACCCCCAATTAATGTCCCTACCAAGTATCAACTTCCTACACCTTACGGTTTCTGACATATAGCCCAGACAAGATTTTCCAACTCAGGGTCACTACAGCAAGGTCAAAGGTCAAATCAAGGTAACACCATGACGTGGCACACCTACACCCCTTAACCTATGTTCCTACCAAGTGTCCACATCTAACATCTAATTTCTGAGATACAGCCAAGACAAGTTTTTTCTAGACATTATGGGTGAAAACAATACCCACACAGCCCTTAAAGGCTGTAGGGTAAAATATTAAAAATAGCACTGAATTTCACTCTTGGTTTACACACAGAAGTGTTGAGTGTAAGGAAAAGCAAACCTTTACAAATAGATGAGATATGGCAGATCACCTTTGTGACAGTAAAATCCTCTAAAAACACTCATTTGAATTAATATTCACTAAATATGTATCTTAATCTTGAGATAATAATCATGTCTATCTGGTTGTTCATTATAACATCACATTTCACACAGAAATAAGTTATTCTGAAAGCCCTTCAAACCTTGAGCTTTAGACAAATTTCCCTTTAGTAAGTAAAAATAAAACATCAGGGCCTGTATTCACAAAAGGGATTAGCAAATGATCGGCAAAAAATTAGCTCAAGTTAATCCAAAAGTTGGATTAAGGTTCATATCCACAAAGAAGTTAAGCTCATTCTTGGATTAACTTTAATCAACCCATAAAAATGAATTAACTTTTGGATTAATTATAGTTGAATCTGCTGCACTTAATAAAAAATTAGCTCAACTTTGTGAATATCGATTTAATCCAAAGATTAGCCACGACATTTTTTCCATAAAAGTTAAGCTAATTTTTCACTTAACTTCATCCCCTTTGTGAATACGGGTGCAATTCTTGAGGCCATTTTGTATGGAACAATAAAATAGTAGTGGCAAAGAGGGAGAAATAAAGAAAATTAACAAGAAAAAGAAACTACATTCTCCTTCACTAGGATCTCGATGGGGTGAATTTTTAAAGGAATGTTCTTCTTTGTTTTGCAGACGCTGTGTAATTTTCCAACTTGTATTTGAGATTTCTGTAGCTTTCAACCAATGATGTATCCCATATTAAACACCAGATAGTATCAGTACAACCATACACATATCAAAGTCAACACAACTTACAGCACTGGGAGAATTAAACGTAGGCATTCACTTTGTTTCAGTATATGTCAATAATGATATATACAAAAGAAAAACAAAATACACCAGAATTACGATATGTATGTCACAGTGGAACCTCCGATTCAGGGGAATCAGCGATTCCCCTAGTGGAGATCCCGATCGGAGTTTCCACTAGTGGAAACTCCAATCCATTATTTAAGGGCTGTAATGGCAGTTTCCACTAGGGGAAACTCTGATCGGAGTCTCCACTAGTGGAATCGCCAATTCCCCTGGCCCTAGGCTTTGCAGTATCAAAGTGGTTATGAGATTTTTGTGCAACAAAATATAGAATGCTAATTTTGAAGATTTGCAGAGGCTTTTGTTGATAATGAACTATATGCCATTAATAACATATGAATAGTATAATATGAACTATAGAATATCTTTTGTTATCAAATTTTGTTACATATCTTCAATATTCTAGAAAGCTAAGCTAATACTGGGACAAAGTATAAGTTTATGTCATCGTTTAGAGCTTTTAAAATTTCAACTATTATCATATAAACAATAGAATATTCTATATTATGATATTGTTTCCAATAACCTTAACATTTTGGAAAGCTAAGCTTATACTGGGACAAAGTAACTGTGTACTTAACTATTTTGATCTGTAATCGTTGTAACATGAGTAACATATAAACTCTAATAATATGAAGGCAGTGTTTCCCTAAATTGTGAATTAGTTTTTATTTATGTTTCTGTAAGTGGGCGGGTAAAAGAAATGCAATAAACTTTGGATCTACTAGTCTTGACTTAAAAACGATGGTTCCCCTTGAAGTTGGGATAAAATGGAATGAGGTGATGGTCAGTGAAATGCCATCAACTGTTGATCTTTTAGGAATGACTTAAAAATGACTGTTCTCCTTGAAGTTGGGCTTTGATGAAATGAGAATGAGGTTCAGTGAAATCAGCTGATGATCTGTTACTGATTTAAATGAATGTTGCCTTTAAATCTTACCTACTCTAATGAATATCTGTGTCATGAGCAGATAATCCCTATAATGTATATTGTAATTAAGTTTTCATTTATCTTGTACACTTTCATGCTTTACCTGTTAAGCGTTTTTGCAATTCAGCAATTTCTGAGGGCCAGGGGAATTGGCAATTCCACTAGTGGGGACTCCAATCAGAGTTTCTCCTGGTGGAAATTGTGATTGCAGGCCTTAAACAATAAATCGCTTCTCCACAAGTGGAAACTCCTGTCGGGATCTCCACCAGGGCAATCACAGATTCCCCTGAATCAGAGTTTCCACTGTGACATATATATATAAGTTATTGAAAGTACTAAATATGTAATGAATAAAGCAAACGCCAAAGTCCAAGTTAGGTTTAGAATGCTGTTCAGGGTCATATTAGGACAGGTCCTTTTACTTACAGGGCCTGTAATTAGATGCCAAACTTGCTAACCACAAGTGCCATCAAATACTTACTAACTACTAGGCCACCAAGAACCTCTAAAGTACAAGTAAATTGAAGTAAGCATCCTACTGTATATAATCTCTATGGTTACCTGATGAGATGATCAAAAATTTCAAGCACGAGTTGCTATATCCGTGTAGTACACCGAATATTAAATATACAAAACCTGGTAATGCTATTTTTTTATAAGTAGGGCATCATACTAATTAAGAGTTGCAGCAACAGGTAGAAAGGTTGACATCTCCGTTAAATGAATGAAGTAAAAAAGAAGGGACATGAGGAAAAGTTTATGTTCTCTCCCCAAATTACTCATGGCTCAGATGTTTTTTCCATCACACCTCTGCGTGGACGAAATATTTTAACTGTTAAAGCTACAGATGAAGTTACTAAAAATGATTCAGTTCTTTTTTCAATCTGTTTATAATGTATTAAAAATGCATATACTACAAGCAATGAAAAAAAAGGAAATAAAACAAAAAAATATAAAAACCATTAAGAAACAAGGCTTTACGCTTTGCTACAGCAACTAAACAGAATAGTTGTGGTCTTGGTAAAGCTCTTGACACTACCAGTTTATACACATAAATATAGGAGTGGTCAAGGTCGTGTTTCCATGGTGATGGAATATGCTTCCACTTTTAATATGTTTTCAGCTTTGTAAAGATACTTTTTTAAACACTTGAAATTAACTTAAAAATTCTTTTTATAAGAAATAGTTTTACATTTGTCTATGTAATTTCTAGTAAAGACCAATTTACCAACAATGTATTCAAATAGAGGTAGTAACAGAGAAAGCTGTGTTGACCACCCTTGTACCAAAGCTTTGTGGTCCCCATCATTCAGCTAAAAGCCTAAAAATGTATGAAGTTATGAACTACTGCTGGGAAAATCTAAAATTCAGTTAATATTGAAGCAGCGGCTATATTAAAATAGCATATATGTTAGAAGCATTTGACTGTAACTACATAAAACTGTGTGTGGGACATACCAAATCGCTCAGAGTTTCTGTCAGTGTTGTGGGATAACCCTGTAAGAAATTGGACATTATTTACACACACCCTGACAAAGTCACACATACATGAAATCTGACATGATATTGTAATCATTGTATGTTGAAAACTTTTTCACTGAAAAAATCCCCTTAATATTAGCAACTAGATTACGCCAACTCGACGCCAACATATCCCCAGACAGGCCATCTCTCACATCACAGGCATTCACTGGGCATTTTTGTAGCACCCATTTTGTGTGATTCACAATTATTATAAATTATTTTTCATTAATTTTTAGGTCAAATTATTTTCCATTTTTTTTTTCAGTTAATTCATAAAAACTACTTTCGGTAGATTGTTCATGGGCCTCATAAACAGGTTAAATGTCTACTTAAAGCCTTGATTTTTTGGCACATGTAAAAACCTATTAATATAATGCCAGATAAGATTTCAGCTCTATCAGTCATATAGTTTGACAGCTCAAGGGCTTAAAAGAGGTAAAAAGTCCATAAATTTGGTTCTGTGGGCATTTTAGAGACTGTAAAATGACCTTGAAATTAAAGCTACCCACTTTAAATTTTAAATAGACAAAAATTACAAATAGAAGTTATTTTTAAAAATTATCCAGCGTCTCTAGTACTGGACTTGGCAACGGCTATGGATAGATGATTTTTTGAATTGGATTTTGGTGTTGCACCTCAATCTGCCTGGTAGAGATAAAGTGCCATAAAAGTACAGAATAGAATAGAATTTAATACAGTTTGAGACTTGTCAGACTTACCATTTCCAAGTTACAGGGCAAAATATGTGAAAAATATGGAAAAGGAGTCACTCGGGTAACTGTATATGATTTTCGTACAGAGGTTAAATATCTATTTAAAACCTTGTTTTCTTTTGCACATCTAAAAAGAACATATAAATATATTTCCATGTGAGATTTCAGCACTATAAGCACCTAGCATAACAGCTATACATATTAACAGTGGCAAAAAGTCCATAAATTGGGTCCTGTGGGCATTTTGGAGACCTTAAGGTGATTTAAAAGTAAGACTAGAGTCTTCAGACCTTTCACAGACAAACATTACATACAGAAGTTATAGAAGTGTGAGACTTGCAAGACTTACTGTTTCAAAATTACAGTACAAAATATGTGGAAAATGTCAAAAAAGGGTCACTCGGGTTGGTCTTTATGATCTTCATGCACAGGTTAAATGTGTATTTAAAGCCTTGATTTTTCATGCGTAAAAAGAGCACAATATATTCTCAAATGAGATTTCAGCTCTGTCAGTCACATAGTTCAACAGCTATAGGACTTAAAAGTAGTGGGTGGACCAGTTCTGAAAATAAAAACTGGTTTCCACGGCTTTGAAACCGAAAGAAATCCAAGATTTTGAATGTTTGCACTGGTAAGCTGAAAATTTATGTGAGCTCACATTAGCTATATTTTAAGAAGAGAAGAAAATATGTAATTGCGGGATATTTTGAGGTTCATCAACTTCATTTTCAATTAATATAAAGTAAAAATGTAACATATTTCTTCAAATTGTTATGTTCTTTATTGTTTTGACGAAGTATTAACCAGTAGATAGACAAATATAATGACGTTTTCAATAACCGGTACTTAATATCCTTTGCGGCTTTCGTCATTTCTACCTAAACATAATAAAAAAATGCAGTATGCCAGTTTACCATTCACCCCACTACTTAAAAGTGGTAAAAGTCCATATATTGGGTCTCTGTGGGCATTTTAGAGATCTTAAGAAGACGTTTAAATTAAGGCTACAGACTTTAAATTTTGCACAGATAAAGATTACATATAGAAGTTACATCTACATCTACAGTTTGAGACTTGTCAGACTTGCCACTTTTAAGTCAAAGGGCAAAATATGTGAAAAAATGTTGGAAAAAATGTCTAAGTAGGGTCTTTAAGACCCTCAAACACAATCTTAACATAAAGTCTTGCTTTTTGGCATATGTAAGAATAATATATTAATGTGTTTCCACTTTCCAGGTAAAATTTGAACCAGATGAGCCACAAACTTTTTAACCTAGAGGGCATTAAGTGGCCAAAAGTCAAATTTCTGACCTAAAAGTGGCCATAAATTCTTTATTATTACAAATTTAAGGTCACCTTGTACATGTGTGTGCCAAGTTAGAATGAAATCTGTGAAAGCGCTTTTGAGTTATCATGCACACAAGTCCAAATGTACGGCGCCGGCGCGGCTGAGGTGAAACCAGTATATCTCAGACTTTTGTCTGGGGATACAATAATCCAGCACTGGATGAACTTTATTTGCAGATCTGTTCAATATAAGGCAAAGACTGAGTGGTTCTAAACTACCAATCAGACTATAATTCTGCATAAAGTTTAAGCAGTGATAGATTATTACAAAAACATGCAAATATATATCTGCTTCAACTGGAAAAACATCACATTTATCCAAGTTTCTTTTACACAGAATGAAAAAGGAGAATGTTTCATCAATTTAGGTTTTACATTTTTAATCATCCAGAAGTGCATCAAAATTGCCCACATCCATTTTTAATTATTCAGTAATCTTTTAAAATAAATCTTGTAATTTCTCACTTTAATTTTTCAACAAATTCAAGGATTTATACATTCAATAAATTGGCCCTTTTTTGGTATATGTTTCACGGTTTGGGCGATTTAATGTACATATTTTTCTTTCTACTTGGTAGTGCGGTTGTAACACACTCGCTTCCCTACACCTCTGAGATTAGTGTTTCAATCCCGGCCTGACCTGATGTGGGAAACCTGGTAGTTGCTTGCCGGTGGTCGGCAGCTAGTTTGCAGTAGAGAACCTTGACCAACTGTATGTACTCATTTCCTTTTCCCTTCCAAATACCATTCTCAATAAGTTGATCTACCAGGCATTGACGTAAATCAATAAATTCAATGCACCATATATTAAATATATACCTGGGGTGTTGAAAAATTTAAGACACTTTACCCAAGAAAAATTCTTTAGAAAAAAAAAATTAAATTAAGAATGTATAACCTGGTAGAAAAAGTGTAATTATTATTGATTTATGATCATCTAGGCAGTTGTAAATTTAACTTACGGTGACAGGGAAAACAGAAGGGAGCTCCATTCATCAAAAACTGGAAGTAGAAAATCCTGTCCTGGGTGTATTCATCATTCTGAGTCCACCCTCTCAAAGCAGATGAAGCAGATCTGCAACAGTCAGACTTACTGATATGCATATCTAAAATATTCTGACACCGTCTGTTGCTGCCAACCCTCTGCCAGCAGGTTCCAGCTGCAATGACAAAATAAATATATTTTTGTTACCATTTCACCAAAGATTGGTGCCAAACAGGATACAGTGCCCGTAAAGGCAACTTGGGTATTTTTGGGCCCTTTTCATAGCCAAGGTCATATTGGGACAGGCCATTGGAATTTTGTATGTCCTGTCATGGGCTAGACTCAAACATATGACCACCGAAGAGAGAGTCAACTGATCATCTGCCCAATTTAAAAGCATCTATGCACCAGAGACAATCTGATATATAAATTGGAATTGATATGACAATACTTTCTTAAATACAACAATGAAACAATAAAATCCAATATAAAACTGATTTTATTTTGCAAAACTCTCAAACTTTTACTGAATCTGTAGCTGTCATCAACAATTGAATAGAACTTCAGTTATAACAACAAGGAGAGTTATTGGTACACATTTGATACTTCAATTTCATCTGACGGACTAATACTGTAATTTTATATTATTACTATTAATGTGGTTGTCAGACAGTAAAATATAAAAAAAGCATTGGAGATGCCCGTACCCCACAGCCCGGGGAACTACTTTTCAACACCATGAGATATAGAAGAAAAGAAACAGTACAAAGATCAACACACTTTCAGAGCAAACAATGTCAGTTACGTGAAGGTCCGAATAATGTTAGTCACGAAAATAATGTTTAAGAGAGAGTATGTCTCGTAATTATGAAGCTGTAAAATTTATTAATTGAAGCAAAGCTACCAATAGTCATAGCACAATTAAGTAAAAGTGCATATCACAATCAGTTAAAGCAATGCATATATCTTTGTCATAACAGAAATACGTCTCACTTATGGCAGGTAAATACAATTTGGCAGAGCTAGGGTTAAAGGTCACACCATGACCTAGCATACCTGCACCCCAACCAATGACCCATCCAAGAATCAACTTTCTACTCCTATTTACAACTTTCTCTTTTCACTGTTTCTGATATATGGCCCAGACAAGATTTATTTTAAAGGTCAAGGTTACTACAACAAGGTTAAATCAAGACTGTTGTTTACCTACACCTTCTAACCAATGTCCCTAACAAATATCCACTTCCTACACCTTATGGTTTCAGAATATAGCTTAGGCAAGATTTTTATGTTCAAGGTCACTGCGGCAAAGGTCAAATCAAGGTCATACCATGACACTGCATACCCCAAAAATATAACTAACATCTATATCCAATATCAAACTTTTACACCTTACAGATTCCGAGATATAGTCTGGACAAGATTTTAATGGTCAAGATCACTTCAGCAAGCTCAAAGGTCAAATTAAGGTCACACCATGATGTAGCACAACTGCACTCCCTAACCAATGTCCCTACACAGTATCAACTTCCTACATTTTACACTTTCTGAGATGTTTAAAGGTCAGGGTCACTAGAGCAACATTAAAGGTCAAATCAAGGCCACAACATGACATGACATATCTACACCCCAAACCAATGCCCCTACCAAGGATCAACTTGCTACACCTTATGGTTTCTGAGATATAGCCCCAACAAGATTTTCAAACTCAAGGTCACTACAATATGGTCAAAAGTCAAATCAAGGTCACACTATGATGCTGCACATCTACACCCGCTAACTAATGTCCCTACCAAATATCAACTTCCCACACCTTATAGTTTCTGAGATTTAGCACAGACAAGATTTTAAAGGTCAAGCACTACAGCAATGTTAAAGCTCAAATCAAGGTCACACAATGACATTCTACATTTACACCCCCCAAACAATGTCCCTACCAAGTTTTCAACTTCTGACACCTTTATAGTTTCTGAGATATAGCCCGGACAAGATTTAAAAGGTCAAGGTCACTACAGCAAGATCAAATGTCAAATCAAGGTCACGCTACAATGTTGCACACGTACACCCCCAACCAATGTCCCTGCCAAGTTTCAACTTTGTAAACCTTGTGGTTTCTGAGATATAGCCCGGACAAGATTTTCAAACTCAAAGACACTACAGCAAGGTCAAAAGTCAAATCAAGGTCACATAATGATGATGCACACTTACATCCCCAACGAATGTTCCTACCATGTTTCAACTTCCTACACTATATGGTTTATGAGATACAAATTTTTCCCAACGTCCGCATGCCCATCTAAACGCCATGGGTGAAAACAATACCCGCACAGGCCTTAAAGGCTGTGGGGTAAAAATGAATAATTAAAATAAATGTTCTGTAATACAAAGATGAAAACAAGAAGGGTATATGATTATGCAATTTACACATATGAAGTTATTGTACTAATAACTTCTACCAAATTAAAGCCTTCTTCAAATCAATATAAATATTGAGTTCAAATTCTGTCTCATTTTTTCTGTTCAGTTGCAGAACAGATTTTTGTTAACACCATTCAGTTTATTTTATCAACATGTGACTGAATTACATTCACAACATTTATTGTTTCATTTGGATAAGCTCAAGTGTATGCAAGTTTATTATTGAGTTTTTAGTGAACAACTTCAGTGTAAAAGAGGTCAACATTTTATATACATGTATTTATCAGTCTAAGTACACAGTGCACATACCACTGACCCCATAGACAAAAAATCACCTGACTGAATTTAGTAACCTCAGGGCCAGTGAGAAAGCCCAGTCCACAACACATCTATTTTAGTTTCTGCTTAATGTCACTATTTTTTTACAAATACTTATCAGAAAAAAAAACTTCTATAATCCTATCATAGTATGATGAGACAGGGATCACATTTAAATATGTAAAAAGCTATTAAAATATTTGTGTTATGCCCACAACTGTTCAACACAAGATATTTACATACATTTGAATCCATTCATGTGTATTTTAAGTTGTAAGCATGTCAGAAAGTTTTGATAACTTAGGCCAATAAAACAGACAGCCAGTCAATGGCATGCCAGTTGCCAAATTGGAAGCTTGCCAGTTCCCAGCAAGGCAGACTGTTTTGACTCAAACACCATCTCCTTCACATTGGTGTACACACACACACATACACAAACACACGCCTCTTCAAGAGACAGCCTCTAGCCAATAGGAAAACGAATACATGTGGGTGTGTCATATCTGTGAATGAAGCAAAGTAGTACAGAAAAAAGAAGATTTTCACAGGGAAATTTTGAAATGTTAGGATTGTCTCTTGTGTTGCAATACAAGGTTGTTTAAATGAGACATCTTCCTTATCAAACTCACAATTTCACTTTTATTAACAGGATACGATGATTTCTTTCTTTTAAATTTATATTTAAAAATCTCATGTTTCGAAATATCATGTTTTAGTGTTATCAATGGAAATATTATTTCCTTGTGTGAAATATCAATAACTTGCCATTTGTTTTGCTTGTGAAATGATGTGCAATTTTTACATTTTCACCAGCAATTCTTAAAATAAATAAATGAATCTCTTTCTTCGGAAAACTGAGGAATAAATTCCTTCAGTTTTACTTACAGCCTTTATGAAGATTTTATTAGTAAGTTGCTGAATTAGTTGTAAAATGTTTCTATGAATTTCATTGTTATTAAAATAAACTTAACAAAAAGTAAAGATACCAATTTCTGGTGTATCTGTCACAGCAGGTTCACATTTCTACATTATATACAACATAATAAAATACAGAAGAACTATATGAAATTCTCTTTGCTCGTTTATGACCTTTAAGTAGGAACTTCACCTGTCCTTTTTTCCTCACCCGTATCCGTGTCCGTTATTGCCCGTATCCGTGATACCCTAAATCTTTTGGTATAAAACAGTGTACTAGATGTCCGTGTCCGTGAAGAACAAATTTTTTCCTTCCTAATCACGGACACGGGTGAGTTCACTGTTTCATACCAAATGATCCAGGGTATCACGGGTACGGACAATAACGGACACGGATACGGGTGAAGAAAAAAGGACAGGTGAAGTTCCTACTTAACACTGACTCTTAAAAGAGGATTATAAACACATGAACCAACCTACAGATGACCAAATCTCCCCCCCCCCCCCCCCCCCCAACATTATTGCAGTCATTTTATAATTCATTCACCAATTACTAATTACCATTCATTACAAACGATGAAAAAAAAATAGCCTAACACTCTTCTAGGATCTCTAATTAATTATAGTCAAAACAGTATTTAAACAAATGGTGAAATGGTTTCCAACTTTCATGCTAAAGCCGTTAGTTAAGTTACTGCAATGGATTTTATAGGTATTAAAATATCCTATATTTTATATATTTCTATTGAAGGCAGAAAATTTTAAATTACTTCAATGGGGACTGGTTTGAATTGTTAGAAAAAAAATGATAATTTGGAATGAATTGATGCATTCTTAAAAATTCAGCAAGATGTATGAAATTATTTGTTTACTCTTTATAAACGTTTAAAAACTAACAAATGTTAACACTTTTCTCCTTTAGAACTACACCCCATATCTTCAACTTTTGCTAATAAAAACCCTGCTTCTATTAAAACTATCTTGATAGCAATATAGACTTAAATATGTGAATTCACAAAGTTGCTGACTTCTTTTATTGTTAGCCAAATGGCACAAAGGTGTGACAAAAACGTCATTTTGTCTATGTTTTTGATTTTGCTATAGTACTGGCTATATCTGCTCTGACTTCTCATAACTTCCAATGTCTTAATAAATAAGGCTTACCTTGTGTCATCATCCAGGTTTCTGTGAAAACAGCAAAGAATGATAGCCAAGCTGCCAGTTTACAATTGTTTGCAAACATTGATATTATGTGACCTATGACCTCGAGTTTCATAGCCATTCGATGAGATGCAGCCAATTAGAGACTTCAACGAACTGACCACCTTTTCCACTTGGTTGATTTTCAGCGACAAGTGCACTTGACTTCAATATGGAAATATTGATACAAATCCACTGAAAGTTAAATCTTGTCCAACGGTATTTGAACTTCTTGAGATTTATTCTTCTTGTCACAGTTACCTCTATCTTGATCCTTTGGCTTGTAGTGATCCTGATATTGCTCAACACCAACAAAGACGACCTAGTGCAGTGTCCTTTTTTTCACTCTTCTGAGTTAACAAAAATTATTATTATTATTTTTTCAATATTTGTTCAAGCAAAACAAATATTACAAATCACGTGATTTCATAAAAATACTTGTGGTTAATTAATTAATCGGGAAAGCCAAATTTATCAATAATTAGGGACGTCTGGCAAAATCATCTGCGAACTCTGGTTGAAAGTCCACAGCTAACACAGCACACGCGCCCAGTCGGATGAAATAGATATTGTATAATAATAATGTCCAGACAAGATACCGGCTATATAAGTGGTCTGAGAAGCATGTGGTGAAACCTGGCAACTTCCCAACTATATATATTGTCTTCCCTCGAACAAAATCCATTGCATACATTTCCCGCCAGTTTTTTATTTCGCCAGAGGCAATGTTCACCCATTCATCTGCGGTGGATTATTTACTACGATGAGTAGTTACTATAGAAAGCCAGTGTTTACATTTGTAAGTTTGTACCAACATGTGCTTGGTATTTTTCCATTCATAAACCCAAACACAGTGACTGGGAAAATATGCATTGATTTTGGACAGACACGTGGATTATTTTTTGCTCATAATTTATTTTCTGTTTAATAATTTTCATGTTTTTTAGCTAAATGGTTTATTAATGATAGAAAGCTGATCTGTTTAGTTTCATCATGTTTTCTTTGAAAAGTGACACATGTGTCCTTTTGTTGTGATAAATCAGAAACAGGCCAGTCCCACACACCATGTTGAGCTTTTCACTCATGGGATGATGCAATGTTCGGTTGTGAACTTTTGACCTTGCATAATGCTGCAGAGTTGATGTGCACTTGGGATCTTAATAAAATGGATTATTGTGTTTATACAGTATCCATGAAACTGGATTTTTGTGAATGCCTTACCTGGAAACCAAACCCATAAGAAGGTCACTATAAGTTGAATAGTTTTTTCTCTCTCCCTCTTCCTCTCTCTTTCTTTCTTCTCTTAAAAACCAAAATGATTAAAACAAGAGCACTCGGGGATCACAGACCTCAGCCAATACAAGTAATAATAAGTAAGCTGGACCAGGATCCAGCTTAATTCTTTTTTTTTTTTTTGCATGAACATCTTACTAGTATTGTTTGGTTATTCCACTAACAAACAGGCAAATATATCAACAGGCGGTCATGAAAATAATACTTCCTTGGTACAGGTAAAAAAGTAAAATATTGATTAACCAATTATGATTTCAAAGCATGCATTTCTACAAGCATAACCGATTCTTTATTCCCTCTTGTGTTTGTAAAAACAGTGATTACATACATTTGTATGGTTACATGTATGTGTTTTAAATACAATAAGTGACGTCAACAGATGAAGGCTATTACATTTTCTGGAGGAAAAACTAGTGGTAGTGTTGTAGCCCAACTTAGGAGTCAGCCCATCTTAAGATGGGCTAGAACATATTAGCCCAACTTAGGATAATTAAATTAAAGAATGTTTCAAAAGCTAAAATTTAATATTAACCTTGTAGATAGAATGTACATAGCTTATTTTAAGATGAATTGATATATTAATATATTGATACTTATTATGTCATACCACATGGCTGGTTTAATCAGCCTGTTTATTTAAGTATTGAAATTTTAATTAAACATCCTATGATTGTGAATTGTGATTGTTATTTAAAGGTTTATTGTTATTTTTTTTTGGCTTATCCTTTCTAAATATTAATTTATTTTTCCAAAACTCTGTTTCATAATGTGTCATAGCTTTGTTTGATAGGGTTATTAGCTGACAAGGTGTCAGTTGTTCAACCACTCCTTAGAAGTTGATTTGTGTGACTTCTGGGGAGTGATTTGGCAACTGGATTAGATTGTGATTTATCTATTGTTTCAAGACTCTTTTGAACTTGCTTTGTTTCATTATGTGTGTGACTTGGTAACTGGATTAGTCTTAAGATTTACCTTTTTTCAAGCATTACTTTTGAAGTTAATTTGTTTCACTTGTGGTTTAGTGACTAGTTAATAGGATTAAATAGGTATTGTTGCAAGATTCTTTTAAGGTCATTTTACATGTTCACATGTTAAAAACAAAACAATTAAAATAATCATATTTTAAAGCTAGATTCTTAAATACACAAATACTGTTGTTGTTTAACCAAATTTATACAATTAACTTGTTTGATATAATTACATTTTAGTGTTAATTGGTGTAATTTAAAAAAAGGTAATTTGCATTTTTTTTGTGAAAAGAAAGGGCTTTTTATAAAACATTGTTAAATTTTATACTATGACTCACCCATAAAATCATCTATTACATATAGTTTGTCCCCTTTAAAGGTTTGATAGGATTAAGCATAATTGTATTTTGATACTACTTTAATGATGATTTGTCTCACTCTATGATTTGGGGTATTCCATTATGCACTTCACCCCAAATGAAACAAATCAACATCAATAGAATGTTAAAACAATAGACACAAATCCAATTAAGAAATCATCCTAATATAGACAAATGAATCAATATCAAAGGAATATTGCTTCTCAGGGCTCACGAAGCACAATTCATTTCAGTTACTGCAATTAAACACTGTTTGTTGAGGTTTGATAAAATTTTACATTTTCTTTTTCAAAATTAAAAGAATTTATAGACAAAATACTTCTGTACAAAGGACAGTTAAGTAGACCAATGACAATGTCCTCTTTTTCAAGATAATGCTACTTAATTCCCTTACATTTGCACATGCTTGTAAATATTTGTGACTATTCAGGGCAAAAATCATTCTTGAATTTTGTTATCTTAAGTTTGGCTGATATGTTCTAGCCCCTCTTAAGATAGGTTACCCAACTTAGGATCCTAAGTTGGGCTATAGCCCATCTTAAGATGGGCTGACTCCTAAATTGGGCTGCAACAGTGACATAAATTAAATTTTAAGGGGGATAGACGTTTTGATACATATTAAAAATGAAACTCCACCGGTATAACCCCTTTCCCCCTCAACCCTCAAAATTTCTAGGTGGTCATGTAGTGTGGTTCATGTGAGAGACAACAGGCATAAAAACTCGCCAATGGAAAATGGGTATAAAACTTGTAATAAACCTTGGCTACTTCAGAGCAGTCATCATGACACTCTTAAGACTAGTATGTTCTGGGCAATTTTTTTACAGAAGAATGAACGAAACGAGTTTTAATTAGTAACATAAGAATAAGTCATAGCACCTTAAAGTATATAAAAGTAAGTCACATTTTCGACAGGTGACTATGACCACTGCAAGTGGGATTCTGACTTTCATAAATGAAAAGATAAAAGTAAAACCTCTTTAATTTTGCTGATGACTGGAAACTCAGGATGGCCGGATGTAAACACATGACAGTGGGACAGGGGTATTTACTCTTCTACAGAATCCCTTAACATGCCAGGATCTTATGTACGTGTCCCTTGGTGATGTCAAGTGTTCTGCATATTTGGAAAAAAATGACTGTTGAATTGATTAAGATGATTACAATGATCTTGATAAACCACTGTTATGAGTAACGTCTTATACATTTAGTTGTGCCGTCTTGGGTGATAATAACTGATAAGAATATATACTAATTAGTACATCCTTTGAAGAACCGTGTCAATCCCAATATTTACCCAGACAATTGGTCTCATTACATTCAATAGGATCATAGATATGAGATGGCCTATATCTTGCAGTTTCACGGTTTAGCAAAGATTTTTTTCCGAGATGAAATTTGATTTTAACTGTACTCTTGATTTTTACAGTACTCTGAACTTATGATAAAACCCTCGTTAGCTGATCATCACAAATATAACAAATATTTGTGATTAACGGTTATTATATGGTTTAGCCTCATTACTACTATCCTGAGGCTATGTTTTGAGGTGCATTTTTTTGTCAGTTTCTTTATCTGTGTTCGCAAGAACCCCAAAGGGAATGTACAGATATTTCGGAATTTTTCATGACCTGACCAAAGGAAGAAGTGGTTACATTTTGTTTATGATCCGGGTGATATATTCTGACACCCACCCACCCCGAATTTTCGGAATTGTGCCCTGTTGAAGGAGTGCTAAGGGACCAGTTACACGGATCACCCACGGATATAGGCCACAGTTCCATATATGGAAACTGCCAAGGATCTCTTGCGGATCACTGGGTTTGGGTAGGGGGAATGTTAGAAAAGTGAGTGATTTACGGACGCGTCACGGATCACTCTATACGGATAACAAGGATGCCACAAGGACGTTAGGGATGCATTTTGTTGCTTGCTGATGACCACCGGATACCCATCCGTGACCACCCGCAGTGCGGCGGAAAGACCCCAAGACATGCCAGGACAACATAGGGATGCATCAGGACGTCTCAAAGACACCCTGGATGGGTTTACAGACCTTGCGGACACTCACGGATGGGATTTACAGATCTTTATTTTTCGCGCGGATGTCAGCTTATCAATGAGGAAATTTTATTAACATAACATTACATGAGTCTCCATGGGAGGTATTGACCACTGGATATCTGGATGCCAATGGCTATAAAAGGGGGTAAGGACCAGCTCACTAGCCAGATACAATGTAGATGCCAATATGGACAGACACAACAGAAATCTTGCACAACTTCAACTCTTACTGTCAGAAATGGAGAGGCATTTACTCATCATTTCAGCTGTGATAGACCGGTTGAGAAGCAGATGGGGTCTTCCAGGGGGTCTGCCAGTTCTTATACAGAGAAGACACAGAAGATATAGGTTCAGGCCTTGGCCAACTCGGGCAGAGCTTGAAGAAGAGGATCAGTACAGCAGACCGATGCAAATGCACCACTTAGATGACCCTATGGCATATAGAAACTTCATCCAGATGCCGCCTGAGCTTTATCAAGAGCTGGAGCAGAGAATCACTGCTGAGTTCCAGAGGGACAGGACCTTGATGAGAGACCCCGTGAGTCCAGGAGTCAAGTTGGCAGTAACCCTCAGACATCTCGCCACTGGTGACAGCTACACCACTCTGCAGTATGCTTTCAGGGTGGCCAGTCTGACCATCGAGAAGTTTGTGCCTGAGGTCTGGGACGCTATCACCAGGGCCTATCGAGATCAGGTGATGCGGTGCCCCACACTCCCAGAGGATTGGTTGCTGGTCGAGTCCGTCTTCCGCCAGAGGTGGAACTTTCCACATGCACTGGGTGCCCTGGATGGAAGGCATATTCCAATCAGATGTCCACAAGGGGGAGGCAACCTCTTCTGCAACTGCAAGGGCTTCCACTCTATTGTACTCTTGGCCCTGATGGATGGAGATTCCAAGTTCCTGTGGGTG
This sequence comes from Sabellastarte sp. h YS-2021, assembly GCA_964017235.1. NCBI lineage: Eukaryota > Metazoa > Annelida > Polychaeta > Sabellida > Sabellidae > Sabellastarte > Sabellastarte sp. h YS-2021. The sequence goes on along the minus strand of OZ024928.1, from coordinate 153,302,480 downwards.
GACTTGGGGGCAGCCGGGTCAACTTCAGATGCTGAGATTTTCAAGCACACCAGTTTGAGGCACAAAATAGAGGATGGCAGCATCAGCTTCCCTGACAGTGAATCTCTGGGGATTGGTGGACCAAAGGTGAACTTTTTCCTTCTCGAGAACGATGCCTTCCCCCACATGCTCTGGCTAATGAGGCCCTACTCCAGCCACAGTATGGACTTGAAGGAAATGATCTTCAACTATAGGATCAGGCGGGGAAGAACTGTGGTTGAGAATGCCTTCAGGATCCTGACGTCTCGCTTTAGGATTTTCCAGAGCCCGCTGCAGCAGAAACCCCGGGTAGTAAACAGGATTGTCATGGCCTGCCTAGTACTGCACAATCTACTGAGGATCAGATACCCCACAGCTCAACAGGAAGACTTTGGGGGGGAGGGCCAGCGTACGATAGTGCTCGAGGGCAATGACATTCCATATGAGGGCTGTAACGCAATTGGGGCAGCTAAAAGGCAGAGGAATATTCTCGGGGACTATTTCAAGAATGAGGGTCAGCCCCCAGGTCCATGGACAGCAGTTAAAATGTGAAATATTATTATATTGTGACTCTCTAAATGTAAATAGAACACCTAAGTACTTTTATGACAAAAACCATATTAAATGAGTAAGAATTGTGATAAAATTTAAATAGTGCTACATGGACTGTGAACTTTTGTACACAACTACATGATTATTATATTTTAAAGATAATTCCTGTCTTCTGCTATTCATATGTCACACATTGTTACTTGTGTATATATTATCATTTTGCTGTTATATTATTGCCAATAAAAGCTTTCATTTTCTGTGCATTTATTTTATTTGAAAATTGCATTAAGAATAACAGCATCTATTGGGACCTAAATGAGATTTTTGGCTGAATAATGTAGCTTAAACTTTGGTTTTGAAAGGGTTGAAACACAATGACAGGCAAGCAACAAAGGCCTCGTCCTACAAGGTGCAAATATCTTAGAAAAGGTGCAGTGAGGGGTCCACAGCATTGTGGGCACAGGTTTTAACAAAATTTGGGCTTTCGGGGGTTTCAATTAGACTATTTTGTCATTATTATTTTTTCTTTTTTTTTTTTTTTGGGGGGGGGGGGGGGGGGGGGGGGGGATTCTGAGTAACATAAGTCGACTGCAAAATAATACATCAATGTTTGTATTGTTGTGTGTATTTGGGGGTAGGGACCTGTGTTTTGGGTGTAATTTTAATTTGGGTTGAACTACTATTTTTATTTAACTCTATTTACTATGGGTGAACTATGGGCAATAATTGTGTTATTTGTTTTGGGGTTTTTTTTTGGTGTTGTGTGGTGTGGGGCATTTTTTTATTTGTTTTTGGAAAACAACAACAGAGCTCAAATAATTGTTTTGGGAAGATTTGGCGGTCCTGAGAAGGGCCTATAAAAATTATCAGCTATTGCTGATCTGCTGGCTGGCTGGCTACTGGTCCCCTGAGGCTGGTTGGTCTGGTTGGGTGGTTGATGTGTCTTCGACTGGCTGGAACTGAGGCCTGTTGATGGCACCGAAGCTGACATCCTGTGGCGTGTTTGGAATATTGCTGAAGTACTGGCTGTCAACTGAGGGTGGATTCGTTGGTGGTGAGAGGGTGAATCCTGTTGGTGTGCTGGTGTGTGGTGGGCTGCCTTGGCGTCTAATGTCTGGCATTGTAACGGGTGGTGACATGACATGCAGCTATGATGATGAAGTGGTGCTTTGTGACATTTGCTGCTGTGATGTTTGCTGACTGTGTTGCTGTGTGGGCTGCTGCTGCTACTGATGCTATATTCACTATTGGCTGATGTGTTAGTATTGTTTGTTGTTGCTGCTGCTACTGTACTGGCTGCTGTGACTGTATGGAATGCTGTGGTTGAATTGCCTGCTGCTGCTGCATCGGCTGCAAGTGTTGCTGTGGATGCATGCTTTGCTGTGGAGCGTGTCCATGGATCTGCTGCTGAGCTGGTGCAGGCGGCTGAGTGAATGTCTGTTGAAAGTGCTGCTGTGAATACTGTAACTGCTGCTGTGAAAGCCCTTGCGGTACGTGTGTAACAGTCTGTTGCATCTGCTGATGTGGTGCCTGCATCTGTGTGTGAGACACTGGGTAATGGTGTGATGTCGAGGCTTGGCTGTAGGTGATGGTCTGCACCATGCTTGTACCCATTTCGTGTTGGTACCTTTGCTGCTGCTTGTCCCTATGTTTAAGTCTCATCAATAAGTTGAATGTCTCTTGTTGAAATTTGTCATATGAATCGCTTATCAGTTGTACCACCTCCACCTTCAAAAAGTCACAGAAGTCCAATCTTGGGTTATCAGGCTTGTCTTCAACAAACTTTTTCACCACAGTGTCTTTTAACTCGGTTATCCCCCTCTGCGATTCGGCAAGAGCTGCTTGGAGGTCGGAATCTTCTACACAGTATAAGCTGTAGACTTCCAAAAATTGATGTATGCACATCGAATTGCAGAAAGTGTATATTAGCAAAAGCCAAGCCAAGTGCCCCTTATATAGGCTTTCGTCCATGAAAAAGCATCTTTCCGTAAGTTCCCGAGTGTCGTAGGAAACTACAATTCTATCCATAAACCCTGTCCTTATTGTCCTTGCGGCATCCTTATCATCCGTAAACCCCGTCCCTGTTGTCCATGGATCGATCTGTGCATATCCACAGACAAATTACATATCCGTGACCTTCTTCATGCACCATCCCTATTGGTCCTTGTGGTTTCCGGGCAATGTCTGTTAACTTCCGATGGCATCCTTACAGCCTCCGAACACCCTCCGGGAATATCCATAGAAATTTTCCGAGCCTTTATTGGTACGGATGAGTCAAGGATGTCCCGGATGCCACAAGGAGATCTACGCGTGCTTTAAGGATGCTAGGCAAAGTCAAAGTTGGGGTTTAACGTCCCGTTCAACAGCCAGGGTCATATTGGGACAGGTCCTCAGCATTGCCACTTGTGGGACTCGAACCCACATAGGTGACAGCCTATGATTAGATGCCAAACTTGCTAACCACTAGGCCACCGAGGACCTCTTAAGGATGCTAGGGACGACTTACGGATTACATACGGATCAGTTACAGATGTTAGGCAAACCAAGCAGTTTGATTTTTCCGTGGCATCCCCAAGGACACTTCCCATCCGTGGCGGATGCCACAAGGACATTACAGACAGTACGGATGTGTTCATGGATGAAAAGTATGATCCGTAAATCACTCATAATTTTCCATATTAGGCAACCTGCCGCAATCCGGCGGTACATCCGGGTATGTGTAACTGGGGTCTAATTCACTAACAGTCCTCCCGTGTGTTGCAAGAGGCAACTAAATGGAGAAGGTATAGATATCACAGTATTAAACCAGACTAGATAACACAAAACCAAAGTCTTGTTTCGTTTATTTTACCCTTGTTTAGAAATCTATTCTGTTTATGGTTTGTATCTGTTTTATAGTATTTGTTGAAGGGCTATAGTGGTGCAGTGGTAACACACATATGCCTCCCACCTCTGAGATCAGAGTTTGAATTTCAGCTTGACCTCATGTGGGAAAGCTGGTAGTTGCTTGTCGTTGGTTGGCAGTTAATTCAGAGTACAGAACCTTGACCTACTGAATGTTCTGGTTTCCTCTGCCCTTCTAACTGCAGGTCACAATGTAACTGATAAGGTACTAGACGTGATGTAAAACACTAATAAATATATATTGTATTTGTTTTGTTTTTTCTATACAGTTTGTTTTATCTTGTTTGTATATTCTAGTTATTTATTATGATTTTTAGTGTCATTTGCATAGATTAGATTAAATATTGCTTAATGTATTTTTTGTTTTTAAAATGTATACCTGTTCTTAAAATTTCATGTGTTCTGTTGTCTTTTTGATCATATTTTTGTATATATTGCCTAGAGTTAATGTGTTTGTTGATTTCAGTAGTGCAGTATGACATCAAAGCAAGGTGTTTGTAATGAACCGGTACCCATACTCACATAGCAGGAATTCACGGCAAAGTGAGGAAAGGACAAACTAGTTCGCCCCAGGCCACCCAGGGCCTCAAAGTGTCCTTGATTTCTCAGCTTTTCAGAAATTAAACTCAAAGCTAATCGTTTATTGATTTTTCTTAAGAAAAATAGGTTTCACTCTTACCGCACACTATGAAGTCCAAACCTTTTCTTTCTTTGGGTGGAGCAATAGTTTTTCTATCATTTTTTTACAATTAATTTGTGTTTGAGACGACATACTGACGGTTCTAAAACAAGAAAAATAATAACCCAAACAATATCAGTCTATGTAATTTGTGGTCAAACAATGCTAAATATTGTCTGTCAAAAGGTCACAATATTAAGGTGACGTCATATAAGTCTACGAGAGATCTGTTTACACCACACAGAATGGAACTCGTGGACAACTTTACAAACGTGCACCGCATTGGGATTCAAACTGTCTTGTCTTTCACAATGCAATTTTCCATGCACTATTAGTAAAGTACAATGTTCTAGTGAGTTTTATAGATGAAAGGCAGGTGTGATATGATCTTTGTCACGCGACATCTTAAGGAATCCAATTTGATATATTTATGGTTGTAGGAGTCATAATAAGTGACTTTAATGTCAAAACATGCGTGCACTTTGATAAGTAACTGGAAACACAGTCTTCAAACGCCATCTTTTTAATGTTTACCAAATCTATTGGTTTTATTTTGATTTTAACCTTTTCTCTGATCATTGCTATTCTAATTCTAATTGGACTTTTATAGCGCTTAATCTCCCAATAAGAGAGGACTCTTAGGCGCAACAGAACCAAAAATCAGTAACCAAATTTCAGTATCCAGAGACAGAAGAGGGGTCAAGCACCACGGAGAACCCCAGAGGATGATCCAGGCTAAGGTGGGTATGTTTTGGTGTACAGGTAAGTTTTAAGCTGTTTTGTATAAAAAGAGGCCAGGGAGGGAGAGGCACGAATCTCATCTGGAAGAGCGTTCCTACCAGTTGGAGCATCAAAAGCAAAATTATGAAGTTGATATGAAGCGTATTTATAACTCAGTAAGATTAAGTGCTTTGATTGACGGGAATCCTTATTAACTAACTTTTATCCAAGGCAAGATACATTTTAAACCCATTTTTTCAGAATGTTTATTAAACCTTCAAATATGTCCAAACAAAGATGCCGGAATAGGAGATTTTACAGGACTTGGTCAAAAATTGCCTCACATGCACATGCAAGGTAAGAATTGAATGGGGCATAATTTGTAAGCCACTATCTTACAATTTTAGACATAAAAATAATATTTTCATTAGTGAGCAACCTTACAAAGATATTGAATTTGACCACTGATCCCATGATTATTCAGACATTTTTATGTTCATTTGTAATGTTTTTCTAACATTCATTATTAAACGTTTAATCAATGGTGTACATACAATGTTTTAAAAACATTCTATTATAAAGAGTTTTCGTACCCATTATTTTTTAACCTTTGCCAAGCATTTCCTATCAAACGTTCGCAAAACCGAAAAATGTTTACTGGGCTGGGATTATTTCTGTCACACCGATGACCTAGATTTGAAGGAAGGACTTTGACAAATGCACACAGTACAAGTCTGGACAGTCAACAGCCGAGGTTACTGATTGACGGAAGTGGGCAACTACCACCTTATGAAATCACACATCATTATGTCACCGAGAAACCAGAGGTTTCCAAGTCAGGTGTTCTCCACGAACACATGTCACTCAATCTAAGGCCAATATTTAACCTTATCTGTTGCCTTTAGCAGATGAGCAGACATTGGTACATTAAAGCAGAAGTCACAACAGCTGTACCAGTCTCAGGGTTAACCAAACATCCTACCAGCATATCTTTCATGATATGGACACAAATTTTTCTTGCCTCAGTAGTCTGTACAGAGAGTCTGTCTTTTGGTCACTCACATTACAAAGATAACAGAGACAACCAGCACCCAAAATTCCTGGATACACACAGCAGTCAGAATTGATTATTATTATTATTATTATTATTATCAATGAACTTTTCATATGTTTAATTTTGATATACATCAAAATTTAAGGTGCATTAGAACAAAAAAGCAATAATAGAATTGTATTTTGAGGTGTAAGTCCCATGGATTTCATACACTAGACGAGTGCATATAAAACAGTTTGCCAGCGTCTTTGGTAGGTACTGCTTAACTCTTCCCAGATCCACAAACCCCCCCACAACATGACCTGCAAATGGTATCTGCCTGCTTTTTGAAAGAGAGATTACAGTCAAATGTGAAATCTAGGTTCCACACCAATGCTGCAGCCTCAAACCTCTCATTAATGTATGTAGAGGAAGCAGTGATGCGACCAAGCCAAGCACAATAAACGTTGTCTTAGTAGGACTGAGTTTGAGCTTGTTTAAATTCATCTATTTCTGGACCTCAATTAAGTACTTCTTGAGATGGCAGAAAGGACATTCAGCATGATCCGTGGTAACATGGCAGTAAATCCGAGTATCATTTGCATAGAAATGGTATTCTAATGAAAAAATAGACAACTTTCGCCAAAGGAGAAGTGTAGAGAGAGATAAACAGAACCCAGGATTAATCCATGTGGTACTTGTGGTACTACAAAATACCAGGATTAGATACAGCACTGGGAACCTTTAGGGGCTGACACCTATTTAGGAGATATGACCCGAACCATGTTAGGTCAACGCCTTATAAAACACACATGTATCTGAGGTAACTCAAGAGAGTGTATGAATGAAGATTGAACAGAATCAAAACACACTAATTTGTCCTTAAACTGGAAACTTTAATAAGTAACGTAAAAATTACATCAGTTAATACCTTACGTAGTGGACAAATCCATTTGCCCAGCATGCTACCAGTCCCCCAAACGTCAGAAAACAACAACGTCATGAGTTGGGCTCTGGCAGGGACCAGTGGTGTTTTGTTCACTTGACAGATGGCCATGTCACCTCCAGTCCTCATTAGATGGAGCAACGTACTTCTTCTTTTTGTTTCCTACCATCAGTATGTCCTCTGGTGAGCTGTATGTTGGGGGAAGGTGGGTGGAAATCCCTTTGTCCACTACGTAATGGTTATAATTTTTAAAAATTTAATGAACTTTTAAAATTTTCCCATTTTATTGAGTTAATACATCTTACCTGGTGTACGAATGCAGAATAACTGCCCAGTGGATGCAGTAGCTCATAAACAGCGACTTTGTGACATAGCTCTGCTTATAAAAATGGTTTTAGAGTACAAGGCTTACCAGTTCAGCTGGTGCTGTACCCATGTGTTCCCCCCTTATTTTCACCACTCGACCTGATCGTGAAAAGAAGAGAGAAAAAACAGAGTTCAGTTCTGAGGATTTATAGGAAGGTAAACAGGAAAATGGGCCTTTTGCTCGCAGTCACTTTTGTTCATGGCATTACGGAAAGAATATAAATGGCCTAGGCGGGAAGGTGCATCCTCGTCCACCACTTTTGTTCATGGCAGTAAGCAAGGACAAAAATTTCTCTGCACCCTCGTCCACCACTTTTGTTTATCGCAGTATATGTTCTTTGTTTCCACTATGCACAAGACAGTAAAAGACAGTTACTGGCAGATCTGTTGTGCCACACAACTTGGTCCAGATGATAGAGCTCTGGATCAGCCAAAGTCACATCCTGCAGAGTGAAAGTGTTATGTGACTTTCAGTGACAGGTTAAAAGGATATACTACAAGGAAACTCCTCCCTGGAAGGCCTGGGAATTATCAAATGTAGGGGCCAAAGCTGGAATGACTACTGGAGCTATTCAATCTGGTCCATTCCTGGCCAGCTGATTCTTAGATTAGAAGATGGGTAAAGGATATAAGGAGTCATTTTACCAGTCAATTGGGTATCTAATGTTTCTCGTAGAGCTAAGCATGAATTTCACTCCTTTGCTTGTCAGAACCTAGTGCTAGGAAGAAGACAGTTTTGAACGTCAGATGCTTAAGGGAAGCTTTTTTTGAGAGGATCAAAAGGAAGCTTGGTCAGTTGATGCCAGCTATAGCCAGATCTTAGGAGAGCTTGAACTGATATCCTACAAAGTTGAACACTTGCTGGGGAACCAGTTCCAACTTGTGAGATCTTGCAAAGGGCCAAAAGGGTCTGTTGTCGGCAAGTTTCCGGAGACAGGGCTGTGAGCAATCAGTCCTGTAGGTACTGGTGGACTATAAAACCCCTGGCCTGAGCGTCACTTCCTTTACAACCTTTGTAAACTCCAGAGGAGCTGTCGTTAGGCCAAAGGGAAGGGTTGTGAACTGGTAGGTCTGACAGTTTAGATGAAACCTCAGATATTTCCTGGACCCTGGACTTTTTAAGAAGTGGATGTAAGCATCACTGAATTCCAAGGAGGTGACCCACTCTCCTTGCTGGGAATCTTCCCAGTAGGCTTTGAACTTTTCCCCTTCTAAAGATTATTGAAACACTCCCACTCCTTGCCATTAGAAAGGTCGAAGTCGGGAATGTGTGGCCATCCCATAAAACTATATACAGAACTGTCTCCCTATATAATGTTTCTTCATTTTGTTAAACATTCTCAGCTGATGTAGGTGACAATTCACCTTCCTCACTGGACTGAGAGTCAACATCAGAAGCTTTGGCTCACACTGCAGAATATGCCTGTGAACTGGTATGGGCCAGTGACAAGATGCAGCTTTGGAAGACGAAACTAACAGGGCAGCATCAGTTGAGGGATGTGAATCCGACTGGGGAGAGACAGAAATTGAGGACTGGGCAATACTGGTAGAGTGAGCTTTACTGGTCGCTTTTTCAAAGGAAGTGTCTTTGATATGAGCCGTCATGCTTGGCATGTTGGTTAGCTTTCTTGACCAGTCCAGAATCGGGTGTAGTTTTAGAACTTCCTAGAGTCCTTGTTTTTGTCATGCTTTTCTTTCTTGCACTTTATCTTTTTTTCTGATTTTTACCCCACAGCCCTTAAGTGCTGTTGGGGTATTGTTTTCACCCATGGTGTCTGGATGGGTGGGTGGGTGGGCGGAAAAAAGTTTGTTTGGCCTGTATCTCAGAAACTGTAAGGTGTAGGGAGCTGATACTTGGTAGGGACATTGATTAGGGGATATAGGTGTGCAACGTCATGGTGTGACCTTGATTTGACCTTTGACCTTGCCATAGTGACCTTGACTTATAAAATCTTGTCCGGGCTTTATCTCGGAAACCGTAAGGTGTAGGAAGTTGATACTTGATAGGGACATTGGTTAGAGGGTGTAGTTGTGCAACGTCATGGTCTGACCTTGACTTGACCTTTGATCTTGCCAGTGACCTTGACCTATAAAATATTGTCCGGGCTATATCTCAGAAACCGTAAGGTGTAGGAAGTTGATACTTAGTAGGGACATTGGTTGTGGGTTGTAGGTGTGCAATGTCATGGTGTGACCTTGATTTGACCTTGCCGTAGTGACCTTTAAAATTTTGTCCAGGCAATATCTCTGAAGTGTAGGAAGTTGATAGTTGGTACGTACATTGCTTAGGGGTTGTAGGTGTGCATCATAGTTTTTAGTTTACTGATTAATGCTGTCATCTTGCTATTGAATTGTCTTGTTTTAATACTTAATTGTTGCATACATTTTGTTTCTCTTACATGTTATTTTCTCTACTTAAACATCAATTAGCCCTTAATATAATTGACACTGCTCTGAAAGTATTCCGATCTTTGTACTGTTTCACTACTTCTATATCTCATGGTGTTGAAAACTATTTCCCCAGGCTGTGGGGTACAGGCATCTCTGATGCTATTTTTGGTCCTTACTAGCAGCCAGAGACTTGACAAAACCAGTGGCTAAGGCTGAAGTAGGCTCCAAAATGTTTTCTTTTCAGAAACTGGAGGCTTCTTAGCAGGAGATTCAGGAACAGCCACTTTCGGTATAGAGATGTTTCATCTAGTTAAAAAAGCCTCAAAACGAGCGAAACGCTCCACCCACGTCATCCAGATCTAGTTTGGTTGACACATAGTTGGACCAGGCTGGAAGCTAACCTGCACAGACAACACACTTTCACCGTTAGAGGTTTCCACTTGTTCTTTGACAAGGCCCACAATGGTCACATCCTTTTCATCTATCAAAACCCCAGCTTTCTTGTCCTTACCTTCTTAGCGTACCTTATAGGTACAGGTAGCAAGCACATCCTTTTGAGCATCAGTAAGGTTGTCACACATCTTGCATATTTGATTAAGAACGCAAGTCTCCTAACCAACTCCCACCTCTCTGCAGCATGCCAATTTTTCATGGCCATCGAACATGGCCATAATATGGCCCCAAGAACCTCTTTCTGTCCTGGAGATGCCATCATCAATAAAATATCCCTTCATACAAAATTCTTAAAACAACACAGTTTGACACAAATAAAGTAAAGTTTCTCTTAAATTCCCAGTGTTTAAACCATTTTGCACCACACAAAAATAGGAAGTATGCTGCTCCATCTAGCAAGAGCTTGGGGCAACATTGCCACATGCCAAGTGAACAGGACACTACCAGTCCACTAGGTCAGATGTATTTACAAAATAAATGGATATTCACCAAATTTTTATGATATGTTTCTCCCAAGAACCTTATTCGGATTTTGGCAAAACCTTTTCTGTTATGCGATTTGTTTCTGTTTGTGTTTGCAGTGACACCAAAAGTAATTAATGGATTTTCTGAATTTTTTTATGTGAAAAGGGGGACCAACCCCAAGAACCAATATATAAGAAACACAAGGCCTTTTTAGTATGATGACCCTACTTGAACTTGAAGCAGAGGCCAAAGGTCACATTTGACACTTGCAAAAAAATTCCCGGGCATGATTTCTTAGAAGGGAGATATTAGACCTTTTTGATATGATGACCCCCTATTTGACATTAAAGGTGTGACATGGCGGCCATTTTGATTCAAAACAAGGCCAAATTACGGGCGGGCGGGTGATGAGAAAAGTTTGTCTGAGCTGTATCTTAGAAAACTTAAGGTGTAGGAAGTTGATATTTGGTAGGGACATTGGTTGGGGGTGTAGGTGTGCAACATCATGGTGTGGCCACGAAGATGATACTTGGTAGGGACATTGGAATTGTAGGTGTGCAACATCATGGTGTGACCCTGATTTGACCTTTGACCTTATTGTAGTGAAAATCTTGTCCAAGCTATATCCTGGATTCAAAGGTGTAGAAGGTTGACAATTGGTAGAGACAACGGTTATGGGGTGTATTCACCTGTCACATTTGAAACACGTTTCTCTTATGACAAAAATATATGGATTGCTGGAACTGATTATAATATGAACTTTTACATAACTGTGATATTCCAAATGACAGCTATACTCCAATTAATACAATTTACAGCTACATAATTTTAAGTTTACTGATTAATGTTATCTTGCTATTGAATTATCTTGTTTTAATACTTCATCTTTACATACATATTCTTTTTTTACATATAACGGACACTGCTGTGAAAGTATCCCGATCTTTGCAGTTTCACTACTTTTATATTTCATGGTGTTGAAAAAGGCTATGGGGTTACGTCCATGTCTGATGCAATTTTTGTTTTTTAAAATGAGGACAAAAGTTTTTACAGATATGTACTCATAGCCATAAACATCTTCAGCATTGCAACATTATTCTAAAGTAGCCATTAACATATTAAAACATTGATATATATTATGGTTTTACATCTGTAACTCAACAACAAAAGCAATATCAAAACAGGTCCTCAGTGCCTCACGCATATGAGGAAGGATTAAATTTAATGACAGAAGTTGGATAACTTTAAACCATAAAATAGACAGCATGTCCCGTTTTAGTTCATTATTTCAAAGATGGTTTTGATTAATACAGAGTAAACACCAGAAAAGTCTGACCTGATTTAATTCAGATAAAATAGATGTTTATCCATGACACCACCATGCCTCCTATTTATATAACAGCCAGGCAACAAATTTGCAAATTTAATAAGTAAATTAAATTTTTATAAGTTAATACCCTATCCAATGGACAATTACTTTACCGGTCGGCCCGACCGGTCCCGCCAAACGTCAGAAAAAGACGTCCTGTATATACTACCGGCAGGACCGGTCACAGAGTGTGCATTCGCCAGGTGGCGCATCATACTTCATTTCCTGTTTACACCTCTTGACGTCATAGCATCTTTTTCGTGTCTAATCCTAGTAAGACCCCTAGTAAGCTGATAGCGGGGCAGGTTGGGTGGGCCTTGCCTGTCCATTGAATAGGGTATTAACTTATAAAAATTTAATTTACTTATTAAATTTGCAATTTTATTGCGTTAATACATCCTATCCAATGGACAATTGCTGAATAACTACCGCTTGGTAGGCGGGTAAGCAGCTAGGGACTTATGTGAACTCATAACAAAACAAAATTGTACAGGCCCATTTGACCCAGGGTCAGAGAACCTTGAAAGGTCAAGGTCGGCCACCAACTCACCGGTTAACCGGGAGTCTACCGACGTTGCCCCCCCCTTTTTTTTTTCCTTCCAGAATCGGTCTGAGAAGGGAAGATAGAGAGAGAGAGGGGCTCAGTTCAGTCCCAGAAGAAATAAACTTCCCAAGGGAAGCAAGTCACAGTTTTTTTGTTGTTTTTTTTGAAAATATATGTATATTTACACATATACAATATCCTCTCACTTCTGGGCCTGGTGGTGCACCTGCTGGGCAGCCACTACAGGTCCCAGGTGGAAAAGCTCCGAGTCAGCCCAGGCAACATCCTTCAAATAGAATTGGGTGAAGTTGTTGTGAGATTTCCAGTGGCAGGCTGACAAGATCTGATCTAAGGAAATCCCTGATTGGAAAGCCTTAGAGGCAGCAAAGGCCCTAACATCATGGGCTTTAACCTGATGTAAGGTGAGGGCCTCCTGGTCAGAGAGCTCATAGCACAGAACCACAGTCTGTTTGATCCATGAGGAGATGGTGGCAGGTGAGATGTCTTTATCAAAACCCTTCTTGAAGGAGACAAAGACTAACTCCTTATTCTGCCTGAGGTTTGCAGTCCTGTCCAAATAGTAGCGCAGGGCTCTAACTGGACATAGGGACCTGTCACCCTTGAGTGACCTATCCAGAGATGGTGCCAGGGCTGGGATGACCACTGGTGCCACACTATCTGGACCCTCCTTAGCCAGCTGGTTCTCGGATAGGAAGCTGGGTGAGGGGTACAAAGACACCTTAGACCAGTCTGACTGGTGTCTGATGTTCTTATGTAACCAAGCATGGATCTCACTCCTGCGTTTACCTGAACCCAAAGCCAGCAAGAAAACAGTCTTGAAAGTTAAATGTTTCAAGGAGGCCTCTTTAAGGGGTTCAAAGGGAGCCTTTGTGAGCTGATGTAAAACCAGTGAAAGGTTCCAGGAGGGGATGCCCCTCCTGCCCTTAGGTCTGTCTCTATGGAAACTATCCAGGAGACGAGTGAGATTCTCATCCTTGCTGACATTAATGGTAGAATTGCCCAGTTTGTCAGCAATGGCGGATCTGTAGCCATCAATAGTGCCTGGTTGTAACTTCTTCTCCTGAAACAAGTGCAGGAGGAAGTCAGCAATGGCCTTCAGAGGTGGTGCCCTGAAGTCCACCTGATTACTGAGGCACCACTTTGTAAAAATGGTCCACTTTGCCTCATAGACAGATCTGGTTGATCTTCTTTGAGGAGCCTCAATTCGTGCTGCCACTGCCTCAGAGAAACCTTGCTCCTTGATTGCTGAGGCTCTAGGAGCCATGCATGGAGGTTCAGATTCGACAGGTTCCTAACCAACTCCCACCTCTCTGCAGCATGCCAATTTTTCATGGCCATCGAACATGGCCATAATATGGCCCCAAGAACCTCTTTCTGTCCTGGAGATGCCATCATCAATAAAATATCCCTTCATACAAAATTCTTAAAACAACTCAGTTTGACACAAATAAAGTAAAGTTTCTCTTAAATTCCCAGTGTTTAAACCATTTTGCACCACACAAAAATAGGAAGTATGCTGCTCCATCTAGCAAGAGCTTGGGGCAACATTGCCACATGCCAAGTGAACAGGACACTACCAGTCCACTAGGTCAGATGTATTTACAAAATAAATGGATATTCACCAAATTTTTATGATATGTTTCTCCCAAGAACCTTATTCGGATTTTGGCAAAACCTTTTCTGTTATGCGATTTGTTTCTGTTTGTGTTTGCAGTGACACCAAAAGTAATTAATGGATTTTCTGAATTTTTTTATGTGAAAAGGGGGACCAACCCCAAGAACCAATATATAAGAAACACAAGGCCTTTTTAGTATGATGACCCTACTTGAACTTGAAGCAGAGGCCAAAGGTCACATTTGACACTTGCAAAAAAATTCCCGGGCATGATTTCTTAGAAGGGAGATATTAGACCTTTTTGATATGATGACCCCCTATTTGACATTAAAGGTGTGACATGGCGGCCATTTTGATTCAAAACAAGGCCAAATTACGGGCGGGCGGGTGATGAGAAAAGTTTGTCTGAGCTGTATCTTAGAAAACTTAAGGTGTAGGAAGTTGATATTTGGTAGGGACATTGGTTGGGGGTGTAGGTGTGCAACATCATGGTGTGGCCACGAAGATGATACTTGGTAGGGACATTGGAATTGTAGGTGTGCAACATCATGGTGTGACCCTGATTTGACCTTTGACCTTATTGTAGTGAAAATCTTGTCCAAGCTATATCCTGGATTCAAAGGTGTAGAAGGTTGACAATTGGTAGAGACAACGGTTATGGGGTGTATTCACCTGTCACATTTGAAACACGTTTCTCTTATGACAAAAATATATGGATTGCTGGAACTGATTATAATATGAACTTTTACATAACTGTGATATTCCAAATGACAACTATACTCCAATTAATACAATTTACAGCTACATAATTTTAAGTTTACTGATTAATGTTATCTTGCTATTGAATTATCTTGTTTTAATACTTCATCTTTACATACATATTCTTTTTTTACATATAACGGACACTGCTGTGAAAGTATCCCGATCTTTGCAGTTTCACTACTTTTATATTTCATGGTGTTGAAAAAGGCTATGGGGTTACGTCCATGTCTGATGCAATTTTTGTTTTTTAAAATGAGGACAAAAGTTTTTACAGATATGTACTCATAGCCATAAACATCTTCAGCATTGCAACATTATTCTAAAGTAGCCATTAACATATTAAAACATTGATATATATTATGGTTTTACATCTGTAACTCAACAACAAAAGCAATATCAAAACAGGTCCTCAGTGCCTCACGCATATGAGGAAGGATTAAATTTAATGACAGAAGTTGGATAACTTTAAACCATAAAATAGACAGCATGTCCCGTTTTAGTTCATTATTTCAAAGATGGTTTTGATTAATACAGAGTAAACACCAGAAAAGTCTGACCTGATTTAATTCAGATAAAATAGATGTTTATCCATGACACCACCATGCCTCCTATTTATATAACAGCCAGGCAACAAATTTGATGTAAGGTGAGGGCCTCCTGGTCAGAGAGCTCATAGCACAGAACCACAGTCTGTTTGATCCATGAGGAGATGGTGGCAGGTGAGATGTCTTTATCAAAACCCTTCTTGAAGGAGACAAAGACTAACTCCTTATTCTGCCTGAGGTTTGCAGTCCTGTCCAAATAGTAGCGCAGGGCTCTAACTGGACATAGGGACCTGTCACCCTTGAGTGACCTATCCAGAGATGGTGCCAGGGCTGGGATGACCACTGGTGCCACACTATCTGGACCCTCCTTAGCCAGCTGGTTCTCGGATAGGAAGCTGGGTGAGGGGTACAAAGACACCTTAGACCAGTCTGACTGGTGTCTGATGTTCTTATGTAACCAAGCATGGATCTCACTCCTGCGTTTACCTGAACCCAAAGCCAGCAAGAAAACAGTCTTGAAAGTTAAATGTTTCAAGGAGGCCTCTTTAAGGGGTTCAAAGGGAGCCTTTGTGAGCTGATGTAAAACCAGTGAAAGGTTCCAGGAGGGGATGCCCCTCCTGCCCTTAGGTCTGTCTCTATGGAAACTATCCAGGAGACGAGTGAGATTCTCATCCTTGCTGACATTAATGGTAGAATTGCCCAGTTTGTCAGCAATGGCGGATCTGTAGCCATCAATAGTGCCTGGTTGTAACTTCTTCTCCTGAAACAAGTGCAGGAGGAAGTCAGCAATGGCCTTCAGAGGTGGTGCCCTGAAGTCCACCTGATTACTGAGGCACCACTTTGTAAAAATGGTCCACTTTGCCTCATAGACAGATCTGGTTGATCTTCTTTGAGGAGCCTCAATTCGTGCTGCCACTGCCTCAGAGAAACCTTGCTCCTTGATTGCTGAGGCTCTAGGAGCCATGCATGGAGGTTCAGATTCGACAGGTTCCTGTGAAGGACCTGGTTGAATGGCTGAGACACTAGGTTGGGAATGCTGGGCAGGCACAGTGGGATCTGGCTTGACATTGCTACCAGGTCCCAAAACCAGGGCATGTCGGGCCACCCTGGAGCAATCAGAATTATTCTGTTGCAGGGGTAGTCCTGGAGCTTCTCCACCACTTTGCCCAAGATGAGTGCCGGTGGGAAGGCGTATGGGTCCAGGCCCTCCCAGGAGAGGCTGAGTGCATCCACTGCCCAAGCCTGGGGGTCTGGTACCGGTGAGACAAACTGTGGTAGTTTGTTGTTGAACCTGGTGGCAAACAGGTCCACTTGTGGCTGATGCCACCTAAACATACAGCTTGGAACACTTCTGGATGAAGTGACCACTCTGTTTGAATGGTCTGGCCAAGCCTGGATAGCTTGTCTGCGATCACGTTCAGCTGGCCGGGGATGTGACGTGCCCTGAGGGTTACTTGCTGCCTGGTGCACCAGGACAGTATTCTCCACAGTAGGGCACACAGAGAGCCCGATTTCATCCCCCCTTCTTTGTTGATATAGGCAACCACTGTTGTGTTGTCTGTAGCTACCAACACTGTCTTGTTGAAGACTAGGGTTCGAAACTCTTTTGGAGCTAGAAATACTGCTTTCAGCTCCAAGTGGGTTATGTGTAACTTGCTTTCTGGTAGGGACCACTTTCCCCTTGCAGTGTGCTCGTCTAAGTGAGCGCCCCACCCTTCTTTTGATGCATCTGTAAAGATTTGCAGAGCATGTTTTAGAGGGTGTAATAGTTGACCTAGTAGCACATTGCTTTCCTCCAGCCACCACCTTAGATGGGGGTGGAGGGACTTGGGGACCCGGATCACCTTTTCCAGTGACTCTGGGACCCTCCAGTTGTTTTTCAAATGCCACTGTATGGGTCTCATGTGTAGTCGCCCTAAGTGGACTTGTTTTTCTGTTGCTGTGAGTAGACCTATGAGGGACATGAATTTTCGGACCGGGCATACCGGATCCGACAGTATTGATCTGATCTTGTCTGTCAAGGTCTGCCAACGTTCCTCTGTTGGTCTGACCCTGCCCTCCTTCAGGTCGAACTAGTAACCTACGAAGTTGAAGACCTGCTGTGGGACCAGTTCTGACTTTTCCCTGTTCACCAGCCAGACTAGTTCCTGGCACAGTGTGACTAGGGTTTGAGTATGCTGGAGACAGGTGTCGTGGGTACAGGCTCTCACCAGCCAGTCGTCTAGGTACTGGTGGATCCTTATACCCTTTTGAAGTGCCATGAGTTTGACCTTTTTGGCCACCACTGTGAACTCCATGGGGGCTGTGGACAGGCCAAAGGGGAGGGCTTTGAACTGGTAGGACTGACCCTGGAGGTGAAAACGCATGTACTTCCTGGAATGACTGTGAATTGGTATGTGGAAGTATGCATCTTTGAAATCTATGGATGTGACCCACTCCCCTGTCTGTAGGGAGGTTCTTATTGTCTCTGGGGTCTCCATCTTGAACGACCCTGTGTTTAAAAAGGTGTTCAAGGTGCTCAGGTCTAGGACCGGTCTCCACCGGTTGTTGGGTTTGGGTACCAAAAATAGCCGGTTGTAAAACCCCAGTGAGTTTGGATTGTCCACCGGTTCGACTGCATTTTTGTTTATCAGCTGATACAGTGCCTCTAAAAGGATTGGTTGGATTGTGGTAGTTGCTTATTACAGTCGGTGACCTTGTCAAGTGGGGTCTGAACCGGAAGGGGAGCGTGTAACCCTCCCTCAGAATGTTTACCACTTTTGGACTTGAACCCAGGGTTTCCCATTTCTCCCAACACTGGTTTAACCTCGCCCCTACAGGAGGATCTAAAACAGCATGTTGGGCATTGGTGACAAGATTTACAGAAGGCAAGTGACCTACACAAAAAACATCTTTCACATATTTTATTTTTGTGTACAATTGACAAGCATTGGGATTTACGCCTTTCCTTTGCGGCAACCCGGTGACAATATGAGCATTTGCAACATGAGAGTCTACATTTAAAGTCACTGGTGATGGGTTCAAACCCTCCATCTTGTCGGATACAATTACAGAGTCCTTCAATCCGACCACATTTGAAACACAATAATTGTCATTTATGCTTCTTAAATCCTTTGGCCGGCTTTTGGTTGAAGTTTGAGGCTTTACCTCCACCTTTCTGACCAGTTTGCCGGTCTCTGATTTGTTTCCAAGCCGGGGTAGTGGGCTTCCGGTCCGGCTGGTGTGAAGATCTAGTATTGGAGGGAACGTACGGATGAAAACGTCCGGGTTTCCTCTGTGTGTTACCCACAGAACGCCTCTCCTCACTACGTGAAATCTCATCTTCTGCCTTGACCAGTAAGCTGTCTGGGAACAATGAGAGTAAGTGTACTGGAGATGTACGTAAGGCTTTTAAGGTGTCAGGTTTAACTCCACCATGAATAAACTCCAAATAGCTATCCCGACGTGAGGCCATGCTGATGAACACTCCCTCTGATAGATCCTACAAGGTGCGCTGCATAGCTTGGGAAATTGACCTGTTAAAGGTCACCAGATATTCAAGCTCTTCAACAGCCTGCTGCGTTCTTTCAGCACTCTTGCCCTTTGATGAATTTGACCGGAGAGACTTCAGCTGGGTAACCATGGAGTCCTGTACTTTAGTCAGACATCTAGATAAGCCAGCAGCGTGATTACACATCACGGATTGCTCCCTGAACGCCTTCTCCCACCTTCTAAGGGTATCCTGGCTGAACCTAGACCCTAGAGAACATGCTGTTCAGCTTTGCCGGTTCCGGAGACCAGTGGGATACAGCCTGGGTAGACCCATCTCCCTTCTTAACTGCTTGCATATCATACCACTTTGAAGAGCGTGGAGTCTTTACAAACTGGTCACGTAGCAGTCCACTGGTTTCAGAATTTCTAGAAGGATAACCTTCAGCAATAGTTACATTCAGTTTCTCCAGTTTTTTGCAGAGCCATTCATCAACCGGCAATTTAACTGACACTTTACCGGTAGTCTTCACTCTGGAACCGGCAAAAGGGTTATCATCCATAGAGGCAGCTGAGTTGTCATAATCTGGGATGTGATGCCAGTTCATGAAACTTCTCACCCCTCTAATGGTTTCCCTGTAATTGGCGTCTTCAGAGAGGTCCTGATCTGTAGCCATGTCCGGTAAATCACCCTGGCAGTGAACACTAGCCGGTGATGCTGGTTCCCCATCCAACTCAGCCTCACTATGAGATTCCCTAGCAACCTCAGAGTTCTGGCCAATGGGAGGCGACTGGTTATGCAGCGTAGTTTCAGCACCGGTAGGCAGAACCTCAGGACCCGCACCAGGAGCCTGTGCAGGCTGGGTGGCCGTCCCTGCACTGGGAACCAGTAAAGGTTGGGTGGCTAACACTTCAGAGGTACCGGGGCCCTGAACAGGGTGGGTAGCACTCTCAACTCCATATCTCCCAGCTTCTGTACCGGGAACCCCCAGCTGAGGTTGGGTAGCCGTCAACTGCGTAGCAACGTCACCAGTGCCCTCAAAAGACAAAACACTTGTAGAAGCACCCGGATCAAAGAAAGGTAGTTCTCTGGGCACCACAGAGGCAGAGTTCACCGGTCTCACCGGAACAGCAAAGGACTGGTTAACCAGCATAGCTTCTAGACGTGAAAATCTCTCACTCCACTTGTCATCAAGGGACTTGAGGTCGTCTGAAGTAGGTTTACTGCTGTGTTTCCGTCGTGCTTGCATTACCTTCAGTCTTCTTCTGCTCAGAGCGTTCCTTCCTTTCCTTGTGAGTCGGAGTTGCTAACTGGTGGATCTGCGCAGGCGTAAAAGCCTTACAGATCTGGCAATCCAGCTTCTTAACACAGGGGTCGTCTCCCACCCCCTTGTCACGACAACACGTGCATTTCTTGTGGTTGTCGAAAAGGGCCATAACGTGCCCGCAAGAACCTTGTTTCTGTCCAGGAGATGACATAATGATCAGTAAGGTTGTAGAATTACTCCGTACTAATAAAAAACATGAAACTTGGAAGAGTTCGTTGTAAAACTTCAAAAACATATCTCTGAAGAAAATCTTCTGCACACTCTTTCGCGCCAAACGAAAAAGATGCTATGACGTCAAGAGGTGTAAACAGGAAATGAAGTACGATGCGCCACCTGGCGAATGCACACTGATCGGTCCTGCCAGTAGTATATACAGGATGTCTTTTTCTGACGTTTGGCGGGACCGGTCGTGCCGACCGGTAAAGCAATTGTCCATTGGATAGGATGTATTAACGCAATAAAATTATATTTTTAGTCATATTTATACAGAAAATAATGCTTTTGTTTCAAGTTTTAATCGGGGCATATAACATGTGTTAGTGGGGCAGGATGCTACACCCCATATATAACCCCAAAGTGACAAAATCCAACACATTTAGAATGTCATATCAGGGTCTGATGCCCATTTTAGTCAAATTCTATAGGCTCGATTTAGTCCCAACAGTTTTACACAGGCTATGACATTTTGTCTAGAAATGAGCAAGCAGTGCTTGTGAATGGGTTCTATTTCAGCTGACTGTGTGCTTTGAGTTTCAGAGAAGAAGTGAAAGAAGAAAAGGACTAAAGTTGTGCCCTGCAAATGGTATTCATAAGCAAAGTACACAGCTGTTAAGGTGTAGAAAGTAGTGGAAAACATATTTAAACCAAATACTGTAAATGCAATAGTTTTCGAGTTCCAATGATTTACTCAACAGTGAGAATGCTCAGCTATGCAATGAGCTACAGGTCTGCAAATTTACTGTTATTGCTGAAAAAAGTAGGTAAATTAGATAAAGTAGGTAAATAACATATTTAAACAAGATACTGTAAATGCAATGGTTTTCAAGTTACAACTGATTTATCCAACAGTGAGAACCTGAAAGTAGCTTTTACTCATCCATGCCATGAGCTTTAGGTCTGTAATTTTACTATTTTATAGCTGACCCAAAAGTAGGTTAATGACATATTTAAAGCAATAGCTTTCAAAACTACAACAGATTTACTCAACAGTGAAAAACTGAAAGCTGCTATTGCTCAGCTATGCAATGAGCTACATGTCTGCAATTTCACTATGTTATAGCTGACAGAACAGTAGGTGAATAAAATACCGTATATTTGAAAATCTTAGTTACTTAAATGTAGCTTTTATAAGCTACAAGCTTACCAAGTGGAAGTAAATGCTATCTCTGATAGCCGCGGCATCTGGCCAACATCCAAGAAAAATAGAAGTATAATTTTTTAGTTGTAAATTTTGCCCCTAGCCCCTCAGCTGCAATACAGTGGAGAGGCAGGGTGGGACTCTCTTCAGTTCAATATGGTAACCTTGTAGCTTATAAAGCTACATTTAAGTAATTAAATTTTTTTTATTTTATTGTGCTTTCTTTTTTTTGTGGCTATTTTATTTAGCATATAGACCCAACGGCTTCACTATCCATGAATACAAGCCCAGGGCTTGGAGAATCTCATTAAATTTGCTGCTGATAGTAATATGAAAATAATGAGATTATGGGGGGTCACCTTAGGAGACAAATAATACATTATACACATCATATCCTGTTTAAGAAGAAAAGATAAAAGACCTTACCAAATATCCTGAGGAGGTAGTCATATACCTAGACCCTAGAAATTAGACTCCTGAAGACTTGGTCACAGCAGGTGTGCCCCCCCCCCCCCCCTTCTCTTTCCAAAGATGACTAGTCTGAGGAGAAGGGTCTAGGACTTTAGGACTTGTTGAGCTGTTACTACCAGACCCAAGTACATATTGTTAACTTTATCTGACCAAGGTCTTTCCAGTGACAAACTTGCATGATTTGGTCCACTGAAACCCCACTGTAAAAGGACTTACAGGCCGTGAAGGCCTAAATATCATGTGCTTTGACTTGTACCAAGTCCGAGGACTGTTCATCTGCTTGTTTGTAATATAGTAGGATAATTTTAACCAAGAAGAGTGGGTAGTGGGTCTGATGTCTATCCTTTCTTGAAGGAAATAAAGTGTACAGATCAAGAACCTCTAAGGTCCTTGGTAAGATCCAGGTAGTACCTCAGGACCTGTCACTGAAGACACACTTTGAGAACCTTCTCTGGCCAGTTGGCTTGTGGCTATGAAATCTGAACAGGGGAAAAGAGCTACCTTTTCCCATTGGCCTAAATCTAATACTTTGTTTGCAACCCAGGCATGGATTTCGCAGCAACACTTGCTGGAGGCCAAGCCTAGCAAGAAATAAGTTTGAGAAGATATTTGAGATCTCGTTCTTTCATAGGCTCAAAGGGTGCTTTTGTGAGCTTATTAAGTACAACAGGGCCCAAGGTGTCAACACTGGCTGTTCTACAACCATCAATGGTTGAAGGGCGTCTGTTTAGGTCTTGGTACAGGTACACAAAAAAGTCTGAGACTTGTTTCACAAAGGGAATGGAGAGATCCACCGAATTTTCTCTGCACCATTTTTCAAATACTGCCCACTTTGATTTGTAGATAGTCTTTGTTGATGACCTTTGAAAGGCAGCAATTCTCTCAGCCAATTCCACAGAGAAGCCTTGTTCTTGGAGCTGTCAACTCCTAGACACCAGACATAGAGGTTCAGATGTTGTGGATTGTTGTGAAACACTTGGTTGTGGGACTGTTTGAGAAGTGTTGTTGACACTGATAACCGGAGTGGGATCTCTGTTGAGAGCTGCACCAGGTCCCAAAACCAAGGCATCCCTGGCCAGTCTGGGGCTATTACAATGATGAGGCAATTGCATTGCCTGATTTTTTGGATCACCCTGTGAAGGAGACGTGGGAGGGTAAGCATAAGCAGTGAGACCCGACCAACTTATGTTCAGAACATCTATGTCCCAAGCATGTTGGTCTGTGACTAGAGATACATACAATGGAACTTTGTGGTTCAGACGAATGGCAAATCTACATGAGGAGTGAAGCACTTAGACAGATCTGTTTGAACACCTGCGGATGCAGTGTACATTCTGTTGATTGGACTTGGTTCGACCGGGACAGTAGGTCTGCAATTACATTCAGGCACCCTGGAATGTGCCTTGCCCTTAGATTATCTGGTAATAATGGTACCAGGTCAAGATTTTCCACAGGAGAGCACACATACCCATTGAGTGGGTTCCTCCTTGTTTGCTTATGTAGGCTACTACTGTTGCGTTGTCTGTAGCAACCAACACTGTTTGATTTGGGCACTTGTCCTTGAACCTTTTTAGGGCCAGAGATACCGCCTTCAAATCTAAGACATTAATGTGTAGCCTTTTTCCCCCTGTCTGACAACAGATCTTGCCAGAAATCTGCTCTAAACGAGAGCCCCAACCTTCATTTGAGGCGTCTGTAAAGATTAAGGTATTGTGGTATTGGGTGAAGGTGTGCACCCTTCATCACATTGATAGGGTTTGCCAGCACCCTAGGTGAGGTAAAATGGTCTCTGACCAAGGAAAGAGGATGTCCAATGACTGAGGGTATCTCCAGTGCTCCTTGAGATGCCACTGAAAGGGTCTCATGTGAAGGCATCCCTTCAGGACCATCTTCTCTGTTGAGGCAAGCAACCCAATTAGGGACATCAAACATCTTGCAGTCAAAACATGTTTTGACTTTAAGCATAGGATCAAATCCTGAAGTTTGAACCATCTCTCTTGAGTGGGTTTTACAAGGGCTGAATCTAGGTTGTACTCATAGCCCCAAAGGAAAACAACTGAGTGGGTTTGAGCTGGGACTTCTCTTGATGGATTATCCACCCTAAAGACTAAGGTCTAAGATGATATGAGTGTTCACTTGTGCCTTCTCCTGAGACGGGGCCCTGATAAGCCAATTGTCCAGGTATTGGTGAAGTCTGATTTCCCATTGTGAGGGCCATCTGCTTTATTTCCTTTACAACCATGTAAAGACATTTGGGGCTGTGGCTAGGCTGAAAGGGAGGGAGTCGAGCAGGAACACTTGAGAACCATGGAGGAACCATAGGTACTTCCTTGAGGCTGGGTGGATGGGGATGTGAACGTAGGAGTGTGAGAGGTCTAAGATGACACCCATTCCTCTGGAATCAGAGGCCCTGGTGGATTTTCATGTTTCTGCTTTTGAACCTTTCTACTAATAGGAAGGCATTGAGCCTGCTAGGTCTATCACTAGCCTCCACCTTGGTGAGGCTTGGGGACTAGAAACAGGCGACTGTAAAACCCAAGAGACCTTACATTTTCCACCCTTTCTGTAATGTTCTTTGACAGGAGAGACTGGATGCAAGAGGCCAGAGCTGGATTCTTTTGAAGGTCCTTGTATAATTGGTGAATCAGGGGAACTCTGGCTAAGATGTTTTTTTTTATGAACGATATATCATAACCACAGGTAATAATGTTTAACACATTGTTGGAACATGTTCTGTTTGCCAGTCTCTTCTGAAAGAATGGAGGGGACCTCCTACTGGAGGACTGATTGAGGCTAAGAAGTTATTGGGAATAGGGTTTTTCACACCCTCGTCGACTTGGGTGAGGATGAAAACAACCTCTGGAGCCTCTGTTACTCGATTTCCTCCAGTCTTAGGAAACAAATGTTTACTGCTTGGAATGGATTGACCCCCATAGGGGCGTTTCCTGTATGAGCCTCTTTTTATTAGGCCCTATTTTAATTTTGATAGGGCCTAAACCCCGAGTGTTTTAAGGGGTACCTTTTTTGAGGAGGAACTCTTGTCCCTCCTTAACCAATTATGAACGGAACAAAGGAGAGGGACATAATGGGAAGCTCCTAAGTTCTTGGTGTCTGGTATCTCCCAAGTGAGGTTGGAGATGGGTCATTTCAGCCTCACACCCAATGAGCTATGAAATAGCCATAGTATGCATATCTCTCTGGAGAATGTGGGCTAAAGCCTTACTTTGACCAGCTAAGGCTCTCTGTTGAATCTGTTGAATAAGAATCCTCTTATTCAGGATATCTAGGTAGTCACAGGTCTTTTCATAACCATGTCTGACTGCTTTTTCAAGATTGGCACCCTTTTGAATCTTAGTTTGACCTGTTTGGCAGTAGCCTTGATACTGTCTGAACAGTTTTCCATGACCAGGTTGCATTCAGAAATGGCTCGGGTTAAGGCAGCCAAAAAGTTAAGACTACAGAGGTTTTGCCTGGCCTGATTCTCAAACTCTTTGAGTAACTGTAGGGGGACCTTACCCATGGGAGGTCCATAGGGTTTGGGGGATATACAGATTTTAGCAAAGGTAGTTAAAATTGTCTAGGGCCTCTTTTAAGGTAGGACTAACTGGCAGCATGGCTGAAGGACCTTAAGAGCTGAGCTGCTGTTGTTGAGCCACTTTATTTAGACCCCACACTTAGGCTGAAGAAACCAACACATCCTCCCTGGAATCAAGGATATTGCATACATTCCTAAAAGTTTCAATATACTCAGTATACTGAGAGGCCGAGAGGGTAACTCTGATACATCCACCTCCCTAAGACAGATGGGGTCTGGGTTCAATTGGGATTCGGGCTCATTCACCTGTGAAGAATTTAAGCACTTGAGGGTGGAAGTCTAATTCCTCTGAAGAGGAAGAAACATATTTAAGAGACTTACGTCTCGTTTTATCTGATTTTTTTAACTGAGACTTGCCCTCACTTTTCAAAGTTAGGTGGAAGTGGAGGCCCTACAAATTCAAATACCATCGTCTCCCTCAACCCTACAGTTCTCTGATCTGAATCAGAGACATGAGGTACTGGTTTAGAGTCAGATTCAGTGACTGAATCCGAGGAAGGTTGACAAAGGAAGCCCTCGACTGATTAATATGCTCTTGGAGGGATTTTATTGTTCAGGCAGCTTTTAAAGGCCTCCGGAATGGATGCCTGATAATCCCCATTTCTTGCTTCAATTGAAGCTGCATTTATGAGATGAGAGACTTCATTTAATGTGTGCATTATTTTCGAGATATTCTCTCATTCTTTGTTTATCAAAGAATGATGCACATGCAATATGACCTGCAAGTAAGGCAGAATATTTAAAAATTTTTATATTTTCATGTGTACCTCAAAAATATATTTAATATTTTATAAAATGTACAAAAAGGGACAGGATGACTTTTATTGTTACCAAACCAACCTACACCCTACGCTATCATTTGGCAAGCATTTGGTCTACAGACAATGACGTCACTGACAGGGTTTCCTGGGGATTCCCTTCAACAAGGACTTGGTTTTCGTACTTTATTTTGATATTTTTAACCCTTTAAAAGGTCAAAGAATGTAGTAGATAGGGTTTAAACCCTTAAAATATTTATTTTATTTTGACATGCATAGGTCCTGTATATAAGCTACAAACATCCAGTCCTGGTCGTCCACTCTTTACTTCACCACGTGAACCTGGAATTGAATTAAAGTTGTAAAATATGTCAAATATACTTATCTGTTCTGTGAATTGTCACAAAGATATGGTTCTATGTTATAAAATAAAGAAACTGAGGTAGTTTCAGTGTCCAATGACAAGTAAATTCATACAAAAAATTAAATTTCTCTCCTTGCAATAAAACACGTATATATATTGAGGGGGCCAACGAGAAGAAGGAAGTACATATGTCACTATCCAAGTCACCTCTGTATGAAGGCATCACGCCAGTATTAAGCCCATTTTTCTTGGGTTGGCTGTTACTGCCTGTGGCCGTCCTAGATAACATTCAGTTCCACATGGTAAGCTATTGTAGTGCAGTAAAAGCAATACTTTTCAAGTTATAAGTGATTTAGTGCATGATTTCATAAATTTTAATGCATTAAAAATTGATAAAAAATTAATTAAGAAAGATCCAGGCCTGATACTCACATAAGGGAATCTACTTGTGGCCTAGTAAATATATGCAAGAGAAATCATTGCAATAGTGAATGAGAAAACTGATAAAGTATTGAAATTTTTGCACTTTGGGTTGGGGTATCTCACTTGTAATGGCTCTGGGGAACAGACAAAAAACATATCTGCATGCCTTGAACAATTTTTCATCCTCGATAGATTAACAAAACTATCTTTTTTAAAAAAAAACAGCATGTTTCTGGACCTTTTGGAGAAGTTGTTCACGCAGACGCTGAAGAGTGATGTCACCCTGTAAGCTCACACACAAGTCAGGCGACATAAAAAAACCACATTAGGTACATCAGATGTACAATTAGAGTGAGTAAGGAACAGGTGTACTAATGGCAACAGGTTGATGTCACTAAACAAAAATATATTTGACTGGACCGTTAGTATTGTAGTTATTCTTCATCACTGGCACATTTTGACACATTGGGATAGTCACGCTATCTGACACCTAACTAGAGAAGGAACAAACAAAAGTTGAATCAGGATATATTAATTTTATTTTATACATCAACAAAACCACAATATGTGATAACAAAAACAATTTTTCATAAAATATAGACAATACTTAATAATCATTGCCTTCTTAACTGTTTATTTCATTAAGTATTTGTTTTTATCAAAAACACACCCTCCATTCTTAATTTTAGCCCAATTCATGTCAAGGATGGAATGGCATAACCATACAGAGATTATATTGGGACTATTATCATCTTCTTACATGTTGCCTGAGACAAAAGTGTCAACCTGTGAGTTTCTAACCCAATCAAACATTATATTCACATTTTCCTTGTTTTTTTACAAGAGTGACATGCTCAGCCCTAAAATGTTTGTCCCTTTTGTTTACTTGGCATTTATCCCCCAAAATGACTGCAAACTACAGTGCCACTTGCCTTACATTATTTTGGAGGACATTAATGCTGTAACGAGTTGATTGAAACTCGAGTCGTAACTCAGTGGGTGGTATTTGGAGATCACATTGGTTTACGCAATTTAAGCGAGTTTTTAAAAAAAAAAAATAATGACATGCTAACCTTGTTACAAACTAGCACGTTTGCAATTTATCTAACTATGAAAACGTAAAAATGAATGAGCAATGGTCATTTTTATTTACGTTACTTACGTGGCTGTTCCATAAAGTGACCATACATACCTGTACAGTTTTACCGGCAACAAAATATATTTCCTTGCAATGAAATGGTACTAAACACATTTAATGGCAATATTTGGACATTATGTTATTTTATTTATAATTTTGTCATTTACTCAAGTTCAGCTCGAGTTCAACTCACATCTAGCAGGTGATTCTCAATCTACAGAAAACACTGATGATAACAGCCCTAGTGGACATATTACAGTTTTAATTTCAAACACATTATGAACACAATTCTGTCAAGTATATAGCCCATTTTTAACATGTTCAGGGTTACAAACGGCAATGCTCATCAAGAAAATAAAAACTGTCCCATGTATGATTTAATCCATCATCCAAGAGCGGCCAAATACATATACCTCCCACATGCTACTTGTTTTTCTTGAGTGGGTTTCTTGTTGGTCAGTTTGTGTTAAACGTACTGAACGAGGATTCAAACTCATTTCCCGAGACAAGCCAAATAAATAATGTTATCCCACATATTACTGTGTCTCTCTTTACATGGGCTTCCCTGTTTTTCATATATTCAGTGGGGGTGAAACATTCCATCTAATTTTTTGTTTTGGATAACAGTTTGAAATGCCATTGCACTTTTAATAGCTCTTTATTGCAAAATGATAAGTAGATTTAACCCGGTGATGTACTTCTATCATCAAGCACACACTTTGTGTCATGTGATCTCCGATTGGTTGGTTAATATGCAATGTATATAGTGTTCCTGGTTTAACTTTATCAATACTGTTGAAAAGGATTTTAACATTTTAAAAAAAACCATCATTATAATAGATTTGTAATATGGTGTGATGACCTTCCATCAAAGATGTATATCACTGATAGTAGTTAATCGGTTATGAAATGTAAAACCATAAAGGTGAGCACTTTGGTGAAGCTTTTCACCCTTACTACTCAGAGCTCCTGAAAGATGATTCAAACCAGTAATACCTGATAACTCAAATGCAAATATATACATATATCTCTATTCTCTCCACATGAGTGCTAGTGCTCTTGTGACAACTCGCAAAAATATGTAAATAAACCACTTGCCAGTGTGCAAAGATGTAATAAAAGCACAATTCGACGTGTTTACTTAATATTTTCCTTTATATTTACCTATTACGATGCAAAGCCAATGCTTTCTCTCCATACAACTTACCTGGTAAAACAACCAATCAAAATGGTTGTTCATTTCTTAACATGGTGAGGATGTTGATCCTTATTTTATAGGTAAAATATGACAACTTTTGTTGGAACATGGTTAAAAAAGATTTCATTATGAAAGAAATCATATTATTTGTATATATTTAAGGTTATATATTGTTATTGACTCGAGTTTAACTGGAGTTGATTCATCGGTGATGCATGAAACTTGAGTCAGTAATTTGACGGCTCGCAGGAGCACTAATGAGTGCCCTCGTCTTTTCCAGCGATAGTTGATACTTTTATAACAGTTTGAAATCCTGATCAAGGATTTAAGCTGACTGGCCCAGCTAAATAAAAATGTTTTTTACAATGTCCCCAAATGTTCTTTAACTTTGTACAGTTTGAAAAAAGTCAATAACCTGGCAGAGGACTTAAACCATGGAACACAAACCAGTGAAATGCTGACTACACTTATTGTCCACATCTTGCTATGATTTCTTAGGTGCTTGTGTCCCTGTCTCTCTTGACTTGTTATCATGGGATTGTTCAATGTCCTGATAGCGTTGCTTTGTCTTCAGCCACCTGGCTGTGTGTCTCACACCCTGAATATCATCCAATGAATGAGACATGTCACCAAGTGAGCCCAGACCAGCTGTCTGACTAGTACGTACTCCAACCTGGATCTACAAATAAACAGTTTAGTATACATGAAATCAGATGTCATATGTACGTTAGTTTGTTTAACAGCTCTGTCAAGGTCCTATCCTGCTAGGCAGCTCTCGAGGCCTATGTCTACCCATGATATTCTTCTGTCCGGTAACGCGTCAAAAGTGACCTACTTCGAAGTAAGTCAAATTTTTAAAGAAAAACCAAACAAAATAATTTATTTCCCTATTTAGAATAATAATTCTTACAAAAAATATGTGCTAATATACAGTACTTGCATAAATTAATTTTTGTAATTTCCTAGTTTGTCTGTAGCAGAAATGGTAAGTTGAAATTTGGTTTGTTTTCAGTTACTTTGGAAAGGTCCCGGATTTGCCGGACAGAAGAATGAGCCAGTACAATATTTTGCTAAAATCTGAACAGATATGACATCAGGATACAAAATTATTTTCACTTTGAACATTCTCCAAATTTTACCATGGTCACTTACTCACTTTTGACATCTGAGTACAATAAGTACAATCTGAGTTTGACATCTATGTACAATAAGGCTCCAGCTCAAACGGCTTCCTCATTTATGATCCAATCTTGGCAAATTATACACCAATTTGTTAAGTGTAAAGGGGGCTTGTATCTGAGTATATGCTATTTGGTTGATGTGGTGTGCACAAGTCATGAAAAATTAATACATAATTGGTCACTTAAGACCTCAGTGGTGAGAGGTCATTTGTTTGAGTTCTTTTAAAAAAAGTTAACTTATATATGAAAAGTTACTGATTTAACTGTTTACTTGGACTATATAAAAGGCAAGTACAGTGAAGGTTTAACTACACATTTTTTTGTCTTCACTAATGAGACATTTTACTGTTGTACTAAACCTGACCAATGAGAGTTGTTTTGGTTAAATACAAGTATTTCTTGTTGTTGACCATGCCACAAAAAATGTACAATAAATGCTTGCTGTAGTCAGACTTCTTATACACTGAGTTCAATAAATGCTTGCTGTAGTCAGACTTCTTAGACACTGAGTTCAATAAATGCTTGCTGTAGTCAGAGTTCTTAGACACTGAGTTCAATAAATGCTTGCTGTAGTCAGAGTTCTTAGACACTGAGTTCAATAAATGCTTGCTGTAGTCAGACTTCTTAGACACTGAGATCAATAAATGCTTGCTGTAGTCAGAGTTCTTAGACACTGAGTTCAATAAAGTCCACTCTACAGTGGTTCTTATTTATTATACTAGACTAGTGTTCACGAAAATTAACCACCTCACAATCTCAAACTTAAACTCAGTCCTATATAATTATAAACTCCAACTTAGTATTCTCAAGTGAAGTCCTACAAAATTATTAAGTGCTCAAACTCAATTTAAAAATAAAACTAGACCAACGCATCGGAGAACTGATGCAAATTTGTATCCACCGAAAAGACAACTCACCACACAACTCAGAAGATTCCTAGCCCATGATTTCCTATAGGTTGGTTTCACTTTGCAAACCTCTAGGACCAATAATAAGCAAGTTATAAGCACTTATAGGTGTGGATATCCTTGCTTGACCTTGAAGGAGGTGCCCAAGGTCAAATCCGATAACACTAAAAGATTCCCAGCCCATGATTTCCTATAGGTTGGTTTACCATTCCAAACCTCTAGGTCTAATAATACGTGAGTTATAAGCACTTTTAAGTTTTGCTATCTTCAATTGACCTTGAACGAGAGGTCTAAGGTCAAATCAGACCACACCAAAAGATTCCCAGCCCATGATTTCCTATAGGTTGGTTTACCATCCCAAACCTCTAGGACCAATAATAAGCGAGTTATAAGCACTTTTAAGATTGGCTATCCTCGTTTGACCTTGAAGGAGGGGTTGAAGGTCAAATCTAACCACACCAAAAGATTTCCAGCCCATGATTTCCTATAGGTTGGTTTACCATCCCAAACCTCTAGGACCAGTAATAAGCGAGTTATAAGCACTTTTAAGTTTGGCTATCCTCGTTTGACCTTGAAGGAGGGGTTCAAGGTCAAATCTAACCACACCGGAATATTTCCAGCCCATGATTTTCTATAAGTTGGTTTACCATCCCAAACCTCTAGGACCAATAATAAGCGAGTTATAAGCACTTTTAAGTTTGGCTATCCTTGTTTGACCTTGAAGAAGAGGTTCAAGGTCAAATCAGATCACATCAAAAGATTCCCAGCCCATGATGTCCTATAGGTTGGTTTACCATCCCAAACCTCTAGGACCAATAACAAGCGAATTATAAGCACTTTTAAGTTTGGCTATCCTCACTTTACCTTGAAGGAGGGGTCAAAGGTCAAATCTGACCACACCACAAGATTCCCAGCCCATGATTTCCTATAGGTTGGTTTACCATCCCAAACCTCTAGGACATATAATAGGGGAGTTATAAGCACTTTTAAGTTTGGCTATCCTCGCTTGACCTTGAAGGAGGGGTCCAAGGTCAAATCTGACCACACCAGAAGATTCCCAGCCCATGATTTCCTATAGGTCAGTTTACCATCCCAGACCTCTAGGATCAATAATAAGCGAGTTATAAGCACTTTTAAGTTTGGCTATCCTCGTTTGACCTTGAAGGAGGGGTCCAAGGTCAAATCTAACCACACCAAAGATTTCCAGCCCATGATGTCCTATAAGTTGGTTTACCATCCCAAACCTGTACAACCAATAACAAGCGAGTTATAAGCACTTTTAAGTTTGGCTATCCTCGCTTGACCTTGAAGTCAAATCGGTCCACACCGGAAGATTTCCAGCCCATGATTTCCTATAAGTTGGTTTACCATCCCAAACCTCTAGGACCAATAATAAGTGAGTTATAAGCACTTTTAAGTTTGGCTCTCTTCGCTTGACCTTGAAGGAGGGGTCCAAGGTCAAACCAGATCACACTAGAAGATTCCAAGCCCATGATTTCCTTTAGGTTGTTTCATCATCCCAAACTTGTACGACCAATAATAAGCGAGTTATAAGCACTTTTAAGTTTGGCTATCCTCGCTTTACCTTGAAGGAGGGATCCAAGGTCAAATCTGACCACACCCAAAGCTTCCCAGCCCATGATTTCCTATAGGTTGGTTTACCATACCAAAACTCTCGGACCAATAATAAGGGAGATATAAGCACTTTTCATGACTGACAAAGAAACACCCATGGCGGCCATCTTGTTTTTCAAAATGAGGCTAAAACTAGAGGATCGCTCGCAAAAAAAAAAGATAATGTTTTTGCATAGCAAAAACAAAGCGTCCCGAAAAGGATATAAAGGTGAGTGCTAAAGTATTAAGAAAATGCTTCGTTTCTAGCCTTATACTGTTGTGGCAACCAAAGTCAGCGCAGTCTGCTCTATCTGGCACAGTTTTCAAGATATAAGCATTTTTGTGTTTTGCAAAAAATTAAAAAATTAAAAATGTTCGCTATATTTGGCGAGACAAAAATATTTTGAAAATTGGCATGGCTACTCTGCAGAGATACCCAGCAGGTCAAAAATTTTGTTGAGTTCGCTCCATATAGCACGGTTTTCGAGATATAAGCATTTTTGTGTTTTGCAAAAACTTTGAAAATTCAAAATGGCCACCATTTGTGGGGAGACAAAAATTTTTGTCAAGACCACTGCCGCGGTGTGTATCTCCTGCCGAGCATTAAAGCAGAAGAAATAGCTTTTCCGAGATATTCACAATTTTTCATTTTCGTGTGTGAAAGCTCTTCCAAAAGTAGGTGAATGAGTTATTTGAGAAAAATTGGCTATCTGCAATACTATTAAGAGATAATTCGCATTTACTCATTTTGAGTAGGTGAATAATTATCTATGGGTCTGAAACTTCACCAAGTGAAAGCTCTCCCAAAAGTAGGTGAATGAGTTATTTGAGAAAAATTGGCTATCTGCAATACTTTTAGAGATAATTCGCATTTACTCATTTTGAGTAGGTGAGTAATTAGCTATGGGTCTGAAACTTCACCATGTGAAAGCTCTCCCACAAGTAGATGAATGAGTATTTGATAAAAATTGGGTATCTGCAATACTTTTAGAGATAATTCGCATTTACTCATTTTGAGTAGGTGAGTAATTAGCTATGGGTCTGAAACTTCACCATGTGAAAGCTCTCCCACAAGTAGATGAATGAGTATTTGATAAAAATTGGGTATCTGCAATACTTTTACAGATAATTAGCATTTACTCATTTTGAGTAGGTGAATAAATAGCTATGGGTCTGAAACTTCACAGAGTGAAAGCTCTCCCAAAAGTAGGTGAATGAGTTATTTGAGAAAAATTGGCTATCTGCAATACTTTTAAGAGATAATTCGCATTTACTAATTTTGAGTAGGTGAGTAATCATCTATGGGTCTGAAACTTCACCATGTGAAAGCTCTCCCAAAAGTACATGAATGAGTTATTTGATAAAAATTGGGTATCCGCAATACTTTTACAGATAATTAGCATTTACTCATTTTGAGTAGGTGAATAATTAGCTATGGGTCTGAAACTTCACCATGTGAAAGCTCTCCCAAAAGTAGGTGAATGAGTTATTTGATAAAAATTGGCTATCTGCAATACTTTTAAGAGATAATTCGCATTTACTCATTTTGAGTAGGTGAGTAATCATCTATGGGTCTGAAACTTCACCATGTGAAAGCTCTCCCAAAAGTACATGAATGAGTTATTTGATAAAAATTGGGTATCCGCAATACTTTTACAGATAATTAGCATTTACTCATTTTGAGTAGGTAAATAATTAGCTATGGGTCTGAAACTTCACCATGTGAAAGCTCTCCCAAAAGTAGGTGAATGAGTTATTTGAGAAAAATTGGCAATCTGCAATACTTTTAGAGATAATTCGCATTTACTCATTTTGAGTAGGTGAGTAATTAGCTATGGGTCTGAAACTTCACCATGTGAAAGCTCTCCCAAAAGTAGGTGAATGAGTTATTTGAGAAAAATTGGCTATCTGCAATACTTTTAAGAGATAATTCGCATTTACTCATTTTGAGTAGGTGAGTAATCATCTATGGGTCTGAAACTTCGCCATGTGAAAGCTCTCCCAAAAGTACATGAATGAGTTATTTGATAAAAATTGGGTATCCGCAATAGTTTTTGAGATAATTAGCATTTACTCATTTTGAGTAGGTGAGTAATTAGCTACGGGTCTGAAACTTCACCAAGTGAAAGCTCTTCCAAAAGTAGGTGAATGAGTTATTTGAGAAAAATTGGCTATCTGCAATACTTTTAGAGGTAATTCGCATTTACTCATTTTGAGTAGGTGAGCAATTAGCTATGGGTCTGAAACTTCACCATGTGAAAGCTCTCCCAAAAGTAGGTGAATGAGTTATTTGAGAAAAATTGGCTATCTGCAATACTTTTAGAGATAATTCGCATTTACTCATTTTGAGTAGGTGAGTAATCATCTATGCGTCTGAAACTTCGCCATGTGAAAGCTCTCCCAAAAGTACATGAATGAGTTATTTGATAAAAATTGGGTATCCGCAATAGTTTTTGAGATAATTAGCATTTACTCATTTTGAGTAGGTGAGTAATTAGCTACGGGTCTGAAACTTCACCAAGTGAAAGCTCTTCCAAAAGTAGGTGAATGAGTTATTTGAGAAAAATTGGCTATCTGCAATACTTTTAGAGGTAATTCGCATTTACTCATTTTGAGTAGGTGAGCAATTAGCTATGGGTCTGAAACTTCACCAAGTGAAAGCTCTTTGGGATAGCTGCTCTGCAGAGATACCCTGAAGATCAAAAATTTCGTCGAAATCGCTCTATGTAGCACGGTTTTCGAAATATTAGCATTTTTGTGTTTTGCAATTTTTGCGCGAAAATTCAAAATGGCCGTCATTTTTGGCGAGACAAAAATGTTTTGAAAATTGGGAAAACTACTCCGCAGAGATATCCTGCGGTTCACAGAGATATCCTGCGGTTCAAAAATTTCGTCGAAATCGCTCTATCTAGCACGGTTTTTGAGATATAAGCATTTTTGTGTTTTGCAATTTTTGCGAAAATTTCGAAAATTCAAAATGGCCGCCATTTTGGGCGATACCAAAATTTTTTGAAAATTGGGAAAACTACTCCGCAGAGAAACCCTCTGGGTCAAAAATTTCGTCGAAATCGCTCTATCTAGCACGGTTTTCGAGATATAAGCATTTTTGTGTTTTCCTTATTTGGAAATTCGTAATGATTAATTAATCATTAATTACTCGGCCATTTCTTAACCAATCAATGCCAAAATCTAATGATTTCCAGATTTTAATAGAATGAATGTATTTGCCAAGTTTCAGGTGAATTGATAAAATTCCTTTCAAGTTATCATCCGGACAAGCTTCCCCATCGAAAAAAGACATTTTTGGTCATGTGATCTCTCTGATTGGTTGAAATGTCACTGCAGCATATTCAAAAAAATTCCCCAAGGCTACTGCCTAAACCTGCCAAATTTGAAAAGAATCTGCCTAACAGTTACAGAGTTATAAGGAAAACAAAATGCGGAGCCGCCGGAGCCTGAAGGTCTCCCATACACAAACAAGCGTCCCTTGCGGGACACTTAATATTCCCAGTCAAGATTTTGTAATGAGGAATATACCCTGTGAATTTGAGATCTAGAGGCTCTAGAGGGCCAACAAAAGTCCTTGCTGAAAGTCGAAAAAACACCCGTGGCAGCCATCTTGTTTTTCAAAATGAGGCCAAAAATATTCTCAGGTAAGATTTTATGGTTATGAATATATCCTGCAAATTTGAGAAGGCTAGCTATAATATTTTTTTGGTTAGAGCGGTAACTGTGAAATCTCTCTACACACTTTGGTGGTGGCGGCGGGGTAACAAAGTGAAATGCATAGTATCCACTGGATGGCATCTGGTGGATACAATGAAAAAAAAATAATAAAAATGGGTACCCGATGCAGCCATCTTTGTACAGAGTCAAACATTTAAACTCTTTTCATGCAAACTTTAATAAATATTGGGGCTTATAAATAAGTTTCAGTCCAAATTTAAGGATACACTTACTTTAAAATAGGTTTTATTTTTAATTTTGATTTTATAAACTCAAATTTGTGTTTGAATTCAAAATCAAATTTCAGGCTTAAACCCAAAATTATAGGGATTATAATTTAGTTTGATATTTTTATGAATACCACCCCAGGAGTCTGTTGTATAATATTTATGTGAGCCTTCAGAACAACAATGCATTTCTAAACTTGTAAAGACGACAAGAAGGTTCTATAATTCATTGAGGTCACCCCCAGCTTATCCTCTCTCTTTTTGTCTGTCTAGACATCTGACATGACACTGCCTCATTGGCTACCTGTTGGTGGTACGATTTTCCCCCCCTTTAACAATGTCCTGTGACAGAATAAAGACAAGGTTACGTGTTTACTGTAAACCAATTCACCATACAGTTCTTAGGTAAATGAATTGCTTCATTCTAACTTGTACACCCACAGTAGCAATTTAAATTTTGATAAGATCGTCAAGCTTTACGAAAAATGATTTTGTTGTCCTTGAAGTTTAGAATCTGAGATTGTGCTTTAAAAGTAGTTAACTGAAGAAAATAGTTAGCTAAAATTGATGGCTTTTACAGTAAAACCAATTCCATATGCACATGATATGGCTCAGAGAAACGAAAAAAAGGAAAACAATAGCATCGGAGATGACCATACCTCACAGCCCCAGGAAATAGGTTTTGAGACCATGGGATATAGAAAAATTTACACAGTACAAAGATAAAGAGGCATTGATGATTCAGAGCAACCAGTATCAGTTATATATATATGTTTAAACGATGTTTAATGACAGAAAGTAACATTTAAGTGAGAGGAAATGTATGTAAAGATAAAGTATTAAAACCGGACAATTCAATTGCAAAATGACCAAATTAATCAGTAAATAAAAAAGCTGTAATATCTATTAACTGAAATATAGCTGTCAATGAAAAAAGCACCATTTAAAAAGGGTACATAAGTATAATCTGTTGCAGCAATCCATACATCTTTGTGATGCAAGAAATATATCTAAAATATGGCAATACAATTTTAGAGATATAGCCAGGACAAGATTTTAAGGTCAATATCAACACGGCAAGGTCAAATATCATATCAAAGTCACACAATGATGATGCACACCTACACCTAACTAATTTTCCTACACCTTACAGTTACTGAAATATTGCCCAGACAAGATTTTAAAGGTCAAGGTCACTACAGTAGGGTCAAAGGTCATTTCCAGGTGACACCATGATGTTGTACACCTACACCCCCTAACTAATATCCCTACCAAGTATTAACTTCCTACACCTTACAGTTTCTGAGAGATAGACCGGACAAGGTTTTAAAGGTCAAAGTCACTACAGCAAGATAAAAGGTCAATTCAAGGTCACACCATAATTATCCACACCTACACCCCCAAACTAATGTCACTACCAAGTATCAACTTCCTACACCTCCTATCAACTACTACGGTTTCTGAGATATAGCCCAAACAAGATTTTTAAGGTCACTACAGCAAGGTTAAAGGTCATATTATGGACACACCGTGAGGTGGCACACCTACACAACCCAACCATTGTTACTACCAATTATCAACATCCTGCACCTCTTGGTTTTTGAGATACCGCCCAGGCCAGTTTTAACAGAGACGGATCAAATTCAACATTTCTGAAAAGACTCCCAGAATTACTTGTACAGCACACTGATTATGTAGAATCATCAAATTTATGTACATATCACTTAATGTATCTAAATTTTGGGTTCAGAAACTACTTAAGTATATATAACTAAGTTAAGCTTAAATTGAACTAAATCCTATAGCTCTACAGTTCTTGTAACAGAGGCTACTGTATATCTTCTACTTTCTCATTGTGATAACATTGTTTAAGATTATATGATATGGTGAAGCCACTGTTCTACAATTTTGAGTCTTTCAGTGTGCACACCTGAGGTTTATTTTATTTATTTTTGGGGGTTTTATGTCGCTTTCAACACTGTACAGGTCATATCACGATGGGTAGTTGGAAGGGCAGAGGAAACCAGTACATACAGTTCATCAGGGTTCTGTACTGTAAACTGCCAACCAACGGCAAGCAACTACCAGCTTTCCGACTTGAGACCGTCCCGGGAACCGAACCCCAGCCTCAGAGGTGGGAGGCGAATGTTACCACTCTGCCACTGTGGCCCCTACCTGATGTTTAAGGAACAACATATATAAAAGAGTGGCAAAATACCTATCTTGAAAACATTAAGTCTTTAGTGAAGATAAGATTTCTCATGAATGCTCCTCATTTTGGTCAGATACAAAGTCAAAGTAAAACTTAGGTTTCATGTCCAGTTCAACTGCTACTGGATCAATACAGCATTGCCACTTGTGGGAGTTCAATCAACAGAGGTCATAGTCTGTGATTAGATGCCCAACTTTCTAACCCTTATTAAATATTAAAAACATTTTAAAAGGGTTTACACATTTACAAAACATTTTTAAATCCTATCTTTTTGGTTACTAAATGTTTCCAAGTAAATGTTTACATTGTAAAGTTTAAAAAAAAACGTTTGACAAACATACTCTATGCAAATGTTTTTACTTAAAACATTTATTAAACATTTATAAAATAACTGAAGAAACTGAGTTTTGACTGGAAAGGTTTTTTGAAACATTTACAAAATAGCTCAAGGAAATGAAGGTTATGCTGGAAATGTTTTTCAAATATTCATCATGAAATGTTTGATAAACAAATACATAAATCGTTTAAATCACTTTTGTTGACAATGTTTTGTGTAAATGTTTGCTCTGAAAATTTTTTACCAACATTTAATGGCAACTGGTTTTTACACCAAACATTTAAATTTTTTTTTTTAAGATTATCTATTAAATATCTTGACAACGTTCTATCACAAACATTTTTTTCTTCAAATATTATAATAATAGATTTTATAGGACGTTATCAAAAATTACCCCACATGAAATGCCTAAAAGCAAGAATTGTATTGGGGCACAATTTTTAAGCCACCATCTTATAATTTTAGACATAAAAATAATAATTTCATTGGTGAGCAACCTAAAAGCATGTTGAACTAGACGTCTGACCCCATTGAAGGTTAAAATTACTCAGAAATGCCAAAGAAATGTTTTTGAGACATTGTCATGTTCATTTGTAACATTTTTCTAACATTTATCATCAAAAGTTTGATAAATGGTATTAATAAAATGTTTTGTAAACCTTCTATTATAAATGGGCTTCATAACCATAATTTTTAACTAAGGCTGCAAACAAGCCGGAAAATGCGTCTCGATTCCTCGTTTTGGAAGAACCCACTTGGACTTGGCTTGATGGCTTGATTATCGCCCACGAAATACACTTCATCATATTCTGAAATATTACACCTTATAAAACGATGGAAATGCACACAACAGGAAAGAATGTTGATATTTCATGGCATTTTGGAATCATTTATAATGCAAAATATAGGAAACTTTAACCATTTTAATATTGCGAGATTTGAGGTGTCTTCGAAATATGTTATATTAAATTGCCGTCTTATAAAAGCATTGTTGCACACACATTTAATGTTTGGAAATGCTCAAAAATAAAAACTGAAAACGGAAACACCTTATATTAGAAAAATATATATTCATATATTTTGAAGAAAAATAAAATATTGTAGTCATTTTTTTACATCTACATGTAAGTGGTTTTTTTGAAGATCCGGTTCACTTTTGACTCGAGTATTAAACTGAATCGTTTTTTTTTTTGAGTAACCGAAGAATCGTTGTAGCTCTAGTTTTAACCTCCAATAAACATTTCCCTTTGAGCATTTGCAAACCTCAAAAATGTTTATTGGGCTATTAGTGACTTGGTCAGACACAGGCAACAGGACATTATCAGTTGTTGTGTAATGTTAATCTCTACATCGATTTTATGAATACCATTTCCACCAATCAAATTAAAGACTTGCAAAGTTTTTTTATACTCTAAGCTTATAAAATTTGCAAAAACACATATTTACTGCAACAAGTCATACATTTTAATACTTTATCACTTTTACATACCTCTGAAATTACCCCAAAAGAAAAAATATAAAAACAAAAATTTGCCTTAAAAAACAGATACCCCCCAGAATGAACGTGTAAGCTATCTCATTTGATCTAAATGGTACCAGGCCGTCATTAACACTTATAGAATATGAAATACAAAATGTGGCCACAACATTTTAAATGTTACAAAGCCTTAAGATAAGAGAAATAAAATATCTGTGCTCTGTCAAAAACAAAACCTGAGACCAAAATAAATTAATATTGTAAAACATATGATTTAAACTGCTGTCAAACGGACAACTTTAATTTGTTAGACCCCTTTTCCACTATGCCAATCGTCCTCCACAATCAATTTGTGATCAGTAATAATGGAGATCTAAGGGAGATCTAAGGGCTTTGTAGTGAGATGACCCCACTTGACATTAAAGAGTCAAAGGTCAAATTC
The DNA here is from genome assembly GCA_964017235.1 of Sabellastarte sp. h YS-2021. Classification (NCBI taxonomy): domain Eukaryota; kingdom Metazoa; phylum Annelida; class Polychaeta; order Sabellida; family Sabellidae; genus Sabellastarte; species Sabellastarte sp. h YS-2021. The sequence goes on along the minus strand of OZ024928.1, from coordinate 153,260,873 downwards.
AACATTTGAAAAACAGTTGTTTTCACATTCTGAACCCCTAGGAGGAATGGAATTGTAGATGTAAGGCCTTTTTAATAAGATAACCCCATCTGACATAAAACATGTGACATGGTGACCATTTTGTTTTCAAAACAAGGCAACAACAAGAACCCCAGTCCACAGGTACAACTAGACCCTAGTGGGACAAAAATATTGAGATTTGAGAAAATCTAAGGAACAACTTCAGTTGATGAAGTATACAGAACCCACGAGATGTCGACAGACAAAAGAACTTTGATGTAGTTGAAGAAGGGGGAAAATTTACATATTTTATTCATTCTTGATGTGAGTTTCAAGCCCAAGGGCCAATATATAAAAGATATACGGCCATTTTAATATGATGACCCGACTTGACCTTGAAGCAGGACTCAAAGGTCAGATTTGACTCTTGATAAGATACTCCCTGCAGCCAATATGAAGGCCCTAGGACCAATATAAGGGAGATTTAAGGCTTTTTTAGAATGGTGACCCTACTTGACCTTAAAACAGGGGTCAAAAGCCAAATTGGCACTTGCTAAACATTTGCAGGCCCCGACTTCCTATAGGTTAGTTTCATATTTTCAAGCCACATGAATAATAATAAGGGAGATATAAGGCCTTTTTTGTATGATGACCCCACTTCACCCTGAAACTGGGGTCAAAGGTCAAATTTGACACTTCAAAAAAGATTCGCAGACCACAATTTCCTATAAGTCATTTTATCACTCCAAACCCCTAGGACCACTGATAAGGGAGATATTAGGCGTTTTTGATGTAATGACCCCTCTACTTGACATTTAAGATGTGATATGGTGGCCATTTGTTTAAAACAAGACCAAAATTACTCTCAGGGAAGTTTTCCCTGCAAATCTGATGAAGCCAACTGCAATATTTTAATTTTTAGAGCATATTAATGATTTTCAAATAAAATATCAGCTCTGGCGGCCAATTTCTTTCCTTTTTTTTTTTTTTTTTTTTTTTAATGAGGACAATTATGAGGAATTACATAATCTCACAACTTCGGCTTTTGATAAGCGGGAGATAAAAATGTAACTGTCATAATAGTGCCACTTTCCTAATCAAGAAGTTTAAGACTGAAAAAATATTTAACGCTTTGTCATTGCAACAGCTGTTGCCAGTCCCCCCCCCCCCCCCCCCCCCCCCCCCCCACAAAAAAGAAAACATAACTCTATAGCCTACTGGGTTTAACATATCCTGAAAATTTGGTGAAAATAAAATTCATGCATGGATTTAGGCTGTGGAACACCCACAAACTTTAAGACCTTAAAAATCTTCAAAAGTGTTGCCATGACAACAGCTCTTGCCAGATACCCCCAAAACCTAATAGCAGATTTGAACCTCCAATAGTAATATCTCTGAATATAGAGGCTCTATATTAAATCACAAACTTTACTCAGCTCTACAATTCTATAATCAACCTCTGAATAGGACACGAATGAGAAGACAGTGGGGCAAATTCTATTCCATTTACTCCCCCTTATTTATCAACAAAAGAATCGCCAAGGATAACTCCAAGGCTTAGCAGTACATATTTACTCTAAATGTTTATTTTAAAAGGTGGCACTATCTGGTCCCAGTTAACCTTTACTTAAAACAACAACGTTCCCAGACTTTGTATTTACAAACACTTGCAATACAAACAATTTATATTACAAATGGCCACATAATAAAGACAGAAAAGAATTCCATTCATTTGGGATTGAAAGACATCCCAGAGCCAGGACACATATTTTCTAAATTTGGGCCACTAAACTGCACTCAGTGAACCTCAACTGTGGTTAATTTAAATGTTGGACAAAGATATTTGTGTAGAACTTGCACCACAGTTGTTTTTTATCTTGCCAAATAGATATGTAGATTTGTTTTACGTTTTCTCATTTTTCATAAAACTGAAATAAAAAGTTATAAATAATAACTGTCTAATATGACTCCAACTTTTCAATTTTATAAAACTAGATATCTAACAACATTTCTGCTTTTCTTTAAGTAAAGCAACAACATAATTTTTGGTAAGCAGGTTTGGCATCTAATCATAGGCTGTCACCTATGTGTAGGTTCAACTCCCACAAGTGACAAAGGTGAGGATCTGTCCCAATATGTTTTCTGGGGAAAAATGGTTTTTAATTTCTAAAACCAGTTATTGTATCTGGTATTAGATATAAATTTTTGTCAAAATTTCTTTCATTACCTTAATAAAATATTAAAAAGGTCTATAAAGACAGCTTTTGATGAAATATCATATTGTTTTAACCTGGCTCAGCTGCTTTTGAATAAAAATTATTAGATATATTCACCGAGTTTGTGATGTAAAGTGTGTCATTTATACTTTTTGAAAACTGTTTCATAAACAGTTAACAGTGGTTTCCAAAATACAACCGGTTGGAGAAAAAAAAATAAAACGAATTGCGATTCTACAGTTAATATATACCTAAAGTACCAGTATATAAAACATTTGGTGCAATGTATTACCATGAAACAGCGGTACACTTGTACTTTACACCTCATTTTACAGGTCTCATAAGGTAAGACGAACACTTGCAGTGGTTTTCTATTTTTTACTGGTCAATCTATTATAATATTACCACACACTGAAAAACTAATACATAAATTCTCCACACACGACAATTTACTGCTTATATGAATATTTCACCAAAAATGGAAAACATTACTAAATACCTTTAATAAAAACAACTTTTTGTTGTAAAACAAACAAGATCGTCTAAGCTGATAAAACAATGTTCTTCTTGAACACCAATTAATTTATGCGCAAGAAGTTCATTCTTTGTCATTAAGAGTATTATATATGAGGAATTCAGGTGGCCTACTTAATACACGTCTGAGTTACCTAACAGCATTCAGACAAACCCAGGGACCAGCCATCCAGAAGACATCCTGCTAGCATGTACATGCGCACATAGCAGAGGTATACCTATGTTTGAGTATAATATTTTTTCCCTTTACACGTTTCAAGCACACTTAACCACATTCCTTTCCATTTTTTTACCTTGACATTAGGTTGTGGCATATGTAAGAACAGTAGTACGAAGTGGCAAGAGGAGAAAAATGTCTATACAGTAGGACTTAATGAAGCTTTACTTTCTCATTCAAATGTTTTACAGTAAACTTAAACTCTGTATAAGTAGAGCCAGTGCAAGTCAAATTTAGGTATAAATTGGGCCAATTCTAAGGTCCTCACATGAGAGAATGCCATATTTCTGTAGTTATAAGTAGAAGCTTGCCATAACTCCAACCAAATCATGAATATCAGAGGTTCTAGTTATGAAGAGTCCTCCATACTGGTACCTGATAAGTTAATATAAGGTTTAAACCAACATTCTACAAATATTGAACACAATTTGGAGCTTAATTAAAACTCCAAAATAACCAAAAACATAGTTGTAAGGAAGTCCTTAATATTCCACTCACACTTTTCCTGATAAGCTGACCCCTTGTACCCATATTTGGTAATTTTCTTTAAATTTGATGACCATGTCCCACCTATTGCCAGTGTATCATCTGACCTGTGTATTTTAAGGTCCATGAAAAAAAAATTGTGTCCAACATATTGTGAATGGTAAAAATAAACTACAGTGTTACAACTACAAAATGTTGCTGGTTCAGAAAAGCTGGTTTTGGTCCCGTTAGCACCATATTTCTAGACTTGCCATGTCTGTTAGAGTTCCAGTATCAATACAGTGCATCAGTGTCAATGCATCACTTACTCAATGATGCATTTCAAAATGTTCACATATGATCATCTTTTTCTATTATGACAAAACTATGGACATTTTGGTTGTTTCTCTGCTCATTAATTTGTTTGTTAGAAGATTACGCAAATACTAGGGGTTGGAACTTCATGAAAAAAAAAAAAAAATCAGAAGATGGGTCTTGGTCCAACTTGGATCCCATTAAATTTTGAGAGTGATCTGGATCATTGTTTGGATACAAAAGTATGCCAGAATTTCTTTAAGCAATTACGTCATTGTCAATCACAATTTCATGACAATGTGACACACTTTAAATTCAGATATCATAAATACAATTTCAAAATTGTGATATTCTATATTCCATGAAGATATCGTTTTCATTGAGTATGTGTACATTAAAAGTTTATAATTTTACCTTTTTTCTTATTTTTTTACAATTATAAGCCAAAATGTGTCATTTATTTTTTTTAAATCTGTGTGACACTGTATATACTTTGTTAATAAGTTACAAATGTACTTTCCACTGCAGTCAAAATGGAACTGAACATTGACAAATACTCAAATAAAACATCAACATTTCAACTGTAACCCATCTTTTGATATTATAATCACACTTTTTTCCATCATGATTATTACTCTATTTACAAATATTGATCTTTTGTTTAGATGCATTAATATATACCACAAGTTTATATCTGTCCAAGATGTTGAAGACTAAGCTAACATCATTCACCAAATCTCCACTTTGCAACTTGCAAAGCAGATAGCTACTTCTGGATTCCCATCCACAAATTGATTCTTAGAACACTGTCTCTGTCTTTGGCAGGTAATAATTGAAAAAGACTGTTTTGTATTAAGAAATGGTAATGCTACTTTTCCAAACAAGCACTGCATCTGATGATTCAAATAAGGACATCTCAAAACTTTATACCCCTGTCCACTTCTTCAATGAAAGTTCAAAATGATATAGGAATATGATTTTTTTTTTCTATTAAGGCAAATTTCAGTCTGAGTCATTTAAAAGCTTTCAGGAATGTTCTAGAGCATTTCTGATGTTCAAGAGGTGATTGTGCCATTCCACAAAAAGTTTTGGACAAAACAGATTTTATATCCAGGACATAAGTCATTAAGGATATCTTGAAATCATTCTTATCTTGATTTAAATGTTTCTTTGACCTTCTTTGATGACTGGCCTGTGTTCCTCATTAATCTTGCAAGAAGCTATTCCCTAATTATTCCTCATTGTCAAAAGAATATGACACAAACAAGAGGGTCAGAAATGCCCCAAAAGGCGGTTTGCGCAGGCAGCAATAAGGTTAGTGACTGCTGTAATTAAATTTAGAAACAAGGAAAAAAATGTTAGGTTACCCATTTAAGGTAAATGTGTTAGACGTGCAAAGAAATGTAAAACTTGTAATATAGGTTATGTAATTATATCTATGCTATTAACAGACAAACAAACGGACGGAATTACACCAATTTTGAAAGGAACCTAGCTATGATGGTGATCTATCGCCCTGTCAAGTTTGAATTCGATTGGACAAAGTGTTTTCGAGTTAGAGTCTGGAAACAGAAATGATGACGGACAGACAAACGAACAGACAGAATTACACCAATTTCAAAAGCAACTTAGCTATGATGGTTATCTATCTTCCTGTCAAGTTTGAATTCGTTGGGACAAAACGTTTTCGAGTTAGAGTCCGGAAACAAAAATGTTGACGGACAGACAAATGGACAAAAAACGGACAAACGAACAGACGCAATTACACCAATTTCGAAAGGAACCTAGCTATGATTGTGATCTATCTCCATGTCAAGTTTGAATTCAATTGGACAAAGGGTTTTCGTGTTAGAGTCCGGAAACGAAAATGTTGAAGGACAGACAAACAGACGGACAGACAGAGAGACATCGGACACATCAATCTAATAGGCGGGTTGGTTACATGCAACCTGCCTAAAAAGAAAACAAGCAATCAGTACCTGTGGACGGGGTCTGAGTCAGCTGACTGTGTGTTTTGAGTTTCAGAGCAGAAGACAAAGAGAAAAAGGACACAAAAGTTGTGCCCCAATGCTTTTCAGAAGCAAAGTTAACTGTTAGGGTGTAAAAAATAAGTGGAAAACATATTTAAACAAAATACTGTAAATGCAATAGTTTTCAAGTTATAACTGATTTAGTCAACAGTGAGAATCTCAATCTCACTGCCTCAGCTATGCAATGAGCTACAGGTCTGCAATTTTACTATGTTATAGCTGACCCCAAGTTAGGTGAATAACATATTTAAACAAAATACCGGTACTGTAAATGCAATAGTTTACAAGTTACAACTGATTTACTCAACAGTGAAAACCTGAAAATAACTATTGCTCAGCTATGCTATGAGCTACAGGTCTGATTTACTCAAAAGTGAGAACCTCAAAGGAGCTATTGCTCATCTATGCAATGAGCTACCGGTCGGCAACTTCACTATTTTATAGCTGACCCAAAAGTAGGTGAATAACATATTTAAAGAAAATACTATAAATGCAATAGTTTACAAGGTACAACTGATTTACTCAATGGTGAGAACCTGAAAATAACTATTGCTCATCTATCCTATGAGCTATAGGTCTACAATTTCACTATGTTATAGCTCACTCGTAAGTACAAGAAAAACACAAGAAATTGATCACGAATGAGTCAGCAATGGCCTCCTGAATCACAGCAATTCCTCGATTCCCTCCTAAATATCAACAAATGACTCCTGAACTTTAGAAACTATTAAAAAATGAATCAAGACTGGCTGCCCAAATCGCGCTAATTAATTTATTCCCTTCAGATGTCAAAGAATGAATCTAGAACACTTTCTGAACAGAACTACCGGTATTCATAAATGTCAATGAAACTACTCCTGCACATGCACATCTACTGTAGAACTATTTCCAAGATGTTATTGAAAAGAAAAATGGGGAAGAAAGAAGGGGGAGGACAGGTGAAGGAAAGAGGGAGTGTGTAGTCAATCTGAGGAGGATAGTTACACAGCCACAGTCCCACCCTGAGACTCAAGCCAGTCATAAAATCAATTCCACTTATACACAGGGACAACAGTTAAGCCTGAGACAATGAGGAGGCAGAGGGGAAAGGCAAGGAGAAGGCTGAGAAACCTGTGGTAAGATTGGACCAGAACAGAAGTAAATGGTGGTGGACTGGCCGAAGGATATGGAACATGACCTCATCTGCAACACAATATGCTGAGACTACAAGAACACTTACAAGAAACAGAAGGTCTGGATTGACTTGGCATGGGTCAAAACAGCAACAAACAAGCAATCAGTGACCGAATGAATCAGTCACATATAGAGATGGTACAGGTAAAGGTTACTATGGCAAGGTCAAAGGTCAAATCAAGGTTACACCATTACATTGCACACTTATACCCCCAACCAATGTCCCTACAAAGTCTCAACTTCCTAAACATTATAGTTTTTGAGATACAGCACGGTAACCATGGCAAGGTCAAATGAAGGTCACACCATGATGGTGCACACCTATACCCCAAACCAATATCCCTACCAATTACTTAGTATCATATTCCTACACCTTACACTTTCTGAGATGTAGCCTGGACAAGATTTTCAAACTCAAGGTCACTACTGCAAGATCAAAGTCGAATCAAGGTCACACCATGATGTTGCACATCTATAAACCCTTACTAATGTCTAGGGCCATCACGACTAGCCGACTAATCGACAACGGTTAGAAGTACTATTTACCGGTTTCATATTTTAAAGTATGAATAATTGCTCAATGCAGTTAAAGATGGCAGAAGATCTGAATCTGTCAAGTACGTCCATATTGTCAGATAAAATAAGTTAAAATCCAAGAGCCACGTTTTCTGCAGTTTATGCATTCACATAAAAAGGAAGTACCATGTATCTCTTATATCGCTCACTTCTTGCGCAAGAAAAATGCCATCAGAAGCCGCAGGAAAATTGCAAATTTAATGAATTTTACAGATTATGGACATGTATTTTTATCTTATTTTGATTAATTTGTCGTTTTCACTGCTTTTTACAATATGAAACCTAGGTTTTTTGGTAGTTTTAAATATTCAACGGTTATTCGGTGTCGATATGAATGGTACTTGGCGAATAGCCGACAGGAAATATTTGGAGTTGTGATGTCCCTACTAATGTCCCTACCAAGTATCAACTTCCTACACCTTACAGTTTCCTAGACATAGCCTGAACAAGATTTTAAAGGTCAAGGCCACTACGGCAAGGTCAAAGTTCAAATCAAGGTCACACAATGACATTGCACACCTACATCGCCCCACCCAATGTCCCTACCAAGTGTCAACTTCCTACACCTGACAGTTTCTGAGATATATAGCACAGATAGGATTTTAAAGGTTAAGGTAACTATGGCAAGGTCAAAGCTCAAATCGAGGTCACACTGTAATGTTGCATACCTAACCCCCAGATACAGCTGGGACAAAGTTTGAAAGGTCAATGCCACTACAGCAAAGTCGGTGGTCAAATCAAGGTCACACCAATGAATGTCCCTACCCAGTATCAAGTTTCTACACCTTATGGTATCTGAGATACAGCTGAAACAAGATTATTGCTCCCACCACCAGCCCGACATAGGTGAAAACAACAGATAGCCCAGACAATATTTTAAAGGTCAAGGTCATTGAGGCAAGGTCAAAGGTCCAATCAAGGTCACACTGTGTCTTTGAACACCTACACCCCAAATGTCCCTACCAAGTATTGACCTGAGATATAGCTAGAAGAATATTTTCATTCTAAAGGTCACTATGTCAATGTGAAAAGTCAAATGAAGTTCACTATGACTTTACACACCTACTTCCCATCCCTACTAAGTATGAATGTCCTACACCTTATGGTTTCCTGGATACAGCGTTGACAAACTTTTTCCCACCGCTGCCGGAGTGCTCGCCCACCCATCTAGACACCATGCTTTAAAACAATACTTGCACATGACTTAAACACGCATTGGGGTGAAAACTACTTCAAGCATATGCACATTTTATATGTCATTAGAAAGTTATTTGTCTCACCAGATGATGCGGCAATACATTTTTATTAAAGGGCAACCATTACAGGTACATAAAACAACTCTCAAGTCAAGTGGCAGTGGGCGATATTGGATAGTTAGCAGCCTAACATCTCAATTGCCTGCATGTATAATTGTAGGAGAACTTAAATATTAGAAAAAAACCTTAAATCTGAAGAAATTATATACTTGTATCTCATATTTTTTTTAGATTTTGTCGTTTTTAAGTCATTTGTGATCAATACTGCCACGATTTGTTTTGATTTTCTTCATTTTCTGTTAGTCCTAATTTTGATTGTGGAAGTACTACAACGCAACTTTTTTTGGAATCCTGGAATGTTGCTACTGTTGAGAGTGATGTAAATCCCGAAGTATGGCCTATGCAAAGGTAGAGAAGGAGGGGGGCATTTAATAGAGTGGGGGCATTTATATGGATAAATACGGTAATTACTGGAGTGAAAGGTTAAAAAATTTTCAAAGCAATTTTGAGCATACTGCAAAACATTTATCAGAAAGTGTTATATTTTTAACAATTTACCTCTATTATCAACAGTTTTATGGCAAACCAGTAATACCAGTGAATGCCCATTTTGTAGACATGTTGAAGCATTTGTCCTTGACCTCTAACAAAGAAATAGAAGGCAGGCTTTCAACGGTAGGCAGGTGTTTACTAGTGCTGGGAATCGCCTCCAATTTTCCTGGTCGATTATTTGTCCATTTTTCCGAGCGATGATCGACCCATAATCGATTATTTTACTCCATTATTGTTTATTATTTAAGAAACACTTACCGGGATAAAGCATAGATCAATCCGGTAAGAATAACAGTGTTTCGACATTTAGAATCTACCAAAAGAACCCACTTTCTGTAATTATGGCGGTAGACATAAACAAACTCGAAATGCATGACAAATCTCTTGATTTATTAAGTAAAAATTCGTAAAATATATGGAAAATATGTGGATATTGATATAAATCAGGAAAGGTAAGATATAAGCTTAATAATCGACCATTAGAAAATGTCAGTGACCGACCGCGATTCTACACTGTCACCGACGATTAATCGACAATACATCTAATCGTCACACCACTAGTGTTTACTGGTAGGAAGTCACTTGGATTTTTGAAAAAAGATGGTAGAGGTTGAGTGAGGGTAGGCTGTCTAAAAATAGGGGTGAAACCAAGAACTTGAAAAGTTGCGAATGAATTTCAATGAAATTTTCAGTAAGACAGTTGCACAGGGAACGGATGATAAAATTTTGTAGGTGATACAGATCACCCTCTGGATCAAGGAATTTTTTATGGATTTTTTATCATTGCACTAATAAGCAATACTGGAGCTGCTGGATCTTGGTGGTGGTCTGCACTCTTTGAGTGCTCTTGTTAGCAAGACAGAAAGTAAAAATTTCTAAATCCAAAGAAGATCTTAAAGAGTGGCAGCGACGATCAATCAACCCGAAAACAAATTATGTGCATCTATTATTGGGATGTTCTAACAATATAGTATCCACATGTTTCGACCATAGAAACATTTTGACCATCTTTTTCAAAGACGATTCGACCCCTATTTTCACCCAAACCACATGTATTTGTAGACATTTCGACTGAGACCTCATGTTTTCTTATTTGTACATTTTCTTTTAAAATATTGCTTCAAAATAAACTCTGACCTCATGTTTTCTAATTTGCATGACATCACTGAGGGGGATTTCCCGGAGATTCCCCCCCCCCCCCACCCACCCACCCACAAAAGACTCCACTTTCAATGCTTACTTTTATATTTAACCTTTTAAAAAGGTCCAGAATGTAGCACTTAGTGATTAAACTTCTAAAATATTTCATATTTTATCTTATTTTATCTCGTCAGGTGTAGTTCCTATATATTTGCTACATACATCGAGTCCTGGTTGTCAGTTTTTTAACTGTTTTGCAGGTCCTAGCTTTTAAACTCTCAAAAATGTAGCAACCAGGGGTTGAACCAAGAAAATATTTTATTTTGACAGATATCGTTCCTGTATATAAGCCAATATAACATGTCCTGGTCATCTCACTTTTTACAAGTTTAGCAAAATAAAGGTCATCATGAATTGTCATCATTATTTTATTCCATGAGGTTATATAACCAAACTGATAAAATAGAAGTATTCAACACCGTGTATATCCACTAATAAAAGATGAAAATCGTCTGTAAATGTGTACACATGTTTCCAGCAATATGGCGGCTAATGAGAAGAAAGTAAGTTGTGTACTATGCCACTACCTCAGGATAAAATATTGCAGGTGAACTGGATCAAAATATGGATGAAGGAGTTTTTTAGAGATATTTTTACCATTGCTCAAATACACAATACTGGAGCTGCTTGATCTTGGTGGAGGTCTGCACTCTTTGAGTACTCTTCTTTGCAAGATAGGAAGGAAAAAAATTCTAAACCCAAAGAAGGTATTCAAGAGACACCATAATGCAGCAGTAATAGGTCTATCTGTATACAGACATCTAGTTGGGCGAAAATAGGGGTCAAAATAAACGTTGTAACGGTTACATTAAGCCTTGATTTATTTGGAGTTTGGTTTTAGCCGACCCAGATAGATCTTATCAGTCCTGTTTTAAGTTAAAAGGTTATAGTGTACAAGCATGCAAAAAAAGAAACTTGTCCGTAAATTTCTATTAAAGTGACAAAAGAATGGCCAAGAAACAGAACAATCGTTTAGTTAAAATTATTCAAAACTCACACAAAACGGTAATTAGTGAGCACTCAAAACACCAGAAATTTGAGGACAAAGACTCGCAAAAAAACATAACAGCATAGAGTTGGAAGGCGCATGCGTGTCACCAACTCTATAAAAAGCTAAAATACCATTTTCCAATCATCATTCTGGGCACTCCCTTATTTCCCCCTTTCTTTCCTTTGGTTCAATGCAGGGTTCTTATATGGTACTCATGTTAAGAAGGTTTATGGTAGCTGCTTTGTTCTTTGCTGCATGATCTCTGACACACAGGGTTCAAGTTCCCCTTGAACCCTGTAATTCTCTGCTCAGAAGTCTGTCCAATGTCAAAAAACTGCCTGTGTCCAAAATAGCCTAGCTAAAACAAAGAGCAGTCAATTTTCTAGAATAACACCTGTTCTTAACGATCTACAGTGGTTGCCTGTTGATCAAAGCTCTATTTTCATAACCATTACTCTTGTGTAGAAGTACCTTCACACTGTTTTTTCACAGTATTTCAGCCCCTTCCTTGCCAAGTATTGTGTATTTACAACTCCCAGTGCAGCAAACCAGTCAGAAATTAGATGAATGTTCCACTGTTCTTGTCTTCAGTGCACAAATCAAAAAAGCATTTCAGCTATAGCTTTGCATTTGATGCTCCAACTTTATGGAATGACCTCCCTGATGACATCCAAACAGGAGTTTCTCTGTCATCTTTCAGGTGCACATTGAAGACATACCTTTTCAGTAAAACCTACCCTCCATAGCCCTCCTGTTTTACTGGTGTCTGTGGAGTGAGCCCAATATGTCTCTCAATTCTTTTTTTTCCTTTATGGCTCTAGCACCTGAGAGTCTCTCATATGATGGACATAAAGCACTATTGAGTATTCATTACCTTACATTTAGGGGGAAAGGATTAACTTCTGAAACAAGGACAGTCTGTGGCAATTAGGCCAGTCTATGGTAGGTCCTGCAGGCTCCTGTAGAAGTCACTGAGTGACAGTTTTAGACGAAACAGAATTTTAACTTCTCGAGGACCCATATTAAGAGGCAAACTAGACTATCACCTGCTTTGGTTCTGATTGCAAGATGCTGAATGATCTTTGTTCTGCCTCCTCTCTTGCCTGTTTTAGAAAGAAAGAAAAGCTAAAATCTTATCGGTTCAATAAGGCTTTCCTGTCATAGCTTAAAAATCACCCGCATCTCCAAGGTATCATCCCAGCTATGTCTACATAATAATGATAACTGAATTAGTTTCTGGTGCTGTACAGTAGATTCTGCCTTTGTTGGAGATGAAGAACAAAAAAGTTTAAAATGGACTTCCAATGGACAAAGTTTCCAAATATCTTATCACCCATCTTCCATTATCTTTTGTAAAGCCCACCTATACTAAAAGATATCACTGAAATTTGCGATGAGAGCTTAACGGCCTTAAATCAACGATAAAAGTCCAAGTAACATGACCCAAAATGACAACCCACAAAAGTATTGGGCTTGCTGGTTTTATTCTAAATAAACTGTTAGATGAACCATCTGCTAGTGTGAAACAGCCCCATAATCTAAGTTAGTTTATTTGACTGGGATCAAAATTTCCCTGTTCTTCACATGAGATTTTTATTGGTTTTATGGAGCAGCTCAAACAAGTTCATATATCTGAACGCCAAGGATTTTCTGTTATCCCATCTCTGATTGATTATTTATTTATTTATTTGGGGTTTTACGTCGCTTTCAACACTGTACAGGTTATATCACGACGGGTAGTTGGAAGGGCAGAGGAAACCAGTACATACAGTTGGTCATTGTTCTGTACTGTAAACTGCCGACCAACCGCAAGCAACTACCAGCTTTCCCACTTGAGGTAGAGCTGTGAACCGAACCACGGACTCAGAGGTGGGAGGCAAGAGTGTTACCACTCTGCCAACATGGCCCCCATCTTTGGTTGAAATTTTCTTGTTAATTTGATATATTTCAGTGAATTCTATTTTTTGGGAAAAGTAGAGAGCATGTAATAAGGGAGGAAAGTGGAGTAAAATTAGATCATGCAAATAGAAATTTGATCTTAAAAATTAGTGAATATTTTACAAACATAAAACAAAGAATAAGTTTGCTAGTTTCACTTAAAGTTGATAATGATTCAACCAGATGTCTACGACTAACATTGGCCACCATACCTACTATAAACACATTTTATAGATAACAGTCATGTCCCAATGGCTTTGCAAAAGAGGGGTAGATATAAACCTAATTATGAGGACAGGTTGATTCCATGTTCCGAAAACCTTTAAAGGCACAGGAAAGTGGCTCTGCATGAAATAAATTGTTGTTATTACTGGCATTCAGCAACAATATCAAAATAAATAGTTAGCCCACTCACAAGGCTGATACTGTCATGATTTCTGTTTACGTAAAGGAATTCCATTTTTATCACAGCAATAAACAGTAAGTTGTATATATAAATTTTTTGCCACTTATGCCTGATTTCTGTAGATGCTTTTCAAATGTCAGCCATTACAAATGCGAAACAATTTCGTGACAGAGAAATGAAGGTTTCCCACTGCATCAGATTGCATCACATTGAGATTTTTATTGTTAACCCTGAAATAGTTTTTACATACATTCAGAAAGTGACCTTAATATACATATTGGTATAAATTCATGTTTTTCAAATGAAATAAAAAATTCTTGTGATTGCACAAATAATGGAAGAAATAAAGTTTTGCACAAGTGAAGGGACTTACAGAGTTCTTTCACTGAATCTGTACAATAACCAGGCCACATTTTCTCTGGGCGGTAGGTTTATTAACAAAGGTAGGTTTATATCCTTCTTAAGTGCCAGGTTTCCTTGTTCTGTTGGGGGGGGGGGGGGGGGGTAAAATAACTGTCTGGGCCCAAAAGCTGAGATTTGTAAGGCGGGGCGGAGGAAGTGGGGTGGGGGACGGAGACACAATACAATGGGAGGGAAATATGGTGCAAGAACCACAAGCACATTCCACCCACACTTGATTTACCCACTATTTTTTCTGTTAAACACACATGCATACAATGATCAGGTTTGAACTTTAAAAATTGATAAATGGTATCAGGGAGAAAGGGAAAGATAGTGGTTGGTCTCATATTTTTTTGCAAAAGGCACTTAATTTTGACTTAATTATATGTGTCTTTGTGTGGTAGACACAGAAGTACCCAGTCAACCCTAATATTTTGAATAATTAGATTTCATGAACGGGATACATAAATTTATGGGTTTTTTTAAGTTTACAACTCTACAGTGTAAATTTATTCTCCAAACATAAAAACATTCCTCCAATCTTTAACTTTGTCGTCAGTACACGTCAAGCAATGTCTCAAAATAAGCAGCTTGGCACACCACTTCTGCAATCAGGTTTGAATATCAGTAATGGCTTCTTATATCCTATATTTCTGTTTGGCACTATTCATACTTTGACCAGTCCCTCACCAGAATTCCTCCACCAGTAAAAATCTGATGTTACATAGCCTTTACAATGTGTCAAAAATACCATCAGAGATGCCCGTACCCCACAGCCTAGGGAAATATTTTTAACACCATGAGATATAGAAGTACTGTATCAGTACAAAGTCCAGGATACTTTCAGAGCACTGTCAGTTATATAAAGGTCCAAACAATGTTTAAATAGAGAAAATAATGTCTAAGAGAAAGATAATGCATGTATGTACTCTCCCTTCTTGGACTCAAGCGCATTAGAGGATTTGTATCAATTTTGCGCTATATAAATCCTACTATTATTATTATTATTATTAAAGATGAAGTATTAAAACAAGACAATTCAATAACAAGATGACAGCATTAATCAGTAAACTTAACATTACGACACTCTTTATCTACATCTGGCATGGCCGAATTATGGTTTGGATGTTTTGAATATTACCATGCATACAGAAGTGGCAATACATTCAATGAATGCTTATGTGTGGTGTTGGAGCAAAGTCTGTGGCTCACTTGATGAAATTTCTACTGTAACAATGGGAAGTTGTAAAAGTAAAATTCTTAATGAATTCTAATATGACTTTAACAGTGCTTAATCTGCATCAAAAGACAGACCCAAAGGTGCAACAAGATTTTACAGGTCAAGGTCATTACCACAAGGTTAAAGGTCAAAACAAGGTCACACCATGATGCTGCACACCTACAACCCCTAACCAATGCCCCTACCAGCATCAACTTCCTGCACCTTACAGTTTCCAAGATATAGCCCACACAAGATTTTATAGGTCAAGGTCACTACGGCAAGGTCAAATCAAGGTCACACCATGACGTTGCACACCTACAACCCCTAACCAATTTCCATACCAAGTATCAACTTCCTACACCTTATGGTTTCCACGATAAAACCCGGACAAGATTTTATAGGTCAAGGTCACTATGGCAAGGTCAAAAGTCAAATCAAGGTCAGACCATGACGTTGCACAGCTACACCCCCTAACCAATGTCCCTACCAGGTATCAACTTCCTACACCTTACGGTTTCTGAGATACAGCCCGGACAAACTTTTTCCTGTCGCCCGCCCACCCATCCGGACACCATGGGTGAAAATAATACCCCAGATCTGGGTAAAAATGATGATGAAAACTACATACCTGTCAGAAGTCGTTGGTTCAATTTTGATATGGTATGAAGTGAGAAATAGAAGAAAATTTGCAATATTTTCCTTTACTTGAAGTAAATTCTAAACACATTTGTTACCTCCCCTCATGCTAAATTTGCTCACATTCAGGCTAATTTTCCACATTTACAAGGTACCTACAGCAGTGAATTTAACATATTGTGGCAAATTTAACATTTCTAGCTTTAAGCCTTTAACACCTGACTTCACACAAAACATATAATCTGTACATTTTGTAATGGCAAACATACTTTAGACCATCAATTAGCATTGTGTCATAACTCTGCTATATTTTGGAATAGACTGAAAGTATGGCTGAATGGAAATATGGATATAATTACTGATTTCAATATTTGCCAAATTCTACGAAGTATTCCACTTTGTAATGATTCAGAGCTTTTAATACTTAATTTCCTCCTTTTGTTTAGAAAATGGTAGGTCAATAAAATTAAGTCACATGATCAAGTTATCGTCTTTTTTTCATTTCTTAGCAATGCTGAAATCCAAACTCATAATATTCCAAACCCAATATATAGGTTGGAGTAGCAAAGTATCAGATTTGATGACTCTTTGAAAAAACTCTTTGACATGCTATAAAAATGCACAGAAACTTCAGGCATATTTGAAATTTACTTTTTACTTTGTAACATTGTAATCTTTTGTAGAAATACAAGAAACATCGATTTAAGTGTAACACATTAATGTACTGTAATGTTGTAAATTGTAACTTGACATAATTTTCCACATGTTGTTCACTGTGTTTTGTACTGTATGATATTATTGTCTTTACGTAAAATAATATACTTAGGTATATAGAAAAATAATAATCTTTCTTCTTCAAACTGAAATTGGCACTAATTTGGATTTTCTTTTGTCTTATTTTAAAGGATTCATCCCCTGTACCCATCTTTAATTTTCTGTTTTACTAAAACCTGTTAATTATGTACAACAAGTCATCACTCTGCCGGTGCAAATAATATAAGAAAACATGGTCTCGCTAAAGCAATTTTATTTCCGGGCAACATATTGATGCCTCTGTAAGAGGAAATTTGCCATGGATAACTGGACATGCAAGTTCTGGAGAGAATACACCAAATAGTTGTAACAGACGACATAATGATAGCATGTAAATATGTTCTTTGATCACAGCTGGCAGTGGAGAGCCATACATTGTGGATCCAACTCTCAAACCACTCATTACAAAATAAATACAAATATAAAAGGTTAGGATAATTATTATTATTATTATTTTTTTTTTTGTATTGTGTATTTATACTCGGTGCAATATCTCCATATACAACAGAACTCAAAGCGCTACTTAACCCATCTGACTGTACAGATACAGCCCCAACTCACAAGTAACTGACATTCTCCTAACTGAAAGATAGAGGCTCAAGGATGACCGTTTTATCAACGTGGACCGCCATTTTAAGTGGTCATCGGAGCCACTAGGTATCGGCCTGTACCTGGGTTTGAACCTACGTCCTCTGATTTCCTAGACAGGTGTGCTACCAGCTAGGCCACAGTGGCAGATGATAATGTTTTCAAAATAGTTAAGCTTGGATCTGTTGTAGTATGACTAGTGCTGGTATTGTTTATCGATATTGAAATATTTATCGATTCACGCTAAATTTGCCGATATCAATAATGTAGAGTGCTACATCAATATCGAAATATACTACTTAACAGGTACAAATATGGGGTTTTTCATTCAAATAAAGGAAAATATTTGAAGAATACATTGGTTTTCATATTATTTTTGTAAACTTTCACTTACCGCTAAAGCGGAAACGCCATATTTGTTTACGTTTCGGGAAATACTAAACCTCACGAAAGAGTTTGGAAGGACTCCCAGAGGAAAGCATCTCATGCCCCGATATTTCAATATCGATCGATACAGAAGACAAAAATATGGTTTGACATCGATATGCATATTATTATTCGATACCAACATTAAGTATGACCCATCACCTTTAACATGGTTTTGATGCTGACAGGTAACCATCACTGAACGACTTGTAAAAGTGGCAAAGATCTGAGAAAACATGCAATTCACCTCTGTTACTTCCTTACAAAGGTTTTCAGAATAGCTTTTAGGCATTTTATGTGAAGCTTGTATGGTGGACCACCACAAAGCTATGCAACAGAAAATATTACAGCTATTTTATGCACTACTTGGATTCAATTAATACAATAGTGTGTGTTTTCAAAGTAGGCAAATTATAATGTCTTACACCCAGTGGTTTTCAATATTCCTCTCAAACTGTAAGCTATCATGAAAAATTTATATATTACCGAGGTTTTTCCATGCATATTGACATCACACAGATACTGACATCAAGAATATGAATGCAATTTATATTAACCATCAGGCCTACTTTTTTTTAGTAAAAATCTCTGGTTTTCAATGTAACAGAAATATAACATCTGGCTTTCAAAGTTAAAACATCACATAGGTACCTCCATGAATCACACACATCAAAAGCTGCCAAATGAAAGCAGTAGTGAAGTATGAAATTTGTCACGTTATAACAATAATTTTCTTTTTGCTTATTATTAAAAGAAAATGACAGAAAATAAATGGAAAACAACCCTTGAATTCTCTTATTATTTCACTTACTGTTTTCCAAAGTGTACTGTAAAAATACATGTATTTACCATCTATGTTTGACACCAAGTAACAACCTACCAGGACAGGAAATATGTGAAATTCTTAAACCAATGAATAAGGATCAGGAAGGCCCCTGCAATAACATTACCAAAAACTGTGGTCATTGTGACCAAGTGGTTAGGGCAATGGATTGTAAATCTCATAGTGTGGTTTCAAACCATTTGTCTGTTGGAGATTTGCTTGCACACGTATTACATGTCCATTCAACTACCCTCAGGAACACCTGCTAAGTTTCTGTATGTTCCAAACTAACTCACCAGGCTACAATGACTACCTTTCAAAGATTTTGAACTATAGTTTCCAGCTGTATTAATTTCCAAATATATCATGCATTTTAAGGGTGATGTTGATACACTTACTGGCTCAGTAATCCCTGTGGTTGACTTTCCTAGACTTTCTCCTTCTTTCCAACCCATCTTGGCTAAAAGTTTGCGGCCCTTATTTTCAGTAGATATGGCACTGAAAAAGAACATACACAAACACAAGTAATAGATTTCAATCCCTCAGACCACAGTTGGTGTCATTCTTTGTATATTTCCTTGGATATTGCCTTTTTCATGACACTGAACTTTCTCTTTCCGGACACCAACCAGCACCCTTAAGGATGTTCCCATCAATTTGGCTTCTCTGCCAATTTATCAGAAATTTAACAAAATCAACTGGAATCACAAAACTTAATAGGACATCCTTGGTGGATTTAACAATTATAACTCTTCATTACAACAGGTTGGCATTGAAAATGCAAAAAAAAAAGGAAAAAGGGTTATGGCCAAAAAAATAACACTTTCAATCAATCAATGTTAGTGTGGACTTGGCTATGAGCACTTATGTGGCAAATTTTGTATTGTTGAAAAAAAATAGCATCAGAGATGCCCGTACCCCACAGCCTAGGGAAATATTTTTAACACCATGAGATATAGAAGTACTGTATTAGTACAAAGTTCAGGATACTTTCAGAGCACTGTCAGTTATATAAAGGTCCAAACAATGTTTAAATAGAGAAAATAATGTCTAAGAGAAAGATAATGCATGTACTCTTTATCTACATCTGGATACCGAATTATGGTTTAGATGTTTTGAATATTAAAATGCATACAGAAGTGGTAATACATTCAATGAATGCTTATGTGTGGTGTTGGAGCGAAATCTGTGGCTCACGTGACGAAATTCCATGTTACAATGGGAAGTTGTAAAAGTAAAATTCTTAATGAATTCTAATATGACTTTAACAGTGCTTAATCTGCATCAAAAGACAGACCCAAAGGTGCAACAAGATTTTACAGGTCAAGGTCACTACGACAAGGTCAAAGGTCAAATCTAGGTCACACCATGATGCTGCACACCTACAACCCCTAACCAATGTCCCTACCAAGAATCAACTTCCTACACCTTATGTTTTCTAAGATACAGCTCAGACAAACTTTTCCCATCACCCGCCCGCCCGTAATTTGGCCTTGTTTTGAATCAAAATGGGCACCATGTCACATTTTTAATGTCAAATAAGGGGGTCATCATATCAAAAAGGTCTAATATCTCCCTTCTGATAAATCATGCCCTGCAATTTTTTTGCAAGTGTCAAATGTGACCTTTGGCCTCTGCTTCAAGGTCAAGTGGGGTCATCATACTAAAAAGGCCTTGTATCTCTTATATATTAGTCCTTGGGGTCGGACCCCCTTTTCACATAAAAAATTTCAGAAAATCCATTCATTACTTTTGGTGTCACTGCAAACAGAAACAAATCGCATAAAGAACAAGTTTTGCCAAAATCCTAATAAGGTTCTTAGGTGAAACATATCCAAAAAATTTGGTAAATATCCATTTATTTTGTAAAAAACATCTGACCTAGTGGACAAATGCATTTGCCTGGCATGCGGTTTCCGAGATATAGCCGGACAAGATTTTATAGGTAAAGGTCACTACAGCAAGGTCAAATCAAGGTCACACCATGACGTTGCACACCTACACCCCCTAACCAAGGTCCCTACCAAGTATCAACTTCCTATACCTTACAGTTTCCGAGATATAGCCCAGACAAGATTTTATAGGTCAAGGTCACTATGGTAAGGTCAAAGGTCAAATCAAGGTCAGACCATGACGTTGCACACCTACACCCCCTAACCAATGTCCCCTACCAAGTATCAACTTCCTACACCTTACGGTTTCTGAGATATAGCCCGGACAAGATTTTATAGATCAAGATCACTACAGTAAGGTCAAATCAAGGTCAGACCATGATGTTGCACACCTACACCCCGTAACCAATGTCCATACCAAGTATCAACTTCCTACACCTTACGGTTTCCGAGATATAGCCCGGACAAGATTTTAAAGGTAAAGGTCACTACGGCAAGGTCAAATCAAGGTCACACCATGACGGTGCACACCTACACCCCCTAACCAATGTCCCTACCAAGAATCAACTTCCTACACCTTATGTTTTCTAAGACACAGCTCAGACAAACTTTTCCCATCACCCGCCCGCCCGTAATTTGGCCTTGTTTTGAATCAAAATGGACACCATGTCACATTTTTAATGTCAAATAAGGGGACACCATGTCACATTTTTAATGTCAAATAAGGGGGTCATCATATCAAAAAGGTCTAATATCTCCCTTCTGATAAATCATGCCCGGCAATATTTTTGCAAGTGTCAAATGTGACCTTTGGCCTCTGCTTTAAGGTCAAGTGGGGTGATCATACTAAAAATAGCATCAGAGATGCCCATACCCCACAGCCTGGGGAAATAGTTTTCAACACCATGAGATATAGAAGTAGTGAAACAGTACACAGATTGGGATACTTTAAGAGCAGTGTCAGTGTCCAAATAATGTTTAAGTAGCGAAAATAACATCTAAGAGAAAGAAACCGCATGTAAAGATTAAGTATTAAAACAGGACAATTCAGTTAACTAAAAATTATGAAGCTTTAAGACTTCTCCCATTTTGATATTCATTTCTATGGTTGAATTGTGGTTTGCAAGTTTTAAATATTACCCATACATACAGATGTGGCAACACATGCTTTTGTGTGGAGTTCGGGCAAAACCTGTGGCTCACTTGATGCAATACCATCTGTTACAATGGGAAGTTGCAAAAGTAAAACAGTTAATGAATTCTAATATGACTTTAACAGTGCTTAATCTACATTAAAAGACACCCAAAGACACCCATGACGTTGCACACATATAACACCCGACCAATGTCCCTACCAAATATCAACTTCCAACCACCTTATGGTTTCCGAAATATAGCCCAGACAAGGCATTATAGGTCAAGGTCACTACGGCAAGGTCAAATCAAGGTCACACCATGACGTCTTACATCTACACACCCTAGCCAATGTCCCAATATCAACTTCCTACACCTTATATAGCCCGGACAAGATTTTACAGGTCAACGGCAAGGTCAAAGGTCAAATCAAGGTCAGACCATGACGTTGGACACCTACAACCCCTAACCAATGTCCCTACCAATTATCAACTTCCTACACCTTACGGTTTTCGAGATATAGCCCAGACACGATTTTATAGGTCAAGGTCACTACGGCAACGTCAAAGGTCAAATCAAGGTCACACCATGACGTTGCACACCTACAACCCCTAACCAATGTCCCTACCAAGTATCAACTTCCTACACCTTACGGTTTCCGAGATATAGCCCAGACAAGATTTTATAGGTCAAGGTCACTACGGCAAGGTCAAAGGTGAAATCAAGGTCAGACTATGACGTTGCACACCTACACATCCTAACCAATGTCCCTAACCAATGTATCAACTTCCTACACCTTATGGTTTCTGAGATACAGCCCGGACAAACTTTTTCCCGCCGCCCATCCGGACACCATGGGTGAAAACAATACCCCGACAGCCCTTCAGGGTAAAAAGTGTTACTATGGACCTTGCTATGGGGTAGATTATGGGTCAATGTGTAACGATGTACATTTTACAAGGCACTATATAGTATAAACCAGTTTGTATTTATCAATTAATAACAATTTAAATGCTATCTGCTCCATGTATATACATACAAGACACACTATGTATGAGTAGGCTTTTTTTTTTGCTACTGGAAAAATACTTTTGCATTTGTGCACAAATTGCTCTTTACAAACTAGTCATTTTAAATGAACTTTTGGACAAGTAATGAGTGACATTGTCAAATATTGCAGTTTTTCTGACATAATTTCATCCATACATGAAGTGACATTGCCATAAACTGCAGTAGTTATAACATGATTTCATGCATGTATGAAGTGACGTTGCCATAAACTGCGGTAGTAATAACATGATTTCATGCATACATGAAGTGACACTGCCATAAAATGTAGTAGTTATAACATGATTTCACGTATACATGAAGCGACATTGCCATAAACCGCAGTAGTTATAACATGATTTCATGTATACATGAAGTGACATTGCCATAAAATGTAGTAGTTATAACATGATTTCACGTATACATGAAGTGACATTGCCACAAACTGCAGTAGTTATAACATGATTTCATGTATACATGAAGTGACATTGCCATAAATTGTAGTAGTTATAACATGACTTCATGGCGATAAACGCTTCCGAGTATCTTATTTACTCCGTATGTTCTATTGGGAAGCAAAAATTAAATATCCACTGCTTATGTTGGTAGCAAGTTCATTTCAAATAATCCAATGGCAAGGACTCAGAAATTTCCCTGTTGTACTCTGTTAATTACCTCCTGCCTGCTGCCTGCAGCCGAAGGCTGTGGTTGGGATATTATAAAACACCTTCCGTACGTGCATGCGTCCGTCTGTCCGTCCGTCATGTTTTTACATCTCATTCATTTATTAAGATATCTTCACCAAATTTGCAGGGAATGTTTATGGCTACGAAAACCTGTCTGTGCAAACTTTTGGCCTCATTTTGAAAAACAAAATCGCCAACATAGGTAATTGTTTGAAAATCATAAAGGTGCTCTAAATCTTGAAATATTCTAGCTACTTTCATCAAATTTGCACAAAAGCTATATGGCTAGAAAAGCTAGCCTGATAGAAATTTTGGCATAGTTCAAAAACAAAATGACTGCCATATCACATGTCTAATGTCAAATGGGGTTATCCAATTAAAAAGGCCTTATATCTCCCCTAAAATTGCTCCTAGAGGTTCGGAATGTGAAAACAACTTGCAGGAAGTCATGGTCTAGGAATCTTTTCCAGGTGTTGAATTTGACCTTTGACCCCTGCTTCAAGGTTAAATGGGGTTGTCACATCCTTATTTCTCCCTTTTTATTGGTACTATGGCTTCAAAATGTAAAGACAGACCATGAAAAGGGAAGGCCATGGTCGGGAGATTATAAAACGCCTTCCATACATGGCCCATTTGTGTGTCTGTACGTCTGTCCGTTTGTCACGTTTTTACATAAACCTTAACATCTCATTTATTTATTAAGATATCTTCACCAAATTTGCAGGGAATGTTTATGGCTATGAAAACCTGTCTGCATAATTTTGGCCTAATTTTGAAAAACAAAATGGCTGCCATAGGTAACTGTTTGAAAATCATAAAGGTGCTCTAAATCTTGAAATATTCCAGCTAGCTTCATCAAATTTGCACAGAAGATATATGGCTAGAAAAGCTAGCCTGATAGTAATTTTGGCCAAGTCCTAAAAACAAAATGGTCGCATATCACATGTTTAATGTCAAACAGGGTTATCCTATTAAAATGGCCTTATATTTCCCCTTGCTCCTAGAGGTTCTGAATGTGAAAATAACTTTGTCTGAGAAAAATTTTGGCCTTATTTTGAAAAACAAAATGGCCACCATAGCCAATTATTTCAAAATCATTAAGATGCTCTAAAACTTGAAATATTGCATCTAGGTTCATCAAATTTGCACAAAAGATTTAAGATACATGGCTAGGAAAGTTAGCCTGGTAGTAATTTGGCCTAGTTTCAAAAACAAAATGGTCGTCATATCACATGTTTAATGTTGAATGGGATTATCCTATTAAATTGCAAATTTTAATTAGTAAATTAAATTTTTATTAGTTAATACCTTACCTAACAGACGATAGCTATTGTCCGGCGCCAGCCGGTCCCGCCAAACGCCAGAAAAAGACGTCCTGAGTTTCACCTCCGGCCGGACCGGTACACTCCCATCCACTCGCCAGGTGGCCTAGTTCCTGCTTTATTCGCCAGAGGGACGTGACGTCATAGCATCTTTTTCGTCCCAACTTAGGTTAACTGAAGCTGAAAGCGGGGAAGGCCGGGTGGGAATCTCCCGTCTGTTAGGTAAGGTATTAACTAATAAAAATTTAATTTACTAATTAAAATTTGCAATTTCATTGCGTTAATACATCTTACCTAACAGACGATAGCTAGAATAACTACCCAGTGGAAGGAGGGCAGCTTCCTGAGGACTAGAAGGAACTCTATAATTAGGCACGTAACCTCTGGCCCGGTTGATAAAGAAGCTCAAAAACTGCTCCTTAAGTTACCGAGCAGTGCCACTTCTCCCCCCCCCCCCCCTTTTTTCTGCTCTGAGAGGAGGAAGAGAGAAGAGTTCAGTCCTAGGGATTCCATCGAAACCGTAAGAGTGGAATAAAGGTCTCACACTAATTGCCTCAGGCAAACTAGCAAAAAACCTTAACTATTATGTACATTATTTACAAAATAGGAGCTTGTAAGGTTCATCGGTGGATCTGCTGTGCAGCCACCACTGGACCTAGGTGAAAAAGCTCCGAATCTGCCCACGCCACATCTTTAAGATAGAATTGAGTAAAGGTGTTGTGGGATTTCCAGTGGCATGCAGCTAAGATCTGGTCTAGTGAAATGCCACCCTGAAAGGCTTTTGAAGCCGCGAAGGCTCTAACGTCATGCGCCTTCACCTGATGAAGGGTTAGAGATTCCTGATCTGATAGATCGTAGCACAGGATAACCGTCTGCTTGATCCAAGATGAGATCGTAGCAGGAGAAATATCCTTCGTGAAACCCTTTTTGAAGGAGACAAAAACCAGCTCCTTTCCTTGTCTGAGATCTTGAGTCTTGTCCAGATAGTAGCGTAAAGCTCTCACTGGGCAGAGTGACCTGTCTTCCTTCAAGGATTTGTCCAGAGTAGGAGCCAGGGCTGGTATAACCACTAGAGCCACGCACTCTGGCCCCTCTTTTGCTAAGTGATTTTTAGCCAAAAAACTTGGTGAAGGGTAAAGGGACACCTTGGCCCAGTCAGCTTGGTGTCTAATATTTTTGTTCAGCCAAGCGTGTATCTCACTCCTACGCTTTCCAGAACCCAGAGCGAGGAGGAACACCGTCTTAAAGGTCAGATGTTTTAATGAGGCCTTTCTGAGAGGCTCAAATGGGGCTTTTGTGAGCTGATGTAAGACCAGAGAAAGATTCCATGAAGGAATTCCTCTTCTACCCTTTGGTCTATCTCTATGAAAACTGTCCAAAAGGCGAGTTAGGTTTTCATCTTTACTCACATTCAAAGAAGAATTGCCCAATTTGTCTGCAATGGCTGATCTGTAACCATCAATGGTACTGGGTTGGAGATTCTTCTCCTGGAAAAGATGCAGGAGAAAATCTGCTATCTGTTTGACAGATGGAGACCTGAAGTCCACCTGACTTGATTCACACCATCTGACAAAAACGGCCCACTTTGCCTCATAGACTGTTCTGGTTGAACTTCTTTGAGGAGCCTCAATTCGTGACGCCACTGGGCTAGAGAAGCCTTGCTCCTTGATAGCCTCGGCTCTAGGAGCCAGGCGTGTAGGTTTAGGTTGGTCAGATTCCTGTGACGTGCCCTGTTGAATGGCTGTGTCACTAGGTCGGGATGGTTGGGTAGGCAAAGAGGGATCTGAGACGACAGTTCCACCAGGTCCCAGAACCATGGCATGTTGGGCCAACCTGGAGCTATTAGGATCACTCTCTTGTAAAGATGGTCCGACAGTTTGCTGACCACCTTGCCCAGTAAAGATACTGGGGGAAAGATATACATGTCCAGGCTTTCCCAAGAGACTGTCAGGGCGTCCACTGCCCAAGCCCTGGGGTCCGGTACTGGAGACACATACTGGTCCAGTTTGCAATTGTACTTCGTTGCAAACATGTCTACCTGGGGAAGGTGCCAGGTCTGAGTCAGGAGGTCGAAGACCTCCCGGTGAAGGGACCATTCTGTCTGAATGACTTGGGCTTGACGAGACAATTTGTCTGCAATTACATTCAGACGCCCAGGTATGTGCCTGGCCCGTAGGACTACCTGTCTCAGATTGCACCAACATAGGAGTCGCCATAGAAGGGCACAAAGTGAGCCTGACCTCATACCTCCTTCCTTGTTGATGTATGCCACAACCGTGGTGTTGTCTGTGGCCACTAGAACTACTTTGCCTTGTACCAGTGACTGGAACCTTCTCAAGGCCAGTAGGACCGCTTTTAGTTCCAGGAAATTTATGTGAAGATGACTTTCTGGAACTGACCAATCGCCTCTTGCTGTGACGTCTCCTAAATGAGCACCCCAGCCTTCTTTTGAGGCGTCGGTAAAGATCTGAACGGCATGACTCAAGGGATGTAAAGGTTGTCCTGTTAAGACATTTGTCTCCTTGGTCCACCATAGAAGGTGCGGGTGGAGTGACCTTGGTACAGGAATCTCCTTTTCTAGGGATTCCGGAACTCTCCAATGCCGTTTTAGGTGCCACTGAATGGGTCTCATGTGGAGTCTCCCTAGGGGAACCTGTTTTTCCGTCGCTGTAAGTAGGCCTATCAGGGACATGAAGTTCCTGACTCGGCAACTTGGTTTGGACAGGATGGCTCCCAACTTCTGAAGGATCGATTCCCACCGGCTCTGGGTCGGTAGGACCAGCCCCTGGGAGAGGTCGTACTTGTAACCCACGAACTCGAAAATCTGTTTGGGTTCTAGTTCCGACTTTTGTACGTTGATTATCCAACCCAATTCCTGGCAAAGGGCGAGGAGGGATTGAGTGCCCTGGTGGCAGGACTCTTTGGTAGGGGCTCGAATCAACCAGCCATTAGCTTCACCTCTTTGACCACACAAGTGAACTCCATGGGAGCTGTGGAGAGGCCAAAGGGAAGAGCCCGGAACTGATAGGACTGACCTTGGAAATGGAACCTGAGATATTTTCTGGACTTCACATGGACTGGAATGTGGAAATAGGCGTCGCTGAAATCCAGCGATGTCACCCATTCTCCCTGTTGCAGTGAGATCCGAATTGTTTCCGGGGTTTCCATCTTGAATGTTTTTACGCTCAAAAATTTGTTTAGAGCACTGAGGTCCAAGACTGGTCGCCACCTTTGGTTTGGTTTTGGGACTATGAACAGTCGGTTGAAGAAGGCTAGAGATGTCCGAACCCTTACCATCTCTACTGCCTCCTTTTGTAGTAAGGCTTGCAAAGCCTCCTTCAGGTAGAGGTTCCTGAGGGGGTTTGCATAACCACTGACTATTAGGGGGTCCCTTACTAGTGGGGGTCTGACTTTGAACGGGAGAATGTAGCCGTCCTTCAAAATGGACACTACTCTCGGGTTTGAACCTAGGAGGGACCACTTCTGCCAAAATTTTTGGAGACGTCCCCCTATCAGATGAGCATTGACAACATTGAGGACATTTTGAGCAATGGGGGCAAAAACGTAATGATCTACAGAAAAAGCATCTTTGACAAATTATATTTCTTGCCTCACTCTTGACGAGGGACTTGCGTCTTTCTTTTGTGACTGCCCTCTTACATTTACGCCAAAAGGTACAGGACTGGCAACAGGACAAAACACAGGTTGTTGAACAGACACAGAAAAGTTTTGTTCTATTACATTTATGACATTTATCTTTGACCGGGCCACCGGCACCGGGTTTGGAACACAATAATTGTCATTTATACTGCCCTTGATCCCTAGGAGGGCGGGTGCCGCGACCGGGCTGACCTCCCCTTCCTCTGCCTCTAGACCTGCCACGTCCCCCAAAGGACTTCCATGCGGGCATGTCTTTTCCTGCGGAAGCACCGGTCTGAGTAGATTCCTGTCCTTGCTTCCAGTTAGTGGGGTAGGGTTGGAATCTGTTTTGCTTTTTATGATTACCGGCGAACCCACCGCGGCCCGGACCGGGCTGGTTGGTACGCTTTATGGTTTCAAATTGTTGAATCTCATCTTCCGCTTTGCGGATGACCGCATCTGGAAACAAAGCATGAGTGTTCAGAGGGCAATTTCTCAAGGCGGAAAACGTGTCTGGTTTCACACCTGTTTTTAAATGCTCCAAATATGAGTCTCTGCGGACTAAGGTCAAATTGGCCATCTGGACAAAGGTGAAGTCCGAGAGATGTTGAAGAGATTTTCCCACCGCAAAACTCACATTTTGATTGAATGAGGTCAGGTAATGCAACTCGTCCAATGCTGACTGAGCCTTGCTAGAAGATTTACCCTTTCCTAATTCTGTTTGTAAAATCTTAAGTTGCTCTTGGACACTGTCTTGTATTTTGGTAATGCAACGGTTGAATCCAGCGGACTGGTTGCATATATAACTCGTTTCCTTAGCCGCCTTCTCCCACTTCCTGAGGGTATCCTGGGCAATGGGGCATGAAGGCGGTTGAGCTGAAACAGAAGAAGACTTGGCAATTCTTGTAAAGGCATTGTTCAGCTTTGCGGCATCATTGGGCCATGTAGTAACATACTTTCCCGGTCTGGTAAAGTCTTTAGGTTCGGCCGGGTGAATCCCGTACCATCTACTTTGAGATTTGGGGGGCGGAGATATTGGTCCATATGCAACCCTCCAGGCTCTGAAGATTTGGATGGGTATCCCTCTATTAGCACAAGATTAAGGTTCTCTAATTTCTTGCACAACCAGTCTTCTGGTGGAAGAAGGACAGAGACTTTTCCTACCGGCTGAGATCTGTGTCCAACCGAGGGATTATCAGCACGAGTAGCAGGCGAGTATTCCAGATCTGGGATGTGAGACCAACCTATGAAGGCTCTGACTCCTCTTACAGTTTCACGATAGTTTTGATCTTCACTTATCGCCCGGTCAGTCTCAGTGTCAACAACGTCCGGATGATCTTCCAGTTCTGACAATTCCCCCTCTTCTGTTGGTTCCGGTTGAGTAAATTCCCGGGTAGATAACGGAAGAGTTTCAGTGCACTGTTCAAATGATGACACCGGGCCGGAAGAAGCAGGTTCAGCAAAAACCGGTTCCGGGTCCTGGTACAAATTCTCCAGTGGAGACACCATGTCCACAGGTGAAGAAGTAGTAGCCGTTACAGTATGAGTTCTATCCGGACCAAAGGCCGGACCGGCCTGGCCGGAAGGAACAGATGGTGGTAGGAAAGGGTTAGAAGACAATACTCCGGATGGAGGTTTGTGAGCGACCGGTGCCTTCACCGGTGAGAAAGATGGCTGAGAAGAAGGACGTGGTCCAATGGTTAATAGTGCTTCTAAACGAGCCATGCGTACAGCCCATTTCTCATCCATTTCCTGAAGTTCCTTACGGAAGTTAGGTTGAGGAAGAGTAAGGTCTCCAGAAGTATTGAGGGGAGGAATAACGGGTTCAGAATCCTGAGATTCGACTTGAGCCACCACAGTAACAGTAGAAGGATCAATGAGAGTGTCTTTTCCCTTTGATTTTTCCTTACGCAGTTTATAAGTTGGTGTAGCCAACTGAATAACCTGTTCTGGGGTTAGTACTTCGCAATACTCACAGGGTAGTTTCAACACACAAGGGTCCTCCCCTAAACTTTTGTCCCTGCATCTAGCACAACGTGAATGGCGGTCAAAAGACGCCATAATATGCCCGCAGGCTCCTTTCCTTTGTCCTGGAGATGCCATGATGATGTAAATATCCGATGACAAAACTTCAGGTACACACAAATAAAATGAGAAGAAATATCCACAAATGCAAAAAGTTATCAGAAAAACACAACTTTTCAAATCGCGCCAAACGAAAAAGATGCTATGACGTCACGTCCCTCTGGCGAATAAAGCAGGAACTAGGCCACCTGGCGAGTGGATGGGAGTGTACCGGTACGGCCGGAGGTGAAACTCAGGACGTCTTTTTCTGGCGTTTGGCGGGACCGGCTGGCGCCGGACAATAGCTATCGTCTGTTAGGTAAGATGTATTAACGCAATGAAAAAGGCCTTATACTTCTCTTATCATAGCTACTAGGGGTTCCAAACGTGAAAACAACTTAAAGGGAGTCATGGCCTGAGACTTTTCCAATTGCTGACGTTTACCTTTGAACCCTTTTTCAATGTCAAGTGGGGTTATCTTACTACCAAGGCCTGATATCTCCTTTAGTTCTCCATTACTACCGATTCTAATGCGGGAGATAACTGCTGCGGCAGTGGCCTTGTTTATATTATTTTTGGCTCATCACCAACACTAGGTGACAATCCCATACATTGCAGTAGTTATAAACACAATTTATATATAGATGCAGTGGCATTGCCAAATATTGCAGTTTAGTAATAACACAATTTATACATAAATGCAGTTACATTGCCATATATTGTAGTATACTTATAACACAATTTCATGAAATTGTTCATTTCACGAAATGGACAGTTGGGCAAATGGGTCGTAACATATACATTGGGT
Organism: Sabellastarte sp. h YS-2021; assembly: GCA_964017235.1. Classification (NCBI taxonomy): domain Eukaryota; kingdom Metazoa; phylum Annelida; class Polychaeta; order Sabellida; family Sabellidae; genus Sabellastarte; species Sabellastarte sp. h YS-2021. The sequence goes on along the minus strand of OZ024928.1, from coordinate 153,229,502 downwards.
GACACATTCAATACAACATACTGGTACATGAAGTATCTCATGTGATATTTGTTTATACACATAGACCCCTAATCTAAAGCATTTCAGTTAGACACAAACTTGTGAACCAATTTAAATGTCTTTATCCCCACTTTAGTGGGAATAGGGACTAAATTATGAAACATTCTGTAACATTATCACAGTTTTCAGTTAAGCAATCCATTTTGCAGAGTACCTAAAGACCTTTGGTCTAATTAGCAATGCAGAACAACACACTAGCTATGCAAAAGACACAAATGCTAGTTACAAAGGCCCACTAAAGTCTTGGATCAGACACAGACACTGTGAGAAGCTTAAGCCAAACCCTAAAAGAATTATTATTGAGCTGTAAGATTTCCCTTGTCTAGGCCATCAAGTATACAGTTAAATATAATTTAGGGCAATGATTGTTTTAAGTTCATTGTTATTATTATTATTTTTTGCAGCTTCCAAATTCTATAAAAATGAAAGTAGTGAATTTTCTTAAGTGTTTTATGGGAACCTTCAACATGTTGCTGCTTAAACATAAACAAGAACAGATTAATAGATATTTCAGTCTGTCACTCTGTTGAGAAACCTGAATTCAAAAAGTATATATTTGAGAAGACTGAAAATATAAGATTAAATTTGAATCAACACAAAACATTATTCAATGTCTGAAACAAACAAAACAAACACAACAATATAATCAGCTTTGAATCTTATTTGACTGACTATATTTTAAAGTTTTCTTTATTTTGGCTCTAGGGTCCACAAGACTTAATCTCGAATTCTTGAAGATTACTGAAACAGTTTTATTGGGGCAATGTAATACCCTGGACACTCCCACACAGTCATCAACAATAGGGACTAAATCATACTCCATTTAGCTGTTGTCACAGTTATGGCAAGTTTTCTATAGCAAATTTCAGTCAAATTCCCCATTCATAGATAACACAACCACTCACTATTAACTTCACAAACAGCGTCAGTGCTTTGTTTTGGTTTTTTTTCACATGAAATAGACCAGTGGATAGATATTGTTTTCTGAAGTGAATAATATTTGCAAGCCACTGTTTTGACTGCTGATGTAATAGAAATGGAAGCAGCATCACACTGAAATGACCTCACTGCTGCTTGACAATTGTTAACTCAAACAAATATTTTTGAGGCTTAACCAAGATAAAAAAATGTAGCCATGAAATAATCCTCTGGTGTATACTTCTTTCATCAGAAAAGATTTAAACTCCCAAATCAAAAATTTCAAAAACTTGAAAGTTTGAAATGGGTCTCGTAAATGTCTGACATCCTCGACAACTTAAAGTATGAACGTTAAAAAATTCTTACCAGTCATTTTTGTTTTACCTCCCCTGAATGATAAGCACGTGTGATGATAAGGCAATATAGACAATATAGAGTGTCCATTAGAAAGAGTATTTTGAGTAAGAATTTCGTCAGGGAAAAGTGCTCTTGGTTTGCTGGCTTTTAGTTAAAATGTAACAGCAGATTTCTAGAACTCGATGGATATTAAAAATACAATAACATAGTATTACCAGGATAATTTAAATTTTAATCTAATACTACTTTGCCATGAATTTCAGAGGTTATGTTAAAGTTTTCATGAACTTATATAATGTTAATTTCCAAAGAGGAAAGTGTATCTTAAATTTAAGGGGAAAAATTTTGTCTGAGTGCGACACATTTGGGGACACAATGACATCAGAATAAGTGAACCTATCCTTTCATGGTAGCATTCATCAGAAACCTGAAATATTATTTCTGCAAAATGGGTGATTTTTGAGACCCTTAAAATGTAGAAATAAAGTCCGAGGTTTTGTGATTTATAACCCCAGATAATTCACAAATTTCCGGCGAATAACGGACGAGCGCGCCGGAAATTTGTGAATTATCTGGGGTTATAAATCACTAAACTGAGGACTTTATTTCTATTATAAAGACCGGTTTCATTTATTAATCCATAAATATTATTGTAAATATGCTTCAAAACACACCTAGTTGTCGCACTATATTTTGTCTGTATCGTTTGATCCTGTATTATCGACGATCGTCCAATTATTGCCTCAGATAATTGTACGCAAAAATATGCACACTGCATTGTTTTCTGTAGTCTGCGCACTTCCGGTCTTTATAATGGCCTGTTTATAGTGTATTCAAAGAAATTCTTCAACTTTCAAAAGGTGACAATCAAAATAGGAGGTGTAATGGTACCATAATTTCAATATACATAAAACAAATTGCTTTTGGAGGTTATTCTTCTTACTGATCACACAAGACTTCTCAATGGCTGTACAGTTGACAAGCAGGACAATTAATAGCATAGCTTTCATCTAACTTACAGTAGCATATCTATTATCTTACCCTCTTGAGGGGAGTAACAATTAGGTTAGACGTTTCTGTACGTGGTGCGAGTACATCTGTCCACTAGGTAAGGCATATTAATACAAAACAAAATTGCAAATTTAAAAAGTAAACTAGAAAAAGGTTTTTGCTGACAAAAATGAAGCGGCCCTGGTGAAAAAGTGCGAAGTAATCCGTAAAAGATGTCAACATATGCATCATAAGGAATAGAAAATGTGAACTTTATTGCATTGTGTATGTTACTATATTTAACAAACTAGAAATACGACGCCCTGTTGATAGTAGCTGTGACATATGAATAGAAACGGATAGCATAGAAGAACACACATTATCATGTGTAATGTCCATCCCAAGAACCTTTTGCAAAAATTGTACAGTAGTCTTACAAGACCCTGTTTCATTTGTAAAATATATCAATGATGCTTAAATATTTATTAGTATACATGTAAATTATTTCACCTTCATGCCTTTTTGCATTGGTTTGGTCGAAAATTTCGATGAAATCGCTCTATCTTGCATGGTTAAGAAGATAGAAGCAAATTTGTGTTTTTAAATTTTGGCAAAAATTCGAAAATTCAAAATGGCCACCACATGGGAAGAGGAAATTTTTTGAAAATTGGCAAGAGTACATTGCTTAGATACCCTGTGGGTAAAAAATTTCGACGAAATCGCTCCATCTCGCATAGTTAAGGAGATAAGGAAATTTGTGTGTTTCCATTTTTGACAAAAATTCGAAAATTCAAAATGGCCGCCATATGTGGGAAAAGGAAATTTTTTTTGAAAATTGCTAAGAGTACATTTCTCAGATACCCTGTTGGTCGAAAATTTTCGACAAAATTGCTCTATCTCGCATGGTTAAGGAGATAGAAGCAAATTTGTGTTTTGCCATTTTTTTTGGCGAAAATTCAAAATGGCTGCCATTTTTGGGGAGGGGAAAATTTTTTTGAAAATGTGATGGGTTTGAGTCACCTGTTTCCTGGAGTACCAGGTAAGGAGTCTCCATAGTGGGGTGCAAAGAGGGCCCTACTTTATCCCCCTCCTTTTATATATAGGCAACCACCATGGTGTTGTCTGTAGCTAGGACAGCAATTTTGTTCAAGAGGCCTGGGAAATCTTTTAGGGCCAAAGGGACCGCCTTCAGTTCCAGATAGTTTATGTCTCACTTACTTTCTGGAAGGGGCAATAAAAACTACCTTTCAAAGAGAATTCTACCTTACCATTTAATATTGATGAATTTGGCAAAAAGTGGTTAAGATATTTTTTTATTTTAATCTGTAAGCTCAGCTCTGTGTGTTCTGACAGGGGTAAGCTATGTACATGAATGCATGTGCATGCATGCTGTTGGTGTCTGACTAAATCAAGGGGTTTGACTGTGTATTTACCAAGAACCAGAATTGAACCCATATCCAAACGGATGACAGACAGGTTAACAATCAGTTCATCTAGAGTGTAACCGTGTGGGTGACCAAAATAATCATAAAATATTAAAATACTATTACAAAACTTTCTCTTTTATTTTATGAACCAGTTGTTGCTGTAGTCATAACAAACCCACAGAAGGCCACAGCAGTACTTGGCACTGAATGACATGCTGATATTTGAGAGGAAAGTTAGTGCAAATCATTTGGTAATGGAACCCTTTTTTCTGAGTTGTCAGAACTGGACCGCAATGTAGATAGTGCACATGGCACCAAAGAGTCATTATTGATAAAATGATTAAAAAATAAACTAAAAGTCTCAACATTCACACAACCCAAAGCTCATTCAGTCACCCACTAAACAAGAATATGTTGATTCTATAACTTTAAATAATAGCTTGTGCACAAGTTAAGCTATTTAGTGTGTGTAAATCTGCATGTTCCACAAAATGTTTTGAAATGTTTATCTTTTCTTCCTTTTAAATGAGACTTGGAAAATTTTTCTTCTATTTTGTCTACAGTAACAAGTCTAGTCTGTGGTTACCTGACTTAAAAACAAAAGCTTTAACTAGATAAACCCAAAACAAACTACATTTATTTCAAATGTGAGATTTGTTTTAGGCATTCTGTTTTATACTGACTGATAATGATTATCCTCCATAATGGCCTTTTTTCATCATTTAGCTTTGAAAAGGAAGGTGAAACTAAAACTCTGAAAACTGATACTAAAATAGAGCTGACCATTATTCTATGGAAATACACTGATCAATCAGTTCTCAACCAAGCAAATATGTTTAAAAATCATCACTGATAACAAAGTCAGGCTGTAACTTAAAGTTGGACTTTAAGATTCTAAATATTATTCAAATCATTATGATTTATTAAAAATATCTCACTATAGGCCCTTGGGCTTATATTTTAAAAATTACAACCGACAATAAGTCCATGGGCCTATAATTGGACACCAAAAATGGCAAATCTTGAGGGAGGAAAATATGTCCTCTGTTACTGTAGAAATTTTTGTACTTATTTAATATATTTATGTCCATGTAAAGTATAAAGGCAAAGAATTTCTAAGAAGACTTAATTTTGAACTTACCCATACTTGTGGTAAATAATGAGTGCAGTTGTGACTGTATTCTGTGATAGAGTGAGATGTATACTCTGCCAAAGAAACGCAAGATATATTATAATCTATTCTTTATAAAACTTGCGTTTCTTTTTTGGCAATATATATTTAATTTTGTTTTAATCAGTTCAAATATACATATGTTTTACTACTGAATATAAGCTACAGGCATATTTGTGGTGTCAAATTCTGTTACAAATTCTTAATGCCTGATTAAAAGCCAAGGGCTTATTTTCAGAATACCCTTGTAATGTCTGTGTTTTATCTTGGTGTTAATTTACTGAAAATACAACCTTTTTGGACTGTATTTTTCTGCTTTATAAAACAGACAGAAGCCAGGATTAGTTATTCCAGTTGGCACAATGTTATTTGATTGGTTCACATTTCACATCACTGTAAAGTTTCCCCTCACTGCATCTGTCATATGAGGACTGAGGAGGGGGATAGTACTAGTTCTTCAATTCCTCAAGACTACATAAAGTTAGCCATCAGGTATCACCAAGTCGCCACTTTCCCCAAAATGATTTCAGGCCCGAGGATCAAACCCATAACCTACAAGCTGAGAGTATTTCATCACAGTAGGAACATGTAAATTTACTGCTCTCAGCCAGAAATTGCAACTATCAGAACACAAGTGGCTGATTACTTTCATCAGGAGGTTATGTTTTTGTGAGTTTGTTGTTGTCTGTCTGCTTGTTTGTCTGTTTATGATAACTCCAAATTAATAGACATATTTTTCTGAATTGTTTTATGTCAGTAGGGCCTGACTAAAGGAGAAATAATTAAATTTTTGGAAAGTTGTTTTCCAGCTTAATTCCAAACAAATGGGATTGTTAACAGGAAGTGAAGTTCCTGAAAAATAACAACGTAGTTCCATTCAAAGAAATCACTGTGAAAACCTGAGACTCTACTAAAATACAGACAGAAAACTTAATGTTTTCAAATTTAAGCGCAAACTTCACCTGTCCTTTTTTATTCATCTGTATTCATCTGTCAGATATTGTCCATACTTGTGATTTCCTAAATATTTTGGTATAAAACACTGTACTTGTCTGTGTCCAATACTGTCCATGATTCTTCCTCATCACAGCCATGGTTAATTACACTATTTTATACCAAAAGATCTAGGGTATTCATGGATATGGACAACAGTGAACACAGTAATGGACAGATAAAAAAAAGGCTAGGTGAAGTTCTGTATAGTTTGCTGCTAATATAGTTTTCCCAACCAGACCTATTCAGTAAATTTTAAGTCGGTCATAATCCCAGCTATGGTATTTCAACCAAATGGTCTACAACTTATGTCACCTACCCCATCTCTAACATTTTCTTAATTTATGTGGTAGTATTTTTTGAGGTTTGTGTATCATTGGTTTCAGTGAATTTGAAATGATTGTAGGTGATATGAAAATGGATCTGAATCCAGAATATTTGCCAATACTGTGTCATGTGCAAAACCAAGTTCACCATACTCGTGCTAGTGATGCTATACTCCAAATGAACACTATTAGTGTACCTGAATGAAGCAGAACAACAAAGTTTTTGCACAGTTAAAAGTTGGTCTAGCATTATAACTGCAAGAGTTTCAATTTTGTGATTGACACATTATCAATATGTACTCACAAATAATTCAGTGTCATGATCACAAATAACAAATGAATTGTGGATAATATTTACTTCTTTATAAAAAAAATACTCTTAATATTTTTACAGTGTCCTCTAACAGGCCATGTACAATGCAACTGGATGACCCTACATGAAATAAGTTTATTGCCTGTAAACAAATGCTAGTTTTGCCATGTCAGTGCAGACTGAATCACATTTATATTTTTCCTATGACTTCATTAAACTGTGAAAAGATAAACCAAAAGATCAAACAGACATCACAGGCTTATCAAGACAATGAGTAATGCATCTCAGTTCTAACTACATCAGAATGTGATGAGATCAAAATCTGTGGTAAGACTTTACTTTCGTACAGGTTTTTTCAAACTTAACACTTGACTTATACAGAATTTATATAAGGCTTGACCAAGCCTTTTACATGTAATTCTTTTATCTAAAAATCGTCAATGTTTTAAACATTCAACTGATAATAGCCAATGAAAGGACCACAAAAGGCAAAAAAAACTTGATCAAAGAAATCGCGTAACTATAAATTTCCTTTCTATCAGCGCAGTAACTTTGTGTATTTTCTCAGTTTATGTTACTCTCATAGGAGTGACCTATTTGTCAAAGATTGCATTTGCCTTAAAAATACATGTTGCACTTCAAAGAAATCCAAACTTAATTGCACCCCTCCGTACACTGGTACTGTGGATAATAAGAAAGTTCACCATTAATAAAACTGAGATATAAATTACACTGCCAAAGACTAAACACTATACATAAAACCTATAGTGGCACAGAATGGCTGCTGGTTTTCAAAGATTAACCAATCATCGTTATTACCAATTATCTGTCATTAAAAACATTGTGTGCAAAACACAAGTTCTTTTATGTAGTGTGATAAATGATGCAATGGGAACAATAAAGCACATTTAGATTACTGCATGAATTTTGTTATTTTTTAAATAGTAAGTACTGGCACAAATATATTCCAGTGCAATAGACCATTTAAGGTTTTGATATATTTGTGATATATGTTTCATCTGGTGATTGTCTCAATATGACCCTGCTGTGTCTCTGAATTTCTTGATAAGTTTATGATTTAAGATTACACTGTATTTAAGCATGAGGGAGCATATAGTTGTACTCAATGCACTGTTGTAAACATGCTGAACTCACTGTGTAGTTTCAATGAGTCAAAAGTAACATCATGCTTTTAGAAAACAAAGAAAATGCCTTCTATTTACAAAATTAATGTCTGGATCAAGAAAACAGGTCTGCTGAAATATTCTGCTACACTGGAACATTCAATATTAAAGGATTTTGCAAATCAAATGACATTTAAATGTCTTAATGTTGACACCAACAACTCTGTAACTATCTGGTACAGAGAAAAGTTAAAATTTTTGGTAAATGTCCAACAGCAATAATAACAGGGATTTACCATGAAAGCATACAAATGCATGGTGAAAATAGACCATGCAGCGTTGTCTTTGTGCACTCGGGGTGGCCGTGAACAAAGATCTTCAAAGCAAAGTCAAATTCCTGCAGGTTTACTAAAGAAATATGTAATTACCATACACATTAACCAAAAGACGATCCAAGCATCCAAAAGACGATCCAGGTACAACAATCAGGCTAAAATGTGAAAATGGCCAAAAACTGGACATTCTCAAGGGTACCATTGACCATGACATTGAAGCCCTACTGTAGGGATCAATGCATTCAGCTCAAAATCTTTAGCATTGATCAATGGTTGATTCGTTCTGTACTAGTCAATGCTGGAAAGAGCTGATGTGCTCTTTTCCCCTGTCTCTGTCCTGCTTAGTACTTTTTCGCTCTTGTAGTACTCTTTTTAACATAAAGTCATTCCTAATTTTCCAACAGATGTTATAGAAAATGGCTAAGGCTGCAATAGATATTTTGATTATGTGCTAACAAAGCAATCTTCAGGTATAAACCTAAATCAAAGAAAGTGATCCAGTTCTTTGAAAGCAACTGATGTAGACACAAAATAACTTACACACTTTGATTTTAGCTTAAATCAACAATTATATTTAAATAATTCACTGTATTTTGTTAAATGTTTTCATTTTCAGTTTTTATTACTTATTCTTGCAAAATGCACCTTTGTACATGGTGATATTACTGTGATTGATCCTTATGCCCCTACTCAAGTAAATGACCCTCCCCAACTATACACTGGAATTAAGGACTTTATTGCTTTATTTATGATAACTTAAATGGCCAGCCCCCACTTTTGCAAAAATCTGTCTTTCTCGCCCATGGGTAACAGTGAACAATCCGGGTATTATTACTAGCTGGTATTTCAATGTAACATACTTCAAAGACCTCTAACGTCTGGCAAGACATGTATATATTCTTGGCTAGAATGCTTAAAATTTCTTATAATTTGCATTATAGGTGGGCGTCAGTCTCATATTTGAATAAATTTTTAATATTCTTTAACATTTTATGCATTTCAGCTATTTTATAAGTTGTAATATGAAACAGTTTATTTTGTGGGCAATAATCAAACAATTAACTCAAGTACAAGTCAGTTCTTTCCCTTTGAGTAACTGAGTCACATTTTCCAGCAGATATTAAACAAGAAAAGAGCTAATTTTTCCCAATTCTGTACTTTGAATAGTTTATTATTTTGTTTGTAAACTTCATTACCTCAAAAAATACTTGACTTATCTGTAGAGTACTAGGTAGGAATCACTACACACTGGTCTACACACAAATCAGACCAACAGAAACTGTTGAGAGATGGGCTGCATTCGTAAAAGACATCGGCTAAAAATGACCAGCTTAGAAATTAGCTCAATCTATAAGCTTAATCTTACATGGAAGTTTCATTGATCTTTTGTTGTATAGAGCCTAAGAAATACTGGTTTGCTAGATGGTAATGGTGAGAGCACTTACAAATCAAATATCGGTATTTCCGGCTTTGAAATCAAATTAGAGTAAGAAATCTAAAATTCGCCACATATCTGAAATTCGCCACATGTGAAAATACTAATAAAATAAATGAACTGAGGCGAGATTTGTTGACTGTATAGTAAATTAAGGCTTTTTGAACTGAAAAATACCAATTTTTGGACAAAAACATCATTTTCTTCATAAAATTAACTAAGGTTTTGGAGGTGGCGAATTTTAGATTCCTGGCGAATTTTAGATTTCTTACTCTAAGTCTGATATTTTGTGCACTGATCACTTATGGAACTTAAACATACTCCTACGTGGGCCATGATTTAAAATAGGAATGTCTTCACAACATATTTTAAAGTTAATAAACTTCATGTTTAAAGAATATAAATAACAAGACCACTGCCGTGGTATGATCTCTCGCCGCACTACATCAAAAAGTAGGTGAACAACATATTTGACAAAACTCCTTTAAATTGAATAGTTTTGCTGTTAAAGTGAAAGCTCTCCCAAAAGTAGGTGAATGAGTTATTTGAGAAAAATTGGCTATCTGCAATACTTTTAGCGATAATTCGCATTTACTCATTTTGAGTAGGTGAGTAATTAGCTATGAGTGTGAAACTTCACCAAGTGAAAGCTCTCCCAAAAGTAGGTGAATGAGTTATTTGAGAAAAATTGGCTATCTGCAATACTTTTAGAGATAATTCGCATTTACTCATTTTGAGTAGGTGAGTAATTAGCTATGGGTCTGAAACTTCACCATGTGAAAGCTCTTCCAAAAGTAGGTGAATGAGTTATTTGAGAAAAATTGGCTATCTGCAATACTTTTAGCGATAATTCGCATTTACTCATTTTCAGTAGGTGAGTAATTAGCTATGGGTCTGAAACTTCACAGAGTGAAAGCTCTTCCAAAAGTAGGTGAACGAGTTATTTGAGAAAAATTGGCTATCTGCAATACTTTTAGCGATAATTCGCATTTACTCATTTTCAGTAGGTGAGTAATTAGCTATGGGTCTGAAACTTCACCATGTGAAAGCTCTCCCACAAGTAGATGAATGAGTATTTGATAAAAATTGGGTATCCGCAATACTTTTACAGATAATTAGCATTTACTCATTTGAGTAGGTGAATAAATAGCTATGGGTCTGAAACTTCACAGAGTGAAAGCTCTCCCAAAAGTAGGTGAATGAGTTATTTGAGAAAAATTAGCTATCTGCAATACTTTTAGAGATAATTCACATTTACTCATTTTCAGTAGGTGAATAATTAGCTATGGGTCTGACACTTCACCAAGTGAAAGCTCTTCCAAAAGTAGGTGAACGAGTTATTTGAGAAAAATTGGCTATCTGCAATACTTTTAGAGATAATTCGTATTTACTCATTTTGAGTAGGTGAGTAATTAGCTATGGGTGTGAAACTTCACCAAGTGAAAGTTCTCCCAAAAGTAGGTGAATGAGTTATTTGGGAAAAATTGGCCATCTGCAATACTTTTAGAGATAATTCGCATTTACTCATTTTGAGTAGGTGAGTAATTAGCTATGGGTCTGAAACTTCACCATGTGAAAGCTCTTCCAAAAGTAGGTGAACGAGTTATTTGAGAAAAATTGGCTATCTGCAATACTTTTAGCGATAACTTGCATTTACTCATTTTGAGTAGGTGAGTAATTATCTATGGGTCTGAAACTTCACCATGTGAAAGCTCTCCCAAAAGTAGATGAAGGAGTTATTTGAGAAAAATTGGCTATCTGCAATACTTTTACAGATAATTCGCATTTACTCATTTTGAGTGGGTGAGTAATTAGCTATGGGTCTGAAACTTCATCAAGTGAAAGCTCTCCCAAAAGTAGGTGAATGAGTTATTTGAGAAAAATTCGCTATCTGCAATAGTTTTAGCGATACTTCGCATTTACTCATTTTGAGTAGGTGAGTAATTAGCTATGGGTCTGAAACTTCATCAAGTGAAAGCTCTCCCAAAAGTAGGTGAATGAGTTATTTGAGAAAAATTGGCTATCTCCAATACTTTTAGAGATAATTCGCATTTACTCATTTTGAGTAGGTGAGTAATTAGCTATGGGTCTGAAACTTCACCAAGTGAAAGCTCTCCCAAAAGTAGGTGAATGAGTTATTTGAGAAAAATTGGCTATCTCCAATACTTTTAGAGATAATTCGCATTTACTCATTTTCAGTAGGTGAGTAATTACCTACGAGTCTGAAACTTCACCATGTGAAAGCTCTCCCAAAAGTAGATGAATGACTTAAAAAGTAGATGAACAACTTATTTGAGAGAAATTGTGTAGCTGCAATACTTTTGAAGATACAAGGCATTTACTCATTATGGTTATCATTAAAAATTGACAAAGTAGCTATTACGGTTTGCGAGATATTTGTGATTTTTCACATTTTAGCAATAAAGTAGCCATTACTCACTTGTACATTGAGCAACAGTTGTGAAACTTAAATATGTTACAGTTCACAAAAAAGTAGATGAACAACTTATTGGAGAGAAATTGTGTAGCTGCAATACTTTTGAAGATATAAGGCATTTACTCATTATGGTTATCATTAAAAATTGACAAAGTAGCTATTACTCACTTAGCTATGGAGATACACTTCCAAACTAGTGACCATGTTGTAGCTGTGGAGATAGTAGCTGAACAACATATTGGAACAAAATTGTGTAGCTGCAATACTTTTGAAGATATAAGCCATTTACTCATTATGGTTATCATCAAAGTAGCTATTACTCAGTTAGCTATGGAGTTACAGCTGTGAAAATTCAAAATGCAGTATATCCAAAAGATAGGTGAACAACATATCCGACAAAAATCCTCTATATTCAATAGTTTTTGAGTTATAAGTGACTTGCTCAATGGTCAAATATTAAACTTAGTATAGCTATTACTCAGTTAGCTATGGTGCTACACCTTGGACACCTCACCATGATATAGTACATGAAGGAGTTGTTGAACAACATATTTCAGGCCAATATTGTAAGTAACAGTTACAAAGACAAAATCAATTTACTCATTTTGCTCATTGTTAATAACAGAAAATAGCTATTACTCACTTAGCTATGAAGATAGAACCCTAAAAATGGTACCATCTTGTAGGCATGGAGAAAGTAGCTGAACAACGTATTTTACAGAAACACTCTAAATGCAGTCGTTTTGGAGTTATGAGCACTTTACTCAAAGTAGCCACCATTGCTATTACTCACTTAGCTATGGTCCTAGGTGTGAAATAACAGCATCAAATGAAAGGACATAAGCAATAAGGTCATAAAAACATTGAAAAGGCCAAGGAGAAACAACCAGTGTGATGTACAGCCCTTTATAAAAGCGTGACACTCAATAACACACGAACACACGCACGGAATGCGTTTTATAATCTCCTGCCCGGCCGGCGGGAGATAAAAATGTGAGACATTTCCCCAATTTCATATGTTTTGCAAAATTGTGATGAAGTACCAGCCATTAGAAAGCTCAAAATAATGACATTTTCCATAACTGGATCTTTCACTTCACTACCCTCTAAGTTACCTATTACATAAGAACACTCACACATGTACTGAAGCAGAGGGGTTATCCTTCTGGTAAGGGTTGTCACTGCCCAAAGTCTTCCTTCTCTCTGCAGCCTTGTCCCTGTAATTACTACCAGTCTGTGGCTCAGTCACATACGCAGAATTCTGGCCAGAGAAAATGTAAATACACATGTTATTAAGTGTTAAAACTATAGAGTTGTAGAATACCTTATTTAATATTTGTAATATAATATAAATGAATAATGTTTAAATTTACATTCAATATCTTCAATAAAACCTCACTTAAATTGTTTTTCCTGAAATTTTGGTGAATAAGTATATTCCTCAGCAATAGATGAATTTCAGAATTTCATATCTGGCAGGAAAACACGTGCCAAATTTTGGTTTCTTCCGAGGAAATCTGGAGAAAAGGGAGTACAAGAAAAGAAATTGTTTTTGATCATGTGACCTTGATAAAGGTCAATGATCAAATTCGTACCTGTCTAAAGTTTTCCCTCACCTGTAGAAGATAAAAGTCAAAATAATTTTGATTAGCCTTATATTAAAGGAGACAATGAACTTTGCAAATACTTATTCATAGGCTGTGAATAAGGGGTGAAACCAATAAGCATCGCCTTTTCAAGAGATGTTTCATTAGTAAATATAAATATTTTCTGAAATTTTAAGTAAATATATCTAATCACTGAATAATATAAAGTACATGAGTTAAGGTATGAAAAATACAATTATTTCGAGAATTGGATAGATGTTTGGTGGTATTAGGCAATGTAGTTTCACTAAACATTAAAATTAAGTCAAAATAAATTAATGTTCATACACATTTTTCAGGGGTTATTCATAACTACTTGCACAGCATTTAACCAACCTTATTCTGATTTTGGGTTATTTATATCTGTAGAAGAGATGTGTATTTACATATGTAAGATTAAATCTGAAACCTACATTTCTTAATATACTACTTGTTGACATTTTGTTTTCAAAATAAATCATGTAGAGTATTACATTGAGTATGAAATGCTTAGAATCTTTCAATACTGTATTCAGTATGCAGGGCCACACACTGGTGAAGTATCTTGGTACAGCTGAAATCCATTAAGTCTTATTTCAAGTGAAGTGAAACACACTTCTAATTAACCCAGATTACAAAACAAAGGGGTAAATTTAAATGACAAAATAGCCTCTGAAGAAACCGATTTCCACTTCTACTTTATAGTATATTCTATTTTTCAGGGTTATACTTGAAGGAATAGGCTGTATGGTACAGATAATATATAACCAAATCATACAATATACATGGGATTTGGTTCCAGTGTCGGTCAAATTCAGGTATTAGTAGAACCAGCTTTGAGGTTCAAGCCTAAGAAAATCTTTTGTTGGTATAAGTGAAAGTTTGCCATAACTAGCTAGAAATTCTCTGGATAATGGGGATTATATAGTTGATCAGAATCTATTGTACTAAATTTTGACCTAGAAATATAAGAATACAGCAAAGAAAATGTGACAAATTTATTAAGTTTTGGAAGAATATATTTATCAAGACAGCAGTGTCTATTAATTCTGATGTGACTGCCTCATTATGATAGCTTATCCATCTTCATAACAAAGCACTCCTCTGATTTAAGTGACAGCAAAGTCATTCTCTGTCCTTATTTTCTCTTGTTCTGATCAATTTAAATTCTTAGAAAAACCTACTTTAACCCAAAAAACTAGGAGGGCTCAAAAGCTTACAATATGACGTCAATATAAGAAGATAGAAAAACAACTAGTACATTAGTTACATCTTAAATGCAACACAAATCACAAGGAAAACACAACTACATCCTGTTTTATTTGAAAAGGAAACCAATACATTATACAGAACTGTCTTGTATAATCTACTGAGAATAAGCAAATACAATTCATTTAAAGGGAAATGAACAATGCTTTGAAAAAGTGTGCCAAGTTTTTAGTTTTTAAAAACAATTCCTTACAACTGAAACAATTTTATTTGATATTAAATGCTGTTCTATCTAAAAAGTTCTATCCTATATAACACTTGCTCAATTGGGGGAAACCAGTATTATAGTCAGTCAAGATTCTTGTATTTTAAACCACCAGTGTCTGGCAATTCTGATGCATCTACCTTCCCACATATATTTATTTATCATCTAAGATTTGAAACCAGATTGTTGGCATGGCAGACAAAAGTCTTACCACTAAGGCTGTAAGGAGCTTTTGAGTACTCATTAAAGAATAGAACATAGAATAATTTGCAGTACAAAATGAGGAAAAGACTACCCATACCCTGTCTGATATCAGGGGCCGATTTCACTAAAGGACTTAAACTAAGTCCCTTTATTGGCTAAGTCCGGGACTTGAATCTAAGACTTTGGTCTTAGCTAGGTCTGGGACTTAAAATGGATTTCACAAAGGTGACTTAGCTAAGTCCAAGCTTATCAAATAACCACAGTGGTTTTCTGTGTCATGTGACCTTATATATATCTATTCAAAATATAATATTGGTGCCATATATCCTTCATTTGATGTATTTTATCTAAGGATAAGGGTTGTTTTGAAATAGAAAACCTTGTTGCCACATATAAACTTCCCATAGAGTACTTTAGTGAGGTGTTCTGTGTAATTATACTTTATTTACAGCCATTTCAAATTTTGAAGTGGAGAAAACTTTATGGCGGCCATATTTAAGTCCTCTTTACAAAATTTAAGCCCACTACGTCCCAGACTTAAAGTTAAGTCCACTGACTTGGCAGTTTCATGGACTTAACTGCTTTGTGAAATCCGCTAAGTCTAAGACCACAGACTTAACATAAATTTAAGACCAAAGTCTTAAATTTAAGTCTAAATCTGGACTTAAGGCCCTTTGTGAAATCGGCCCATGAAGTACAGCCATAAAACAAGCCTAAAATAGGTTACTTTCTGCAACCAGTATATGAAAGTAATACAATTTCTGAATATTTCTCTGCTTACACAATATTGTTAAAAGCATACTTTAATAGTAAAAGAGTACGGGAGTACAAACATTCCTCCTTGTTTTGGCCTAATTATTGAACCATAACACCAAGAATGTCTACAGATCATGTACATTGTCTACCTGAACCTGACTACAGAAAGTACTTCCAGTCAACCAAGAATTTCAGATGTAATGAGGTGCATTACAGTGGACACAATAAATCATAAATATTTGTATTTTAATGCAAATTCCACTAAATAGCCCTCTACTTTAAATTTCTGACCTAAGGTAGCCATAACTTCTTTATTTTTGGGAGTCTGAGGTCACTTTAATTAAGGGTTCCTCTCCTGACCAAAAAAATACATGCGAGTGCCAATTTTGAATGAAATCCATGAAAGCTTTTTTGAGTTATCACACACACAAGTCAAACCGTGTAGTGGCCCAATGGACATGAAACCAGTATATCACTGACTTTCATCTAGGCATATAATAAAGAATGGCAAAGACATCAAAAGACTGTTAATTTTGAATTATTCAGAACACTTTTGATATTGGCTATTAATGACCACTCAAACTCAAGATAAAAATCATCTTGTCCCACTCTTAATGTTCCTAGCAGTCAAAGACACTACAACTGAAGACCTACTTGTTATCTCCCCCAGTGAGGTTATCTTTTTAGTGGCATGCATTTCTTTGTTTGTGCTTGCAAAAAAAATTAGAAACTAGACCTACACATCAGAGAACCAATGCAAATTTGTATCCATCGGAAAGACAACTCACCAAAGCCAGTGAACCATCGTTTGACCTTGAAGGAGAGGCCAAAGGTCAAATCTGACAACATCAGAAGATTCCCAGCACATGATATCCTACAAGTTGGTTTCACATTGCAAACCTCTAGGATCAATAATAAGCAAGTTATAAGCACTTTTAAGTTTGGCTATCCTGGTTTGACCTTGAAGGAGGGGCCCAAGGTCAAATCCGTCCACACCAGAAGATTCCCAGCCCATGATTTCCTATATGTTGGTTTACCATCCCAAACCTCTAGGACCAATAGTAAGAGAGTTATAAGCACTTTTAAGTTTGGCTATCCTCGTTTGACCTTGAAGGAGGGGTCCAAGGTCAAATCTGACCACATCAAAAGATTCCCAGCCTATGATTTCCTATAACTTGCTTTCACATTGTAAGCCTCTAGGACCAATATTAAGTGAGTTATAAGCACTTTTAAGTTTGGCTATCCTTGTTTGACCTTGAAGAAGAAGCCCAAGGTGGAATCTGAACACATCAGGAGATTCCCAGCCCATGATTTCCTATAAGTTGGTTTCACATTGCAAACCTCTAGGACCAATAATAAGGGAGATATAGGCACTTTTTAAATCGGCTATGTGGGGTACTTTGGCACTCTGTGGATGACCTTGAATTAAAAGCTTCAAGGTCAAATGTCTGTAAGGTTGTAGAGGACATGTATATCTGTTGTACATATCACCTATGAAGAGAACCAACCTTCTACCTAAGAACCAGCCAGTAGAAAAAGGTAGATAATTTTTAAAGAAATGCCCACAGCAGCAATCTTGTTTTTCAAATGAGGCTAATTTCAGTCCCAGAGAGGCTTACCTCCCAATGAAGATATCCTGCAAATTTGGTGTACCTAGCTCGTGAAGTTTTCCTCTGACAGCTGTAATGTCAAAAATCTCTCTACGCACGGCGGCGGCGTGGTGGATGCTAAACCAAAGTATCCAGTGGATACAAATATTATGGATGGATTTTGATGAAATTTTCAGGAAATTTCAACAATGTCACAATTTGCGCAAGGAACAGATGATTTGACTTTGGTGGTGATACAGATCATGAAATTTTTAAAGGATTTTTATCATTGCACTCTTGAGCAAAGGTGTGCACTCTCCAAGTCCTCTTATGATTTACAAGGATTCTATACATCAGTACCAATATATTATGTTTTTTCTGATCTGCAGGCATATACATAAACAACAAATCAATAACATGATGCAGAGTAAGAAATGACGTCACATTTGTCACAACATATGAAATATGCAACTGGAAACATACCACATAAAATTTGAGGGAAAGTTGAGCAATAAAACAGAGCGTTTGTGACAGATAAGATATTGCTTCACAGAAGCCAATCTGCAAACATTTTACCTCGAAGATTTCGTGCAGTAACAAAATACCATTCAATTTGACATCTTTAAAATGAAAAGGCTATAAATACAAACTTCAATTTTCTCATAAGAACCAACACAATAAATTAGGGATGGGTCGGTATGAAAAATATGTACATCAGGAGGTCACCAATGCAAAACGGTACCGATTCCAGGACTCCGCGTTTTAGTACATCCCAAACAAACATGGACATTTCCTCTTCACAACATCGCAATAAAAGTGGCCAAATGCACAAAATATGAGATAAAAGCTCATAATTTCTTCAGATTTTATGTTTGTTCCCAATATTTTAAATTTTCCTTCAGTCATATGAGCTGACAAGGTAGATTGAGGTTATAAATTGTCGTAAACAAAACATGGCAGTTCTGCTCAATGTAATCGCTATTACAGTATAAAGTCTGCAAATGTATAAAAATTGGGAATAAAAGCTTATAATATATCCAGATTTAGGGTATGTTTCTAATATTATAGCACTTCCTTCAATTATATGTGCTGACAAGCGAAGTGGCAGCTGTAAAATCTCATAACGGTATTTCAGTAAAATGATCTCAATATCGAGATACTGGACCTACAATAAATTATATAACACAGGAAAATAATCTCAATTTAATAGTAATATTGCAAAACTATTGAAAAGTTGCTTAAATACAGAAAAATTCTAAATGTGATAGAGAAGCAAAATTTTGACAGATAATATTAATAGACTGCATGTTCTAGACTGCATCTCTGTCATAAAGTTTCAAACTTGGCAAGAATTTTTCCTAATTTAAAGTTAGATATGGAAGATTTCTTGATGTTAAACTTCACAAAATGAGACAAATTATACATTCCTAATTCTGTCTGACCCACACAAGCCCTGAGAGAAACTAGGGGAAATATGCAATTTTTTTTAGCAGTTTTCAAGTTATTTAATTGAAGAATGGATCTTAGCATTTTCAGAAATGGTTCTTACACAAGCCCTTTAACCCCATTAATTATTTGGATGATTAAACAATTTATGACCCTGTTTCTTTTTTTCTGTCCCAGGGAATCTCTTTAACACAACAGCAATCCAGGCAGTCTTATTTCCTTCTTCATAAAAAAGGTAGAAGAGTTTTAGTCTAGCCAGAATCACTAAAATTGTGGAGACCTATTGTCTATTCCACCCACACAAGTGGTGGGATTTTAAGCAATCTGTCACCATTCCTCCCAGTCACAGCGTAAGCCCAGGATGACATTCACTTCCATGTCACATGACATAAAACTCTGCAATCTGTGTCATTTTAAAAACGTCTGAAACAAAAAGTGTCTCAAACAGGCAGTGGGCTTTAACTCAGGGGCTGAGGAATAGCTGTATGAATCAACTGAATTTTGCTCAAAATAATAAAGGGTGATGCCTAAAGATCTCATTGGATTTATTTTCTTCCAATATTGATGTCAAAATATCATAAAAATTTGAGATTCAAGAATGATTTGTCTACTCTGCTTAAAATATGAAACCTTGTGTAAACAGGCAAACTGCTTTTGTAAACAAAACTATAGTGTATCAAATAGTGAGTGGACGATTACATGCCATGATGCCAATGTGATCAATGTGATAGTGTGTGATTATGAGTGTGTATGATTACGTACAGTTTTAAATAATATTCAGTAGTCACCTTACTTTATTTAAATTAACAAAATATCCACCAAAATGATTAGCTATTTTTCATTGATTGAACAAAGGCAAACATGACTATTCTATGTTTGGTTTTTGTCTACTGTCACATTCACCGGAAGTACTTATTTAAGATAGATATTAAGTTTCATGCATTTTAAAACAATGAAAAAATATGTTACTGGAAAATTTATATATGCTTCATCCTGGAAAGTGTATGAGGTTATATCGCAAACAATAGTATAAGGCGAACAATCAATAATGGTTAAATCATCAATCGGAAACAAGGAACAAATCCTACATCACCTAAGGTTGTTCCTTAATTGTATGCAAAAATTGTGCCCTGTAAATGATATTCAGAAGTGAAGTACTAAGTTAACTGTTAAGGCATAAAATAGCATCAGAGATGCCCGTACCCCACAGCCTGGGGAAATAGTTTTCAACACCATGAGATATAGAAGTAGTGAAACAGTACACAGATTGGGATACTTTCAGAGCAGTGTCAGTGTCCAAATAATGTTTAAGTACAGAAAATAACATCTAAGAGAAAAAAAACTGCATGTAAAGATTAAGTATTAAAACAGGACAATTCAGTTAACTAAAAATTATGAAGCTTTAAGACTTCTCCCATTTTGTTATTCATTTGTATGGTCGAATTATGGTTTGCAAGTTTTGAATATTACCCATACATACAGATGTGGTAACACATGCTTTTGTGTGGAGTTTGGGCAAAACCTGTGGCTCACTTGATGCAATACCATCTGTTACATTGGGAAGTTGCAAAAGTAAAACAGTTAATGAATTCTAATATGACTTTAACAGTGCTTAATCTACATTAAAAGACACCCAAAGGTGCAACAACCAAGATTCAAGTAAAAGATATAAGAGAGATATAAGAGAGATAAAATAGTATTAGATATCCCTGTAGAGAGATAAAATAGCATCAGATATGCAAGATCAAAGGTCAAATCCAGGTCACACCATGACGTTGCACACATATAACACCTGACCAATGTCCCTACCAAATATCAACTTCCAACCACCTCATGGTTTCCGAAATATAGCCCACAAAAGGCATTATAGGTCAAGGTCACTACGGCAAGGTCAAAGGTCAAATCAAGGTCACACCATGACGTTGCACACCTACACCCCCTAACCAATGTCCCTACCAAGTATCAATTTCCTACACCTTACGGTTTCCGAGACATAGCTCAGACAAGATTTTATAGGTCAAGGTCACTACGGCAAGGTCAAAGGTCAAATCAAGGTTAGACCATGACGTTGCACACCTACACCCCCTAGCCAATGTCCCTACCAGGTATCAACTTTCTACACCTTACGGTTTCCGAGATATAGCCCGGACAAGATTTTATAGGTCAAGGTCACTACGGAAAGGTCAAATCAAGGTCAGACCATGACGTTGCACACCTGCACCCCCTAACCAATGTCCCTACCAAGTATCAACTTCCTGTACCTTACGGTTTCTGAGATATAGCCCCTACAAGATTTTCAAACTCAAGGTCACTACGGCAAGGTCAAAGGTCAAATCAAGGTCAGACCATGACGTTGCACACCTACACCTCCTAACCAATGTCCCTACCAAGTATCCACTTCCTAGACCTTATGGTTTCTGAGATACAGGCCAGACAAACTTCTTCCCGCCACCCGCCCGCCCGCCCGCCCATCCGGACACCATGGGTGAAAACAATACCCCGACAGCCCTTAACGGCTGTGGGGTAAAAATGTAGGTGGAAAACATATTAAAACAA
Source organism: Sabellastarte sp. h YS-2021 (assembly GCA_964017235.1). Classification (NCBI taxonomy): domain Eukaryota; kingdom Metazoa; phylum Annelida; class Polychaeta; order Sabellida; family Sabellidae; genus Sabellastarte; species Sabellastarte sp. h YS-2021. The sequence continues at coordinate 153,207,966 of OZ024928.1, read as the reverse complement.
AGTACTGTAAGTGCAATTGTTTTCGAGTTACAACTGATTTGCTCAACAGTGATAATCTCAAAGTAGCTTCTACTTCCCTCACTATGTAATGAGTTAAAGGGCTGCAATTTTACTATGTTATAGCTGACCCAAAAGTAGATGAATAACACATTTAAAGAAAATACTGAAAATGCAATAATTATCAAGTTACAACTGATTTACTCAACAGTGAGAGCCTGAAAGAAGCTATTGCTCTGCTATGCAATGAGCTACAGGTCTGCAATTTGACTATGTTGCAGGAGACTGAAAAGTAGGTGAATAACATATTTAAAGAAAATACTCTAAATGCAATTGTTTTCAAGTTACAACTGATTTGCTCTACAGTGAGAACCTTAAGGTAACTATTACTCAGCTATGACATGAGCTACATGTCTGCAATTTCACTATGTTATAGCTGACCCATAAGTAGGTGAAGAGCATATTGAAACAAAATTCTCTAAATGCAATAATTTTCTAGTTAAAAGTGATTTACTCAACAGTGAGAACGTCAGAGCAGCTATTGCTTCACTTTGCAATGAGCTACAACTCTGCAATTTTACTATGTTATAGATAATTCCAAACTAGATGAATACCACATATAAACAAAATTCTCCAAAGGCAAAAGTTTTCAAGATGCCACTGATTTACTCAACAGTGAAAACCACAAAAGTAGCTATTGGTCAGGTATGCAATGAGTTACAGGTCTGCTATTTGACTATGTGACAGCGGACCAAAAGGTAAGTGAATAACATATTTAACCAAAATACTCTAAATGTAATAGGTTTCAAGTTACAACTGATTTACTCAACAGTTATACTCTAGCTCAGCTATGACATGAGCTAAAGGTCTGCAATTTTACTATGTTATAGCTGACAGAAAAGTAAATGAATAACATATTTAAATAAAATACTGTAAATGCAATAGTTTTCAAGTTACAACTGATTTATTCAACAGTGATAACCTGAAAGTAGCTATTGCTCAGCTATGCAATGAGCTACAGATCTGTAATTTCACTGTGTTATAGCTGACCAAAAAGTAGGTGAATAATATATTAAAACAAAGTACTCTAAATGCAATATGTTTTCAAATTACAACTGATTTACCCAACAGCTATACTCTGAAAGTAGCTATAGCTCAGCTATGCAATGAGCTACAGGTCTGCAATTTCACTATATTATAGCTGACAGAAAAGTAGGTGAATAACATATTTAAACAATATATATATCAACATATATATACAAAATTCTCTGTGCAATAGTTTTCGAGTTACCAGTGATTTTACTCATTATGGAACGTACTGAAAAGTCAGAAAGTAGCTATTACTCACTTAGCTACTGGAATAGATACCCAAGTTATTCAACATGTTGTAGCAATGGAAAAATAGCTGAATAACATATTTTAACAAAATGCTCTACATGCAATACTTTTCAAGTTATACGTGATTTAGTGCATGATTTCATGAATTTTAATGCATTAAAATAACTAAGACAGATCCAGACCTGATACTCACACAAGGGAATCTACTAGTGACCTAGTATATATATATGCAAGTTAAGAGAAAAATCCCTTCACTAGTGAGTGAGAAAATTGTGAAATTGTTGAAATTTTCCCACTTTGGGTGGGGGTACCTCACTTGTAATGGCTTTGGGGAACAGAAAAACAGAGAGATCTGCGTGGATTTTAGATTTATCATCCTCGATAGTTAATACAATAAGCAGGTATAAGCACTCGCCACTCTATAAACTGAAGACACTGGTGATAACAATTTCAAATTGGACCAAAAATAAGGATGTCATGGTGATGTTAAATAAAATCCTCTACAGTTGAAGAATTTTTCAAATTAACCTCCTTGACATTGGCTCATTTTGTATCATTATATATGCAAAAACGACTTTTATGTTAAACCATTTCCAACTTCATTATCTGGTCATATTAACTTGTATCATATCATCGCTGGTGCCTATAGGCCTTAAGTTATATATTTGCAAGATACCCTGCACTGGGCCAGTGAAATATTTCACCCAAGAAACTATATTTGTGTTAATCTTCAAATCAGACAAAATTTTTTAAGATTAATTACTTTATCAGCACCGTTACTTGCAATAGCAAAACACCATGAAAATGTTTTTGCCAGACGCCTATTAATGTGTACAGTGTTTGTTATATTTATGTACCTGGTTATGATAGTGGTCTCATTTTTATCACATTCTTGATAATGTTGAATCAATAATCTCATTTAATAGACTAAATAACTTTTTTTACCTTCTGAAACCTACAGTTCTATGTATATCACAATCACAATGAAAGCAAAATAGCTGCCCAAAATGGCGTAGAAAGAATTTTTGGAAAAACACAGGCAGATGACTTTCAAAAAACCATCTGGGCCTATAGAGTAAGAAATCTAAAATTCGCCACATATCTGAAATTCGCCACATGTAAAAATATTAATAAAATAAATGAATTGTGGTGAGATTTGTTGACTGTATAGTAAATTAAGGCTTTTTGAACTGAAAAATACCAATTTTTGGACAAAAACATCATTTCCTTCATAAAATTAACTAAGCTTTTAGAGGTGGCGAATTTTAGATTGCTGGCGAATTTTAGATTTCTTACTCTAATTCAGCCGAAATCAACTGTCTCACACTGTTTCTGAGATAAATGCATATTAATGTTTTGCATAGAAATTCAAGATGACCACAAAACAGGCAGGAGAACAATATTTTGGTAAAGTGTACATATGAATCTGCAACAGCCCTCTGGGCCAAAACTTCAACCAAAATCGCTCTATCTCTATCTCTTAAAAAAGGGTTTTGCATTTACCTAGCAATTCAAGACGGCCGCCTGAAATGGCAGAACAATGATTTTTTGGGGAAAATTGCGCAGATGACTTTATGGATAATCTCCAGGCCAAAACTTTGGCTCATATTGTTCTATCTCGCACCATTTCTAAAATAAATGTATTGATGCATTTTACAAATACAAGAATTCAGAAGAATTGTACTGTGTCACCAGCTTTGATTAAAGACTGAAGCAGATGAAATTCAAAAGGATAAAAATTATGGAAGTGTGACAACGACACTCACAATGTGCTATTACTGGGAAATCAAGGTTACCTTAATGTGTGGCACTTATCTATGGCCAGTTACATATACATGCAAAATTTGAATGAAATTTCTCAAGTTATCTTCAGCATACTCTATGGAAAAATAAAAAAACTTAAACACCACATAATTCTTTTATACATGGGAGTTTATGGTCACCTTAAAATAGGACACACCTTGAATACAAGTTACAACCACATGCTAAATTTGCATTGAATCCATCAACCCACTTTTGAGATACTGTCTGGAAACGGAAAAACTTAAAATCAATATAAGTACCGTATTTATTGTAATAAATGCCCCGGGGCGATGCATTTTTCAAAAGGGGGGGCAACTATTACAGATAAATAAAATCATATCTCGAGTCCAGTGGCAATGGGCGATAATGGACACTTGCTGCCTTGATCTCGCTTGCTGGCATGTACAATGGCGAGACAGCTTAAAATATTTAAAACAAACCTTAAATCTGAAGAAATTATGTAGTTTTATCTCCTATTTTTGCAGATTTCAATGTGTCTGTGACCAAAACTGCCATGTTTTGTTTTTATTTTCTTTATTTCTCGTAAGCGATATTCGCTTGGGAAGTACTAAAAAGCACCATTTTTCGGAATCCCGGAATCGCAAAGGTGTTGGCTGTTGAGAGGGATGTAAAACCCCGAAATATGAACTTTGCAAAGGTAGAGAAGAGGGGGGGGGGGGGGGGGTAATTAATAGGGAGGGGGCGTTTATTACAATAAATATGGTATGTTACTAGTGGGAGTTTAAGATCACCTTAAAACAGGGCACACCTTGAGTACGAGTTACATCCACATGCCAAATATGAATTTAATCCATCATGCCATTTTTGAGATACTGTCTGGAAAGGAAGTGTGACGACGACACTCACAATGTGTTATTACTGGGAGTTTAAGGTCACCTTAATATGTGGCACTTATCTATGACCATTTACGTAAACATGCAAAATTTGAATGAAGTTTCTTAAGTTATTTTCAGTATACTCTACGGAAAAGTAAAAACTTAAATTCAACAGAATTCTTTTATACCTAGGAGTTTAAGGTCACCTTAAAATAATACACACCTTGAATACCAGTTACAGCCACATGCCAAATTTGAATTTAATCCATCATGTCATTTTGGAGAAACTGTCTGGAAATGGAAAAACTTAAAATCAATATAAGTATGTTACTAGTGGGAGTTTAAGGTCACCTTAAAACAGGACATACCTTGATCATCAGTTACATCCACATGCCAAATATGAATTTAATCCATCATGCCATTTTTGAGATACTGTCTGGAAAGGAAGTGTGATGATGACACTGACAATGTGTTATTACTAGTGCTGTCACTCGCCAGTGCAAACAAACATCGAATATCGCTCATATTGGCTGACCGAGTACCGACATATGTCGACTTCATAAACTCACCTCAAAATGAAACTATTTAATTGAAATGTAAAATAATATTGTTTTTCTCACCTGATTACACCATTTTAGTGCCATATTTTTCCTTTTATTTTGGTTGTTTGTGCATCGTTTAATGCAGGAACACTCTGAAAACCGTCAGTATATTAAAATGATTATCTAATTCCGACTTTATAAAATGCTGTATAATGGCGATATTATAACATATACGCCTCAAATAAATTAGAATTACTACAGTGGTTTTGCACAATATTTGAAAGCTTTACGTCAATTAAATTGACTTACCAAGTGTGAAAAAATAAAGATGCAATTCCGAAATTACATTCGAGCAATGGTTTATTGCTTTCCTGATAGGTCATGTGACTCCATTTGTATGGACTAGGTTGTCAAAAGGCCGAAAATATATTTCAAAATGCTGGATAATCCTTCACTGTTAACAGATATTCTGTCATTATTATATAAATATGCTAATACCTTTGCAATTGGATTTGAAAAAAACAGTTCCGATTATCACTCATAAGAGACCTAGCAAACGATAGTATCGGAAGTAGCGAATGTCGCGACAGCACTAGTTATTACTGGGAGTTTAAGGTCAACTTAATGTATGCACTTATCTATGGCCAGTTACATATACATGCAAAAATTTGAATGAAATTTCTTAAGTTATCTTCAGTATACTCTATGGAATAATAAAAAGCTTAAACTCAGCATTATTTTTGTATACATAGGAGTTTAAGGTCACCTTAAAATAGGACACACCTAGAATACTAGTTACAACCACATGCCAAATTTGAATTGAATCTGTCAACCACTTTTCGAGATACTGTCTGGAAACGGAAAAATTTAAAATCAATATAAGTATGTACTAGTGGGAGTTTAAGGTCACCTTAAAACAGGGCACACCTTGAGTACCAATTACATCCACATGCCAAATTTGAATTTCATCCATCATGCCATTTTTGAGATACTGTCTGGAAAGGAAGTGTGACAACTCATAAGTTTATGAAATATCAGGAATTTACTATAACCTTACAAAAGAAACTTTTTTGGTGAAGACAGATGTACATGATGAATATCAAAGAATAAAGTCTTAATTAGCAGATCAAATATCATAACACCAAAAATTGTCCCAACCTTAAACTAAAAGTTAGTTTGCAGCTGTGAGGGAGTTTAAGGCAATCTTTTCCTGTAGGTTTTGTTCACGGTTTGTTACATTTACAACCTGAAAGATGCTTAGAATTGCACAGTGTTTGAAATACTGTTGAAAAATTGCCACACTTAAAGTGAATATAATTCTGTAACTAGAGAAATGCTTTTGTTAACAAAAGCGAAGCATCCCTGAAAGTTTAAAATGCTTTGTGGTTTTAATAAGCATGCTGTAAAGCTAAGAATGCACAAAGCTGCGCGGTATACTTTCCCAATACCTCTTAATACATTCTGAGACTATAAAAGTAACGATAAAGGAGATATAAGGCAAAAACTCCAAAGCAGCTATTTATGACCCCAGTTTGGCCCATAAGGGGGGAGGGGTCGGGGGGTAAAACTGACTGGCTATTTGGACTCTCCACATATGCTTTCCCAATACCTCTTAATACATTCTGAAGGTATAAAAACAACAATAAAGGAGATATAAGGCAAAACTCCAAAGCAACTATTTTATGACCCCAGTTTGACCCATAAGGGGGGGGGGTCAGGGGATAAAACTGACTGGCTATTTAGATTCTCCACATATGCTTTCCTAATACCTCTTAATACATTCTGAAGCTATAAAAGCAACGATAAAGGAGATATAAGGCAAAAACTCAAAGCAGCTATTTATGACCCCAGTTTGGCCCATAAGGCGGGGTCGGGGGGTAAAACTGACCAGCTATTTAGACTCTCCACATATGCTTTCCCAATACCTCTTAATACATTCTGAAGGTATAAAAGCAACGATAAAGGAGATATAAGGCAAAAACTCCAAAGCAGCTATTTAGGACCCCAGTTTGGCCCATAAGGGGGGGTCGGGGGGTAAAACTGACCGGCTATTTAGACTCTCCACATATGCTTTCCCAATACCTCTTAATACATTCTGAAGGTATAAAAGCAACGATAAAGGAGATATAAGGCAAAAACTCAAAATCAGCTATTTTATGACCCCAGTTTGACCCATAAGGGGGGGTCGGGGGATAAAACTGACCGGCTATTTAGATTCTCCACATATGCTTTCCCAATACCTCTTAATACATTCTGAAGGTATAAAAGCAACGATAAAGGAGATATAAGGCAAAACTCCAAAGCAGCTATTTATGACCCCAGTTTGGCCCATAAGGGGGGGCCGTGGGGTAAAACTGACCGGCTATATAGACTCTCCACATGTGGTTTCCTATTACCTCCCAGTACATTTTATGGCTCTAAATGCAATACTTAAGAAGATAATAGTGGGGTTGACCTAAATTTAAGTCTTTCAGATTGGAAGGTGTCAGAAAATCACTCATAAATGAGACATTTTTCAAGGGATTGCTCCCAAAATCTAAATAGCTCGCGTTTTCGATAGTATGAACAGGTGTGTCAAATTATAAGGCTGTGTAGCAAGTAGTTTTTCCTGAACTGCGATGACCGGAGGGTGGGGGGTGTACTTCAAAAAAATTGTTTAAAAATTTAAAGGTCAAAGGTCAAATTTAAGCATGCAGAGGGAGACCATAATGCGGCGGCGGCGAGGAAACTGAGGCGAAAACAAATAAGCGCCCTTTCAGGGACGCTTAATTACTGGGAATTTAAGGTCACCTTATTGTATGGCAGAAATTTTTCAAGTTATTTCCAGTATACTCTATGGAATTGCAAATTTAATAAGTAAATTAAATTAAGTTAATATCCTATCCAATGGACAATTGCTTTACCGGTCGGCGCGACCGGTCCCGCCAAACGCCAGAAAAAGACGTCCTGTATATAATACCGGCAGGACCGGTCAGTAGTGTGCATTCGCTAGGTGGCGCATCATACTTGCTTCCTGTCCAGACAGAGTGACGTCAGTTCATCTTTTTCGTTGTCTAAACAGATTTAGACCCCTAGTAAGCTGGTAGCGGGGTCGGTTGGGAGGGCCTTGCCTGTCCATTGGATAGGGTATTAACTTATAAAAATTTAATTTACTTATTAAATTTGCAATTTTATTGCGTTAATACATCCTATCCAATGGACAATTGCTGAATAACTACCGCTTGGTAGGCGGGTAAGCAGCTAGGGACTTCTGTGAACTCACAACAAAACAAAATAGTACAGGCCCATTTGACCTAGGGTCGACCAACTCACCGGTTAACCGGGAGTCTACCGACGTTGCCCCCCCCCCCTTTTTTCTTTCCTTCCAGAGTGGGTTTGAGAAGGGAAAGATAGAGAGAGAGGGGCTGAGTTCAGTCCCAGAAGAAATAAACTTCCCAAGGGAAGCAAGTCACAGTTTTTTTTTTTTTTTTTTTTTTTTTTTTTACAATATGTACATATTTACACATATACAACATCCCCTCACTTCTGGGCCTGGTGGTGCACCTGCTGGGCAGCCACTACAGGTCCCAGGTGGAAAAGCTCCGAGTCAGCCCAGGCAACATCCTTCAAATAGAATTGGGTGAAGGTGTTGTGAGATTTCCAGTCGCAGGCTGACAAGATCTGATCTAAGGAAATCCCTGATTGGAAAGCCTTAGAGGCAGCAAAGGCCCTAACATCATGGGCTTTAACCTGATGTAAGGTGAGGGCCTCCTGGTCAGAGAGCTCATAGCACAGAACCACAATCTGTTTGATCCATGAGGAGATGGCAGGTGAGATGTCTTTATCAAAACCCTTCTTGAAGGAGACAAAGACTAACTCCTTATTCTGCCTGAGGTCTGCAGTCCTGTCCAAGTAGTAGCGCAGGGCTCTAACTGGACATAGGGACCTGTCACCCTTGAGTGACCTATCCAGAGATGGTGCCAGGGCTGGGATGACCACTGGTGCCACACTATCTGGACCTTCCTTAGCCAGCTGATTCTTGGATAGGAAGCTGGGTGAGGGGTACAAAGACACCTTAGACCAGTCTGACTGGTGTCTGATGTTCTTATTTAACCAAGCATGGATCTCACTCCTGCGTTTACCTGAACCCAAAGCCAGCAAGAAAACAGTCTTGAAAGTTAGATGTTTCAAGGAGGCCTCTTTCAGGGGTTCAAAGGGAGCCTTTGTGAGCTGATGTAAAACCAGTGAAAGGTTCCAGGAGGGGATGCCCCTCCTGCCCTTAGGTCTGTCTCTATGGAAACTATCCAGGAGACGAGTGAGATTCTCATCTTTGCTGACATTAATGGTGGAATTGCCCAGTTTGTCAGCAATGGCGGATCTGTAGCCATCAATAGTGCTTGGTTGTAACTTCTTCTCCTGAAACAAGTGCAGGAGGAAGTCAGCAATGGCTTTCAGAGGTGGTGCCCTGAAGTCCACCTGATTACTGAGGCACCACTTTGTAAAAATGGTCCACTTTGCCTCATAGACAGATCTGGTTGATCTTCTTTGAGGAGCCTCAATTCGTGCTGCCACTGCCTCAGAGAAGCCTTGCTCCTTGATTGCTGAGGCTCTAGGAGCCAGGCATGTAGGTTCAGATTTGACAGGTTCCTGTGAAGGACCTGGTTGAATGGCTGAGACACTAGGTTGGGTATGCTGGGCAGACACAGTGGGATCTGGCTTGACATTGCTACCAGGTCCCAAAACCAGGGCATGTTGGGCCACCCTGGAGCAATCAGAATTATTCTGTTGCAGGGGTAGTCCTGGAGCTTCTCCACCACTTTGCCCAAGATGGCTGCCGGTGGGAAGGCGTATGGGTCCAGGTCCTCCCAGGAGAGGCTGAGTGCATCCACTGTCCAAGCCTGGGGGTCTGGTACCGGTGATACAAACTGTGGTAGTTTGTTGTTGAACCTGGTGGCAAACAGGTCCACTTGTGGCTGATGCCACCTTGAACATACAGCTTGGAACACTTCTGGATGAAGTGACCACTCTGTTTGAATGGTCTGGCCAAGCCTGGATAGCTTGTCTGCTATCACGTTCAGCCGGCCGGGGATGTGACGTGCCCTGAGGGTTACTTGCTGCCTGGTGCACCAGGACAGAATTCTCCACAGTAGGGCACACAGAGAGCCCGATTTCATCCCCCCTTTGTTGATATAGGCAACCACTGTTGTGTTGTCTGTAGCTACCAACACTGTCTTGTTGAAGACTAGGGTTTGAAACTCTTTAAGAGCTAGAAATACTGCTTTCAGCTCCAAGTGGTTTATGTGTAACTTGCTCTCTGGTAGGGACCACTGTCCCCTTGCAGTGTGCTCGTCTAAGTGAGCGCCCCACCCTTCTTTTGATGCGTCTGTAAAGATTTGCAGAGCATGTTTTAGAGGGTGTAATGGTTGACCTAGAAGCACATTGCTTTCCTCCAGCCACCACCTTAGATGGGGGTGGAGGGATTTGGGGACCGGGATCACCTTTTCCAGTGACTCTGGGACCCTCCAGTTGTTTTTCAAGTGCCACTGTATGGGTCTCATGTGTAGTCGCCCTAAGTGGACTTGTTTTCTGTTGCTGTGAGTAGACCTATGAGGGACATGAATTGTCGGACCGGGCAAAGCGGATCCGACAGTATTGATCTGATCTTGTGTGTCAAGGCCTGCCAACGTTCTTCTGTTGGTCTGACCTTGCCCTCTTTCAGGACGAACTGGTAACTTACAAAGTTGAAGACCTGTTTGGGAACCAGCTCTGACTTTTCCTTGTTCACCAGCCACCCTAATTCCTGACAAAGTGTGACTAGGGTTTGAGTATGCTGGAGACAGGTGTGGTGGGTAGAGGCTCTCACCAACCAGTCGTCTAGGTACTGGTGGATCCTTATACCCTTCTGAAAAGCCACGAGTTTCACCTCTTTGGCCACCACTGTGAACTCCATGGGAGTTGTGGACAGGCCAAAGGGAAGGGCTTTGAACTGGTAGGACCGACCCTGGAGGTGAAAGCGCATGTACTTCCTGGACTGACTGTGAATTGGTATGTGGAAGTATGCGTCTTTGAAATCTATGGATGTGACCCACTCCCCTGCTTGGAGGGAGGTTCTTATTGTCTCTGGGGTTTCCATCTTGAACGTCCCTGTGTTTAAAAAGGTGTTCAAGGTGCTCAGGTCTAGGATCGGTCTCCACCGGTTGTTGGGTTTGGGTACCAAAAATAGCCGGTTGTAAAAACCCCAGTGAGTTTTGATTTTCCACCGGTTCGACTGCATTCCTGTTTATCAGCTGATACAGTGCCTCTAAAAGGAAGGACTGTTTGGTTGGATTGTGGTAGTTGCTTATTACAGTCGGTGACCTCAAGTGGGGTCTGAACCGGAAGGGGAGAGTGTAACCCTCCCTCAATCTCTAGCCACTGTCTGACCAGCTGGGACCCGAAAGGGTAGGCTGGCTGACTGGTCAGGTAGGCATTTCACCGGGACCAGTGACTGGTCAAAGAATTCCTCTGTAACCAGTTCCTTAGGCTGCCACTGGTTGGCCTAAACAGCTGTTTGGGCCTTTAAGGAACTTCTGCCGGTCTGTCAGTCAGTCCTGGAGACCTGCCCAGTACCAGGCCTTAAACGGTTATATGCGAGGCAATGCTCTGTAACCGGTTCCTGGTGGCTCCACAGTTCTGCATAAACTCACCGGAGTTGGCAGAACTGGGTGAACTACTTCTTAGCAAGGATAGGCTCATATGAAGTTGCCTTCTTCCTGTCCACAGTGGTGGTTCAGCAGCTTTTCTCTGCAATCAAACAAGCTCTGTAACCGGTCAAACCGGTAGGCTCTGAGAGAAGGCTAACTGTTGAACCGGTTGTCAGCACTGAATTTGAAGCTGGTTCATTGCCAGTAAGGATGGGAACAGCAGATTTCTTGCAACCAGCAGCACTACGGTTCCGGAACCAGCAACACTCCGGAACCGGCAATTCTCTGTAACCGGCAAACCTGTTGTCAGCACTGGATTTGAAGCTGGTTTCTTGCCCTTAAGGATGGGTACAGATTCCTCTGTAACCGGCAACACTCCGGAACCGGCAACACTCAGGAGCCGGTAATTCTCTGAACCAGTAGCCCTGCTGTAGTCACCAGCAACTCTGTGTAACCGGTAATCCTGTTTAACCGGTAGCCCTTGCTGGCTTTCTGTGACCACAACCGGCAGTCTGAACAGAACTGGTGCCGGTATCCCTCATCACTGGCTGGCTAGTGACCCTACCGGTAGCCTGAACAGGACTGGTACCGGTCCAAAATTCTGCACTGGGGAGATAAGGGTCAATGGTCACTGCGACTTCTGGTAGGTGAACCCTCTGAGCAGCCGCACCGGTGGTCTGAACAAGACTGGAACCGGTACCCCCACAGTCACACCAGTGGAAAGGCCTCTGGTGGAGGTTCCAGTATCAAACAGGGCTGATCACTGGAAACCACTAATGGGGGGGGGGGGGGGGGGGAGGGGGTGTGTGTGTGTGTGTCCTTGACAGCTTCACAGGAACATGACTGGAACCGGTACCCCCAACAGTCACACCAGTGGAAAGGCCTCTGGTGGAGGTTCCAGGATCAAGCAGGACTGATCACTGGCAACCACTGAAGGGGTTTCTTCACAGGAACAGCACCCACCGGTAGTCTGTACAGACCGCAACCGGTACCCCCAACAGTCCCACCAGTGGAAAGGCCTCTGGTGGAGGTTCCAGGATCAAGCAGGACTGATCACTGGCAACCACTGAAGGGGTTTCTTCACAGGAACAGCACCCACCGGTAGTCTGTACAGACCGGAACCGGTACCCCCAACAGTCACACCAGTGGAAAGGCCTCTGGTGGAGGTTCCAGTATCAAGACAGGGTGATCACTGGTACCCACTGAAGGGGGGTTGTTGACAGCTTCATAGGAACATGACTGGAACCAGTACCCCCAACAGTCCCACCAGTGGAAAGGCCTCTGGTGGAGGTTCCAGGATCAAGCAGGACTGATCACTGGCAACCACTGAAGGGGTTTCTTCACAGGAACATCACCCACCGGTAGTCTGTACAGACTGGAACCGGTAAAACTCATCACTAGTGCTCCCCACCGGTAGTCTGACCAGAACTGGTACCAGTAAAACTCATCACTTCTTGTCAGCTGAACCAGTCACGCCTGGGGATTTGCTTGCCGGTAGTTGTGTTGAGATCTGTGAAGTCACATGACCGGCACCGGCAAAAATTTGCAGAGTTCAATGGCCAATTGTCATTTAATTCTTCAGGCCAACAGATGAGTGGCTGGATATCTTCTTGCCAGTTAAAAAGTGGTTGTAGAGTAATAAATACTCGTCTTTTCTTCTAAAACTTCTGTTGAAAATACGATTCCTCCATTGTTGATGCATATCACGTGATCAGGTTCCTGTCACGTGACAAGCATAAGCTGGAAGTGATGACGTCAGACGATGCATTCTTCTTTCCTTCTAAATTCTTCTCGTCGACATACACTCAGTGTTGCTCAACAACGAAGAAATAAATGGAGGTTAAGTCGTGGAGATACAACCTTCTGTGTAGAAGAAGGAATGCTGCAGGGACGACACACGAGCTCTCACCCACGACTTCGTCTCGATGACAAGTACACAGAAATTCTTCAAAACTGGTTATAAAGTGCTGGATAATGCCTCGTTTAGTCCTGGAGAGGCACTGATATGAAGGTAACACAATAAATATATTTAATTCGTAGAATAAGCCGCGTTTTCTTTAAAACTTGGAGATCACTTCAAAACGCGTCTGCACACTACGCGCCAAACGAAAAAGATGAACTGACGTCACTCTGTCTGGACAGGAAGCAAGTATAATGCGCCACCTAGCGAATGCACACTACTGACCGGTCCTGCCGGTATTATATACAGGACGTCTTTTTCTGGCGTTTGGCGGGACCGGTCGCGCCGACCGGTAAAGCAATTGTCCATTGGATAGGATGTATTAACGCAATAAAAAAATAATGTAAACTCAACTTAACTTTTTAATACATGAGAGTTTAAGGTCACCTTAAAATAGGAAACACCTTGAAAACCAGTTACAACCACATGCCAAATTTGAATTGAATCCGTCAACCGATTTTTGAGATACTATCCGGAAACTAAAAACCTTCAACTCAATATAAGTATCTTACTACCGTGAGTTTAAGGTCACCTTAAATAGTGCACACCTTGAGGAACAGTTACATCAACATGCCAAATTGGAATTTAATTCATCGAGCCATTTTTGAAATACTGTCTGGAAAGTAAGTGTGACGAAGACACTGACCATGTATGTTTTCCATCATAGCTGCTAGTGACACAAACTAATGCAACCTTAAACTCATAAGTTTATAAAATATCAGCAATTTACTATAACCTTACAAAAAAGACCATTTTTGGTGGAGATATATGTACATGATGAATATCAATGTAAAAAGTCCTAAAAAGAATATAAAATATCTTCCAAACACCAAAAATATTGTCCCAACCTTAAACCCAAAGTTTGTTTGCATTGCTGTATATTGTAGCGAATTTAAGGCAATCTTTTTCTGAAGGTTCTGTTCAAGGTTTGTTACATCCACAACTAAAATATGCCTAGAATTCCACAATATCTGAAATACTGTTCAAAAATTACCAAACTTAAAGTGAATATAATTCTGTTATTACTGGGAGTTTAAGGTCACCTTATTGTATGGCACTTATCTATGGCCAGTTACATATACATGCAAAAGTTGAATGAAGTTTCTGAAGTTATTTTCAGTATACTCCATGGAGAAAGAAAAAAACGTAAACTGGACATAAGTTTTTTATATGTGGGAGTTTAAGGTCACCTTAAAATAGGGCACACCTTCAAAACTAGTTATAACTACATGCCAAATTTGAATTGAATCCATCAAGCCATTTTTGAGATACTGTCCGGAAACGAAAAAACTTAAATTGAGTTTAAGTATCTTACCAGTGGGAGTTTAAGGTCACCTTAAAATAGGGCACACCTTGAGGATACAGCACACCCCCAGGACCAGTTACATCCACATGCCAAATTTGAATTAAATCTGACAAGCCATTTTTGAGATACTCTCTGGAATACAAAGTGTGACGACAGTGCCGATGACAGATGCCGACGCCATAAAATTGGATGACGAAGCAATCCCTATATGACACGCAGCATAAATGCTGGTGACACAAAAAAATAGCATCAGAGATGCCTGTACCCCACAGCCGGGGGAAATAGTTTTCAACACCATGACATATAGAAGTAGTGAAACAGTATAAAGACCGAGATACTTTCAGTGCAGTGTCGCTTATATAAAGGTCCAAATAATGTTTAAGTAGAGAAAATAACATCTAAGAGAAAGAAAATGTATGTAAAAATATAGTACTAAAACATGACAATTCAATAGCAAGATGACAGCATTAATCAGTAAACTAAAAATATGAAGCTATAAAATTTATCAATTGGAGAATAGCTGTCAATGGAAATAGCATAATTATGTAAAAGTGCATTTGCGCCTTAGAGGATGTTTACATCAAATTCGGCGCTATATAAGTGTTTCTTACTTACTTACTCTTACTTATATAATAATCAGTTGCAGCAATCTATATCTCTTTGTCAAAAGAGAAAGATATCTCAAATATAGCAGCTGAACACACTTTGGCAGGGCAGTAAGGTCACACCATGATGCACACATACATTTACATACACCCCCTAACCAATGTCCCTACCAAGTGTCAACCTTCTACACCTTATGGAATCCAAGAAATAGCCCAGACAGGATTTTAAAACCCAAGGTAACTATAACAAGGTCAAAGATCAAATCAAGGTCACAGAATGATGTTGCACACCAACAACTCAAAACCAATATCCCTACCAAGTATCAACTTCCTACACCTTACGGTTTTTTAGATATAGCCCGGACAAGATTTTCAAACTCAAGGTCACTATGGCAAGGTCAAAGGTAAAATCAAGGTCAGACCATGACACTGCACACCTACACCCCCTAACCAATGTCCCTATCAAGTATTAACTTCCTACATGTTACAGTTTCTGAGATCAATCCGGACAAACTTTTTCCCGCCACCCACCCGCCCATCCGGACACCACGGGTGAAAACAATACCCCGGACTCCGGGTAAAAATGGATGGAAAACAATTTTTTGGAAAAGTGTAAATATGAATCTGCAACAGCCCTGTGTGCTGATATTCAACCAAAATCACTCTATCTTGCACCATTTCTGAGATATTAAAGATTTCTCATTTTCATCATTACAAAAAACTGTAATGTTAAATAGTTAATAAGTCAGCTATTTTGTATCAGATCACTTCCAAAAGGTAATGATTTCAAGCCATCTATATAACTAACCTACTTGCCAAATTCAATGCCTTTTAAGTTATCATCCAGATATGCACACCCTTCGGAAAAAAAAGATATTTTTGGTCATGTGACTTCTATGATTGGTTGAAATGTCATGACACCGATATTCAGAAATTTTCCTATGCCTACTGCATACACGTACCAAATTTGAACAGAATTACCCCATATGGTTGCTTAGCTATGGTCTATAGAAAATGCAGGAGCTGGTTAAGCTGGCAGCCCCTTCTGCGTGAACTTTCTCCAACATGCAAAGAAGCTCCCCTTGCAGGAAGCTTAAGCAAACAAATTTCTTGTCAAAGGCTACAACTTGGTCACACACAGTAACAGGCAGTTAATTATGTGAAGACTTTTAAATTATGAAGGAGTAGTAATTTCTGTATTTATTGTATTGTATTTTATACTAAGTGCAATATCTCCATGTACTACAGGACTCAAAGCGCTATATGACCCATCCAACTGCACAATGAACAACCCAACTCTCAAGTTACTGACCATTATGAAAGACAGAGGCTCAAGGATGACCATTTATCAATGTCCTTGAGGTTTTTTAGTCTGCCACTGGGAATAGGATCCAATGACTGAGGACCGCTATTTTAAGTGGTCATCCGAGCCACTATTTATCTGGCTTACCTGGGTTTAAACCCACGTCCTCAGTGTTCCTAGGTGAGTGTGTTACCCACTAGATCACAGTGGGAGTTAATGTGAATATGACAATGTGAATTTTTAAAAAATGACCAACACAAATGTACTTTAACTGGATTGTCCTGACATGACACCCAACACTTCTCCAGACACGCCATTTCTTAGGCTATTAATGTTGATCGGGTATTTTCCACAGGCAAAATTTTCTGTACAACACAACTGTTCTGAAACATTTCATATTATTTCATTTTAAATCTTCCTACAATGAGAAGTTTTATCCTTTTTCAAATTATTTTTGTTTTTTCTTCATTCTAAAGCAGTAATCCAAAATTTCTTTAATTGGAAGAGGGATTGCAGTTACATATATACAGGGATACTCATCTGTCACTGCATTATGGCCCCCCCTGAAAACTATCAGGTGCCCAGATATAAATGTGAAATACACATTTCAAATTGGGTATCGATAGTTTAAATACTGTCCCAGAAAGTGGATCACAATTAGAGTAAGTGAGAAAAGAAGTCATTTTTCTGTAATTTGACCTTGAGAAAGTTCATACTCGGCTGGATAGAATCATACTTCCATACCTCCATCTTAGAAAACAGAAGATTAAAATTGATGGTCATTTCTCAGTTGCATTCAGACTAGCCCACCGGGTCAGTCCCTTGATACAGTTTTTTTAAAAAGTGAATGTCCCTTGGATATTTATGTGGTTAATATATTTGTCAAATTTTGTTGACCAATCTGAAACACTTTCTGAGAAAAAGTTGACATATGTAGGTTAAGGTAAAAATCAGTTTTGGTTCATATGACCTTCAGAAAGGTCAAAAACAAAAAATAACATGTAAGCGCCCTTTTCAACAATTCTTGATAAATGTTCAGTAACAGAAAAGTTAAATCTCATTTTAAGCAATATTTTCATAGTATTCGATGGACCCAGTAACGCATGAAATATACTTGTGTAAAAGATCTTTATAAACAAGCAGTCATCTTAGTACAACTGATCTTATAAGAAAAATCATACCTCCAATCCAAACTTTTTCTTAATTTGCTTGAGTTCTTTTCTTCGTAATTTTTCCAAATCACACTTCTTGTGAACTGGTGCTGTAAAGTAAAACAAATAGAAACAGCACAACAACGGACAGCACAAGGAAAGAAAAATGAAATATGGGCAAACCTGCAAGAGTACATTATGTGTGTACATTTACTACACTATGTGTGTATAAAACATATAGCTTCATACAAGATTCAAATGTTAAATGCTATGTCACCCTGTTATTATCAATAACAAGTACTTAGATTAAAACTATTTTGGAAAGACCTTGCATGTTATACAGGCAGAAATGGTTATGTTAAAAATGATGCAATTAAATCAATAGAATCTGTCATTCAAAACCATTCTACATGGTCTCACAGTAACAGGCAGTTAAATATGTGAAGAAATAAGGCATACTGGGCTTCTAAATTATGAAGGAGTGGTAATTTCTATATTTGAGTTTTCCCAGTTATTTATATAATCTTTAAAGAATAGTCTTTCCAGTTAAAAAACAGCCAGTTTTGGCCAGATTTTCTAGGAAAAGTTACACATTTGAGGTCAATTTTTTGCTTTTCCTTGAGAGTTTTTGAAACGGGTGAGGAACTTCACTGGCTGAGCAGTACAGTAACAAGAGGGTCAGAGATGCCCCAAAAGGTGGTTGTGCAGGCAGCAATAAGGTTAGCGACTGCTGTAATTAAATTTAGAAACAAGGAATGAAATGTTAGGTCACCCAGTTAAGGTAAATGTGTTAGACGTGCTAAAAATATAAAACTTGTAATCTAGGTTACATAATTGTATCTATGCTATAAACGGACAAATGAACGGACGGAATTACACCAATTCCAAAAGCAACTTAGCCATGATGGTGATCTATCTCCCTGTCAAGTTTAAATTTGATTGGACAAAGTATTTTTGAGTTAGAATCCGGAAACGGATATGTTGACGGACAGACAGACGGACAAAAACGGACAAACGAACGGACGGAATTACACCAATTTCAAAAGCAACTTAGCTATGATGGTGATCTATCTTCCTGTCAAGTTTGAATTCGATTGGACAAAGCATTTTCGAGTTAGAGTCTGGAAACGAAAATGTTGATGGACAGATAAACGGACAAAAAATGGACAAACGAACAGATGGAATTACACCAATTTCAAAAGCAACCTAGCTATGATGGTGATCTATCTCCCTGTCAAATTTGAATTCGATTGGACAAAGCGTTTTTGAGTCCGGAAACGAAAATGTTGACGGACAGACGGATGTCAGACACATCAATCTAATAGGTGGGTTGGTTACATGCAACCCGCCTAAATTGCAAATTTAATAAGTAAATTAAATTTTTATAAGTTAATACCCTATCCAATGGACAATAGCTTATCCGGTCGGCGCAGACCGGCCTGCCAAACGTCAGAAAAAGACGTCCTGTGTCTCCACTAGCAGGTCGGTCCGTAGCACCAGTGCACTCGCCAGATGGCATGTCGTACTTCCTTCCTGTCTAGACAGAGTGACGTCATAGCATCTTTTTTGTTGTCTAAACTTATTAGACCCCTAGTAAGCTGATAGCGGGGTCGGTGGGAGGGTCTCGCGTGTCCATTGGATAGGGTATTAACTTATAAAAATTTAATTTACTTATTAAATTTGCAATTTTATTGCGTTAATACATCCTATCCAATGGACAATAGCTGAATAACTACCGCTTGGTCGGCGGGTAGGTTACTAGGGACTTGTGTGAACTCGTGGAAATTCCTTCTTAAAGCCTGGGTAAACCTTGAAGTTTAAAACCCCTAAGGCTATGGTCGAATGTCATCATCCGGTTAACCCGGTTGGAACCGTCAGAGTCGACCTTGTCTTTCTCCCCCCCCCCCCCCCCCCCCCCCCCCCCTTTTTAAAAACAGACCTGCTCTGAGGTAGGGGGAAGAGAGGGATGAGTTCAGTCCCATAAAATTAAGTCTCCCGGAGGAAGTACGTGAGATTTTTTTTTTTTTTTTGTGTTGCTCCTTAGCTATGTGTAGTATATACAAATATGTACAAGTATTTACATATGTACAGATCTCCTCTAGGTACCAGTCTGTTGGTGGATCTGCTGAGCAGCCACAACCGGTCCGAGATGGTAGAGCTCTGAGTCAGCCCAAGCCACGTCCTTCAGATAGAATTGGGTGAAGGTATTATGAGATTTCCAGTGGCAGGCTGATAATATCTGCTCTAGGGAAACTCCCGACTGGAAGGCCTTAGAAGCAGCGAAAGCCCTTACATCATGAGCTTTAACTTGATGCAGAGTGTGGGCTTGATGATCAGAGAGCTCATAGCATAGGATCACAGTTTGTTTGATCCATGAGGAGATAGTGGCAGGCGAGATGTCTTTGTCGAAGCCTTTCTTGAAGGAGACAAAAACTAATTGTTTGTCCTGCCTAAGGTCTGAAGTCCTGTCCAAATAGTAGCGTAAGGCTCTGACTGGACAAAGAGACCTATCAGACTTGAGGGATCTATCCAGAGTAGGAGCCAGGGCTGGTATGACCACCGGGGCTACACTCTCCGGACCCTCTTTGGCCAGCTGATTCTTGGAGAGAAAGCTGGGAGATGGAAACAGAGACACCTTAGACCAGTCCGACTGGTGTCTGATGTTTTTATGTTGCCATGCATGGATCTCACTCCTTCTTTTGCCAGAGCCGAGGGCTAAAAGGAAGACAGTTTTGAAGGTCAGATGCTTCAGAGATGCTTCCCTAAGAGGTTCGAAAGGGGGCTTTGTCAGCTAGTGTAGTACCAGGGAAAGATTCCAGGAAGGTATTCCCCTCCGCCCTTTGGGTCTGTCTCTGTGGAAACTTTCCAAGAGACGAGTGAGATTATGATCTTTGCTGATATTTAGTGTTGTATCACCTAGTTTATCAGCAATGGCAGACCTGTATCCATCGATGGTGGTGGGCTGCAACTTCTTTTCCTCAAAGAGGTACATCAGGAAGTCAGCCACCGACTTTACAGGTGGTGACCTGAAGTCCACCTGATTAGTGTAGCACCACTTTGTAAAAAGGGTCCACTTTGCCTCATAGACTGATCTGGTTGATTTTCTTTGAGGAGCCTCAATTCTTGCTGCCACTGCCTCAGAGAAACCTTGTTCTTTGATTTTTGCGGCTCTAGGAGCCAAGCATGGAGATTTAGATTTGTCAGATTTCTGTGAGGGATCTGATTGAAGGGTTGTGTTAGCAGATTGGGCAGGTTGGGCAGACTGAGAGGGGCCCAACTGGACATGGCCACTAGGTCCCAAAACCAGGGCATGTTGGGCCATCCTGGCGCAATCAGAATGAGTCTTTTGCACGGGGAGTCCAGCAGCTTCTCCACCACTTTGCCCAATATGGCGGTCGGTGGGAAGGCGTATGCATCCAGATCGTCCCATGGCAGAGTGAGTGCATCCACTGCTACAGCCAGGGTGTCCGGTACTGGAGAGACAAACTGAGGTAACTTGTGGTTGAACCTCGTGGCAAATAGGTCTATCTGAGGCTGGTGCCATTGTGTGCATAGTTGTTGAAAAACTTCTGGTAGGAGGGACCATTCGGTTTGGATGGTCTGACCCAGTCTGGATAGCTTGTCGGCTATCACATTGAGGTGGCCCGGGATATGCCGGGCCTTTAGGGTCACCTGTCTGTGGGAACACCAGGTTAAGATTCTCCACAGGAGGGCACAGAGTGGGCCTGACCTCATGCCTCCTTCTTTGTTTATGTAAGCGACTACCGTAGTATTGTCGGTTGCCACTAGGACTATTTTGCCCACACAGAGACTTTGGAACTCTTTGAGGGCTAGGAGAACCGCTTTGAGTTCTAGGTAGTTTATGTGCAGCTTGCTTTCTGGCACCGACCAGGACCCTCTTGCCGTGAACTCGTTTAAGTGAGCGCCCCACCCTTCTTTTGAGGCGTCTGTAAATATTTGCAGAGCGTGCCTCATGGGGTGTAACGGTTGTCCTTGGAGGACATTGCTTTCTTCCAGCCACCAGCATAAATGTGGCTGCAGGGACCTGGGTAGAGGGATGACCTTTTCTAAGGATTCCAGTACCCTCCAGTTGTTTTTGAGATGCCACTGAATGGGTCTCATGTGTAATCGGCCTAAGTGAACTTGCTTCTCTGTGGCTGTTAACAGACCTATCAAGGACATGAATTGCCGGGCCGGACAGGCCGGCAGCAATAAAAGTGTTTGTATCTTTCCCTGGAGGCTTTGCCACCGGTCCGGTGTCGGTCGGACCCGACCGGACTTGAGGTCGAACTGGTAGCCTACAAAGTTGAAGACTTGTTTGGGTTCCAGCTCTGATTTTTCCAAATTCACTAACCAGCCTAGATCCTGGCATATTTTTACCAGCATCTGAGTATGTCGGAGACAAGCCTGGGGGGATTTGGCTCTTACTAACCAGTCGTCTAGGTACTGGTGGATTCTTATACCCTTGTGCATGGCCATTAGCTTGACTTCCTTTGTGATTACAGTGAATTCCATGGGTGCTGTGGATAGACCAAAGGGAAGAGCTTTGAACTGGTAGGTTTGGTCCTGGACCTGAAATCTGAGGTATTTCCGGGACTGTTTCTGTATCGGTATGTGGAAATAAGCATCCTTGAAGTCCACCGACGTTACCCATTCCCCTTGTAGGAGGGAGGTTCTGATGGTTTCCGGTGTTTCCATCTTGAATTTCTCTACTTTGAGGAATTGGTTCAGATGGCTGAGGTCCAATATAGGTCTCCATTTGTTGTTGGGTTTGGGGACTAAAAAGAGTCGGTTGTAAAACCCCAACGAGGTCTGATGGGAAACCTGTTCTACAGCATTTTTGTCGATAAGCTGATGCAATGCCTCTAAAAGTACTATTAGGTAGCTGTTCCTGAGAGGATTGGCATAGCAGCTTACGACTGTGGGAATTCTTGTGAGGTTTGGTCGGATCCGGAAAGGGAGGGTGTAGCCCTCTCGCAGGATTTGAACTACTTTGGGACCGGCACCCCGGTCCAGCCAAGTCTGCCAATAATTTTGCAGTCTGGCCCCTACAGGCAGAGTGAGGGCAGCATTTGGTACATTTGGAACAGAATTGGCATAAGACAATGGAGTGACACAAGAAACACATTTCACAGATTTTAATTGACACCTTTTTACTTGACATTCTGGCACTCCGGGACTTATCCCTTTCCTTTGTGGAAGCCCGGGTGCAGAAGGAACAAATTTGACAACAGGAGGCTTTACATTTAAAGTCAATAAATTGTTCAATGTATGGTCTGTGTGGAAAGTCCCGGTCATCAACTGGCTTGTATCCTTGTGTACATAATAATTGTCATTTATAGTGTTGGTGACCGCGGGAAGGTCGGGAAGAGAAGTTAGAGGCTTTTCCCCTGCCTCGCTTGAAAGGTCGCCTGTTGATATTCTTCCAGGCGGGTCTGTCCTGTTTTCCCTCCGACCGACTCTCCTGTTTCTTATCAGGGCGTTCATATGGGTGGAAACGTTGCCTAGTATGCGAAGTGGTGGCCGTTGGGCGACTCTTGCTATCATACAGGGCAATCTCTTCCTCAGCCTTTTTAACAACTGTTTCTGTAAACAAGGTGGCTATATGGAGTGGGCCGGTCCTAAGGGCAGCAAACGTGTCTGGTTTCACTCCGTTCTTTAGATGGCTGAGATATGAATCCCGACGAGCCAAGGCAAGGTTCCCCATGGTAATGAAAACAAAGTCTGTCAAGTGTTCCATTGCCTTGGCTGTGGCCTGTGTGATGCTAGAATTGAATTCCATAAGGAATTGTAATTCTTCAGAGGCGTCGGATAGTTTCTTGGAAACTTTGCCTTTATTGTCTGAACGTATAACTTTCAACTGTGCTTGCATGTCCCCTTGCACTTTAAACAAACAGCGATTGCAGCTGGCCGTTTGATTGCACACTACTGAGGCCTCTCTGGCCGTCCTCTCCCAGAGCCTAAGTGTATCTTGAGAAATTCTACGCGAAGCTGGGGATGTAGCTGCCAAGGCAGCTTTCCTGGCTATTCTCCCAAAGCTGTTATTCAATTTAGCCGGGCCTGTATGCCAACTGGTGACTGTGGCTGGATCTAACTGCTGGTCAGAGTAAAGACCATACCATTTAGTCTGTGGTTTTGGAGGCCGGAGGAAATGGTCCATGGGAAGGCTACCGGCTTCAGTGGTTCTGGAGGGGTATCCCTCAGTCATGTTAAGGTTGAGTTTAGCTAATTTTCGGCAGAGCCAGTCCTCTGTAGGCATTTGTACTGAAATCTTGCTGGGTGCCGGAGCCTTGGGACCCGCGAAGGGGTTGTCATCCGAAGGGTTTGAGCTGTCCATATCAGGAATATGAGACCACCCCATGAAGGAACGTATGCCTCTCATAGTTTCCCGGTAGGTTTGCTCTTCTGACGTCGGGAGTTCTTGATCAAACTAGAAATAGGCCGCCCTGTTGACAGTAGATGCGAATAGAAACAGGATAGCATAGAAGAACACACATTATCATGTGTAATGTCCACCCATGAACCTTTTGCCCAAATTGTACAGTAGTCTTACAAGACCCTGTTTCATTTGTAAAATATATCAATGATGCTTAAATATTTGTTAGTGTAGATGTAAATTATTTCAGCTTCATGCCTTTTTGCATTGGTTGGGTTGAAAATTTTGACGAAATCACTCTATCTTGCACGGTTAAGAAGATAGAAGCAAATTCCTGTTTTTCTATTTTTGGCAAAAATTTGAAAATTCAAAAGGCCGCCATTTTTGGGAAAAGGAAATTTTTTTGAAAATTGCCAAGAGTACATTTCTTAGATACCCTATGGGTCGAAAATTTCAACGAAATAACTCTATTTTGTACGGTTAAGGCCAGTTTGTGTTTTTCCATTTTGGGCAAAAATTCGAAAATTCAAAATGGCTGCCATTTTTGGGGAGGGGAAAATTTTTTGAAAATTGCAAAGATTACATTCCTTAGATACCCTGTGGGTTGAAAATTTCGACGAAATCGCTCTATCTCGCATGGTTAAGGAGATAGAAGCAAATTTGTGTTTTGCCATTTTTGACAAAAATTTGAAAATTCAAAATGGCCGCCATTTTAGGGGAGGGGAAATTTTTTTTTAAATTGCCAAGAATACAATGCTGAAATACCTGTGGGTCGAAAATTTTCACGAAATCGCTCTATCTCGCACAGTTAAGGAGATAGAAGCAAATTTGTGTTTTGCCATTTTTGGCAAAAATTCGAAAATTCAAAATGGCCGCCATTTTTGGGGAGGGGAAAATTTTTTGGAAAATTGCAAAGATTGCATTCCTTAGATACCCTGTGGGTCGAAAATTTCGACGAAATCGCTCTATCTCGCACGGTTAAGGAGATAGAAGCAAATTTGTGTTTTGCCATTTTTGGCAAAAATTCGAAAATTCAAAATGGCCGCCATTTTTGGGGAGGGGAAAATTTTTTTTAAATTACTAAGAGTACAATGCTCAGGTACCCTGTGGGTCGAAAATTTCGACGAAATTGCTCTATCTCGCACGGTTAAGGAGATAGAAGCAAATTTGTGTTTTGCCATTTTTGGCAAAAATTCGAAAATTCAAAATGGCCGCCATTTTTGGGGAGGGGAAAATTTTTTGAAAATTGCAAATATTACATTCCTTGGATACCCTGTGGGTCGAAAATTTCGACGAAATCGCTCTATCTCGCACGGTTAAGGAGATAGAAGTAAATTAGTATTTTGCCAGTTTTGGCAAAAATTCGAAAATTCAAAATGGCCGCCATTTTTGGGGAGGGGAAAATTTTGTAAAAATTACCAAGAGTACAATGCTCAGATACCCTGTGGGTAGAAAATTTTGACGAAATCGCTCTATCTGGCACGGTTAAGGAGATAGAAGCAAATTTGTGTTTTGCCATTTTTGGCAAAAATTCGAAAATTCAAAATGGCCGCCATTTTTGGGGAGGGGAAAATTTTTGGAAAATTGCAAAGATTGCATTCCTTAGATACCCTGTGGGTCGAAAATTTCGACGAAATCACTCTATCTCGCACGGTTAAGGAGATAGAAGCAAATTAGTGTTTTGCCATTTTTGGCAAAAATTCGAAAATTCAAAATGGCCGCCATTTTTGGGGAGGGGAAATTTTTTTTTAAATTACCAAGAGTACAATGCTCAGATACCCTGTGGGTCAAAAATTTTGACGAAATCGCTCTATCTCGCACGGTTAAGGAGATAGAAGCAGATTGGTGTTTTGCCATTTTTGGCAAAAATTCGAAAATTCAAAATGGCCGCCATTTTTGGGGAGGGGAAAATTTTTTGAAAATTGCAAAGATTGCATTCCTTAGATACCCTGTGGGTCGAAAATTTCGACGAAATCACTCTATCTCGCACGGTTAAGGAGATAGAAGCAAATTAGTGTTTTGCCATTTTTGGCAAAAATTCGAAAATTCAAAATGGCCGCCATTTTTGGGGAGGGGAAAATTTTTTGAAAATTGCAAAGATTTCATTCCGTAGATACCCTGTGGGTCGAAAATTTCGACGAAATTGCTCTATCTCGCACGGTTAAGGAGATAGAAGCAAATTTGTGTTTTGCCATTTTTGGCAAAAATTCGAAAATTCAAAATGGCCGCCATTTTTGGGGAGGGGAAAATTTTTTGAAAATTGCAAATATTACATTCCTTGGATACCCTGTGGGTCGAAAATTTCGACGAAATCGCTCTATCTCGCACGGTTAAGGAGATAGAAGTAAATTAGTATTTTGCCATTTTTGGCAAAAATTCGAAAATTCAAAATGGCCGCCATTTTTGGGGAGGGGAAAATTTTGTAAAAATTACCAAGAGTACAATGCTCAGATACCCTGTGGGTAGAAAATTTTGACGAAATCGCTCTATCTGGCACGGTTAAGGAGATAGAAGCAAATTTGTGTTTTGCCATTTTTGGCAAAAATTCGAAAATTCAAAATGGCCGCCAGTTTTGGGGAGGGGAAAATTTTTGGAAAATTGCAAAGATTGCATTCCTTAGATACCCTGTGGGTCGAAAATTTCGACGAAATCACTCTATCTCGCACGGTTAAGGAGATAGAAGCAAATTAGTGTTTTGCCATTTTTGGCAAAAATTCGAAAATTCAAAATGGCCGCCATTTTTGGGGAGGGGAAATTTTTTTTTAAATTACCAAGATTACAATGCTCAGATACCCTGTGGGTCAAAAATTTTGACGAAATCGCTCTATCTCGCACGGTTAAGGAGATAGAAGCAGATTGGTGTTTTGCCATTTTTGGCAAAAATTCGAAAATTCAAAATGGCCGCCATTTTTGGGGAGGGGAAAATTTTTTGAAAATTGCAAAGATTGCATTCCTTAGATACCCTGTGGGTCGAAAATTTCGACGAAATCACTCTATCTCGCACGGTTAAGGAGATAGAAGCAAATTAGTGTTTTGCCATTTTTGGCAAAAATTCGAAAATTCAAAATGGCCGCCATTTTTGGGGAGGGGAAAATTTTTTGAAAATTGCAAATATTACATTCCTTAGATACCCTGTGGGTCGAAAATTTCGACGAAATCGCTCTATCTCTTACGGTTTCTGAGATATTAGCAAATTACTCAAAAGTAGTACTGAAAATACACAATGAAGTACCTAAATGGCTATTACTCATGTACTGACAAAGCTATCAGTCCCAAATGCAATACCAAGCGAGCTATGGACATAACAATCTTGTATTCAAAACTGTAGTAAAATATCTTTAATTATTTTGGCTTAAATGCACGGAAACCAATGGGTACTGAAAATAGCTGTACTTAAGTATTACTCAGTAAGCAAAAGAGGTACAACAGCCAAAAGCAATCCCAAGCAAGCTACTGACCCAATAAGCCTGCATACCAAATTTGGTGACAATAGCTCTAATACTTTTCCTTTAAATGAGCGGAAACCATGCGTGACGCCGGACATCGGACGCCGGACGCCGGACATCGGACGGCGAAAAAAGCAAAAATAATATATCCACCCCCCAGGGGGGTGGACATAATTCCTGGTCGTCGGACAAATCTCCCTCCTCTACAAAAAGTTCCACCGGAGGAGTGTCAGACAGCTGACTCTGGGTATCCGAGTCCAAACTAGAAATACTGTCTTTTCTGCCCGCCTGAGGGGTCGGTGAAAATGAGCCGGTTGAACTCAAAGGTCGGTCGGAGGGAGGGTGGTCGGATGTCTCAACAGGAAGAGTTGAAGGTCGGTGAGAGTCTGAGCTAGGCTTACCGGTCGACTTATGCTTCTGAGAAGCGGTGTCTGGACCAGTGCGCCCTTGTGTAGCAGTGTTGATCTTAGATTTCAGCTTACCGGCCGACTTTTGCTGTGAAGCAATAATGTCTGGGCCAGTGCGCTTAACAGTTGAAGAACCTTGTGAAGCATGTTCTGGGAGTAGTTTACCGGCCGACGGCTGCAAGGCAGCACTAGAGTCTGGGCCAGTGCGCTGAGAGATGTCCAGAGACTTATCAGTTGGATGAAAAAAGGGTTCAGAGTCACGTGAAACATTTCCTGGTGGAGGGTGATCTGGAGCGACCCTGACATCTGAAGAGAAGGTAGGTTCTATGGATCTGGCTAAGAGTAAAGCTTCTAGCCTATTGAAACGATCCGCCCATTTGTCCTCAAGGGCTGAAAACTTTTCTTCCGTGGCAGAAGAGAGAGTTGAAGATGAAGATGATTTCTTTGTTTTAGCAGGGGGCTTTTCCTTTTTGAGTTTCTTATCAGGTGGGGCAGGCGATTTATCAGCACTAGGCCCACTAACAACCCCAATGACGGAGACACTGGAAGGGTCTACAAGTTCGTCCGTGGGTTGGGTATTATCCAAACGTTTTGCCTCCCTTTTTTCTTTCTTGATTTTATAAGATGGAGTAGAGATCTGGGCATGCTGCTCAGGGGTGAATGAATTACAGAGAGTACAGTCTGCAGTGTCTTTGTTAGCAATACACGGTTCCTCACCTTTCCCCTTTTCCCTACAACGTGCGCAGAAGGCATGTCCGTCGAAAATAGCCATTGCATGGCCACAACTCCCCCTCTTCTGGCCAGGTGAAGACATAGTTCATAAAACAGAGATGTAACTTAAGAATACTAAGATTCAAGACGATTTCCAAGCAATAAACTTCAAAAAACACAATTTCTGGCAGAGATAAAATTTTCCACTGTGCACTGGTTCGCGCCAAACGAAAAAGATGCTATGACGTCACTCTGTCTAGACAGGAAGGAAGTACGACACGCCATCTGGCGAGTGCACTGGTGCTACGGACCGACCTGCTAGTGGAGACACAGGACGTCTTTTTCTGACGTTTGGCGGGCCGGTCTGCGCCGACCGGATAAGCTATTGTCCATTGGATAGGATGTATTAACGCAATAAAAAACAAGCATTCTGACGCATGCATTTATCTCCCGCCGTATAAATAAGATGTACTAAAGATAGTGGAATATAAATTTTCTTGTGAGATGGAGGCACATGTAGAAGTGATAAGTTTAATGTTTGATTGCAATACTTTTAAAGACAAAAGGCATTGATTCATTTTAGTAGCTATTACTCTGCCATCCAAAGAGCTACAGTTCTACAACTTTAATATGCAGTAGATCACCCAAAAGTAGGTGAATGACTTATTTAGAAGAAATTGCCTACCTGTAATACTTTTACAGATAAAAGACATTTACTCATTTTAGTAGCTATTACTCAGCTATCCAAAGAGCTACAGTTGTGCAACTTCACTATGTGGTAGATCACCCAAAAGTAGGTAAATGACTTATTTAGAAGGAATTGCCTACCTGTAATACTTTTAGAGATAAAAAACATGTACTCATTTTAGTAGCTATTACTCAGCTACCCAAAGAGCTACAGTTCTGCAACTTCACTATGTGGTAGATCACCCACAAGTAGGTGAATGACTTATTTAGAAGGAATTGCCTACCTGTAATACTTTTAGAGATAAAAGACATTTATTCATTTTAGTAGCTATTACTCAGCTATCCAAAGAGCTACAGTTGTGCAACTTCAGTATGTGGTAGATCACCCAAAAGTATGTGAATGACTTATTAGAACTAGACCAAGGACGCATCTGTGGCCAGATGCAAAATGTATCCACCGGCAAAGGCAAAAGTAGCTATTACCCAGCCATAGCATGAGCTAGAAATCTGAAATTTTTATTATGTTATAGCTGACCCAAAAGTAGGTGAATAATATATTTGCACAAAATTCTCTAAATCCAATAGTTTTCACGTTACAATTGATTTTACTCATGATGGAAGTTAGTAAAAAGTCCAAAAGTAGCTATTACTCACTTAGCTATTGAGATAGACACCCAAGTTACTCACCATGTTGTTGCTATTGAAAAAGTAGGTGAATATCATATTTTAACAAAATGCTCTAAATGCAATACTTTTCAAGTTATAAATGATGTAGTGTTGAGTAAGAACTTCAAAGTAGCTATTACTCAGCTATGCTATGAGCCACAGGTCTGGAACTTAACTATGTTATAGCTGCTTCAAAATAGGTGAATAACATATTGCAACTAAATAATGTAAATGCAAGAGTATTCAAGTTATAAGTGATTTACCCAACAGTGATAACCTAAAAGTAGCTATTACTCAGCTATGCAATGAGCTACAGGTCTGAAATTTTACTATGTTATAGCTGACCCAAAAGTAGATGAATAACATATTTGCATAAAATTCTGTAAATACAACAGTTTTCAAGTTACAAGTGATTTTACTCATGATGGAAGTTAGTGAAAAATCCAAAAGTAGCTATTACTCACTTAGCTATTGAGATAGACACCCAAGTTACTCACCATGCTGTAGCTATGGAAAAAGTAGCTGAATAACATATTTTAACAAAGTGCTCTAAATGCAATACTTTTCAAGTTATAATTGATTTAGGGCATGATTTCATTACTTTTAATGAATAAAAAATTATTTTAAAAAGTCATAAAAAAACTTTAGCATGTGAAAGCTCTCCAAAATGTAGGTGAATGAGTTATTTGAGAAATACTGGCTATCTGCAATACTTTTAGACATAATTAGCATGTACTCATTTTGAGTAGGTGAGTAATTAACTATGGGTCTGAAACTTCAAGCGAAAGCTCTCCCAAAGGAAGGTGAATGAGTTAGTTGAGAAAAATTGGCTATCTGCAGTACTTTTAGAGATAATTTGCATTAACTCATTTTGAGTAGGTGAGTAATTAGCTATGGGTCTGAAACTTCACCATGTGAAAGCTCTTCCAAAAGTTGGTGAATGAGTTATTTGAGAAAAATTGGCTATCTGCAGTACCTTTAGAGATAATTCATATTTACTCATTTTGAGTAGGTGAGTAATTAGCTGTGGGTCTAAAACTTCACCAAGTGAAAGCTCTTCCCAAAGTAGGTGAATGAGTTGTTTGAGAAAAATTGGCTATCTGCAATACTTTTACAGATAATTAGCATTAACTCATTTTGATTAGGTGAGTACTTAGCTACAGGTCTGAAACTTCACCAAGTGAAAGCTCTCCCAAAAGTAGGTGAATGAGTTAGTTGAGAAAAATTGGCTATCTGCAGTACTTTTAGAGATAATTCGCATTAACTCATTTTGAGTAGGTGAGTAATTAGATATGGGTCTGAAACTTCACCAAGTGAAAGCTCTTCCAAAAGTAGGTGAATGAGTTATTTGAGAAAAATTGGCTATCTGCAGTACTTTTAGAGATGATTCGCATTTACTCATTTTGAGGTGAATAATTAGCTATGGGTGTGAAACTTCACCATGTGAAAGCTCTTCCAAAAGTTGGTGAATGAGTTATTTGAGAAAAATTGGCTATCTGCAGTACTTTTAGAGATAATTCATATTTACTCCTTTTGAGTAGGTGAGTAATTAGCTATGGGTCTAAAACTTCCCCAAGTGAAAGCTCTTCCCAAAGTAGGTGAATGAGTTATTTGAGAAAAATTGGCTATCTGCAATACTTTCAGAGATAATTAGCATTTACTCATTTTGATTAGGTGAGTAATTAGCTACAGGTCTGAAACTTCACCAAGTGAAAGCTCTCCCAAAAGTAGGTGAATGAGTTATTTGAGAAAAATTGGCTATCTGCAATACTTTTAGAGATAATTCACATTTACTCATTTTGAGTAGGTGAGTAATTAGCTATGGGTCTGAAATTCACCATGTGAAAGCTCTTCCAAAAGTTGGTGAATCAGTTAGTTGAGAAAAATTGGCTATCTGCAGTACTTTTAGAGATAATTCGTATTTACTCATTTTGAGCAGGTGAGTAATTAGCTATGGGTCTGAAACTTTACCAAGTGAAAGCTCTTCCCAAAGTAGGTGAATGAGTTATTTGAGAAAAATTGGCTATCTGCAGTACTTTTAGATATAATTCGCATTTACTCATTTTGAGTAGGTGAGTAATTAGCTATGGGTCTGAAACTTCACCAAGTGAAAGCTCTTCCAAAAGTAGGTGAATGAGTTATTTGAGAAAAATTGGCTATCTGCAGTACTTTTAGATATAATTCACATTTACTCATTTTGAGTAGGTGAGTAATTAGCTATGGGTCTGAAACTTAACCAAGTGAAAGCTCTCCCAAAAGTAGGTGAATGAGGTATTTGAGAAAAATTGGCTATCTGCAGTACTTTTAGAGATAATTCACATTTACTCATTTTGAGTAGGTGAGTAATAAGCTATGGGTCTGAAACTTCACCAAGTGAAAGCTCTTCCAAAAGTAGGTGAATGAGTTATCTGAGAAAAATTGGCTATCTGCAATACTTTTAGAGATAATTAGCATTTACTCATTTTGAGTAGGTGAATAATTAGCTATGGGTCTGAAACTTTACCAAGTGAAAGCTCTCCCAAAAGTAGGTGAATGAGGTATTTGAGAAAAATTGGCTCTCTGCAATACTTTTAGAGATAATTAGCATTTACTCATTTTAAGTAGGTGAGTAATTAGCTATGGGTCTGAAACTTTACCATGTGAAATTGAAAATTTCATGTTTCAACAGAAACCCTTCTACTACACTGTGGGTCCAAAACTTGCTCGAAATCTGACAGTTTCAGAGATATTTGCCATTTTTCATTTTCCGCAAAAATTCAAGATGGCCACCAAAAGTTGTAAACTTTGAAATTTGAAACTTTACTATGTGATAGCTTACCAAAAAATAGATGGACAACATATTTGAAAAGATTTCCCTTAATACTTTTGAAGATATTTGACATTTACTTCTTCTGTTATTTAGCTACAAATGAGAAAATAGTTATTACTCACTTAAGGCATGCACCAGAACCCCAAACTATGGACCATCTTATAGCTAAGGACAAAGTAGCTGAACAACATATTTTAGGAAAACACTCTAACTGCAATAATTTTGGAGTTACAATGGCTTTACTCAAGCTACAAACGAGAAAATAGCTATTACTCACTTATGGCATGCACCAGAACCCCAAACTATGGACCATCTTATAGCTAAGGACAAAGTAGCTGAACAACATATTTTAGGAAAACACTGTAACTGCAATAATTTTGGAGTTACAATGGCTTTACTCAACAGTCAGAATTTCAAAGTAGCTATTACTCAGCTATCCAAGGTGCAGCAGGTCTGAAACTTTACTATGTGATAGCTTACCAAAAAGTAGATGGATAACATATAGAAAAGATTTCTGTAACTCTAATACTTTTAAAGATATTTGACATTTACTCCTTCTGTTATTTAGCTACAAATGAGAAAATAGCTATTACTCACTTATGGCATGCAATAGAACCCTAAACTATGTACCATCTTACAGCTAAGGACGAAGTAGCTGAACAACATATTTTAGGAAAACACTCTAACTGCAATAGTTTTGGAGTTACAATGGCTTTACTCAACAGTCAGAATTTCAAAGTAGCTATTACTCAGCTATCCAAGGTGCAACAGGTCTGAAACTTTACCATGTGATAGCTTACCAAAAAGTAGATGGATAACATATTTGAAAAGATTTCCCTAACTTTAATACTTTTGAAGATATTTGACATTTACTCCTTTTGTTATTTAGCTACAAATGAGAAAATAGCTATTACTCACTTATGGCATGCAATAGAACCCTAAACTATATACCATCTTATAGCTAAGGACAAGGTAGCTGAACAACATATTTTAGGAAAACAGTCTAACTGCAATAAT
Organism: Sabellastarte sp. h YS-2021; assembly: GCA_964017235.1. Taxonomy (NCBI): domain Eukaryota; kingdom Metazoa; phylum Annelida; class Polychaeta; order Sabellida; family Sabellidae; genus Sabellastarte; species Sabellastarte sp. h YS-2021. The sequence goes on along the minus strand of OZ024928.1, from coordinate 153,174,344 downwards.
TTTGGAGTTACAATGGCTTTACTCAACAGTCAGAATTTCAAAGTAGCTATTACTCAGCTATCCAAGGTGCAAGAGGTCTGAAACTTTACTATGTGATAGCTTACCAAAAAGTAGATGAATAACATATATGAAAAGATTTCCCTAATTTTAATACTTTTGAAGATATTTGACATTTACTTCTTCTGTTATTTAGCTACAAATGAGAAAATAGCTATTACTCACTTACGGCATGCAATAGAACCCCAAACTATGTACCATGTTATAGCTAAGGACAAAGTAGCTGAACAACATATTTTTGGGAAACACTCTAACTGCAATGGTTTTGGAGTTACAATGGCTTTACTCAACAATCAGAATATCAAAGTAGCTATTACTCAGCTATCCAAGGTGCAACAGGTCTGAAACTTTACTATGTGATAGCTTACCAAAAAGTAGATGAACAACATATTTGAACAGATTTCCCTAACTTTAATACTTTTGAAGATATTTGACATTTACTTCTTCTGTTATTTAGCCACAAATGAGAAAATAGCTATTAATCACTAATGGCATGCAATAGAACCCCAAACTATGTACCATCTTATAGCTAGGGAAAAAGTAGCTGAACAACATATTTTAGGGAAACACTCTAACTGCAATGGTTTTGGAGTTACAATGGCTTTACTGAACAATCAGAATTTCAAAGTAGCTATTGCTCAGCTATCCAAGGTGCAACAGGTCTGAAACTTTACTATGTGATAGCTTACCAAAAAGTAGATGAACAACATATTTGAAAAGATTTCTGTAACTCTAATACTTTGGAAGATATTTGACATTTACTCCTTTTGTTATTTAGCTACAAATGAGAAAATAGCTATTACTCACTTATGGCATGCAATGGGACCCCAAACTATGTACCATCTTATAGCTAAGGACAAAGTAGCTGAACAACATATTTGAAGAAAAAGTTGTTTCTGCAATAGTTTTTGAGTTATGAGCCCTTTACTCCAAGTAGCTAAGATAGCTATTACTCACTTATCGTTAGGCCTAAGTCCATAAAACCAAAAAAATTTTCGAGGGCGTGAAAATTCATTGGGACAATTAATTTACAAAAAATCTGTAGCTGTAGTAGTTTTGGAGGAATCTGCGTGACTAACTAACGCACGCACACACGCACGCATGCACGCACGCACACACAGGCATCATTTCATAATCTCCCTCCCGGCGGGAGATAATTAAATTCAGTAAACTTATTACTCAGGAAACCTATTCATTCTCCAGTATTTTTTTTTAATTTTGCCAAGATTCTTCTTAAATTGATACAAAATCTGACAAAACTCCAAGTTTTCAACCTGCAACATTTCTTGTAGTGTAACTGACAACTGTCATCTTGGTAATAAGGGGTTACCAGTTTGAAAATCTGTACTTCAAGTGATCACCATATCTCTTTCTATGTCTTCAATGGTGAAAAGGTTTTTATCCTTGTTGTCTCTTATGTTCCTACCAGTAGTCATCTCCAGCTGTCTCCTTAAACTTTGTATAGCCTGAACAAGAAATCTTAATCTGTTCTTCTTTTATGTGTAATAATGCAGACTTCTTTTGACCAAAATATGCATGGACACACAGACACAAATTATAAACAGACTTTACCTACAAAACTTTAAATCAGTTTACCTTGGTAAGTGCTATTTAAGGGAGATAATATAATTTCTACCTGAAATCAGCACCCCAAATTAGAACAAACCTCAGAATCTGCACTCAGAAATTCAAAACATTACCGATATTTATTTCTGTTACTGCTTCATCTATCATCACCATTTTTAATTGCTTATAAAACCTTATATGACAGGCAATTCAATGCAATTCAGTATGAAAATTAATAAATGCTGCCTATAACTGATGGTTGATCAGTACACATTTTTGGATTTTCCTTTGCCAAGTTCAAGTTTGTGCCTAGTTAGGACGCCATGCAGCAGTGTGACTTGAGAGACATTTCTTGTTACACAGTTACTGGAACTTTTGTTGCTCTGTTCTGGTAGTATGTATGCATGATTGAACTGGGTGACCACTGTGCAATGCTAACTTTATAATCGCTCTGTCCATGTTTAACAACAGAAACTGACTCAGATTGTGTTGTTCGGATTAACGACTGCAATATACCAGTAGGTATTTTGGACACTTACTGGACTCAACATCTTTCTTGCTGTGTCCTGCCTGTACCACTCCAGGCTCACACTCTGCACAGGTTGTAGTTCCAGAGTGGATGTGCAGACACAATGCCGTTCCTCCCACCGTCAATGTATCCTTGTGTTGCAGTCTGAACCACTCACTCACCTCTCTCGCCTGGGGCATAGTAAATATATACATAGTGATACTATCTTAACAGTGTCAAATACAGCAAACCAGATACAAGCTATCTTAATATATATATATCTGTTCTTACATACTGTGGTCTCAACCATTTGCTCACCCCTCTGACCTAGGAAACAGTAGGCACAGTGAAGAGAAGTTAAAGCTGGGGTTATAACATCTAATCTATAATCTAATAAGGACTTTTCTAGCACAAAATCAACATCATCCGACAGACACTAAGACACAAGCAAAAACACATTAAATAGTTGTAGCCAGGTCATGCCTGAGAAAAATCCAGAGGATGCAAGGGGGCTAAGACAAATAGGCTTTTTCAAGCAGGTTGGCTTTGAGCATTTTTCTAAAGAAGGTAATGGATATTGAATTGTACACACTGTCTCATAGGTCAGTCTCAATCTTGGCAGCATCAAAGGCAAAACTATGACCAAAGTGTTTGAACGTCTTATAAAGTGAAGGGTGGAAGCATCCCTCCAAGGTCATATCAATGCAGGTCACTCAGTGCAAAGAACATACTGTGATAAGCTGGATTCAAACCCACAACCACAGAGGTGAGACCCAGGTGATTAAATGCCACATTTATTAAATCCAAAAGAGGAAATACTAACAGTGTCTTAACAGAGTGAAAGATAGGATTCCCAGATAAAAGTTATTTTTATAGATTTTTGTCCTTAGGCTGCTGTCTGAACCAGTCACTCATCTTTTTGGCCGGGTAAAGTTAGGCAGTGATTTTGTTATTTGGTCTTATATTAATTAGAACAAGAGGGTCAGAGGTGCCCCAAAAGGCGGGTTGCGCACGCAGGAAACAAGGTTAGCAACTGCTCTCATTAAATTTAGGAACAAGGAAAGAAATGTTAGGTTACCCACTTAAGGTAAATGTGTTCGACGTGCTAAGAAATGTAATACTTCTAATCTAAGGAGATCTATCTCCCTATCAAGTTTGAATCCGATTGGTCAAACCATTTTCGAGTTAGAGTCCGGAAATGAAAATGTAGACAAACAGATGGATGGACAAACGGACGAAAAACAGACAAATGAACGGACGGAATTTCACCAATATCGAAAGGAACCTACCTATGATGGAGATCTATCTCCCTATCAAGTTTGAATTCGATTGGTCAAACCGTTTTCAAGTTAGAGTCCGGAAACGAAAATGTGGACAAACAGACGGATGGACAGACATACGGACGAAAAACGGACAAACGAACGGACAGAATTTCACCAATATCGAAAGGAACCTAGCTATCATGTTGATCTATGTCCCTGTCAAGTTTGAATTTGATTGGTCAAACCGTTTTCAAGTTAGAGTCCGGAAATGGGAAATGTGGACGGACAGACGGACGTCGGACACATCAATCTAATAGGCGGGTTGGTTACACGCAACCCGCCTAAAAACGAACAAATGGACAGAAAAACAAGACAAATGAACGGACGGATTTACACCAATTTCGAAAGGAACCTAGCTATGATGGTGATGTATGTCCCTGTGAAGTTTGAATTAGATTGGAGTAACCGTTTTCGAGTTAGAGTCCGGAAACAAAAATGTGGACGGACAGATGGATGGACAGAAAAACGGACAAAAACGAAGAAACGGACGGAAAAACGGACAAACAAACAGACGGAATTTCACCAATTTCGAAAGGAACCTAGCTATGATGGTGATCTATCTCCCTGTGAAGTTTGAATTTGATTGGTCAAACCGTTTTAAAGTTAGAGTCCGGAAACAAAAATGTGGACAAACAGATGGATGGACAGACAAACGGACGAAAAACGGACAAACGAACACACGGAATTTCACCAATTTCGAAAGGAACCTAGCTATGATGGTGATCTATCTCCCTGTGAAGTTTGAATTTGATTGGTCAAACCGTTTTCAAGTTAGAGTCCGGAAACGAAAATGTGGACAAACAGATGGATGGACAGACAAACGGACGAAAAACGGACAAACGAACACACGGAATTTCACCAATTTCGAAAGGAACCTAGCTATGATGGTGATCTATCTCCCTGTGAAGTTTGAATTTGATTGGTCAAACCGTTTTAAAGTTAGAGTCCGGAAACGAAAAATGTGGACGGACAGACGGACAGACAGACAGACGGACGTCGGACACATCAATCTAATAGGCGGGTTGGTTACACGCAACCCGCCTAAAAATCATGATTTGGGAAATGGCAGCAATAATAATATACTTGAATTGAATCAACTATATTTCAGCCATACATGTCACTTAATGCCATTGACTATATGGGCCAGAAGACCCAAGAACATTAACATTTTTTCACAGAGAGTACAAAATAAACCATATATCTTGGGACAAACTGATTGGCTATTGAGGCATTTATTTGTTTAAAACACCACCTAAATGTCTACTTTAAATACATAACGGGTTGCCTAAACAGATGAAACAATATTTTGACCTCAGAGCCTTTTTCACTTATTTCCACTTCATTTTATCTCACATTAAAAATAGCATCAGAGATGCCCGTACCCCACAGCCTGGGGAAATAGTTTTCAACACCACGAGATATAGAAGTAGTGAAAAAGTACAAAGATTGGGATACTTTCAGAGCAGTGTCAGTTATATTAAGGTCTAAATGATGTTTAAGTGGAGGAAATAACATCTAAGAGAAACAAAATGTGTGCAAAGATAAAGTATTAAAACAAGACAATTTAATAGCAAGATGACAGCATTAATCAGTAAACTAAAAACTATGATGCACACCTACAACCCCTAAGCAATGTCTCTTCCAACCAGTGTTCGCTCTCGTCAAAAATGAATGCGAGACAGACTGTCTCCCTTCACTTGAAAAGGCGAGACAACTGTGAAAAAATGTGAGACATGTTTTACTTCAAGAGATTTTGAAATATTTAGTTCCAATTTGGGACTGTATTAAATCTTCTTTATTTAAATAATAAGAAATGGATGACTAAAAGTTCAAATAAATAAACTATTTAATGCTATTTTTATTTGTCTTTTTTTTTTTTTTTAATTTCACTTCTAAACCACATCTTATAATGGCTTATTGGCTGGGTGCTACTGGTGTTTTTTATTATTATTATTATTATTTTATTATTATTTTACTGTTATCTGGATTTATCAAATAAATAAAAAAAATTGCATTTTTTCTCTTTTCTTTGAAGAAATACATATTTTGTCCCTTCCAATAATAGACAAATTTCTTTGGTCAGCAGTTGTTTCGACTGTTTCGCCTGTGACACAATATGCAGAAGACGAGTTAAAAAAATAGACATAAAGCACGGAAATCTCGTGAGAATACCTGAATTCTCGCATGATTTACTGTTAGCTGGATGTATCAAATAAAATGAACTCACTTTCATGTCTTTCTCACCTATTTCTAGGAGAAAATATGTACGTCGTCGCTTCCGATAATAGACGAATTTCTTTGGTCAGTAGTTGTTTCGACTGTTTCGCCTGTGACACAAAAAGCAGAAGACGAGTTAAAAAATCGACAATAAAGCACGGAAATCTCACGAGAATACACGAAATCTCACGTGAATTACTGTTAGCTGGATATATAAAATAAAATAAACTGCTTTTCTAACCCGTTTCTATGAGGAAATATGTACGTCGCCGCTTCCGATAATAGACGAATTTCTTCAGTCCGTTTTGAGTGTTTCGCCTGGTAGCAAACAGCACAGACGCGTTGGTGAGTTCGTTTTGCGACAACTCGCCCCAGAGTGTTTACAAACTCGTGAAATCGCGCTCGAGAGCGAACACTGTCCAACTATCAACTTCCTACACTTTACAGTTTCAAAGATATAGCCCTGACAAGATTTTATAGGTCAAGGTCACTACGGCAAGCTCAAAGGTCAAATCAAGGTCATACCATGATGTTGGACACCTACAACCCCTAATCAATGTCCCTACCAAGTATCAACTTCCTACACCTTACAGTTTCTGAGATATCGCCCAGACAAGATTTTATAGGTCAAGGTCACTACGGCAAGGTCAAGGGTGAAATCAAGGTCACACCATGATGTTGGACACCTACACCCCCTAACCAATGTCCCTACCAAGTATCAACTTCCTACACCTTACAGTTTCTGAGATATAGCCCGAACAAGATTTTATAGGTCAAGGTCATTACAGCAAGGTCAAATCAAGGTCACATCATGACAATGCACACCTACAACCCCCAACCAATGTCCCTACCAAATATCAACTTCCTACACCTTACGCTTTCAGAGATATAGCCCGGACAAGATTTTATAGGTCAAGGTCACTACGGAAAGGTCAAAGGTCAAATCAAGGTCACACCATGATGTTGCACACCTACAACCCCTAGCCAATGTCCCTACCAAGTATCAACTTCTTACACCTTACGGCTTCCGAGATATAGCCCAGACAAGATTTTATAGGTCAAGGACACTATGGCAAGGTCAAAGGTCAAATCAAGTTCACTGTATTGTTATATTCTGGAAGAAATTGATTATCAATTAATATGTTATGATTAGTATTTACCTTGCTGAGTCTTTTCCCATTTAAAAATGTTCCATTTTGACTTCCGCAGTCCTGAATAATGTAGCTTCTCTCAACTTCATAGTACACTATATTGCAGTGTGTCTACAGAGAATAATTACAAAATGCATCATTTCAAGTTATCATCCTGCAAGAAAAGGAATGTACAAATATATCCAACATTGAAAAATATAAAGAAAATATACCAATAAGAGGACAAATTTAAAGTTTTATTGTCTATTTATAATTAAATTAAAGCTGGAAAAAATAGTCACTATTATGAGGTTTACCTGGTGGATAGCATCCTAGCTACACAAAAACAGTGAAACAGATGCCAAACAAAAGTGGAAAATGGTCAGCTAAAGCAATCAAAAATAACCATCTCAGATACAGCATCTGAACTCAAACTTATGTATCTACCAGACTAACTAGGCCATAAGGGGGTGAGGGTAATAAAATCTCTATAATTACCAGGTTCAAACCTTACATTTGATTTCCACTTGATATTACAAAATTTGAGTTTATATTTATGCACGACTAAGCATCAGTTTGACATTGTGATTCTGAGATTTTTTATGAAACAAGAAGCCAGAACTTCTGGGGATGTCCCTTTAGTTCAACCTTTTAAATGTCTGAGTTGACATGAGAAGGTCTCCTTTTACCTCCCACTAGTGCCTGGACATAAACACAAACATTCAGTTTTCAATACACATTCACACCTCACCCGACTGACTCCAGTGTCCTGTATGACCACACCATGGTTTTCCTTGGTATCGCTGCCTATGGTTACTCCAGTACATGTGATGATGTGCAGATCCCCCACACGCAACTTGTCAGAATCTGTTACCATGGCTCGGATACAAGGAGGGAAGTGAGTGGTACCCACTACAAGTAACAGACACAACAATGTATTCTGCATCAAACAGAATAACATGGGAAGAATTATGATAAATCAAATCTACTTTTATCTGATACTTTCCATATCAAACAGATCAAAGTTACACAAGCATACTTCCATCAAGTTAATTAAACTTTCAACTGGAAATAACTCTTAAGCAATCAGAAAGTCAAAGTCCAACTGATATTTTGAGCCATAAGAAGAAGTTTTCATAAAAATCTTGAAATGGTGATTAAATAATATTCTTGTCCAGACTCCAGTCTAAGGCAGTGACTTTGTTGGAAAAACGACACCGGGTATTCGCCTCGAAAGAATCGATCCGAATTCAGGTAGCCACAATTTAGCTGTCACCCAGTAGAAGTGGCAGAGAAGCAAACATGGCGGATGATGTAAACAAAACGTTATGAAAAATAATGTTAAATATCTATATAAATAAGGAAAATTATGTGAAAAACTAATATCGGTTAAAGAAATCTGACAGAATACTAAGGTTTGTCCAAGTATTTCATACACTATATTTAATATATTTTCGGTTACCCGCTTCACAAGTTTGTAGTCGGTTTCTTAAGGAATTTGGGCCGTTTTCGGGTAACCGGGTAACCTATCACAACCTTACTCCAGTCCCTGACCTCAGTGACCTGAATGCTTGGTACATCAAGGGTAGCCAGAGAATACTCAGTCTGACATATTCAAGAAAATTCTATGTGAAATTAAGTGACCATATCTATGTATTGCCAATCCTAAATTGAAATCAATATGGCTTGTAACATGAAAAGTAATAAGTTGGATCTCTGATAATCAATTGCTAACATATTACCCTATTTGTAATCTGTGCAATTAAAAAAAATTTACTCATTATAATTTATAAAGTAGTTTATATATATTAACACTCGAATCTATCACTAAAATTTTATATTTCACATTTATTTATGGACAAATAACTAATGGTAATGTTGCAACTGAGAAACGTAAGGCAACTACCTTTATGCGATCATATTATAACCCAGACTCCACAAATGTTTTATCACAGTTATGAATCCTTAAAAATCTAAACAAAATTAAAAAGATGCAATAGACACCTTCACAACTCTCCTCAGTCTGCATGCTGTCAGCATATGGCTCTTCTTTCTGGTCTATTGTATCTTCTCGAATATTGTCATCCAGTTGGTCTTCATCCACCTCACAAATCTCTCCATCCTCTAAACCCACAGAATCTTCACTATCTTCATCACTATCCATTGACAGCAAATCATCCAAGTCTTCTATACCCATGTGTCTATTTAGTACATTACCAGAAGTAACATCAACACCATCCTCTGCCATTTTCACAACAGACACACTGTCTTTATTCACATCAGTTTTTATACAAATTGTACTTATAGCAGATGCCGTACTTTTACTACTGCCACCATCACAAATGACATTTCTGTCCACAATCCCACTGAATTCTTCACCAGGGGTTTCTGAACGCAGTGTTTTAGGTGAAGTACTAACTATGGTGACAGAACTTGTTAAATCTGTTTGCTTACTAACTTTTACATTTTGTACACTACTACTATCCTCTGGGTTCAAAAAAGTGTCTCCACTGTCTTTTGCTAAATCTGTCACATGACCCTCTTCACTGTAACTACATTTCTCCATGATTTTATTTGAGCCTGCATCTACAGTTTTTACCTTTACACCATGTTCAGCTGTGTCTTCAGATTTTATGTCTCCCACAAACGTTTCATGTATCAGCTCATCCAATTCATTCAGCCAATCCTCTCCCTCCATAAGAACTGAACTTTGGTCTGAATCAATTATTATTCTTTCAGTCTGCTCTTTAGTCTCCTTCTTAACCTCACATATCTCCATTTGTTCTTCAGCAGTCTCTTCAACACAACTGCCTTGTCCCTTTAAGTTTTCTAATGGATTTTCAGCTATGTTTCTGCCTTCTAAACATTGGTCTGATTCCACTGATTTACTGACAATAATCCTATCAGTAGTTTCAGTTATTTTGAGCTCAACTGAACTTTTGGACTGTTCACTTTCATCACAACTTAAATTTTGAGAACCCTCCATTTTCAATTTACTTTTTTGTGCAAACTGCATAAACAATTCTAAACTTGGTCCAATCACTGGTTTTCCTATTTGGTCTGGGTTATCACTCAGTGTTCTTGCATTGTTTACAGTATCACAGACTTCCACATCTGCCACCTCATCAACACCTCCAGAACTTGCTTCACCCCTACCTTTTATTACTTTTGTTTCACTCATTGCACTATGTACACATGCCGGTGACAATGACTTACAGTCACAGAGATCATCATTCTTAGAATCTAAAACAGCAGCATCAGTCTTACTGTCCAAAACTCCATCCTTCCTTTCTTCTTCTGGCTTAGAAAAAGTAACCCTTCTAGAACTTAGGTCAAACTTGGCTTTTTTAGCTGCTGTGGCTACATATATAGTTGGCTTGGAGCTTATGGTGCTGCTTTTATCAGCAGGGTTTTCTTCATTAATTTCATCATTTTTGTCTCCTGGTTTTGCTTCAATTTCTGTCTTTTCCCCAGTTTTCCCATCTGGTGTTTCATCTGCTTGCTCTTCATTTTTCCCATCTTCTTTCTTCTCTGGTTTCTTCTTTCTTTCTTTCGGTTTGCGTTTCCGTTTTCTTCGACGTCCACTGTCTATTGCAACTGGAGGTAGCTCGTTCTGAGGAGGGAAAGGCCCATCAGTGAGATCAATAACACACCGAGTTGCAACTTTCAGTCGGGGACAATATTCATTGGAACTTTGAACCTTTTTGTATGAATCACAATAAGAAACTGTCTTTAATGGCTAGACAAAAGTATCCAAGTAACCTTATTTTTTCAAGAAATATCACCTGGACTGAGATAAATGCCTGGTTCAAAAGAATGTTCAACAAAAACATAAAATTTGATGTAATCAATGACGCTGTATTTTTATTTGTAATTGAATATTCTAATGTGAAATCATTTGTTCCCAGGTAATATTTAAAAACAGTATTTAATTCATTTCATACTTGCATGATTTCTGTCATAATGAAATTTCAAATAAAGCAAAAACAATCACATTTATGAGGCACACTCCACTGAGGACTAATGAGACCCAGTGTACTTCACATATCAGAAGTACAAACAGTAGATGTACACTAAAACAGTTCCACACAAAGTTGCACTGTTGAGACATGTCTTTAATTGTAAACCTTTCAAAAATTTACCAAAAAAAAAAAAAAAAAACATGAATGTTTCCATTTATTTTTAAAACCTTAGATTTGTAATTTCAACTGTATATTTACAGCTGAAATTACAAATCTATTTATTTGCGTACCTCACCATATGATTTGCTTTTGCTTGATGTACCAGTACACAACACAAATACTCTTGCTGAAAGCCAACCAAAAAATTTTGAAATTTACCACTGGATCAACCCTTAAAATTCAGCATGAAGAACCAAAACTAACTGAAATGACTGGAACATATCAGATGAGAGCTGGCGTTGGAAGGTGGGAACACCAGCATACAGGTAAAATCTGTGCATGGGTTTGGACTGTGGAACATTCACAAACTCCAGACAGTGTGGGGGTCCTACGGGACAATTATAACCCAAGTCTTTGCGGGACAGTATCAAGAAATGACCTGTGTTGTCTTAAAAAATGACACATTTTACAAGAAAGTGTCATCACTGAACAAAATCAACAAATCTTTTCAAGGATGAATTTAAAGAACTTTAGCTGAGTTCAAATTTCTTAATCTTCATGTTGCGAGAAAGTAAATGAGATTGCAAAGGTTGATAAATTTGATTACCCTATGAAAACAAATGTTTGGCATGCTTAAACAAGAGTGTTTGTGAAGCCTAGATTATTTCTAGAGAATTACCCAGTGCATTCTTGGTTTTCTCAATTCTTAGACCTGACAGAGCTGTGATAATATCTCCCATCTACAAACACACACATTATGACACATTGTAAAATTTCACAAATTGTCAAAAGTACTTAATTGTCCAAAAGCAAGCCTGGCAACAATTCTACCAATTTTCAGAAAAAAAAGGATTCACTGCAACCTATCATTGATATCTTTATTGACTTAAAAACGGTAGTCAAGTTTTAAGTACAACAATCATGATCTTAGTAAATTAATGACACAGAGAAAAAGTTAAAGAATTCGAAGTGGTCACAAACCATGGATGGCTCGGTAGCAACAGTACAAGGACCATTTTACTAAAATAAAGCCATAAAATGTCATTTTGATTGTCAGCACACAATAATGGTCGGATAAGTTGAAATGTTGTAAAATTACAAGCTGTTATTCTGGATTTGTCTTTTTTGGGACTTCTGTGGAGATTTTTTCACACAGAACTTGCAAGTTATATTTTTATAAGCTTCACTTCCTCTTTCCAGGCTTACTCGATTAGGGCAATGATGGTTTTTAAAATGATGTTGCAAAAGCAGGTGTGACCCACTGCTGGCTGGTGTCAAGAGATATCTAGATTTCCTTGAAACAAGTTAAGATTTTCAAAGAAAGAACAGTGGCATGTATCCTGAGATAGGGGATGGGTCAGTATGAAAATTGCGTAGATCCGGAGGTCACAAATGCAAAACCATTCCAGAATTCAACATTTTAGCACACCTCCAATGTAACAGGCAAGTGACAGGAAGTGAAACTCAAGAATAGAATAGAATAGAATAGAAACATTTATATAGCGCAAAATTGATGCAACATCCTCTAATGCGCTTGAAATCAAAAAGGGAAAGTCGAGGGACGTTCGAGGTCATGATCCAAGGTTAGCGCCCGCCAGGTAGATGTACTATGGTGGAGGATATGCTAATCTAAACAAGTAGGTCTTTAGCTGGCTACGGAAACCTGTTATTGTTTGTTGTGATCGTACTGATTGTGGGAGTCTGTTCCATTCTATGGGGGAAGCCACTGCAAAACCTCTCCTACCGATGGCCTTTTTGTGAGAGGCTGAGGAAAGAGAAAGACGATTTCCACGTGTTAGACAACTGGTTTTGATCAAGGATGATAGGTATGTGGGTTGAGAGAAATTTATAGCCTTGAAAGTAATTAGATTGTACTTAAACAATATACGGTAAGTGATAGGAAGCCAGTGTAGTTTTTGAAGAAAAGGAGTGACATGGCTAGTTCTATCAAGTCTAAAAACAATTCTACAAAGGGCATTTTGTATCTTTTGGAGTTTAGCAACATTGTACTTACTGATGCCATAAAGTAGGGAATTGCAGTAGTCAAGTCGACTACTGATCATTGAGAAACAAAACAAAAACATAGACATTTCCTCGCAACGAAATAGCAATAAAAATCCCCAAATACACAAAAATGTGTGATAAAAGTGTGCAATTTCTTCAGATTTTGTTTTCTCCCCCAATCCCCCAATATTTTAAGTTTTCCTTCAGTTACATATGTTGACAAGCGAGAAGGAGGCTATAAAGTAGCATAACTTATTTACCAAAAAAGTACATGGCAGTTCTGCTGAACGAAATCACTATAAAAGTCTGCAAATGTACAAAAATATGGGACAAAAGCATCTAATTTCTTCAGACTATTACTTTCTATTACATTTCTGTCAATTATCTAGAGATAGACACAAAATATACCGAACTACACTGAAACCAATGGCACGAGTACTTGAACAGCACAGCTCTGTCAGATCTGTTTTTGTTAAACACATTTTAAATACATGTATGTATAAGATCTTGCTGGACTCAAATTCTCAGTATCCACAAACCCGAACAATGTTGGAAATTATAAAAGGGAGATATCTAGGAAAGGGTAATAGTGTATGAATTTCTATATCTGGTTAAATGCACTGTCTTGTGGTAACTCTGGTGATTCTGGTTTTTTAGTAACAGAATATGCAAATGATTACCTACAACTATATGGATGAATAGTCCAAAATTATACATAACAGATTCACATATATTGTTTCATGTAAATTCAATTAGGCAAGATCCACAAACCAAATCATCATTGTAAAAGTTATATTTATGCTTCTTTAACACCTGATCATACCATGATCTCAAAAAGTATTTTAACACCTTTGTATTAAAATCAAACAGCATGGTTGTATATGTGGAAACCAGGCAATTTATATCTCAAGTTGTCATTAGCTAAAATGAGTGAAAATCAGGGATTTAGGTCCTTTTACATTTTATCATGTTACTGTAATATTTGTACAAAAGACTTCCTTACCTGTTGGTCTATTTTGACAATTTTTAAACATCTGTGATCAGTTAAATGGAATATATCCATTTAAACATAAAATATTAATATTTTTGTGGGGTTCATTTGTGCAACTACAGGAAAAATGTTTTTAAGTAAAACTATTCATATCACTCTTTAATGAGCAGACAATTTAAAATTTAGTTACCTGAAAAAAATCTAATGATACTTTTTTCACCAAATTACACTAAATTTACTCATTTTTGGCAGTCAACACAAAATATGATACATTGAGTACTACAGAGGTTTATTTAAATAGATGGGTCTCTTTAACGCTATTGATTTCACAGGAAATTACCATCAAATATTGCCACTGGTAACTAACAGATTTTATTGTACAACCAGCCAAGCCATTTGAAAAATTAATATCTCTATTTTGAAAGTCATCCTCAAAATAATTTAAATTTAAGCCAGACATAAAACAGAATAAATACTGAATTCAAAGTGTCCTTTGCATTGAAATTGTGTCCCTATTACAAAGCAATTTGTCTTGCTTTAAATAGATACTTTGTTATAACTTATAACTTCTGCAGGGTACAAAAACAAGATGCATAAAATTTGTTGTACCTTGTTACAATCTAAATGTCAAGATAAATTGTAACAAATTTTATTGTAATTTAACTTTTTACAAGTTAAATACTTACCTTATCCTCACAAGTGCTTGTTTGGTTTTGTGGAGCAAAACGTATCGACCGACAAGAATTTTTTTAAGGAATATTCTTGTCACAAGAGGTGACCCCTTTGTCTACGCATGTCCGCGCTTGCGCAGTAGTCGTTGTCGACAGACGATTGCCGAGAGATCTTCATTGTATTTTTGGTCCCCAGCAAAACAAATTATGCGGGGAGGTAGGGTGGGTTTATCCTTGTGAGGATAAGGTAAGTATTTAACTTGTAAAAAGTTAAATTACAATAAAATTTGTTACATTTTATTACGTAAAATAGCCTTACCTTATCCTCACAAGTGCTTGAATACAACCATAACAGGTGGAGGGTATTTGTTTTGGCCACACTGTTAGATGATTGTCAGACAAGGGGTCACCAAATAAAGCACTGATATGAGGATAAGATAAGCTTCCATACACCACATCTTAAGTTATATATTACTTCTGCAAGACAGATAAGTAATTTGCTACCCTCAACAAGAGATCCATGATGTGGTCGTCATTGTTGCTGCTGTTGCTGTTGTAGGCAATTTTACAACAAATCATATACCAGTATTAACCATCACCCGGTATTGGCCGGAGATGTCTGCATGACTCCCGAAACAAGATGTCATCATCTGACAATGAGAATATCTCCAAGCAGGCAAACTGAACTGCATAAACTGCAGATATGGGGACATATGTAAGCCAAGAAAGACATATGTCAGTGACACAAGACTTGTATAACTGGAGAGAACATAAATATGTGAGTCATATCAATAACATGTATAAATACACAAAAATTGACTCCATGCTGAGGTGAATCCACAAGGCCCAATTTGTTCATGGACTGGTCATGGGATTGCCAAGCTACATCTTCGAGTAGAATGTAGTAAAGAATTGTGGGTCTTCCAATAACAAGAGTTTGATCTCTGCTCAGGTAAGACCCCACTCTTGGAAAGTAAAAAGGGCAGCCATGGATCTAATATGTGTCTCAAAGTATAGATTCTGAGAATCAAAGTTAAAGGACTGGCAATCTAATCATGCAGCCAGATTGATCCAGGAAGAGATAGCAGAACTCAAGATATCTCCATCAAGCCTTCCTTAAAAGATATGAGCAAGATTCTTCCCCTCCTTGAAGTACTTGTACTGTCCTGATAGTAACTAAGTACTGTAAGAGAGCAGAGTGTCACAACATCAGTCCAACATCAGCTCAAGAAAGGTTTGTGAGCTGGAATGACCACTGGTTTGAGCCATCTGGGCCATCAGAAGCCAACTGATTCTTGCTAAAAGGCAGGAGAAGGAGACTTTCCCTTTTCTCCAAGCAGTAGTCCTGTCCAAGAAGGATCTAAGTGCTGTAAGAGGACAACGAATCATGTGTCCAGGCAATTTGAGTTCAGGAATGATCTAGAGCTGAAGTGACCACTGGAGGCAATCTAGACCAACTGAAGCTAATTGGTCCTTGCTGAAAAGGTAGGTAGGAGGGAGAACTGTAAACTCCTTCCTATGAGGCTTGTGTCTGAAGGAGCCAAAGTCCCAGAATACACTTCCAATGGCATTGCAACAGTCTTGCAAGTCAAACTTTTTTAGACTGACCTCCTTTTAAAGGTTAATAAGGAGCCTTTTGTGAAAACCAACAGAAGCAAAGGCAAATCCCTTGAAGCTGCACCTCTGTTAGCAGTGGGCTTCTCTCTATAACACTTGCAATAGGCCTATAAAGATGCAGGTTTTGGCTCAACTCCTGCACAAAAAATGTAAATGATCAGCTATGGCTGCTGCAAAGCCAATAATAGTGACAGGTTTCAGATTTTTGCAAGTAAATGGATCAAAAAAATCTGGTATATTTGAGACCGTAGGCTCTGAGATGGCCACCTTATTCTGTGGGTACCAGAGCTCAAAATGGCCCATCATGACTCATACATTCCAAGATGAGGGTCCTTGAGATGCCCTAAATCTCTCTATCCCTTGCCCAGAGAATGATATAAGAGATTCTGAGTGGTGTTAAGGTGCCAAGCATGAAGGTGCCAATGCAACAGATTTAGATGGTATTTCTGACTGAATGGCTGTTTTTGAGACCAGTGAAGTAGCTGTAATGGAGGTTTGGTTGAATGACTCACCAGACCCCAAAGCCAATGCATCATGGGCCACCAAGGGGCCACTACAATCATTTTGCACCTGGTGTTCACTTGTTCAATGACTTTTTGGAATAAGTGTTATAGGACAAAAGGCCTAGCAGTCCAGAACCTCCAACAAGATGTTTAATTCATCTATGTTCAGAGCATTTGCATCCGGGACTGGCAACATAGAATGGAAGTTTGTGACTCATATTGGTGGCAAACATCTCTACCATTGGTATTTGACAAACTATGTAAATCATATAGAATATTAAAGATGAAGACTCTCCTGTCTGTATTATTTCGTTCTTTGAGGAGAGGCTGTCATGACATCTAGGCAACCCTGAATATATCTGGCTCATATGAGAATATTTCAAGGATTGCAGTAGGCCAAGATGCAGCATACCTGCATAAAACACCTATTGTTGATTTGTGCCAAACTTGCCCGTTGTCTAGAACCATAAAGGGAGTAAGAACCATTCTGTACATATTACTTTTGTCCCTTCTGTAGGGATCATTGAGTATGACATTTAAGTAACCCCAGAATATTTCTGTCTCTTATGAGTATATTTCAAGGATTGTAGTAGGCCAGGATGCGCCAAACCTTTATCCCTTCTGGAGATATGTTGAGTATGACCTTTAAGCAACCAAGAATATGTCTGTTATGAGTATATTTCAAGGATTGCAGTAGGCCAAGCTGCGCCAAACTAGGAGGTATACGCTCCCCCCCCCCCCCCCTGTTTGTTCAGATAACCGAACACAGTGGTGTTGTCTGATGCTATCAGAATTCTTTTGTGTGGAATTTGTCTTGAAGGCTTTTAAGGGCTGAACACACTGCCTTCAGCTGTATGACCTTGAAATGTAATATATACATTTTAACTGTCCAAAAGCCACTGACTGTTCTGCATTTAGATGGGATCATCAACCCTGGTTTAATGCATCTACGAAAATAAGGGAATTGTGTACCTGTGTATAGAAAAGGCATCCTATTTCCCATTTTTTGGCATTTTCCACCACTGAATATACCTTTTCAGAAGGATTTGAAACAGGAATTCTCACAACTAGTGACTGGAGATATTGCCAGTTTGTTGTAGATATGGCTGAAAGGCACACATACTTAAGTAACCCATTGGTATAGTCTTTTCCAAAGATGCTCGTACCCCTACCTGGGATATAAGCAACCTTGGGGTCATTTGTGATGAGATCTCCATTTCCTGAAAAGATTTCTCAAGTTTTTAAAATTTATTTGTGTTAGAAAGACATTTCCTTGTACCAATATGCAGTGGTAACCTAGGAAATCGATCCTTGTGTGGACTCGAGCTTGGATTTTTATCAGAAACTAATCACAAAGCTGAGATGTTGAAGAATTTAGATGAATTCTTGGTTTGAAGCAAAACTGGTGTCTTTTATGTACTCTTAACAACAGTGGTCCAGGCATTGGTGACCTCATATTCTGCGAGACTGAAGAATGAGTTTTGCCTCTTTTACTACTGGTGTGAATACAAGAGGGGTGGTCGCTAATCTGAAGTTCAGTGCTTTGAACTGATAGGTTTGACCGTGTACATTAAACTGAAGTAGATGTTGAAAATCTTGGTGAGTCGGTACATAGAAGAACGCATCTTTTGTAACCGAATTTCTAATAATTTCTGCTGTCTCCAGTTTAAATGAAGGGACAAGCAGGTATTTATTGACATAGTAAACGAACTTCACTCGTGGGCAATGACCGTTGAAGTCGTAGTTAGAAATCAATTCAGGACACTGAGATCTATCACAGGTCGTCATTAGCCGAGTTTCTATACAAGAAATAAACTGCCATAGAAACCTGAAGTTCTGCAATTGTTGAGTGGATAAATCGCTTTCTTTTGAAGCATTTAAGCGGTATATTTATATTTAGTCCTGTAGCCATGTTTTCCTGTCTGACGTCATCGCTTTGCATTGTGGGTAGTACAGGCATTGGTGAATTCGATTGGGGAGTAATTCGACAACTCCAACTCAAGATTCGCACAACTCTGGGATGGCAATGAAAATCTCCCATCACTGCCAGTAACACTGCAAGAAGAGCCTCCATGGTGACTTGCATTAATGTAGCCACGTTCTTCTGTATCCCTCTGACCTGGTAAACTAGGCAGAGTGGTACGACGATCTTTTGTGGTTAGTAGGGGGAAATTACTGGACATAGCTCCTGTCCTAAAATAATATAACATAAAATCTCATCTAGCCAGTTTGATCTTCGTTGAGTTTGCAGAAGAATTAACTCAAAAGTCACAGTATTCTTTCCAATGGAGACATGGCCATAGGAAGGTTTTATTATCTAGTAAATAGTTATTGCAATTCTTCAACAGGGCTGAACAGACAAGCAGTGCACATACTGCCCCAAAGATGTCTGTTGGATCTTCATCCAAATTTACAGCAAAGGAAGGTAATCTGTCCATATTTTCATGTCTTGATAAGCAGGAAGTCCACTGTACCTGCTGGGAAGCAAAATAATAACTGCAAGGATCAGTGGATATGCTTCTGTAGTCGTTCTTTTGGAGGGAGACCTGTTACTGTACCAGAGTGGCGCTCCACCCACAGTAAAGAATCTACGACCTCCGCTGCCAAGACAACTGCATTCTTTCTTCTTTGTTTTCGAGCATACGCTAATACTCATGTTCTGCCATCAATTAAGGGACAATAAAGCAGTTTTCCACTGAAAACTACGGGAGCTCTTCTCTGCATACCTTTCATCGACACGGAGGTAGTTCCAGTCGAATAATGGGCGAGTACAGCCGAAGATATACACGTCTTCCACTGAAGACTTTACAGCAACATCTTCTTGCACATCTTATTCTGACCCTTTTCAGGACAAGGGAGGCAGAATAGTGGTAGTACCAGTCGAATAATGGACAACTACAGGTAGGTGCACGCTTGCACGCTTCAAAACTTCATAGATTTTCATCCGTGAATGGACGATAATAAGGAAAAGTACGTGTTGCTCCCATATCGACCAAAAATATAATGAAGATCTCTCGGCAATCGTCTGTCGACAACGACTACTGCGCAAGCGCGGACATGCGCAGACAAAGGGGTCACCTCTTGTGACAAGAATATTCCTTAAAAAAATTCTTGTCGGTCGATACGTTTTGCTCCACAAAACCAAACAAGCACTTGTGAGGATAAGGTAAGGCTATTTTACGCAATAAAAATATTATTTTAGTTACTGTCCTGTCTATACTTCTGAAAAATAAAGTACATTTCTGCCAAATCTATCATAACACATTTGGACGCCAAAATCAACAAAATAATGTCTACATACGGTTTCAATGTTCCTGGTTTGTATGTCACCTCTGTAGTTCTGAGGAGGGAGAGATTGTTCTGGATAACTGATATTATCTGGAGGGGGGTATCTGTTTGGATAATTGCAACTGTTTGGGGATGGACACCGGTTTGGATAATTGGGATTATGGGCAGAGGGAGTACTGTTAAGACTATTGAAGTTCATTCTTTCCTGTGAGTCACAAGCTTGCTGGAACTAAAAATACAAGTTATTTTTTTCTTACTTTAAAACATAAGTCCAGTCTAAACTGTTACATAGTGTTGCAAGAGTTTGCCAATGGAAGTGCTTTATAAATAAGAAATATTACTGGAATGTCAACCACTATTAAGACAGAAATAAATCAGTAAAATGTCTGAAATAGGTATTGGTAACATCGTCTTGAATATATATGACAACTGCCACTATACAATGATAAATTTTGATGATGAAAAAAAAAAGTCAATCATAACATTAAGGTTGGGCCATATAAATTGAAGGGTAGTGTTATTCTAAATTAGATTTTGAGCAGATATAGCAAAATAAAAGATATACCACAATCTAGTTCAACTTTGCTCAGTACAATATTACAAGAACTTATTGATTCAACTGAAATGTGAAAATTACAGCTTCCTAACATTTCACACTAACCACAAAACATTGACAAAATTGTCCAATATTTTTGTAACATCCCAGTCAAGGCCTTCACTTAGATACTTTAACTGGTGTCAAATTTGTTCATTTTAAGAATTTTGTGAACACTTAATTTCATATTTTACTCTCAATAAGAGTAGAAAATATATTAAAGTTGATATAATATTAGTTCATACTCAATTATAAACACTTTTTAAACAGAATACTGTGTTGAGATTTGCACAAAACAGTTCCAACACAACCTCAGTGCAGTAGCTTCAAATGAGACTTTTGGCAACACTTGTGGAATGGCTTTTCAAAAACTATCCCAATACCTCCACAAATGTTACATTTTCATTCATTTTCTTTATCATTCCTTTCCATTTTCATGTATTATTTTAGATATATGAAGAAGATAACAGGCCATTAATAGGCCATTAAACAGTAGACCTCAATTAATTCTGACACTTGACTGTTGAAAGGCCAGCCATACTTGGCTTTAAAATACATACAAACATACTTGTGACACGTCCCTGCAGTTCTGTGGGCATGGTTGTCTGTCAGAATAACTTGTGCCAGACTGTGGCTTGTCAGTAGACCTGTACTGAGAATTACTGGGCAGATCAACCTGAGAGTGAAAGGTATACGAGCAAGTATCCGGGTTGTAGTAGTAGTAAGTACCACTGAGAGGCTCATAGTAAAGCTGATTGGTCTGTCAAATATAGCAAGTAAAATAAATAATATTAAATTTAATGTGATGAGTATACTAGTAGTGCATAATCCCTATCATATGACAGGCTCTAAAGGCTGTAACAATGCACTTGACTAATTTACAAGCTCAATGAAGTAAGCATTCTCACACAAGTAACCTCTATATAATCTTTAGCATTCAAGTTCAGATTGAGTCTCCTAGCAACAAATTTTCTCCAAAAAATATCTACCACAAAGAACAAGACATTGCATGAAAATAATGGAAGGGAACCTTAAAGCAAGTAAAATAAAATGGCTAAATTTTTTGAAAATGTTCTTGTTAATTGCAAAATGTTGATCAGAAATATTTATTACTTCCAAGAAAAAGCCATTTGTTCGAGTCACCCAACCCAATACCCAGTTCAGGCATGGTAACATAAGATTTTATAACAACCTTACCTAGACCCAATGAGTATCAATAGTAGGGCTGGGACGGGTGCTGAAAAACGGCATCGAGTACTTGTCCTCTCACAACCGGCCCGAATTCGAGTAACCGCAAGATTTAGTATCTACCATTAGAAGTCTTCTGTAAACAGATAATCGGTTCCGGAAACGAAACCTTTGAAGAAAAATGTCTTCTATTTGACCAGATATTATAGAATATGGAGTAAACTATATGTTTTCAAGCGAAAATAAAACTTTAATTGATATTATGTGACCGAAATGCTGAAATGTGGCATATTTTACACAAGCGTTTCATTACGTGGGTGATAATACAATACCTTGCGAGTAACCGAGGATTTAAAATGGACTCGAGTACTAGCAAAGATCGACTTGTCTATCGAGACTCGAGTACTCGTTCACAGCCCTAATCAATAGTCCATTATCCCTCTTTGGATCACATGACTTAGCCTAATCACTAGATTAATGTGGCTGGCTCTAAGACATAGCTATTGCAAAACAGGAAGGGTATTTTACTGTAAAATAATACTTTACAGTTCCTGCAGCGTTGTTATTTTAACTACAGTTACAGACTTTAAGTCTCAAACTATATGTATATGTGTATCTCTATCTAGTTGTTTTAAGTTAATATTTCTACAGTTTTAACCAAATATTTGCCATGGTTAATATTCTCAACTTTTTTAAAGTTTGGTATTCAATGTCAATTTCAACATGAGTTATAGAACAGTGTAAATCTTTGGGGTGAAAAAAGCCAAGTATACTGGTTTGTAATACTTTTTTGTGATGTAAACCACCCGATGTCAGAATGTAGAACACCAATTTTTCCAACTAAAGATTGGGTACAAGGTTGAATCTACAAAACGCCACCCCACTCCTGACAGTATCCCTGGCATTTGCCAATTCTTATAGTATGTTCTATTAACTAACTAAAACCAATAAAATGCAGTTTCAGTAATAACTCCATTTATACCTACAAAACTAGCAATAACTTAATTTATAAGTCCAAAAATGCAGTATTTTTTTCTGATGTTAAGGAACTCAAAACTAATTATATTAAGACTTGAATTCAATGTACATAAATTCTACCCATACAGAGTCTATGTTATGACTAAGATAATCTTCAACTTACAGGATCATAGTAATAGCCAGAGTTATGGTCGTAGTAAAGACCAGTCTTTTCATCATACACATATCCACACTGCTCTATGGCAGACTCTGCCGCTTCTTTCAGAGAATCTGCTATGCTTACAGGTTCATCCTGAGAACAGGAAAAGAGAAACTACAAATACAGTGATAACCGGAACCAAGGCAAAAGTCAACAAATGACATTACTTTTATTGGATACTGACAAAAACTGAAGATCACTTCAATATTTCTGCTGGATCATACCCAAAACTATATCAAGCATAGACCTCTTAAGGGTATACTTTTTCACCAACTTAGTGAAAATCTGTCAAAGAGTCAGATTGTGACAACGATGTCCAAAAACATAATTAATCAAGCCATAATGGTTGTCATGGCAACAGCCTTTACTGGATCCTGCCCAAATTTAAAGAAGCATAAATCTGTTTAGGGTACAATTTTCACCAAATCTGGTGAAAATCTGGCCATGTATTGAATCTGTAACACAATCCCAAAACTAAAAATTTCAATCAAAAATTGGTTGCCATGGCAAAAGATTTTATTGGAAAATCCCCAAAATATATCAATTATAAAGCTCTTTGGGGTACAGATTTCCAATGAATTTGTGTATAGTCTATGGCATGCGGGCAAAGTCCCAAAACTTCAAGTAAAATTGTTGCTATGTTGGGGACTGTTCCAAAAATGTCAAAACATATCAAATATCCGTCCCAACTTTGCTTGTGTCCCAACCAATACGATCTTGTAAAAACGGTCCCAACTTCAAAATCGCACAAATCATCATCTCTTTCTTAAAGCATATCCACCTTTGGTTTCTTTCTGTGTAAATCAATTTCCCTTGTGGGGCTGACCCCTTTATAATATTTCTTGATTTTTTTATTAAAAATTTTTTCTGCCTGAAATGCCTTAGAATCTGTCTTTTGACAGTAATTAGGCGCTATAAAAGAGTTGTAAAAATACAGAAAGGTAATTTACTTCTAATAGTGATGAAACTATAATTTCAGTGTTTAAAACTAAATATTAATTTAAATAAGTATTTACTTCTTGAAACCTTACAAATTTAATTGTAAACACAGACATGAGATGATATATTAAAAATGTCAACATAACACAATGCCTTCATATTAGCTTCCAGCCAAACCTGACCACGGAGAATACTCCAATCTCAGATATGAGGTTTGCAGTACCTTGACCTCCCCTTCCTCAACATCTTCCTCTTCCTGTTGAGTGTCTGTCTGTGTCCAGGGAGCCACAGAGCTCTCCTCTGTAGTCCCACAACCAGCCAGAGTTTGCTCCACACCTGTCTCACTATGGTGAAGTGCAGTGGCCTGGTTACCATGGGCATAATATGCATCTGCAGAACACACCCATACTATGCATGTCACAGTGAAATTAAACAATCAGGAAACTATGTAGAAACACAAATGTTTCAGTCATTTCACTTAATTTTACCAGTCATTTCAACTTTGACTGAGAAATGAACAATTTATTAGGTTTTAATATGACCCTATGATTAGACAGTTACTGTAGGTAAATGTCAAGGTGTTAGATAATTTTATGTGAAATAAATTTTGTGAACATAACCATTGTTAGTGACAGTGTTTCATTTCACTTCATACACCCCTTTACTGGATGCATAAATCCTAGTTTTGGACGAGTCCCTACAGATTTAACTGTCAAGGTTCAACTCGAAATTTCTACAATACTGAGTGTTTCGAAACAAACTGACACTAGAATAAAACTAAAAATCACTTTCAAAGTATATCAGAGGTTAAATATTATCATCCTTTTTTCATACAGAAGAAATGAGGTCCTTGGTGGTCTCGTGTTATGCAAGTTTGGTATCTAATCACAGGCTGTCACCTCTTTTAGTGTTCGACTCTCTCAAGTGACAAAATACTAAGGGCCTGTCTCAATATGACCCTGACTGCTGAACTAGACATACACCTTAAACTGTGATTTTGACTTTAATATAGTGGAGCTTTCATCCTTTAATCTTATATCAAAGAAATATTAAATTGTATCAATTCATTAGCAATGCTAATTTAGCACGTTCCAATCTTCAGCACATTCTTTTGTATTGTAAACCTTTAAACTATCAAACAAAATTTGCCTTTCCAAATACAGTGGAACCCCTGCAAGTAGGGCTCTGTAATGTAGAATTCTCCAAGTACAAGTCAATTTTAAATTCTCAAAATCTTATCTAATGTGAACTTCTATAGCGCTTAATTGCTTTCAATTGACGGAATCCAAGGCACTCGAAAGGTATTATCTGACAACCACCTTGCCCTACCAATATTGTTGAATGATATGTGATCATCATTGTGATGTTGGTAAAAATATAGGATAAAGTACTAACAGTAACTTTACTAATATTCACATTACTTGCTTTTTACAACTACAATTGCACAAATCTGTGACACACAGCCACATAAATAATTAAAATTTCAAATTAAATATTTAAATTATTGAATTTTAACGAACATAAATATAACCAAAAGTTAAATGTGCAGCACAGCATTACATTGTGTATCAAGCAGGTTTAGGATACAGGTATGAAGTCTTTTGCTACTTTTTGGTAAATTCCTGGAAAACTGACCCACTCTATAAATTAACCCACTTCATGCCCCCGAGTTACTCACAGTCAAGATCTCTGGCAATAGTTTTCTCATCTACTTGAATCTCCACATCTGCAGTGCTGCCATAACTTGTATTTGTGGCTTGGCATAGACGTAAAAGACAATTCAACTTTTCTACTTCCAGTCTCAAGTCTTTGTTGCAGCTTTCCATCTGTAACACAATGTTTTGAGCAGTTCTCACTGATCAATTAGAGGCAACCTCGAAATATTTTTAAGGTTGTAACAAATGTTTAGTTGTGTGATGCTATATCACAATCAGGTTTTCCATATATGAAGTTTGAACTGCAGGTTTTACACTTGTTCCAGTGCAGATCTGTAAAAAATCTAGCACAATATACTCTTAAAGTGATGTCTTAACTTAAACTATGAAAAAATATTGAATTCTCTTTTTATATTTCTCACAAAGATTCCAGCTACTATATTCAACACTGACTTGCCACATTTACGTCTGATCCAATGAAAAAAGGAGGTTGGCCCCTTTAGTAGCCATTTTTGGGGATATGGCAAGTCTGTCCAACTTCACTAAACAAGAGAATCGGCAGGTTCAACAATGTAATGGTTTCATTTAATTATGTTCTTCAATTTAAGTGATGAAATCCAATTTTCAGACAACTCTTTACATCAGGCCCATTACTATCTTTTTACAGCAGACTAAAGTAAAAAACACAAAATTCTACATACCTGTATTTTGATTTTCTCCATATTTCTCAGCTCTTTCTTAACTTGTATCAGTTCAGCTCTGGCTTGGTCTAATTCATTTTGCAATTGCACCAGTGTCTGTTGATGGGAATTCCCTTTATTATCCATGTTAGTGTTTGTCAATGTTTAGTCTTCCAAAAGAATTACATTGATCTCTTTCACTGGTATTTCACCATATTTGCTGTCATGTGCATACCTCATATCACGTTTTTTTAACTTTCAAAAATGAGATGTGCTGCCTTCAGTAGTTCTTTTCAATTTTTTTGCAACATTTTCTATTTTCTATATGTTGATAGCTGCATCAAAACATTAAACACTTTTTATTCATTTTGGATTTGAATATTTTACATATTAACTACACATAAACCACATGGCTGATGAACTGAAATATCTGAGGCAAGAGGATATATAAAAGACAACACATTATCATCAGACATGGCCTAATGGCACTGTGTAATGAGCAAAGCACTGAAGTGCATTAAATTTTACCAAGTAAAGTAATGTGTAATGCAAGGCTTTTAAATTAATGTAATGGGTAATATAATGTATTACATCTGAAAAGTGTTGTATTTTTAATTCCATTTGTATTACTTTGGTATTACATGAAAGAAATTGTATGTACACCTTTAGGGTATAAAAACACTCATAAAATGTTCAGTTATAGTCCATTTGCTTCTGAAATCTAATCAGCTCGAGATTTTGATACTAATGACATATATTCAAAATAACATCCTCCAATGGACAAAAGTTTTGGCCGAGCAGTGATGATGAGTGGGTGTACCCGAAAAAAATTTTTTTTTGATCAAGTGACCTTGTTAAAGGTCAAAGATGAGCATGTGGAAAAATTTTCCCACGTCTAAGGTACATGTACATAACTGCCACAAATGGTAAGAATACACCCACTAATAAGGGAGATACTCAAGAGAGATGATAATGTGGTGGGGGCGGGGAAACTCGACATGAAAACAAATAAGTGGCCCTTTTCAAAGGACGCATTATTTAGTTAATTATAATAATGTAATGCACGGCAAGATATTATTTGCTATAAACGCCCTTTATTATGATACCATAACTGTGTAAGACTGAATGAACAATTTACTAGTTGGTATCTTTACTCCGGTTGACGCAGGGTGACACACTATCTCTCACAGATTTTAATATTTTTAATTTTTTTATAAATGATTTAATTTAGGATATGAAAAATTTAAACCTGGGAATTGCTATTGGTGACAAAAGAATCAGCATATTGCTATATGCTCATGATATTGTAATTCCTGCTGAGAGCTAATATGATCATCAGTCAATGCTTAATTGTTTTCTGACTGATGCCTTAAATCACAACTCTAAAGGGTGATGCAAAAAGTGAAACTGTTCATTTTAGAGGGGTAAAAAAGGCAATTGCACATTCTGAATTCAAAACTGGTAGCAAAAATGATATCTAGATTTAAAACATACAAAAGTGTAACTGTCCATACTTTCACAAAATTATAGAACTCATGTATCTGACCCATATTAGCCAATTGCTCAACTATCTGGAACGGCGGAAATAATAAACACACAGATAAAGTTCAAAACAGGGCCATACGGTAATTTCTTGGTTTACACCTTAATACTCCTACATTAGGACTTCAAGTAGAAATGGGATGGTCGATTCTAAAATATAGGTATTACATCTCTAATCTGTGTTTTCTGGAATAGACTATGCTGCACTTATAACACCCTTACCAGACACATATCTGAATGGAATCTGAAAAATTACTCAAATAACTTGTTCGGAATCTCATGTAAACTAGATTGGGCCAGCTCAGCACCAACATATCCCCAGACAGGTCATCACTGACGCAACATGTTTTGACTGGGTTTTTTTCCATGGGACCTCTTCTTTGCGATAAAGTCTTGAGGGAAAACATAATCAACCACTAATATAAGAACTTGAGTAATTCAATCTACAATATTTTTATTTTGCAAGAAAATGGTATCCCCAGATGACGGATATGAATCCAGGAACTTTGCCCACAAGAACTTTGCCAAATGCAAACTCTATCCACAGACACTTTGCCCACAATAAACTTTGCCCACAACAATCTGATATGGTAGGAATGTTCACCCACAATAGAAACTTTTCTAAGCACATAGCCATTTTCATTTTTTAGCAATCAATCAATCAATACTCCATTTAGATAACTACTCAGGATGTATAGTATTGAAAGAGACAAACATTAACTGAGCTAAAGTTGCACTATATAAGTATGTAAGTTGATTTCATTAGCATTTAATTCACTGTTGATAGATTTACATAGTTCTCCAAAATGAAAACAATAAAAATACCAGAGGCGGCCAAAACCTTTGCAATGAAGAATGCATGTATACAAAAAAAGCTGTCAAAAAAGTCCAACAGTCATTGAGAATACAAAGTTCCTCCCCTGTAAAAATGTGGTGGGCAAAGTCCTTTGTAGGCAAAGGTCCTGTGGGCAAGAGTCTTTGTGGGTAAAGGTCCACACACAAGTTTATCTGTTTCTATGTTTTAATATATTAGTGGATAGATGAAATATTATAAAACAAATGTGCAATTAGATTTTGTCTTTTTTTTTCTTCATAATTTGACATGTATTCTTCCAAGCCTTTTACAAAGTAAATTAAAGCTGGTTTCACAGTTTCATGTATAATGAGAACAGTAAAATCTGATATCACTTCTCAGTTCCTTGCAAACAAAATCAAGTTTTAGTTAACGCTAGACGATAGGAGAGGGTTATTGTGATCAGTTTGTTTCCGTCTGTCTTTCTGTCTGTCTTTGCAACATTTGGCCCTTATAACTCAAAAACTATAGCATCAATCGAGCTCAAATCTGGTGGGCAGATCTTTCATGGGGTACAGACGGATTCTTCCAAATTTGGTGCAATTTGTTTGAAAATTAAAGCCAGCAGAATTTTTCTTATTTTTAATTGGGCATTTACAGTGAAATCTGCTTCTCTTCATCACATACGTAAAAAATCAATGTCATGACAGGCTTTCTTCCTCATGAATTTTTGTTCAATCTGAATTCCTTGTGGCTGTGAGTGTAATGTGCAGAACTTATAATCCTGTGATTGTGGTTCAATACCAATCATGTCTAGAGTTTTTTTTTTTTTTTTTTTTTTAGCAATCTCTTTTCAAGGCTATGCAAAAAAAGAAAAGGGAAAATTAAAACACAGCATTATAAATTTTGCTGTCCAAACAAAAACTGTCCAAGATAAGATGTCCAACTTGACAGATTGATGGCGAGTTTGGATCGCACTCCGATTTTCATCCAAACGCCTAGAACAAGTGCTCCTCGGACCCCCCGACTTCTCCACGCCAAGTAATCCACCCTTCTAGCGGGAGCAGAAAGATATCCAAGATGGCGACATGAAAAAAAGCAATAGAAAATCTTTAAAAGTCTATCAGATATAGAGAATTGTAACTATTTAAAGCATTTAATGTCAAATATCTATTTTTATGTCAGAATCGAAGTATTGCACATATTTAGGTTACTCTTTCAACATTATAGCCGCATATTTTGATATTTTATGACATCACAATGTATGCAAATGAATGTAAACATCTACGAAAGTGCTCCAAGACGTTTTGATTGTGGTTTTACTGCGCATGCGCGAAATATTTGTCCTAGTACACCTTGGAGCTCGATCCAAACTTGCCAAATGATTTTCAATTGGGCATAATACAGAGAAATGTGATTCTCTTCATCCCATACGGAAAAAATCAATATTTTGCTTTCTGATGATGTCATTACTTAATGATGTCACAATGCAATTGTCATTGTGAGGTCACAAACCTAGCTTGTGATACTTGTTGTTGTTAGGTAAAAATATTACCTCTCATTAAATTTATGTCTTAAAATTGACATAAACATAATAAAGAGGGAGGTGGTGTATTCATGATTTTTTTTTCTGTTTTTTCTTTGTTTGTTTGTTTCAATTCCTTGACAGTCCATCACAAAAAATTTACCCAGAGTGATTTTCACCAAGAAGTGACTTTCAACCAATATTTTTACCTCCACCAGCAGTTTATGCTTTTGTGTGCTTGTTTGTCTATTTGTCTGTCTGTCTGTTTTTTTGGTGTTTGGTGAACAGATTTTTATAAAAAGTTTGTGGGTAGGACCTGGCCAAAGGAAGAAATTACTTATTTTGGGGAAAGTTCTGGATCACATTTTGGATAAAAAAGTCATAAATTTTCAGAGTTCCCAATTTCAATGTATTTCAATGACTGGCTTTCGGCTTGATATTTCTTCAAACGTAATGAACAAATTTTGATGTTAATGTTTGATTTTAGGAAAGATCCAGTTGATATTCTGTATACCAATAAACCCCCAAAATTTTTTGGAAATGCCACCATGGTGGACGTGTGTGCTCAGTGGCTTCTGGTTCACTTTATGCCCATTTTATGAATTAACAGTTATAATAATGTCAGCTAGAGAGTGAACCACACTATTGTGAACTCACAGAATACCTACAAAAGAAGATATGGTATAAATCTGAGTGATGTATGATGAACATTTATTTAAACATCTAACACTATTACTGAAGATCTAACACTATTACAGGAAATCTGCAACCCCACTGACCAGCCTGGTTCTTTGTTTCTCATTTGATATCATTTCAATACCTTTGTTTATTTAGTGTCACTCAATAGCTGGAGGTAGCCCAGGAGGGGCCCAAGATCAGATTTGAACACAACAAAAGATTCCCAGCGAATGATTTCCTATGAGATGGTTTCACATTACAAACCTCTAGGACCAATAATAAACTAGAGGAATGCTTTTGCTAACAAAAGCGAAGCATCCCTGAAAGTTTAAAATGCTTTGTGTTTTAATAAGCATGCTGTAAAGCTAAGAATGCACAAAGCTGCACCGTATGCTTTCCCAATACTTCTTAATACATTCTGAAGCTATAAAAGCAACGATAAATGAGATATAAGGCAAAAACTCCAAAGCAGCTATTTATGACCCCAGTTTGGCCCATAAGGGGGGGTTGGGGGGTAAAACTGACTGGCTATTTAGACTCTCCACATATGCTTTCCCAATACCTCTTAATACATTCTGAAGGTATAAAAACAACAATAAAGGAGATATAAGGCAAAACTCCAAAGCAACTATTTTATGACCCCAGTTTGACCCATAAGGGGGGGTTGGGGGACAAAACTGACCGGCTATTTAGATTCTCCACATATGCTTTCCCAATACCTCTTAATACATTCTGAAGCTATAAAAGCAACAATAAAGGAGATATAAGGCAAAAACTCCAAGGAAACTGAGGCGAAAACAAATAAGCACCCTTTCAGGGACGCTTAACGAGTTATAAGCACTTTTAAGTTTGGCTATCCTTGTTTGACCTTGAAGGAGGGGTCCAAGGTCAAATCAGACCACACCAAACGAAACCCAGCCCATGATTTCCTATAAGTTGGTTTACCTTCCCAAACCTCTAGGACCAATAATAAGCGAGTTATAAGCACTTTTAAGTTAGGCTATCATCGTTTGACGTTGAAGGAGAGGTCAAATGTCAAATCAGACCACATCAAAAGATTCCCAGCCCATGATTTCCTATAGGTTGGTTTACCATCCCAAAACTTTAGGCACTTTTCATGACTGACAAAGAAACGCCTGTGGCAGCCATCTTGTTTATCAAAATGAGGCCAAAAATATTCCCAGTTAAGATTTTGTAATGAGGAACACAGACTGCGAATTTGAGATCTCTACCTATAATAGCCTTTGCTCTACAGGGCCACCAAAACATGGTTCCCACTCCCTTTTCCAATTTAAATTTCCTGTGTTTTCCCTGTGAAGTTTATATTTTTCCCTGTGGATTTTATAAATAAAACCACTGCCGCGGTGTGTATCTCCCGCCGAGCATTAAAGGGGAGGAAATACCTTTTCCGAGATATTCACAATTTTTCATTTTCCCATACTAAATTCCAAGATGACATTTTTCCCCTAGGCACAGAATACTGTTGTAGTACCCTGTGGCTCAAAAATTCGCTCGAAATCGCTCTGTCTGTTACCATTCCGAAGATATTTTCAATGTTTATTTTCTGCTAAAAATCCAAGATAGCCGCCAAAAGTGGCTAAAATTGAATTTTTTCCCTTTTGCATAGTATACTCATGTACTACCCTGCAGGTCAAAAATTCACTCAAAATTGCTCTATCTGTTACAGTTTTCGAGGTATTAAGACTTTTTCATTTTCCGCAAAAATCAAAGCAGCTATTACTCAGTTAGCTATGCACCTACAGGTCTCAAAATTTGCCATTACACAATACATCAAAAAAGAAGGTGAACAACATATTTGACAAAAATCCTTTAAATTCAACAGTTTTGCTGTGAGAAGCGATTTACTCAATGGAAAACCATGAAAGTAGCTATTACTCAGTTAGCTATGGACCTACAGCTCTGAAACTTTGCCATGACACAGAACATTAAAAAGTACATGAACAACATATTTGACAAAAATCCTGTAAATTTAATAGTTTTACTGTTATGAGTGATTTACTCAATGGAGAACCATCAAAGTAGCTATTACTCAGTTAGTTATGGACTTACAGGTCTCAAAATTTGCCATTACACAGTACATAAAAAAGTAGCTAAACAACATATCTGAGAAAAATCCTTTAAATTCAACAGTTTTGCTGTTATAAGTGATTACTCAATGGAGAACCATTAAAGTAGCTATTACTCGGTTAGCTATGGACCTACAGCTCTCAAAATTTGCCATTTCACAGTACATCAAAAAGTAGGTGAAGAACATATTTGAAAAAAATCCTCTAAATTCAACAGTTTTGCTGTTAAAGGTGATTCACTCAATGGAAACCCTCAAAGTAGCTATTACTCAGGTAGCTATAGAGATACAGCTGTGAAAATTTCCCATGACACAGTACATCAAATTGTAAGTGAACAACATATTTGACAATAATTCTCTAAATTTAATAGTTTTGGAGTTATAAGTGATTTACTCATTGTTGAAATTCAAAGTAGCCATTACTCAGTTAGCTATGGAAATACAGCTCTGAAACTTTTCCAGTACACAGAACATTAAAAAGTAGCCGATTAACATATTTGACAATAATTCCCTAAATTCAATAGTTTTGGAGGTATAAGTGATTTATTCAATGCTGAAATTAAGAAATTTAAAAGTAGCTATTAATCAGTTCGCTATGGACTTACAGCTCTGAAAATTCACCACGACACAGTACATGAAAAAGTAGATAAACAACATATTTGACAAGAATCCTCTATATTCAATAGTTTTTGAGTTATAAGTGACTTGCTGAATGGTCAAATGTTAAACTTAGTGTAGCTATTACTCAGCTAGCTATGGTGCTACACCTTGGAAACCTCACCATGATATAGTACATGAAGGAGTTGTTCAACAACATATTTGAGACCAATATTGTAAGTAACAGTTACAAAGATAAAAGCAACTTACTCATTTTGGTCATTGTTAAAAACAGAAAATAGCTATTACTTACTTAGCTATCAAGATAGATCCCTAGAAATGGTACCATCTTGTAGGCATGGAGAAAGTAGCTGAACAACATATTTTACAGAAATGCTCTAAATGCAGTCGTTTTGGAGTTATGAGCACTTTACTGAAAGTAGCCACCATTGCTATTACTCACTTAGCTATGGACCTAGGTCTGAAAAATACCAAGCAGGCTATTTTTAGGCTGTATAAAAGTGCAACTACACACTTATGGCAGCCATCTAACTCAACAAAAAACAAGGCCACTGCCGCAGCATTTATCTCCTGCCTGGAATCAGCAATAATGGAGAACTAAATGAGATAAGGGCTTTATAGTAAGATAACCCCACTTGACATTGAAGAATGGGTCAAAGGTAAAAGTCAGCAGTCTCAGGCCTTTACTTCCTTTAAGTTGTTTTCACATTTGGAACCCCTATTAGCAATGATAAGGGAGATATAAGGCCTTTTCAATAGGATAATCCCATTTAACATGTGATAAGACAGCCATTTTGGCTTCGAAACTAGGTCAAATTACTATCAGCTTAACTTTCCTGGCCATATATATTTTGCGCATATTTGATGAACCTAGCTGCAATATTTCACATTTTAGAGCATCTTTATGAATTTTAAATAATTGGATATGGTGGCCATTTTGTTTTTCAAAATAAGGCCAAAATTTTTCTCAGACAAAACATTTGAAGGCCAAGAGTTTTAATAGTCTGAACCTGTAAGAGCAATATTAGGGGAGATAGAAGGCCTCTTAAAATGTAAATTTGATGAAGCTAGCTGGAATATTCGACATTTAGAACAACTGTATGATTTTTAAACAATTGGCTATGGCGGCCATTTTGTTTTCCAAAATGAGGCCAAAATTTTGCATAAACATTCCTTGCAAATTTGATGAAGATGTCTTTATAAACTAGAGATTGCGTCTCGACGCAGTGTATCCCCGGACGGGACATAGTTAAGGCGTGAATGTGTCGGGCTTGAGCCTGTTTCCTGGAGCACCAGGTCAGGATTCTCCATAGTACCAGATTACTTCCAAAAGCTAATCATGAGTTGTTTCACTTATATCTGTCTTTAAAATTTACATTTCATGGATCCAGAAGATCCATATAGTGATCCGGATCGCTTCCAAAACTCAATCATTTCATCCTTTTACCTTTTCAGACATATCCTGAAAATTTCATCAAAATCCGTCCATAAGTTTTTTAGCTACAATGTACACAAACACATCTGCAACCTGGATCCAGATGATCCAGACAGTGATCCAGATCACTCCCCAAATCTAATCACTTGTTCCTCGCACCATTTAGGCCATTTGCTGAAAATGTCATCACAATCCATCCATAACTTTTTGAGGTATCTGTCTTTAAAAATTACATTTCATGGATCCAGAAGATCCATATAGTGATCCGGATCGCTTCCAAAATTCAACCATTTCATCTTTTTACCTTTTCAGACATATCCTGAAAATTTCATCAAAATCTGTTCATAAGTTTTTGAGCTATATTGTACACAAACACATCTGCCAGTCTGGATCCAGATGATCCAGACAGTGATCCGGATCACTCCCAAAATCTAATCACTTGTTCCTCGTCCCAATAAGGACATCTCCTGAAAATTTCATCAAAATGCACCCATAACTTTTTGAGCTATCTGTGTTTAAAAATTAAATTTCATGGATCCAGAAGATCCAGACAGTGATCCGGATCACTCCCAAAATTTAATCACATCTTCTTTTTACCAATTTGGACATATCCTGAAAATTTTATCAAAATCCGTCTGTCAGTTTTTGAGTTATCTTGTTTACAAACAAACAAACAGAGGGCCCAAAATGACCCTTGGTCAGGTACTTTGGCGGTCAGTGGATTACCTTCAACGAAGATCTGTAACCGGTCAGCCTGGATGCTGGTACTCCGTCATGTACTCAACCTCAAAAGCCATTTTCAATAGTTTCCACGCAATGTAGTCAGCATTAAGTGTGAAAATATCTCCAAATATGCCAAAAATGACCCTTGGTCAGGTACTTTGGCGGTCAGTGGATGACCTTAAATGAAGATCTGTAACCAGTAAACCTGGATGGCAGAAGTCCATCATGTACTCAACCTCCAAAGCCATTTTCAATAGTTTCCATGCAATATAGTCAGCGTTAAGTGTGAAAATATCTCCAAAAAGGCCAAAAATGCCCCTTGGTCAAGTACTTTGGCGGTCAGTGGATGACCTTCAATGAAGAGCTTCAAGGTCAAATTTCTGCATGCTTATAGAGGACATATATATGTATTATATATACCAGCCATAGGATGATCTAACTTTCTGTCTTGGAGAACTGGGCCAAAATGTGCAAAAATGGCCAAAATCTGACCTTTAAGTGGCCACCAGTGACCTTGAGATTGAAGGTCAAGGTCACAAAACAATAGCGTTCGTGGCATTGCCCATATATACCCACATACCAAATTTGAAAGTTCTAACTAAAATATTTTTTAAGTTATCGCGTCCAAAAGGAAATCTCTGTGGCGGCGGCGGCGGCGTGACCGTACTGAATCCTAAGTATCCCCAACTTTCGTCCGGGGATACAATGAATAAGATATTAAGGTTTATGCTGAAACCTGACAAACGGATGCACGGACGGATGCACAAACAGATGCACACACGCATGGAAGCTGTTTACAATTTTAGACCACAGCCTTTGCTTTTCATGGTCTGTCTTTACAATCTGAAGCCACAGCACCAATAATATGGGAGAAATAAGGACGTTTTAGTGTGACGACCTTGAAGCAGGGGTCAAAGATCAAATTCAACACATGGAAAAGATTACCAGGCCATGACTTCGTACAAGTTGTTTTCACATTCCGAACCTCTAGGAGCAATATTTGGGGAGATATAAGGCCTTTTTAATAGGATAATCCCATTTGAAATTAAACATGCGATATGGCGGCCATTTTGTTTTTTGAACTAGGTCAAATTTATTATCAGGCTAGCTTTTGTAGCCATATAGCTTTTGTGCAAATTTGATGAAGCTAGCTGGAATATTTCAAGATTTAGAGCACCTTTACGATTTTCAAACAATGAGCTATGGCGGCCATTTTGTTTTTCAAAATGAGGCTAAAATTTTTCAGAGACAGGTTTTCATAGCCATAAACATTCCCTGCAAATTTGGTGAAGATATGCAATATTTGGGGAGATATAAGGCCTTTTTAATAGAATAACCCTGTTTGCCATTAAACATGCGATATGGCGGCCATTTTGTTTTTTGAACTAGGTCAAATTTATTATCAGGCTAGCTTTTCTAGCCATATAGCTTTTGTGCGAATTTGATGAAGCTAGGTGGAATATTTCAAGATTTAGAGCACCTTTAGGATTTTCAAACAATTAGCTATGGCGGCCATTTTTTTTTCAAAGTGAGGCTAAAATTTTTCAGAGACAGGTTTTTATAGCCATAAACATTCCCTGCAAATTTGGTGAAGATATGTTCATAAATGAATGAGATATTAAGGTTTATGCAAAAACGTGACGAACGGACGGACGGACGGAAGGCGTTTTATAATCTCCCGACCACGGCCTTCGGCCGGCGGGAGATAAAAAACCCAAGGCAGAACACCTGAAAAAAAAACCATGGTAGCCATCTTGTTAACATCCGTGGCGGAGATCTTGTTTTTCCGAATCAGCCGAAAAAGATTCCCCGGCAAGTTTTTCCAATGATGAATTCATCCTGCAAATTTGGAAGCTCTAGCTACAATATTTTAAGAGATAGAAAGGCTTTTGTAAAAACATGACGAACGGACGCACGCACGGACACACGGACCCAGGGCATTTTATAATCTCCCGTGCCGGGCCTATCGGCCGGCGGGAGATAATAACACAATCAAGCCAAAACATCAAATGTGACCTGCAAGTCGCGACCCGCGGCACGTGAATGCAAATGGCTGTTACTCTTCAAAATCATTCTGAAATTTTCAAATTCCCTGTTTTCCCTGTGTTTTTCCAAAATTTTCAAATTCCCTGTGTTTTCCCTGTCTGGAATTACTTTTCACAATTTTCCCTGTTTTCCCTGTGCAGTGGGAACCCTGCAAAAGTCCTTGCTGAAAGTTGAAAAAACGCCCGTTGTGGCAATCTTGTTTTTCAAAATGAGGCCAAAAATATTCCAAGATTTTATGGTTATGAATATATCCTGCAAATTTGAGAAGGCTAGCTGTAATATTTTTTCCATTAGAGCGGTAATGGTGAAATCTATCTACACACTGTGGCAGTGGCGGCGTAACGAAACGAAATCCATAGTATCCACCAGATGCTATCCAGTGGATACAATAACATATTTGAAAAGAATTTCCTAACTTTAATACTTTTGAAGATATTTGACATTTACTTATGTCATTATTTTGCTACAAATAAGAAAATAGCTATTACTCACTGATGGCATGCAATAGAACCCCAAACTATGTACCATCTTATAGCTAAGGAGAAAGTAGCTGAACAATATATTGTAGGAAAATACTCTAACTGCAATAGTTTGGGAGCTACAATGGATTTACTCAACAGTCACAATTTCAAAGTAGCTATTACTCAGCTATCCAATGTACAACATGTCTGAAACTTTACTATGTGATAGCTTATCAAAAACTAGATGAATAACATATTTAAAAGAATTCCCTAACTTTAATACTTTTGAAGATATTTGACTTTTATTTATTTCATTATTTTGCTACAAATAAGAAAATAGCTATTACTCACTTATGGCATGCAATGGGACCCCAAACTATGTACCATCTTATAGCTAAGGACAAAGTAGCTGAACAACATATTTGAAGAAAAAGCTGTAACTGCAATAGTTTTTCAGTTACGAGTCCTTTACTCAAAGTAGCTAAAATTGCTATTACTCACTTATCTTTAGGCCAAAGTTCATAATGCCAAAAAGTTTTCCAGGGCGTGAAAATTCATTGGGACAATTAATTTACAAAAAATCTGTAGCTGTAGTAGTTTTGGAGAAATCTTCGTGACGCACAAACGTTTTACAGTGCTTTTTAAGTGGCTATAATACAATTCTGCAAGAAATCAGCGCCCTAACTTGCTTCTCTTTGCATACGGAAATTGTCGAACATATTTTATTGTTTCTGTCGTCACTTTAACTCCCTTATTTAGTAGGCGGAAGTGCACGAATTTTACTGATGGCAATTACATATCAATAGATATTCTGTCTTCCGTTTTGTGCCAATTTAAGGTGTGTGCCAAGATATGAAGCCAAGCAGTATGCATATTTATTAATATTTATCTAAACCATACTTGGGTAGTAATTATTTTCATTTTCTTTACGCAGTGGTTAAATCACGGGACATCCCGATACATAACTTACTGGCTAAATATCGGGAAATTATTTCATTGGTTGATTTTTTATTGTTAGTTTTCTGTATTGTCAGAAAATATGGGAAATCTGTGATCTTCTCATGAATATTAATGAGTTGGTGCTACTACCATAAATTCTCGAGTTTAAGGAATTTGATCGTCTAGTACTGTGAGGCTTTTCATTTGATAAAATATTGTTAGAATAACCCAGGAAATCCGCAGGCCTGGGCAAAATGTAATCGTAATCATAATCGTAGGTAATCGATTACATTTTTCAAAGTATTCATAATCATAATTGAACACTTTTGTAAAATATGCAAAGTAATCGCAATCGTATTCGAATACATTCCAAAAGTATTTGTAATCATGAATACTTTTACGAATACTTTTGAAATTTTTGTCAATTTACTCAGAATTTTACTCTTTTAAACTTATAGTTAGAAGCTTTTAATGACAACTTTGAAGTGTGAATTCATTGTGTGAGTTTTGACATTAAATAAATATGGGACTGTGTATCTTTCATTTAATATTAATTTAATATAAGCTGTATGAATTTATTAGATAGTTGCGAAGTATATTTGTTAGTATTCTTCATTAGTTGACTTGTGTGACTTTTATGATCAGGCTAGCGAAATTAAAAATAGTAGTTTTGTTACATAGTATTGCTGCATTTTTAATTTACTTACTGTATTATGTTATAAGTCTACTACTAATAATAAATGTATGAATTCATTTACCTCAAGGATTAATGTCTACATTATGAAACAATTTTCAAGGGCCTGAGGATTTGAATCATAATTGATAAAATAAGTATATGACCATTGTTTTTATTTTCCATTGACTTAGATTAATCAAAACCTAACACTATACAGACCCCTGGTTCTTAAAAACTGAAAATCCAGCAATTTTAATGGGTAACTTTCAAAATAACAAATAAGTGCTCAGGAGTGAGTAAGGTATGATTTCTTTCATTGTTTTTATTTGTCATTGTCTTAGATTAATCAAAACTTAACACTATATTTATCTGGTTCATAAAAATTGAAATCCAACAATTTTAATGGGTAACTTTCAAAATAACAAATAAGTGCTCAGGAATGAAAACTAACAAGGTATTAAGGTATTAGATAATGACTTGAAAGAAAGTATAACAATTGTCACACTAGGTAAGGGGATTATGAGGCCTGTGTATAAATATGTGTGTCACTTGTCTATGATGGCTAGCTTTAAGCCAAAGTCTGTTGTGTTTGATTACTTTGAAATGCCAGATGACACATCTGGGAAATACAGAGCAAAATGTAAACAGTGTACAGCTACTGTAGCAGCTATAGGAATGACAACTTCCAATCTATTGATTCATTTGAAGGTAAACTCTTTTGTTTCAATATACATATGATAATGTTTATTCAATGATAGGCTTGATGTTTCTTATTTTGTAATGGGGTTAATTCTGGTAATTCTTCACTGAAAAACATATCAACAACAGACAATCCTCTAAAATGATGGAATTAGTATTTTTGTGGTTGTCAGTCTTTATGACAAAAATTCCAACAGTGACCAATAATTAAATAGAACTTTTACTTTTCTGTGTTTGATTTAAAATACATAGATTAACTTTTAAAATAAATTAAAACTTTCAAATTTAAATTAAATTTAATTTTATTTTAACCTAAAATTTTAAATAAATTAAATTTTTTCAAAAGTAATCGTAGTGTATTCGTAAATGTAATCGAATATTTTTCAAAAAAGTAATCATAATCGTAATCGAATACTTTTGAAAATGGTGTAATCATAATCGTATTCATAATCATGAAAATTGAAAGTATTCGTAATCGTATTCGAATACTTTTCAAAGTAATCACCCCAGGTCTGGAAATCCGTGAACTCATACCTTCTAATGCATATTAATGAGTTGGTGCCACTGCCGTTAGTTCTCGAGTTTAAAGTATTTGATCTTATTTGAGGCTTTTAATTTTATAAAATATTGTTAGATCCAGGAAATCTGTGACCTCATAGCTTCTCATGAATATTAATGAGTTGGTGCTACTGCTGTGAGTTTTCGAGTTTAAAGTATTTGATATTCTTTGAGGCTTTTCATTTTGTAAAATATTGCTACAATCCCAAAACAAGGCATCCTGTGATATAAAGCGCTTCCCTAATATGTTATATGCTAATATGTTGCATATCGGGACATCTCGGGACATAACCTTGCCGTTTATATCGGGACATCTCGGGACATAACCTTGCCGTTTTCTTTGTGATGTGTTTTTATTGTTTCCTGTCTATTCTTCACTTTGTTAATCATAATGATTTGTACTACTCAGCCAGTGAAGTTCGTCATCCCAGTGAAGTTCGTCACCTACATTTTATGACAATATTAAAGAGTTTTTACTGTCCAGTTGCGGCATTTATATATATCTTGCCATTGAAAGAAGCTATTCCATTTATTTAAATGTGAATATTGCCTGTTCTTGAGCGTTTTTACGGCAGATGACGAACTTCAGTGGGGTGACGAAATTCACTGGCCGACCAGTAGAGAATTGAAATAAACTTTGTTTTATCTTAACTGTCATCTAAATGCAGCGGGTTAGTCTACTTCATATTAGTAGAATTATTGTCAATAATTGTTAATAAAATACTGCAGGAACTCATTCGGAAGACAAAAAACTGCCGTTTACATTTCCATTTGCAACATAAAAGTTACACTTATTCTAGCCCTAAAATAGGCTGTTGTATCTAATAGCGGTAAACCGCCGACATAATGTTAGTATGCGGCAATGCAAATTTGCTAAAATTAGGGATAGTACTATCCTTGCGTTGCCGGTTTTCGACGGTCTTACGCATTTTAATCCATTTTCGTTTCTTTCATCAGTCCCTACGGTATTTTAAACTTAAAATTTAAAAATATGCTGTTTAAGTGGCAAGAACAAATATAATGGGTTAAATAGTTTAACTTATTTTATTTTTTTTATTGCAATTCAATTTCTGTGTGTACAGTGTTTTTATTTTACAAATGGTTGTCCGTTATCGACGGTAAAATAAAATCAATATTAAAGGCATTCACAATATATTCTAAAGTTTTTATTTTCTACATTGTCGTCTGTCAAATGATAATTTAGCACATAAACGGAATAATTGTTGCAATTATATCATAAAAATTTCAAATAACATTCTTTTTTGAAGGTGTGGACATAAATTATTTTCGTAGACTATTACATCATTAATTTTTAAAGTTGGTTTTGAAGACTGTTTCTTCCATTTTGTGTCAAAACAAAGCACGTGATTTTATGTTAATGAGCATGGGCATGGTTTATTTTATTATAACATCCAAAACTCAAAATATTTTATTGCACGTTTTTCTTATATTTGCTGCTGAACTAAAGCATGCTGTCAGTGAAAAGAATTGAGATAAATCTTAATAATTAAAAAAAGATGGCGTTTTATTTTTAAAAATAAAATCATATAAATTTATTTGTCTTTTACAAAATATGTTAGAACAGTATTTTAAAAGGATGAAATTTGCATATTTCACGGAAATTTATAAGTGTTACCAATGACAACCATATTTTATTTTGCTTTGAACATTCATATTATA
The DNA here is from genome assembly GCA_964017235.1 of Sabellastarte sp. h YS-2021. NCBI lineage: Eukaryota > Metazoa > Annelida > Polychaeta > Sabellida > Sabellidae > Sabellastarte > Sabellastarte sp. h YS-2021. The sequence goes on along the minus strand of OZ024928.1, from coordinate 153,131,656 downwards.
TTTCACCTAACAAAATCGGGATTTTACTGCACCATGTAATAGAAAATTTATTTTATAAAATTTAAAACAATATTTGAATTTAATATCTTGTAATATATTTTAAAATAAGGTCATTATATTTCTTTATTTCATTTTTTACTGACAATAAAAGCACGTGTACAGAACTACAATGTATTAATGCGCAGCCGTCGATAATGGACGACCGTCGATAACAGACGACACAACGATACACTTGCTCATACGTACTGTAAACCCCCTGCATGGCGATAATAAAGGCTCCTACAATAAAATCGATGTGAGAAAATTGGTAAAAAGCAAATTGCACAATTTTGTCAATAATAAATTTGCGTATGTTTATATATACTTAGTTTCATACAGTAAACTGCCTGTTTCATTTAGTCAAGTGTTTAACAAAATCTACAAACATAATAATTACACTGCACAAAATTTCGACAATTCCCACTTTCGGGTGGTCGTCCTCTTTCAGTACGCACAAAACTTACCTTGAGCCCCCTTCTCATATACATGTTTTTAACAAAAACTATATAAACCCCCTCTGGCTCACCAAAAGCATCATTTGTCACTGCAAAGATGCCAGCTACACATCACAGAGACATCCTACATCAGTTTAGGGTACTTTTGGTTTTTTTATTGAGTTTAATATTTTGATTTGCATCTTGATGGGAAGACAGAAGAGGACACATTTGAACCCAGCACCATCCCCTGCCATACAGCCTCCAGCACAGCCTCAGCCCCAGACAGCCCCCAGGAGAAGAAGAAAACCACCCAACCCCTGGGTCATGCCCTGGATCCTTCAAAGACAAGAAAAGGGATGCTACAGCAACCTCCTGGCCAACTTCATACACAGACATGCTGGGCTACCAGAATTTTGTCAGGATGGCCCCTACCTTTTTTGACCTCATCGAGGAACACATTCACCATCTCCTCAAGAAATTAGTCACCAATTTCAGGAAGTCACTAGAAGTTGGACTCAAACTGTCTATTACCCTGAGACACCTGGCCACTGGAGAAACCTACACCTCTCTGCAGTACCATTGGTTGGTTGGCCACACCACCATCTGCAAATTAGTCCCACTCTTCCGAGCCATCCTTGCTGAATTCCAGTAAAAATATTTACACTGCCCTGATAGCCTTGATGAGTGGAAAAGAGTGGTGGAGAAGTTCAGAACCCAATTGTATGTATCCCATGCTGTAGGTACCATAGACAGGAAGCATATCGCCATGAAGAAGCCAAGGAAAACAGTCAGTTACTATTACAACTACATGGGCTTCTTTTTACTGTTTCTCCTGGCCCAGGTGGACACATAATACAGATTCCTGCGGATAGACTGTGGCCTAATGGTCCCTGCTCAGATACACAGATTTTCAACAGAAGCCTTTTGAGGGAGAAGATCAAGGATGGCAGCTTGGGGCTTCCACCACCTGAACCCCTGGGGGAGGGAGGACCAGGGCCGGGATTCACAAAAGGTCTTAAGCAAAAAATTGTCATAACTTTAAGAGAAAAGTCTTAACTGTGCAAGAATTTTGTCATAAAGTTAAGACTTTTTTTTTTGCTTAGACAAAATGGGATTCACAAAAGGTCTTAGACAAAAAGTTGTCTTAGATTTTGTCATAACTTTAAGACCACTGCAGGGGAGACTTAAATCATTTTTAAAATATTCCATTTATTTACATTTTACCCTTTGTTATGAAAACAACATATATACTATGGGGATCTATACTTCCTGTAGGAGCAATTTCTGTGGATTGTAATAGAAATTTACATCATTTAATTACCTATAAATTTCCACATTTTACCTTCTTGTGGTAAAAATATTGTCATAAAAATGGCTGACTCACAATAAAACACAAATATTACTATTTGTACATAATTTTACAAAAAAAAAGTAACAAATCTGTTTTATAATTTTAAAGAGAATGTTTGGTGTATTTATCGATGAAAAATGTTTTTGATTTACTAAAATTTGTTAATTTGAATTCAAAATAGTTAAGACTTTTTGCACAAATTTTGTCTCCGCTAAGATTTTGCTAAGCACTTTTTATGAATCCCAATTTAAGAGAAATCTTAGCTAAGACAAAAATCATAACTTTAAGATTTGTCTAAGAAAAAATATTGCCTAAACTTAAGACCTTTTGTGAATCCCGGCCCAGACTTACACTACTTCTTGCTGGGTGACAACACCTTTGCCTTGATGCCCTGGATGGTCAAAACTAGTAAACTAGATCTAAGTGCCACACCACTTACACGATCACTATTGGGTATTTGTAAATCAGCTGTAAAAGGACTAACTACATGCAATACCAAGTTCATAACTCAAGCATATGATCTCATTAGTCCTAGCCCCTAAACCTAACTGGGCCATGTTAGAACATGTATGTTAGGCGATTTTTCGTTTCCGTCTCAGAATTCCGACATTTAAAAAAACAGTTAAAAAAAATCGCCGTGAAAAGTCGTTAGCTTATTATTCAATATGGCAAATGTGTGGAACCAGTTAAGAAAATTGTTCTTCATACCGGTAAATTCGCCGTAAATGTCTACAATATTTCAATGTACACAGTATGGCGATATTAAGTATACAGTTTTTAATATTTTACTGTATATTTATGATATGACACGCCGTAGTTAACCCGAACTTCACCTGTCCTTGTTCGCCCATACTGTAGTACACGGGTGGTCACGAAGATAAACGGTCACGGAGATAAACGGTCCTCAGAAATGCTCACATAAAAACAGTTAAAAGGTTTAAACAACAATATAACACAAACCAAAATCATGAAAAGCATTGTTTAAGTCTATTTTGTTGTTTAGTTTCTGCGATTTTGCTATTTACACTATTTAAATTTGAAAACTTTGAAGACCGTTTATCTTCGTGACCGTTTATCTTAATGACCACCCGTGTACAGTACATGGGTGGACACAAAGATAAACGGTGGACACGAAGATAAACGTTTTTTGGAATGAAAAATAAAGCTATGTAAACAACAAAATCATATACATTACATATTAAAATAGACTGAAACTAATATTTTTATGATATTTCTTGGTTATTTGGTGAATTATTTTTGTTTATTCAACGAAAATATGCAAATTTCCGAAAATCGTTTATCTTCGTGTCCGTTTATCTTTGTGTCCACCCGTGTAGTACTGTCCTTGTTCTGTTGAATACCAGACGTTTCACACCAAAACAGGCCTCGCCCCGTGCCATCGTCAGTTCATCCGAAAAATTTTATTCAACACTGGCACATAATTCAATAGACCGAGTTTCTGTACCATCGCCAATTGCTACTGAAATACTGATGGACGCAATGGCGAGGGACGTACAGAGCTCACATGTACTGGTCGGCCAGTGAATTTTGTCACCCCAGTGAAGTTCGTCACCTGCCGTAAAAATGCTCAAGGACAGGCAATATTCACATTTAAATAAATGGAATAGCTTCTTTCAACAGCAAGGTATACACATATGCCGTAACTGGACAGTAAAAACTATTTAATATTGTCATAAAATGCAGGTGACGAACTTCACTGGGGTGACGAATTTCACTGGGTGAGCAGTACTTGTTTTCTGTGTAAATCTTGAACGGCATATTTGTACATATATTGGCACAAATATATAGTGTTATTTTCATTATTTGAGGTACATATATGCCGTTCAGTAATATTTATTGCCTATCCAACTGCCATGAATAAATTTCTACATATGTATTTATGAAATGTAAACTGACATCACCAACCTTTTCTGGTGCCATAAATGTATGTTATAGTAACGTCTGAAATGTTTTCTAAATATATTTATATTATAATTTTTTCATTTACAACTAATTGAAAGGAACATGAATAATTCTTGTTCATAGTCGGTCGTGAGAGTTGAAATTACGACTCGTCGGTTCATGCATTATAAAGATCGATTTTTCATCAGAACTTTTATGATACTGCAAAATATTACTTGCCTAATAAAATCTTATGATAATTAGCGTTTTTAAAGAAAACAGTTACATTTTTAAGTTGTGACAGCTTTTAAGTGGAAACAACAATAGCTGCTTCCCTCAATTTTTTAACCGCAAATATAAATTCTCATGAGATGCAGTATTTTATTGGATAGGGTCAAAGATCAAACTACAAAAATTTGTTTTTTATTTAAAACCGGCTAATTAATAAAATATATTTCTTCTGAAGTCCTTGATCAACACCAGTGCAACTTTCGTCGGTTCACCGTCGTCTATTAGTTCCAACGCATCGACTAGTATTTCTTGATGACTTACAGCACTATGAATTAGTACAATTAATCCTGTATTGCTCCATTCTGCTTGCTGACTGGACCATAGATTTTGCCTCATTTCTTCAACAACTGTGTTGCTGTTCTGTTTCCTCTGGTGAATTCATCCCAAAGTGCTGTTATACATTTGTTGATGTTCCTGTATGCCTTTCTCTCCACTCTTCTCAGGTCATCATTTTGTACAAGTCTAGTTTGTATTTTTACATACTCTGCTTCTTTGTTTAGAAGCTCAACTAGCAAGTACATTTGCAGCTGACCACGTCCAGCATTTCTATTGAGACGGTGATATGACCCTTCAAGGTTGTTGTTGGTGCACACTCGTTGAAGGAAAACTGACCACCTTGCTGGCTTTGACATCTTTCATTGTATCCAGGTGTGGTCAACATAGTCACACAGAGTAATCAGTGTGGCACTGGATGCCTCATCTTTGAGAGCCTGGTACTGGGGTTGAATCATTTCAGCTGGCAAGAATGTGAGAGCAAACAGTCGTCGATAATAGGATCTGGTACCTTCATCATTATTGTAAGAGAAATAGAGACCCAATTCCCGTAGGTTCCTGTCTACACTCTGAATCCAGTGAAAGACACATCCTTTAAATGAAACGTTAGGATAAGCAAATCTCAATCCATGCCACATAGCTGCCTCAAAATCAAGAACGGCTTCCTCAAGACTGCATGGCCCAAGTATCTTCTTAAGAGAAGAGAAAACAGCCTTGTAATCAGATTGGTTCCTCCCTGACATCAGCATAAAGGCCAGTAGTACCTAGCTGTTTCACACTGTCTGTCTGTCTGAAGAATGCATGAACAACAACTGGGTAAATGGGACCTTCACTACCTTGAAGGTACCGTCGATATACCATCTGTCACCAATAGATGTCTTTCATTGACAACCATGTCTTCCTGCAGAAAATCATCTGGGATGTGATCATAATCTACATCAAAATCAAAATCATGTGGATGGTTTGGTCTCATCTTTTGCCTGTGCCTGACTCACTCTAGATCTTCTGGTTTGGGCAGGAATGTCTCTACTGTATACTGGATCCGTACTTCCTGGACAATGGCACCTGCTGATCATCCTGCTGCCTTCACTGCTACTGTTATCTTTACATTGGCTAGGGAACATACTTCTACTTGGTGAACATGAGGATGTGAACCTGCTGTAAAATGTGAGCCTTGGTGTTTCACATTTGCTCTGCATCTTAGGTTCTTGTTCCTAACAGTACACTGCCAGTCGATAATGTACTGTGATTGCCCTTTAAGGTTATAGGTGTAACCTAGAAGGTCTACTGATTTATTTTTTCCACGTTTTGCACCTGAGGGTACAACTTCACAAGTCATTGAAAAGGGTCTTTGATGCACAACAGGATCTGGTTCTGCTAAGGACTCTTCCTCTATCACTTCAGGCATTTCATAGCTCACAGGAATGGTATATGTGGCATCAGGATGGACCTTGGATCTTCCTCTAGCACTGGATCTTCTCCAGGGTTCTCCATGAGCAGGCTTGAAGGAGTGGCTTCATTGATCCTGCTTGGGAGGGAATCAACGGAATGTCTGTTGAGGGTCATTTGACTCATTTCTCTCTCAGTTGACAATCTTGTACTCTCTGCTGTTGGTGGAGGGATTATGGAATCCAACAGACTGCGTTCCCCCTCCACAGCTGTAGTACACCTCGTACACTTGAATTTGATATCCACCTCTCCTCTGTCCATCTGTCTGTACAGATTTACAGAAATGTTTGCCCCACATTTCCTGTGACTACATAAATCACAGATGTCACACTGCACAACCTGCTGTCTGTTAGTCACATTGTGATCACATATAAGACACTTGTAATCCAGAACTCCTCCTTGTAGACTATAGTTTATTGATGTGCATTATGCAAGAATCAAATTGTGAATAAAGTGATGCTGTAAAGTATCCCATTTATACTAGTGTGTACAGACCCCTAATTACTATAAGGTATTAACTACTCCCAAGTATTGTTAGGCAATTAATAATATTCTATGGAAAATCTGCCATGTGAAATGCAGTATGACAGTAAATAATCCATTAACACTCACACCTCCTTGTTACTCAGGACTCCACCATATCAATTAGGGAGTATGCAATTAACCCACTAAGGCTCCACCAGTCCAATTAGGAAAATGCAATTAGCTAATTAGCCCCTACCAATCATTCGATTGTTGGACAATTGACATGCATTCCATCCTGTAGTAGCTGTCTTTATGAATAGACTTGATTGCATCCCCAATATTGTATGAAATAAAACTTTTATTTTTTAATTCCAAAAATTTAACTTTTTAAAAACAATTTCTTGTTCATTACATCAGCTTGTATTTGACGGATGGAATTTTTATCAGTTGTCTGATGATACCAAACACCATACCACTGGATATGAAGAAAAAATACTTTAAACTTGAGAATTGAAAAACAATAACACCAAACTCATTAATGTTCATGAGCAAATATGATGACATGGTTTTACCTTGTGGTTTTCGAGCAATATTTTTATAAAATGGAAGCTTGGATTAACCTCAAATACTTTAAACTCAAGAACTCATGGCTTTAACACCCAACTCATTAATATTCATGAGGAAATATGATGTCACAGCTTTCAAGCAATATCATTAATATTCATGAAGAAAAGGTGGGGCAAATGATCTCTTCTTATATGGGGGCGAACTTGTTTTGGTGCGAATGATCTGGATACCATGGTATTCCTATGCAACTTCAGCATACTAAGCAGCTTATCATGTTAAAGTATATACACAAACTGCATGAATATTAAAAAATGAAGGTACATAATGACACCCCGATGTCTTCCCACATGTATTCTACCAAACATTTAATTTAACGATGTGATTTGTATCATAAACCGTAAAAATAAAGTCAGCTAGTGGTACATGTCACATATAATAATTATTTAAAACACCGATATAACTTCAGCACAAATAGTGGTTCCCAATACTGGACACAATAATGATAAAATTTGAGTACCAGTCTTTATTGTAATAAAAGTAGACTAGCCCTTACTTATACATATTCCTATAAAATCATTGATATCCTGTCAAAACAACCAGAAATAGCAACATTTAAAATGGCTATAAAAATAAAGGAAATATAATGTTAGACAGTGATACAAAACCAGTGGCTGAACCCATTTTATGCGAAACATATACATTTATACATATAAACTAGGGTTCACTTATTGCATTTCTTACTCGTTTAAGAAAATTATATAAAATTAGACAATATAATGTAGGACAGGGTCGGTAACACTCATCAAGACCAATTCATTTGAATACTGTGATGACAATTTTAATGCTGATATTTTGTGTGTCAGTATGTAATATTGTGCGAAAACATAAACTATTAGAAACAGACCTCAAATCTGAAGAAATTATAAACTTTTATCTGATATTTTTAGATGTTTTGGCACTTTTATGGTGATTTGTTTCATCAGAACTGCAATGTTTTTGCAAATTAAGCGTCCCTGAAAGGGCGCTTATTTGGTTTCACCTCAGTTTTTCGTCGCCGCCACCGCATTATGGTCTCCCTTGAATATCTCCCTTATTGTATCCCCGACGCGAAGCGGGGATACTATGCGCCCTCGTCCGCAGAGATTTCTTGTTAGCGACGTACGGTCCACATTTCTTTCCAGATTTCTTTCATATTTGGCAGGTGGCTTGGTATGCTAGAGGACTCGCCACCCTATCTTTTTGGTAGGCTTTATGTCTAAATTAGGCCTGTGGTAGACAAAAATGTCAAAAATGCATTGAAATTCATGAAATCATGCACTAAATCACTTATAACTTCAAAAGTGTTGCATTTAGAGCATTTTGTTAAAATCTGTTATTCAGATACTTTTTTCATAGCTACAACATGGTGAGTAACTTGGATGTCTGTCTCAATAGCTAAGTGAGTAATAGCTACTTTTGGGCTTTTCAGTAACTTCCATCATGAGTAAAATCACTTGTAACTTGAAAACTATTGCATTTACAGAATTTCGTATAAATATGTTATTCAGCTACTTTTGGGTCAGCTATAACATAGTAAAATTTCAGACCTGTAGCTCATGGCATAGCTGAGTAATAGCTACTTTTAGGTTGTCACGGTTGAGTAAATTACTTATAACTTCAAAAGTATTGCATTTAGAGTATTTTGTTTCAATATGTTATTCACCTATTTCGGAGTCAGCTATAACATAGTGAAGTTCCAGACCTGTGGCTCATTGCATAGCTGAGTAATAGCTACTTTGAAGTTCACAATGTTGAGTAAATCAGTTGTAATTGGAAAATTATTGCATTTACAGAAATTTGTGTAAATATGTTATTCTGCTACTTTTGGGTCAGCTATAACATAGTGAAACTACAGACCTGTAGCTCATGGCACAACTGAGCAATAGCTATTTTCAGGTACTGACTGTTGAGTAAATCACTTGTAACTTGAAAAATATTGCATTTGGAATATTTTGTTAAAATATGTTGTTCACCTACTTTTCGGTCAGCTATAACATCGTGAAATTACAGACCTATAGCTCATGGCATAGCTGAGCAATAGCTATTTTCAGGTTCTCACTATTGAGTAAATCAGTTGTAACTTGAAAACTATTGCATTTACAGTATTTTGCTTAAATATGTTGTTCACCTAATTTGGGGTCAGCTATAACATAGAAAAAATTCAGACATGTAGCTCATCGCATGGCTGAGTAATAGCTACTTTTAGGTTATCACTGTTGAGTAAATCAGTTATAACGTGAAAACTATTACATTTTGAGTATTTTGTTTAAATATGTTATTCACATAATTTTTGGTCAGATATAACAGAGTGAAATTGCAGACCTCTATGTCCTGGCATAGCTTACCAATGTCTACTTTCAGGTTCTCACTGTTGAGTAAATCATTGTATCCACTGGATAGCCGCAGTGTGTAGAGAGATTTCACCATTACTGCTCTAACGAAAAAAATATTATAGCTAGCCTTCTCAAGTTTGCAAGGTATATTAGAAGGTGCACCACAGTATTCTATTGGTAGGCTTTATGTCTAAATTAGGCCTGTGGCTAAATTACTTGCCCACTAAAATGAGTAATTTTGCATTTTCTCTAAAAGTATTGCAGATAGCAAATTTTTCTTAAATAACTCATTCACCTACTTTTTGGAGAGCTTTCACATGCTAAAGTTCCAGACCTGTAGGTAATTACTCACCTACTCAAAATGAGTAAATTCGAATTATCTCTAAAAGTATTGCAGGTAGCCAATTTTTCTCAAATAACTCATTCACCTACTTTTGAGAGAGCTTTCACTTGGTGAAGTTTCAGACCCGTAGCTAATTACTCACCTACTCAAAATGAGTAAATGCTAATTATCTCTAAAAGTATTGCAGATAGCCAATTTTTGTCAAATAACTCCTTCACCTACTTTTGGGAGAGCTTTCACTTGGTGAAGTTTCAGACCCGTAGCTAATTATTCACCTACTCAAAATGAGTAAATGCGAATTATCTCTAAAAGTATTGCAGATAGCCAGTATTTCTCAAATAACTCATTAATATGAAAACAACTTATAGGAAGTCATGGGCTGCGAATCTTTTGATGTGGTCAGATTTGACTTTGGGCCACTCCTGCTTATTATTGGTCCTAGAGGTTTGCAATGTGAAAACGACTTATAGGAAATCATGGGCTGCGAATCTTGATGTGGTCAGACTTCACCTTGGGCCCCTGCTACAGGATCAAATAAGGGTAGCCAAACTTAAAAGTGCTTTCAGCTTGCTTATTAACGAAAAATGCTGTTTATCTTCTAAACTATGTTAGTTGGCCTTTGTCGGTGGATACATCCTGCATCTGGCCACAGATGCATCCTTGGTCTAGTTATTGCAAGCTTTTTAACCATATTTGGCAGTTATATACCTTAGGCGTGGGAAAATTTTTCCACATGCTTAAATTTGACCTTTGATTTTTATCAAGGTCACATGATCAAAAAATAGGTTTTTCGGGTACACCTGCCCGTCATCGCAGTTCAGGAAAATCTACTGACCGCAGAGGCTTGTAACTTCATACACATGTTTATACTATCAAAAACGTGAGCTGATTAGATTTTGGGAGCAATCCGATGAAAATTGAGAAACCATATGTGAAGAGTCTAGATAGCCGGTCATATTTACCCCCAGACCCTCCCTTATGGGTCAAACTGGGGTCATAAAATAGCTGATTTTGTGTTTTTGCCTTTTATCTCCTTTATTCTTGCTTTTAGAGCTTTAGAATGTATTAAGAGGTATTGGGAAACCATATGTGATGAGTCTAGATAGCTGGTCAGATTTACCCCCGGACCCTCCCTTATGGGTCACACTGGGGTCATAAAATAGCTGATTTTGCGTTTTTGCCTTATATCTCCTTTATTCTTGCTTTTACAGTTTTAGAATGTATTAAGAGGTATTGGGAAACCTTATGTGATGAGTCTAGATAGCCGGTCAGATTTACCCCCGCATCCCCCCTTATGGGTCAAACTGGGGTCATAAAATAGTCGATTTTGTGTTTTGGCCTTTTATCTCCTTTATTCTTGCTTTTACAGCTTTAGAATGTATTAAGAGGTATTGTGGAAACCATATGTGAAGAGTCTAGATAGCTGGTCAGATTTATCCCCTGACCCCCCCTTATGGGTCAAACTGGGGGTCATAAAATAGCTGATTTTGTGTTTTTGCCTTATATCTCCTTTATTCTTTCTTTTGGAGTTTAGAATGTATTAAGTATTAAGAGGTATTGGGAAACCTTGTGTAAAGAGTCTAGGTAGCTGGTCAGATTTACCCCCCCCCCCCCCCCTATGGGTCAAACTGGTATCATAAAATAGCCGATTTTGTGTTTTTGCCTCTTATCTCCTTTATTCTTGCTTTTAGAGTTTTAGAATGTATTAAGAGGTATTGGGAAACCTTGTGTGAAGAGTCTAGATAGCTGGTCAGATTTACCCCTGGATCCCCCCCTTATGGGTCAAACTGGGGTCATAAAATAGCCGATTTTGTGTTTTTGCCTTTTATCTCTTTTATTCTTTATAGAGTTTTAGAATGTATTAAGAGGTATTGGGAAACCTTATGTGAAGAGTCTAGATAGCTGGTCAGATTTACCCCCTGCCCCCCCCCCCCCCCCCCCCCCCCCCCCCTTTTATGGATCAAACTGGATTCATCAAATAGCCGATTTTGTGTTTTGGCCTTATATCTAATTTATTCTTGCTTTTAAAGATTTACAATGTATTCAGAGGTATTGGGAAACCTGATGTGAAGAGTCTAGATAGCTGGTCAGATTTACCAGATAGATGTGTTCAAAGCATTGTGTCATAAACTTCTTGCCTTTCTAAAGGCTCACATTTTACTATGCCTTTTTCTAAAATGTAAATAGTTATATGGCATTAATAAAGCACTGTTACTCTTTAATTAAGTAGTTTTATGGTGTAACTTTCGACCTATTATAAGTATTGATGTTTTATGCATTCTTAGCCAGAGCATTTATTCAATTAACTTTTCGCAATTTATGACCATAGAAAACAAAATAAAGCTTAAATTTTTCTTTCGTGTTAATGCATGAACTTCCACACTGTCTGCTTAACTTTCACTTCTTCTCTCAGCACTGCATGTTTTTATTTTCAAAAACCTTTTTCTACTGTATATTATATTGCAGTGAACCTTTTTGGGATGCTTAGTTTTTGTTAGCAAAAACATTTTTCTAGTTTTACTTCCTGTTGGTGGGTCTATTCGATTGGGAATATGCTTTAACACAATTTATTTCGGTATCCGGGAATCGGTATGGTTATACAACAGGATGATACTGAAAATGGAAAATCTGATACCGACCCTGCCCTAATATGATGACAACTTGTCTAACATATATGCCATCACTTGTGTATAAATTTTTGCATAGTGGTTCTCCTTCTTACTTCAAACCGTTCTTGTCTTTTAGTAGTTGTCCCTATAGTACTAGGCATAGTCACCCAGATCGTCAATACCTTACAGTTCCTCCTTTTCATTCATCAGTCTTTAAGTCAGCCAAACATTTTGGCCATAGTTTTGCCTTTGATGCTCCTAAGATCTGGAATGACCTCCCTCAAGATGTTCGCAGTGCAACATCAGTTGCCTCCTTCAGAAAAAAGCTTAAAACTTACCTGTTTGCAAAAGCCTACCCACCATAGCCTCTCCCGTCACATCTGTGTCTCCTTGGTACGACCTGGCTATGTCCCTTGATTAACGATAACTGCCTTGCTTTATGTTTAGATGCGCCTTAGAGTCCATCAGTGATGGAGATTAAGCGCTATAAAAGTCCACATTAGATAGATTAGATTAGATCTAACATTAGTGACACTGATATATCACACTATCCGTGGTTTAGTTTCAATTTTGAGGAACTTATTTCATGGCGAACAAATTTCATGCAACAATGGTCCTGCTGAACACTGTGCAGTTTTATCGGCCCATTAAGCAGACAGTAAATGTAACATTTAATGGCAATTTTTACAATTTTGTAGTTGCTTAACATTGATAGATGTTTTAATATTTGTTGAAATACAAGACTTCTTGCTCTATTTTAATGCCAAAATACACACAACAGATAGATAACTGAACTTTTATTTCTGCATCCGGCAATATAAAACTACATATATGGTACATAATGACAACAGAATATGTACATAATTGTATGTAATTAATTGTATCCCCGGACGAAAGTCGGGGATACTTAGGATTCAGTACGGTCACGCCGCCGCCGCAGAGATTTCCTTTTGGACGCGATAACTTAAAAAATATTTTAGTTAGAACTTTCAAATTTGGTATGTGGGTATATATGGGCAATGCCACGAACGCTATTGTTTTGTGACCTTGACCTTCAATCTCAAGGTCACTGGTGGCCTCTTAAAGGTCAGATTTTGGCCATTTTTTTCACTTTTTGGCCCAGTTCTCCTATACAGAAAGTCAGATCATCCTATGGCTGGTATATATAATACATATATATGTCCTCTGTAAGCATGCAGAAATTTGACCTTGAAGCTCTTCATTGAAGGTCATCCACTGACCGCCAAAGTCATTTTTGGCCTTTTTGGAGATATTTTCACACTTAATGCTGACTATATTGCATGGAAACTATTGAAAATGGCTTTGGAGGTTGAGTACATGATGGACTTCTACCATCCAGGCTTACTGGGTACAGATCTTCATTTAAGGTCATCCACTGACCGCCAAAGTACCTGACCAAGGGTCATTTTTGGCAAATTTGGAGATATTTTCACACTTAATGCCGACTACATTGCATGGAAACTATTGAAAATGGCTTTGGAGGTTGAGTACATGATGGAGTACCAGCATCCAGGCTTACCGGTTACAGATCTTCATTTAAGGTCATCCACTGACCGCCAAAGTACCTGACCGAGGGTCATTTTGGCCCTCTATTTGTTTGTTTGTTTGTGAACAAGATAACTCAAAAACTGACAGATGGATTTTGATAAAATTTTCAGGATATGTCCAAAATGGTAAAAGGAAGATATGATTAAATTTTGGGAGTGATCCGGATCACTGTCTGGATCTTCTGGATCCATGAAATTTAATTTTTAAAGACAAATAGCTCAAAAACTTATGGGTGCATTTTGATGAAATTTTCAGGAAATGTCCTAAATGGGACAAGGAACAAGTGATTAGATTTTGGGAGTGATCTGGATCATCTGGATCCAGGCTGCCAGATGTGTTTATGTACAAGATAAATCAAAAACATATGGACGGATTTTGATGAAATTTTCAGGATATGTCTGAAAAGGTAAAGGGATAAAATGATCGAATTTTGGAAGTGGTCCGGATCACTATATGGATCTTCTGGATCCATGAAATGTAATTTTTAAAGACAGATACCGCAAAAAGTTATGGATGGATTGTTTCAGCAAATGGCCTAAATGGTACAAAAAACAAGTGATTAAATTTTTGGAGTGATCTGGATCATCTGGATCCACGCTGCCACATAATCTTGGGATGGACTTTGATATCTTTAGGATATGTTACAAATGGTAAAAGGAAGAAGTGGTAAAAGGAAGAAATGATTCAATTTTGCGAGTGATCTGGACCACTATCTGGATCTTCTGGATCCAAGAAATGTAATTTTTAAAGACAAATAGCTCAAAAAGTCATGGATGGATTTTTATGAAATTTTCAGGAAATGTCTTAAATGGGACAAGGAACAAGTGATAAGTTTTTGGGAGTAATCTGGATCACTGTCTGGATCATGTGGATCCAGGCTGCCAGATGTGTTTGTGTACAAGATAACTAAAAAACTTATGGACGGATTTTGGTGAAATTTTTAGAATATGTCTGAAACGGTAAAAGGATGAAATGATTGAATTTTGGAAGTGATCCGGATCACTATGGATCTTCTGGATCCATGAAATGTAATTTTTAAAGCCAGATATAAGTGAAAGAACTAGTGATTAGCTTTTGGGAGTAATCTGGTACTATGGAGAATCCTGACCTGGTGCTCCAGGAAACAGGCTCAAGACCGACATATTCACGCCTTAACTATGTCCCGTCCGGGGATACACTGCGTCGAGACACAATCTCTAGTTGTATTTTATCCACAACTTAGTTCATCTGAATTTTTACTTTCTTTGATCTTGAGTTTGAATCTTTCTCTGTACATTTCATTTTCAAGCCTAATTAGCTGATTGCAATTGCATAGGCTGCATTAATTGACATTCAGTTATTGTAAGTAAGGGATACATATGTTATGACAAATCACGTAAGTAAATTCACTTATGTGATTGACAGTTGCATTTAAGATGTTTGTTTAAGTAAACTTTTTAAAATTGTATAAAGTACTGATATATCCATGAGAGTAGATATGCATGATAGTTGTCGGAAATACAAGACGGTAGCCGAAAGCTGTATACTGTGAAACCGCCATTGTCAGTAGCCAAGTTACTTTGTTAATGTTAACCTTTTAAGATAAAAGGAAAGCTAGCTATGCTGTGATTGAGTGGATCTTTTGTGTAAAAGTGAAAAAGGATAAATTAAATTCTGCACTTTATGATTAAAACACAGCTATATTCTGAATGAGTTAGTCTTTTATTTAAAATGTGAAAAAGAGTTGATTAAATGTAGCCTCTTTATAATTAAAGAAAACGTAAGTTCTGGCTAACTGAACAGCCCTTTGTTCTTTGACAAAAACAACACAAAATATAATCTATGTTCACTCTGCTGAAAGAGACAGTTAAAAATTTACACCTTATAAGTCACTTAATTAAAGTTATAAAACTACAAATGTACTTGTAATGTACTTGAAAGTATTTGAAAAATACATGGATATTTTAGCCAAGTACAAGTACTTTTAATTTTCTGCTGTCAAGTACAAGTACTTGAAGATGAGTAATTAAGTACAAGTACCAAGTGCAAGTACTCGTCCCAGGCCTGCAACTTGCTGGTCATCGATATATGCCCTATTTTAAGATGACCTTAAACTCCCATTTATTACACATTTATATTGAATTTTACTTTTGCGATTTGTGGGCAATAGCTTAAAGATGGCTTCACAGATTCAAATCAAATTTGGTACGTGGGTGTAACTGGTCTTCAAGGTGTGGCCTATTTTATGATGACCTTAAACTCCTAGTGATAACATAACTATATTGAATTTAAATTTTTCAATTTCTGGCGAGTATTTCAAATCTGCATGACAGTTTTAACTTAAATTTGGTATGTTGATGTATCTAGTCCTCAAGGTGTGCCCTATTTTAAGGTGACCTTAAACTCCCATGTGTAAAAAGAATTTACTGATCTCGACTTTTCCTGTGATTCCACAAAGTATACCAAATATGGCATGACATATTTGATCTATATTTTGAAGTTACATGTAACTGATGTTACAGAAATGCCCAAAGACTACATTGAGGTTACCTTTAACTCTCAGTAATGGCATAATTAAGCGTCCCTGAAAGGGCGCTTCTTTGTTTTCGCCTCAGTTTCCTCTCTGCCGCCGCCTCATTATGGTCTCCCTTGAATATCTCCCTTATTATTAGAAGGTTTCAAACCATATTTGGCAGTTATACACCTTAGGCGTGGGAAAATTTTTCTGCATGCTTAAATTTGACCTTTGACCTTTATTGAAGTACACCCCCATTTTCTGACACCTTCCAATCTGAAAGCCTTAAATTTAGGTCAAGCCCCCTATTATCTTCTTAAGTATTGCATTTAGAGCCATAAAATGTACTGGGAGGTAATAGGAAACCATATGTGGAGAGTCTAAATAGCCGGTCAGTTTTACCCCCCGGCCCCCCCTTATGGGGCAAACTGGGGTCATAAAATAGCTGATTTTGAGTTTTTGCCTTATATCTCCTTTATTGTTGCTTTTATAGCTTCAGAATGTATTAAGAGGTATTGGGAAAGCATATGTGGAGGATCTAAATAGCCAGTCAGTTTTACCCCCCGGTACCCCCTTATGGGTCAAACTGGGGTCATAAAATAGCTGATTTTGAGTTTTTGCCTTATATCTCCTTTATTGTTGCTTTTATAGCTTCAGAATGTATTAAGAGGTATTGGGAAAGCATATGTGGAGGATCTAAATAGCCAGTCAGTTTTATCCCCCGACCCCCCCTTATGGGTCAAACTGGGGTCATAATATAGCTGATTTTGAGTTTTTGCCTTATATCTCTTTTATTGTTGCTTTTATACCTTCGGAATGTATTAAGAGGTATTGGGAAAGCATATGTGGAGAGTCTAAATAGCCGGTCAGTTTTACCCCCCGATCCCCCCTTATTGGCCAAACTATGGTCATAAATAGCTGCTTTGGAGTTTTTGCCTTATATCTCCTTTATTGTTGCTTTTATAGCTTCAGAATGTATTAAGAGGTATTAGGAAAGCATATGTGGAGAATCTAAATAGCCGGTCAGTTTTACCCCCCGATCCCCCCTTATTGGCCAAACTATGGTCATAAATAGCTGCTTTGGAGTTTTTGCCTTATATCTCCTTTATTGTTGCTTTTATAGCTTCAGAATGTATTAAGAGGTATTAGGAAAGCATATGTGGAGAATCTAAATAGCCAGTCAGTTTTATCCCCCCCCCCTTATGGGTCAAACTGGGGTCATAAAATAGTTGCTTTGGAGTTTTGCCTTATATCTCCTTTATTGTTGCTTTTATACCTTCAGAATGTATTAAGAGGTATTGGGAAAGCATATGTGGAGAGTCTAAATAGCCGGTCAGTTTTACCCCCCCGATCCCCCCCCCCCCCTTATGGGCCAAACTGGGGTCATAAATAGCTGCTTTTGAGTTTTTGCCTTATATCTCCTTTATCGTTGCTTTTATAGCTTCAGAATGTCTAAAGAAGTATTGGGAAAGCATACGGCGCAGCTTTGTGCACTCTTAGCTTTACAGCATGCTTATTAAAGCCACAAAGCATTTTAAACTTTCACGGATGCTTCGCTTTTGTTAGCAAAAGCATTCCTCTAGTTATAATTACTTTTTTCTTAAATTTTGGATAATATCATAAATTATGTGCAATAAATTTTAAGCACATTTAAATGTTGGCTATAAGTAACCTAGAACAGAGTTTACATGGTTAACATGACCTTAAACTCTTAACATTTGCATTGACTTACATTCAGTTTAAGGTAAGGACAAATTTTTATGTCATCACTCTGCGGCGTGGGCGTCCGCGTCCGCGTGAACAACTTCTTCTCCAAAACTACAAGGCCTAGAGACATGCTGTTTTTTTTAAAAGATACCTTATCTATCGAGGATGAAAAATTGTTCAAGGCATGCAAATCTGTCTGTTCATCTGTTTGCTAGAGACATTACAAGGGGGGTACCCCCACCAAAAGTGTGAAAATTTCAACTTTTTATCACAATTTTCTCAGTGACTATTGCAGGGATTTCTCTCATATCTTGCATATATGTACTAGGCCCGAGGTAGATTCTCTTGTGTGAGTATGAGACCTGGATCTGTCTTACTTTTTTTTTAATAAATTTTTTTAATAATTTTTAATGCATTAAAATTCATGAAATCATGCACTAAATCACTTATAACTTCAAAAGTGTTGCATTTACAGCATTTTGTGAAAATATGTTGTTCAGCTACTTTTTTCATAGCTACAATATGGTGAGTAAGTTGGGTGTCTGTCTCAATAGCTAAGTGAGTAATAGCTACTTTTGGGCTTTTCAGTAACTTCCATTATGAGTAAAATCACTTGTAACTTAAAAACTATTGCATTTAGAGAATTTTGTATAAATATGTTATTCAGCTACTTTTGGGCCAGCTATAACATGGTGAAATTTCAGACCTGTAGCTCATGGCATAGCTGAGTAATAGCTACTTTTAGGTTATCACTGTTGAGTAAATCGCTTATAACTTGAAAACTATTGCATTTAGAGAATTTCGTATAAATATGTTATTCAGCTACTTTTGGGTCAGCTATAACATAGTAAAATTTCAGACCTGTAGCTCATGGCATAGCTGAGTAATAGCTACTTTTAGGTTATCACTGTTGAGTAAATCACTTATAACTTGAAAAATGTTGCATTTAGAGCATTTTGTTAAAATATGTTATTCAGCTACTTTTTTCATAGCTACAATATGGTGAGTAAGTTGGGTGTCTGTCTCAATAGCTAAGTGAGTAATAGCTACTTTTGGGCTTTTCAGTAACTTCCATCATGAGTAAAATCTCTTGTAACTTAAAAACTATTGCATTTAGAGAATTTTGTATAAATATGTTATTCAGCTACTTTTGGGCCAGCTATAACATAGTAAAATTTCAGACCTGTAGCTCATGGCATAGCTGAGTAATAGCTACTTTTAGGTTATCACTGTTGAGTAAATCACTTATAACTTGAAAACTATTGCATTTAGAGTATTTTGTTTCAATATGTTATTCACCTATTTTGGGGTCAGCTATAGCATAGTGAAGTTTCAGACCTGTGGCTCATTTCATAGCTGAGTAATAGCTACTTTGAAGTTCTCACTGTTGAGTAAATCAGTTATAATTGGAAAACTATTGCATTTACAGAAATTTGTGCAAATATGTTATTCAGCTACTTTTGGGTCAGCTATAACATAGTGAAATTATAGACCTATAGCTCATGGCACAACTGAGCAATAGCTATTCTCAGGTACTGACTGTTCAGTAAATCAGCTATAACTTGAAAAATATTGTATTTGGAGTATTTTGTTAAAATATATTGTTCACCTACTTTTGGGTCAGCTATAACATAGTGAAATTACAGACCTATAGCTCATGGCATAGCGGAACAATAGCTATTTTCAGGTTCTCACTATTGAGTAAATCAGTTGTAGCTTGAAAACTATTGCATTTACAGTAGTTTGCTTAAATATGTTGTTCACCTACTTTTGGGTTAGCTATAACATAGTAAAATTTCAGACATGTAGCTCATTGCATAACTGAGTAATAGTTCCTTTGAGGTTCTCACTGTTGAGTAAATCAGTTGTAACTTGAAAACTATTACATTTAGAGTAATTTGTTAAATATGTTATTCACAGAATTTTTGGTCAGCTATAACATAGTGAAATTGCAGACCTCTATGTCATGGCATAGCTGAGCAATAGCTACTTTCAGGTTCTCACTGTTGAGTAAATCATTGTATCCACTGGATAGCCGCAGTGTGTAGAGAGAGATTTCACCATTACTGCTCTGATGAAAAAAATATTATAGCTAGCTTTCTTAAGTTTGCAGTATATATTAATAACCATAAAATGTTGTCTGGGAATATTTTTGGCCTCATTTTGAGAAACAAGATGGCCACCACAGGTGTTTTTTGTCAGTCATGAAAAGTGCTTATATCTCCCTTATTATTGATCCTAGAGGTTTGGGATGATAAACCAACCTGTAGGAAATCATGGGGTGGGAATCTTTTGGTGTGGTCAGATTTGACCTTCAATGACCCCTCCTTCAAGGTCAAACAAGGATAGCCAAACTTAAAAGTGCTTATAACTCGCTTATTATTGGTCCCAGAGGTTTGGGATGGTAAACAGACAGGAAATCATGGGCTGTGAATCTGTTGATATGGTCCGATTTGACCTTGGAACCCTCCTTCAAGGTCAAATGAGGATAGCGAAAATTGAAAGTGCCTACAACTCGCTTATTATTGGTGACAGAGATTTGGGATGGTATAGGAAATCATTGGCTCGGAATCTTTTGGTATGGTCAGATTTGACCTTTGGACCCCTCCTTCAAGGTCAAATGAGGACAGCCAAGCTTAAAAGTGCTTATAACTCATTTATAATTGGTCCTAGAGGTTTGGAATGGTAAACCATAGGAAATCATGGGCTGGGAATGTATTTGTGTGGTTAGATTTGACCTTGGACCCCTTCTTCAAGGTCGAACGAGGATATTGCATTTGTAGTATTTCTTTAAATATGTTTTAACCTATTTTTTTACACTTAAACAATTACCTTGTTATTTTCCTTCATAATACCATTTACAGGGCACAACTTTTTTATCCTTTTCTTCTGTCAGCTTCGGAATTTCTTTCGAACTTGCTGTTCAGTTACCATTTACTGTATTTCTGTACAGCCCTTTTCCTGATAATTATTCTGTCCTCTAATCACCTTCACAAATCAAAAACACTCAGTCAGCTGACACAGTGCCCGTTCACGGGCACTTTCCTCTTGTTATGATATTTTGGCAATATTAAAGTGATAGTTAAGAGTTTTCATTTAAATTAAATATGTACATGTATCTAGACCAAAACAGGATCTTTATTGTAATGTTACCATGAAAACCTGAAAGTTAAAGAAGTGAGTTTAAGGTTACAACCCCGGAAAAAGCAGAAATAATAAGTCCATCCCCCAGTAGGGTGGACATATTATTTCTGCTTTTTTCTGGGGTCTGGCGTCACACTTGGTTTCTGGTCATTTCAAGGAAAAGTATTTATCTTATCTTAACCAAATTTGGTATGGGTGTTTATTGGGTTAATAGCTTGCATGGGATTGCTTTTGGTGAAGATAGCTCTATAGCTAACTGAGTAATAGCTACTTAGCTACTTTTGTGTACTTCTTTTGTTTCCGGGCATTTTAAGGAAAAATATATGATATATCTTTACCAAATTTGGTATGAGCAATAGTTAGGTCAATAGCCTGCTTGGAATTGCTTTTAGTGATAAGAGCTGTATAACTGACTGAGTAATAGCTACCTAGCTACTTTGAGTAGCTTTTTTATTTTAAGTATGTTAAAGGAAAGTTATTTCACCTATGTTCACAAAATTTGGGATGGAGGATTATTGAATCAGTAGCTTGCTTGGGAATGCTTTGGTGATAATACCTTTGTAGCTCACTGAGTAATAGCTACTGTACTATATGCTAGGTATTATGCTATTTTGAGTTGACTTTTTCTGGACATTTTAATGAAACAATGTTTTCTATCTTCACAAAAATTTATATGAAGGATAATTGGGACAATAGTTTGGCCAGGATAGCTTTTGGTCGATGATAGCTTTGTAGCTATCTGAGTAATAGCTGCTTTACTACTTTGAGCCTACTCTGAATTGCATTTCCGTTTTCACTCTTTTGAAGGAAACATATTTAACTCATCTTTGTAAAATTTGGTGTGAAGGTTATAGGGTCAATTGCTTGCTTGGTATTGTTGTTGATGGTAATAGCTTTAACCTCCTGAGTAATAGAGTAATAGCTACATAGCAAAAAACGTAAATATGTCTATCTCCTAAACTGTACGAGATAGAGTGATTTTGTCTAACTTTTTTCAATCCACAGGGGATCTAAGCAATGTACTCTTGGCAATTTTCAACAAAATTTTCCTCTCCCCAAAAATGGCTGCCATTTTGAATTTTCGAATTTTCGCCAAAAATACAAAAACACTAATTTGCTCTATCTCCTTAACCATGCCAGATAGAGCGATTTCGTCGAAATTTTCAACCCACAGGGTATCTAAACAATGTAGTATTGGCAATTTTCAAAAAACATTTCCTCTCCCCAAAAATGGTGGCCATTTTGAATTTTCAAATTTTTGCCAAAAATGCAAAAACACAAATTTGCTTCTATTTCCTTAACCATGCGAGATAGAGCAATTTTGTCGAAATTTTCGATCCACACGGTATCTCAGAAAACTACTCTTTGCAATCTTCAAAAAAAATTTCCTCTCCCCAAAAATGGCGGCCATTTTGAATTTTCGAATTTTTGCCAAAAATGCAAAAACACAATTTTGCTTTTCAGTAACTTCCATCATGAGTAAAATCACTTGTAACTTGAAAACTATTGCATTTAGAGTATTTTGTATAAATATGTTATTCAGCTACTTTTGGGCCAGCTATAACATAGTAAAATTTCAGACCTGTAGCTCATGGCATAGCTGAGTAATAGCTACTTTTAGGTTATCACTGTTGAGTAAATCACTTATAACTTGAAAACTATTGCATTTAGAGTATTTTGTTTCAATATGTTATTCACCTATTTTGGGGTCAGCTATAGCATAGTGAAGTTTCAGACCTGTGGCTCATTTCATAGCTGAGTAATAGCTACTTTGAAGTTCTCACTGTTGAGTAAATCAGTTGTAATTGGAAAACTATTGCATTTACAGAAATTTGTGTAAATATGTTATTCAGCTACTTTTGGGTCAGCTATAACATAGCAATAGCTATTTTCAGGTTCTTACTATTGAGTAAATCAGTTGTAACTTGAAAACTATTGCATTTACAGTATTTTGCTTAAATATGTTGTTCACCTACTTTTGGGTCAGCTATAACATAGTAAAAATTCAGACATGTAGCTCATTGCATAACTGAGTAATAGCTACTTTTAGGTTATCACTATTGAGTAAATCAGTTGTAACTTGAAAACTATTGCATTTAGAGTATTTTGTTTAAATATGTTATTCACGTACTTTTGGTCAGCTATAAAATAGTGAAATTGCAGACCGATATGTCATGGCAGAGCTGAGCAATAGCTACTTTCAGGTTCTCACTGTTGAGTAAATCATTGTATCCACTGGATAGCCACAGTGTGTAGAGAGATTTCACCATTACCACTCTAACGAAAAGAATATTATAGCTAGCCTTCTCAAGTTTGCAGGATATATTAATAACCATAAAATGTTGCCTGGGAATATTTTTGGCCTCATTTTCAAAAACAAGATGGCCACCAGGGACGTTTATTCGACTTTAAACAAGGACTTTTGTTGGCCCTCTAGAGCAAAGGGTATTATGTCCACCCCAGTGGGGGGTGGACATATTATTTTTGCTTTTCCGGCATCCGGACGCTTGGTTTCCACTCATTTGAAGGAAAAGTATTTATCCTATCTTTACCAAATTTGCAAAAAATTTTCCCCTCCCCAAAAATGGCGGCCATTTTGAATTTTCGAATTTTTGCCAAAAATGGCAAAACACAAATTTTCTTCTATCTCCATAACCGTGCGAGATAGAGCGATTTCGTCGAAATTTTTGACCCACAGAGTATCTGAGCAATGTACTCTTGGCAATTTTCAAAAATTTTCCCCTCCCCAAAAATGGCGGCCATTTTGAATTTTCAAATTTTTTTCCAAAAATGGCAAAACACAAATTTGCTTCTATCTCCTTAACCGTGCGAGATAGAGTGATTTCGTCGAAATTTTCGTCCCCCTGGGTATCTGAGTAATGTCCTCTTGGCAATTTCAAAAAATTTTCCCCTCCCCAAAAATGGCGGCCATTTTGAATTTTCAAATTTTTGCCAAAAATGGCAACACACAAATTTCCTTCTATCTCCTTAACCGTGCGAGATAGAGCAATTTCGTCGAAATTTTCGACCCACAGGGTATCTGTGCAATGTACTCTTGCCAATTTTCAAAAAAATTCCCCTCTCCAAAAAATGACGGCCATTTTGTATTTTTGAATTTTTGCCAAAAAATGGAAAAACACAAATTTGCTACTATCTCCTTAACCGTGCGAGATAGAGCGATTTCGTCAAAATTTTCAACCCACAGGGTATCTGAGAAATGTACTCTTGGCAATTTTCAAAAAAAAATTTCCTCTTCCCACATATGGCGGCCATTTTGAATTTTCGTATTTTTGTCAAAAATGGGGAAAAAAACAAATTTACTTCTATCTCCTTAACCGTGCGAGGTAGAGCGATTTCGTTGAAATTTTCGACCCACAGGGTATTTAAGCAATGTACCCTTGCCAATTTAAAAAAAATTTTCCTCTTCCCAAAAATGGCGGCCATTTTGAATTTTCGAATTTTTGCCAAAAATGGCAAAACACAAATTTGCTTCTACTTCCTTAACCGTGCGAGATAGAACGATTTTGTCGAAATTTTTCACCCAACCAATGCAAAAAGGCATGAAGCTGAAATAATTTACATGTATACTAATAAATATTTAAGCATCATTCATATATTTTACAAATGAAACAGGGTCTTGTAAGACTACTGTACAATTTTTGCAAAAGGTTCATGGGGTGGACATTACACATGATAATGTGTGTTCTTCTATGCTATCCTGTTTCTATTCATATGTCGCAGCTACTATCAACAGGGCGTCCTATTTCTAGTTATAGGTAGAGATCTCAAATTCGCAGGATATGTTCCTCATTATAAAATCTTGACTGGGAATATTTTTGGCCTCATTTTGAAAAACAAGATGGCCGCCACAGGTGTTTCTTTGTCAGTCATGAAAAGTGCTTATATCTCCCTTATTATTGGTCCTAGAGGTTTGGGATGGTAAACCTATCTGTAGGAAATCATGGGCTGTGAATCTTTTGGTGTGGTCAGATTTGACCTTTGAGCCCTCCTTCAAGGTCAAACAAGGATAGCCAAACTTAAAAGTGGTCATAACTCGCTTATTATTGGTCCTAGAGGTTTGGGATGGTAAACAGACATATAGGAAATCATGGGCTGGGAATCTGTTGATGTGGTCCGATTTGACCTTGGACCCCTTCTTCAAGGTCAAACGAGGATACCCAAACTAAAAAGTGCTAATAACTCACTTATTATTGGTCCTAGAGGTTTGGAATGGAAAACCAACCTATAGAAAATCATGGACTGGGAATCTTTTGGTGTGGTCGGATTTGACCTTGGTCCCCTCCTTCAAGGTCAAACAAGGATAGCGAAACTTAAAAGTGCCTATAACTCGCTTATTATTGGTCCTAGAGGTTTGGGATGGTAAACCATCCTATAGGAAATCATGGGCTGGGAATCTTTTGGTGTGGTCGGATTTGACCTTGGACCCTGCCTTCAAGGTCAAATGAGGACAGCCAAACTTAAAAGTGCCTATAACTCACTTATTATTGGTCCTAGAGGTTTGGGATGGTAAACCAACCTATAGGAAATCATGGGCTGGGAATGTTTTTGTGTGGTTGGATTTGACCTTGGACCCCTTCTTCAAGGTGGAACGAGAATATTGCAGTATTTCTTTAAATATGTTTTAACCTACTTTTTACACTTAAACAGTTACCTTGTTACTTTCCTTCATAATACCCTTTTGCAGGGCACAACTTTTCTTCTGTCAGCTTCAGAATTTCTTTCGAACATGCTGTTCAATTACCATTATTATTAGATAGGCAGGCATTCCGTAGCTCATTAATGTTTTTTTAAAGGTCCATAAAACACCATATTTGCACAGGTTCTTTCATTATCCGCCCGCTATTTTGGGAATAATAATATTAATGCATGTTTTAATGTTTCCCGTAAGTTTGTTTACAAATGGTTTGCTCCCACTTGAAATGTTCAAAATGCCATATCTGCCTTATTATTTGATGGATTTTGATCAAATAAAAAGGAGAATAAACAGCTTAAAAGCATTTTGACAATAGAATGAGTACAAATGGCATGAGGTAAAGTTAAGAAATGAAAAATCGTAAAAAAGGTGAATGTTTTGAATGAGTGCATTTATTAATTTACTGATGAAGGAATACATAAAATTTTACAGGTTCAGAATTCATGAAACTGTGGCCGTGAGTGTAGAGTGCTTAATGTATTAATCGTGAGGGTTGGGGTTCGAATCCCAGCAGGACAGTTTAATTTTTTTTCATTCAGCTTTTTAAAAGCAATCTTTTAAAAAGGGTTTTAAGATTAAAAATACGCTGTCTACTGAAGAGTTGAAATATTAATGTTTAAGTTAAAAATTATTTTGAGCACGTTTACAGTTACAGATAACAATCAAAATATATGTTTTCCTTTGAAGTACTACAGTTTTGAAAGAAAATGTTAGAAATAATACTCAATATTTATGAGAATTTAGGTAAATAATAATGACTAATGCAGATCTAATAATAATAGTAATAATGTGATTTTGTAGGGCATTATAGGTTTTTACAGGCACTTCATGGCATGCCTGTAAAAACCTATAATGCCCTACAAAATCACATTATTGTACTATTTACTGTACTTCTGTACAGCACTTTCCCTGATAATTATGCTTTCCTCTCATTATCACCTTCACAAATCAAAAACACTCAGTCAGCTGACACAGTGCCCGTTCACGGGCACTCTCTTGTTTATGTTTCTCAGCTAAATTTGTTGTGGAGGTTTAATGGCATGAGAGTTTGTGTGTGATTGCTTTCTTGGCAATATCTGGCAACAAGTGTTGCCATGGCAACACTTTTTCATATTTCTTGGGCTTTAATATCTTTTTTGGGGTTATTTGCATTCCAGACCCCTGCATGGATTGGAGCCGATTAGCTTTTTAAGGATAACTGGCAACAAGTGTTGCCATGGCAACTTTTTTGTTTCTTGGACTTAAAATATTTTTTATGGGTTTTTGCTTTCCATATCCCTATGCAGATTGGAGCTGATTAGTTTTTTCGGCAATACCTGGCAACAAGTGTTGCCATGGCAACACTTTTTCTTGTTTCTTCAGCTTAAAAGTCTTTCTCGGTGTTCTTTACACTCCAAACCCCTGCATGGATTGCTGCTGATTAGTTTTTCAATGATGCCTGGCAACAAGGCATCAGATGATTAGTTTTCGTCAACACCTGGCTTTTTTCTGTTTCTTTGACTTATATTTCTGTGGATTTTTTGCATTCCAAACCCCTGCATGAATAGGAGGTGGTTAGCTTTTTAGCAATATCAGACGGCTAGTGTTGCCATGGTAACACTTTTTTCTGTTTCTACATTGTGGATATAAAAAGCCCTGAAGAAGACCTGTATGGTAACGTGAGCTAACACTCCACAAGATTAGACAATCATTTTGCTTGTTTGCACTCCCACAAAATGGCGGACAAATATAAGTCCTTTCCTCCATGAAGAGAGGAGGCAGACAAGACAGGACATCTTGCACAATACATTAATTTGTATGGTCATATGACTAGCAGTTGAGTTATATTTTTCAACAAGATGGGGCTTCACCATGACGCAATCCTTTTGAAAGATGGTCTGGATCAGCTAAAATACTGCATGTCGGTCAACTATTTTTGTCTATCCAGCATAATTTGTGTCCTTTCGAATTTCTTACACTTCAGTCTTTAACCAAAGCTGGTGACACAATACAATTCTACTGAATTTTTGTGTTTTCAAAAACCTGATTCTAGTTTGTTTATTTTTCCAGATGAAGCCCAAAAATTTATTGGTAGTAAAACCACAACGAACCTTCACATCAGAGGTATGTAGCTTATCAACTGGTCTATGTTATGTTTAATAGTTATAAACCAAATTGTTTATATTCTACGGAGAACGATTCGGTTGAAAAAGTAGGTTGCTTTTTTTCTCATGATTTAAGCCTTTGCTAATTGTTCCCCAAAAAGCCACAGTCAAACAAAGAGTTTAGCCATACTGTCTCAGGGTGTTTTTTCTACAAATCTACATATAACTCTAGTTGGAGTTGTTTTGTTGACAAAATTTCAGATATTGTAAGGTTGGAGTTTTCTTCACAATAAATAAAGTATATTGTGTCATGGTGAAGCAAAAAATATTTCAGCAAATTTTTCTATCCTTATTAGTTTTAATCTGTATAAATTGTCTAATCAGAACCTTATATATGAAGGATTAGTATGAATTCCACCGTGGAGGAAATGCTTTATCTATATAAAAATATACTTATTGATTGCCAGTATGTAGAATTTCAATTTAGACCTGAGTGTACTGTGAGTTTTACCTTAAAGTTTCAGTTTGGATTTTTAGGTACCCAACAGAATTTGGAGAGTTGGAAAATTGAATCATATCGCCATAGCAGTGCCAAATTTAGAGAAAGCAACCAGTCTCTATAGGGATGTTTTAGGGGCCAAAGTCAGTGATGCTCAGGTAAATTACTTTTACAGGTGTTGGAAACATATGGTTGGGTAATGCTATATTGGATTTACGGGAATAAATTAAATGAGACAAACATAATTTTTTTCTGATGAGTAGTTTTAAAAGTGACAACAGAAATGGAGAGATATTTTGTAGGGCAGGCTCTGTACCACCAGTATCTCGGTATTGAGACAAGTTCACTTGAATAACTTGACGACACTTTACAACCAGCATTTCAAATGGCAGTATATAATACTGTGAAAAACGTTAAATATTAGAAACAGACACCAGATCTGAAGAAATTATAAACTTTATCTCATATTTTGGTATATTTTAGTACTTCTATAGTGATATCTTTCGGAAAACGGTCAGTGTTTTGTTTCACAAAATTTACTTCATGTTAGTGGGCTTATTACAGTTTCACACTGATGGAATACCGAAAGGAAGAGTCTGCTACTGATGCTGCCCTAATGTTTTGTTATGTGGTTATTTTGTGGTAATTTGGTAAACATTAAAATGAAAGTGATTCTGCTTACATGTTTCCCTAATCCTACAAATATAGATAAAATGTCTAGAATATTTGGGTACAATATAGGTGACATTAGTTGCATTAAAGTGTTAAAGCTTGACTGTTGGCACTGATATTATGTATGAAAATGCTATTCATTTCAGCCTCTGCCAGAGCATGGTGTGTACACTGTGTTTGTTGAACTTGGAGAAACCAAAATTGAGGTAAATATTCATCTTTTGTAAAATTCTATTAAGAGAGTTCACCCTTATGAAATCGCAACGTTTCGTAAGATTTGTATGAAATAATGAAAAACATTTTTCAAGTCAAAATGATTGGTGTGGTTTTATCTGCATGTTCTAATTATGCAGAGTTTTTATACAAAAGGAATAATACTGTGCATCAGATAATCAATAATGTAACGTGTGGGGCATATTGTAACATTAAAACATGAGATAATAGCTGTAACTTAAGTTATTTTTAAAAAAATATTTTTTCACATTGCTGTATTATTAATAAGGCTGGTATGATTAGCAATATTTGCTAGCTGAGTAGTCGCTTGCTTGAACCGTCGACTAACCGGTAAATTGTTTCCAATATTTTGTACCTGTGGAGAGAGGAAATACTGAAAACGTCATCTGCACATGCACCCCAGATGTAAATACTGTAAAAAACAATATGGCAGATCTTGAGGTGCTAGGAAAGAAAATTCATTCAAATTGTTGTGTAATTTGCAAATCAACTGCATATTTTCTATATGTAACATAATAAATAGATAACATGCTTTGAATTAGTGTTGGTAATCGCCTCCAATTTTCATGGTCGATCATTCGTCCATTTTTCCGAGCGATGATCGACCCATAATCGATTATTTTACTCCATTATTGTTTATTATTTAAGAAACACTTTCCGGGATAAAATATAGGTCAATCTGGTAAGACATTTAGAATCTACCGAAAGCACACATTTTATTGCGCTACAATAGCTTACCATGTGGGGCTGAATGCTGTTCTCGGATGGCCTCCAGGCCTGGCCAACATCTAAGAAAAACAGACATTTATAGTTGGCCGTAGCCTCAGGTTGTCGTCACGTGACCTACCCCATTTGTTTTCTCCTTTCTCATTGGCCGCCGTCATATTGGAATCTTTGTGAAGTTTTTCTGCCGTTTTCTACTTATATCTCAGTTCATTTTGATTGTTGGATGTCTTTTTTCAGCCATTTTGTTTATTAATTGTTAAAGCACATATTACATGACTTTCCGTCCAGTCGGATAAGTATTTTTTCTTTTATACCTGTTGTGATTTTTCGCCTCGGCTAGGCTTTTATGTGATCGGGTTTCACCTCTTTTATTGTGTTTGAACATGTCTTCTCATCAATCCAATAAAGACAAACCGCCGTGCATCTAAATGCCATCATTTTTGTCATGCTTTCGACACTCATAATTACTGTCCTACCTGCAGAGAGGCAGGTAAGGGAGATCATCCCTGTGTCACATTTATCTCACCTTGTGATATTTGTGCTTCCTTTTCGGAAGAACATTTAACCAAGATCACTCATAGAAAGAGATATGTCAAGAAACCTGACAAAAAATCTGACAAAAATGATCAAGAATTAGATTTATTGGGCGATAATTCTGTTGAATCCTTCGCAGGCTCACAAGCAGACCTCGAGAGTGCTGCTGACCATCTTTTTACTTCCCCGCCTCGCCCTCAACCTCTTGTTTTCAAGGCTTTATCATTAAGAACTCCAGCTAAAACTGTCCCACCTACTCCAGGTACTGCTTTACAGCAGAAATTAGAAACAAAGCTCGAGAAGGCCTTGCGATCTCAGCTAGACATTCAACTAGACCAAAAGATGGGTGCTTTCCAGGCAAATATTTTAGAGGCAATGAAGTCCCTTCGAGAAGATTTTCAGAAATCTCTCAATAAAACTTCTTCACAAGTGGAGGTAGCTCCATCCTCAGCCTGCCCCTAGCAGAGCCAAGAAACATACTGATAAATCAAAACACAAATCTAGGTCCAGATATTTACCTTCTTCATAGGTCTCCAAAACCTTCTAGGAAGACCTATACTGATCAAGACCATCCTCAACGTGACCCAGATCCTCCTTACTACAGGGAAGTAGCTCTGTCTGTCATCCCCTCTCAGTATGCAGAGGAGGTGGATACCTTCAGGCGTATCCTCAAACTTCCAGACCCTAGGGACTCCTTACCCAGGTCTTCTACTGAGGTCATGGGCCTTGACGATGAGAAAGGCAGGTAGGAGCTCAGGCCAAGAGGCCCTTCCTCTATGCTGCCTCTGAACTCTATTATCAAAGACGCCTTTGATAAATTTGACCAAGACTTTCAAGCAGCAAATTTACCTGAGGGTAAATACATCAAAACTCCTCCTTACGCTGCCAAGTGGTACAAGGTGAGACAACCTTGTTACGGAGACAAGATTCAAGAACTAAATACAGACTTTCCCAAGATCTGTATTTCTTCTAAGCCCTCTGGGGCCCCTATGGGCAAGGTTCCCCTACCAATTCTTTGAGAATTGGAACACCAGGCGAGACAAAATATCTCCATGCTTAACTTTACTACCACCTTTGCCAAGACTTCTTCTTCCTGCAATTCCACTCTGGAAAAGTGCCAGCATAGTTTGAAGTCGACCTTCAAGAAGGTCAAATCTCAAATTAGGAAAGGTGCCGACCCTGAAAAGGCAGCAAAGCGTGCATACGAGGAAGCCTATGAATACCTGGATCTTTGGAACAAGACACTTCTTATCCAGCACAGGGCCTTAACTTGTCTCAGCAAATCCCTTGCGCATATACTGCAGAGGGAGTTATATTCCATGGGCAACACCGGCTTGCTTAGGCGCGAAGCCGAAATGACCCTGTTACAACCACAATTAGGTGAGACGAGACGTCAGGAACTCAGGAATGCGTCCTTAAGGCCGGCTTAGTTGTTCAAGTCTCAATTAGTCAAGGAAGGTGGAGACTTCCTTCTTAAAAAAGGCACCTCAAAAGAATCAGGGTGTCGGACCCTACCAGAATAAGCCCTTTCGTGGTCCCCACAAGAAAAGAGGCTCCTACAGGAAACGTCCTTATGGGGGCAACTTCTCTCAAAAGAGTAACTAATCGTTTTCCTCCGGCAGGGGAAAACTAAACTTCAGAGGCTCCAGGGGTCGTTTTCGACCCCACAATAGGGGAAGAGGGCGTGGAAACCCCTCTTCCTAATGACTCCTCCAAAGCCTCCCTCAGTCCACCAGTAGGGGGTCAACTCCGTTCTGTCAGGAGAGACTGGCAAACAAACAAATGTTCATCAAACGTGTTAAACATTATCACCAATGGCTATGTACTGCCATTCCTCTCAAAGCCAAACTTGGTCAGATTTCCTCTGATTCTGTCAGAATACAAGACCCTTCAAAAAGACCAAGCTCTAGCAGATTGTATCCAGTCTCTTCTGTCAAAGAACGCTATCGAAAGGGTGGAAAATGTAAAATCTCTCGGGTTTTACAGTCGCCTGTTTCTAGTCCCCAAGCCTCACCAAAGGTGGAGGCCAGTAATAGACTTAAGCAGGCTCAGTACATTTTTACATGTAGGAAAGTTCAAAATGGAAACTCCAGAGTCCATCAGGACCTCCCTGGTTCCAGGGGAATGGGTATCGTCGATAGACCTATCGGACGCTTACCTTCACATCTCCATCCACCCAAACTCAAGGAAATACCTAAGGTTTTGCCACAGGTCACAGGTGTTCCAGTTCACCTCCCTTCCTTTCGGACCAGCCACAGCCCCCCAGGTCTTTACAATGATCGTAAAGGAAGTGAAGCTCATGGCCCTCTCCAGAGGACTCAGACTTCACCAATACCTGGACGACTGGCTGATCAGGTCCCAGTCTCAGGAAGAAGCCCAAGTGAACACTCAAGCAGTGGTAGACCTAACTCAGTCCTTGGGGTGGATAATAAACCAGGAAAAATCAGAACTGAAACCTACTCAGGTGTTTTCGTTCGTGGGCTACGAATTCCATCTAGATTCAGCCATTGTAAGACCCACTCAAGAGAGATGGCTCAAACTTCAGGATTTGATCCTGCGACTCAAGTCAAAACATGTTTTGACTGCAAGATGTTTGATGTCGCTAATTGGGTTGCTTGCCTCAATGGAGAAGATGGTCCCGGAGGGACGCCTTCACATGAGGCCCTTTCAGTTTCATCTCAAGGACCATTGGAGATATCCTCAGTCGCTGGACAACCTCCTTCCTTGGACAGATGCCATTTCTGCTCACCTAGACTGGTGGCAGAATCTTGCAAACGTGATGAAAGGCTCAGACCTTCATCCCAAAGACCACAGTATCCAACTCTTTACAGACGCCTCAAACGAAGGTTGGGGCGCTCACTTAGATCAAAGATCTACCAAGGGTCTGTGGTCAGACCAGGAAAAAAGTCTACACATAAATGTCCTAGAGTTGAAGTCTCTAGGTCCCAGTCTGACAAGTCCTCAATATCCTTGACCCTATGGATAGCATGCCAGTGGCCTCAACTTTGATCATGGGCTTGACCATAGGAAAGTCATAGAAGATGGAATTTTTTTTTTGTTTTTTTATTTTTTGTGGAGAAGATATAGGACTTAAATAGAGACTTTGCTGATGTCTGCATATCTCTGAGGCTTTCTACGACCCTATGGGGAAAAGTTCCCGATCAGGTAGTCAAAGAATTTGAGCACCAAGCAAGGCAAAATGTCATGGTGCTAGAACCAAGTTCAGGAAGGGGCTATGAGAAATGCCTATGACACAACCTGCATCTGTTCAGAGATCCTTGACAAGAAGATCCATATCAAACAGAGGGCTTATCCTTTCAGAGTAAAGCCTTGTTTCATATGCTTCAAAGAGGCCGTTACCTAATGGGCAATGCATTTCTCATAAGGAGAGATGCTGAGATGATCCATCTCCAAAGTGAGTTGCGGGACATATGGTGTCAGAAACTTTTCCCTTTGTCCACTATTCCATTCACAGGTTGTAAGGGATGGAAAAGATTCCTCCTTGAAAAAGGCATTCTCTAAACAGTCTCAGGGCTTCATGCCATACCAAAACGAGCCTTTTTGTGGCATTCCACCCAAAATAATAACCAATCATTCTCCTCTAATATGGGGAGGTCACAGAATAAATGCAACAGGGGGCAGTATTTAGACCACAACACATTGGCTGAGGGCAATCCCTCTAACAAATAACTATCAAATCTCAACTGGTTCGCTTATAGGAGGTCACCTCAGTTCTTTTATCAGAGAATAACTAGGAGAAAAATGCTCTAGCAACATGTTGAACATTATCACAAATGGTGACATTCTTCCATTAATTACCAAACCAATTCTAGCCAGACAACCTCTGATCCTCTCCAGCTACAAAGACCAACAAAAGGATCTAGCTTGGGCCTTGTGTATCCAATCTCTCCTGTCAAAGAACGCAATACAGACAGTAGAAAAAGTAACGTCTCTTGGGTTTTACAGTTGCCTGTTTCTAGTTTCAAAGCCTCAGCAGAAATTGAGGCCTGTAATAAACCTAAGCAGGTTAAACCCCTTCTTAAAGGTGGATAAATTCAAAATGGAAATGCCAGAAATCCATAGAGGCCTCTGTGACTCAAGGGGAATGAATCTCCTCAGTAGACCTTTCAGATGCCTTCCTTCACATTACCATCCACCCAAGCTCAAGAATGTTCCTTCGGTTCACCCACATATCCCAAGATTAAAATTCACCTCTCTGCCCTCAGGCTGGCCACAGCCCCACTTGCCTTCATAATAATAAATAAAAGAAGTGAAGCTTATGGCACTATTCAGGGGAATCTGACTTCACCAGTACGTGGATGACTGGCTTATAAGGGCACGATCTTAGAGAGAGTCTCTCCTGAATACAAATACCGGTGTGAATCTTATAGAGTCCTTGGGGTGGACCATCAACCAAAGAAAAGTATGAATTTTCGCCGAATTGACATGTTTTTCTTTGTGGACTATGAATACTGCCTAGGTTCAGCCTTTGTAAACCCACTCAAGACAGATGGCTCAACTGCAGTGTTTGATCCTCAAGATAAAGTCAAAATATGCTTTGACTGCAAGATATTTAATGTCAGTTATTGGGTTACTAACATCAATATGTAAAAAGGTCCCAGAGGGTCACCTTCACAGGACACCTTTTCAGTGGCACCTCAGAGAGAACTGAAAATTTCATCAGTTACTGGACAACCTCCTTCAGTGTTCGGAGACCATGTCAGCTCACCTGGACTGTTGGCAAAATCCCCTCAATATTTTGAAGGGATCACACATTCATCCCAAAGACCACAGTATACAGATCTTTACTGACGCCTCAAGCATAGGTTGGGATGCTCACTTGAATCGAGGCTCAGTAAAAGGTATGTGGTTAGACTGTGAAAAAAGGCTACACATATTATGAAAAAGTGCCATTATCAGACAGTGTTGATTGTCACGGCCTATGGACAATATAAAAGTGGTAGTCTGTATAAACAAACAGGGAAGAACCCACTCAGTGGAAATGTGTGCTTTTTTTATGGAGAATCGTGACGTATTGCCATCATTACACAATATCATTGTGTGCCAGGCAAACTTGTGCCAAACTTGTTTATACAGGAAAAGTTCACACAAAAGGAGCTGCTGGCTTCATCCGCTCTCGCATTTTTTGTTGCTTATAGCACAGCAACGACTGGATGGATTCTCTTCAAATTTGGCACAGGCATGCAGTAGCTCTTAAGGAAATTTTCTGAATATCTTGTCTTGACATTTCAACCAATCTGAAATGTCACCTGACTAAAAGGAGGTTTCAAAAAGGGGTGTGCTTGTCTGGATGATAATGGAAAAGTGGTTCACCTATTCATATGAAATATGGCAACTTGATCAGATACAAGTTAGCTAACTTATTAACTAAATGCCATAATTTTTCTCAGTGATGAAAATGAAAAACATTTAATATCTCAGAAACTGTGCCACATAGAGCAATTTCAACGTAAGACACAAAAACACATTTATCTCAGAAACGGTGCAAGATAAAGTAATATCAACGAAATTTTTGGCCTCCAGGGTACACGCAGAGTTCTCTATCACTTTTGGCCAAAATCATTTCCCACTATTTTTGGCAGCCATCTGCATTTATCTTAGAAATGGTGCGAGATAGAGCAATTTCTACAAGATTTTTTGGCGCCTGGTGCAGTTTTAGAGTCACCTTCCACTTTTTGGCAAAATCGTTTTCAGCCATTATTGCCTGTCATTTTCAATTTGTGTTAGACACAAAATTGTATTTACCTCAGAAACAGTGTAATGGAGTGATTTCAATTAATTTTTAACCCCACCCCCGCCATTTTTGGTGGCCATTGAGATATTCTGCATACAACACATTTCGATAACAGTGCGAGGTAGAGTGATTTTGAGGAAATCTTTGACTCCCACTTTTTGCCCAAAATCGTTTTCTCAGTTTTGACAGCCACCTTGTATTTTGTGTAAAGTACAAAACATATTTATCTTGGAAATGGTGTGAGATAGAGCGATCTCTATGAAATTTTTTAACCCGAGGGTATTCACAGAGTCATCCGCCACTTTTTTGCCAAAAATATTTTTCCTGCCATTTTTGGCAACCATCTTGAATTTATGCAAAAAACACAAAAAAGTATTTCCAGAAACATTTTGGCAAATGATGGGCTCCCAGGGTATACACAGTCATGTGGCACTTTTTATCAACAATAAGTATTGTTTTTCCCACCATTTCTGGCAGCCATCTTGAATTTCTGTGTAAACGCAAAAATGCATTTATCTTGGAAACGGTGCAAGATAGAGCAATTTTGACAAAATATTTGGCCCATAGGGTGTATGCAGTCATCTGGCACTCTTTCAAGAAAGCATTATCCTGCCATTTTTAGCAGGCTGGTGCAATTTTTGCATATATGAAAAAACAGAGCAAAATAGTCATTTCAGCAAAATCATTAATGTTAACTTGTGACGCTTTGTTTTTGCTGTTCAAAAACAATTTCTGCTTCCCTTGAGAAGCAATACTCTAGGTTAGACCTATTTGTCGCTCGTCTGAACCACAAGGTTCCACTGTATGTATCCCCAGTTCCAGACCAACAAGCATGGAAAATAGGTACTCTAAACATAAATTGGTTGGGTCTCATAGCCTATGCTTACCCTCCCATAGTTCTCCTTCACAGGGTGATCCAGAAAATCTCTCTGCAAGTGTCTCACAATCTTGGTAGCCCCAGGCAGGTCAGGGATGCCCTGGTTTGGGGAACTAGTGCAGCTTCACACTTGTATAATACTGTTATTTTCATTTGTGATATATTTTTTCTGTATATATCATTCGGGAAGTTTTCCTATTGTATTTGAGTTTTAGTAAGTAGCTCAAACTTTTAAAAATGCTGAATCCCTCAATCGCAGTATGATCTAAGTCAACATGTCAAACATTGGCTTAAAATGAAGCTCCCAAGTTGTTCAAGCTGTGAAATAGGTGTATCTTAGATTTACAAATCCTGTTTATTGTTTTAGTTACTACACCCATTTGGTGACAAGAGCCCCATACAAAACTTTCTAGAAAAGAATCAAAGTGGGGGAATGCATCATATTTGTCTTGAGGTAAGCATGATAAGTTGGAACATTGTGTGAATGATAATGGTTTCAGATTTCTTGCAGGTATGCAAAATGTGAGATTGTCATACTGTAGAAAATTGAAGTGATTTATTTTCAGCAGAAATTTTTCCTAATGTTCATTCAAAAGTGAACACTATTTTGAAAGTCAACAGTGGACATTCTCAATACTCCCCTGATGAGTAATTGCTTGGCAGATAAATCCATAATGCCATATATTTATTGCTGAACATATTTTGACGTGATATAAGCATATATAGACAGCTGAATATGATTCAATAATTTAATAATAACCATAATTGAAAAAGTTGTAAAATACCATATTGCCAAGAGCATTGAGACAGAGAAGTAGCGTAGAAATTATACAATACCATGATTAAATGCCAATATTAAATCACATGCAAGTAAACTGTTTTGCATCAATTCATGTTTCTTCACTTTTGTATTACATTATGCCAGGGAGATAGATGACCATCTAAGTTGTTTTCTAAATTGGTGTAATTCTGTCCATTCGTTTGTCCGTTTTTTTGTCCGTTTGTTTGTCCGTCAACATTTCCATTTCCGGACTCTAACTCGAAAACGCTTTGTCCAATAGAATTCAAACTTGACAATGAGATAGATCACCATCATAGCTAGGTTACTTTCGAAATTGGTGTAATTCTGTTCTTTTATTACGCTACAATAGCTTACCATGTGGGACTTAATGCTGTTCTCGGCTTGCCACACCCGGGGCCAACGTCTTAGAAAAAAAGACATTTCTTGTTAGCCACCGGATACACTGCTAGTTGTCGTCAAGTGATAACCTCTGACCTCTCGCCCTACTTTCTCGTTGGCCACGCAAATTACCATGCCTTATTTTACAAGGAATATTATTTCATTTTTACAAGGATATACTTGTCGTTGGATCAGGAAACTACATCAGTTTCCTTATTTTATTGCATAGAATCACAATTCGATGTCTTTTCATAGTTCAGATAAGTATATTTACTTTATTTTACAACTGAAGTCCACTTCTGGGTTCTCGTTGTAAATCACAGCGACTCGTTTATGTGTTTTCTAATACAGGATATATATATATGCCTGTCAGTAAAATAAAATAAAATATTTAACCCCTATCTGCTTCATTATTGGACCTTTTTAGGGTTTAAATATATATAAATGTAACACAAACGAGTCCTGGTCGAGTGAAATCATCGGAAACAACTTCCGTTTTTTTGTCGAGACAGCATTCCTTGCAATATGCACATCTCGTCTAGGTAGTTTATATACAGGAATATATGCCTGTTGAAATAAAATAAAATAAATTTTGCAAGGGTTTATCCCCGTTCTGCGACTCTATTGGTCCATTTTAAGGGTTAAAATATGATATAAAGCACGATTCTAACTGGGGGAATCCTCGGGGAAACCCCTGTGATGACGTCACGTCTAGACAACATGTGCTGAGAGACGCGTGTTTCTTACAGTACGTTTATCAATAAAATAAAATAAATAAATTTATAAATAAATGAAATGAAATATTTTATCCCTTCTTTCCTGTCTTATTGACCATTTATAATGTTCATACTTAAATAAACAGGAATAGAATCCTTCTTCTAATCGTCTAGACATTACGTGTCTCTCCAAATTAAGGTAACCTTGGTTTCCCATTATTTTAATCATATTTTAATTCATCCAGTTTTATAATATAAGAAATATTGTACTTGCCTTTTAGATTCTATGTTATTTAATAAAATTCTGTGTAATTACTGCTTTCCTTATCTCACAACTAGCCCTACCTGCAGTGAGGCGGGTGGGGCAGGTGACCTTGTGTCACTGTCGATTTGCTTACGTAAATCCAGTTGTGTAGTTCCTTCAAAGAAGGAAAGGCAAAGCTTACATGGAAGCTTGCTTTAAGGAAAGCTTACATAAAAATTATAATATCCAACTTCTTTCTCCAGGGTGGATCAGATCCCTGCTTATATCTGAAGCCAGATAACATTTTAGTTCATCCGAGATTTTAATGCACCCGAGAATCGGATGCATTATTTCCAACTTCTATCAATCCGAATATGATTTGATACTCGGATTTTCGTTGCATCTAGTCCATCAGATCAGATATCAGATCCGAGGCTACTTTAAATTCCAATGCTCGGATGATCTAATCTTAAATCCGATGCTCGGATGATTGTATGTAGATCTAATCCTCGGATGATCGGATCTTAAATCTGATGTTCAGATGATGGTTCCAGATCAGAACTCTGAACAATCCTTACACACACTTGGACTATATTCACCAGCCTGGTTATGGATATATGTCAAGACAGTAGCAAGGCTACCTCCAGACAGGTCAAACTCAATTTCATGGTGCATATAAGTAGTCAGAAGGGGTATGGTGAATTCAGGTGAGATACTGGATCTTTAGATCTTAAAGTTTCCATTCACACTACTTTTGGAGGGACAGGAGTCCCTCATCAAAGCACCTGTAATAACACTTAGGGTTTAGGCCCTATTAATCAACCCTTTCCAATTCCCCACATCTAGAGGCTCCTACAGGAACCACCCCAATGGGGGTCATTCCATCCCTAGCAGTATCCATCGTTTTCCCCAGGCAGGGGGAAATCGAGTAGCCGAGGCTCCAAGGTCTTTCGACCCACTCCAGGGGACGAGGGCATAAAAACCCTTCCCCCCACTGACTCCTCCAGCCTCACTCAGTCCACCAGTAGGAGTTCTCCGTTCTTTCAGATAAGACTGGCAAACAAATCCTGTCATTCTTTTCAATCCAAGTCCAGTCAGACTCCTGACCCGGTCAGAATACAAGGCCCTTCAAAGACCAAGTCCTGGCCTCTGTATCCAGTCTCTTCTTCAAAGAATGCAATAGAAAGGGTGGAAAATGTAAAATCTCTCGGGTTTTACAGTCGCCTGTTCCTAGTACCAAGCCTCACCTAAGGTGGAGGCCAGTCATAGACCTAAACAGGCTCAACACTTTTCTACACGTAGAAAAGTTCAAAAGGGAAACTCCCCTGATTCCAGGGAAGTGGGTATCGTCGATAGATCTGTCGGACACTTACCTCCACAACCCCATCCATCCAAACTCAAGGAAATACCTAAGGTTTTGCTACAATTCACAGGTGTTCCAATTCACCTCCCTCCCATTCGGACTAGCCACAGCCCCCCAGGTCTTTACAATGATCGTAAAGGAAGTGAAACTAATGGCCCTCTCAAGAGGACTCAGAATTCACCAACACCTGGATGACTGGCTGATCAGGTCCCAGTCTCAGGAGGAAGCCCAAGTGAACACACAGGCAGTGGTAGACCTAACTCAGTCCTTGGGGTGGATAATAAATCAAAAAAAAAAAAAAAATCATCAGAA
Organism: Sabellastarte sp. h YS-2021; assembly: GCA_964017235.1. Lineage (NCBI taxonomy): Eukaryota > Metazoa > Annelida > Polychaeta > Sabellida > Sabellidae > Sabellastarte > Sabellastarte sp. h YS-2021. The sequence goes on along the minus strand of OZ024928.1, from coordinate 153,090,734 downwards.
CTGAAACCTATTCAGGTGTTTTTCGTTCATGGGCTACGAATACCACCTAGATTCAGCCCTTGTAAAACCCTCTCAAGAGAGATGGCTCAAACTTCAGGATTTGATCCTACTACTCAAGTCAAAACGTGTTTTGACTGCAAGATGTTTGATGTCTCTAATTGGGTTGCTAACCTCAACAGAGAAATGGTCCCGGAGGGACGCCTTCACATGAGGCCCTTTCAGTTTTATCTCAAGGAGCACTGGAGATATCTCAGTCGCTGGACAACCTCCTTCCTTGGACAGAAGCCATTGCAGCCCACCTAGATTGGTGGCAAAATCCCTCAAACGTGATGAAAGGTGCAGACCTTCATCCCAAAGACCACAGTATCCAACTCTTTACCGACGCCGAAGGTTGGGGCGCTCACTTAGACCAAAATTCCACAAAGGGTCTGTGGTCAGATCGGGAAAAAAGGCTACACATATATGTCCTAGAATTGAAGGCGGTCTCCCTGGCCCTTCGAGACTTCAAGGACCAGTGCCAGAATCAAACAGTGTTAGTTGCGACGAACAACTCAACAGTGGTAGCCTACATCAACAACAAGGAGGAACACACTCAGCAGAGATGTGTGCTCTCCTGTGGAAGATCATGACCTCGGTCCATCACTACCTCATAACATTGAAAGCCAGGCACGTTCTAGGGTGCCTGAATGTGATGGCCGACCTACTGTCCAGGTCCAACCAAATGCAGTCAACAGAATGGTCTCTGCACCCACAGGTGTTCAAACAGATCTGCCAGAAGTGGTTCACACCTCATGTAGACTTATTTGCCACTCACCTGAACCACCAGCTGCCACTGTACGTGTCTCCTATCCCAGACCCAAGGGCCTGGGACATAGATGCTCTAAACATAAACTGGACCAACCTCACGGCCTATGCGTACTCTCCTACGGCTCCTTCACAAGGTGATCCAAAAGATCAGGCAATGTTATTGCCTGATCATCGTAATAGCCCCAGGCTGGCCAGGGATGCCCTGGTTTTGGGACCTAGTGCAGCTCTCAACAGAGATCCCACTACAACTCCCAGTGTCAACGACCCTACTCAAACAGTCCCACAGGTATGTGTTCCACAACAACCCCCAGCACCTGAACCCCCACGCCTGGTGTCTAGGAGCAGACAACTCCAAGAACAAGGCTTCTCTGTGGAGGTGGCAGAGAGAATTGCTGCCCCTCAGCGGTCTTCAACAAGGACCATCTACAAGTCAAAGTGGGCCCTATTTGAAAAATGGTGCAGAGAAAATCCGGTGGATTTCTCCACTCCATCTGTGAAACAATCTCAGATTTTTTCATGTACCTGTACCAAGACCTAAACAGGCGCCCCTCGACCTTTGATGGTTACAGGACTGCAATCGTTGACACTTTTGGCCCAACGGCCCAACATGTTGCACACAATGCAGACCTTCATAGGTTACTCTCCAGTTTTCACAGGGATCGTCCCAAAAGTTCCAGAAATTTACCCAAGTGGAACCTTTCTGTTGTCCTCAACGAGCTCACAAAAGCACCATTTGAGCCCATCAAAGACACAGACCTCAAACATCTTACTCTAAAAACTGCTTTCTTGCTAGCTTTGGCCTCCGGCAAGCGCCGCAGCGAAATCCATGCCTGGGTCGCAAACAAGTATCTAATCTAGGCCAATGGGAAAAGGTAGCCTTGTTCCCTTCTTCTGATTTCATAGCCAAAAACCAACTAGCAGGAGAAGGTTCTCAAAGTGTATCTCCGGTGACTATTCCTGCTTTGACTACCATTGTAGATAGACAATTTAAAGAAGACAGGACCCTGTGTCCCGTGCGGGCCCTGGGGTTTTATTTGGACCGAACAAAGACCTGAGAGGGTCTCGTTCTCTCCTTTTCATCTCCTTTAAGAAAGGACATACCTCAGACATCAAACCCGCAACTCTCTCTTCATGGTTGAAACAAACCATCCTACTTTGTTACAAACAAGCAGATCAACAAGCCTTGGACTTGGTCCAAGTCAAAGCGCATGACATCCGGGCCTTCGCGGCCTCTAAGGCCCTTTACGGTGGGGTATCGGTGGACCAAATCATGCAAGCCTGTCACTGGAAAGCTCACAACACATTTACAAATTTTTACCTAAAAGACCTTACTTGGTCGGACACCGACAACAATATGTATCTGGGACCCGTAGTGGTGGCACAACAAGTCCTAGATCCTTCCCCTCAGACCAGTTGTCCTCGGAAAGAAAAAGGGCGGGGGGCACATCCGCTACAACCAAGTCTTCAGGAGTCTCTCCCAGGATCTAGGTATTCCTTTACCTTCAAGATGTTACGGGTAAGGTCATTTTTGTTTTTCAGTTATCAAGTAACTTCTATTAAGGACTTATTTAGTTGTCATTAATCTCATATTCAGGTTGCAAAAAGTTATGAGATGTCCAACCATGGGTTGGTCAGTCACTAGTGAAGGGCCCTCAGGAACCCTTAGACCTCGAAGTCAGCACTGCTGCACTTCCGTCCTACAATCAAACATCTAGACAGTTTCAGCACTGTCTCTCATTTTATTTAGGTTTTTGGCTCGTTACAGGCCCGATCTTCGGGATCGGGGCACTGTAAATGGGACTCAGACTGGTATTTCTGGCACTATTCTATACATATTAATTCAAAATCTTAGAAAAAATGACATATCTTCCAGTCTCAGCTGTAATCCCGCCACCGGGCGGTTGAATTCAGCATTAAGTCCCACATGGTAAGCTATTGTAGCGTAATAAAATTGTAAATTTTAATTACTTAAATGTAGCTTTTATAAGCTACAAGCTTACCATGTGGGACTTAGAAGAGTCCCACCCTGCCTCCCCGCTGTTTACAGCTGAGGGGTAGGTTTTAGAAAATTTCAACGAGAAAGTAGGGCGAGAGGTCAGAGGTTATCACGTGACGACAACTAGCAGTGTATCCGGTGGCTAACAAGAACTGTCTTTTTTTTCTAAGACATTGGCCCTGGGTGTGGCAAGCCGAGAACAGCATTAAGTCCCACATGGTAAGCTTAATGTAGCTTATAAAAGCTACATTTAAGTAATTAAAATTTACAATTTTATTACGCTACAATAGCTTACCATGTGGGACTTAATGCTGTTCTCGGGTTGCCACACCCGGGGCCAACGTCTTAGAAAAAAAGACAGTTCTTGTTAGCCACCGGATACACTGCTAGTTGTCGTCACGTGATAACCTCTGACCTCTCGCCCTACTTTCTCGTTGGCCACGCGAATTACAATGCTTTATTTTACAAGGAATATTATTTCTTTTTTCACAAGGATATACTTGTCGTTGGATCTGGAAACTACATCAGTTTCCTTATTTTATTGCATAGAATCACAATTCGATGTCTTTTCATAGTTCAGATAAGTATCTTTACTTTATTTTACAACTGAAGTCCACTTCCGGGTTCTCGTTGTAAATCACAGCGACTCATTTATGTGGTTTCTATACAGGATATATATATATATGCCTGTCAGTAAAATAAAATAAAATATTTAACCCCTATCTGCTTCATTATTGGACCTTTTTAGGGTTTATATATATATATAAATGTAACACAAACGAGTCCTGGTTGAGTGAAATCATCGGAAACAACTTCCGTTTTTTTGTCGAGACAGCAATTCTTGCAATATGCACATCTCGTCTAGGTAGTTTATATACAGGAATATATGCCTGTTGAAATAAAATAAATTTTGCAAGGGTTTATCCCCGTTCTGCGACTCTATTGGTCCATTTTAAGGGTTAAAATATGATATAAAGCACGATTCTAACTGGGGGAATCCTCGGGGAAACCCCTGTGATGACGTCACGTCTAGACCGCATGTGCTGAGAGACGCGTGTTTCTTACAGTACGTTTATAAATATAAATAAAATAAAATTAAATAATAGGGTATAATATTAATATTTTATCCCTTCTTTCCTGTATTATTGACCATTTATAAGGTTAATACTTAAATAAACAGGAATAGAATTCTTCATTAATCGTCTAGACATTAGGTGTCTCTTTAGGCTATAAGGTAACCTTGGTTACCCATTATTTTAATTATATTTTAATTCATCCAGTTTTAAATTATAATTACTTGTTTTTTTTAGATTCTATGTTATTTAATAAAATTCTGTGTAATTTCTGCTTTTATTATCTCACAACTAGCCCTACCTGCAGTGAGGCGGGTGGGACAGGTGACCTTGTGTCACAGTTGATTTACTTACGTAAATCTAGTTGTGTAGTTCCTTCAAAGAAGGAAAGGCAAAGCTTCCTTGGAAGCTTACCTTAAGGAAAGCTTACATAGAAATTATAATATCCAACTTCTTTCTCCAGGGTGGATCAGATCCCTGCTTTAATTCAGATAAGATCTTAGTTCATCCGAGATTTTAATGCATCCGAGAATCGGATGCAGTAATCCCAACTTCTATTCACCCAAGTATGATTTGATACTCGGTTTTCATTGCATCTCTCGGATCATCTGAAATCTAATGCTTGGTGGATTGTATGTAGATCTGATCCTCGGATGATCGGATCATCTACTCTGATGTTCGGATGTTGATTCCAGATCAGAACACTAACAATCCTCACACACACAAAAAAATAAATAAATAAATAAAACTTGGACTAATAGTTCACCAGCCTGGCAGTAAATATCACCTATTGGAGGCTTGGGTCCAAGTTCAAGTCCAAGTCCTCAAGCCCAAGAGGCCTGCTAAACATGGTCCTTCATTCCGTCCTGGCTCTGTATTTTAGGGAAGTAGGTTGCCTGACTTCACCCTAACCAATTTTTGAGGACATTGAAACTTAGGCAGTTTTTTTAACCTCCCTGCCCCCACGGAATTTATGCCTAGATCCTCCTCAGTCTGGACTCTGAATGATTTACTAGGCCAACAGGTACTTGGGCTGTTTAATTTCCCTTAAAATGGAACAAGTTTTCAAATTTGTATCTCCTTAGGGGCCTCCTTGGATAAGCCCCTCCTCCCCTTCTGGTCAGCAAGAGTTGAGCTTCAGGCTGCTCTTCACTAGGTTTTTTCTGAATACAACCTGGTTATATATATATATATGTTAAGACAGTAGCAAGGCTACTACCAGACAGGTCAAACTCAATTCCATGGTGCATATAAGTAGTCAGAAGGGGTATGGTGAATTCAGGTGAGATACTGGATCTTTAGATCTTAAAGTTCCCCATTCACAACTACTTTAGGAGGGACAGGAGTCCCTCATCAAGGCACCTGTAATAACACTTAGGGTTTAGGCCCTATTAATCTACCCTTTCCAATTCCCCACATCTAGAGGCTCCTACAGGAACCACCCCAATGGGGGTCATTCCATCCCTAGCAGTATCCATCGTTTTCCCCAGGTAGGGGGAAATCGAGTAGCCGAGGCTCCAAGGTCATTCGACCCACTCCAGGGGACGAGGGCATAAAAACCCTTCCCCCCCAATGACTCCTCCAGCCTCACTCAGTCCACCAGTAGGAGTTCTCCTCCGTTCTTTCAGATAAGACTGGCAAACAAATCCTGTCATTCTTTTCAATCCAAGTCCAGTCAGACTCCTGACCCGGTCAGAATACAAGGCCCTTCAAAGACCAAGTCCTGGCCTCTGTATCCAGTCTCTTCTGTCAAAGAACGCAATAGAAAGGGTGGAAAATGTAAAATCTCTCGGGTTTTACAGTCGCCTGTTCCTAGTACCAAGCCTCACCTAAGGTGGAGGCCAGTCATAGACCTAAACAGGCTCAACCCTTTTCTACACGTAGAAAAGTTCAAAATGGAAACTCCAGGGTCCATCAGGACCTCCCTGATTCCAGGGGAGTGGGTATCGTCGATAGATCTGTCGGACACTTACCTACACATCCCCATCCATCCAAACTCAAGGAAATACCTAAGGTTTTGCTACAAGTCACAGGTGTTCCAATTCACCTCCCTCCCATTTGGACTAGCCACAGCCCCCCAGGTCTTTATAATGATCATAAAGGAAGTGAAACTAATGGCCCTCTCAAGAGAACTCAGAATTCACCAATACCGGGATGACGGGCTGATCAGGTCCCAGTCTCAGGAGGAAGCCCAAGTGAACACACAGGCAGTGGTAGACCTAACTCAGTCCTTGGGGTGGATAATTAATCAGGAAAAATCAGAACTGAAACCTACTCAGGTGTTTTTCGTTCTGGGCTACGAATACCACCTAGATTCAGCCCTTGTAAAACCCACTCAAGAGAGATGGCTCAAACTTCAGGATTTGATCCTACTCCTCAAGTCAAAACGTGTTTTGACTGCAAGATGTTTGACGTCGCTAATTGGGTTGCTAGCCTCAACGGAGAAAATGGTCCCAGAGGGACGCCTTCACATGAGGCCCTTTCAGTTTCATCTCAAGGAGCACTGGAGATATCCTCAGTCGCTGGACAACCTCCTTCCTTGGACAGAAGCCATTGCAGCCCACCTAGATTGGTGGCAAAATCCCTCAAACGTGATGAAAGGTGCAGACCTTCATCCCAAAGACCACAGTATCCAACTCTTTACCGACGCCTCAAACGAAGGTTGGGGCGCTCACTTAGACCAAAATTCCACAAAGGGTCTGTGGTCAGATCGGGAAAAAAGGCTACACATATATGTCCTAGAATTGAAGGCGGTCTCCCTGGCCCTTCGAGACTTCAAGGACCAGTGCCAGAATCAAACAGTGTTAGTTGCGATGGACAACTCAACAGTGGTAGCCTACATCAACAACAAGGAGGAACACACTCAGCAGAGATGTGCGCTCTCCTGTGGAAGATCATGACCTGGGGCCATCACTACCTCATAACATTGAAAGCCAGGCACGTTCTAGGGTGCCTGAATGTGATGGCCGACCTACTGTCCAGGTCCAACCAAGTGCAGTCAACAGAATGGTCTCTGCACCCACAGGTGTTCAAACAGATCTGCCAGAAGTGGTTCACACCTCATGTAGACTTATTTGCCACTCACCTGAACCACAAGCTCCCACTGTACGTGTCTCCTATCCCAGACCCAAGGGCCTGGGACATAGATGCTCTAAACATAAACTGGACCAACCTCACGGCCTATGCGTACCCTCCTACGGCTCCTTCACAAGGTGATCCAAAAGATCAGGCAATGTTATTGCCTGATCATCGTAATAGCCCCAGGCTGGCCAGGGATGCCCTGGTTTTGGGACCCAGTGCAGCTCTCAACAGAGATCCCACTACAACTCCCAGTGTCAACGACCCTACTCAAACAGTCCCACAGGTATGTGTTCCACAACAACCCCCAGCACCTGAACCTCCACGCCTGGTGTCTAGGAGCGGACAGCTCCAAGAACAAGGCTTCTCTGTGGAAGTGGCAGAGAGAATTGCTGCCCCTCAGCGGTCTTCAACAAGGACCATCTACAAGTCAAAGTGGGCCCTATTTGAAAAATGGTGCAGAGAAAATTCGGTGGATTTCTCCACTCCATCTGTGAAACAAATCTCAGATTTTTTCATGTACCTGTACCAAGACCTAAACAGGCGCCCCTCGACCTTTGATGGTTACAGGACTGCAATCATTGACACTTTGGGCCCAACGGCCTAACATGTTGCACACAATGCAGACCTTCATAGGTTACTCTCCAGTTTTCACAGGGATCGTCCCAAAAGTTCCAGAAATTTACCCAAGTGGAACCTTTCTGTTGTCCTCACCGAGCTCCGGCAAGCGCCGCAGCGAAATCCATGCCTGGGTCGCAAACAAGTATCTAATCTAGGCCAATGGGAAAAGGTAGCCTTGTTCCCTTCTTCTGATTTCATAGCCAAAAACCACCTAGCAAGAGAAGGTTCTCAAAGTGTATCTCCGGTGACTATTCCTGCTTTGACTACCATTGTAGATAGACAATCTAAAGAAGACAGGACCCTGTGTCCCGCGCGGGCCCTGAGGTTTTATTTGGACCGAACAAAAGACCTGAGAGGGTCTCGTTCTCTCCTTTTCATCTCCTTTAAGAAAGGACATACCTCAGACATCAGACCCGCTACTCTCTCTTCATGGTTGAAACAAACCATCCTACTTTGTTACAAACAAGCAGGTCAACAACCCTTGGACTTGGTCCAAGTCAAAGCGCATGACATCCGGGCCTTCGCGGCCTCTAAGGCCTTTTACGGTGGGGTATCGGTGGACCAAATCATGCAAGCCTGTCACTGGAAAGCTCACAACACATTTACAAATTTTTACCTAAAAGACCTTACTTGGTCGGACACCGACAACGATATGTATCTGGGACCCGTAGTGGCGGCACAACAAGTCCTAGATCCTTCCCCTCAGATCAGTTGTCCTCGGAAAGAAAAAAGGGGGGGGGGCACATCCGCTACAACCAAGTCTTCAGGAGTCTCTCCCAGGATCTAGGTATTCCTTTACCTTCAAGATGTTACGGGTAAGGTCATTTTTGTTTTTCAGTTATCAAGTAACTTCTATTAAGGACTTATTTAGTTGTCATTAATCTCATATTCAGGTTGTAAAAATTTATGAGATGTCCAACCATGGGTTGGTCAGTCACTAGTGAAGGGCCCTCAGGGACCCTTAGACCTCGAAGTGAGCACTGCTGCACTTCCGTCCTACAATCAAACATCTAGACAGTTTCAGCACTGTCTCTCATTTTATTTAGGTTTTTGGCTCGTTACAGGCCCGGTCTTCGGGATCGGGGCACTGTAAATGGGACTCAGACTGGTATTTCTGGCACTATTCTATACATATTAATTCAAAATCTTAGAAAAAATGACATATCTTCCAGTCTCAGCTGTAATCCCGCCACCGGGCGGTTGAATTCAGCATTAAGTCCCACATGGTAAGCTATTGTAGCGTAATAAAATTGTAAATTTTAATTACTTAAATGTAGCTTTTATAAGCTACAAGCTTACCATGTGGGACTTAGAAGAGTCCCACCCTGCCTCCCCGCTGTTTACAGCTGAGGGGTAGGTTTTAGAAAATTTCAACGAGAAAGTAGGGCGAGAGGTCAGAGGTTATCACGTGACGACAACTAGCAGTGTATCCGGTGGCTAACAAGAACTGTCTTTTTTTTCTAAGACTTTGGCCCCGGGTGTGGCAAGCCGAGAACAGCATTAAGTCCCACATGGTAAGCTTGTAGCTTATAAAAGCTACATTTAAGTAATTAAAAGTTACAAATTTGTTTGTCTGTTTATAGCATAGGTACAATTAGGTAACCTAGATTACAAGTTTTTTACATTTTACATTACATTTCTCAGCACATCTAACACATTTACCTTAACTGGGTGACCTAACATTTCTTTCCTTGTTTCTAAATTTACTAACAGCAGTCGCTAACCTTATGGTGCCTGCACAACCTGCCTTTTGGGGCATCTCTGACCCTCTTGTTTAACTAAATGATCTGTGTATAATTATCATGATGGCAGGTGTATCGCTTTGAATGAGCAATAGTGTTTCAGCAATTTTAAATCTTCTTGTAGGTTGACAACATCAGAGAAGCTATGAAAGATCTCAAAGAAAATTCAATTCGCACATTAGGGGAAGAACCCAAGATTGGTGCCCATGGAAAACCTGTGATATTTCTCCATCCAAAGGACTGCAATGGAACCTTAGTAGAACTTGAAGAGGCATAGCATTACAAAACTATTTATATACCACGTTTCAAAAATATGGCTTGGCTTGGCATGAACTGTAATAAACACCATAGCATTACGAAACTATTTATATACCACGTTTCAAAAATATGGCTTGGCATGAACTGTAATAAACACCAGCAGACTGTATGATAATCTGATTGATTTCATACGTATTTCACTAACTTTAAAGTTGTGGTTATTACTTCTTTGTCAGATAAATGAATGCTTTATGAAAAAAACACAGAAGTCAAGTTAAACCATCACTATTTTTAAAGAATTCTTTAATTTCCTGTTGTGGATATCTAACATTTACATCAGTGTAGATGTTTGGATATTTTATGAACCACACAGATGATCATATTTTCTGCAAATTCTAAAAACTTGCACTGTGTATAAAATGATCTCGACAGGTGATAATAGAAGACTCGAGTCCCCACATCTATTTTCTTTAACACTGGTTATGATTACCTTTCATATCAAGTCATTCAGTCAGCCTACTGGAGGATTGCTGATAGCTTGTTAGTAAATTATTAACTGGTTATGTATAGTTACTGTCATTAAATAAAGTCTCTGTGTGTTTAAATTATTACTGATAGTACAGGTTAGACGGGATGGCCAACATGTAAATATTTGTTTGACTCAAGGTTAGACTCTTGAATTTTGCTTGACAGCCCTTTTGCCATTATTTGCTGTGCTTGTGAGATCATCATAGCCCATTTGTATCATCTCCAGGTGGAATTGCCTCAGAACTATATGCTCAGCATGTAAACGGTCTCACGTGCTTGTTGAGTATGTACCAGTCATCTCATGCATGGCAAAAAAGCAGTCAACAGAGTGCTTGTCTGCTTCATACCGTATGATACATTCTCTAAGGAGGCAATTTGTTACAATCAGCAAAAGCTGCCTGTAATTACTGCTGTATGTAATTACCACTGTATGTTCAAATCCGCAACATTGGTTTATAAACTGTTACACAGTGGTTCTAGCTATTTTTGACCATACTTGTCTCTTAGTAATTGCTCCTACAGGACAAGGGTAGTTACCCTGATCATCATTATCCGACAGTTCCTCCTTTCCACACTACACTCTTCAAGTTAGTCAATCACTATGGCTTGAGTTTTGCTTTTGATAGTCTGAACATTTGGTATGATCTTCCTAATGATGTACGTGGTGCAACATCTATTGCCTCCTTCAGGAAAAAGCTCAAAACTTGTTTGCAAAAGCCTATCCACCATAGCCTCCATGTCACCCCTGTGTCTTTTTGGTACGACCTGGCTAAGTTATTCAACTTCTGATTATTAGGCATCCCACAAGGGATGCTTGTTTGTAGTCAGGGGAGATGGAAGAGAGAGAGGGTCTGTTGGCTCCGCAAATACTCTAGTTTGGCAACCACTGGGCGGATTGTGTTCAAAAATCGTTTTCCCACTATTTTGGGTGGCCATCTTGAATTTCTGCATTAAATGCATTAATCTTGGAAATGGTGCAAGATAGAGTGATTTGAGCAAAATTTTGACTCCCAGAGTATCCACAGAGTCACCTGGCAATTTTTTTTCCTAAAAATGGTTTGCCCACCATTTTTAGTGGCCATCTTGTATTGCTGCATAAAAAGCAAAATTGCATTTATCTCGAAAAAACCTTGCATTTTTGCATAAATAGAAAAACATATTAAACAGAGGAACATAGTCATTTCGGCACAATCATTAATGCTTATTGAGACGCTTTGGTTTTGCTGTGCAAAAACAGTTTCTTTTCCTCTTGCCAAGCAATACCTTTCTTCACATTGGTTTTGTTCAGTTGTGCCTTAGAGTCTGTCTATTGATGGAGATTAAGTCCTATAAAAGTCCACATTATATTAGATCAGTTCAGTCAATGGATTATATAGTCATGGGTCTACTTTTGTCAGTGTTAATGTAATATTTGTGAACTTTGATTTTATGTAAGCCAAGGTCGAGTTATCTGTTAAAGCAAGTTCTATAGCTGGGTAAAACATTGGCTTTGTGCAGCAAGTATTTCCCGATAATCTTTTGTATTTTCAGAGATTATCCTCTTTTATTAACCTTTAAGGGCTGTCGGGGTATTGTTTTCACCCATGGTGACCGGATGGGCGGTCGAGTGGGTGGCGGGGAAAAGTTTGTCCGGGCTGTATCTCAGAAACCGTAAGGTGTAGGAAGTTGATACTTGGTAGGGACATTAGTCAGGATGTGTCGGTGTGCAACGTCATGGTCTGACCTTGATTTGACCTTGCCGTGGTGACCTTGAGTTTGAAAATCTTGTCCAGGCTATATCTCGGAAACCGCAAGGTGTAGGAAGTTGATACTTGGTTGGGACATTGGTTAGGGGGTGTAGGTGTGCAACGTCGTGGTCTGACCTTGATTTGACCTTTGACCTCGCTGTAGTGACCTTGACCTATAATATCTTGTGCGGGCTATATCTCGGAAACCGTAAGGTGTAGGAAGTTAATACTTGGTAGGGACATTGGTTAGGGGGTGTAGGTGTGCAACGTCATGGTGTGACCTTGATTTGACCTTGCTGTAGTGACCTTGACCTATAAAATCTTGTCCGGGCTATATCTCGGAAACCGTAAGGTGTAGGAAGTTGATACTTGGTAGGGAAATTGGTTGAGGGTTTTAGGTGTGCCACGTCATGGTGTAACACTGATTGACCTTTGACCTTGCTGTATTGACCTTTAAAATCCTGTTGCACCTTTGGGTCTGTCTGTTGATGCAGATTAAGCACTGTTAAAGTCATATTAGAATTCATTAAGAATTTCCTTTTGCAAGTTCCCATTGTAACAGATGGAATTTCATCAAGTGAGCCACAGGATTTTCTCCAACACCACACATAAGCATTCATTGAATGTATTGCCACTTCTGTATACATGGGTAATATTCAAAACATCCAAACCATAATTCGGCCATTTTTGGTTTACTGATAAATGCTGTCATTTTGTTATTGAATTGTCTTGTTTTAAAACTTCATCTTTATATACATTTCTTTTCCTTAGATATTATTTTCTCTACTTAAGCATTATTTGGACCTTAATATAACTTACACTGCTCTGAAAGTATCTTGAGCTTTGTACTGTTACACTACTTCTATATCTCATGGTGTTGAACAATATTTCCCCAGGCTGTGGGGTACAGGCATCTCTGATGCTATTTTTTTATATCTAAATTATCACTGGTATTAAAATAGATAAAAATGATACTTATGGTCACCTTAAACTCTCAATATGAATGGAGTGGTAGCCACCTTAAAGTGAAATAAGGGGTTTTCAGCCTCCAACTATCTTATTGTTCAACTAATCTCGGGTAAACTTTGCACACCTATAAAGGATGGCAAAAAGGGGCGGGAAAAATTTTTTGGATACTTTGCGCAGATCTTAAGCTTTACTTAAGGTAACCTTAAGCATTTTTCAAAAACACCCCATCATTGCGTTTCAGAAAAACCACACACACCTGTGCTATAAAATTTATCAGGTACATTCTAGACCAAATTTCGAAGGTCGGAAAGGATTTTCTGATCAATCAGACCATAGATGCTTGAATGGGAGGCGTTTTATTTTCGTAAATTTTTTTAAAATGGATACTTGGTCTATATCTCAAAAACGGTCAGGATTTCGGCGTTTTGTTGGAATAACTTATTCAGCTACTTTTTGATAATCTTTCACATGCAGAAGTTTTAGCCCTGTATCTGCAATCTTAAGGTCACCTTAATGTCAAAAAAGGGGGTTTTAGCCCTCCAGTTCACTTAGTTTTTCACTTTTTCCAACCAAACTTGGCACATATATTAAGATTTGCCAAAGGAATATCCTGACTTTGTGGTGACCTTAAACTCAAAATGTTAATGGACCTATGTCCTGCTTAAAGTCATCAAATTGGAATAAAATCCTCTGCCTCCTTTCTTTTTTCCATTTTTTTATATCTAAATTATCACTGGTATTAAAATAGATAAAAATAACACTTAAGGTCACCTTAAACTCTCAATATGAATGGAGTGGTAGCCAACTTAAAGTGAATAAGGGAGTTTTCAGCCTCCCAACTATCTTATTGTTCAACTGACTCCGGTTAAACTTTGCACACCTATCAAGGATGGTAAAACAGGGTTGCCACTTCACTCTATATTGTAAAGAGTACTCTTTATTTTTGGCAAAATGGAAAATTACTCTTTATTTCAGGCACTACTCTTTATTTTTAGGAAAGCTCTCTATATACTCTTTATTTTTGGTGTGAAAGTTTTGAATTTGAGATAATTATCCGGTAAAATTTACAATAAAATGTTTATAAATTTTTTGAAAACCATCCTTTGTTTTGTTTTTTGTGATGCTTTGGCACACCTTGCTGTAGTACCAATTTTAAATGGATTGTGACAGTTTGTGCATATGTATTTATTGCATAATATATATGGACAGTAAATTTACGTATACTGTATGCAACAAATGGACATGCTGAATTTACAGGATTGAATTTACAGGACATCAAATTCTTTTGGATCTGGAGCAATACAAGATTCTACGTTATGTTGAAACAAGATGGCTGAGTATTCTGCCTGTAGCAGAGAGAGTCTTAGAGCAGTTTGCAGCACTAAGGGAATTATTCAAGTCTTTGAATTCTAAAAAGGACAACAAATGTTTGAAAAATCAACCAAGATTAAGCGTATCTTGTGCGCTTTGAACAAGCCAGAATTACCAGTTTATCTGACATTTATTTGCCATGGACCGAAGGCTTTTCTCAGTTATGAAAAGATGTTTCAGTGTGAGCAACCAATGATCCATTGTTTGTATTATGAAATGATGGAATGCACTAAATGTCTTGCTTCCCGGTTCATCAAACCAGATGTGTTGGCTAAGATTAAACATGCCACTCATTTTCTTGATTTGAAGTATGCTGATTTGGGCAATCAGTTGGATGATTCTAAACTCAGCCTGGGCAATAGTACAAGGGAACTTCTCAAACACAACAAAGATAAACTCTCTGAACTTAGTGTTAAAGAAATACATTCTCAGGCACGGGCTTTCTATGTTAAAGCATTTGAGAAGGTATTGCACTAACTGCCATTCCATACTCGGATACTGGAAGATCTCGGTTTCCTCAACATTGAGCTCAGGATGACAGCAGATGTTGTGACTGCTGTAAAGAGGGTAACATTGAAATTGCCAAATGTGATATCTGGATCAGAGGTTGATCAAGTGATGGATGAGTGGAAATTATTCACTCTATATATCTAGATTCAAGTATTGTAAACATACTATCTCCTGCTGATCAGTCATCTGTTTTACAAGGCAAGCCAAGGTTAGATGTTTTGTGGTCAAGAGTGCATCAGTAACAAAAGGAGCAAGATGCAGAGAAAAAAGATGAAAGAAGCAGTAGAAATGGTTGCGAGGGCTCAGTTATTGTTGAAAGAAGCTGGGGAAAGCAGGGGAAAGAAGCAACAAAAGAACGAGAAGAGGCAGCAAAACAGTTGAAAAACATCTCAACAAATATATTTCATACAACAATTTGTAAAAAAACTAGTCATCTAAATAACGATTATTTTTAAAAATCTACTCAAAAGAATCTTTTGATGACTACCATAATCCCATTACAGCACAAATGTGTCGTATACATGTATTCAGTAAAGAACAGTCACTTTCATTCTGTTGTTTAATTAATATGAGTTGTTTAAATCCAACATTATAGCTTTAACAATACATTTTGATCTGACAATATCATGGAAGGAACTCCGTATGTTGTTAAAATGCAGTGTATTTCATGTAACTTTCATGTATGTTATCCTAAAATTTTCATTTTTAAATGTTTCGGTATTAAATGTTCCATACTGGGTATGAATTGTCAGATTGTGAATTATCCCCAAACAAAATTTCCCAGTACGAAATGTCTACGCAATCCTACATTAGGGCCGGTTAAAAGACAGTACATGCATTTTAACCTGGTGTTCTGAGTGGTAAAATTTAAATCTTTGAGAATTATAAAATACTTGGGTCAATAAATGGTATTTCTTTTACTCTTTATTTACTCTTTATTTTGTTCTGAGTTTCTCTTTATTTTAGAGGCACTGACTCTTTAAATTGGTTTTTGTTGAGTGGCAACCCTGTAAAAGGGACACTGTTATTTTATGGTCAACTTAATGCCCCAATATGAATGAAGTTATGGCCACCTGACAGTAACAGAAGGGGGTGTTCAGCCTCCAAATATCTTATTGATCAATGGACGTCAGTTAAATTTGCACACTTATAAAGGATGCCAAAAGGGACATTCTTATTTTCTGTCCACCTTCGAGTCCACTTATGGCCATCTTACAGTAAAAAATGGGTTTTCAGCCCCCCAACTGACTTACTCTTCAACTAACATCAGTTAAACTGGACACACTGATTAGGCTTACTCACAGGAAGGTTTCTTTAGAATTAATTTACCATTCATACATTTATAAGCATTACCAACATATTGCATATGTTAACATCTTTTATGGATTACTCCACACTTTTTCATCAGGGCCGCTTTGTTTATTGTCAGCAAAAACCTTTTTCTAGTTTGACGTTACTTTTGTTCCAGCTTTTCTGCATTAATTGTGATACTTCTCGGTTTTAAGAATCTTTAATCGCATGTATGCAGAAAAATTTCCAACCACCATGAATACTTTTTTTTGCAGAGGTGCAACATTATGATGTCACCTTGATTTGACCTTGCTGTAGTGAACCCAACTTTTAATATCTTGTCTAGACTACATTTAAGGACTCTAAGGCCAAATTTGAGGCACGTTTTCTCCCATCACAGATATATGGATTGCTGTAACTGATTACCTGTGCCGTACACAATTATGCTATCTCTATTGACTGCTGCTTCAATTAATATATTATGTATGTTAGGTTATTACAGTATAAAAAGATAAAGTATCAAAAGAAGGCAATTCAATAAGATGACATTAATCGGTACGCTAAACATTATGAAGCTGTAAAATATATCTGTTGAAGAATATGTGTCAATGAGATAGCACAATAAAGTGAAAGTACATATTATAATCGCTCTCAGCAATCTGTGTAACTTTGTGATAGAATATGTCTCGAATATGGCAGAAAACATTCTGGCAGATCCAAGGTCATACAATGAGGTTGCACACCTACCAAATTGTCAACTTCCAATACTTTAAGGGTTCCAAGATATAGCCATGACAAGATTTTAAAGTAAAATCTCATACAGCAAGGTCAGAGGTCAAATCAAGGTCGCATAATGTTCCACATCTGCATCCGTCAACATCAGTTTTATTGCGTTAATCTACCTTACCTAGTGGACAAATGCATATGCCCGGCTCATAGCTGGTCCTGGCAAACATTAGGAAAAAAAATGTCCTGAGCTGGGCTCTAGCCGGGACCGGTAGTGTCCTGTTCATTCGCCAGGTGGCGTGTCACCCCAGCCTGTATGCCATTCTCTCGCGAGACTTTTTCCTCTCGAAAAAAGATCTCTCTCAGAAACCGTCGTGTCTATGGCCCGCTGTATACCTACGCGCCACTTTACTGTGTTAATACGCCAACAAGAATAGTTTTTTAAAAAGATTTTTTTCTCTACAGCAATCGTATAAAATAGTTTAAAAATTCATAAAATTGTTATTTCTTGCTCGATTTGGACAAATAATACACCAATTTAAAGCTTGCAAAACGTAGCATCTATATATGGTGGTTACACATCCCATAAGCCAATTCGTAGTTTCGAGTGCGCATGCTCGAGTCGCTTGTTTATGTTACGAAAGGCACATAAACAAGTACACGCGGTTGAATAAAATAGACTAAAAATTGGGGTTAAAATTCGTCAAATTGTCATTTCTTGCTTGATTTTGATAAATAATACATCATTTTAAAGCTTATAACACATAGGAAGCATCTACGATGACAATACCTTAACATTTTATCACAAACAACACAAAAATAAGTATAAAGGAATAATTACAAAAAAATAAAATAACTTAAATATTTTATTATTTCTTCTTTGCATAGACTGTAAGAGCATAAAGGAAATGGAAGCTCTGTTCAAATACGTTTGCAGTAATATATATAAATTTTTTTTAAAAAATAGGCTTTTGTTGAGACCCTCAATCTTGCTTGGATTCAGGTGAAAATTGTTTATATTGGTTTTATTATTTAAGTTATTTGAACCATTTGATGGGAACTGTAGTTTCTGATATTTTTAAGGGAATCTGTGGAGAATCAGTGAAGAACTTTTTAAAAGTGTTGGCTTCACCAGAAATAAGATGTTAAAAAAACGAATTTTTGACAATGAAAGTATATAGATTAAAAATGAATGTCTAAAATAAATAAATATTGAAGCTACAAAGATGACACTCATATCACTTTAAAAGGGTTTTTATTGTAGGTTAAACTGCATTTTATTCTAATATGTGTGGTTGTATATTTACTTATAAGATATTGGAGGAACTGTTATGTACACCTGAGGTAAGGAAGTATTGATAATCCAAAATTTAACTTTGAATAATTTTTTCTCAAGCTTTTAATCAATAACAAGCTACACAAGCATTATTCAAATGCCTTTCTAATGATAATAATTATTATTTTTGTGTGTAAAGGTTTTTTTTAATATTTGTAAAAGATGAATACCTGGGGCCGTATTGTACAACAATACTTAGATAAGGTGACCTTAGATCTAAGTAAGGGGTTGTTTTTCACTTAAGTTTTTCATGCACTTTGTATTCAAAAAACAAAAGTTAGGAATGTCCAATTTCACCATTTCTTTCTTCAAATCTAAGAAATACTTGAAATCTAAGTTAGAAATAATCTAAGTTTTGTTGTAGAATACGACCCCTGATGAGATCTAAAATGTTAATTGCTCCAAGAGAATGAGAAATAGGTAATAATAGAAGTTATAAAGTTTAGTGTAAATATATATATATATGTTACAGTAAATATGTGTAATCAGGGAATAGGCATATTCACTGAAAACTTCAACATATATATATTGCGAATAGTGGATTAATTTTAATGCAATAAAATTGAGCAAAAACCTTGTTGAAAAATACCTTTGTCATGATGCTCGTGTGTATGTGTGGTTAAAATAGTTTCTATTATAAATTATTTATTTAGCTTATGCCTTCCCATCTTACAGGAATTTGGTTGAAGATTGATAAATATAAAACAAATATAAAATACGTACATAAAAATATAATATTCACATCATTTCAAAGGCAATTTATTACATTTTCTGGTGCTTTTTATTTCGTAAAAATCCATTAAGTATTTCCAGAGATACAGCCATTTTATTATGAAGATGAGGACAAAAATTCGCCGATTTTCGCCCACCATGTGCATTTGTTTATGTGCTCTCCGAGGTTTGTTTACACCGGAAGATCGGAACTACGAATAGGCTTATTTAAATGGAGAAAAACGTGAATTTTTGGTCAAACTAACATGTAAGTTCAAGTTTTCTATTAATTCACTTCATCAAAATTGCTATAAATTTAGCATTTTATTTTTAATATATAGCATTTGCAACATGCATCTTCAAATGTCTGGAAACAATATTGTTACCTTTAAGTAATTTTATTGTAAGATAATCAACTTTGTGAAAATTATTATTGGAAACTGATGATCTACTAAAATGCCTCTGACAAATGATTTTTAGAGACGACTTTAATGTTATGAATGATGATCTTAAGTAAGTGTGAAGATTTTATTTCTGTTCTATAGGTGGGACTTTAAGGTGACATTAATGTAGGAATATTTAGCTATACAGGTTGTCTGTGGTACATTCATGACATTCTATTTTTCATAATATTATTACTTCAATTTGATTTGGGGTTAAAGTCTATATAAGTACATTATTAAATACTTATAAATTATTTTTTTGTCTAAGTCACCAATAACACTACTTTTAGAGAGTAATTATTAATTACAGCCCTCTCAACTATCTGTCACAATATAACCAATAAGATAATATACATAACATAAAACACTGAATAAATAAATAAGATTGACATGTATATATTGTAAAATAACCATATTGCATTCCATCCACAGCTAATAAAACTAAATATTTCAATTTTCTTTTGCATGTAATAACTTCCTAAATCTGTTGATAATATTTTTATGGTTAAATCCAGATTTTTGGAATTATTTTAGAGCTATTTATGTTCTGTATATTTGATCAATAAACATTTTTCTAAATTTACATTCATTGCAAATCAAAAATTTATTTACAAGAGTATTTGCAGAAAGCAAAGATTTTTAACAGCATCAAAATGTATTATAATATTTATAACATGCAGTCAAGAAATCAATATAATTTTTGCTCAAAAAGAGTTTGAAGTCCTCTTACTATTTGCATGATAGTCTAAACTCTAAAATTAGCTACACCCTGATTTTAAATATACTATTGCATATAATTTAAGATATTGCCCCATAAGGCCAAATTATGTAAATAAAATTCTGTTATAACTGGAAGCAGAAGTTAATGTAGGTCACTTATATAAAGCATAATTTTGGTCTGATACTGTAAATATTATTATTGATTATTTAAAAGAATGTGGCCTATTCTATAATTTTCAGAAATTAAAATTATTTTGTATTAAATTGTGATATTTTTTAGTCACGTTGCTATTCATGTATATAACCTTTATTGTAATCTTCATGAAGCTTTTTTGTGTATTTTATTTATTATTGCTGATGTTTCTGTATATAATGATTGGTTGCTATATATTATATATCCAATACAAAAAAATAATAAATAAATAAAACTAAATAAATAATAAAATAATATTAGTAATTTTAAAATCCTATAAAGCATTTGGCAAGTGTATGCTAGTATAGCTATATATAATCAAAATTACTTTTTATTAATATTATTATTATTAAAATATCTTCAATGTTATTTTTATTCATTATTTTTGGTACACTTATGCATTATCATTGGTTTTGGCAGCTTTGTAACAAATTATAATGAACTTCTCGTGATAAATAAATGTAAATTTCAATTCATAAAATTATTTTACTTCGATAAAATTATTTGTGACAATCTTCAAAGCAAGTATACAGCCAGGTTTAACAGCAAGAAAAATCCACGGATCACCACTTTAAAAATCGTAGAATAATTACACCTGTGTTGTTAACTCAGGACGGTTTTAACTCAGGACACCCAAACGTAAAAGGGATAAAAACTTCATCAAAATAATCATACCACCAATGTATTAATAATACACATGTGTATTTGTCATAACCCCACCAAAATAATATATTTTTGAATAATATTTACCATATTATTCCTGAGATGATAGAGTGACACATTTAAAATGCCAGCCAGTGCAGATATACAGTGATGTTGCTGAACTCAATGTCCCTTAGGCACAACGTATATCCTTGTTAATTTGTGTAATGTTTTGTTTTATATGACATAGTATAATGTAAAAATACATCAATAAACACAAGATATAATAAAAATCACTTTAACTTTTGATTTAAGGAAATAGTATATCTTTTAAAAGTGTCCTGAGTTAAAAACAGAATGAAAATCCCAGAAATACATATTTGTTGTTGTTTAATTGACAAGGAGGCATTTTATATAGTATAATTTTCTGTGACTGCTAGACTGTCACTGTTCTTCTCATATGATAAGGATAAGCAGATATTCCATTATTTTCTGTTGTGTATTTACACTATTTGTTCAAAAAGTGTCCAGAGTTTGCAATTACTGGTTTTAAAACTCCATTTTCGCCCATGTAAGAAGACTAGAAACAACACTTTAAGTAATGTTTTCCTGCTGAAAAATCACTATTTTGTAGGTCTGAATGTATATTTTTAAAGAAAATTAAGAAGGACGTGTGTTATGATAGGAAACATTTATTTTTGAGCATTTTTCATGCTACGGAATCACTTCCTTGTTGAAAAGTAGTCCTTTGTTTACTCCCAGAATTCCTCGCGGTTTCTGTGAGGGTTTGTTTTCGAGGAAAAGCAATCCCGCGTGAGGATGCCTGTATGCTGCACAAGTGTGCGCATGCGCACTTCCTCTTTTTGTTTGGCGCGAAAGCTATTGGAATGCTTTTATTTGAAGAGAAATAATTTTAAATAAAATCTCAGTTTTGTTGTGTGTTAAAATATTTGTGGTGAAAATATAAATATATTGTCATGGCATCACCTGGCCAGAGGAGAGGGTCGTGTGGCCACGTAATGGCTGGCTTTGACATGCATGAGAAATGTGTGCGATGCAGGGATAAAGGACTCCGTAAAGATACCTGCATTGTGAGTGGGGCTATTTGCTCCATTTGTGATAGTTTTACTAAATTACGCGAAATGCTGGCCGTGCCTCAGTACCAGATAAGGATAAAAAGGCGGGTTTGCTTGTGTCTCCCAAAGATCTGACAGTGTTGGGTTCGACAAGTGATCTCACAGAAGAGGAAGTACGTCTTGAGGCCCCAGCGCATGTGCAGCCAGTAGCAAGCACTAGTACTGGTGGTCAGGAGTTCGTTTCCAAAGGAGATTTTGATAAACTTAGTTCTAAATTGGACTAATGTTTTTACTACACCAGTGAATGTAGTTCCTCTCCCGGTTTCTGACTGGCTATTCATTGACCCTTCTGTATTGCAAGCCACCGGTCCAGTGTTGCCGTCTACTTCAGTTAAAACTTCCGGGTCTGATAAATATAAACATAAAAAGAAATCCAAATCTTCAAAGAAATCTGCTCTCCCTGCTACCGATGTGATAGATGCTGAGAGCAAGATTTCTTGTGATGCTACAGTTCAACCGCCCAGATAGCATTCCACCGTCGGACCGACGTTGGCCCAACGTCGGCACATCCGTCAGTCCGACGTTGGGCCAACGGCTTTTTGACCGTCGGGCCAACGTTGGCCCAACGTCGGCAAGCCACTGGTGAAAATTATATTCTATGTATAGCATCAGCCAATCAGATGATGTTCATTGATAACTTTTGTAGTGTGAATTTTTAATGAGAATATTATTTTTATGTGTAAAATTGTTAAATGGTTAGTTAAAATTTGTGGGCTCACTGAAATATGATTTTTAGACATACCATAATAAATATTTTTTTTTAAGTTACCCCAAATCCCCTATTATTGCTCGCCGCCATCTTGAATAAAAATCCGACGTTGGCCCAACGTTGGCAAAATATAGACATCTAACCTGAGTGTTGGTTGGCAAGCCAACGTCGGCCCAACGTCGGCAAAATCTGCCGACCATGCGACCAATAGCCAACGTCGGTCCGACGGCGGAATGCTATCTGGGCGGTCATGCCCAGTCCTCGTACCCAATCTACACAGCCTACATATGCAGAAGTTGTGCTACTGGTTTTATCGGTTCTACTTCCGATTGTACCGGTTCAACTTCCGGTTCTTCCAGTGTTACTTCTCGCATCTACCAGCTCTCACCTCAACTGGTGTACAGGAATGACCAGAGAGTGGACCAGGGGCCGGTTTCATGAAAAGTCTCAGTTTGAGACCAGTTTTGGGCTGAGTCTGGGTCTCAAATCTGAGACTTTTGTCTCGGCTGAGTTTTTGGCTCAAATTGGTTTCACAAAAGGTGACTCAACTGAGACAGGTCTGAGTCATAGTCTCAACTTTTAAATTTCATTTAAGATGCTTCTTTGGTTTGTTTTTTATGCAAGTGCATTTATTTCATCATCATTATCGATTTAGATTGCATTAACACTGATAACACATGAAAAAAAATTGATATAATATTATTGGTAACAAGCCAATTGTTTGAGACTCAACTGAGACTGGGTTAAGCTTTGAGTCCACTCTTGAGACTAGTCACTTGACAACGGTCAAAAAAGCATGTCAATTCCATTGACTTTTCTTATTATGAATATTGAATATGTAGTTGTAATTAGTAAGCAAAATAAAAATATAATATTTCAAGATTCAACAAATTCATTTTCATGCAAATTATATTGGTTTATACACAAGTATTGGATGACAAACTTTGGACTCAAAATTTGAGACACCTCCTTGGTGGGCTCAAAATTGAGCCCATGACTGAGCCAAATCTCAAGTTGAGCCTGTTTGTGAAATGCTTTGAGTCTGAGTCCACAGACTCAGCAAAATATTTACAATATTTGAGCCCAAAGTCTCAGATTTGAGCCTGAGACCAGACTTAAGTCCTTTCATGAAACCGGCCCCAGATGAATCTGACAGTGATGATGAACCGTTATTTGGTGTTGATATCCCATTATCTGGTGAAGAAGGGGAGATGTCTGAATCTGAAGATAAGAGGGAGATTAGTGAGGACATGAATCATAGAGAGACCGTTAAGTCTCGGCTTGCTTTTATGGGTGGAATTTTATTCCAGATTTTGAACTTGACACTGGGGTACAGTTCCAATAATCCTTGGAAAGGAAAAATCCCAAGAAAACCGGTAAAGTGTCCGTGGAAATGCCAGCTGATGACTGGTTGTGTCAAAAGATGGAATGGTTAAATTGTGTGGCAGCAGAAGCCTATCCATCTAGGTCCCAGGATGCAGGGGTCTCAAGACCAACCAATTCATCCAGACACCAAAACCGCAAAGCAAGTGGTATCGTCAACATCGCCCCAGGAAGGATGGACCTCAACAACCGAGCGGGACGGTTTTGGGGTGGAAAGATAATGAGGCGAAATTGAATTAAATTTTCGCGTATTGTCAGGCTCAATGCTTATCCACCTTCTGGACCCCCATCAAGGCCCATTCCTCAGGAAACATTGCGTAGATGGGAAAATTGTGCCCGGGAGGGGACCTACATAACCAACCACGCTGCTGGTTTCAGTCGTTGCACCAGCAAAATCCAGGAGTGCATGTCTGACCATATCAACCTTCTGCAGGATTCCTTGGTTAAGGACAAGGTTCCCAAAGAAATTGTAGATGCTGTGAAGGACCTTAAGGATCTGGCAGCCTTTCACCAAGGAGTTTCTGTTGCCTTGGGTACCTCCCTCCAACATTTGGCAGACAGTTTGTCCAGTTAGGAAACTTTGTGCTCCTTAGACGGGACTCCTACCTGGATCATGTTAAAAGTGGGTTGAAACAGGATACCTGGAACCAGCTACGTAATGCTCTTTTGTTTCATGGTGGCCTGTTCCCAGATGCAGTGTTAGCCACAGCAGAGCAGGATATTACCAAGTTTGGTTCTGCCTCAGCTGCTCAGGGGCCCGGTCCGGGTGCACATCAGTATGCTACAAAGAAAGGCAGTTAAAGGTTCAAACCTAATGAGAATGACTCTCAACCTTATGCTCCTGCAAATAATCAGCAACCTTGGCTTCAGTTCTCAGGCAGGAACAAAGGTCGTGGCCATGATTGTGGGGGTTCCCATCCCCCATTTTTCACCAAACAGGCCAAGGGAAGTAAACCGAGTAAATGACAATTATCATATGCTAGACCCCATAGACAGTCAGTTCAGGGTCTAGAGGTTGTGAATCAGACTATAAATTACAAAAGAGAGACCTAAGTCCCGTCTTGAAAGAAAAATCAATAAAATTTGTGAAAGGTGTTTGTTTTGCAAGTCATTGTCTTTCTGCTCCTCCTATCTTAAAGTCCACAATGTTGCAGAATTTTGGCAGGTATGGCTCTCACTAGGTTCAAATCCAAGGGTGGTGTCCATCTTATAGGAATTTGGAAGGGTACAACCCACCCTTCAAGATGAGGCCACCTCTGACAAGGTCACCCCTAGTGGTCAGTGGTTATGCCAATCCTCACAAAAACTATTGTCAGAAGGAGGCTTTGCATTCCCTGTTACAGAAAAAGGCAGTGGAAAAGGTGGTTCAATCCTCACTAGCCTTTTACAACCGGTTGTTTCTAGTCCCAAAACCCCAGCACTGGTGGAGACCAATTTTAGACCTAAGCACCTTAAACGTGTTACTGAAAGTGGACACCTTCAAAATGTAAACACCAGAGACCATCAGGCTCTCCTTGCAGCAGGGAGGGAGGGTGACATGCCTGCACTTCAGCAATGCGTATTTTCACATTCCCACTAGTCCCAGGTCAAGAAGTTTCACAGGTTTCACCTATATGGAGAAACCTACCATTTTATTACGCTACAATAGCTTACCATGTGGGACTTAATGCTGTTCTCGGGTGGCCACACCACGGCCAACGTCTTAGAAAAAAAGACATTTCTTGTTAGCCGTAGAATCTAGTTGTCGTCACGTGATAACTTCTGACCAATCACCCTACTTTCTCGTTGGCCACGATTGACTGGTAGCAGTTTGTTAATATACAGACATTTTCATTTATTTCTCAGACTTTACTTATTGTTAGAGGTTCTTTTTTGGATATTTCTTTTATTATATAACATAGATCATTCTGTAAAATTTTTATTTTGACAGGATAAGTATATTTCTTGCTTTCGCGTGTTTTGAGTTTTCCTCGGTACAGTCACTTTACATTGCACG
Organism: Sabellastarte sp. h YS-2021; assembly: GCA_964017235.1. Lineage (NCBI taxonomy): Eukaryota > Metazoa > Annelida > Polychaeta > Sabellida > Sabellidae > Sabellastarte > Sabellastarte sp. h YS-2021. The sequence goes on along the minus strand of OZ024928.1, from coordinate 153,064,769 downwards.
TCTTTTATTGCATTTAAAATGTCTCTCCACCAAACGAATAAAGACAAACCAAGAGCTCAGAAATGCCGCCATTTTTGTTTTAGTTTCGACTTACACAACTATTGCCCTACCTGTAGGGAGGCTGGCAAGGGTGATGACCCCTGTGTCACCTTCGAAACTCCCTGTGATATCTGTGCATCTTTTACAGATGAACAGATCAAGAAAATTCAGCACAGCAAACGTTACCTTAAAAAACAAAAGGCGGAAACTAGTTCCAAAGATAGTGAACTCGATCTTTTGGGCGAAGGCGACGGGGATTCCTTCACTGGCTCAAATGCAGACCTCGAGAGTGCTGCTGACAATCTTTTTACCTCACCCCCCCACCCCCCTGTCCTCAGCCACTTGCCTTCAGTTCTTTATCTCTCAAAACACCAGCCAAGTCTGTCCCACCCACCCCAGGTACAGCTTTACAACAAAAAATTCAAACAAATCTTGAAAAATCCCTGGGAGATTCCTTACATATCCATTTACAGCAACAAATGGGTTCCTTTCAGGCATCCATGTTGGAAGCTTTTCAGTCGCTTCGAGAGGAGTTGACTGCTAAAAAGCAAACAGAGGTAGATCAGACCTCGTTTCTTGCTTCCAAACCTGGTACTTCCAGTAAAACTGCTGTAAATCTGGACCTACCCCCTCCGAGATCTAGTATTAACATTCAAACCGAGGCTATGGATGTGGACTACGGTCCAGCACTCCTTCCTCATCTAGTACTTGACCAGCAGGATACCTCGGATCAGTATGTTGCTCCCTCTGAACTACCACCGAAAGAGGTCTCGTACTCACACAAAAAGCAAAGCCACTTTCGTAGTAGGCAGGAAATTGATCCAGGATCTGCCTCGGACCAACTAACTGAGGAATCCGATGAACCTCGGATCCCTTCTACCAAACCTAAAAAGCACTCTCATAAGAGTAAACACAAGTCAAGGTCCAGATATGTGTCATCTTCTTCAGGGGAGGATCAGTCCCCTGCAACCAGACACAGGTCTTCTAAGCCCTCTAGGGCTCAGCCCTCAGGGGCTGTTTCTGATCAAGACCTTCCCCAACATTATCCAGACCCCCCCTCATTATAGGGAAGTAGCTCTGTCTGACATGCCCTCACAGTACGCTGAAGAAGTCGACACTTTTAGGCGCATTCTTTCACTCCCTGACCCCAGGGAGTCTATGCCTAGGTCTTCAACTTCAGTGATGGACCTGGATGATGAAGTCCTTGTTTGAGTCTCAACTTGTGAAGGAAGGTGAAGACTTCCTTCTCAAAAAGGCACCTCAAAAGACTCAGGGTTTCGCACCCTACCAGAATAAGCCCTTTTGTGGTCCCCACAAGAAAAGAGGCTCCTACAGGAAACGCCCCTATGGGGGCAACTCCTCACAAAGCAGTAACCAATCGTTTTCCTCAGGAAGGGGAAAACCGAACTTCAGAGGCTCCAGGGGTCGTTTTCGACCCACAGTAGGGGAAGGGGACGTGGAAACCCCTCTTCCCAATGACTCCTCCAAAGCCTCACTCAGTCCACCAGTAGGAGGTCGCCTCCGTTCTTTCAGGAGAGACTGGCAAACAAACAAATGTTCTCAAAACGTGTTAAACATGGACCGTTCCATAGGCCACGCCCACTTCCTGGTTTTCTGTATTTTAGTTGCCTCCATGTCAGGCTTTGTCTGACAAACAAATGGCGAAAATGGCGGGAAATGAAATGTAAACATTGAGTATTTCAAGATATACGAGAAATAACACATATTTTAAATGATTGGATGGAACGTAAAATAAAAAATAATATAATAAAGTATATTTGTTTCATTATGACAAAAATTAGAAAATAAATAAATAAACAATTTTTTGATCAAAACAAATCCTCGTGCATTGCAGTAATATGTAAACAATGGCAGCTTGGGAACATATGTATGCATTGCGGACATTTTAAAGTAGGTAGGATTGATGATATAATATTTTTATGAAATTACACTGTGGTTTCTTTTTGTTCCATTGTCAGAAAGCAATAATATTTACAAATATGTCCCTAAAAATGACCACGTTTTTGTAATTCAAAATGGCGCCGATGAAAATCGGAGGAAATGATTGGTTGTTGCTATTGTAGTAAACAGGATGTTTGCTGATTTGCGGTATTTTGATTGACACCGCGGAAAGGTCCATTATCACCAATGGCTACGTACTGCCATTCCTTTCAAAGCCAAATTTGGTCAGATTCCCTCTGATTCTGTCAGAGTACAAGGCCCAGCAAAAAGACCAAGCCCTGGCCACTTGTATCCAGTCTCTCCTGTCAAAGAACGCAAAAAATGTAAAATCTCTCTGGTTTTACAGTCGCCTGTTCCTAGTACCCAAGCCTCACCAAAGATGGAGGCCAGTCATAGACCTAAGCAGGCTCAACACTTTTCTACACGTAGAAAAGTTCAAAATGGAAACTCCCCATCAGGACCTCCCTGATTCCAGGGGAGTGGGTATCGTCGATAGATCTGTCGGACGCTTACCTACACATCCCCATCCACCCAAACTCAAGGAAATACCTAAGGTTTTGCTACAAGTCTCAGATGTTCCAGTTCACCTCCCTCCCATTCGGACTAGCCACAGCCCCCCAGGTCTTTGCAATGATTTTAAAGGAAGTGAAAAGGATAATAAATCAGGAAAAATCAGAACTGAAACCTACTCAGGTGTTTTCGTTCGTCGGCTACGAATACCATCTAGATTCAGCCCTTGTAAAACCCACTCAAGAGAGATGGCTTAAACTTCAGGATTTGATTCTACGACTCAAATCAAAACGTGTTTTGACTGCAAGATGTTTGATGTCGCTAATTGGGTTGCTAGCCTCAACGGAGAAAATGGTCCCGGAGGGACGCCTTCTCATGAGGCCGTTTGAGTTTCATCTCAAGGAGCACTGGAGATATCCTCAGTCGCTAGACAACCTCCTTCCTTGGACAGAAGCCATTGCAGCCCACCTTGATTGGTGGCAAAATCCCTCAAACGTGATGAAAGGTGCAGACCTTCATCCCAAAGACCACAGTATCCAACTCTTTACCGACTCCTCAAACGAAGGTTGGGGCGCTCAGATCAAAATTCTACAAAGGGTCTGTGGTCAGATCGGGAAAAAAGGCTACACATAAATGTCCTAGAATTGAAGGCGGTCTCCCAGGCCCTTCGAGACGTCAAGGACCAGTGCCAGAACCAAACAGTGCTAGTTGCGATGGACAACTCAACAGTGGTAGCCTACATCAACAAACAAGGAGGAACTCACTCAGCAGAGATGTGTGCTCTCCTGTGGATTATTTGTTTATTTGGGGTTAACATCGCTTTCAACACTGTACAGGTCATATCACGACGGGTAGTTGGAAGGGCAGAGGAAACCAGTACATAGAGTTCGCTAGGGTTGTGTACTGTAAACTGCTGACCAACGGCAAGCAACTACCAGCTTTCCCACTTGAGCCCGTGTGGGGATCGAACCCCGGCCTCAGAGGTGGGAGGCCAGAGTGTTACCACTCTGCCACCGTGGCCCCTGCTCTCCTGTGGAAGATCATGACCTGGTGCCATCACTACCACATAACATTGAAAGCCAGGCACATTCCAGGGTGCCTGAATGTGATGGCCGACCTACTGTCCAGGTCCAACCAAGTGCAGTCAACAGAATGGTCTCTGCATCTGCAGATGTTCAAACGGATCTGCCAGAAGTGGTTCACACCTCATGTAGACTTATTTGCCACTCACCTGAACCACAAACTTCCACTGTACGTATCTCCTGTCCCAGACCCAAAGGCTTGGGACATAGATGCTCTAAACACAAACTGGACGAACCTCACGGCCTATGCTTACCCTCCTACGGCTCTTCTTCACAAGGTGATCCAAAAGATCAAGCAATGTCATTGCCTGATCATTGTAATAGCCCCAGGCTGGCCAGGGATGCCCTGGTTTTGAGACCTAGTGCAGCTCTCAACAGAGATCCCACTACAACTCCCAGTGTCAACGACCCTACTCAAACAGTCCCACAAGTATGTGTTCCACAACAATCCACAACAGCTGAACCTCCACGCCTGGTGTCTAGGAGCAGACAACTCCAATAACAAGGCTTCTCTGTGGAGGTGGCAGAGAGAATTGCTGCTCCTCAGCGGTCATCAACAAGGACCATCTACAAGTCAAAGTGGGCCCTATTTGAAAAATGGTGCAGAGAAAATTCGGTGGATTTCTCCACTCCATCTGTGAAACAAATCTCAGATTTTTTCATGTACCTGTACCAAGACCTAAACAGGCACCCCTCGACCATTGATGGTTACAGGACTGCAATCGTTGACACTTTGGGCCCAACGGCCCACCATATTGCACATAATGCAGACCTTCATAGGTTACTCTCCAGTTTTCACAGGGATCGTCCAAAAAGTTCCAGAAATCTACCTAAGTGGAACCTTCCTGTTCTCAACGAGCTCACAAAAGCACCCTTTGAGCCCATGAAAGACACAGACCTCAAACATCTTACCCTCAAAACTGCTTTCTTGCTAGCTTTGGCCTCCGGCAAACGCCGCAGCGAAATCCATGCCTGGGTCACAAACAAAGTATCTAATCTAGGCCAATGGGAAAAGGTCGCCTTGTTCCCTTCTTCTGATTTCATAGCCAAAAACCAACTAGCAAGAGAAGGTTCTCAAAGTGAGACTATTCTCCGGTGACTATTCCTGCTTTGACTACCATTGTAGATAGACAATTTAAAGAAGACAGGACCCTGTGTCCTGTACGGTCCCTGAGGTATTATCTGGACCGAACCAAAGACCTGAGAGGGTCTCGTTCCCTCCTGTTCATCTCCTTTAAGAAAGGACATACCTCAGACATCAGACCCGCTACTCTCTCTTCATGGTTGAAACAAACCATCCTACTTTGTCATAGGAGACCAACAAGCCTTGGACTTGGTCTAAGTTAAAGCGCATGACATCCGGGCCTTCGCGGCCTCTAAGGCCTTTTACGGTGGGGTATCGGTGGACCAAATCATGCAAGCCTGTCACTGGAAAGACCTTACTTGGTCAGACACCGACAACAATATGTATCTGGGACCCGTAGTGGCGGCACAAGTCCTAAATCCTTCCCCTCAGACCAGTTGTCCTCGGAAAGAAAAAAAGGGGGGGGCACATCGCTACAACCAAGTCTTCAGGAGTCACTCCCAGGATCTAGGTATTCTTTTACCTTCAAGATGTTACGGGTAAGGTCATTTTTGTTTTTTAGTTTATCAAGTATTTTGTATTAAGGACTTATTAAGTTGTCAAGTCAGACAACAATATGCCATTCCGGTCTACCAATTTGATAATTTAGACAAAATAGAGGATAAAGACATTCAGTTTACAATATCAGACACAATGTTTCTCGAAATGCTCCTGTTGAATATAAGGGGTAATTCTATAAGATTTTCTAGTAGAGCTAAAAGGCAGCAGAATGATCAAGAAAAAGAATTACAAGAAGAAATTGCAAACCTTGAAAGCAGGGAAGATGAAGAAAACTTCGGACTAATTAATACCAAAAAGGAAAAACTCCAAGAAATTCGAGATTCTAAACCACAGGGGTTCATGACTAGATCTAGAGTACAGGATATTTTACTAAACGAAAAGCCGACAACGTTTTTTTGTAACCTAGAAAAAGCCAAATATATTGACAAGACTATTAAAAAGGTTACCTTGCAAAATGGGAAAATTATCAATAACCAAAGGGATATTCTTAATCAAGTAAAATGCTTTTATGCAGATCTATTCTCATGTAAAAACATAGATGAGGACAATCTGAATGATTTTAAAAATACCCTACCAAACTCAAAAAAACTCTCACCCGAAGAATCAATAGGAATGAGTGGCCCTTTGACTATTACAGAGTTAAGTAATGTGCTAAAAAGCATGAAACATAATAAAACTCCAGGACTAGATGGCTTTCCTGCCGAATTTTATAAAATATTCTGGAAAGAATTACAAACATTTATACTAAGGGCACTAAATGAGAGTTACCAAAAAGGGATTTTACCTGCAAGCTTCCGTCAAACAGTTATTAGTTGTTTGCCTAAAGGAAATAAACCAAGGGATGATCTAAAAAATTGGAGACCAATTACTAGTGTTTTATACAAAATGGCAACTAGTGCAATTGCATCACGTCTTAAAAAAGTTCTCCCTGATTTAATTTCAAATTGTCAAACCGGTTTTATAAAAGGTAGATTTATAGGCGAAAGTACCAGATTAGTTTATGATATTATGAACTACACCGAAAAAAAGCAAAAAACAGGGCTACTGATGTTAATTGACTTTGAAAAGGCCTTTGATTCAATTTCCTGGAAATTTATGTATAAAGTCTTAAATCATTATAATTTTAGCAGCGAATTTATTAAATGGATTAACATATTTAACACAGAGATAACAGCTACAGTATTGCAGGTAGGTTTTTTTGTCAGATTTCTTCCCAATTAAAAGAGGCTGTAAGCAGGGGGATCCAATAGCGCCTTATCTTTTTATTATATGTGCACAAATATTGTGTGAAATGATATTAACAAATAAAAATATCAAAGGGATAAAAATTGGATCAGATGAATTCAAAATCTCTCAATTTGCCGATGACACCACATTGTTTATGGATGGTTCAGAGAGCTCCTTGCAGTATACATTGAATGTGTTAGAAATTTTTGGATCACTATCAGGGTTAAAAATGAATTTATCAAAAACTAGGATGCTTTGGATAGGTAAAAAAAAAGGTTGTAAAGAAAAAATTAACTGTGGTAGACTTTTAAACTGGGATAGTAATAATTTCTGTTTATTAGGAATTACCTTTGATCTAAATCTATCAAATATACCACTGATCAACTATAACAATGCCATAATTAAAATAGAAAACACCATAGCTTCATGGAAAAAAAGATCTTTAACACCCTTAGGTAAAATCACAGTTATTAAGTCTCTAATATTGTCTCAGTTGAATCACCTTTTTATGTCAATTCCGCTACCTGGAAAAGGTTTCTGTGAAAATCTCAATAAAAAATTATACAACTTTGTTTGGGATGACAAACCCGAGAAAATTAAGCGTGTGATCCTATCTCAAAATAAGGTAAATGGAGGGCTCAAAATGCCAAACATTGTTAATTTTATAGATGCTTTAAAGTGTACTTGGATAAGAAGAATTCTTGTTTCACCTAACAGACCTTGGGTCAGGTTGTTTGAATCATCATATTGTTCTTTAAACGATTTGATTAATTACGGTCCCCGTTGGGGGATCAAAGTTCAGGATAATATTCAGAACGATTTTTGGAAAGAAATATTTTTGACATGGAATAATGTTTATAAAACCTGTCAATTGAAAACTGAGTCAGATATATTCAATACTCCTCTATGGTTCAATAGTAAACTATCAAATAGCAACTTAGTAAAAAACAATTGGAACAATCTAGGAATTTCTGTTATTGGACACATTGTTGATTCAAACTTTCAGATATTAAAAAAAGAAGATGTTGAAAGCAAATATAATTTTCGGATTAATAACTTTTTAGACTACTTCCAATTGCATTCAACAGTAAAAAAATTCATATCACAAAATTCTGCATTAGTAACCAAAAGGTCTTTCTTTTCACAACCGTTCATTCCCCATCACATTTCCATCTTGCTCAACTGTAAGCATGGTTGTAAAGGTATCTATAATATGATTAATGTACAAGAGGTGGAAAAAAAATATAAGATGAAATGGAATAAAGATCTAAAATTGAATATCGATAATTCAACATGGAAAAGTATATTTAAACAGATTTTTTATAATATCCAAGACAATTCCTTGATATGGTTTCAATATAGACTGATCCATAGAATACTTGGCACTAAAGATTTACTCCGTAAAATGCAGTTAGAAGATTCAAACATCTGCAGAATATGTCAGTATGAAACAGAATCCTTGATGCATCTGTTTGTTCATTGTTCACATGTTGTTAACCTATGGTCATCCTTGGAGTTATTGATATACTCTTCTACATGTAAAAGATTAGTATTTTCACAAGAAGATATTATCTTAGGCTACCTATACAATGATAATAACTACTATCCTGTAAATACCATCATAGCTGTCACAAAGAGTTATATTTTCTCAAGTGCAGTCCATGGGGCCATCCCAAACATCAATGCTTTGAAGCACAAACTTCAGAAACAATTTAGAGATCAGCTTCATGTAAATATGGAGATGAATAGGACTGATAAATTCAACTGTCAATGGCTTCCATACAGAAAATTATTTGAATAATTTTTTTTTTTCCCTGATTTTAAGAACATATACCAATACGTGTCCAGATGTAACTTTATGAGTTATTATAAGAGCAGTTAATTTTAAACTAAAAATTGTACTATATTACTTGTATGGGTATTAATAAAAAAAAAAAAAAAAGTTGTCGTTAATCTTATATTTAGGTGGCAAAAATTTATGAGAATTCCAACCATTGGGCTGGTCTGTCACTCGTGAAGGGCCCTTAGGGACCCTTAGACCTCTAAGTGAGCACTGCTGCACTTCCGTCCTACAATCAAAACATCTAGACAGTTTTAGCACTGTCTCTCATTCTACTTAGGTTTTTGGCTCTTCACAGGCCCGGTCTTCGGGATTGGGGCACTGTAAATGAGACTCAGACTGGTATTTCTAACACTATTTCTATATATATTAATTCAAATCTTAGAAAAAAATGACATATCTTCCAGTCTCAGCTGTAGTCTCGCCACCGGGCGGTTGAATTCAGCATTAAGTCCCACATGGTAAGCTATTGTAGCGTAATAAAATTGAAAATTTTAATTACTTAAATGTAGCTTTTATAAGCTACAAGCTTACCATATGGGACTTAGAAGAGTCCCACCCTGCCTCCCCGCTGTTTACAGCTGAGGGGTAGATTTTAGAAAATTTCAACGAGAAAGTAGGGCGATTGGTCAGAAGTTATCGCGTGACGACAACTAGATTCTATGGCTAACAAGAAATGGTTTTTTTTCTAAGACGTTGGCCGTGGTGTGGCCACCCGAGAACAGCATTAAGTCCCACATGGTAAGCTTGTAGCTTATAAAAGCTACATTTAAGTAATTAAAATTTTCTAATTCAAAGCTTTACCTTTTGGCCTAGCGACGGCAAGAGGTATAAGGATCCACCAGTACCTAGTTAGTCAGAGCTGCTTGTCAGGAATTTGCTTACAGCATACTCCAACCCTTTTGGCTCTATGCCTAGATCTGGGTTGGGTAGTGAACCTGACTAAGTCGGAACTGACTCCACAACAAGTTTTCAACTTTGTAGGTTACCAGTTTGACCTATCTCTAGAACTTGTGAAACCACACAGGAGAGGTGGTACACCTTAAGCCAGAAAATTCGGACCCTAAAAGGGAGCAGTACCTGTTCAGGCAATTCATGTCCCTGATAGGGCTCTTAACGGCCACAGAGAAATAGGTTGTCGGGTCGACTTCACATGAGGCCTCTCCAGTGGCACTTGAAAAATCATTGGCATGTGACAGAAGTTTTAGAGAAGACCATTCCTCTGCCCAGGTCACTCCATCCCCACCTGGATTGGTGGCTGGATAAGGACAATGTATTGCAAGGATAACCCCTGCATCCTCTTCGTCACGCTCTGCAGCTGTTTACAGATGCATCAAACGAAGGTTGGTGAGCACACTTAGGAGACTGCACCGCAAAAGGCATCTGGTCACAACCAGAAAGCCAGTTGAACATAAATTTCCTACAATTGAAGGCAGTTTTTCTGGCCCTCAAGGAGTTCGAGCCTTTGTGCAGGGACCAGACTGTGTTAGTGGTGACGGACAACACAGTTGTTGCCTACATAAACAAGGAGGGAAGTATGAGATCAAGCTCTCTATGTGCCCTCCTCTGGAGACTGCTCTCCTGGTGCAACCTCAGGCAAATAGTGCTGAGGGCCAGGCACATACCCGGTCATCTGAATGTGATAGTGGACAAGTTATCCAGGCATCGACAGGTGATCCAGAATGGTCCCTCTTACAGGAGGTGTTCGACCGCCTATGTGTAAGATGGCACACTCCTCAGGTGGATCTGTTTGCCACCAGATTCAACCACAAGCCCCCGCTGTTCGTGTCTCCGGTTCCGGATCAGACAGCTTTGAGGGTGGATGCGTTGAGTCTTCCGTGGGAGGAGCTGGATGCTTGTGCCTTTCCTCCAGTATCTCTCCTCGGCCAGGTGGTCTCCAAGGTAGTAGACCATGGTTGCCGATGGATGATTCTGATTCTCAAGAAGTGAGAATTGAAGCTCCTCAGAGACACTCGACCAGAGGTGTCTACGAGTTGAAGTGGTACATGTTTGTCAAATGGGATGAGCCAAATCAGGTGGACTTGCAGTTGCCTTCTATAAAGCAAATTGTGGACTTCGGCCTGTACTTGTTCCAGGAGAGACATCTTCAACCTAGTACGATTGATGGCTACAGAACAGCTTTAGCTGATAAAATCGGGAATGATAAGGTCAATATCAGCAAAGAAGAGAACTTGACTGGTTTATTAGACAGTTTTCATAGAGATAAACCTAAGGGAAGGAGGGGTGTACCTACTTGGAATCTTTCCTTGGTATTGCAACAGTTGACCAAAGCTCCTTTTGAGCCACTTAGGAAAGCTTCTCTGAAGCATTTGATTTTGAAAACTATTTTCCTCCTGGCCTTGGGTTCAGGCAAGCGAAGGAATGAAATCCATGCTTGGTTGCACAAGAATATTCAACATCAGGAGGATTGGTCGAATGTTTCCTTTTTGCCCTCCCAAAGTTTCTTTTCTAAGAATCAGTTGGCTCGGGAGGGACCTTCTTGTGTTGCGCCAGTGATTAAGTCTCTTAAGGAGCATAGGACTCTGCCCAGTATGGGCATTGTATTATTTGGACAAAACCAAGGATATCCGACAGCGTAAAGAGTTGGTTTTTGTCTCCTTTAGGAAGAACTTCAATAAGGACATTGCTCCTGCCACTGTTTCTTCCTGGATCAAGCAGACTGTGCTTTTGTGTTATCAACTTTCGGATGACAATGCTCAACAGCTGCATCAGGTAAAGGCCTATGATGTTCGAGCCTTTGCAGCATCCAAGGCCTTCCAAGGAGGGTACCTTTGGACCAGATCCTTTCAGCCTGTCACTGGAAGTCACACAGTACCTTTACCCAATTCTAGTTGAAGGACGTGGCTTCCCAGTAAACATTACAAACGTTTATAAATGTTTATAAACCTAAGTAGCAACGGTTTAGATTAGGTTTAAAATGATGGGTCCCTAAACGTTTGCCTATAAACGTTTATAAACGTTTATACATAAACGTTTGCCTATAAACGTTTATACACGTGTTGAAAATCTGGAGAAAAATTTCTGTAAGTATATCTTGCTGTATCACTGTTGTTTGAATCCATCATTACATTCTATATATGTACTTAGAATGTAATGATGGATTCAAACAACAGTGATACAGCAAGATATACTTACAGAAATATTTCTCAAGTTTCTCTCAAAATGGCTGTGCTGATGTCATTATCCCAAATGAAAGCGAGGTTAAGATATTCTTCACTCTTTGTAAACGTTTAAAAACGTTTATAAACGTTTATGCATAAACGTTTATATATAAACGTTTATAAACATTTGTATATAAACGTTTATAAACGTTTATAAACCAAACTAATGTTGCTGAAACGTTTATAAACCCATAATGTTGAATAATTGTCAATATTTAGGTTTATATTTGGTTTAAAAAACGTTTATAGGTTTACTAAACGTTTATAAACGTTTATAAACCTTTGCTATGTTTACTGGGTTGCGCTGATTCAGAATTGTACCACTTTGGTCTGGTCGTGGTGGCTCAACAAATCCGCAAGTGATTAGACTTCATTGCGGGTTTTTTTATTGTATAGGTGGTTGACGCAAGAAGGGACCCTTCATTTTTGCCTTTTCCATTGGCTTGTTATTTGGCAGGCTGTCTTCTGTAGGAAGGTCAGCTGCAAGAGCTTAACTCCTGTTCTGCTTCCTCGGGAATCCTTAGGGACTGAACTCTTGTCCTCCCTCTCCTGCAGGTACCCAGTTCGGGGCGAAGAGAAGGGGGGGAACACTTTTAGGAGTGGACACCAGACTTTGGTAGTCCCTTGGGACCTGGACGGTCTGGACTGGAGTTCTTGAATGTCCCTGGGTTTTTCACTACCCTCCATCCACTGGGTAGTTATTCTGCATTTGTCCATTAGGTAAGGTATATTAACGCAATAAAATGGAAAATTTAATAAGTAAATTGAATTTTATAATACCTTACCTAGTGGACAAAGGGATAGTGGACAAAGGGATTCCCACCCTACCTTCCCCCCAATTTAAGGCTCAATCTGGAGACATCATAGGTAGCTAACAAAAAGAATAAGTGCACATGCGCGCATTTGCGCAGCAGATGAGCTGGGGGCGACATGCCACCTGGCGAATGAACAGGACACTACCGGTTATGCGCTGGGCATATGCGTTTGTCCACTTGGTAAGATATTAACTCATAAAAATTTAATTAACTTATTAAATTTTCCAATTTGTACATCTTATGATTTCCTAGATATATCCCAAACAAGATTTTAAAATTCAAGGTCAATACAGTATTTATTTATTTATTTGGGGTTTTACGTCGCTTTCAACACTGTACAGGTCATATCACGACGGGTAGTTGGAAGGGCAGAGGAAACCAGTACATACAGTTCGTTCGGGTTCTGTACTGTAAACTGCCGACCAACGGCAAGTAACTACCAGCTTTCCCACTTGAGGCCATGCCGGAAATCGAACCCCGGCCTCAGAGGTGTTACCACTCTTCCACCGTGGGCCCCAGGTCAATACAGTAAGGTCTAATCAAGTTCACACCATGACATTGCACATCTATATCCCTCAACGAATGTCCCACCAAGTTTCAACATGTTACGCCTTACATTTCCAAGGTACAGCCCAGAAGAGATCTTTAAAGGTCAAGGTTACAGTGACAAGGTCAAACCAAGATCACACTGTTACACACCTCGGCCCCCACCCAATGGTCCTGTCAAGTATCCGCTTCTTACAACTTATAGTTTCCAAAAAATGGACTAGATCTCAGAGGCCAAAAATTAAATCAAAGTCACACCATGACATGGAACTCCTGCACCCCCACCCATGCAAAATATCAACTTCCTATATTTTACAGTTTCCGAGATATAGCCTGGACAAGATTTTAAAGGTCAAGATCACTATTTCAGGGTCAAAGGTCAAATCAAGGTCACACCATGATGTAGCATATACCTACACCATCCAATTTTGCTACTAAGTATCAACTTGCTACACGTTGCAGTTTCCAAGACACAAAATACAATTTTTTCCCACCAGACACCATGGAATGAATACAATACCCTTCACTCCACAATACATGCACTGAGTAGTGGCTGGCTGCATGATCCTTGTATTGCCTCAAATTCATTAAAGCTGTGGGGTAAAAAGACGTCAACAGCCAGAAATGATTAAAATGACAGGTCATATTGATGCGACTGTAGTATTACTACAAAACTATATCTCACAACTTGCAAATATGTAAGAACATTGACTAAAAGAGCAAGACCTCAGTTCTGAATCCTGGCCAGGCTTAGAGCAAGGCACAAATATGGCCACTTGTCAGTCAGCTGACATTATGTTGTCACTCTACGGTGTGTATGTACGCGTCCGCGTGAATGACTTCTCCAAAACTACAAGGCCCAGAGACGTGCTGTTTTTTTAAAGATGCCTTATCTATCGAGGATGAAAAGTTGTTCCAAGGCATGCAGATCTGTTTGTTCGTCTGTTTGCTAGAGCCATTACAAGTGAGGTACTCCCCACCCTAAGTGTGAAAATTTCAACACTTTATCGCAATTTTCTTATTGACTATTGCAGGGATTTCTTTCATATCTTGCACCTATGTACTAGACCTCAAGTAGATTCCCTTGTGTGAGTATCAGGCCTGGCTCTTTCGTATTTTTTATGATTTTTTTGAATAATTTTTAATACATTAAAATTCCTGAAATTATTCCTGAAATAACTTGAAAAGTATGGTATAGAGCATTTTGTTAAAATATGGTATTCAGCTACTTTATCCGTAGCTATAACATGGGGAGTAACTTGGGTATCTATCCCAATAGCTAAGTGAGTAATAGCTACTTTTTGACTTTTCAGTAACTTCCATAATGAGTAAAATCACTTGTAACTTGAAAACTGTTGCATTTAGAGAATTTCGTAAAAATATGTTATTCATTCACTTTTGGATCAGCTATAACATAGTAAAATTGCAGACCTGTAGCTCTTTCCATAGCTGAGTAATAGCTACTTTCATGTTATCACTGTTGAGTAAATTGCTTGTAACTTCAAAACTATTGCATTTAGAGAAATTTGTTTAAATATGTTATTCAGCTACTTTTGAATCAGTTATAATATAGTGAAATTGCAGACCTGTAGCTCATGGCATAGCTGAACAATAGCTATTTTCAGGTTCTCACTGTTGAGTAAAACAGTTGTAACTTAAAAACTATTGCATTCAGAGTATTTTGTTTGAATATGTTATTCACTTACTTTTCTGTCAGCTATAACATAGTGAACTTGTAGACCTGTAGCTCATTGTATAGCTGAGGAATAGCTACTTTCAGAATATAGATATTGAGTAAATCAGTTGTAACTTGAAAAGTATTACATTTAGAGTATTTTGTTTAAATATGTTATTTTTCTAATTTTGGTCAGCTATAACATAGAAAAATTGCAGACCTTTAGCTTATGGCATAGCTGAGCAATAGCTGCTTCCAGGTTCTCACTGTTTAGTAAATCAGTTGTGACTTGAACACTATTGCATTTAGAGAATTTCGTATAAATATGTTATTCAGCTACTTTTGGGTCAGCTATAATATAGTAAAATTTTAGACCTGTAGCTCATTGCATAGCTGAGTAATAGTTACTATGAGGTTATCACTGGTGAGTAAATCACAACTTGAAAACTATTACATTTAGAGTATTTTCTTTAAATATGTTACTCACCTTCTTCTTTTGGGTCAGCTATAACATAGTAAATTGCAGACCTGTAGTTTATATCATAGCTGAGCAATAGCTATTTTGAGGGTATCACGTGAGTAAATTAGTTATAACTTGAAAACTATTTTATTTACAGAAATTTGTATATGTTATTCAGCAATTTTTAGTCAGCTATAACAGTCAAATTTCAGACCTGTGGCTCGTTGCATAGCTGCGTAATAGCTACTTTCATGTTATCACTGTTGAGTAAATTGCTTGTCACTTGAAAACTCTTGCGTTTAGAGAATTTTGTTTAATCTTTTATTCATGTACTTGACAATTAGCTATAACAATAAAATTGCAGACCTGTAGCTCATTGCATAGCTGAGCAAAAGCTACTTTGAGGTTTTCACTATTGAGTAAATCAGTTGTATCATGAAAACTGTTTCATTTAGAGAATTTTGTTTACATATGTTGTTCATGTACTTTTGAATCAGCTATAACATAGTAAAATTGTAGCAGAGCAATAGCTACTTTCAGGTTCTCACTGTTGAGTAAATCAGTTGTAACTTGAAAACTGTTGCATTTAGAGAATATTGTTTAAATATGTTATTCACCTACTTATGGGTCAGTTATACCATAGTGAAATTGTAGACCTGTAGCTCATGGCATAGTTGAGCAATAACTTCTTTCAGGTTCTCACTGTTTAGTAAATGAGTTGTAACTTGAAAACTATTGCATTTAGAGAATTTTGTTTAAATATGTTATTCACCCACTTATGGGTCACCTATAACATAGTGAAATTGCAGGCCTGTAGCTCATTGTATAGCTGTGGGGCCACGGTGGCAGAGTGGTAACACTCTCGCCTCCCACCTCTGAGGCCGGGGTTCAGTTCCCGGCATGGCCTCATGTGGGAAAGCTGGTAGTTGCTAGCCGTTGGTCAGCAGTTTACAGTACAGAACCCCAACGAACTGAATGTACTGGTTTCCTCTGCCCTTGCAACTACCCGTCATGATATGACCTGTACAGTGTTGAAAGCGATGTAAAACCCCAAATAAATAAATAAACATTGTATAGCCGAGCAATAGCTACTTTCAGGTTTTCACGGTTGAGTAAATAAATTGTAACTTGAAAGTTATTGCATTTAGATAATTTTGTTGAAATGTGTTATTCAGCTACTTTCTTTGTAGCTATAACATGGTAACTTGGGAGTCTATCCCAATAGCTAAGTGAGTAATAGCTACTTTTTGACTTTTCAGTAACTTCCATAATGAGTAAAATCACTTGTAACTTGAAAACTGTTGCATTTAGAGAATTTCGTAAAAATATGTTCTTCTGCTACTTTTGGGTCAGCTATAACATAGTAAAATTGCAGACCTGTAGCTCATTGCATAGCTGGGCAAAAGCTACTTTGAGGTTTTCACTATTGAGTAAATCAGTTGTAACTTGAAAACTTGCATTTAGAGAATTTTGTTTACATATGTTATTCACCTACAGAATGGGCCACCTATACCATAGTGAAATGTCAGGCCTGTAGCTGAATGTATAGCAGAGCAATAGCTACGTTCAGGTTCTCACTGTTGAGTAAATCAGTTGTAACTTGAAAACTGTTGCATTTAGAGAATATTGTTTAAATATGTTATTCACCTACTTATGGGTCAGTTATATCATAGTGAAATTGTAGACCTGTAGCTCATGGCATAGTTGAGCAATAACTACTTTCAGGTTCTCACTGTTTAGTAAATAAGTTGTAACTTGAAAACTATTGCATTTAGAGAATTTTGTTTAAATATGTTATTCACCCACTTATGGGTCACCTATAATATAATGAAATTGCAGGCCTGTAGCTTATTGTATAGCTGTGGGGCCACGGTGGCAGAGTGGTAACACTCGCCTCCCACCTCTGAGGTCGGGGTTTGGTTCCCGGCACGGCCTCATGTGGGAAAGCTGGTAGTTGCTAGCCGTTGGTCAGCAGTTTACAGTACAGAACCCTAACGAACTGTATGTACTGGTTTCCTCTGCCCTTCCAACTACCCGTCATGATATGACCTGTACAGTGTTGAAAGCGATGTAAAACCCCAAATAAATAAATAAACATTGTATAGCTGAGCAATAGCTACTTTCAGGTTTTCACTGTTGAGTAAATAAATTGTAACTTGAAAGTTATTGCATTTAGATAATTTTGTTGAAATACGTTATTCAGCTACTTTCTTCATAGCTATAACATGGTAACTTGGGAGTCTATCCCAATAGCGAAGTAAGTAATAGCTACTTTTTGACTTTTCAGTAACTTCCATAATGAGTAAAATCACTTGTAACTTGAAAACTGTTGCATTTAGAGAATTTCGTAAAAATATGTTCTTCAGCTACTTTTGGGTCAGCTATAACATAGTAAAATTGCAGACCTGTAGCTCATTGCATAGCTGGGCAAAAGCTACTTTAAGGTTTTCACTATTGAGTAAATCAGTTGTATCTTGAAAACTTGCATTTAGAGAATTTTGTTTACATATGTTGTTCACGTACTTATGAATCAGCTATAACATAGTAAAATTGTAGACAGACCTATAGCTCCACGCATAACTGAGCAATAGCTACTTTCAGGTTCTCACTGTTGAGTAAATCAGTTGTAACTTGAAAACTATTGCATTTAGAGAATTTTCTTTAAGTTATTCACCTTCTTTTGGGTCAGCTATAACATAGTAAAATCGCGGACCTGTAGCTCATTGCATAGCTGAGCAAAAGTACTTTAAGATTCTTACTGTTGAGGAAATTAGTTGTAACTTGAAATCTATTGCATTTATAGTATTTTCTTTAAATATGTTTTCACCTACTTTTTACATCTTAAGAATTAACTTTGTACTTTACTTCTGAATACCATTTGCAGGGCACAATTTTTGTGTCCTTTTTTCATTCACTTCTACTCTGAAACTCAAAACACTCAGTCAGTTGACACAGAGCCCGTTCACAGTCACTGATTACTTGTTTCAGATTTGGAGAGATGGGATGCCTAGTCATTCATAAACTTTTTGGCATGACCCCGGAATTAGGAGGCTGGGACCGTAGTGTTCAGAAGACTATTGGGGCTTGGCCTAATGTTGGCAGTCACACCTAGAAATCTGGCCACTGGGAAGACAAACACCTTGCACAAAAGTTTCATGTTCGGTAGGTCAACCATAACTGAGTTTACCCTAGAAGGTTGTGAGGCCATCATACAAGATGTTACTGTGACTGTGCACAAAGAAGCTGTGCTCAAGAAAAGGTGAAATATTGTGCATACCCTTGAAGCCATAGATAGGAAACAGTCATAAATTGACCAAAGGCTGGAGGAAAAGGGGATTTTCTACATGTAATTACAAGGGTTTTCACTCCCTGATAATGTTGGCATTAGCCAATGCTGAATACAAGTTCACCTTTTTTGTACCTGCATGGCCCCATTAAACATTAGAAACGTTTTAAATGGATTAATTGTTTACCAAATATTTTTAAACCCTACTTTTTGGCATTAGTAATGTTTCCAAGGGTTTGGGTTACACTGTAATATTTAAAAAATGTTTGATAATCTTTGAACAAATGTTTTTGCTAAAAAAATTTATAAAACGTGTACAAATACTGGAAAAAATGAGCTTTGACTGGAAACATTTTAAGCATTTATAAAATAGCTCAAGAAAGGTTATGCTGGAAGTGTTTTAAACATTCATCATTTAATGAATGTATACATAATATTTTTAAGCATTTGTTGACAATGTTTGCTCTGAAAATGTTTTACTCACATAGCAAATGTTTTTAAACCCGTAATTTCAAAAACAAATTATGATAAGTAAAATATTGATAAGCAATGATAAAGTAATATTTCTGAGACATTATAATATTCATTTGTATCATTTTTAACATTTTCCATTAATGTTTAATAAATGGTATACATAAAACATTTTGATAACCTGCTTTTTAAAAGGGTTTTGTACCCATCGTTTTTAACCTTTGTAAAATGATTCCTTTCAAGTGTTTGCAAACATTAGAAAATGTTACTGGGTTACTGTTGAAGGGTAAATTTGAAGATGGATCCATTGCCTTCTCTGGGATAACAGCTTCCCTGCCTGTCTAGACAAAAATCTAGACCAAAGATGCATAAAAGAAAGTTTTCCTAATAAATACTGCTGTTACTTTTTCATTACAAATTTGCTGTTTTGTCAGAAATTGTGTGTACTAAGGAGATTTCAACTCAGCGTCCAAGAATTTGATCATTTTCAGTTTGTTGGAGTCACTGGTGTAAAATTTGTTCCACTTTTTTGTGCAAAAAAGGGAACTGACATGTTGAAAGCAATTGAGTTGATCATTTAGCAATGGTGTTTGATATTATTCTTGTATTTAACTTTAATTACCATAATATTCAAAGATCGATTATGGTTAGAGATATCTGAATTTCACCTGTTGAGGGTAATTGTCAATTTGGAAAAGGGCAAGGATGTTATTTACATAAATTTCCAATCTTTTGGTGTCATTAAACGCCAGCTTAAAATAATGAATCGAAAAATTCATTTTGGGCCTCTAGATGTCTGACTGTTGGGCCAAAAATATACAAAATTCCTTATGTTAAATAAATATCATAAATGAGTATTTGTTTCAGGGTAACTTGACAACCTGACAGGAAATTGCAAATAAAAGCACACATATACCTGTCAATATTTTGGTATAATAACATTATGACAAGATTGGATATGGAGACAAAATATTTACACAAACAAGAAAATAGCCCAACATTTTTCTTTCGAGCTTCTTAAAGATATGTAAAATTTTTCTATGGTCAAGGTATCCATACCAGACCTTTAGGGGTAATTGTCAAAAAGAAAATAGGCATAACTGTATATCAAACATATTTACAATATATTTGCAACTAGAAACTGACCTGACCTGTAATATCAATGAACTTTACAGAAATGGAAATGATTGTCGATACTTTGTTATTTCTTTATTGACACAATGGCAGTAGTGTATTATTTATGATCCAAGTTGTCTTAAAGACTCAGTAGCGCCTACCATACAACTAACATGCACACACCCCAGTAATTATAGCTACACAGCTGAGAGTTGTGTACTTAGATAAACATTTCACTTTTTATGCTGCTTGTTTTCTTTCTGCTTCAACACAAACAGTAGCCATTTTATCTCTTATGCATACAGCCATCTGCTGTGTATAGACAGTGTGTACAGTACTTGCTTCACATTATAATCTGCTGTTTGTTGATGAACTTGATAAAAACTGTCTTACATTGACCAATTGAATATTTAAAATTAATTTACTATAAGTGAAGATTGTTTATGAAAATCTGTAGATTGAAAATCCCTGAATATATATTGTCAAACCCATAGAAAATCCCAAGATGTGGCATTAAAAATTGTCAATATGAAAAGTCCTTATGAAAGGTATACAGCCTATTAGTAAGGTTGTGAATGGAAAACTGGTTTGTTTGGTTGTTGGTTTGCTTTGGTATAAAAACGTACAACCAGTTATAAACTTTTCAAAACCAAGTGTTGTTTTTCACATTGAAAATAATTTTTTTGTGTATTTTTTTCAAAATTTCATCAAATTATAACAGAGATTCACCAAATTGATGAATCTGTATGGTTCATATGTAATTTTTGAGAGATTTTTCATACAATTTTAATACCAGTTAATAACCAGTTATCACCTGTTTTGGAAACCAACAACCGATTTTGGAATGAAATTGAATGCAATTATTAACTTAGCAAGCTGCTCTAATGTCCTAATAGGCGGAGATTTTAACACAAATTTTGACAAACCTGGAGATAATGTCAGATTGTTAGAAACTTTTATGAATAGAAATGACTTATACTGTGGATTAAATCATTCCAGTAGAAATGTGAAGTTTACTTTTGAGAGTAAGGTACACCATTCAACATCTGTCATTGACCATTTTATATTTAGTTCTAACTTCTTTG
This sequence comes from Sabellastarte sp. h YS-2021, assembly GCA_964017235.1. Taxonomy (NCBI): domain Eukaryota; kingdom Metazoa; phylum Annelida; class Polychaeta; order Sabellida; family Sabellidae; genus Sabellastarte; species Sabellastarte sp. h YS-2021. The sequence goes on along the minus strand of OZ024928.1, from coordinate 153,043,828 downwards.
ATTATATTAATGTCTATAGGTCACATCATGAGCTTAATAACCTATCAGATCATTGTCCTTTAGCTGTAGAGTTAATGATACCTACAGAGTATAGTAAAAAGTCTCAGCCTGTTGAAAGTGTAATGGTTAATTGGTGTAGCGCTACAAATAGCCAAAAAGCTGACTACAAAGTTAAACTGGATGATCTGTTGGGTAAAATTGAAATACCATAGAATGCTATTAACTGTAAATTTGTGAACTGTAAGAAACACATTGCAGGGTTGCAGTCTTTTCATGATGCCATTATTGATTGTTGTTTGTCATCTGCACAGGCTGTGATAAGTGTTGGTAAGAAGAGAAGTAGAAAAAAATGTATCCCTGGTTGGTCAGTTTATGTAGAGAAATATAAAAAAGAAGCTCTTTTTTGGCACACTCTGTGGCATGATTGTGGTTGCCCACGTACTGGCACTGTTGCTAATATTCATAGAACAACAAGAGCTAAGTACCATTATGCAGTAAAATATGTTCATAAAAATGAAGCTAACATAATTGCAAATAATATGGCTACTAGTTTACTTCACAATAAATCAAAAGATTTTTGGAGTGATGTTAAGAGAATACGAGGTGAAAAGGGTACTGTACCTTGTACTGTTGATGGGTTCAAAAGTAATAGAGATGTGAGCAATTTATTTGCTCAGAAGTATTCTGAATTATATAATTTAGTATCTTATGATGTTGATAAATTACAGAAGTTAACTGTTACTGTGAATAATCAAATACAATCACTCTGCTGTGCTGATAATTGTTATTCCAATCATCTGTTTACAGTGAAAGATGTTGCCACTGCAATGAAAAAGCTAAAGCACTATAAAAGTGATGGTAATATTGTACACTTTTCAGAATATTTGATAAATGGAAGTCATAAGTTACATGTTTTTCTTAGTTTTTTGTACAACATTATGCTCATCCATGGTAGCTCTCCTGATGAATTACTGACTGCCACTATTGTTCCTATACCAAAGGATAAAAAGAAGTCCCTGTGTCAATCTAGTAATTACTGTGGTATTGCTCTAAGCAGTATTGTAGGAAAGGTGTTAGACTTGATTGTGCTGGACAACAATAAAGAAATTTTACAAAGTAGTGAACTGCAGTTTGGCTTTAAACCAAAGCACTCAACAAGTCAGTGTACTATGGTGTTAAATGAGATAATTGAGTATTACCACAGTAATAATACCGATACTTTTGTCATGATGTTAGATGCATCAAAAGCCTTTGATCGTGTAAATTATTATCAGTTGTTCAATCTCCTAGTAAATAAAAGATTATGTCCTATGATAATAAGGTTGTATCTTAACCAAAAAACATCTGTTAAATGGGGAGATGTTACATCACAGGAAGTTAAGGTAACGAATGGGGTAAAACAAGGTGGAATTCTGTCACCAGTGTTATTTACTTTGTATATTGATCAGTTACTGCTAAGGCTAAGGAATACAGGAGTGGGTTGCCATATTGGAAATGTTTTTTACGTGTGGGTTGGGATATGCTGATGATATCTTGTTAATAGCACCCACTGTATATTCTTTTAGGTCAATGTTGAAAGTGTGTGATAGTTTCGGTTATGAATTTAATGTGTCATTCAATCCTGATAAATATCAGCTGCTGAATTTTACAAAATCACGAGAACAGGGAATAGCAGGAATTACACATAATAATGTGTTCATTAAAGTGACAACAGTGTGTAAACATTTGGGCCACTATATAGGTCAAGATGCTGAAAGATTTTTGTATAGGGATGCTATTGATAATTTGATTATAAATGTTAATGGTATTTTGTCATTATTTAGTAATGCACACACAACAGTTAAATACTGTTTGTTCCAAAGTTATTGCATGTCTATGTATGGAGCTGTATTATGGAATTTTAATTCAGTAGGTTTTAAGGTCTGTACAACATGGAGAAAGTGCATTAGACGTGTATTTCAATTATCTAATATGACTCACTCTAGGTATCTTCTTTTGATTTGCAAAGATGTGCCCATAAAATTAAATATGTATAGAAGGTTCAATCGGTTTCTTTACAATATAGTTAATAGTGACAATTCAATTGTTGGACTTTGTGGAAAATTCTGTTGATGGGTAGCAAATCTAATGTTGGTCAAAATATAAAAACCATATCCAGTGAGTTAAATTGTTTAAGGGAAGAAGTTTGTATGCCACCAGGTCTATTTAACATAAAGATAATGAACACTTTGGAAGCCATGTATAGTGAGGAGGATGTTGTAGTTGTTGATAATATTTTAGATCTTTTATATATTAGAGACAAAAACTGTACCCAATTTAGTAAAGAAGAAATTGATAGTATGCTTACCTTCTTATGTATTACTTAGAAAAAATGTAAATATAAAATAGAAATTTTTATATTTTTAAATTTGATGTCATTTATTTGTTTATCTGTTTGTATGCATGTATTTGTATCTGTATGTATATGTAAATATATTTATGTAATTCTTGTGCCAAGATCACGATTGTGATAAATAAATGAAACCAACTACAACTCCACCTATCAGGTCAAGCTTATTGATTTTTTTGAGTAACTGCTTACCAAGGAAGTAAAAGGCCTGATTCAACAGTTTAGCGACTTAATGTATGCTCTGAAACCAACTCAAACACCTTTTAAATAAAGTGCATTGTATATTATTATTATTTTATTGTCTTACTTTTAGGGATTTCTATCTTGGGGACCTTGAATGCCACATCTGGGGATTTCTGTGCAAATATTCAGTGATTTTTAATCTGGGGAGTTTCAATGTGTTCCAAAACTGAAATAAAAAAGTATTTAGTAAGCAAATTAACTTTATAATATATATACGTTAAATAATTTTCTGTCTTTTAACTAGTAACCATTCAATATTGTCAATTTAATAAAGCAATGTGACAAATGTTGATGTCCAGATCCAGTGGAAGCATTTGGATGTTTTTAAGTCTACTGACATATTCGTCAGCAGTATAATCTACTTTGCTGTTTTGAAGACTGAGAAAATTAAGACAAAGATTTTTTTAAAGATTTATTTATATCATTATAAATTATCAGCAAAATTTGAAAGTGGAATAGTATTGTTTTGGTGGAAATGAAAAAATTAAGACAAATCTATATTTATGTTTTCACTTTTATAAGATAAAGGTTAAATGTTAGATTTCCAAACCCAGAAGTCCCATCCTCACAATCACCTGAAACCTCTAAAACCAGAAGTGAGACATTACACATTTTCAAGCTTCTGGATCTGGATATAAAAAGTTATTGTCCACTATACTGATGCAATTTGTATTTAACTGTTACACATTCAAATGTTGTCAATACTGTCTTACCAATGAAACTTAGATGAATATTTTTTGCTCCAAATTATCCCTATTACTACTTTCTTGATCAGATACACAGGGCTCAAAGTTATAAGATTTTATATATTTGTATATATATATAATAAATGATGTCAGCTGTTTTTATTAAATTATCTACATAAACAAAGGAAAGAAAAACCACTCCACACTGACACTGTATATTTCTACACACAGAAACGCACAGACAGACAGACAGAGCATTCACAGTACCAAATGGCTAATTTAGAGTAAATAAATCAGCTGTAGAATTATGAACACTGGGTGGTATTTGTGTAAACAGGATGTTCAGTCCAATGTTTAAGCCTAAATTATTGGTTTGTTTGATTTGACGCTACCAGGCCTTTAATTTGATCAGTCACAGAAGTATAATCTAGACATCCAATATTTTGGAACTGAAAATGTGAGTTTACAAAATTCAAAGAACCCAGTAAACATTAGAAACATTTTTAAAGTGTTTAAACGTTTACAAAACGTTTTTAAAACCTATTTAAACTCTATCTTGTGGTTTTCTTAACATTTCCAAGTAAATGTTTATTCTGCAATGTTTAAAAACATTTTATAAACATTCTCTATGAAAATATTTTTACTGAAAATATTTATTAAACATTTGTAAAGTAACTCAAGAAGCTAGGTTTGACTGGAAACGTTTTTTAAACATTTATAAAATAGCTGAAGAAATGAAGGTTATTCTGGAAATGTTTTTCAAACATTCATCATGAAATGTTTAATAAACATTGCACATAAAATGTTTAAACAATATTTGTTGACAATGTTTTGTAAATGTTTGCTCTGAAAATGTTTTAGAAATGTTTAATAGCAACTGGTTTTCATACCCATGATTTCAAAATGTTTTTGAAATGTTTTCTATCAAATGTTTTAACATTTTATCTAAAACGTTTTAAACCCCTATTTTCATAGTGCTTATTAAACCTTCACCTTCAAACATGTCCAAACAAAGATGGTGGTGAGCAATAATAGGAGATTTTAGAGGACTTTGTCAAAAATTGCCCCACGTGCAATCTGAAAAGTAAAAATTGAATGGGGGCACAATTTCTAAGCCACTATCTTAGAATTTTAGGCATAAAAACAATATTTTCATTAGTGTAACCTTAAAAAGATATTGAATTTGACCTCTAACCTCATTATTATTCAGACATTATTATGTTCATTTGCAACGTTTTTCTAACATTTATCATTAAATGTTTTATAAACGGTATACATAAAATGTTTTAAAAACATTCTATTATAAATGGTTTTGGTACCCATCATTTTTTAACCTTTGCCAAATGTTTCCTTTCAGGTGCCATGGTGGCAGAGTGGTAACACTCTCACCTCCCACCTCTGAGATCGTGGTTCAGTTCCCGGCCCAACCTCAAGTGGGAAAGCTGGTAGTTGCTTGCTCTTGGTCAGCAGTTTACAGTACAGAACCTTGACCAACTGTATGTACTGGTTTCCTCTGCCCTTCCAACTAGCCGTTGTGATATGACCTGTACAGTGTTGAAAGCAACATAAAACCCCAAATAAATAAATAAAAATAAAACAAACTTTTCCTTTCAAATATCTTCAAAACCCCAAAATGTTTACTGGGAACCTCCATTTTTAAGCCCATACAAGATTGAGGAGACATACTATGCTTTTCATTTCAATCTTGGAGCAGAACTAGTTCAGAGTAGGAACAAAACAATCTCACTTTCAAATTAGCACATCTCCCAAAAGAAGAAATACATAACCATAATGTAAATCATGTATTGTAAAACAAAGCCTTAAATTGGTCTCCTAAAGGTCAAGCCATTGGTTTAAACCAAAATGATCCCAGTTTATTTTTGATCTGGATATTCAAAATTATCATATTGCATTATAAAAACTAATCTTAGCGTTTAGGGAAATTGAGTGGAACTTGGGTAAAGGACCTTAAAACTTACACAAATATGTTGATGCCTGCTGATGTACAAAATGAATCCAGGTGAAACATACAAACCACCTAATGATCACACCAACCTGATATAACAAGAGGCTAATGGTATTACTTTCAATACATTATGCTTGAATGTTCTGAATAATAATGAAATAACTCCTGTTAATATTCACAATTTGGCAACTTCAAGTGTAATCCTTATCGTAAATTTACAATACTGTCAAACACTTTGTTACACACTATCACTCACTGACTAATTTAATCACAGCAGAAATTATCGTGGAAGTCAATATTTTAAATACACCATAACTAGAGAGACCTGAGTGAACAGCAGACCTGCAAATAAAACAACTAAACTTTATTTCTGCCTCTCAGAGTCTTTGGAAATGCATCCAGTTATCCATAGCAATAAATAATTTTGAATTTTACAAATATGGAAAAGGATAAACTTGTAAAATTATAGCACAAATGCATATTAAGTTTTTAAGTGTTAATACACTTCAGTGATCTCTCCTGATTCATCAATTAGGCACATTCCAGATTAAGGAGCCAGAACTCCTCAAAAGAGGAGTCAAGAGTCGAGAGGAGTCATATTTTGCACTTCAGTAGTGTATTCTAGATCTATTTCTTTATGCTTCTGATGAGATTGTACAAAGACAATCGGAATAATCTCTCACATAATGTTGGGAGTAATTTGACTCGCACATATTCATGTTCACTTTCTAAACATTCATTTAATAGTTGTACCAATAATTAATTTATTTTAAACCTATTTATAATGTAATTCCAAACTTACCTCTCTTGAATTCAGGTTGTCAGAGTTAATCTAATCTACAGCTTTGCCACCACAAAGGGGAACTCAGTGCCCTAACTTAACAAAAATCATTATCATAGGGAGAGTCGAGGGGCGTTCAAGGTCAGTAATCCGGAGTTGTGGGTGTGATCAAGAGGGAAGGAAACTAAGTTGGAAAACTGGAATTAAAGAGGTGGGTTTTGGGGTGTTTCCTGAAAGATGCAACAGAGGGGCTATTTCTTATTTGGAAAGGGAAAGAGTTCCAAAGAACCGGGGCATAGTGACTGAAAGAATTGCAAAAATGTTTGACTGATTTATGAACCTTACGGTCGAAAGTGGGGGTGTAATGTGAGAGTATTTAGAGGAACGGGTGACAACCCTACAGAGTGAGTTTTGGACTAACTGCAATCTTCTTTAACTCAAAATCTGTAAGTGATAAGAATAGGGAATTGTAGTAGTCCAATCTGCTGCTCACCAAAGCATTTGCTAAAAGAACTGATGTATTAAGGTCTAGAAGGGGATAAATTCTACAGAGGTCTCTCACATGAACTCTGGTGGACTTTATGACCTGTGACACATGGTCTGAGAATGAGAAATTAGAGTCGAACACCACTCCGAGGTTCCTAACACTTTGTGCTGGTGAGACCTGATTACCGAGAATATTGATCGGAAAGTGAGGAAGGAGTTGTTAGTAGTAATCTAAGTGCCACACCACTTACACGATCACTATTGGGTATTTGTAAATCAACTGTAAAAGCCTTTTATTGTCAACTACCAAACACACAACTCAAGCATATGATCTCATTAGCCCTAACCCAACCCCTAACCCCAAAAATATTTTGAAAGCAAATAATCTCGAGCCCAACCCCTAACCCCAAAAATATTTTGAAAGCAAGTAATCTCAACATAATCAGAGAAATGCTATGTAACCCCAAACCCTAACCCCAAAAATATTTTGAAAGCAAATAATCTCAACTTAATCAGAGCCCAACCCCTAACCCCAGAAATATTTTGAAAGCAAATAATCTCAACCAGCTATGTAACCCCAACGCCTAACCCCAAAAATATTTTGAAAGCAAATAATCTCAACATAATTAGAGCCCAACCCCTAACCCCAGAAATATTTTGAAAGCAAATAATCTCAACCAGCTATGTAACCCCAACCCCATAACCCCAAAAATATTTTGAAAACAAATAATCTCAACCAGCTATGTAACCTCAACCCCTAACCCCAAAAATATTTTGAAAGCAAATAATCTCGACCTAATTAGATACGTAACCCAAACCAAAGGTTTATACCCAACACCTATTTATCTGGGTTTAATTATGACCTAACCCCAAGAATGTAATCCCAACCCTAACCCCAATATCTATATCTAACCCCTAACTACCCACATATGATTTAACCCCAGGAATCTCTATTTATGTAACCCCAACCCTAATATCTATGTCATAAATATCTCTCTAATTAAGACCTAACCCCAGGAATGTAAACCCCCAACCCACATATTTTGGTCAACTAACCAAATAATCACACACTATGACCTAACCAGAGTTATTTAAACCCTCCCTAACACCAATATTTCCATGAAGTGAGCCAATAATCTGTTAACACCTCTAATAACACTCATACCCTCAACTCTGTGTAACCCCAATATAATCAACCCTACAAATACTTTTCCATCACCTATCCTCAAGTATGTAAACCCTTGATGTTATTGTAGACCTATCCTCAGGTATGTAAACCTTTAATATTAAATTAACCTCAAGATGCAATAAACTTAATAATAATATCATATAATCAAATGCCTCTCTCGTGTAGGAATAATTACCAAGTGAGTGTATATTTGGGGGCTCCTCTTTAAACTACTCCAACAATTTACATGTAACATAAACACAAGGGTAATAGGGTACAAAGCATACTTGAGGACTCTCGAAACATCTCTGCGTAAATGATGAAGTGGAATTTCTCACTCGCTATTTATATGAAATCGCGATGGGATCTAAAACCCGATTTGACCTTCCTTGACCTAATTAACCACCTGACCAATCACAGAATTTACAACCTACACATTTGGATCCCATCACGTGACCTAATCAGCTGTTTTCCTTGCGTTATCAAGAGGGCTAACCCTGTTTTTATTATATAAACAACACCAATAAATATCCACACTCAGACTTTAAATGCGCCTCATATGATAACATAAATGATAAATATGTTTATCAATTTGAAAGGTTTGAGGGAGATAAATAGGCTCGTTCCACATGTACATAACCAGAATCCATGCCCAATCTTGGATGTAATATTATTTTCTGTCGATATAAACTCTCTTAGGAGATTTTGGGTGTGTTTCATGTATGCTGGATGTTGTTGTTACCACTATCCAAGATACTCTCTTGATATTATGAAAATTTTTGTTCATCATCTTATACAATCTATTAAGAAACGTCGCCATGGATCCAACCACACCACCAAGGTGTTATAGATGTTGTTATTGTGGATGGGATATGATTACTAATTCAAATCTGCAACATCATCAAAGAGTATGCCTCCTATCTGACAGAAGATCTCAGGAAATATGTAAAATATGTGCAAAGAAGTTCAACACCTCAGAGGAACTCAGGTTTCATCTGAGGGTGATCTGAGGCATGTATATAACTTTTCAACTAACAATCTGAATGATGGTTATGCAGAAATCAGGAGACACTTAAATGACATTTATGATGACCTAAATGTGACATATAGAATTAATTTTGCCTTTGGTATGATATTATTCAATAATCAAACAGGGGAATATAGGTATTATATACCATATTTCAACAGTCGAATTCTAACATATCCTTTTACAGTATCTAATAGAAATAGTTTACGTCTATTGATGAACAAAATCCTAAGAATAGATATTATTGAACAAGCCAGAGCAGTTAGACCTTCCACTGCATGGACTCTAGCTTTCATAACCAATGTCCAGTATAATGTATTTTTAACAGATTTTCCACTTGGAGCCAACATCAAACTACCATCCTATGTCTCCACTAACAGATATTTAAAAAATGTAGTGATGAATCGCAGAAAAAATCAACCATATCAGGATAATTTATGTTTTTTTAGATGTATCAAGTTACATTTTGGGAATAATAACCGAAAGGTTAAAGACTATTTACGAATGTGGCTGAAATATACAAACAACAGTGATATGGATGAGAGCCAATTTCCAGGAATCAATTTTCAGGATATCATAGAGATTGAGAAATGTTATAATATTAAGATTTTGATATACAATCTTAACTCAAATGGAACTGTGAGCTGTGTATACGAAACTATGTCACAAAATTCCTCTAAAATGTATCTTAATGTCTACCATAATCATTATAGTTATATTACGAATTTTTCAAAGTATGCAAAAAAATTTCAATGCGAAAAATGCTCTAAAATTTTTAAAAAGATATGGCATCTGAAGAGACACACATCACAATGTTATGAAAGAACCAAATATCTATTTCCAGGGGGTTTTCATAAAACACAGCCAACTATTTTTGATAAATTAGAATCAGTGGGAATTAATGTTCCACAATCAGAAAAATATTTTCCAAACTTTATTGTATGGGATATGGAGGCTATGTTACAAAAAGTCCAATCTACCTCTGATTCACAGGATAAGAAGCTGCAATGGTTGACCAAACATGTACCTATCAGCATTAGTATCGCCTCCAATGTCTCTGGCTATGAAGAACCTAAATGTATAGTAGATTTAAACGAGGAAAAACTGATTAATAAGATGATGACCTCACTTCAAGATATCAGTAATGCTTGCTATCATACTTTAACAGAAAAGTATGCATCTTTGATCCAACAATTGGATGAACTAATAGAAAGCTATGAAAGTACACAAAATCAAGATTCAGAAACTGAATCAAACGAATCCTCAAATCATATCCTAAACCAGAAACATTCCTCAAACCCAATTATAAATTTGAAGAAAGAATTTGACAGATACCTTAGGCAGATACCAGTTTTAGGTTTTAATTCTGGGAAGTATGATTTAAATCTTATAAAGAGGCATATAATGGCATATATTTCGTACACGTATAAACAGAATGAAATATTTACAATAAAAAGGAATAACACCTACATCTCTATTGCAGTACCTGAAATGAAATTTTTAGATATTACAAATTATCTAGCTGCAGGTTGTTCATATAGCAAATTTCTTAAAGCATACGGATGTGAAATATCTAAAGGAATTTTTCCCTATGAATGGTTAGATTCACCCTCAAAATTAGATGACCCATACTTACCTCCACCAGAAGCATTTTACTCGAAATTAAGTGGAACCAATCCAATACAAACTGACGAAGATTACGATCACCTTAAAGATATTTGGAGTCGTAATAATATGAAGACCTTTAAAGATTATCTGATGTATTATAATAATTTAGACACAGGTCCCTTTGTCATTGCCCTTACCAATTTTATAGATATTTATAAGCAAGAGGGTATAGACATTTTTAAAGATTATGTGACACTACCTGGAGTAGCTAGAAAAATGCTCTATGAATCATCAAGTAGCAAATTTTCATTAATAAATAAAGAAAATGCTGATCTATATTATACCATGAAAAAAAATATTGTAGGAGGCCCCAGCATAATATTTTCTAGGTATCATGAGAAGGATGTTACAAATATAAAAAATATAGACAATAATCTATGCAAAGCTGTGGTAGGGTACGATTGTAATGGACTTTATTCATATGCCATTAAACAGAAGATGCCAACAGGTGTATATATTCGAAGATTTGAACACAGCGATTTCAGACCAGAGCTTAGTGAAAAGTATATAGATTCTTACGTTTGGATGGATTTTCTTATGAAAGATAAGAAAATCAAAATTTTACATAAACTGAATAATTCCAAAGAGATAAGAATTGGTAATTATCTAGTGGATGGATTTTGTATTAGAACCAAAACAGTTTATGAGTACAACGGATGTTATTATCACCATTGTCCTCATAATTGTAATATTGCATCTAGAATAAAGAGCAAGACATGGCTTTCTAAATTACAAAAAACCAAAACAAAGGATATGATCAGAAGAAATTTTCTTATATCCCAAGGCTATGAAGTGATTACCATTCAGGAATGTGAATTTATTTCTCAAATAAAACCTAAATGCAGTAAGATATATGATAAATATTTGCCATCATACTACCAAAGGAATAAGGGTCCATTGTCATTTAAAAAAATAATTAAAGACATAAAGAACGGTAGGCTATTCGGTGCTGTGGAGGTTGATATCAGAGTTATACCTCAATTTATCGAAAAATTTCAAGAATATCCCCCATTTTTTTGCACTTGCAATGTTGAAATGGATGACATAGGACCTCATATGCAGCAGTACTGTAAGGAAAATGGCATAGAGTTTTCACACAAAAGACTATTAATTAGTGGACTTAAGGCGAAAAAGATATTACTTGCTACTCCACTTTTACAATGGTATTTGAATAATCATTGTGAGATAGAGAGGATATATCAGCTGGTTGAGTACCAACCACTTACCTCTTTCAAGTCTTTTATAGACACCGTCACCATGCATAGAATTAGAGGAGATCAGAATCCTGATAAAGCAATTATTGGGGACACATACAAATTGTTAAGCAACTCCAGCTATGGATCTGTTTTAATGGACCGTTCTAAACATACACAGACAAGATATATGTACAACAAGGTCAAGGTCACACAAATGATTAATTCGCCCAATTTTAAAACTCTAGAAGAATTAAATAACCAAATTTTTGAAGTTGAATCCTATAAGAAAACTATTGTAATGGATAACCCCATTCAAATTGGGTTTTTCATTCTACAATATGCTAAATTAAGAATGCTAGAATTCTTTTATGACTGCATTTCCAAATATTTTATTGAAGATAGTTTTGAACTCACAGAAACAGACACTGATAGTATATACATGGCTATTAATCAAGCAAGCATAGACGAGTGTATTAGATCCTCACACCATGATAGATATCAGAAAGAAATTTTTAAATCTTGCTCAGATGAAAAAAGTCCCACCTGGTTTCCTAGAAGATGTTGCCAGCGCCATCTGGTGGTCGATGGGAGACACGTTGGTAGTTATAAGCGGGAATGGGAGGGCGTTAAGATGGTATCACTGTGCTCTAAGTCATATATAATAGAAGATGCTAATGGAAATCAAAAAGTATCATGTAAAGGTATTTCCAAAAAGAACCTGAAAGATCCAATGCAAAAATTTCAAGAGGCTCTACACAACAAGACCACAATTGAATCCAATAATGTCGGATTTCGGATCAGAAAGTCGGATATATACACCTATTCGCAGGATAAGATAGGTTTTAATTATTTCTACTGTAAAAGGGAGGTGCTAGCCGATGGCGTTTCTACCAAACCCTTAAATATTACATTATCACCCTGGGAGTCTACTAACCTAGTTGTGGATAAAGCCCACCATCCATTATCTAACCTTTACTCATGTGAAATGAAAAATGGGGATAATAACTATCATTCAGCTGAACAAATGTTTTATCATCTTTTGGCTAAATTTTACAATCAGGTCGATCTAGCTACTAAGATAAAGGAATCTGATGACCCTATAGAAATACAGGCAGTTATTGGGAAATATGGAAAATTATTAGCCAATCAATTTGAAAAGGAGAGAATTATGAGATTCGTTATTATGCAGAAGATACATCAAGTTGATCAGTTCAGGAATGAATTGTGTAATGCAAAGGATAAATGCATAATTTATAAACAAATGAATTTAGGGAAAAATGAAGAGACATTTTGGGGTACTCCTCTGTCATCAAGATTAGCTCAGGTTATTTCTCTCTCTTCAATATCTGGCAACAACCTTATGGGACAAATTCTCATGGAATATGCCACAAAAATTAACCAAGAGTCACCATAAATCAGCATATCTTTATTGGCTTCAGAATGACAAACCTGACAAGAAATTACCTATTGATACACTTTTAACTGAAATTCATCAAGAAGAAGTTAGTTACAATTTTTTCGTTATCCGATAAATCGGAGCTAAATCCTTGTAGTATTTTTTGAAAGGACATGAACCTGCAGGAATAGAAGCTGTAGTATAAACAAAACAATGCACATGTATTAGTATTGTATGCCTGTAATCTACTGTTATTGTACATATATTTACTCCTGTTACCTATTAATAAATTATGTATGAAATTTTTTGGTGGTTTTCCTACTGAATCAAAATGTTCAACTATGTCTTTTTCCTTATAATGTAGTACAATCCAATGACTCCCCGCCTCCATGGACCTGTCTTGATTTACAACAATTAAAGAATTAGCAGGAATATTCTTGGGAATCATATCTAGTGGATATATCCCACGAAACCGCCTCTCAATCATTCTGTCACTTGTCATTAATCTTGCAAGGGTATTGGAATCCATTATTCAACACATGCACATTAGATTCAAGCTATATTGCCCAGTTATCCCTACTCTACCAACTTGTAAAACACAAATTCCTGTACTTCCACATCCTCTTACAGTTATATCTACTCTAACAATATCACGTGACCACATTAAATATAGGTGTTTACCCTTACGTTCGAAATAATCAAGGGTGCTTTCTCAGAAGCTCGGAATTTTTTTATTATCCGAAATCTGTCTCTGTGTACTACAGGTGTTTTCCTTTACATTCTAAATATCTAGGGTGCTTTCCTTGAAGCTCGGATTTTTGATGAGAGATCTCTCTGACGTTCGAAATCTGAGTATATAAACCAGTCATTCACATCACGTGGTCTGATAGATCTCAGCTCATAGTCACATTTCTACTCTGATCAATCCTAACTATTTCTGGAAATTTCGCATAAACTATGACATTAATAGTCTCTGCTAAGGCCTTGGCATACCTTAAGCTCAACCTAAGATGCCCTTTCATTGGACTTGACATAATTTTTCCACTGAGGAAACTCTGTATATCAAAAAGATAGAGTGCATAACCACCAGGATAATCTCCCATACGAATTATGATTCCTTTCTTGCGATTAAGGTCGCTGTCCAATAAGCTCAGATAAGACGCCACATAATTTTTTTCCTCAAAGTTAGGTTTCAGGGGTCTATTAGGTACTGGTTGACCATCCACAGTGACCTCCAGGTAATTGGCATTCATATGCTGAAAATTAAAGGGATTTTTACTAAAGTCACCTGAATAGGCAGAATTTGACACCATTCCTATTATCAATTTACTTGGTACCTTACCATGAAAGATATTATCTGTCATAAAGGTTTGAGAACCAGCAGCAACACTGAAACTTTTTATGTCACTCCTCCAGAAGGGGTATATTGCAGGTGCTAATTTTAGAGCCTCGTTATGTGCTACAATTACAGAGGGGTTCAGTCCTACATGACAGACCTTTAACACAGCTGACAGTATCTTTAATTTATAGACCTTCACACCATGTCTCATTAATCTGAAGTCATTCCCTGCCTGAAATAACTTAACATTGATAGCCACACCGTTTAAAATAGCTCTGTTTTGACCAAAGGCAAAATCTAGGTACAAGGATCCTTCTAAAGTTATTGACCCCCCATCTTTGGTTTTTTCTGCTCTATAAGTAAACGCTGGATTACAAATGATTAATTCGCCCAATTTTAAAACTCTAGAAGAATTAAATAACCAAATTTTTGAAGTTGAATCCTATAAGAAAACTATTGTAATGGATAACCCCATTCAAATTGGGTTTTTCATTCTACAATATGCTAAATTAAGAATGCTAGAATTCTTTTATGACTGCATTTCCAAATATTTTATTGAAGATAGTTTTGAACTCACAGAAACAGACACTGATAGTATATACATGGCTATTAATCAAGCAAGCATAGACGAGTGTATTAGATCCTCACACCATGATAGATATCAGAAAGAAATTTTTAAATCTTGCTCAGATGAAAAAAGTCCCACCTGGTTTCCTAGAAGATGTTGCCAGCGCCATCTGGTGGTCGATGGGAGACACGTTGGTAGTTATAAGCGGGAATGGGAGGGCGTTAAGATGGTATCACTGTGCTCTAAGTCATATATAATAGAAGATGCTAATGGAAATCAAAAAGTATCATGTAAAGGTATTTCCAAAAAGAACCTGAAAGATCCAATGCAAAAATTTCAAGAGGCTCTACACAACAAGACCACAATTGAATCCAATAATGTCGGATTTCGGATCAGAAAGTCGGATATATACACCTATTCGCAGGATAAGATAGGTTTTAATTATTTCTACTGTAAAAGGGAGGTGCTAGCCGATGGCGTTTCTACCAAACCCTTAAATATTACATTATCACCCTGGGAGTCTACTAACCTAGTTGTGGATAAAGCCCACCATCCATTATCTAACCTTTACTCATGTGAAATGAAAAATGGGGATAATAACTATCATTCAGCTGAACAAATGTTTTATCATCTTTTGGCTAAATTTTACAATCAGGTCGATCTAGCTACTAAGATAAAGGAATCTGATGACCCTATAGAAATACAGGCAGTTATTGGGAAATATGGAAAATTATTAGCCAATCAATTTGAAAAGGAGAGAATTATGAGATTCGTTATTATGCAGAAGATACATCAAGTTGATCAGTTCAGGAATGAATTGTGTAATGCAAAGGATAAATGCATAATTTATAAACAAATGAATTTAGGGAAAAATGAAGAGACATTTTGGGGTACTCCTCTGTCATCAAGATTAGCTCAGGTTATTTCTCTCTCTTCAATATCTGGCAACAACCTTATGGGACAAATTCTCATGGAATATGCCACAAAAATTAACCAAGAGTCACCATAAATCAGCATATCT
Organism: Sabellastarte sp. h YS-2021; assembly: GCA_964017235.1. Taxonomy (NCBI): domain Eukaryota; kingdom Metazoa; phylum Annelida; class Polychaeta; order Sabellida; family Sabellidae; genus Sabellastarte; species Sabellastarte sp. h YS-2021. The sequence continues at coordinate 153,027,894 of OZ024928.1, read as the reverse complement.
TTATTGGCTTCAGAATGACAAACCTGACAAGAAATTACCTATTGATACACTTTTAACTGAAATTCATCAAGAAGAAGTTAGTTACAATTTTTTCGTTATCCGATAAATTGGAGCTAAATCCTTGTAGTATTTTTTGAAAGGACATGAACCTGCAGGAATAGAAGCTGTAGTATAAACAAAACAATGCACATGTATTAGTATTGTATGCCTGTAATCTACTGTTATTGTACATATATTTACTCCTGTTACCTATTAATAAATTATGTATGAAATTTTTTGGTGGTTTTCCTACTGAATCAAAATGTTCAACTATGTCTTTTTCCTTATAATGTAGTACAATCCAATGACTCCCCGCCTCCATGGACCTGTCTTGATTTACAACAATTAAAGAATTAGCAGGAATATTCTTGGGAATCATATCTAGTGGATATATCCCACGAAACCGCCTCTCAATCATTCTGTCACTTGTCATTAATCTTGCAAGGGTATTGGAATCCATTATTCAACACATGCACATTAGATTCAAGCTATATTGCCCAGTTATCCCTACTCTACCAACTTGTAAAACACAAATTCCTGTACTTCCACATCCTCTTACAGTTATATCTACTCTAACAATATCACGTGACCACATTAAATATAGGTGTTTACCCTTACGTTCGAAATAATCAAGGGTGCTTTCTCAGAAGCTCGGAATTTTTTTATTATCCGAAATCTGTCTCTGTGTACTACAGGTGTTTTCCTTTACATTCTAAATATCTAGGGTGCTTTCCTTGAAGCTCGGATTTTTGATGAGAGATCTCTCTGACGTTCGAAATCTGAGTATATAAACCAGTCATTCACATCACGTGGTCTGATAGATCTCAGCTCATAGTCACATTTCTACTCTGATCAATCCTAACTATTTCTGGAAATTTCGCATAAACTATGACATTAATAGTCTCTGCTAAGGCCTTGGCATACCTTAAGCTCAACCTAAGATGCCCTTTCATTGGACTTGACATAATTTTTCCACTGAGGAAACTCTGTATATCAAAAAGATAGAGTGCATAACCACCAGGATAATCTCCCATACGAATTATGATTCCTTTCTTGCGATTAAGGTCGCTGTCCAATAAGCTCAGATAAGACGCCACATAATTTTTTTCCTCAAAGTTAGGTTTCAGGGGTCTATTAGGTACTGGTTGACCATCCACAGTGACCTCCAGGTAATTGGCATTCATATGCTGAAAATTAAAGGGATTTTTACTAAAGTCACCTGAATAGGCAGAATTTGACACCATTCCTATTATCAATTTACTTGGTACCTTACCATGAAAGATATTATCTGTCATAAAGGTTTGAGAACCAGCAGCAACACTGAAACTTTTTATGTCACTCCTCCAGAAGGGGTATATTGCAGGTGCTAATTTTAGAGCCTCGTTATGTGCTACAATTACAGAGGGGTTCAGTCCTACATGACAGACCTTTAACACAGCTGACAGTATCTTTAATTTATAGACCTTCACACCATGTCTCATTAATCTGAAGTCATTCCCTGCCTGAAATAACTTAACATTGATAGCCACACCGTTTAAAATAGCTCTGTTTTGACCAAAGGCAAAATCTAGGTACAAGGATCCTTCTAAAGTTATTGACCCCCCATCTTTGGTTTTTTCTGCTCTATAAGTAAACGCTGGATTACCCCCTAAATAAGTGACCATTTCCATTTTTTCGGGTTGATCCTTATGAAATAAAACAGCCTGGCCTTGAGAATTGATCATATCAGTAGTTGTCCCCAAAAGAAAATCTATCATAGCCTTATATGGATAGTTTACACCTACATCTGGCGAAATTACTTTTTGATTTAAAGACAAATCTATTTGTCGAAATATTGAATGTAGAGTCAGATTAACGGGGGCAACCTGATCCGAGGTATCTAAAGGTTGCCCTTGGTCACCCCTCTCATCCTTGATCGGATTCCCATCTTCTGTAGTTAAAACGTAAGTAACCTGCAACCTAGTCTTAGCCAAATTTATGTAATCAAGGGAGGTACCAGGAATATTAAATTCTATGGCTCCACTTTCAGATATTGTAGCAATAGGGTTAAATTCAACCCAATATTCCCTCTGAATTGACTTGTCAATTGGTGGGGGTTGAAACAGACTTAGAGATGTCTGAACTACATCCATATTGAACTATACCCACCCCCTTTGATTTTTTTTTGATTTTTTTTTTTTAATTAAACCTTTTTGGGTAGTGGTTATATTAACAATTTTTTTCTTTCCACCTTTCTTGGACCTCAACACTTTTTTGGGAGTTTTAGTATTTTTCCCCTTTTTCCTGGTTTTGCTTTTGATTGATGATGTACTCCCCCCAAACTGATTGTACTTTCCTTTTTTTTTTATAGCCTTTTCTTGTTTAACCTCACTCCGAGCCTGTTCTACTGCCGCCTGGGTAGGAGTGACCACTGATATGTCTACATTACTCGTTTTCTCCCCCTCTCCTGTTTTATTTTCCAGTTTTAGGTCATTATCAAGATTATAAAATTTCTTATGAAAATTTATCTTTCCTTGCATGCATCTGTTACAGAAATCGAGATATTTATTCATTTTTAATAATCCCTCTGTAGATGTAATGTCAGCTGTAGATCCTCTGTCATAATAGATGGCACATTCATGCTCTTGTCTCTTATATATATTTGCAAGCGCGTGAAGTTTTTTTGAGCTAGTGGAATATAATATCTCTTAGAAAAATTAACTGACTTTGATGAATCAGTCGGATAAATCATTCTCAAGATAGGTTTCATTGAATTTTGGAAATATGAATTGTCACAAATATCACAAAATATATACAAAGTTTCAGTACTTGATACATTTAAATTGAGATCAGATAGCCCCACCAACCATCTACCGGTTAGATTTAATCTCTCACCCAATTCAACAATGAAGGTATGAGGTTTATTGTCTGGATGATAACTCTTAGAATCAGCTGAGGAAATAAATAACTAAATATCCTTACTACACATTTTCTCCTTTTAAATGTGTAGCATCATAATCTCTCCAAGGATTTCGTTTCCTTCCTTTCTATTTATATGAGATCGAAACTGATTTATGCCCGACCTTGACCTAGATTCGCGTTTGGATCCCATCACGTGATGTTTGCGCAAACATATATAACTAAGAGTCCAACAGTTGATACGCCAGTTAGACAGGCTAGTTTATATCCTGTAAATCGCTCTCGGGAATCCAGGAGTTGAATTTATCTGGCCACCCCTTCCATTTCACCAGAACCTCAGAAATTCTATTCCTTTTTCTTTTTTGCAGTATTTTCTCAATCTTATAAATTACATCACTGTCGATATAGGCCATCTGTAACTCTGGTTCATAAAAATAGGATTCTATAACTTCATTGTTATAGTCTTTCAATTTATACATTGGTACCTTCTGATTCATTTTCCTCTCAACAATAGTAAAAATCTCTCCAGACCATCTTTCAGAATACTCTCTGTCAAATTTTTTTTTAATGTAACTGATCTTTACTTTGTCACCTAATTTGAATTTATATCTTTTGGTATACAGTTTTCTTGAGGAATTATTTTTAGTTTTATTTCTATAATTTTTGGTGGAAGAGCTCGGCTTATTTAAATCGATAGCATATTGTCTCTTCCATAAGATAAAACTGTCAACATCTTGTGCATCAGAGGGAGACATTTTGATGGACCTATGATATGACTGGTTATAGCTGTAAGTTAGATCTCGTAATATTTCCATCCATCTGTAGGTTTCTTTATTTGTGAAATACTTAACAATTTTCAATTTTATAGTTTTTATTACTCTCTCAGCAAAATTTGCCTTTGTTTCGTAAAATGTGAATATATGATCTATTCCTTTATCAGTTACAAATTTCCTCATATCTCTGTTTAGGTATTCGCTTCCTTGATCACTTCGTAATTTTTTAGGTTGCTCATCAATAGTGTTGATTAGGTGATTTAAAATATAAACCATTTCCTTACCAGTCAAAGTTTTCAGGGGTGCTGTATACAGAAATCTCGTAAATATATCTATAAATACCACAAAATAGCCATAGCCATCATTGTATTTCTTGTATTGATTCATATTTGCAGTATCTGTGTCCCATTGATAATTTTTTGAAAAAGCCAACACCCTAGGTCTTTGAAATTTTCTTCGAGCTGGATAATGAGATGTATAAGCTTCTTGTTTGCTTAACCAAACTTTCAGTTTTTTAGGTTTGATGTTTTTCCCCTCCTGTTTTATAAATTTGTAAATCTTTTGAAAACCGCTGAAAGCTACAGGACTCCGAGGGCTGTAATATATATCCTTGAGGTAGTCGCCCTCCTCATCTGATATTTTTGTTCCAGAATCTGACCCATTCTGGATCCTTGTTTCCACCTCTTCCTCCACTGGAATTTCTGACCGCTCTATCTCTGTCATATTTTGAATTTTTTTTTTTTATCTACCTCTAGATAATGATTGGGTAGACCAGGTGGAGGGTCTTGTCCTTTTATAATTTTATCACCCTTTGTGGAGGTGTCTTGATTTTTTATAATCTTCTGCCCCTCCTCACTATTTTTCTCTTCTAATGCTGATTCATTTTTACTATCTGTCCCCGTTTCAGAGATCTGATTTTCTCTCAAATTTTCAAATTGTTCTTTAGGGACCAGTATGAATTTATTCATTTCAGAATTATTTTTAAATATTTCGCTATTGATCCAAGGAGATCTGAAAAAACCTTGTAATTCCTCCTAGCAATTTTGTCTCTATTGACTGGTGATTGAATAAATTTTCTTAAAATTTTAATATTCTTATGGAACTTGTTCCTAGTTTTATTGGATAGAGGCAGTCTAAATACGTTATAGAAGATTTCTGCTAAAGACTGTAGGTTTCTCCTTCCAGCATGTGTCAATATATGTTTATTAAGATTCAGATTGTTATCTAATAGCAGATATATATAATGTTTAGATTTTTTTAGGTTTCTTGACATATCTTCTCAATTTCATATCCTAGAAATATATGGCATCCTCAATCTGTTTGTACAAATTGAAAACTAAGCAGGAATTGCCTCTGATGCTTACTTATATACGATTGCTAGTTCTTTTGGAAATATATTTGACCTCAACATATAGGAACTATCAGAGGCAGGAGCGAGGTCGATCAACAGATAACTAAAAGGTGAAGCAGTGGCATCTCTATAGGCCTCTAATAATTTCTTACAAATACCCAACTGTGACCCGAAATGTCTGATTTGATGTACATCTCTTGGATTTTTAAAAAGTATAAAATAATGAGTATTCAGAGATATATCTCTGCAATATTTGCCCTGATGAAATAGGTTCTGTAAAATTAAAAATACACTAATATTTCTGTGATGCGCCTCTCGAGAAAAAAGATTGGCTATGAATGCATTGTTCAAAGCCGAAAACTGTAGGTCATCTATAACAATTAATTTGTGCTTGTCATCTGCAATCGATTCTAAATGTTCTTGGGTAGGTAAATCCTTAATAAATTCGACATTAGGAGCCTCTATGGTATCAAAAAGTTTTTGCCAAACCCCATAGAAATAATAAACCCTATAAACAGGTTCATTGAACATGTATCTTAGATTTCTCAAAACCTTAAATATAAATGTAGATTTTCCCGATGCTGTAGGTCCTGATATAATAGCTGTACAAGGCGATAAAAATGGTATAGAGGTCATTCTGGTTGGTTTCCTTTATCAGCAATTAGATTGATAAATTAGGTGTTTACAACCTAACCTCTCACCTCCTAAATATAAATGTCAGGATATATTGCGGTTATTTATAGGCAAACGAATTTGAAATGCATGTAACATATGCATACTATTTGCATCTATTTCTACCTCTCATTTGTTTGCACACTTTAACGTAGGTAGTTTTGAAAATAGGCTGGACTAGAACACTACAGGCAAATAAACAGAATTGAAATGATGAGGAAAGATAGATATTTTTGTGTTTTTTACATATCCCTGATACTTTCCTGGGATATGGGTGCAACCACTAGCTGTATACAAGATTTCTGTAGTTGTGATGATGAGTCAATTTTCTGTTTAGATGTGATCACCCCCTCTTTTATATATAGACCCAGTGTGAGTAGACTGCATATGGAGAGGGTACAAGTTCTGGGTATGCAAAATATATTTAATTCTCTACCCTCTCTAGAATATTTAACTTTAATCAACATGCTGTATTTCAACTGCGACTGGATAAAGGATATGCCTCAACAAATAAAATTGATGGGTAATATGTGCCAATCTGACTGGGGGAGCAGTACTCCAACACGAGGTGAGTAACTGATTATGACAGATTGAAGTAAAATTTGTTCCATTTATATATGAAAGATGTTTGGATCACGTGATGGGATCTAAAAAATCTGAGGTTGATTTATTTAGGTCAAGGTCGGTTACAGTTGCATTTGGATCCCATCGTGGATCATATAAAAGCTAGATTTCTGTCGTCAACAACATATGAAAAAGAAAAAAACCTGTGATATTTCAGACCTTTTCATATTTAATCTCGACTCAAATATAGTATGTAATATATATTTTTTTATTTACTCTGTAGATTACCCAAGCATTGATAGTAGTACCCCAAGAACATATCCTGGGGACATCACCTCCAAGTCAATAGTCACAATTCAGGGTAAATCGGGAACCACCAATGAGGAGATCTTGAGTTCGAGTTCAAAGGACGACATTTTGCATTCAAAAACACCTGCCTCCTCATGGAAACCTACATATCAGGATGTTAGCATTGAAAACAGACCTAGTAGCACGGATATAGGCACCATGGGTAGAGACACATCCTCATTCACATACAAAAAAACTAGCTCCTATAATTCCAAATCCACTGAAGAAACATCTCCTGTCTACCAATCAGGGGTCACTGTGGATGCTCTTGTTCAGGGGCATTCGAAATTGGTTATATTTTTAGCATCCATCCCCAGCTCCATCCTAGGCTTGCTTTTCATTGGTTTTTTTATCAAATGTCTATCACAGAAATTTCAATGGAGGCTACCTCAAAGGGGTGGAGGAGCTGGGAGAAGAATGAGGAGAAGGAGATCTAGAGAGAGAGCTCGAATTGTGCGTGATGTAGGGATGATGCAAATCACCAGTGTTATCAATGAGGGCAATTTGGAAGGAATAGAATTGCAGGAATGGTAGGACAATCAATGATAACAGTTAAAAAAGTTATGTAAAGATGTATTTATATATAAAAATATATATGTTGACGAAAAAAAACCATAGATATTAAATATGAATAAATTTCCTATATGTATATAGTTCGAGTCTATTTTGCTGTCAAATTATAGCCATTACATGAAACCAAGCTGTTGTCAAAATGATCGAGCTAGAAAACAAACACCTACAGAGAGTGCACTATGGAATGAGGAAGAATGTAGCCTCTGCGAACTGTCCGAAATTGTAGGTAAAAGGCTTATACATTATTTAATTTCTATTTACCTCGGTGAATTTTGACTGTGACGTCACATGCCCATGACGCAATTATGTCATGACGTATTATGTATGAATTTTCTGCGTTTCAGAAATTCATCATTGAAACGAAGAAAATGGCGGGTTATAATATCTTGGTTAATTTTCTGATAAGTTTGTGGATAACCTATGTATTGGACTATACAAATTGCTATCACGTGAAATGTAGATTTCATAAGAACAGTATTACTGGTACAGTGGAAGGTCTAGAGGGATATGAAGAGTTTAAAGACTTCTTGAATCGATGTGGTGATGAAACTATTAAAATATTGTTGTACACGAACTGCTATGTAGGGTATCTGTCTCTTCCTGTCGAAAGGATCCAAGTGAATTACCCATCATTGAGGCGCTTATATTGGTATTGTAAAGGCACTTGTGTCTACACAAGGTCCGCTGTTTATGTTGAGGGTTGTACAGAAGGTAAATTTTGGTTATATTTCTGTAATCTATAAAGAATATAATATATATATATAATAATTTTTTCAAAAATTTATTTTCGCAGATAATTCCTTCTCAGATGTTCATATTTACGAGGAATATTCAGGAAATGATATTGTTAATGGTTTCCATGGATTTGCATTGAACTATGTTGTAGGTATAAATTGTGGGTGTAAATTGAAATATTATTAGCAAGAATATTTGCAAGATATCATTTGTATGTGTATGTCGGAGGTACAGTGTTTCACATCACAATGCTTCGTATAAATCAACCTGTATTCATGTAATCTTTCATCGAAAACAAATATTTCAGATGTTAATTTATGTATATATTTCACAGTCCAGGAGATGGAGCAAATAACCAGGAGTAGCATCCAATATGCAGTGACAGAGGAATCACAAATTAATAGATCTCCACAGCTGAATCTTCTGTTTCTTCTTCCCCTCAGCCTTATTGGACTACTGTTTCTTGCATATATTCTAAAGAAATTTAGGCATGATATCCTCAATAGGATATATAGTTGTATTATCCTCTTCATATGCAGGTGTTGTTTCTGTCAAAATTTAGAAAATGCTTTATCTCAGGATAATTTAACAATTACATCATCTTCATGCGATTCAAAGAATACTACTAGCCTGAAGAGGAGATTGAGCAGCAATTTAGAACATGGAGTGAGTACTGAGAGTTCATCTGACAGTAAAGAATCATTAACCTCCAAGGAAATACCATGGAATAGTATGATAGGGACTGAGGCAAATAATATTCGCAAGAAAATTTTATTTGATTCTGATTTCGAATCAGCACATAGCGATTCCAAACCTTCTATGATCAGTGAGGTATCCACACCTCCCTCCTCCATTATAGAGAGATGTAGTATAGAAACAAACACACATTCAAACCCATGCGCGGACAGAATTGAAGACAAGTCCACACAAGTTAGCAAGGACGGACTGTGTAACTCGGATTGTGAGGATTCATCCACAACAACTACTCCAGACTGTAGTGATTCCAATAATAACTACCTTATCACCAGATCCGGGAAGAGGTTCTATAAAGACATATGAAAACTAGAATTTACTGTTTTAACTTTTTATTATACACAAGAATATCTTTATTGCAACATTTAATTAAGTGGATGTACCAAAAAGGAAAAAAAGAAATGAAAAATAATTCATCATTAGATACAGAGATATCCTACAGTAATACGTCGTCAAACCACCTCCCTTATGTTATAATGTCAATTAAAGATGATATTGCACACAGTTATATTTTGAAATGTTTTGAAATTAATCTTTTTAATATTTGAAGTCAACATATTGCACTAATATAACCAGTTTTTTTTTTATATATATATATATATTTAATTGTTAGCTTTGTGTTTGAGGCAATAGACACACTTAAATATCCAAAAGTAGATTGTTAGCATTCTGAAAGTTTGTAATTAGCAGAGACATATATAATAAGCTGTATAAAAAAATTGTGCATGCATTGGTCTCATTGTAAAGAATGTTCATTAAAGTAATATTAAATTTGAAAAAAACAAAAACATCTGAATATTTATTTCTTGGCTAAGGTACTATGGGTGTATATCTAAAAAAAGAAAAAAAACAAAACAAAACCTAGATACAACCTTTAAATGAGGTCAGTCCTTTCTGGAGTGCTTTCCCTGACGTTCGAAATTGTGGTATGTATGAGTGCTTTCCCTGACGTTCGAAATTTTGGTATATATATATATACATCAAGAGAGAGGCATATCATGTGTGTAAAGCAAGACCAGACTGCCAGATTGCTTATCTTTAAACTGATTCAAAATTCCCTTCAGTTATTATGCAACAAAGAAATCAAACAACCTACTCAATACGCTCCAGACTGTTTTCTAAAGCTGGAGGCTCCGCACTTGGTCTCATAAAGAGTATATCTGTAATGTCATCTTCCAATTCTTCATCACATTCCTTACATTTTAGGGGGGTTACCCTACGTCTTTCAACTGTGTAAGATGAACAAATAGTACAAAAAAAATGGGCACATCTAGCTACAAAGGCCATTTCAAATCTGATGGGTAGGCCACATATTGTGCAAGACAAATTATTCCTTCGGCTCTGATAGTAGTCCCCCCACCCTGGTGCCAAAGATTCCTCCAATTTAGTTGGTACAGAATTCAACAGGAAAGTATAATAAAATGCCTTCTTAAAGTTTCTTTCATTAAGACACTCTAACAGAGACTGGGGATAATTCTGTCGAACATACACAGATGTGGGCACCCAAATGAACAAAGATGTGCTGTTTAGCCTACTACAATTAAACAACGCTGGTTTTGCAAAAAGATGACCTAACATCAGAGTTCTGCAGATAGGACATCGCTTTCTGGTGGTACCATTTTCCTTCCAAACCTTGCACAGTTGTGTGGAGCAGGTGACACAAAGGATATGCCCACAAGGATTAGTTAATACTATCTGTTCTCTGTTTAATGACTCGCTACATATACCACAGCTGGCTTTAGTAAGTTCCTCGATGAAATACTTTGAAAAATCTGGATACTTCTTGCTAAAATTAAACAAGATATAAATACATAAATTGATGTGAGATGCTAGGAGAAATTTATCGTGTTTAACAGTTTCATGCAGATTGAAAATTGGCACACTGAGAGAAGCGACGGGTCATTTATATATGATTTCGCGATGGGATCCAAATGCGATTGACCCGTCCTTGACATAGATATGTATTAGCCAATCAGTTTTTTTATTCTGCAAGGTTTTTTGGATCCCATCACGTGACATAATATACTGTATAAATAGTGAGGTGTTTAGCTGCAAATATTTCATCAAAACGTAGAGTCCAGATAAGTTAAAATACTTACATAAAGTAGTCCGGAAGTATCTCTCCCATCATTAGCAAGCAAGCAAACGCATTGTGGAAGGCTCCCTCATCTATATATTGAAGCAATTGAACAAATGTAACCATCACAGACGGCATATGAATGGGATAGTATATATTGTAGCGAGTACCTAAAAAGATGTTCATTTCATTCTCAATGAAGTGATCCATTACCTCTGAGTATTGATATTATTCCCAGTCTGTCTATCACAATGAAAATGGCTATGATCTAAGTATGATTTTATCCTTTAATACCACTGATGACTTGCATACACCTCAGATCCATCTAGCAGAGGAAGTTATCTGATAAAAGAGTCTCAGATTTTATATTTACAGATTTATACAGTGTGCATAGACCATGAAGGTTGTTAGCCATATATAGAGATTATACTAAACTAGATCTTTGGTTTATGTCCTTGAGATTATACATAATTCAAAAAGATATATAGAGATGAGTTGGGGTTATTAGTTTATCGTTATATGGGGATATCGAAGTCCACCTCCCCCATAGGTGCTTGGTCAATATCAGCGCATTCAATACATTTCAATTTATTATGACCTTTTTTTCCAGGTTCCATAATGCATGGTATGAAAGTAAAAATTTCCATCCTCTCCGCATATAATATATTAGATATTTTACAAAATTCTCTCCATTGATTGAGTGTAAGGCTTATACCTAATTTGGTTGGAAATAAATCGCCTGAGGCACCTTTTTTCCACATCCTAATTGCCACAGTTTTGTAGGGACTGTTGGCTGAGAGATAATAAGAGGCCCCAATATGAATCTTGGTGTCCTGATCCTGAGCTCCTTTTAAAATTTTATCAATTGTATGATCGATTATCTCTACATTATGTAATATCATAAGAAACCTTGATAGGTTCAACTTAACCCCTTCCATTGTGACCTTCTCACCATCCCATTCTTTTATGTATATTTCCTCAATAATACCACCACCGCCATAAAATACGACATATTTACGCCCACCCAGATGATAGTTCTTCCTATATATCTGATTAACGGTTTGGTTGACCTCCATGTGGTCCATGTCCGTACTTCCAATTAAATTAATGTCAGCTGAGGTTGAGCAATGAGATATAGCCTTTTTGTTCTTTGTCATTTGACCATTTTCTGATTTCCTCTTCTTTGTGTTACAGCCCTTAGGTTGCATAGATAGACTTGCCTCTGCCATTTCCTTAAATTTTATTCCGAGTTTTATGTCAAAATTACTTTAAATTCTTGTAAATTTGTAGGTTAGTTCTTGTATCTTCTTATGATTTCTTTGAAATGCAATTTCTGTCTTGGTCAGCCCAAAATGACCTGCAAACAGTATCAGCTTATGGCTTATATACAACATGAGCGTAATTTGTGTACTGGTCAGCAAAAATTCATGAAATATTTATATGTAAACGTATCTATGATATCCAAACATACCTGAGATTTAAAAAAAAAAATTAAAATTTAATTAAAATTTTTATGATTCCTGGGGTACACTTCGTATTTGGTTAACCTGAGGTAAATTAGATGAGATAGTACTGAGTTATGCGTACATATTTATAACCTTGAGGATTGAGCTGGGCTGAAAGATTCAGCATGCAATATATACATAACTAGGATGTGGTAGGGTTAAAGGGTTATGAGAACAGAATGTATATAGGTTAATATAAGAAAACAATGTCCCATGATGTGGAGAAAATTTTATTTGTGAATAGTGCTATGTTTACATAATTGCATAGACAGTTATACATATATTATATTATATTCTATGATATTATCAGTCTCATCTGTTTAAAGAATGCTTCCATTATGTCGACAATAGACGGATCACAGCAATTTTCATGGCATAACCATGTCCAGATAGGAACAATAAGGAGAATGCCTTCTATGCTCCTCAAAGGGTAGATCATAAACTTCCCACTCAATTAACATCAACTTACACCAAGGGCATAATACTTTATCACCCTCTCCTGTGTATAGGAAACCAGCCCTACACAAATTTTCAGGACGTATTGGATGCGATTTAGGCCAAGATTTAAAGGTATCGTGTCTTCTTCTGTAGCTGGAGTATATGGACAGGTCATAAAATGATGTAAAGTCATTGTTGAGACATTTCCTCAGTGAATGTCCTAAAGTTGGAATTGGTGGGGAGGTGTGGTTGACAGCTCCTTTATATGTATACTTCATATTCTGATTATTCTGTAAAGAAAACCCAGCCATGATTCCTTGAGATGGTGGTTTAGAAGCAGGTCTAACTGCATCTGTAGCATCTTCAGGTTTACTTCTTTCATCTTTCTTATCAAAAATTGATTGATTAGCAAACATTTCTTTTTTTTTTGTTGAAATGATTAAATTAAAGGATATTTAACTTGTATCTACTTGTATATTTGAGGTTATTATATGATATGGGTTCAACTATGAGGGTCGTTTATATAGTGTTAGATATTTTGCTGATGTAGCATTCTGCAGTTATTGGGTTTGAGATATGACTTCACTTCGTCAGGTATTCAGTTGGAAACAGCTTATGCGAGTGAGTGTGTGTGTAGAGGTCGCTTGGGTATTTATATTGAAAACGGATTGTCACGTGATGGGATCCAAATGTGAGAGGGATCAAAATTCATCCATTGGAGGAGATGTAATTAGGTCAAGGTCGGTCAGATTGTGATTTGGATCCCATAGTTTTCTTCGGTAGGAGGTTTGTAGTTCTCGTGATTAGATTATTTACTGTAAAGTACATATATTGCTAGTGTTGAAACATACAGCAATTCCATAGTGTGTGAGAAAAAGGATATTTAATTAAAAATATGACACAAAATGTTATTCGCATTAGGTTCACATAGGTATTTCAATTATATAAATATTTAATTAATTAAATAAATAAATAAATAATTATTATTATCACTTTTCGTTTGTGGGTTGTTCCAAATTCCATTATTTAGGCTTTGATTATGGTTGAAGGAAATTATGATGTTATTACAATGAGCTTAGATTGGTCCCTGAGATGTAACCTCATTGCAATAGGAGAAATAGAACCATGAGAAAGTAATTGTATGGTTATTATTATTATTATTATTGTGGGTTAGAGTTATTACATACCTGGGTACATATCATGACTAAATGGTAGGGTTGATTATATTTGAGTTATACAAAGTTGTTGATATGAGTGTTATTGGAGGTTAAAGGTCTGGCTTAGGATTTTGTTTACTTAGTCGACAGTTCAGATGTTCAGGATTATTGAGGGTGAGGGTCAGGGTCAGATAGCTGGGGATAGGTAGATATTAGGGTTGGGGTTACATTCCTGGGTTTAGGTCATAATTAATAGATATTAGGTTAGATAACCAGAGATTCATTCCTGGGCTTAAATCATATGATGGGTAAAGGTTTACATAGGTCATGATATCCCAAGAGATATAGATATGGGGGGTTACATTCCTCTGATTAGGTCGAGATTATTTGCTTTCAAAATATTTTTGGGGTTAGGGGTTGGCGTGTACATAGCATTTCTCTGATTATGTTGAGATTACTTGCTTTCAAAATATTTTTGGGGTTAGGGGTTGGGCTCGAGATTATTTGCTTTCAAAATATTTTGGGGGTTAGGGGTTGGGTTAGGGCTAATGAGATCATATGCTTGAGTTGTGTGTTTGGTAGTTGACAATAAAAGGCTTTTACAGTTGATTTACAAATACCCAATAGTGATCGTGTAACTGGTGTGGCACTTAGATTACTACTGTTGTTTACGGTTATTTTTGGAGCATATCAGAATAAACTCAGTTTTCTCAGGGTTGAGTTTTAATTTGTTTGCGAGCATGAAATTTTGAATGTCGTTTAGGCAGTTTTTTAGTTTTTGTATAGAGTGAGAGAAATTTGTTGGTGAGAGTGTTATGTATAACTGAGTGTCATCGGCATAGAAACGGTGGTTAATACTACTGTGAGAGTGAATGATTGAGCTAATTGGGTTAGTGTAGAAGGAAAATAGAATTGGACCAAGGACGGAGCCCTGGGGGACCCCATACTGGAGTGCAGCAGGATGTGAAAGTGTGCTACCTACCTTGACCAAATGTGTCCTTCCTGACAGGTATGATTTGAACCAGCCAAGTGCTAGTTCACTGATACCATAGTAAACATTAAGTCTGTCCAGTAGAATGGTGTGGTCAATGGTATTGAACGCGGCGGATAGATCCAAAAGGGTAAGGACTGTAACAGACCCTTTGGCCATATTGAGAAGAATGTCATTGTGAATATTAAGGAGAGCACTTTCGGTTGAATGGTGTTTTCTATACGCCGATTGGAAGGCAGCCATAAGGCCAGCTTCATCAAGATGAGTTTGAAGCTGGACTGCCACTACCCTTTCAAGTATCTTTGAAATGAAGTTCAGATTGGAGACAGGCCTATAGTTTTGAAGATTTCTTTGTCTAAGGATGATTTTTTGAGGATGGGGGTAACATGGGCCTGCTTGAAGAAATTAGGACACTTCCCTTGATCAAGGGAAGCATTAATTATTGAAGTGATGGGGGTGATGGGAATATCCAGGTAATCAAGAACAAGAAAAGTGGGCCAAGGGTCAAGGGAACTTGATTTACTTGGAGAGTTCATAATGAATTTGATTACTTGATCCTTGGTTACAGTAGAGAAAGTGGAAAGCACTGGGGGAGGAGAGTCTGGGGAGATATGTTGTGACTTCAGGGAAGTAGGAAAAGTTGAGCGTATTTTTTCAATTTTTTTCTGTGAAGAACTCCAAAAATCTGTCAGCCAAGAGCCGAGGGGGATTTATCGATGGCAGTAGCTTGGCTGGCAGTCTGTGTAACACATCGCCAAGGACTCGATATAATTTTTGGGGGTCATGGTGGTTACCTTAATTTTTGCTTTAAGAAATTCGGAGTTAGGTTAAAGAATAATATAAAATGAAGTGCAACATTAACAATGAAAGCAGTAATATTTAAAGTGAATAAAAGAAGAATGAATCTCAA
Source organism: Sabellastarte sp. h YS-2021 (assembly GCA_964017235.1). Taxonomy (NCBI): domain Eukaryota; kingdom Metazoa; phylum Annelida; class Polychaeta; order Sabellida; family Sabellidae; genus Sabellastarte; species Sabellastarte sp. h YS-2021. The sequence continues at coordinate 153,012,110 of OZ024928.1, read as the reverse complement.
AGGATATTCGACTTCCCCCCGAGAGCAATTTGGCAAGTTCAAGAAATAAAGTGTCGATATGAGTTCATCGATCTTAGTGAATTCTGTCACGTGACTGAGATCATGTGACCTGTCATTTAACATTTTCACGGAACAACTGTTCGTTAGGTTGTGTATTTTTATTAAATACAATATTTTATGAAAAGATGGCTCTTTTTAAAATCGGGAGATCTCTTAATGTTTTAAAAGCATTAAGAAACAATACCGCGGCATTGTCGACGGCTGCCATACCCGAACCTAACAGAAAACCAGAAATAAAATACACCAAGGTAGGTTGATGTTTTTTTTGCAAAATCCAGAAAAGTGTGTACTCAGTACTGCCTACCGTCGCATTACGGGTCTAGTCGCAATATGGGTCTAAATTTATTTTTAGCCACGTAAATATGAAATAATGCTCAGAAAGCAGTCACCAAAAACGTTTAAAGTGTTACTATGTGGAATATATTTTAAACACAGCATGGTACATTTATGTGGCACTAAATAAAATACGAACTGGTTATTTGCACCACGGCTGTGTACATAAGGGTATTTCAGTTCTTTATGTACACCACGGCTGTCGAGTAATGCAATAATACACTACAATAATATAAAGTAAAACAAAAGCTGTTTTATCAGTGTTAGTTTGAAAATAAATGCAATTTCTCTCTTTTACAAGAATATATTTGATTAATGCTTATAAAGTTGAAACAGAAAGGCCAAAAACAAGTTGACATTGTCCTGTTCACTCTCCATGGATATGTATTTAGTGAGAAATATAGAATCGTAAAAAGAATGTTTTTCTTTTTGTATTTTTGCTATATATCACTTTTTTGTAAGGTGTGTAGATGGCCGTGTGTAGAGGCTTTCATGCCATTAGAACCTGGTACATTTGTAATGTATGTTACTTGTATGATTCTTGTTCCATGTGTATAATGAATAAATAATGAAACAATAAAAAATCACATCTTCACTGTCTTTGTCATCTAAGTGTCATCCAACCCAAGTTAAGCCACAACTATTCGACCTGTGGGGATCAAAAGGCTAATTATGTAACAAATTTTACCTGGCTGGGTACACAACAAGGTGTGTATAAGAAATTTAATTTAGTTTCCACAGTACAATAGTGGGGAAGACTAATCATCCCATTTCTAGGGGGACTGACATAGCATGCACAATAAGGTGGTGTAGAAGACCATGTACATTAGCTTACCTACATTTTAGTGTAGTAATAAATACTGAGTGTGAGGGCGTTTGTTACAGGATATACGCCCGGCAAAAATTCCAAATAATGCCAGAGCGCCATTAGGCGCGAGGGCATTATTAAAGAATTTTTGCCGGGCGTATATCCTGTAACAAACGCCCGAGCATGAGGTATTTATTACTATTATAAAGATCGGCCTATCTGGTTTCAAGAAACATGCCTTTATTTTGATGAGGTGAAACGAACAAGGACGCCGCCATATTGTTTTGAATGCATGATCGCTCTCGTAAAAGTAGACAATCTTACTACCGACACACAATCGAGCAATCGAAACAACACTTCCGTTTCTGAGCGGGCCGTTATTGGAGGTTTTACTCCGTGCTAATTCTATGCGCACAGACGGATTTTCGTTGACTGCGCACTTCCGGTCTTTATAATGGTACACAAAATATCCCAAATATCTTGCATATTGACACAAGATATTCAATCTAGCTTACATAAACAGCGGTGGTGTACATAAGGGACATTATCTGGCTAATATACACAACGGTGGTGTACATAAGAGACATTATCTGGCTAATATACACAACGGTGGTGTACATAAGAGACATTATCTGGCTAATATACACAACGGTGGTGTACATAAGGAACCATATGTAGATTATGTACACAGCGGTGGTGTACATAAGACGACTTTTCGGAATTGCATACACAGCGGTGGTGTAAATATCCTCTGCCAATAAAATAAGCAAAGAGCTTTAAATATTGAACAAACATGTCCGCCATAGCAGTCAAAACATCCGTTTCATGCACATTGTTTACAATTGCTGGGAAGGCAGTATTGAAAAATCTGACAAAAATAACAGATATTTACCACTGAAAAAAGCTGACTTACATAAATTAACTATTTATCTGTGTGTTTACATATTCGTTTTTGCATATTCCTTTCTGCATTTGTTAATTTTCAATGTTTACTTTTATAAACAACTTGAGCTGCTCATAATCACACATGTAAACAGGAAACAGGAAGTGACCTTTTGCATACCCAACTACCCTGCACTCGAGGCAGTGAACCCTATGTTCCCAATGGTTGTGCACCCTAGGTCAATAGCTTTCTTAGCATAGCCAACAGTTGTGTATGCAAGATCTATTTCACTGCTAGCCTACCCAACGGTTGTGTACGTTAGCAGTGATATGGGTCTAGCTTACCCAAAGACTGTGTATGGAAGACCCATATCACTGCTAGCATACCCAACAGCTGTGTATGTACACTAACGGCATACCCAACTATCCTGCAATCAAAGCAGTGAACCCTTTGTTCCCAATGGTTGTGCACCCTACATCAATGGCATTGTTAGTGTACCCAACTGTTGTGTACACAAGATGTATTTCACTGCTAGTGTACCCAACGGTTGTGTACTCTAACAGTGATAACGGTCTAGCCTACCCAACGGTTGTGTACACAAGATCTATATCACTGCTAGCATACCCAACGGCTGTGTATGTACACTAATGGCATATGCAACTCTCCTACATCCAGTTAAAGTACTAAGTTCTGTTTTCCCAATGGTTATGTACCCTAGATTAACGTCATTGATATTTTCTTTTGTTAGTGTAACCAAAAGCTGTTTAAGGTACTGGCATACCCAACTACCCTGTACCCAAGGCAGTAAACTCTGTGTTCCCAATGGTTTTGCACCCAAGATCAGTATCATTGCTGGCATACCCAGTGGCTGTGTACACAAGATCCATATCACTGCTAGTGTTCCCAGCAGCTGTGATATTGGTCTAGTGTACCCAGTGGTTGTGCACACAAGATCTATATCGCTGCTAGTGTACCCAACAACTCCAAATTTTTTACAGCCTGCCCAATTTCTCATTACCCAAGGTAGTATGCACTCAATGGTTGTGCACTCAATATCAGCACCCTTCATAGCGTACTAAACAGGTCTATATCCAAGGCATTGTGAAGTAATTAGTCTTTAAGGAATTTTTTTGAGTAGTCAGAAATGGGCCAAGGATCACTCTCTGAATTAAACTTATTCAGCTTATTGTTACATTTTAACAAAGTTAATTTAAGGAAGAAGTGATTAAAATATGGGTACACTAGCACTGATCTTGTGTACATAGCCGTTGGGTACGCTAGCGATGATATAAATCTTGTATACACAGCCGTTGGGTACGCTAGACCAATATCACAACTAGCGTACACAGCCGTTGGGTAAATAACCACTCTGTATTTCTAGACATATTACAACAAGTATAAAGTGTTATTTGAATTATTTTTTTATATTTATGTGCCGTTCACTAATATTTAAATGCCAAACAAACTGGCATGCATGTATATCAACCTGTTTTAAAATGTAAACAAACCGTCAATAGTACATAGTTCAAATTCTACTGTCCTCCCATCCTTTGATGATGAAAAGTCTTTAGCAAACAGATTTGGTTCGTTTTTCATTGATAAAATTAAAAAGATTCGAGACACCTTTAAATACACCCGATCTCAGGTTCTTCATCCAGACAAGGAGCCGCCGACTTTCTGTTCCTTTCAAGCTGTCACTGAGACTGAAGTCCTTAAGTTTATCAAGGAATCCCCTTCTAAAACTTGCTCCCTTGATCCATGCCCCACTCACATCGTGAAACAATGTATTGACATTCTTCTCCCTTCATTGACTAAACTAGTTAACTTGTCCCTCAAAAACGGCATTTTCCCTAATCCTTTCAAACAGGCTATTGTCACTCCCCTCCTCAAAAAGTCCACCCTTTCAAAAGAGGATTTGAAGAGCTACCGACCAGTGTCCGGTCTTAGCTTCTTGTCAAAATTGGTCGAGCGAATTGTGGCTGCCCAAATTAGATCTCACATGGATTCTCATGATCTTGGTAATACTTTCCAGTCAGCCTACAAGGTAGGCCACTCGACAGAAACTGCCTTGTTGTGCATCAAAAATAAGATTCACTTATCTCTGTCCAAGGGCATGCCTACAGCACTAGTGCTACTCGACCTGTCTGCGGCATTCGATACTATCGATCATGACACACTCCTATCCTGTCTGTCGTCTAGATTTGGTTTTGCTGGATCGGCATTAAAATGGTTTAGATCCTATCTCCAGGATCGTTTTCAGTCAGTCAAGATTGGTTCTAGTCTTTCGAATTTGTTCAAATTGAAGTTTGGAGTCCCCCAAGGTTCTGTCTTAGGTCCCCTTCTGTTTTCCCTCTACACAACACCTCTGAGTCAAGTCATCAGAAAATATACCGGAGTCCGTTACCACTTCTATGCGGACGACACTCAGTTGTTCATTCACTTATCCCCTGATGATAGTCTCAAGTCTTTTGACCGTCTTAAATCATGTTTGAATGATATTCAGGTCTGGATGTCTGAAAACAAACTCAAGCTATATCCCGATAAAACAGAATTCATAGTCTTCGGTGCCAAAGACAGACACAAATGGCTCAGTGACTCACTACCTGTCAATATCCTGGGAAATTGTCTCTCTCCCGCAGATGTTGTACGCAATCTGGGCGTTCTGTTTGATGCAAAGTTTTGTTTCACCAATCACGTAAATTCTGTTATCAAATCCTGCTTTATCAGCCTCAGGGACCTTCATCGTATCAGGAGGTTTCTTTCTGTGGATACATCAGTGGTGATTGCAAATGCTCTGGTCAGTAGTCGTTTGGATTATTGCAACTCTCTTTTTCGCAGTTTGTCATCCCGAAATGCTACAAGGCTCCAATATGTTCAAAATGCGCTTGCACGGTTTGTCACTGGTGCTTCAAAGTACACTCACATTACACCCACCCTTAGGACACTCCATTGGCTACCCGTTAGACAACGTATTATCTTCAAAACCCTAGTTTTGGTCTATAAGTACCTCACCACTGGCCAGCCTAAGTATTTTGCACCATATCTCCCCTTGTACAAATCTGCCGTGAATACAAGACGTTCCAATCCCAAAAATTTGTTCCTTCTGGTTCCCTCTTACTGTCCTTCCATCCATAAATCTAAAGTCCAATTTAACAATAGTTTCTCATATGATGCCCCTAAGTTATGGAATGATCTTCCATATGATATACGCAGTGCTCCAAATCTCTCCAGTTTCAAAAGTCGATTCAAAACCTACCTATTTCAGAAATCATTCCCACCATAGCTTCTTACTACCGGACCACCTCCCTGGCAACGACTCGGAACATGTCTAATGTCTCATGATTTATGCCTTACGGATTGGATGGTGTGCCTTAGAATCCGTTGATACGGAGATTAAGCACCTGGACAACTGATTGATTGATTGATAGTTATCAAAAAAAAAATTTTTTTGCTTGTAAAAGCAGTTTACTTAAACAGCATACTGGTCGGCCAGTGAAGTTCATCACCTGCCGTAAAAACACTCAAGGACATGCAATATTCACAGTGCAATAGCTTCTTTCAACGGCAAGGTATACATATATTCTGTAACTGGACAGTAAAAATTCTTTAATATTGTCATAAAATGCAGGTGACGAACTTCACTGGCGTGATGAACTTCACTGGCTGAGCAGTATATGTACTGTAAACCGGATACAGCGACTTGCACATAATAATTACTTTTTAAAGTAAATGAAATAATTTCCCACAGTTTGAGATTTACACAGAAAACTAGTACATGGGAACTCTGTCCCTCGCCATTGTGTCCATCAGTACATCAATTGCAATTGGTGACGGGACAGAAACTCGGTCTACATATGTAGACTGCAGTTATTTTGTTTATTTCTAGAAATGTACAAGTGATACGTAATATATTTTATAGAGTTTAGATAAAGTTTATTTCAATTCTCTACAGTACAGTCATTATGATTAACAAAGTTAAGAATAGACTGAAAACAATAAAAATATGTTATAAATAAAGAAAATAAATAATAAAAGTAATTACTACCCAAGTATGGTTTAGATAAATATTAATGAATAGATAATTCTTAACTCATTTACTTTGTTTCTTATTGTCAAATTACCTGCAAGTCGCTGACAAGTCAACTCGCCGACATTATTTAAATACAAAAATGTCCCTTACAGCTTTTATAACACTAAAATATTGCCATAAATTGTTTTAAAATGTAGTATATATCTGCAATCATTCATTTCCCTTCACTAAAAGATGTTATACTACGAAAATGTGATGAAACTTAATTCTCAGGTTTAAGTATGTGTGCAACTTAACGGACCATTCACAATAAAATGACAGAGGAGTTCATGTTTTGGACAGTAAAAACATGATGTGCCTGCTAGTGAGTGGAATCGCCTCAATTTTCATGGTCGATTATTCGTCCATTTTTCCGACCGATGATCGACCCATAGTCGACTTTTTTACTCCACTGTTGGCCAGTGTATCATAAACACTTTCCGGGATGAATTATATTTCATTCCAGTAAGAATAAGGGTGTTTCCGACATTTAGAATCTTCCAAAAGCACTCACTTCCGGTAAATCAGTTATAAACAAACACAAAATTTGTGAGAATCCATTAATTTATCAAAGGAAAGTTTATAAAACTGCTTAAAATATAAAAAATATGTGGATATTGAGACACATAAAGAAGGGTAAGATTTAATCGGTTTCTAGAAGTTGTCAGTGACCAAACGCAATTGTACTGTGACACCGACAATTGATCGAACATTCGTCTAATCGTCCACCCACTAGTGCCTGCTTTGAAGACATGTATAATTTATAAATGATTATTTGAATATTGCAACGTCTTTTCAGTGAAAAAAATGACAAAACATTGGGTAATAATGTGTCATTAATTTATTTAAAATTTGTGGGCGAGTTGATGTCTGCGAGTTGTCTTGTCGGCAATTTGCTCATATACCTTATTATCTTCGACCCGGCACGCCAGCGGGAGATTATAATTTACACCATGTGTGTGTGTATGTGCGTCCGTGTGTGTGTGTCACACAGTTTTCTCTGAAGCTACTACAGTTACACATTTTTGGTAAATTACTTGTCCTAATGAATTTTTATGCTCTTCAGTATTTTTGGGGGTTTGGTGAACTTTGGCCTAATTTTGAGTGAGTAATAGCACTTTTACCTAATATAATTATATGACTTATAACTCTCAAACTATTGCATTTATAGTATTTTGTTCCAGTATGTTGTTCAGCTACTTTCTCCACAGCTACAACATGGTCAGTAGTTTGGAAGTGTATCTCCATAGCTAAGTGAGTAATAGCTACTTTGTCAATTTTTAATGATAACCATAATGAGTAAATGGCTTGTATATCTTCAAAAGTATTGCAGCTACACAATTTCTCTCATATATGTTGTTCATCTACTTTTTTGTGAAATGAAACATATTTAAGTTTCACAACTATTGCTCAATGTACAAGTGAGTAATGGCTACTTTATTGCACCTTTTTGTGAAAATTGGAAAAATCACAAATATCTCGCAAACCGTAAGAGATAGAGCAATTTTGAGTGAATTTTTGACCCACCGGGTAGTACAAGAGTGTCCTGTGCCTAGGGGAGAAATTCAATTTTCGCCACTTTTGGCGGCCATCTTGGATTTTCGTGGAGATTAAAACATTGAAAATATCTTGGAAATGGTAAGAGATAGAGCGATTTTGAGCGAATTTTTGACCCACAGGGTAGTTTAGGAGTATCCTGTGCCTAGGGTAAAAATTTCAATTTTCGCCACTTTTGGCGGCCATCTTGGATTTTAGCGGAAAATGAGAAAGTGTGAATATCTCGAAAACCGTAAGAGATAGAGCGATTTTAAACGATTTTTTGACCCACAGGGTAGTACAAGAGTATGCTATGTAAAGGGGAAAATTTTTAATTTTCGTCACTTTTGGCGGCCATCTTGGATTTTAGCGGAAAAATATAACATTGAAAATATCTTGGAAACGGTAAGAGATTGAGTGAATTCAAGCGAATTTTTGATTCGCAGGGTAGTACAGGCGTATCCTGGGCCTAGGGAAAAAGTTTCAATTTTCGCCACTTTTGTCGGCCATCTTGGATTTTAGCGGAAAATGAAAAATTGTGAAGATCTCGAAAATCGTAGGAGATAGAGTGATTTCGAGCGAATTTTTGACCCGCAGGGAAGTACAAGAGTGTCTTATGCCTAGGGGAAAAATTTCATTTTTCGCCACTTTTGCCGGCCATCTTGGATTTTAGCGGAAAAAATAAAACATTGAAAATATCTTGGAAACGGTAAGAGATAGAGTGAATTCAAGTGAATTTTTGATTCGCAGGGTAGTACAGGAGTATCCTGTGCCCATGGGAAAAGTTTCAATTTTCGCCACTTTTATCGGCCATCTTGGATTTGAGCGGAAAATGAAAGAGTCTAAATATCTCGAAAACCATAAGAGACAGAGCGGAATTTTTGACCGTGGGGTGATTATTCCAAAATTACTAAACAAATTTGAATCTTCAAATAAAGTCTGGTACTGTTTTAATGTAGACTGTTCATGATGTGATATACAACCCATTACTTCTCCCTCAGAAAAATTAAAAAATTATGTATACACACATACAGAAAACTGAAAATATGTATTTTATCTAAAAAAATATATAATATATATATTTTGTCCACATGTCTGTTTTTCCCATTTCACCAAGTGCAATATTATGGGGGGCAGCGTTCAGCGTTCACCCCTCTTTAAAAAAAATTATTAATACTTTCAAGTAATTATATATATATTTTTATCTAAGTATAGGGCAGCGTTCAGCATAAGCCCTTCTATATTTTGACACACAATCTTGTTATGACACAATCTAGTTATGACACACAATCTTGAAAACGTTGTGGCTGTTTCACTATTCGACGAGATCGGGTCGTCTTGGCACTGGTATCTATGGTTGCTGGTGACTCAACGGTAGGGTCTCTGCTATTTTGGTAGGTTGTACCTTTGGTGGTCCTGGACCCTCCTGTGGTTCTCCTGCAGTACATTGGTTACTTACAGGCATAGGCTTCAATTGAATGTGATTTCTTCGATAGGTTCCAGTGGTAGTTTTAACAAGGTATGACTGCTCAGTTTTCTTTTCTTAAACAGTACCAAACTGATTTCTGTCAGGAATAAATGCTTCCTGACCTCCTTTTAGAGATGGTAATGCCTTTGCAGCATGATGGTGATCAAAGTTTGACTTCATCAAAGTCTGTATTCCTTTTCTTGATTTTGAAGGTTATCTCTATGTAATTGTGGCTTAAGTGGAGCAGACGGTATAGGAACTTTTGTGTGTATTCGACGTGACATGAGTTCTGCAGGGGTGTGACCGTTGCTCAGAGGTGTTGCTCTGTAACTCATTAGTGTTGCATAGGGATCTGTACTTCCTCGCAACAGCTGTTTTACAGTACAAACTGCCCTTTCCGCTTCTCCATTTGCCGAAGGATGTCCAGGGCTTGAAGTCATGTGAAGGAATCCATAACAGTGAGCAAAGTTAGAAAACTCTCTGTTTGAATACTGAAGACCATTGTCCGACGTCAGACACTGGGGAATTCCATATCTAGCAAATATTGACTTCAGATGATTAATGACACATGATGTTGTAGTTTCCTCCAGTTTTTCTATTTCAATAAATTGGGAATAATAATCCACAACTAACTGATAACTGTTCTGTTTATATTCAAACAAGTCTGAAGCAACTTTTGACCATGGAGAATCTGGAAACTGTGTTGGTTCTAAAGGTTCAGGGTGGTTCTTAGTGTATTTATTATAATGGCGACTGTTTTGGATGAGTTCAGCGATTTGAGTACTCAGACCAGGCCACTATACAGATTGTTGAGCTCTTGAACTACACTTAGTTATTCCTTGATGTCCCTCATGAAGTGCATCTAAGATGTCCAGATGAACAGAAGATGGGATGATAATCCTAGAGCCTCTAAGGAGTAGCCCGTCAACCAGAGTGAGTTCAGTGCGAAATGGCCAATACTGATTAATAATCCTATGAAGTTGACTTCTATCAGGCCAACCATCCTGACAATGTGACATCAGTGATCGACATGTCTCATCTTCCTTTTGATGTGATGGAATCTGATCTAGCCTCATATCAGAAGCTGGCAATCCACCAATAATACTGTTAACATATGAGGTTGTCTCCTTTTCAAGACTTTGATCTGTTGTAATACTCAAAGGTGTGCGTGACAGTGCATCTGCAGTATAGGGGTCACGACCTGGCACATGCTGAATGATGCAAGAATAACGCATGAGGCATAAGCAGAAGCGCTGTAAACGAGGAGGTAGCAGTTCTATATTGTGATGCCCTAAAAGTTGCTCAAGTGGCTTGTGATCCGTTTCCAGGGTAAAATTCAGACCCTGGATGTAGTCCTCAAATTTTTCACAAGCCCATGTTGCAGCCATTGCCTCTTTTTCAATCTGTGCATAGTGTTTTTCTGTAGCTGTGAGAGTCCGGGAAGCATATGCAACTGGGCGCTAGCCCTCTGAATGTTGTTGCATAATGACACCACCAAGTCCGTATGATGAAGTGTCAACAGTAATTTTTGTGGGAAGATTCACATCATATAAGGCAAGAGTTGGTGGGATGGTGAGCAGTAATTCCACCTCAGTATATGCTTTATGTTGGGCTGGTCCCCACTCCCAAGCATATTTCTTGCTGAGCAACAGTCTGAGTGGATCTGTTTTCTCTGAGAAGTTTGGCACGAAGTTACCCAACTGATTTACCATACCCATAAATCTGCGCAGTGCATGAATATTTTGTGGTGATGGTAAAGGCTGGGGTTATAATCATCCCCTGCGCCGTCCGGGCATTGGCGGGCATTTTCTCTATTTAAACCTTATTTGGACCTTTATATAATGAACACTGCTCTGAAAGTATCCTGATCTTTGTACTGTTTTACTGTGTCTATATCTCATCGTGTTGAAAATTGTTTCCCCAGGCTGGGGGCAAGTGGGGTACTGCATCTCCGATGCTATTTTTTTTCTTCTGAAGGCACATTAATCATTAATGTCCATATTTACACCAACTGTAAATCTGGTTTTGCACTTATTTTTGTGTAATCTATGTGTGTACATGCAAATCCACGTCATAAATCCCATTTTGTCCAGTGATCACTATTTTTGCAAACACAAAAGGTGACAATAAAATACTCTACTTATCACAGTCCAAAAGCAAATTGTTATTATGTGAATCTTTACATATGTGTATATTCGATATTATTTTGATCTTTTGTTTATTTTCACTGCAGCTTTTCATCAATAATGAGTGGGTGAACTCTGCCAGTGGTAAAGTATTTGAAACTGTAAACCCTGCTACTGAGGAGGTTATTGCTGAAGTAGCTGAAGGAGACAAGGTAACAATTTGTTTTCATTCATTTCAATACAAACAAGGCCCTTTTACTTTAAATTTCAAAACTCTTATCCATTTTGTTTTGTACATCAACCATCAGGTGATTACAAGAAACATTTCCACTTAGATGTTAAATAATTTTTATCCACCAAGAGGCTTGTAGCTTTTGTCATGATATGCCCCAAGGTTTGGATATGATAAAAATTATAATACATCTCAGAAATATAACATGCGGAAAATTCCCACTTGGTATTTTTTGCTCAAAGTAGTCTTCATTCCATACAATCTCAACTCTCACAGTGGCAGTGCCGAGGGACTGTCCTAGTATGACCTTGGCTGTTGAAAAGGAAATAATAACCTAAACTATTACCTTTAGTAATAGATAGATATTTTAATTATTATAGTGACTTGTACATATATACATATTGTAATCCATATTGCAATAATTTAAATGTACCCAGCCCTACATGGGCTTATAAGTCACTGTTTGACAAAAGGTGTGAAGATTTTCTTTTATATCTACAAACATTTCAACGGCACTCAAGTAACATTAGTACATAAGATACTGTTCTTTATGTCTACAAACATTTTAATGACATTCAAATAGCATTAGTAAACAAGATACTTTTCCGTCTTTCCCAACTATTTTATAAAAATTTCGCCAAGCCCTTCTGGTGATTTTTATTGATGTATTGAAATTTATCATTATTACGCATTTCATCGAAATTAATAACAGAGCATGTAATACTGTCAAACAAATTATCTCTGAAATCTTTATACAATGGACAGACCATTAAAAAATGATATTCATCTTCGATACTTCCTATGTTACAAAATTGACAGATATGTTCATGTAATCTTAACTGTCTATATATAGATAGTTTCCTGTTATGGTATTAAAATGACCAGTTTCAACTCTGAGTGGGAGAATTCCTGCTCTAAACTGTGCCAAGAGTGAGCGCTGATACCGAGTAAGAGAATGTTGAGATATTCCTCTGTAGCATAATCATCCTTAAATGTTTGGTATGTATGTAGCTTTGGTTTCAAGTCCAGGGTTTGTTTCCATTGTAGTTCACAGATAGATTTCAATTTGCTTAAGGCCAGGTTTAGATCACATGGTTGCTGATTTTGATAAACATCTAACATATCTAATAAAGATAAAATTGTTTTTACATCACCGCACCAGCTGTTCCCATCATTTTCATAATCCCAGTTAAAAATTTTCTTTGTTACTCTATCATTTGTAATACTATAGTAATCTGAATGAAGTTAACATGGTATTGCAATGCCTGGAATCCTTAAAATCTTCTTTCAGCTCAAGAAATGTCTGTACTGGTTATTCTTTTTCGGTAGATCTCAATATGGTACTATTTTTGACACTCTTGAATATGATAAGTGCACTAAAATCTAGAGAAGACTTTAAACATAAAATGGATTCTTGAGTCTTATATTAACAATGAAATGTGAAAAGGTACTAGCTCAGTCCATGTAGAAGTGAAACTTCCATTTTGCTAGATAAAAGGACAACCAGTTTCTTTTAAGTTTTTTAAAACGACAATAATAATAAACAGTTTTATAGAGTGCCTTTCCAACAACTTGTTCATAAGTGCAGTGTGGGGAGGAATATCTGTCAGCTTTATTTTTCAAATGTTTCCAATTTAATCTTGGTTTTTACTGTTTCACGCCAAAAGGCCTTTGTTATATCTTAGTGATCTAACTGGTTTTTACCCCACAGCCCTTAAGGATATTGTTTTCACCCATGGTGTCCAGATGGGCGGGCGGCGGGAAAAGTTTGTCCGGCCTGTATCTCAGGAACTGTAAGGTGTAGGACGTTGATACTTGGTAGGGACATTGCTTAGGGGGTGTAGGTGTGCAACATCATGATGTGACCTTGATTTGACCTTTGACCTTGCCGCAGTGAGCTTGAGTTTGAAAATTGTGTCCGGGCTATATCTCAGAAACCATAAGGTGTAGGAAGTTGATACTTGGTAAGGACATTGGTTAGGGGGTGTAGGTGTGCAACATCATGGTGTGACCTTGATTTGACCTTTGACCTTGCCATAGTGACCTTGACCTATAAAGTCTTGTCCGGGCTATATCTCGGAAACCGTAAGGTGTAGGAAGTTGATACTTGGTAGGGACATTGGTTATGGGGTATTGGTATGCAATGTCACGGTCTGACCTTGATTTGACCTTTGACCTTGCCGTAGTGACCTTGACCTATAAAATCTTGTCCAGGCTATATCTCGGAAACCGTGAGGTGTAGGAAGTTCATACTTTGGTAGGGACATTGGTTAGGGGGTGTAGGTGTGCAACGTCATGATGTGACCTTGATTTGACCTTTGACCTTGCCGTAGTGACCTTGACCTATAAAATCTTGTCCGGACTATATCTCGGAAACTGTAAGGTGTAGGAAGTTGATACTTGGTAGGGACATTGGTTTAGGGGTTGTAGGTGTGCAGCATCTTGGTGTGACCTTGATTTGACCTTTGACCTTGTAGTGACCTTGACCGTTAAAATCTTGTTGCACCTTTGGGTCTGTCTTTTGATGCAGATTAAGCACTATTAAAGTCATATCAGAATTCAATTCAGGGTTGGGGTCAAGTACATTGAAATGTACTTAAGTACAAGTACTTTGTTAATTTTCAAGTACAAGTCCTTTTGTCATCAAAGTACTTAAGTACAAGTACTTTTCAAAGTACTTAAGTACAAGTACTTTTCATCCGTGAATGACAAAGTAAATTAAAAAACACACCACCAAATTTATTCAAACATTTGAAACATTTAAAACAGAAACATATACTAATCACCCCACACCTGTAAAATGGAGACTTTTGGTTATTCAACCATGTGTTTTCTGGTTTTCGCTATTAAAATGTAAAATATTTCAGTTTAATTGTAATTCATTATGTGTTTCAAATAAATTAACCTACAGAAGATCAAATGTTATCCACTTATTGTTATTTTTATAACATTAAAAGGCCCACTATTCTTATTGTTTATTCTATTTAGTGACTTTATGAAATATATGTCTTTCAATGTTATACAATGTTATCCCCCAAAATTGCTATTCAATAAAAGTGACAAGTAACCAATGAACTAATCCTCACCTTCAAATATTTGACACAGGGGGCCATGGTGGCAGAGTGGTAACACTCTCGCCTCCCACCTCTGAGGCCGGGGTTCGATCCCCGGCATGGCCTCAAGTGGGAAAGCTGGTAGTTGCTTGCCGTTGGTCGGCAGTTTACAGTACAGAACCCTAACGAACTATATGTACTGGTTTCCTCTGCCCTTCCAACTACCCGTCGTGATATGACCTGTACAGTGTTGAAATCGACGTAAAACCCCAAATAAATAAATAAATCTAATGTTTGACAAAATTTGAAGTGACTTTTGTACTGCCTGCTATGACCTGAGTACAGTGTTCACACTTCGATCTGACACTCCCTTCAGTATTAGCTGGAATCTCAAAATGCTTTAAAGCAGCAGCCATTATAGTAACACAGTGTGATTACCATAGAGTGAGTGGTTTGTCAATCCCCCTGTCCCGGTATTTAAAGTGGTCAGACAAGATCTTGGCCAGTGAAACAAACAGGGGGGTGGACATATTATTTTTGCTTTTTTCGCCGTCTGATGTCCGATGTCCGTTGTCCGATGTCCGATGTCCGGCGTCCGGCGTCCGATGTCCGGCGTCACGCATGGTTTCCGCTCATTTAAAGGAAAAGTATTAGAGCTATTGTCACCAAATTTGGTATGCAGGCTTATTGGGTCAGTAGCTTGCTTGGGATTGCTTTTGGCTGTTGTACCTCTTTTGCTTACTGAGTAATACTTAAGTACAGCTATTTTCAGTACCCATTGGTTTCCGTGCATTTAAGCCAAAATAATTAAAGATATTTTACTACAATTTTGAATACAAGATTGTTATGTCCATAGCTCGCTTGGTATTGCATTTGGGACTGATAGCTTTGTCAGTACATGAGTAATAGCCATTTAGGTACTTCATTGTGTATTTTCAGTACTACTTTTGAGTAATTTGCTTCTATCTCCTTAACCGTGCGAGATAGAGCGATTTCGGCAAAATTTTCGACCCGCAGGGTATCTGAGGAGTGTACTCTTTGCAATTTTCAAAAAATTTTCCCCTCCCCAAAAATGGCGGCCATTTTGAATTTTCGAATTTTTGCCAAAAATGGCAAAACACAAATTTGCTTCTATCTCCTTAACCGTGCGAGATAGAGCGATTTCGGCAAAATTTTCGACCCACAGGGTATCTGAGGAATGCAATCTTTGCAATTTTCAAACAATTTTCCCCTCCCCAAAAATGGCGGCCATTTTGAATTTTCGAATTTTTGCCAAAAATGGCAAAACACAAATTTGCTTCTATCTCCTTAACCGTGCGAGATAGAGCGATTTCGTCGAAATTTTCAACCCACAGGGTATCTAAGGAGTGTACTCTTTGCAATTTTCAAAAAATTTTCCCCTCCCCAAAAATGGCGGCCATTTTGAATTTTAGAATTTTTGCCAGAAATGGCAAAACACAAATTTGCTTCTATCTCCTTAACCGTGCGAGATAGAGCGATTTCGTCGAAATTTTCGACCCACAGGGTATCTAAGGAATGTAATATTTGCAATTTTCAAAAAATTTTCCCCTCCCCAAAAATGGCGGCCATTTTGAATTTTCGAATTTTTGCCAAAAATGGCAAAACACAAATTTGCTTCTATCTCCTTAACCGTGCGAGATAGAGCGATTTCGTCAAAATTTTCGACCCACAGGGTATTTAAGGAGTGTACTCTTGGTAATTTTCAAAAAATTTTCCCCTCCCCAAAAATGGCGGCCATTTTGAATTTTCGAATTTTTGCCAAAAATGGCAAAACACAAATTTGCTTCTATCTCCTTAACCGTGCGAGATAGAGCGATTTCGTCGAAATTTTCGACCCACAGGGTATCTAAGGAGTGTAATATTTGCAATTTTCAAAAAATTTTCCCCTCCCCAAAAATGGCGGCCATTTTAAATTTTCGAATTTTTGCCAAAAATGGCAAAACACAAATTTGCTTCTATCTCCTTAACCGTGCGAGATAGAGCGATTTCGTCGAAATTTTCGACCCACAGGGTATCTCAGGAGTGTACTCTTTGGAATTTTCAAAAAATTTTCCCCTCCCCAAAAATGGCGGCCATTTTGAATTTTCGAATTTTTGCCAAAAATGGCAAAACACTAATTTGCTTCTATCTCCTTAACCGTGCGAGATAGAGCGATTTCGTGGAAATTTTCGACCCACAGGGTATCTGAGGAGTGTACTCTTTGCAATTTTCAAAAAATTTTCCCCTCCCCAAAAATGGCGGCCATTTTGAATTTTCGAATTTTTGCCAAAAATGGCAAAACACTAATTTGCTTCTATCTCCTTAACCGTGCGAGATAGAGCGATTTCGTCGAAATTTTCGACCCACAGGGTATCTAAGGAATGCAATCTTTGCAATTTTCAAAAAATTTTCCCCTCCCCAAAAATGGCGGCCATTTTGAATTTTCGAATTTTTGCCAAAAATGGCAAAACACAAATTTGCTTCTATCTCCTTAACCGTGCGAGATAGAGCGATTTCGTCAAAATTTTCGACCCACAGGGTATCTAAGCAATGCAATCTTTGCAATTTTCAAAAAAATTTCCCCTCCCCAAAAATGGCGGCCATTTTGAATTTTCGAAGTTTTGCCAAAAATGGCAAAACACAAATTTCCTTCTATCTCCTTAACCATGCGAGATAGAGCGATTTCGTCAAAATTTTCGACCCACAGGTATTTGAGCATTGTATTCTTGGCAATTTAAAAAAAAATTTCCCCTCCCCTAAAATGGCGGCCATTTTGAATTTTCAAATTTTTGCCAAAAATGGCAAAACACAAATTTGCTTCTATCTCCTTAACCATGCGAGATAGAGCGATTTCGTCGAAATTTTTCAACCCACAGGGTATCTAAGGAATGTAATCTTTGCAATTTTCAAAAAATTTTCCCCTCCCCAAAAATGGCAGCCATTTTGAATTTTCGAATTTTTGCCCAAAATGGAAAAACACAAACTGGCCTTAACCGTGCAAAATAGAGTTATTTTGTTGAAATTTTCGACCCATAGGGTATCTAAGAAATGTACTCTTGGCAATTTTCAAAAAAATTTCCTTTTTCCAAAAATGGCGGCCATTTTGAATTTTCAAATTTTTGCCAAAAATAGAAAAACAGGAATTTGCTTCTATCTTCTTAACCGTGCAAGATAGAGTGATTTCGTCAAAATTTTCAACCCAACCAATGCAAAAAGGCATGAAGCTGAAATAATTTACATCTACACTAACAAATATTTAAGCATCATTGATATATTTTACAAATGAAACAGGGTCTTGTAAGACTACTGTACAATTTGGGCAAAAGGTTCATGGGTGGACATTACACATGATAATGTGTGTTCTTCTATGCTATCCTGTTTCTATTCGCATCTACTATCAACAGGGCGGCCTATTTCTAGTCTTTTTTCTGTAATCAACAGTCTTACCTAATTCTAATTCTAATTTGACTTTTATAGCGCTTGATCTCCACTGAATAGTGGACTCTAAGGCGCAACAAGACAATAGCAATATACAAATTCAAAGTCCAGGGACAGAAACAGGTCAGCACCACGGAGAAGCCATAAGAAAAAATGACCTAAGGAGGATAAGCCTTTGCGTAGAGATAGGTTTTGAGTTTGGTTCTAAAAGAGGCAATAGTGGGTAATGCACAAATTTCTTCAGGGAGTGAATTCCAAACAGTGGGAGCATCAAAGGCGAAACTGAAACCAAACTGCTTAGTGGACTTGTGAATTTTAGGTTGAAACTTTGGAACATTAAGGAAATTGGCAACACTCTGACTGTGTGTAGTATTGTAAGTATTGTGGTACGTGGAAAGATGTGGAGCAAAATATTTTGGGAAGCCAGTATGAATAAACTTGTACACCAGGGTAGCCAGTTTGAACTCTGAGCGAAACTGAACAGGGAGCCAATGGAGTTTCCTGAGGACCGGAGTTATCCGAGTATATTTACTCGAATTTATAACAATTCTGGCTGCACTATTTTGGATAGACTGTAATCTGTGAAGGTTGAATTTGGAGAGACTCCTGAAAAGTGAGTTACAGTAGTCCAACCGACTACTAACAAAAGCATTGGCAACCGACACAGCTGCATCATGAGTCAAGAACTGCCTAATATTTCTAAAATCCCTCAGTTGAATAAAGCAGCTTTTACAAACTTTATAGTACCTACTATTCATCTATTATTTACCTACTCCAATAATCTTCTGATCTCTATTCATGTGTTGAAAAAAACTCATTCCTAAGCAATTACATCACACAAACTGTGTTAATCTGGTCCTTGTGATTAGCTTGGACCTATTGAAAGACCTTAAATGCCCAGGTGCAATTTACCAAGGATACTCATACCTGAGTGGATATTATTAACTGAGATCAGACATGTTCAAAGTAGACAGTTATAAGAGGATTAAAGAGGGGGAGTAATATGCAATCTTGGACCAATTGTCCCTCTTTTAAGATATGATTGGCTCATTGAATTGAAACTTTAATAATTTGATTCAATATTATTATCAATTTGACTAAACTTTTTGAAAGAAACGGTTTTATCAAATTGAATAAAAAATATCAGTGAAACTTTGATGAAATTTAATCTAAATGAATGTTCAACAATAAAGACATTGAAAAAGCTTAATTCAATTGTAATTATTATATAATCATAGTATAAAGTGTTATGATCACACAAACTTTTGAAAAAATTAGTAAAAATTTACTTAAGCTAAAAGTGCTTAAAAAGGACTTAAATGTAATTATAAGTATATCAAATTTCAAATGTACTTAAGTACAATCCAAGTACATGTACTTGAATTTTGAAAATGTACATAAGTACATTTTAGTACTTTTAAAAAATGTACTTAAGTACAAATATACTTAAGTACAAAGTACATTGACCCCAACCCTGGAATTCATTAATAATTTTACTTTTACAACTTCCCATTGTGACAGATGGAATTTCATCAATCAAGCCACAGATTTTGCTCCAACACCACACATAAACATTCATTGAATGTATTACCACTTCTGTTTGCATGGTAATATTCAAAACATCTAAAGCATAATTCGGCCATGCCAGATGTAGATAAAGAGTGTCGTAATGTTTAGTTTACTGATTAATGCTGTCATCTTATTATGGAATTATCTTGTTTTAGTACTTCTTCTTTACATGCATTATCTTTCTCTTAGACATTATTTTCCCTATTTAAACATTGTTTGGAGCTTTATATAACTGACAGTGCTCTGAAAGTGTCCTGAACTTTGTACTGATACAGTACTTCTATATCTTATGGTGTTAAAAATATTTCCCTAGGCTGTGGGGTACATGCATCTTTGATGCTATTTTTAAGCATCCCGCAAGGGACGCTTGTTTGTGTATGGGAGAGCTTCCGGCTCCGCCGGCTCCGCCGGCTCCTGCGGCTCCACCGGCTCCGCCGGCTCCGCATTTTGTTTTCCTTATAACTCTGTAACCGTTAGGCGGATTCTTTTCAAATTTGGCAGGTTTAGGCAGTAGCCCTGGGGAATTTTTTTGAATATGCTGCAGTGACATTTCAACCAATCAGAGAGGTCACATGACCAAAAATGTCTTTTTTCGATGGGGAAGCTTGTCCGGATGATAACTTGAAAGAAATTTTATCAATTCACCTGAAACTTGGCAAATACATTCATTCTATTAAAATCTGGAAATCATTAGATTTTGGCATTGATTGGTCAAGAAATGGCCGAGTAATTAATGATTAATTAATCATTACGAATTTTCCAAATAAGGAAAACACAAAAATGCTTATATCTCGAAAACCGTGCTAGATACAGCGATTTCGACGAAATTTTTGACCCACAGGGTATCTCTGCGGAGTAGTTTTCCCAATTTTCAAAAAATTTTTGTCTCGCCCAAAATGGCGGCCATTTTGAATTTTCGAAATTTTCGCAAAACACAAAAATGCTTATATCTCAAAAACCGTGCTAGATAGAACAATTTCGACAAAATTTTTGACCCACTGGGTATCTCTGCAGAGTAGCCATCCCAATTTTCAAAAAAAATTTTTGTCTCTCCAAAGATGGCGGCCATTTTGAATTTTCGAATTTTTCGCAAAAATTGCAAAACATAAAAATGGTTATATCTCGAAAACCCTGCTAGATAGAGCGATTTCGACGAAATTTTTGACCCACAGGGTATATCTGCAGAGTAGCCATGCCAATTTTCAAAAAAATTTTGTCTCGCCAAAAATGGCGGCCATTTTGAATTTTCGAATTTTTCGCAAAAATTGCAAAACATAAAAATGCTTATATCTCAAAAACCCTGCTAGATAGAGCGATTTCGACGAAATTTTTGACCCACAGGGTATCTCTGCAGAGTAGCCATGCCAATTTTCAAACAAAAAATTTCTCGCAAAAAATGGCGGCCATTTTGAATTTTCAAATTTTTTGCAAAATTGCAAAACACAAAAATGCTTATATCTCGAAAACCGTTCTAGATAGAGCGATTTCGACGAAATTTTTGATCCACAGGGTATCTCTGCAGAGTAGCCATGCCAATTTTCAAAAAAATTTTGTCTTGCCAAAAATGGCGGCCATTTTGAATAATCAAATTTTTGCGCTAAAATTACAAAACACAAAAATGCTTATATTTCGAAAACCGTGCTACATAGAGCGATTTCGACGAAATTTTTTATCTTCAGGGTATCTCTGCAGAGCAGTTATCCCAAAGAGCTTTCACTTGGTGAAGTTTCAGACCCATAGCTAATTGCTCACCTACTCAAAAAGAGTAAATGCGAATTACCTCTAAAAGTATTGCAGATGGCCAATTTTTCTCAAATAACTTATTCACCTACTTTTGGAAGAGCTTTCACATGGTGAAGTTTCAGACCCATAGCCAATTATTCACCTACTCAAAATGAGTAAATGCAAAT
Organism: Sabellastarte sp. h YS-2021; assembly: GCA_964017235.1. NCBI lineage: Eukaryota > Metazoa > Annelida > Polychaeta > Sabellida > Sabellidae > Sabellastarte > Sabellastarte sp. h YS-2021. The sequence continues at coordinate 152,990,625 of OZ024928.1, read as the reverse complement.
TATTTCTAAAAGTATTGCAGATAGCCAATTTTTCTCAAATAACTCATTCACCTACTTTTGGGAGAGCTTTCACATGGTGAAGTTTCAGACCCATAGCTAATTATTTACCTACTCAAAATGAGTAAATGCTAATTATCTGTAAAAGTATTGCGGATACCCAATTTTTATCAAATAACTCATTCATCTACTTGTGGGAGAGCTTTCACATGGTGAAGTTTCAGACCCATAGCTAATTACTCACCTACTCAAAATGAGTAAATGCGAATTATCTCTAAAAGTATTGCAGATAGCCAATTTTTCTCAAATAACTCATTCACCTACTTTTGGGAGAGCTTTCACTCTGTGAAGTTTCAGACCCATAGCTAATTACTCACCTACTCAAAATGAGTAAATGCGAATTATCTCTAAAAGTATTGCAGATAGCCAATTTTTCTCAAATAACTCATTCACCTACTTTTGGGAGAGCTTTCACTTGGTGAAGTTTCAGACCCATAGCTAATTACTCACCTACTCAAAATGAGTAAATGCGAATTATCTCTAAAAGTATTGCAGATAGCCAATTTTTCTCAAATAACTCATTCACCTACTTTTGGGAGAGCTTTCACTTGGTGAAGTTTCAGACCCATAGCTAATTACTCACCTACTCAAAATGAGTAAATGCGAATTATCTCATAAAGTATTGCAGATAGCCAATTTTTGTCAAATTAATCATTCACCTACTTTTGGGAGAGCTTTCACTTGGTGAAGTTTCAGACCCATAGCTAATTACTCACCTACTCAAAATGAGTAAATGCGAATTATCTCTAAAAGTATTGCAGATAGCCAATTTTTCTCAAATAACTCATTCACCTACTTTTGGGAGAGCTTTCACTCTGTGAAGTTTCAGACCCATAGCTAATTACTCACCTACTCAAAATGAGTAAATGCGAATTATCTCTAAAAGTATTGCAGATAGCCAATTTTTGTCAAATTAATCATTCACCTACTTTTGGGAGAGCTTTCACTTGGTGAAGTTTCAGACCCATAGTTAATTACTCGTCTACTCAAAATGAGTAAATGCGAATTATCTCTAAAAGTATTGCAGATAGCCAATTTTTCTCAAATAACTCATTCACCTACTTTTGGCACAGCTTTCACTTAGTGAAGTTTCAGACCCATAGCTAATTATTCACCTACTCAAAATGAGTAAATGTGAATTATCTCTAAAAGTATTGCAGATAGCCAATTTTTCTCAAATAACTCATTCACCTACTTTTGGGAGAGCTTTCACTCTGTGAAGTTTCAGACCCATAGCTATTTATTCACCTACTCAAAATGAGTAAATGCTAATTATCTGTAAAAGTATTGCGGATACACAATTTTTATCAAATACTCATTCATCTACTTGTGGGAGAGCTTTCACATGGTGAAGTTTCAGACCCATAGCTAATTACTCACCTACTCAAAATGAGTAAATGCGAATTATCTCTAAAAGTATTGCAGATAGCCAATTTTTCTCAAATAACTCATTCACCTACTTTTGGGAGAGCTTTCACTTGGTGAAGTTTCAGACCCATAGATAATTATTCACCTACTCAAAATGAGTAAATGTGAATTATCTCTTAATAGTATTGCAGATAGCCAATTTTTCTCAAATAACTCATTCACCTACTTTTGGAAGACCTTTCACACACGAAAATGAAAAATTGTGAATATCTCGGAAAAGCTATTTCTTCTGCTTTAATGCTCGGCGGGAGATACACACCACGGCAGTGGTCTTGACAAAAATTTTTGTCTCCCCAAAAATGGTGGCCATTTTGAATTTTCAAAGTTTTTGCAAAACACAAAAATGCTTATATCTCGAAAACTGTGCTATATGGAGCGAACTCAACAAAATTTTGGACCTGCTGGGTATCTCTGCAGAGTAGCCATGCCAATTTTCAAAATGTTTTTGTCTCGCCAAATATAGCGGACATTTTTAATTTTTTTATTTTTTGCAAAACACAAAAATGCTTATATCATGAAAACCGTGCTAGATAGAGCAGACTGCGCTGACTTTGGTTGCCACAACAGTATAAGGCTAGAAACGAAGCATTTTCTTAATACTTTAGCACTCACCTTTATATCCTTTTCGGGACGCTTTGTTTTTGCTATGCAAAAACATTATCTTTTTTTTTTGCGAGCGATCCTCTAGTTTAGATTTGAAAGTACATGGTTTTGGCTTGTGCACTGTAATTAAGCGACCCGTCAAGGGTGCTCATTTGTTTTCATGTAAGTTCGACTGATCACCGCCGCCGCCGCTGCCGGATTATGGTCTCCCTGGAATAACTTCTTGGGCTTTCAAATTTTTCTTTCCTTCTTATCTCTTTAAAACTATAGGTGCGGGAAATTTTTTTGGGATACTTTGCATAGACCTTAGGCTTTACTTAAAGTAACCTTAAGCATTTTTCAAAAACACCCTGTCATTGTGTTTTGGAAAAAAAACACACACACCTGTGCTATAAAATTTATCAGGTACATTCTAGACCTATATCCGCAGATTGGAAAGGATTTTCTGATCAATCAGACCATAGATGCCTGAATGGGAGGCATTTTATTTTCATAGTTTTTTAAAAATGGGTACTTGGTCTGTATCTCAAAAACAGTCAGGATCACAACGTTTTGTTGGATAACTTATTAAGCTACTTTTTGATAACCTTTCACATACCGAAGTTTTAGCCCTGTATCTGCAATCTTAAGGTCACCTTAATGTCAAAAAGGGGGTTTTTACCCCTCCAGTTCACTTAGTTTTTCAATTTTTCAACCAAACTTGGCATATATGTTAAGATTTACCAAAGGATTATCCTGACCTTATGGTGACCTTGAACTGTTAATATAATTAGAGCCATGCCCCCCCCCCCCCCCAGTCATAAAATTTGGAATAAAGCCATCTGGCCCCTTTCTTTTACCATATCTAACGTATATTGATATTAAAGTAGATCAAAAGAAGACTCTTACTACCTTATGATTTAAATATTAATGATGTTATGGCCATCTTAAACATAAAATGGAGGGGTTTTCAGCCCTAACTTCTGTTAATGTTTAAATTTTTAAAATAAAACTTGGCACATTTATAAAGGTTGGTAGAAAGGGACATTCTCATTTTATGGTCACCTTAAAATTGCAATATGAATGAAGTTATGGTCACGTTACAGTGAAAAAAGGAAGTTTTCAGCCTCCAGCTATCTTATTAATCCAGCTATTAAGCTCAGTTAATGTTTAAATTTTTAAAATAAAACTTGGCACATTTATAAAGGGTGTCAGAAAGGGACATTCTCATTTTATGGTCACCTTAAAATTGTAATATGAATGAAGTTATGGTCACCTTACATTGAAAAAAGGAAGTTTTCAGCCTCCAGCTATCTTATTGTTCAACTGACCTCAGCTACACTTTATGCACTTATAAAGGGTGACAAAAGGGACATTCTTTTTTTATGGTCACCTTAAAGTCCCAATATGAATGAAGTTATGGCCACCTTGCAGTGAAAATATGGAGTAATTACTCTCCAGCTATCGTATTGTTCAGCTGACCTCCGTTAAATTTTTCAATCTTATTAAAGATGAAAATAGAGACATTCTTATTTTCTTTCCACCTTGGAGTTCCAGTACAAGCACAGTCATGGCCACCTTGAAGTAAAAGTGAGGGTTTTCAGCTCTCAACCAGCATACTGTTCAATGACATCAGTTCAACTTGACACATTGATTAAGTTTAAGGAAGACTTTTAATGACCTTTTTCCTTAAAATTCCTGTTTTTATGTCAGCTGACAAATTATGGCATTATGGCATCACTCTGCAGCGTCCGCGTGAACAACTTCTCCTCCAAAACTACAAGACCCAGAGACATGCTGTTTTTTTAAAAGATACCTTATCTATCGAGGATGATAAATCGTAAAATGCATGCAGATCTGTATGTTTGTTTGTTCCCCAGAGCCATTAGAAGGGAGGTACCCCCACCCAAAGTCTGAAAATTTCAACACTTTATCACAATTTTCTCATTGACTATTACAGGGATTTCTCTCATATCTTGCATATATGTACTAGGCCACCAGTAGATTCCCTTGTGGGAGTATCAGGCCTGGATTTTTCCTAATTATTTTTTATGAATTTTTGATGCATTAAAATTCATGTATTTATGCACTAAATTACTTATAGCTTGAAAAGTATTACATTTAGAGCATTATGTTAAATGTGTTTTTGATGTAGTTTTGTGTCAGTTATAACATAGTAAAATTTCAGAACTGTAGCCCCTTACATAATTACGTAATTGTTGTAAAACCTAAACATTCTACTGCAGTAAATAATCTTTTTCTCACCTGCATTTTATTTCAGTGAGGGGTGTGAGCAAGAGGCAGTCTCTTTCCGCACAGATCTGCCCCCTCCCCACTCCCTTCATTCAAATAAAAATGCATGTGAGAAAAGAATTGCCTCTGTATATTGGGGAAGGGGGGGGGGGGAGTGAGATGGGGAAGTGAGATTATGTGTGTGTGTAAGTTTCACCTCCCCCCCCCCCCCCATTCAAACAAAGAGGAGAACATGTGTGCAATGTGTGTATCTTTTCGGTCTTGCAAAAAAAAAACACAAAGAAAATGGAAAGGTTCACTCTCACTCAGCTTTATCAAGCCTAGCTGTGCATGCTGCTTACAGTCTAATACTGCAACTGATACAGTTTTTATATAATCTACTTTCCCATCAGATACAAAACACAGTAAAGCTTACCTTCTCCTTACAGTCTCATACCACAACTACTACAGCTTTATTAACTCAAGTCTCCATCCGGGCCACTCGTTTTTGTTAGTTGGGACTCAGACTGGTTCTTTAATTCTGATATACATAAAAATAACAAGAAAACAAACTACATTTTGGAGTCATTTTGGACCTTGGAGGACATAGCCTTGTTTGCTTCTAAAGAATCACAAAGTGTCACAGAATCATGTTCATATGATTAACAGGCAGATGTAGACAAAGCAGTTGCTGCTGCCAGGCAAGCCTTTAGCCTTGGATCACCATGGCGCACGATGGATGCTGCCCAGAGGGGTGTGCTGTTAAATAGACTGGCTGATCTGATGGAGAGAGACCGAGCTCATCTGGCTGTGAGTTACTTGCAATATCCTTACATAATATCCCACTATTAAAAGGCCATAAGTTTGGAGAATAAAGTTGCCAAGTAAAATAAGTAAATTAATATTAGGTTCAGCTCTATTAAATCTCACTTATGAAGTTCTTTTGAAGCTTCCCAGTGTTCAAGGATTGAGAGCAATGGTTATCGTAGTGGATTAAAGAACACTTGCCTCTCAACTCCCAGGTTATGTGTTTGATTTTCAGTTTGCACTGATATCTGGGCCCGGTATGATACTAGCTTTGACCTTTGTCCTAGTTCCCTTTAAAGTAATATCATTCCTACACTCTGAAATTCCCTGGGCAATGGGACATAATATTTGCAAAAGTTAGGGTTTGGCGTTTACGATACTGACTATTCCGAAAAAAAAAAAATGATCCTAATCTAGGTAGTTGCATTTTAGTGTACACCAACTAGATGAACAGTGTGGTTGATGTAAACTGACCACTGCACGGTAAATTGTAACTGCTGAAATAAGTCAAATTTTGTTGAACATGGACATAAAATAATGAAATAAAACCTGGGATTTAACAAAGTTAGTTTGCCTTGGAACAACAGATTACTGATTTATGGGTGATAATGCAATATTGTAGACATGATGAAGACATGAGCGTTTCAGAGTGTGGATCAATAAGATCAATATTCAGTGCAGCAGAGAACATGTAACTCTAAATGTTACTTAGTTTTACCTTAATTTTAACAAAATGGCTATGTAATGCAGAAGTCTTGTGTTTCTGAGGTTGTGAGTTCATCTCCTTGCTCTTTTCAGAGAGGTGGGTAGTTAGTACTTTACAGTACATAACTGTGACCAACTTCCATAGTATTGACTGCTTCCATTTGGCGTTGCAACTACCCATAGGGATATAACGTATATGTTGAAAATGGTCTGAACACTAGTAAACTAAAATATGTCAGGTTAGATTGTCCCTGCATATAGAATACCATCGCAGGGATAGGTATCTATTCAGCCTTTTTTCGGTTTTTACCAATATTCAGTTTACAAAACTATTGAACCGTTCATCATATCTTTCACTAAACATTTGAACACTGTTAACTAGAACTGAGAGTAAAACACACCAGAAAACTACTTCTCCTTTATAGATAATAAATTTGAATAAAAAAGGGTATGATCTGATGTCCACTAAAAAGGGAAGTCTTCTTTATCAAGAGTTCCACTTATAGAGGTTTAACTGAGTGTTCTATTGATATTCTTCCATCAGGCCCTAGAAACACTAGATAATGGGAAGCCTTACAATGTGGCATATGCGGCAGATTTGCACCTGAGCATTGCCTGTTACAGGTAAGTCAGTATCTTGTGCCCTATATGTTTGAAATGTGACCTTAATTCATTTGGAATATTGAATTTTGTTCAGGTGTTAATCTCATTATCAGAGATAGTGGAGTAGTCAGGTTTAAACTGTTGTGTACCTGGTGTTGATTTAAAGCTGGAGAATGTTCTGTAAGTATAATATAACCTTTATGAGCCTATGTTGTGGAATTCAAGTCTCAGGTTTAGCTTACCAAGGATATTCTCTGTGCATATCTGTGCATCATCCAGCTGTTTGATTCTCATAACATGAGAATAAACTTGAGATGATTTATTTGATGTCATGTTGTTATGTTAAGTGGAGGTCTGTTATTAAGCATCCCGCAAGGGACGCTTGTTTGTGTATGGGAGAGCTTCCGGCTCCGCCGGCTCCGCCAGCTCCGCCAGCTCCTGCGGCTCCGCCGGCTCCGCATTTTGTTTTCCTTATAACTCTGTAACCGTTAGGCGGATTCTTTTCAAATTTGGCAGGTTTAGGCAGTAGCCTTGGGGAATTTTTATGAATATGCTGCAGTGACATTTCAACCAATCAGAGAGGTCACATGACCAAAAATGTCTTTTTTCGATGGGGAAGCTTGTCCGGATGATAACTTGAAAGGAATTTTATCAATTCACCTGAAACTTGGCAAATGCATTCATTCTATTAAAATCTGGAAATCATTAGATTTTGGCATTGATTGGTCAAGAAATGGCCGAGTAATTAATGATTAATTAATCATTACGAATTTTCCAAATAAGGAAAACACAAAAATGCTTATATCTCGAAAACCGTGCTAGATACAGCGATTTCGACGAAATTTTTGACCCACAGGGTATCTCTGCGGAGTAGTTTTCCCAATTTTCAAAAAATTTTTGTCTCGCCCAAAATGGCGGCCATTTTGAATTTTCGAAATTTTTGCAAAAATTGCAAAACACAAAAATGCTTATATCTCAAAAACCGTGCTAGATAGAGCAATTTCGACAAAATTTTTGATCCGCAGGATATCTCTGCGGAGTACTTTTCCCAATTTTCAAAAAATTTTTGTCTCGCCAAAAATGACGGCCATTTTGAATTTTCGAAATTTTCGCAAAAATTGCAAAACACAAAAATGCTTATATCTCGAAAACCGTGCTAGATAGAGCGATTTCGACGAAATTTTTGACCCGCAGGGTATCTCTGCAGAGTAGTTCTCCCAATTTTGAAAAAATTTTTGTCTCGCCAAAAATGGCGGCCATTTTGAACTTTCGAAATTTTCGCAAAAATTGCAAAACACAAAAATGCTGATATTTCGAAAACCGTGCTAGATAGAGCGATTTCGACGAAATTTTTGACCCACAGGGTATCTCTGCAGAGTAGTTATCCCAATTTTCAAAAAATTTTTGTCTCGCCAAAAATGGCGGCCATTTTGAATTTTCGAAATTTTCGCAAAAATTGCAAAACATAAAAATGCTTATATCTCGAAAACCCTGCTAGATAGAACGATTTCGACGAAATTTTTGACCCACAGGGTATATCTGCAGAGTAGCCATGCCAATTTTCAAAAAAATTTTGTCTCGCCAAAAATGGCGGCCATTTTGAATTTTCGAATTTTTCGCAAAAAATGCAAAACATAAAAATGCTTATATCTCAAAAACCCTGCTAGATAGAGCGATTTCGACGAAATTTTTGACCCACTGGGTATCTCTGCAGAGTAGTCATGCCAATTTTCAAAAAAATTTTGTCTTGCCAAAAATGGCGGCCATTTTGAATTTTCGAATTTTTGCGCAAAAATTGCAAAACACAAAAATGCTGATATTTCGAAAACCGTGCTAAATAAACGAAATTTTTGACCCGCAGGGTACCTCTGCAGAGTAGCCATGCCAATTTACAAACAAAAAATTTCTCGCAAAAAATGGCGGCCATTTTGAATTTTCGAATTTTTCGCAAAATTGCAAAACACAAAAATGCTTATATCTCGAAAACCGTGCTAGATAGAGCGATTTCGACGAAATTTTTGACCCACTGGGTATCTCTGCAGAGTAGTCATGCCAATTTTCAAAAAAATTTTGTCTTGCCAAAAATGGCGGCCATTTTGAATTTTCGAATTTTTGCGCAAAAATTGCAAAACACAAAAATGCTGATATTTCGAAAACCGTGCTACATAGAGCGATTTCGACGAAATTTTTTATCTTCAGGGTATCTCTGCAGAGCAGCTATCCCAAAGAGCTTTCACTTGGTGAAGTTTCAGACCCATAGCTAATTGCTCACCTACTCAAAAAGAGTAAATGCGAATTACCTCTAAAAGTATTGCAGATGGCCAATTTTTCTCAAATAACTCATTCACCTACTTTTGGAAGAGCTTTCACATGGTGAAGTTTCAGACCCATAGCCAATTACTCACCTACTCAAAATGAGTAAATGCGAATTATCTCTAAAAGTATTGGAGATAGCCAATTTTTCTCAAATAACTCATTCACCTACTTTTGGGAGAGCTTTCACTTGGTGAAGTTTCAGACCCATAGCTAATTACTCACCTACTCAAAATGAGTAAATGCGAATTATCTGTAAAAGTATTGCAGATAGCCAATTTTTCTCAAATAACTCATTCACCTACTTTTGGGAGAGCTTTCACTTGGTGAAGTTTCAGACCCATAGCTAATTACTCACCTACTCAAAATGAGTAAATGCGAATTATCTCTAAAAGTATTGCAGATAGCCAATTTTTGTCAAATTAATCATTCACCTACTTTTGGGAGAGCTTTCACTTGGTGAAGTTTCAGACCCATAGCTAATTACTCACCTACTCAAAATGAGTAAATGCGAATTATCTCTAAAAGTATTGCAGATAGCCAATTTTTCTCAAATAACTCATTCACCTACTTTTGGGAGAGCTTTCACTCTGTGAAGTTTCAGACCCATAGCTAATTACTCACCTACTCAAAATGAGTAAATGCGAATTATCTCTAAAAGTATTGCAGATAGCCAATTTTTCTCAAATAACTCATTCACCTACTTTTGGGAGAGCTTTCAGTTGGTGAAGTTTCAGACCCATAGCTAATTACTCACCTACTCAAAATGAGTAAATGCGAATTATCTCTAAAAGTATTGCAGATAGCCAATTTTTCTCAAATAACTCATTCACCTACTTTTGGGAGAGCTTTCAGTTGGTGAAGTTTCAGACCCATAGCTAATTACTCACCTACTCAAAATGAGTAAATGCGAATTATCTCTAAAAGTATTGCAGATAGCCAATTTTTCTCAAATAACTCATTCACCTACTTTTGGGAGAGCTTTCACTTGGTGAAGTTTCAGACCCATAGCTAATTACTCACCTACTCAAAATGAGTAAATGCGAGTTATCTCTAAAAGTATTGCAGATAGCCAATTCTTCTCAAATAACTCATTCACCTACTTTTGGGAGAGCTTTCACTTGGTGAAGTTTCAGACCCATAGCAAATTACTCACCTACTCAAAATGAGTAAATGCGAATTATCTCTAAAAGTATTGCAGATAGCCAATTTTTCTCAAATAACTCATTCACCTACTTTTGGGAGAGCTTTCACTCTGTGAAGTTTCAGACCCATAGCTATTTATTCACCTACTCAAAATGAGTAAATGCTAATTATCTGTAAAAGTATTGCGGATACCCAATTTTTATCAAATACTCATTCATCTACTTGTGGGAGAGCTTTCACATGGTGAAGTTTCAGACCCATAGCTAATTACTCACCTACTCAAAATGAGTAAATGCGAATTATCTCCAAAGTATTGCAGATAGCCAATTTTTCTCAAATAACTCATTCACCTACTTTTGGGAGAGCTTTCACTTGGTGAAGTTTCAGACCCATAGATAATTATTCACCTACTCAAAATGAGTAAATGTGAATTATCTCTTAATAGTATTGCAGATAGCCAATTTTTGTCAAATAACTCATTCACCTACTTTTGGAAGACCTTTCACACACGAAAATGAAAAATTGTGAATATCTCGGAAAAGCTATTTCTTCTGCTTTAATGCTCGGCGGGAGATACACACCACGGCAGTGGTCTTGACAAAAATTTTTGTCTCCCCAAAAATGGTGGCCATTTTGAATTTTCAAAGTTTTTGCAAAACACAAAAATGCTTATATCTCGAAAACCGTGCTATATGGAGTGAACTTAACAAAATTTTGGACCTGCTGGGTATCTCTGCTGAGTAGCCATGCCAATTTTCAAAATATTTTTGTCTCGCCAAATATAGCGGACATTTTAAATTTTTTTATTTTTTGCAAAACACAAAAATGCTTCTATCTTGAAAACCGTGCTAGATAGAGCAGACTGCGCTGACTTTGGTTGCCACAACAGTATAAGGCTAGAAACGAAGCATTTTCTTAATACTTTAGCACTCACCTTTATATCCTTTTCGGGACGCTTTGTTTTTGCTATGCAAAAACATTATCTTTTTTTTTTGCGAGCGATCCTCTAGTTAATGGGGATGTTCTACTGGAGCCGACTTATCGGTAACTAGCTATGGTTTGAGGGTTGGGAGCAATGTTTACAAAGTCAGTTAGGATCGGTTGTAGTTTCCTAGCTTGTTCGTGGATCGGCAAAATATCAAACATTTTTGATATTTCACAGACCCACCATGACTCTGCATCTGGACCTTGGCTCCGCCCATGTGGAAATCGTCCTGTCGTGGATCTCTACGGCTTGTCAGTCATACTGCCCGTCTTATCCTGTACTATAACCGTCCTGTCTGGAAGAACCTCCCGGCCCGTCGTGGTTAAGTACCAGGACACCACCTCCCAACAGGCTGTACATGCAAACCGACCATACTTGAAAGGAAACCAGCCTATCGTTAACATTACCTGACTTGGTCACTTCCCAACAAGATGAGAAGTTCCCAAATCTTGAGCCGTACAGTCGGTAACATCTCAGCAGGACAAGGGGGGAACACATCATGACAAGCCATAAACAGAAGCCGACAAGGTGGTTACAGCAACAGACAAGCCAGGAAGTGTGTAGGACATGCCAGTCTCATTTTACCGACCCACAGCTTGTCGGTTATGAAATCTGTTTGCGAAATGCATCATTTGGAATCTGGTAATTCACGGATTACATCTGGCAGTGTTTATATATAGGATTTTGTTGGTTTTTTTTTAATTAACTAAGATTTAGTGTTGAGATACAAGTTGGGCTGACTTGTGATTTTGATTTTGTTTTTTTACAAATGCTGCTTTTGAAAAGAAAAATATATCCTAAGAAGGGCAGACACACCTATAGAGTTTAAGTTTGGGGATACGATGGCAGATATACACCGGAAGAGGGAGGAGAGGGAGACAAGAAAAAGGGAGGAAGAGGCTCAGAAACAGAGGGGGGAAGCCAGGAGGGATGGAACTACTCAGCAGAAGAGGGAGTGGCTGAAAAGCATGCATGGACAGATAAAAGTGACACAAAAATGGAGGAACAGAGGCTGGAGGAGAGGCGGGCACATCTCAATCGCATTCAAGGCACAAGAAGGGGCACATGACAAACATCTACCTGACAAACTCAGATGAGGAGGCAATTGTGGACTTTGTGAAAGACAAAGAGGAGTTTTACGACAAGACTAATGAACATTTTAAGGACAAAGCCAGGAAGGAATGTCTTTGGAAGAGGTTCGCCAACATTCACAAGCTGTCTGTTAAAGTGTGCAAGACTTGGTTCAAAATCTCAAGGGACTTGTTATGGCAAGCTCACACAGTCTAAAATCTGGTCAGGCTCCAAAAGAAATGACAGAGAGGCAGAAGTGGATTCAGGATAAATTTAACTTCTTGAAGATGCACATCAGACACAAGAGACTCAGCAAATCTGAAGGCTTCAAGTCCCTGACCTGAGGAGCAAGTGCATCCGCTGCCTCAGCACACGACATCTCCAGATGTTTAACCGACACTGATAGTATGGAGATTACCATGTCAGACACCACAATACAGCCTTCAGTTATAAGACCCAGTGCAGTTTTCAGGCGTTCATCGGTCAACCAGCAAGTCATGGACCAATTTGCACAGATGAAAACCATGCTGTCAGCATTTTTAGGGCCAAGGCAGGAGACAAGAAGAACAGCCTTCTGCAACTACCTGGCATCTGAGGTGGAGGCCTTATGGGATAGAGACTTTCAAACATTCAGAAATGAGGCTATGAAACTTCTAAGTGGCATCCAGAGCAGGGCAGATGAAAGGAGCCATCAGCCCAAGTAACCACAGCAACAGACACTTTCTTGGAGCTCAAGTGCAACTTCAGCATTTGTGCCACAGACATTTCAACAGCCACAGCAACCAGCACCAGCTGCAAGGGAATATATCTTAACCATTCAAGAGACTCAGATGCCAGCAGGCCAGGTCACCCAACCCGCTCAGCAGAGCCAAGTGGCAACCGGAGGAGAGCAGCAAACCAGAGGGTAATCGACTTCCTTCATAGTTGTTGACGACCAACAGGCCAGACCTCTGCTCCTCCCTGCTGTGTCCTCAGCATGTTGTGCAACACCACACATGTAAAAACAATGGCTTTTGCTCCATGGTGCGCAGTGGTACCCTGAATCTGCTCACTAATATTCCAAACACGTGCTCCTGTAGTTGGCTATTCTTTCTTCCCTCGTGAGTTGTCTTCTGCTACAGGGTTTCATCATTTATGGTATCAAGGCAAAGGCGTCGCCACCCAGAAGAGACAGTGCAAATTTGGCCCTCCCTCCCCCAGTGGTTCAGATGGCCGAAGCCCAAAGGTGCCATCCTCGATCCCCCTCAAATCGCTTCTGTTGAAAATCTGTACATCTGATGAAGATCCACTTGACCCAACATCTACCCAGAGGAATCTGTATCCTGCGTCAACCAGGGCTAGCAGGTCAAGTATGTCCTTTCGGGGGATGAAACCGACCAAACATTTTTTGCTTTTTCTGGATTTGCATCCCCAACCCCCAACTTTTGCAACAGACCATAGAGTCGTAGACTCGGTAATAGGGTCGGCTCCAGTGGAACACCCCTATTAAGTTTTCCAAAGGTTTATAGACATTGTTCACAAGTGTGTTAGTTTTAGAATTAAAAAAAATGTTGATAATATATTACTACAGGAAAACTCTTAATGACTAGCTTGAGGGGAAATATTCCAGATTCATAGATCACATACTAAGTGCTAGTACTTGTTACATTGTAGCAGTTCATATTGTAACATTTCCAGTAAATTAAAGTTTACAATAATGGGTGTATATGTTTATTGGCTTTTTTAGTCTCATCTTTCTTTGTTTTTATCTTATCCCTACCAGTTTTGTTCTTCTGACATCTCCAAAATATCAATATATATAACCTGTTACTTATGTAAACTGACCTGTTTGCAAAATGTCTGTCATAGCCACCTCGCCACCCCTCTGTCACTTTAGGTATGACATGGCTCTGTCAGTGGACCTAAGACTATTTAGTAGGTTTTATGAAAAGTTGTGCCTTGGAGTCTATCAAACAGTGGAGATTAAGTGCTATAAAAGTCCACATTAGATTATTAGATTACATATACAGGATGAAAATGATAATACACATGAAAAGAGAAAACAAAAGGACATGTGGTGGATAAAGTAATGTAAGAAGTACATTTAGTAATGATCAATATGTTTGATCTATTTTTTAAGTGGTATAATATATTGCTGCATACAGAACAGATAACAAATATTGGTTTTATAAAGTGATAAAACACAGCATCTGTCACTGTCACATGTTCAGAAATAGGTAAAAACTCGCCCTTGGCCATTTTCCTATTTTTCCCCCACACAGGTATTATGCAGGCTGGGCAGACAAGAATCATGGAAAAGTGATTCCAATTGGTAAGTAAAAAGACATTACATTTTCTAATGAAACAGTCCTTTCAGTAACACTTTAACATATGTATAGTATGTGCAACTCATACGGTTTAACTATAAAGTCTTTATGACCTACTACGATCTACTGAACTTTATTCTTATCCATGTATATTCAAATTTGGCGTCTGTTCTATGTTTTGCTCAACTCAGAAGTTATAAGTTGATTAGAACCAGAACATTGAACCAGAATCACAAGCATTGGTTTTTATTACTGCTGACTTTCATATTTTTGTACTATATTGAAATCTGCTTTCACGTGTGAGTTCCACTTGTAGTGGTTCTGTTGACTGATTCTTGTGAATGTACCCTGTTTAAAACATGTTTTCATCATATCCCAGGACAAAAGTCAGGGATATTTTGGGTATAAGCTCATCATGTGGCCCCCTCAAAGACTTGCTTTCTGACACTATAACTCAAAGGCCTTCAAGGTCATATGACCTCAACATAGCAAGGAGCACTTATACTTTAGGATTCTCTGTGTATTGCACCATAATTGTTAAAGCTGAAACAATTGTCTGTAGTAACTGATTATTAGGCTACCAAAGCACTAGTGGTAATATTGTTGAACCAGATAACTGTGTTCTTCCTAGGGGTTTTATGCGATTGTATGACTTGTTAACATTTTGAGTTAAGACCTAAAAAGGCATCAGATTAAAGCATTTTATCTGTTTTTATGTTAAAATATAAAAGTAAGACATTATTTGCTAATTACCCTGAAATTTGTGGTTTATTTTGTACTTTTTACCCCACAGCCATTAAGGGCTGTCCGGGTATTGTTTTCACCCATTGAGTCCGGATGGGCGGTCAGACGGGCGGCGGGAAAAGTTTGTCTGGCCTGTATCTCAGAAACTGTAAGGTGTAGGAAGTTGATACTTGGTAGGGACATTGGTTAGGGGGTGTAGGTGTGCAATGTCATGGTGTGACCTTGATTTGACCTTTGACCTTGCCGTAGTGACCTTGAGTTTGAAAATCTTATCCGGGCTATATCTCTGAAACCGTAAGGTGTAGAAAGTTGATACTTAGTAGGGACATTGGTTAGGGGGTGTAGGTATGCAATATCATGGTGTGACCTTGATTTGACCTTTCGCCTTACTTTAGTGACCTTGACCTATAAAATCTTGTCCGGGCTATATCTCGGAAACCGTAAGGTGTAGGAAATTGATACGTGGTAGGGACATTGGTTAAGGGGTGTAGGTGTGCAACGTCATGGTGTGACCTTGATTTGACCTTTGACCTTGCTGTAGTGACCTTGACCTATGAAATATTGTGAACCACAGGTTTTACCCCAACACCACACCCAAGCATGTATTGCCACATCTGTAGGTATGAGTAATATTCAAAACATTCAAACCATAATTTGACCATACAAAACAAATATTAAAATGGGAAGGGACTTAAATGTTCTCACAAATGTACGAGGTCACTTTGGTATGGTTGAACAATATCGAAAACATGCAAATCATAATCAAGCGGCCCGTTAGGGGTGCTTATTTGTTTTCACGTAAGTTCGACCGCCGCCGCCGCCAGATTATGGTCTCCTTTGAATAACTTCTTGGGCTTTCAAATTTTTCTTCCTTCTTATCTTTCTTTAAAACTATAGGGACGGGAAAAATTTTTGGGATATTTTGCGGAGACCTTAAGCGTAACCTAAGGTAACCTTACGCATTTTTCAAAAACACCCCGTCATCGCGTTTTGGAAAAAACCACACACACTTGTGCTGTAAAATTTATCAGGTACATTCTAGACCTTAATCCGCAGGTTGGAAAGGATTTTCTGATCAATCGGACCATAGATTTCTGAATGGGAGCTGATCAATCGGTCCATAGACTCCTGAATGGGAGGTGTTTTATTTTCATAAACTTTTTTTTTAAAAATGAGTACTTGGTCTGTATCTCAAAAATGGTCAGGATTTCGGCGATCTGTTGGAATAACTTATTCAGCTACTTTTTGATAATCTTTCACATGCCGAAGTTTTAGCCCTGAATCCTCAATCTGAAGGTCACCTTAATCTCAAAAAAGGGGTTTTAGCCCTCCAGTTCACTTAGTTATTCACTTTTTTCAACCATATTTGGCATATATATTAAGATTTACCAAAGGATTATTCTGACTTTATGGTGACCTTAAACTGTTACAGCTTCCTATTTTTTCCTATTTTTTTACTGATTCATATTTCTTCCAATTTTTTAGGATAATTCCTATTTTTTCCTATTTGTTGTGATGATGTATTTTAACACACTAATTTTTGTTGATGACATGCAAAATGACTTTATTTTGTCAAATTACAGCATAAATTTTACAAGATCTGATGATCATATGTAATTTTGACTGGTAGATGGTTCAAAACATCTAATTAAACAAATGTGAGTAACAGCTTTTGGAAAATATGATCTAAGCTATTGTGTGTATGTTGTTGTAAAACTTGGCCAGGGGGAGAGGTGCTTCATATATAATTTCTGAAGAAATGGCCCTATAGTTTAAATAAGGTATTGTGGACTTGGTCAAGTGTGATTTGACATTTACCTTGCACTTTGATGGAACATAAGGCCTACTGCTCAAGTTGAGAAAAAATAGATTTTACTCTCTGGCACTGGTCACCAACTGAGAGTAATGTCTGATTTAATTTCTACACATCACTTTTCTATGGCCATGCTGAAGGAGACAAAGTGGCATCAAATAAAAATAGTACATATTTTGACCAATTCTGCTTGGACCTGCATTCTCTTTCCAGCACAATGCAATAAGAAGAGAAAATTTCATAGGACTCCAGTTAATTTAGATGTCAAGATGCACACATTCCAACAGCACACTGAAGATCTGGCAGTTGTTGTAAAGAACCTTAATAACTGGTTTGATGCAAATTTTTCCATCTCTGATTATGTCCACAAAATTCATAAAACTCTCTTCATTCAAATGTGTGATCCCAGTTGGGCCTGACAGTGTCTCACAAATGAGGCTGCTATCCTGGTGGCTAATGCCTTGATGAGTAGTTGTCTTGACTATTGCAATTCTCTCTTCAAAAGTCTGTCCATTTTCAATGTGGGCAAACTACAGTGTATCCAGAACACACTTGCCAGTATTGTCACAAACTGTAATATTTGAATTTGAATATTACAATTTTACTGTATCTTCAAAATGGCTTATAAGTTTCATCACTGGTCATCCGGGCTATTTTGGTTCTCATTTGTCTATTCATTGTGGAAGGTATGGCACAAGATACGACTGTTCAGATAAGAGGTTCCTGGAGGTTCCTCAATTTTACCTATCTGTACATAAATCCAAAAACACTTGGGCCACAGCTTTGCTTTTGATACAGCCACAGTTTGAAGTGATTTACCTGATAATGTTTGCTCTGCCCCAACCTTTGTCTATTTCAGAAAAAAACTGTCGACCTGGCTATGTCTATGGAGTAATGATTACTGAATTGTTTTCTGGTAGTGTGCCTTAGAGCCTGCCTTATGAGAGATTAAGTAAAACTATCTGGTGTCGACCTGGCTATGTCTATGGAATAATGATTACTGAATTGGTTTCTGGTAGTGTGCCTTAGAGCCTGCCTTGCGAGAGATTAAGTGAAAAGGTCAGAATTGAATGGAACCTTCTGAAGGTCCTGCAGAGGTTCATGAAAGCAAGTTCGCTTGAAGTCAAATATGGCAGTTAATTAGATGATATAGCATACAATGATGTGAAGCTTCAACTTTCTGATAGTGAACTCAACACTTATGATGACACCTGAAAAGTTCTTAGAAAACTGAAGACAGAAAAATGAAAGTTAGTATAAGCATTCACTCATATTTTGCAGCTATAGCATTTTACATGGAAGCAAGTTTACTCCTTGATAGCACTGTTGAGTGTAATAGGTTGCTTTCAACCTGGCTGAAAGAATCAGCAGGGCTGTCCATTCAATATTTCACAAGCTTCAACCTCAGATAGATGCATCAAGTCATCAGGATGAGTGAAAACCCTTCCAAGCAGATGCTGATATGGATGATCTACAAGTGATCAAAGACATTGAAGAATATTGTAATAAAGGTTTTTAAGCAGCTCTCTATAAAGGGGAAAAACTGTTTTCATTCAATTCCCCTGGTTGTCAAAGCAAGTCTTGTCTTGGCACAAACAAATGCAGAATCTGAAAGAGGTCTTCAAGTCAATGAACTAATATTACCAAGGAAGGGCATCCCTCAGGAAACAAGTATTGTTGGTTTGCAATCACTTACGGAGGCAGTACGATTTCACCATCCAGTGAATTTTATACCAGAGAACATACCAATAACAAAAGAGTTGATATTGTCTGTCAAAGCAGCCCATGCAATGTATAAGTGAGATTGGATGAAGAGAGGTTAAATATTTATTATTTATTTAGTGTTATACTTCATGCCTAGTATCTTATTGGTTGTATTTGAGGAGTAGTCGAAAGGGCAGAGGAAACCAGTAAATGCCGTTGGTTAAGGTTCTATACTGTAAACTGCAAACCAATGACAAGCGACTACAAGCTTTCCGACACGAGGTCATGCCAGGATTCAAACTCTGATCTCAGACGTGGGAGGCGAGTGTGGGTCCCCGAGAAGGTGAACAGGTTAGAATAAAGAGGAAGCCAAGACAAAAAGGGGGAAAACTGATTGAAAGGAAAAAGAAAAGGTGAAACTACAGGTAACAAAGAAGAATAGAAGATACTGGCAAAGAGTGAGGAAGATCAAGCTCAAAGAAATCTAGCTAGGGCAGAATTTGATGCTTAAGATGAACTTAATTGGGATGGCTGTAGGAGTGTTGGGAGGTCATCTTTTCAAAAAAATTCCTATTTTTAATATATTTTTTCGATAGTATTCCTATTTTTTGACTCCTGAAATTCCTATTTTCTGAGACTCACTTTTAGCTTGATGCCCTGCTGTTAATATAATTGGAGCTATGTCTCCCCCCCCCCCCCCCCCCCCAAAGTCATAAAATTGGAATAAAGCCGTCTGGCCCCTTTCTTTTCCGTATCTAACGTATCTTGATATTGAAGTAGATCAAAAGAAGACTCTTACTACCTTATGATTTAAATATTAATGATGTTATGGCCATCTTAAACTTAAAATGTAAGGTTTTTAGCCCTTATGGTCACCTTAAAGTCACAATATGATTGAAGTTATGGTCACCTTAAAGTGAAAAAGGAAGCTTTCAGCCTCCAGCTATCTTATTGTTCAACTGACCTTAGCTAAACTTTATGCACTTATAAAGAATGACAAAAGGGACATTCTTATTTTATGGTCACCTTAAAGTCCCAATATGAATGAATTTATGGCCACCTTGCAGTGAAATATGGAGTAATTACTCTCCAGCTATTGTATTGTTCAGCTGACCTCAGTTAAATTTTGCACACTTATTAAAGATGAAAATAGGGACATTTTTATTTCTTTCCACCTTGGAGTTCTAATACAAGTACAGCCATTGCCATTTTGAAGTAAAAATGAGGGTTTTCAGCTCCCAACTGACTTACTGTTCAATGACATCAGTTCAACTTGACACATTAAATTTAAGGAAGACTTTTAATGACCTTTTAACTTAAAATGTCTGTATTTAAGAGACTTTGGCCAACTTAACATAATAAATATATAGTTTTTGCTCCCACCTCATTTATTTTAAGACTTTTTAAAACCACATCTGCCACATGTATACTTAAAACAAAATTTCTGTTATCTGGCAAAGCCAACCTCCAAGTGTTTTTGAAGTTATGGAATCTTCAAAGGGAAAAAATGGGGTATTTCGCATGCAGTGATGTGGTTATTAATATATTGCAGCTGATCAGTGTTCACATAATATAAATTCCCAATTTTAGGCACATTAAAAAAATCCCACATTCTTCTGATTCCATTCTTGTGGAATTGTGTGGATATGACTTTTCCTTTTAGGGGAAAAAAGCTTTAATTAATTCAGCTTTTTTGTTTAGCAGCAGGAGTGGTTGATCTAGCTACTTATTCACATACACTATGTAAATTGGTCAGATGTATAGACTTGACTTCTTTCAGAAGATAAGATGACTGGAAAAAAACAATTTCTCATAAATAGTTTTTCTTTACAGTATTTTATGTAACCCCAGCTAATTGACAATGAATGAGTTCTCTGTTGTTTCTCCTCCAACTCTGTATTTGCTTTTGTGTGATATCTATATGGAGGCAGATTCATGGCAAGTCCCATTCATTCACTGTTGCACCCACTGTGCTTTGTGTGTTACATAATCTGCAATCTGCAATCTGAGTGAAAAGGTTGATAAGCGAGTGTGACATAACAAATTAATATTAAACTAGCTGGTTTAAATATTGAATTTTAGCTTTAAAATCATTCCTGAGTTACTTATCCTAAGTTGGGCTAATATGTTCTAGCCCATCTTAAGATAGGCTACCCAACTTAGGATCCTAAGTTGGGCTATAGCCCTCTTAAGATGGGCTGACTCTTAAGTTGGGCTCCAACATATTCATTTCTTTTCATTAAGGGATATGCTTACAGTATATCTTTTTGGGGGTAAACAATTCAACCAAGGACCTTTATCTTTCATGGAAGTAGAGCCTTGTGGAAAGAATGCCTTGTCTTGAGAGAATGGAAAAAGCCTTAATAATCTGTAAAAACCTTGAGTTTTCATGATATTCAGATATAGAATCATGTGTGAATTAAAAATATTAACAATAACATCTGACAAAATGACTTTGTGTATTTTTTTACAATGGAACAATAAAGGGTTTCACAAATACGGTTATCTTAATCATATTTATCTTATAAAAATATTAAATAGCAATGAATTTTCAGAGGCATAAAATGCCTCAAAGATATACAACATATGAGTGTCCCTATTTATAGCCAATTATAGTTTCCTACAGTGTATCTTTATCATTATAAATCTAGGATTAAGTATCTCCTGGGAAATATTTACGATCCCAAATTTACAGCAAAAGTGATATTTCTTTTCATAAAATATACCACTCTACGAAACACAATAAAGCTCACGTTCTGCTTACAGTCTAATACTGCAACTGATACAGTTTTTAGATAATCCACTTTTCCATCAGACACTAAACAGAGTAAAGCTTACCTTCTCCTTACAGTCTCGTACCACATATACTACAGCTTTATTTACTTCAGTCTCCATCCAGGCCGCTCATTTTTGTCTGCAAAAACCTTTTTGTAGTTCAACTGTGCGAAATGTGCATGTATAACTGTCTTACACTTTCTAGGACAAACAGACTGGCAGGATCTTAATCATTTCAAACCAATAGCATTTCTGTCGGTTGCAGATTGATGGATCGGCGCTAATTTCGATTGCCTTGCCTTGATTTAATCTGTAATATATTGTCCGGGCATCTCGGCAACCGTAAGGATATGGATTGCTGCAACTGATTATGTCCACCCCACTGGGGGTGGACATAATTATTAATTTTGCTTTTTCCGCCGCCCGTCACACGCTTGGTTTCCAGTCATTTCAAGGAAAAGTATTTATCCTATCTTTACCAAATTTGGTATGGGTGTTTATTGGGTTAATAGATTAATTTTGGTGAAGATAACTCTATAGCTAACTGAGTAATAGCTACTTATCTACTTTTATGTACTTCTTTTGTTTCCGGGCATTTTAAGGAAAAATATTTGACATATTTTTACCAAATTTGGTATGAGCAATAGTTAGGTCAATAGCTTGCTTGGGATTGCTTTTAGTGATAATAGCTGTATAACTGACTGAGTAATAGCTACTTAGCCTATTTCAGTAGCTTTTTAGTCGAATCTTTGATTCGAGTTATGTACTGGGTTGTGGCCACGATTTTAAATTGGCTGATTAAGCCCTTAAATATCAAATTCTGAATAATATTTGTTCACATATCGGTACATTAAGGTGTATATGATACACTCTGCCATTTTGAAGATTTTTAATGCTTTTATTAAGTTATATTTTATGAAGTAAAAAGCATGTCTGGCACTACGTCTGGCTTTCTATAAGGTCCCGTATGTCCTAGAACCTATTGTATTTCCATTGTGATTTCCTACTCGAACGAGTCTTTTTTAACCGTTTCGTCTGCTGGTTTCTAGACCTTAAACCCCCAAGTAATTTATTTGTCTGCTGGTGTATCAAGCAGTCACTGTTAATGTAAAATTGTTGTCTGCGCATCTAATCATTTGTCAAACAAATAAACCGCAAAGAAATTAATGAATGAAGTGACGTCACGGTAGTACTAAACATTTGCTGTTCAGCCAATCAGAATCGAGAACACCTCTGGCAGAGACAATGAAAATTTTCAAACTCCGTAGTTCTACATTCAACCACTCGAAGGCGCTTTTGTATGTCCTAGAAGTTATCACGTGATTTCTTTTTTCTGTCAATCCGTTTCTTATTTTGGAAGAAGTTGTCTTCCAAATTATTTTACAGTATATTTACAAAATAAACCAGTTCGCTAATCTTATTTCCTGACAATATTTTATAAAATGGACGTTTCGACAAAGATCAGATACTTTAAGCTACAGAACTCACGACAAAATACTTCATCGGTAAAATACAGCATAACCTCTGATCCCCGATTTTCGCTCATTATTGCTATCGTAATATTGTAGAAATAATACACGAATATTTTATTTAAATACTTACAATTTGCTTCTGTAAAATATCCATATACATTACTATATATTTCCACGCTTCAAAATTGAAATATGTCTTCTCATTTCAAAATCAAATTTCAAACTTCAAGTCCGTGAACAGGAAATATGCTGGTAGTTTTCATCTTAAACCAGCCTTGTAAAAAAAAATGTCAGGAAATCCCCACAAAGAACTGCTGTGACTGCGCATATTTGCTCATTAATATTAATGAGGCAAGTCCGTGAACAGGAAATATGCTGGTAGTTTTCATCTTAAACCAGCCTTGTAAAATATATTGTCGGAAAACCCCCTCAAAGAACTGCCGTGACTGCGCATGTTTGCTCATTAATATTAATGAGGCAAGTCCATTGACAGGAAATATGCTGGTGGTTTTCATCTTAAACCAGCTTTGTAAAACTGCGCATCTACAGACCCTTTATATTTGTAAACAAATACCCATCTCGAGACACAGATCTGAAAACTTCCGTGAAAGCGGGTTATAAATGCGGGCGATAATACAGAGTTTACAGATTTCAACACCCAGTCCTGTCCTAAGATTCGACTCTGTGGTTGGGTGAAAGCCAGCCACTTTACTCTAGTTTATTTTAAGCATTTGAAAGGAAAAGTATTTCACCTATGTTCACAAAATTGGATGGAGGATTATTAGATCAGTAGCTTGCTTGGGATTGCTTTTGGTGATAATCCCTTTATAGCTGAGTAATAGCTACTGTGCTATATAGCTATTATGCTATTTTGAGTTTACATTTTTTTCTGGACATTTTAATGAAACAATGTTTTCTATCTTCACAAAAATTTATATGAAGGATAATTGTGTCAATAGTTTGGCCAGGATAGCTTTTGGTCAATGATAGCTTTGTAGCTATCTGAGTAATAGCTGTTTTGCTATTTTGAGCGTACTCTGAATTGCATTTCTGTTTTCAGTCTTTTAAAGGAAACATATTTAATTCATGTTTGTAAAATTTGGTGTAAAGGTTTATAGGGTCAATTGCTTGCTTGGTATTGCTGTTGATAGTAGTAGCTTTAACCTCCTGAGTAATAGCTACATAGCAAAAAACATAAATCCAGCAAGGAATATAGACTTAATCAACTGGTCATCCCTAACAGATTCAGTGAAAAAGCCTTCTCTTATATGGGCTCAGTGCTATGGAACAATCTTGATAATTCCATAAGAACTGGTAACACTCTCGCCTCCCACCTCTGCGGCTGGGGTTCGATCCCCGTCATGGCCGTAAGTGGGAAAGCTGGTAGTTGCTTGCCGTTGGTCGGCAGTTTACAGTACAGAACCCTAGCGAACTATATGTACTGGTTTCCTCTGCCCTTCCAACTACCCGTCGTGATATGACCTGTACAGTGTTGAAAGCGACGTAAAACCCCAAATAAAATAAAAAAAATCCATAAGAACTGCTACCTCAGTTGACAAATTCAAAAAGCAATTGAAAACATTTCAACTGTTGATTTTAATTTAAAAATGATAATAGTTTTCTATAACATTGTTAAAGCGCTTTGAGTAATTATAATAAAGCGCTATAGAAATAATAATAATAATAATTATAAATATGTCTAATCTCCTAAACCGTGCGAGATAGAGTGATTTCGTAGAAATTTTCGACCCACAGGGTATCTAAGCAATGTACTCTTGGCAATTTTCAAATATTTTTCCGCTCCCCAAAAATGGCGGCCATTTCGAATTTTCGCCAAAAATGCAAAAACACTAATTTGCTTCTATCTCCTTAACCGTGCGAGATAGAGCTGCAATTTCGTTGAATTTTTCGACCCACAGGGTAGCCTTAAAAATACTAATAAAATAAAAAATACTAATAATTTTCAAAATAATTTTTCTCTGCCCATAAATGGCGGCCATTTTGAATTTTTGAATTGTTGCAAAAGTACAAAAACACAAATTTGCTTCTATCTCCTTAACCGTGCCAGCTAGAGCGATTTCATTGAAATTTTCGATCCACAGGGTACTTTAGCAAACTACTCTTTGCAATTTTCAAAAAAAATTTTGTCCCCAAATATTGCGGCCATTTTGAATTTTCAAATTTTTGCCAAAAATGCAAAACTACTAATTTGCTTCTATCTCCTTAAACGTGCAAGATAGAGCGATTTTGTTGAAATCGTCGACCCACAGGGTATCTAAGCTATCCACTCTCACAAATTTTCAAAAAATTTGATTTCCAGAAAATTTTTGACCCCCAGGGTATGAGCAGAGATTTCACAAAAATCGCTTTCCCGCCATTTTTGGAGGCCATCTTGAATTTCTGTGTAAAATGCAAAAATGCATTTGTCTTGGGAACGGTGCAAGATCTTGAATTTCTGTGTAAAAAAGAAAAAAAAAACATATTCTTCTACTGGAGACTTTTCCCAAAAATCGTTTTCCCACCATGCGCAAATTTTGAATCCTGTGGGTACTAGAGAAGTTACATGTAGTGCCTCTGAAAAATGTTGAATTTCCCAAATTTTGGCCGCCATCTTGAATTTTGGCAGAAATTGAAAATGTCAGTTATCTCCAAATCCCTTAGAGATAGAGTGATTTCGAGCAATGTTTGGACCCTTTGGGTAATAGAGACCTTAGATATAGTGCCTGTGAAAAAAGTGGAATTTCCAGAATTTTGTCCGCCATCTTGAATTTTGGCGGAAATTGAAAATGTTGTTTATCTCGAAAATTGTAAGGGATAGAGCAATTTCAAGCTAATTTTTGACCATTTGGATATTAGAGATCTTTGGTATATATATTGCCGCCGCAGTGTGTAGAGATTTTCCTGTTACCCCTCTAGATGCCAGGGTATTATAGGTAGTCTTCTCGAATTTGCAGGGTATATTCATAACCATAAAATCTTGCCTGGGAGTATTTTTGGCCTCATTTTGAAAAACAAGATAGCTGACACAGACGTTTTTCGACTTTCAGCAAGGAGTTTTGTTGGTCTCTAGAACAAAGGGTTTTATAGGTAGAGATCTCAAATTCGCAGGATATGTTCATTAGTATGAAATATTGACTGAAAATATTTTTGGCCTCATTTTGAAAAAACAAGATGGCCGCCAAGGGCATTTCTTTTCAGTCATGAAAATTGCTTATATCT
This sequence comes from Sabellastarte sp. h YS-2021, assembly GCA_964017235.1. NCBI lineage: Eukaryota > Metazoa > Annelida > Polychaeta > Sabellida > Sabellidae > Sabellastarte > Sabellastarte sp. h YS-2021. The sequence continues at coordinate 152,964,663 of OZ024928.1, read as the reverse complement.
CCCTATTATTATTGGCCCTATAGGTTTGCAATGTGAAACCAACCTATAGGAAATCATGGGCTGCGAATCTTTTGGTGTGGTCAGATTTGACCTTAGGCCCCTCCTTCAAGGTCAAACGAGGATAGCCAAACCTAAAAGTGCTTATAACTCGCTTATTATTGGTCCTAGACGTTTGGGATGGTAAACCAACATATAGGAAATCATGGGCTGGGAATCTTATGGTGTGGTCAGATTTGACCTTGGGGCCCTCATTCAAGGTCAAACGAGGGTAGCCAAACCTAAAAGTGCTTATAACTTGCTTATTATTGGTCCTAGAGGTTTGGGATGGAAAACCAACATATAGGATATCATGGGCTGGAAATCTTTTGGTATGGTCGGATTTGACCTTGGGCCCCTCCTTCAAGGTCAAACGAGGATAGCCAAACTTAAAAGTGCTTATAATTCACTTATTATTGGTCCTAGAGGTTTGGGATGGTAAACCAACCTATAGGAAATCATTGGCTGGGAATTTTTTGGTGTGGTCATATTTGACCTTGGGCCCCTCCTTCAAGGTCAAATGAGGATAGTCAAAGGTAAAAGTGGTTATAACTCGCTTATTGTTGGTGCCAGAGGTTTGTGATGTGAAACCAGCCTGTAGAAAATCGTGGGCTGGGAATCTTTTGGTGTGGTTGGATTTGACCTTGGGCCCCGCCTTCAAGGTCAAACGAGGATAGCCAAACTTAAAAGTGCTTATAACTTGCTTATTATTGGTCCTAGAAGTTTGGGATGGTAAACCAACCTATAGGAAATCATGGGCTGGAAATCTTTTGGTGTGATCAGATTTGACCTTGGGCCCGTCCTTCAAGGTCAAACGAGGATAGCCAAACCTCCAAGTGCTTATAACACACTTATTATTGGTCTTATAGGTTTGGGATGTGAAACCAAGCTCAGTGGCCTATTTACAAGAACACAAGCTGGTGGGGTTTTTTAATTTATTAGATCTTTCTATGTTAGTCTTACTATTTTATATACATAATCCAGTAATACATTAATATTGTCACTTTATGGTGACCATACATTACAACATTAACACTTTACATGAAAGTCACTTTATAGTGACCTTAAACACACCTACGAAATTACATCTAAGTCACTTATGGTGACCTTAAACACATGAATCAATTGACATTTCAGAGGCACACAATACTGCGTGAGGTGAGGGTAGATATGTTAGAGTCACTTAAGGTGACCATAACTTAATATTTACATATAACTAAAATTAAGATCTGATATTAAAGCACAATAAAAATAAAGAGTTTTCCAGATGAGTTTAGCAAGTTAAGGTTATCTTAGTCTGGAAAACCTGGGAGAAGGGTTCACTTAAGGTGACCCTAAGAGGTAATTTTTATAGACATTATTTAGTGTTGACATAAGGTGACACTAAAATATGATTTTTTTGAAAGGGGAGTGTAACTAGAGGGACAGAAGATTATTGATATGAAAGATTTACTGATTAAGGGATGGCTTGGAGTGAAGTTGATCAAATTTATGTTAAGTTAAGATGGGGTTATAATTTTTGGATGTGATAAAGAGTACTATAAAAGAAACAACCAGTGACATAACACTGAGATTAATAGTACGTTTAACTTTAAGGTTTTTAAAAGTTGAAGCTGTAGAAATTTACCAATAATATAATATAGATGAGATCAGGTCAGATGATTGGAAAGGAACCCCAAGGCCCAGATAGACTAGGGTTGTAGTAGTTGTTGGAAGGCCAGGGCCACTTTTTCTGAGGCTTGGTGGTCTTGGGTAATATAGGACCAGACGCACTCCAACGTCCAGGTGCCATGAGACTGGATGTCTTGAATAGGAACACTGGAATTAAACGCCAGGGTGGCACCTGAACGTCGAAGTGAGTGAAAGGTGATATTTGAGTGAGACAGGTGAAGCCTGTCAAGAATTGAAGTAAATATTTTTCTCAGCCTTGTATCTGTGAGTGGAACCCATTTTTGGTAGCACTTGATTTGAAAGAGGGGGTTGTTTGGTTGATGAGGAGTGTTGGCCAAAAGTTCCTGGAGGGCAGAGACAGGGCATAGGGGGGAGGCCCCAAGGGCCGGAATCTTTATGACCCTGACTGAATTATTCATTTGCATGGTTTTTGACCATTTTAGCAATATATGGGCCCCAGGATGAGAGAAAAATACATCAGCTCTGGCTAGCTGCTTAAGAGGGTTATAAGAGGAAATGGTGTGAGGAACTAGGTTTGAAATTCTAAGGAAGGCAAAGTAGGCAAGCAATATTGCAGCTTTGAACACAAATCCCATGTGAAAAAATTTACACTGGTGGATTATTTGTACCAGTAATGTAGGTTCTATGATAGTTTTTAGCTTGACAGTGAGGGGAGCACACCTAGCTACAGCCTTAGTAAAGTATTTGACTCTCTGGTCAAAGAAAGGTGCTGTGTTTAGGGCTAACATTGCATACTTTGTTTTGATGGCCGATAAGTAATTAGCAATCTGTGAGTGAGATACTTTGTTAAAAACTAGAAACTCTAAAAAAGCTAGAACATGGGTGGAGGAGATGTGGGTTGGTTGAATGTTGAGGAAAACTAAGAAAGCCAGAAACATTCTGAACATGGCTGCATACGACCTTCTAGTGGATTCTGCGAAAGCCTGTTGCATCCTACGAGCTGCCTTGTGGTATAATAGTGTCAAATGGGGATTGGAACCTGGAATTAGATAGACCAATCTACTGTCAATGCATTGGCTTCGGGAGTGATCCATGTATGCCCAGGGACCAATTGTGCAATTTTTTCCCATAGGGCTGGATTTAAGGATAATCTGGACAGAGCATCAGCTACGACATTTCGTTTACCTTCAATGTGGACTGTGATCAGTTCTATATCCTTGAAAGCAATGGTCATGCTAATATTACGAGCCATAGCTGCAAGGGTCATATCTCTAGTGTGTCCTGAATTCAAAACCGAGACCACAGCCTGGTTATCACAGTGTATGACCACTTTTCTACCTTGCCACTGATGGGCCCATGTTCGAACTGCCACTAGAATATTCACCATTTCCAGGTGTACAATGTTATAATTTTGGTAGCCTTTTGAAAGTGCAATGGCATAGATTTCTTGACCACACATAGCCCCCAAGCCCTGAAGCGAAGCGTCCAGCTCAACGTGTGTATATATGGGTTTATGACTGAAGAAGGCTACACCATTGAAGTGGGGCAAGAACCTAATGAACCAATTAATGTCTCTTCTAAATTCGCAATCTATGACAATGGTATCTTGCTTGGTGGATGACCTTAAGGTATCTAACATTTTGTTTAAGAAAGATCTTGAGGCTTGAACACATTTTGTAACATACAGGAGTTTACCCAGTAGTGACTGAAGCTGGCGTTTTGTACAAGTAGTTTTATTGAGCCACTGGTCACATTCTGCCCGAATATCATGTAATTTTTCTTGAGGTACAGCAATTGTTGAATTTTCAGTGTCTAATTCGATGCCTAGGCAAATGGCTTTGGTAGTTGGTCTGACCAACTTATTTTCACTGATTTTGAAGCCTAATTCCTGAAGGAGGCTAAGCAATGTGTCAAAAGAGGTCTGAGCCTTGGATTTAACTGCATATCCGACGATATCGTCAATATAATTTGTGACAGTGTGACCTTTGGTATACATGATATGCCTGACGGCGTCACTGAGCCGTTGGAAGATGGCCGAACCGTGCCGAAAGCCGAATGGTAGGCAACTATCAAGGAAGTAGTTTTGAAAGTGGAGACCTAAATATTTATAATCAGCAGGGTCTATTTTAACATGCCTAAATGCTCTAGATATATCAATTTTATAAAGTAAGGCTCCCTTGCCTAGTTTGACTAGTTTACTGGTGATAGTATCTATAGTGGGGAGAGTGAGCAAGAATTTCGAACCCAGGTACTGGTCAGGGTCGACCCCAGCATTAACAGACTCGCCAGCAGGAAAGCTAAGGTCTATTATCACCGTGCGATGAGGGGCTCCTGGCTTTTCTCGAGTCATGAATGGGGATACATGGAGGTCTGTTATTGGAGGAATATCAAATGGACCTAAGATGGCATTGTGTTCTATTTCTTCTGCTAAGTACGCTTCAATGTCTGTGGGATATTTATTTCCTGATCCATGATTACCTAATTTATGAGATAGTTTAACATTTCTATTAAAATCAAGTGGAAATCCATATCTTATCAGATATTTTAACTGGGTATCCCAATAATCGCCCAGATAATTTTCCCAAACATCAGCATTTAACTGTGAAGGAACCTGTATCTGACACTGCAAGAAGTTATAAGTGTCGGATTCACTAATAATGTTATGCATTTTTAAGACATCGTTCACACTGGTATTTCTATGATCCCTACTTGGGATAATCTGCTCTTGTAGATGTAACCAAACTTATCAGACATTTGCTTATCCCAAAGTTTGAAGACCTGACAATTTTTGGCTTCTTGGATTCTAAGTCTATGTCGGGGACGAAACCTAAGATCCATTGCATATTTGTCCGGATCCGAACTGTGATCATGAAGTACATTACTTTGATTTGCACTCAATGTTACTGTGGTTTCAGGAGATACCACTGTGTCCTGATGCCTAACTTGAGTCGGACTTACTGTACAGCTATTGACAACTGGTGATTGACATTTGCTTTTATTTTTGACACGACTTTCCACCTTTTTGGCGCTTCTACTGTCACTGACACATGCCTCAACCAAGTATTCGTGACCATGTGAACTGTGTTTAACATTCTCGTCAGTGCACAAGGGCCAAAATCTATTTTTGACACTTGTTGTGTAAGTGCATGGACTTTGGTTTGTATTGTTATGTCTTGACGTGCGACTTTGACCATTGTCTGCAAAGTCGCACCTCTGTATACAACCACCATTAATTATATGGCTATTGTATTCAGATTCGCACCTTTGACCATTCTTGATGTCTGGGTATTGATTCATTGTGATTTTTGGTTTTTTAGTGATTTTTACACGAGAACACTGGCGATTTGTGCCCTTTGTTTTTGTGTCAGAAGCAATATTAGTATTTGCACGTGTCAATGACTTTTTTGACTCCATGTGGCCACATGTTGGTGTGATGTTTTTACTGCAATAGCCTTTCATGTTTTTATCAGCAATACACTCACCTTTTGTGCGTGTGTTTCTGTATTTTTTAACACCTTGCACGTCCTGGCCCTCAATACTTTGCACTTGAACTTTACTGACACTTTTACATTTGTTTTTCACAATATCAGCATACAATACGTTATTACAAAACCACCAATCTTGCTTCCAGTCCCTACTTTGTACAAAGCATTTTTTACTATTTACTACAGTTCGAGTACTGCAATAATTTTTACTTGCATTTGCTGGCACTGCATTACTGCAGTGCCCTATTCGTTTTTTGATGGTTTTTGTCTACATTCTTTACCTGGGTGGGGATGAGACCTTCCTTTTACAAAACAATGCTCACACACATGGAGATACAGCTGACCCCCATTTTCATGCTCAGTTTTTTGCCCACAAGTGCCCTTTTGGAAAAACCGACATGGGATGCCCTTTTCTTTGGATTTAAACTTTCGACCCAATGATACACTTGAATTGTGAGTTTTTTGGGCATGAACCCGTCTCAGACGGTCCAGTTTATTGGTTTCCCCCCAATCAGCTTTGTTTTCCTCCATGTGGCACAAGACTACCGCATGAGCCCCCTTGGCTGACTGCCACCCAAAGTCGTGGCAGTCCTCCATGAGGTCAGCTACATAACTTAACATGTTGTTTTTGGTTTGCACATTACTTTCATCTTTGATAATTGTACAGAAACCAGCGACCCATTGGGCCATCGACAAACTGTCATAAGAAACCCTGGACTTGCTAGCACCACTTAATATATGATTTTGGGGCCAAGGAACTTCCTTTTTACACCAATAAGTATCAGAACCACCCCTTTGGGATTTGAACTTGCCTTGTGGGTGCATGGCTTGAAGTTCCTTGATCCTGTCGTCCACTCTGGCCTGTATACTGTCTGATGCTCTCAGGAAGTCCATAGATGGGATGACACTGTCTGACACTGTACTTGACGCTGTGTTTGACGCTGTTGCTGTGGTTTCTGCTGACCTGGAAGCTGCTTGATTGCCTGGCTTCTCCACCTTGTCCACCCTTTCTTCCATGGCCTGCATCTGACCACTCAAACTCTTCAATTCGCTTAATATTTGAAGGTTAATATCAGACTGTCCCGCACTTGTAATACTAATGCCATCCTCTGGTTCATCGTCAATAACTCGTGAACATCTACTATTAATAGGTCTCTGGTGCCTGTCCCCACAGGCGTTGCAGTCAAATGTCTTTGGCATATTGAAATCTAGGAACACAAATAGTGTGATCAGATCACTGCTACACGCGCACTAGGTCTGTGATGACTTATTTAAAAGATAATAAAGTGTATACAGCCCTTCAAAGCTGCTCCAAGTCACCCCAGAGCCAGTATCGCCTGTCTCAATAATCTGAGATAGATATACAGTCGCCACCAGCCAACATCAGATCTTCAACATTCGCACTTCATCATCGGGAACAGCCACAACTCTGAAAGTACACTGAAACTCTGAGGTTTCAGTGCTTCTGAAGCTTCAGAGTTTCCAAAAGTTAAAACAAAATCGACTAAAATCGAAGGTAAAAATTTGATTTTATAAAAGGGGTGTTTCCCCGTTGAAATCTTAAAGTTTAATAAAAATGGCTGCATTTGGCGGGAATACAAAGGTCAAAGGTCATGACCTCCCTATTTACAGGGCGTTACAATAAACAAGAATATTTTTTGCCTTCGCCACTGACAGTTCAGACACCCACCATGTCTGACCAACAATAGGAATTCATGGGCTGTGATTGTTTTGGTGTGGTCAGATTTGACCTTGGGCCCCTCCTTCAAGGTCAAATGAGGATAGTCAAAGGTAAAAGTGGTTATAACTCACTTATTGTTGGTCCTAGAGGTTTGGGATGTGAAGCCAACCTATAGGAAATCATGGGCTGGGAATCTTTTGGTGTGGTCAGATTTGACCTTGGGCCCCTCCTTCAAGGTCAAATGAGGCTAGCCAAACCTAAAAGTGCCTCTAGCTCGCTTATTATTGGCCCTAGAGGTTTGCAATAAGAAACCAATCTATAGGAAATCATGGGCTGGGAATCTTCTAATGTAGTCAGATTTGACCTTGGGTCCCTCCTTCAAGGTCAAACGAGGATAGCCAAAGTTAACAGTGCTTATAACTCACTGATTGTTGGTCCTAGAGTTTTTCAATGTTAAGACTACTTGTAGGAACTCATGACCTGGGAATCTTCTGATGTCTTCAGATTTGACTTTGGTTCCTCCTTTAAGGTCAAATGAGGATAGGCAAATTTAAAAGTGGTTTTAGCTCACTTATTATTGGTCCTAGAGGGTTTGCAATATGAAACCAACATATGGGAAACCATAAGCTATGAATCTTTTGATGTGGTTAGATTTGGCCTTGGGCCCTGTTTAGAGGTATACAGTTATAAGTAGAGACTTTGTTAAAGGCTAAGACAATTGTAAAGTGGTATATGAAATCCAGATGTTAAATGTATCAGTTTATGGGAATGACCTCCTCTTGAACTCTAATATCCTTTTATAAAGGTAAACATCCGCCTTTATATATGTGTATTTGTGATTATACAATAAAATAGAAAAATATAACTTTTATATAACTATCTTTACTTGTAGTTATTGAAAATATATACATCAGAACTATAAACATGGTGTCAGTTGTTTGACTATTATAGAGGAATACATCTCATAATAGGATACAAACAGTGACAACAGGATATAATACACAGCACAATCAAAATATTCAGAATGCCTTTTGTTAATATCCCTGTTCCAGCTCCAATGGAGGTGAAAGGTGACTTACTTAGTAATTGCACATTTTTCAAAGATCAATTGGAAAATTACGAAGTTGTCACTGGACTAAGGGAGAAATCAAAGAATGTAAGGGTTGCAACTTTAATATCTGTTGTGGGTAGAGATTGTTTTAGAATCTTAAAAAATCTTGAGACAACAGATGCAGACCAGAAAGATCCAGCAAAGTGCATAAAGGCACTAGAAAGTTATTTCAAACCAACCCAAAATGAGATTTACGAACATGTTCTACTCATGTGATGAAGGGCCCCAATGAAAATGTGGATCAGTGGGTTAACACTGAGACATCTTTCAAAGTCTTGCAACTTTGAAGCAATGACTGACAGTTTGTTGAAAAACTGAGTGGTTCTGGGGACAAAAGACAAGGCTGCAAGAGCACGGATGTTTAGAGAGAAGGCAGTCAATCTAAATGAAGCAATTGACATGCTGAGAGCTAGTGACGTAGCTGCTCAACACATAAAGGAGATTGACAAAGGGACATCTGAGGAAGTGGTACACTTCAACAAGCGGGAGAAGGCTAACAGAAGTCCAGCAAAAAGTCTCTACTTATAACTGTGTACCTCTAAGCAGGCCCCTCCTTCAAGGTCAAATGAGGGTAGCCAAACTTAAAACTGCTTAAACCTCGCTTATTTTTGAAAAATGCTATTTATCTTCAAAACCGTGTTAGTTGTCCTTTTCCGGTGGATACACCTTGCATCTGGCCGCAGATGCGTCCTTGGTCTAGTTATATGTACTTTTACATAATTGTGATATTTTCATTGACAGCTATTCTCCAGTTAATAAATTTTACAGCTTCATAATCTTTAGTTTATTGAATTGTCTTGTTTTAATACTTAATCTTTACATCCTCTTAGATGTTATTTTCTCTACTTAAAACATTATTTGGACACTGACACTGCTCTGAAAGTATCCCATTCTGTGTACTGTTTCACTACTTCTGTATCTCATGGTATTGAAAACTATTTCCTCAGGCTGTGGGGTACGGGCATCTCTGATGCTATTTTCTGGTATCATGCATTCTGCCACATTGTTCACCTAAATCTGGGACACATGGCCGTGTGACATTTTAGGTATTACCTCAAACATACTAAACATTGGAAACAATTAACTGGTTAATCAACGGTTAATGCATTTAACAACTCCTTGACCAGCACATTATGCTTATAGTTTCACATTCAATATTTGTCTCATCAAGAGATATGTTGCAGCAAGATGCAAGGTGAAACAAGGCCACTGCCGCAGCGGTTATCTCCTGCCTTAGAATCAGTAATAATGGAGAACTAAAGTATAAGGCCTTTGTAGTAAGATAACCCCACTTGACATTGAAGAAGGGGTCAAAGGTAAAAGTCAGCAATTGGAAAAGAGTCTCAGGCCTTTACTTCCTTCAAATTGTTTTCACATTTGGAACCCCTAGTAGCAATGATAAGGGAGATATAAGGCATTTTTAATAGGATAATCCCATTTAACATGTGATAAGATGGCCATTTTGTTTTCGAAACTAGGCCAAATTACTATCAACCTAACTTTGCTAGCCATATATATTTTGCGCATATTTGATGAACCTAGCTGCAACATTTCAAGTTTTAGAGCATCTTAATGATTTTTAAATAATTGGCTATGGAGGCCATTTTGTTTTTCCAAATAAGGCGAAAGTTTTTTTTCAGGCAAAACATTTGAAGGCCAGGACTTTTGATGGTCTGTCTTTATATTCTGAACCCATAGCACCAATAATAAGGGTGAAATAAGGACATTTTAGTGTGATAACCCCATTTAACCTTGAAGCAGGGGTCAAAGGAAAATTCAATACGTGGAAAAGATTCCCAGGCCATGACTTCCTACAAGTTGTTTTGACATTCTGAACCTCTAAGAGCAATATTAGGGGAGATATAAGACCTTTTTAATAGAATAACCCCGTTTGACATTAAACATGTGATATGGCGGCCATTTTCCTTTTAGCACTAGGTTAAAATTACTATCACGCTAGCTTTTCTAGCCATATATCTTTTGTGCAAATTTGATGAAGCTAGCTGGAATACTTCGAGATTTAGAACAACTTTATGATTTTTAAACAATTGGCTATGGTGGCCATTTTGTTTTTCAAAATGAGGCCAAAATTTTGCAGAGACAGGTTTTTGTAGCCATAAACATTCTCTGCAAATTTGATGAAGATATCTTTATAATTGAATGAGATCTTAAGGCTAATGTTAAAACCTGACAAATGAACACATGGACGGATGCAAAAACAGACACATGTACATACAGACATACAATCTCTCGACCACGGCCTTTGCTTTTCATGGTCTTTACAATCTGAAGCCATAGCACCACTAATAAGGGAGAAATAAGGACGTTTTAGTGTGACAACCTCATTCAACCTTGAAGCAGGGGTCAAATTCAACACCTGGAAAAGATTCCCAGGCCATGACTTCCTACAAGTTGTTTTCACATTCTGAACCTCTAGGAGCAATATTTGGGGAGATACAAGGCCTTTTTAAAAGGATAACCCTGTTTGACATTAAACATGTGATATGGCAGCCATTTTGTTTTTTGAACTAGGCCAAAATTACTATCAGGCTATCTTTACTAGCCATATAGCTTTTGTGCAAATTTGATGAAGCAAGCTGGAATATTTCCAGATTTAGAGCACCTTTACGATTTTCAAACAATTAGCTATAGTGGCCATTTTGTTTTTCAAAATGAGGCTAAAATTTTTCAGAGACAGGTTTTCATAGCCATAAACATTCCCTGCAAATTTGGTGAAGATAAATGAATAAATGAATGAGATATTAAGGTTTATGCAAAAACGTGACGAACGGACGGACGCACGCGCGCACGTATGGAAGGCGTTTTATAATCTCCCGACCACGGCCTTCGGCCGCAGGTGGGAGATAATTAGGATTCTGCTATCTAAAATTCACATATTAAGAGTGTTTGAGAGATACCTAGATATAAATTTAACTGTCTAGGCATCTTTGTCATAAAACTACAATGAGTACAGTTCCGTTTATGTGTTGTGTACAAGTTTGGATTTTGTACAAGTTATGTGAATATCTGTAGAAGCTATAACTTGTACAGCAGTATTTTTCAACAGTTTATGCTTAATACATTTTTGCTTACCTTTTAAAATCTTTTTTGTTATTTAAGGTATTCTATATCGTAATTATGATAAGTAGGAGAAAAAATCTTTCGCTAGTTATAGCTTGGTACCACTGAGCTTGTAATATGTACAAAACTTGCACATCAACATCATAAAACTACGAAAATCAAGGGAAAATGCTTGACAATAGCTTTCTATAATTTGTCCTTTTTCTTGTCCTTGGGTATACCAAAAATAGAATTTACATCTACCAGCAAGATGCCTGAAATAGGTGTCTGATCATGGATGATTTATTCAAAATTCAATTCATACTGAATGCTTCTGCTACAAGCGAACCAGATATTTGAATAGAAGTAACCTGTGTTTTTGTATAGGTAAGTCTTCTTTTGGTGCCAATGTCATTACTTGTATTCTCATTACTTGTATTATTCAGTTTGAAAGATATTTTTAGTTTGGAGGCCTTTTAAGGAGCTAGGACTGATTTATCATGTATCTTTGTGAAGAATTATATTTATAAAAGATAGCCAGTCAGAGGCTCGGCCTATTGGTAAAATTGAATGTTTTTCTGGTGCAATATTTAGCTTTGGCCACCAGCACTCATTTGAGATAAATGCAGTAACTAAACAGTATTTACGATCATTGATCTGTGTTTATCTGATTCAGTTTGAGGCAAAAAGGCCCTTTTTTATCAACCTTTTGAATCAGCTCAGCTTGATATTTATGAAACATTTGCTCTGACTTGTGGATGTTACTGAATATCCCCCAGGGTCAGTACATGTGTATACATACAGAAGTCGTCATTACATAAAAGTGGCATCCCAGATATTACCCAAATTTTTACATAGGTGTCGCAATATAATAACTAACAAAGTGATAATATATTCATTTGGGCTGGTAAAGTAGTTAACCAGAAGTGAGGGAATTTCACAAACTTTTGAACAAAATATGTACACAAATTTCAATAAGATTTTCCAAATTTTGCCAATTTTGAGCATCTGCTACTCATTGGGTTTAATATTTGCCTAAAATATAGCATTTTCATACAGTGTATACATGTTATTACAATTTTCAAAAATGCAATCACAGTATCATTGTGTCTCCTGATAGTATCATAATATTATAGTTGATGTATAAATTTACACTGTACAACTACCTTCCAGTACTTTATCAGGTCCTCTGTGGCATGGTGCTTAACAAGTGTGGCATTTAATCACAGGCTGCCACCTCTGTTTGGATTTGACACCAAAGTGGCAATGTTGAGGGTTTGTTCCAATATAACCCCGGCAAATATATGCAACACCCCCACACAAAACTCTTGCACTACATTGTGATGTTTTTACCAACAATGGATAAAGTAGTAGAACTAACTTGGTTGTCACTGTAAAAAAAGTACTTATAAAGGACATTTAGTATCAGTGACCATATCTGTCTATTGCTGCAAGATAAGCCATTTTGAAATCAGTTACACACAAGCTGGCATCAGTGGACAGTGGTAATAACCCACTAATGTAGATAATACTGATAATAATGAACCTCACTGGTGAAACATTCTACCATAAACACTTGTTTTACTCATTGATTCACAGTTAACAGGCAAAATATATACCGTAAGTGCTCTTCACAAAGCTCATCGCACTGCAGTACAGTGTTATCTTTCCGCGTGGTAGTGAGTACTTACCTTATTTGTTTCATTTTATTGCTCATACCTTAAGTACTGACAAAGCTCTAGTATATACGTGTCCATATATGTGGCTTGCATGTATATTAATAATTTTGTTTTATTTTGGTGCCGCATAGAGAATAAGATTTTTATAAATGACTGTAATGTCCTTACTAGTGATAGAATTTTAGTAATTTTTTATGTCAGCTGACTTGTCAGTAAGCTGACATTATGGCATCACTTTGCGGTGTCTGTGTCCAGGTACGCGGCCACGTCCATGTGAACAATTACTCCTCCAAATGTACAGGCTCCAACTTGAAAACTGTTGCCTTTTGTTGAAATACATCGTTCAGCTACTTCTTCCATAGTTACAATATGGTCAGAAGTTTTGAAATCTATCTCCACAGCTACGTGAATAATATCTACTTTCACATTTTTCTGCAGGTTCTCAGTAGCATGTTATTTAGCAACTCAACAGTTCACTTTGTACCTTACTTTTGAACACCATTTGCAGTGCACAACTTTTTTGTCCTTTATTACTTTCACTTGTACTCTCAATTTCAAAACACAAAGTCAACTGACTCAGAGCCCATTGAAGGGAGTAATGCGAGTTTAATGAGACACAAAGTTTTACCCAAAAATGTATAGTCAATTATATCTTCAATCTTGCCTGCAGAAGCTTGCAGTTGCGGCAAAATTCAGTCAGTGTTTGAAAATAAATGCAAGCAACAAACAGCACCTGCATCCACAAGCTGTGATTACAGACAAACTCTTAAGTATACTGCTTGAAGGATCCCTGTTTGATTTTTTACTGCATATGCAAGCCCATCTGTGTACATGGACATGTCGTACACTTAGTCATTTGAACACAACCATGTTAGTATTTTACCTGTCCATACAAATAATAGATATTTCATATTTTTCTGTTGAGTATTGAAGTGCCAAGGCTAGTATTTACATTGCAGTGTGAAAAGCTAAGCCAACCAGAAAATTCCCCCTCCCAGTCCCCCCTTTCTTTGTGCCTTGACTTCATTTTTTTCCCTTGAACCTGTCTTTGAATCGATTGTATAAAGATTTGACCACAAAGTTGTTTACCCTTCTATAGTAGGGTGTCAGAACTTTTGAGTATGGGTAGGTACTACTGTATCATATTACTATGCTAAAACATAATCACACTGTCAGTAATTAGTTTTAGACTAGTTGTGTATAGAAGACTTAAGTAAAACATTTGATCTCTTGTCTGCCCCAGACATAATATAGTGGTATTTATTCATACCATAAATGTAAATATGCCATATGAAGAAGACAAGCCCATGTAAACTTAGATATTTCTTATAATATCAGAGAAAGATCAAAAGGTCAAACAGTCAAAGGAGTTGTCATCCTTTGCCAAAAGAAAAACTTATCCAAATATATATATATATATATATATAAATAGACGATTCATCCAGTTTTGGAATATTCATATTAAGTTATTTCTCATTTGTTTATGTCCTCTTCTTGTATTTCCTTTGACATTTTCCAAAAGTGTTGTATTAGTGATTTGCCAAAATTATTTAGTACTTAAAAAACTAACTGATAAATTATGTTGATTATGTATCAGTGAAAAAGGAGAAATTTGATAGTGTTTCACAGCTGTATTTTTATCAAAATTGTTAGACTTTCAGTGACGGACAGTGATAGTACATGCATTGAAGATCTTGTTTTCATTTTGTTAATTGACATATACAGTTCCGCCAAATCCCACATTTTCTATTGCTTATAGCTCGGCAACCACTGGGCGGATTTCTCTTCAAATTTTGTACATGTATGCAGTAGCCCTGGGAAAAATTTCTGAATATGGTTTCATGACATTTTAACCAGTCAGAGAAGTTACATGACCAAACACATGTTTTTCAAAGGGGTGTACTTGTCTGGATGATAACTTAAAAAGCGCTTCACCTATTCACACGAGATTTGGCAAGTAGGTTCGTTATATAGATGTCTGGAAATCATTAACTTTTGGAAGTGATCCAATGCAAAGTGGCTGACTTATTAACAATTAACTAAACGGCACAAATTTTCTTAAAGCTGAAAGTGTTTAGTATCTCAGAAACGGTGCGAGATAGAGCGATTTCAGGGATATTTTTGACCCATGGGGTATCTGCAGAGTCTACTAGCGAGTTTTCCCAAAAATAGTTTTCCAGCAATTTGTGTCAGTAACGGTGTGAGATAGAGTGATTTCGACAAAATTTTTGACTCGCAGGGTGTCCGCAGAGTCTACTGCGACTTTTCCAAATATCGTTTTCCCGCCATTTTGGCAGCCATCTTGAATTTCTGTGTAAAACTCATTTATCTTGGAAACGGTGCGAGAAATATTTGAGCCCCAGGGTATCTGCAGAGTTTATTGGTGAATTTTCTCAACTCATTCATCTTCGAAACCTTACTTTTTGGCATAAATGGAAAAACAGATAAACACAGGAAGATGGTCATTTCTGAAAATCATTAATACTCATTGGGATGCTTTGTTTTTGCTGTGTAAAAACAATAATTATTTCTTTTTCTCTTGTGAAGCAAAACTGTAGTTTTGATCTCATTTTGAAAAGCAAGTTGGCCGCTATAGCATTGTACTTTCAGCAAGGAGTTTTGTTGGCCCTCTAGAGCAAAGTGTATAATAGGTAGAGATCTCAAATTCGTCAATCTTCGTCAGTACAAAATTTTGACTGGAAATATTTTTGGCATCATTTTGAAAAACAAGATGGCCGGGCGTTTCTTTTCAGTCCTGATAAGTGTTTATATCTACCTTATTATTGGTCCTAGAGGTTTGGCATGTGAAACCAACCTATAGGAAATCATGGGCTGGGAATCTTCCGATGTGATTAGATTTGGCCTTGGGCCCCCTCCTTCAAGGTTGGAAGAGGAGAGCCAAATTTAAAAGTGCTTATAATTTGCTTATTATTATATATAAATAACTGGTCCTAGACGTTTGCAATGGTTCACTGGCTTTGTGAGTTGTTTTTCCGGTGGATATAAATTTGCATTGGTTCTCCGATGCGTAGGTCAAGTTTACTTTGCATTTAATATTGTTTCAATATCATATTTTTAATGATTGCATAAGGCCAGCATTCAGTATTTTAAATGATTTGATAAGATTCTAAGGCGGGAGATAACCGCTGAGGCAGCAATATTCCCTGCAAATTTGATGAAGATATCTTTATAATTGAATGAGATGTTGAGTAGTGCTGTAACGAGTTGACCGAAACTCGAGTCGTAACTCGATGGGCGATATTTGGGGATAACATCGGTTTACGCAATTTAAACTCGAGTTTTTAAGAAATAAATAATGATATACTAATCTTGTTACAAACTAGCACTTTTGAAATTTATTTAACCATAAAGACGTAAAAATCAATGAGCAATGGTGGGTTTTTTATTTCCCTTATTTACGTGGCTGTTCCATAAAGTGCTCATACATATCTGCAAAATTTAACCGGCAACAAAATATATTTCCTTGCAATAAAATGGTACAAAAGACATTAATGGCGGACCCCTTGATGACAATATTTTGACATTGTTATTTTATTTATATTTGTGTCATTTACTCGAGTTCAACTCGAGTTCAACTCGCACCTAACAGGCGATCCTCGATCTACAGAAATCGCTAATGATTACAGCCCTAATGTTAAGGTTTATGTTAAAACCCGACAAACGGACGCACGGACGGATGCACAAACAGACACATGTACATACAGACATACAATCTCTCGACCACGGCCTTTGATTTTCATGGTCTGTCTTTACAATCTGAAGCCATAGCACCACTAATAAGGGAGAAATAAGGACGTTTTAGTGTGACAGCCTCATTCAACCTTGAAGCAGGGATCAAAGGTCCAATTCAACACCTGGAAAAGATTCCCAGGCCATGACTTCCTACAAGTTGTTTTCACATTCCGAACTTCTAGGAGCAATATTTGGGGAGATATGAGGCCTTTTTAATAGGATAACCCCGTTTGACATTAAACATGTGATATGGCGGCCATTTTGTTTTTTGAACTAGGCCAAAATTACTATCAGGCTATCTTTTCTAGCCATATAGCTTTTGTGCAAATTTGATGAAGCAAGCTGGAATATTTCCAGATTTAGAGCACCTCTACGATTTTCAAACAATTAGCTATAGCGGCCATTTTTTTTTTCAAAATGAGGCTAAAATTTCAGGTTTTTATAGCCATAAACATTCCCTGCAAATTTGGTGAAGATAAATGAATAAATGAATGAGATATTAAAGTTTATGCAAAAACGTGATGAAGGGACGCACTCACGCACGTATGGAAGGCGTTTTATAATCTCCCGACCACGGCCTTCGGCCGCAGGCGGGAGATAAAAAGCCTCTGCACAAACATTTAAGTCACCAGGGAACTGTACACCTAGTAGTAGATTGTGTTACACCAAAAAACTGTATGAACCATCCAATGCAAACTACTAAATTGAAGACTGAATATGATTATTTGTGGTAATATAAGCAATATTCAAGACTCCTGAATGTGATACTTTATAAAATGGCCTGGAATTTATTGTATATTTATAGCATTACACTGTTTGAATTGTTCACAAAGAAGAAGGTCCTATAGCATTAAGTCTTGCAAGGGTAATACACCAACTTAAAACCCCAGTACTCTTTCTCAGGCATGTTGGAACATTGCCACTCAACCTGTTTGTTTACTTTATTGTATATTGGTAATTCACTGTAAAAATATTTTTTTCAGAGTATCAGACTTGTTTTTACTATTTTTGTTGGACTAAATAAATGATAAGATTTTAAGAACTTTGAACATGATTGTTAATTTGTTTCCTGGTTTTTGCAAAAATTAATATATTGAATGTGTTTAAGTAAAAGGTTTTATTTATGAAAACTTTAAAATTGATACCAAATTACCTATTGTTCAAATATTTGCCAAATACCATCACCTAATAATCAAACTACTATTTAGCTATTTGTTTTCTGTCCTGAAGTAAACTATTATATTTTATAATCAGGAGTAATTTTTATGTCAGGTGATTACTCAGTCAGTTTTCTCATTGACCATTGAAGGGATTTCTCTCTTATCTTGCATATATGTACTAGGCCACTAGTAGATTCCCTTGTGTAAGTATCCGGTCTGGATCTTAATTGTATCCACCGGAGGCATCCGGTGGATACTTTGGTTTAGCATTCGCTACGCCCCCGCCGCACATAGAGATTTTTGGCGTTAACGCTCTAAGAGGAAAACTACACCACCTAGGTTCACCAAATTTGCAGGATATCTTCATTGGGGGTAAGCTTCGCTGGGACTGAAAATAGCCTCATTCTTAAAAACAAGATGGCCGCCACGGGCATTTCTTTGAAAATAATTTACATTTTTCTACTGGCTGTTTCTCATAGGTAGAAGGTTGAATCTCTTCATAGGTGATATGTATAACAGATATACATGTCCTCTACAACCTTGCACACATTTGACCTTGAAGCTCTTAATTCAAGGTCATCCATGGAGTGCCGAAGTAACCCACATAGCAGACTTTAAAAGGGCCTATATCTCCCTTATTATTGGTCCTAGAGGTTTGCAATGTGAAGCCAACCTATAGGAAATCATGTGCTTCTGATGTTGTCAGATTTGACCTTGGACCCCTCCTTCAAGGTCAAACGAGGATAGTCAAACTTAAAAGTGCTTATAACTCGCTTATTATCGGTCCTAGAGATTTGGGATGGTAAACCAACATATAGGAAATCATTGGCTGGGAATCTTCTGGTGTGGTGGGATTTGACCTTGGGCCTCTCCTTCAAGGTCAAATGAGGATAGCCAAACTTCAATCTGCTTATAACTTGCTTATTGTTGGTCCTAGAGGTTTGGGATGGTAAAGCAACATATAGGAAATTATGAGCTGGGAATCTTCTGGTGTGGTCGGATTTGACCTTGGGCCCCTCCTTCAAGGTCAAACGAGGATAGCCAAACTTAAAACTGCTTATAACTTGCTTATTATTGGTCCTAGAGGTTTGGGATGGTAAACCAACCTATAGAAAATCATGGTCTGGGAATCTTTTTTTGTGGTCAGATTTGACGTTGGGCCTCTCGTTCAAGGTCAAATGAGAATAGCCAAACTTCAAATTGCTTATAACTCGCTTATTATTGGTCCTAGAGGTTTGGGATGGTAAACCAACCTATAGGAAATCATGGGCAGGGAATCTTTTGGTGTGGTCGGATTTGACCTTGGGTCCCTCCTTCAAGGTTAAACGAGGATAGCCAAACTTAAAAGTGCTTATAACTTGCTTATTATTGATCCTAGAGATTAACAATGTTAAACCAACTCATACAAAATATTAGGCTAGGAATCTTCTGATGATAGATTTGACCTTTGGCTCCTCCTTCAAGGTCAAACAATGGTTCACTGGCTTTGGTGAGTTGTCTTTACAAGTGGATACAAATTTGCATCGGTTCTCTGATGCATAGGTCTAGTTATTGGTCCTAGAGGTTTGGGATGGTCTAATCTAATCTAATGTGGACTTTTATAGCGCTTAATCTCCATCACTGATGAACAAATGGTAAAGCAACATATAGGAAATCATGGGCTGGGAATCTTCTGGTGTGGTCTGATTTGACCTTGGGCCCCTCCTTCAAGGTCAAACGAGGATAGCCAAAGTTAAAAGTGCTCATAACTCGGTTATTATTGGTCGTAGAGGTTCGGGATCATAAGCCAGCCCATAGGAAATCATGGGCTGGGAATCTTTTGGTGTGGTCGGATTTGACCTTGGGCCCCTCCTTCAAGGTCAAGCGAGGATAGCCAAACTTGAATGTGCTTATAACTCGCTTAATTTTGGTCGTAGAGGTTTGGGATCATAAGCCAACCTATAGAAAATCATGGGCTGGGAATCTTATTGTGTGGTCAGATTTGACCTTGGGCCCCTCCTTCAAGGTCAAACGAGGATAGCCAAACTTAAAAGTGCTTATAACTTGCTTATTATTGATCCTAGAGGTTTGGGATGGTAAACCAACATATAGGAAATCATTGGCTGGAAATCTTCTGGTGTAGACGGATTTGACCTTGGGCCCCTCCTTCAAGGTCAAACGAGGATAGCCAAAGTTCAAAGTGCTTATAACTCGCTTATTATTGGTCGTAGAGGTTTGGGATCATAAGCCAACCCATAAGAAATCATGGGCTGGGAATTCTTTTGGTGTGGTCGGATTTGACCTTTGGCCCCTCCTTCAAGGTCAAGCGAGGATAGCCAAACTTAAATGTGCTTATAACTCGCTTGATATTGGTCCTAAAAGTTTGGGATGGTAAACCAACATATAGGAAATCATTGGCTGGAAATCTTCTGGTGTGGACGGATTTGACCTTGGGCCTCTCCTTCAAGGTCAAGCGAGGATAGCCAAATGTAAAAGTGCTTATAACTTGCTTATTATTGGTCCTAAAAGTTTGGGATGGTAAACCAACCTATAGGAAATCATGGGCTGGGAATCTTTTGGTGTGGTTGGATTTGACTTCGAACCCCTCCTTCAAGGTCAAACGAGGATAGCTAAAGTTAAAAGTGTTTATAACTCGCTTATTATTGGTCCTAGAGGTTTGGGATGGTAAACCAACCTATATGAAATCATGGGCAGGGAATCTTTTGGTGTGGTCGGATTTGACCTTTGGCCCCTCCTTCAAGGTCAAACGCGGATAGCCAAACTTAAAAGTGCTTATAACTCGCTTAGTATTGGTCCTAGAGGTTTGGGATGGTAAACCAACATATAGGAAATCATGGGCTGGAAATATTTTGGTGTGGTGGGATTTGACCTTGGGCCCCTCCTTCAAGGTCAAATGAGGATAGCCAAACTTAAAAGTGCTTATAACTTGCTTATTATTGATCCTAGAGGTTTACAATGCGAAACCAACTCATATGAAATCTTGGGCTAGGAATCTTCTGATGTTAGATTTGACCTTTGGCCCCTCCTTCAAGGTCAAACGATGGTTCACTGGCTTTGGTGAGTTGTCTTTCCGGTGAATACAAATTTTGCATCGGTTCTCCGATGCGTAGGTCTAGTTATTGTATCCACCGGAAGCATCCGGTGGATACTTTGGTTTAGCGTCCGCTACGCCGCCCCCGCGCGTAGAGAGATTTTCGGCGTTAACGCTCTAAGAGGAAAACAACAGCAGCTAGGTTCACCAAATTTGCAGGATATCTTCATTGGGGGGTCAGCTTCTCTGGGAAGGAAAGTAGCCTCATTCTGAACAACAAGATGGCCGCCACGGGCATTTCTTTAAAAATAATCTACATTTTTCTACTGGCTCTTCCTCATAGGTAGAAGGTTGAATCTCTTCATAGGTGATATGTATGACACATATACATGTCCTCTACAACCTTGCACACATTTGACCTTGAAGCTCCTAATTCAAGGTCATCCACGGAGTGCCGAAGTAACCCACATAGCGGACTTTAAAAGTGCCTATATCTCCCTTATTATTGGTCCTAGAGGTTTGCAATGTGAAGCCAACCTATAGGAAATCATGTGCTGCGAATCTTCTGATGTGGTCAGATTTGACCTTGGACCCCTCCTTCAAGGTCAAACGAGGATAGTCAAACTTATAAGTGCTTATAACTCGCTTATTATCAATCCTAGAGGTTTGGGATGGTAAACCAACATATAGGAAATCATGGGCTGGGAATCTTCTGGAGTGGTCGGATTTGACCTTGGGCCCCTCCTTCAAGGTCAAACGATGACAGCCAAACTTAAAAGTGCTTATAACTCGCTTATTATTGGTCCTAGAGGTTTGGGATGGTAAACCAACATATAAGAAATCATGGGCTGGGAATCTTCTGGTGTGGTCGGATTTGACCTTGGGCCCCTCCTTCAAGGTCAAATGAGGATAGCCAAAGGTAAAAGTGCCTATAACTCGCTTATTATTGGTCATAGAGGTTTGGGATGGTAAACCAACATATAGGAAATCATGGGCTGGGAATCTTCTGGTGTGGTCGGATTTGACCTTGGACCCCTCATTCAAGGTCAAACGAGGACAGCCAAACTTAAAAGTGCTTATAACTCGCTTATTATTGGTCCTAGAGGTCTGGGATGGTAAACCAGCATATAGAAAATCATGGGCTGGGAATCTCCTGGTGTGGTCGGATTTGATCTTGGACCCCTTCTTCAAGGTCAAACGAGAATAGCCAAAGGTAAAAGTGCCTATAACTTGCTTATTATTGGTCGTGGAGGTTTGGGATGGTAAACCAACCTATAGAAAATAATGGGCTGGGAATCTTCTGGTGTGGTCGGATTTGACCGTGGGCGACTCCTTCAAGGTCAAACGAGGACAGCCAAACTTAAAAGTGCTTATAACTCGCTTATTATTGGTCCTAGAGGTTTGGGATGGTAAACCAGCATATAGAAAATCATGGGCTGGGAATCTTCTGGTGTGGTCGGATTTGACCTTGGGCCCCTCCTTCAAGGTCAAACGAGAATAGCCAAAGGTAAAAGTGCCTATAACTCGCTTATTATTGGTCATAGAGGTTTGGGATCTTAAACCAACATATAGGAAATCATGGGCTGGGAATCTTCTGGTGTGGTCGGATTTGACCTTGGGCCCCTCCTTCAAGGTCAAATGAGGACAGCCAAACTTAAAAGTCCTTATAACTCACTTATTATTGGTCCTACATGTTTGGGATGGTAAACCAACATATAGGAAATCATGCACTGGGAATCTTCTGGTGTGGTCGGATTTGACCTTGGGCCCCTCCTTCAAGGTCAAATGAGGACAGCCAAAGCTAAAAGTGCTTATAACTCGCTTATTATTGTTCCTAGAGGTTTGGGATGGTAAACCAACCTATAGGAAATCATGGGCTGGGAATCTTCTGGCATGATCGGATTTGACCTTGGGCCCCTCCTTCAAGGTCAAACGAGAATAGCCAAAGGTAAAAGTGCCTATAACTCGCTTATTATTGATCATAGAGGTTTGGGATGGTAAACCAACGTATAGGAAATCATGGGCTGGGAATCTTCTGGTGTGGTCGGATTTGACCTTGGGCCCCTCCTTCAAGGTCAAATGAGGACAGCCAAAGCTAAAAGTGCTTATAACTCGCTTATTATTGTTCCTAGAGGTTTGGGATGGTAAACCAACCTATAGGAAATCATGGGCTGGGAATCTTCTGGCATGATCGGATTTGACCTTGGGACCCTCCTTCAAGTTCAAATGAGGGCAGCCAAACTTAAAAGTGCTTATAACTCGCTTATTATTGGTCCTAGAGGTTTGTCATGGTAAACCAGCATATAGAAAATCATGTGCTGGGAATCTTCTGGTGTGGTCAGATTTGACCTGCGGCCCCTCCTTTAAGGTCAAATGAGGATAGCCAAACTTAAAAGTGCTTATAACTCGCTTATTATTGGTCCTAGAGGTTTTGGTGCTTTGTCTTTACGGTGGATACAATTTGCATCGGTTCTCCGATGCGCTAGGTCTAGTTTTTTATGAAGTTTTGAAATTATTTTTAATGCATTAAAATTCATGAAATCATGTACTAAATCACTAGAGGATAAATTGTTTAGCTGTGTGGATATCGATATTGAATATAAAAATATTTCGGGCGATATCGGGGGGTTAATATTGTCTTCCAAATAGTATGAATTCGGGAAACCGAAAACGTTTTATTTTAGTATATCCTGAACCGCTAACAGAAAGCGAAATTTATCAAACCAAAACATTGCAGTTTTCATAAAAAACGCATTGAAAACTTTAAAAAAATGTGACATAAAAGTGTACAATTTCTTCAGATTTAGGCTTTATTTCAAATATATTGAGGGTAAGTTTACAGTTTTTAATTAAAATGGCGAAATTGAAATATGTGTTTAGATCTCGATATCGGAAGCCCCAAAGCAATAAATATTGGCAATATCGAAAAACGATTTACCCACGAAAATCACATATAACTTAAAACGTATTGCATTTAGAGCATTTTGCAAAAATATATCATTCAGCTACTTTTTCCATAGCTACAACATGGTGGGTCACTTGGGCGACTATCCCCATAGCTAAGTGAGTAATAGCTACTTTCTGACTTTTCAGTAACTTCCATAATGACTAAAATCACTTGTCACTTTAAAACTTTTGCATATAGAGAATTTTGTATATTATATTAAGTATGTTATTCAGCTACTTTTGGGTCAGCTATGATAAGGTAAAATTTCAGACCTGTAGCTCATTGAGATTATCACTGTTGAGTGAATCAGTTAAAACTTGAAAACTATTTCATTTAGAGTATTTTGTTTTTAATCTGTTATTCACCGACTTTTGGGTCGGCTGTAACATAGTGAAATTGCAGACCTGTAGCTCATTGCATAGCTGAGCAAAAGCTACTTTGAGGTTCTCACTGTTAATGAATTGCTTATAACTTGAAAATGTTTGCATTTGGAGAATTTTGTTCAAATATGTTGTTCACCTACTTTGGGCTCAGCTATACCATAGTAAAATTGCAGACATGTAGCTCTTGGCACAACTGAGCAATAGCTACTTTCAGGTTCTCACTGTTGAGTAATCAGTTGTAGCTTGAAACTATTGCATTTACAGTAATTTCTTTAAATATGTTATTCACCTACATTTCAGTCCTCTACAACTCTATAACATAGTGAAATTGCAGACCTGTAATTCATTGCATAGCTGAGCAATAGCTACTTTCAGGTTCTCACTTTTGAGTAAATTAGTTG
This sequence comes from Sabellastarte sp. h YS-2021, assembly GCA_964017235.1. Classification (NCBI taxonomy): domain Eukaryota; kingdom Metazoa; phylum Annelida; class Polychaeta; order Sabellida; family Sabellidae; genus Sabellastarte; species Sabellastarte sp. h YS-2021. The sequence continues at coordinate 152,940,304 of OZ024928.1, read as the reverse complement.
TAACTTGAAAACTTTTGCATTGATTTTACAGAATTTTCTTTTGATATGTTACTCACCTACTTTTCAGATAGTGAAATTGCAGACTTGTACCTCATTGCCTAAAAAGGCATAGCTACCTCCAGGTTATCACTGTTGAGTAAATCAGTTGTATCTTCAAAACTTTTGCATTTAGAGTATTTTCTTTAGATATGTTATTCATCTACTTTTGGGTCAGCTGTAACATAGTACAATTGCGGAGCTGTAGCTTATTGTATAGATGAGCAATAGCTACTTTCAGGTTTTTACTTTTGAATAAATCAGTTATAACTTGAAAACTTTTGCATTTACAGAATTTTGATTAGATATATTATTCACCTACTTTTGGGTCAGCTGTACCATAGTAAAATTGCAGACCTGTAGCCCATTGCACAGCTGAGCAAAAGCTACTTTGAAATTCTCACTGTTGACTTAATCAATTCTAACTAGAAAGCTATTACATAAAGTAATTTTGTCTACTTTTCACACCTTGATAGTTAATTTGGTACTTCTGAATATCTTTTGCAGGGCACAACTTTTGTGTCCTTTTCTTCTTTCACTTCTACTCTTGAAATTCAAAACACACAGCTGACACAGAGCCCATTCACAGGCACTGATTGCCTTTTTATGTCAGCTGACTTGTCAGTCAGCTGACATTATGTCATCACTCTGCGGCGTGGGCGTCCGCGTGAACAACTTCTTCTCCAAAACTACAAGGCCTAGAGACATGCTGTTTTTTTTTAAAAGATACCTTATCTATCGAGGATGAAAAATTGTTCAAGGCATGCAAATCTGTCTGTTCGTCTGTTTGCTAGAGACATTACAAGGGGGGTACCCCCACCAAAAGTGTGAAAATTTCAACTTTTTATCACAATTTTCTCGGTGACTATTGCAGGGATTTCTCTCATATCTTGCATATATGTACTAGGCCAGAGGTAGATTCTCTTGTGTGAGTATGAGACCTGGATCTGTCTTACTTTTTTTTTAAATAAATTTTTTTAATAATTTTTAATGCATTAAAATTCATGAAATCATGCACTAAATCACTTATAACTTCAAAAGTGTTGCATTTACAGCATTTTGTGAAAATATGTTGTTCAGCTACTTTTTTCATAGCTACAATATGGTGAGTAAGTTGGGTGTCTGTCTCAATAGCTAAGTGAGTAATAGCTACTTTTGGGCTTTTCAGTAACTTCCATTATGAGTAAAATCACTTGTAACTTAAAAACTATTGCATTTAGAGAATTTCGTATAAATATGTTATTCAGCTACTTTTGGGCCAGCTATAACATAGTGAAATTTCAGACCTGTAGCTCATGGCATAGCTGAGTAATAGCTACTTTTAGGTTATCACTGTTGAGTAAATTGCTTATAACTTGAAAACTATTGCATTTAGAGAATTTCGTATAAAATATGTTATTCAGCTACTTTTGGGTCAGCTATAACATAGTAAAATTTCAGACCTGTAGCTCATGGCATAGATGAGTAATAGCTACTTTTAGGTTATCACTGTTGAGTAAATCACTTATAACTTGAAAAGTGTTGCATTTAGAGCATTTTGTTAAAATATGTTATTCAGCTACTTTTTTCATAGCTACAATATGGTGAGTAAGTTGGGTGTCTGTCTCAATAGCTAAGTGAGTAATAGCTACTTTTGGGCTTTTCAGTAACTTCCATCATGAGTAAAATCACTTGTAACTTAAAAACTATTGCATTTAGAGAATTTCGTATAAATATGTTATTCAGCTACTTTTGGGCCAGCTATAACATAGTAAAATTTCAGACCTGTAGCTCATGGCATAGCTGAGTAATAGCTACTTTTAGGTTATCACTGTTGAGTAAATCACTTATAACTTGAAAACTATTGCAATTAGAGTATTTTGTTTCAATATGTTATTCACCTATTTTGGGGTCAGCTATAACATAGTGAAGTTTCAGACCTGTGGCTCATTTCATAGCTGAATAATAGCTACTTTGAAGTTCTCACTGTTGAGTAAATCAGTTATAATTGGAAAACTATTGCATTTACAGTAATTTGTGCAAATATGTTATTCAGCTACTTTTGGGTCAGCTATAACATAGTGAAATTATAGACCTATAGCTCATGGCACAACTGAGCAATAGCTATTCTCAGGTACTGACTGTTGAGTAAATCAGCTATAACTTGAAAAATATTGCATTTGGAGTATTTTGTTAAAATATATTGTTCACCTACTTTTGGGTCAGCTATAACATAGTGAAATTACAGACCTATAGCTCATGGCATAGCGGAGCAATAGCTATTTTCAGGTTCTCCCTATTGAGTAAACCAGTTGTAGCTTGAAAACTATTGCATTTACAGTAGTTTGCTTAAATATGTTGTTCACCTACTTTTGGGTTAGCTATAACATAGTAAAATTTCAGACATGTAGCTCATTGCATAGCTGAGTAATAGTTCCTTTGAGGTTCTCACTGTTGAGTAAATCAGTTGTAACTTGAAAACTATTACATTTAGAGTAATTTGTTAAATATGTTATTCACAGAATTTTTGGTCAGCTATAACATAGTGAAATTGCAGACCTCTATGTCATGGCATAGCTGAGCAATAGCTACTTTCAGGTTCTCACTGTTGAGTAAATCATTGTATCCACTGGATAGCCGCAGTGTGTAGAGAGAGATTTCATCATTACTGCTGTGATGAAAAAAAATATTATAGCTAGCTTTCTTAAGTTTGCAGTATATATTAATAACCATAAAATGTTGTCTGGGAATATTTTTGGCCTCATTTTGAGAAACAAGATGGCCGCCACAGGTGTTTTTTGTCAGTCATGAAAAGTGCTTATATCTCCCTTATTATTGATCCTAGAGGTTTGGGATGATAAACCAACCTGTAGGAAATCATGGGGTGGGAATCTTTTGGTGTGGTCAGATTTGACCTTCAATGACCCCTCCTTCAAGGTCAAACAAGGATAGCCAAACTTAAAAGTGCTTATAACTCGCTTATTATTGTCCCAGAGGTTTGGGATGGTAAACAGACAGGAAATCATGGGCTGTGAATCTGTTGATATGGTCCGATTTGACCTTGGGCCCCTCCTTCAAGGTCAAATGAGGATAGCGAAAGTTGAAAGTGCCTACAACTCGCTTATTATTGGTGACAGAGATTTGGGATGGTAAACCATCTCATAGGAAATCATTGGCTCGGAATCTTTTGGTATGGTCAGATTTGACCTTTGGACCCCTCCTTCAAGGTCAAATGAGGACAGCCAAGCTTAAAAGTGCTTATAACTCATTTATAATTGGTCCTAGAGGTTTGGAATGGTAAACCATAGGAAATCATGGGCTGGGAATGTATTTGTGTGGTTAGATTTGACCTTGGACCCCTTCTTCAAGGTTGAACGAGGATATTGCATTTGTAGTATTTCTTTTAACCTATTTTTTTACACTTAAACAATTACCTTGTTATTTTCCTTCATAATACCATTTACAGGGCACAACTTTTTTATCCTTTTCTTCTGTCAGCTTCGGAATTTCTTTCGAACTTGCTGTTCAGTTACCATTTACTGTATTTCTGTACAGCCCTTTTCCTGATAATTATTCTGTCCTCTAATCACCTTCACAAATCAAAAACACTCAGTCAGCTGACACAGTGCCCGTTCACGGGCACTCTCCTCTTGTTATTATATAGCTACAGTGTAGTAACTCAGTACCATACTTGGACAAACAACCAGTACGTATAATCTTCGAAGAGTGAGATCAATTGGATTTTGTTCAGAAGGTTTGATATGATTGTAAAGTTGAAGAGGTGTCTAATGTAAAAACTCAGGAAGTAATAAACATATCCAAGTGGAACTGTGCACTAAAAGTGAATGTTCACAAGTGGAACTTCACTTTCAGTTTACAACTTCACTGATTTAAATAATCTCTTGCTGGCCAAAAGCCAAGGTTGGGAGATTATATAATGCTTTTTCTTGGATAGGTACATATGTGAGTGTATGTCTGTCAGATTGTTAAATAAACCTTTAAGTTAAAAATATCTCATTCACCAGATTTGTGCAGAGAATTTTCATGGAGATAAAACATGTTATAAAAAGTTTTTGCCTCATTTTAAAAAGCAAAACATTGCCAATTAATGGAATATCTAAATTGCTTTGCTAAAGGTTAAAGTATTGCAGCCAGCTTCATCAGATTTGCATAGAATGTGTATGGCTCGAAAAGCTTGTCTGAGAGTAATTTTGGTCGCATTTAGGAATACTGGTTGCAATATAATATCTTTATGGTTAAATTGGGGTCATCATATTAAAAGGCCTATTATCTCCCTTATCATTGGTGCTAGGGATTCGAAATGTGAAAATAACTTGTACCAAATCATAGCCAATTAACCTGTTCCAACTGTTAAATATATCTTTCCCCTGCTTCAAGGTCAAGCTGGTCATCAAACAAAAAGGGCTTCTATCGGCATTATTGTTGGTCCTGGGGCCAAGTTTCAGACTGGTTGTTCAGTATGTAATAGCTATTTTTATAATTTCACAGTTGAGTAAATTGCTAATATCTTGAAAATGAATGCAATACAGCAATTTCAAGCAAATTTTGAACCCTTTGGGTACTACGGACCATTTATTTAATGCCTTTGAAAACTTTTAAATTTTCTGGAAGTCTTATATTGATCCTACTTTCCTGTTGGATACATCTTGCATGTTGTAACAGATATGTCCTTTGTCTAGTTGGTAGTAGGACTTTAAAATGTGAAAACAGCTTACAAGAAATGATGGTTTGTGAATCCTTTCCTTAAGTATTGAATTTGACTCTAACCCCTGCCTCCAGGTTAATTTGGGTCATCTCAGTTAAGAGGCCTTTAATTATTGAGTCCTTAGGCTTTGAGCCCTGTTTTCCTACTTCCACTTTTATATAATACTTGGCAGGAGATAACCTCTTTGGCAGCGGTTTTGTTTACTCGAGGAACTCCGTTTCCGCGTTTTCTTTTTTTAAGTTTTGGAAGTTGCAAAAAAAACCCCAAAAAAAAACAACATGACATGGTAAGAAGAATCAGTGATATCTGAAAAGTGGTATTGATCTGTCTCCTAGTTATCCCACAGCCCTTAGTCAGGGTATTGTTTTCACCCATGGTGTCCGGATGGGTGGGCGGGCTGCGGTAAACAGTTTGTCCCGGCTGTATCTCAGAAACCATAAGTTGTAGGAAGTTGATACTTGGTAGGGATATTGGTTAGGAGGTGTAGGTGTGTGCAACGTCATGGTCTAACTTTGATTTGACCTTTAACCTTGCTGTAGTGACCTCGAGTTTGAAAATCTTGTCCGGGCTATATCTCAAAACCGTAAGGTGTAGGAAGTTGATACTTGGTAGGGACGTTGGTTAGGGGGTGTAGGTGTGCACCGTCATGGTGTGATCTTGGTTTGACCTTTGACCTTGCTATAGTGACCTTGACCTATAAAATCTTGTTCGGGCTATATCTCGGAAACCGTAAGGTGAAGGAAGTTGATACTTGGTAAGGACATTGGTTAGGGGGTGTAGGTGTGCATCATCATGGTGTGACCTTGATTTGACCTTTGACCTTGCAGTAATGACCTTGACCTATAAAATCTTAACCGGGCTATATTTTGGAAACCGTAAGGTGCAGGGAGTTGATACTTCGTAGGGACATTGGTTAGAGTTTTTAGGTACGCAACATCATGGTATGACCTTGATTTGACCTTTGACCTTGCCATAGTGACCTTGACCCATAAAATGTTGGAAGTGAATACTTCATAGGGACATTGGTGGGGCGAGGTTGTAGGTGTGCAATGTAATGGTGTGACCTTGATTTGACCTATGACATCACTGTAGTGACCTTGACCTTTAATATCTTGTCCGGGCTATATCTCAGAAACTGTGAGGTGTAGGAATTGGTAGGGACTTGGTAGGGACATTGGTTGGGAGTTGTAGGTGTTCAGTGTCATGATGTGACCTTGATTTGACTTTTGATCTTACCGTAAAGGGTAGTGACCTTGACTTTTACAATTTTGTCTGGGCAATATCTCTGAAACCAATAAGTGTAGGAGGTTGATGCTTGGTAGGGACATTGCTTAGGGGTTGTAGTTGTGACCGGTCTTGCTGCATTCTTGATATGAGCTTTGATCTTGTCATAGTAACCATGAGTTATAAAATCTTGTCCTGGCTATTTCTTGGATTCTGTGAGATGTAAAACATTGACACTTGGTAGGGACATTGGTTAGGTTATATATCTCATGGCGTTGAAAACTATTTTCCCAGGCTGTGGGGTACAGGCATCTCTGATGCTATTTTTTTCATGTAGTTCTCCCTATCTGCTGTAATACTACTTGCAATTCCTCTTTAGGCTTAGAGGTGCGGAAAATCTTGTTTTACGAGATATCTGCACAATGTAAATGTAAGCAATTGTTTAGTCAGTGGAAATTTAGCTACAACAAATACCTCATTTATTTGAAAATCAATAGATTATAATGAATTTATAGTGTTGTGGTATTGAACCATGTTGCTATACATTAACCTTGATTTGTACTTGTGGATAAAGTTGTTTTTGTATCTTAATTCCTTTGTCTACCATGTGTGTACAGTTTATAATGGGAGTGAAATAAATACAAACATATTTATTGTCCTTAAAATCATCCGTTTGCTTTCATCAAAACTTTCAAATGACAATTAGAATGTGCCCTCTTTGTATGTTGTTATTGAGACATCCTTTGGCAAGTTTTATATTTAATCACTCAGTGGTCGTGGCTCAAAGCTAGCTTATTGAAACATGTGGAATGCACTGAAATGACCTTGGAAGTTGAAAAAGATACAGAAGCATGACTTTCATTTGTTTCATTTCAGCTGGAGACAATTTCTGCTACACAAGACATGAGCCAGTGGGTGCCTGTGGTCAGATTATCCCAGTAAGTCAACGAACATGTATTTTATAAAGATTTGGCATTAATACTTTGGTGTTCTTTCTTTAAATGGTTTAATCATGGGCTATCTTGACCAAGATATGTTCTTGGAAATCTGTGTTTATAACATTGCTTATGCCTAAGTTCAGTTAACATCAACCCTAAGTCAAGAGGATTTAAATGATGTACATTTAAATTCTATTTGCTTATGATTTTTGATTGATTGCTTTATTGCCGCATACACCACATGATACAGATGCTATTACAACAATTGACAGGATGGAGGATAGCAGTGCATACTAGTTGGTTAACATTCTGTGCTGAACACCATCAGACACTGATAAACAACTACCAGCTTCCCACTTGAGGTAGTGGGAATTGAATAACCAGGAGACGAGAGTGGGAAGTAAATATGTAACCCATAACACCATTGTGCTCCCTGTTGCCTTTAGGTTGGCAATAACTGAACTTAACTCATTTTCCTTTCAATGAAAGTTCTAAAAATAAATATAGCCCAGCTTAACTAAAAAATTTCTTCTACAGTACCAAGGGGGCTCCTCTCACTTGATTTATACTGTTACAAATATGAAACAAATTTTTTCTTTATTTGTTGGTAATACTATCAAGTTAATCTTGTAGAAGAGTTTTGATTAGTTTTGGAATGACTATGTTTATCTTCATAAATCTGTGTGTATATATCATTTGGCGACAAGAGTTTGGTAATGCTCAAATATTTGTGGCAGAGTGGAGGCATTGGAAGAGCTTTAAGTTGGGAGGGGTTGAAAAACTGGAATATTTTTACACTAACATGCCTAAAAACATAACATTTAAAATGAATCTGATACTTATAGAAACTGGATACACAGTATAGATCTTAGGCTTAGACATGTAAACAATACAATAAATCTAATAGATTTCTTTATGTTTCAATTATAATCCACCATCTCTTCATTGTAAGTCTGTGCTTTTATGTGCATTGAAATATACTTTGCTTGTTCTTTAGTTCCTCGAAAGTCCCAGATAAAAATTTGCAACAAAATTCATATTGCTGGCTTGTAAATTGTCTGTCGATTTTTGTAGACCACATTTATCTGTAATGAGGTTTATGGCTTCAACTGATTTTATGACTATATGACTTTTTCTATTATTTTTTGTATGTGTACGTCATTATGAGCATTGTAGTACCACCATTTGCCACAAGAGGCTACATAAATGCATTCATGCTTTGTTATCTTCATGATCGATAAAGTATTTTCTAACTAACTGTTAATACATTAATGTATATTAATATTGTAATATTCTTTTGGATCATGTAGGACTAAATAATATATAATAAAAACATTCATATTACTGTACACGGTTGACAGAAAAACATTTGGTTACAATAATACAATATTCCTCACCATGTGTGACATAAGGTACTAAATTAATAACATTTACAGTGTAAATTGTGTTCATCAAGTTTCATAAATATGAATCTTGTAAGTTGAAACTTAAATACAACCTCTGAGGTCTGCGGTTCAAACCCAGACCCTATTTGGGAAAGTTGGTAGTTGCTTAGCAATGGTTGGCAGTTTACTGAACTGGTTTCCTCTGCCTGTAAACTACCCATCGTGATTTGACTTATATCAACATTAAAACCCAAATCAATAAATAAACAAGCTAAAATACAAAACATTCCAAATTTTCTATTTTACCAATATAATGAGACAAAAAAAATTTATTGATAAAAATATAAGATTCAAGATAGTGTTTTTAACCCATCAACCTTTAAAGGCTGTGCGGTATTGTTTTCACCCATGGTGTTTGGGTGGGTGGTCCCTCCGATGGGCATTTGGGCAGGCGACAAAAAAAATTGGTTGGGTGGTGTAGGTATGCAATGTCATGGTGTGACCTTGATTTGACCTTTTTAATCCCAGCCCATAAAGGCTGGGGTTAAAGTCGTCCCCTGCATCGTCCGGGCGGCGGCGTCTGGCATAAAGCTTGTGGGTGTTCCACAGCCTAAACCCCTGCACGGATTTTCACCAAATTTTCAGGATATGTTTACCCCAAGAGGATCTAGAGCTGATTAGGTTTTTGGGGGTATCCGGTAACAACTATTGCCATGGCTACACTTTTAAGATTTTCAAGTTTTAAAGTTTGTGGGTGTTCCATAGCCTAAACCCCTGCACGGATTTTGACAAAATTTTCAGGATATGTTTACCCCAAGAGGATCTAGAGCTGATTAGGTTTTGGAGGGTATGCGGTAACAATTGTTGCCATGGCACCATGGCAATACTTAAGATTTTCGGGTCTTAAAGTTTGTGGGTGTTCCACAGACTAAACCTCTCCACGGATTTTCACCCAATTTTCAGGGTATGTTTACCCCTAGAGGATCTAGAGCTGATTAGGTTTTGAGGGGTATCTGCCTACCACTGTTGCCATGGCAACACTTTTAAGATTTTTGGGTCTTAAAGTTTGTGGGTGTTTCACAGCCTAAACCCCTGCATGGATTTTCACCAAATTTTCAGGATATGTTTACCCCAAGAGGATCTAGAGCTGATTAGGTTTTTGGGGGTATCCAGTAACAACTATTGCCATGGCTACACTTTTAAGATTTTCAAGTTTTAAAGTTTGTTCTAAAATCTTTAATGTTTTCTGTAACCTAAAATATTGCACCTAGCTTCAGCAGATTTGCACAAAATGTAAATGGATAGGAAAGTTTGCCTTGTTTTGGAAACAAAATGGCCGCCATATCACATCTTTAATGCTAAATAGGAGGGTCATCATATCAAAAAGGCCTTATATCTCTGTTATAATTGTTTCTGGGATGGTAAACCAACCTATAGAAAATCATGGGCTGGGAATCTTTTTGTGTGGTCAGATTTGACCTTGGGCCCCTCCTTCAAGGTCAAACGAGGATAGCCAAACTTAATATTGCTTATAACTCACTTATTATTGGTCCTAGAGGTTTGGGATGGTAAACCAACCTATAGAAAATCATGAGCTGGGAATCTTTTGGTGTGGTCGGATTTTACCTTGGGCCCCTCCTTCAAGGTCAAACGAGGATAGCGAAACTTAGAAGTGCTTAATAACAGGCTTATTTTTGGTCCTAGAGATTTGGGATGGTAAACCAAGCTATAGGAAATCATGGGCTGGGAATCTTTTGATGTGTTCAGATTTGACCTCGGACCCCTCCTTCAAAGTCAAACGAGGATAGCCAAACTTAAAAGTGCTTATAACTTGCTTATTATTGGTCCTAGAGGTTTGGGATGGTAAACCAACCTATAAGAAATCATGGGCAGGGAATCTTTTGGTGTGGTCGGATTTGATCTTGGGCCCCCCCTTCAAGGTCAAACAAGGATAGCCAAACTTAAAAGTGCTTATAACTCGCTTATTATTGGTCCTGGATGTTTGGGATGGTAAACCAACCTATGGGAAATCATGGACTGGGAATCTTTTGGTGTGTTCAGATTTGACCTTGGGCCTCTCGTTCAAGGTCAAACGAGGATAGCCAAACTTAAAAGTGCTTATAACTCACTTATTATTGGTCCTAGAGGTTTGGGATGGTAAACCAACCTATAGGAAATCATGAGCTGGGAATCTTTTAGTGTGGTCGGATTTGACCTTGGGCCCCTCCTTCAAGGTCAAGCGAGGATAGCCAAACTTAAAAATTGCTTATAACTTGCTTATTATTGATCCTAGAGGTTTACAATGTGAAACCAACTCATACAAAATCTTGGGCTAGGAATCTTCTGATGTTAGATTTGACCTTTGGCCCCTCCTTCAAGGTCAAGTGATGGTTCACTGGCTTTGGTGAGTTGTCTTTCTGGTGGATACAAATTTGCATCGGTTCTCCGATGCGTAGGTCTAGTTATGTGCACTTTTATCTAAGTATACTATCTCCATTGATAGCTGTACTTCAGTTAATACCTTAGTCAGTTAATACATTTACAGCATCATAATATTTAGTTTACAAATTAATGCTGTCATCTTGCTATTAAAATATCTTCTTTTGATTGGTTTTCATTACATACATTTTCTATTTCTTGAGAGTTTTTAAGTTTGTATTTAGGGATGAAGGGGGAGAGAGAGTGGGTCCGCCAGCTTCCACATTTTCTATTGCTTATAGCTTTTCAACCAGTAGGCAGATTCTCTTCAATTTTAGCACATGTATGCAGTAACCCTGGAAAAATTTTATGATAATGGTGTCATGGCATTTCAACAAATCAGAGAAGTCACATGACCAAAAACATGTTTCAAAGGGGTGTGCTTGTCCAGATGTTAACCTAAAAAGTGCTTAATATTCACATGAGATTTGGTAAGTGGGTTTGTTATATAGATGTCTGTAAATCCTTAACTTTTGGAAGTGACCCGATATAAAATGGCCGACTTACTAAATGATTAACTAAATACCATGATCTTTCTTAATGATGAAAATGAAAAATCTTTAATATCTCAGAAACAGTGCAAGATAGCGCGATTTCTACAAAATTTTTGATCCGCAGGGTCATCTACAACTTTTGGCCAAAAATTGTTTTGTAATTTGTAATTTTTTTGTAAATGCAAAATTGCATGTATCTCGGAAATGGTGCGAGATGGAGCAGTTTCATTGAAATTTTTTTATCCCCAGGGTATCCACAGGCAGGTTGTATTTTACCATAAATGGAAAAACATATTAAACAGAGGAAGATAGTCATTTCGACAAAATCATCAATGTTGTGATAGGGATACTTTGGTTTTTGCTGTGAAAAACAATTTCTTTTTCTCTTGCGAAGCAATACTCTAGTTTTTTCTGCACCTTTACATAACACTGTTCTGAAAGACTCCTTGTCTTTTCACTTTTTCACTTCGTCTGTATCTCATAATGTTTCACGCTATTTCCCTAGCTGCACTTTGAAAATCCCTGGATTGAAAATCCCCAGATATTTACAAACCCATAGAAAATCCCCAGACAGGGCATAGAAAATCCTGAAATCAAAAATCCCTAAAAATAAGACTAAAACTATAATAATAATGAAAATGATAATATTAATAATAATAATAATGTACAATACACTTTGGAGTTACAAAGTTGGAGTTACATAACATTATAGACATTCAGGTTAATTATGTCCACCCCACTGGGGGGGTGGACATATTATTTTTGCTTTTTCCGCCGTCCGGCGTCCCACTTGATTTCCAGACATTTTAGGCAACAGTTCTTATCCTATCTTTACCAAATTTGGCATGCAGGTTTATTGGGTTAATAGCTTGTATGGGATTGCTTTTGGTGATGATAGCTCTATAGCTAACTGAGTAATAGCTACTTTGCTACTTTTGAGTAGCTCTTTGGTTTCCAGACATTTTAAGGAATGCTATTAAGCCTAGCTTTCTGAAATTTGGTATGGAGGTTCATTGGGTTAATAGCTTGTATGGGATTGCTTTTGGGGGGAATTGCTTTATAGATGAGTGAGTAATTAATTAAATAAATGAGTAATTAGCTATTTTGAATACTGAAAAAGGCAAATGTGCTCATATCTCCTAAACCGTGCGAGATAGAGCGATTTCGTCGAATTTTCGACCCACAGGGTATCTAAGGAATGTACTCTTTGCAATTTTCAAAAAATTTTCCCCTCCCCAAAAATGGCGGCCATTTTGATTTTTCGAATTTTTGCCCAAAATGGCAAAACACAAATTTCCTTCTATCTCCTTAACCGTGCAAGATAGAGTGATTTCGTCAAAATTTTCGACCCACAGGGTATCTAAAGAATATACTCTTTGCAATTTTCAAAAAATTTTGCCCTCCCCAAAAATGGCGGCCATTTTGAATTTTCGAATTTTTGCCCAAAGTGGCAAAACACAAATTTGCTTCTATCTCCTTAACCGTGCGAGATAGAGCTATTTTGTCGAAATTTTCGACCCACAGGGTATCTGAGCATTGTATTCTTGGCAATTTTCAAAGAAAATTTCCCCTCCCCAAAAATGGCGGCCATTTTGAATTTTGAAATTTTTGCCAAAAATGGCAAAATGCAAATTTGCTTCTATCCCCTTAACCGTGTGAGATAGAGCGATTTCGTCGAAATTTTCAACCCACAGGGTATCTAAGGAATGTACTCTTTGCAATTTTCAAAAAATTTTCCCCTCCCCAAAAATGGCGGCCATTTTGAATTTTGAAATTTTTGCCAAAAATGGCAAAATGCAAATTTGCTTCTATCTCCTTAACCGTGTGCGATAGAGCGATTTCGTCGAAATTTTCAACCCACAGGGTATCTAAGGAATGTAATCTTTGCAATTTTCAAAAAATTTTCCCCTCCCCAAAAATGGCGGCCATTTTGATTTTTTCGAATTTTTGCCAAAAATGGCAAAACACAAATTTCCTTCTATCTCCTTAACCGTGCAAGATAGAGCGATTTCGTCAAAATTTTCGACCCACAGGTTATCTAAGCAATGTAATCTTTGCAATTTTCAAAAAAATTTCCCCTCCCCAAAAATGGCGGCCATTTTGATTTTTTCGAATTTAATTTGCCAAAAATGGCAAAACACAAATTTCCTTCTATCTCCTTAACCATGCAAGATAGAGCGATTTCGTCAAAATTTTTGACCCACAGGGTATCTAAGGAATGTAATCTTTGCAATTTTCAAAAAAATTTCCCCTCCCCAAAAATGGCGGCCATTTTGAATTTTCGAATTTTTTCCAAAAATGGCAAAACACAAATTTGCTTCTATCTCCTTAACCGTGCAAGATAGAGCGATTTCGTCGAAATTTTCGACCCACAGGGTATCTAAGGAATGTACTCTTTGCAATTTTCAAAAAATTTTCCCCTCCCCAAAAATGGCGGCCATTTTGAATTTTCGAATTTTTGCCCAAAATGGCAAAACACAAATTTGCTTCTATCTCCTTAACCGTGCGAGATAGAGCTATTTCGTTGAAATTTTCGACCCACAGGGTATCTGAGCATTGTATTCTTGGCAATTTTCAAAAAAAATTTCCCCTCCCCAAAAATGGCGGCCATTTTGAATTTTGAAATTTTTGCCAAAAATGGCAAAACGCAAATTTGCTTCTATCTCCTTAACCGTGTGAGATAGAGCGATTTCGTCGAAATTTTCAACCCACAGGGTATCTAAGGAATGTACTCTTTGCAATTTTCAAAAAATTTTGCAATTTTCAAAAAATTTTCCCCTCCCCAAAAATGGCGGCCATTTTGATTTTTCGAATTTTTGCCAAAAATGGCAAAACACAAATTTCCTTCTATCTCCTTAACCGTGCAAGATAGAGCGATTTCGTCAAAATTTTCGACCCACAGGGTATCTAAAGAATGTAATCTTTGCAATTTTCAAAAATTTTCCCCTCCCCAAAAATGGCGGCCATTTTGAATTTTCGAATTTTTGCCAAAAATGGCAAAACACAAATTTGCTTCTATCTCCTTAACCGTGCAAGATAGAGCGATTTCGTCGAAATTTTCGACCCATGGGGTATCTGAGCATTGTATTCTTGGCAATTTTCAAAAAATTTTCCCCTCCCCAAAAATGGCGGCCATTTTGAATTTTGAAATTTTTGCCAAAAATGGCAAAATGCAAATTTGCTTCTATCTCCTTAACCGTGTGCGATAGAGCGATTTCGTCGAAATTTTCAACCCACAGGGTATCTAAGGAATGTACTCTTTGCAATTTTCAAAAAATTTTCCCCTCCCCAAAAATGGCGGCCATTTTGATTTTTTCAAATTTTTGCCAAAAATGGCAAAACACAAATTTCCTTCTATCTCCTTAACCGTGCAAGATAGAGCGATTTCGTCAAAATTTTCGACCCACAGGGTATCTAAGGAATGTAATCTTTGCAATTTTCAAAAAAATTTCCCCTCCCCAAAAATGGCGGCCATTTTGAATTTTTGAATTTTTTCCAAAAATGGCAAAACACAAATTTGCTTCTATCTCCTTAACCGTGCAAGATAGAGCGATTTCGTCGAAATTTTCGACCCACAGGGTATCTAAGGAATGTACTCTTTGCAATTTTCAAAAAATTTTCCCCTCCCCAAAAATGGCGGCCATTTTGAATTTTCGAAGTTTTGCCCAAAATGGCAAAACACAAATTTGCTTCTATCTCCTTAACCGTGCGAGATACAGCTATTTCGTTGAAATTTTCGACCCACAGGGTATCTGAGCATTGTATTCTTGGCAATTTTCAAAAAAAATTTCCCCTCCCCAAAAATGGCGGCCATTTTGAATTTTGAAATTTTTGCCAAAAATGGCAAAACGCAAATTTGCTTCTATCTCCTTAACCGTGTGAGATAGAGCGATTTCGTCGAAATTTTCAACCCACAGGGTATCTAAGGAATGTACTCTTTGCAATTTTCAAAAAATTTTGCAATTTTCAAAAAATTTTCCCCTCCCCAAAAATGGCGGCCATTTTGATTTTTCGAATTTTTGCCAAAAATGGCAAAACACAAATTTGCTTCTATCTCCTTAACCGTGCAAGATAGAGCGATTTCGTCAAAATTTTCGACCCACAGGGTATTTAAAGAATGTAATCTTTGCAATTTTCAAAAATTTTCCCCTCCCCAAAAATGGCGGCCATTTTGAATTTTCGAATTTTTGCCAAAAATGGCAAAACACAAATTTGCTTCTATCTCCTTAACCGTGCAAGATAGAGCGATTTCGTCGAAATTTTCGACCCACAGGGTCTAACGAATGTACTCTTTGCAATTTTCAAAAAATTTTCCCCTCCCCAAAAATGGCGGCCATTTTGAATTTTCGAATTTTTGCCAAAAATGGCAAAACACAAATTTCCTTCTATCTCCTTAACCGTGCAAGATAGAGTGATTTCGTCAAAATTTTCGACCCACAGGGTATCTAAAGAATGTAATCTTTGCAATTTTCAAAAAATTTTGCCCTCCCCAAAAATGGCGGCCATTTTGAATTTTCGAATTTTTGCCAAAAATGGCAAAACACAAATTTGCTTCTATCTCCTTAACCGTGCGAGATAGAGCTATTTCGTCGAAATTTTCGACCCATGGGGTATCTGAGCATTGTATTCTTGGCAATTTTCAAAAAATTTTCCCCTCCCCAAAAATGGCGGCCATTTTGAATTTTGAAATTTTTGCCAAAAATGGCAAAATGCAAATTTGCTTCTATCTCCTTAACCGTGTGCGATAGAGCGATTTCGTCGAAATTTTCAACCCACAGGGTATCTAAGGAATGTACTCTTTGCAATTTTCAAAAAATTTTCCCCTCCCCAAAAATGGCGGCCATTTTGATTTTTTCAAATTTTTGCCAAAAATGGCAAAACACAAATTTCCTTCTATCTCCTTAACCGTGCAAGATAGAGCGATTTCGTCAAAATTTTCGACCCACAGGGTATCTAAAGAATGTAATCTTTGCAATTTTCAAAAAAATTTCCCCTCCCCAAAAATGGCGGCCATTTTGAATTTTCGAATTTTTGCCAAAAATGGCAAAACACAAATTTGCTTCTATCTCCTTAACCGTGCGAGATAGAGCGATTTCGTCGAAATTTTCGACCCACAGGGTATCTAAGGAGTGTACTCTTTGCAATTTTCAAAAAATTTTCCCCTCCCAAAAAATGGTGGCCATTTTGATTTTTCGAATTTTTGCCAAAAATGGCAAAACACAAATTTCCTTCTATCTCCTTAACCGTGCCAGATAGAGAGATTTCGTCCAAATTTTCGACCCACAGGGTATCTAAAGAATGTAATCTTTGCAATTTTCAAAAAATTTTCCCCTCCCCAAAAATGGCGGCCATTTTGAATTTTCGAATTTTTTCCAAAAATGGCAAAACACAAATTTGCTTCTATCTCCTTAACCGTGCAAGATAGAGCAATTTCGTCGAAATTTTTGACCCACAGGGTATCTAAGGAATGTACTCTTTGCAATTTTCAAAAAATTTTCCCCTCCCCAAAAATGGCGGCCATTTTGAATTTTCGAATTTTTGCCAAAAATGGCAAAACACAAATTTGCTTCTATCTCCTTAACCGTGCGAGATAGAGCGATTTCGTCGAAATTTTCAAGCCACAGGGTATCTAAGGAATGTACTCTTTGCAATTTTCAAAAAATTTTCCGCTCCCCAAAAATGGCGGCCATTTTGATTTTTCGAATTTTTGCCCAAAATGGCAAAACACAAATTTCCTTCTATCTCCTTAACCGTGCAAGATAGAGTGATTTCGTCAAAATTTTCGACCCACAGGGTATCTAAAGAATGTAATCTTTGCAATTTTCAAAAAATTTTGCCCTCCCCAAAAATGGCGGCCATTTTGAATTTTCGAATTTTTGCCAAAAATGGCAAAACGCAAATTTGCTTCTATCTCCTTAACCGTGCGAGATAGAGCGATTTCGTCGTAATTTTCGACCCACAGGGTATCTAAGGAATGTAATCTTTGCAATTTTCAAAAAATTTTCCCCTCCCCAAAAATGGCGGCCATTTTGATTTTTCGAATTTTTGCCAAAAATAGAAAAACAGGAATTTGCTTCTATCTTCTTAACCGTACAAGATAGAGTGATTTCGTCAAAATTTTCGACCCAACCAATGCAAAAAGGCATGAAGCTGAAATAATTTACATCTACACTAATAAATATTTAAGCATCATTGATATATTTTACAAATGAAACAGGGTCTTGTAAGACTACTGTACAATTTTGGCAAAAGGTTCATGGGGTGGACATTACACATGATAATGTGTGTTCTTCTATGCTATCCTGTTTCTATTCGCGTCTACTATCAACAGGGCGTCCTATTTCTAGTTACAGTATAAAATGAGGTTTGGAATTGTAAACCTTTTATGTGGTCCCTTTATGCATTGAATATTAAACTTTTAACATTAATTAAAAAGCACAACTATTTTAAAAATTGCTGTTAACATTTCCTTTGACAGAATTGCTTCCTAAGTAGGTTTGGAAGTACCTTTAGTCTTACCAACCCTAAAATGTTTTAAAGGTGTTTGAATGGGTTCCGGAACATACATTAAAGGGCTAGAATTTGGAGTCAGTTTTCGGACATCCTTTTAAAGAGTCTGTCTACCTCCATGTAGATTATGGGACACAAATTAAAGCCACTTTCCCTGATAGCAATTAACACTTAGGGTCACACTTCATACAGGTATTTTAAAGAATACAGTTATAAAATAATTCTTTAATCAGTCACTTAAAAACAAAGAGGAGGCTACATTTCTGTTTTTTGGAGAGTATATGGATTTGATGCCACATGCATTCCCTAATAGCAATTTGTTAGTTTAGACACTTAACAAAATAACTCCATAACTCTGGTACATGTAGATTAAAGAATACAGGAAAAATAGTTTCTTTATTCAATAAATAACAAAAGGAAAAGAGAGGGCAACAAATCTGTTTTAAAGATGTCATAAATTGGAAGCCACATTGTATAACATCAATCAGCAGCAATGAACAGATAATAAGACAATATAACATTTGTAAATGCTTTTGTAGGTTTTTATTATCTCCCGCCGGCCAGGCGGGAGATTATAAAACGCATTCCGTGTGTGTGTGCGTGTGTTCGTGTGTTATTGAGTGTTACGCTTTTATAAAGGGCTGTACATCACACTGGATGTTTCTCCTTGGCCTTTTCAATGTTTTTTATGACCTTATTGCTTATGTCCTTTCATTTGATGCTGTTATTTCACACCTAGGACCATAGCTAAGTGAGTAATAGCAATGGTGGCTACTTTGAGTAAAGTGCTCATAACTCCAAAACGACTGCATTTAGAGCATTTCTGTAAAATACATTGTTCAGCTACTTTCTCCATGCCTACAAGATGGTACCATTTTTAGGGTTCTATCTTCGTAGCTAAGTCAGTAATAGCTATTTTCTGTTATTAACAATGAACAAAATGAGTAAATTGATTTTGTCTTTGTAACTGTTACTTACAATATTGGCCTGAAATATGTTGTTCAACAACTCCTTCATGTACTATATCATGGTGAGGTGTCCAAGGTGTAGCACCATAGCTAACTGAGTAATAGCTATACTAAGTTTAATATTTGACCATTGAGCAAGTCACTTATAACTCAAAAACTATTGAATATAGAGGATTTTTGTCAAATATGTTGTTCACCTATCTTTTGGATATACTGTATTGTGAATTTTCACAGCTGTAACTCCATAGCTAACTGAGTAATAGCTACTTTGATGATAACCATAATGAGTAAATGGCTTATATCTTCAAAAGTATTGCAGCTACACAATTTTGTTCCAATATGTTGTTCAGCTACTATCTCCACAGCTACAACATGGTCACTAGTTTGGAAGTGTATCTCCATAGCTAAGTGAGTAATAGCTACTTTGTCAATTTTTAATGATAACCATAATGAGTAAATGGCTTATATCTTCAAAAGTATTGCAGCTACACAATTTCTCTCCAATAAGTTGTTCATCTACTTTTTTGTGAACTGTAACATATTTAAGTTTCACAACTGTTGCTCAATGTACAAGTGAGTAATGGCTACTTTATTGCTACTTTTGGTGAAAATGTGAAAAATGACAAATATCTCGCAAACTGTAATAGCTACTTTGTCAATTTTTAATGATAACCATAATGAGTAAATGCCTTATATCTTCAAAAGTATTGCAGCTACACAATTTCTCTCAAATAAGTTGTTCATCTACTTTTTAAGTCATTCATCTACTTTTGGGAGAGCTTTCACATGGTGAAGTTTCAGACTCGTCGGTAATTACTCACCTACTGAAAATGAGTAAATGCGAATTATCTCTAAAAGTATTGGAGATAGTGAATTTTTCTCAAATAACTCATTCGCCTACTTTTGGGAGAGCTTTCACTTGATGAAGTTTCAGACCCATAGCTAATTACTCACCCACTCAAAATGAGTAAATGCGAATTATCTGTAAAAGTATTGCAGATAGCCAATTTTTCTCAAATAACTCATTCATCTACTTTTGGGAGAGCTTTCACATGGTGAAGTTTCAGACCCATAGATAATTACTCACCTACTCAAAATGAGTAAATGCGAATTATCGCTAAAAGTATTGCAGATCGCCAATTTTTCTCAAATAACTCATTCACCTACTTTTGGGAGAACTTTCACTTGGTGAAGTTTCACACCCATAGCTAATTACTCACCTACTCAAAATGAGTAAATGCGAATTATCTGTAAAAGTATTGGAGATAGCCAATTTTTCTCAAATAACTCATTCATCTACTTTTGGGAGAGCTTTCACATGGTGAAGTTTCAGACCCATAGATAATTACTCACCTACTGAAAATGAGTAAATGCGAATTATCGCTAAAAGTATTGCAGATGGCCAATTTTTCCCAAATAACTCATTCACCTACTTTTGGGAGAACTTTCACTTGGTGAAGTTTCACACCCATAGCTAATTACTCACCTACTCAAAATGAGTAAATGTGAATTATCGCTAAAAGTATTGCAGATAGCCAATTTTTCTCAAATAACTCATTCACCTACTTTTGAGAGAGCTTTCACTTGGTGAAGTTTCACACTCATAGCTAATTACTCACCTACTCAAAATGAGTAAATGCGAATTATAGCTAAAAGCATTGCAGATAGCCAATTTTTCTCAAATAACTCGTTCACCTACTTTTGGAAGAGCTTTCACATGGTGAAGTTTCAGACCCATAGCTAATTACTCACCTACTGAAAATGAGTAAATGCGAATTATCTCTAAAAGTATTGCAGATGGCCAATTTTTCTCAAATAACTCATTCACCTACTTTTGGGAGAACTTTCACTTGGTGAAGTTTCACACCCATAGCTAATTACTCACCTACTCAAAATGAGTAAATGCGAATTATCTGTAAAAGTATTGGAGATAGCCAATTTTTCTCAAATAACTCATTCATCTACTTTTGGGAGAGCTTTCACATGGTGAAGTTTCAGACCCATAGCTAATTACTCACCTACTGAAAATGAGTAAATGCGAATTATCGCTAAAAGTATTGCAGATAGCCAATTTTTCTCAAATAACTCATTCACCTACTTTTGGAAGAGCTTTCACATAGTGAAGTTTCAGACCCATAGCTAATTACTCACCTACTCAAAATGAGTAAATGCGAATTATCTCTAAAAGTATTGCAGATAGCCAATTTTTCTCAAATAACTCATTCACCTCATTTTGGGAGAGCTTTCACTTGGTGAAGTTTCACACTCATAGCTAATTACTCACCTACTCAAAATGAGTAAATGCGAATTATCGCTAAAAGTATTGCAGATAGCCAATTTTTCTCAAATAACTCATTCACCTACTTTTTGGAGAGCTTTCACTTTAACAGCAAAACTATTCAATTTAAAGGAGTTTTGTCAAATATGTTGTTCACCTACTTTTTGATGTAGTGCGGCGGGAGATCATACCACGGCAGTGGTCTTGTTTTTTTTGGATTTTCAGTGCCCCACCTGGGGATTTTCTATTGGTTTGCAAATATCTTGGGATTTTCAATCTTGGGATTTTCTATCTGGGGATTTTCATATACAATCATTTTTCCAGACTGTGGGGTACAGGTATCTATTCCATGTTTTTATATGTTTTGCAGCAAATAAAATTGATATTGCTGTTATAAATGTTGAAGAAACATAGTGTTTCTGCGTAACATCTTCAGTACATGTCTCACTAACATCTTCTGATCATGATTTTCAAACAGCAAGTAAAATGTCTTCATTTTCAGTTGAATTTCATTGAAGTAAAACTTACAAAAGCTTTTGAAACATTTAAGGATCTTTAGTTACCTTTGATGAAGTGGTATATAATGTTCAAAGCTTTTACCACCAGATGCTTTATTCAGTTCTCTTTAAATGAGGACAGCAAAACCAATCCCAGATAATATAGTAGATAGAGTATATATATAGCGAGCAAACAAAAACCACTGTGTACAAGCATAAATGATAATATGTAGGTAAAGAGTCCGGGGAGAGGTAAGAACTGGCTACTATCACATCAGTCAAAAATTGTTAACCAATTGCAGGTAACAGGAGCAAGGTCACAAAGCCAGGCCAAGTTATCAGATGTAATGTATCTTTGCTGAAAAGCAATAACATCTGAAAACACCAGTTTGGTTTGTGTACTGTTCCAGTACAAAAGAAATTAGTACTTATCTGTGGCTGTGCCAGTGGGCCCACAAGATGATAACGGTTCTTAAGCTACCAACACACTGATAAGAGACAAAATGCATTACAAAGGGATTGCTGTATTGTAATTATATACTCATGCTGCATGATAGACAGACATTGAGCTTTATCAATGAAATAATATAGCTCTGAATGATAAGATACAGATGCAGTTTCTGTGTCCTGTTAAACCTCCATGAAATTGCTAAGTCAGTGGACTTAACTTTAAGTCTGGGAGGTAGTGGGCTTAAATTTTGTAAAGAGGACTTAAATATGGCCGCCATAAACTGTTCTCCACTTCAAAATTTGAAATGACTGTAAATAAAGTATAATTACACAGAACATCTCAATAAAGTAGTCTTTGGGAAGGTATATGTGGCAACAAGGTTTTCCATTTCAAAACAGCCCTTATCCTTAGATAAAATACATCAAATGAAGGATATATGGCACCAATATTATATTTTGAATAGATATAAAAGGTCACATGACCCAGAAAATCACTGTGGTTATTTGATATGCTTGGACTTAGCTAAGTCACCTTTGTGAAATTAATTTTAAGTCCCAGACCTAGCTAAGACCAAAGTCTTAGATTTAAGTCCCTGACTTAGCCAATAA
This sequence comes from Sabellastarte sp. h YS-2021, assembly GCA_964017235.1. Classification (NCBI taxonomy): domain Eukaryota; kingdom Metazoa; phylum Annelida; class Polychaeta; order Sabellida; family Sabellidae; genus Sabellastarte; species Sabellastarte sp. h YS-2021. The sequence goes on along the minus strand of OZ024928.1, from coordinate 152,917,732 downwards.
AGGGACTTAGTTTAAGTCTTTTAGTGAAATCGGCCCCTGGTCTTGGGAGCTAGGAGGTATCCATAGCAGGAGCCCAGCAATGGGAACACCAGAAAGGTTAAATATAGCTCACACCGAAAAGACCCACACACACACTGCATCTATTACTGTAACTCTAAGATTTATGTAAATTAAAAATTGTAACAATATATTTATATAACCCTGAACAGGCTTAGTAAATATAACTATTTGTATTTTGTATTTGTATTTATACTCAGCGCAATATCTCCATGTACTACAGGACTCAAAGCGCTATATGACCCATCCAACTGTACAAGTACAGTCCAACACTCAAATTACTAACATTCCCCTAACTGAAAGACAGAGGCTCAAAGATGACCATTTATCAACGTCCTTGAGGTTCTTTAACCTGCCACTGGGGATAGGACCCAATGACAGAGGACCGCCATTTTAAGTGGTCATCCGAGCCACTATGTATCTGCCTGTACCTGGGATTGAACCCACGTCCTCTGTGTTCCTAGGCGAGTGTGTTACCCACTAGGCCACAGTAACTTGTAAATAACTTGTGATACAGACAGAAAAGTAAACAATTTGTAATTTTGACATTTAAGTGATATTTATCCTTTGAAATTGGGTATATATATTTGAAAGAAAGTGGAGTATAGGTGTAGATTTCTGCCACAGATTCAGGTTTATTGTAAGCCTAAGAAATTTTCCCTGCATATTCCATCAACTGGTTAGTGTTTTCTATTGGAATTTTCTCCTTTCAATGTTGTCATTCTTTTTTGGTGGAAGTTTCCTCTGCTTATTCCATTAACTGTTGGTTGTTTTCTAATGTAATTTTCCATTTATGGTATATTTTGATTCAGTGGAAGTTTTTTCTTTTCAATTGGAATTTTCCACAGCTCATGCACGTCTATAGTTTTGAGTTGAATTTTCCACTGCTTCTACAGGTTCTCTCTTTATTGTGTTCCAGTGGAATTTTCCGCTGTTGATGCAGGCCTGGAAGCTGGGTCCTGCTCTGTCTATGGGAAACACTGTGGTGATGAAGACTGCTGAACAGACTCCACTCACAGCCTTACATGTGGCTCAACTCGTCAAAGAGGTAATGTGAGAATATACAGAGTTCTTTTATACGCAATGGCAGATACGTATGCGTATCCGTGTACATATGCGTATACATAAAAAAAATCCCTCCTACTGTTTTAAGTTTACGTGACTCCATCTATCCGTGTACATACATCCAGATGCGTGTGCATAAACAATAATACGGATCCAATCACTTTCTGAGCGATTTTTTACGCATACAGACCATATACGCATGCATTTGTCATTAACTTGTAGGAATTTCCCAGAATATATTTAAGTTTTGTCACCTCTTTATGATGATAGAAAGTAAAACTTTCGGTAAAAATATATTACCAGTCTTCAAAAACCATAGCTGAATGTAAAAGTTTCCTCATAAAAGTTTCCTCGCAAATTTTTTTCTGGAAATATATACACGACTATTACTAAGGTAGCAACAATTTACTGGCTATTTGATACTTTATATATTTCACTTTTGCATGTGTGAATGTGTGAGAATTTAAGGTTACAGTATATACAATGTATATAGTTGATTGTTTAATAAGTCCACCAGCACACACATGGGTTCACACAAAAGTTTAGCCTCATAAGAGGCTTTGAACACAATACTAAAATATTTTCTATCTTGTTTTGGTCTTGGTGCAATGGTTGATCTTACTTTTTGGCAAGTTTTGCAAAAGGTTTCATTTCATTCATCACATTCACTGCTGTGTAATATTATTAAACTGTTTTAAATATTATATCTTGGAAAAAAATATTTTATAGAAAAAAAATATTAGAAGTCTTTAGAAGGTTAATTGAAAGCTGGCTTGCAAGTATGCGTGTACATGTTTGTGGCTTCAGCACTTTTTTGTCGTAAGCTGAAAATGTGTTTTTTTCCTTCAACAGATAAATATAAGCATTTAGTCTGTGTTATTTATAAATTTTCCTCATTCTTGGTTGGGAAACATTTTTACGTGTGTAAATATACGTGTTAGTGGAGCCACATAAAACGCATGCGGATGACAGATGGGTTATACGTATGTGCTTACGCATACGCCATTGCGCATTAAAGTATTCTTAGCTTATATGTTGATGATAAAATTGTGTTTTGAGACCTATGAAGACCTCACTTAGGGATTTTTTGTTACATTTTTCACATATTTTGCCATGTAACTTGAAAGTGGTAATTTTAATGAGTCTGAAGTAGTAGATATAACTTTTGTATGTAATTTTTGTCTGTGAAAAAATTCAGGTCTATAGCTTTAATGATAAGGTCACCTTAAGGTATCAAAATTACCCACAGAGACCCAATTTATGGATTTTTGGCCAATTTTAAGCCCTGTAGCTTTCAAACTTTGTCTCTCATCTCGGTGAAATATCATCTGGGAATATATTAATACGTTCTTGCATGTACCAAAATATAGGCCTCTTGCATGTACCAAAAATGTAGGCCTTTAATAAACATTTAACCTGTGTATGAGGATCCTAAACATCCCAACTGAGTGTCCTTTTTGTACATTTTTAATGTGTTGCCTTATAATTTGGAAATGGTAAGTCTGAAAAGTCTCAGCTGTATTGGTTATGGGGTGTAGGTGTGCAACATCATGGGGTGACTATGATTTGACCTTTCACCTTGCTGCAATGACCTTCACCTATGAAATTTTGTCCGGGCTGTATCTTAGAAACCATAAGGATTACAAAGTTGATGCTTGGTAGGGACATTGGTTGGGGATTGTAGATGTGCAACATCTTTGTGTAACCTTGAGTTGACCTTTGATCCTGCCATAGTAGCCTTGACCTATAAAATCTTGTCCTGGCCATATATCGGAAACCGTAAGGTTTTTGGAAGTTGATATTTGGTATGAGTATTTCAAAGGCTATTTTAATTTTAAGGTCACTTTAATGTTTCTAAAGACTTTATTGCCACTTTTAAGCCATGTTACTGGCACACTTTGTGTCTCATAGAGCTGAAATCTCATCTGGGAGTATATTAATATGTTCACTTTACATGTTCCAAATACCAAGGCTTTAATAATCATTAAGTCTATGTATAAGGCCCATAAATATGCCACCCGAGTGACCTGTTGTGTACATTTTTTACACATTTTGCCCTGTAATTTGGAAATGGTAAGTCTGACATGTCTCAAGCTGTGTTAGATTTAACTTCTACATATGCTCATTATCTGTGCAAAGTTTGAGGTCTGCAGTTTTAATTTTAAGATCACTTTAAGGAAATAGTAAGTCTCAAACTCTATTAGAAAATGTAATCTTGGACTGAAGTCTATGGCTTAAATTTTAAGGTCACCATGAGGTCTCTAAAATGCCCACAGAGACCAAAGTTATGGACTTTTTGCCATTTTAAGCTCTGTAGCTGTAAAATTGTATGGCCAGTTTACCTGAAATCTCATGTGGGAATGCATAATTGGGTTCTTGTTGTATGTGCTTAATACCAAGGTTTAAAGTAGACATTTAGCAAGTGTATGTAGCCCATAAATATGCCACCCGAGAGACTTTTTTGTATATTTTTCACATATTTTGCCCTGTAATTTGGAAATGTTAGGTCTGACAAGTCTCAAACTGTATTAGATGTAATTGTATCCACTGGAAGCATCCGGTGCGTAGAGAGATTTTTGCCGTTGACACTCTCAGAGGAAAACTACACCACCTAGGTTTAGCAAATTTGCAGGATATCTGCATTGGGAGCTAAGCTTCTCTGAGACTGAAATTAGTTCTCATTCTGAAGAACAAGATGGCCACTGCGGGCATTTCATTGAAAATTATCTACCTTTTTCTACTGGCTGGTTCTCATAGGTAGAAGGTTGAATCTCTTTATAGGTTTGTATGTATAACACATATACATGTCCTCTACAACCTTGCAGACATTCGACCTTGAAGTTCTTAATTCAAGGTCATCCACGAACCATTTTCAGTCTTGTGGAGTTATAATTAAGAATTTTCTATATTTCTGGAGATATCATTTTCATGTTGGATATTCCTTATAGATATTTTGGATTTGTTATTGCTCATAACACTGAGCTTTTTAGTCGAATCTTTGATTCGAGTTATGTACTGAGTTGCGGCCACGATTTTAAATTGGCGGTTTAAACCCTTAAATATCAAATTCTGAATAATATTTGTTCACATATCGGTACATTAAGGTGTATATTATACACTATGCCATTTTGAAGATTTTTAATGCTTTTATTCAGTTATATTTTATAAAGTAAAAAGCATGTCTGGCACTACGTCTGGCTTTCTCCAAGGACCCGTATGTCCTAGAAACTATTGTGTTTGCCATTGTAATGGCCTACTCGAAAGAGTCTTTTTTAACGGTTTCGTCTGCTGCTTTCTAGAGGTGAAACCCCGATTAATTTATTTGTCTGCAGGGTTTACCACGCAGTCACTGTTAATGTAAAATTGCTGTCTGCGCATCTACGTGTACTCCATTATTTGTCAAACAAATAAACCGCAAAGAAATTAATGAATGAAGTGACGTCACGGTAGTACTATACATTTTTCGTTTAGCCAATCAAAATCGAGATCACCTCTGGCAGAGACAATGAAAATTCAAACTCCGTATATCTACATTCAACCACTAGAAGGCGCTTTTGTATGTCCTAGAAGGTATCATGATGGGGTTTCTAAACGTGAGGCTACGATGGGGTTTCTAACAACATTTTACAAATATATAATCCAGCAATATTTCTGTCTTCTCGCAATATTTAAAACAAATAAAATATCAAATGCTGGTAGTTGTACACCCACACAGTGATGAAAACATGAGGCTACAATGGTGTTTCTAACAATATCTTACAAATATATAATCCAGCAATATTTTACTGTCGCCGCACCTCACTTTGTCTTCTCGCAATATATAAAACAAATAAAATATCAAATGCTGGTACTTGTACACCCACAGAGTGATGAAAACGTGAGGCTACGATGGGGTTTCTGACATTTTACAAATACCGTATATAATCCAGCAATATTTTACTGTCACCGCACCTCACTCTGTCTTCTCGCAATATTTAAAACAAATAAAATATCAAATGCTGGTAGTTGTACACCCACAGAGTGATGAAAACGTGAGGCTACAATGGTGTTTCTAACAATATTTTACAAATACTAGTATATAATCCAGCAATATTTTACTGTCACGCACCTCACTCTGTCTTCTCGCAATATTTAAAACAAAATATCAAATGCTGGTAGTTGTACACCCACAGAGTGATGAAAACGTGAGGCTACGATGGGGTTTCTGACATTTTACAAATATATAATCCAGCAATATTTTACTGTCACCGCACCTCACTCTGTCTTCTCGCAGTATTTAAAACAAATAAAATATCAAATGCTGGTAGTTGTACACCCACAGAGTGATGAAAACGTGAGGCTACAATGGTGTTTCTAACAATATTTTACAAATATATAATCCAGCAATATTTTACTGTCGCCGCACCTCACTCTGTCTTCTCGCAATATTTAAAATAAAATATCAAATGCTGGTAGTTGTACACCCACAGAGTGATGAAAACGTGAGGCTACAATGGTGTTTCTAACAATATTTTACAAATATATAATCCAGCAATATTTTACTGTCGCCGCACCTCACTCTGTCTTCTCGCAATATTTAAAATAAAATATCAAATGCTGGTAGTTGTACACCCACAGAGTGATGAAAACGTGAGGCTACGATGGGGTTTCTGACATTTTCCAATTTATAATCCAGCAATATTTTACTGTCACCGCACCTCACTCTGTCTTCTCGCAATATTTAAAATAAAATATCAAATGCTGGTAGTTGTACACCCACAGAGTGCTGAAAACGTGAGGCTACGATGGGGTTTCTGACATTTTACAATTATATAATCCAGCAATATTTTACTGTCACCGCACCTCACTCTGTCTTCGCGCAATATTTAAAACAAATAAAATATCAAATGCTGGTAGTTGTACACCCACAGAGTGATGAAAACGTGAGGCTACGATGGGGTTTCTAACAATATTTTACAAATATATAATCCAGCAATATTTTACTGTCGCCGCACCTCACTGTCTTCTCGCAATATTTAAAACAAATAAAATATCAAATGCTGGTAGTTGTACACCCACAGAGTGATGAAAACGTGAGGCTACGATGGGGTTTCTAACAACATTTTACAAATATATAATCCAGCAATATTTTACTGTCACCGCACCTCACTCTGTTTAGCGGGCGATAATACCAAGTTTACAGATTTCAACACCCACTGCTGTCCTAAGATTCGACTCCGTGGTTGGCAGAAGGCCAGCCACTTCACCCTAGTTTTTGTTGGGGGTTGGGGGGAGTTAACTTTGTAAAATGCATACCCTGATCCATTGGAGATTTTTGATTATGTTTATAATCCCTTTTCTTAATATTCAATTCATTTACACTCCTCACCTCCCTTTGTCTTATTAGGTAATGAAGTCCCCTCCTTCTCCCCGACCCCCAGCTGTCTCAATGACACCAAGTAAACAGAATTATATAAATGGTATCAGTTAAGAAACAAATAAACTATGCTGCCCAGTATCAGATCTTCTGTAGCTGTTTATTCAGTAATAGTGTTTTAGATATTTAGTTATATCCCCAGACGAAAGTCGGGGATATATTGGATTCAGGTCCGTCGCGCCGCCGCCGCAGCCGCCGCAGAAATTTCCTTGTGTACGCGATAACTCAAAAACGGATTAATATTTTTTTTTCAAACTTGGTACACATGTTAAGGATGCCCAAAGGAAGATCCCTATTTTAAGGTGACCTTAAACTCCCAATAATAAAGAACTTATGGCCACCTTAAGGTCAGAAATTGCACTTTTGGCCACTTAGAGCCCTCTAGGTCACAAACTATGAGGCTTATCTGCCTCAAATTTTACCTGAGAACACATTAATATATTCTTAGTACATGTGCCGAAAATCAAGACTTTAAGTTGAGGAGAAAATTGTCTTTGAGGCCCATAAAGACCCCACTTAGGACTTTTTTCCAATATTTTAAACTTATTTTGCCCTATAATTTGGAAGTGGTAATTGTATCCACCGGAAGCATCCGGTGGATACTTTGGTTTAGCGTTTGCTACGCCGCCGCCGCGCGTAGAGAGATTTCGGCGTTAACGCTCTAAGAGGAAAACAACAGCACCTAGGTTCACCAAAGTTGCAGGATATCTTCATTGGGGGGTAAGCTTCTCTGGGAAGGAAAATAGCCTCATTCTGAAAAACAAGATGGCCGCCACGGGCATTTCTTTGAAAATAATCTACATTTTTCTAGTGGCTGTTCCTCATAGGTAGAAGGTTGAATCTCTTCATAGGTGATATGTATGACATATATACATCTCCTCTACAACCTTGCACACATTTGACCTTGAAGCTCCTAACTCAAGGTCATCCACGGAGTGCCGAAGTAACTCACATAGCGGACTTTAAAAGTGCCTATATCTCCCTTATTATTGGTCCTAGAGGTTTGCAATGTGAAGCCAACATATAGGAAATCATGTGCTGCGAATCTTCTGATGTGGTCAGATTTGACCTTGGACCCCTCCTTCAAGGTCAAACGAGGATAGCCAAACTTAAAAGTGCTTATAACTCGCTTATTATCGATCCTAGAGGTTTGGGATGGTAAACCAACATAGGAAATCATGGGCTGGGAATCTTCTGGTGTGGTCAGATTTGACCTTGGGCCCCTCCTTCAAGGTCAAATGAGGACAGCAAAACTTAAAAGTGCTTATAACTTGCTTATTATTGGTCCTAGAGGTTTGGGATGGTAAACCAACATATAAGAAATCATGGGCTGGGAATCTTCTGGCATGGTCGGATTTGACCTTGGGCCCCTCCTTCAAGGTCAAACGAGGACAGCCAAACTTAAAAGTGCTTATAACTCGCTTATTATTGGGTGTACAGGTTTGGGATGGTAAACCAGCATATAGGAATTCATGGGCTGGGAATCTTCTGGTGTGGTCGGATTTGACCTTGGGCCCCTCCTTCAAGGTCAAACGAGGATAGCCAAAGGTAAAAGTGCCCATAACTCACTTATTATTGGTCCTAGAGGTTTGGGATGGTAAACCTACATATAGAAAATCATGGGCTGGGAATCTTCTGGTGTGGTCGGATTTGACCTTGGGCCCCTCATTCAAGGTCAAACGAGGACAGCCAAACTTAAAAGTGCCTATAACTCGCTTATTATTGGTCCTAGATGTTTGGGATGGTAAACCAGCATATAGAAAATCATGGGCTGGGAATCTTCTGGCGTGGTCGGATTTGACCTTGGGCCCCTCCTTCAAGGTCAAATGAGGACAGCCAAACTTAAAAGTGCTTATAACTCGCTTATTATTGGTCCTAGAGTTTTGGCATGGTAAACCAGCATATAGGAAATCATGGGTTGGGAATCTTCTGGTGTGGTCGGATTTGACCTTGGGCCCCTCCTTCAAGGTCAAACGAGGATAGCCAAAGGTAAAAGTGCCTATAACTCGCTTATTATTGGTCCTAGAAGTTTGGGATGGTAAACCAACGTATAGAAAATCATGGGCTGGGAATCTTTTGGTGTGGTCGGATTTGACCTTGGGCCCCTCCTTGAAGGTCAAATGAGGACAGCCAAACTTAAAAGTGCTTATAACTCGCTTATTATTGGTCCTAGATGTTTGGGATGGTAAACCAACATATGGGAAATCATGCGCTGGGAATCTTCTGGTGTGCTCGGATTTGACCTTGGGCCCCTCCTTGAAGGTCAAATGAGGACAGCCAAACATAAAAGTGCTTATAACTCGCTTATTATTGGTCCTACAGGTTTTGGTGCATTGTCTTTACCGTGGATACAATTTGCATCGGTTCTCCGATGCGCTAGGTCTAGTTCTGATGAGTCTCAAACTGCACTAGATGTAACTCTTATATGTAATCCTTGTCTGTGAAAAATTTAAAGGCTGTATGTTTACCTGTTAGGCCGACTTAAGATCTCAAAATTGCCCACAGAGACCCAATTTATGGACTTTTTGCCATCTTCAACCACTGTAGCTTTCAAACTATGTCTCTCATCTAAGTGAAATATCATCTGAGAATATATCAATATGTTTTTCTTGTATGTACTCCAAAATTTAGGCCTTTAATAGACATTCCTTATTTATATATTTGATTTTATTTTAGTGATAAGATTAACTGAGCTTTTTGTATTTGATTACCCCTTTTATATTATAAGTGTTTGTCTACCATTTGTGCTGCAGCACTCCATCTCTTTGTAGTCCCACCCCCCATCCCCCACCCACCTCTGGGACCTCCAGCTATTGAGTGACACTAAATAAACAAAGGTATACAGATCTTCTGTAATAGTGAGAGAGGTGTGGAGAAGGGGAGAGAGGTGGGGTGGGGATGGGAGGTGGTGTTTGCTTCATTATCTAATTATCTAAGACAAAGGGAGTCAGAACTGAGATTGTGTCACATATTTAGTTTGCATATATATGGACCACATATATAGGAATTGAGGAAATGAATAACTGAAAAACAATGCAAATTCTAAAAATAATATAATAAAATAAATAATATATGATTTTTAAATAATATTTTATTTGTGAACAAATATAGAAACAGAGATACGCTTTTGGAATTATGAATTTAGAATGGACATTCAATCATCAATCATTTAAATACTTTGAAAATAGGTTCAGAGTTATCATTGCAGGAAGATTGAAAATATGATCTGTTGAGTTATGTATTCGACGTCTGGGGATACACTATCTTCCTTGGGAAGATATAAACTTAGTAGATTGATGTGCTGAAGTTCATATAACTTTTCCCAATATTTATGGCATACAACAAATGGATTAAATAAAAAATTCCCGATCAAAACCTGTGGCGTGAGTGATGACCTGTCTGGGGATATGTTGGCGCCGAGTTGGCCCAATCTAGTTAGATATGCAGAAAGCATAAATTGTAAAAGTATAACTTGATCTGTTGAGATCTAATCACAATTGTTTCTATGACGTTTCAGCTATCCACTAATATATAAAAATCATAGAAACAGATAAACTTTTGTACGGACCTTTGCCCACAAGGATTCTTGCCCACAGGACCTGTGAACTTTGCCCACCACATTTTTACAGGGGAGGAACTTTGCCTAAAATAATAATATGAAATAATTAGCTTTTAAATAATTCATTGAAGTATAAGTGTACAATATCTACTATGGTAAAGGTCAACTTCTTATTATATAATAGAATAAGTATATAATGTCTACAATATACCGGTAATAATATTTTTTGGCCACCACTGATACTTTGTATTATTTCCATCTTATATGAACTACACTGGCTACCTATTCAGTATTACATCCTGTTTAACTATAACCTTTTCACCAACAAAGCAATAAATTTCAGCCAACTCCCCGTCTCTTCTCTCTTATTAAAATGCTAGAATCTAAAACCTGGCTACCGCCTTTCCTCTTGGATGCTAACATGGATGCAGACTTTCTCTGGAACTGGAGTGTCCCAGACATCAATTTGACACTTAAAAATACTTGACAGTATTGCTAATTGCTTATCTTGTGTATTTTACTTTATAACATTTTGAACCAATTACTTTAATATAGAAATGGTGCTTAATACTTTCATTATTTCCGTGTGTTTCAGTTTTTCATTGTATATTTTCAGAAATTGAAAGAAAAAAATTATACTGTAAAAAAAATCACAATTCAGACTTCCATCTTCACTGAATAAGTGTTTTTTGGCTCATCCTTTGTATAAAATAGGCTTTCACTTAACCCTTTCGCTACCATATATGACAACTAGCAGTCGACATCAATTTGTATTACAAGGTACCATATCTGTCGACGGAAATAATATTGATTTCTTCTTTTCCTTAAGTGTCCTGCTATACGTTTTCTTTGGTGTATCAGTATTAAAACAATTGTTTAAGTATTTTATAATGAAGTTATGATATATTTTAAATAATTTTACCATTTTCACCTATTTTAACTGGTTTCTGTAGATATTGCCATCTTTATCGCATATAGCTGCATATTGTTTACTCGTGGTTATATTTATTTGGGGAATTCCCTGGAGTTTCTTCATTCGACATTTCATCAATTCCTAATGAAATATGCCGAAAAATACCGCAAATGAAGTGTATAAGGTAGTGAGTTAATAATTTACTTTATGGGCATTTCTGACGTGATATGACGTCATATGGCTACTGTCCAGCAGAATAATGTTCCTTCAGTAGCGAAAGGGTTAATGTATAAATAAGTAATTCACTTACCGTAAATGACCTATTTACAGTGTTTCCTGAGCCTTTTTTTCTGGAGGTCAATTGACCCCCTCCTTTAAAAACCGGGGGTCAATCAAAATTTTTGAGGGTCAGTTAGACTTGACCCCTTCTACTTAAACTGCAGGTTAGAAAAAATAATGGACAAACAATACCTTAAATACCTTACAAAGATAGTGTGTGTTAGAGTTACGAAACGTTGGGTACCATGTACCCATGGGGTATCGAAAATGGGTACAAGTAATATTCTGTCACATTTTCCTCAATAAACAGTGTTTAGATACACCCAGTTACTAAAAAGCAATAAATTAGATTTAAATTTATTTATCACTTTGACAGTAAATTATGGTACATTGTACATGGTTGTACATTCATAAAAATATCTGAAGTACACCCGTGTACATCAGGGTAAAGAAAACAGTCACAAAATATAGCTGACTTTTTTCCTCTTATTTTTGAATGATTTTTAAGGTAGCAAAAATGAACAGAAGCACTATTCAATTTTCAATGATATATATGTTGACAGTTTCTAAAAAATTATTTTATCTACACTACAAATATGATATCTTTTCTGTTTGAAAGACAAATTATTGTAGTTTATGTTGCTTTTTATTTGACAAAAATCCATTGAGTGGTTCCAAAGTTACAGTGTTTTTGCTACAATCCCTGTAAATATTTTCGAATTTCAGAGGTGATAATTTCTGGGAAGGTTTCCGGGGTTAAAAATTCAAGAATTTCCGAGATTTAGTAGAACGTGTCTCCCACTGCACAAGTTATTTGTCTTCGTTCGGAGACGTTGTTTCCAATTGTGTCCTTGCAAAGATCACCTTTTCTTTCGATATGTAACGTTTCGAATAAGGTTTGCAAGGGTACATTGTAACACTGGCCGTTTAAGCTGGATCTGCGTAGCTCTCGTCTCACATGAAATTTTAAAATATACAGCTTATCTTCAGTGCTGTTTTATTGCATGTGCATCTATCTTTCATTAAAAAAAATCTCGAGTCCTTTGTTATTGAATAACGCGAATGCGCATGCGTGACCTCGTGAACTCTTCACCTCTCGACCTTTTGATGCCACGCATGCGCATTGACAGGTAAACAAACAGGAAATCGGCCATTTTTGTTTTGAAATTGGAATAAATAAGGAATTGCTACATAAATAGACGAAATATTAATATTTCTTTTTTTGCAAATACTTCTGCGTCAGTCTGACCCCCAAGTAAATATTATGTGCGTAAATTGCTTGATTTCGACGTCAATTTACGCACGTTTGTGCGTAAACGGAAACACTGTATTTAGCGCACCCGCCCTTGTAACCGCACCCCATTGCTTTTCAAGACAATATACTTGACAACTTCTACAGTACCGGGTGGACAATTACAGTACTACAGTACAGTAGACCGCAACAGTGCACACTCGCAGTTGGTTACAAAAGGTTTCTAATGATCGACTATTGAGCTGAAATCTTACCTTTCTTAATTTTCCTCAATATCCACATATTTTGTATATAATTTACGTATTTTTACTTAATAAATTGACATTTTTGTCACGACTTTCGAGTTTGTTTTCATCTACCGCCATATTTACAGGAAGTGGGTATTTCTGAATGTCGAAACACTGTTTTTCTCCCGGATTGACCTATACTTCATCCCGGAAAGTGTTTCATTATGGGTGCGCTAAAAGGGGAATTTTTTTGCATCAAATATTGAATAAAAATAGACTTTGCTTAGCGCACTGTGCGCTAAATAGGTCATTTACGGTAATGTATAATTTGTATAATGCTTCATATTTATCTACAATGAATAGAACACATTTTCAATGAATAGAACACATTCTCAATTTTTGTGTGTCACTTCCTGTACTACAGGAGCCTTTGTTGTGTGTGCCAATGTTCATGTTGATGTTTTCCCTTTACACAGGCTGTTGAAATGTTCTTTCACTCACAGTTTTTAGTGCTTATTATACAGACGGATGTTTTTTATTTATGGTAATGGTATTTCGTCTCATTAAACGAATAAAAATGATGTTATGCACCTGCATGGGTACACACATATGTTGCTCCACATAAAATAAGCCTCAATCATTTTGTAAAGAATACTAAAATTCTCCAACAAAGATATTGGTGATATTTAGAGTGAATTTATAAAATTGTATTGAAATGTTTTGAGTGACAATTTGTGCTAAGGCCAAGAAAGACAGTTTCATGGACATGGGACAACTTTATTGCAAAGAAATGTCAGATCTGCCAGCTGGTTGAAAACATGACTGTCATAGGACTCCAAATCCTTGCTTGCCCTTGTTGAGTTCTAAGAAGTATGATAAAAATTTTCTCATTTTTACCCCACAGCCCTTAAGGGCTGTCAGGGTATTGTTTTCACCCATGGTGTTCGGATGGGCGGGCGGGCAGCAGGAAAAAGTTTGTCCGGGCTTTATCTGAGAAACTGTAAGATGTAGGAAGTTGATACTTGGTAGGGACATTGGTTAGGGGGTATAGATGTGCAACGTCATGGTGTGACCTTGATTTGACCTTGCTACAGTGACCTTGAGTTTGAAAATCTTGTCCGGGCTATATCTCGGCAATGGTAAGGTGTAGGAAGTTGATACTTGGTAGGGACATTAGTTAGGGGGTGTAGCTGTGCAACGTCACGGTGTGACCTTGATTTGATCTTTGACCTTGCTGTAGTGACCTTGACCTGTAAAATCTTGTCCAGGCTATATCTCAGGAACCATAAAGTGTAGGAAGTTGATACTTGGTAGGGACATTGGTTAAGGGGTTTATGTGTGTAACGTCATAGTGTGACCTTGATTTGACCTTTGACCTTGCTGTAGTGACCTTGACCTATAAAATCTTGTCCAGGCTATAGTGTAGGAAGTTGATACTTGGTAGGGACATTGGTTAGGGGTTGTAGGTGTGAAACTTCATGGTGTGACCATGATTTGATCTTTGATCCTGCTGTAGGACCTTAACCTATAAAATCTTGTCCGGGCTATATCTCAGCAACTGTAAGGTGTAGAAGTTTATACTTGGTAGGAACATTGGTTAGGGGATGTAGGTGTGCAACATCATGGTGTGACCTTGATTTGACCTTTGACCTTGCCATAGTGACCATGAGTTTTAAAATCTTGTCTGGGTTTATTTCTTTGATTCCATTAGGTGTAGATGGTTCACACCTGGTAGGGACATTGGTTAGGGGGTGTGGGTGTCCATCATGGTGTGACCTTTAACTTTAGCTCTGCCAAAGTGTGTTCACCTGCCATATTTGAGACATCTTTCTCTTATGACAAAGATATATGGGTTGCTGCAACTGATTATTATATGCACCTTTACATAATTGTGCTTTTTCCATTGACAGCTATTCTCCAATTCATAAATTTTACAGCTTCGTAATTTTTAGTGTACTGATTAATGTTGTCATCTAGCTATTGAATTGTTTTGTTTTAATACTTTATCTTTACATACATTTTGTTTCTCTTAGATGGTATTTTGTCTACTTAAACATTATTTGGAGCTTTATGTAACTGACAATGCCCTGAAAGTATCAGCATCTTTGTACAGTTTGTACACTACTTCTATATGTCATGGTGTTGAAATTGTTTCAACAGGATGTGGGGTACGGGCATCTCTGATGCTATTTTTAAAGATTAATCTGTCTAAAATTACAATGGTTTAAAATATGTTCGCTGTCAAATGGTTTAACAAAATAATTTCTGTTCCACAAGATTGCAGAAAATGTGAATAGAATTTTGAAACTGAACCAAAACTCTCCCCTATAAGTACAAATATTTAGCTGGCTCCTATTCCACTTAAGTGGGTTTATCTGTACTCAGTAATATTGTGTCTTTCCAATTAATACCCACTGCATTTATACATGTGGTTGTAACAATATAAAGAGGTACTGAAAGTTGTTGCAAGTGAACACTTTTTTTCAAGGCTACAATCCTTCAAAAGATGAACACAAAGACTAACTTATTATACTCTATGATACATAATTATTAAAAGGTCCAATATAAAAAGTCCAAAACCATTAAAAGACCATAAAAAGTGCATTGAAAAGGTTCCATTGAAACTTAGTAATATTTAAACTTACTGGTGATAACATAAAAATTGTGCAGTGTATAATTGATTTGTTTACAATCACTCCTAGACATTGCATTGCACACTACTGTATATATTGACCTGTTTACAAATACTGGTGGTTGGGTATAAGTAACACACATCAAGACACCTTGACTTGGGTTATTAGCAGGAACAAAACCTTGGCTTCTCTGAGCATTATATTCACTGGGTTTTATGTTACTTTCAAATGATTTGCCCAGAGCAAGACCAGCCTTTGTCATGCGGACATTATGAAGCATGTCAATGAAACAAAGAATATGTTGGCAGGATAGCTTTTAGTTTAAGACTGAAGATAAACAATTGATATCAATTTATATGAAACTATTGTCTAAATTAACTGATATTTTATATAAATCTGCAGTTTAACAATAGTGTTAATAAAAGCAATTTTTACTTGGATACAAGTAAAGATTTTTGATGAGGCTCAGATTAATTGACATTTATTATCTCCCGCCTGAGGCCAAAGGCCGTGGTCGAGAGATTATAAAACGCCTTCTGTACGTGCGTGCGTGCGTCCGTGAGTCCGTTCGTAATGTTTTTACATAAATTTTAATATCTCATTCATTTATAAAGATATCTTCACCAAATTTGCAGGGAATGTTTATGGCTATGAAAACCTGTTTTGCAAAGTTTTGGCCTCATTATGTCAGCTGACTTGTCAGTCAGCTGACATTATGTCGTCACTCTGCGGCGTGGGCGTCCGCGTCCGCGTGAACAACTTCTCCTCCAAAACTACAAGGCCTAGAGACGTGCTGTTTTTTTTAAAAGATACCTTATCTATCGAGGATGAAAAATTGTTCAAGGCATGCAAATCTGTCTGTTCGTCTGTTTGCTAGAGACATTACAAGGGGGGTACCAGTGTGAAAATTTCAACACTTAATCACAATGTTCTCAGTGACTATTGCAGGGATTTCTCTCATATCTTGCATATATGTACTAGGCCACAGGTAGATTCTCTTGTGTGAGTATGAGACCTGGATCTGTCTTACTTTTTTTTAAATAAATTTTTTTAATAATTTTTAATGCATTAAAATTCATGAAATCATGCATAAAATCATTTATAACTTGAAAAGTGTTGCATTTAGAGATTTTGTTAAAATATGTTATTCAGCTACTTTTTTCATAGCTACAATATGGTGAGTAAGTTGGGTGCCTGTCTCAATAGCTAAGTGAGTAATAGCTACTTTTGGGCTTTTCAGTAACTTCCATCATGAGTAAAATCACTTGTAACTTAAAAACTATTGCATTTAGAGAATTTCGTATAAATATGTTATTCAGCTACTTTTGGGTCAGCTATAACATAGTAAAATTTTAGACCTGTAGCTCATGGCATAGCTGAGTAATAGCTACTTTTAGGTTATCACTGTTGAGTAAATCGCTTATAACTTAAAAAATATTGCATTTAGAGAATTTCGTATAAATATGTTATTCAGCTACTTTTGGGTCAGCTATAACACAGTAAAATTTCAGACCTGTAGCTCATGGCATAGCTGAGTAATAGCTACTTTTAGGTTATCACTGTTGAGTAAATCGCTTATAACTTGGAAACTATTGCATTTACAGTATTTTGTTGCAATATATTATTCACCTATTTTGGGATCAGCTATAACATAACATAGTGAAGTTTCAGATCTGTGGCTCATTGCATAGCTGAGTAATAGCTACTTTGAAGTTCTCACTATTGAGTAAATCACTTGTAACTTAAAACCTATTGGATTTAGAGAATTTCGTAATATGTTATTCAGCTACTTTTGGGCCAGCTATAACATAGTGAAATTTCAGATCTGTAGGTCATGGCATAGCTGAGTAATAGCTACTTTAAAGTTCTCACTATTGAGTAAATCAGTTGTAATTGGAAAACTATTGCATTTAGAGAATTTAGTATAAATATGTTATTCAGCTACTTTTGGGTCAGCTATAACATAGTAAAATATCAGACCTGTAGCTCATGGCATAGCTGAGTAATAGCTACTTTTAGGTCATCACTATTGAGTAAATCAGTTGTAACTTCAAAACTATTGCATTTACAGTATTTTGCTTAAATATGTTGTTCACCTACTTTTGGGTCAGCTATAACATAGTGAAATTTCAGACCTGTAGCTCATTGCATAGCTGAGTAATAACTACTTTGAGGATCTCACTATTGAGTAAATCAGTTGTAATTGCAAAACTATTGCATTTAGAGAATTTAGTATAAATATGTTATTCAGCTACTTTTGGGTCAGCTATAACATAGTAAAATTTCAGACCTGTAGCTCATGGCATAGCTGAGTAATAGCTACTTTTAGGTCATCACTATTGAGTAAATCAGTTGTAACTTGAAAACTATTGCATGTACAGTATTTTGCTTAAATATGTTGTTCACCTACTTTTGGGTTAACTATAACATAGTAAAATTTCAGACCTGTAGCTCATGGCATAGCTGAGTAATAGCTACTTTGAGGTTATCACTGTTGAGTAAATTGCTTATAACTTGGAAATTATTGCGTTTAGAGTATTTTGTTTCAATATGATATTCACCTATTTTGGGGTCAGCTATAACATAGTGAAGTTCCAGACCTGTGACTCATTGCATAGCTGAGTAATAGCTACTTTGAAGTTCTCAATGTTGAGTAAATCACTTATAATTTGAAAACTATTGCATTTAGAGAATTTAGTATAAATATGTTATTCAGCTACTTTTGGGTCAGCTATAACATAGTAAAATTTCAGACCTGTAGCTCATGGCATAGCTGAGTAATAGCTACTTTTAGGTTATCATTGTTGAGTAAATCACTTATAACTTGCAAACTATTGCATTTAGAGTATTTTGTTGCAATATGTTATTCACCTATTTTGGGGTCAGCTATAGCATAGTGAAGTTCCAGACCTGTGGCTCATTGCATAGCTGAGTAATAGCTACTTTGAAGTTCTCACTGTTGAGTAAATCAGTTGTAATTGGAAAACTATTGCCTTTACAGAAATTTGTGCAAATATATTATTCAGCTACTTTTGGGTCAGCTATAACATAGTGAAATTACAGACCTGTAGCTCATGGCACAACTGAGCAATAGCTATTCTCAGGCACTGACTGTTGAGTAAATCGGCTACAACTTGAAAAATATTGCATTTGGAGTATTTTGTTAAAATATATTGTTCACCTACTTTTGGGTTAGCTATAACATAGTGAAATTACAGACCTGTAGCTCATGGCATAGCTGAGTAATAGCTACTTTTAGGTTATCACTGTTGAGTAAATCGCTTATAACTTAAAAAATATTGCATTTAGAGAATTTCGTATAAATATGTTATTCAGCTACTTTTGGGTCAGCTATAACATAGTAAAATTTCAGACCTGTAGCTCATGGCATAGCTGAGTAATAGCTACTTTTAGGTTATCACTGTTGAGTAAATCGCTTATAACTTGGAAACTATTGCATTTACAGTATTTTGTTGCAATATATTATTCACCTATTTTGGGATCAGCTATAACATAACATAGTGAAGTTTCAGATCTGTGGCTCATTGCATAGCTGAGTAATAGCTACTTTGAAGTTCTCACTATTGAGTAAATCACTTGTAACTTAAAACCTATTGGATTTAGAGAATTTTGTAATATGTTATTCAGCTACTTTTGGGCCAGCTATAACATAGTGAAATTTCAGATCTGTAGGTCATGGCATAGCTGAGTAATAGCTACTTTAAAGTTCTCACTATTGAGTAAATCAGTTGTAATTGGAAAACTATTGCATTTAGAGAATTTCGTATAAATATGTTATTCAGCTACTTTTGGGTCAGCTATAACATAGTAATATTTCAGACCTGTAGCTCATGGCATAGCTGAGTAATAGCTACTTTTAGGTCATCACTATTGAGTAAATCAGTTGTAACTTCAAAACTATTGCATTTACAGTATTTTGCTTAAATATGTTGTTCACCTACTTTTGGGTCAGCTATAACATAGTGAAATTTCAGACCTGTAATGCAATACTGAGTAATAACTACTTTGAGGATCTCACTATTGAGTAAATCAGTTGTAATTGCAAAACTATTGCATTTAGAGAATTTAGTATAAATATGTTATTCAGCTACTTTTGGGTCAGCTATAACATAGTAAAATTTCAGACCTGTAGCTCATGGCATAGCTGAGTAATAGCTACTTTTAGGTCATCACTATTGAGTAAATCAGTTGTAACTTGAAAACTATTGCATGTACAGTATTTTGCTTAAATATGTTGTTCACCTACTTTTGGGTTAACTATAACATAGTAAAATTTCAGACCTGTAGCTCATGGCATAGCTGAGTAATAGCTACTTTGAGGTTATCACTGTTGAGTAAATTGCTTATAACTTGGAAATTATTGCGTTTAGAGTATTTTGTTTCAATATGTTATTCACCTATTTTGGGGTCAGCTATAACATAGTGAAGTTCCAGACCTGTGACTCATTGCATAGCTGAGTAATAGCTACTTTGAAGTTCTCAATGTTGAGTAAATCACTTATAATTTGAAAACTATTGCATTTAGAGAATTTAGTATAAATATGTTATTCAGCTACTTTTGGGTCAGCTATAACATAGTAAAATTTCAGACCTGTAGCTCATGGCATAGCTGAGTAATAGCTACTTTTAGGTTATCATTGTTGAGTAAATCACTTATAACTTGCAAACTATTGCATTTAGAGTATTTTGTTGCAATATGTTATTCACCTATTTTGGGGTCAGCTATAGCATAGTGAAGTTCCAGACCTGTGGCTCATTGCATAGCTGAGTAATAGCTACTTTGAAGTTCTCACTGTTGAGTAAATCAGTTGTAATTGGAAAACTATTGCCTTTACAGAAATTTGTGCAAATATGTTATTCAGCTACTTTTGGGTCAGCTATAACATAGTGAAATTACAGACCTGTAGCTCATGGCACAACTGAGCAATAGCTATTCTCAGGCACTGACTGTTGAGTAAATCGGCTACAACTTGAAAAATATTGCATTTGGAGTATTTTGTTAAAATATATTGTTCACCTACTTTTGGGTTAGCTATAACATAGTGAAATTACAGACCTGTAGCTCATGGCATAGCTGAGTAATAGCTACTTTTAGGTTATCACTGTTGAGTAAATCGCTTATAACTTAAAAAATATTGCATTTAGAGAATTTCGTATATGTTATTCAGCTACTTTTGGGTCAGCTATAACATAGTAAAATTTCAGACCTGTAGCTCATGGCATAGCTGAGTAATAGCTACTTTTAGGTTATCACTGTTGAGTAAATCGCTTATAACTTGGAAACTATTGCATTTACAGTATTTTGTTGCAATATATTATTCACCTATTTTGGGATCAGCTATAACATAACATAGTGAAGTTTCAGATCTGTGGCTCATTGCATAGCTGAGTAATAGCTACTTTGAAGTTCTCACTATTGAGTAAATCACTTGTAACTTAAAACCTATTGGATTTAGAGAATTTCGTAATATGTTATTCAGCTACTTTTGGGCCAGCTATAACATAGTGAAATTTCAGATCTGTAGGTCATGGCATAGCTGAGTAATAGCTACTTTAAAGTTCTCACTATTGAGTAAATCAGTTGTAATTGGAAAACTATTGCATTTAGAGAATTTCGTATAAATATGTTATTCAGCTACTTTTGGGTCAGCTATAACATAGTAAAATATCAGACCTGTAGCTCATGGCATAGCTGAGTAATAGCTACTTTTAGGTCATCACTATTGAGTAAATCAGTTGTAACTTCAAAACTATTGCATTTACAGTATTTTGCTTAAATATGTTGTTCACCTACTTTTGGGTCAGCTATAACATAGTGAAATTTCAGACCTGTAGCTCATTGCATAGCTGAGTAATAACTACTTTGAGGATCTCACTATTGAGTAAATCAGTTGTAATTGCAAAACTATTGCATTTAGAGAATTTAGTATAAATATGTTATTCAGCTACTTTTGGGTCAGCTATAACATAGTAAAATTTCAGACCTGTAGCTCATGGCATAGCTGAGTAATAGCTACTTTTAGGTCATCACTATTGAGTAAATCAGTTGTAACTTGAAAACTATTGCATGTACAGTATTTTGCTTAAATATGTTGTTCACCTACTTTTGGGTTAACTATAACATAGTAAAATTTCAGACCTGTAGCTCATGGCATAGCTGAGTAATAGCTACTTTGAGGTTATCACTGTTGAGTAAATTGCTTATAACTTGGAAATTATTGCGTTTAGAGTATTTTGTTTCAATATGTTATTCACCTATTTTGGGGTCAGCTATAACATAGTGAAGTTCCAGACCTGTGACTCATTGCATAGCTGAGTAATAGCTACTTTGAAGTTCTCAATGTTGAGTAAATCACTTATAATTTGAAAACTATTGCATTTAGAGAATTTAGTATAAATATGTTATTCAGCTACTTTTGGGTCAGCTATAACATAGTAAAATTTCAGACCTGTAGCTCATGGCATAGCTGAGTAATAGCTACTTTTAAGTTATCATTGTTGAGTAAATCACTTATAACTTGCAAACTATTGCATTTAGAGTATTTTGTTGCAATATGTTATTCACCTATTTTGGGGTCAGCTATAGCATAGTGAAGTTCCAGACCTGTGGCTCATTGCATAGCTGAGTAATAGCTACTTTGAAGTTCTCACTGTTGAGTAAATCAGTTGTAATTGGAAAACTATTGCCTTTACAGAAATTTGTGCAAATATGTTATTCAGCTACTTTTGGGTCAGCTATAACATAGTGAAATTACAGACCTGTAGCTCATGGCACAACTGAGCAATAGCTATTCTCAGGCACTGACTGTTGAGTAAATCGGCTACAACTTGAAAAATATTGCATTTGGAGTATTTTGTTAAAATATATTGTTCACCTACTTTTGGGTTAGCTATAACATAGTGAAATTACAGACCTATAGCTCGTGGCATAGCGGAGCAATAGCTATTTTCAGGTTCTCACTATTGAGTAAATCAGTTGTAACTTGAAAACTATTGCATTTACAGTATTTTGCTTAAATATGTTGTTCACCTACTTTTAGGTCAGCTATAACAGAGCAAAAATTCAGACATGTAGCTCATTGCATAGCTGAGTAATAGTTACTTTGAGGTTCTCACTCTTGAGTAAATCAGTTGTAACTTGAAAACTATTACATTTGGAGTATTTTGTTAAATATGTTATTCACAGACGTTTTGGTCAGCTATAACATAGTGAAATTGCAGACCTCTATGTCATGGCATAGCTGAGCAAAGCTTCTTTCAGGTTCTCACTATTGAGTAAATCATTGTATCCAACCTGTAGGAAATCATGGGCTGGGAATCTGTTAATATGGTCCGATTTGACCTTGGAACCCTCCTTCAAGGTCAAATGAGGATAGCCAAACATAAAAGTGCTTATAACTCGCTTATTATTGGTCCTAGAGGTTTGGAATGAAAACCAACCTATAGAAAATCATGAGCTGGGAATTTTTTGGTGTGGTCGGATTTCACCTTGGACCCCTCCTTCAAGGTCAAATGAGGATAGCCAAACTTAAAAGTGCTTATAACTCGCTTATTATTGGTCCTAGAGGTTTGGAATGGAAAACCAACCTATAGAAAATCATGGGCTGGGAATCTTTTGGTGTGGTCGGATTTCACCTTAGACCCCTCCTTCCAGGTCAAACGAAGATAGCCAAACTTAAAGTGCTTATAACTCGCGTATTATTGGTCTTGGAGGTTTGGGATGGTAAACCAACATATAGGAAATCATGGGCTGGGATTCTTTTGGTGTGGTCAGATTTGACCTGGGACCCCTCCTTTAAGGTCAATTGAGGATAGCCAAACTTACAATTGCTTATAACTCGCTTATTATTGGTCCTACAGGTTTGGGATGGTAAACAAGCTACAGGAAATCATGGGCTGGGAATTTTTTTGTGTGGTCGGATTTGACCTTAGACCCCTCCGTCAAGGTCAAACAAGGATAGCCAAACTTAAAAAGAGCCTATGACTCACTTATTATTGGTCCGACAGGTTTGGGATGGTAAACCATCGTAAATTCTTTGGCTGGGAATCTTTTGGTATGGTCAGATTTGACCTTTGGATCCCTTCTTCATGGTCGAACGAGGATATTGCATTTATAGTATTTCTTTAAATATTTTTAACCTACTTTTTACACTTAAACAATTACCTTGTTACTTTATTTCATAATACCATTTGCAGGGCACAACTTTTTTGTCCTTTTCTTCTGTTAGCTTCGGAATATCTTTCGAACATGCTGTTCAGTTACCATTTACTGTATTTCTGTACAGCCCTTTTTCTGATAATTATGCTTTCCTCTCATTATCACCATCACAAATCAAAAACATTCAGTCAGCTGACACAGTGCCCGTTCACGGGCACTCTCCTCTTGTTTTGAAAACAAAATGGCCACCATAGCTAATTGTTTGAAAATCATAAAGATGCTCTAAAACTTGAAATATTGCAGCTAGTTTCACCAATTTTTGCACAAAAGCTATATGGCTAGAAAAGCTAATCTGATTGTAATTTTGGCCTAGTTAAAAAAACAAAATGGCCGCCATGTCGCATGTTTTATGTCAAACGGGGTTATCCTATTAAAAAGGCCTTATATCTCCCATAAAATTGCTCCTAGAGGTTCGGAATGTGAAAACAACTTGTAGGAAGTCATGGCCTGGGAATCTATTCCAGGGGTTGAATTTGACCTTTGACCCCTGTTTCAAGGTTAAATGGGGTCATCACACTAAAACATCCCTATTTCTCCCTTTTTATTGGTGCTATGGCTTTAGAATGTAAAGATAGACCATGAAAAGTCCTGGCCTGCAAATGTTTTGTCTGAGAAAAATTTTGGCCTTATTTTGAAAAGCAAAATGGCCACCATAGCCAATTATTTCAAAATCATTAAGATGCTCTAAAACTTAAGATATCGCAGCTAGGTTAATCAAATTTGCACAAAAGATATAAGGCTAGGAAAGTTGGCCTGATTGTAATTTTGCCTAGTTTTGAAAACAAAATGGCCGTTATGTTACATGTTTAATGTTAAATGGGATTATCCTATTAAAAAGGCCTTATGTCTCTCTTATCATTGCTACTAGGGGTTCCAAATGTGAAAATTACTTAAAGGAAGTCATGGCCTGAGACTTTTCCAACTGCTGACTTTTACCTTTGACTCCCTTTTCAATGTGAAGTGGGGTTATCTTACTTCAAAGGCCTTATATTTCCTTTAGTTCTCCATTATTACTGATTCTAAGGCGAGAGATAACTGCTGCGGCAGTGGCCTTGTTGTAGAATAATGTTGTAAAGCATTAAATAGATTGAAATATTATAGATATCTGTTGAAATCAAATATTAATTATCTGACAAAAACTTTATGATAATCCTCTAAGTGTAGTACATAAATACTGCACAAACATAAATTGCAATTGGCTGCATATTTTTCTTAAAATATTTGTATCATAAAATACTGGTGCTAAGATCTAATTGAGAAAAGAGCATGAACGTACTTCGTACAGTTTTATTATGTACTTCAGAAAGACATTATAGTGTCCTGCGTTAGTATTTTATTCGGTTCATTAATAATTAAATCCATGTTATTTTTTTTTGTCATTTAGCAAAATATTATGTTGTTACTGGCAGAGCTCTCTGCAGGAGCTCACAGTGCTGCTGTAATGCTAACATGTCACATAAGAGGCTTTAGTGACAGAGGGTGGCTATCAAGTGTGTCAAATGACTGACCTGACTCCCCCATCTGTGGTCATAGATTTGAACTCATCCCATCACAATATGTTAGACATGCGGATTGTTTGTCACAGTATAATACATGAAGTCTTTCATAAGGTCTTGTATTCAATAAAGTTGTTGCAGATTATCAGGTGAAGCCTGTTAAATCATCAAGGGAAAACACATTTCTACTTAAC
Organism: Sabellastarte sp. h YS-2021; assembly: GCA_964017235.1. Taxonomy (NCBI): domain Eukaryota; kingdom Metazoa; phylum Annelida; class Polychaeta; order Sabellida; family Sabellidae; genus Sabellastarte; species Sabellastarte sp. h YS-2021. Next base: position 152,892,402 of record OZ024928.1, on the reverse strand, counting down.
CAGGAATTACAGACAATTGTGTCCAAGTTGAATAGAAACTGCCCTTGAAGGGCCTGATAGAGTAAGAAATCTAAAATTTGCCACATATCTGAAATTCACCACAAGTGGAAATACAAATGAAATAAATGAAATGAGGTGAGATTTGCTGAATGTATAGTAGATTAAAGCTTTTTGAAGTGAAAAATACAAAGTTAAAGACGTAACATCATTTTTTTCATAGAATTAACTGAGGTTTTTAGAGGTGACAAATTTTAGATTTCTAGTGAATTTAAATTCCTAACTCAATTTGTTTGTGTATAAGGTAAGTTTTACTCCACACATCTCACTGTTACATGTCACTGATTTCAGGCTGGTTTCCCTGAGGGGGTGGTGAACATCATTCCTGGATATGGCCCTACTGCCGGGGCAGCCATTGCTGAGCATATGGATCTGGATAAAGTGGCCTTCACTGGATCTACTGAAGTAAGAGGTCAAAATGCATGCATAGGCATTTACAAGAGTTATCAGTGTAACATTGCTGTGCAATATATGCCTTGAGAATAACATGGTGTGTACAGAACCCACTGAAAATGAAAGAAGATCATTTTGAAGAGTGTACAAAATATACTGGCTACTCAGCATTTTAAAACATGTACATCAATCATTGTATCCACTGGATGCATCCAGTGAATAATTTGGTTTAGCGTTCGCTACGCCGCCGCCGCTGCGCATAGAGAGATTTTCGGTGTTAACGCTGTAAGAGGAAAACTACACCACCTAGGTTCACCAAATTTACAGGATATCTTCATTGGCTGGTAAGCTTCTCTGGGACTGAAAATAACCTCATTCTGAAAAACAAGATTGGCCACCGTGGGCATTTCTTTGAAAATAATCTATATTTTTCTACTGGCTGTTTCTCATAGGTAGAAGGTTGAATCTCTTTATAGGTGATATGTATAACAGATATACATGTCCTCTACAACCTTGCACACATTTGACCTTGAAGCTCTTAATTCAAGGTCATCCACGGAGTCCGAGTGCCGAAGCAACCCACATAGCAGACTTTAAAAGTGCCTATATCTCCCTTATTATTGATCCTAGAGGTTTGCAATGTGAAACCAACCTATAGTTGTCAGATTTGACCTTGGACCCCTCCTTCAAGGTCAAACGAGGATAGCCAAAGTTAAAACTGCTTATAACTTGCTTATTATTGGTCCTAGAGGTTTGGGATGGTAAACCAACCTATAGGAAATCATGGGCTGGGAATCTTTTGGTGTGTTCAGATTTGACCTCGGACCCCTCCTTCAAGGTCATACAAGGATAGCCAAACATAAAAGTGCTTATAACTTGCTTATTATTGGTTGTAGAGCTTTGGGATGGTAAGCCAACCCGTAGGAAATCATGAGCTGGGAATCTTTTGGTGTGGTCGGATTTGACCTTGGACCCCTCCTTCAAGGTCAAACGAGGATAGCCAAAGTTAAAAGTGCTTATAACTTGTTTATTATTGGTCCTAGAGGTTTGGGATAGTAAACCAACATATAGGAAATCATGGGCTGGGAATCTTCTGGTGTGGTCGGATTTGACCTTGGACCCCTCCTTCAAGGTCAAACGAGGATAGCCAAAGTTAAAAGTGCCTATAACTCACTTATTATTGATCCTAGAGGTTTACAATGCAAAACCAACTCATACGAAATCTCAGGCTTTGGTGAGTTGTCTTTCCGGTGGATACAAATTTGCATCAGTTCTCCAATGCGTAGGTCTAGTTTAACATGGCTAATTCTACCGCATCGTTTGCAGTACTAACCCTCATTGTTTCTGTAGGATATCAGTAACTAAAAAAAACAACTCTGCTTCCTGTTTTATCTACTGAGGCAGTATAATTACCATCACTAGAATGTTATACATATATTTAAAATGTATGTAAATATAATTTGAGACAAGTCACTTTATATGTCAGATGTGTTGACAGATGTAAGATGCGTAAACTACTGTCTCTAGGACCCCTTTACTACCCTTGATTCTTTCTCAAGTAAAAACTTAGGTGGAAAACATTAGTGATTTTTTCCACTCTACAGAACAACTTGGCCAGTTCTTTTTTAACTTTTAACAAAAGTTAAGCATTTCAAGATATTGTGACCTCACATCTGGTTCTATTTGCACAGGGTTTTCAGAACTTTGCTGATCATATTTTCTTCAATACTTCCTGCACATATTTCATTGTTCTAAGACGCCCAAAGCAGGGAACTGTTAAATCTGTCGGTTAAAGCCTTATAAATTGATTAGCTGTAAATTTACTTCATGTGCATCCATCAAGATGCTATTTTAATGCCTTAATCATGGATCCTACAGTGTATTAGTTCTGTTGATTGCTTTAAGTGTCATTTGCTATTGCTGCACTGAGTCTCACAGTAAGGTTGTACAATTCAACCTCTATTATCCGTTGTAATATCTAAACATGCCAACAGAGTCTAATTTGTTAAGATACAAGAAGGTTTGTAAAATAGAATAGGGGATTCAGTGTTCAATAGTAAAGGAATACAATGATTTCATCAAATCAAATGTTTGGGTGAATATCAGGTTGGATAATTGAGGTTCTAATGTATATGCTACAGGCATCATTCTTGTAAATATTATAATGTGTAGCTATTTCATTGGTAGTTAGGGATGGTCTTTGCTGACTCTTGAGTTCAAGGTCATGTTGGTGACTTCTCATCAAACCTTGTGTTAAAAGATAAAATTTTTTTACTGATAGTCTTTTTGCAGAGTGATTGATCAACTGTGTGTTGATTTGGGCATTTTACCGATCAGGTCCAAGGGGGAAACTCATTGTAGCTCAATTTGGTATTTTATCCTTTTATTGTGGCAAATAAATGCACAAATTGACATTTAGCCTGAATTGTACTTTCCTGTTTCATATATTAAAGATAACTTTGAGCTTAATCAAGCAAAGCAAGTTTGAGCAATTTTTACCCCACAACCCTAAAGGGCTGTTGGGGTATTGTTTTCACCCACGGTAGGTGGATGGGCATGCAGGCAGCGGGAAAAAGTTTGTCCGGGCTGTAACTTAGAAACTATAAGGTGTAGGAAGTTGATACTTGGTAGGGACATTGGTTAAGGGGTTTAGGTGTGCAACGTCATAGTGTGACCTTGATTTGACCTTTGACCTTGCTATAGTGACCTTGACCTATAAAATCTTGTCTGGGCTATATCTTGGAAACTGCACAGTGTAGGAAGTTGATATTTGGTAGGGACATTAGTTAGGGGTGTAGGTGTGCAACGTCATGGTGTGACTTTGGTTTGATCTTTGACGTTGCTGTAGTGACCTTGACCTATAAAATCTTGTCTGGGCTGTATCTCTGCAACCGTAAGGTATAGGAAGTTGATGGTTGGTATGGACATTGCTTAGGGGTTGTAGGTGTACACAATTATGGTGTCATCTTGATTTGACCATTGACCTTGTCATAGTGATCATGAGTTTTAAAATCTTTTCCTGCCATGTTTGAGACGTGTTTCTCTTATAGCAAAGATATATGGATTGCCGCAACTTGTTACTGTATGTACTCTTACATAATTGTGATATTTCCATTGACAGCTATTCTCCAATTAACGAATTGTACAGCTTCATTTTTAGTATACTGATTAATGCTGTCATCTTGCCGTTGAATTGTCTTGTTTTAATACTTTATCTTTACATACAGTTTGTTTCAGGTGGACGTTATGTTCCCTACTTAAACATTATTTGGACCTTTATATAACTAACATTGCTCTGAAAGTATCCCAATCTTTGTACTGTTTTCTATGTTGATCTTTGTACTACTTTTGTATCTCATGATGTTGAAAACTATTTCCCCAGGCTGTGGGTAATGGGCATCATGCTATTTTTTCTATCTATATGGTAAGGAATATGCTTCAAATACATCTAATAGTAGAAATCTCTAATATCTCCAAAATTGGTCAAGTATACTTGTAAAAGGCTCTGTCTCACCTTTATATGTTCAGGTGGAGGTTTTTATTTCAGTTTCTGCAGTACACTGTAATTCCAGGTGGGTCATTTAGTGGCTCAGATGGCAGCCCGTAGCAATCTGAAGCGTGTCACTCTGGAACTAGGAGGCAAAAGTCCAAACATTGTGTTTGCAGATGCTGACTGTAAGTTCATTGTGTTGCATTTTATTATTATTATTGACATAGTTACCCAGTGCCAGGCTAACTCACATCTAACAATGTGCTTTCGTTTATCTAATGAATATCTCTTAAATCACAGCATAAATTTTGCATCTATCCTTAACCCAAGGCTGCACTACCCAAGATTTGAACATGAAACTTTCTGATGGCTGGTACTAAACTCTGAATACAAGTGTCAGGAAACCCACTCAATTTATACCCCACAGCGATTAAGGGCTGTCGGGGTATTGTTTTTACCCATGATGTCCGGATGGGCTGGCGGACGGCAGGGAAAAAGTTTGTCCGGGCTGTATCTCAGAAACCGTAAGGTGTAGAAAGTTGATACTTGGTAGGGACATTGACTATAGGGTGTGTAGGTGTGCAACGTCATGGTGTGACCTTGATTTGACCTTTGACCTTGCCGCAGTGACCTTGAGTTTGAAAATCTTGTCGGGGCTATGTCTTGGAAACCGTAAGGTGTAGGAAGTTGATACTTGGTAGGGACATTAGTTAGGTGGTGTAGGTATGCAATGTCATGGTGTGACCTTTATTAGACCTTGCCTTAGTGACCTTAACCTATAAAATCTTGCCTGGGCTATATCTCAGAAACCGTAAGGTATAGGAAGTTGATACTTGGTAGGGACATTGGTTAGGGGGTGTAGGTGTGCAACATCATGGTGTGACCTTGATTTGACCTTTGACCTTGCTGTAGTGTCCTTGACCTATAAAATCTTGTCTAGGCTATATCTCGGAAACCGTAAGGTGTAGGAAGTTGATACTTGGTAGGGACATTAGTCAGGGGGTGCAGATGTGCAAAATCATGGTGTGACCTTGATATGACCTTTGACCTTGTTGTAGTGACCTTGATCTATTAAATCTTGTCTGAGCTATATCTCGGAAACCGTAAGGTGTAGGAAGTTGATACTTGGTAAGGACAATAGTTAGGGGGTATAGGTGTGCAATGTCATGGTGCGATCTTGATTTAAGCTTTGACCTTGTCTTAGTGACCTTGACCTATAAAATCTTGTCTGAGCTATATCTCGGAAACTGTAAGGTGTAGGAAGTTGATACTTGGTAGGGACATTGGTTAGGGGGTGTAGGTGTGCAACATCATAGTGTGACCTTGATTTGACCTTTGACCTTGCCGCAGTGACTGTGAGTTTGAAAATCTTGTCCGGGCTATATCTTGGAAACCATAAGGTGTAAGAAGTTGATACTTGGTAGGGACATTGTATTGACACATCTGTATGTATGGGTAATATTCAAAAAATTCAAACCATAATCTGAACATGCAAACATGTATAAAGATGGGAGAGGTTTATTTGTGTTAGGTCACTTTGGTATGTTTGGACAATATTCAAAACATCCCAACCATTATTCTACTGTGCAAGATGTGTGCATTTTAACAGCTTGCAGAACAAACAGACTTGTTGGTTCTTAATCCTTTTGACCTGTAGGTATTTCTGTCGATCGTAGACTGGCAGATTTTTGTTAATTTCAAACCCTGTTAGGAGGTGTAGGTGTGCATTATGGTGTGATCTTTAGCTTTGGCTCTGCCAAAGTATGTTCACCTGTCATATTTGAGACATGTTTCTCTTTTGACAGATACATGAATTGCTTCAACTGATTTTTACATGTACTTTTACATAATTGTGCTATTTTCCATTGACAACTATTCTCCAGTTAATAAATTTTCAGCGTCATAATTGTTAGTTTACTGATTAATGTTGCCATCTTGCTATTGAATTGTCTTGTTTTAATACTTCATCTCTGAAAGTATCCCGATCTTTGTACCTTTTCACTACTCATGGTGTTGAAAATTATTTCCCTAGGCTGTGGGGTACGGGCATCTTTGATGCTTTTTTTTTTTTTTTTTTTTTGGGGTGGGGGGTGGGGGGTGGGGGGTTGATTAATCACCAACTTTGCAGGCTGATTATCATTGCAGAATCAATTATTCATGAATTTTGCTACATTGTAGTCATTATTCCATAACAAATTAAGTATATATCAGACATTTGGTATCTACTGAAAATACTCGTGTAAAAAAACTTGGGACATACCTGTCAATTTATTGAATAAAAACTGCATAAACAAACACTTGTAGAGCATATACCTCCACCAAAGCCCGACACCTCCACCATTGCTTATGAATACAAAGATTAAAAATCCTTTAAAAAAATTCTGGGATCCAGGCAGCGATCTGGATCACCACCAAATCAAATCATATGATCATATGCCATTGTCAATATTTTCTGAAACTTTCATGAAAATCTGACCATAACTTTTCCCCGGGTTATTTGGCAAACAAACAACCATTCTTGTCACTCAGCAGTTGTTCCTATAGTACCAGGCATAGTCACCCAGATCATCAATACCTTACTGTTCCTCCTTTCCGCTCATCAGTCTTCAAGTCAGTCAAACATTTTGATCACAGCTTTGCTTTTGATGCTCCTAAGATCTGGAATGAACTCCCTCATGTGCGCAGTGCAGCATCAGTTGCCTCCTTCAGAAAGAAGCTTAAAACATACTGTTTGCAAAAGCATATCCCCCATAGCCTCTCCTGTCACCCTGTGTCTCCTTGGTATGACCTGGCTATGTCCTCGGATTAATGTCAATCGCCTTGCTTTATGTTCAGTTGCGCCTTAGAGTCAATCAGTGATGGAGATTAAGCGCTATAAAAGTCCACATTAGATTAGATTAGATTAGAAACAGACAAATGCTTGCCGCACCAAAAATAATCTCCTGGGCAGGAGGTAAATATCTTGGAACTTCATGGACGTTTAGTTATATACAGAAAGATAACATTTCAATTTTTGTTGAATAATCATTAATGGTACCTGGGCACTGAGGACTCATGAAATGCATGTCTAATTGCCCCACCACGACTGAACACCATTGCATGGTACAGTCAACCTGTGTAAAAACTACAGGGTTATGCTTTTGTGCCATTCTTGTATATCATCTATCATCTGGCTATGATATTGTATCAATATCATATAATATTGTGCCTGTGTTGTATATTTATTTATTATTTTACATCACGCCTAGTACCTTATCGGTTATATTGTGACCAGTGGGTGGAAGATTAGATGTGTGCTTGATTAATTTTCGGTGTTAGGGTACAATTACAGTCCATCACTGAGAATTTCCAGCTGGCAACTATTTTACCTTTATTTATGTATCTCAATATCCATGAATTTTTAAAAATATTTTAGATAGTTTTCTTTAATAAATTAACAGATTTGTCATGGATTTGTGGTTTGTTTATATATACCACCATATTTACATTAAGTGGGTGCATTTGGTAAATCCTAAATGTCTAAAATGTAGATAACACCGATATTCTTGAAGTTGATATATACTTCATCCTGGATAATGTTTCATGATTTTATGGAAAACACCGGGGTATAAAATCGATTATGGCTCGATTATCAGTTGGAAAAATGGACAAATAATTGACCATGAACTGTGGAGGCGACATTTGAGGGGAGGTTTTTAGTCCAAAGGAAACCAATACATGCAGTTGGTCAAGATTCTGCCAACCAACAGCAAGCCTGAATGCCAGCTTTCCCACATAAAGTCAGATTAGAATGCTAACTCTGATCTCATAGGTGGGAGGTAAAGGTGTTACCTTTGCACCACTGTGCACCCTGTCAGTATTGTATAATAATATAATAACATATAATATTGTGTCAATATTGTGTAACATCAATAATAATAGTAATAATAATGTGTCAAAATAGAGCAACAACAACTATCAAACAATTTGAATCAAGTGTTCATTATTTTTCCCCATTTATGAAGAGCCCTCAAACTTAAATATATGATATAACCTCCCTTCTCATTGCATATATTATCTGGACAATCAACTTTATAAACTAATATCCACTCACACAAATTTGTATATCTTTATTGTTTTATGGTGAAGTAGCACCCCTCTTGTACAAACCTTCTATAATCTGTACACAATCTTACACTCCAAGCCTAATCAGATAAGAGAAATTGTACTGTGGGTAAAGAATGTTTTGCTAGTATATCTAGCAGTTGGAAAGAAAGGATCTTGTTGAGGTCTTTGTATCATCAATTTTAATGGACAAAGTCATGGGTTAATAAAATGTAGCACTATGAAATCTACATAATTGGAAAGAACCAAGGAGCTGCTGATTGTTTTAATAGATACTGAATAATTAATATTTACTGCACAACCTTCTGTTTTAAACATTCATATCCATATATGCATTGACGTGCAACATTAAATTCTTCTCAGTATTCTCTAACAGTCCACGACAAAATAATAATTACTGTGTAATTTGGAATGTATTGGAAGATTAAACATGTTGAACCCCATTGATTGTATTTATTTAGATAGTATTCTGAGGTTTCATGAATCTATTATTCACATTTTCTGATCTCCCCCTTCAAGATGAGGCTTAAATCAATATGTCAAATTTCACTTTGTATTGATCCTTGAATTTAACATTTTTAAAGTCTATTTTTTTCAAAGAAAGTCTTTTTCATCAGATGATTTCTCTTTTCAAGCTTATTTCATCAACTAATGGACTAAGGAGATGGTACGTGTAGTAACAGTGTATTTGTGGAGCTTTTAAGTAATCAATCATGTTGCAAATGGCTGATACACAGTAGTTTTTTTGACAAATATCCATCTAGGTTTCTTTGTTTGATGAAAAAAAAGTTATGCTTGTGTATGAACTTTGGAGATTGAGATATCTTAGGGATGTATTTCAGAAGTATTGAAATAAAATGTGTGAAGTGATGTTGTAAATGAATTTATTTTACACCAGTTATATTTAAATATATACAAAATTCATAGTGGAAAAATAATATTTTCAACTTTGCTCTATGAATATTCTTGTATTATTGGAGTAAAGCAGTAGATTATATTAGATGTTAGCTTTTATACTTAAACATCTTTCATTTTGATGTTTTCCAGGTCCTTCTCCATGTTCTAAAATAAGGTTTATTCAGTGATGTTGTTGTGTCCCATAAGACAATGCTTATTGCTATATTCTGATACGCTATCTTGCCTTTATGTTTTCCAGTGGAGGATGCCATAGAGACCAGCCACTTTGGTCTTTTCTTTAACCAGGGACAGTGCTGCTGTGCAGGTAGCCGGATTTTTGTGGAGGGAAAAGTGTATGACGAATTTGTTGAGAAATCCACAGAACGTGCTAAATCCAGGACAGTCGGAGATCCCTATGATGCTAACAATGAGCAGGGACCTCAGGTATGATGTGAACTTGTGTTAATGATCTAATCTTATCTAATGTGGTGCTTTTCAGGCTCAATATCTTCCCCATAAGGGGACCTCAGTGTGCTGTACTATCAAAAGAATGGGAAAAAGTCATAGTTAAGGGACAAATAAATTCACTAATCAAGGATTGTTGTTGTGAAAGAGAACAAATATTAGGCGAGGGAAACTTTAGTTAAACTCGGGTGAGTGAGATTGAAAGAATTATCTGGAAAAGTTGCATCTTTGACATCATCCAGTCACAAGTTAACCGAATACAATTTATGCATAAAGCTGTCATAATGAACTATGTGTTTGTCATATGTTTCCGCAACTGAGACACACAGTGTGTTGACAGTCGCCTCCAAGTTAGACATACTTTTAGATTAGAGGGGCTGACACTCTATCAAAAGAAAAAATCTCAGATCAACCTAAATACTGTACCAGATTAGGCAAATCAGCCTTCTGCTAAACAAAATGGGTGAAGTAGTGAGCAATATGTCACACTGTGAAGTTTTTATAACTGGATCTTCCAAAGCACATCGGTTGTGAAACAATGATATCATTTACTGAATCACATGTGAGAAATTTGGAATGTATTGGTGGGGATCATTCCAAATTTTAAAAACTCCGAAAGTGGATCACCAATAATGGTAGGAGGACATTATGATTACTGATCAGGACAAAACAGTATAGGTCATATACGAGTGTCTTATGATACCATAGGTCATTGTGGAAAATGTGCATGAGACTTCAAACCGAAAACAACCTTGGTTGGATAATGGCTTTAAAAGTAACTAAAAGTTTCTGCACATAAGAGGAAATCTAGTAAAGGACTTTGTTTGAAAACAGTGTGCCTTACCTAACATGTGCTGGCAAATTTTGATCAATCAAAATGACTTTGATGGTGTGTATCAAAAATGGTGTTTTTATTCTAACAGATATACTCTTTTTGACAAGAGAGTGTACAATTTTGGGGGCTTTAGTTTAAACAGATTAATAATTTCATCCAAGATATTTTGTATTAATCATGAGATAGAGAAGAAATAGCTTAGTAAGATTATCATCGTCATAAAAATTAATAAAAAAATATACACTATAAATACTAGGGGTGGGACGAGTACAAATAATTCGGGTCGATTACTCGCGGACCAAAAATCGACTCGACATCGAGCACTCGCGAAGTTTAGTATCCACCATTACCATTACAGGAACCAACATCCAATATGGCGGCTCCCGTAAACAATAAAAATATAGAGATGAAAGCTTTGAATCGCTTGAATTAGCTGATGTCATCATATAATATACTTAATATTATGTTAAAAATGGTGGATTATGCTATTTAATGCTAGCAAGGTATGTTATTTATTTTTTATTTCCTAAAAAACGTAGCCGCTTCAATAGGTTGTTATATACTTGTATACACACGAGTAATCGACTCTTAAAATTGGGATCGAATTTTCGTGAAATTTGCCTCGCTTGGCGAGTGTCGACTGCTCGGTCGCACCCCTAATAAATACATATAGTGTATTAATAGTAGTGCTGGGAAATCGCTTCAAATATTGGGTTCGATGTTTGGTATCTGTACAAGCTAGCGAACTTCAGTCTAGATCGATCTTGGAAACAACGTTTTCAAAATCAGTTAAAGCACAGAAATCTCACATAAAATCTTGTCACTTTGTTGAAAATATAGCAAAAATATAAAATCCATGTATATTTTAAATAAATTCTGCCATATTTTCAATAAAAGAAACAGGTTTTACAGATGGGCGAAAATAGAATCCATTGGGATGTGGTGTGATATTGGGGATTTCTAAACATTTTGCAAAGTCTGAATTTCAGACGTTTGAACCGAATTCCGAAATCGGGGCAGTAAATGAGCAAACTATCGAACTTCTTGAAACATCTTCGCAGCACTAATTAATAGAGATCAAATAAAAAGATGTACGCTATAAATACACTATAAATACATATACTGTATTAATGGAGATCAAATATTGTATGCATATCTTAAAATAAAAACTTATAGTCATGAGACAGGTTGGTAAGATATAAGGCTGAAACAAGTAACTGTGTTGACTGAATATTAGGTTATTCAAGGACAAGCTTGTGCCAGTATTGTTGAACTGGTTAACTGTTTTCTTGTTTATATCACCTCATGTGGGATATTATGCGATCGTCAGAATTCTTAATATTTGAGTCGTAACCTAAAAATCTACCATGTATAGTATTTGAAAAATATAAAATATGACATTTCTGTGCAAATTATCCAACAATTTGAGTGAATTTTCTACTTTTCTAGCATCTCACAATCCTCCAAACTGTTTGGTTACATCCAGAATGGGGGTCCACGGTGGCAGAGTGGTAACACTCACCTCCCACCTCTGAGGCCGGGGTTCGATCCCCGTTATGGCCTGAAGTGGGAAAGCTGGTAGTTGCTTACTGTTGGTCGGCAGTTTACAGTACACAACCCTAGCGAACTCTATGTACTGGTTTCCTCTGCCCTTCCAACTACCCGTCGTGATATGACCTGTGCAGTGTTGAAAGCGACGTAAAACCCCAAATAAACAAACAAATACATCCAGAATGTGGGCATGTGACATTTTTCAGTATTTACTGAAAGATACTATACATCAAAAACATTTAACCAGTTAATTCATGCAGTTGCCTAGATATCTAATTATGCTCACTGTTTCAGCCTTAGTCACAGGACAGATCTGGATTTTCTGGAGTATTTTATTCAAATGACTTTTCTAAACAGAAGTTTGACCTATGTTCCTGCATTTCACAGGTTGACAAGGAACAGTTTGGTAAGATCATGGACCTGATAGAGTCAGGCAAGAAAGAAGGAGCCAAGCTGACTGCAGGAGGAAACAGAGCTGGGGACAAGGGTTACTACATACAGCCCACAGTGTTTGCTGATGTGAAAGACAACATGAGGATTGCCACAGAAGAGGTGAATCAAGTGCTTATAACAAGAGGTTTAAAGTAAATAAAGATCACAGAAAACATTTCAGAAATAAGTTATTACATGTACATGGTACAGCGATTGTTGATGGGCAGGTCAGTATGAGGATAGCTACACATTGTTTTGTGAACAGTAAACCGGTATTCCACCTTTTAACCCCAAAGTGATAGCATTGTAATTTCATGCATGGCATCCGGTTGGGCAGGTGTGTGGACATTATGGTGGTGGGAGAGTGCTGTCTGGGCTGTATCTCTGAAAAACCATAAGGTATAGAAAATTCATGCTTGGTATGTATTGCTATTGATAGGGCATCCTCATGTGGATATGTTTTTCACTGAAAACAAACTCGAGCAAAAATTCTGGCTATTTGTCAAGATGTAAAAATATCTCATGAGAGAATGATGGTAGGGTGAATGTGTGCAAGTCAGCCTGGTCTTGATTTGACTACTGACCTTGCCTTACTGACCTTGAGCTTTGAAATTATTTCTGGGCCATAAAGTTTCTGGGTGTACCACAACCTTAACCCATGTATGGGTTTTCACCAAATTTTCAGGATATGTTCACCCCAAGAGAGCTGATTAGGTTTTTGAGTGGGGTTATCTGGCAACAGCTGTTGCCTTTGCAACCCCTTCAAGATTTTTGGACTTAAACTTTGTGGGTGTTCCACAGCCAAAACCCACCAAATTTTCAAGATATGCTTACCCCGAGAGGATCTGCAGATGTTTTTTTTTTGTTTTTTTTTAATAGAATATTTATATTGAGCACACAATCTCCTTTTACTACAGAACTGAAGGCTGAAGGCACTATTTGTCCCATGCACAGTGTACGACTTTCGTGTCAAAAAAAATTCTGGACCATTGTTCCAGGAACTCGAAAAGGTTGTCTGCCCTTCACAGAAGTTGTCTGCCTAAATATTTTTACCTAACAGGAACAAAAATGTAGAATTTATTTACTCTGGCTTGTATTATATGTAAGCCGAAAGCTGATTGATCGAAAAATCGGGTCGCGCATGTGCAGTCGGGTTGCACATACGCAAAGCATTTGTTTACGTCTGTAAATAGCCGACAACTTCCTCCAAGAAATATGGTAGAAATTCGAAGTAAAAATGTGATTATATTGCTAATGTATTGGATATATTTAAAAAATATGATGTGTTTTCACCTTTTAAAAGATGGAGGACATGGCGGTCCGCGTGTACAGTAAGATTTCCACCCGACGACAGAGTTGGTGGTCGTCCGCCGGTCCAGTGCAAAGGTCACACACTGCCCATGCAACTGCAGAAGTGCAACCCATGCGCTAGTAACTAACATTCCCCTGGGGTGTAGGGATTACTGTTTATCAACATCCCTGAAGTTTTTAGCTAGCCACTGGGGATAACACCCGGTGACAGAAAACTACCATTTCTAGTGGCCATCCAAGCCACTATGTATCTGTTTGTACCTGGGATCCAATCCACCTCCTCTGTGTTCCTAGATGAGTCTTACCCACTAGGTCACATAGGGATGAGTACATAATATGTATTGTATTAGTGAAAAAAAAACCTGACATCTCTTATAGGCTACTTTATATATTGACATATTTACCTGGTTTGTTGGTACTGTCATGTCTTATACTTTTTTTTGTATGGTTGTGCTAAAAATGGGGACAATTAGAATATTTTGGAATTAGTTATAGAAAACATTAAATTCTAGTCTTTGTCATAAGCCAGTAATTTATGAAAATAAGTTATCATTTTGGTAAATTAGATTTTAATTTTTTTTTACCTTATGTGGATTAAAAATTGAGCTTATTAACTTTAATATATCCCATTAAAACAATTAAAATTTAAACTTATGGCTCACTTACACACTTGGCTAAGTTTTCGCCATATCCGTGACATGAAAACAAGACACCAGATTTTGTTCATTTCAAAGTCCCGGAAACTAGTTCTAATTTTAAAAAAAAAAAAAAAAAAAAAAAGCGAAAGTAGTGAAATTAATTTAAATGTTCAAATTGAAATAATCCCTATTGTAAAATATTATATAGGTGTCCAGGTGCCAAAAATGCCTTACTTTAAAGTTATTGGGATGGTGTGGCAATATGTTGACAAAGCGTAACAGATACCATATTTGAGTATTAACTTTGCAGGCTTTTGACCATGTGATGCAGCTGATTTATTGTATTTCTTAAGTCCATTGACTTTGCAATGATTTTGTTTGTAGTTATATCCCTCACATGTCAATGCAAATCCTTAGGTGTAATTTACTTCTGTGACAAATAGAATTGCCTTGTTTACATTTTCCTATTTTGTCAGTGTTTGGCGTGAATCATAAACCTTTATTTTCTTCAGATTGTGTTTCCTTGCTGATTTCAAGATAGTGATACACATATTGCTTTTGTGCATTCTATGATAAATAATTATATCCCCAGACGAAAGTCGGGGATATATTGGATTCAGGTCCGTCGCGCCGCCGCCGCCGCCGCCGTAGAAATTTCCTTGTGGACGCGATAACTCAAAAACAAATTAATATTTTTTTTTCAAACTTGGTACACATGTTAAGGGTGCCCAAAGGAAGATCCCTATTTTAAGGTGACCTTAAACTCCCAGTAAAAAAGAACTTATGGCCACCTTAAGGTCAGAAATTGCACTTTTGGCCACTTAGAGCCCTGTAGGTCACAAACTATGATGCTCAGCTGGCTGAAATTTTACCTGACAACACATTAATATGTTCTTAGTACATGTGCCGAAAATCATGACTTTAAGTTGAGGAGAAAATTGTGTTTGAGGCCCATAAATACCCCCACCTAGGGATTTTTTGCTATACTTTAAACATATTTTGCCCTATAATTTGGAAGTGATAATTCTGATGAGTCTCAAACTGCGCTAGGTATAACTTTAATATGTAATCCTTGTCTGTAGAAAATTTTAGGGCTGTAGGTTTACCCAAAGGGGTCAACTTAAGGTCTCAAAAGTGCCCACAGAGACCCAATTTATGCACTTTTTGCCACTTTCAAGCACTGTAGCTTTCAAACTATGTCTCTCATCTAAGTTAAATATCATCTGGGAATATATCTATGTGTTTTCTTATATGTGCCCCAACATTTAGGCCTTTAATAGACAGTTAACCTGTGTATCAGGACCATAAACACCCACCCGAGTGACCCTTATAAGACATTTTTCACATCTTTTTCCCTGTAACTTGGAAATGGTAAGTCTGAGAAGTTTCAAACTGTATTAGATATATATTCTGTGTGTAATCTTAGTATGTAACAGATTTTAAGTCTGAAGCTTTAATTTTGAAGGTCAAATTGAGGTCTCTAAAAGGCTCCCAAAGACCCAATATTTGGACTTTTTGCTACTTTTAAGCCCTGTGACTGTCAAACTATGTGACTGATAGAGCTCAAATCCTATCTGAGAAGATATTAGTATGTTATTTTTATATGTGCCAAAAATTAAGGCTTTAAGAAGACATTTAACCTGTGTATGAGGACCATAAATCCCCACCCGAGTGACCATTTTTAGACATTTTTCACATATTTTTCCCTGTAACTTGGAAATGGTAAGTCTAAGAAGTTTCAAACTGTATTAGATGCATAGTCTATGTGTAATCTTAGTATGTGACAAATTTTAAGTCTGAAGCTTTAATTTGAAGGCCACATTTAGGTCTCTAGAAGGCCCCATAAAGACCCAGTATTTGGACTTTTTGCCAATTTTAAGGCCTGTGACTGTTAAACTATGTGACTGATAGAGCTGAAATCTCATCTGGGAATACATTATTATGTTTTTTTTACATGTGCCAAAAATCAAGGCTTCAAGTAGACATTTAACCTGTGTATGAGGACCTTAAACACCCACCTGAGTGACCCTTTTAAGACATTTTTCACATATTTTGCTCTGTAACTTGGAAATGGTAAGTCTGAGAAGTTTCAAACTTTATTAGATACATATTCTATGTGTAATCTTAGTATGTAACAAATTTTAAGTCTGAAGCTTTAATTTGAAAGCCACATCGAGATCTCTAAAAGGCCCACAATGACCCAATATTTGGACTTTTTACCACCTTTAAGCCCTGTAACTGTTAAACTATGTGATTGATGGAGCTGAAATCCCATCTGGGAATGCATTATTATGTCCTTTTTACATATGCCGAAAATCAAGGTTTTTAGTAGACATTTAACCTGTGTATGAGGGCCATAGACACTCGCCCAAGTGCCTTTTTTGACATTTTTTCCGTATTTTGCCCTGTTATTTGGAAATGCTTAGTGTGACAAGTCTTAAACTGTATTATATATAATTTTTGTTTGTTATGTATGTCCCCCAAAAAGTTTCAGATCTGTAGTTTAATTGCTAAGGTCTCTTTAACAATTGTAAAATGCCCACAGAAACCCAATTTATGGATATTATGCCACTTTAAAGCCCAGTAACTGTCAAACTATGTGGGTTATAGAGCTGAAATCTTTGAATTTTTAAAAGGAAATGCCTGTCTATTTAAATTTTGAATATTAATAATGTTATGGCTATCTTAGTCTTTTAAGAACTTATTTTTGTGTGTTATACCTCTGCTTGCTGAGTTTTTCACTTTTTAAAATGAAACTGGTGAAACATATTGAAGTAGACAAAATGGACACTTTAAGTGAGCTTTAAGTCCCAATATTAATGAAATTATATCCTTATGTAGTAAAACTAGGGGATTTTTAGTGATTTTTAGTGGTATTTAGTGATATCAGATGAGAAACAAAGAACTCAATGGGGTTGCAGATCTTGTGTAATAGTGAGAGAGGTGTGGAGAAGGGGAGAGGGGTGGGGGTGGGAGGTGGTGGGCTTCATTACATATAACACAAAGGGGAGTCAGAACTGAGATTGTGTCACATATTTAGGTTGCATATATATGGACCACATATATAGGTATAGAGGAAATGAATAACTGAAAACAATTTGCAAATTCTAAAAATAACATAATAAAATAATAATATAAATAATTATATCCCCAGACGAAAGTCGGGGATATATTGGATTCAGGTCCGTCGCGCCGCCGCCGCCGCCGCCGCCGCCGCCGCCGTAGAAATTTCCTTGTGGAGGCGATAACTCAAAAACAAATTAATATTTTTTTTTCAAACTTGGTACACATGTTAAGGGTGCCCAAAGGAAGATCCCTATTTTAAGGTGACCTTAAACTCCCAGTAAAAAAGAACTTATGGCCACCTTAAGGTCAGAAATTGCACTTTTGGCCACTTAGAGCCCTGTAGGTCACAAACTATGATGCTCAGCTGGCTGAAATTTTACCTGACAACACATTAATATGTTCTTAGTACATGTGCCGAAAATCATGACTTTAAGTTGAGGAGAAAATTGTGTTTGAGGCCCATAAATACCCCCACTTAGGGATTTTTTGCTATACTTTACACATATTTTGCCCTATAATTTGGAAGTGATAATTCTGATGAGTCTCAAACTGCGCTAGGTATAACTTTGATATGTAATCCTTGTCTGTAGAAAATTTTAGGGCTGTAGGTTTACCCAAAGGGGTCGACTTAAGGTCTCAAAAGTGCCCACAGAGACCCAATTTATGCACTTTTTGCCACTTTCAAGCACTGTAGCTTTCAAACTATGTCTCTCATCTAAGTTAAATATCATCTGGGAATATATCTATGTGTTTTCTTATATGTGCCCCAACATTTAGGCCTTTAATAGACAGTTAACCTGTGTATCAGGACCATAAACACCCACCCGAGTGACCCTTATAAGACATTTTTCACATCTTTTTCCCTGTAACTTGGAAATGGTAAGTCTGAGAAGTTTCAAACTGTATTAGATATATATTCTGTGTGTAATCTTAGTATGTAACAGATTTTAAGTCTGAAGCTTTAATTTTGAAGGTCAAATTGAGGTCTCTAAAAGGCTCCCAAAGACCCAATATTTGGACTTTTTGCTACTTTTAAGCCCTGTGACTGTCAAACTATGTGACTGATAGAGCTCAAATCCTATCTGAGAAGATATTAGTATGTTATTTTTATATGTGCCAAAAATTAAGGCTTTAAGAAGACATTTAACCTGTGTATGAGGACCATAAATCCCCACCCAAGTGACCATTTTTAGACATTTTTCACATATTTTTCCCTGTAACTTGGAAATGGTAAGTCTAAGAAGTTTCAAACTGTATTAGATGCATATTCTATGTGTAATCTTAGTATGTGACAAATTTTAAGTCTGAAGCTTTAATTTGAAGGCCACATTTAGGTCTCTAGAAGGCCCCATAAAGACCCAGTATTTGGACTTTTTGCCAATTTTAAGGCCTGTGACTGTTAAACTATGTGACTGATAGAGCTGAAATCTCATCTGGGAATACATTATTATGTTCTTTTTACATGTGCCAAAAATCAAGGCTTCAAGTAGACATTTAACCTGTGTATGAGGACCTTTAACACCCACCTGAGTGACCCTTTTAAGACATTTTTCACATATTTTGCTCTGTAACTTGGAAATGGTAAGTCTGAGAAGTTTCAAACTTTATTAGATACATATTCTATGTGTAATCTTAGTATGTAACAAATTTTAAGTCTGAAGCTTTAATTTGAAAGCCACATCGAGATCTCTAAAAGGCCCACAGAGACCCAATATTTGGACTTTTTGCCACCTTTAAGCCCTGTGACTGTTAAACTATGTGATTGATGGAGCTGAAATCCCATCTGGGAATGCATTATTATGTCCTTTTTACATATGCCGAAAATCAAGGTTTTTAGTAGACATTTAACCTGTGTATGAGGGCCATAGACACTCGCCCAAGTGCCTTTTTTGACATTTTTTCCGTATTTTGCCCTGTTATTTGGAAATGCTTAGTGTGACAAGTCTTAAACTGTATTATATATGATTTTTGTTTGTTATGTATGTCCCCCCAAAAAGTTTCAGATCTGTAGTTTAATTGCTAAGGTCTCTTTAACAATTGTAAAATGCCCACAGAAACCCAATTTATGGATATTATGCCACTTTAAAGCCCAGTAACTGTCAAACTATGTGGGTTATAGAGCTGAAATCTTTGAATTTTTAAAAGGAAATGCCTGTCTATTTAAATTTTGAATATTAATAATGTTATGGCTATCTTAGTCTTTTAAGAACTTATTTTTGTGTGTTATACCTCTGCTTGCTGAGTTTTTCACTTTTTAAAATGAAACTGGTGAAACATATTGAAGTAGACAAAATGGACACTTTAAGTGAGCTTTAAGTTCCAATATTAATGAAATTATATCCTTATGTAGTAAAACTAGGGGATTTTTAACCCTCAACTAGCCCAGTTTTATTCAACTTGCCTCAGTTAATTTTGGCACAGCTCCTACAGTTATGAACTCATTTCAGTTGATAATCACATACTTAAAATTCTCAATTCTTTTTGTATTTAAGTACCCCTTTTATATAGATTGTTTGTTTACCATTTATGCTCAACCCACATCCCCCACCCGGATTCCCCCCACCCACCTCTGGGACCTCCAGCTATATTGAGTGACACTAAATAAACAAAGGTATTTAATGATATCAGATGAGAAACAAAGAACTCAATGGGGTTGCAGATCTTGTGTAATAGTGAGAGAGGTGTGGAGAAGGGGAGAGGGGTGGGGGTGGGAGGTGGTGGGCTTCATTACATATAACACAAAGGGGAGTCAGAACTGAGATTGTGTCACATATTTAGGTTGCATATATATGGACCACATATATAGGTATAGAGGAAATGAATAACTGAAAACAATTTGCAAATTCTAAAAATAATATAATAAAATAATAATATAAATATTTTTTTTTTAAATAATATTTTATTTGTGAACAAATATAGTTAAGGTTTTTAGTAGACATTTAACCTGTGTATGAGGGCCATAGACACTCGCCCAAGTTAAGGTTTTTAGTAGACATTTAACCTGTGTATGAGGGCCATAGACACTCGCCCAAGTGCCTTTTTTGACATTTTTTCCGTATTTTGCCCTGTTATTTGGAAATGCTTAGTGTGACAAGTCTTAAACTGTATTATATATGATTTTTGTTTGTTATGTATGTCCCCCCAAAAAGTTTCAGATCTGTAGTTTAATTGCTAAGGTCTCTTTAACAATTGTAAAATGCCCACAGAAACCCAATTTATGGATATTATGCCACTTTAAAGCCCAGTAACTGTCAAACTATGTGGGTTATAGAGCTGAAATCTTTGAATTTTTAAAAGGAAATGCCTGTCTATTTAAATTTTGAATATTAATAATGTTATGGCTATCTTAGTCTTTTAAGAACTTATTTTTGTGTGTTATACCTCTGCTTGCTGAGTTTTTCACTTTTTAAAATGAAACTGGTGAAACATATTGAAGTAGACAAAATGGACACTTTAAGTGAGCTTTAAGTCCCAATATTAATGAAATTATATCCTTATGTAGTAAAACTAGGGGATTTTTAACCCTCAACTAGCCCAGTTTTATTCAACTTGCCTCAGTTAATTTTGGCACAGCTCCTACAGTTATGAACTCATTTCAGTTGATAATCACATACTTAAAATTCTCAATTCTTTTTGTATTTGAGTACCCCTTTTATATAGATTGTTTGTTTACCATTTATGCTCAACCCACATCCCCCACCCGGATTCCCCCCACCCACCTCTGGGACCTCCAGCTATATTGAGTGACACTAAATAAACAAAGGTATTTAATGATATCAGATGAGAAACAAAGAACTCAATGGGGTTGCAGATCTTGTGTAATAGTGAGAGAGGTGTGGAGAAGGGGAGAGGGGTGGGGGTGGGAGGTGGTGGGCTTCATTACATATAACACAAAGGGGAGTCAGAACTGAGATTGTGTCACATATTTAGGTTGCATATATATGGACCACATATATAGGTATAGAGGAAATGAATAACTGAAAACAATTTGCAAATTCTAAAAATAATATAATAAAATAATAATATAAATAATTTTTTTTTAAATAATATTTTATTTGTGAACAAATATAGAAACAGATATGCGCTTTTGGGATTATGAATTTTAGAATGGACATTGAATCATCAATCATTTAAATACTTTGAAGGAAGATTGAAAAATATGATGAGTTGAGTTAAAAATAATATTTTATTTGTCAACAAATATAGAAACAGATATGCTCTTTTGGGATTATTATTTTAGAATGGACATTCAATCATCAATCATTTAAATACTTTGAAAATAGGTTTAGAGTTATCATTGCAGGAAGATTGAAAATATAATTTGAGTTATGTATTCGGCGTCTGGGGATACACCATCTTCCTTGGGGAGATATAAACAGAGTAGATTGATGTGCTGAAGTTCATATAATAATGGGTAATTATGTTTTAAAAAATTCCCGATCAAAACCTGTGGCGTGAGTGATGACCTGTCTGGGGATATGTTGGCGCCGAGTTGGCCCAATCTAGTTATAAATGTAATTACTTGTTTATCATCAGTTTAAATCATAGAACTTCAATTTATTTGTATCGTGCACCTTTGTAGATCTTTGGCCCAGTGATGCAAATCATTAGGTTTGACAGTATGGATGAAGTCATTGAGAGGGCCAATAAGACTATCTATGGTCTTGCAGCTTCGGTCTTCACCAAGGATTTAGACAAGGCCCTTTATGTGAGCCAGGGAGTGAGGGCAGGCACTGTATGGTGAGTACTTGTATCAAGACATTTTATTGGCTTATAATATTGCATTAAATACCCCCATTAGTTAAAACTGTATAAATTTATGGTGGTATCAAGACATTCTAGGGGCTTCTAAACCTGTAACAATTATGCATTTTCGTAATGGTTGTTTAAAGTTATCTTTTCAAATTGTGTCAAATAATTCCAAATAATCTGTGTACAAATGACTACCAAGGTATTAATTTAATGGGAAAGAAAAATCATGGTGTACACAATATCACCTCTTTAGTAATTGAGAGAACAACCATGTTTTGGATGTCAGTACTGTACAGTATTTAGATTTCAAGTTAATGCCCTGTCCAGGTTTCAGTAACATTCTGTAGTAAAATGAAAATTTAAAAAGTATGGATACAGAGTGCTAAAGCCTGTAACTTTATGAAATGGAATGTTATGTCAAGTATTTATATATTTAAATAGTTTTACCAAAGTACCAGTGAAATAATTTTAGACCTTCCCACTGAGGCTGTACCAAGTTTAAATAAACCTGTCTCAACAGACTTTTGTTCCATATTTAACCACAGACTTTCACAGTATTTTGAACTTCCAGAATAGTATCCAGAAAATGTTAAAAATAAGACAGTGTGAAATTATGTCTCAACTTTTCTGACTGAACTTAGAATTGGAATTTTTGTTTACAAAAAATTGTATTTTGAGATGATGAGTTGAGTGTCCGCATCATTTAAGATTTAGTCAGATCTAACAGAATATAATTGACAGTAATTAGTATATAGCTCAAGGGAAAATAATTTTGTATTCAGTCTTTATAATGTTGATTCATATCAATTTTATATCACCCAGTTTTGACCTTTGACCCATGCTTCAATTAAAGCCGAGTCTTAATACCAAAGAACCTTCCATCTCTCTAGCTATTATTGGTCAAAGGGGGTTTAGAATTTGAAACTGTAACAAACTGCAAATATTTTTATGGGGTTGGATTTGGCCCGTGACCCCTGTTTTACTTTCAGATATGATAGAACTACCATAAAGGCCTTGTATCATTAATACAAAACTTAGAATTGGATTTTCTGTAGACTGACTTTAAAATGCCGTCAGAGATATGAGTTTCTGTCATGCCATGTTACTACATGTATACCTCTCTGTCACAGGGTGAATTGCTTTGATGTGTTTGATGCTGGCGCTCCGTTTGGTGGCTACAAGATGAGTGGCAGTGGCAGAGAGCTGGGTGAATATGGACTGGATGCCTACACTGAAGTCAAAACTGTAAGTCTCTGGCTACACCTCTACAACAGAACTTTTCTATAGGCCACTGTAGCTTGGTGGGTAACACACTTGTCTGGGAACTGGGTTCAGTCCCAGATACAGGCTGAGCCTTAGTGGTTCGGATGACCGCTTAAAATGGAGGTCCTCTGTCATTGGGTTGTTTCCCTAATGGCAGGCTTAAAAACCTCAGGGACATTGATAAATGGTTATCACTGAGACTCTGTGTTCAGTCAGGGGAATGTAGGTGGCTAGAGGTTGGACTGTATTTGTGCAGTCTGGTTGGGTAAAATAGCACTTTGGGTCCTGTAGTACAGAAAATATGGAGCTCAGTATAAAAGTATCAGCCAAAACGTACAGTGGAGATTGACAAAAAAAAAAAAAACAAGGATAAAAATTGTTAAAAGATACGCAGAAACAAGTAGAAATTATAAATCTGGTACATGGACTATGTTGCTGCAGAAACTCGAATCAAGGGTGAAACTCTGATCTCCTATTGTAGTTTATCTTGGGACAACTACTAACTTTCCCACATAGGGTCTCTGGTTTAAACTGCAGACCTCAGAAGTTTGAGGTGAGTGTATTACCACTGTGCCACCGTAGCCCCTCAAAAATCAACTGTAATAAAAAGTATAAATGTGAAGCAGGTCACTGCAGACATTTTATAATTATAAATCTTGTTTCTTATTTCTGTTTAATTTTTACCCCACAGCCCTTAAGGGCTGTCGGGGTATTGTTATCACTGATGGTGTCCAGATGGGTGGGTGGCGGGAAAAAGTTTGTCCGGGTTGTATCTCAAAAACCGTATGGTGTAGGAAGTTGGTACTTCATAGGGACATTGGTTAGGATGTGTAGGTGTGCACCGTCATGGTCTGTCCTTGATTTGAACTTTAACCTTGCCGTAGTGACCTTGAGTTTGAAAATCTTGTCCGGGCTATATCTCGGAAACCGTTATGTGTAGGAAGTTGATACTTGGTAGGGACATTGGTTGGGGGTGTAGGTGTGCAACGTCATGGTCTGACCTTGATTTGACCTTGCCGTAGTGATCTTGACCTATAAAATCTTGTCCGGGCTATATCTCGGAAACCATAAGATGTGGGAAGTTGATACTTGGTAGGGACATTGGTTAGGGGGTGTAGGTGTGCAACGTCATGATGTGACCTTGATTTGACCTTTGACGTTTCCGTAGTGACCTTGACCTATAAAATGTTGTCTGGGAAATATCTCGGAAACCGTAAGGTGTAGCAAGTTGATACTTGGTAGGGACATTGGTTAGGGGGTGTAGGTGTGCAATGTCATGATCTGACCTTGATTTGACCTTGCTGTAGTGACCTTGACCTATAAAATCTTGTCCGGGCTATATCTCGAAAACCGTAAAACCATAAGATGTAGGAAGTTGACCTTGATTTGACCTTTG
Organism: Sabellastarte sp. h YS-2021; assembly: GCA_964017235.1. Classification (NCBI taxonomy): domain Eukaryota; kingdom Metazoa; phylum Annelida; class Polychaeta; order Sabellida; family Sabellidae; genus Sabellastarte; species Sabellastarte sp. h YS-2021. Next base: position 152,867,752 of record OZ024928.1, on the reverse strand, counting down.
ACCTTGCCGTAGTGACCTTGACCTATAAAATCTTGTCTGGGCTATATCTCGGAAACCGTAAGGTGTAGCAAGTTGATACTTGGTAGTAGTGCTGGGACGATGTTCGCAAACTTCGGTATTATCGCTCGCTGGCTCATTGCCAATCAATGATCGGTAAAATTTAAGTAAAACCGATATTTGCTAAATCCATTTCTTTGCAGCCTTTTGGTCACAATAAAATGCTAACCTTAATAATATTTTGTAAAAATCTAAAATATCCATCAGTTAAAATCACAAAACTAGCCGTGAATGCAATAAAAATAACGTAAATAGAAACACCTTGGGGTTTTCCAACTGTTGTCAAGGTAATCATAAAATCAGCCAATCACAAGTGATGCTACATCAAGCATAGTCTGTTAGTGAGGGAGATGTCTGTGAATGGCTTTTAGATTATATTTTGGTCATATTTGTGGTAATTTGTGTGTATTTTACTTCATATAATTTAATATTAATATTTTATCTGTCTTTTTTACACTTCGACTCCATAATCGGAAATGTTCGAAGTTTGGTTACAAATGTCCGATACGAACATCGACACGGAAAATCCAAGCGATCTCCCAGCACTACTTGGTAGGGACATTGGTTAGGGGGTGTAGGTGTGCAATGTCATGATCTGACCTTGATTTGACCTTTGACCTTGCTGTAGTGACCTTGACCTATAAAATCTTGTCCGGGCTATATCTCAGAAACCATAAGGTGTAGGAAGTTGATACTTGTTAGGGACATTGGTTATGGGTCGTAGGTGTGCAACGTCATGGTCTCATCTTGATTTGACCTTGCCATAGTGACCTTGACCTATAAAATCTTGTCCGGGCTATATCTCGGAAACTGTGAGGTGTAGGAAGTTGATACTTACTAGGGACATTGGTTAGGGGGTGTAGGTGTGCAACGTCATGGTGTGACCTTGATTTGACCTTTGACCTTGCCGTAGTGACCTTGACCTATAAAATCATGTCCGGGCTATATCTCGGAAACCGTAAGGTGTAGGAAGTTGATGCTTGGTAGGGACATTGGTGTGCAGCATCATGGTGTGACCTTGATTTGATCTTTGACCTTGGCGTAGTGACCTTGACCTTTAAAATCTTGTTGCACCTTTGGGTCTGTCTTTCGATAGAGATTAAGCACTGTTAAAGTCATATTAGAATTCATTAAGAATTTTACTTTTACAACTTCCCATTGTAACAGATGGAATTTCATCAAGTGAGCCACAGATTTTGCTCCAACACCACACATAAGCATTCATTGAATGTATTACCACTTCTGTATGCATGGTAATATTCAAAACATCCAAACCATAATTCGGCCATGCCAGATGTAGATAAAGAGTGTCGTAATGTTTAGTTTACTGATTAATGCTGTCATCTTGTTATTGTATTGTCTTGTTCTAATACTTCATCTTTACATGCATTATCTTTCTCTTAGACATTATTTTCTTTATTTAAACATTGTTTGGACCTTTACAGTGCTCTGAAAGTATCCTGAACTTTGTACTGATACAGTACTTCTATATTTCATGGTGTTACAAATATTTCCCTAGGCTGTGGGGTGTGGGCATCTCTGATGCTATTTTTAAATATTATTGTATCCACCAGATAGCATCTGCCTTGGGCCCCTCCTTCAAGGTCAAATGAAGATAGCCTAACTTAAAAGTGCTTATTATTAGTCCTACAGGTTTGCAATGTGAAACCAATCTTTTGGAAATCATGGGCAGCGAATCTTCTGATGTAGTCAGATTTGACCTTGGGCCTCTCCTTCAAGGTCAAACGAGGATGGGAAAACGTAAAAGTGCTTATAACTTGCTTATTATTAGTCCTAGAGGTTTGCAATGTAAACCAACCTATAGGAAATCATGGGCTGGAAATCTTCTGATGTGGTCAGATTTGACCTTGGGCCCCTGCTTCAAGTTCAAATGAGGGTAGCCAAACTTAAAAGTGCCGTTTATCTTCAAAGCTATCAACCAATAATGTTAGTTGGCCTTTTCCGGTGGATACATCTTGTATCTGACTGCAGATGCATCCTTGGTCTAGTTAATTGTATCCACCGGATAGAATCCGGTGGATACTATGGATTTTGCTTGGTTACACCGTCGCCGCAGTGTGTAGAGAGATTTTACCATTGCTAAAATATTATAGCTAGCCTTCTCAAATTTGCAGGATACAATGTATATTCATAACCATAAAATCTTGCCTGGGAATATTTTTGCCCTCATTTTGAAAAACAAGATGGCTCCCACAGGCTTTTTTTCAACTTTCAGCAAGGACTTTTGGTGGCCCTCTAGAGCAAAGGGTATTATAGGCAGAGATCTCAAGTTCGCAGGGTATGTTCCTCATTACAAAATCTTGACTGGGAATATTTTTGGCCTCATTTTGAAAAACAAGATGGCCACCACAGGCATTTCTTTGTCAGTCATAAAACATGCTTCTATCTCCCTTATTATTGGTCGTACAGGTTTGGGATGGTAAACCAACTTATAGGAAATCATGGGAATCTTTTGATGTGATCAGATTTGACCTTGGGCGCCTCCTTCAAGGTCAAACGAGGAAATCCAAACCAAATCCAAAGAGGTTTGCAAAGTTAAACCAACCTATAGGAAATCATGAGCTAGGAATCTTTTGATGTACTCAGATTTGACCTTGGGCCCCTCCTTCAAGGTGAAACGAGGATACCCAAACTTAGAAGTGCTTATAGCTTGCTTATTATTGGTTCTAGAGGTTTGGGATGTGAAACCAACCTATAGGAAATCATGGGCTAGGAATCTTTTGATGTTGTCAGATTTGACCTTGTGCCCCTCCTTCAAGTTCAAATGACAATAGCCAAACTTAAAAGTGCTGATAACTGGCTTATTATTGGTCCTAGAGGTTTGAAATATGAAACCAACTTATAGGAGGTCATGGGCTGGGAATCTTCTGATGTTTTCAGATTTTACTTACAATACTAGACACAGTTGGAGTTTTGCCAATTTTCTCAATGTACCAAAATTTCAACCTTCAATTCACAAGTGCACTAAGCAGTTTGGCTTCCAATTTTGCCTTTGATGCTCCCACTGTTTGGAATTCACTTCCTGAAGACATCCGTGCATCACCCACTATTGCCTCTTTTAGAAAGAAGCTCAAAACCTATCTCTATGCAAAAGGCATATCCTGCTTAGCTCATTTTCTCTTATGGCTTCTCCGTGGTGCCGACCTGTTTTTGTCCCTGGACTTTGAATTTGCATATTGCTATTGTCTTGTTGCGCCTTGGAGTCCACTACTCAGTGGAGATTAAGCGCTATAAAAGTCAAATTAGAATTAGAATTGACCTTGGGTCCCTCCTTCAAGGTCAAACAATGGTTCACTGCCCTTGGTGAGTTGTCTTTTCGGTGGATACAAATTTGCATCGGTTCTCCGATGCGTAGGTCTAGTATTATTTTTGTTTTCCTCGGTTGTTCTATCTCCTCAAAAGCATATTTCAAAGGTAAGTGATTGTTATGACACATTTTATTTTTATCCAGATAAAATCTTAATTCGATGGAGAAACTCTGATCGGAGTTTCTCTGAATAGAATCACTTGATTATTCCATTACAACCTGTGAAGGGAGCTTGTCCTTTCACCATAAAAAATGTCATGCGATCAGAGTTTCTGTTATAACATGCAATCACTGAAATGAAAACTGTGTCTAGTTTCTACACCCAAATTCAAAATTTGAAATATGCTATTTGGAATTCAAGATTTTACAGAACAATATATAATAAGTGACTAACACTACTTTTTTTGGATGTTTGCTGTCAGTTTATGTCTAAAGGTGTTAAAGTCATTCCAGTTTTAATTTTTGTAAATCCATACATAGGTTTTAGGCCAACAGTTTCTCATACCAACTCATGAGCCATACTTTCAAAGTTTGTTTGTGTAAACCTGGCTCAGTTTGGTGTTTACTTTCTTCATTCTATGTAAGCTCTAATAGTCTTCTGATTAGCAACTTTTAACAGCAGACATTTGGTGTCCAGTGTGTGATCAGTGTCATTTCATTATGTTATTAATTGTGCTGTAACTAATACAGCCCTGGCATGTTTTAAGACTCTACTGTTGTGTGTGTATGATTTGCTATGAGTTATGAGATCTTTTGATGCTATTCGCTCATTAAAATGTCTTTGGTGTGGGATTTTGTAACCATTACAGTATTTTCATTTCTTAAGTTCTTCTTGAATGGTATTCCATAGAATTAGGTCCCCACCACCCAGCTGACAAATAAAGAAATAACATAACATGACTTGTGAGTAAGCGGTTCCCTAATTGTGTGGCAGATATCTGAATATCTTTACTCGCTGTTAGACTTAAGAAACAATGAAGGTTGAGTTTAAGTTTGAATTAAATAAAGAACAACAGCAGCTGGCTAATACAGGAGTGTATTTCTAGTTTTATGAAGTTGACATCAACTGTATGTGACAGTTAAATATTTGTGATATGCCGTCGCAAAACAAGGCAGTAAAACTAATTCTATTACCCTTTTATTACCCAACATGAAGTCAGTTTATTGGCATATTATGATTAACAAGACACAACACATCCCCCTATGTAACTTCTGTACACGTTACACTACCGTTTCTTCATGGGGATGTTGCTGCAAATGGTTCATTTGTCAAGATTTTACCAGACAAATGTATCTGACAGTTATGTTAATTAATGAGCAATTTACACTTGAACTCAAGGCCCACTTTTGAAGAGCTCTGTATTGACTTTTGATTATAGTTTTGATGTTGAATTTCCCAGGCCATAAATCTGAATCTGAAACAGGTTCAAACAGAAAACAAGAGCTTGTTTGGGCTTTTAGTGGAAGATGATGACTTTATTCAGATAGTCCCATTTTACTCCGCAAATATATCTTTTGCATTTATTGTGCAGTGCCCTTGTTATTTTTCAAACTTAAATCAAGCTGTTCTCACTCTTTGTATCAGTCAACTCTTTTACCATAATACTGAAAATAGAAAATATAAGTTTAAATAAGGTCTTCATCTGGTACAGAACACAAAACAGTTTGTGAGTCTCAAATTAATACATTGCAAATATCAATGCCTAGTCGTGTGACCCTTGAAAAGGTTCATCATCCAGTTCATTTTTGTTTTGTGTAGAAATATGCATTTTTGGAACAATTCTTTGTATCTGGCACCTGGATGCAGATTAGGGGGCTCGGTGGTGTAGCGGTTAGAGTGCTCGCCTCCAACCTCTGAGGCCGCTGGTTCCATGTTGGAAAGTTGGTAGTTACTTGCCGATGCCCGGTGGTTTACAGTGCAGAATGTTGACCAACTAGTATGCACTGGTTCCTCCACCCGTAAACTACCCGTCGCAATATGACCCTGGCTGTTGAACGCGACGTAAAAACAACAAATAAATAAATAAACATGGATGCAGATTTACATGTAGTATCATGCCTTATACAAAGAATTACACAAAATTTAGAATGAACACACAGCCATTCTTCTGTTTCCTGAATAGACATGTTTATTTATTTATTCATTTAGTTGTACACAGAGTACAAAAAACGCAGAAGAAAGTTATGATGATAATGAAGAAAGTTACAAAAAAAAAAAATAAAATAAAAATAATACATCAAATCACTTTTACACTGAAAAAAATGTGTTATGACTGCATTTCTACTATATCCCAAATTTGTATTTCGCTTTTATTTCTCACAAACTATATATTCTGTTTTATGTCTTTTCTGTTATGTAACCTGGGGCCGTATTCTACAACAATACTTAGATAAGGTGGCCTTAGATCTAAGTAAGGGAAGGTTTTTCACTTAAGTTTCTCGTGAACTTTTTATTCAGGAAACAAAAGTTAGGAATGTTCAGTTTCATCATTTCTTACTCGAAGAAATACTTGAAATCTAAGTTAGAAATTATTCAAGTGTTGTACAATTCGGCCCCAGAATCGTTCTCTCATAAAACATTGGAACAATTGAAGTTATACTCTATTGTCAATTGTCAAGAATAATAATGTTTATACAATCTTAGCAATTTCTTTTGATACCTTTTTCTTAAATTTTATGAGAGTTTTGTCTATTTTTATATCTTCAACAGGTGACAATAAAAATGCCAGCAGGAAAGAACTCATAAATACATAAGGATCCTATCCAAGAAGAATTTCAGAAAGACAGTGATGATCGCTTACTTATTAACAGTGATTTTCCATTTATAAATAATGTTTTATAAATAATACATGTTGTAAACATCCTTATTAGAGTGTGACTGTTGTAAACACAAGTAGTTACTTGTTGCCACATTAGATTGGTAGTAATTGTAAAACAGAAATTTGAGTAAAAATGAATAGCAATCTATTAAGGGTGGAAGATTTTTGTTATCTGATGGTTATGTGCAAACCCACTTGAATTATATGACTTAGTTATTGCCAAAAGTTGGTTTAATATTTTACATGTATTTATATTCCCCAATTGTTTACACGAAAGACAAACTTAAAACTATTTTCTTAATTGTTGAGTAAATATAAATTTTATCTATTTGAGTGAAAAGATTAGTCTGATAAAATAAATTTCTGCTCCCCTTAATGTCTGGCTTTACTTGTTTTCCTGTATCATGTCATATCTTACATCCATGTACTGCCAAGGAACGACCTGGACAGTCCAGATATTGAGGTGGTGTTAAGGCAGAGAATAATACCATTACTGAGGGGTCCCATTAAATGTCCAAGCTTGCCATTGGTTACAAACATATTGATATTATTCTATTCCCATTAAATCACCCAAGAAAATATTTTTTAAATATGACAAATGACGCATAGGTTTTTGTATGAGAATGTATTAATGAGACACATAGAAATTTTACTACAGATCTAGGTTTGAGTTTGCATTTAAAATTAGTTACGGTTATGGGAGGATTGTATGTTATGTAAATAAATATATAATATGTAAAACTACAAACCAAAGAAAAATATAATATATAGTGTCAGTGTTGTCATTGATGTATATTGTACATATTTTGTACTTTGACATTATTGAAAACTGTGCCAGGAAAGATAAAGAACTTGTTATGCTAGTGAGTAACATACTGATGTTCTCTGACTGTAGTCCTCAGTTGAAGTCCCAGCCAGTGAGAAAGTTACCCCTCCACTTGCCAGGTCTGTTGAAATGAAGAATTATTATATCTTGTATTGCAAGACGTTCTTGTTAAGAATTGTAAAAGAGTTGAATTTAATGCAGATTTTTGACTGGTGAGATGTGAGCAGTTAGGCTGGAGGTGGCTTAGGCATTCTGGCTGCCAAAGACATCAGAAACATCCTACTTTACCAGGAATTCCAAAACAAACCAGTTAAACCAGAAAATCCAGACAACTTAGTAAAACAAGGAATTTTCACACAACCCAGTAAAACAAGGAATTTTCACACAACGCAGTAAAACCAGGAATTCCAAAACAAACCAGTAAAACCAGGAATTTCCATACAATGCAGTAAAACCAGGAATTTCCATACAATGCAGTAAAACTAGGAATTCCACACAACCAGGTAAAACTAGGAATTCCAGAAAACCCAGTAAATTTCATTGGGATGTGCTCTCTTATGATATCTATTACCAATTAAAAGGACATTCTACTTAACAAAGTTCTGCTGAAATTGGTTTAGTTGTATTTGAAAACTGGCTGAATAGAAGAAAATGCAGAACTCCCCCACCTGTAACACTTAATACTGGATTATCAGATTGATTGTTGTATTTTAAATAAACATGTAAATTGGGAGTTGGCATATGCAAAGTAACAGGGTATCTGGAGATGTCAAAGTTTAACTGTACTGTATTGTATATTTGTATTGTTAGTATGGGTGTAATATGAGTAAATCTGGTAGTATGCCTCACACTGATGTCATGTTACTTTCATTTCACAATTTGTCGTTTTCTCAGGTTCAACAGAGACATTGCCCTCAAGTCCTGTTGGATTGAAATTTAAATACAGAAACAGCTTTATATTGAATATTTGATATACTGAAATGTTTAAAAATTCTGTTGCATACTAATAATTCATTGCTAATAAAGTTGGCAGTGGTTATGAAGGCTTTTTGAAGAACAAGCTAAAAATTTATTTTGTCGTACGTGCCATCTCGCAGCCATAGCTGTGCATTGGCTGGTGAACATAGAATCGGTTTTTGATCTGTTCCCAACTAGACTGTACCTATAATCATACCTCAAAAGATGGTCACATCAATTTTTGTGGTGTTCAAAACAAATTATGTAAATGGACCTTACTTGCTCAAAGAGATGTAAAAACTTGTTATAGTCACTCCAGTAAATGTGAAATGCAGTTGATAATTTATCTGCTCTTCACCTATTCTTCCGTTATAAAGTTCTTCTTTGATAAGTGAGTGAAGCAGAGTGTATTGTTTGTATTCACTGTTAGATGAATGTACAAAAATAGACTGGTGCTTGTTTCTTTCAGGTGATTGTGCAATTTTACAGAGAAGTATTTTTTCTAAGAGCTTGCCATTGGTTACAAACATATTGATATTATTGTATGAATGAACTACAGCTTTAACATTGAACTTGCCTTGTTCTATTGGATGTGTATTACTTTAGTATCACAATGACACACATTTTTTCATGTACTGTACCATGATAAATGGAAAATAAAGTGTATTAACATAGATGTTGCATTATATCCAGCAAGCAGTGTTCATAATTAGGCGTCCCTGAAAGGGTGCTTATTTGGTTTCGCGTCAGTTTCCTCACCGCCGCCGCTGCCGCCGCATTATGGTCTCCCTTGAATATCTCCCTTATTATTGCAAGCTTTATAACCATATTTGACCTTTGATCTTTATCAAGGTCACATGATCAAAAAATAGTTTTTTCGGGTACACCCGCCCGTCATCGCAGTTCAGGAAAATCTACTGACCGCAGAGGCATGTAGCTTCATACACATCTTCATACTATCAAAAACGTGAGCTGATTAGATTTTGGGAGCAATCCGATGAAAATTGACCGATTTATGAGTGATTTTCTCACAGGTACCAATCAGAAAGCTTAAAATTCATGTGAACCCCCCCCTATTATCTTCTTATGTATTGCATTTAGAGCCATAAAATGTATTGGGAGGTAGTAGGAATCCATATGTGGAGAGTCTAGAAAGCAAGTCAAAAATGTTTGTCAGAATACCAAATGTCCCAAATGTGGCACACTATCTGCCTATAGGATCCAGACTAAGCCCTTTTTGGGAACGTAGGAAGCCTTGGGGCTGGACCCTAGGTAGTACAACTGTTGAAGGAGGGATACCTATGTCCATATACCTATACAAGAACAATCCAGGAAATGACTGAGATTTCACATCCAAGGTCGGGCATACCAGTTCAAGGCCCTGCCATTCGGTTTGTCCACAGCAGGTGAAATTGATGGCCATACACAAGGATTTAAGAAGCCACCAGTACCTAGACGACTGGTTGGTGAGAGCCAGATCCCACCAGGCTTGTCTCCAACATATACAGGAACTAGTAAATAATGTGTCAGCAACTTGGTTGGCTGATGAACTTAGAGAAATCAGAGCTGGAGCCCAAACAAGACTTCGATTTTGTAGGCTACCGGTTTGTCTTCGGGTCTGATCGGTTCCGACCGACTCTGGACTGGTGACAGAGCCTTCAAGAGACTGTTAAAACTTCTATCCCTACCGGCTTGCCCGGTCCGGGAATTCATGTCCTTGATAGCTTACTAACATCTACTAACAGAAAAGCATGTTAATCCAGGCAGACTTCATATGAGACCCATACAGTGGCATCTCAAAAACAACTGGAGGGTACCAGAATCACTGGAAAAGGTGATCCAAGTCCCCAGGTCCCTGCACCCCCATTTACAATGGCGACTGAAGGAAGACGATGCACTTACAGGCCAACCATTACACCCAATAAAACATGCTCTGCAAATATTTACAGACGCATCAATAGAAGGGTGGGGCGCTCACTTAGATGAGCACTTTGCAAGAGCAACCGGGTCCCCTCCGGGAAACAAGTTGTATATAAACTATCTAGAACTTTAAGCAGTTTTTCTGACTTTAAGAGTTCTAAGACTTTTGCTCAAACAAGATAGTACTTGTAGCAACTGACAACACCACAGTAGTGTCATACATAAAGGAAGGAGGAATATGGTTGGGCCCACTTTGTGCCCTACTATGGAGAATCTTGACCTGGTGTACCAGGAAACAAGTGACTCTAAAGCACGACACATTCCAGGCCGGCCTAATGTGGTAGCAGACAGGCTGTCCAGGCTAGGCCAGACCATCCAAACAGTGGTTTCTCCTTCCAGAGGTCTTCCACTCTATGCAGTAGGTGGTACCGGCCCAAAATAGACTTATTTGCCACGAGGTTCAACAACAAGTCACCTGTTTTGTGTCACCGGTACCGGATCCCCTGGCCACAGCAGTGGATGTGCTCAGTCGGCCATGGTAGGATCTAAAAGGATACACCTTCTCACCATCAGCCATATTGGGCAAAGTGGTGGAGAAGTTGCAAGACTCCCCATGTAAGAGAATCATTCTGATTGCTCCGGGGTGGCCCAACATGCCTTGGTTTTGGGATCTAGTGGCCATGTCCAGCCACATCCCGCTGAGCCTGCCCAATCTTCCCAGCCTGTTCACAGCCATTCGATCAGATCCCTCACAGAAATCTGACAAATCTTAATCTCCATGCAAGGGCTCCTAGAGCCTGAGCAATCGAGGACCAGGACTTGTCTGAGGCAGTGGCAGCAAGAATTGAGGCTCCTCAAAGGGGGGTCAATCAGATCGGTCTATGAGGCAAATGGGTCATTTTTTTTTACCAAGTGATGTATCATTCATCAGGTGGATTTCGGGCACCACCTGTAAAGTCAGTTGCTGACTTCCTTAGGTACCTGCTTCAGGACAGGAAGTTGCAGCCCAGTACCATTGATGGTTACAGGTCAGCCATTGCTGATAGTCTGGAAAATTTGCCCATCAATGTTAGTAAGGATGAAAATCTCACTCGTCCCCTGGATAGCTTCCACTGAGACAGACCCAAAGGCCGGAGGGAACCCCCTCCTGGAACCTCTCCCTGGTTTTTGCACCAGCTGACAAGGTTCATTTTGAACCAATTATAGGCCTTCTTGAAGCATTTGACCTTCAAGGCAGTTTTCCTCTTGGCCTTGGGGTCGGGCAAGCGTAGAAGTGAGATACATGCTTGGCAAACAGCCCAGCACCATTGATGGTTATAGGTCACCCATTGTTGATAAACTGGGAAATTCACCCTTCAACATCAGTAAGGACGGAAATCTCGCTCGTCTCCTGGATAGATTCCTCAGAGACAGACCCAAAGGCAGGAGTGGCATACCCTCCTGGAACTTCTTACTGGCCGTGCACCAGCTAAGACTCCATTTGATCCAGTTAAGGAGGCCCCCTTGAAGCATTTGACCTTCAAGACGGTATTCCTCTTGGCCCTTGGGTCGGGCAAGTGCAAAAGTGAGATTCCTGCCTAGCAAAACTGATATATTGGACACCAATCCGATTGGTCAAAGGTGTCTCTGTATCCATCACCCAGCTTTCTATCCTAGAATCAGCTGGCCATAGAGTGTCCAGTGTGGCCCCTGGGGTTATAACAGCCCTGGCCCAAACTCTGGATAGATCCCTCAAGTCTGACAGGTCTCTCTGTCCGGTCAGAGCATTGTGCTACTATTTGGACAGGACCTCAGACATCAGGCAGAATAAGGAGGTGGTTTTTGTCTCCTTTAAGAACGGTTTCAACAAAGACAGCTCACCTGCCACTATCTCCTCTTGGATCAAGCAGACTGTGATCCTATGTTATGAGCTCTCTGACCAGGAGGCCCACTTTTAACATCAGGTTAAAGCCCATGATGTCAGGGCCTTTGCTGCTTCTAAGGTCTTCCAGTCGGGAGTCTCCTTAGATCCAATCTTGTCAGCCCGCCACTGAAGTCACAATACCTTCACACAGTTCTAATTGAAGGGCGGGGCTTGGGCTGATTCAGAGCTTTACCATTGGGCTAGGTAGTGGCTGCTCAGCAGATCCACAAGTGGCCCTTTGATTGAGGAGATTTGTATATGTGCATAACAGTTCTTCATGTACATAAGAATTAAGTGTGGCGTGCTTCCTTCAGGAGGTTTATTTGCATTCTGGGACTGAACTCATCCCTCTCTTCCCCTACCTCAGAGCAGGTCTGCAAAAAAGGGGGGGGGGCAATGGCGGTATAGCCCCGGGTAACCGGCTGCTGGCAACCGACCATGGCCTTGCAGGGTTTCCTGACCTTAAAGTCAACCCAGGCCTGGACCTATAGGTCTCCTGACAAAGTCAGCCTAGACCGTAGGTTAAAATTTGCCATTACTTGTGAGTTCACATAAGTCCCTAGTAACTTACCCGCCGACCAAGCGGTAGTTATTCAGCAATTGTCCATTGGATAGGATGTATTAACGCAATAAAATTGCAAATTTAATAAGTAAATTAAATTTTTATAAGTTAATACCCTATCCAATGGACACACAAGACCCTCCCACCGACCCCGCTATCAGCTTACTAGGGGTCTAAGAGGTTTAGACAACGAAAAAGATGCTATGACGTCAGGTTGTCTAGACAGGAAGGAAGTACGAGGCGCCATCTGGGGAGTGCACAGTACTACGGACCGGCCAGCCGGTGGCAACACAGGACGTCTTTTTCTGGCGTTTGGCGGGCCGGTCTGCGCCGACCGGATTAGCAATTGTCCATTGGATAGGGTATTAACTTATAAAAATTTAATTTACTTATTAAATTTGCAATTTTGCCTTGTATCTCCTGTATTCTTGCTTTTAGAGTTTAGAATGTATTAAGAGGTATTGGGAAGCCATATGTGAAGAGTCTAGATAGCTGGTCAGATTTACCCCCGGACCCCCCCCCCCCCCCTTATGGGTCAAACTGGGGTAATAAAATAGCCGATTTTGTGTTTTTGCCTCTTATCTCTTATATTCTTGCTTTTAGAGTTTTAGAATGTATTGACAGGTATTGGGAAACCATATGTGAAGAGTCTAGATAGCTGGTCAGATTTACCCCCGGACCCCTTCTTATGGGTCAAACTGGGGTCATAAAATAGGCAATTTTGTGTTTTTGCCTCTTATCTCTTATATTCTTGCTTTTAGAGTTTTAGAATGTATTGAGAGGTGTTGGGAAACCTTATGTGAAGAGTCTAGATAGCTGGTCAGATTTACCCACCCCCCACCCACCACCACCCCCATTTTATGGATCAAACTGGATTCATCAAATAGCCGATTTTGTGTTTTTGCCTTATATCTATTTTATTCTTGCTTTTAGAGATTTACAGTGTATTCAGAGGTATTGGGAAACCTTATGTGAAGAGTCTAGATAGCTGGTCAGATTTACCAGATAGATGTGTTCAAAGCATTGTGTCATAAACTTCTTGCCTTTCTAAAGGCTCACATTTTACTATGCCTTTTTCTAAAATGTAAATAGATATATGGCATTTATAAAGCACTGTTACTCTTTAATTAAGTAGTTTTATGGTGTAACTTTCGACCTATTATAAGTATTGATGCTTATGCATTCTTAGCCAGAGCATTTATTCAATTAACTTTTCGCAATTTATGACCATAGAAAACAAAATAAAGCTTAAATTTTTCTTTCATGTTAATGCATGAACTTCCACACTGTCTGCTTTACTTTCACTTCTTCTCTCAGCACTGCATGTTTTTATTTTCAAAAACCTTTTTCTACTGTATATTATATTGCAGTGAACCTTTTTGGGACGCTTAGTTTTTGTTAGCAAAAACATTTTTCTAGTTGGAATGTATCATTGGATCATCAGTTCTCAGTCACACTCCAACATTTAATGTCCACATAAAATTCTACATGTCAGATATGAAAAGACGTAATTTTAAGACACTACTACAAAATATTATTGATTTATTACATTAGATAATCTGATGTAATAAAATATCTACACTATTAAACTCATTGGGTTGGAGTACAGATTGGCAAAGGAACAACATATCATTAGCTGAGTTTCCAATTTTACCAAAGTATGACGAATGATAAAAGCCTGAAAAAGTGAATCCCTGTATCCGCCGCCGCAGAGATTTCCTTTTGGACGCGATAACTTAAAAAATAATTTAGTTAGAACTTTCAAATTTGGTATGTGGGTAGATATGGGCAATGCCACGAACGCTATTGTTTTGTGACCTTGACCTTCAATCTCAAGGTCACTGGTGGTCACTTAAAGGTCAGATTTTGGCCATTTTTTCACTTTTTGGCCCAGTTCTCATATACAGAAAGTCAGATCATCCTATGGCTGGTATATATAATACATATATATGTGCTCTGTAAGCATGCAGAAATTTGACCTTGAAGCTCTTCATTGAAGGTCATCCACTGACCGCCAAAGTACCTGACCGAGGGTCATTTTTGGCCTTTTTGGAGATATTTTCACACTTAACTCATATACAGAAAGTCAGATCATCCTATGGCTGGTATATATAATACATATATATGTCCTCTGTAAGCATGCAGAAATTTGACCTTGAAGCTCTTCATTAAAGGTAATCCACTTACCGCCAAAGTACCTGACCGAGGGTCATTTTTGGCATATTTGGAGATATTTTCACTTACTGCTGACTACATTGCATGGAAACTATTGAAAATGGCTTTGGAGGTTGAGTACATGATGGAGTACCCGCATGCAGGCTTACCAGTTACAGATCTTCATTTAAGGTCATCCACTGACCGCCAAAGTACCTGACCGGGGGTCATTTTTGGCCCTCTATTTGTTTGTTTGTTTGTGAACAAGATAACTCAAAAACTGACAGATGAATTTTGATGAAATTTTCAGGATATGTCCAAAATGGTAAAAGGAAGATATTATTAAATTTTGGGAGTGATCCGGATCACTGTCTGGATCTTCTGGATCCATGAAGTTTAATTTTTAAAGACCGATAACTCAAAAACTTATGGGTGCATTTTGATAAAATTTTCAGGTAATGTCCTTAATGAGACGAGGAACAAGTGATTAGATTTGGGAGTGATCTGGATCACTATCTGGATCATCTGGATCCAGGCTGCCAGATGTGTTTGTGTACAGTATAGCTCAAAAAGTTATGGATGGATTTTGATGGAATTTTCAGGATATGTCTGAAAAGGTAAAAGGATGAAATGGTTGAATTTTGGAAGTGATCCGGATCACTATATGGATCTTCTGGATCCATGAAATGTAATTTTTAAAGATAGATACCTCAAAAGTTATGGATGGATTGTGATGACATTTTCAGCAAATGACCTAAATGGTACAAGGAACGAGTGATTACATTTTTGGAGTGATCTGGATCACTGTCTGGATCATCTGGATCCAGGCTGCCAGATGTGTTTGTGTACAGTATAGCTCAAAAAGTCATAGGTGGATTTTGATGAAATTTTCAGGAAATGTCCTAAATGGGACAAGGAACAAGTGATTAGATTTTGGGAGTGATCTGGATCATCTGGATCCAGGCTGCCAGATGTTTTGTGTACAAGATAAATAAAAAACTTATTGACGGATTTTGATGATATTTACAGGATATGTCTGAAAAGGTAAAAGGATGAAATGATTGAATTTTGGAAGTGATCCGGATCACTATATGGATCTTCTGGATCCATGAAATGTAATTTTTAAAGACAGATACCTCAAAAAGTTATGGATGGATTGTGATGACATTTTCAGCAAATGACCTAAATGGTGCGAGGAACAAGTGATTACATTTTGAGAGTGATCTGGATCACTGTCTGGATCATCTGGATCCAGGCTGCCAGATGTGTTTGTGTACAATGTAGCTGAAAAACTTATTGACAGATTTTGATGAAATTTTCAGGATATGTCTGAAAAGGTAACAGGATGAAATGATTTAATTTTGGAAGTGATCCGGATCACTATATTGATCTTCTGGAACCATGAAATGTAATTTTTAAAGACAGATACCTCAAAAAGTTATGGATGGATTGTGATGACAATTTCAGCAAATGACCTAAATGGTACAAGGAACAAGTGATTACATTTTGGAGTGATCTGGATCATCTGGACCCAGTCTGCAACAGAATTTTAGGATGAATTTTGATGATATTTTTAGGATATGTTACAAATGGTAAAAGGAAGAAATGGTTTAATTTTGCGAGTGATCTGGACCACTGTCTGGATCTTCTGGATCCATGAAATATAATTTTTAAAGACAAATAGCTCAAAAAGTCATGGGTGGATTTTGATGAAATTTTCAGGAAATGTCCTAAATGGGACAAGGAACAAGTGATTAGATTTTGGGAGTGATCTGGATCACTGTCTGGATCATGTGGATCCAGGCTGCCAGATGTGTTTGTGTACAAGATAAATCAAAAACTTATGGACGGATTTTGATGAAATTTTCAGGATATGTCTGAAAAGGTAAAAGGATGAAATGATTGAATTTTGGAAGTGATCCGGATCACTATATGGATCTTCTGGATCCATGAAATGTAATTTTTAAAGACAGATATAAGTGAAAGAACTAGTGATTAGCTTTTGGGAGTAATCTGGTACTATGGAGAATCCTGACCTGGTGCTCCAGGAAACAGGCTCAAGACCGACATATTCACGCCTTAACTATGTCCCGTCCGGGGATGCACTGCGTCGAGACGCAATCTCTAGTTGAACTAAATTACAAAAAATACAAGATTGTCACCTTTATGAAATGCATAACTCCCAATTGAATAACCTTTCACTGTCGTATTTTGTGGATTTTTTAAAAAACATTATGACCTTAATTGCAACATAGTTAATGTGCATTTGGTTCCCTTGGCTCTCATTTCTGTGGTCATGAGGTGAAGGCCGGTTCATGACTGTCTTGCATGCACAGACAGGCAGTCCTGGTATGACCTTTGCTAGTGAAAGGAATGGAAGACTCTAACTTTGACTGTCCATTTACAACATTTCACAACCACTTGGACACTAGTTTTGTACAACCCCACCATAAATAACCAGATCACTACCTTAGCTCATGTATAAAACCTGGGCCTGCATTTACGAAGATTCTTAAACTTAAATTCAGGTTAAAACTCACTTATAAACCTATCTTTGAGTTTAATAATTTTCTATAATGTGAAAATTTTGAATTTAAGCATAAACTTATAAAGACAAGTGTTTGAGTGAGTTTAAGCATGAATTTAACTTTAAGAATCTTTGTAAATACAGGCCCTGGTCTAATTTGGGTTTCATGGTGACCCTTAATCTCTAGTAGACTTTAATCAAGGCTGTTAGTAACTTAATCACGCAGACTTGTTTAATATGGCAACTGATCAGTATTGAACGTGCGACAGAGAAGCAAATGGTGATTTGTAATCACATACTGGTGAGTCCATCATGGACACTGGACCATACCAAGCATGGTACAGAGAAGGGATAGTGCAAATTGGTCTACAGGTATGATATTGTGTGCAGACGTAGATTAGGATTAGTGATTGCATTTTTTGAGGGCACCGAAGCAAACGGTCATTTGTAATAGCATACCAGTCAGTTCATTGTGGACACTGGACAGTACAGAACATGGCACAAAGAAACACTTGTAAATTGGTCTACAGGCATGAAAGTTGGTCAGAGATATAGATAAGGATATATATAGTAATTCCATTTTTGAGGGCAACAAACTTAAATGTTGCCACTAAGGTATGTATACACCAAACCAACCAAATACTACAGGCTCAAATACACACTCTCTTCAAGCTGAAGAAAATAGTGAAAAAGCTGCGAAAACCAGACCAAAAATAACGAAGTTGTGGTCATTTTAGTTGGAAGTATACAGATGTTGATGATACCTGTCTGAGAAAGTTAAGAGAATTATTCAAGATAAAAATTGACACGTTACAGTTAGGTCATACATGGGGGTTACTGTGTTGGGTTTGGTTAACCAAGGTGACAAATGGACTTCAGTATATCTAAAGACTCGCATGTTTCGCCTTCCTCTGTCAAGCAATCCATCTCATTTGAATAATCTGTTAACCAGCAAATCTTGGATTTGAATGACAGGTGAGCCACAAAGTTGGTTCGAGCTTTATTGTCCCAAGTTTCCTAACCTCAACTAAAACCGGCATTCACTGCTCAGGGGGGTAATCATCCACTCTGCTTCACCAGGGCCTGTCTCTTCTTTTACATTCATGGGCTTGAAAGTTTGTGGAGGCTTTATTGTCATGTTGTTCCCAACCTCAACCAAAACTAGTATTTTCACTGGTCAGGATGGATATCCCCTACCCTGGGATCATCTAAGACCAGGTAATTAAGGCATTTGGTAAAAAAGCTAGTAAAGCTATGGCATGATTTCTCCACTGAAGAATTTGTATCAGGAAACTCCAACTGACTGGCTCCCTTTTGGATCCAGAACAGTGTTTGGGCAGTCTGAAGGACAAGCCTTACATGAACCAGTTAGTTGATGGTAAAAACAGATGATGATCACTTTTACAGTCAAGAAGATGTGGAAGATTTCCAGGATAAATTCTGTCAGAGGACCAATCTTATAGGGAAACCGTTGGAACTGTTTGGTCATATATATTCCTTTCAAATCCAAGATATGCATCTCACCCTAGCATCTTCTACAGACAACCCGTGGATTGGTAACTGTAGTCAGCCACTGGCAAAATGTTGGAAGATTTTATGTCACAGGACTGGCGTGTTGCAAGCTAGAGGATATGAATATTACTGTGTCCACTACATATTCTAGCTGCGCCACCAAAGCAAATGGCTTCCACTAAAACCAGTCTATCTAAGCACCCAAATTGCAGTCTAGGTGGTTCAGCTTGCATCCAGCGTAAAATCAATTGAACATCAGGCTGGTTGGTCTTGTTCTGACAAAATGATGGTCAATGGCGGTCCACAACGTTGTTTTCCCTAGTTGGTAAGCCCTCTGGCAGGCCATTGTTCTTCCCTCTCCCCTATTCTCCCAGGATAATTCTTAAAGTGGGAGAAGGCAGTATAAAAGGTAAGTTAATTATATGTGTAACTCTGCAGCAGGTTTTGATAGATGTGTCAATATGTTACGGAACGACATCCAGGGTAATTTCCAGATTCTACACCAGGAACTGGGCAAGGAAGGACGTTTATTAGACCATTTGAAACAGGGAGTCAAAGCAGACACTTAGACAGAGTGGCGAAACGTGTCACTGCAAGCCTAAGCACTGTTTCTGGATATAGTACCATGAAAAGCATGAGATTCCCAGACACGAATCTCAAGGCTATACCTCCCAGCCTGGATTGGTATCCGTGGTGGTGATGGTGGTGGGGGCCTTGGGGTTCGGCTGTAAAAGAACTGGCCTCTACAAGCCCTATCATAAAGAAGTTAAATTGTCTCATTCCTCTGGCCATTCAACAAAGAAACTTACATTGAGATCCTTTGCCCCAGTGCTGCGGAAAGTCACCCTGTTGGAGGCAGGCTACAAATGTGGGCCTCCCTGGGTTTGAGCCCAATGGTGGTATCGATTTTATAGGATTACATATTGCCTTTAAAATCAAGCTACTCTAACCAGACAGCCTCTCATAAAGAGCAGCTATGGCAATCCTCTCAGAAACAGCCACCTGCAGGAGGCATTGCATTTCCTCTTACAAAAGTGGGCTATAGAGCAGACCAAGGTTCAATCCTCCTTCACCTTTTTTCAACATACTGTTTCTGGTTCCAAAACCAAACAAACAATGAATGTCCACCTATGATCTGAGTACCCTGTATCTGTTTCTCAAGATCAAGATCTTCAATATGGAAAATAATATATACAGAGCAGGACTACTCTGTATATATGTACTACTATGGAAAGCCCAGAATCCACAAGACTTTCCCTGCAGAAAGAAGAGAGGTTAACTTTCAGCGAGATTTATTTTACATCCCTATAAATCAGAGGTCAAATAAATCCCTAAGCTTTCATTATCGAGGTCAAACATTCCAGTTAAAGACTCTTGTCTTCGTCTGTCAACAGTGCCAGTGCATGGAGTTCACCATAGTCGTAAAAGAAGTGAAACTCTTGGTACAGGCAAGGCATATCAGAATCCACCAGTTAAGTAAGAGTTTTGACCAAGAAATCTTGTTTCCAGGATACACAAACGACGCCTAGCCCAGTCAGAAACTAGAGTTGGATCCCAAGACAGTCTTTGACTATGTGACATGTTACGGGAAGGAGTTAGACTCACCACAGAATGGTGGCGAGCTGGGTTCGAAAAAAAATCCCTGCTGTGAAGAGTAGTTTGTTTAGCACAACTCGAATCTCAAAGATTCGCTGACTGCCACTGAGAAGAATATCCCTGTTATCAGGTCTCGCCACACTCCCATTTTTCAGTGGCCAGAGGAAACAAACATGCTTTCTGACCAAGTTAACATGCTTTCCCTTCAACATGTTCTGCAAGATGCATTAAAGGAAGGTTGGTTGCACTCACTTAGGATATTGTACCACAAAAGGCGTTTGGCTAGTGTTAGAAAGTAAACAACAAATAAACTTCTTTGAACTGAAGGTCCTTCTACTCGTCCTAAAAAGTTTGAGGGAAAATGTCTTTGGTTCTGCATCAGCTGACACAGTCTCCTGTTGAACGGCTGAAGGGTGCTTCTTTGAAACAATTTTCCTTCTGATGGTTTTCATTCTGGTTCTGGGCTCAGATTTCAGTGCAAGAGTGAATGCAAGGCTCATTAAAATAGCAGACACCAGAAGGACTAGTCTACGGTGGTCAGAGCTCATGAGGTAACAGCCTTTGCTGGATCTTAGGCCTTCCAAGGGTGGATGTCTCAGGTTGTCTCAGTCCACCACTGGAAGTTCCACAACACCTTCACTCAGTTTTACTTGAAGGATTTGGCCTGGGCTGACTCCAAGCATTATCATCTAGGTCCTGTGGTTGCTGCCCGCCACTAGACCTCAAATTTGCCCAGTGTTTTGTAATATAGTCAAATATAGTGTTACTATAGTTTGATATAATTAAGCTTAAGACTTAGCAAAAAGATCTTTAATCTCCCCTTTGGGCCTTTTACCTTGATACCAGGGCTGTCGGGTTTAGGCCCAAGTTTCCTTCATTACCAACCACTACAGGCTTTCTGAAGAATCATTGGGACTGAACTTGGTTCCTCTCTGTCTACTTGAACTCTATACTAAAACACTAACAATATAATAGAATGGAGGTAGAGATTTTAAATAAGATCAATTAACTGGAGCTTGTCACATTTAGCTAACATTCAAAAGAGTAAAACCCTCTGAAGATATATACCAATATCCTGCAAAGTTCTAAGTTGGGATTTACGTTCCGTTCAACAGTCAGGGTCATATTGGGACAGATCCTCAGCATTTGTCACTTTTGGGCAGCCGAACCCACACAGGTGTAACAGCCAGTGTTGAGATTTTAAACTTTTTAACTCACTAGGTCTCTGAGGACCGGCAATATCCTCTAGGACAATACCCTGGAAATATTTCGGATCCAAGAAGAGTGTCCATCAGTTACTATGCCCTTCAGAACACTGACCATCACAAACCTTGCCCATCACCATTTTTTCAGCCTTAAACGGCTGTGCGGGTAATGTTTTCACCCATGGAGGGTGGGTGGGCAGTTGAAAAAAGGTTTGTCTGAGTTGTATCTCAGAAATTGTAAGGCATTGGAAGTTGATATTTGGTTGGACATAGGTTGGAAGATGTAAGTGTGCAACGTCATGGTGTAACCTTGATTTGACCTTTGGCATGCTGTAGTGACCTTGAGTTGGAAAATTGTGTCCACCCTACATCTCAGAACTGTAATGGGTAAAAGTTGATACTTAGTAAGGACATTGGCTAGGGGGGTGTAGCTTTGCAATATCATGGTGTGACCTTGATTTGACTTTTGACCTTGCTGTATTAACCTTGACCTTCAAAATTTTGTCCAGGCTATATCTCTGAAACTGTAGGGTGTAGGAATTTGATACTTTGTAGGAATATTGGTTGAGGGGTGTAGGAGTGCAACGTCATTGTGGAACCATGATTTGACTTTTGATCTTGCTGTAGTGACCTTGACCTTCAAAATTTTGTATAGGCTATATCTCGGAAACTGTAAAGTGTAAGAAGTTTATACTTAATAGGTCCATTGCTTAGGGAGTGTAGTGTGCAATGTCATGGGGTGACCTTGATTTGACTTTGACTTTCTTGTACTGACCTGAACCTTTAAAATCCTGTCCGAACTATATTTTGTAATCTGTAAGGTGTAGGATGTTGATACTTGGTAGGGACATTGGTTAGAAAGTGTAGGTGTATACCATCATGGCATGATCTTAATTTGACCTTTGGCCTTGCTGTAGTGACCTTGACCTTTAAATTCTTGCTGGCCATATCTCAGAAACTGTAAGGTGTAGAAAGTTGATTCTTGGATGAGTCATTGGTTGGAGAGTCTAGGTATGCTAAGTCATGGTATGACCTTTAACCTTGTCTCTGCCAAAGTGTGTTCACCTGCCATATTTCAGACATATTTCTCTTATCACTAAGATATATGGATTGCTATAACCAATTATTATATGCACTTTTACTTAATTGTGCTCCTTCCATTGACAGCTATACCTCAATTAATAAATTTTATAGCTACATAGTTTTTAGTTTACTGATTAATGCTGCTATCTTGCTATCGAATTGCCTTCTTTTAATACTTCATCTGTACATACATTTTAGGGGGCCACGGTGGCAGAGTGGTAACACTCTCGCCTCCAACCTCTAAGGCCGGGGTTCGATCCTCGGCACGGCCTCAAGTGGGAAAGCTGGTAGTTGCTTGCTGTTGGTCAGCAGTTTACAGTACAGAACCCTAACAAACTGTATGTACTGGTTTCCTCTGTCCTTCCAACTACCCGTCGTGATATGACCTGTAGAGTGTTGAAAGTGACGTAAAACCCCAAATAAATAAATAAATGTACATACATTTCTCTCTCTTAAACGTTATTTTCTCTACTTTAACATTATTTGGACTTTTATATAACTGGCACTGATTGCTCTGAAAGTCTCCTGATCTTTTTGTGTTTCACTTCTTTTGTGTCTCATGGAGTCAGAAAATGTTTCCTTGGGCTGTGGGGTGTGGCATCTCCGATGCTATTTTTCACACTTCATTTTTTTTTACTTAAACCTTAGTTTTGCATAGAATGCCCACTGAGTGGCCTGGGCTGCCTTATCAACAGCTTCATTCAATTCTTATATGTTCCCTTTCATTAATGTATTTTATTAACAGCTTATAGTCCACTGACAAATAGATTCCAAATTGGACTTTATACAAAGATGGTAATTTGATTTGATTATAAAAATATTGGAGTCATTTAAGATTGATCTAGCTCACACACAGTTTTTTGTGATTAATATGGCTCCCACTCGATTTACCTTAGATGAGTACTGAGGACCATATAATATGTAGGATTATTGTCTTTGCAAATAAAGATTGCATTTTTAGGATATTTACAAAACAAAATTTAATCTCCAATAACGAAAATAAGCAATCACAATTACCTAGAAATCATTATACTGACTTCAAGTAATATTTAACTAAGTAAACTTTAAGTAAAAAAAGAAAGATGGGCAAAATCCACCCCTAAAAAATAGGTAATCGGCAAAGTTCCTGATGGGCAATGTTTTGATGGCCAGAGTACCTGATGGGCATTCTTCCTGATGAGTATTCTTCCGTACAACTGATATTTCTGACCCACCGGCATAACCTGTGACTCATTTACGGGGGCGGGTGGGGAGAGGTGAAAGCCTAGAACTATAAAATCATTATATTAACTGTTGTTTTACTGTAGATAACAAAACACACAACAGTAACTTTTATTTACATGTGTAAAAAGGTTACTTTTTTTAAAAGCTGCCTTTGAGAATACCTTATTCCACTGAAAAGGGTTCATCCTTTATCTGCATATGACCGCCAAATAATTTTGGCCTTTGTTTAAGTTTACCTACTGTGAGCTATGACTAATTCACCAGTGAGGTAAATCTTATAAACTGGTCTTTTTCCAGTAAATAAAAACTCTAAACATTACATCCGAAGAAAATTGTTGGAAGTTATCAATTAAAAGATATCTGAAACATTTTCTGGTAAATATTCTATAAAATAGCAAAAAAATGAAACATTTATTGTTACAAGATCAATAACTTTACAAGTCAGAAAAATCAGATTTATAAGAAAGTAAAAATAAATATGAAATTTTGTCCTGCTCAAAGGAAATGAGTCTGGGGTAATGTCCTGGGTTTGAAATACCTCTAGGGTATTGTCCTCTGGTATATTTTCCTCCAGGCTATTCTAGGTTTACCTAAGATGACACACTCATTAACTTAAGGCAAATCCCAGATAATGGGAAGTTAACTAGGTATGTGCCAGCCCAACCTCATGGCGTTAGGTCCCCTGTCTTCAGCTTTTGTGAGGCAGATTTATATGAAAGTAGAAACAATGTCGGAGAACAAAAAGCATTTGACAGCTATATTGTCTGCAAATGAAAGGGATCAAATTTCATTGTTACTACAGCCCAAGATTTATTGTGGGCTAATTATGTATGGCTTCCTTATAAAAACAGTGCGAGGAACTCAAAGGTTAACTACTTAAGGTCTTTGTGAAATAAACGGGTATTGTTTTATACATTGTTTCAGTCCAATGCATCTGTTGCAAAACGATAAACAGAAACATGGCCGCACCTTTATGTTTGCATTGAGAGGACCGGGGTATCATATTGAATGGGAAAACCATTACTTAAAATGTCGTACATTAAACTATAACAAGACTGTCTCCTCACTGCTACAGGTTTCTGTTACATCTTCTTTTACCTTTTTTGTAGGTTGAGAATGTAAATCATTGCTTTTTGTGTGCATCTATGAATGCACCAGAGATAACTGTCTGAAAGTACTTCAAGCTAGAGATGCTATAGCTATATGTATTGTATTTAACAGAAAGTTAAATCTCTATAATATGCTTTACCACACCCCCATGTTTCACAGGAAATAAAGTTTCTAAATGATATATATATACGTGTGTATAATAAATATTAACAATATTGTACGTATATTAATATACCTTCTAAGGGTTTCAAGTGCAGATATCTTGCCTTTTGAAAGCTTAGATGTGAAATTTCCTACATTTGCACATGAAATTGACTTTTTTGTTAGAAATCTGACACTCCTCTTACAATAAAATTTATAGCTCATCTCCATGAAGAGTTTTAATCCAGGATAAATGTGATTCACAAAGAAGAGAAAAAAACAATTACAACTTTAAATAAGATATTCTCCCTTTGAAAGCACGTGAGAAAAATGGAAATTGTGTTACCCTTCAAATAATTCATGCTCATTACCTTCCATTGTCGCAAATAATATCAATGTCAATTCTTAACATAATTATAGAAATGACCTTGTTTACACATGGGATAACACCATCCCACATTCATCCAACAGCTACAATTAAACTCCCCTTTTTCTAGATCATTTGCAAGTTCTTTATCCATTTGAAAAACATGGTTTTTGACCAGAAATGCCAAATAGTTGCTATGGTAACCAAATGGCGACTCTCAGTCAGTTCGCATTAAAACCCACCCAAATAATTAAGGAAACCAGTGTCACCACTTGACACCTTTATGATGTCTCCATTTCTCTCGAGTCAGGAACTTGGGATGAAAAGAAATGAAAGAGATTGCTTTCTTAAAGCTTTGTACTCATGCAATGGGATTACATATTATCAGGGTTGTTAACCTTTGATTTCATGACTAAGGCAGTAAAGAGACCTTGCATGGGGATGCATTCATGCATGCTTATAATCTGTGTTTTGCATTTTCATCTTTTACATAATTCTTGGGCTGTGTGGATGATTCTTTGAATCAGATATTCTTCCTTTATTTCACTCACACGAATGAGTGTTTCTATATTTTAATGAATGAGTCTCTGTCGTAAAGGATAATTGCAAATGCAAAAAAAAAATTATAACAAACATATATTCACAATACTTGTAACATCCATGTAGGTACTGGTTTCTCTATTTTAGCAGCTTTGTAAAATTGGTTTTGAGAAATAGAGAAAACTATTCTCTACAATAGATAATAATACTAATAATCTTAAAAATAAAGAAAAGCTTAAATATGAAACTGGTCCACACAGTCTGAACCTGTTTATTGTGCTACAAACGCATATAATGATTCTGTAGAAATAACTGGTCACAGTAAGATAAATGGAATCTAGGTATGGCTGGTTTTGATAAATTTTCTTACCAAAATACTGAATATCAGTAGCAGACCATCCCTGTCCATTTTCTTCCCGCTATAATCGTTCCCCATGCTTCACATATTAGTATCAGTATACATCCATTAAGACAATCATGCGAAGAAAAGTGAAAAGTAGGAAAAAACTCTGAAAAACAACTAGTATGTAAAAGCAGTTGCACAAACAAATACTTTGTCAGAAACAAAAATTAAATTTCAATTAAAACCGCAGTCAAAACGTGAGTGTACAAAAATGCATACACACTTTTTTAAAAAAAAAAAAAGAAGATTTTACTGTAAGATTCAGGTCTGTTTATCATGTTGGCTATGATTGTTCTTTATCAAAATATCTTATTTACAATGTCTTCCATGACTCCATTGAAAAGTTCACTTATATTTTTGGCCTATTGCAAAACAACTTGAAGACAATGTAATTCTTTCTGTTTAAATTTGGTGGTTATTACCCTTGTCCCTTGAGGGAATAGGTTAATGTAATTACGTGCAGTTGTCTGTTTGTCTGTGCACATGACTGAAAAGACTATTCACCGGATCATCACATTTGAACACTACCGGTTTGACTTTGAATTCGGTGTTTCTTGTGATTGGAAATGCATGCAATCCTGAACAAATCGAAGATTTGAATATTGTTAAAATATATCAAGTTAATCCTTTTAAATACGACCCCTTATGAATCATATCGTTGTTTTTCCAAGGAAATATTAGAAAACATTTTTAAAGGTTTTAAACGTTTACAAAACGTTTTAAAACCTAATATTTGTGGTTGCTAAACATTTCCAAGGGTTTTGTTGACATTGTAATGTTTAAAAAACGTTTGATAAACAATTTTTTTTCAAGTGTTTTTGCTGAAAACATTTATTAAACGTTTATAAAATAACTCAACAAAGTGAGGACGTTTTCAAACATTTGTAGAGTAGCTCAAGAAATGAAGGTTATGCTTGAAATGTTTTTCATCATTTGTCATGAAATGTGTAATAAACAGTACACACAAAACATTTAGACAACATTTGTTGATTTGTTTGCAAATATCTGCTCTGAAAACGTTTTACTAACGTTTCTTAGCAACTGGTTTTCATACCCATAATTTTAAAACGTTTTTGAAATGTTCTCTATTAAATATTTTGAGACATTCCATCACAAATGGTTTTGGTGCACATATTTTTAGAATGCTTATTAAATGATCACCTTCAAACACTTGCTAAAAAGATGGCAGAGAGCAACAATGGTGGGTTTAAGAGAACTTTGTCAAAAATTACTCCACATGTAATGTTTAAAAGGAAGAATTGAATGGGGGCACAATTTTTAAGCCATTGTCTTACAATTTTAGAAATTAAAATAATAAAATTTTCATTAGTGAGCTACCTGAAAACAGGTTGAATTTGACCTTTGACCCCAATTAAGGTTAATATTGGTAAGCAATGCTGCAGGTGGCATATTGTTTTGATTCTGTTGCTCTCGGTTTGTCCGATCTAGTTTTTTTACAATATTGTCGAATTCTTTCTAAATATACCAAAATTTTATAATTTCTAATCTCCACTAAAAAGGAGGCTGTAAATCTGAAATAATAATAACATACTGCAATTTCAAAATCTTGGGACAAAATTTTCAAAAATTCAGAACCATGGAGATGGATTGTAAGATAATGGGGCTATGGTGGAAATGTTTCAAGAAAGAAGCAAGGCTTCAGTTTGACATAAGACTTTCAAATTTACCGAAAAATGCATGACGGTTTGATTATTGTGCCAAAACAAAACGTGTTGTTATATTAAATTTATTTGCTCTTTATAATTCTAACGCTGGTAATATTGTGATTTGTCTCACAATATACCATTATCTTCATCAAGAGTGACTTATAAACCCTTCAGGGCTGGGCAATGTTGTCTTTTTCTTGTTCCTGTATATGTATATGGTATATTACATGCCACTATAATAAATACAGACTATATATATAGGTAGCTCATGCTGGGGGGCACGGTGACATAGTAGTAATACACTCGCCTCCTCGCTCTGAGATCAGAGTTCAAATCTCAGCCAAACCTCAAATAGGAAAGCTGGTAGTTTTTTGCTGTTGCTTGGTGGTTTACAGTACAGAACCTTGACCAACTGTATGTAACGGTTTCCTCCACCTTTCTAACTAACCACCACAATGTCCCTGATACAAAGGTACTAGGCGTGATGTAAACCACTAAATAAATAAATACTTCATACCAGAGACAGCGGTGGCCCAGTGGCTATCAAATTCAGTAATTTATCAGATTGACTTTCACCTTTGTGGTTACACTCACAATAGTTTTTGTTTTATTTTTTTTACTCTTTTTTTCTTCAATTTTTTTTTTAAACCCCGATCTCTCTCAAAAAGTATTGTATGCTCATACTCTCAGGGCAGTTTTCTCTCTCTACACAACGATCTCTCTCAGAAAACCATTGTACGGTCAAACTCTCACTACAGCCTCAAGAAAACACTCTCTTGGAAACCAGCGTATGCTCATTGTCGCATCTAAGCAAATTGTACCCCTACACACAAGTTTACTTAATACTGTTACTTCTATCTATTTTTTACAATAAATGTAATTTGATATATACAGCAATAAACATCATATATAGTTACTCAACCAAGGTTGCAAGTATTCATGAAAAGTACCTTGGTGTTGAAGTGTCACATACATGCCATTTTGAAAAAGTCTCAGTGCTGAAAATGTTCTCAACATTGTTATCATTAACAATGGAATGTTGAAAATATTTTGTATAAATATAAATTATGTCATAACGTCACTCAGGGACAATATATCTGCTTGGGATTAACAGTCTTTAAACTTTCTTGCAGTTTTATCTATCTTAGTTAATTGTCTCAGAAAATTGTTTATCTTTTTTTCTAAACAAAAATTTTATATTTCAACGTGCAGGTTATAATGTTATTAAGGAATATGATGTAATTAGAAAAGTTAGTCTTCAAAAACTGTTTACCATTTCGATACCAACCTAAAATCAAAAGCTGAACCTCTTTACAAGTCAGATATTAACTACGTAGTAATTAATGTTGGTGCTGATGATTTTTGATGAAAATCTGGGAGTTTTTCACAGACAGGTTGTTCTACTGCTGGGGTAGCACGTGTTTGGATTATTTGAAGTCAAACCTCAGACACTCTGTAGATCAGGGAACTAGTGAGAAGGGGTAACACCATTAACCCTGAGAGTAACACAAAAGCGAGGATAAAAAGGTGGACTTAAATGTAAGCTTGTGTAGAATTCAATTATGGTATCTTCTGCAAACATAGAGCTTATAAATAAATAACAACATAGAATATGGGAGCTTTCATGGAGGAAAGTGACCTGGCATATATATATAAGAAATATTCATTGCAAGTGAAAGTGTTCTTAAATCACATGGGACTATTTAGAGTAAGCCTTAAACACAGGAAGAAAATTGGCATCTAGGGAACCAGACTAAAAAAGGCTCCAGACTATTGTGAAAGGGCCTGTGATGTGAACAAGCTTTTAATCCACACACTAAAACACAATTAATCCTTGTAATTACTTAAGTTTATTGTCCTGGTGGAAAAAGGCGAGAAAATGGGGGGTAGAGGGTTGAGGAAGGGAGAAAAAAGTATAAGCTATGGGGCAAAGCTTGATTTATCGCCCAGTATTGAGATGCAAAGTGGCATTACTGCAAACCCGTTTCCATTTCATGGAGTTTTAGCCATTCAGGCTTTTGACAGAAGAGTTATTGAGTAGTTTAGGGGGAAACTATTGAGTGTTGTATTTGATTTATGCCTCTCTAACCTTTCATGGTCTAATTTACTTTTCATAAATATTTGCGCAAGCAACCCAAACAAGATTCATAGCTACTTGTAAATGAAATAACGTCACCAGGCTGTATACATACAATCAGAGAAAATGCAATAATAGTGGTGTGTGTCCGCAGAGGGAGTCAGACCACTATTTTGGGAGGAAGCTCAAAAGCTATCAGGAGAAAGGGCTAGGCTTGTGTGGAATTGTGTTGGTAGACTTATGAATGTTATATGAAGACATGTAGTCCCTTGCTAGTTATTAAAAGCGGGTGTTTTGACAAGACCCAGCTCTTTTATTGATATTAATGTCATGGGGTAACCGCATTGTTGCCAGGCCGCCTAATACAAAAGCTCCGGTAGCCCAATGAAAATTTACTGGCTTTCCGAGGCTGAAACCCCCCAGTGATATAGGAACATTTATTTTGCCAACTTTTGACAAGCATCAATTCATATAAGGTAATTAAAGACGGCGTGTGGTGGCTGCAATACGTTTGGGGGCTTTACAAATATTAACACTAGGAGCAGTAATATTTCAAGAAAAGCCCATGATGTAAAAATTGCATGCTAGAGGCCTGGAGACTCATCCAGATACAATCCTAACTCTCATTTATCCTGATATTCATCCATTTGCTGATGATTTTGACATACTCTGGCTTTAAGCCAGGTCATGATGTTGGGAGATTTGTTATCTTAAAAATCTGATTAGATTTTCTTTCCACTTTGAGATTTTGCTTTCAATTAAGACATGAGTCTTTGGACGAGCTAATTGGTAATATTTCATTTCAGCTCCTTTGAACCTTTTCTGTGGGTGCTGCGATAAATAAATGGTTCATTTCACCAGAGGTTTTGTCCCCGAAATTCTACAAACAACAAAGCCTTTGCATGTGTATTTTTTCAGGCTTTTTCATAACATGCATTTAGCCCATAGCTTATTTTTTGTCATACCTGCAAAGAAAGTTAGTCATGACAAAGAAATATTGCAAGATTAAAAACCCTGGCTGTTTTACATTGTAAATTAGTGTGTCATTGTGGTTTAATTACAGGATAATTGTTACTGGACTGCAGTAAAAATGTGCAAAAGTCATCAAGGTGTGTTTGTTCTGACAAACTAGATATTTTGCCTGATTTCATGTTTGTGATGCATTAGTTGTTTCTGAAGGGTAAATGGTATGATTTTGCCTGCCAAAAAAACTCTGTTCAACATCAGGAATGAATGG
This sequence comes from Sabellastarte sp. h YS-2021, assembly GCA_964017235.1. Lineage (NCBI taxonomy): Eukaryota > Metazoa > Annelida > Polychaeta > Sabellida > Sabellidae > Sabellastarte > Sabellastarte sp. h YS-2021. The sequence continues at coordinate 152,836,537 of OZ024928.1, read as the reverse complement.
GTTTGTTTTCACATTATGAAGTGGGGAAATATTAAATGGACTGTAGTGGTGTTAGAAATACTGAAACATTTAAACTATATTAAGTTATTTGGATGTCCTCAGTTTACAAAACAGAAAAAGAAACATCAAAGATATCTTACAAGTTATGATAGTATACGTTTTTTTATTGACAAAATTTAACTGCCCTGAATTTGGATTGATGATTTACTATTAATAGCTTGCTGTTCTGTTCAGTTATTCATAAAAGGATTAGTAAAAAATTAGCCGAAAAGTGAGCTCAAGTTTTTATGCCTAACCTGACCTGATTTTTGGCTTATTTTTTTCACTCATTCGTTTTTGTCAGTACAGTCCCTAATTACATGACTATATACAACCAGACAAACACTTTTCACTTTAATTAATTAACAGTTAATCCTCCTAATGCTCTGTTCCCACTGTTCCGTGCAGGCTTCACGAGCTACGCTAGAGCCAAAAATATTTAGGCTCGTTTGTGGCTCGATACGATTCATACTTTGCTAGTATCCGTCAGGTTTTATAACTGTATATGAGCCGGGATTGAAGTAGGATTTGTTTGCCATATCACGGACAGCAATTCCAGAATGAGATGGATTTGTTTAAATGTTTGGAATAGTTAACATGTTACGTCCTCTCACAAGCTGTATTAAGGATGTAAGGATGGGGGGTCATTATATGGAGAGTTTGTGTTTAAATGAAGTACCCACATACAAGGACCAGTTACTGAACAATAAGGACAATATCATGGAGCAGAAGTGAAATACATGTTGGTACGACCACATAGAATGGTGTGTACAGGCCCTAAAAGTGGTGAACAATAGAACGAGCTTATTGTTTGTGATAAAAAAATAACAAGGTTGAGGCAAGTATGGCTTTCCATACATATGAGAGACAGAATATAAAGTGACAAAAGGTACATTATATCAAATTTGTGTTTTATATTAGTGTTTTATATTACTTCATAGTTCCACCATAAAACAGTTTTGAACATTATTATTTATAACCAAGAACAGCTACATTAATATTTATTCATTCATGTAAGTGACAAGTATAACATTACTAATAATAACAATGTAATAATACATAATGATATATGCCCAGCCCTGTTTATTAGTAGTTATAAATACAATATGTTTAACAAGTGTTGGAAACATAACCTTTCACCAGATATTTATGAATAATTATACTATTTCATGCATTCCACATTTCCCAGCTATTGTTTTCAAATCTGAATGACAGAAAACGTTCATCAACATCTATATTTAATTCAGGATAATAATATGATATTACGTTATTCAAGTTGGGACATGAACCTATGAAATGTATTTCATCTTCTACATTACAATCACAGAATCTACACAATCTTTCTGTTAACTTTTTCCTTGTATACAGACCTAACATCATCTCAATCTACATACTAGTATATGTACTATTTTATTCCCCATAAATTAGGACATCCGTTAGACTTTCTTCAAGTCCTTTTGTCTCAGGTATTTGGTGGAATGCGACATACAAAGACTTGGAGCAAGTCCAGACGCCCGTGAACATTGAAACTTATCTCATTTATCAGTTCCAAATGCCCCATAGCCCTCCATTTTCAAACTAAGCATTCACAGATTAAATGTGTAAACATGACATGGAGTTTTAATCCGAATCATGGTAGATCCATTTCCAGAGCCACTATAATCGCTTCAAAATTGAGGCAAGGTGTGTTATCTGTCATTCAACAACCAGGGTTATACTGGGACAGGTCCACAGGATTGCCAACTGTAGGAGTCAAACCCAGAGCTGACAGCTAGAGACTAGATGCCAAACCCACGCAAGCCACTGGGACCCAAAACCAAGACAATGTGGTTTTGGGCCCAACAAGGTTCACGGTTCCTCACTTTTCTTGTACTTTAAGGGTTATAGGACTGCTATAAATGAGGGACAGCATTTCATGGTGGACAGCATTTCGCCAATTTCTATTGTATTTCATTTAAAACTAACATCTACCGTGATACTGAAGAAGCTTTATAGCATAGAAAAGTGTGCAATATGTCTTGATACATTTCTAAGATTTTAGAACTGACAGTATGCAGGATTATAAAGATTAACAAAAAATGTATATACAAGTGAAAAAATATGCTTAACAAACTGCATCTGACTGATGCATAAATAAATACTATTTATAACTTCATCATAGAATACAATGATAAGAATCGTTCTTTAGCTTTAATTATTGAATGCAAAGTGTCAACAGTCTTTGTAACTTTTTGGGAACAGTATAAAATAATTGGCAAAATGCTGTCCACTTATCGACAGCCCTAATTTTATTACCATAGGACAAGTTCTATGGATGTACATTCGTACTTATCACAAAATATGTTCTAGGATGCTACTATCATTTTACAGTTTCACGAACCTCTTTTCATTCTGATAAATTTTATAAAACCACACTGCATATTTGTTTTGAAGAAATTGCATTTTGGTGTTTTATGGGAGAAATGCGCCCCCAGCCACTTTCCCACTATGACTGGGGGGCCCATACAATTCAAGATATTCTGAGGACAGATCTGTTTATCCGGAGAAATTTGAAAACACCATTAGTTAATTTGTTTCGTCAACACCCCACCCCTCCCTGATATAGTAATAAAAAGGTAAATAACAAAAAGGGCTTTGGTTGTTTAAGAAGTGAATAACAAAACAAAACTTTCAGAATTTATTCTTTCTTATTACCCTTTTCTTTCAGAGCAAAAGTCTTTTATGTTTTGACATTCAGAAGCTCAAATAACTCCATTAAAATGTAAACCCTTTAACGTATGGGCGATAATATATTTCCCAACCAAATCTGCACACACGTGCGTTAGTATTTGTGAACAAAGTGGATTTCATGTTGTGTGTAATTTAATGTAACTGAGCTGCACCACAAGAAAGTGATACTGTGATTAAAACCACCATTTGAACCCCCATCTGCTAGGTTCAACAATCCCTGTGTCACAAATATCTCTGACAAAGGTTTCACTGCCAGTGGGAACCTTTCAAAGTCACACACACATAACCATTCACAAAAATAATCTAACTCAGCTCTCAACTAATATAAGATAACCTTAATCACAAAGGGCTTTCTTATGTAGAAATTTGTCTATGTGAAAATAAATTTTTAAAATGAATCCAAAGTTGTAACCTTTGAAAAGGTTTCAAACATAGTATGACAGTATGCACAAATAAAGTTTAGTTGAATATATTTGGGTTTCTGAGTAATCTGGGGGTAATTATACTACAGAACTGTTGGGGATTTTATGAATGGCGTTTTTATAATAATAAAGCATTAAAATCACTGAGTCAATAGTTGGTGACTTTCTGTATAATTACAGGGGTGGTTAAAACTGCAATAAATACTAGTTGTGACGGGTAATCTGGTACTCCTTTTAACAAATAGAAAACCTTTAAATAAATGACGTTCCATTCACGTTTTGATATTATTTTAGTGATTTATATTTCCATAAATACCTACAATGTAATATATAATGCAAAACCACAAGAAATAAATTCTTAAATCAGTTTAAGCAACAAGTGTTACAAAAATAAAAAGTTAACCCTTGTATTTATTATTTTAGCCAATTCATTCAATCATGTTAGGTGATAAAACAAAGAATAAACCTTTTATAACCAGAATATATTTACACGGTGAAATTATTTTATAGTTATGCAATATAACGAGTACGTTTAAAACACTTAATCTCCCTTAGAGTCTTTGATAGACTCTAAGGTGGTCATAGTGCTTTTTATAGCACTTTATCTCTATTTTAAAGCGAGACTATTGGCATATAATACAGAAAGCAGAGATCTATAATCATATAACTAGAGACAGAACGAGGTCAGCCCAACAAAAGAAGAAGGAAGAGCACTATGAGAGTGTTAGAGCCACTATGACATTGTTAGAGTCACAATGAGAGTGTTAGAGCCATTATATGAGAGTGTTATAGCCACAGTGAGATGGTTAGATCCACAATTGGAGTGGTTGAGCTGCTATAAGAGTGTTTAAGCCATCATAAGTGTGTTAGAGCCACTATATGAGAGTGTTAGAGCCACAATGAGATCGCTAGAAACATAATTAGAGTGTTAGAGCCACTATAAGAGTGTTAGAGCCACAATGACAAAGCCACAAAAATTGCCATGACTTGTTTGTGTGTTTTACCTTTGCCAAGGCTACTTTTATCCATGTTTGTAAAATATCCCAAGAGGGCAAGCAATGTACGTCATCACTTCATCCAGTCTGTCCATTTGTTTGTTACCATGATTAGTCATGATTCTGTTCAAATGTGACTAAACGTTATGATAAATGTTGAAAGAGGTAACTAGTTTCATTAGATTAAATATTTTATGTCAAATCAAAATTTGTTGTCAACAGATAATTTTTATACTTGTTCACACTTCAATTTCAATGATTTGATGACAACATTGTGTCTCCACTTATGTATTAATTACATGGTTTTACTATGTATTTATTTTTGTAGAAAGCTTATCGGCATTTTTTGTATCATTTTTATTGTATACAACTGTCAACCATAAACAATAATGTAGAATTATTTTGTACATTGTTTAATAAAACCTAAGTAAACCTGGCAACAGCTTTAACTTTGAAAAGAAGAGTTCAAGATCATTTACAAGTTCACAATTACCTTAAAAGAGTCAATATTTACACAGTTTCATAAGCTCGCACCAAGGTGTTTTACATTCTCAGAATCAGAAGAATCAATTAGTGCTCAGTAAATAGTAGTAAAACCCCAGTAAACTTGCTTCAAGGGCCAAAAACGGTGTAAATACCAAAGTCATTAAATAGAGATGAAACTGACATGACCACTTACTACCATCGTATACTGGGGAGTGGAAACTAGCAAATTGCATGTATACTCTACATTATATCAGCCTTGATTTAATTAAATGAGGAATTGATTGTGTAGCAGACCCAACTACATTATACTAAACCTATCTTTGAACAACTATTGGCTATGAAAAGATGGTCATGTCATAAAACTTGTGATTACATGCATTTGTGTCTCTAAACATCACTTTACACATGTATGTACGGTCGATCTCGTCTGGTGCGGCAAGAAAGCTAGTACAGTTTTCTGACAGCTCACATCTACTGAAAGATCATAGGACCAAGTCCTTAGTAACTAATGTCACAGCTGTGTGTGTTTGCATTGGACCAAAGCAATAGATTGAATTTGTAAATGCTTACATATTTATTGTTTTACAATAGTCACGTGATTTGCAAAACCATCCCTTGGAACCGCTTCTGTCATATTTACTGAAGAATCTATGCCTTTTGTTGTGTCTGTTGTCTTGGTATGAATGTCTTTGTTGTTGGAGTGTATACAGAAATGCTGCTGTTTGAAATGACTTATAACTAACATTTACACTGCAAGAATTCAGTGCTTTCAATTCCTAGTGACTTATGAACTAACATTTACAGTGTAGATTTCAAGTCATTGTTGTTAGTGACTTATCTTTGGTGTTTATTGTTTCCAGTACAATGAAAATGGCAGGTGAAATATAGCCTGTATTTTATAAAGAGAATCAGAAAAAATCTGAGGAAAGGTCTTACTTTTTTCTCTCTCATTAACAACTCAAGGAACTGCCTTTACGTTTTCATCACTGACATCAAATTTGATCAAACAAATTAGAATGCAAATAAGCTTGTTCCTGTTTTCATCTCAATTATACCCATGTTCCATGCCATGTCTTCTGACCACCTCAGATTATGTAGTTTCGAGTGAAATTTTTTTGGCTGTATGCAAATCTTTCAAGTGTGAAGACATGGAGCTTTGAAACCAATACGTTATATCAATACATTTATAATATGATAAATTCTATAAACGTCAACTTCAATATTTGTTTGGTTCAAATGTCACATTCAATGGAACCATTGATAAACAGGAAAAAACTTTAAAATGCGAAACACCATTATGTGATATTCTTTTGGAATATTAAAATCCTGTTTGAACTATTGTGTCATACAGCACAAACATACTTTGAATTGTATTAAATTGTTCAAAATGAACCACAGAATCTAAGAAATGAAATATCCAGAAAGAATCGTAAATATTTCTTTGTTGCAAATGACACAAGGGAAACTTTTTACTTAAAATAAAAATAAAGTCATTTGTAGTTGCCATAGCTCTTCTACTGTTGAAAAATGTAAGTTTCCCATAAAATAATTATATTTATTTTATGATTCACAGAACACCATTTTTTTTCAAACATAATATTCCCTTTCAAGATTTCAAGTCAAAAACATTGAAGCTTAGACAAAAACATAATTTACCTGTTTAATTGAATATATAAACTTGATTTTAGTTAAATGTAATCTATGGTTCTTCTAGCACACTGCATAATTGTTAGGCAAAATAAGCAAAGGCAATTGGTGGTGGATTAAGTATGTTTTCTCTGAATGACAATAAATTAACGAGAAATTAACTATAATTTAACGAGCAGTGACATGGCAAAATAAAAGCGTGACAACTCAGTTCATGCCAGAATGTTTACAGAAAAGGACATAACCCTGGAGCAGCAATCAACATTTGCAGAGTAAATGAACTTTCTTGAATGCAGCTGAAACAAATTGAAAAGTCAGAGCCAGAAGTTCAGTTTGTGAAAAAGCATGGAAAAGCAAAGCACCAGAAGCATACTGACAAAGCGGAGTGTAGAGACTGTAAGTACTGTGGAAAGTCACACAAAAGAGGCAGTAATTTCTGTAGTGCTTACAGAAAGAGATGCCCCAAATGTAACAAACTTCATCAGTTTGCTAGTGTGTGTCAGTGTAGGCAAGGTAGAAAGCAACCTACAAATCTCTGTGAAAATGAGTCAGATCACAGTGACTCTGACAATTCAGTACTCATGATAGAGCACACATTAAATAAGGTGAAGATGACCAAGAAACAGCTGAGTGTCCAGCTAGCACTGTCCCATGAAAAGGACAAAAGAGGCACAACATGCAATGTAATATCGATGGATGACCTGAATAAGATCAGCAGAAATGCAGTGATATGGGAAAGCCAGACCCGACTAAATCTGTATGATGAATCATAAATGTGTTCACTAGGAGTGTGCACATTACATACGGTACACAGTGGCAAGCCATACAAGCTAAGGTTTGAAGTGGTCACCAAAACAGTTGCAAGAAAACCACTTCTATCTGCAAATGCATGCCAGATAATGCAGTTGATAACAGTGAGCATGCCAGAATCTATCAACAGTATCACCACAAATTCAGCTGAAGCACACACTTCCAGGTTATATGCATCTACAAACAATCCTGAAGTAGCTCCAGTCCAGCATACTCTAAGAAAAATGCCAGTAGCACTGAGAAAAGAGGTCAAAGCAAAACTAGATGAAATGGAAAAGAGAGGCATCATAGCACCTGTGACAGAGCCGACTGACTGGATCTCATCCATGGTTCCGGTAAAGAAAGGCGCAAAGTTACGCATATGCCTTTCACCGTTTGACCTAAATAAAACACTCAAGGGGTCTCATTATCTGATGCCTACGATAGAAGGCATCCTTCCAAAGCTACACAATGCCAAGGTATTCTCCGTCTTAGATGCAGCAGATGGATACAACCAGTGCCAACTAGATAAAGAAAGCAGCTACTTGACTACTTTCTGGACACCATTTCAGAGGTATCACTGGCTTAGGATGCCTTTTGGAATCAAAACAGCAAGTGACGAATTTCAACGCCGCCAAACCGAAGCTCTGCAAGGGGTCCCAGGTCTTGCAATAGTCGCAGATGACTGGCTGGTGTGTGGTTATGGAGATACAATGCAAGATGCAATTCAGAATCATAATCACAACCTGACTAATCTGCTAGATAGATGCTGCCTGAAGAATCTGAAGCTCAACAGGAAAAAAGTCCAGCTATGTAAGACCAATGTGCCATATATTGGACATTTGCTTACAGCAGATGGAGTCAAGCCACACCCAAGCAAAGCAGCAGCCATTGTCAACATGCCAAGACCAACCAATGTCAAAGAAACCCAAAGGTGTTTAGGTTTCATCAACTACCTTGCCAAATTCCTTCCTCATTTGTCTGAAATGTGTCAACCACTGAGACGCCTGTGTTAGAAAAATGGTCAATTCTGCTCCGAATCACAGCAAGAACAGGCATTTACCAAAGCAAAACAGCTTGTGACGATGGAACTGGTGTTGACATATTATGATGCCAATAAGCCTGTTACGATACAGTGTGACAGTTCTGACAAGTGTCTTGGATGCACCATTCTACAAGATGGAAAACCAATAGCTTTTGCATCAACCACATTGTCACCTGCACAACAAAGATATGCAGTTCTAGAAAAAGAAATGCTGGCAATTTTTCTTTGCTGCCAAGAAATTCAACACTTATATTCTTAGCAAAGATGATGTCACAGTAGAGACTGATCACAAACTGCTAGAAGCAATCAAGAAATCTTTACTTGCTGCCCCTATTTGCTTACAAAGAATGCTGTTGCAATAAATCACAACGATATAATCTGAAAGTGAAATACATGAAAGGTTCAATACATCCAATACATCGCTGATTTACTGAGTCGTGCTATACCACTCAATTCAGTCCCAGATGCAGAGTCTAAATCATTTGATGTGTTTTGTCTTGGACTAGATAACATTAGTTATGCAGAATACTCTAGTGTTTCAAGAAACAGTCAAGCAGAAATCAAAGTAGCCACAGAAAATGATCCAGCTCTCCGCCAATTGAAAGCGATTGTCATGAAGGGATGGCCTGATTGCAAAGAACCATCTCCAGCAATGATACAGGAATACTGGAATTTCCATGAGGAAATCACCATACAAGATGGAATCTTGTACAAAGGTTTGCATATGATTATTCCTGTATCTCTGAGAGCTGACATACTGAAGAAACTTCACAGCAGTCATGTGGGCATTGAAGCCTGCATCAGGAAAGCAAGTGATTCGCTTTTCTGGCCAGGATTACGAAAGGACATCACCAACTTGGTCAGTAATTGCCATGTCTGTGCTGAAATCAATAAAACACAGCAAAAAGAACCACTTCAGACACCAAAGTTGCCAGCTCGTCCATCGTCAAAAGTTGCTGTTGATGAATTTCACTATAAGAACAAGTCCTATCTTCTGACAGTACACTATTTCAGTGTTTATTTTGAAATTGACTTTATTCTACAACATCAAAGTCCATAATAAAGAAGTTACAAGCACAATTTGCAAGGCATGGAATCCCAGAAGAAGTGATCACAGACAACAATCCCAACTTAGTGAGTGATGAGTTATCAAAATTTGCCATATCAACTGGTCATTCAGGTTCAAATGGTAAAGTGGAATCAGCAGTTGCAATTGTCAAGATATTGATGAAGAAAGTAGGGAGGTCTAATACCAACATATACCAAGCCCTACTGGAATGGAGAAACACTCCTACCATCAACATGTCATCAAGCCCAGTTCAAGACTCTTTTCAAGAAGAATTAAAACTCTGTCCAATTAATATCAAGCTACTTGAACCTGAGTTTCAATCTGATGTGACAGGGAAAATTGAAAACAGAAAACAGCATACACCATACACATATACCCTGAATGCGTATTTAAGTAAATTCAAAATTTATTTATTACTCAAGGCCAGAATAATGCTATTTGAGTAATAACATTGATACAGTTGCAATGCACCAACTGATGTCACATTGGATAAATTTTATATGGAATTAATTGACAACTCAGTATACAGTAAATTTATCTCATCAAGTGTGCTCTATTCAGACTCTAAATGTATTGACAATTATGCAGACTTTCTTGTTTTTTGGTTTTTCAAAAAGGGGGAAATGTTAGATGTAGTTAAAGCAAGTAATAGCAGTTTGTGGTTACCATATCCTGTACTGGTTTATATTTGGAGTTCACTGTGATGACATGTACATGTGCTCTAACAAAGGTAAATTTAAATGCTTTGTGTTTTAATCCACATTCACATACACAAACAGTAGAGCTAAATGTAAAACACAATGAGACATGGGAAAGTATCAGTAGAGGTAAATGTAAAACACAAAGAGACATGAGAAAATATCAGTAGAGGTAAATGGAAAACATGAAAAGACATAAAAAAATATCAGTAGAGGTAAATGTAAAGCATCAAGAGACATGGAAAATATTAGAAGAGATAAATGTAAAACACTAAGAGACATGGGAAAATATCAGTAGAGATAAATGTAAAACACGAAGAGACATGAGAAAATATCAGTAGAGGTAAATGTAAAACATGAAGAGACATGGCAAATATCAGTAGAGGTAAATGTAAAGCATCAAGAGACATGGAAAATATTAGAAGAGATTAATGTAAAACACTAATTAAACTTTAAAAAAATTAAAACATAATATTCTATCAGAAGAGATAGAGATCAGACAACAGTCATATGCTAGTTTTCCAGAAGAGGTAATTGCAAAACTTCAAGAGACAGAATACAACATAAATGCAGACACAAACGGAATGTCTATCATTAGATCTGTATTATTATAAGGCAAACAACATACCTTTTTCGGAGGAACAAAAAAAAAATAAACTGAGAACATGGGATACAGTTAGATCATTAGTATAAAGAAGGCAATACTGGAACAAACTGACTGTTCTTGTCTGGGTGTAATGTTGCTTTCAATTGATAAAATAATATTACAATGACTAGTTTGGGGAGAAAAATTGAGAGAAGCAATGCATATCTATTGGTGATGATTGTAAATTACAAGCATCAATGTATCATCAGGCATCTACCAAATTTTGCAAGTGCATGGACAGCTTCAGCCCTCCTCACCAAGAAGTTTCTAAGCGTAAAATTATAACAAAATACCATATTTTTAAAACATGGGCTGACTCAGTTTTATCTTAAATATCCCTTTCTTTTAAATATTAATTGTAAAGATATTAAGAAAGATTCTTGCATAAAACAGTCATGCTGGGTATGTTTTGCAGCGAAAACAAAGGCTAATAGAATTAACCAAGGCCTACTTATCACAATTGTTATATCGATGTATTACATGTTGGTAATCTGTGGCTTCTGAAAGCAATTGCTTCCTACTTCAGGAACAACTTGCAAAATAATGTGAAACAGTATAATAAACAGTTTTATACTTCTGTCTTTGTGCTTTTATTGATCACAAGATTCTTTGGTAAGTACAAAATGTTTGTAAGCTTAATGCGGTGTTCCACTGGAGCAGACCCTTTGACCAACCCTATGACTCTAAGGTCGGTTGTGAAAGTCGTGGGATCGTAGAAAAAAAGGCGCAAAAATGCTGAGTCAGTGAAGAAGTCTCCAACGCCCCAGGATGTTACACTTGATGTAGACAATGAGACATAGGGTCGGGGACGTTTATTGCACAGTCAGTCGTAGAGGTAGTACAACAGGCCCTTAACCCCTAATTGACAAACTGCATCACAAACAGACAAACCGTAAAAACAAACAGACAAGCCTGGAGGATGTTCCCGACCCATGCCGACAGGATTGATTGATTTTGTGGGTTGGCATCTATAGTTGGGATCCAGAATCGGGATCCATATCATACTATATAAACCCTCTTTACTAGGCATGTGACACTCATTTCACACTGCAAAGATGACAGCAGCATATCAAGAGAAACTGTTTGGTAAGTTGAGGGTCCTTTGGTTTTTATTGAGTTGAATATGTTACTTTTCTTCATGATTTCAAGACACAGAAGACAACAGAACCCAGCTCCTGCCTAGTCAGCACCACCACTGACAGGCACAGGCCCCGCCACATAGGAGGAAGCCACAGAATCAATGGGTTATGCCCTGGTACTGCAGTGAGAGGAGAGATGATGCAACAGAACACTCTTGGACGAGCTAATCACAACTGACATACCAGGCTACAGAAACTTCACCAGGATGCAACCAGCCTTTTTTGATTTAATTGAAGAAAGAATTGTCCCTCATCTGAGGAAGCCAACCACCAATTTTAGGAAGCTACTGGAAGTTTGAAACTAGCAGTTACATTGAGACACTTATCTACAGGAGAAAGTTACACCCTTATTTTAATACTACTGGAGGGTTGGAAGAACGACCATCTGTAAATTTGTACTCCAGGTCTGCAAAGCCATCTTAAAAGAATTTCAACAGAAATATTTGATTTGTCTCACAGATCCTGAAGACTGGAAGAAAATAGAGGAGAGATTTAGAAACAGATGATATGCCCCCCATGCAGTTGGTGCACTAGATGGAAAACACATTGCTATAAAGAAACCCAAGAAGTCAGGCAGTGAATATTTCAACTACAAGAGCTACTTCTCCCTAGTACTTTTCGCCTTAGTCGATGCAGAGTACAAGTTCCTGTGGGTCAATGTGGGGGCCAGTGGGTCATCGTCTGATGCTCAGATATTCAACCGCAGCAAACTGAAAAGAAGAATTCAGAACGGAACCTTGGGACTACTACCACCAGAACCACTTGGACCTGGGGGCCAGATCTACACTACTTCCTCTTGGAGACAATGCCTTTGCCCTTATGCCTAGGCTGGTCAAGCCCTACAGCAGAAGACAACTAACCAGAGAAGAGAGAATAGCCAACTACATGATATCCAGGGGCAGAAGGGTGGTCGAGAACGCCTTTGGAATACTGGTGGGAAGGTTCAGGCTGCTGCTGACCGCCATGGAGCAGATGCCTAAAGTTGTGAGAGACATTGTGTTAACATATTTGGTACTACATAACATGCCGAGAAGCCATCAGGGGGGAGCAGACAGACCAACTCCAGCCGATGACATACAACCACCACAGAATGACCAGGGGGAGCAGGCACAGAATGAAGAAATCCAGGACTGAGGGGAGAACATACTGTCATCTATCAGTCCTCAATTGTCGAAGTTCAAAGCTAACACCAACATGAATTGAGGTTTAAGAAAAACCAAAATAATTTCCTAGGCAAAATGTAAAGCTTTTACCCAACATTTCTGAGTAACTTTGACACCCCCCCCCCCCCACCCCCACCCCCCCCCCCCCCCCACCCCACCCCCCCCAAAAAAAATATATATATATATAATTGAAAGTTTTTGAAATATAATTTCAAAATAACACTCAATCAGGTAATGGGCCTAGTAACATTTAAGTCAATCGGTCAGTCACTCAATCAGTCATGTCGAGGAATGTGTCTGTCTTGTTAGGTGTTTGTAACACTGTTTGTCTGTCAGTCCATCCACACATTCATACCATGTTTTTTATGTTGTGTGTTATTTGATTTTTGGTTTTGTGTGTGACTTTATTTTTTATGGGGGTTTGTTTTTTGGGGATGTCTGTTTAATTTTTTTAAGTTTTTTGTTCTTGTGTGTGTGTTTGAATTTTCTTATTTTGTGTTCAACATTAACTCACTCATTCACACAATTTTTTCATGTATTTGGGGAAGTGTAAGTGTCTTTTTTTTTGTTTTGTTTTGGGGAACAACAAGTAGCTTCAATAATTGTTTTTTGAAGATTCGGGTGGCCCTTATAAAGGTCTATTGGTTGCGACTTAATGCAGGCTGATCTGCTTAATTGGGCTGACTCTTCTGGTTGGACTGGCTGGGAGGTCTTGACTGTTCTTGATGAGTGGAAGATGGCACTGGTGACGGTGCAGGTCGAAGTTGAGAGGGTGAAAATGGCTGTGGTATGTCGATCTGCTGGTACTGTAGTATGCTTGGAATCCCTCCAAAGAGACATGACAATCAAGAAGTGTTGTGTTGACTGTCTCCCTGTTGTCCTGATGCAATGGAAGGCAGGTTAACTGTCTTTGCTGGGCTTAACGTAAACATCAGTTGTCTGGAAGTCACAGGCTGCTGGTCATCCACAACTAGGAAAGATACTGGCTGTGCTGATGCTGGCGTAGGTGGTTGCTGTAATTTAGAAATCACTGTAGTAGGCTGTGTTGTGGCTATCTGAGTAGGCTACGCAACTGGTATGGAGACTGGTTGAGTATCCGGTATGGCGAGTATGTATTCATGTCCTGCTGTGGCCTGTGTTGCTTCTGGAAGTTGAAATGTGGTGACCTGTTGACTTGTTGTGACCTGTCTCTTGAGTTCTTCAGCCTTGTACTGTATTTCACTTAGAAGTTTCACTGTCTCATTCCTGTAGGTCAAAAAGTCTCGCTCCTCCAGGTGTTCGATTTCGGAGTGGAGATAGTTGCAGAACGACTGTCTTGGACTAGGAGTAGGGTCATGATGTGCACCCAAAAAACTGGAAATCATCGACCTCATCTGCTGGAACTGATCTAAAACAGCATCTTCAGCAGTGGTAGTGGCGACTGCAGTTGGTCGTCGTGAAGGGCTGATGGTCGACGGCTGGTGGGTAACATCTGATGCCATGCTGATTTCCATCTCAGATTCAGTCTCTCATGAAGTATCTGGAACTGAAGCTGTGGCTTCTGAAGGTTGCTGTGGTGACTTGAACGTGGAAGACTTCTCAAAAGTCTTGGTAGACACTCCCTTCCTTCTGATGTGACCCCGTAGAAAACTGAAACTGTCCTTCAACCAGGTCTCTCTTTCAGTGTTCTTGGCTGCAGCTTGTCCTGACTATGTCTGTGTGAGCTTGCCATATCTGGTCTGTTGAGTCTCGAACCACTTCTTGACAGTGTTGACAGATAAGTTCCTGGAAGCTGCTACTGTTCCCAGAGTCCCCCTTTCCTCTGCTTGTCTTTGAACTCCTTGTCATACAGTTCCTCATGCTGTTTAATGAACTCCACAATGGCTCCCTCATCAGAATCACTCAGAAAGATAGACTTTATTTGCTCCTTCTTCTGCCTGGATTGAGTAAATTCTGTATCTGTGTCCGTTCGAAGTCGCTTTTCTGTTCTTCCCTCAGTCTCTTCCATCTGCTCGTTCCCTTCTGTCCTCTCTCATTCCAACCTCTCTCTCTCTCCCTCTCCTCCTGCTATTGTATCTCCCTCTCCTCTCACTCCCTTCTTCTTCTCTCTATATCCTCAGCAGTATCTCCTAACTAAAACTGTGGTTGAGTATCTCTAGGTACTTCAAACTTTCTCCTTCTGCCCCTTGGGATGCTGATCAAATATATGTACAGCTTCTTCAAAAAACAAAACTTAAACTTAAAAGTGAAACCTCATTCAACAGGTTTCATTTCCAGCCAGTCCAGCCTAGTTCAAACTGAAGCTAATTTGCAAAATTAATGAAAACTTAAAACTCAAAAGCTGCAAATCAGTTGTCTCTCGACAGTCAAAGCCTAAATGAATGTGTGTGCCGACTGGCCCTTTTATAGCCACAGATTTTGAAACCGACAGGCTGTAAGTCAAAATTATTTTGCCGGCCTGGCGGTTACACCTCATGGCTTGTCTGATACCGTTACAGGCCTGTTGTTGTTTACAGCTTGTCTGTTTCACTTTAGGGCTTGTTGGTTATAAAAATTCCCGACTCTAGGACCCAGACGTGAAAAGTTCCTGACTGGCCTGGAAATGTACGGCCTGTCGGGAACATTTATGCAGACAGGCCGGCTAAAGTTACTGTATGGTTATCTCTCTCGCACAGTCTGTTTGTCATCACATCTCCTTATTTGAGACAAGCCAGATACTTGATACAGACAGGCCTGTTTCATGGTGGATGCTAGGTGGATGAAATCATGGTCTGTTACAAGGGTCACCAACGGTCATAGAAATATCTAACATGTTTGATATTCACCGACTCTGGCCGACAAGCCTTCAAACTACAACTGAAAGTAACTGACCATGTAAACATTGGTCCTGACTCTAAAAAAAGACATAGTTACCGACCGGTCAGCTCCAGTGGAACACCCGCATTAAGTATACATTTCCATATGTGCAATCCTGACATGTCCAGCTTGGCCATTTCATGACTCAACACTAATGCCCCAGCCGTACAATAGGCAGTGTTGCCTACATGTATTGGTGTTCAAACACCCTGAAAATAGTGGAGGTGGGAATTTTGAACATTTCAAAACTTCCTTTTGTACTGATGGGTGAAGTTTTGAAATCTAGAGTTTCTCAAGTTCATAGATACAAGTGTATCAGTAATTACTGGAGTAGGGCGTTTAACAAAACACCCATAAATACAGGGCATTTCATTGCAGGAGCTTGAGAATGGACTAGTGTCCAAATTCTTGACAATGTTTTTCGGATATTCATTTCAAATAAGATGGAGTATTAGTTTATGTTCTTATATCATGCCAACAATTCTACAAGATCGGCAGACTGATATTGCTCATCACGATCACTGATCAATGAGATGGAATCGTACACATAGACAAAGAGACCTACCCCCTGCTATTTTAAATATGTAGTGAAAAAAATCATCAATATATGATCATATGATGATAATAATGTGTTTAATTTAAACTAATTTAACAGAGTAAATCTATCTGACTTTGAATTTAGTTACAAAAACTAAGATAAATTGTAAAATTTGATGTTGATTTGCTTACCACTTGTTTTGATGATTTCTCACTTTGATTTGTGTCTGTTGTTCAAAGCCTAAAAAGAGGAAAAACTATGTGTTGTTAGTAATGTTACAGTGAGGCATCATTGTTAAATGCTCTCAGTATTCTTTATAAATACTTACTTAGGTTTATCACTTATATTTAAATTTGAAATACATAAACTGACTTGAAAAAACACAGGTTGGTTAAAAAGTGGGATTGTTTCCAATGTTCAACAGTACATTTGGTAATTTTGAAACGGCCAGGCCATTTCAAAACTTGGCCTAGGTTTGAATCGGCCAGCAGTTTCATAACAGCAGGTAATATTAGTATAAAAATATTTGAATTTCATGTTCAGTTGTAGTCCACAGCAATAAAGTTCTTGTCATCTTTAAAACCTCTGCATCTAAATAATTTCAATATTTTGGTGATTTTTAAGCATTATGTTTGTAGTATAAGTTCAAACCTACAAACGCAAGTCTTTATTTCAGCCATTGAAGCATGAATTGGAAGAATTGTTGAATCTATTGATTCATCACAGTCTGACAAGCCAATCAAATAGTTGGAGACAAGTTGTAATATCTGAAAGTGGGCGTGGCTTATTTCCCGATCAACACAGCTCAGTAGCTGTTGCAAATAATTTCAGCCTTCTTTTAATTCTCATTACCTTTCGGTTTTCATTTTAGTATCTTTTGGAAAGTGAGTGTAATATTGTTTAAGTATAAATGATCTGCAAGTTAAATTCAAGCGTTTTTTGTAAAGTTATAGATCAACTTTTCAGTAAAATTATTCTCCTTGGTTCGAGGTATTATTCAGATATCTGTGTTTTTTTTCTCTTGGACAAGTTTTTCCTGTTCAGATAAACTAGAATATAATAACTTGGGAAATATGTGCTTATGTCTATTACCATAAAATAGTTAAGAGAATACCATTTTATATCACACCATTTTAGGGTATATGCATCCAAATATCACAAACTGAAAAATGATAAGCAATGTCATGCTACAAAAAAATCTGATTCTTTTAAAATTGATGTTTAAAACATGTTATTCAAATTGATTAAGACATATAACAAAAATTAAAATTGATTGAGACATATAACAGAACTTTACTGAAAGAATTTCAAGATTAATTTTTAAACTTGCAGAGATAAAAAATTAATAAATACAAAAACTATGATGTTTGTCTTTTTTTCCAGCATGGGGCTATACTATAATCAAGTCTCTATAAAGGCAGTGCTAAAACGTGACTTCAGAAGTAATGGCCGTTTTTATTACACCTTAATGTTCTGTGATAAATTATTACACAAACATATTTCACAAAGCAAATACATATTTTTGTCTCAATAAGGTACCTCAGGGGGTCTGTATAAGTTTTTGTGAAGACAAGAGAGACTACTGTGTTAAAAATGTTTTCACACTGAGCTGTTCTACATAGATCTCAGATTTATCATTACCATTGGGAAAAATCACACAAAGAACAGAGGAAATATTTAAAATTAAGTCACAGTTTCAATGAAATATGTACCATGGGGCAATAAACGGGGGGGGGGGGGGGGGGGGGGGGGATGTGAACGATTTTCAAATGATTTCTCACCATCTGAACACAGCAAGAAGTGGAAGATTTATCGCCAGTAATTCAAGATATGTGTATTAGTAATGTCTGTGTATTTTTATACCATCCAAAATAATTTATAGAGTCTTAAAGATGGGTTATAAACTACCTCTTACAGGCAGATTCTTATAACATCACCCCTACCCCCACTTTAACCTTCTACACACACACACACAAACACCCCCACCAACACACACACACATGCATACCCCTATCCTAAACTATCAAAACCATGCATATCATTCGCAAACTTAATTACCCAAGGTAAATGTTTATGTAGAAATTGTGTCATCTATCTTCTTATACATGTCAAGAATTTACACATATTTGACAAAATCAAAACGGTAGCATTTGCATCCTTTTCTGTCATGACCAGTAGGGGGTAGCTTTTCACAACCCAATGTGCCATCATAGAGTCTTCTCAAATGCTATTAGCTTTTCCCACGGTTTGGTGAATCATATATAGAGATACTCCAATCTTTGTGAAAATAAGTAGCCTCTTTTGGGCTTCGAACTACAGGGTAATACATAGAAGAATGCAAACCTCCACCAGGGATATATTCTCCATTCTATAGAAGAAACACACGTCTCTGTGGGCTTAAGATCAAACCCATGTAGACAATTTCCATTTCTTGTTTATTATGCAGCCAAATTTAAAACTGTTTCAGGATTGTAGTACCTGGGTGTAGATGGAGTAAGCGCAGTAACAGTGACAAGTTGCTTTCAAATTGTAACAAGAAAAGACAGAAAGTTTATCCCTTTAACAAACGGTTAAAACCACTTTGTCCACTCTGTCCAATAATCTGTCTAAAGATCCATCTAGTGGTCACCAGCAAAACATGTATGTATCATAATGTTCAGTATGTCTGATAAAAGTCAAAGTCAAGGTTTTAAGTCCCACCAAAAAGCCAGAGTCATATTGGGACAGTTCCTCAGTTTTGTCACATACCGAAGTAAGACATAATATATAGCTGGGGATCCTAGAAGGTTCTATAAAGAAAAAAATGTGAACAAGCCAATACTTATGCAGCAATTAGAAATACATAGAAAGTTCTGGAAGCTTATAGAGACATTTGCTCAATGTATAAATACATCATAAGTGCTGGGTAAAGAAAAAAATCCATTATCCAATGCCCTTATATGGTGAAAGAACAGTACTTTTATATGTAACAATGGACTACATTGTGGGTAACTGGAGCCACGTACTTGAAGCATTCACACAAATGTGACAGGTCCCTTAGATTATGTCTGAGAGAGGAGTTTAAAAGAAGATCACTCAGATAGTGCTTACATCTGCCAAGGCCCGAGTATCTTTTTAAAAAATACTGGGCCCGGAACTAGTTGCAGATTATCCCCAAAATATAATCATGTTAATCTATGTTAATGCCAAGGAAGTCATCTTGTTCTCATTAATTTGTAAATTTGCCTAAATATACTGTTAACAAAATTATTTTAGTTTACAAAAAAAAATTCTAATATTCGTCGATATATACACAAGTAAAATGTACTACTTTGTGTATGAAAAAGTCCAAAAAGGATGGTGGGTGTTCTTGAATCTTGGATTAAACTAGTCAGCAGATAAGCCAGCAGTTACTTGTAGTTGATCAATCAAACCAGTTCATATGCCTGTATTCCAGCCTTATAGAGACTTCTTTGTAATGATTTACGTACAGTTAAAAGTGATGATTAAGCAAATCAATGAATTAACTATTTAACAAATCAATGAATCAACTAATAATATAACCACAAACATAACAAAACTTGCGGCAGTTTGAGACTTATGTAATTTTGTCTTCACCTTTCACATCAATGATAGACTGACATAAAATTATGGAATTGGCCTTTCAAAGTGTCAATATTGTGTCAATTTTAATGTCCTTTTTATGTCTTGTGTTCTTTATGTCACACTTAAAATAACAGTATGTGTAAATCTTTAGGTTAGAGCTATGTGCATGTCTGGGTGTACTATGTTCCACTTGAAAATGACAATGGCATTGATTCAACCAAACAATATAATAAATATTTCGTAATGTTTTCAAACAACTTGCCTAATGGCTGTAATAAAGAAAATTTGAACATCATTTAAACATAATTTTTCAACTTTTTAAGTTTTGCTGTTCAATTAAATGCATTTGAACATGCCAATTTTATCCATACAGCCCTGATGTCTGCGTTGTTACTTTTTAGGACCATTGATTTCTGAGAATAATTTGCGTTAAGGTAACTCTAAAACATTTTGTTATTTTAAAAATCCATGAGGCATTCGCATCTTTCTGGACCAATCGAGGCATTGTCAGACATCTACAGTATAATGAGGAGAGCCAAATTTAGTATTTAAATAGAATATTTTACTAATTACACTCAGTCCTTGTTCTTTAACTTTAGAAATTTTTTTGCAAAGTAGATATTACTCAGTCTGTTTACTTGTTTGTAAATTTGTTTACAACAAAACTCCACAATTACTGCATGGATAGTAATGAAATTTTAAAGGGCATTAGAGCTGTTACAAGGAAGAACTGATTCAAATTTAGGTCAATATCCTTGATTCTGAAGCAATTCTTTTGGTTGCATTACCACAGAAATCATGGAGCAATGCCCTGCTCCACTAATGCTCAAGAATTTTGCACAATTAATAATTAGAGGTCTGCACTCGGCTCATCTCCGAACGCTCTTGTTTGTTTGTTTGTTTGCCAAATAATTCAAAACGTTATGGACATAATTTGGTGCATTTGTTGGTAGTGATCTGGATCACAGTCCAGATCCATAAATTTTTAAAAATATCCTTTATCATTGCAATCATAAGCAATATTGGAGATATTGGCCCTGAGGTGTACACTCTCCAACCAAACACTCTCATTTTGTTCAATTTACAATGTCACTATTCTATGTAGTTCTGTGTTCTTCTATGTAGGATATGTCACCACTTAAATAAACAACCACTATCACTACAGTCGCTTCCAACATCGGACCAATCCTTCCCAACCTGAAAGTACATCCTTGAAGTAAATCTTTGAAAGTAAATATTAAAAAAATTGGGCTTTGCACGTCTCCAGTTTTTGAAGTTCAAATATTTTTCATCCCCGAATGAAAGAGAATAATAAATAATAAAAAAAAACACATTCCAAATCTGATTCTCTGGTCTGGATTGCAGTTGACAATGTGCAGTTGGACACCAAGTCTACACTCATAAGCCAAGGTCTGTGTTTGCAAGGAATCATACAAACACTGAACAAAATGAAAATTAAGACTGAAGGATTTCTGAGATTTGTACTTATGTCTTTATTCCTGTTCTGGGTACCTTATTTTTAATTGGTTTCTGTGTGTCTGTGTTGAATGGTTGTTGGTTGGTTGTTGAGACTTATGACAAAGAGTTTAGAATTGCTTTTTATAATTTGGTGGTTCTGAAAAGACTATAAAATCTCAACTTTCACACTAACTTAATATATGTAAAATGTAAACTAGAATATAAAAAAGAACATGTTTTGTATATGTCAATAATGTAAGAAATTGAAAATATTAAACAAAATGGATATGTTGTCTTTTCAATCAGAACCAATGTACAGTGTTTGCGGCTCTAGCAGGCTAACATATTGCCAATCTCAGACACATACAGTAAAACAAGACATACAAAGGAAACAATGGATAAAAAATATTATTTATTATTTGGACAGAAAACAAAACTTATTGTCGTCCCATAGAGACTGAAGAAATACCAGCAGACAGAAAGCTAGTTTATTTATGAATGTTCACTACTATTCTCAAAAAACTGAAAAGCTAGCGTAAACATCTTAATTTTGACATTTCTTAAACAATTAATTTTCCGCCCCTGTCAATTGGCTATACAAGAGAAAAGATCTATTACCTCACAGCTTCCATAGGGTAGTGCATCTATAAATTAGACAGTTGAAATAGATATTTCTGCTATAGAAGAAACCTGGACAAAACCTTTATTTAAGAGAGGGGGGGGCACCTTAAGTTCAGTCACTCAAATATTTCAATATCTATTTAATTGTATAATTTTCAAATATTTCAAATATTTCAATATCTATTTAATTGTATAATTTTCATACCATTTCCTTCCTTGTTTCAAAACACACATATTTATAAAGCTTGTTGCCTTTTTGCAAGGTTTCTTAAAATCATATAGCAATTAGATTTTCTATAGCATTTCGGACCAACATTTAGACATTAAATTAGATTAATATTATTTGCCCTAAGAATGTCATCATAGTGTTATTTTTTATATATTGTGAAAGACTACTTCAGGTAGATAAGAAATTATTTCTAGTTTTTTATTTTCATTTATGTAATTGCATTATTACTTTTTCCAATGTTTTGCAAAAGAGTTTTTGAAAGTTCAAAACATCAACACTCTCAAATTCAATATTAATAATTGGCATTACTACTTAATTTTAATTTAGCAGTAGAAAAACAAAGACCTCATAAGTGTAGCAACACTAAATATCAACTTCATTTTCATTTGCTTTGAAGCTAAATTCTTTGATGTTAAAAGGTTGCTATTTAATGTTTTATTTCAATTAATAATCAGATAACGAGGTGAGTAGTAAATGTCAGTTGTTTACAAAACAAAAAGGGACCTTTACATCTGATCAGTCTGTTTTATTCACTGATCATTTCCTGTGTGTCTTTTAGTCTTTTAGTATTTGGAATACATACTAGATAGTGTGTCTTAAGACAGAGTTTAAGGCTACTTCTTAAACTCAAAATTATGAAGCATACAGTACCTCCACATATCATTCTAAAATAGTCACTTAAAACTTTAAAGTTGACACATCATTCACACAAAATACAAGACCATGACACAAAGTAAAACTTATTAGATCAACAAGAAACTTTGTCTTTTTCATCTATTGATTTACAATAAGGATGGATTCCTTATGGCTGAGCATTTAGACGTCTCCCCATTATATTTACAAAGTATTCAGTGTTTTCTTTCCATAGAGAGACACTTTCAATCCCCCAAGTGTCTCTGTGTAAGACCCACCCCTTCAGCACACTTCTACTGAAGATAAACACTAATTTAGCCATTGTTGAACATCTATGAGGGTGTAAATTATACCAAAACACTTCACACAAAAGCTGTTGTTTTGGAACAGGTTTGCTAAACACAGAGTCAGAAGGGACGGAAATAGAGGGGGACTTGGTAAAGTTTTGATTAGGCAAATTGGAGGTTACTTTGTCCCAGAGTATTATGCAGCTACCTTATAAGAAAGACATTAAGGGGGAGGCTGTGAAGAGAGAAGGTAATGGATGGTGGGGTAAGTTAAATGGAGACCATCTGTCCTACTGCAATAAGTCAACAAGAGGTTAAATCACCCCGTTCCCCTCAAACTACAAATCTACTCAATAGAGACAGAGGTAAATATTTAAAATAAGAACTCCCAAGAGTTGGTGAAAAGAACAAAAGGTGTATCTCCTGGTTGAAATCTGATTCAAAACTGCTATTTAAATGTTTAAAAAACGAAATTGAGGCTTGTATAAAGCACAAAATATGTCCAATTAAATCACGAAGGAACAGCAGCTATTCTTCCTGGTTTAAAACAATTTAAAACTTGCATGCAAGAAAAATGTCTAAAGAAGAGATATTGAAAACTGCAAAAATACCAAGGTGATACCATTCCATGCTCTGATCTCGAGCTACAACAGAACATGGCTCGTATACACCTTTGTAGTTCAGTCAGCCTCTTATTTGGGTTGGAGGTATTTAACACAGTTCAGTGGGATTCACATTTGATAGGACACTCCACTGCGATTTGACAGAGCTTGGAAAGATATTTGCATTCAGGATGGCTTTCTTTGTACTACCAAAATACAAGGTCTTTTTTGGAGACGCAAGCACGATGTCATCGAGGGGGGAGCATGTACATACAGATTACACTGTAAGGAAAGCTGTGACCTAGGCATATATAAAGTTTAAAAATATGGTGCACCAAAACAATATATTTCAGGTATGTGCTGAATACACAAACCCACAATGTATAACTTCCCACTTTGTTCCCAACAAACTGAATATGAAAGCCCGAGATGCTTCTGAAGAAAGTGTTGATCAGTTATGGGGTGTTCCAATGGGGCCGACCCTAGAACCGTCTCTATGACTCTAGGGTCAGTTAGCTGAGTCATGGATCGGGGATAAAAATCCAGAAAACAGTGTGCGAAAGATTTGGGTCTGTTTCATCTCCCAACAGGACGAACTGCATCCCATCTTGTCTGGAGAAAGAAGCCAAGCTGACTTGGTGTGTTTTTCTCTAGACGGGAAACTATCAGGACAAGATGTATCAAACCATGACAAGCCGTAGTGACAAACTGACAAGACTGGAGCAGTGTTCAGATCCACCCCGACTCGACTAATGAATTTCACCAGTTGGAATCATGAGTCAGGATCAAACAAACATTATATAAACCCCTTCAGGCTGCTGTAACTCATCACTTATCACTGCAAAAATGCAAGCTCAATGTCAGAAAGACTTTCAACAGAAGCTTGGGGCCTTGTTGTGTTTATTAAATCAAATGTTTTGATTTTCATTCTGATTTGCAGACAAAAAAGGCTCATCTGAACCCGGGACCAGCACCTGCCATACAGCCAGCACCTTCACCACATCCCCCACTACTAACCAGGAGAAGAAGGAAGCCACAAACCCCCGGGTCATGCCCTAGATCCTTCAAAGACAAGAAAAAAGGATGCTATAGCAACCTCCTGGCCGACTTGATAGAGACTGATATCCCAGGTTACCAGAAAATTTTGTCAGGATGCCAGCTGCAGT
The DNA here is from genome assembly GCA_964017235.1 of Sabellastarte sp. h YS-2021. Lineage (NCBI taxonomy): Eukaryota > Metazoa > Annelida > Polychaeta > Sabellida > Sabellidae > Sabellastarte > Sabellastarte sp. h YS-2021. Next base: position 152,811,715 of record OZ024928.1, on the reverse strand, counting down.
TTTTGACCTCATTGAAGAATGTGTACACAACCACATCAAGACGGAACTTACAAATTTCAGGAAGCCCTTAGAAGTTGGATTGAAACTGGTTATAACACTGAGACACCTAAAAACAGGAAAAATGTATTTGCAGATTTGCACTATTTTTTCTGGGTGATGATACCTTTGCCTTGATGCCTTGGCTTATTAAACCCTACATCAGAAGACTAGTCACAAGGGAAGAGAGAATAGCAAACTACAGGATCTCCAGAGGCAGGAGGTTAGTGGAGAATACATTTGAAATCCTGGCAAGCAGATTCAGGGTCCTACTAGGCACAATGGAGCAAGGGCTAAAGGTTGTCAGAGACATTGTTTTAACATGTGTTATGTTGTACAACATGCTGAGGACACACCAAGGCGGACTAGACAGGGTACCCACCCCAGCAGATGATATAGTATCCATAGTAAAGGAACAAGTAGTACATGTGTCTGGTGAAAACCTGCAGGAACTCTTTGAGGGAGGCAAAGCATCATCAACACCTACTGAAGGATTACTTCAATCATGTTGGTGCATTGGCTGGGCAGGACAGGATCTGATATGTGAAGAGAAACTACCCTGGGGAAAGAAAAAGCTGGAATCTATCAGTCCTTTTCAGGACCACACAATTATTCCAAGAACTTTATGAAAGCTAGTGTCACACCAATGTCCCACAAGTTTCCAATAAATTTCCGAAAATCTTCAATAAAATTCCAATAATTTTCCAAACAATTTCCAAACAAATCATAAGTCCCATAATAATGTTTAGTAACTTCAACATAAGTTTTTTTAAATGTCCCACAGTACATATCAAAATTTGTAAATCTTCAGTTTTTGTTCATCTTTCAAAATGAATTAAAGTTATAAAATTTACAAAAAAAAACATTTTCAATTTTTTTTAAATTTTAAAAATCTTTCTAATTAAAACTTTGTCAAGTGTCAAAATCTTTTTATAACTTTCAAAGTTTCTCAAAAGTCAAAAGTGAAATGCCAAAGGTCAAAATCATTTGAAAATTGTCAAAGTTTATCAAAAGTCAATTTTATTCCATTTGTAGAAAGTTTTGACAATGTTCAGAGAAACTGATCTAACCTTAGCCAGAGCAATAGACATGTGCAAGATTGCACAAATCTCACAGCATCAACTTGTTCTTAAGTCTGGTAGTAAGCATGAAGAAGTCAGTTTCACAAAGTAACACAAGCAATAGTCATTGAAACAGTAAGGAAGGTATCAACAGCAATCTAAGCACAAGAAATGCAAATATTGTGGACAGAGCCATACATTTGACAAGTCGAAGTGTCCTGCTTTTGGAAAATTATTTAAAGCCTGTGGCAAAAGGAATAATTTTGCTACAGTATGCAAGCAGAAACAGCATGTGGAGAAAGTAGTACACAGGATTAAACAGGATTCTGATGATCCATCAAACGAATCTATTTTCCCCGCAAATAAATTTGTAGGAGCAGACAAAACAAGAGGTAATCAGCTTACAATACCTCTGAATTTCTGGAAGAGCAAGGATTCTATGTCAAATAACAGGTCGAAAAGCCTAGTGTGTCAGCTGAATACAGGTGCCACCTGTAATGTTCTGAACATTGAAGATTACAAGGCAGTAACTGTTGAATCAGATACAAATCTGAAAGAGAGCTCAGTTCATTTGAACTTCTATGATGGCTCATGGATGAAGACACTGGGATATGCTACTCTTCACACAAGAATCAATGGCTAGAATTTTAAGCTTGGCTTCCGGATTGTAAACAAAAGGATCGCACAAAACCCTTGTTATCAGCAAACACATGCCAGAGATTGAATTTGCTTTCAATCAATTCAGATGAAGTTGTCCACATGTCACACGAAGTCACCTCTGGACTCTCTCAAGAGGATATACTTGGCAGATTTTAGGATGTGTTCCAGGTATTAGGGCAGTTTGCGAGTGAACATCACATAGAGCTTGATGAGATAATCACACCAGTGCAGGGTCAACCAAGAAGGGTTCCTGTTGCCCTTAAAGCATCACTTAAAGAGAAAATAGACTCAATGGTTGCACAAAGAATCCTCAAGAAAGTGGTAGAGCCAACCCCGTAGATCAACAGCATGGTTGCAGTTAAAAAGCCAGTAAAGCTATGACTCTGTATTGACCCAGTTGACCTGCACAAAGTGGTCAAACTTCCAAAATATCAGATGCCAACTAATGAGGAAATCCTGCCAAATTAAGAAAATGCTATAGTGTTCTCGTTCCTGGAGGCAAAGGATGGATTCTGTCACATCAAATTAGATGATAAAAGCGGTATGCTCACAATATTTGGACTCCATTTGGCAGATACCAATGGTTGTGTCTACCATTTGGCTCGACCTCAGCCCCTGAGGTGTTTCAGTGTAAACAGCATGAAGTCTTAGAGGGCCTGCATGGAGTGGAAATCATTGTACATGACAAGTTGGTATATGGTTGTAGTAAAACACAAGAAGAAGCTGTAAAAGACCACAACGCAAATATTATTGAGCTGTTGAAACGTGCACAGAAGATCAACTTGAAGCTAAACAAAAAGAAGCTAAAGCTGAAGATGACAGAAGTGTCTCACATTGGTCATCTCCTCACATCTACAGGATTTAAACCAGACCCAGAAAAGATAAAACAGTGACTGAGATTAAGCAACCATCAAATTTGAAAGAAACTCATTGCTTTATTGGATTTGTAAATTATCTCACCAAATTTGCACCACATCTCTCAGATATATCTGAACCTCTATGTCATCTCACTGACAAGACACTGTTTGGGTCTGGCAAGCACAGCAAGAGGAAGCTTTCCAGTGAGTGAAAGAGAGTTTGACAGTACAGGCTGCTTTAAAATAGTGCAACCTGTCTGAATCTGTAACACTGCAGAGTAATACCAGCCAAAAAGGGTTAGGTGCCACGTTATTGCAAAACGGCCAATCCATCGCATTTGCCTCCAGATCTTTGTCAAAAAACGGAGCGGTCATACACTCAAATTGAGAAAGAGTGTCTTGCTAAAGATTGGGTGCAACCACTTCAAAGAGTACTTGTTTTGAAGAGATTCCATACAAGTTGAAAGTAATCATAAACCTCTGTCGGAATATTCCCGAGGGACTTCACAGACTGCTCCTAAGATTACAGAAGTATAACTTGCAGGTGAAGTACAAAAGAGGCAGTGAAATGTACATTGAAGATCTGTTATCCTGTGCATCAATCTCAGCAGCTTTGCCTCCAACCAATGATTTTGAAGTATTTTGCATAGAGCTGGAACAGATAAGTTATACAGAACATTTGAAAGTGTCTCATAAAAGGCTTGATCAGATTCAAAGGTCAACATTGCAGGGCAGTACACTACAGTCTCTTAAAAGCACAATCGTGGCTGGATGGCCAAATGACAAGAATGAAATACCTGCATGCCTGAGAATATTGGTCCAGTTCTACCTCTCTGTTATTTCCTTGGGAGTCTGACCAGACTTGTACTGTATTAGTTTTCCATAGTGAGTCCTTTTGAATTTGAACCAAGTGTTGGACACCTTCACAGACATGGTTGCAGCTGCTTGCAAACCTATCACGCAGACAATCCCTCCTGGCCTTGTCCTTAAATGTTAATTGGTTTTGGTGTAAAGCTCCTCGTGATCCTTGACAAAGTCTACAAAAGTCCCTGTTAAAAAATGTTCGTCATATAACCCATCTTGTGTCTAGATTGGAATTGAGTAGATGGGCTGGGCTCTTCCACCCTCTGTGTCCATTTCACTTTCACTCCTCTCAGTTCCTGATCTTTTTTGGCCACTGCCTCCTCTGTCTGTGACTGTGGAATTCCTACACTCTTGGCATCCTTCCTGTCCCTCTTCTCTCCCTGTTATTTCTCTGCCTCCTCCCTCTTCCTCTGATCTATCTCCTCCCTCATCCTCTGTATGTCAGTAGCTGTATCGCACAACTCAAACTCTGAAGGTGTGTCGGTGGAGAACTCTTCATCACATTCTGTCTTGCCTTTCTAGGACCCATCTTATAAATCAAATCAAAGCAGCATTTGTAAAAACAAAAGCCTTCCTTTAATTCTGTCAGTTGTAATCTGTTAAAGTTGAAAATCCAAGTAATACATTCCGCGCGCTGACACAGATTGCAAAACTGACAAACTGTGAGTTGGTAAAATGAAACCGGTCTGTCTGGCTGTAACCGCCATGTCGGTTTCCTTTTACTTGACTACCAAAGGCTGGCAAGTGTTTCCCAACAAGCCAGTAACAGTATAGGCAGCTCTGAATGTGACTATGACAAGATGTAGATAGACAAAACAGGACAGTTTCCAGGTAGGCGGAGCCATGGTTGGGATCAAGTCATGGTGGACTCACCACAGCAAGTGACAAATCACAACCGATCCTAATTGACTCTGTAAGCATTGCTCCATACAGGCTAAGTCTAGTATGTCATCATCAAGGCATAAGAGAAGTTTAGAAAATATAGTAAACAGAACAGTGAAGCACGATACACCATACTATTACTAAATAAACATGGTACAGCAAAATAAAACAGAAAATTCTTCAGTGTTAGTGGTATTGTTTATGTCAAAGCAGGACCGAAAAGGTTATCGTTATCCTTTAGTAAATTTATCATCAATTTGGGAGGTAGAACAATTTCTATAAATATGCATAATGCTGAAAGGAAAATTGCCTTTGGAGTAGTAGACCTAGTTAATAGATATTGTAAAGCAGGCCATATGTATCAAATCAAAGAGTATTTACAAGTATATTTACATGTGTAATAAGTATACAGATTCTCTAGATCTAAAATATACTAATAGGAAAAAAAATTCCCATCTTTGTAGCATAAACTGGCACATAAACTCAAGTGAAAACACAACTTTCAGTCGTTTGAAGTGGTAACTGTTTCAACATTTGGAAGGGCGTCTATCTCTACCATGAGTATGTTTACAATAGTTTCAGCCAACCCCTCTAGGACATACACACTCACACTCCCCCAAACACACGCACATATCATGATAATACAATATTTATCAATTATGTCATTTTAAAAGACCAATTTGCTTCTGGCCCTCAGGTCCATTAGGCTGTTGATTTAGCTTAATGAATTCATTTTCTGACCTGGCCAAGGGCATGCAGAAAACAAAAGTTGAAAACAAAACTGTCACCACTCTGATAGTGCTGACTTAATTGAAGAATAAGAAAAAAATTATAGGCCACTTCAACTCCCTCTTGCGGCCAACATTTGCTCCAAGCTATAATAACAATCTGGGGGTAATTTGGGACTGAAATCAGATGCTCACTAGAAATACAGCCATAAACAGTGGCCATGAATCACACATTTTAGAACAGCCGTCAATTTTCTCAATTTGTTCATACTTTATCACAGGGACCAGAATATATGATTAGGGTGCAAATTAGATTTTAAGGATCTGTGCATTTTGGCAGGGTCTCAGTATCAACTTTCCACATCAATATGATAAAAGGGGGGTGAGGGGTTGTTACTGTAATCCCTTATAAATTAGCACATGTGTAAATAGATTGAGTTTTTCTTTTAGGGCTAATGAAATAGGAAATGTATTCATAAATTTTCAGTTTGGCTTGTTTTAATATCCTGTAATAAAATATATACCCAGGCAATACATAAAGGGCAGTGATTTCAATAATGGTATCTAATTATATTTGTCATGCAGTAACTAAGCCACTTTGTGATGAAAAGTGAAGATGAACGCTTGTTTTATATAAAAAAATTATATATGTTGAGAGAACTAAATTGGGTACGAATATAAATTCATGGTTACAAGTATATGTAAACTACAGTTAAAATAAAACGTGATATTTCCAATATGGAGTCAAATGCAGATCATAACCCCTGTCCCATTCATCCAGTAAAGGTTTCTTAATGTGCCATAACGTCTGAAAATGGTGTAAATTCGGATTAGTTTCCACAGTTTCTCCAACCTTTAAATGCTGTAAAACAAACATGACCCAAACTTGAAATTTGACCAGTTTTGTGTCCCGTGTGTATTGTATTTATTCTGAAACTTAGGGATACATTGCTGCCTTGGTGTTTTCGTTTAAAAACCTAAAGACCAGACACCAAAAACTACCACTCATCTAAAACAAGCACAAATGCTGTGTACAGAGGGGCTGTTGACTTTTGAGTTACTGAACATATAAATAGCAAAATTTTTCGTCTCTGAATAAACAGTTTCCACTTTAACTACATAGATATTACAATTATATTGTTCTCAGTTTTCATTTTAAATCACAACTGATTTATACCCAGTTCGCACTTTAGGAGATATAACCCCGTGGTTATAGGCATTAGGCAAAACGCCCATTTCCTTCAGCTACTGTCTGATGCCTCTATCTGAACTTGCGACACAGTGGCAAAATGTGCATTACCGTTTTAAAATAATTACAAATTGTTGTGACTCTGACTGTCTCACCGTGAGCGTGCACAGATGAATTTTTCCTATGGCAACTGAAGGTATGGTCCCCTAGTGCGAGTGCAAAGCCATCAGAGACACAAGTAGTGCACTGAAGCGGTAACCCATCCCAGTACTAATGTAGCCCATTGTGGCTTAACTTCTGTCAAAGACAGTCATTGTGGCCATGCCACAATTCCTAGAAAAAAAGTGATTCCTAGAAACACAAGCTCTACCAAGGCTCACACTTAATAAGACTGTGACTCGATCATGTTTTTGTGTACTACGGCGATATAAGGTAAGTAGAGGAATTGGATGTTTAGCCATTGTGGAACAAGTTTGCATACAAACCTCACAGGGGAGTTTCACTGAACACCTACAGTATGATGGATACACCAAATCTCGGAAGGTATCAGGTGTCCTGGGAGGCGGTTTGGCCACCAAGTAAAACCTATACCACAGGACATACTGCCTGTAGTGTGACTGGGGCATAAACCATGAGTCTGCCTAGAGTCTACCACTTCCCCAACCCATTTGGAAGGCCCCCTTCATCCTGAGATTTCTAATAATGTCTCTGTTCATCGGGGGAAGTATGAAAGCTGCCATAAATGGTTGTATTGGAGAATTCCTCTTGATGGGGTTTATTAGTGGTGTGGGGGGTTGCAGTGAAATAGATAAATGGGTGTTCATTTCATGTTGGTTGGCTGTGAGCTGTTGGGGTGCTCTTCAGATGCAGGTGTGCCCTCTTACCCCCCTTCATTAAGATCTACCCCGCAATTCAAACACCCCCGGGGTGATAAATATACACACTCGTCCCATATCAAAGTAAGCAGTCAGTATGATGCCATTTATACTTTGCCAACTCAATCTATATATCAAATGCTTTCTGTGTAACAGTCAAAAACCCCCACTGCTGATCTATACAAACACCAAACCCTCTCAACATTTAACCAGATTTTTTTGTGTATATTTCTTCAAATTCACCAAAGCATTGAGGTAATAAATTATATCACCCCTCCCCTCCTCAAACCAACATCTTCCAAAAGATTTCTTATAGGACCGCTTGACAGGGGTAATTCTAGAAATGAATTGAACAAAAGGTGGCTTCTGAGATGGAAAAATTGAAGACAGGTCTTTTATTTGATCATATATTAAATGTAAATATTTTGTACATCTGTAAACGGAGTTGATACATGTGTTTGAAAGGTTAGACTGAATAAATATTTGGTGTAGTGATTTGAATAAGGTCAAGAAGGAGGTGGGCAGGAGATAACTCAAAGACACATATTCTGGGGAACACAAAGCAAGTCACATTCAAGGAAATTAAAGTATAAAGAAAATGAAATGCCAAAAAAATAACCGGTATTCCTTTAGATCATGCATTAAACATTTAATGTACACAGCTAAATCAAAGTATGGTATCCAAGGTTTGAAAATCAATGCTTTAACATATTCTAGATATAAAATCATAGTTCAGAGTCCGAGGGCTGATGATAATAGTTGAAAACATTTGGCCAAGTCTTCTTTCTAAGTTGCAGACAATCAACCCCAGCAAGCCTGTTACCAACCTGATTCAGTGTATGTACACTGATCAATATCTCTTGAAATGGTCATAACAGGTAGCTCAGGGGGTCTAGAAAGCCAATACACATTAACAGATCACACATTGGTAGTTGTAAAATGGTCACTGGCAAGCAATTGCCAACTTTACCTTCGGCTCAGATTTGAACCTGAAAGCTCATAAGAAAAGACACTAAACTAACAGTCCTACATAGAGTAGAGAGAAAACAATAGTATTGGAGATGGTCATAGCCCAAAGCACAGGGGGAAACAATTGAATACTATGAGTTATAGAAGAGGCGAAATGGTGTAAAGGTCAGGATACTTCCAGAATAGACAGTATAAATTATGCTCAGGCAATTCAATAGGAAGATAACATCAGTAATTGGTAAACTAAAAGATTTGAAGCTGTAAAATTCCTTACCTAAAGTATGGCTATCAAAGGAGATTGTATGATTAAGTACATATAATAATCAGTTACAGCATTCCATATATCTTTGTAATAGAAATAAGTTTTAAATATGGCAGCAGAAAACATTTTGTGAAAGCCAAACATTATACCAAAGTCACACTATAACGTTGCACACCTAAAGGCCCCCCCCCCCCCCCCCCCCCCCCCCCCCCCCCCCCATGTATTAACTTTTTACACCTTGCAGTTTCTGAGATATAACCTAGACGATATTTTAATGGTCAATGCCACAACGGCATGTTCAAAAATCGAATCAAGGTTACACCAGAACGTGGACATCTACACCCCCAATCAGTCTCCCTACTAAGTATACACATTCTGCACCTTACAGTTTGTGAGACACAGCCTGGACAAGATTTATTACGGTTAAAGTCACTATGGTAAGGTCAATTATCAAATCAAGGTCAGCCTATGAGGATGTACACCAACACACCTCAACCAATGTCTCTACCAAGTATAAACTTCCTACACCTAACGGTTTATGAGATATAGCTCAGAAAATATTTTAAAGGTCAAGGTCACTACAACAATTTGAAAGGTCAAATCAAAGTAAGGTCATACCATGAGGTTGCACACCTACACACCCAACCGATGTCTCTACCAAGTATCAACTTTCCACATCTTCCAGTTTCTGAGATACAGCTCAGACAGTATTTTTTACCTGCTACCCTCCCACAATTTGTTAAAATAATAACTGCACAGCCTTCAAGACTGTGGGGTGAAAGCACTGAATTGAAAAAAGTTCGACATATGAAACTGATATCTGAGAGGAGAATAGGTGAGTAAACTGGCAAGACAACATATTCTCTCTGTAATCAAAATACCAAAGCAAGGTACTACCAGTTTCTAGTTTGATACTTCATGTATATTTCTGCATACTTTATATCATATCCCATTGTTCCATATTCGGGACTGGGATAATAGTTGAAAAAAATTTGGTCAGTTTATGTAGAGACTAAACCATCAACCATGGTTAAAGATCTAAATATGTAGGTGAGAGGCAAGTGTTTAGGTCAAATACTGAGTCAATCTTTGGTTTGTACATTTTCACAACTCTCCTTGTATCGGAATAGGTTGTAAGTTTGGCCTATATGTTGTCCTGAGTTGGTTTTATTTATTTATTTATTTGGGGTTTTACGTCGTTTTCAACACTGTACAGGTCATATCACGACGGGTAGTTGGAAGGGCAGAGGAAACCAGTACATACAGTTCGCTAGGGTTCTGTACTGTAAAATGCCGACCAACGGCAAGCAACTACCAGCTTTCCCACTTCAGGCCATGACGGGGATCGAACCCCGGCCTCAGCGGTGGGAGGCGAGAGTGTTACCACTCTGCCACCGTGGCCCCTGTCCTGAGTTGGATTCGACCTCATAGCCATAGAGGTGACAACCACGTTATCACTTGTCAAACTTGATCAGCACAAAGCTATTAAAATCTTTTGTTTATGCTGTCATATTGTCTAGATTTCCAATTTCTCGATAACTAGTTTAAAGAGTATATACCAGTCAGATATTTGTAAGACAAAGGTCAAAGTTCAGCAGCCAGGGTCATAATGGGACAAGTCCTTGGCTTTGTCACTTGTAGGGGTTGAACCCACACATGGGCGATAGTCTTTGATTAGATGCCAAACTTGCTAATCCACGAAGACACTGTACATCTCCAGACATTCGTCAGAATATGCATTTTTGGAAAGAAGTGAAGGAAAACCATCCACACCTGTAGGTATGATATCGTTCATGGGGACTGTTAAGATGGCTTTGTGATATTTATGTCATTGTTAACACACGTCTAGAAAAGCACTCACAGATTGAAAAACCTTCTGGAAATCCCAGTACCTCCAATATAGCTTGTGAGTGCAATGGTGAAAAGTAATTTATAAAGTTTATAATCTTTTCCTTATGCCATTGTCGACTTTTTTAAATTTCACCAAAACGCATCAATCCACATTTTTTCAAGTTATTTTGCAAACAAAGAAAAATTTTCTGCATCCCAGCAGCAAAATCCTTTTGAAAATTCATGGATGCATGAAATGATCTGGATCAACCCAAAAATTTAAACATCTGCTCAGTGCACCATTATCATGATAAAAATGTTATCAGAGTACAAAGTCCATTCGACAAACACAGTTATATGTATATACTTGTCATAGGTAAATAACTCTTTTGTCTCCAGAGCGAAGGCTTTGTCACAAAGAGGGGACATAGGTCATGTATAGGTGGCTTTTAGTAAGCCTACTAACATTTTCTTTCAACTGGACTGTGACTGGTAAGGATATTGGCTTTCAGTAGGAGAGTGACTGATAAGGGCATTGGCTTCCAGCAGGACTTTGACTGGTAAGGATTTTGGCTTTCAGTAGGAGTGTGACTGGTAAGGGTATTGGATTTCAGTAGGAGTGTGACTGGTAAGGATATTGGCTTTCAGTAGGAGTGTGACTGGTAAGGGTATTGGCTTTCAGGAGGAGTGTGACTGGTAAGGGTATTGGCTTTCAGTAGGAGTGTGACTGGTAAGGGCATTGCATTTCAGCAGGTCTGTAACTGTTAAGGGTATTGGCTTTCAGTAGGAGTGTGACTGGTAAGGATATTGGCTTTCAGAAGGAGTCTGACTAGTAAGGTTATTGGCTTTCAGTACGAGTTGCACTGGTAAGGGTATTCGCTTTCAGAAGGAGTGTGACTGGTAAGGGTATTGGTTTTCAGTTTCAGTGTGACTGGTAAAGATATTGGCTTTCAGTAGGAGTGTGACTGGTAAGGGTATTTACTTTCAGCAGGAGTGTGACTGGTAAGGGTATTGGCTTTCAGCAGGAGTGTGACTGGTAAGGGTATTTGCTTTCAGCAGGAGTGTGACTGGTAAGGGCATTGCATTTCAGCACGTCTGTAACTGATAAGGGTATTGGCTTTCAGTAGGAGTGTGACTGGTAAGGGTATTGGCTTTGAGTAGGAGTGTGACTGGTGAGGATATTGGCTTTAATTAGGTTTAGATTTATTTATTGTTTTACGTCGCGTTCAACAGCCAGGATCATATTGCGACAGGTAGTTTACAGGTGGAGGAAACCAGTGCATACTGCACTGTAAACCACCGGGCATTGGCAAGTAACTACCAACTTTCCAACATGAAGCGCCTGGCCTGAGATTCGAACCGGTGGCCTCAGAGGTTGGAGGCGAGAACTCTAACCGCTACACCACCGAGCCCCTAGTTTTCATTAGGACTGTGACTGGTGAGGATATTGGCTTTCAGTATGAGTGTGACCGGTAAGGATATTGGCTTTCAGTTTGAGTGTGACTGATAAGGGTATTGACTTTCAGTAGGGGTCTGACTGGTAAGAATATTGGCTTTCAGTTGGAGTATGACTGATAAAAGTATTGGCTTTCAATAGGAATATGACTGGTAGGGTATTGGCTTTCAGTAGGGGTCTGACTAGTAAGGATATTGGCTTTCAGTATGAGTGTGACTGATAAGGGTATTGGCTTTCAGTAGGAGTGTGACTGGTAAGGATATTGGCTTTCAGTTTGAGTGTGACTGGTAATGATACTAACTTTCAGTAGGAATGTGACTGGTAAGGGCTTGGGCCTTCAGCATGAGTGGTACTGGTAGAGTATTAGTTTGTAGTAGGAGAGTGACTAGTAAGGACATTGGCTTTCAGTAGGAGTGTGACTGGTAAAAGTTTTCGCTTCTTGTGGGAGAGTGACTGGTAAGGGCATTGGCTTTCAGTAGGAGAGTGACTGGTAAGGACATTGGCTTTCAGTAGGAGTGTGACTGGTAAAAGTTTTCGCTTCTTGTGGGAGAGTGACTGGTAAGGGCATTGGCTTTAAGTAGGGGAGTGATTGTAAGTACATGGACATTCAGTAGAACAGTTACTGTTTAGAGCATGGGCTTTCAGTAGGAGAGTAACTGGCAAGAGCACTGGCTTTCATTTTGAGAGTATCTCGTTCATAAGCTTTTTTGACGAGATAGGTCTTTGTGCAGTATCTGAAACCAGATACAATGTGATCAGACGATTTTGGAAAGCTCCTTCCATCCAAAAGGCATGCAGAAAGGAAACCAGTGTCGGACAATCTTCTTTGATCCAGTTGAGGGCATGGAGAAGCAACTTTGTCTTGTGAGGCTGCCAAATTTATTAGACCAAGTATTTTCACATGAACTGATTCAATTAAATTTAGAACAAAATACAGCTTTCCATTTACTCTTTTATGGATAATGTTGATGCAATAACACCATTTCAGGTGTATTGATACTGCAAACTTGACAATGGTATTCTGAGAAAGATAATTTTCCGTTTCAGGGGTCACTCAAAATCACACTATTGGTGTTGTGTTAGACCAACAGAAGAACAGACTAGGCAAAAGCATTTGAACAACATACAAATGACTCTTTCCCGTGCAAATATACCAGTCAAAGTTTTTTATTCTTTTAATGGATAATGTAATATCAGGACAGACCAGCTGGGCATCCTTCAGTGTTGCCTTCTGTTGGATTGACACCCTCAACGAGCAATGAGAGCCATGTCATTAAATGTTGTACTTACAGTGACTTCTTACATATGGTCTTACCTATAGTATCTACCTGACATGCCCAGTCTGGTTATTGTATATTTTCACTGTTTATAAACATTTTACTTGATGTTGAACAGGGCGTAAAACCGCAGCAGTGACTTTAAACGGATTCCTTTTCAGTTACTTTTATTTTAGCTTTCTATTTAGTGTTTTACATCACACCTAATACCTTTGTATCAGTTATATCATGACGGGTAGTTAGAAGGGTTGAGGAAACTGGCACATACAGTTGGTCAAGGATCTATACTATAAATGGCTAATCAACAGTAACTACCAGCTGTCCCAGTACTTCTCAGAATTCTCTATTGGTGTTCCATATACTGTACATCCTGTCTATGACCTATACAATTCTGAGGGTTCTAATTTAGCACCATTATTATCAATATTTGATATTTATTACTTCCAGAAACAAAAGTTCCCAATGTTAGACACCTTAGACACCTGTGAACATACAATATTACAGTTATTTTGTAAAACTTTTCCTTTTCATGAAAGCAAATGTGCCATTTAACTATAAGTAGCAGTAAAACATTTTAATTGATGAAAAACATAGCTTTACTTGTTTAAATATTCATGTCAATGCTTCTGATACTCTCAAACCAACATTAAATCTTTCTCAATCAACATTACCAAAGTCAGAAGGAGCATCATTTACCTGACATTCTGCATTCCTCTCAATATCAATTTCAAATTAAACATTTATCACAACGTACAGTGTTTGTTCACAGTATCGTCTTACATTATCGCTCATTGATAAATACTTAATTGGAGGGAAATTAGGAATTTATAGCTTCACACTTTGAGCCTTTGTAATTTGACACTATTAAAAGGTGTCACACGTGTTTCATTAAATATGGCTGGGAGATATTTACGATGGCAGATCTTCTTGTATTGTCAGAGCTGGTTGTGGAGAGAAGTGCCCTGTTTAAAAAGAGAAAGACTTTCGCATTCATCAAGTGATTAAAAATAGATGAGTGGTTTCTGTAAACTTCTATAAGTAAATAAGGACTCTGTTTATTATACCTTTTTTCGCCCTGATTTACTGGTCTGTTGTTAATGTGTTGGTTTATTTTTGTTGGGCTGTGTATTGTTGTCTAACAAAGGCGTGGATACCTTAGAAAGAATGCTGATACAAAATGAAAGGTTACTTTTTTGTCATCAATAAAATGTCCTCAACATATCAAATAGAAAATTTGCAGGTTTTACCATTAAGATAAAGAATCTACATGTATATACCACCAAAATAAACATTTATTTACGGTATATTTAAATTAAGTACAATATTAACTTGTATATGTTTATGATAACAGATCACCTTTCATTGGAACAATCTTTGAGATGTCCATTTTATATTCACAAAAACTTGAGAAACACATTTCTTTCAAATACACATATTAAATTTAGTCAGGTCATTCAGTGCCTTGCTGGTGATACAGTAACTTTCTAGGGCATTGTGATGTAGTGGGTACCATGCTCGCCTTCTACTTGTGAGATTTGGGTTTAAATCTTGACTATGTGCCTTGTATGGAAAATTAGCACTATGGTTCACCTGAAATTATTCTCTTTTTCTTAGATACATTTTTTTCAACACATTTAAAAACATTAATGCAGTTTTTTAAATTTTTTATAGTTTTGTGTGTAACTTTTAAGTTTCAATTCACTTTATGAAGTTTATTGAATTTTTAGTATAAATTTTAAAAGTCCTGTATTTTTTTAAATTCGATTTGCCTATTAAAGATATTTTATTACTCAATCATACCATAATAAAGTAAATTGCTATGGGAGACAAACTATCTAATTTCACACCATTGTTATAAAATATTTCATTTTTTATCAACAAGTCAATACAATTTTTCGTAGTCACATAACTTATGAACAATAACATACAATTCTGCGTTATCTATGAGTTTCCTGCTCACATTTTGCCAGTCAATCAGGTAGACTTAAAACTGATAAATACCATCAAATCACACACACACACATTTTCCCTGCCATACATGTTTTATTGCCTCTGTTTTATGACTATAGAATATTGTTATTGAATTTGGATATATCTCCAAAGAATTGTTAGTTTTTTTCACAGGAACCAGTGTACTCAAATCTATGCAGATCACGACATAAATGGATCAATCCTAGGATTCAAACTCAATTCACATTGGCTGAGAGATGTTGATGTATGGTCATTTAAAGGACTGCTTTATTGTCTTATTTCATTGGAATGTCCTATTAAAATCTGAGTAAATCGTCCTATGGACGCTTTTTGAAAATGTCACTCAATGTAACTTTTCCATTCTTTTCCCCCCCGCCACTTCAGGGAGAGAGAATGGGAAATCAATGGGAAATGTAAATTATTGTTTTATATAAATACATCTATTGTATTTTATCTAGAGTTGGCTTTGATTTATGGATTTCCCTCCTGTTTCTAATATCAATAATAACATTAATTAGTTGTTTATAAATGGCAATCAACAACGCAAGAAAACAATTGGTTTAAGGTATGTCTGATTTCCATTTTACTGCTATCAAAATTTTGACCGGTTTTATTTTGCATCTATGTATGTGTAGTTTTTCTTTGTAATCTGGTGTCTCCAGACAAGCATTTACAAGGTACAATAACAGCAGATATAAATTTGTTCCATTAAGTATGAGTATATGTTATACCAGTATTGTTATGTTTGTTTACAGGCTGTACATTGAAATCAAGCCAAGAAGCACGCAAGTTGGAAATAAAATTATTTTTATTTCTAATACACATATAATACTATACATACAATACACAAGTTATACATGCATACTAAAACTACAACTAAAACAGTTACTACTTCTACTAATACTTGGTTGTTGGTTGAGGTTAAAAGTTTAACAAGTGTAAATGAACTAAAATTACTCATTAGGTTTAACATGTCTTGATTGCAATTGCATTTACATTTTTCACAGCAATTGCATTTTTCACACAGTTGAAATGACGAGTGATGCCACCACCTAAGGCTAAACCACTTGCCTTATAGGTGATGGTATTTGTGCTAGGTTATAGGGGAAAAGGGGAGGTTGGACTACTGCAAGTGGAGACCCCGGGAGACTGGACTAGTGCAGGGGAGGCCCCATTAAGATTTTTGGGGAAACCAGGGAGGGTGGGCGACTTGTAAACACGTCTACCCTGTTTGACTTTCAGGTATAAACAACAATTCCCGCCAATTTTTAAATTATTGACTTCCCAACTTGCCTTAAAAGGAACTGTGGCTATGTACAGACTTTAAGGTGGCTGCTAAACTTCCCGGCTTGAGAAGCATAGCCCCTTCTTAAGGCCATGCTAACACAAGCCAAGAAGCACGCAAGTTGGAAATAAAATTATTTTTATTTCTAATACACATATAATACTATACATACAATACACAAGTTATACATGCATACTAAAACTACAACTAAAACAGTTACTACTTCTACTAATACTTGGTTGTTGGTTGAGGTTAAAAGTTTAACAAGTGTAAATGAACTAAAATTACTCATTAGGTTTAACATGTCTTGATTGCAATTGCATTTACATTTTTCACAGCAATTGCATTTTTCACACAGTTGAAATGACGAGTGATGCCACCACCTAAGGCTAAACCACTTGCCTTATAGGTGATGGTATTTGTGCTAGGTTATAGGGGAAAAGGGGAGGTTGGACTACTGCAAGTGGAGACCCAAAGGTCAAATAGAGGTAGTGTTATTGTTGTAGAAGGGATTGGAAGGTGGCGGCTACCGAACCTTGGTGATGAGGGTCAGAAATTATATAGGACCACACTGCATCTGAGGACCAGGTTCCATGGTGTTGAATAGACTGAAGTGAAACATTGGAGTTAAAGGCCAGGGAGGCCCCAGACCTACGAAACGAGTGGAATGAGTGAGTTGAAGGGTCAATTTGAAGGGATGTGAGGATGAGGGCCAGGAATCTCCTAACCTTATTTTGGGTAAGAGGGATAACCCCAGGGCCTTGGGGGATGGCAAACATAGGGGAATTGGGGGGAAGGGGGAGGCGAGAGGCCATGTTATGGAAAGCCGCCAGAGGGCACAAGGGGGATGCACCTAAGGAAGGGATTTGGACAGTGGCGAATTGTGACTGTTTTTGGATGGTTTTAGACCACTTGAGAATTAGAGTAGCAAAGGACGAGTGAGGGATTAAATCCCCTCTGCATAGATGGGTAGCAGAAGAGAAGGAGGAGATGGAGGGAGGGACTAGATTTGAAAGGCGGAGGAAGGCAAAGAAAGCTAAAAGGAAAACCGATTTGTAGATATATCCCAATGGAAATTGGTCACACATGAAAATGATAGATGAGAGGGTATTGATGTCAAAAATTCCCTTGACTTTTCGAGTGGCAGGTACATTAAGGGCAATACTCCTTAGAGCAAGGTGTACAGAGTGATGGGAAAGGGGACAAATGGGGATGTTGAGGGCCTTAAATTGGGATCTGAGGGACGAGATGTAGCTATCAATGCTAGTGGCGGATAAGCCATTGAACTGGAGAAATTCTATAAATGCCAGAATTGTGGAGTGGGAGATGTTAAGTATATCCTCATGAATGAACTGCAGAAACTGGAGGAGAGTGGTTAAATGTGAGATGTGTGTCTTTATGGTTTTTGGACGATAAGCAGAGGTGATTCTGGAGGCAGCTCTGGATAGCAGTACTCTGTAAACGGGGCTTGGATCTACAATGACAGAAAAACCATGTTGTAACTATATGATATTAGATTTCTAAATTCAAACACAAGTGCTTTGCACTTACAGTACACCATTGTGGGTTTCTGACATATTGTGTCAGTTTCTGCCAGTTATTATGAACTAAATGCCACCTTGATAACAAGTCAGCACACCCATTGTCTTTGCCTGGTATGTGTATTAACTTTAAATTAATGTCCATTGTTGCTGTTTCCAACCAAATGTTGCGACACATTGTAGCTAGTATGTGATCTTTTGTGACACTTGTATTGACAACACTAACCACAGCTTGGTTGTCACACTTAATTACCACACTTTTATTAGCCCACATGTGGCCCCATATTCTAAGGGCTACCAAGACATTCCACATTTCAATGTGCGTTATACTAAATGAATTGGTAACTTCTCCCTGTCTGAATTGGTATTGATACACATAGTCTTTGTAGCAGGCCCCTAGGCCTGTTAAACAAGTGTCAAGCTCTATTGTTTCCACACAGGCTGCAGGTCTATACATGTATTGACACGTGCCATTAAACTCTTTTACTAATTGACAAAACCAATTTATATCCTTAAGTATTTCTGTTGACATGCTGGCTTTGTCTTTCATGTTTCGCAAGGTTTCTAATAACCTATTGACAAACACTCTAGCGGGTTTAACCACCTTGTGAACAAACATTAACTTGCCTATGACACTTTGTAGTTGTCTTCTATTGAATTGTTTCTGACTTTTGAATTTAATACATTCTTCCAGTATTTCATGCAACTTTTCACTAGGAATGGACAAGGTGGCTTTTACTGAATCCACCTCAATCCCTAGACAAGTTATGTTTGTGGTGGGGGCTGTGAGTTTTGACTTACTGATTGGAATTCTTAAGTTTTCCAGTAAACTGACCATGGAGTTGAAGCTATCCTGGGCCTTACTTGGAACCTCAGCCCCCAATAAATCGTCCACATAGGACATAGTATAGAAACCCTTGGTGGCTTGGACGTAACGTAAGAAATCGCTAAGGCGACTGCAGGCCATCGCTCCCGTACGGTGGCCGAACGCGTAGGCTCCGTCAACGTAAAATTTTCCTTGCCATTCAAGACACAAGAGTGGGAAATCAGAGGGATCGACCCTAAGCTGTCTGAATGCTCGTGATAGATCTACTTTACACATGAGAGCCCCTCTGCCCAACTTCCTGAGCCTATCTGTATATGAATCAATAGAAGGGTAGTTCAGTTTGAAAGCTGTACCTAAGTACTCATTTGCCCTGGTGTAATGGTTGACACTAGCGTTTTCTGGCCATGAAAGATCAATTATGACCCTTCTTTTATTACTGTCAGGTTTGTGTCTGGTTATAAACGGTGAAATATGGGTTTTTTCACCAAAGGGTTTGTCTTCAAAGGGGCCATATATGGCTTTGTGGTCTAATTCATCATTCAAATATGCTGTGACATGTTCCGGGAACTGGAGAGCTGAGTTATGACTTAAAGTGGCGTTCTTTAAATCTGATAATTCACCCTTAAAGTCCATGGGAAACCCATATCTCAAGAGGAGTGGTAGTTGCCAATCCCAGTACTGTTCAGCCAATTCGTCTATCAGATCAAGGTTCATAGTGTGGTTAACTTGGACTCTGGCCCCAATAAAATTAGGGCAACCAAAACTTTTGACATAATTGTGGAGTTTCACAGGGTTACTACACAATTTTACATCACTGATACGCTTTTGACAGTCTTTAATAGGTTTAAATTGTAAGGGTGACAGGGGTATAAAGCCAGTATGCTGACTTTGCTGATTCATAAATTGAATTAGTTCTAGACATTTACTTTCAATAGCCGCGAGTTCTAACCTCGCAAATTCTGTTTTTGAAATACCTAGCCATTCTTTTTGACCTAGATCTTGTGGTTCCCAATTGAGGTGTTGACCCCTGTCACACTTACACGACCTAATGTCTTGATTTTTTATGTTTACTTCTACACTGTTACATGTAATTTGCTTTACAATACTGACGCCCTCCACTTGAGGAGTATTACTTTCCAAATTTATACTCAAACCTGGGTCCTTTACTGTCTGATTCACACCCACTAAAACTGACTGTTCCTGTGGTCTTGTGGCTGCTGTGGGTGTGGGTGTTGACCGTTTTTTGAGCGCTTTTTGTTATTACACATATTTTCTGAGTGTCCATACATACGATTCAGTGTATACAAGCAATAGGCACAGATGTGTTTATGGGTGATGAGACCCACCTCATGGTCTTGTTGTTTGCTGCATTTGCCCTCCTGAAAGTCTTTACATGGCATGGAGCTTGGCTTTCTTGTGGCCTTCTTGTTGTTATAACTGTTATTATCTGTGTTACTGTTGCTATTGGCTCCAGCTGATCTTACATAAGTTTTCCTAACTTTGTTTACCTTTTTTAAGTCCGCCCAGGTGACCAGGCCTTCCTCCATTTTGGTCATTACGACGAGATGAGCCCCCTTGGCGGCCTGCCATCCGAAATCACATGTGTTTTGAAATAGTTCTGTCAAGTAGTCAACCATATTGGCCCTGATAAGGGGATTTTCTTCCTCTTGCACTGAGCGTAAGTAGCCCAACACAAACTGGGCCTGTGTTAACTGTTCGTAGGTAACCCTGGACCTAAGATGGCCTACAAAGGCACAATCCTGCGGCCATACTACTTCAACTTTTTCTTTTTTACCTTTTCTGTGGTTGGTACTGTTACTATTGCACTGATGATGTGACTGAATATGAAGTGGGTTACCTGCTGCCTGTGGTACAGCCTGCTGTTGCAACTCGTCTAGGCGCCGTTGGACTAGATCCTGATTGACTGCTGTGGTTCTCAGGGCTTGCAAACTAGGGATAATGTCTTGTTGGTTTGTCTGTCTGTTGATGGGTAGGCCTCTTGATTCACTTTGGTGGTAGCTGGCCCCACCCTGCATGTTTGACAGCCCCACTACTGGAGTTACACCTGGAAGTACATGCGAGTTGATTGAATTGACATCCTGAACTATTGCATGGTTGTACTGAGGGTGCACACTAACTGATTGGAGTTGCTGCCCTGGGATAGTGGTTCTTATTTGCTCCATGGCGTTTCCTTGTCCCTGACCACCCATCCCTTGGGTTACTGTCTGCCCCTGCTGTGATATAGTACCCATGGGTTGATTAGTGGGTTGCCTGACTTCACTTGTGTGCATGTTTTGCCCCGGACCTGAGACCTGCCTTTGATTAACTGGTAATCTGTTAGCCACGTGTTGTCCTGGGTGCATACTCTGACAGGTGGAGAATACTACCTGGGTTATACCGCTTGTACCGGTTCCTCTTATTTGCTGGGGTACCAGTGGATTCCTTTGTGAAAACAAGCTGGTTGTGGTCACCGAGGTAGTTCTGGTGGTGTGTTGTGTGTGAACAGGGATTGCTACCCGACTATTATGGTGTAATGATGCTACACTTTCTTCAAATGTTGTTTGATTGTCTGTGATATCTCCCCTTATCATTGAGTTTTCCCCCCTTTTTCCCCTAGTTTTGGGTTTCTTCCTTTTCCTGGGGGTAGAAGTGAACGTATCAGTTTGGAGTTCTTGCTCAACCTGTGTCATACGGGCCGAGAGTTTCTGGAGTTCACTTAATATAAGTTCTTCTGTTCTCACAGAGAATTGACTAGGGGCCCGTGACACGGGTACTGAGTGTGAAGTTTCGACGGTGTATGTACTGGCTGTTCCTCCACGCATTGAAGTGATGGGACTGGGGGACCTGTCAACAGTAGTGGTCGTGTGAAGGGCTGATACTGCCTCAGCGGCTTGGGTGGTGGAGATATTTGTAGCCATACTCACTCTGTAGCAACGTCTTCCCACTGGTCTGTTATGCTTAGATCCACACTTATCACACCAAACTTCCATGCATAATAACTGTCATTGAATGTTGATTGAAATAGTTAAAATGTTCTTCATAAAATCCAGCTTATTTAAAATTATATATATAGGTTATAGAACTTAAAGTTTTCCGACTTGTAAACACGTCTACCCTGTTTGACTTTCAGGTATAAACAACAATTCCCGCCAATTTTTAAATTATTGACTTCCCAACTTGCCTTAAAAGGAACTGTGGCTATGTACAGACTTTAAGGTGGCTGCTAAACTTCCCGGCTTGAGAAGCATAGCCCCTTCTTAAGGCCATGCTAACAGTCTGAAACAATGTTGACATACTTTTGGCCCCCAAAAAGAAAGTGACTTTATATTTATGGAGCAATGTTTCTATTTGTTGCTCCGAAGTATTTACCAGCACATTAAAAGTTTACTTAGATAATGTAAGATAATGTAGCAAACATTCTACTGAATATTTTCATATAGATTATAGTTTTTAACAGTTTTTGTCAGGAAGAAACCCTATATTTTACCAAAACACTTGATGACAATAGACGCTGATTTTTGCCTGTGTTCATAAAAAATGCTGGTATGATCTAAGTAAATGTGTAACAGCTGTAACATGAAAATAGTATCAAATCAGTGTCAGAAATAAATTCAGACATCTCACAAGCTAATTTTCGCTGGAATTTTGTTTTTGATGTATTTTTTTATTTTTGGCTTGGGTCGTATCAATTAGAAGAAAAGGTGGTATCTGAAACTGACTGAACAAAATTGAAGCAAAACACTTAAGCTTTTTCACATATGCGTGGTTGTTTTAGTTATTTCCTGTTTATTCCGATGACATTATTTTTAGATCCACCAGATTGGCTTTTCTGACACAATCCATACATTTCACACATGAAAAACTGATTGAAACTAAGGTTAAACACGATTTCTATTTTATTTTACATTTGCAGTGAAAAATGAAAATAGAAAAAGTACTATCAAATAATATTATATAGTATTATATAATTCATAAAACATAAATAATGTCATACACATAATGAAGAATATAATGGATACAGTTTTTTACATGTAAGCAAGTCACATATCCAACCAAATGGAGTTGTTCTACTGGAGCCTAACTGACCCTTACCAATTCTAGGGTCGGTTAACTGAGTTTGGGATCAAGGACAAAAATCAAGAAGAAAGTGCACAAAAAATATGGGTCAACTTCAACTCCTCAACAGGAAGTAGTGCATCCTGGCTTGTCTGGATCCAGATCCTGACCTGACTTTGGGTCGGGATATTTTTCTCCATGGCAAGATGCGATACTACAAGGACAAGTAGTGACCAACAAACAAGACTGTCCTGATCAACCCTCACCAGACTAATTAATTTCTGAAGTTGGGATCGCCAGTCAGGATCAAAGTAACACTATATAAACCTCTTGTTCCTGTGTTATTCATTTATCACTGCGCAGATGTCAGCAATACATCAGAGAGACTTTCAACAGAAGCTTAGGGCCTTGTTGTTTTTGATTGAGTTAAATAGTTTCTGATTTGCAGATAAAAAAGGACAAATCCGAACGCACCTGCCATACAGCCAGCACATTTAGCCCCACGACCATCCAGCTGAAGAAGAAAGCTACAAAACCCCTAGGTCACGCCACGGATCCTTCAAAGAGAAAAAAAAGGATGCTATAACAACCTCCTGGCCTACTTAATACAGACTGATATCCAAGGTTACCAGAATTTTGTAAGGATGCCCATACATATTTTGACCTAATTGACAAATGCACACAACATCGCATCAAGAAGGAAGTCGCAAACTTTACAAAGTCCTTGGAAGCTGGATTGAAACAGGCAATAACACTGAGACATCTGACAACAGGGGAAACATACAAATCATTACACACACTGGCTGGTTGACCAAACACCCTCTGTAAATTCGTCCTTATTGTCTGCAGGACCATCCTTGCTGAATTCCAGGAATAGTATTTTGATCTGCCCCACCACTTCAGAAAACTGAAGACAGTTTGAAGGGAAGTTCAGAGCCGTATGAAATGCCCTTCATACTCTTGGGGCACTAGATGAGAAACATATTGCCATGAGTTAGCCAAAGAAACCTGAGAGTGAACTGTATAATTATTAGGGCTTCTTCTAGCAGATTACAGATTCT
Source organism: Sabellastarte sp. h YS-2021 (assembly GCA_964017235.1). NCBI lineage: Eukaryota > Metazoa > Annelida > Polychaeta > Sabellida > Sabellidae > Sabellastarte > Sabellastarte sp. h YS-2021. The sequence goes on along the minus strand of OZ024928.1, from coordinate 152,788,029 downwards.
TCTGGATAGATGTTGGGTCAAGTGGATCTTCATCAAATATACGAATATGTAATCCCTGGAAGTAGAAGAAATAGATAGAGGATGATACCTTAGGGGCTCTGCCACCTGAACTCCTGGGGAGGGAGAGAGAGCTTTGCACTATTTTACTGGGTGATGACACCTTCGCCTTGATACCATGGCTGGTGAAACCCTACAGCAGAAGACAGCTCACTAGGGAAGAGAGAATAGAAAACTGCAGGATCCCCAGAGGCAGGAGGTGGAAAATACGTTTGAAATCCTAGCAAGCAGATTCAGGGTCCTACTGGGCACAATGGAACAAATGCCAAAGATTGTCAGAGACATTGTTTTAATATGCTGAGGACACACCAAGGAGGAGTAACCAGGGCACTCACTCCAGCAGGTGATGTAGCAGCCATAGCAAATGAACCATATGTATATGTGGCATATGAAGGAATCCCTCAAAGGAGGCAAAGTGACTGCGAGACGACTGCCTGCAATTAAACAGAGAAATCTGGTTGAAAATCGTGTGTGTCAACATCAAACCACTCACATTCTTTTAGATGTTGCACAACGTGACTGTTTATTTTGTGGAAGTGATGCCATCTGGAGAGGATATCTGCATATTTGTTTTCTGTACCTGCAATTAACTCAACTGTCACTTTAATATTATACTTGGCTTTGAGAAGCCATAATGTCCTTGCACAAGCCAGAAGGAACACATCCCTACTAGCACCTGTATTAAGGATATGCACAACTGCACTATTGTCACAAAAGACTCTAACCCATTTATTTTCCCACATATGGCCCCATGTTCTGAAGGTGATGACAACATTCACCATTTCATAGTGGACTATGGATAATACATTTTTGTAGGACAGAGGAATATTTTTATGATATACTTTGCCATGTGTATATGCCCCAACAGCCACCAGGCATGCGTCTACATAAAGGTCAGCCTCTGGCTTATTTTGCTTGTGAATCTTTGTAACCCCATTGTAATTCTGCATAAATTTAACGAACCACACTATGTCCCTGTAAAAAGCCTCATTTAAGAATATCTGCCAGAGCAGGGCGCGTTCCTGAGAGTTGTCAACACTCTATTTATGAACAACCATGCTGGGGTTATGCACTTGTGTAGGTAGATCAGATGACCCACCAAACTCTGTAATTGTTTTTTCGTAGCTGAAGCCTTTGTCGTCCAGTGCTGGCATATCCTTTTTATCTGCTGTAGTTTATCGCTTGGTATATGCAGCATCCCCGACTTGGCATCTATGTCTATACCAAAACATGTGAGGCGAGTAACTGGGGTTGATACTTTTTCTTGGTTTATGGGGAGGCCTAGAGATGAAATCAAATTCATGAGTGCCAAGAAAGCGTTGTTAGCAGACTGTGCTGGAGCCACACCAATGATATCGTCTAAGTACGAACACATCCAGTACCCTGCGTCTGTCAGAAGATGTGTGACGCAGTCGGTTACAGACTGACACGCCGACGCACCACTCTTGAGTCCAAAAGGAATGCTGATGTCGACGTATTTGTGGGGGTTCCATTGTAGTCCCAACACTGAAAGATCCTGGGGGTCTGTCCTGAGATTCCTATAAGCCCTTTGAAGGTCTACTTTGAAGAGAAGCGCATCATCTCCAGTGTCCACAATTGCCTGCACAATGTTATCTATTGTCAGGTATTTCAGGGCACATGGGTACGAGTCGAATTCATTGTCTGCTATTCTACTGTTTACTCCACAACCCTTTGGCCACGACAGATCTACGATGATTTTACGACGCCCGTCAGGTTTAGGTCTTGTCATCATTGGTGACACGTGTAAGCGTTTGAAGGGAGAAGTTTCGAAAGGGCCCACTATTGCCTTGTGGCCAACTTCTGTTTCCATGTATTTACTGACAGCCACTGGGTGCTGTATGGCAGATTTATGATTATCTGCGGTATTAATGTATGTGAAATTTTCGTAATCTAGAGCAAGAGGAAACCCAAATTCCACATAGTCTATTACCCTGCTAAATTTATAATTCTGCAAAAGTTGCCTAAATTGCTTAACATTAAGGTTTGATACTTCCTTAATTCTTGCTCCCTTATAATTTGGAACGTTGTATTTATTTGCTTCTGTATAAGCGAGCTTAAGCCATGAGGCCATGTCATCATTTTCAATTATTCTACAATGCACGTTTTCTACTGCCAGTAAGTTTTCATTGAACATAAGCCCCCATTGTTTATGCAAGGCGTTTTCATTGTTGACATTATTACTCTTGCTACGTTCCTGTGCATGGCTATTGTTCTCGGATGCCCCCTTAATAGAAAATTGGCTATAATTGCTATTGGTTTGACCATTGTTTAGCAAACTACCATAATCACTTACATTTAAATAAATTTGTTCACAGAGGTGTTTGACACCCTTTGTTATGTCTAATTGGCTGTCAGGGGCCTTAATCTCGCCTGTCAGAGTAGAACTTGAGTTAATTATATTGTTGTCATGAGCGTTCAGGTCTCCCATTGACCCAACACCCCAGGCACAACTTGAGTACGAGTCGCCATCCACAATTTCACTGTCTGAACTGTAGCTTTTTCCAGACGAATTGTCGTCCAAACTAACACTATTTACATAGTCACTTGTGTTCGAGTTAAAAGAACTTGATAAAGTATTATACCCATGCTGTGAGTTATTAAAGTTTGTCATTTTTTGGTTCCTACTTTCTGCCCCACTAAAGCCCATGTCCAGCTGACACCATTGGCATGAGCAACAATGAATATGCTTACTATAATAAAATGCACTGTCTTTAATACACCATTTGCAATAGCAATTGTCTAAATGCTTATACAAAGGCTTGTAAGTTTTAAGTTTAAAATTCGTGGGACAGAATATAGGCTAGCTAAACCCTTGCCTTGTCTATAGATTGGCTATTATGCCGCTTTGACCTGTTGCATTTGGTTTCTGGGTGCTGGTAGTGGCGCTTAACTGCTTTAAAGCATGTGTAACATGAATGTTTGTAGAGTATTTTCCCTTCTGTATGGTCCTTAGATTGGGTGCACACTTCCTCGTTATAGCGCTTACAGATCCGAGTTTGCTCTTCTGTCCCACTAGCACTGTCAGACTTCAGTACTCTCTGAGTGAATCGTTGTCGGATCCGATCAACGCGTATCTGATCTCTCCAAGTAACCTGCCCCCTTTCTACTTCAGTGAGAACCGCTGCGTGGGCGTGTTTGGCTGTTGGCCAGCTCAGCTCGAGTGCATCCTGCAATAGATTGCTTTGGTACTGTAGCATGAACGTGCGTGTACTGTGATCTTTCTCTTCTAGGATACACCTTGCAAAACCTTGCACTCACTGATAAATGTATATGTCTTCATACGTAGGCATTTTAAGATTTTCCCCTACTGAGCAGAATTCGTGAGGCCAGTTGACATGCTGTTTTACAGACTGATCACCCAGACGATACCTGCCAGATTTCATTTTAATGGACGTACCTTTATTGTCTTCCCTGGCTAAGTTCTCGTACTGACGCATTCTTTTGTCGACCCTCGCCTGTACTTCTCTGTCCTGACGCAAGTAATCCATGGATGGTATGTGAACTGAGGAGTCCTGTGAGGACGCGTGCGAACGCTGTTTGAGTGAGCTTTTTGGTGAACTGTGTGCTGAAGGTTGTGATAGCATCGACAGTCTGTTCTGCTGCTCTTGTTGTTCTAACCTCTTCTCCATGTCTGAAAATCTCTCCATAACCAATGTCAGTTTACTCATTACCTCAGCAGTTGTGGGCTGTTTCCTTTTACTTGCACTTTTCTTTGCCGCCGTGTTCATTACTGGATCTTCATTGGCTTGTGATTGTTGAGATGTAGGGGCCGAACTCATCTCTGTGGTGGCAGCTTCTGTAGTAACTGTGTTTGTGTTTGTCTCCCGTGGTTGGCGTTTCCTTTTGGAGTTTGCAATCCGTGTACAAGACGCCCCAACTGGAGGTTTATGTCTCTGTTTGCACTTATAACAAGCAACTCTGTTTCTAGTGTTATAACCTCCACAGGTAGACATGTTCACAACTTCCAGATAAGAATTCCACAAAGAGTGACACTTAGACGAAAACAACAAAACTTTAATTTCAGTTCTTATAACACTCTTGTTCCTTCCACTTAAAATTCAAATCTGAAGCTTATGGTTATTGGCTGACCTCAGAACAAGCCCCTTGTTGGGGAATGCTAGGCTATGCTTAAGGTACCCCCTAACAATTGCTCGCATAGACTGAGGGACGGTGCTAGTAACCTTCTCACCACATCATTATTGACCAGCAGTTGTCCTGAAAAGGCTATTTTACAAAAAAGACCTTTTGGAGGTAGGTGCAGTAGGTCTACTGCTCCTGCTGCTTGGGTTGCCGGCTGAGGAGGCTCTTGCTGCTGGCAAGTTGGATAAGAGATGGTTTGTTGATGGGGGTCACTTGATGTAAAAAGATCAAGCATATTCATCTGTTAGTAGCTCATGACTGCATATTCCGAAAAAGGCTAGAGAGGCCTGAGATGTTGTGTGCACTTTCTCCTCCTGTGACAGAGGCTACAGAAGGTGGGTTGAAGCTCTTGGTAGGGCTAATGGTGAAATGTAGCTGTCCCATGTTGTTGATCATTAACAACTCAATTGAACTGGTTGCATGGCTTGGCTTGCTGGCATCTGGTTTCTGGAATAGTAAAGATGTATTCTCTGGCAGTGGCTGCTGTCTTCTGTGGCTGCTGCTATTAAGTCTCTGGCATGTATGTGGAGGTGGCATTGGAGTTCTTAGAAAGTGTAGATTGCTGTGGCTGATGGTCCTTTTCCTCTGCCCTGCACTGTATCTCACTTAAAAGTTTAAATGCCTCATTTCAAAAAGTGTCTTTCCTCCAAGTTTTCAACTTCAGATGCTGGGTAGTTGCAAAAGGCTGTTCTGGTGGTCTACTGTCTGGGCCCAAGGAAAGATTTGAGCATAGTCTTCATCAGTGCAAATTGATCCATGACCTTCTGGTCGACTGATGAAGGCTGGGACACTATACTTGTAATGGCAGTGATGCAAATGGATGGCTGATGTGTCAGTGCGGATGCTGGTCTATGTACTGTCAATATCCATGGATCCTCATGATATTTTGTGGGCTGAGGCTGCACTAGCACTGGCACCTCTCTAGAAAACTTGCTGAGGCTCTTCCTTATTATGTGGGTCTTCAAAAAAATTGAGCTTATCCTGAATCCAGTTCTGAATCTCTGTCAATTCGATGGGAACATGGCCAGACTTGGACCAGGTAATTTTCCATAGCAGGTCCTTTGGGAGAGCTTTAACTGAGAGCTGGCAGCTATTTACTTATCTTTCCCACAGGCAATCCTTCCTGATCCTTGACAAAGTCTACTTTAGCCTCCTCGCCTGAGTCTGTTAAATAAATGTTTGTCATATGTCCTTTGCCAGTCACTAGCTGTTAGGACGGCCTCTCTTCCACACTCTGTGTCCATTTCACTTTCTTTCATTCCTCTCAGTGCTACGTCTTTTCAAGGCACTGTCTCCTCTGTCTATGAAATATTCTCCTGGTGAGTATACTCTGCCCTCCTGGCTTCCTCCCTCTCCCGCTTCTTTTGTTGTTTCTCTGCCTCCTTCTCCCTGTTTTCCTCACATTCTTTCATCTCATAAATCAAATGAAGGCAGCATTTTTAAAAACACAAAAACCTATCAGCTAGCCAGCAAAAGTTATATCTGTGCACTAAATCCTAATTTTATTTGTAAAAAACAAACAAAAGCCTATCTCCGTGCTACCAGTTGTCATCCATTGGTGTTGCACATCCAAATGATACATTCTGCACGCCAACTTGCCTTTCATGGACACAGATCCCATAACCAACAAGCCGTGAGTTGGTGAAATACAGCTCGCCTGTCCTACACACTTCTTGGCTTGTCTGTTGCTGTAACTGCCTAGTCAGGTAGTGCCTAGTCTTGTCCTTCTGTGTTCTTGGCTTGTCCTGGTGTGATCAAAGCGATTCTGCACAAAGGCTTGGAGACTTTCCATCATGTGACCAAGTCAGGTCTTGGTCGCTTACAACAGGCTGGTTTCCTTTCAAGTACAATCGGCATTGCTATACAGCTTGTCGTGGACTGATGTCAGGGTAGTGGAATGCAATTGGCCAGTAAGTGTTTCCAGACAAGATGGTAACAGTATATGACAGGTATGGAAGTGAATATGACAGGATGCAGAGAGACAAGACAGTTTCAAGGTGGGTGGACCCACGATCAAGATCAAGAGTCTCGTAGGGTCTGTGAAATATCAACATGTTTGATATTTTGCTGACCCACCAAGTCAAGCCGGGAAAGCATAACTGCCCCTAACTGACTCTGTAGACAATGCAACCTTCCATAAAACCTTGGCAACTGACAAGATGGCTCCAGTGGAAGAGCCCAATAAGTTTTGCTTGTTGCCAACAGTGAACCACTTTTGATTATTTAGAAATGTTTAGCTTTATTTCATGAGGACACAAAAGGCTTCAGCACCAAGTAGTTAACTAGTATGATAATTTAATCAATTGACTCTTATCTGTGTGGGCATGGGTTCAAATCCAACTCATTTCAAAATGAGGGAATCATTGAGGGCTGTCCTGATATGACATAAGCTGTAAAAAGGCATGTAAAATTTTAAAAATGGACTTTTCTGACTAGGACACAAAAATTGCATTCTATGGTCTCTAATTGTGTACATAAATAACTATTTTAGACACAAATGTTTTATAGTTGGGGTCATCCTAAGATGGCTTACCTTTGTAATGGGAGAATACGGTGTGTTAACAGATACTTTATATTAATACAACATTATTGAATGTTCCTTAAATCTACTACTTATTAAGATATATGAATCAGGAATGACAGGCTACAATATATATTTTTATAGTTAAGTAATATTTATTTCTCGTATTCAAGATACATTTGTGAAAAAAAAATTCAATTAATAAGGCAACAACCTATTGACATAATCGTCTTGATTTATGGAGACAGTAAGTTGACCATCACAAACATATAGATATGTCATGGTAGAAATTCTGGCTGATTAACTGAATCTATGATATAGAGGTGTGTCCCATTTGTCTTTTCAAACACAATATTTTATATTGCAATTATCTAGTTCACCTTAACCACTAAACTTGAGTACTTAATCTCTTCAAAGAAGCAAAAGCCAAGTTCTAGACAATAACATTTACCATGAAATAGAACAGTTGTATGTGTCTTTTGATGTGAAGCTTTTTGAAAACTTCTGTTGAATGTTGTCTATTTTTCACTAGCTCTTTGAAACCTACTCAGGACAAATTTACAAAGAACTGGACATATACATTTTTCCTATAGTGATCAATAATTAAACCTAGAGTCACATGCTATTTCCTAACTTAATGTTTCACCTTTAAATATTACAACAATAATTATAATATACACATTAACACTTTAACTATATTCATGATTGCCAAATTTTTGAATTTAAAACACTTAAATTTAACTAAATTTGAATTTTTACTAGGGTGGTAGAAGGTCAAATCTGGTAGAAGTTGAAATTCCGCTGGTAAAAGCTACCAAGCTAAACTGACTTTCTACCGATAGTATTTCAAATTCTACTAGATTGGAGTTTCTACCATGACATATATATACATATGTAAGAATTGGTGTCATTTGCAGAAATGTCATAGTACATACTAAAAGTAAACACTTGCTGAAGACTTAAGAAATAAAATCGTACACATGCTGTTTAAAATCACACTCGAAGGAGACCTGTTAAATGTTATCTGTAAACTAATTCTAAATTAAGAGATCTCAATCTTAAATGTTACCCATCCCAGACTCACATTAAGACTATTTATGTTTCAGTAAACGGCCATTAGAAATAAATAATGTGCTATTTCTAACAGTTGCTGGATAGTTTCCATAAATGGCTTTGTATAAAGTGTGACATTCTAGTTAGCGGTGAGATGAAATGCTTGACCTTTTGGGCCAAATAAGGTAGATTGAAATAATAATACAAAAACTAACCGGAAGCAACACATGGGAACGACACATCGAGAAGCTCTGTTTTTATTCATAAACTTCAAGTCTATTTCGTCATGGCTGGTTTAATATTGATTTATCCAAAAGTTACAAAGGCTGGGTTTCTCACAGAATTAATCTATTGAGGCTATCATTTACATCTTGAATTGTTTGTTATTCACCTTCTAATATAAGAATATAACATTGAAATGTAATGAGAATTACTTAATGAAGAATTCATTGTTGCTTCTGTTGTTATTTCTATAAATATGACCAGAAACTGGTGAACTTTTTTTCAAAGATAGGATTTTTGATTTAATATTGATTACATGCAACATGCAAAAACTGTTGTCATCATTTGCACATCCATTTTGAAAATAATATCTCAAAGACAAAGACATATGTCTTCATATGTATAAAAATGTGCAGTGATTTCTTACGATGTACCATTGTGTTATTCTGTGATAAATGGCAGATCTTTACCCAGACATGTTACCTCCTAACATCAGTCTATTTAAGTTTTTTATGTTTAATTCAAACAAGAATGAAAAGTCTATCTTTCTTCATTATTTCGTAGTTACATCTCGTCTGATATTGAAGGTAGCACATTAAACAGAAATGTATTATGTTTTTCAGAGAGTAATATTGCACAATACCTATTTAATACACGAATATAACATCATAAGATTCATTTACTTTATGAAATATTTAAAAGCAAATGTTATTGACAAAATCCTAAGGAATGTGTAATTGATTATATTTTAATGGTTATAATTTGTAACCACTAAAAATCAGTTGTGTTCAAAGATTTGTATGAAGATATGCAGGTCATATTAATAGAGACCCATGCATTGCCAAGTAATTCACAGAAACAACACTGTCAAAAAGGGAGAGGAGATGTGGTACTTCTTAAAACACTGGTTAAAGTGGTCCATATGGTGACCCGACCAGCCCCTCATTTGGACATGATGTATGAATCTGTGGGTCTGTCTTGGTATCATCAGATTGTTAGGAAACTATTTTTGCTGAGGAAAAAACCCAGTGATAAGCCCCAGTAAGAAAAAAAGATAAAATTATTCTGGAGAGAGTGTGCAATTACTACATTATTGCTTGATATATGTCAAGTGATTCCTGTCCCTTGTTGTGTTGTATGTATACTCGACACAATATCTTTACAATATATCTACAGGACTTAAACTGTTATTCGACCCATCCAAACTACATATTTACAGCCTAAGCTCTCTAGTGACTGACATTACCCTAACTGAAAGACAGTTCATTTATCAAAGTTCTTTAGCCTGCAAATGGTGACAGGACCCAATAACAATGGACATTCAATTTAAGTGGTTAGCTTAACCATTATGTATCCGTCGTGCTCCACAGGGTAGATTCATATCTCAGCTCAGCCCACAGAGCTCAATCCGAGGTCCACTTGTATACACCACTTCTCAAAGTAAAATAACATCCACATCCAATGTCATCAATCATTTGCATGTTGACAACAAACAGATTTACCTGGAGCTTTGTTTCAGATATTTTTGTTCCAGTTTCGTCAAATGACACACTGCCTAGAAGCTATTCAGCTCACTAAAGCAAAGCTAATTCCTGACAATTAGGGATTCACAACACAGGATAGTCTCACCGGATTCAGATGACTGCCCCCCCTCCCCCCCCCCCCCCCCCCCCCCAATGTCTTGCCGCCTATCAAATGCTTACATTAAGACAGACTCATGATCCCTTCTTATACTTCAGCACCTCAGAGGTTGTCTCCATCCATTTACTGTTTTACATATATTATTATTATTATTATAACAAATAGTAATGATAATAATAATAACATTGCTATGCCAATAAAATGAAATTATTGCAGCACATTCAGTATACACAGATATCACAGATATTTGACATTGACACTAGATTGATGCCAATCCGAAATCAAGTGAAAATTTAGTTGCCAATGAGTGGTGGTTTGTTTAGTAGCATTATTTAGACAAACTAGTATGCTTTCTTCCAGCCGTACATGGATGTGCTGAAACTGACATCAAATCTATATAGACGAAAACGAACTCACTTCATGTATTTCATGAGTCTAAAATATGAAGTAAATAGTTTACCGTGTGATATGGTTTGAGAATACCCCACAGATGTCACCTTTTTGAAACACTGATAGAACACATTAGAGCACTTAATGCCCAGTTCATTTATTGCTTATTCGCCATTTACAATTTTTTTTACCTTCATCTCCTATGTTGCTGCATCAGAGTCCATAACAAAAACCTGAGAAAAGTGTTTTGGGAGTCAAAACATCACCAATGGAAAATCCTACAGATTCCATCAAAATAGCCTTGTATTTGGCCTAAAGTTGAATTTACGTGGGTCTGTTATATAACAGTATATTAACTGGGCCAAGATATTTAACATGTAATCATATAAACGACTACTATGTGATGAGTGCCTATCAAAGAGTAACATATGCTCTAATGTTTCTAATCCTTAAACATGAGGCGTCAATCATTGTAAGAGCAAGTTTTAACATTACATTACCATAAGGTTTTTTCTCAACCAAAATATAAACAAAACACTGTAAATTAAATCTCACGAAATACCACAGATGTGATAGACATTTGCAGCCTTTTATTATCTCATGTATTCATCTGCTGGTATTGTGTGTTTTCATTCTGTTTCACATACCTATGAAGCTACCTTTCTATGTTAAAAATGATATTTTAAACAATCAAATACAGATCTCAAAAATAAAAGCACGTCGAACTTTTGGGGTCGCTCTGTCGCACTATATATGGTTACATCCAGTCATGGTATTTGTCTAGGAGGTTGAGCCCATCTTTTATGTCGTCGTACATGGCACGTACGTCCTGGTAACAGTAAAAAATCGGCTGATTTGCAAGGGACACTTAAGCTACATGTGCGATTATAACAGAATTTCGAGGTTGCAGACACCACACAATGGAAATTGGTATGCACATTATTCTTTGCATGCTCGCAGCATGGCTGCAAGTGCATCTATATATCATGGGTGACTTAAGAGGGACTTGGGCACGTGCATTCTCCTTGCTAGTGTTGTAGGTTCTCCCCATTTATTTACATCGTTTGCATGTGCTGTATCATACACTCACGTGTACCTTAAGCCTCTCTTACATCCCGTCGTACGTGTATAGGCACGTAAGTGTGCTGGAAATACTGTTGAAAAATATGAATCTAACCTGGTAGTGGTGTAGCAGAGATTTGCACTTGCAAACAATGTTTATTCTCCCAACAAGAGTGTCACAACTTGAAGATCAAAGAACAGATTGCGACTAGCTACAGGCCGTACAGTGGGTTTATATACATGCAAGGTACACGTGAGTGTATCTTACAGTATGTCTAAACAATGTAAGTAATTGGGGAGAACCTACAACACTTGCAAGGAAAATGCACGTGCCTAAGTCACTCTTAAGTTACCCTTGAGGTATGGATGCGTTTGTAGAGATCCTGCGTGCACGCACAGGAAATTTGCATGTCAATTTTCATTGCAGGGCCTGTACGACCTTGAGATTCTGTTATAAAATCGCAAGTGTGCCTTGAGGGTCCCTTGCAAATCAGCCGATTTTTCTCTGTAACCAGGACGTACGTGCACGTACGATGGGATGTAAGAGAGGCTTTACATATATATAAACCCACTGCACTACCTATAGCTGGTCGCAGTCTGTTCTTTGACATTCAAGTAGTGACACTCTTGTTGAAAGAATTCAGCTGTTTCAACGTGCAAAATCTCTGCTACCCCACTTCCAGGCTATGCTTATATTTTTCAACAATTTTTACAGCACACTTACGTGTGTTAGAGGAGATTTATAGAGCAAAGCGGGAGTATATTCTAATCATTTTGTTGTCATTATTCTTTTTTAAAAAGTCAATGTTTTTATAATACAATTCATTTAGAATCATAACGATAACCATACCATGTCAAATATTGCTTGGCACATGCTCCACATTCATAAAAACCTGAGCTTGCTTCTTTAAAAAACAACAAAGGCGAGGTCCACTTTTTGCTAAAGTAAAGCCTAAACAAGACCATATCTATAATTGCAGCACTACACTTATAAACACATACTGCTAAAAAAAACCTCCCTGGAATTTAGTGAGCAAGTCCACAATGCCAGCCCTGTTACCCCACAATAACCAGCCAAACATAAAGAAAATATTTACATTACAATATCACTCTAACACCCATCTCGTATGCATGGTAACTCCCACCAGTGGAAGCTCTTGCCATTACTGAGCCTCAAGTTATCATGTCCCTTCATTAAAATTTAACAAATTTCTGCCTAATCAATATGGAATGAGCTGGGGGTTATGGTTATGGGTGTTGGTGAGGTGGTGTGGTGGTCAGGAACCGGAGGTGTGATGGTTTGGTTACACTTGGTGGAGTCATTTCAGTGGGACCATGTAAGCGGATTCAAATGTATCATTGTCAGTTTTAAAGTGAAGTTAACAAGTCATCCACATATCAAGAACTAGTTAAAGCTAGTTATACCTTCTCAAAGTTTTTACCATATCCATATCCACTTATTACCAAATTTACTGTTGATAATTGAATTCGATTAAACTCTTGGAGAGAAACTATTTCTGTTACCCAAATATTCTCTTAGACTCTGAACATGGTGTCAATACTGATACCTGGGGTCAGTTTTGATACCATCAAAGTGATACATTAACCTTATGTATTATTTTGTCATTGTTCTAAGAAGTTGGACTTACATTGTCTATGAATATAAAACCTTTTCATGGTAACTATGGACAAATTAAATAGACCCCACTTCTTTTTTTATTATTTTGTTATTCTATTCATACTTATGTATATATTACTATTACAGAAATACATGTTTATCAAGATGATCAAAATTTAGCAAACATATTATCAATACAGCCTATTAACTAGTATAGTATTGCCACATTTAACTGTTAACTGGTAATTTATAAGCAGTATTTTGTGGAACATTACTGTTATTAAGAGAAATCTATTATTGTGTAAGATCCTACGTAATAAAACCGTGTAATGTTTATGGTAAGCTTCTTGTTAGATTTTTATTATAAACATGTTAAACCTATTCAGGGTTTCTTCCCTTTAAAATTTTATAAAACTGACTAATCTGCATTAAACTTCATAATTTAATTCGACTTGAAATAATTTTCATGATAAGAAAAAATTACATAATTACACAAGTGTTTTACTTAAACATTATTAAAATGCAACTTTTTCTCTGAGTTACTGTATAAGTATAAACTTAACCTAGAAGAAAAATTCACTTATTCTTCACTTTTTAAGGAAATTCACTAGAATTAATTTACACTAATGTCTTGTGTCTACTTGACATATTAATACAGATTTAAAATTTCACTGGAAATTAATTTTCACTATCCATTAACTAAAAGAGCTAAAATTGATGTGGAGTGAAAATTTTCACTCATACAGTAATTTCTGCTACGACATATATAACCAGGAAAGGCTACATCATCTCATCTGTGAAAGATTATAGCAGTTTTCACTAAGTTATTTTTTGTCTCAAAAAAAATTATCTCTACAGTTAAGAAAGTTGAATTAAATGATTAAAAATTATCAATGCTTTTTTTCTTCATGCTGATAATCACTTCAAATCTTGAGTGTTAAATCGATAACTACTGTATTATGTGTAACCAGGCCTTTAGCTAAAAAAAGTTCGTCCTCCAAGACAATAGTGGGGTTTAAATTGATGACTATCCAATAAATAGAGTGGCTATCAAATATCGTCTGCTGTAAAACCCAACACGTTTCCGCTTTCTCTGGGTGTTTATAAAGAAACATAAAAACCACATGGTATGGATTTGATAGTGTGAGCGAGGTTCTCGGGGTGTGGGGGTAAGGGGACGAGGGGGTGTAAGGTCACCAGATTTTAGGGGTGGGATGAAGGATTAAGGGGGGAATGTGCCAAGACTGAACCATGAGCTGATGTTTAGAGGCAAAGATTTGTAATGGTGGGGCTTTTTGCACTGGAAGGAAAAAGGTTATAAAAAGATAAGGCGATTTAATCTCTTTATGAGCAAATACCAAAATCAGATGATTTACAATGGGAGGCTTTTTTGATGGTGGCTTTAAATACAAATTCTTAAAAAGTCATGAATAATTTACTTCAGAAGTGGTTAAAATTGTCTGTTTATTGACTTTTCTTGGTAAAACAACACATCAATTTAGCAAGGGAGACATATTGAAGCTAACTGGAGTTTATGGCTTACTCATTCTGGTAGGTTACAGACCATAAAATTTTAACTCAATAGTCAACTGATGCATTGAATTATCACTCTGAGAGATTATAAAACGTCTTCTTGGCCTAACACCATTTATCTCCTTGAAAATTGTAGCTTGTGTAATGTAATGCTTTTAATGGGGTGTGATTTAACAAAATGGCTACAAAACTTTGATGCAATAAGGCTTTCAAAATTCCCATCCAATAATTAAGCTTTATGTTACTTCCCAGTTTATTGTGCATTTCTGACAAATTTGATATTGCAGGTTACAATGCATTATGTTTATTTATTTCTTTATTTAGGATTTTACGTCGTTTTAACCTGTACAGGTCATATTGATTTCCACAAGAGTTTGCTAACTTGGAGTTAACAAAGAACTAACTTATTTGCAGAATGGGGACTTTGTTTTACAAGTCACTGGAATACTGGAATATCAGTTAATCAGTTTTATGCACAAGCAACCACCAATCATACAGTGGCTGACATTATTCCCAGTTGCTGCAGCTAGTACTGAGACCAATATGTGTACCAATGAAGACAGAAATGTGTCACCAAGAACCCTGTTTATTCTAGGAAAGCATCAGTTAGCTGTCCATCCTCCAATCAAATGGCTCTGGCCATTTTAGAACAATTTGTAAGAGACAAAATTTAGGCATTTTTTTTTAATTCTTGTTTTGGAGATATGTAACTATGACGCAGTTATAAATAGAAAGTCCATTAACTGTTGTGGTATAAATGAGTAATAATAAATTCAGTAATAATTAATGACGTACCTTTATTTTAAAACTCTTGTATCACTCAAGAAGAGGGTTCTGCATTTTACCAGAAAACTTATTCTAAATTTGTGGATGACATCTCTCTGTAAAGACTGTTGATCTGTTGAAGATTTTAATACCTTAGTTTTATTTATTTCTTTATTTCTCTAGTGTTTTACATGACACTTAGTACCTTTGAATCGGTTATTTTCTGACAGCTAGTTGAAAGTGTGGAGGAAACCAGTAAGGTACCACCGATGAATGGTAAACACCACCTCTGAGGCCGGGGTTTGATCCCCGTGAGGGCCTTAAGTGGGAAAGCTGGTAGTTGCTTGCCGTTGGTCGGCAGTTTACAGTACACAACCCGAGCGAACTGTATGTACTGGTTTCCTCTGCCCTTCCAACTACCCGTCGTGATATGACCCGTACAGTGTTGAAAGCGACCTAAAACCCCAAATAAATAAATAAATGAATAGTAAACAACTACAGGTTTCCCATTTGAGGTTGGGCCAAAATTCCAACTCCGATCTTGCAGGTGGGAGATAAATGTGTTACCACTGTGACACACCATGGTCCTTATTCCCTATCCCAGAGTGTATGTGTGTATGTTATTGTAATTCCATGATATTCTAAGCTTATTAATTCTTGAATCAACCGCTAGATCAACATCCCTGCCATAAGGCAATGTGTGGTAGATCACATTCAAGCAGTACTTCTGCTTGGGACTGTATTTGTCTGATGTTTGTTCTGCCTTCTGTTGTTTTCTGTCTACTTATTTCCAGGGTTATGTACAGCATACAAGAAACGTACATAAACACGTGCAAATATTGGGACTTGTATTCGATTTGCAGTACTCAGACACGCTGGTTGATGTTGGTATAATATGTATACTAGTGTTCTAAAGTTTAACAACCATAAACATGGCCTGGCAAGTTTTCATTACTTATAACCCCAAGGTCAACTTCAAAACTTTTCTGGTAAGACGTGAAGAGCTCATTTTCTTTGACAGATTCCAGTAGCAAAAAGATAATACAGATAAATGATAGGTACAGCAAATCTTCCTTACCATCCATATTCACGGTAAATAGCCATTCTAGATGGGCGCATTCTTCACCAACTTGTTGTTGTTTACTACTTTGTCAACTCACGACACTGGGTCAGTGTTACATCAGAAGCAGTAGCACAGGTGTGTATGAACAGAACATAAGGAAACCAGTTCCTTGAAACCCGGATATTCGACTGTGTGTGACTCGGCGTTAATGTTTCCTTGGTGAATCAAGTACAAGTGAGTGAAAACAGAGAAAACACAAACCCACAAGCCCATTGATCTCATAAATCACAAATATTGTCAATTCATCACCTTCTCCCTAATTAACGGAGACACTTTGTTTCCACACAATTTTTCTTTGTTTTTCCTGTTATTGATACCGTGATTTCTTACTGTTTTTATTGACTGGCAAGTTTTATGTGTAGCTTATGCTCATAATTCATATGTGAGTGATGATTTTTTTTAGTTTACTACAAATTTGAATACAATAAAAATGGAAAGCTCACATTTGACCAGTATTTTAAAATTTTTACAATTATAAGTATTTAACCACCCCCCACCACCCCCTTTAATATATTTCCGTCCATCTTTTTTCGCTAGGAGTACTTTGGGGAGTTCTGGGCAAATGTAGTGGTAATTGCAACATTTGAAAAGTATAAGTCAATGATAGTCCATTCAATTTTTGATGAAGAATTATTTGTAATGATTCAAAGGGAGAAATATACAAGATATTATAAAATAAAGCCATATCTGTCCACGAGTAATATGAAGTTACCGCTTTTTCTTGTTTTTGTTTTTTTTTTGGTTTTGTTTTGTTTTTGGTTTTTTTTTTGAGAGTGACAAAAAATTATTTTGGTAATAAAAGTAGCTGTCATTAGCTTTCAGTGAAACTATCAACTTAAAATTTCAACAACAAAAGACAACATAAATCAGTCAATTGGAGTTATTACTTCTGAGACATAAAATCACCAACATTATTTCAGACACAGAACAGAGTAAATGACGTGCCATACAACAGAAAGTCATGTATTGTATTGTTCTAATGTTCAATATAGCAATTAAGCAACTGCACCATTTTATTCTGGGGTGTGAGAAAATATATCATTATTATGGTACACGTATGACATTACTGCAATATGATAGTTTAGTAAATCATTGCTAATGCTGCCTTCATAATAGACGTACAAATAACAAATGTCCTTCTATTACTGGGTGAATTTTATGACCATATTTCAGACAGAAGGTAATTTACCAATTTATCTTGCCTTACAAGGGACCTTTACATGGAGAGGACAAACTACCATTAATTGTTACTGACACTTTATCTGACTACTGACCACACTAAGTTATCATTATACCTGAACATATCTCATGTGAGTATCAGTTTCCACCTTGTTTTATTCCTCGATATTTGAAAAGTGACTTGCATTTTATTTATTGCATCATTGTGAATAAATCGGTGGTACATTAATCTCTTTTGGCAGAGAAACAAGTGTATCTATTATGAGGCCTTCATATATCTCCAGTGACTCATTTCTTAGTACAGCTCTAGTTGAATTGGGTACATCAAACATACATGCTATATCTGTGACGTCACAACTAAATATGGATTATAAGCAGCTGCAATGGGATAGAAGATGTTATGAAATACTTAAAAAGATAGAACAAGTAACACTCTCACATGGTCCTAAACAACAGAATAGTGATAACACCTGATTCTGATTTTACCACAAAATGTCTAGTACATATTTTGCTTGCTTTGTGTCACTGAATTTAAATGACCATAGCAGCTTTGCAAATAAACTTTGTGTGACTCTTAAGGATGGGATCATATGCTCATCCTATGTTTTGTAACAGAGGGGGTTAGTGGCTATCAGAGTATTTGTCCAGCACAGTGAGACAGGAGTACAACACTGTGTCTTACTGGTCTTTGGCAATTAGTCATTAGTTGGCGAATGTCATCTGATTCGTGTGAACATCAAATTTGTTGTCTTCTGATATTGTGACAGAAAAAAATAATGTGCAATACATTTCTCTGGTATATCTGTACCTATGTAAATTGCATTATATCTTCATCACTGAATCAATCACCACACTCTGTAATATACTTTTTTATAATTTATAGAAATTTAAATAATGTTGGTATTGTGTAAATGTGTTGAAAAAACTAACTCATTAATTTTTATTGTAATATTGGTAAAATTAACCTGACGTTTATTCAACAAAATTACAGCAATTGAATACACCTTAGATCTATTTTACCAATAATTACTGGGTAGTTGTTCTGAAAAGATGCATACAAATTATTGATACTGTTATTGGTGTACAAACAACACAGTTATAGATGTCTTACATTATTTACAGCAAGTCATTCAGATAATATCCCACGCCCTACCCAGTCTTAGCTCTAATGATTTTTGTCTGCCTGTACAGCTCAGTCATTAAACAACACCATAAGCCTTGCATTTACTTATATTATCGCCCACTTTCCCCATAATGCATTTCAAATGAAGGCGTCCTTCCTAACATAACTCAATAACAACAAGACAACTTCCCTCTAAGATCCTATTCCAGATTTATCCAGGGAAGCCTTCTAAAAATCCTTGTCTAGTAAGAATTCCTTCTTAACCTCATCTTAACACTACCTGCCATTAATCCCCTCTCAATCTTTTTCCAGTTGACAAGCTCATGAATTGCAAAAAGAAAATAGGGTCCCTCCTTCCCTTTATCCCAATTTACCTTTTGATAAAATCATCATGTACTGGGCATCAAGCCACTAATCTAAAGTGCTATTTGACTTGATCCCTAATAACCACTTCAATTTCACTGGCATTAAGGACCCCATCCGTATTTTGACGGCCTATACATAAACATTACTCCACTGAAAGAAATAACCCCACAATCCTTATTCCAGTGGAGATGTGTGCCCCTCAAAAATAAGCCCATCTAATGTATTTGTCGTGGAACATGTTGAAAATTAAAGATACTCAACTTGGTTATCAATTAGGTTTAGATTTGATTATTTGCAGCAAGGAAATAGACAGCTTCTAATTCTCTATTGACAAGAATGATCAATGAACATCCTGCGGTGTTCTCTGATATTGTGGGGGTGAGGGGGGGGGGATGTTAAAGAAGATTACGCATTCATGGCTATTAAAAGACAGGCAGGCACTTGTGAATTGTCGTCTGCGAGGTGTGAAAAACGGCGGGAAAAATAACTGAGTTAGTGGCAAAGAATCCGAGGATATTTTGGTCGTTATCCTCCCCTAATTGCGCATTCGGGGAATAACTAAACATCGGAGAACGGAGAATTTACGGAACGTTTGAAAAACGAAAAATTAAAACATTTTTATAAATTCTTTATCCTTTTCTGTTGGTTGCTCTTTTTGTGGAAATGTGGAGAATGTTTAATATATTTTATTTCAAAATTGCTCTTTATGATAATTTGAACAGTTTAGAACGTTATATTTTACTAAATAGAGCAATGAACATATTGCAACACTTATTGCAACAATTATTTTACATTACAGGCAAAAGTGGGGGTTTGGGTTAATTTTATTAAAGTTGCATTTTATGACAAGTCTATCATTCCATTGGATTCCTTAACATTTTTAATGCATATTGAAATTAATAATTAAAAAGGTGACTATATAGTATATATTTAGCAATGAGACTTATACAAACACAGTAATAACTCATCTATATTCAAGGAGAAAACCATCATTAACATTTAAAAACTGTTCAATTGAAAAGTTCATTTAAAACTACAACTATTTGTGAAAGATTTGTAAGGGTGGATAAAATATGTCCAAATGTCAAGGGTAATTAATGGACATCAATTACTTAGATAGAGTTTTTCTATCTAGTTCAAAGTGTCCATTATTTTCATTTAATGTGCTGGTGTTTGGTTCAGTAAATATATCCGTGTGAAAACCAATCCAATCTTTTATTATACTAGATGACATCTCACTGGATATTTATCAGAATACATTACAGCCTTTGTGCGTTATTAAATCAATACCTTCATTAAATCTTAAAAGTTGAAACACAAAATACTTAAAGACCCCATACACCTCCTAAGATCGCAAATTATAATCACTATAGTGTGACTTTTTGCTTTGAAATTCACAGACGAATTTAGATTGTCCCATAAAAGGAAACAACTGTGTCAGACAGCCCAATAATTATAGTTAAATATATTCTGAATAAAAGTTGCAGTAAAAGCTCTGAATTGTACAACGTAGCTTAGTCTACCACACTAAAACACTATATTTTTCGCTCTACAAGAATTCCCATACATCCAAAGAAAATGAATTATTAAAATGGCATTATCAAGGGTTTTTTCAACAAAGGGGATAGAGTTATGTGGTCATCAGCTTTTGTTAATTTGTGTTTTGTAAGAATTAATTATAAAAATAAAACATATGTTTGTTTATTATTATTATTAATATGTTGATGTTGTTGTTGTTGTTTTGATGTTGCTGCTACTGTCTGTTACCGTTGCAGTAGTAGTAGTAGTTGCAGTAGTAGTAGTAGTAGTAGCAGTAGTAGTAGTAGTAGTAGTAGTAGTAGCAGTAGTAGTAGTAGTAGTAGTAGCAGTAGCAGTAGTAGCAGTAGTAGTAGTAGCAGTAGTAGTAGTAGTAGTAGTAGTAGCAGTAGTAGTAGCAGTAGTAGTAGCAGTAGTAGTAGTAGCAGTAGTAGCAGTAGTAGTAGCAGTAGTAGTAGTAGCAGTAGTAGCAGTAGTAGTAGTAGCAGCAGTAGTAGTAGTAGTAGCAGTAGTAGTAGCAGTAGTAGTAGCAGTAGTAGTAGTAGCAGTAGTAGCAGTAGTAGTAGTAGCAGCAGTAGTAGTAGTAGTAGCAGTAGTAGTAGCAGTAGTAGTAGTACCTTGACGTTTGGCCAGCATTAAAACCAACCCACTGATAACGATTATAAACAGTTATGCAAATACATTGGTAGAATATAGCAAGTAGTTCCAAAATTAACATAAAACGCAATTTAAGGTAGCCTTAACTGAGCAGATCACAGTAACTCGAGTTAAGGTCACCTTAAAGTGTCAATAATTAACATTGGTAATGATGTAAATAAATGCTCCAAACTTAAGAAGGTAGTTTCACTTGTCGCATTGGCCTATGACTGGTAGTAGTATAGTGTTTGAATCATGTAAATAGTCTTTTTATTTGTCCCATCAAAAATCTCACTGAAAAAAATGTTGTAAAATGGGGTGTTGACTGACTCAAGAATAGATGAAATGAAAGTGAAAATATCCCATGGCTGCAAGGCATGTAATAAAATTGTGCAGCTAAATGAAACAAAACTAAAACTTCCAGTAAATAGCTACAGTGAACACAATGCTTTGCTTGCTACAATGTTTATTGTAGTCAGAGTCATTTTATTGTCCTTGTTAAAATAGACATGTCAGATGAACTGAGATTTCTGTGGTTATTGTGATGATGATAAAAACACTGATACCCCAGAAAAATTACTAAATAATTACAGTTTACAACAAATAATGAAGTAATTACGGAGAAATATTCAACCTAGTCCTTTGCTTCAATGACTACATAATCCCATTATATAAGCAGCTCTATAAACTTCCCAGCAACAAAAAAGAGAGAAAGAATAATACACCCTAATAAACATGATTGTGGGCCAAAGTAGGAAGTGAGTGGCAAAATAAAAACTAGGCCATAAAGACTAGAGTTTGGAACCAAATCTAAATAGACAAGGGGAGTCAATGAAAATATTTATTGAACTTAGACAAACATGATGGGAATCCACACAATTGGTGGTTTATTGGTTGGAGCAATTTCATTTATATTTCATTGGTAGGATAACAAAGGCTGACTTGCAGAAGTTATGGTCTCCCCACATGCAAGCTTGTTTGAAATGGATGGCATGAGTTTGTAGTTTGTGTTCAAATGGTCTGTATAGGTTGACAACAAATTTTCTGGACCAAGTGAGCTTGGTGTATTGTGCTGTATGCTGATGACACATGTCAATCATTACACATAGATTTGTGTATTTGGTATTCAGGTGTTACTGTTGGAGCCCAACTTAGGAGTCAGCCCATCTTAAGATGGGCTATAGCCCAACTTAGGATCCTACTAGCATACTAGCCCAACTTAAGATAAGTAAACTCAGGAATGATTTTAAAACTAAAATTTAACATTAACCAGCTATTTAATATTGATTTATTAGGTCACACTCCACTGGTGGTTTTAATCATGAAATTGAATATAACTATGCTAGTTTATTTAAATACTTATATTTCAATTATACAGTATGTATTTGTGAAATATTATTTAACATTTGTTGTGCTTATCTCATCTGAAGATTTGGTAACAAATATTAGCCCAACTTATAATTTGCACACAGAGTTTTTATTTTTGAAATTTAAATATTATTTACTTATTTTTCTACTTAAATGTTACTTCTTTCCTTTACCTCATTATGCATTGATAGCATTAATGTTAATTCCCTTATTGATTCAAGACACTGCCTCAACAATTGGAGGGTCATTAGGTCAAAAGTTGTCTATTAGTCAAGCATTGCTTTAAACTTGATTTGTTTCACTAGTGGGGAGTGATTAGGCAACTGGATTAGATTGTGATATATCTATTGTTTGAAGGATTCTTTTAAGTTGATTTGTTTGACTATGTGTGTGAATTGGTAACTGGATTAGTCTTAGAATTACCCCCTTATAGGTTTGATAGAATTAAGCCTCAATATGTTTAGAGATTACTTTGATGTTGATTTGTTTCACTTTATGATTTGGGGTATTCCCTATTGTGTACTTCACCCACCCCAAGTGAAACAAATCAACATCAATAGAATGTTGAAACAATAGGCACAAATCCAGTTAAGAAATCATTGCAATAAAAGACAATGAAATCAACATCAAAGGAATATTTTAATGTTTTCAGGGCTAAGGACATGCAATTCATTTTAGTTTCTGCAATTAAAGATTTTTTTTAGGTTAGATAAGCTGAACATATTTATATAAAATAAAAAGAAGTGCAAATTATTTCTGTACAAGGGTCAGTTAAGTTTATCAATGTTAATGTCATCTTTTTCATGAAAAAATAATTTCCTTGCAAATAGTTTATATTATATTGAACATAAAAATCATTCTTGAATTTTATTATCTTAAGTTGGGCTGATATGCTCTAGCCCATCTTAAGATGGGCTAGCCCATCTTAAGATAGGCTACCCAACTTAGGATCCTAAGTTGGGCTATAGCCCATCTTAAGATGGGCTGACTCCTAAGTTGGGCTCCAACATTACTGACACAGTGGTATCTACATGAAGACAGTGTTTATTATGTTCCCACTATAGTTTGTTTAATTTTTGCTACTTTGAAGGAAACTAAATTAGTGTCGTTTGATACAAAACAATATAATTGAAAGAGACAAGCTACATTCTACTGTAGCGTTCTTTCAGTTACATTTCAGATAATTATAGCAGTTTTACCAACATAATTTACACATAAAGATTTACCCTGGACGCGTAACCAGGTATTATAAATCCCTCTCTGAGGCTAATGCACTTGATTCTTCTTATAAATAAAAGGTTAAATCTAGAGAAATATCAACTTTTTGTTAACTTTGTTTGTAGAAACTTTCTGCAAAAAAATTCAACAAGGTCAGGTGATACCATTAAAGGGCTTAAACCAATGAAGTAAACTTGTCACACTAACTGAATAACACCACATAGCAACTCTTGACAATATCATGTTTAAATGTAGTTCCATATTTTCAAAACACTGATAAAATTTGTCATATCGGTACTAACATTATCGCTCAACATTAATTATCATAAAGACTGCAGTTAATTTGTAGGATAATGACTTTCAAATAAAACTGTAACAGAGTAAGTTATAGTATATGCTATATTGAAGTTGTTAACGGTAAGTATATTGGAGATATTTCATAAAAATAGTTTCCTTGTGGATAGTTTATATTATATTCTGCATAAATATCCTTCTTGAATTTTATTATCTTGAGTTGGTCTGACATGTTCTAGCCCATCTTAAGATATGCTATCCAACTTAGGATCCTAAGGTGGGCTATAGCCTATCTTACGATGGGCTGGCTCCTAAGTTGGGCTCCAACAGCAATGTTAGAGTTGAAGAATCCAAATCAAATGCAGTTATGACAGAGTAAAGTTAGTTTGTCAGTAACATTTGGAAGTAAATGTAAAAACCCCTTTCTGATTGGTATTAAAAAACTGCTATATGTGTAACATATATTTATTTTTTATGCATAATACAATGTTAAATAAATAAATTTTTCATCACAACGTGAAAATTTTTTCGACAAAAATATTGGAACATTTATTCAATATTTTTTGCATATATTTCTCACTATAACCAAGTCCTTTATAATTGTTTTTCAGGAAATAATATTGACGACAAATTATAAATACATCAAAATTATTGATATCATTTTGTTTTTCAGTGAAAGGAGCGTGGATATTTTCACGCAAGTGTCTGTGGTCCTTTTTTATTAGTTGAAAATTGAAGCTTCAGTTATATTAATGAACCTTTTATACATATTTTTTCACAACAAAATAAACACAAGATACTTGTAGTAGACAATAACATGAATTGTTTCACATGAAAAACCTCTGCTAAAAATTATGATAACACCATTTATTATGATTTTAATCTCGATGTGACATTCTTAATAAATATGAAACTGATTGTTAGAAAGCAGGTAAAACACTATGAATTTAATAATGCAATAAAAACATTTCCATGACAAGAGAAAGTGAAGCAAAAAGTCTTGTTTTTTTCTTTACATCAAAGAAACAAAATTTTAAGTAAACTCTTTTTTTTCAATTTTTAATAAAAATACTTAACTTTTTTCGCCATCATAACACCATGTGGTCTTCTTTGTGTTTTTGCAATCGTTGTTGGGAAAAGAAAAAAACTATATTTCCAATATTCAACAATATGCTTTATCCCAGAGTGTCAATCACAAATAATCTACAAATAAAGACTCAACAACATCTGTCTGTTAACATTTTTTCTTGAAAATTGAAAAATTATCATTGAAAAAATATCATATCCAAAATGTACAACACCATGAACTATTGGAAACCATATATTATGTCTTATAATTTTCGCGTGGAAAATTTTCATATCCAACATATTATCATTACAACATCAGTTTAGCACAATATGACATTTCCAATGACTTTCTCACGACCAGAATATTTAAATATTAAGAACTGTTAACATTTATTTAAAAAAATTCGTTCATACACTCTTGCATTAAAATATAAACTGAGATATACCCTAACATCATGATTCTTTAAATTGAAGGAATTCAGAATGATGAATAAAGTAAAAACACAAGAAATAACAATATTTTTTTACTAAAGTGAAACATACAAAAACTTTGAAAGAGTTGTGGTATAAGTTACATTTAAAGCCCACAATACACATGGACAATATGTAAAGACATCTGAAACTCTTCATAATGATTAAACCAATACTGTATATTGAAATAAACAAACTGGCATTGTGCTTTCTTTGGCGAAAAAAAGAGAAAAATTTATTTCATGAATTTAAATTCTAAGGGTTGTAACTAAGAAAAAATCAAACATGATATCGGGTGCTATAAAATTATGTTAACATTATACTATCAGTGTTACATTTAAATGAATAACATTTGATAAAAAAACAACCAAAATTTTTATGAAATCAGTTTAAAAAAATAATGTGTTTCAAACTGTATAATTTAATCATCAAAAAGTGAATTACTACTTTGGTTCGTACGAAGTCTCGCCCTGAAAGGTTAAATGAAATGTATCCACCCGCAAATTGCTGACAAATTGGTCAATTATAAGGAAGTTTAACTACCATTCCCTAACATTGAATCCAACTATAATTTTATCACCAGAAATTTGAGTTGAGAAGACAGGGTAAAAATGAGTGACTTTAGAACCAGCCAGAAATAATTAACTTATTATTGCTATCCCCAATAAAACCAAACAAAGTGAAGACTTGTAATATTTGTGTTAATAAAAGCTTTAAACATATTATCGTGCATTAAAACCTGTACACGAATATTTTAAACAAAAGTATTGAAACTGAAGATAACATTCAATTTGATCTTAGTGTAAGTGTTTAAGACAGTCTTATTTCTTCAACTTTAGGCCAAGTAAGGTAATATGGCAAACCTGCCACCAAACGCCAATTGAAGAGGCTTTCATATCTGTTAATTACAGATTATTTTCATTCCCTACTGTGTACTTTGACTTCTCAATTTCACAGTTTAAACACTGAGAGTTTTAGTCTTAGGATGATATCCAAAACCAACCCCAGGGAACAGTCAACAAGATTTCATTACATACTATTTTATAGCACTTTATAATACTTTGATTATTTGTTTATACCAGGGTTAATTAAAAAGCACTAGTAGCAGAACATACCTAAAACTAGTGTTTAGTTTAAAAATATTAAGTCTCTCCTCTAAATTCTGTATTCCATATTTGCAGTCTTTATATATGGAGTATTTGCCAGTTAAAAAGTATGGGGTAGAAATGAAACAACAAAGCCACTACAACAAGAAATAGAGACCCCTCTCTCCTGGTGAGAGGTCTGCTTTGAAGTGAGTTTAGTTCAGCAGGATCAATGGACTGCCCCTAGGGCAGGGGACATTGGCCTCCCACTGGAATGTGTCATTACCCCACCTGTTAGGATTCTGGAGGAGGCTAAACTATTCAAATGATGACTTAGAGCAGGGTGTGGCAGTTGGTGAGAGAGGGCATTCTCTAGCTGTGATGCTACAGTTACCGTGCTGCTTGGTAACAAGCTTGGCCGGGGTAAACTTGTCGGAATTGGCGCTGGTAAGGGAGCTGGCTTGATCGGAAGAGGTATTGCAGGTCCCAAAACTGAACTTGTGCTCCCTTCACTTCCTCGACTTGAACCTTTGTGGTCAAACTCATCCCTCATGGCAGTTAGTTCTGACCTCAACTGGGCAAGACTTGCAGCAAAGTTTGGAGGCAAGGCATAGAGGAGCTGACTAGAAGCTGATGTTAGATGACTAGGATTTAAGGAGCTTGGAAAAGCTGTGAGTCCTGGTGGGAATGCGGCAGAGGCAGTAGGAGCCAAATGCCCTGGTAGTAGACCAATTGGTGGCAGTACAGATCCAGCAGCAGGTTTGTGGTTATTATTTGAGATTAAACTGTCAATAGTAAACGGCTGCTTAGCAGAGCTTGTGGTGGCTGGGTAAGGAGTGGCTATCGGAGCAGTTGCTGCAGCCATATAGGGATGCATCCTCAACTTGGCATGGTAATGCATCAGTGCAGCATGGTCCAGACTAGCTTTCAATGGATCTGGCTGAGTCTGTTGCTGGCTTTGTGCTAAGGCTTTTCCCAGTGTTTTGAACCTTTTCCTTCTTCTCAAAAAGCTTCCATTCTCAAACATGTCTCCACAAGCCGGATGCAGTGCCCAGTAGCTTCCTTTTCCTGGTCGGTCTGGTCTGCGAGGGATCTTGATGAAGCAGTCATTAAAGGAGAGGTTATGTCTCAAACTGTTCTGCCATCGCTGCACATTACTGCGGTAGTATGGAAATCTGTCCTGAATCCATTTATAGATTTCACACAGAGTCATCATTTTCTCTGGATGACTTTGTATAGCCATTGCAGTTAGTGCTATGTATGAATATGGAGGCTTTTGGTCACTGTAAGTATTTTTACCTGGGCGAGGCATGGCATCTACCTGAACAACAGCCAAGTATCAGAAATATTTGATGAAAACAATTCGTTTCTTCTTTCATTCACTCTCAAAAATTGTGTTTATGTATATTCATCAGGTAAAAATGCTTTGTCTAAATTGTCATTATAATGTCATCTGGAATATAAAATATAAATCCAAGATTAGTCTTCTACTATCAGCTGGTTATATAGTCAATTGCTTATATATTTTTCTTCCAGTCAAACATTTCTGAGACTTTGCATAGTTTGCTGTCACAAATTGATCAATGTATAAAATTTCCCCACTCATCATAATCCACAAGCTATTTCAACAGGTTAAATTGTTTGAAAGCAAAAATGTGCCAGATTTTCCTTTTGATACAGTCCTTTGATCTGGTTTTCTATTTTGCACAAATATTTATACATCACCAATGTGTCTTTGGTTGAACATGAATCATTATTTTATAAATAACTGTTCATTTATACAACATTACCCACACATATACAATCATTGACCTTTGGGTGTGACATCTGTTTATAACATCTTTTCCATTAAAAAAAGACTGGTTAAGTACAATTTATGTCTGATCGATTAAATTTCGACTTCAATTGAC
Organism: Sabellastarte sp. h YS-2021; assembly: GCA_964017235.1. NCBI lineage: Eukaryota > Metazoa > Annelida > Polychaeta > Sabellida > Sabellidae > Sabellastarte > Sabellastarte sp. h YS-2021. Next base: position 152,759,629 of record OZ024928.1, on the reverse strand, counting down.
TATCTATTGAGATATATCAAAATGTCTCCTTTACTCTGAGCTGTGTTTAATTTCCCATTTCCATTACACACAAGTGTAAAAAATGTACAAATGTCAATAAATCTATGCAGTCTTTCATGATTGTACAGTTTAATCCTATAAAAATCCTGTTTTCTTTATCTTGTGTAAAACATTTTTGCTATTGAAAATATTATTTTTGAAAATAAGTCCTAAAATCCATTTTGCAATATCACTGGTGTAGGTTTGGTTAATAGCATATTATCATTGCGAAAAAAAGCACAACATTTGTTAAAATTATCACTGTTCCATTCTGATCCTAATCTAAATGAGGATATAAACCATTTGATTGTTGAAAATACTATTATTCGGTAATTTCTTAAATTTCGGTGTCGAGCCGTATTTGACGGTAATTGACAGTATCGTCTGGGACAATTCCAATTTTTACTTTGCACCGAGACTTTTCATTGGTTCCATTTCGCTAAAGAGACCATGGGTAGGCGGGGCTTACTAGATGGTACCAGATGTCAATAATGTCTTCTCTTTCCTTTTCATTAAAGCAACAACCATTTAGAAGTTTTCAAACCAAATAAGGCATGACACTATCTTTCTTTTGCCGCATGGTTCATGTGCAAATTATTCTCTTTGGTAAAAAGAAGGCTGGCTGTTTTGATTTCGGAAATATGTTAGCATCCTTCCTCAATTATTAGACGGTGACTGCATTGTTTTGATAATTAATCAAATGATATTTTAGTTAGAAGATGAAGTAGAGTCCACATAGAACATTTACAAAGGAAGGCGTTTTAATAGAATACTTTAAAAACATTGATTTTTCTTTATTTAAACAGTTTACTTATTGGTAATATTATGTCAAATTCTGATAGTGCTGTCAATAACAATTAGATGTTACTGACATGTGCTCTTCAAAATGATTGATTGCCTGATGTGTTTGACAGCACTGCAGTTGGTGAAAAAATAAATAAGTAATTAATAAAAATTTTTAAAAATAGACTAAGCAACACCATAGTTGCACGTTCTTTCATAACATGTCAGCATTTAGAGGTACGCTTGTAGAACAGTCAATAAAAGCAAATTTTATCCATTGGCAACAGATATTTCAGAAACAAATATTAAGAATTGAAAAAAATATGCATCAACAAAGCTTACCTTATCCTGCCAGGGCAGATGCAGATTATCAGATGTTCCCAACATATGAATGTGTGCCATATATAAATCATGATATTTGTGGAAAAAATGAAAGTGTAGTATTTGCACTTTACAAGTAACATTGTATATAAACATGTAAAGTTAACTACATACAGGTCATTGTCCTTTGACAAATCAGTTTTTTTTGTTGTGTGTTTTATGTTTTTATTTTATGAAAAGACACAGTCATTTATCATGATTTGGCCGATTCATCATGATTTGGCCAACAAAAGTCCTCCATAGATGATAAACAGATATATTTTAAAAAAACACCTGACCACTAATAAGTGCATGTTAAATGCTTAGTATATCTTATTGGTATGATTTTACAATATCAATACATACGATTATATGCAATGCGGAAGCACATATCATAATCAAAAGTTAGTATTTAATATCTAAAGCATTTTGACAAGAACGTGTTTTGCTGGTACAGGAAAGCATCCCAGAGTACTAGAGATCCAGATGTGGACACCACAAACCCACTTCCATTCTATCAGAAGATTAGCCAGTTTGGCAGCTATAATTTCTAATTGCGTTGAAATCCTCGTTGCTTGTGGCTGATGGAGATAGTTCTTTTCACCACTTCAGTCATTGACGTCTCATGGAAATATCTGTTTGGAAGTTATAAGGGTAATGTAGATTAAACTCCAAAGTCGTGCCGATTTCGTTTATATTGAGAAATTTGAGAGAGCACTATTTGATTTTTAGAATGGAATGTAAAGATTTCGGACCGCAGAGCAAGCACCGTCTGTCTTTTTCACCAATTCTATGTAAACAAAAAATAAGGCCCATTTGCCTTAGTTTTTTTTAGTTTTTTTTAGTTGCATTAAAAAGAGTGTTTACACCTTGCCAAGTTTTCTCTGTGAACTTTCAGTGAAAGTCCATCAGTTCAACAATGTATGTACTGGCTGAAAAAAAAATCGGCAGCAATCCCAATTGATAGACCATTGAAATTTTGTTGATATAAGTATGTAAAACAAAAATAAAACACTGCCTTACAGAAATATTTAAATATTTGTCATGGGTCACCGACAGAGACGACATTTGTATTTCTGTTCATTTAGTTGTTCAGTGTAAATTTTTTACATGTATAGCTTAATTTATTTCAACTATAACTTTCATATTCCCAATTATTGCAATAAAACTATAATTCAAAATAATATTGAATAGTGTAGCGGGACAACTGTTACAAGGATAGAATTTGCACTATTAGTTTGTAATGCATAATCCATAATAACACAAACCTCAATCAAAGCTGAAACTTTTGCATTGTCTACACAATATTAAATCAGTTTATTGTCTACTAACTATGCTTCCTTTCAGAAGAGAACTCAATGTAAAATATATACTAGTTGATTAAACTGAAACATGTTCCATTTATTATGCATATTTTATTTTGTTGTTCTTTTTTTCTATTCCTTACTCATTTCCCAATAAAACATCAAAGCATTCCGGGAAAAAAGTTTCTTAACATTTAAAACCTTTGAAGGGATGATACACAATAATGCTCACAAATCACAACAATGGCCATTCCAATTTATAAAAATACACATCAAAATCTTTACATACCGAATTAATTCTTTAGTGATAGTTGTCCTAAATTTAATTGACAAGGTAACTTGATACCCCTTCTTTTTAAAGTTTATTTTGTCTCCATAAGAAAGAAATCACTCTGTTCCCTTGTGTATTTTCTGTTCTAGAGAATAATAAGTAATACAATAGTCCAAACCCCTGCTGAATAGTGCATTTCCTCTCCAAATATTAGAAATCTCTCAAATAGGGCCACAAAGAGAAAAGAATCTAACGTTAGTTTTTAACCACCCAAAAGTGCTTTGTTATTTGAGAAGTCATAAGATAATTGTGTAGAATTTTAAGTTGAAACTTAAACCAGTTTATATAAACAATTTTAACAACACAAATACTAGTGATAGCCACAGGAAAAGTACTTCTATCATATGCTTTATAATAATCAATAAATGAAGTCATAAAGTTCAGGACTACTAAAATAATAGATCTGACATTTATCCCATTTAAAAGTTTTATTAAGATTAAAAATTCTACGTCTTAACTTCTCCCTGTTTTAAAACATTTCTTTCACGAGTTAAGTAGATCTAACTGGTCTGTGGATGTGACAGGATAAAAATTGCTACAGCATCAAATGGGACACCTGGGGTGTTTCCCATCAGTTTTTAATTTGCAATTAAATGGGAAATGTAAAGAAATCCATTGCCCTGTGCAAAAATACCCCCATACCTTCAACTCTTTAGGAAAAGTCTCCATTACAAAAAAGGTGTGGATCTTTTATTGGGCTTCTTGACTGAAGCACCACGGGTAAAATTAGGGCTTTGACCAAGGAGTATGGGCATCAAGCTTTGAATGAGGAAGAAATGTCATCTGTTGTTTTTTCTATTAAAATCACAGTGCTATGGAACAGGGCGGGGGGTAAAAAAAGGAGAGGGGGGTCAAATGCTTTAAGAGGAACAAACCAGTGGGTTTTTAAGATAAAGACAACCACAGTGCCCCTGATGAGAAAGTAAAATAACAATCAAAATCTCATCTACAGTGGTGTATAAACTGATATTACCCTATCTTTATGTAAATGGCTTCTGAGAGAAGTGTGTACGGTTCCCCACAGTGAGGCAAAATCGACAAGTGTTTAATGTGATTTGGGGTGTTTTTATCTTTATTTGGCCAGAGGGTTTGAGTGGGTTAGTGTTTGCATGTATTTGTATGTTTTGATTTCAATAAAATAAATCTGACATCTTAAGGATTTTGACTTTAAATAACAAAAATTTTGACTCTTTTTTGAGTGTGTTTTTGTATCTTGGTATGTGTAAATATGACAAGGATTTTTTCATGTATATGACTTGCCGAATACAGTTTAAATCTGTCAACATAAAAAAACAACAAAATATGCAAATAAAATTTAAATTTAAAAGTGTAACTTGCATATTTTTTGTTATATAGAAAGAGTTGATTACACTGGTGTGTGATAAGTTTTCCTATTTTCATGGAATAAAACTCCCATTGACTGATACAGATGCCAGATACATTCATATGTGTGATAACAAATCTCTGCTCTCAGTGACCTGGGAATTATCAAATTTGATGGTCACTTGGCTGTCACATCTGTGGTCATAGGTTTGAATCCACGTCGTGGTGACATGTGGATAATGCTGATGGCTTTTCGTGGTATGGTCCTAGCCATTAGAGGAAACATAAAAACCAAGTTTTAAGATTTTATCATTGCCAGGCAGGTTATTGTTGAATATCTGAATGCTCTGATTTCTCATGCATTCTACATTAACATGTATTATTTCTCCGTATATGGCAATATCCAAATAAATCCACTAAATCCTTAGTTCACACCCATATTTGCTTTGAAACAATTTCCCAGCAACATAAACATCATAGGAAGTAAACAAATCTAATCAAATTCATAAACCCTGTTGTGTACTTTATCTTTTCTTAAATATTATTCATTTGTTTGTTCGTATGTTTGTTTGTTTGCGTTCGCAATAATTCCAAAAGTAATGAACATATTTTTTTGTGTGGGTAAAGAAAGAAGTAATTACATTCTGTATTAGATCTGTATTATATTTTAAATACAAAAAATCTCGAATTTTAGGAAACATGTCCTGCTTTCTAATTTGCTTTTTCTATAGTATTTTCAAAACTCCCATCTGCGAAGATGTCTCTCAGAAAAATAACACTTGTCAGATGTCTAAAAGTAAGGTAATGAAATAGAAATAAAGTCTCTTATATGTTCCTATCACGGCTCTCAAGGGTTCAAATCTATGTCTGACATTCATTGTGAACCTTGATAGTTGTTTGGTGATGTATGATGATTAAGCAAGCAGAATCTTGACAAACTAAAACTCCCCACCTCCACTGTACCAGTTGTGTACAAGCAATGTTTGATACCATACCAATTTCTTCAGTCTTGAGGAAGGCTATTTGTTCTGAATTCGTCTATCCAGTGCACCTGTTTTGTGTGATGTGGACAGTGCTGGGATATATGAGATTTCTTAGTGTGACACTGATACTTAAGGTCTATTAATACACACAACTATGTCACCTATGTCAAGTATGTCTCTTTTGAAATTGGTAAATGATTCCTGCTTTGAAGAAAGATGAAATTACCCACCTTTAAATTTAAACGCAAGTTTAATTTAGCTTTAGGCTGAAGGACATTGATAAAACTTAGTATTGACCATATAATAATAAAAAGTGTTTTGATGGACTAAGGTGAAAGTTGGGTTTTATACCTGTTCAACAACCAGGTTCATATTGGGACAGGTCCTCAGCTTTGTCACTTGTAGGAGACAAAGATGCCGAACTTGCTAACCCACGAGGTCGTAGAGGACCTCGCGTTCTCATGGAGGAAACTAGTACTGAGTATGTGTACGGGATGTCAGAAAAGTACACCGCTGTCTGTAATACTAATATAGGTTCTGAGTGCAGTGACTGAGTTCTGAATATACCTCAATCTATTGCAGTTAATGTCCAAACAAACCTTAAAGCAAGGTCATTTTAAACTGACTCATATGGTATAAAACACAGAAATGTGATATATATTAATATGATGCTCTAAAAATGTGCTACACCTGTTTATACTATGATAAATGGTTTAAAATTGTGGATTTTCATTTTGATTTTTTCTTACATCTGTTAATAATATATATTCACATATACATCTAGTTATTGTTTGTAACACGTATAGAATCCGATAGAGTTCTGAATGATAAATCATGCGATAGAAACTCTTCATTTATGAAAGTTAGAAATATTAGAAGCACAAACTGTAATCAATTAGTTTTTTCTTCCATATACCCCTACTTTTAATAGGCAAGTTTGCCTCCAAAAATGTGGTCGGGAAGACAATTCTGTCGGTTGAATGACCCATCTCTTCATTTGTGAAGTCAGGGGCATAATCTTGGTGAGCATTGGCCTTTCATCTCATTTTTTCCAAACATTTTGCAAAAAAACATTGACTATTGGTCTTTCAGCTGTGATTGCAATACGACTATCTTTTCAGTTGTATGACCTGTCATGTCTTCTCTTTTCATGACACGATTAATCTTTCTGTAAAAAATGAAGCCAAGGAGTCTTGTCATATAAGAAGATAAGTGTTATGAGTCTCTCAGTTCATCTTTTCTCCTTTCCTAAAGAAATCATGACTCAGTGTTGAAAGTTATCTGCTTGACTAATGACAGTCAGGGGAAGGATGGGACACTTTTCTTTCCAGTAATTACGATAAGGTCACTTACAGAGTCCTTATTAAGGCAATACAGAATATGCATATTGTGCTTAGTCCTGCACACGAGATCATCTTGTGTATAAGAGATTAACTTGTGTATAAGAGATTAATTTGTACTTACAAGGTGATTAACCAATGCACACAAAATCAGTACAATAACTTGTGCACACAAGATCAACTCGTGACCATAGGATAATTAACTCATGCACACAAGGTGATCACAATAACTTGTGCACAAAAGATCAACTCGTGATCACAAGATGGTTAACTCATTCACACAAAACTATCCCAATATCTTGTCCACACAAGATAAACTCATGATCACAAGATAATTAACTTGTGCACAATCATGTGAGCACAACTAAGCACATATTATATATTCTGAAATATTCTAATAGACGAACAGGTGTTGAGCACCAACTCGCGATTGGGAACATCTCAAGATTGTCTAACAGAGGCACCTCGGTTTTCTCGAATTCTTTTTGACAATATTGGTCAAAGCTTGGACTGTCTTCAAAATGGGCCTGGGGCCAGATTCACCAAAGGTCTGAAGTCTTAGCCAAATCTCAGCTGAGATTTTGCTCAAATCTGAGATTTTTATCTGAGCTGAGATTCTGCTTAATTTGAGATTCACGAAGGAATCTCAGCTGAGACCAATATCTCAGCCAAAGTTTGAGTCTGGACCAATCAAAACTGTTGTAACATTTTGTTGAGATTAGTGGAAAGTATACGCATTTATATTTTGCCAATCTACCATATATACTCACATTTTAGAATATTTTCAATCAAGCAATCATTCTGTTTTTACTATAATTTGTACTGACATTCAAAAGATTTGATTATAACAGCAAAATAAGCCACTCATGTAAATTTGTAATGTAAATGTTCATTTTGTTTTGTGACTTTTTATTACATATACTCTATTTTATGAAAACTTGAGTCACCCCCTAGACAGTCTTAGACCAAATCTGAGAAAAATCTTAGCCTGAGATCTTTTGTGAATCCCAGCTGAGTAAAATGTCTCAAATCTGAGAAAAATCTAAGAAAAATCTTAGATTTGAGACCAAAATCTCAGATTTGAGACTTGAGAACTTTCGTGAATCTGGCCCCAGGTCTTACAGTTGGCCTCATATATATGGAACAGCTGCATAACACCTGATTTTATATTATTTTATAAAAAGAAAACTATTCTGGGATATTTGCATAACATAATAAAGCACGTGTGTAGCTGATTTTTTAATACTTTATATTCTAGATTGACAAGATATCTATAATCATAGCTAGCTGATTTGGTGAAATAGTGTTTCACAACATGAGATATTGTCGTCTGAATTGAATTGGAAGGATGGGTGGCATGAAAGTGTCTGATGTGAGATCAGATAGGTTTGTTTGAAAGGTATAAAGTTACAGAGAAACTGGTAATTTTCTGCTCACTGCCCCAAATGTGGGAATGCAAAACATCTCATTAGTAAACGTGTTGACTTTATTTGTGATATTAATAGCTAGGTTTGAAAAAAGACAAGAATTGATTCTCTTTTTCTTCTCCCAATGTCAAAGTAACTCTAAATCATTAAAGATAATAAGACTGGACCTTAAAATTGCTGATCATTGTAAATACCTTCAAGAATTGTGGGGGAAGTTTTATTAGTAAAATAAAACAGTTAATGCATTTTTTCTGCTCTGTGAAGCTTATATTTTATCCAAAAATGAAGGATATTTTCTTACAAGCTTTTAAAAGAAGTTGACAAGATAAAACCACATGGTTACTTTAAAAATAATAATAATAAGCCTTTTTATATCTACCCCGAGGCTACAATTATAGAGAAGTAGTGTAAGCTTTCATATACACATTTGTCATCCAAAAGATTAGTGACACCTTTGTCAAGTCGTGTGATTTGTTAGTCTTGTTTCATTAATTATAAACAAATTTATTAAGCGGAACATGATAAATTCTATTCAGCAGGGTTACTGGGCTGAGGTTTTTAAGAAGTGTTCCCTTGTGCTATGTGAATACATTTTTCTACCTCCAGGCAAGTTTATCTAGCTATTGACATAACTTACGGAAGAAACATTTACAATGTTGATCTATTTTCTCAGTTTATATTTACGTGTGACGTAGGAACTCACTGTATGGTTTTACAACCCTCAAGATTGTCATATGGTCAATTAATAATCGAATTTCGGCAATCCTTTATGAACAGTTTGTAGTCAGTATAAAAGGTACACAAGCCGTTTTGAGCCGAAGTTTTAGAATAGACTACACTTGAAATCTTAGAAATGAACTGGTTCCATGTCCCCTTTAATCATCCAGTCTCAAAATTATTAAAATGTGTACTGTAAGATTAAAGCCTCAAGAAAGGTCACGATTCTAAAAATGTAGAATGAATAAGTTACAAATGCATAAAGTTTTAAGAGATACTTGCTGTTTTGCTGGCCTATATTGCAAAAAAAAAAATCACAAGAGTACCCAGAGAGCGCATACAACTGAGAAGGTCCGACAACCCCAATATTGCTTCTGAGTGAAATTATAAAAAAAATCTTCCATATATGGTTGACATTTTCATCAAAATCCATCCATAGCCTTTCGAGTTATTTTGCAAATTAGTAAAGAAAAAGATAAACAGACTAATACAGACTACCAATTACATAACCTCCTTGTCAGAGATAAGAAATGTTGTAAACACATTCCTAAAATCTTGTGAATGCAGTATTCTCGTTATGCTATAAAAAGAGTTAGTTATTTCTGGATACCAGTATAAGATACACATAAGAAGTTATTTCTGGATACCAGTATAAGATACACATGACAAAGGTACATGATGATTTTGGCAGTCCATGTTTTCAATGCACAACATTTTGCCAGGACAAAAAGAATAAAAAAAAACTCAAATATTTGGTCATGGAGTTTGTCACACTATGAAGGTGCCTTATGGTGGAGTTTATGTGACAGTAAACGGTCATTAAAAGGTTGTAAATTCCGAGAGAAACTTTACCAATTACTGCATCATTTGGCAAAAAGTGACCAAATGAATGTCAAGAATGTGATATGTGCTAATATACTCTAATAGCACGCCAATTAGCCTGGTTAAAGACGTGAGAAATATTTAAAGTTTGGCTACCAATCTTAGGAATGACCAGTTTGTCCCAGCTCATTTTAGAATTGACCAGTCCCTCTTAAGAATGGAAATGTTTGTTGTAAAAAGATTGTAAATGGGGAATAGATGAACAAAATACTAGATAAATAATATTCAGCCCATCTTAAGATTGGTAGCCAACCTTCGATCCTAAGCCGAATTACAATAGGGTATCAGTGTTACTCAAATATTGCTATGGGCTGGACTTCGTGACCACAGAGGCAATTCTTGGATTACAACTAGACCACTGACAAATATACATATAACAAATAACTTTTAAAAACTACATTTAATACATTGAAATACATAAGCCATTAGAGAATGTGTCCTACTATATCTTGTGAAATGAATACTTTGTAGTATAAAATAAATACTTCCCAATAACTTGGACAAAAGTCAAAAGATCATATATTTAAAACGTCAGTGAATCCAACATGTTGGCATGAGATGAGTTCAAACCACCATCAGACAGGGGACAGCCAAACATGTGAGCTCAGGGACACTAACGTGATTACATTTGTAATCTAAATGATGAACAGTTCAGCTTGGGGTTATACAACACCTGTTTTTGTAATACGTCTCTGATTTTGTACACGCTTTTAAAGAACAAACAACATTCTTAAAATATAAAGGTGAAACATAACGGGTCAAAAATGTTAGTTAGTGGTCAAGTACATAAAGCATTGTTAGTTTTGTGGTAATTCCACTCTTCGAAAATTATGCCAGGGGTCTCAAAAGCATAAGTGGTGCAATAGTTACCAATATTCTGATTCGAATATTTGACTCTCGTCTGCATGAGTTGGGGTTCAAATACAATTCACAACATATGATGTAAATACTGCTGGTGTCTTAACATGAACACAGGTGCTAAAAGTGATGTTTAAACACCATTTTCACATACCATATTAGAATTCTGCGCCACGTAAAAGGCTAGCAGGGCAGTTTTATACAAACATCTTCTATTGAGATATTGCATTCAGATGACCCGGAGGGGACACAGTTTATGTGGTTAAAGTCCTTCAGGTGGGTTTTCACACCTTTTCTAAATAGTTACACAGATCTAGCCATAAGGTCCATTCCCAAGCAATTGTCAGAAAACACATGATATGCCATAAGCGCTCTAATTATCAATAAGCTAATTCACCAGTTCACACATTAGTTTAGCTCCCAATGTGTATAGCTCTGAGTGGTCTAATTCTACTCTTGCTTTTTTATGTTAGACACGTGTTGTGTGGTTTATATGGCTTGAAAATATGTGACAGACATGAAGTAATGTTTATTTTATATGCTTGTTTGTAGAATTTACTGAGTACGCAAATTTGTATAAAACAGCCACAACCATTTGTAGGGAAATGACATGGCATCATTGTGTTTGATAAGGTTGAGTTTACCAATCAGTAAAGCAATCTGGTCACAGTTCTGCTTTTGATTCACCATGAGTGTGGAATGGGTTGGTCTGATGAGATTCATGCTTCCTCCTTTGTTGCCTCCCTTCAGGACGAAACATAAGTCTTACCTCTTTCTCAAAGCATACCCATTATAGCCTCTTCATTAATCCTAGGTCTCGGTTGTGTTTGTCCTTTCTTCTGTTCCTTGACTTAGAGATTGACTATCGTTCTGACTGTAGCAACTTAGAGTCTGTTTGTGAGTGAAGGTTAAGTGCTATAAAAGTTGATTAGAATTAGAAATAAATATCACTTTGAACTCATTGTGGGGCCACGGTGGCAGAGTGGTAACACTCTCGCCTCCCACCTCTGCGGCCGGGGTTCGATCCCCGTCATGGCCGTAAGTGGGAAAGCTGGTAGTTGCTTGCTGTTGGTCGGTAGTTTACAGTACAGAACCCTAGCGAACTATATGTACTGGTTTCCTCTGCCCTTCCAACTACCCGTCGTGATATGACCTGTACAGTGTTGAAAGCGACGTAAAACCCCAAACAACAAACAAACAAAATGAACTCATTGTATCAGTCATGTCAGGAGGGACGGCAGAGTCAAAGTCTGGGTTTTATGCCCCGTTCAACAGTTAGTGCCATGTTGGGTGAAGCCATCAGCATTGCCATTTGTGGAAAATCACGGCTTTCAGATGAGAATGTGGAGGAAAGCAACGCATACTAGCTGGTCAGGATTCTGTGCTGTAAACCACTAGGTATTTACTCTAATTATATGGCCTTGATATGACCCATATAACCATGTGTTGAATGCCTCTGTTAAGCTCAGTTAAATGAAGTCATAATTCTCCCGTTTTCTGAAAAAATTCTCCCTGATATTTATAATTTTTTTGTATTTTATGTTTTAAACAGTGTGTTGTTTTTTTCAAGACTTTCTTATTTTATCTGGTCTTTTATTGTGATCGTTTGTTTTGGCCTTTTTGTCAAATTGTATGTTTTTATATATATTTATTTGCTTACTATTTGAGGGGCCACGGTGGCAGAGTAGTAACACTCTCACCTCCCACCTCTGAGGCTGGGGTTCGGTTCCCGGCATGGCCTCATGTGGGAAAGCTGGTAGTTGCTTGCCGTTGGTCGGTAGTTTACAGTACAGAACCCTAACGAACTGTATGTACTGGTTTCCTCTGCCCTTCCAACTACCCGTCGTGATATGACATGTACAGGGTTGAAAGCGACGTAAAACCCCAAATAAATAAATAAATTGCTCACTATTTGTAAATATTGATTCGTGTATTTGTTATTTTGGAGCAATGTAACAATCAAGTGTTTGGTCAATTTAAGTTACTTTCCAGACACTTCTGTAAGATGGCAGCCTACTCTTTGAATCATAAATTTTAACTTTTGAGTTTTACTCCACATTCAACAGCCAGAATAACCTTGGGACAGTTTCTCAGCATTGCTACTTGTGGGACTGGAACCCCTTTGAATAAAACAGCTTCAGTATGTAATGACATACTAGTGCTTAAACACTTGTGTCCTACCTCCGATGTGGTGGGTTCAAATCCGGCTATAAAAAGCTATAAAACTGTTAGTAATTGTTCAATGCATCCCCAAATGGCCAATTTCAGTCACATGCATTTATGAGTAAACATGTTTTCTATTTACGAAGTATTTGCTATGAGTCTTATATTTTACATATGTGAAAAACCTCAGTGACTATTGTAATGCTAATAATTGTAATATGATATGCAGGTCTTTGTAGACAATCCTTCAGGAAATTTCTGGACTGTAACCCATCATCAGAGACCAGAGCAAACTAATTCAATGCCAAAAATGTGAACTGCCCTGCCTCTGAGTTCTCTGATACAAAACTTACTGCCTTATGTATAACAACACTCTGATCAGATTTTCTTTGTGCAGTTTCATTGGTCTGCACAGCTACAAAAGCTGCCATATGGTGAAAGGTTGTTATAAAATCCTCTTGCATATAAAGTTAACACAAATACTACAGACATCATTATGCAAGACTATTGTCATATTCTAAATATGGACACTCACAGGAGAAAACAACAATCTGTTAAAAAGAAGATCACTGTTTTTTTGCAAAAGTCAACAAAACTTGTGGACACAAAGAAGAGATAGAAATTTATATAAACACACACCCCAAGCCCTCACACTTACTCTTCACTGGACATTTCTTTTGGTTCAATTCCCCAGGGACTCATTTCAAAATATGGATGGTGGTCCATCTACATACGCCCGGTAGGGGTCCGGTGACATTTCATTGTCAAATCATTTATTATTTTGACACTGTCACCCTTGGGTAGAGCTATTTTTATTGCCCGCATTATCTAAAAGTCATATTGAAACATGGCCAATAAAGGTTGTATAATTGTCAAGTTATTCATATCTGACAACAGGAACTTTTGGGTGATGTTAACGGCAATCAAAACATTTCCAAATCTTCTCTAGTATTATTCACTTCAGAGATTCTTTTGTTAACATGTTGTATTTGGAAATTTTCTAGTGATATATAAATATAAACTAAAACTATAAAAAAACAATAAATCAGAGTGATAGGAACTTATAAATAAATAGGTAAATAACTGAATAAAAATAAAAGACATTCCCCGTTCCCTTCTCACTTTAGGTGGCACTTTTTTGGTGGGAAGTTTTTGGTAGGAAAGTTTTCTTCATGGGCAGTTTTCCGTACATCGATAATTATATATGCATAATTATCATAGTAAAGTATAAATTAGAGTGTAATGTTTAGTGTAAGACTAATATGTCAATTAAAAAATTTATTCATACTTTTATCATTTATAAAGGCATCCATAACTGATGTATATGTCATGGTAGAAAGTCCAATCTGGTAGAATTTCAATTGAAATTCTACCAGTAGAAAGTCCAATTGGAGTTCTACCGGTAGAAAGTCCAATCTAGGAGATTTGGTTATTGCTCGGGAGTCCGAAATTTAATAAACTTATTTAATATTTTAATCTCAGAGATTTAGGTATTGTCCTTTGTACCAGAATGTAATCTTTGTTTAAACTCCATATAAGCTTGAAAGAAAGTCCAACTAAAACACAAAAAGTGGGCCTTCTATCCATATAAATCTGTCATCTAAGCAAGGTGCAACTTTCATAAATGAAGAAAACGCATATTATAGAAAATATGTTACTGTAACACAGATTTGATATAGACATGATAGAAACTGAAATGTTTAGTCTATTTTAAGAATTTTACAATCATCATCAAATTCCATCACCATTTTTCAAAGGAAGTACAGTTTTAGCCGATTAAATTTTGACAGCAGTCACTTTCTACATGGCATTTAGTTGACCTATTAAGACCTATGCTTCTGCAGCAGCACTTTTTTGTCACAACTGCCCAGTTGTTGGTCCCAGCATGTAAAGCTTGCAGTACTGTCTCCTCATCCAGATTTTGAGCAGTTGGACTGTCTACCAAGTTTATTAGATTTTGGACCCCAGGGCAATACCCAAAACTCCTTGATTGGACTTTCTACCAGTAGAAACTCCAATTGGACTTTTTACCAAGTTTATGTTGGTAGAAACTCCAATTTCTACCGGTAGAATTTGAAATTCTACCAGACTGGACTTTCTACCATGACATATATATTGTGAAGTATTGCTTGCATACTCGTTACACAAATTCAGATATTATCATCAGTTACTAAACGAGTACTTGTTATATCCAAAAATGAAATCTGTTTATCTTTCTCATAATGATTGACTAAATTTATTCTTTCTGATTACCACAGTATCAGATGCAATGTGCTTTGCCAGGAACTTAGCAATGGTCTCACAGTTGTCTGTAAGGATTGTAAATAGTTTTATAAATTTAGTGGTTCAGCTTAGATTTTATTGCGGCCATCTCCAAGTACCAAATTTAGAATAGAATAGAACAGAAACATTTACATAGCGCAAAATTGACACAACATCCTCTAATGCGCTAGAGGCAAGAAAAGAGAAAGTTGAGGGACATTCCGTGTCCAAATTTAGCCCCTGGGGAGATATACTATGGTGGAGGGTATGCAAGTCTAAATAAGTAGGATTTTAACGGGCTTCGAAATCCAATGATTGCGTTCTGTGATAAGACCGATTGTGGGAGTCTGTTCCATTCAGTGGGAGAAGCCATTGCAAAACCTCACCTACCAATGGCCTTCTTGGGATGAACTGGGCAAAGAGAGAGCAGATTTCCACGAGTAAGGCTACTGGTTTTGATTAAGGATGATAAGTATGTGGGTTGGGAGAATTTAATAGCCTTGAATGTAATAAGATTATATTTGAACAAGATACGGTATGAAATGGGGAGCCAATGTAGCTTTTGCAGATAGGAAGTAACATGGCTTGTTTTATCAACTCTGAAAACAATTCTGCAAAGGGCATTTTGAATCTTTGGAGTTTAGCCATGTTATATTTATTCACACTATAAAGTAGGGAATTGCAGTAGTCAATTCAACTACTGATCATAGAGTTTGCCAGCAGGGCAGCTGTCTCCACACTGAGGAATTTACAAATGCGTCCGAAATCTTTGAGATGATAGCAGCAGGCACAACAAACCTTGGTTATATGACTGGCAAAACTTTTCCAGAATTATAAGTAATACCTAAATTCTTAACTTCATTGGTGGGGGAGGGGAGTTAGAATTTCCAATAAACTGGGTGGGGAATTTTTGCATAAGGGACTCCCTGGTCTGTCTATAGCCAATGATGGTGAATTCTGTTTTCTCTGGATTAAGCTTCAGTCTGACACCATCCGCCCATTTATGAATGCAAGCAAAATACTATTTGAGCTCAACAATACTGGAATCAAACGTCCTGGAGTCGAGTGCTAAGTTTATTTGGGTGTCATCAGCATAAAGATGATGTGTAACATTGAACTGGAAATTATATGGCTGAGGGGGGTAGTGTAAAGAGTTAAAAGCAGTGGACCCAGGACAGAACCTTGGGGGACCCCATAAGTGAAAAGGCATCCGAGAAAAGCTATTACCCAATTTAACCTTCTGTCTGCGGCTTGTGAGATAAGATTTGATCCACATCAGCACAGTTCCATCCACGCCAAACCAATCCCTGAGGCAGTTAAAAAGAATGTTGTGGTCAATAGTATCAAATGCTGCTGAGAGGTCCAACAATGTGAGACAAACAGCCTTACCTGAGTCCATCGAAGCAGCTATGTCGTTTTGAATTTTAACAAGAATTTGGAGAGTCCCTCTTTATTAATGTAACTATTTAACTGATTAGCCACAGCTTTTTCAATCAATTTCGATATGATTTGACAGTTTGACACTGGTCTATTTTTTTCAGGAGATATCTATCTAGACTAAGCTTCTTGAGAAGGGGGGGGGGGGTAATATGTGCGATTTTGAAACAGTTTAGGATACTCCCTTCTTATACTAGCATTGCTTTCATTTAATTTTGTTGAATGTCAATATGCAATGCTACAAAAAATGTAAGGGTGGTGGGAAGCAATACATACTGGCCATGATTCTACACTTGGTAATCCATCAGGCATTGACAATCAGCAGGCAATCCCTCAGCAAATACCAGTTTAAGATCACATCTGAGGTCAGACCCACAACCTTCGATGTTTGAATCAAGTGTGTTACCGCCACTTCACTGTATCCCTCCAATAGTTTGTTAACTTCATCTTAGTGTAAGTCTTGTGTTGTCCATGTTTGTCTGCCTGTTAGCATAATTACACAAATGTGGCTGAAATTTATTTAAAAATTTGATCCTACTACTTGATTTTAAAATTTAGCATAATTTGAAAACAATATATTTATTTGTGCTATTTATATGTAAATTTACTTTCATAGAAACATGTACTGATAAAAGAAATCCCTGAAAAAAGCCCATCAGGAAAAATGCCCATGAAGTTAATCCCACCAGGAAAAAAGTCCACTAGGAAAATTGCCCATCGGCTAAAGTGGGCTTTTTTTCCTGAACGGATTCACTTGATGAGCGTTTTTCTTGATGAGCTTTTTCCGTACACATATATAAGTGTACTGTATAAATATACTTTACACATAAAATATCACGAATTTACCTTGAAG
Organism: Sabellastarte sp. h YS-2021; assembly: GCA_964017235.1. Lineage (NCBI taxonomy): Eukaryota > Metazoa > Annelida > Polychaeta > Sabellida > Sabellidae > Sabellastarte > Sabellastarte sp. h YS-2021. The sequence continues at coordinate 152,742,567 of OZ024928.1, read as the reverse complement.
GAAGGTTTTCTGTACGAAATTAACTGCCTAAATAGGTACATAATCAGACAACATACTTCTTACATTGGTTTATCTTTGTATTAGAGAAAAGGATTTGTCACAGATTGAGTTTATTATTTTCATTGATTTTGGGCCCATATTCGCTAATATTCTTAGAACTTTCAGAGAAAACAACCATTTTCATAATATGTCATAATTTTCTTGTCCACAAATGATAAAAGTATTTGAGGATAAATAAATAAAAAAGACAATATAGACACATCACGAAAGTCCCAGAAAACGGTTGTGATGAAGAATCAAAACTGTTGTTCTGGAACAAAAGCATTTGTTGAAAGATGCAATCATCTGAATAAATGCCCATTTTCCAGCGGGACCAATCTATCATTGAATGGTCACTATATTAGAAATGCAATCAGTGAAATCCTCATCTCCTCTCTCTCCCGGCCAACCCTTCGTCAGCGTAGCCATGTACGCACCCACTATAACCTCAACATCATGAAAGTGAACGCCTTATTTGGATTTATGAAAACAAATAGGAAGCTACAGAGTCCCAATCGGGCGATAATACCGGCTAGTTGGGGGGTTGGCAAACAATTGGTTTCTGCCAGCCGGAGATTGAGATACAAGGCATAGCAGTTGACCCTTACAGGGGGTGACACATGTTTAGGGGGCAAATCTCTTTTGTTTGCCTCCCAGCACACATTAAAATAGGGAGTGTTGTGTGACAGACACCCTTCCACATATCCCCACCACAGACGTCCACAACCCCTTCAGGACGATTTGTTCAGAAGGGGTTGAAAGCAAATATAATACAGTCGTCTGATGGCATAAGTGTTGAGTAGATTTGAATCATGGCAACTTAGGATGTGCGTGATTGCCTGATTTAACTTAGCCTGGATATGACTCAATACTTGTTTATCTGTAAGCGAGGTCCAATTAAAAAAAATCTCTTTTCCAAGACAACATTATATGAAAAAGCACCTTTTTTAGAATTCTAAAAATAATACTGGCAAAATTGACACAATAAACTTGAAGATAACACATAACATTAATACTTCAATTGTGGACAAACATGAAGGTTTTATTAGTGTAATACAAACATTACTACTATGTCCCTCAGCAGTTCTCCGAGAATACCACACGTGGTCACATTGACTAGCAATTCTTGACAGTTCCAGTTTTTCACTACTCAGCCACACATATTAGTCTAACATTTTGACCATACCTTTGCCTTTGATGTACCTAAATTCTGGAATTACCTACATGACAATGTACACAATGAGATCTCTATTGCCTCCTTTATTTATTTGTATGGGGTTTTGGGTTGCTTTCAACACTATACAGCTCATATCAAGGTGGGTAGTTTTGTTTTGAGGAAACCAGTACATACAGTTGTTCAAGGTTCTGTACTGTAAAGTGCCGACCATCGGTAAGTAACTGCCAACTTTCATACATAAGGTCTGGGTTTTGAACCTCTGACCTCAGAGGTGGGAGGCAAGTATGGTACCACTGCCCCTTATTGCCTTCTTTAGGAAAAAGCTCAAAACTTACCGTTTTGAAAATCATATCCACCTGGATTTCCTTGAATTTCTCCCTCCTTTAAAAAAATCGCAGTTTCACAAAGCCTCCTTCCTTAAAGGAGACCTTGAAAACTCCCTTAAATTTCAAGGAAGCTAAGGACCTACCTTAAATTTAAGGAAGTGTCTTTCAAGGAATGTTTAATAACTTTAATGAACATTTGCTCCCTCGTTGAGTTTCAAGGAAGACGTTTGGTAAGGAGAGTTAAAGGAGGCTTTGTGAAACTGAATTTTAAGGCGGCCTTCCCAAAGGAAAAAAATGACCTTCCTTTACCAAAGGAGGTCCTTTCCAAAGGAGGCTTCGTGAAACCAGCCCATGGACTTTTAATAATGTATATGTTAAAATCCGTCTTATATATTTATCCAATGGGATACCTAGTCTTTTTTGAGAAAAGTGGAAAATGCCTAGTGTTTTAATATTTTGTACAGGAAGATTTGAAATAAATACAACAATGATAAAACGAAACATCTCCATTCACTTAATTGGACAATGATTGAATTAAAATGACTAAACACATTAATGTATAAAAATTAGTATTTTTTTTCATATGAAGAGAAACCCCTAATTGGAACAAATTAACAAATCCCAACAGAAAGGTCATCTAGCTGTGAGAAATCTTCACCTTTTATATGGTCAAAGAGAATAAAAGTGCTGTTCCATATCCACTAGTGGATCATAAGCCCGCCCACCCCGATCGGAAAAATACCCCCCACCCCGAGGGATTTTTATTGGTGGATTTATTTTTAAAAAAGGGAATTTCTGATGTACACCATAAAACTTTACTCAGGTTGAGCCCTGGGAAAAATAGGCATCAAAAATGCGATTCACCAATTTAACTCTTTCTGTATAAGGACTCTAACAATAAGTCATATGACCAAAAATAAGTCACACAAATTGCCCCAGACTGTCATCATTCAAGAAGATATATAACTCGTAGTGGAAAGTCATGATTACTCAAGGAAGAAAGATAAGATTAATCATCGGCAGACTCTTAAGACTTACCCTCTTACGGGATCTTCATTTTGCAGGAAGATTAGTCATGTCATAAAATAGATTGCACAAGATAGGTCGTACAACTGAAAAGATCCATTGTATTACTGAAAAGATAGGTCGTGAGGCAGTGACGACTTAAAATATGAGACCCAGCTAGTGAGTAGAGAAAGGCTCTCCTGTAAAAAATCTTTAAACATCTTTGAAAAATTAGAGGACGGGGTACAACCACTGTGATTATATGGCTGAAGGGTGGACACAGTTCACACAGCCCACACGATAGGGGTAAAAATAGTTTTTAAATCCTATGTGTATTTATTTTTTGAGTTTTACGTCACTTTCAACACTGTACAGGTCATATCACGACGGGTAGTTGGAAGGGCAAAGGTAACCAGTACCTACAGTTGGTCAAGGTTCTGTACTGTAAACTGCTGACCAATGGCAAGCAACTACCAGCTTTCCCACTTGAAGTCAGGCCGGGAACCGAACTCCAAACTCAGAGGTGGGAGGTGAGAGTGTTACCACTCTGCCACTGTGGCCCCAAATACTATATGTATACAGGGATGTAAAGTAGAGTAAATCCAAAACAGAATTTATTTCATGTGTTGTCTAGCCTCAAGAAGGCTAGATCTCTCTGTTGACAAGAGGGGTTTGTTCTGATGTATGAGGTTATCTAATAACTGACACATTATGATGAACTGGGATATTATCTTTGCCACATTCTTGATGGAGCCGTTTAATCACAGTTGTTTCCTCTTTTGTTCTTTGCTGTCACATTTTCTTTGCGAGTTAAGAAAGTCTTTATTCACTCCGGTACATTGAAAAGCTCTTCTTAGTGACATTTTCTGGTAGAGAGGTGCTTCCCCTTCTTATGACAACTCAGATCCGTGGAGGTTAAAAAATAAAAACAAATTTAAAAATCTGATTCCAAAAACTGTCATTTTAGTACTTCAATCAGCTTATTTTAAGTTATTTTTATCACATGTTACGCTCATGTCATTCACATATAGTAAAATACCCTGATCAATGAGAGAGTAGCCTGGTTCCAACCCTGTCACAAAGATCAGAAAAACCGGCTGACAATCTTGACTTCAGAGTTATGTATTTCCCAATACAGTTTATATGTCAACAATTTTTTTAAAAATACATTAACAACAAGTAGTACTTGAGGAAGCACAAATCGTCGTCCAGTGATCTGCAACCAGATATTGTCGAAAAAAAACCTGGAGTCCCAAGGCAGATATGGGTATCTTTGAGGTTGACCCCAGGTTGGGTGAAAATAACAGAACACAAATAACACTTTTTGAGATATGGAACAGATGTTGTTGCTAAAAATGTAAAAAAAAAATCTGCAGTCTCAATCTGGATCACATTTAAGGAGACTCGAGCTATGGGTAGATCCCACCTTGTTTGAAAATATTATCCTTATCCTATGTAAAGTTTCCAAATCATGTCTGCTCACAAACAGACAAATGGACATGGTAACAATACTTTCCCCGCTTCCCTTTGGGAAGCTGACAGTAACAAGCAGGTAATGTTATACCTGGTTCACACCTTTCGTTACTGGAGTCGTAAGCTACCGCCAAATGGACTCGTCTACTTTGAGTTCTGGGTTGGTTCACTTTCTATTTTGTTGAAATACCTTTGTTGGGATTCACATTTGAGTAGGATGTCCTCGTTGGAATTCAACAGAACTCAAAAAATGTTTTTATGCCTGGGACCGTGTGTGAAAAAACTGAAATATCTCTTACAAGTTTTACAAGCCGTGTGGAAATTTCTGCGTTGGAGAGTTGAAGGGCTGGGGAGTGGGGGGATTGATATCCTTGCTACCAAGATACAAGGTTTGGGAGACAAAAAGACAAGGCCGTCAAGGTGAAAGCAAAAACATACAGAAATTACTGTAAGGAAAGGTGTGAACAGGCCATAACTGATTTCAACACACCATCATGTGGATTTATTTTTCCCCGTTAATTTATTAAAGACCAACTATTTCAATGTGGATATCCAAATATATTCATGACTTCATGAAGCAAAAAGCGAGTTTACAGGTCTAGCTACTGAGTGTTTTGTTTCAGTTTAATTCTTCGGTTTAATTGTCACATCTCAAAGGATTTTTATTTACCTTTTTACCAGCTCACATCAATTACGAATTTTTAATGAAGCTGAATCATAATGGCCTCGTGCAGAAGGTAATCCAATTCGACTTTAAGTATTTAACTTTCTTTTTCCTTGGAGAGGTATACACATTTTAGAGGAATGAAAATGTTACAGTTTTAACAACATTGTCATTTGTTCAACTTATTCTGTACAAGGTTATATTTGGTCACCATCTGAATGATAACTACTAATGAAAAAAGTTACAAATCATACACATGAACCGCCCATTATCAAAATAAAGGCATCAATTGTTTTACATTTACCAATGTTCTATTCAACTATCTCTTTGCAAAATTATCCAAAACATGTAATACAAAGTTAGCATGATTGTTGTTTCAACTAGACTAAGGACGCATCTGTGGCCAGATGCTGGATGTATCCACCGACAAAGGCCAACTAACATAGTTTAGAAGATAAACAGCATTTTTCGTTAATAAGCAAGCTGAAAGCACTTTTAAGTTTGGCTACCCTTATTTGACCCTGTAGCAGGGGCCCAAGGTGAAGTCTGACCACATCAAAAGATTCGCAGCCCATGATTTCCTATAAGTCGTTTTCACATTGCAAACCTCTAGGACCAATAATAAGCAGGAGGGGCCCCAAGGTCAAATCTGACCACATGAAAAGATTTGCAGCCCATGACTTCCTATAAGTTGTTTTCATATTAATGAGTTATTTGAGAAATACTGGCTATCTGCAATACTTCTAGAGATAATTCACATTTACTCATTTTGAGTAGGTGAATAATTAGCTACGGGTCTGAAACTTCACCAAGTGAAAGCTCTCCCAAAAGTAGGCGAATGAGTTATTTGAGAAAAATTGGCTATCTACAATACTTTTAGAGATAATTCGAATTTACTCATTTTCAGTAGGTGAGTAATTACCTACGGGTCTGAAACTTCACCATGTGAAAGCTCTCCCAAAAGTAGGTGAAGGAGTTATTTGACAAAAATTGGATATCTGCAATACTTTTAGAGATAATTAGCATTTACTCATTTTGAGTAGGTGAATAATTAGCTACAGGTCTGAAACTTCACCAAGTGAAAGCTCTCCCAAAAGTAGGTGAAGGAGTTATTTGACAAAAATTGGCTATCTACAATACTTTTAGAGATAACTTGCATTTACTCATTTTGAGTAGGTGAATAATTAGCTATGGGTCTGAAACTTCACCATGTGAAAGCTCTCCCAAAAGTAGATGAAATTGGATATCTGCAATACTTTTAGAGATAATTAGCATTTACTCATTTTGAGTAGGTGAATAATTAGCTACAGGTCTGAAACTTCACCAAGTGAAAGGTCTCCCAAAAGTAGGTGAAGGAGTTATTTGACAAAAATTGGCTATCTGGAATACTTTTAGAGATAATTTGCATTTACTCATTTTCAGTAGGTGAGTAATTACCTACGGGTCTGAAACTTCACCAAGTGAAAGCTCTCCCAAAAGTAGGTGAATGAGTTATTTGAGAAAAATTGGCTATCTGGAATACTTTTAGAGATAATTTGCATTTACTCATTTTGAGTAGGTGAATAATTAGCTATAGGTCTGAAACTTCACCAAGTGAAAGGTCTCCCAAAAGTAGGTGAAGGAGTTATTTGACAAAAATTGGCTATCTGGAATACTTTTAGAGATAATTTGCATTTACTCATTTTCAGTAGGTGAGTAATTACCTACGGGTCTGAAACTTCAAGTGAAAGCTCTCCCAAAAGTAGGTGAAGGAGTTATTTGACAAAAATCGGCTATCTGGAATACTTTTAGAGATAATTTGCATTTACTCATTTTGAGTAGGTGAATAATTAGCTATGGGTCTGAAACTTCACCATGTGAAAGCTCTCCCAAAAGTAGATGAATGAGTTATTTGATAAAAATTGGATATCTGCAATACTTTTAGAGGTAATTAGCATTTACTCATTTTGAGTAGGTGAATAATTAGCTACAGGTCTGAAACTTCACCAAGTGAAAGGTCTCCCAAATGTAGGTGAAGGAGTTATTTGACAAAAATTGGCTATCTGGAATACTTTTAGAGATAATTTGCATTTACTCATTTTCAGTAGGTGAGTAATTACCTACGGGTCTGAAACTTCACCAAGTGAAAGCTCTCCCAAAAGTAGGTGAATGAGTTATTTGAGAAAAATTGGCTATCTGCAATACTTTTAGAGATAATTCGCATTTACTCATTTTGAGTAGGTGAGTAATTACCTACAGGTCTGGAACTTCATCATGTAAAAGCTCTCCCAAAAGTAGGTGAATGAGTTATTTAAGAAAAATTTGCTATCTGCAATACTTTTAGAGAAAATGCAGAATTACTCATTTTTAGTAGGCAAGTAATTTAGCCACAGGCCTAATTTAGACATAAAGCCTACCAATAGAATACTGTGGTGCACCCTGTAATATACCTTGCAAACTTGAGAAGGCTAGCTATAATATTTTTTTCGTTAGAGCGGTAATGGTGAAATCTCTCTACACACTGTGGCTATCCAGTGGATACAATGATTTACTCAACAGTGAGAACCTGAAAGTAGCTATTGCTCAGCTATGCCATGACATAGAGGTCTGCAATTTCACTCTGTTATAGCTGACCAAAAATTATGTGAATAACATATTTAAACAAAATACTGTAAATGTAATAGTTTTCACGTTATAACTGATTTACTCAACAGTGATAACCTCAAAGTAGCTATTACTCAGCTATGGAATGAGCTGCATGTCTGAATTTTTTCTATGTTATAGCTGACCCAAAAGTAGCTGAATAACATATTTATACAAAATTGTGTAAATGCAATAGTTTTTAAGTTACAAGTGATTTTACTCATGATGGAAGTTACTGAAAAGCCCAAAAGTAGCTATTACTCACTTAGCTATTGAGACAGACACCCAAGTTACTCACCATGTTGTAGCTATGAAAAAAGTATCTGAATAACATATTTTAACAAAATGCTCTAAATGCAACACTTTTCAAGTTATAAGTGATTTAGTGCATGATTTCATGAATTTTAATGCATTTTAGACATTTTTGTCTACCACAGGCCTAATTTAGACATAAAGCCTACCAAAAAGATAGGGTGGCGAGTCCTCTAGCATACCAAGCCACCTGCCAAATATGAAAGAGATCTGGAAAGAAATGTGGACTGTAGGTCGCTAACAAGCAATATTCCACATTTTAGACATTTTTGTCTATCACAGGCCTAATTTAGACATCAAGCCTACCAAAAAGATAGCGTGGCGAGTCCTCTACCATATCAAGCCACCTGCCAAATATGAAAGAAATCCGGAAAGAAATGTTTACAAATGAATGAGATAAAATATGCATAAGAACATGCTGAATTTATTCTTGTTCTTTCAACAAAAAATACTTGACCAGCAATTTGGCCTGCCTGTGACTAGTATCACAATGACCTCATACATGGTTAGTAATGAATAGCTTATGCTAGTTTCACCAAATCTAAACTAGGAAAGTTTTTGATAAGGCAAAAACGAGCGACGCACTGCAAAGAAAGTGAATTATGGTAAAAGAAATGGTAAGGGGGGGGGGGGGGGGGGGGGCTCAGAGGCTAGGGCTTTTGGAATCGGAAATTTGATGATGTGTTTTTGGGGATTTCCAGGCCATGGTTTTCTATTACCTCCAATCCAAGGCTCTAAATCCAAAAATAAAAGAGATATTTGGCATTTTACAAATTTCTTCTGCCTGTACACAGCATACTGTTGCATGAGGATGTAACTTTTGAAGCTGTAAACCCAATCTTCATGCTTCAATAACATACTGAAACTGTGTAAGGTCCACAATGTGAATATATTTGAAGAAATTGTGTCCTAAATGATTAATTTAAATAATATTTATTTTTACAACAAAATGATAATGAATCGGCTCCCAATTGGTCAATTATGGCCCAATTGTCCTGAACTTCGACTGGCGCCATGATTTTGATGTGGGAAACAATGTTGTTGTACATATTGAGTACATTTTGATGAAGCCATACAATATTTTTAGTAGTCACATTTACATGTCTATATGAATGTAATAAAATATAAACCCAATTGCTGTTAGTATGATACGATTTATTGTAGTGGATATATCAACTAGAAAGCACTAGTAGAGCACAGGCTTCCACCAAGGCTCATTTCCAAAAAATTCGGGATTTTTTTCTGTATTCAATATATGATTTAGATCTTTCATTAACGTAATTACCTCTTCTCTTCACCAGGCATTACCCACATAAAAAATTCAGAAAGATCTGTTAATACCGTTTGGAGTTATTGTGAACATTTAAAAACATACCCTTCTGACGGAGAAGATAAATGGCTATACTTTGTACAAGAATAACCTAGTAGGGTAGACTTTCATCAAGTACTTTTGTCTAAGGTATTATATGAGGACTGAATGACTTTTTTTCCAGAATGTGGGGCTGACAAAATTTGTATTTCTCTAGAAAGAACCTTTTTTTCATTCATCCAGTGGGTTCATTATGATTTCATGTATGTCAGATTTGCTGGAATGAGAAATACAAAGACTTGCAGCAAGTCTACCAGTAGGGCGGCCCACAGTGCAGTACAGTCATAACACGCACTCCATCAGAACACCTCATGCGTGTGTGTTACCTGAGGTATCATGCGCTCTTGTAAAACGTGTCAAAAATGGCTTTCTCCCAACAATTCATTATGAAATAGTACCAACAACTACGCCAACGTTAAATTCTCCACGATTGAAAAAAAAACATTAATTACTTTTGTAATTTAACATTTTCTTGCTCACAAACTTTTTTTATTGCAATCCTGAGAATAATTAGCTAACAATAAGTAATGTAATGGTAATATTGACAATTTATATGTTGAGCTATACATACTATAGCTTTTGTGCTAACTAAATAACCACCGTTATATTAATCAAATTATTTGGCAAATAATAAGATTTCATTTTTTCATAGTTAGCCTGTAAAATCAATGAGGTACTATCTCATGATAATATAAATACCACACAATGGACATATTTTTTTCAGTAAACTGACTGGATGTAGAATATGACCTGTTTACTGTAGCAAACTACCATCTCTAATCACACACGCACGCCGACATAAGCTCAGAAAAAGACAGAACTTGACATTTTGCCGGCAAAAAAACAATGTACAAGTTCGACTATTCCACTAACTAACTCACTTCACGGATCAACATTAGCACCTTGCAAAAGGTCAGCCATTTACAAACCATCCCTAAACTTAACTGGGAAAAATATTTGTATCTGTAACAAAATTTCAATGTCACGTGGTCACTCGTGTGCACATCTTACAACGGAACTTCCTGTGTAGAATCTGACGTCATAAAATTTTGTACCTTTTAATTAAACGCATGGTTAACATACATTGCTGAGGAAAATTATGTGATTTAAGATTTGACTTCTGTCGGTGGCCTGCAATAGCATCTTGTGTTAACAGCGCAAGAATACAAACTGAACTCTCTGTTACAAAATACAGTAAGAATAACTGAAGATAACTGACTTTGAAGCTTCTTGGAATAGTGTGTCTTGTATTTTGACATTATGTGATACTGGTGAATATTGTTTTCTTTTATGAACACATTGGACAGACATTATAAAAAGGTAAGTGTATTTTTGACGTCTTTTAGTGGTAAAAACTTACTTATGAAAAATAAAAAAGGGAAAATCTTGGCATATAAGTTAATGTGTTATAAAAAAAATAAACTGATTTCGCATGAACTCTGAAAAATATGTACACAATGTTTATTCGAGCATGACAATTATTTTTAAAAATTTTAATTATACATTTTGAAATCTTTTGCACATAGCATAAGCATTTCATTGGATAAAATATATTCTGCCAATAAAAATGATGAGTTCTGCATATTTTACTTGCCAATTATTTACTAACTAACCAAAGAATCGACCACAAAAGATTTCTTTTTGTGAGAAACCAAACTGAGCTGATTGATGTGAAAAGAGATTGAGAAAAAGCTTCCTTTGTCCAAAAAAAATAAGAACACCAATAAATAGTATAATAATAGAAACATTTAAACAGCAAAAAAATGATAAAATATCTCTAATGTACTGGAATCCACAAAGGCACAGTCCAAAACCAGGCTGAAGCCATGATCAAGTAATCGTATGCCAGAGAGGGATGTCTATGGTGGTAGGTCTGCCAGTCTGAACAGGTATGTCTTCAGTTGGTTCCTGCAAACGATCTGTCAGGATTTAACAATTTGTGGAAACCTGTTTCATTCAACTAAGTGTGACTGTGACAAAACCACACCTACCTATTGCCTGTTTGGGACAGATTGAGGAAACTATTTTCATGAGTGAGACGACTAGACTTAAGCAAATATGACAAATATGGATGTTGGGAGAAATTGATGGCCTTAAAAGTAAGGAGGTTATCTTTAAAAAGGATATGATATGAAAGCCAATAGAATTTTTCTGGATATGATATGACATGATTGCATATGGTTTAAAATCACACATAGGCTTTGCTTAGTTCGATATGGCTTTGTTAACAGTTCCATAAACAAAATTGATCAATTAAGCATATTATATGACTTTGTGCATTTTTAACTATTATTTATGTCGCCAGGTGTTATATTATTTTATTGATTATTGTGACATGCAATATACAATATACAATTACAATAATATCTGGTTGTTCATTTCTGAATATTTCTAATAATTCTAAGGGAAGCTCACTCAATATCATGAAGACTACAAAATGCTTAGCATCAGTGACACAATGATCTTGCTATTTTTTATACTAACTGACAAAAGCATTGACCATAAAAGCTTTATTTTCATTAAAAAAACTTCACCAGAGGTTGAGAATAAGCTTCCTTGGTAATAAACGAGAACACAACATGAGATAAGTCCTTGCTTTGCACATGTAATGCCAATCCAAGGAATAATGAACCTTGTTACCATGGTCAACAAGGTTTTGTGCAGATTTACATTAATTTTTACAGTATCTGGATACAGGATTTTGAAAGGGTTTTTTATCATTGCACCCAAATGCAATCGTTAGGATGTTGGGCCTTGACAGAGCTATGCGCTCTTCAATTGCTCTTGTTGGTATTCTTGTTTATGGAGTAATTCTACAGCTTCCAGCATGAGGAATTCTATAAATAAATAATCCAGTAAAACTATGGTTAAAATATTATATTTTCTTGCTTCAACTTACGTTTGCTTAATGTAGGCTATTAAAATGTTTATGTTCACATTTGTATCACTTTCTTGGTTTGTTATGTTTCGATAAAAATTTTACTAACACACAATGCAAAGATTAAATTACTGTTTCAACTCAATACATGGAACTGGAGGTCAAATCGATAGTTTTGAAATAACCTTTACAACGTCGTCCATTAGTTCATTTTCATTCCTTTTCATTTCCAACAGTATATGCTGTTAAGTCACAACATCATCATAAATCCAAATATTTCCACAATTATGACCTTGTGTATGATCTTAACATGATTTAACCTTGCTTTTCATTTCAAGGAGACATGTTACATGAACAGGGCATTCATATGTTGAAATATTATTAACCCCAGTTCAGAAAGGCTGGGATTATGTCGTCCCCTGCACCATCTGCACAGCAGCAGAGGCAGCAGCAGGCATAAAAGCTTGTAGCATAATGCCTAAATCCATGCACGGATTTTCACCAAATTTTCAGGGTATGCTTACCCTAAAAGGATCTAGAGCTGATTAGGTTTTGGCTGGTATCTGGCAAAAACTGTTGCCATGGCAACACTTTTAAGATTTTTGGGTCTTAAAGTTTATGGGTATACCAAAGCCTTAACCCATGCACAGATTTTTAACAAATTTTGGGGATATGTTTACCCCAAGAAGATCCAGGGCTGATTAGGTTTTGGTGGGTGTCTGGCACCAACTGTTGCCATGGCAACCCTTTTAATATTTTTGGATTTTAACATTTTGGGTCTTCAACTGGCTAAACCACTGCATGGATTTCACCAAAATTAATAAAACAGGTTTTAGAGCTGATTAGGTTTTGGAGGGATCTGGCAATACAAGTTGCCATGGCAATGCTTTGAATATTTTTGGTCTTTAACTTCTCAATTGAAAAAGGGATGCTATAAAGCTGATGTTACTACAGTTGCATTTTTGCCAAGGCCAGATTTGGGAGATTATGAAACACTGTCCATGTGTGTGCGAACATGTGTGCATTTGTCCCATTTTTTATCAACCATAAAATTTCATTCATTTATGAAGATATCTTCACCAAATTTCCAGAGAATGTTTATCGCTGTGAAAACATGCCTGTAACAATTTTTTTACTTATTTTAAAAAACAAGATGGCCTCAATAGCTGATTGTTTGAAAATCATTGATATGTTGTAAAATTTAAAATATTGCAACTTTGTCAGATTTGGACAAAATATAAATGGCTAGGAAAGCTTGCCTCAGAGTAGGGTTTCAAAATATGAAAACAACTTGTAAAATTCATGGCCTGTGAATCTTACATCTGACAACATCTCGTGGATTCTGTATACTTCTTACAACTGAAGTTATTCCCAAGTTTTTTCTGGATCTCAATGTTGTTGCCCATTTATTTTTACCTGTGGGCTGGGGGTCCTTCTTGCGGAGACCGGCTATTTTTACTTTTTGTTTTGGTATTCCTGTATTTTTACTGTTCTCTGAATAAGACACCATACACACCAAAAAACTAATGTACATAACATAAAATTTGAATTTGCTGAGTATTTATACTGATCAGTGGTGCTTCCATATTCACAAATTTGATCCCCCGACTCTTTCTAATTTTGGTGTCTCGACCAAATTTTGCCAATGGTTGGAATTTTCAACCCAAGCTTTCTAAGGTAGCAGTTCCATAATGACGACTGGATAAAAAAAACCTGCCAAAGAAATACAGCTGAGGTTGTGAAACAGTCAGGAACAGATATATTATAACAGCTTTCCGAGAAACAATAAAATTGGTTTTAGAAACCTTCCAACTAGCTCCCAAAAAAGTTGCAATTGTTGCAAGATCTGTCCAGTTGCTTCCCAAAAATGTTCCATTGGTTCCTGAATCTTCCCAAATGGCTTATGAAGCCCTGTATGATCACTAGGATTGACTTAAGATAGGAAAGATTGCTTTAAAATTATTAAGCAGGTTTAGGATTGGTTTAAGATAAGTTACCAAATGCAAGATCTGATACGGATTGGCCACAGTTTACAATAATTTCAAACAGTTTAAAATAATTGAATAAATCATTCCAATTGAAAAGATCAACCTCCCAATCAGACAATTTACAGGAGTATAAATGCATCAGGTACATGGAAAAATAATTTTTTCATAAATTTAAACTTTGTAAATTGTGTTAAGTTAAATTATAGAGGTTGGGATGCATTACAGACAAATCCTTCACCAATATGTTAAATTGTATCACTGTTACACCCAATCTTATTGAATTTGTTCAATCGGAAACTTATTTGGCCCCAACTACAAAAATGATCACAAAAAATATAATTACAGGCTTCAAGGTTGCCATCTCCTAAATTTATTGCCGACAAATTGGGAGGATCGGGGATGCCAACCTGTCATATCCTGTTACCGATACATCCAATCCCATTGGAATCATATTAGTCAGTTTAAAAGTCCTGAAGACGACATGTTCGGGCTGCATTGGTAGGGATAGGTCCCCAGATAAACTAGGTCATTCCCAATCTGATCCACATGGTCGGGATGTATTTGAATTTTACAGCCTTTTGGGTAAATTTAGTTTAGTTTTTATATCCTGACTCTAGGAGATTTCAAATTTGGTTTCTCTGTCCGGACAAACCTTGAATATGAAACTACGCCTTATTATTCCATGTGGCAATGCATATGTAATTCACTTATCTCATGAAGAGTAAGACTTTATGTTTTCCTACATCTTTCCTAGTTTAAGATAACTTACTATACAACACTGTAAAAACTACGACAAAAAATATAATTACAGTATGTAAACAGAGGCTGACGTCTTTAAGCCAACATCAGTAAGATCAGGTGTTTGCAAGTCACAAGTTCTGATTATTTGGCATCACACCTAATGGAAGAGATGAGTGGTCCTCAAAGATTATAAACAAGATTCCAGGCTATCACCTTCAAATCTGCCTTTGTATTGTTGCCAAGGATCTCTGGAAGGTAAATTACTTAAAAAGAAAGAGTTTCTTCCTCCCTTTGTTTGTGTAAAGTATAGTGCATTGCAGACATGTTCCACTTGACTTGTGGCTTAGAGTCAAAATAATACACAGATTTGCAACTTTTTAGAACACACTATTTGTTGTGGCAGATAAGGAACCATAGACTTACCAAAGATTAATAATATGTAAAATTGTTTGACAATAAAACAGTTTGAAAAAAAGTATTATTGCATTATAAGCCTTAATTGACTAAGTTCTAATCTAATCTAATCTACTGCTTTGCAGGCGCAATATCTTCCCCGCTTGATGATGATAGTACAAATAAAATTCATGTCTATTATTTTAAGAAACATCTTTAAGTTTGCCACAAATAGTGACGATGTTAATTTCTTTGTTGGGAATTAAAAATATTACTTTTCAGATAAAAGGTTTCTTGTATTTTTCAACAAACAGTTGTAATATTGCTTACCTAGCTAAACTCTTTCCATAATATAGGTGCAAAAGTAAATAAGATAAATTAGTTCAGCGACAAACAGTTTTAGAAGGGAAATATTAAGTAATTTGAAATGCAAATATATGAAAATTTATAAATATATAAAATAAATTTTATTGAGTGATGTATCTCAGATTTTTTCAATTTTTTCTTGTTGTGTGAAATAACAGTCTTTTTTCTGTCTATATTTATATCAGTCTGTTATGTGATTATATCATCACCAATTTATTATCCAATATCCATATTCTTAAAGATCATATAAACTGGTTTAGTAATACTGTGTCTTTTACATTTTATTTTAGCAATATTGTTTGAATCAATGCCCCTGGATAATGGTTTGTTTGGAGTATATTTAGTTCTTTTCAAAAAGGTCTGGGAATTGTCACTTGTCATAAACCCTATCATCTGCCATGTCCTTTATATGACCTACAACCAATTCTTAACATAGAGGCTGTTGTGTGGTTAAGTTCAGTCTGATATCTGCCCAATTGTTTTCTTGAGTGACGTGTTCTATGTTGTAGAATCAAGTATTTCTGGCAATATTGCTGCTCCAGCTAGCCAAATATCTGCAAAGAGGTGAAGGTCAGTGAAGGACAGAGAAGAGGTGTTGGCAGGTGCTGTGAGATGTTTGGGAAATGTATAGAACTGGCTAAAATTGACATGGATGATGTTATGCCCCTGTTCCACCACAAGACTAAGACTCCCGATTAAGGGTTTTTGGGGATCAGATTCAGAGTCTGTTTGGATCTATTGTGGTCTGTATAAATATCAAACATGTTTGATATTTTTCACAACTGTAATGGATCCACTTTCGCCCCTACCCACAAATTCCCCAGTTTCAGGCTTCCTGACACCTCAGACTCAAATTTACACAATCCTATGTTGTCTGAGGCATTCTGCGATTCTTAAACCCAGGACTCTTAGTCCCGAGAGGCCTGGATTTAGTCTCAGACCTCAACAAAAATCGCCCAGTGCGGTCTTAGGAAATCTGTTGTTAGTCCCAGGAGGCCTGCGGAAGCCTCATACCAGTCTGGGACCCAGTCAGTATATCCCCGACAGGATTGGGGTTGAAACCAATCACAACAGGGACAATCTGGGTTTGATCCCAGACCTGGGTCAGGATTCTATTTTCCCAACCATTTTTCATGGTTTTTTTCACCGACTCTCAAGGGTTAAGGGTCCCAGGAGAAATCGGGGCTTAATTCTTTGGTGGAATAGGGGCATTAGATCCACTTGATTGCCAGTACTCTTGTTAGACATAAGGTGGTGGAGTAGGTGTCAGTTATGAGGTGGGTTGGTGAGTTGAAGGGATCACAGATATCTGAGGTTATTGAGGTCTTATGGTTATTGTTCACACACAAGAAATGCCAGAAAGAGTTGGGTAATTAACAACAAGGCATCATGGGAATTATCATAATTCGTATGTATTGATATAACACCAGAAAACAACTGAATGCACATATGTTAGTCAATACATTACCATACACATGGAGTGGTAGACGGTTTTTTCAAAGTGTTTACATGTACTTCAATGTTAATAACTTTGTTCTTAAGGAAACATACAACACAAAATAATGAACATAACAAAGCTTCATGCATATCAGTCAACATCCATTATTAATAATTAAAACATATGTTTCTTTTGGCATATCAGATATCTTGAATCTGAATTCTTGATCATTTGGCCAATAATGTTACAAAGTGATCTTCCAGCATCTTCAGTCTGAAAAGAATTAGGTAATCGCCATTCTGCTATAATGGCTTTCCATCCAAGTGGGCCAGTCTGTACCAAGTGAGTTTTACCACCTCAGAGTAATTGGCTATTTGTGTAATAAATTATGACTATTGAAATATCAGCAAGTGGCTAATGAATTTGCCTTGAGAGATAGCTACATCCTGGATAGCTTGCAAGTGAACTTCTAGATATGCTTGGCAACTAACCATGTGGAACATATATACCATTCGCGTACAATGCTGTTGATAGGTTAAGCCTAAACTTACCTGAATGTTTTGAGTTATCATATGAATATATGTTATCACATGAAAATTGATGGAGTTGTAATATCGTGTTTCTTGGATACAATGCTTAAAAAATTGAATTGTGAGATATACCAAGATGCTCTGTGCATTTTAAAACACGCCTATAATGTTGGAAATATACTTTCTTAATACATGATTCTGAAAACAATAGAACAAAGACAAACCAACATTACCATAAGAACACAGCTGAATATGCCATTATTATCTTCCAGTGCTGGAAAAGTTTCTGAATTTTTTTGTAATTATGCCTTGGCTGCTAATTTAACTTTTTATGAAATGCTTTAACTCACTAGAAAATCTGCAATCCTATTGTCTTACAGAGGATTTCACATAAAAGTAGTTCACTGAGTGCAAGGTTATCTTTTGGGGTTTGTACCATTCACAATACCAGTCAATGATTTATTGTTAAATTTGAATATAATTATCTGTTATATTAAGTCTTTAATGTGAAGTTTGTTTCAAAATATACTTTTTAAGTGCGAGCCTTGATGGAGCTGGTGCTTCTACAGATCACCTTTTTTTTGTCTCCGGACTTTCATGAATTGTGGCGCAGCGTGATGAGTATTTGTCTGCTCACTGAAGTTAAGCAGCAATGGGCTATATTAGTACTTGGATGGGTGACCGTCTGACTTCTACACCAGCTGTGGAATGTGTCTGGGTTGGAATTTCTTTGTGTCACCAGACTTTCGTAAATTCTAGTGCACTACTCGTGTATCTGATGGCTTTGCACTCACGCTAGGGACCAAAACATCTCGGTGGCAGAACCACCTCCAGGTCGCCCCATTTCGTCCAAGTTGTTCACACTACAGGCGGACAGCCACTGATGGGACACGGTTTTTTAACCATCAATAACAGTAGAATGACAGTGCTAAAAACGATGGTCATTATGAAGCAACCTCAACTTAACTTACCTTATGTCACTGTATTACACCAAAAGATGACTGAATCACAACTTTATGTACACTGTCTATCACACCTTCGGTTACTGTAGTAAGAAATTCATATTCTCATGTGCAAAATCATCTGCGCATGCTCACATACTGAAATCAGATGCGGAAATTTGAAACGTTTGAAAACAAATCTGGGACTCGCAAGGTTATGAACAGTTTTCCACTGATTCGTAAGGTCGCATACGGACGCCAGACAGCAATACCACTTGTAATGTGAATGGTGTATTACTGACATAGATACAATTTAAGTATAACAGCAACTGAAAAAGTATTAATTTCTATAACTTCTTTGAACCATTCACCCAAGATTTACCTATCCTATAATAACACACTCATTGTTGAAAGGTTGGCAACAGATCACAATGGGAACCACATAGCTCAAATGCTGGCTCAGAGAAATGATCTTGGAGCCAAAGGGTATAAGGTTTAGAATCATGTTATTATGTTTCTGGATCTTGTTTGCACAAGAAATATTGTGCTTTCAGCAATGTCTAACTAGATCAATGTGAGCTGAGTCTGCTGCCTTAATCAAAACTTTATTTCCTTAGCTCCTGTCAAACTTATAAACCAATGTTTCTGTAATTACAGACTACTTTTCTAGAGATACCAGATGTAGACAAAGCTTTCAGTTATGTTATGCCTTGTTTAACCCATGATATATGCCTCCATTCCAGTAGCATGTTAGAACCCCTACTGCAACCCTGTAAATGCGTGGAAAACTGAAAAGCCCAGGTGATTTGTTCTATATGAAAAGCTAAGTTGTAGCACCATAAAGATAAGTTATAGCTGAATGCTTGGGCCAGAATCTCTGTCAAAGAGATAAGGATATGGTGGGTGGGCTTGGTGGTGAAGTGGGTAACACACTCGCTTTTCAAGTCTGAGGTTGGTGGCTTGAACCCCGGACCCAATCCTATGTGGGAAAGTTGGTAGTTTCAAACTGTTACATGACAGTTTACAGTGCAGAATATTGACCAACTAGTACATATAATAGGAAACTTCCCGAATGACATATACAGAAAAATGAAGATAACAATATTATATGAGTGTGTGGCACAAGTATTATATTATTAATCTTCATGAGTGATATATTTTTATCTTCGGGAGATTATTTAGCGCCTTCTGTACATGCGTGACTCAGTCCATCTGTTCGTCACATTTTTACATAAACCTTAATTTCTCATTCATTTATAAAGATATCTGTGGAAAATTTTGGTCTCATTTTGAAAAACAAAATGGCCGCCATAACCAATTGTTTGAAAATCATAAAGATGCTCTAAATCTTGAAATATTCCAGCTAGCTCCATCAAATTTTCACAAAACATATATGGCTAGGGAATGTAGTCTGATAGTAACATTTAGTTTTCAAAACAAAATGGTCGCCATATCACATGTTTAATGTCAAATAGGGATATCCTATTAAAAAGGCCTTCTATCTCCTTCACCATTGCTCCTAGGGGTTTGGGATGTGAAAACAATTTGTAGGAAGTCAAGGCCTGGGAATCTTTCCCAGGTATTGAATTTGACCTTTGACTCCTGCTTCAAGGTTAAATAGGGTCATCATGCTTAAACTTCCTTAAATCTCTCTTATTATTGGTGCTAGGGCTTCAGAATGTAAAAACAGCCCATAGGAAGTCTTGGTCTGCAAATGTTTTGCCTGTGAACAATTTTGGCCTCATTTTGAAAAACAAAATGGCCGCAATAGCATATTATTTGGGAATCATTAAGATGCTGTAAAACTTTAAATATTGCAGCTAGGTTCATCAAATGTGCACAAAAGATAGTAATTTTGGCCTAGTTTTGGAAACAAAATGGCTGCCATATCACGTTTAATGTCAGATAGGATTATCCTTTTAAAAAGGCCTTATATCTCCCTTATAATTGCTACAAGGGTTTTGGAATGTGAAAACAACTTATAGGAAGTCATGGCCTGGGAATCTTTTCCAGTTGCTGACTTTGACCTTTGACCACTTTTTCAGTGTCAATTTTGGTCATCTTACTACAAAGGCCTTATATCTCCCTTAGTCCTCATATATTACTGATCCTAAGGTGGGAGATAACCGCTGCAGCAGCGGCCTTGTTTCGGTATATGTCTGATGAGGGATGTTTCAGTTTTATTATTCACCATTTTGTATGATTTATGGATTAAATAATACGAATATTTAATGAAAGAATGTGAAAAAGGCTGTCAAAAAGCAGTGGCAACAGTGAATATTAAAACTTCAATCTTTAACTTGCAATATCTCTGTCATTTCTGCATGGATTTTATGCAATAAACATGACCCGAAGCACTGTAAGAATACCTTTCTAATGATATATTATACATACTTGTTAGTTACATACTTTCCAAGATATTGTTGAAAAAAACGAAAGTTATTCACACTCATTATCCACAGTACCGGGGCGCCAGTGTATATAAAATAGTACATCCTAGTCTGTATTTCCCCGTATTTAGTTCAAATACGTCACATGGTGGATAATAAATATTGGTTTCCTCTGCCCTTAAAACTACGCGTTATGATCTACAATGAGTTGAAAGTGACATTAAACCCAAGTAAATCAAATCAATGTGATAGGGCTCCAGATCTTGAAAAGATAAGTCCTACAAGCTTCACAGTTCTTTCTCTTGAACCTCGATTCCAGGCAGTCATGAAGCAAACCTATGACACTTGAACAGGAGTACTGTATTATTATCTGAGTTTAAATTTTAACTAGGTACTGATACCTTCTATAATGTAAGAACTGTGTAGATCATCTAGAACTATGTTTTTCACTCTAAATTGTCTGTTTTCTTTAGAAGAATCACCTCAATTTAGTATGTACAAACTATGTACTAACTATGCATATATGGCTTTCTGTTACCACTTCTGGGAATAATTGAGACAAACGTTAACTCAATCTCAATATTTTTGAAAATACACACCTAAGGTTCTCAACTGGAACCTCATACTTGAATGACCTATTGTCCATACAACCATTATATTACGCTGATAACGTTAATTTCAGAAGTCTATTTTGTCATATTCTATTTGTTATATAAATACTCATCATTCCATTTTAATTTACAGAAGTACCATTTACAAAAGTATGACAAATCTGACTTTGTATCCATTTCATAAAGAAAATATTCTATGTGGTAGTCTTGTTATTGAATTAATTCACCATGAGATTTGTGTTTAACAGGCAAACAAGTGTGTAATGTCCAATTAATTACAACATCTATGTTTATTGTTGTAGGAAATATACTTGTTTTTGTTATGTATAACAATAAATTCACTGCATATTTATCAAAAAATGAGTCTGTTGCCTTTGAGAAAAAGACTGACATTTTCTTGTATTTCTGCACATCATATTTAGTTGACATTTGCATGAAAGTTCACATTGCCAGCCATGTTTGAGAAACAAAAATTTTGCAATGAGTTAAGCCAAAAACAACTTAACAATCATCATATTTGTGTCTCCATCCAGGGTTTTATATTTCCATACTTTTTCCTATATTTCCAATTATACTAAAATATTGTTAAACTTATGCACTTTCCCTTGTGTTTTAAATCAAGAGTACAGTTTAACTGATACTATAATGCTTGGAATCAGGCATGTGATGGACTTGGTACTACAATGATTTGAATCAAGTTTATTTTTAATTATTTAGTCTTTTGCATCAGGCCTAGTACCTTATCGGTTAAATTGTGACAGATAGTTGGAAAGGCAGAGGGAACCAGTACATACAGTTGGTCAAGGTTCTGTACTGTAAACTGCTGACCAACAGCAAGCAACTACCAGCTTTCTCACATGAGGTCAGGCCATGATTAGAGGTGGGAGGCGAGTTACCATTGAACCAGCCATGGCCCTTAAATCAAGTTTGTAGTTTTAGTAAGACGTAACACTGCCTTCCATCAAGGCTATACTTCTAACCAGATACAACAATGTCTTACATCAAGGTTGTTGTTGTTGTTGTTGTTTTCAATCTGATAGCAACAATGCCTTTAAAGTGTGGTTTTGTATGGTACAACAATGTTCTAAAGGTTATCTTTCACCTGATACAATAATACTTTGACTGATATGTTTTAAATGAAGGTTTTGTTTCGAGTCAATGTTATGTTTTCCCAACAACAATAAAACTTAAAATCAAGGTTATGGTTTTAACATGATACAACAAATTTTAAATCCAGTTTATATTTTTATCTGATACAATAATGCATTGAATCAAGGATATGGTTTTAACTGATACTAAAATGTTTTGAATCAAAGTTGTAGTTTTTTGACCTGTTAATATATTACTTTGAATCAAAGTCATGGTTTACACTTTAAAATACTTTAAATTAGGGTCATTATTTGCCTGTTACAACAATGCTTTAATCAGTGTTATTATGTTGAATGGCTGGTTTTATTGTTTTTCCTACAGTTTCTAAATCAGGGCGATATATGTCTGATATAATGGTATCATTACCGCCCCCAAAGAGGATGTTTTGGTGTGTGGTTGTGTCTCTGTTCTTTAAAAAATAACTCGAAAAGATGTGTGAAGATTTCCTGAAAATTTCATCAAAATCTATTCATAGCTTTCAATTATTTTGCAAACAGACTGAAAAATGCATGACGCTAAAATATAAGACACATTTTCCCCCATTGTCTTATCGCATGGGGTTCGATGTAAATGGCCCTGTATTCCACTTATTGTTGGAGTGTTATTATAAAAAAATAATCAATTGATTTACCGTTTATCAAAATGTATAACGCTATCTTTCTACCCTCAATTTATTATGCTATAGAAGGCTGTACTGAATAGAAAGTTACCATAAATCTAACATTTGCTTGTAAAGTGATGGTACATCTTGATTTGAAGAGCAGGGTCTATCTTGTAACAGAAGAGATTTATCATTGATTTTCGCACTGAACAGGACCAGATTCTTTCTTCTTAGCCTTAACATAGTTTTCATTTATCTGACATCCTCTTTACTCATATTACTTTTATACACCCATTCCACTGTAGCCGGTTGGCCTCCTGAAAGCCCCAATAATCCTGTTGGTTGCAAATCTTGGTCATGGTGTGACCTATCATAGGTGTCAGGCAGGCTGGTAGTGTAATTGTAGTAATCTTAGGCCTCTCTCTAATTTTTCAAGCCTGTTTCAAAATTTTGTGAGTAAGCATTTTCTACAACACCAGACATTTAAAATTTTCTAATTGTATCACTTTTTTTGAAAAAAAATTAGATTTGTTATTTCATTTTCATCTACAGTGAAACAATATCTAAAGTTTAAACAGCACTTCTTTCTCACCTGAGTGAAACATTTGAGTATGCTTGGTATTTTTCACTATGTTCAGAAATGTATGGATGGCATTTGGTCAATTTATACATAGAAGAAACAACTAAGCATTCAGTAGTAACTTCATTAAGATCAGGTTTGCACCAGATTTACAGTAACTGGGTATTTTTGAACCAGACCTGATTGGCATAACAAAAAAGATTTTCCACTAAATGTACATAAAGCATACTAACACTGGAATTAGACCATTGAACTATACTCGTAAAGTATGCTTTTGGTTTGTCTGAAGGTTCAGATAAGATAAATCCTAAAATCTTCTCCTTATCCCATTCTGTTTAATCATACAAATAGTATTCTAAGATCCAGTAATTTGAGGTTATATTTTCACTAACATTTCCTATATAACCTTAGCAGCATTGCAAAAAAATCCTACAAAATAGTGTTGGAGTAAGAACTAATCAGAGCTGATGAACCGTAACAGCAACCAGGTTTAGATCTGCTTGTTAGAATTAAAGGAAAATAAATGCAAGCATTTCACTTAATTTTATGCTTAAAAATCCACCCATGGAGAATCCAGGCTGACATGTAGTTTGAATTAAATGATAAATTGTATACAATACATAGACAGGGATGGTCAATCAGAGAAGGGTCAATTATTTATCAGTGAAATAATATTGTGCCTCCCAGGGAACATATTTCAGTTTTGCAAATGTTTGAAAGGAAACATTTGGCAAGGGTTAAAAAAAATGATACGTATAAAAGCTATTTATAATACAAGGATTTTAAAATATTTTATGTTTTATTAAACGTTTAGTGACAAATGTTAGAAAAACGTTAAAAATAAATTTGGCATTGATTAGCAATATTAATATTAATTGGGGTCAGGTTAAATTCAATATCTTTTGAGGTTGCTCACCGATGAAAATATTATCTTTATGTCTAAAATTGTAAGATAGTTGCTTAGAAATTATGCACCCATTCAATTCTTCCTTTTAGGGATTGCATGTGGGGCAATTTTTGACAAAGTCCTCTTAAATCCCCTATTATTGCTCACCGCCATCTTTGGTTTGAAATGTTTAAAGCTGAACATTCTGCAAATATGGTTATGAAAAACGTTTATGATAGAATGTTTTCAAAACGTTTGATAGAAAACATTTCAAAAATGTCTTAAAATGATGGGTATGAAAACCAGTTGTTGTTAAGCATTTGTAAAACATTTTTAGAGCAAACATTGTCAACAAAATGTTTTATCATTTCATGGTGAATGCTTGAAAACATTTCCAGCATAACCTCCAATTCAACAGCTATTTTATAAAAGTTTAAAAAGTATTTCCAGTCAAATCTAGTTTCTTGAGTTATTTTATAAATGTTTAATGAATTTTTTCAGCAAAAAACGTTTGTATAGAGAATGTTTATAAAACCTTTTTAAACATTACAGTGTAAACGTTTACTTGGAAATGTTTATTAACCCAAAAGATAGGATTTAAATAGGTTTAAAAACATTTTGTAAAGTTTTAAACCATGTTAAAATGTTTTCAATGTTGACTGAGCTCTTATTTGAAAACATGAAACTTTCCTAAAGTCCAGCAACCTTACCAGGGGAAGACTCATTTCTGTTTATTCAACCTGGTCAAAGAAAACTGTCAGGTCATGATTTCGTTTAGAATTGTCTGTTGAATGGAATAAGCCTAAGGAGTCAGTCACAGAACAGCATCTAGTGTCAGCAATCATCTCTGAAGAGAAGCATCTTTCTAGTTACTCCACTGTCTGAATGCTGTTGGAGTATTTGGTTAACACCCTTTTTAAATTTAAGACCTTATACTTTTGGCATCAACACTTAAGAGGCAATTTCTTTCTCTTTACTCTTGCAACCCCCCCCCCCCCCCACCCCCCACCCCCACCCCCCCACCCCCCCACCCCCACCCCACCCCCACCCCCCCACGAGGATATTGTAATTGGGTCTGTTTGTTGGTCAATCCGTGCACATCACTCAAAAACTGTACATTAGATCAGGGACATATTTTTACACAAGCTGAGGCCTAACTGTGACTCAGTCCTCCTCAAAGATGGTCTGGATCTGGGTCGCCAATCCAGAATTGTCTGTGAATTTAGCAATACCTGTGAGTGAGTGTGATTTCTCGGGCACATAGATATATAATTTTATTGTTATAAAAATAGTTCCTAAAACAAAAATTGTTTTCACATTTCCAAATGGTAGGGTTATTTTTTTTGCTTGACACAGCATTAAGTAATTAATGCCCAATTACTCAAATTTCCTGTACAAATGCCAGGGTTAATTAGTACAAATGTGTATGCACTGTAGATTGTAAATATGATGTACTGGACAGTTGTTTAGTAGTCTATGTAAAGGTTCAGAAACACTAAGCAAACTAGATTTCTTTTGGCAGCATTAATAAACACCGGTTATCGGATATAGTGAGGTGGTTAACATTAAAATTAGCACAATAAACTGCAGAAACATTGGCAGAGAGTGTGTGAAGAGATTAGATTTAAATTTGAGTCTCTGGGGTTAAGTATTCAATACAATATTCGCAGTTTCCAAAAAAAATAACTACCATTTGGCATGCTTAGTTGATCAGCTAGTAGTGTTGTGGGTATTGTGAAATGGTGAGCCTAGTTTTGAGTAGATTTTGCTGAAAAGGTTACAAGAAATGGCCCATTAGTTCCACAGCACTGTGATGTATAAGTGTGGCAGTGTTTTGTTCTGCATGCAAAAATTCAGAGAAATCTCTGCCAGGGAAATGATGAATAGTTTGTTAAGATTCCAGGTTTATAACAAAGACGTATGTGCTAAATAGTATGTGTTGATGTGCAGTAAAAAACTGTTAGTTATAATATAAACATACATTTTTTGTGTATTTCCAGTTAAACTAAAGCAAAATTAACACACAAATGACGGACGAAGGAGCAACAACAAAAAACTGATCGAGGTGTGGTTGTTTTAAATTTTTAATTTGAATTTTTTTTTCAGGAATGAATTTGCATCTGGATATTTTCTGAGGCAATACCTTCAATGGACAAAAACTATATAGTTCAAACAATATAAGTGGGGCGAAGTCCTTCTCTTGATTAGTAAATTACTGAATAATTAGTAAATATTTGCAAACCCCAGAAAATACAATGGCCCGAGAAATCAGGATGTTGGATGTGATGTTCAAGGATCCCACGAACTCATTCAAGGCTGGGTCTTATGTGGAGGGCAGGATCTACCTGGATTTAAATCAGGAACTCAAGCTTAAAGGTAAGTGAAGAATTGTCGGCAGGTTTTGAGCAATATCAAATTAAGTAAAAATTAGTACAAAGAGCTTGAAATATCTACTGCAATTTAAGATTTAGAATGAAGTGCTGTCTATAGAAGACCCGAATCAGTATATTTCATGTTTATATGTTATATTAAACTATAGTAAAATAATTGCCAGGTAAAGTTTGTCTGACAATACTTTGTGATATAATACATGTAGTTATCAATCAATACACTGTACTTTAACATAAACTACAGATATTACGGACAAATTGTTCTGTACCTAAAGTAAAAGCTGGGACTAAAAACTTTAGAACTTAAAGACGTTTCACAACTATGACCGTTTCAAAACAGCCATTGGCCACTTCGAGGTAGCGAAATAATTTATCTGGCCATTTGAAAAACTTACTTGATCTTGTAACCGCCTGGCCATTACAAAACCTTACTGAACAGAACACATAAATCTGATTCAGGCACTTTCACTATAATTAAAAATTTAAGATAAATTGTGTTCTTGGTGTTAATTTGTTTGAAATTGTTTTTGATGATTTCTTAATTGTATTTCGTTTCATAAAGTATGTGTTGTCTATTTTCATTTTGTCATGGTGGACAGTCATGTCAAATAACAGAGAAATTTATTATAGATTCATACATTAAAAAAATCTTAAGTTTCTCTGTATTAATTTAATGATTGGATGTTGTGATATCAGCATGGACGCATGTGTCGTCTGTTATGGTAAATAAGCATTGTAATCGAAAGTAAGGCAGTTACCTAAGGCTGTTAATATCAACCAAAAATCATAACCAGGTCTCAAGAATTATTTGCAGTAATAGTTGTAACAACAGGTAAAGAAGTGAAGCTGTTGAACTTAACCAGCACCTGGGATGAGAATTACCGCAACATTTCTCAAGTGTTTTTGTGAATAAGAGCAGTCAACTGCCAACAAAAATACCTTTGTTGTGAACATAGAGCATGACTAACATGATTAAGATGGTTTTCAACCAATCAAATCAGAGGTTACAACTGACAATGGACTGACATACTGGTAGAACATCAGAGATTGACTCACATATACTGTTATTTACGATCTTGTCAGCAATGCCCAGAAGCTGTCAGCTTTGTCTAACATGATCTTTATGGTTTTCTGTAATTTCATATTGCTTTTATGATGTGTAAATTTGTAGGGATAAAGCAATTGTATAGTATATCTCAAGAAAGCATCTCTTAAATTGTAGTGGAAATTGGAAGAAAAAGTTACTAAGTTTGCCTTTGTGTGTTATCTGGTCAATATCCACTTTTGCTAATGTCCCAATACTTTCTGGTCCAAGTTTCATAATAGTTGGAAAGATGTAGTAATTACAGCGTACTCAGGGGAATTTGGCTGAGATTTTACCTTCCTCAAAAAGTGTTCTTGTTATTTCCCACAAAGCGTGCCGGCAGGAGATAAAATTTGCACCATGTGTGTGTGTACGTGCGTGCGTGTGTCACACAGTTTTCTCTGAAACTACTACAGTTACACATTTTTGGTAAATTACTTGTCCTAATGAATTTTTACGCTCTTCAATATTTTTTGGGTTTGGTGAAATTTGGCCTACTTTTGAGTGAGTAATAGCACTTTTACCTAATATAATTATATGACTTATAACTCTCAAACTATTGCATTTAGAGTATTTTGTTCCAACATGTTGTTCAGTTGCTTTCTCCACAGCTACAACATGGTTGGTAGTTTGGAAGTGTATCTCCATAGCTAAGTGATTAATAGCTACTTTGTCAATTTTTAATGATAACCATAATGAGTAAATGGCTTATATCTTCAAAAGTATTGCAGCTACACAATTTCTTTCAAATATGTTGTTCATCTGCTTTTTGTGAACTGTAACATATTGAAGTTTCACAACTGTTGCTCAATGTACAAGTGAGTAATGGCTACTTTAATGCTACTTTTATTGAAAATGTGAACAATCACAAATATCTTGCAAACCCTAAGAGATAGAGTCATTTAGAGTGAATTTTTGACCCACAGGGCAGTACAGGAGTATCCTGTGCCTAGCGGAAACATTTCAATTTTCGCCACATTTAGCGGCCATCTTGGATTTTAGCGGAAAATGAAAAAGTGTGAATTTCTCGAAAACCATCAGGCATAGAGTGATTTTGAGCATTTTTGATCCACAGGATAGTACAAGACTATCCTATTCAAAGGAAAAAATTTCAATTTTTGCCACCTTTGGCAGTCGTCTTGGATTTTAGCGGAAAATGAAAAAGTGTGAATATCTCAAAAACCGTAAGAGATAGAGCAATTTCGAGCAAATTTTTGACCCACAGGGTAGTGCAAGAGTATCCTATCCAAAGGGGAAAAATTTCAATTTTTGCCACTTTTGGCGGCCATCTTGGATTTTAGCGGGAAATAAAACATTGGAAATATCTCGGAAATGGTAAGACATAGAGCGATTTTGAGCGAATTTTTGAAACATAGGGGTAGTACAGCAGTATCCTATGCCTAGGGGAAAAATTTCAATTTTTGCCACTTTTGGTGGCCATCTTGGATTTTAGGGGAATATGAAAAAGTGTGAATATCTCGAAAACCGTAAGAGATAGAGCGATTTTGAGTGAAATTTTGACCCGCAGAGTAGTACAAAAGTATTCTATGCAAAGGGGAAAAATTTCATTTTTCGCCACTTTTGGCGGCTATCTTGGATTTTAGCGGAAAATAAAACACTGAAAATATCTCGGAAACGGTAAGAGATAGAGTGATTTCGAGCAAATTTTTAAGCCACAGGGAAGTATAAGAGTATCCTATGCAAAGGGGAAAAATTTCAATTTTCACCACTTTTGGCAGCAATCTTGGATTTTAGCAGAAAATAAAACATTGAAAATATCTAGAAAAAAGTAAGAGATAGAATTAATGATTTCAAGCAAATTTTTGACCCGCAGGGAAGTACAGGAGTATCCTGTGCCTAGGAGAAAAATTTCAATTTTCGCAACTTTTGGCGGCCATCTTGGATTTTAGCAGAAAATGAAAATGTGAATATCTCGGAAACGGTATTTCTTCCCCTTTATTACTCAGCGGGAGATACACACCGCGGCAGTGGTCTTGTTTAGTTATATCTATCTATATTGGCACATATATTTACCTGAAAGGGGTTTCCTGTATCAAACCTCCAATACAGATAGTGGTCCCTAGATTCAGTATGGGATGAATGTATGAGTCAACATATTCAGTTTGTCTTGAAAAGTGATCCATGAAGTACAGCTTGGACCTGACTTTAAAATGGATGATAAAATGGTATGAAGGTTTTTGTATAACCTGATTTATAAAACCAGTGACAATGTGTTTATTGATTAAGCCCTTTACTAAAAAGCATCAATATAAGATGTAGTAATGATATAAGAATTAACTGTGCAGTGTCTAACACATTTCTTCTGTTTTTAGGAATGAAACTGCTTCTCCATGGAGTGGCGAGAGTGAATTGGGATGAGAATAAATCGTACACCAAAGGCAGTGCCAGCAAGCTGTCACACAAAAACATCGGCCTGTGTCTGGATAGCACCTGTACTATCATAAATAAAGGTGATGAAGGTCTACAGCTACTGATACCACTTGTAGTGATGGGAGGATTGTGTCCCAAAATAATATCAGAAATGTTAATATTCTTTCTGGTTTTGTTTGTTGATATTCTTGGTGTGAAATATAAATGTTGTGTATTCTGCAAAGAATTCAAGTCCAAGACATGTGCCCCAGTATAAATTTTGAAATCATAAAAAATGACTTGTAATTTTTTATAACATCCTTTTATATTACAGCTTTGTTATCGTAACAGTCTCCTAGAAATATAGATCGATGAGGTGAGTTTTATATAGTACATCCATAACTATTAACAGCTATCTGAAACCGACTATCCTGGTGGAAACCAGTGTTGTAACCACCAAGAGAACCACAGAGAAAAGATACATCTGCAATAAAAGCATAAAATACAAAATGTTTAAATATAAAGTATAATATTATTTCCAGGAGCCACCACCACATTGTCACCAGGCAGACATGATTGGGCTTTCTCAGAACCCATTCCAGCTTTCTGCCCGGGTTCATTTGAGGGGCAGTGGGGGCGAGTCCAGTACTTTGCCAAGTTGGTGATAGAGAGGGGCTTTGGCAAGGCAGATGTGGAGTTTGTGAAGAATTTCATTGTGCATGGAGTGTTAGACCTCAACACAGATGATGACGCAAAGGTCAGTGAGTAGTAAAAAATGAGTATAACGAAAGAACTATTTGTTTTATAAGGCAGATTCTTACAATAAAGCCTTCTTTCAGCTAATGGTTCACTACCAGAGGTTGCAATAGATTATGAAAAAATTACTAATAAATGGTGTGCATTATAACTAGGTGTAATATAGTAAACCTCCCCAATGGAGTTCTTTATTGTATCCCTGGACGAAAGTCGCGGATACTTAGGATTCAGTATGGCCACGCCGCCGCCGCAGAGATTTCCTTTCGGACGCGATAACTTAAAAAATATTTTAGTTAGACCTTTCAAATTTAGTATGTGGGTATATATGGGCAATGCCACAAATGCTATTGTTTTGTGATGTTGACCTTCAATTTCAAGGTCACTGGTGGCCTCTTAAAGGTCAGATTTTGGCCATTTTTCACATTTTGGCCCAGTTCTCATATACAGAAACTTAGATCATCCTATGGGTGGTATATATAATACATATATATGGCCTCTGTAAGCATGCAGAAATTTGACCTTGAAACTCTTCATTTAAGGTCATCCACAAACCGCCAAAGTACCTCACCGAGGCCATTTTTGGCCTTTTTGGAGATATTTTCACACTTAATGCTGACTATATTGCATGAAAACTATTGAAAATGGCTTTAGAGGTTCAGTACATGATGGAGTACTAGCATCCAGTTTGTTGACCTTGGCTATTGTTTTCAAGGTCAGGAGGCATCCGCTGGATACTTTGGTTTAGCGTTCGCTACGCCGCCACCGCCGCTGCTGCGCATAGAGTGATTTTCGATGTTAACGCTCTCAGAGGAAAACTACACTAGCTAGTTTCACCAAATTTGCAGGATATCTTCATTGGGGGTAACTTTCTCTGGGACTAAAATTAGCCTCATTCTGAAAAACAAGATGGCCGCCGCGGGCATTTCTTTGAAACTTATCTACATTTTTCTACTGCTTCTTTGGTAGAGCTCTTAATTCAAGGTTATCCACGGAGTGCCAAAGTAACCCACACAGCAGACTTTAAAAGTGCCTATATCTCGCTTATTATTGGTCCTATAGAGCTTTGCAATGTGAAACCAACCTATAGGAAATCATGTACTGTGAATCCTCTGATGTTGTCAGATTTGACCTTGGACCCCTCCTTCAAGGTCAAACGAGGATAGCCAAACTTAAAAGTGCTAATAACTCAAGGTCAAAGGAGGATAGCCAAAGTTAAAAGTGCTTATACCTCGCTTATTATTGGTCGTAGAGGTTTGGGATGGTAAACCAACCTATAGGAAATCATGGGCTGGGAATCTTTTGGTGTGGTGAGATTTGACCTGGGGCCCCTCGTTCAAGGTCAAACGAGGATAGCCAAACTTAAAAGTGCTTATAACTCGCTTATTATTGGTTCTAGAGGTTTGGGATGGTAAACCAACCTATAGGAAATCATGGACTGGGAATCTTCTGGTGTGGTCGGATTTGACCTTGGGGCCCCTCCTTATAATACATATGTATTTCCTCTGTAAGCATGCAGAAATTTGACCCTGAAGCTCTTCATTGAAGGTCATCCACAGACCGCCAAAGTACCTCACCGAGGCCATTTTTGGTCTTTTTGGAGATATTTTCACACTTAATGCACTGAAAGCATGAAAACATAATTCTCTGTATGTCACGCTTCAACCATGTCCCATCTGGGGATACACTGCGTCGAGATGCAATATCTAGTTTAAAATGGGAATGAGCCATTACTAGTCTACTACTGATTTAAATGATTGACTGATTTGGTACATTTCAACAAAATATGTTAATGGCTTGGTCATACCATGATAAGTAGTTGAAAGGATGAAGGAATGCAGTTCATACAAGTTGGTTAAAATTAAATATCCATGGCTCAACACACAGGAATAAAAGTTTTGTCACTTAATAAACAATTAAATGTATGGAGTGTAGATACGTCTAAGGCCTTGTAAGGTATTAGTAAATTCTGATATAAAAGGATCTCTCAGAACCTTTTTTCATTTCAACTTAAAAAAAGGAATTCTACTTAAATGAATCCGGTGTGTATATTTCACTTACCAGACTAGAACAATTCAGTGGCCTTGTTGGTCAACTTAACTGAGGTCTACTTTAAGTTAGCCGTACATACCTTAAGTTACCAGACCAGAACAGTTCAGTGGCCATAGTAGGCTACTAAATGGAGTTCTGCATAAAGTAGTTTGACTATAGATATCTTTAGTTACCAGTCTTGATCAGTTCAGGGACCATTGTTGACTAGTTCATACAGTTCTATTTTAAGATTTTTGACTGTGTATATTTCAGTTACAAGCCCAGAACAGTTCAGAGACCATGGTGGGCTTTGCATGCTGTAAATCTGGTCCACTGGGAGGCAGATTACAGCTGGAAAGACGGGGTTTCGTGCCTGCAGAAAACTTACCCTTCATGCTTGACCTGGATAATAGCAGTAGCAAGAAAGTCTCTGTGAGGGTGATATTGTCACAGGTGTGTATTTGTTTCTTCATTATTCAGATATTTTTCTATGGAAAAATAAATTATAATGGTATAATACGATTACAATGTGCAACACATAATTCAGTAAATAGAAAGAGCATAACCTTTTTACACAGAAAACACTACACATAGTAAAATGGAACAGTAGTATATGTGTATTCTACTGCATGTTATGCTTATTTTTCACATTGATGTTAAGTGCAAATCAATAGGATTTAGTTAAAACATTCACTGAGAAAACCTCTGCAAGTCATGTTGGGGTTTTGTGTGTTGAATCATAAGTTTCAATCAGTAAGACTTTGAAATCATTCTCTGACTTTCATATTTCAAGTTTAAGATCTCAATAGTATAATTAAGTGTGTAGATGCAAAAATGGGAAGACTGTATTGTTTTAGTTGCTGTTTTTGTTACTGCCACATTCTGTATGACCATATAAGTTACAATATAAATCACAATTAAACCCACTAAATGCAGCAAATCTTCAAATCAAAATTAAAACCTTGTCAGTAGGGTGGTTATTTAAAAATTTAGCCAAAAACAGTATTTGGCAAAACTTTCATGAATAGGAATACTTATAAAATATATTGGAATACAAATTCAAACGCTTTCAACTTTCCACAAAAGTATTCAAATACTCAGAAAAGTGTGTTTGAATACTTTGAATAATTATGAATATGATTACTCCAGGCAAGAATATAACGGTGTTAATTGACTGAACAATGTCCATTCTGTATTTTGAGGGAAAACTTATAAAATCACAATCACTTAGTATAAAATAATTGTTGTCCTATAGTAAGATGAAAAAAAAAACAGAAGTGAATACATTTTATTGGGTATAAAAAGAAGTCAGTATATTTACTTCGCACAAAAGAAGATATATCGGTAAACTAGTTACATCAACATTAAAGTTGCAATTCTAGCAGTTCAACATGTTGAACACAGTATTTGAGAGGATTTTATTGTCTTATTATTTAAACATTCAATGTTTAATTATAAATAATATTATCTGGCTGTTGGTTAATGGTTATATTTATAACCAGTGAAATTTACAAGCAGAACTTAGTAGCTTAATGTCAACAAACTTCAGTAGTTTAGACTCATTGCTCATTAACTGTAGCCCTGATTTGAGGTTGGAGAGCTTCTTTCTCAGTTAATGTATGATGTCTCTATACTCCCTGACCTTTTGGCATTTCAAACAAATGTCAATAAAGTATGGGTTCTTTTTCTCCCTGGAACTGTTTATGCGGTTCACTTACTATGTAATTAATATCAGTCATTATAAATATGAGTGCTGAAGACAATTTTTTGGCTTGTGATAATAAGTTATGTTGCCATAAAAATTACATGTAGCATGGTCTTAAGGAATATGTATTTTTGTTATATTATCACCTGAAACTTTCTCCATAAACAAACGATAAGCACAGAATATAGAAGCTCTATTTTACAGGCACTTTGGAAGAGTAAGGTTTTGTTTGCAGGTCTGTGAAAAAGAAAGTTTTTTTACCATTAATCTTAAGAAAATGTAAATTTAGAAGTTTCATAAAACTGAAAATGCATGTTAGATAATAAAGGTTTTATTGCATGGCTATAACTTCTGGTCTGTGTAGTACTTTGAAATTTGAGAAACAATATTCACCCATTCCATTTTGATTGGTGGTTTTTTTATTGTCGTACATTTTAGACCAAGAACAATTACATACAGAGCTAAATGTATTTTAAAAGGTTAAACAGACATCAGAGGAGTCACACTGCTTTTTCCTAGGTTGACCTTGAACTCAAAAGCATCAAAATCATAACAACAATTTCCATGGCGGTTTACTTTGGAAGAATCCCCCTTTTAGACAAAATAAGACAGAAGTGGGATTTGTTGCTGTAGTAGGTTATTAGGTAACACACTCATCTCAGATCTCTGCCATTGTGAAAAAAAATATCAATTCTGGCTATAGTATTAGGAGAGGAGCTTGGTGTTGTAGTGGGTAATGCACTCATAATTTCGAGATAGTGAATTTAAATTGCAATCCTGACAGAGTTCTTAAAGTTTAGGGGAAGGCAAGGCAGCATTGCGGGAAACATGCTTGTTTCTCACCTCCTGAGGTTGTGGGTTTAAATCTACACCATGACGGAGCTCGCAAAGTATTGGGGATACATTTAATGACTTAGTGTCCAGACATTTAACTTCCACCTCACAAGTTGTGGGCTTGGTTTTCAGAACTTTGATAGTTGCTTGAAAATGCAAGTGCAGAATCAATACTAACCATTGCCTCTCCATCATTTCAACTAACTACACAATGTGTTTAGAGAAATACTACACCCATACAAAGTCATCTTGTATGACATAATCCATAACATTTATGTCTGCATGGACCTAGGTTATTTGTCTGTTTTAATTTTGTTTTTTATTATCTCCCGCCGGCCGAAGGCCATGGTCGGGAGATTATAAAACGCCTTCCGTCCGTCCGTCCGTCCGTCCGTCTGTCCGTCCGTTCGTCACGTTTTTGCATAAACCTTAATATCTCATTCATTTATGAACATATCTTCACCAAATTTGCAGGGAATGTTTATGGCTATAAAAACCTGTCTCTGAAAAATTTTAGCCTCACTTTGAAAAACAAAATGGCCGCCATAGCTAATTGTTTGAAAATCCTAAAGGTGCTCTAAATCTTGAAATATTCCACCTAGCTTCATCAAATTCGCACAAAAGCTATATGGCTAGAAAAGTTAGCCTGATAATAAATTTGACCTAGTTCAAAAACAAAATGGCCGCCATATCACATGTTTAATGTCAAACAGGGTTATCCTATTAAAAAGGCCTTATATCTCCCCAAATATTGCATATCTTCACCAAATTTGCAGGGAATGTTTATGGCTATGAAAACCTGTCTCTGAAAAATTTTAGCCTCATTTTGAAAAACAAAATGGCTGCCATAGCTAATTGTTTGAAAATTGTAAAGGCGCTCTAAATCTTGAAATATTCCAGCTAGCTTCTTCAAATTTGCACAAAAGCTATATGGCTAGAAAAGCTAGCCTGATAATAGATTTGACCTAGTTCAAAAAACAAAATGGCCGCGATATCGCATGTTTAATGGCAAACAGGGTTATTCTATTAAAAAGGCCTTATATCTCCCCAAATATTGCATATCTTCACCAAATTTGCAGGGAATGTTTATGGCTATGAAAACCTGTCTCTGAAAAATTTTAGCCTCATTTTGAAAAACAAAATGGCCGCCATAGCTCATTGTTTGAAAATCGTAAAGGTGCTCTAAATCTTGAAATATTCCAGCTAGCTTC
Source organism: Sabellastarte sp. h YS-2021 (assembly GCA_964017235.1). Taxonomy (NCBI): domain Eukaryota; kingdom Metazoa; phylum Annelida; class Polychaeta; order Sabellida; family Sabellidae; genus Sabellastarte; species Sabellastarte sp. h YS-2021. Next base: position 152,705,710 of record OZ024928.1, on the reverse strand, counting down.
ATCAAATTTGCACAAAAGCTATATGGCTAGAAAAGCTAGCCTGATAATAAATTTGACCTAGTTCAAAAAACAAAATGGCCGCCATATCGCATGTTTAATGTCAAACGGGATTATCCTATTAAAAAGGCCTTATATCTCCCCAAATATTGCTCCTAGAGGTTCGGAATGTGAAAACAACTTGTACGAAGTCATGGCCTGGTAATCTTTTCCATGTGTTGAATTTGACCTTTGACACCTGCTTCAAGGTCGTCACACTAAAACGTCCTTATTTCTCCCATATTATTGGTGCTGTGGCTTCAGATTGTAAAGACAGACCATGAAAAGCAAAGGCTGTGGTCTAAAATTGTAAACAGCTTCCATGCATGTGTGCATCTGTTTGTGCATCCGTCCGTGCATCCGTTTGTCACGTTTCAGCATAAGCCTTAATATCTTATTCATTTATAAAGACATCTTCATCAAATTTGCAAGGAATATTTATGCAAAATTTTGGCCTCATTTTGAAAAACAAAATGGCCGCCATAGCCAATTGTTTAAAAATCATACAGTTGTTCTAAATGTCGAAAATTCCAGCTAGCTTCATCAAATTTACATTTTAAGAGGCCTTCTATCTCCCCTAATATTGCTCTTACAGGTTCAGACCATTAAAACTCTTGGCCTTCAAATGTTTTGTCTGAGAAAAATTTTGGCCTTATTTTGAAAAACAAAATGGCCACCATATCCAATTATTAAGCGTCCCGCAAGGGACGCTTGTTTGTGTATGGGAGAGCTTCAGGCTCCGCATTTTGTTTTCCTTATAACTCTGTAACCGTTAGGCGGATTCTTTTCAAATTTGGCAGGTTTAGGCAGTAGCCTTGGGGAATTTTTTTGAATATGCTGCAGTGACATTTCAACCAATCAGAGAGGTCACATGACCAAAAATGTCTTTTTTCGATGGGGAAGCTTGTCCGGATGATAACTTGAAAGGAATTTTATCAATTCACCTGAAACTTGGCAAATACATTCATTCTATTAAAATCTGGAAATCATTAGATTTTGGCATTGATTGGTCAAGAAATGGCCGAGTAATTAATGATTAATTAATCATTACGAATTTTCCAAATAAGGAAAACACAAAAATGCTTATATCTCGAAAACCGTGCTAGATAGAGCGATTTCGACGAAATTTTTGACCCGCAGGGTATCTCTGCGGAGTAGTTTTCCCAATTTTCAAAAAATTTTTGTCTCGCCAAAATGGCAGCCATTTTGAATTTTTGCCCGCAGGATATCTCTGCGGAGTACTTTTCCCAATTTTCAAAAAATTTTTGTCTCGCCAAAAATGGCGGCCATTTTGAATTTTCGAAATTTTCGCAAAAATTGCAAAACACAAAAATGCTTATATCTCGAAAACCGTGCTAGATAGAGCGATTTCGACGAAATTTTTGACCCACAGGGTATATCTGCAGAGTAGCCATGCCAATTTTCAAAAAAATTTTGTCTCGCCAAAAATGGCGGCCATTTTGAATTTTCTAATTTTTCGCAAAAATTGCAAAACATAAAAATGCTAATATTTCGAAAACCGTGCTACATAGAGCGATTTCAACGAAATTTTTTATCTTCAGGGTATCTCTGCAGAGCAGCTATCCCAAAGAGCTTTCACTTGGTGAAGTTTCAGACCCATAGCTAATTACTCACCTACTCAAAAAGAGTAAATGCGAATTACCTCTAAAAGTATTGCAGATGGCCAATTTTTCTCAAATAACTCATTCACCTACTTTTGGAAGAGCTTTCACATGGTGAAGTTTCAGACCCATAGCCAATTACTCACCTACTCAAAATGGGTAAATGCGAATTATCTCTAAAAGTATTGCAGATAGCCAATTTTTCTCAAATAACTCATTCACCTACATTTGGGAGAGCTTTCACATGGTGAAGTTTCAGACCCATAGCTAATTATTTACCTACTCAAAATGAGTAAATGCTAATTATCTGTAAAAGTATTGCGGATACCCAATTTTTATCAAATAACTCATTCATCTACTTGTGGGAGAGCTTTCACTTGGTGAAGTTTCAGACCCATAGCTAATTACTCACCTACTCAAAATGAGTAAAGGCGAATTATCTCTAAAAGTATTGCAGATAGCCAATTTTTCTCAAATAACTCATTCACCTACTTTTGGGAGAGCTTTCACTTGGTGAAGTTTCAGATCCATAGCTAATTACTCACCTACTCAAAATGAGTAAATGTGAATTATCTCTAAAAGTATTGCAGATAACCAATTTTTCTCAAATAACTCATTCACCTACTTTTGGGAGAGCTTTCACTCTGTGAAGTTTCAGACCCATAGCTATTTATTCACCTACTCAAAATGAGTAAATGCTAATTATCTGTAAAAGTATTGCAGATACCCAATTTTTATCAAATACTCATTCATCTACTTGTGGAAAAGCTTTCACATGGTGAAGTTTCAGACCCATAGCTAATAACTCACCTACTCAAAATGAGTAAATGCGAATTATCTCTAAAAGTATTGCAGATAGCCAATTTTTCTCAAATAACTCATTCACCTACTTTTGGGAGAGCTTTCACTTGGTGAAGTTTCAGACCCATAGATAATTATTCACCTACTGAAAATGAGTAAATGTGAATTATCTCTTAATAGTATTGCAGATAGCCAATTTTTCTCAAATAACTCATTCACCTACTTTTGGAAGACCTTTCACACACGAAAATGAAAAATTGTGAATATCTCGGAAAAGCTATTTCTTCTGCTTTAATGCTCGGCGGGAGATGCACACCACGGCAGTGGTCTTGACAAAAATTTTTGTCTCCCCAAAAATGGTGGCCATTTTGAATTTTCAAAGTTTTTGCAAAACACAAAAATGCTTATATCTCGAAAACCGTGCTATATGGAGCGAACTCAACAAAATTTTGGAGGTGCTGGGTATCTCTGCAGAGTAGCCATGCCAATTTTCAAAATATTTTTGTCTCGCCAAATATAGCGGACATTTTTAATTTTTTTATTTTTTGCAAAACACAAAAATGCTTATATCTTGAAAACCGTGCTAGATAGAGCAGACTGCGCTGACTTTGGTTGCCACAACAGTATAAGGCTAAAAACGAAGCATTTTCTTAATACTTTAGCACTCACCTTTATATCCTTTTCGGGACGCTTTGTTTTTGCTATGCAAAAACATTATCTTTTTTTTTGCGAGCGATCCTCTAGTTTAAAATTCATTAAGATGCTCTAAAACGTGAAATATTGCAGCTAGGTTCATCAAATATGCGCAAAATATATATGGCCAGGAAAGTTAAGCTGATAGTAATTTGACCTAGTTTCGAAGCCAAAATGGCTGTCTTATCACATGTTAAATGGGATTATCCTATTAAAAAGGCCTTATATCTCCCTTGTCATTGCTAATAGGGGTTCCAAATGTGAAAACAACTTAAAGGAAGTAAAGGCCTGAGACTGCTGACTTTTACCTTTGACCCATTCTTCAATGTCAAGTGGGGTTATCTTACTATAAAGCCCTTATCTCATTTAGTTCTCCATTATTACTGATTTCAGGCGGGAGATAAATGCTGCGGCAGTGGCCTTGTTTTGTTTGTATTTGACTCTTCTTTTGAATATATTTGACCTCACTCCTTGACAGGTGGGTCACTTGGTGGCATAGTGGTAATACACTTCTCACTTTCAAGATTGTGGTTTCACCAGTAAATCTCAACCCTAGATTTCCTTTAAGTATTGACAATGAAAGTTGCTTCGGATGCAGGGTGATTAAAAGGATAAGCTTCATGAGCTTGTAGGTTTAAATGTCCCTTCATAATATGATCTGTCACACATGCTGAAAATCCAAATGAATTAAAATTTAGGACATGATCAATGGTATTAACATTCCAGATGTTATGAATGAAACTGTCTTTTCAGTATTGATATTGTTGGTTGACATTGTTTCTTTTTAACCACAGCCCGTAAAGGCTGGGGTTATAGTCGTCCTCTGAGCCGTACGGGCAGCAGCGGCTGGCATAAAGCTTGTGGGTGTTCCACAGACTAAACCCCTGCACAGATTTTCAGGGGATGTTTACCCCAAAAGTATCTAGAACTGATTTGGTTTTGGGGGTATCTGGTAACAATTGTTGCCATGGCAACACTTTTAAGATTTTTAAGTCTTAAAGTTTGTGGGTGTTCCACAGACTAAACCCCTGCACGGATTTTCACCAATTTTCAGGATATGTTTACCCCAAGAGGATCTAAAGCTGAACAGATTAGGTTTTGGGGGTTATCCAGTAACAACTATTGCCATGGCAACACTTTTAGATTTTTGGGTCTTAAAGTTTGTGGGTATTCCACAGCCTAAACCCCTGCACGGATTTTCACCAATTTTTTAGGATATGTTTATCCCAATAGTATCTAGAGCTGATTAGGTTTTGGGGGTATCCGGTAACAACTGTTGCCATGGCAACACTTTTAGATTTTCAGGTCTTAAAGTTTGTGGGTGTTCCACAGACTAAACCCCTGCACGGGTTTCAACCAATTGTTTAGGATATGTTTACCCCAAGAGGATCTAGAACTGATTAGGTTTTGGGGGGTATCCAGTTATCACTGTTGCCATGGCAACACTTTTAAGATTTTTAGGTTTTAAACTTTGCGGGTGTTCCACAGCCTAAACCCATGCATGGATTTTCAACAAATTTTCAGGATATGTTTACTCCAAGAGGATCTACAGCTGATTAGGTTTTGGGGGTATCCAGCAGCAACTGTTGCCATGGCAACACTTTTAAAATTTTCGGCTCTTAAAGTTTGTTCTAAAATCTTTAATGTTTTCTGTAACCTAAAATATTGCAGCTAGCTTCATCAGATTTGCACAAAATGTAAATGGATAGGAAAGCTTGCTGTGTTTTGGAAACAAAATGGCTGCCATATCACATCTTTAATACCAAATAGGAGGGTCATCATATCAAAAAGGCCTTATATCTCCCTTATAATTGTTTCTTGGGCTTCAAAATATGAAAACTACTTGTAAGAAATCATTGCCGGTGAATCTTTTGTAGAACATCTTGTGGGTTCTTTATTCTTCTTACAACAGAAGTTGTTCCTAAGATTTTCCCAAATCTCAATGTTGTTGGCCATTTGGCTGTACCTGCGGCCTGGGGTTCTTGCCTGCTGAGGCTGGCTATTTTTTGTATTTATTTCCTATTGTGATTATATAATTCAATGTGCCTGATTTCATGGCATGTGTATCATATTTCTTTTAAAAAAAAAATATTTTTCTGTCACAACACTTGGCATCCAGAACAGACAACAGATTACGAATAACAACACATTAGCTATTCTGATATTTTAATTCATTCCATGTCCGACATATATTACTATGAAAATTCACTTTGATTTTTATCATGTAGTGTCTTTTTGTGTTACAGCAAGTGACATACAGAGCAGACAAACAGACCAAGAAGAACACCACATTAATCAAAGGCATCACTAGAGGGGAGGTAGGTCCTGGGGAGACACTACAGATGGAGGATGAAATCAAGAACATTCCTCCCATCCCACCCAGCCAGCTGGGGGGAGGCTGCAAGAACATCGACGTCAAGTACTTCCTCACGGTAAGATTGGGCTTTTGAAATTCATATATATATAGTATCTCTGTTGCTAATTTTGTGCTAGTTTACATTGAAGATAAATATTTTCTGAATGTAAGGTTACAGCCTCTTGTTGCCTTAAGTTGAGATAGAGCATCAAAATGAAATGACAGAACCATAAATATTTATGATAATTATATATTGAATTGATATCAAGTATTTTCCTTATTGTAAGACTGGGGTCCCTCAACACCCTTGATTGAACATATTTTTAAAGAAAAAGGACACATAAATTATGATATATTACAAAGTACAAGTTATTGGTATTACATAGATATCAAATCATTTCTCAGGATAAATCTAGAGTCTGCCATTGCCTTAAATTCAGATACAACATCCAAACAAAATGATACAATTGATATTAAATATATGTTGTTGTGTACATGTTATGTGTTAGTTAAATTCTAATAATTTTTATGGCCAATTTAAAAAAGGTGGAAATCAACAGTTATAAGTTATATTACTTCCCAGTTTAGGCCCATATCAGTCCTTGGTGTATCCCACACTGACCCACACCAAGATGTGAGAGATAAGAGATTAAATGTCCAGTCTGTTAAACGCTTGTCCACTGAATCCTCTTTCCAGTGTGACAAGACATTGTTAAAAACAATAAATGTTCCTGACTTTTCTTTTTGTAATAATTATAGTATGATATCCCTTCACTTTGATAAACAGAATACAGGATTTTTGTTAAGTTTTGGATACAAAGTATTAAGAATGGTTCCATTTTTTGTCACTTAATGGATAATATTATGAAAGACGCTTACTGTTGAGGCAATTAATCTTGAGCATCATTTATGTATACATAAATAAGCCACCACTACTGTGGGCCTGACCTTCTGAAACATACCAACAGGAAATAGATTTGTTCAGATCAAATGTTTTTTGACAATATACCTTACCTTCATGTTTCTTTTTTACTCTTCACTTAACTTCAGACAGTAAAACTCATCATATTTTCTGTAATATAACACTTTCAGTTATAATCTTTCCCTCTTTGTTGACTGATCTGTGATATTAATTTCTCAGGCATTTTGTAATTTGAGACTATAATTGTATTAAATATATACAATAATAATAAACTTACAAGAATTCAGGACAACGTAGTTTTACATATTACTTTGGTACATACAATTTTTACTCCACAGCCCTTGAGGGCTGTCGGGGTATTGTTTTCACCCATGGTGTCGGGATGGGCGGGCGTCCGGGCAGGCGGGCGGGCGTCCGGGCAGGCGGGCGGGCGGCGGGAAATAGTTTGTCCGGGCTGTATCTCAGAAACCGTAAGGTGTAGGAAGTTGATACTTGGTAGGGACATTGGTTAGGGGGTGTAGTTGTGCAACGTCATAGTCTGACCTTGATTTGACCTTTGACCTTGCCGTAGTGACCTTGACCTATAAAATCTTGTCCGGGCTATATCTCGGAAACCGTAATGTGTAGGAAGTTGATATTTGGTGGGGATATTGGTTAGGGGGTGTAGGTGTGCAACGTCATGGTGTGACCTTGATTTGACCTTTGACCTTGCCATAGTGACCTTGACCTATAAAATCTTGTCCGGGCTATATCTCAGAAACTGTAAGGTGTAGGAAGTTGATATTTGGTAGGGACATTGGTTAGGCTGTGTAGGTGTGCAACGTCATGGTCTGACCAGGATTTGACCTTTGACCTTTCCGTAGTGACCTTGACCTATAAAATCTTGTCCGGGCTATATCTCTGAAACCATAAGGTGTAGGAAGTTGATACTTGGTAGGGACATTGGTTAGGGGGTGTAGTTGTGCAACGTCATGATCTGACCTTGATTTGACCTTTGACCTTGCTGTAGTGACCCTGACCTATAAAATCTTGTCCAGGCTATATCTCGGAAACCGTAAGGAAACCATCCAAGAACTAACTTAGCCTATTGCTGCTTAACTTCAGTGAAGAAACAGGTATTCATCATGCTACACCACAATTCATAAAGGTGTGGTTACAAAAAAGGTGACCTCTAGAAGGACAACCCTTGCTAGAGCTGGTGCTTAAAAAACCCGAAAAAACAGTGATCTCTGGAAACATGAACCTCGGAGAGTGCACACTGAAAACTGTCTGTTGTGGTTTTAATTTTTTACCCCACAGCCCTTAAGGGCTGTCGGGGTATTGTCTTCACCCATGGTGTCCGGGCGGGCAGGTGGGCGGCGGGAAATAGTTTGTCCGGGCTGTATCTCAGAAACAGTAAGGTGTAGGAAGTTGATACTTGGTAGGGACATTGGTTAGGGGGTGTAGGTGTGCAACATCATGGTGTGACCTTGATTTGACCTTTGACCTTGCCATAGTGACCTTGACGTATAAAATCTTGTCAGTAAAATGTATTACCACTTCTGTATACATGGTAATATTCAAACCATCTAAACCATAATTCGGCCATGCAGATGTAGATAAAGAGTGTTGAATTTTAGTTTGCTGATTAATGCTGTTATCTTGTTATTGAATTATCTTGTTTTAATACTTCATCTTTATATGCATTATCTTTCTTTTAAACATTATTTCTCCATTTAAACATTGTTTGGACCTTTATATAACTAACAGTGCTCTGAAAGTATCCTGAAGTTTGTACTGGTACAGTACTTCTATATCTCATGGTGTTGAAAATATTTCCCTAGGCTGTGGGGTACGGGCATCTCTGATGCTATTTTATTGTCTGACTTAACATTCAAAACTTAAAGAATTCTGGGAAGTTCTGGAAATTCTGGGAAGTTTTGGACATTTTTAATTTTGTCTTGTTTAATAATTTTGGATACAAACATGAAAAAAGTGTAATTGCAAAATTAACAGATATATATGTCCTCTATAAGCATACAGACACTTGCCTTTGAAGTTCTTTATTTAAAGTCATCCCTTAACTGCCAAAGTACCCCACATATCTGATTTTGGCCAAACTTACCCAGTAAACATTAGAAACATTTTTAAATGGTTTAAATGTTTACAAAACATTTTAAAACCTAATTAAACCCTATCTTATGGTTTTCTAAACGTTCCAAGTAAATGTTTACTTTGTAATGTTTAAAAATGTTTTATAAACATTCTCTAGACAAATGTTTTTACTGAAAACATTTACTAAATGTGTATAAAATAACTCAAGAAGCTAGGTTTGACTGGAAACATTTTTAAAACACATATAAAATAGCTGAAGAAATGAAGGTTTTGCTGGAAATGTTTTTCAAACATTCATCATGAAATGTTTGGTAAACAGTATACATAAAATGTTTAAACAACATTGCTTGTCAAATGTTTTAAAAACATTCTATCAAAAACGTTTTTAAACCTTTATTTTTAAACCTTCACCTTCAAATATGTCCAAACAAAGATGGCGGTGAGCAATAATAGGGGATTTTACAGGACTTTGTCAAAAATTGCCCCACATGCAATTCCTAAAAGTAATAATTCAATGGGGGCACAATTTCTAAGCCACGATCTTACAATTTTAGACATAAAAATAACATTTTCAATAGTGAGCAACCATACAAAGATATTGAATTTGACTTCTGACCCCATTATTATCTCCCGCCCGGCTCGCCGGCGGGAGATTATAATTTGCACCATGTGTGTGCGTCCGTGCGTCCGTGTGTCCGTGCGTGGGTCACGCAGTTTTCTCTGAAACTACTACAGTTACACATTTTTGGTAAATTACTTGCCCTAATGAATTTTTACGCTCTTCAAAATTTTTTGGGTTTGATGAACTTTGGCCTACTTTTGAGTGAGTAATAGCACTTTTACCTAATATAATTATATGGCTTATAACTCTCAAACTATTGCATTTAGAGTATTTTGTTGCAATATGTTGTTCAGCTACTTTCTCCACAGTACAACATGGTCAGTAGTTTGGAAGTGTATCTCCATAGCTAAGTGAGTAATAGCTACTTTGTCAATTTTTAATGATAACTATAATGAGTAAATGGCTTATATCTTCAAAAGTATTGCAGCTACACAATTTCTCTCAAATATGTTGTTCATCTACTTTTTTGTGAACTGTAACATATTGAAGTTTCACAACTGTTGCTCGATGTACAAGTGAGTAATGGCTACTTTATTGCTACTTTCAGTGAAAATGTGAAAAATCACAAATATCTCACAAACCATAAGAGCTAAATGAGTAAATGCTAATTATCTGTAAAAGTATTGCGGATACCCAATTTTTATCAAATAACTCATTCATCTACTTTTCGTAGAGCTTTCACATGGTGAAGTTTCAGACCCGTTTCAGATAATTACTCGCCTACTCAAAATGAGTAAATGCGAATTATCTCTTAAAAGTATTGCAGATAGCCAATTTTTCTCAAATGACTCATTCAGATAGCCAATTTTTCTCAAATAACTCATTCACCTACTTTTGGAAGAGCTTTCAGATGGTGAAGTTTCAGACCCATAGCTAATTACTCACCTACTCAAAATGAGTAAATGTGAATCATCTCTAAAAGTATTGCAGATAGCCAATTTTTCTCAAATAACTCATTCACCTACTTTTGGAAGAGCTTTCACTTGGTGAAGTTTCAGACCCGTAGCTAATTATTCACCTACTCGAAATGAGTAAATGCTAACTATCTCTAAAAGTATTGCCGATACCCAATTTTTATCAAATAACTCATTCATCTACTTTTGGGAGAGCTTTCACATGGTGAAGTTCCAGACCCGTAGGTAATTACTCACCTACTCAAAATGAGTAAATGCAAATTATCTCTTAAAAGTATTCCAGATAGCCAATTTTTCTCAAATAAGTCATTCATCTAGTTTTGGGAGAGCTTTCAAGTGGTGAGGTTTCAGACCTGTAGATAATTATTCACCTACTCAAAATGAGTAAATGCAAATTATCTCTTAAAAGTATTGCAGATAGCCAATTTTTCTCAAATAACTCATTCACCTACTTTTGGGAGAGCTTTCACATGGCGAAGTTTCAGACCCGTAGATAATTACTCTCCTACTCAAAATGAGTAAATGCAAATTATCTCTTAAAAGTATTGCAGATAGCCAATTTTTCTCGAATAACTCATTCACCTACTTTTGGGAGAGCTTTCACTTGGTGAAGTTTCAGACTCGTAGCTAATTATTCACCTACTCGAAATTAGTAAATGCTAACTATCTCTAAAAGTATTGCGGATACCCAATTTTTATCAAATAACTCATTCATCTACTTTTGGGAGAGCTTTCACATGGTGAAGTTTCAGACTCAGCTAATTACTCACCTACTCAAAATGAGTAAATGCGAATTATCTCTAAAAGTATTGCAGATAGCCAATTTTTCTCGAATAACTCATTCACCTACTTTGGGGAGAGCTTTCACTTGGTGAAGTTTCAGACCCGTAGCTAATTATTCATCTACTCAAAATGAGTAAATGCGAATTATCTCTATAAGTATTGCGGATAGCCAATTTTTCTCAAATAACTCATTCACCTACTTTGGGAAGAGCTTTCACTTGGTGAAGTTTCAGACCCGTAGCTAATTATTCACCTACTCAAAATTAGTAAATGCAAATTATCTCTAAAAGTATTGCAGATAGCCAATTTTTCTCAAATAACTGATTCATCTACTTTTGGGAGAGCTTTCTCTTGGTGAAGTTTCAGGCCCATAGCTAATTATTCACCCACTCAAAATGAGTAAATGCTAATTATCTCTAAAAGTATTGCGGATACCCAATTTTTATCAAATAACTCATTCATCTACTTTTGGGAGAGCTTTCACATGGTGAAGTTTCAGACCCGTTGGTAATTACTCACCTACTCAAAATGAGTAAATGCGAATTATCTCTTAAAAGTATTGCACATAGCCAATTTTTCTCAAATAAGTCATTCACCTACTCTTAGGAGAGCTTTCACTTGGTGAAGTTTCAGACCCGTAGCTAATTATATATGTTATGTTTAGTGAAAATGTGAAAAATCACAAATATCTCACAAACCATAAGAGATAGAGCAATTTAGTGAGCCACAGGGTAGTACAATGGTATCCTATGCTGTTGGGTTTGGTGAACTTTGGCCTACTTTTGACTGAGTAATAGCACTTTTACCTAATATAACTATATGGCTTATAACTCTCAAACTATTACATTTAGAGTATTTTGTTCCAATATGTTGTTGAACTACTTTCTCCACAGCTACAACATGGTCAGTAGTTTGGAAGTGTATCTCCATAGCTAAGTGAGTAATAGCTACTTTGTCAATTTTTAATGATAACCGTAATGAGTAAATGGCTTACATCTTCAAAAGTATTGCGGCTACACAATTTCTCTCAAATATGTTGTTCATCTAATTTTTTGTGAACTGTAACATGTTTAAGTTTCACAACTGTTGCTCAATGTACAAGTGAGTAATAACTACTTTATTGCTACTTTCAGTGAAAATGTGAAAAATCACAAATATCTCGCAAACTGTAAGAGATAGAGCAATTTTTTTGAACGAATTTTTGACCCACAGGGACTTACAAGAGTATCCTATTGTACTGGGTTTCATGACCTTTGGCCTACATTTGAGTGAGTAATAGCACTTTACCTAATATAATTATATGGCTTATAACTTCCACACTATTACATTTACAGTATTTTGTTCCAATATGTTGTTCAACTACTTTCTCCACAGCTACAACATGGTCAGTAGTTTGTTAGTGTATCTCCATAGCTAAGTGAGTAATAGCTAGTTTTTCAATTTTTAATGATAAGCGTAATGAGTAAATGGCTTACATCTTCAAAAGTATTGCAGCTACACAATTTCTCTCAAATATGTTGTTCATCTACTTTTTTGTGAACTGTAACATATTGAAATTTCACAACTGTTGCTCAATGTACAAGTGAGTAATGGCTACTTTATTGCTACTTGTAGTGAAAATGTGAAAAATTACAAATATCTCGCAAACTGTAAGAGATAGAGCAATTTCGAGCGAATTTTTGACCCACAGGGCAGTACAAGAGTATCCTATTGTACTGGATTTCGTGACCTTTAGCCTACATTTGAGTGAGTAATAGCACTTTACCTAACATAATTATATGGCTTATACCTTCCAGACTATTACATTTAGAGTATTTTGTTCCAATATGTTGTGCAGCTACTTTCTCCACAGCTACAACATGGTCAGTAGTTTGTAAGTGTATCTCCATAGCTAAGTGAGTAAGAGCTACTTTGTCAATTTTTAATGATAACCGTAATGAGTAAATGGCTTATATCTTCAAAAGTATTGCAGCTACACAATTTCTCTCAAATATGTTGTTCATCTATTTTTTACCCGACAGCCCATGGTGTCCGGACCTTTGGCCTTGCCGTAGTGACCTTGACCTATAAAATCTTGTCAGGGCTATATCTCGGAAACTGTAAGGTGTAGGAAGTTGATATTTGGCAGGGACATTGGTTAGGGGTTGTAGGTGTGCAACGTCATGGTCTGATCAGGATTTGACCTTGCTGTAGTGACCTTGACCTATAAAATCTTGTCCAGGCTATATCTCAGAAACCGTAAGGTGTAGGAAGTTGATACTTAGTAGAGACATTGGTTAGGGGGTGTAGTTGTGCAACATCATGATCTAACCTTGATATGACCTTTGACCTTGCCGTAGTGACCTTGACCTATAAAATATTGTCCGGGCTATATCTCGGAAACCGTAAGGTGTAGGAAGTTGATACTTGGTAGGGACATTGGTCAGGGGCCATAGGTGTGTATTATCATGGTGTGACTTTAATTTGACCTTTTACCTTGTCGTAGTGACCTTGACCTTTAAAATCTTGTTGCACCTTTGGGTCTGTCTTTTGATGCAGATCAAGCACTGTTATTCATATTAGAATTTATTAAGAATTTTACTTTCATAACTTCCCATTGTAAGAGATAGAATTTCATCAAGTGAGCCACAGATTTTGCTCCAACACCACACATAAGCGTTCATTAAATGTATTACCACTTCTGTATGCATGGTAATATTCAAAACATCTAAACCATAATTCGGCCATGCAGATGTAGATAAAGAATGTTGAATTTTAGTTTACTGATTAATGCTGTCATCTTGTTATTGAATTGACTTGTTTTAATACTTCATCTTTACATGCATTATCTTTCTTTTAAACATTATTTTCTGCATTTAAACATTTTTTTGGAGCTTTATATAACTGACAGTGCTCTGAAAGTATCCTGAACTTTGTACTGGTACAGTGCTTCTGTATCTCATGGTGTTGAAAATATTTCCCTAGGCTGTGGAGTACGGGCATCTCTGATGCTATTTTTTTATCTTGAGTTTCTGGGTTGATTTCGGTTCTAACCATTATATTACATTAAATCTCATGTTTTTTGAGAATGATCTTCAAGGTGGAAATGGTAAGAGACTGGTATATTCTTCTTATTAAGCGTCCCGCAAGGGACGCTTGTTTGTGTATGGGAGAGCTTCCGGCTCCGCCGGCTCCGCCAGCTCCGCATTTTGTTTTCCTTATAACTCTGTAACCGTTAGGCGGATTCTTTTCAAATTTGGCAGGTTTAGGCAGTAGCCTTGGGGACTTTTTTTGAATATGCTGCAGTGACATTTCAACCAATCAGAGAGGTCACATGACCAAAAATGTCTTTTTTCGATGGGGAAGCTTGTCCGGATGATAACTTGAAAGGAATTTTATCAATTCACCTGAAACTTGGCAAATACATTCATTCTATTAAAATCTGGAAATCATTAGATTTTGGCATTGATTGGTCAAGAAATGGCCGAGTAATTAATGATTAATTAATCATTACGAATTTTCCAAATAAGGAAAACACAAAAATGCTTATATCTCGAAAACCGTGCTAGATAGAGCGATTTCGACGAAATTTTTGACCCACAGGGTATCTCTGCGGAGTAGTTATCCCAATTTTGAAAAAAATTTTCTCTCGCCAAAAATGGCGGCCATTTTGAATTTTCGAATTTTTCGCAAAAATTGCAAAACATAAAAATGCTTATATCTCGAAAACCCTGCTAGATAGAGCGATTTCGACGAAATTTTTGACCCACAGGGTATATCTGCAGAGTAGCCATGCCAATTTTCAAAAAAATTTTGTCTCGCCAAAAATGGCGGCCATTTTGAATTTTCGAATTTTTCGCAAAAATTGCAAAACATAAAAATCCTTATATCTCAAAAACCCTGCTAGATAGAGCGATTTCGACGAAATTTTTGACCCACAGGGTATCTCTGCAGAGTAGCCATGCCAATTTTCAAACAAAAAATTTCTCGCAAAAAATGGCGGCCATTTTGAATTTTCGAATTTTTCGCAAAATTGCAAAACACAAAAATGCTTATATCTCGAAAACCGTGCTAGATAGAGCGATTTCGACGAAATTTTTGACCCACTGGGTATCTCTGCAGAGTAGCCATGCCAATTTTCAAAAAAATTTTGTCTTGCCAAAAATGGCGGCCATTTTGAATTTTCGAATTTTTGCGCAAAAATTGCAAAACACAAAAATGCTAATATTTCGAAAACCGTGCTACATAGAGCGATTTCGACGAAATTCTTTATCTTCAGGGTATCTCTGCAGAGCAGCTATCCCAAAGAGCTTTCACTTGGTGAAGTTTCAGACCCATAGCTAATTGCTCACCTACTCAAAAAGAGTAAATGCGAATTACCTCTAAAAGTATTGCAGATAGCCAATTTTTCTCAAATAACTCATTCACCTACTTTTGGAAGAGCTTTCACATGGTGAAGTTTCAGACCCATAGCCAATTACTCACCTACTCAAAATGAGTAAATGCGAATTATCTGTAAAAGTATTGAGGATACCCAATTTTTATCAAATAACTCATTCATCTACTTGTGGGAGAGCTTTCCCATGGTGAAGTTTCAGACCCATAGCTAATTACTCACCTACTCAAAATGAGTAAATGCGAATTATCTCTAAAAGTATTGCAGATAGCCAATTTTTCTCAAATAACTCATTCACCTACTTTTGGGAGAGCTTTCACATGGTGAAGTTTCAGACCCATAGCTAATTATTTACCTACTCAAAATGAGTAAATGCTAATTATCTGTAAAAGTATTGAGGATACCCAATTTTTATCAAATAACTCATTCATCTACTTGTGGGAGAGCTTTCACATGGTGAAGTTTCAGACCCATAGCTAATTACTCACCTACTCAAAATGAGTAAATGCGAATTATCTCTAAAAGTATTGCAGATAGCCAATTTTTCTCAAATAACTCATTCACCTACTTTTGGGAGAGCTTTCACTTGGTGAAGTTTCAGACCCATAGCTAATTACTCACCTACTCAAAATGAGTAAATGCGAATTATCTCTAAAAGTATTGCAGATAGCCAATTTTTCTCAAATAACTCATTCACCTACTTTTGGGAGAGCTTTCACTTGAAGTTTCAGACCCATAGCTAATTACTCACCTACTCAAAATGAGTAAATGCGAATTATCTCTAAAAGTATTGCAGATAGCCAATTTTTCTCAAATAACTCATTCACCTACTTTTGGGAGAGCTTTCACTTGAAGTTTCAGACCCATAGCTAATTACTCACCTACTCAAAATGAGTAAATGCGAATTATCTCTAAAAGTATTGCAGATAGCCAATTTTTCTCAAATAACTCATTCACCTACTTTTGGGAGAGCTTTCACTCTGTGAAGTTTCAGACCCATAGCTAATTACTCACCTACTCAAAATGAGTAAATGCGAATTATCTCTAAAAGTATTGCAGATAGCCAATTTTTCTCAAATAACTCATTCACCTACTTTTGGGAGAGCTTTCACTTGGTGAAGTTTCAGACCCATAGCTAATTACTCACCTACTCAAAATGAGTAAATGCGAATTATCTCTAAAAGTATTGCAGATAGCCAATTTTTCTCAAATTAATCATTCACCTACTTTTGGGAGAGCTTTCACTCTGTGAAGTTTCAGACCCATAGCTAATTACTCACCTACTCAAAATGAGTAAATGCGAATTATCTCTAAAAGTATTGCAGATAGCCAATTTTTCTCAAATAACTCATTCACCTACTTTTGGGAGAGCTTTCACTTGGTGAAGTTTCAGACCCATAGCTAATTACTCGTCTACTCAAAATGAGTAAATGCGAATTATCTCTAAAAGTATTGCAGATAGCCAATTTTTCTCAAATAACTCATTCACCTACTTTTGGGAGAGCTTTCACTTGGTGAAGTTTCAGACCCATAGCAAATTACTCACCTACTCAAAATGAGTAAATGCGAATTATCTCTAAAAGTATTGCAGATAGCCAATTTTTCTCAAATAACTCATTCACCTTCTTTTGGGAGAGCTTTCACTCTGTGAAGTTTCAGACCCATAGCTATTTATTCACCTACTCAAAATGAGTAAATGCTAATTATCTGTAAAAGTATTGCGGATACCCAATTTTTATCAAATACTCATTCATCTACTTGTGGGAGAGCTTTCACATGGTGAAGTTTCAGACCCATAGCTAATTACTCACCTACTCCAAATGAGTAAATGCGAATTATCTCTAAAAGTATTGCAGATAGCCAATTTTTCTCAAATAAGTCATTCACCTACTTTTGGGAGAGCTTTCACTTGGTGAAGTTTCAGACCCATAGATAATTATTCACCTACTCAAAATGAGTAAATGTGAATTATCTCTTAATAGTATTGCAGATAGCCAATTTTTCTCAAATAACTCATTCACCTACTTTTGGAAGACCTTTCACACACGAAAATGAAAAATTGTGAATATCTCGGAAAAGCTATTTCTTCTGCTTTAATGCTCGGCGGGAGATACACACCACGGCAGTGGTCTTGACAAAAAATTTTGTCTCCCCACAAATGGTGGCCATTTTGAATTTTCAAAGTTTTTGCAAAACACAAAAATGCTTATATCTCGAAAACCGGAGTGAACTCAACAAAATTTTGGACCTGCTGGGTATCTCTGCAGAGTAGCCATGCCAATTTTCAAAATATTTTTGTCTCGCCAAATATAGCGGACATTTTAAATTTTTTGATTTTTTGCAAAACACAAAAATGCTTATATCTTGAAAACCGTGCTAGATAGAGCAGACTGCGCTGACTTTGGTTGCCACAACAGTATAAGGCTAGAAACGAAGCATTTACTTAATACTTTAGCACTCACCTTTATATCCTTTTCGGGACGCTTTGTTTTTGCTATGCAAAAACATTATCTTTTTTTTTTGCGAGCGATCCTCTAGTTTTTTTTTACACTAGCAACATGTGCATACATTCTATTTCTGAAGGGCGTACCAATTTTCCAATGTTCTGTTTGCCAGATTTAACATGATTGATTAGAAATGTAATATTGGCAATTTCATAAATAAATAACAAGGGTTTTGGCAGGTTAATACATTTATGAGTTTATCCAATGTGGTGACTATTAAAGTTATTGATTTTATTGAGTAGCGGGCAATATTTGCATTTACCCAATCTAATGTAGATTTTGGGTTACTCAATATCTGATTAAGGTCATCAGAATGTTCAATAATATTCCTATTAGATGTAATGAATTTCTTGATATCAGGATTAGCTGGGTTGAATCCTGTGACCTTTATTGGTTGTGTGGGTTTATGGTTACTGTTGTCTTTATGTAGTAATTGTATCCCCGGATGAAAGTCGGGGATAATTAGGATTCAGTACGGTCACGCCGCCACCGCAGAGATTTCCTTTCGGACGCGATAACTTTAGTTAGACCTTTCAAATTTGGTATGTGGGTATATATGGGCAATGCCACAAATGCTATTGTTTTGTGACCTTGACCTTCAAATTCAAGGTCACTGGTGGCCTCTTAAAGGTCAAATTTTGGTCATTTTTTAATATTTTGGCCCAGTTCTCATATACAGAAAGTTGGATCATCCTATGGGTGGTATATATAATACATATATATGTCCTCTGTAAGCATGCAGAAATTTGACCTTGAAGCTCTTCACTGAAGGTCATCCATAGACCGCAAAAGAACCTCACCAAGGCCATTTTTGGTCTTTTTGGAGATATTTTCACACTTAATGCTGACTATATTGCATGGAAACTATTGAAAATGGCTTTGGAGGTTGAGTACATGATGGAGTACCAGCATCCAGTTTGTTGACCTTGGCTATTGTTTTCAAGGTCACCTTAGGCTTGCTAAAATGACTCAAAATGGTACCTTTTACTGCATATATATGCCTATATAAGACTGTGAGGCCAGATACCTCCTTTATTATTGGCTGTATAACTTACTGGCTCATGTTGATCTAGATGGCCCACTGGACAGGATACTATGTATGGCATAATTCCATGGTGTCCAGATGGATGGGTGGGCGGGCGGCAGGAAAAAGTTTGTCTGGGCTGTATCTCAGAAACTGTAAGGTGTAGGAAGTTGATACTTGGTAAGGACACTGGTTAGGGGGTGTAGGTGTGCAGCGTCATAGTGTGACCTTAGTTTGACCTTTGACCTTGCCGTAGTGACCTTGAGTTTGACAATCTTGTCTGGGCTATATCTCTGAAACCGTAAGGTGTAGGAAGTTGATACTTGGTAAGGACACTGGTTAGGGGGTGTAGGTGTGCAACGTCATAGTGTGACCTTAGTTTGACCTTTGACCTTGCCGTAGTGACCTTGAGTTTGACAATCTTGTCTGGGCTATATCTCTGAAACCGTAAGGTGTAGGAAGTTGATACTTGGTAGAGACATTGGTTAGGGGGTGTAGGTGAGCAACGTCATGATGTGGCCTTGATTTGACCTTTGACCTTGCTGTAGTGACCTTGACCTATAAAATCTTGTCTTGGCTATATCTCGAAAACTGTAAAGTGTAGGAAGCTGATACCAGGGACATTGGTTAGGGGTTGTAGGTGCGCAACGTCGTGGTGTGATCTTGATCTGACCTTTGACCTTGTTATAGTAACCATGAGTTTTAAAATCTTGTCTGGGCTATTTCTTATATTCCATAAGGTGTAGAAGGTTGACACTTGGTAGGGACATTGGTTAGGGGTTGTAGGTGTGCAGTGTGAGTAAATGATATTTTTCTTCATAAGTATTAGAGTTACAATAATTTTGTCAAATATGTTGTTCAGCTACTTTTTGATCCACAGCATCATGGCAAATTTTCAGAGCTGTAGGTCCATAGCTAACTGAGTAATAGCTACCTTGACAGTTCACCATTGAGTAAATCACTTATATCTGCAAACCTATTAAATATAGAGGTTTTTTGTTAAATATGTTGTTCATGTACTTTGAAATGTACTCTGTCATGGCAAATTTTCAGAGCTGTAGGTCCATAGCTAACTGAGTAATAGCTACTTTGACAGTTCACCATTGAGTAAATCACTTATAGCTGGAAATCTGTTGCACCTATCCTTACCAAGGTTTCAAGATATCTTCCCTGCTATGAAATCTTGCCTGGCTAACATTTGGTCCAGTTTGTTCAATTTGGTTGGTTGCTATTGCAACAAATTTGAAAATCTGAGGTGACCAAACTTAAAGGAGCCTATATCTCCCTTATTATTGGTCGTAGAGGTTTTGGATGTGAAGACAACTTATAGGAAATTATGTGCCCCGAATCTTCTGCTGGTTTCAGATTTGACCTTGGACCCCTGCTTCAAGGTCAAATGTGGTTCTTCATACCTATAATGGCCTATATCTCCCTTGTTATTGGTCGTAGAGGTTTTGGATGTGAAGACAACCTATAGGAAATCATGTGCCCCAAATCTTTTGGTGGGGTCAGATTTGACCTTAGATCCCTCCTTCAAGGTCGAATGTGGTCCTTGATACCTCTAATGGTCTATATCTCCCTTATTATTGGTCGTAGAGGTTTTAGGATGTGAAGACAACTTATAGGAAATCATGTGCCCCGAATCTTTTGGTGGGGTCAGATTTGACCTTGGATCCCTCCTTCAAGGTCGAATGTGGTACTTAAAAATTTTATGCCAAGGAGCATTTCCAAGAAATGGATAGCTGGCTATCCATGTTTCAACACCAATTGGTTCTTCAAATATCTTATCTATTGCAATCCAGTATAATGCAGTACTTGATACCTATGATGAACTATATCTCCCCTATTATTGGTCATTGAGGTTTTGGATGTGAAGACAACTTATAGGAAATCATGTGCCCCGAATCTTTTGGTGGGGTCAGATTTGACCTTAGATCCCTCCTTCAAGGTTGAATGTGGGCCTTGATACTTATAATGGCCTATGTCTCCCTTATTATTGGTCGTACAGATTTTGGCGGTTAAGGCGACTTATGATGGGGTCACATTTAACCTTGGAGCCCTCCTTGAAGGTCAAATGTGGTCCTTGATACCTATAATGGTGCATATCTCCCTTATTATTGGTTGTAAAGGTTTGGATGTGAAGACGACTTATGGGAAATCATGTGCCCCAAATTTTTGGGTTCAGATTTGACCTTCGACACCTCCTTTAAGGTCGAATGTGGTCCTTGATACTTATAATGACCTATCTTCCTTATTATTGGTTGCACCTTATAATTTGGCAATACTCTGTATGTCATGCTTCAAACATGTCCTGTCCAGGGATAAACTGCGTTGAGACGCAATATCTAGTTCATTACCGTTTAACTCGATTGTAATGAGATCTTAATTGTTTGATGGGGTAACATTTATTTAGTTATATTCAGTGAGTTTATCAGCATCCTCTTTCAAATCTGAATCTAGTGTTCAGATTATATTTCTGTGTTTGTCAAGTTTACCTGTTGTGTCTAGAAAGATAATGCTTTCTTTGCTATAGTCTGATGTGAATGTAAGTGTCGTGTTGTTGATTTAGGTATTCAACAAATTAAAAAGATACAATCAATAAATGAGGGGTTTAAGTGGGTAGTTTTCTAATGCATTGGTTTCAAACTTATCCATAAATATATTGGTATAATGCATAATTCGGTGCCAGTCCAGTTCCCATAGCTATACCTCTTATTTACAAGAAGAATTTAATGTTAAATTCAAAGTACATACTGGTATTGCGCAAAACTGTTTCCAACAAGTCAAATTTGTGATTGGCAATGGGGGTTTTACTGGGGTCCCTTCTCATTTGGTCTGCCAATGCAATCATCCTGTCATAATTTGAAATACTGGTTTATTGGGAAGTAACATCCAAAATAGCTAAGATTGCTCCTTCTGGGATAGATCCAAGTAGGATGATTTTACTGATGAAATCTTGTGTATTTCTTATGCAAGTCTTAGTTTTACTGATATAGTCACTTATGTGTGAGACCACAAACACACTAATGTTGGATGTTGTATGATTGACTGAGCTATAGATTGGACTACCTGGGATTCCCTCTTCTTGGATCTTAGGTAACCAATTGAACTCTCCATCTGTTCCCCAGAGCCATTACAAGTCAGGTACCCCCACCCAAAGTGTGAATATTTCAACACTTTTTCACAATTTTCTCATTCACTATTGCAGGGATTTTTCTCATATCTTGCATATATGTACTAGTGCTCTAGTAGATTACCTTGTGTGAGTATTAGACCTGGATCTGTCTTATTTTTTTTATTAATTTTTTAAATAATTTTTAATGCAATAAAATTCATGAAATCATGCACTAAATCACATATAACTTGAAAAGAATTGCATTTAGAGCATTTTGTTATTGTCTGTTATTCAGCTACTTTTTCCATAGCTACAACATGGTGAGTAACTTGAGTGTCTATCCCAATAGCTAAGTGAGTAATAGCTACTTTCTGATTTTTAGTACCTCCTGTAATGAGTAAAATCACCTATAACTTGAAAACTATTGCATATACAGAATTTTGTATAAATATGTCATTCAGCTACTTTAGGGTCAGCTACAACATAGTAAAATTTCAGACCTGTAGCTCAGTGCATAGCTGAGTAACAGCTACTTTGAGGTTATCACTGCTGAGTAAATCAGTTACAACTTGAAAACTAAATTGCATTTAGAGTATTTTGTTTAAAAGGTATTGTAAAAACAATAACAAACAGTGTGGCGCACCTACTTTTGGGTCAGCTATAACATAATGAAATTACAGACCTGGCAAAGCTGAGCAATAGCTATTTTCAGGTACTCACTGTTGGGTAAATCAGTTGTAACTCGAAAACTATTGCACTAATTAATTTTACAGTATTTTGTTAAAATACATTGTTCACCTCCTTTTGGGTCAGCTGTAAGATAGTGAAATCGCAGACCTGTAGCTCATGGCATAGATGAGCAATAGCTGCTTTGAGGTTCTCACTGTGGAGTAAATTAGTTGTAACTTGAAAAACATTGCATTTGGAGTATTTTGTTAAAATATCTTGTCCACCTACTTTTGGGTCAGCTATAACATAGTGAAATTGCAGACCTGTATGTCATGGCATGGCTGAGTAATAGCTACTTTCAGGTTCTCACTGTTAGGTAAATCAGTTATAACTTGAAAACTATTGCATTTAAAGTATTTTCTATAAATATGTTGTTCATCTACTTTGTTGTGTTGTAAGCTATAACATAGTAAAATTGCAGACCTCTATGTCATGGCATAGCCGAGCAAGAGCTACTTTCAGGTTCTTATGTTGAGTAAATCAGATGTAACTGGAAAACTATTGCATTTAGAGTATTCTGTTTAAATATGTTGTTCACATACTAATGGGTCAGCTATAACATAGTGAAATTGTAGACCTGTAGCTCATGGCATAGCTGAGCAATACCTACTTTTACATTTTCACTGTTCAGTTTATAGATTGTAACTTGAAAACTATTGCATGTACAGTATTTTGTTTAAATAAGTTATTAACCTACTTTTGGGTCAGCTATAATATAGTAACATTGCAGACCTGTAGCTCTTTGCATAGCTGAGTAAGAGCTACTTTCAGGTTTTCGCTGTGGAGTAAATCAGTTGTAACTTGAAAACTATTTCATTTACAGTATTACCTTAAATATGTTATTCATCTACTTTTCTGTGAGCTATACCATACTAAAATTGCAGCCCTTTAACTGATTGAATAGCTGAGCAAAAGTTAGTTTGAGATTCTCACTGTTAAGTAAATCAGTTGTAACTCAAAACCTATTGCATTTGGAGTACATGTAGTTTCTTTAAATATGTTTTAACCAACTTTTTACACCTAAACAGTTACGTTGTTACTTTCCTTCTGAATACCATTTACAGGGCACAACTTTTGTGTCCTCTTCTTCTGTCACTTCTACTCTGAAACTCAAAACACACAGTCAGCTGACACAGAGCCCATTCACAGGCACTGATTGCTTGTTTGATATTAGGCCCTTATTTTTTATTTGGATAAGTGTGTTGGTACCTTAGGGTGAACACTAAATGCCAAACATACATACAGTGGTTATCATCAGAACAATTTGTGCCTATATGATTATATATACCACAAAAATAAAGATAATGAGTCTATCCTGTACAGTAGGAGAAAATACCGGAGCCTGACAAAGCCAGTTTTTAAACCTGAAGGGGTCAGATTTATTACTACCTCAGCCTCTAATTTTACCATCAAAGAAAGTAGAGATATATAATCCCAATTATAGTTATATATCAGGCAATTACCTACTTGACTGACACCAGACACCTCTCTTTGTCTTGTGGTACAAACTCTGCCCATTATGTGACAAACTCTGTCCCTCTATAAAGCAACTGACTAAACAAATTGCAACAAATAGCATGCACATATAACAGTGCTATCTAGGTAGGATTTTACAACAAACTGAAAAAGATTAAATGAAAATGACAAAAACTTTTTAATTGTAAATAACTTATAAAGTAAATAAAAACAGGCTAAATTATTATTAAGTATATACATATTATATTACACAACAGGGAACTATGCTAAGTAATAATCATTTTTCTGTTACTACAATCTCTGAAAGTAAAACATAAAACACTTGCCTCTGTACTGTTTTAATTTCCTACAGAGCAAAATTATACTTCAAAAATTAGTTTTTCAGCTTGATCCAGATTTATTTCCAGAGAAACATCCTTTATCTTCAACCATCAACTCTTTCTTTCGTCTAATCAGACAAAGTTGTCAGGGACAAAACATACTTTTGCACTTTACATTATCACCTACTCTGGTAAACATCAGCTTGCCATGCATCAATGTCACTCTGAAAATCTACTGTAGCTCACTTCAACTGCAACATAAGACAAAACAGTCTCTGGTATTTCTGCAAAGAAATTTCGCAAATATTTTTCATAAATAATCATAAATCTGTTGCTGTGTGTCACATTACCACTATGAGCTGCAAAACGTATTAAATATTGCAAACACAGTTAGAAATGTATTTATGGAAATGTAACAAGGCTGAAAAGTCTTTGGATCTATAGGCGCAAACGGCAAAGCCATCATTAGGGCACTGACATTGGAGCTGAGAAAGAATTAGAATAAAAGAGTCGTGCCCACTGGAAGGGCAGATTCCTTGCTGGAAGCGCAGATTCCATGCAAGTCCTGTGACAAAAAAAAAACAAGGCCGAAAAGTGTTTCGGTCTACATGCACAAGCTGCAAAGCCTTCAGAGACAGGAGTAGTGCACTAGAATTTATGAAAGTCTGGAAACAAAAAGAAATTCCAAGTAAGATGGACCCCATTACCCTCTCCTAGAACTGAGATGGTCACCCATCCAAGAACTAACTTAGCCTATTGCTGCTTAATTTCAGTGAAGAAACAGGTATTCATCATGCTACACCATAATTCATAAAGGTGTGGTGACAAAAAAGGTGACCTCTAGGACAACCCTTGCTAGAGCTGGTGCTTAAAAAACCCGAAAAAACAGTGATCTCTGGAAACATGAACCTCGGAGAGCGCACACTGAAAACTGTCTGTTGTGGTTTTAATTTTTTACCCCACAGCCCTTAAGGGCTGTCGGGGTATTGTTTTCACCCATGGTGTCCGGGTGGGCAGCAGGAAATAGTTTGTCCGGGCTGTATCTCAGAAACAGTAAGGTGTAGGAAGTTGATACTTGGCAGGGACATTGGTTGGGGGGTGTAGGTGTGCAACGTCATGGTCTGACCTTGATTTGATCTTTGACCTTGCCGTAGTGACCTTGACCTTTAAAATCTTGTCCGCGCTATATCTCAGAAACCGTAAGGTGTAGGATGTTGATACTTGGTAGGGACATTGGTTAGGGGGTGTAGGTGTGCAACATCATGGTCTGACCTTGATTTGCCCTTTAACCTTGCTGTAGTGACCTTGACCTATGAAATCTTGTCCGGGCTATATCTCGGAAACCGTAAGGTGTAGGAAGTTGATACTTGGTAGGAACATTGGTTAGGAGTTGTAGGTGTGCAACATCATGGTCTGACCTTGATTTGACCTTTGACCTTGCCGTAGTGACCTTGACCTATAAAACGTTGTCTGGGCTATATCTTAGCAACTTGTAAGGTGTAGGAAGTTGATACTTGGTAGGGACATTGGTTAGGGGGTGTAGATGTGCAACGTCATAGTGTGACCTTGATTTGACCTTTGACCCTTGCCGTAGTGACCTAGACCTATAAAATATTGTCTGGGCTATATTTCGGAAACTGTAAGGTGTAGGAAGCTGATACTTGGTGAGGACATTGGTTGGGGGTAGTAGGTGTGCAACGTCATGGTGTGTCCTTGATTTGACCTTTGTACTTGCTGTAGTGCACTTGACCTATAATACCTGGTCTGGGCTATATCTTGGAAACCGTAAGAGGTGTAGGAAGTTGATACTTGTTAGGGACATTGGTTAGGGGGTGTAGGTGTGCTACGTCATGTGACCTTGATTTGACCTTTGACCTTGCTGTAGTGACCTTGATCTATAAAATCTTCTCCAGGTTATATCTCAGAGACTGTAAGGTGTAGGAAGTTTATACTTGGTAGGGACATTGGTTGAGGGTTTTAGGTGTGCCACATCATGGTGTAACACTGATTGACCTTTGACCTTGCTGTATTGACCTTTAACATCTTGTTGCACCTTTGGGTCTGTCTGTTGATGCAGATTAAGCACTGTTAAAGTCATATTAGAATTCATTAAGAATTTCCTTTTAAGTTCCCATTGTAACAGATGGAATTTCATCAAGTGAGCCACAGGCTTTTCTCCAACACCACACAAGCATTCATTAAATGTATTGCCACTTCTGTATGCATGGGTAATATTCAAACATCCAGACCATAATTCGGCCATTTTTGGTTTACTGATAAACGCTGTCATTTTATTATTGAATTGTCTTGTTTTAATACTTCATCTTTATGTACATTTCTTTTCTTTAGATATTATTTTCTCTACTTATTTGGACCTTAATATAACTTACACTGCTCTGAAAGTATCTTGAACTTTGTACTGTTACACTACTTCTATATCTCATGGTGTTGAAAAATATTTCCCCAGGCTGTGGGGTACGGGCATTTCTGATGCTATTTTTTCATAACTAATTTTGTTGCAGTATTTTTCACCAACAGCCCATTTATTTCTTTGATATATATTTCAGTAATCCAGTATGTAAATGTTCATATAAATGTTGTGATAGAACTTCAAATTTGACAGAATCAGTTAAACTATCATCTTTTATTATTTTTAAATCTTCCTGAGTACCAAGCCCCCTTTTATGGGATTAAATAGCTAATTACTATTCAGTACTATTTTTAAATCAGTCAGTTTACTACTTGTATAACTTGTGTCTAGCTCCCTCTGATAACTCCTTATACCGTAATAAACTCTTTAAAAACATTAACATACCCTGGAAATTAACTTAAAAGGAATTATACTTTGAAACAGCAATGTCATATGTGAACCAAAAATTGATGCAATGCAAAAATATTAAGGCACATGTAATTGTAAGGATTATTTAAAAGTTAGGTTACAAGTTCCAATTAAAAGTTCTGTCGACAGAACTTCTAATTACTTGACAGAATTGGAAATTCTGTTGACAGAATTGGAAATTCTGTTGAAATATCTTGACACAACTTCCAATTGGATGTTCTGTCGACAGAATTTTGAATTTTGTCAAATTTAACATTCTATCACAACATAAACATTTGACACTGTTCAGAAGCCTTATTCAATTCTTTGGGAACAACAAAATTTTTCAAAGAAATATACTCTATGAAGAAATAACTGTATATATTTGACACCAGTTTTCATAAAAATTACTTCTTTGTATCCTGGGTACCATGTTTTTTTTCAGCTTCAGTACATGATAATCAGTCCATACTTTCTATATTGTTCACCATGTGATATCACTTGCAGTTTGGAAGGCTGCTGTAAATAAGTTGTTTTTTTCCTAATCTGAGCAGGGGCACAAACTTGTTGGAAAATGGGTGGACAGCATGGCCAATAACTTTTAAACTGGTCACCAGTCTGTCAATTTTGGCAGCCCAGAACATTGAATCAAAATAAAATTTGTCATTCTAAACAAATTATATAAGTTCTACAGTATTCTGATTTATCTTCAACGATATAAAATACATATAGTTGTTAATTGTTTTCAGCTTTTTTTCAATCAATCATGTTCATTCTTAGAAGACCATAATAAAATAATACAATTTGTTCACACATATTTGCTGTAGCATCTTGCAAGTTAGAACAACAGAGTTACAGTAAATCTTATATATCCAAATCAAATATAGGCCTGGTACAAAACATATTTATTCAATATGTAATCATCCATTTTTTAATGTGTTTTTGGCCCTTTCTGTTACAGCTTATTGCTGTATCATCTGGCCCAGGAAAAGATCTGGAAGTTCCTCTGGAGATAATCATTGGCACCGTGCCATTCCGAAAGGTGGAATCCAGTACCCCAAAACTCACAGTCAAGGCTGCTGCCAAGGCAACAGATGAGGCTGGAGACACGAGAGTTCAGAAACCAAAGCCAAGTCCACGGCCAGTGAGAAAATAGGATATAAGGCTGATCTGAAAAGACTGTGTCATATTAGGTAATGCTTGAATTTAGTTAATGATGGCAATCATATGGTTTTAGACTGAAAAGAATGAACATAGAAATGCTTTCTGGCAAAAGAAAAATGAAGCCTCCCTAATTCTTAATTATACAGGTTACAGGTGTTGTATATGAAGTTGTTGTAGCGAGTAGTGGATCAAAAATATATATTTGTGAAAACCATGGAGTAACTAGTTCACACTAACAGATGTTTTTAATTTTGTCTATTTTAACCTTTAGCACTGGTGACAAAACTTGGCAAAATATAAAATTCTCAATTCATTGTACACAGGTTGTGATTAAACTTTGTACATGGTTGTCAACGCAAACTTATTGTTGTCAACAAAATAAATAAGCCAGCAAGATTTGCCATTGAAACATACTTGATCAACAAAATTCTTTTTTCAGAACTCGTAGAATCAAAAGTGATCATGTGGACGTTAATGAAGGACCAAAGACTATGGAAGTAAATTTGATTTTCAACTCTGAACAAAAAATGCAAATATAAAATAAGAAGGGGTGGTATATGGACATAATATACCGCTGAGAGGTATTAATTTATACATATTGATTGGCACCAATAGTGACAATGGTTGGGACATCCCAGATAAGATTGAGTTCTTGCCTTTTACGACTTCTCAAACATACTGGTAATGTACTGTTTCCAAGCCATCGAATTACACTGAATCTCATGTGTTTGTGGGCGTAACCATCAGTTCAATAGTGTTTTTCATACTGATTTGACTGTAGAATTCTGTTTCTTAGTGATGACCGAATGTATCTACATTCTGTTTCCAATTGCTCTTCCTGTTTCGCCTGTGTATTGTTAATAACACTTTATGCAGTGTATTTAATATACTATTATATACTTCACAGGTGAATCATGCTTATAGGAGGCAAATACTATTACATAGGTATTAATGACCAGTATGTGCACCAATAAGTTAGATATTTGCTCATGAGTTGCAGAAGCAGTTTGGTAATAGTAGTAAAATTTCACACTGATGGTGCTTGTTGGGTAAGATGCACCTTTGCCAGATGTAATATTGGTGGCTGATTCTACATCAAGAGTGGCAATGGTTGTCACAAGTGTTCTTCACTGACACTTTTTAACAAGGTGTGTCCGACATAAACATCAGGAAAAAGTTGTTACGGTGTAAGTGAAGAGGTTATTGCCTGATATACCACTTTCTTTACTATAGTTTATATTTCGACATCCCATTTAGGATTAGTCTCATCAGAGGCTTGTTTAATTTTTGAGTTTGACTCCTGAAGTACTATTTTTGGCCCCTGCAAGCAACCAATTTTATTGGGTTGCCCCGGATTTGGGCTGCTAATGAGCCCAGAAATTTGGTTACTGTATTTTTGTGGTTGTCAGCTATCTACAATTGGTTTGTTGCTGTTTTATGCTCACTTGAGATGTGTATTGAGGTTTTAACCAAAAATAGTGACAAGTTCAGGTTATAGGTTACCATGGAAATGCTTGCATCCGCTCAACCCATTGCCCCTTACTGCCTTAAGGAGGTAAGGTGGTTGCCTTGGTATACCAAAAAATGCAAATATCTGTTTAAGATCAACTAAAAACCTTTGAGGACTGGCCTTTAAATCTTTGATTGAGGAGTTTGAATATCATCATGGATGTTGGATTGTGGAGATTGAATCCCCGTAATTGTACAGGATCCTTTAATCTTATCTTTTTGATTACTTTGATCCTCTAATATTATTATTTGATTGAAATAAGCATATGTCTCCTTTACTTGTATATATATATATATGTGTGTCCCTGTTTTGAGACTTGAAAATTTCCAAGGTGCTTCCTTGTGTCACTGGGGAAATGTGTTGTGATAATACAGACTAATAGATTTACTATAGTGTGCTGTTAACCAGAACACAGTATTGTTACTGTTACATATGTTTTGGGGTGTACTTGTTGTGTATCTGATTTTTTGTGGTGTTCACCTGTGTGATATGTCAAGATATAATGTAACTTAATACTGTAAATAAAGCTTGTGAACAACACTGTTTATAGTCACCCATACATATGTTATCCACATTAATCACCTGTGAACCAGTTAATTTAATAAATGATATGTACATTTTATTGGGCTACAATAGAAATTTAACAAATGATATGTACATTTTTACTCCACAGCCCTTAAGGGCTGTCAAGGTTTTGTTTTCACCCATGGTGTCTGGATGGGCGGGTGGGTGGCATGAAAAGTTTGTCCGGGCTCTATCTCGGAAACCGCAAGGTGTAGGAAGTTGATACTTGGTAGGGACATTGGTTAGGGGGTGTAGGTGTGCAACGTCATGGTGTGACCTTGATTTGACCTTGCCGTAGTGACCTTGACCTATAAAATCTTGTCTGGGCTATATCTCGAAAACTATAAGGTCATAGTGACCATGAGTTTCAAAATCTTGTCTGGGGTATTTCTTGGATTCCATGAGGTGTAGAAGGTTGACACTTGGTAGGAACATTGGTTGGGGGTGTATGTAAATGTATGTGTGCATCATGGTGTGACCTTTTTGCTCTGCCAAAGTGTGTTCATCTGCCATATTTGAGACATCTTTCTCTTATGACAAAGATATATGGATTGCTCCAACTGATTATTATTATAGGGGCCACGGTGGCAGAGTGGGAACACTCTCGCCTCCCACCTCTGAGGCCGGGGTTCGATCTTCGGCACGGCCTCAAGTGGGAAAGCTGGTAGTTGCTTGCCATTGGTAGGCAGTTTACAGTACAGAACCCTAACAAACTGTGTGTACTGGTTTCCTCTGCCCTTCCAACTACCCGTCGTGATATGACCTGTACAGTGTTGAAAGCGACGTAAAACCCCAAATAAATAAATAAACCAACTGATTATTATATGCACTTTTACAAAATTATGCTATTTCCATTGATAGCTATTCTCCAATTAATAAATTTTACAGCTTCATATTTTTAGTTTACTGATTAATGCTGTCATTTAGCTATTGAATTGCCTTGTTTTAGTACTATATCTTTACATACATTTTCTTTCTCTTAGAGGTTATTTTCTCCACTTAAACATTATTTGGACCTTTATATCTAATCTAATCTAATCTACTGCTTTGCAGGCGCAATATCTTTTCCACTAAGGGGAACTCAGTGCACTAGGTAACAAAAATCATTTCTGATAAGGAGAGTCGAGGGGCGTTCAAGGTCAGTGTTCCAGAGTTGTGGGTGAGACCGAGAGGGAAGGAGACTAAGTTGGGAAACTAGAATTGAAAAGGTGAGTTTTGAGGTGTTTCCTGAAGGATGCGACAGAGGGACTGTTTCTTATTTGGAAGGGGAAAGAGTTCCAAAGAACTGGGGCATAGTGACTAAAAGAATTAGAGAAGTGTCTAATTGATTTATGAACTCTACGGTCAAAAGTGGGGGTATGAAGGAACTTGAGTTTAGGGATACTACACCTAGTATTTCTGAAGGAAGTGTATGGGTGAATTAATTCTCTTAGATTAACAGGTTGACCTTGGTTGAGGATTTTGTATGTAATGAGGCATATTTTGAATTGTACCCTGTACCTGACTAGAAGCCAATGGAGTTTTTTGAGTTGAGGGGTGATGTGAGAAAATTTTGAGGAATGGGTGACAACCCTGCAGAGTGAGTTTTGTACTAGTTGCAATCTCCTTAATTCAAAATCAGTGAGTGATAGGAACAGGGAATTGCAGTAGTCCAATCTGCTGCTCATCAAAGCATTGGCTAGAAGAACTGATGTTTTAAGGTCTAGAAGGGGTCGAATTCTATAGAGGTCTCTTGCATGAACTCTAGTGGACTTTATGATCTGTGACACATGGTCGGAGAAGGTGAAATTGGAATCAAACACCACTCTGAGGTTCTTGACACTTTGTGCTGGGGAGACCTGATTACCAAGAATATTGATTGATTGGGAAGTGGGGAAGGAGTTGTTTATGGTTGTTTTTCGAACCTATCAAAATGAACTCGGATTTATCGGGTTGAGTTTTAATTTATTTGTGAACATGAAATTTTGGATGTTGTTTAGGCAATTCTTTACAGTGAGAAAAATTTGCTGGAGAGAGTGAAATGTATAACTGGGTGTCATCAGCGTAGAAATGGTAATTAATGCTACTGATTGGGTTGGTGTTGAGCGAAAAAAGAATAGGACTAAGGACGGAGCCCTGGGGGACCCCATATTGGAGGGCAAGAGGATGTGAGAGTGTGCTGCCTACCTTGACCGAGTGTGTCCTTCCCGACAGGTAAGATTTGAACCAGCCGAGTGCCAGTTCACTGATTCATAGTAACCATTAAGCCTGTCCAGGAGAATGGTGTGGTCAATGGTATCGAATGCGGCGGAGAGATCTAGAAGGGTGAGGGCTGTAACAGACCCTTTGGCCATATTGAGAAGAATATCATTGTGAATATTAAGGAGGGCACTTTCAGCAGAATGGTGTTTTCTATAAGCTGATTGAAAGGCAGTCATCAGGCCGGCTTCATCAAGGTGAGTTTGTAGCTGGGCTGCTACTACCCTTTCAAGTATCTTTGAAATAAAGTTTAGATTGGAGACAGGCCTGTAATTTTTGAAAACTTCTTTGTCTAAGGATGATTTTTCGAGGTTTGGGGTAACATGGGCCTGCTTAAAAAATTAGGACACTTACCTTGTTCTAGAGAGGCATTGATTATTGAAGTGATGGGGTGATGAGAATGTCCAGATAGTCAAGAACAAGAAAAGTGGGCCAAGGGAACATGATTTGGCAGGAGAGTCTAGAATGATTTTGGTAACTTGATCTTCAGTTACAGTAGAGAAAGAGGCAAACATGGTTGGAGGAGAGTCTGGGGTGATGTGTTTGAAATTCAGTGAAGTAGAGAAAATTGAGTGTATTTTTTTCT
This sequence comes from Sabellastarte sp. h YS-2021, assembly GCA_964017235.1. NCBI lineage: Eukaryota > Metazoa > Annelida > Polychaeta > Sabellida > Sabellidae > Sabellastarte > Sabellastarte sp. h YS-2021. The sequence goes on along the minus strand of OZ024928.1, from coordinate 152,672,444 downwards.
ATTTTTTCTGTAAAGAACTCCACAAATCTGTAGTCAAAAGCTGAGGGGGATTTATCGATGGGAGGATCTTTGCTGGGATTCTGTGTAACATATCGCCCAGGACTCGCCATAATTTTTGTGGGTTGTGGTGATTGTCCCGAATTTTTGTTTTAAGGAATTCAGATTTGGCATGCAGATTTTATTGTAGTGGTGGACTTTCTGCATGTATTGGGATCTATTGTAGGTAGATTTGTTTCGGTGCCAAATACGTTCAAACAAACACTTGGTCTCTTTTGCCGCAATTACCCTTTCGTTAACCCATCCTGGGATGTACTTCGCCTTGGTATTTTTGGTGTGTGGTGGTGCATGTTTGACGATAAGGGTGGACAAGGTAGTGTGATATTGTTCATAGAGAGTGTCGGCTTCCTTGGATGGATTATTAAGTAGATCAGAAGCTGTTGAGAGATTTAAGGTAAAACTAACTGAAAAGTGGTCAGAAAAGGCATCAGTGGTATGGACATTGGAAATATTGTCATTGTTGGATTTGGTTAAAACCAGGTCAAGTGTATGTCCATGAATGTGGGTTGGGAAGTTAACTTTCTGAATTAAATCAAAAGACTCAATCAAAGAATGAAAGGTTTTTGAATTTGAACATGTTGTTTCAAGGTGAAAATTGAAGTCGCCGATGATCACCAGATTTTCCGTGGTATGATGAATGTCCTCCAGAAGTGACTGAAACTGTTGAAAAAAGCATGTGGTACTGGAGGACGGTGGTCTGTATATATTCAGAAAGTAAAAAGATTCTTTGTGAAGGGATATCTTGAGGAGGAAATTTTCAAAGGTGGTGCAGGTCTTTGTTGGAACTACGGAAGGATCCAATCCATCTTTCACAAAAAAGCCCAATCCTCCACCGCGACAGACCTCTCGTGGCTGTTGATAGAGATTGTAGCCTGGTGGGGTGATTTCGGACAGATTTGCACTAGTGGTGTCAGGTCTAATCCAAGTCTCGGACGTGGCGAAGAGATCAGCATCATTATCAGAACTAAATTTTGCGATGGCAGGATATTTGTTGTGTATTGACCTAATATTTGCGTAGGTGACCTTTGGACACCCGAGTGGTCCTGGGCTTGGGTTTATATCACCAGCAAGTAGGAGTGGGATGAAAAGACAGAAGTAAGGTAGGGCTGGTGGAATTGAGATTGAGGATTTGATGACAAAATGTAGGTGGGGGGGTTTGAAGGGGCAGAAACTGACATCAGGACACTGAATGCTTGAGTTACTGTGGTGCTGATATGCAGCAATGGCTGGTTGGATTGCCAGTAAAAAATATAGGAATATCATATTTGAGATCTTGGTGGGGTTAAAAGTTAGAAACTGGGCTTTTTTGCATAAAATTTGTGTATTAGAGTGGTTAGTGAGTTTGAATTGTGAGTGTGATGGTCCCCGATAACGGGGAATGTGAGCGATAAAAGGGGATCAAACGATAAAATGGGCAGTTTGCATAATTATGTAAATATCAAATAATTGTGTCAAAAGGGGGAGATTAAAGAGGTTATTTTATTTATTCTTTCAACAATAGCACCAAGGCAGATGTAGAGTGAGTTTAATGAATTTTTAGATTAACGGTAACTAATTTTCAAAAATGGTACTTCCCTAATGGAGACACGCCACCACTTATATAAGCGACACTGCACTGAAAGTATCCCAGTTTTTGTACTGTTTCACTACTTCTATATGTCATGGTGTTGAAAACTATTTCCCCAGGCTGTGGGGGACATCTTTCTCTTATGACAAAGATATATGGATTGCTCCAACTGATTATTATATGCACTTTTACAAAATTATGCTATTCCATTGATAGCTATTCTCCAATTAATTAATTTTACAGCTTCATATTTTTTAGTTTACTGATTAATGCTGTCATCTTGCTATTGAATAGTCTTGTTTTAGTACTTTATCTTTACATTCATTTTCTTTCTCTTAGATGTTATTTTCTCTACTTAAACATTATTTGGGTCTTTATAGAAGTGATGCTGCGCTGAAAGTATCCCGGTCTTTGTACTGTTTCACTCCTTCTGTATGTCATGGTGTTGAAAACTATTTCCCCAGGCTGTGGGGTATGGGCATCTCTACCATGTACAATAGCTTATCATGTGGAACTGAATGCTATCTCAGGAGGCCTCAGGCATCCAGCCAATGTCCAAGACAAATAGATGTTTAGTCCAGGCCGGTGCCTGAACAGGAAGGTAAACCCTGTAGTGAAATACCGCGAAACCCTCCTCGTTGGCCGTTAGTTGGAAGGGTCTATTTTCGGTCAGTTATATACTGTTGAATTTCTCTGGATATACGTATTGTTGGGTGTTCTTTATTAGCCAGTCTTTTCATTAATTGTCATAGATCATTCTGCACATTTTTTGTGGTGAGAGGATAAGTATTTTCCTCATTTTTTATTTATCAAAGTTTCCGGCTCAGCTTTCTTCGGACAGCAAGCATGTCATCCCACCAATATAACACTAACAAATCCCGAGCATTGAAATTCCGTCATTTTTGTTTTTCTTTTGATCTACATAACTATTGTTCTACCTGCAGAGATGCAGGGAAGGGAGACTACTCTTCTGTCACTCATGAAAAACAATGCCAGTTGTGTAGTTCTTTTACTAAAGAAAATAAGTGTAAAAAAAAATGAAGACAATATGCTCGGAAACAAAAGTCAGATTCATCCAAAGATGACTTGGATCTGCTGGGGGATCCAGACACGGAGGAAGTATTTTCAGGGTCACATGAGGGCCTGGAACACACTGCTCAGCAGTTGCACTAACCTCCACCACTTACGTTTAGAAGTATTATCCATTAAATGCCTCAAAATGTCCCTCCCACTCTGGGCATAGCCCTCCAACATAAAATTGAAAAAAGTCTGGGTTCACAGTTGAACATCCAACTTCAACAACAAATGGGGGTGTTCCAGGCTTCTATTATGGAACAACTACAGTCTTTGAGAGACAAGATTAAATCTGTCAAAAACCATATTCCAAATATGGGGTGGATCAGATCTCTGCTTCGCTTCTGAAGCCTGGTCCAAGCAAACAACCTGACTTGCCAAAATCCCCGAGTACTAATCTTCTGAGCAACAAACCCTCAGACAAACCCATGGAGACCAAGTTTGTTGGTCCTCCCTTACCACTACAGTTCATCAAGAGGTTCAAGCCTAAGATAACTTGGGATCCAAACTCCGAACAATCCGAGCGTTTTGCTGCAGTAAAACCGAAGAAACACTAGGATAAAAGGAAAAATAAGTCTCGGGCCAAATATGTCTCTTCATCTTCTTCCTCAGAGGAATCTGAGGCCAAGGGGATGAGGGCATGGAAAACCCTTCTCCCAATAACTCTTTAAAAGCCTCCCTCAGTCCACCAGTAGGTCGCCTCCATTCTTTCAGAAGAGACTGGCAAACAGAAAAATGCTAAATGTGTTAAACATTATTACCAATGGTTACGTTCTACCATTCATTACAAAACCAAAATTAGCCAAAGTTCCCCTGATTTACTAAGGGTACAAGGCCCTTCAAAAATTTCTATCTCTGGCCTCTTGTATCCAGTGTCTTCTGTCAAGAAATGCTATAGAAAGGGTGTAAAATCTCTCGGCTTTTACAGTCACCTGTTTCTAGTCAACAAGCCTCACCAAAGGTTGAGGCCAGTGATAGACCTAAGCAGGCTCAACACCTTCCTACTAGTAGAAAGGTTCAAAATGGAAACTCAAGAGTCCATCAGGCCCTCTCTGATTCCAGGGGAATGTGTGTCATCAATAGACCTGTCAGACACCTGTCTTGACATCCCCATTCACCAAAACTCAAGGAAGTACCTACGGTTTTGCCATGATTCTCCGGTGTTTCAGTTCACCTCCCTCCCTTTCGGCCTAGCCACGGCCCCACAAGTCTTTATAATGATTGTAAAGGAAGTGAAGCTAATGGCCCTCACAAGGGGAATCGGACTTCAATACCTGGACGACTGGCTTATCAGGGCCCCGTCCCAGGAGGAAGTACAAGTGGACAGTCAGACCGTAGTACACCTGACACAGTCCTTAGGGTGGATAATCAATCAAGAGAAGTCCAAACTCAAATCCAGTCAGGTTTACCTAGATTCAGCCCTTGTAAAACCCACTCAAGGGAGATGGTTCAAACTTCAGGTTTTGATCCTAGGCTTAAAGTCAAAACATGTTTTAACTGCAAGATGTTTGATGTCGCTAATTGGGTTGCTCACGTCAATGGAGAAGATGGTCCTGGAAGGACACCTTCAGATGAGGCCCTTTCAGTTTCATCTCAAGGAGCACTGGAGATATCCTCAGTCTTTGGACAGCCTCCTTCCTTGGTCAGAGACAATATCAGCTCACCTAGAGTGGTGGCAAAACCCTGTAAACGTAATAAAGGTCGCAGACCTTCACCCCAAAGACCACAGTATCCAAATCTTTACAGACGCCTCACACAAAGGTTGGGGCACTCACTTAGAGCAAGTCTCTACCAAAGACTGTGATCAAACAGGGAAAAAAAGGCTACACATAAATGTCCTAGAGTTGAAGGTGGTATCTCTGGCCCTGAAAAGGTTCAAGGTCCAGTGCCAAAATCAAAGAGTGTTGGTTGCTACGGAAAACTCAACAGTAGTAGCCTAAAAGGATAAACCCACTCAGCTGAGATGTGTGCTCTCCTGTGGAAAATCATGACCTGGTGCCATCATTACCAGATAACTCTAAGAGCCAGACACATTCCAGGGTGCCTGAATGTGATGGCTGATCTGCAGTCAAGGTCAAATCAAATCCAATCAACAGAATGGTCACTGCATTCACAGGTGTTCATACAGATCTGTCAGAAGTGGTTCACTCCTCATGTGGATCTATTTGCCACTCGTCTGAACCACAAACTTCCATTGCATGTATCTCCAGTCCCAGACCAACATGCTTGGAAATTAGATGTTCTAAACATCAACTGGTCGGGTCTCACTGCTTATGCTTACCCCCCACTGCCCTCCTTCACAGGGTGATAAAAAAATCAGGTAATGCAATTTCCTCATCATTGTAATAGCTCCAAGCTGGCCAGGGATGCCCTGGTTTTGGGGCCTAGTGCAGGTCTCAACAGAGATCCCACTCCAGTTACCAGTGTCAACACTTCTCAAACAGTCCCACAACCAAGTGTTTCACAGCAATCCACAACATCTCAACCTCCAGGCATTGTGTCTATGATTGTACAGCTTCAAGAACAAGGCTTCTCTGTGGAAGTGGCAGAGGGATTGCTGCCCCTTAAAGGTCACCAACAAGGACCATCAACAAGTCAAAGTGGGCCCTATTTGAGAGACGGTGGACAGAAATTTTGATGGATTTCTCCATCCCTTCTGTGAAACAAGTCTCAGACTTTTTGATGTATCTGTACCAAGATCTAAACAGGAGCCCATCGACCACTGATGGTTACAGGATGTCCATTGTTGACACCTTGGGCCCAGCGGGGCTGCATATTTCTCAAAGCTCTGACCTTAACAGGTTACTTACTAGCTTTCACAGGGATCGTCCTAAAAGTTCCAGGAATCTTCCAAAGTGGAACCTTTCTATTGTACTTGTTGAGCTGACACAGACCTCAAACATCTTACTCTCAAAACTGCTTTCTTGCTAGCTTTGGCCTCCAGCAAGTGCCACAGCGAAGTTCATGCCTGGGTTGCAAACAAAGTATCCAATTTAGGGCCAATGGGAAAGTTAGCTTTGTTCCCCTCTTCAGATTTCATAGCCAAAAACCAACTAGCAAGAGAAGGTTCTCAAAGTGTGTCTCCAGTGACTATCCCTGCTTTGACTACAACTGTGGATAGACAATTCAAAGGAGACAGGACCCTGTGTCTGGTACGGGCCCGGAGGTACTACCTGGATCGAACCAAAGACCTGAGAGGGTCTCGACCCCTACGCTTTATTTCCTTCAAAAAAGGTCAGACATCAGACCCACTACTCTCTCTTCTTGGTTAAAACAAACTATCCTATGTTACGAACAAGCAGATCAACGGTCGTTGGACCAAGTCCAAGTTAAAGCTCATGACATTAGCGCCTTTGCAGCCTCTAAGGCCTTTTACGGTGGGGTTTCGGTGGACCAAATCATGCAAGCTTGTCACTGGAAAGCTCACATTTACCATTTTTTACCTAAAAGACCTTACTTGGTCAGCTAACGACAATATCTATCTGGGTCCAGTAGTAGAAGGTGCTCAACAAGTCCTAGACCCTTCCCCTCAGACTAGTCATCCTCTGAAAGAAAGGAAGTGGGGGCACATCCGCTTTGACCAAGTCTTCAGGAGTCTAACCCCAGGGTCTATGTATAGGACTACCTCCTCAGGATGTTTGGCAAGGTCTTTTTATCTTTTATTTCGTTAAACAGTATTTAACATGTATAAGGTATTATGTGTTTACTCGAGTGACCACATCATCTCATTTTTGAATGGCAAGATATCGAGATTAAAGCCCAGGGCTTGTTTTCAGTAATGAAACCCTTATGGCATTATACCATACACGTGAGCACAGCTGCACTTCCTCTTTCAAAATCCAGACAGTATCAGTACTGTCATTTATTCAAGTATTCTGGTTTTTAACCCCAGCCCATAAAGGCTGGGGTCTTAAACTTTGTTGGTGTTCCACAGCCTCAACCCATGCATGGATTTTCACCAAATTTCCCTGAGAGTAATTGTGTTCTTGTTTTGGAAACAAAATGGCCGCCATTTCACATCTTTAATGCCAAATAGGAGGGTCATCATATCAAAAGGGCCTTCTATCTCCCTTATAATTGTTTCTTGGGCTTCAAAATATGAAAATAGCATCAGATGCCCGTACCCCATAGCCTGGGGAAATAGTTTTCAACACCATGAGATATAGAAGTAGTGAAACAGTACAAAGATCGGGATACTTTCAGAGCAGTGTCAGTTATATTAAGGTCAAAATGATGTTTAAGTAGAGAAACTAACATCTAAGAGAAGGAAAATGTATTTAAAGATAAAGTATTAAAACAAGACAATTCAATAGCAAGATGACAGCATTATTCAGTAAAATAAAAATTTATGATGCACACCTACAACCCCTAACCAATGTCCCTACGAACCATCAACTTCCTACACTTTACACCATGACGGTGCACACCTACACCACCTAACCAATGTCCCTACCAAGTATCAACTTCCTACACCTTACAGTTTCCGAGATATAGCCCGGACAAGATTTTATAGGTCAAGGTCACTACGACAAGTACAAAGGTCAAATCAAGGTCACATCATGATGTTGCATGCCCACAACCCCCAACCAATGTCAATGTCCCTACCAAGTATCAACTTCCTACACCTTACGGTTTCCGAGATATAGCCCGGACAAGATTTTATAGGTGAAGGTCACTATGGCAAGGTCAAAGGTCAAATCAAGGTCACACCATGACGTTGCACACCTACACCTCCTAACCAATGTCCCTACCACGTATCAACTTCCTACACCTTACGCTTTCCGAGATATAGCCCGGACAAGATTGTATAGGTGAAGGTCACTATGGCAAGGTCAAATCTAGATCACACCATGACGTTGCACACCTACACCTGCTAACCAATGTCCCTACCAAGTATCAACTTCTTACACCTTACGGTTTCCGAGATATAGCCCGGACAAGATTTTAAAGGTCAAGGTCACTACAGCAAGGTCAAATCAAGGTCACACCATGATGTTGCACACCTACACTCCCTAACCAATGTCCCTACCAAGCATCAACTTCCTACACCTTACGGTTTCCGAGATATAGCCCGGACAAGATTTTATAGGTCAAGGTCACTACGGCAAGGTCAAATCAAGGTCACATCATGACGTTGCACGCCTACAACCCCCAACCAATGTCCCTACCAAGTATCAACTTCCTACACCTTACGGTTTCCGAGATATAGCCCGGACAAGATTTTAAAGGTCAAGGTCACTACTGCAAGGTCAAAGGTCAAATCAAGGTCACACCATAATGTTGCACACCTACACCCCCTAACCAATGTCCCTACCAAGTATCAACTCCTACACCTTACGGTTTCCGAGATATAACCCGGACAAGATTTTAAAGGTCAAGGTCACTACTGCAAGGTCAAATCAAGGTCACACCATAATGTTGCACACCTACACCCCCTAACCAATGTCCCTACCAAGTATCAACTTCCTACACCTTACGGTTTCCGAGATATAGCCCGGACAAGATTTTATAGGTGAAGGTCACTATGGCAAGGTCAAAGGTCAAATCAAGGTCACACCATGACGTTGCACACCTACACCTCCTAACCAATGTCCCTACCACGTATCAACTTCCTACACCTTACGCTTTCCGAGATATAGCCCGGACAAGATTGTATAGGTGAAGGTCACTATGGCAAGGTCAAATCTAGATCACACCATGACGTTGCACACCTACACCTGCTAACCAATGTCCCTACCAAGTATCAACTTCTTACACCTTACGGTTTCCGAGATATAGCCCGGACAAGATTTTAAAGGTCAAGGTCACTACAGCAAGGTCAAATCAAGGTCACACCATGATGTTGCACACCTACACTCCCTAACCAATGTCCCTACCAAGCATCAACTTCCTACACCTTACGGTTTCCGAGATATAGCCCGGACAAGATTTTATAGGTCAAGGTCACTACGGCAAGGTCAAATCAAGGTCACATCATGACGTTGCACGCCTACAACCCCCAACCAATGTCCCTACCAAGTATCAACTTCCTACACCTTACGGTTTCCGAGATATAGCCCGGACAAGATTTTAAAGGTCAAGGTCACTACTGCAAGGTCAAAGGTCAAATCAAGGTCACACCATAATGTTGCACACCTACACCCCCTAACCAATGTCCCTACCAAGTATCAACTCCTACACCTTACGGTTTCCGAGATATAACCCGGACAAGATTTTAAAGGTCAAGGTCACTACTGCAAGGTCAAATCAAGGTCACACCATAATGTTGCACACCTACACCCCCTAACCAATGTCCCTACCAAGTATCAACTTCCTACACCTTACGGTTTCCGAGATATAGCCCGGACAAGATTTTATAGGTGAAGGTCACTATGGCAAGGTCAAAGGTCAAATCAAGGTCACACCATGACGTTGCACACCTACACCTCCTAACCAATGTCCCTACCACGTATCAACTTCCTACACCTTACGCTTTCCGAGATATAGCCCGGACAAGATTGTATAGGTGAAGGTCACTATGGCAAGGTCAAATCTAGATCACACCATGACGTTGCACACCTACACCTGCTAACCAATGTCCCTACCAAGTATCAACTTCTTACACCTTACGGTTTCCGAGATATAGCCCGGACAAGATTTTAAAGGTCAAGGTCACTACAGCAAGGTCAAATCAAGGTCACACCATGATGTTGCACACCTACACTCCCTAACCAATGTCCCTACCAAGCATCAACTTCCTACACCTTACGGTTTCCGAGATATAGCCCGGACAAGATTTTATAGGTCAAGGTCACTACGGCAAGGTCAAATCAAGGTCACATCATGACGTTGCACGCCTACAACCCCCAACCAATGTCCCTACCAAGTATCAACTTCCTACACCTTACGGTTTCCGAGATATAGCCCGGACAAGATTTTAAAGGTCAAGGTCACTACTGCAAGGTCAAAGGTCAAATCAAGGTCACACCATAATGTTGCACACCTACACCCCCTAACCAATGTCCCTACCAAGTATCAACTCCTACACCTTACGGTTTCCGAGATATAACCCGGACAAGATTTTAAAGGTCAAGGTCACTACTGCAAGGTCAAATCAAGGTCACACCATAATGTTGCACACCTACACCCCCTAACCAATGTCCCTACCAAGTATCAACTTCCTACACCTTACGGTTTCCGAGATATAGCCCGGACAAGATTTTATAGGTGAAGGTCACTATGGCAAGGTCAAAGGTCAAATCAAGGTCACACCATGACGTTGCACACCTACACCTCCTAACCAATGTCCCTACCACGTATCAACTTCCTACACCTTACGCTTTCCGAGATATAGCCCGGACAAGATTGTATAGGTGAAGGTCACTATGGCAAGGTCAAATCTAGATCACACCATGACGTTGCACACCTACACCTGCTAACCAATGTCCCTACCAAGTATCAACTTCTTACACCTTACGGTTTCCGAGATATAGCCCGGACAAGATTTTTAAAGGTCAAGGTCACTACAGCAAGGTCAAATCAAGGTCACACCATGATGTTGCACACCTACACTCCCTAACCAATGTCCCTACCAAGCATCAACTTCCTACACCTTACGGTTTCCGAGATATAGCCCGGACAAGATTTTATAGGTCAAGGTCACTACGGCAAGGTCAAATCAAGGTCACATCATGACGTTGCACGCCTACAACCCCCAACCAATGTCCCTACCAAGTATCAACTTCCTACACCTTACGGTTTCCGAGATATAGCCCGGACAAGATTTTAAAGGTCAAGGTCACTACTGCAAGGTCAAAGGTCAAATCAAGGTCACACCATAATGTTGCACACCTACACCCCCTAACCAATGTCCCTACCAAGTATCAACTCCTACACCTTACGGTTTCCGAGATATAACCCGGACAAGATTTTAAAGGTCAAGGTCACTACTGCAAGGTCAAATCAAGGTCACACCATAATGTTGCACACCTACACCCCCTAACCAATGTCCCTACCAAGTATCAACTTCCTACACCTTACGGTTTCCGAGATATAGCCCGGACAAGATTTTATAGGTGAAGGTCACTATGGCAAGGTCAAAGGTCAAATCAAGGTCACACCATGACGTTGCACACCTACACCTCCTAACCAATGTCCCTACCACGTATCAACTTCCTACACCTTACGCTTTCCGAGATATAGCCCGGACAAGATTGTATAGGTGAAGGTCACTATGGCAAGGTCAAATCTAGATCACACCATGACGTTGCACACCTACACCTGCTAACCAATGTCCCTACCAAGTATCAACTTCTTACACCTTACGGTTTCCGAGATATAGCCCGGACAAGATTTTAAAGGTCAAGGTCACTACAGCAAGGTCAAATCAAGGTCACACCATGATGTTGCACACCTACACTCCCTAACCAATGTCCCTACCAAGCATCAACTTCCTACACCTTACGGTTTCCGAGATATAGCCCGGACAAGATTTTATAGGTCAAGGTCACTACGGCAAGGTCAAATCAAGGTCACATCATGACGTTGCACGCCTACAACCCCCAACCAATGTCCCTACCAAGTATCAACTTCCTACACCTTACGGTTTCCGAGATATAGCCCGGACAAGATTTTAAAAGTCAAGGTCACTACTGCAAGGTCAAAGGTCAAATCAAGGTCACACCATAATGTTGCACACCTACACCCCCTAACCAATGTCCCTACCAAGTATCAACTCCTACACCTTACGGTTTCTGAGATATAACCCGGACAAGATTTTAAAGGTCAAGGTCACTACTGCAAGGTCAAATCAAGGTCACACCATAATGTTGCACACCTACACCCCCTAACCAATGTCCCTATCAAGTATCAACTTCCTACACCTTACGGTTTCCGAGATATAGCCCGGACAAGATTTTATAGGTCAAGGTCACTACGGCAAGGTCAAAGGTCAAATCAAGGTCACACCATAACGTTGCACACCTACACCCCCTAACCAATGTCCCTACCAAGTATCAACTCCTACACCTTACGGTTTCTGAGATATAACCCGGACAAGATTTTAAAGGTCAAGGTCACTACTGCAAGGTCAAATCAAGGTCACACCATAATGTTGCACACCTACACCCCCTAACCAATGTCCCTATCAAGTATCAACTTCCTACACCTTACGGTTTCCGAGATATAGCCCGGACAAGATTTTATAGGTCAAGGTCACTACGGCAAGGTCAAAGGTCAAATCAAGGTCACACCATAACGTTGCACACCTACACCCCCTAACCAATGTCCTTACCAAGTCACACCATGACGTTGCACACCTACACCCCCTAACCAATGTCCCTACGAAGTATCAACTTCCTACACCTTACAGTTTCTGAGATATAGCCCAGACAAGATTTTCAAACTCAAGGTCACTGTGGCAAGGTCAAAGGTCAAATCATGGTCACACCATGACGTTGCACACCTACACCCCCTAACCAATGTCTCTACCAAGTATCAACTTCCTACACCTTACAGTTTCTGAGATACAGGCCGGACAAACTTTTTCTCGCCGCCCGCCCGCCCATCCGGACACCATGGGTGAAAAGAATACCCCAAGGGCTGTGGGGTAAAAACTACTGGATTCTCTATACTTCTTACAACAGACGTTGTTCCCAAGATTTTCCCAAATTTCATTGTTGTTGGCCATTTAGGTGTACCTGCGGGCTGGGGTTCTTGCCTGCTGAGGCTGGCTATTTTTGGGCACTGTAAGCGGGACTCAGACTGGCATTTTTAAAGCATTCATTCTAATCTAATTCATTCACAATCCAAGAAAAATTGACAAATACCTCCAGTCTCAGCTGTAATCCCTCTGCCGAGCGGTTGGATTCAGCATTGAGTTCCACATGGTAAGCTATTGTAGTGCAATAAAATTTAAAATTTTAATTACTTAAATTGAAAATTTTAATTACTTAAATGTAGCTTTTATAAGCTACAAGCTTACCATGTGGGACTTAATGCTGTTCTCGGGTTGCCACACCCGGGGCCAACATCTTAGAAAAAAAAGATCGTTCTTGTTAGCCACCGGATATACTGGTAGTTGTCGTCACGTGATAACTTCTGACCAATCGCCCTACTTTCTCTATTGTCTAAAACCTACCCCTCAGCTGTAAACAGCAGGGAGGCAGGGTGGGACTCTTCTAAGTCCCACATGGTAAGCTTGTAGCTTATAAAAGCTACATTTAAGTAATTAAAATTTTCAATTTTATTACGCTACAATAGCTTACCATGTGGGACTTAATGCTGAATCCAACCGCCCGGTGGCGGGATTACAGCTGAGACTGGAAGATATGTCATTTTTTTCTAAGATTTTGAATTAATATATAGAATAGTGCCAGAAATACCAGTCTGAGTCCCATTTACAGTGCCCCGATCCCAAAGACCGGGCCTGTAACGAGCCAAAAACCTGAGTGAACTGAGGGACAGTTCTAAAACTGTCTAGATGTTTGATTGTAGGACGGAAGTGCAGCAGTGCTCACTTCAAGGTCTAAGGGTCCCTGAGGGCCCTTCACGTGTGACTGACCAACCCGATGGTTGGTCATCTCATAAATGTTTTCCACCTGAATACGAGATTAATGACAACTAATAAGTCCTTAATAGAAATTACTTGATAACTAAAAAACAAAATGACCTTACCCGTAACATCTGGAAGGTAAAGGAATACCTAGATCCTGGGAGAGACTCCTGAAGACTTGATGTGCCCCCCCCCCCCATTTTTTCTTTCCGAGGACAACTGGTCTGAGGGGAAGGATCTAGGACTTGTTGTGCCGCCACTACGGTCCCAGATACATATTGTTGTCGGTGTCCGACCAAGTGAGGTCTTTTAGGTAAAAATTTGTAAATGTGTTGTGAGCTTTCCAGTGACAGGCTTGCATGATTTGGTCCACTGATACCCCACCGTAAAAGGCCTAAGAGGCCGCGAAGGCCCGGATGTCATGCGCTTTGACTTGGACCAAGTTCAAGGCTTGTTGATCTGCTTGTTTGTAACAAAGTAGAATGGTTTGTTTCAACCATGAGGAGAGTGTAGCGGGTCTGATGTCTGAGGTATGTCCTTTCTTAAAGGAGATGAAAAGGAGAGAACGAGACCCTCTCAGGTCTTTTGTTCGGTCCAAATAAAACCTCAGGGCCCGCACAGGACACAGGGTCCTGTCTTCTTTAAATTGTCTATCTACAATGGTAGTCAAAGCAGGGATAGTCCCCGGAGACACACTTTGAGAACCTTCTCTTGCTAGTTGGTTTTTGGCTATGAAATCAGAAGAAGGGAACAAGGCAACCTTTTCCCATTGGCCTAGATTAGATAATTTGTTTGCGACCCAGGCATGGATTTCGCTGCGGCGCTTGCTGGAGGCCAAAGCTAGCAAGAAAGCAGTTTTGAGAGTAAGATGTTTGAGGTCTGTGTCTTTCATGGGCCCAAATGGTGCTTTTGTGAGCTCGTTGAGGACAACAGAAAGGTTCCACTTAGGTAAATTTCAGGAACTTTTGGACGATCCTTGTGAAAACTGAAGAGTAACCTATGTAGGTCTGCGTTGTGTGCAATATGATGGGTCGTTGGGCCCAAAGTGTCAACGATTGCAGTCCTGTAACCATCAATGGTCGAGGGGCGCCTGTTTAGGTCTTGGTACAGGTACATGAAAAAATCTGAGATTTGTTTCACAGACGGAGTGGAGAAATCCACCGAATTTTCTCTGCACCATTTTTTCAGGTATTTCCTTGAGTTTGGGTGGATGGGGATGTGTAGGTAAGCGTCCGACAGGTCTATCAATGATACCCACTCCCCTGGAATCAGGGAATTCTGATGGACTCTGGAGTTTCCATTTTGAACTTTTTTACGTGTAGAAAAGTGTTGAGCCTGCTTAAGTCTATGACTGGCCTCCACCTTTGGTGAGGCTTGGGTACTAGGAACAGGCGACTGTAAAACCCGAGAGATTTTCCATTTTCCACCCTTTCGATAGCGTTCTTTGACAGGAGAGACTGGATACAAGTGGCCAAGGCTTGGTCTTTTTGTTGAGCCTTGTACTCTGACAGGATCTGATCAAGTTTGGCTTTGAACAGAATATCAGAACGTAGCCATTGGTGATAATGTTTAACACGTTTTGAGAACATTTGTTTGTTAGCCAGTCTCTCTTGAAAGAACGGAGGCAACCTCCTACTGGTGCACTGAGCGAGGCTTTGGAGGAGTCATTGGGAAGGGGGGTTTCCACGCCCCCTTACCCTATTGTGGGGTCGAAAACGACCCCTGGAGCCTCTGAAGTTGAGTTTACCTCTTCCCGAGGGAAAGGATTGGTTACTGCTTTGAGAGGTATTGCTCCCATAGGGGCGTTTCCTGTAGGAGCCTCTTTTCTTGTGGGGACCACGAAAGGGCTTATTCTGGTAGGGTGCGAAACCCTGAGAATCTTTTGAGGTGCCTTTTTTGAGAAGGAAGTCCTCACCTTCCTTCACGAGTTGAGACTCGAACAAGGAAGAGCCCCAAAAGGACGAGTTCCTAAGTTCTTGACGTCTCGTTTTTCCTAACTGTGGATGTAATAGAGTCATCTCGGCTTCGCGCCTGAGCAAGCCGGTATTAGCCATAGAGTATAGCTCCCTCTGGAGAATATGGGCTAGAGATTTGCTGAGACAGGTGAGGGCCCTGTGTTGAACAAGAACTGTCTTGTTCCAGAAATCCATGTACTCAGCG
Organism: Sabellastarte sp. h YS-2021; assembly: GCA_964017235.1. Taxonomy (NCBI): domain Eukaryota; kingdom Metazoa; phylum Annelida; class Polychaeta; order Sabellida; family Sabellidae; genus Sabellastarte; species Sabellastarte sp. h YS-2021. The sequence continues at coordinate 152,657,055 of OZ024928.1, read as the reverse complement.
ACTTCCTCATATCCGCGCTTTGCTGCTTTCTCAGGATTGGCACCTTTCTGAATCTGAGATTTAATCTTCTTGACAGTTGACTTAATGCTATGTTGGCATTTTTCCAAGGAAGCATTGCAAGAAGAAGAGGTTTTGGCAAATGCAGCGGTGAAGTTGAGGGTTGAGATATTTTGTCTAGCCTGGTGTTCCAGCTCCTTGAGAACTGGCAGGGGAACTTTGGCTACTGGGGCCCCAGGAGGTCTAGGAGTAATACAGATCTTAGCAAAGTCTGTATTCAACTCCTGAATTTTATCCTGAAATGTGGGCTGTCCCACCTTGTACCACTTTGAAGTGGAAGGAGGAGGCTTGACATATTTGCCCTCAGATAAATTGGCAGCCTTAAAGTCATGTTGAAATTTATCAAAGGCGTCCTTGATAACTGAGCTAAGGGGTAGAATAGAGGAAGGACCTCTAGGTCTGAGCTCTTGACGGCCTTTTTCATCATCCAGACCCAATACTGAAGTTGAAGACCTAGGCATAGATTCCCTGGGATCAGGGAGGGAGAGAATACACCTGAAGGTGTCTACTTCTTCAGAATATTGTGAGGGTATGTCAGACAGAGCTACTTCCCTATAATAAGGTGGGTCTGGATCATGTTGTGGGAGGTCTTGATCAGAAGCTGCTCCTGAGGGCTGAGCCCTAGAGGGCTTAGAAGACCTGTGTCTGGCTACAGGAGACTAATCTTCCTCTGAAGAAAAGAACACATATCTAGACCTTGATTTGTGTTTGCTCTTGTCAGAGTGTTTCTTAGGTCTAGAAGAAGGGATCCGAGGTTGGTCGGAATCCTCATGTAGTTGGTCCGAGGCAGAGCTCGGGTCAACTGGCTGCTTATGGCTTTGCTTTTTGTGAGAGTACGAGACCTCTGAGGGTCATGCAACGTACTGATCCGAGGTATCTTGGTTGTGTACTAGGCGAGGAGGGAGTGCTGGACCGTAGTCCACATCCATTGTCTCGCTCTGAACGTTAGTACTAGATCTCGGAGGGGGCAAATCCAGATGGGCAGCATTGTTACTGGACGAGCCAGGTTTGGAAGTAGGAAGCGAGGATTCTACCTCGACTTTCTTTTGAGTAGCCAACTCCTCTCGGAGCGACTGAAACGCTTCCAACATGGATGCCTGGAAGGAACCCATTTGCTGCTGTAAATATATATTTAAGGAATCCCCCAGGGATTTCTCAAGGTTTTTCTGGATTTTATTTTGCAAAGCTGTACCTGGGGTGGGTGGGACAGACTTGGCTGGGGTCTTTAAAGACAAGGAACTGAAGGCAAGAGGTTGAGGACGGAGGGGTGAGGTAAACAGATTATCAGCAGCACTCTCGAGGTCTGCATTTGATCCACTGAAGGAATCCCCGTCGCCTTCACCCAAAAGATCTAGTTCATCATCTTTGGAACTAGTTTCCGCTTTTTGCTTTTTAAGGTAACGTTTCCTATTCTGAATTTTTTTCAATTGCTCATCTGAAAAAGACGTACACACTTGACAGGGAGTTTCGAAGGTGACACAGGGGTCATCTCCCTTGCCAGCCTCCCTACACGTAGGGCAGTAGTTGTGTAAGTCGAAATTAAAGCAAAAGTGGCGGCATTTCAGAGCTCTCGGTTTGTCTTTATTTGCTTGATGGAGAGACATTTTATACGCAATAAAAAGACGTACAATGTAATTGCCTGAACCGAGGAAAACTCCAAACACGCGAAAGCAAGAAAAATACTTATCCTGTGAAAATTAAAATTTTACAGAATGATCTATGATATATATTACAAGAAATATGCAAATATTAGCCTCCAACAATAAGTAAAGTCTGAGAAATAAATGAAAATGTCTGTATATTTACAAACTGCTACCAGTCAATCGTGGCCAACGAGAAAGTAGGGCGACTGGTCAGAAGTTATCACGTGACGACAACTACCAGTATATCCGGTGGCTAACAAGAACGATCTTTTTTTTTCTAAGACATTGGCCCCGGGTGTGGCAACCCGAGAACAGCATTAAGTCCCACATGGTAAGCTATTGTAGTGTAATAAAATGTAGTTTTTATAAGCTACAAGCTTACCATGTGGAAATGATGCAAGTCCCACCCTGCCACCGCGCTGAATTACAGCTGAGGGAGTACGGGAAAATTTACATCTCAAAGAAGGAAGGTTTTGCGGTATTTCACTACAGGGTTCACCTTCCTGTTAAGCACCAGCCAGTACTAAACATTTATTTTTCTTGGACGTTGACTGGATGCCTGCGGCCTCCTAATATAGCATTCAGTTCCACATGGTTAGCTTGTAGCTTATAAAAGCTACATTTAAGTACATGTAATTAAAATTTTCAATTTTGCAAATTGGAGTTATCAGAAAACATATCAGATGAATATTTATCAAGATATTTTTATACTCTAAATGTACACTGTGTTTGAAAAATAAAAACAAATGTTATTTTTGAAAACAAGGTAATTCCTACACCTTAGGATAACCACAGAGTATGTATACCCTTCTGATTCTAAACTCTCCCATTTATTCATATACAGTGTTGATTCTAGGAATTTCAAAAAGTAGGGGCGATCCCCCACCACTACACAAAATGTGGGGGAGGGGCTAAAAATTGTGGGGGACGACTTTATGATGAAGTTTAAACTAATAAAAAATACATTTTCAGTTTATTTAGACATTTTTAACTGGGCTTCTATTAATTAGTGGTCAATTTTTATTGTCTTGTCCAATAAAAATAAACTTCAACGCTAGTGATAGAATTTTAAAACAAGCAATCAGTGCCCGTGAACGGGCTCTGTGTCAGCTGACTGTGTGTTTTGAGTTTCAGAATAGAAGTGACAGAAGAAAAGGACACAAAAGTTGTGCCCTGGAAATGGTGTTCAGAAGGAAAGTAAGAAGTAACTCTTAAGGTGTAAAAAGTAAGTTAAAACACATTTAAAGAAATGCAATAGTTTTAATTCTACTATGTAATAGCTGACCGAAAAATAGGTGAATAACATACTGAAATTAGACCTATCACATCGGAGAACTGATGCAAATTGTATGCACCAGAAAGAATCCTCACCAAAGCCATTAAAACATGCTTAAAATTGGAAAAGCCCAAAGTGAAATCTGACCATATCAAAAGATTCTTAGCCCATGATTCCTATAGGTTGGTGTGACATTGCAAACCTGTAGGAACACAAATAAGCGAGATATAAGCATGGTTAATTTGGGCCAAAGATCAAACCTGATCACATCAAAAAATTCCCAGTCCATGATTTGACATTGCAAACCTCTGGAACCAATAATAAGCCAGTTATGAACACTTTTAAGTTAGGCTATCCTCGTTTGACCTTGGAGGAAGGTTCCAAGGTCAAATTCGACAACACCAAAAAATTCCCAGCCCATGATTTCCTATAGGTTGGTTTACCATTCCAAACCTCTAGGACCAATAATAAACGAGTTATAAGCACTTTTAAGTTTGGCTATCCTCCTTTACCTTGAAGAAGGGGTCCCAGGTCAAATCCAACACTACCAAAAGACTCCCAGCCCATGATTTCCTATAGCTTGGTTTACCATCCCAAACCTCTAGGACCCATAATAAGCGAGTTATAAGCACTTTTAAGTTTGGCTATCCTCGTTTAACCTTGAAGGAGGGGTCCAAGGTCAAATCTGACCACACCAAAAGAATCCAAGCCAATGATATCCTATAGGTTGGTTTACCATCCCAAACCTGTAGGACCAATAATAAGTGAGTTATAAGCACTTTTAAGTTTGGCTATCCTATTTGACCTTGAAGAAGGGGTCCCAGGTCAAATCCAACACTACCAAAAGACTCCCAGCCCATGATTTCCTATAGCTTGGTTTACCATCCCAAACCTGTAGGACCAATAATAAGTGAGTTATAAGCACTTTTAAGTTTGGCTATCCTCGTTTGACATTGAAGGAGTTGTCCAAGGTCAAATCTGACCACATCAAAAGATCCCCAGCCCATGATTTCCTATAGGTTGCAGGGTTAGCGAAGTACCTCTAAAATATGGAGTCCAACGGACTACATGTCCTCCGAAAAATGGAGTCCCAATAATTTTTTCCTGAGTCCAGTGTTTGCGTTAGTGTTATGAAACGTCGGGTACCTTGTACTTTATAGCTCATCAAAAAGGGGCACCACTGTATGAAAATTGGGTGCAAGTAATAATTTTTCTCCCGTAATTCAGGTACATTTAAATATATATAAGCACTATCCAATTTCCTTTATACTGATAAATAATATGCATCTGTACATAAATAAATGCTAAAAATATTTTTAAAAGCTAAACCCCAGTCAACAAACTTCATTTTAGTGCAATTAGATTGAAATTTATTTTGTATTTAAGCTACAAATATGGCATTGATACTGTTTGAAATATAAAAATTTGTAGGTTTCATTGCTTTTTGTTTGACAAAAATTCATTGGGTAGTCCCAGAGATATAGTTTTTTTGTTACATCCCCTGTAAATATTTTCGAATTTTACAGCTTTTATTTTCCGGGCAACTTTCCGGGGTTAAATATCAGGAGTTTCCGAGATTTGGTAAAATAGTTTGTCTCCCACGAAATTCACCGTTCTGGCTTGTCGTTTCGACTGTTTCCGTGCAGAGATCAGCCTTTCTTTCGATATATAACGTTTTGAGTAGATATGCTAGTGTACGAAATTTGTAAATTTTAATTACTTAAATGTAGCTTTTATAAGCTACAAGCTTACCATGTGGGACTTAATGCTGTTCTCGGGTTGCCACACCCGGGGCCAACGTCTTAGAAAAAAAAGACAGTTCTTGTTAGCCACCGGATACACTGCTAGTTGTCGTCACGTGATAACCTCTGACCTCTCGCCCTACTTTCTCGTTGAAATTTTCTAAAACCTACCCCTCAGCTGTAAACAGCGGGGAGGCAGGGTGGGACTCTTCTAAGTCCCACATGGTAAGCTTGTAGCTTATAAAAGCTACATTTAAGTAATTAAAATTTACAATTTTATTACGCTACAACAGCTTACCATGTGGGACTTAATGCTGAATTCAACCGCCCGGTGGCGGGATTACAGCTGAGACTGGAAGGTATGTCATTTTTTCTAAGATTTTGAATTAATATGTATAGAATAGTGCCAGAAATACCAGTCTGAGTCCCATTTACAGTGCCCCGATCCCGAAGACCAGGCCTGTGATGAGCCAAAAACCTAAATAAAATGAGAGACAGTGCTGAAACTGTCTAGATGTTTGATTGTAGGACGGAAGTGCAGCAGTGCTCACTTCGAGGTCTAAGGGTCCCTGAGGGCCCTTCACTAGTGACTGACCAACCCATGGTTGGACATCTCATAAATTTTTTACAACCTGAATATGAGATTAATGACAACTAAATAAGTCCTTAATAGAAGTTACTTGATAACTGAAAAACAAAAATGACCTTACCCGTAACATCTTGAAGGTAAAGGAATACCTAGTTCCTGGGAGAGACTCCTGAAGACTTGGTTGTAGCGGATGTGCCCCCCCCCCCCCCTTTTTTCTTTCCGAGGACAACTGGTCTGAGGGGAAGGATCTAGGACTTGTTGTGCCGCCACTACGGGTCCCAGATACATATTGTTGTCGGTGTCCGACCAAGTAAGGTCTTTTAGGAAAAAATTTGTAAATGTGTTGTGAGCTTTCCAGTGACAGGCTTGCATGATTGGTCCACCGATACCCCACCGTAAAAGGCCTTAGAGGCCGCGAAGGCCCGGATGTCATGCGCTTTGACTTGGACCAAGTCCAAGGCTTGTTGATCTGCTTGTTTGTAACAAAGTAGGATGGTTTGTTTCAACCATGAAGAGAGAGTAGGGGTCTGATGTCTGAGGTATGTCCTTTCGTAAAGGAGATGAAAAGGAGAGAACGAGACCCTCTCAGGTCTTTGTTCGGTCCAAATAAAACCTCAGGGCCCGCACGGGACACAGGGTCCTGTCTTCCTTAAATTGTCTATCTACAATGGTAGTCAAAGCAGGAATAGTCACCGGAGATACACTTTGAGAACCTTCTCTTGCTAGTTGGTTTTTGGCTATGAAATCAGAAGAGGGGAACAAGGCAACCTTTTCCCATTGGCCTAGATTAGATACTTGTTTGCGACCCAGGCATGGATTTCGCTGCGGCGATTGCCGGAGGCCAAAGCTAGCAAGAAAGCAGTTTTAGAGTAAGATGTTTGAGGTCTGTGTCTTTCATGGGCTCAAATGGTGCTTTAGTGAGCTCGTTAAGGACAACAGAAAGGTTCCACTTGGGTAAATTTCTGGAACTCTTAGGATGATCCCTGTGAAAACTGGAGAGTAACCTATGAAGGTCTGCATTGTGTGCAATGTGTTGGGCCGTTGGGCCCAAAGTGTCAACGATTGCAGTCCTGTAACCATCAATGGTCGAGGGGCGCCTGTTTAAGTCTTGGTACAGGTACATGAAAAAATCTGAGATTTGTTTCACAGATGGAGTGGAGAAAACCACCGAATTTTCTCTGCACCATTTTTCAAATAGGGCCCACTTTGACCTGTAGATGGTCCTTGTTGATGACCGCTGAGGGGCAGCAATTCTCTCTGCCACCTCCACAGAGAAGCCTTGTTCTTGGAGTTGTCCACTCCTAGACACCAGGCGTGGAGGTTCAGCTGTTGTGGATTGTTGTGGAACACATAGTTGTGGGACTGTTTGAGTAGGGTCGTTGACACTGGGAGTTGTAGTGGGATCTCTGTTGAGAGCTGCACTAGGTCCCAAAACCAGGGCATCCCTGGCCAGCCTGGGGCTATTACGATGATCAGACAATAACATTGCCTGATCTTTTGGATTACCTTGTGAAGGAGCCGTAGGAGGGTACGCCTAGGCCGTGAGGTTGGTCTAGTTTATGTTTAGAGCATCTATGTCCCAGGCCCTTGGGTCTGGGATAGGAGACACGTACAGTGGGAGCTTGTGGTTCAGGTGAGTGGTAAATAAGTCTACATGAGGTGTGAACCACTTCTGGCAGATCTGTTTGAACACCTGGGGGTGAAGAGACCATTCTGTTGACTGCACTTGGTTGGACCTGGACAGTAGGTCGGCCATCACATTCAGGCACCCTAGAACGTGCCTGGCTTTCAATGTTATGAGGTAGTGATGGCCCCAGGTCGTGATCTTCCACAGGAGAGCGCACATCTCTACTGAGTGTGTTCCTCCTTGTTGTTGATGTAGGCTACCACTGTTGAGTTGTACATCGCAACTAACACTGTTTGATTCTGGCACTGGTCCTTGAAGTCTCGAAGGGCCAGGGAGACCGCCTTCAATTCTAGGACATATATGTGTAGCCTTTTTTCCCGATCTGACCACAGACCCTTTGTGGAATTTTTGGTCTAAGTGAGCGCCCCAACCTTCGTGTGAGGCGTCGGTAAAGAGTTGGATACTGTGGTGTTTGGGATGAAGGTCTGCACCTTTCATCACGTTTGAGGGATTTTGCCACCAATCTAGGTGGGCTGCAATGGCTTCTGTCCAAGGAAGGAGGTTGTCCAGCGACTGAGGATATCTCCAGTGCTCCTTGAGATGAAAATGAAAGGGCCTCCTGTGAAGGCGTCCCTCCGGGACCATTTCTCCGTTGAGACTAGCAACCCAATTAGAGACATCAAACATCTTGCAGTCAAAACACGTTTTGACTCGAGTAGTAGGATCAAATCCTGAAGTTTGAGCCATCTCTCTTGAGTGGGTTTTACAAGGGCTGAATCTAGGTGGTATTCGTAGCCCATGAACGAAAAACACCTGAGTAGGTTTCAGTTCTGATTTTTCCTGATTTATTATCCACCCCAAGGACTGAGTTAGGTCTACCACTGCCTATGTGTTCACTTGGGCTTCCTCCTGAGACTGGGACCTGATCAGCCAGTCGTCCAGGTATTGGTGAATTCTGAGTCCTCTTGAGAGGGCCATTAGTTTCACTTCCTTTACGATCATTGTAAAGACCTGGGGGGCTGTGACTAGTCCAAATGGGAGGGAGGTGAATTGGAACACCTGTGACTTGTAGCAAAACCTTAGGTATTTCCTTGAGTTTGGATGGATGGGGATGTGTAGGTAAGTGTCCGATAGATCTATCGACGATACCCACTCCCCTGGAATCAGGGAGGTCCTGATGAACTCTGGAGTTTCCATTTTGAACTTTTCTACGTGTAGAAAAGTGTTGAGCCTGTTTAGGTCTATGACTGGCCTCCACCTTAGGTGAGGCTTGGTACTAGGAACAGGCGACTGTAAAACCCGAGAGATTTTACATTTTCCACCCTTTCTATTGCGTTCTTTGACATAAGAGACTGGATACAGAGGCCAGGACTTGGTCTTTGAAGGGCCTTGTATTCTGACCGGGTCAGGAGTCTGACTGGACTTGGATTAAAAAGAATGACAGGATTTGTTTGCCAGTCTAATCTGAAAGAACGGAGAACTCCTACTGGTGGACTGAGTGAGGCTGGAGGAGTCATTGGGGGGAAGGGTTTTTATGCCCTCGTCCCCTGGAGTGGGTCAAAAGACCTTGGAGCCTCGGCTACTCGATTTCCCCCTACCTGGGGAAAACGATGGATACTGCTAGGGATGGAATGACCCCCATTGGGGTGGTTCCTGTAGGAGCCTCTAGATGTGGGGAATTGGAAAGGGTTGATTAACAGGGCCTAAACCCTAAGTGTTATTACAGGTGCCTTGATGAGGGACTCCTGTCCCTCCTAAAGTAGTTGTGAATGGGGAACTTTAAGATCTAAAGATCCAGTATCTCACCTGAATTCACCATACCCCTTCTGACTACTTATATGCACCATGGAATTGAGTTTGACCTGTCTGGTAGTAGCCTTGCTACTGTCTTAACATATATATATATAACCAGGTTGTATTCAGAAAAAAACCTAGTGAAGAGCAGCTTGAAGCTCAACTCTTGCTGACCAGAAGGGGAGGAGGGGCTTACCCAAGGAGGCCCCTAAGGAGATACAAATTTGAAAACTTGTTCCATTTTAAGGGAAATTAAACTGCCCAAGTTCCTGTTGGCCTAGTAAATCATTCAGAGTCCAGACTGTGGAGGATCTAGGCATAATTCCCTGGGGGCAGGGAGGTTCAAAAAACTGCCTAAGTTTCAATGTCCTCAAAAATTGGTTAGGGTGAAGTCAGGCAACCTACTTCCCTAAAATATAGAGCCAGGACTGAATGAAGGACCTTGTTTAGAAGGCCTCTTGGGCTTGAGGACTTGGACTTTTTAGACTTGGACCCAAGCCTCCAATAGGTGATATCTACTGCCAGGCTGGTGAACTATTACTCCAAGTGTGTGTTAGAATTGTTCAGAGTTCTGATCTGGAACCATTACCCGAACATCAGATTTAAGATCTGATCATCCGAGGATTAGATCTAGATACAATCATCCGAGCATCGGAATTTAGATTAGATCATCCGAGCATTGGAACTTAGTGTGACATCCGACCATCCGAGCATAGGATGGAGAAGCAGACATCCGAGCCTCGGATCTGATATCTGAGCATCGGGTCTAGATGCAATGAAAATCCGAGTATCAAATCATACTTGGAATACTGCATCCGATTCTCGGATGCATTAAAATCTCGGATGAACTAAGATCTTATCTGAATTTAAGCAGGGATCTGATCCACCCTGGAGAAAGAAGTTGGATATTATAATTTCTATGTAAGCTTTCCTTAAGGTAAGCTTCGATGTAAGCTTTGTCTTTCCTTCTTGAAGGAACTACACAACTAGATTTACGTAAGTAAATCTACTGTGACACAAGGTCACCTGCCCCACCCGCCTCACTGCAGGTAGGGTTAGTTGTGAGATAAGGAAAGCAGAAATTACACAGAATTTTATTAAATAACATAGAATCTAAAAAGCAAGTACAATATTTCTTATATTATGAAATTGGATGAATTAAAATAATAATGCCAAACTAAGGTTACCTTAGTTTGAAGAAACACGTAATGTCTAGACGATTTGATGAAGGATTCTATTCCTGTATATTTAAGTATTAACATTATAAATGGTAATAATACAGGAAAGAAGGGATAAAATATTATATTTCATTTTATTTATTTATTTTATTGATAAACGTACTGTAAGAAACCCGCGTCTCTCAGCACATGCGGTCTAGACGTGACGTCATCACAGGGGTTTCCCCGAGGATTCCCCCAGTTGGAATCGTGCTTTATATCATATTTTAACCCTTAAAATGGACCAATAGAGTAGAAGAACGGGGATAAACCCTTGCAAAATTTATTTTATTTGATTTCAACAGGCATATATTCCTGTATATAAGCTACTTACACGAGACGTGCAAATTGGAAGAAATGCTGTCTCGATAAAAAAACGGAAGTGGTTTCGATTATTTCACTCGACAAGGACTCGTTTGTGTTACATTTATACACTTTTAAACCCTAAAAATGGTCAAATAATGAAGCAGATAGGGGTTAAATATTTTATTTTATTCTACTGACAGGCATATATATATATATCCTGTATTAGAAACCACATAAACGAGTCGCCATTGCTTTACAACGTGAACCCGGAAGTGGACTTCCGTTGTAAAATATAGTAAAGATACTTATCTGAACTATGAAAAGACATCGAATTGTGATTCTATGTAATAAAATAAAGAAACTGATGTAGTTTCCAGATCCAACGACAAGTATATCCTTGTAAAAAAGAAATAATATTCCTTGTAAAATAAAGCATTGTAAATTCGCGTGGCCAACGAGAAAGTAGGGCGAGAGGTCAGAGGTTATCACGTGACGACAACTAGCAGTGTATCCGGTGGCTAACAAGAACTGTCTTTTTTTCTAAGACGTTGGCCCCGGGTGTGGCAACCCGAGAACAGCATTAAGTCCCACATGGTAAGCTATTGTAGCGTAATAAAAATCTCGCTTTACAATGGACGTAAACAACTTGCCAGGAAATCGCTCGAAACCATTTAATTTTAAAATATAAAGCTTATTTTCAGTGTTATATATATTGCTTGCATATCTACGCTTCGTGCCACCGAAATTCGCTTCTAAAGCAGAAATATTTCCTTCATAAAAATCGCGTCCCGATGGACGCACTGACAACCGAAATTTGCGTCCAAATCTGAAATACCGCGTGTTTAATATACTCGGACGGCGTAATCGCGAACCCTGGGTTGGTTTACCATCCCAAACCTGTAGGACCAGTAATAAGCGACTTATAGGCACTTTTAAGTTTGACTATCCTCGTTTGACCTTGAATGAGGGGTCCAAGGTCAAATTTGACCACACCAAAAGATTCCCAGTCCATGATTTTCTATACATTGGTTTACCATCCCAAACCTCTAGGCCCAATAGTAAGGGAGATATCAGCACTTTTCATGACTGACAAAGAAACACCTGTGGCGGCCATCTTGTTTTGTTCAAAACGAGGCCAAAAATACTTCCAGTCAAGATTTTATAATGAAGAACATATCCTGCTATCCGGTGGATAAAACTAAATAATTTAAATGCAATAGTTTTCAAGTTACAAGTGATTTACTCAACAGCGATAACCTAAAAGTAGCTATTACTCAGCTATACCATGAGCTACAGGTCTGAAATTTTACTATGTTATAGCTGACCCAAAAGTAGCTGAATAACATATTTACACAAACTTCTCTAAATGCAATACTTTTCAAGTTACAAGTGATTTTACTCATGATGTAAGTTACTGGAAAGTCCAAAATAGCTATTACTCACTTAGCTATTGAGATAGATACAGTAGTTACTCACCATGTTGTAGCTATTTAAAATGTAGCTGAATAACATATTTTAACAAAATGCTGTAAATGAAATACTTTTCAAGTTATACATGATTTAGTGTTAAGTAAGAACCTCAAAGTAGCTATTACTCAGCTATGCAATGAGCCACAGCTCTGGAATTTTACTATGTTATAGCTGACCCCAAAATAGTTATAAGTGATTTACTCAACAGTGATAACCTAACAGTAGCTATTACTCAGCTATGCCATGAGCTACAGGTCTGAAATTTTACCATGTTAAAGCTGACCCAAAAGTAGCTGAATAACATATTTACACAAAATGCTGTAAATGCAATACTTTTCAAGTTATAAATGATTTAGTGTTGAGTAAGAACATCAAAGTAGCTATTATTCAGCTATGCAATGAGCTACAGGTCTGATATTTTACTATGTTATATCTGACCCAAAAGTAGCTCAATAACATTTTACACAAAAGTCTCTAAATTCAAGTTATAAATGATTTAGTGTTGAGTAAGAACCTCAAAATAGCTATTACTCAGCTATGCAATGAGCCACAGCTCTGGAATTTTACTATGTTATGGCTGACCCCAAAATAGGTGAATAACATATGAAACTAAATACTCTAAATGCAATATTTTTCAAGTTATAAGTGATTTACTCAACAGTGATAACCTAAAAGTAGCTATTACTCAGCTATGCCATGAGCTACAGGTCTGAAATTTTACTATGTTATAGCTGACCCAAAAGTAGCTGGATAACATATTTACACATAATTCTCTAAATGCAATACTTTTCAAGTTATAAGTGATTTACTCAACAGTGATAACCTAAAAGTAGCTATTTCTCAGCTATGCCATGAGCTACAGGTCTGAAATTTTACTATGTTATAGCTGACCCAAAAGTAGCTGAATAACATATTTACACAAAATTCACTAAATGCAATACTTTTCAAGTTATAAATGATTTAGTGTTGAGTAAGAACCTCAAAGTAGCTATTACTCAGCTATGCAATGAGCCACAGCTCTGGAATTTTACTATGTTATAGCTGACCCCAAAATAGGTGAATAACATATTGAAACTAAATACTCTAAATGCAATACTTTTCAAGTTATGAGTGATTTACTCAACAGTGATAACCTAAAAATAGCTATTACTCGGCTATGCCATGAGCTACAGGTCTGAAATTTTACTATGTTATAGCTGACCCAAAAGTAGCTGAATAACATATTTGTACAAAATTCTCTAAATGCAATACTTTTCAAGTTACAAGTGATTTTACTCATGATGGAAGTTACTGAAAAGTCCAAAAGTAGCTATTACTCACTTAGCTATTGAGATAGACACCCAAGTTACTCACCATGTTGTAGCTATGAAAAAAGTAGCTGAATAACATATTTTAACAAAATGTTCTAATTGCAATAATTTTCAAGTTATAATTGATTTAGTGCATGATTTTATGAATTTTAATGTATTAAAAATTATTTAAAAAATTCATAAAAAAATAAGTAAGAAAGATCCAGGTCTGACACTCACACAAGGGAATCTACTAGTGGTCTAGTACATATATGCAAGATATGAGAGAAATCCCTGTAAAAGTCACTGAGAAAATTGTGATCAAGTGTTGAAATTTTCACACTTTGGTGGGGGTACCTCACTTGTAATGGCTCTGGCGAACAGACGAACAGACAGATCTGTATGAATTTTACGATTTATCATCCTCGATAGTTAAGGTATCTTTTAAAAAAAACAGCATGTCTCTGGGTCTTGTAGTTTTGGAGAAGAAGTTTGTCACGCGGACGCGTACACAGACGCGGACGCCGCAGAGTGATGCCATAATGTCAGCTGACTGACAAGTAAGCTGACATAAAAATACTGAAAATGGTTATTTACATCAAAGTGGCTCCTTGCCTGTCATGGCATTGTGGTTTTAAGTTTTCATCTAATGTCAGGGCATCACAAATTCAGTCATTACACCATCAATTCGTACAAATTATAATATGTTGGAAAACCCCACAGAATACTACGACCTCATGAATATTAATGAGTAGTCCACAAATTCTTCAAGTAAAATATTGTTAAAAAATCCAATGGAATCGTCAAATATTTTTTACGCATATGTAAATATTCATGAGCTCTGTACAGTACAGTAGTCCATCTAGTAGATATGATATTTGATCTTAAAGCAGAAAAATATTAAGAAACCAACATCAAAATCTGTGACCTCATTAATATTAATGAGCTGTCCATGAATTTTGATCAAGTAAAATATTTTTCTACACATATATTATTGGGAAATCCGACAGATACCTACGCCGGGTCAGCACCGGCTTCACTGCCATGGCCTGTTGTAACAATCCAGTCTCCTGTAAGTTTCGTTTTTCTTGCAGCCATTTTTTATATAATCATCCACTTTCAGCTTAATTTTATGTTTTTGGTTATAATATGTCCAAATACTGTCTGTACCTCATAATATATTTAAGTTTGTAAACGATCACGAAACCACAATCGTCAACAGGCATTATTCGAAGAACGTTTCGACGGAAAAATCAAAACCTCGACAAACTCTCGATCCGTGCAGTGTTTCGATTTTCTAGATCTCTCGTCTTTTCGCTTCATATATTTCCCGCATCGCCTTGTGTACTACGCGTTCTCGTATAATTTGGTCACCGCAGACTCCAAGAAAATCCGCGTTTGTAGGCGAATTAATGCGCGATCCCGCGGAAAACGCATCCTAGAAGCAACTCTGATATATATTCTGGATATGAAGTTAATATTGGACTATTCAAAATAAAAACACACAGTTCTACTGTTATTTATTTGTTACAATTCTATTTTAATTCAACATAGACAATAAATAAAACAGTTCCAATATTCTCTAAAGGATAACATATATTTTCCTGTAACAACTTGTATTAACTTGGGTAATACTTCAGAATGTGTCTATTGTAATGTAATACAGTCTTATTAAAAGTCTGCCACAAATTTCCAGAAATCCAATGCAGTAAAATCTTAATTTTTCTCTCACAGGCAAAACTGGGCATGTAGAATTGAACTAATTATGTAAGAAATGTTTTTATAAAAAGGCTGACTGAAATATCTATTCACAACATTGTGACAAAGTACATAAAGTCTAGTATGTCTCTCACTTCATAAAGTACACAAGCACTTTTAACAACACAGTCTGTGAACTCTATTATAAATTTATAATGGCAATGTACAATGACCTGTGTGAGTTTGATGTTGGTTTACACATATGTCATGGATCATGTAAACAACCAATGCATCGGTGAGTAACTACCATATTTTTCCAAAATATGGCCCGGGCGTTAATTATTTTCAAATGGCATCAGACCAGGTGTTAAATTGAACCAGGCGTTCTTTTGAAATACAAAAAAACAGTGTAATAAATTGTAAACAGTGTGCCTGGTACCAGGCGTTAATTTGAACTAGGCGTTTATTTGAACCTGGGCGTTATTTTGGAAATTTACGGTACCAACATTTTTCCTGCCAGGTGTGACACTCAAACATATGGTCCCAGAGTTTATCTTGTTAATGTATGAAAATATTTCTCAGACTTAGTAAACAAATTACATGACTAGATATCTGAAGTAATCGTACTAAGAAAGCTTTTCAGACTTTGGAAAATTCCACTGATATTGTAAAATTCCATTTATTTTGAGAACTATCATCTGTAATTACTGTCAACCATTATCACAGACTGTGACAGAAATCAAAATCAGATTAAAGTTATAATTTCTAACAAAAAACTCTAACTTTAACAACAACAATTGTTCAGTTAAGGCATCAACAATTATTTTTAAACAAAAGTACTTTCTTTTAATATATTTCTGTAACACTCTACAGGACCTGAAATTTTTTACCTAAAACAAATGTGTTGTTTTATGGTGTCATAATTCATTGTCAATACAAGATAGTTTTACACAAAGAATACAATTAATAATGTTAAAATCTGGCCGGGACAATTATTAGTCTTTTGTTATTCCACTCAACATTTTTACTAAAAGTTCAATAAAAATAAATATTTTCAAACACAAGCAATGATCTTTGATACTATTTGGAACCCTGAAATATACAGATCTGGAATTATATGACCACATGAAATTGAAACACCCACATGGAAGTTCTACTATGTTTCGGATTAGGACCTGTTCTGTACATTTAGGACATTACATACACATCACTAACAAAATAATCAAAAACTGTATAGCCAATAAAAGCTAAATGAGATGAACAATAAAGTACATAAATAAAATATAAATAACAAAGGAATAACCTTTTCATACAGAAAAATAGTAGAATGTGACAAACACATAAAAAAAGACAAACTTAAAACATCAGACCAGAATACTGAATTCTCAAAACTACCACATAAATGAATCTAATTTACAACTGTAACACTCTAAACACAAATAAAAGTAAATGAGTCAACTTCAAATGATAAAACTCAATCATTTGAACACCATTATTTTTTTCAACATCTGACTGAAGAAATAAAACACATAATGTAAACAAATTTGTACCAGTGTAAAATAAGTATAATTTAATATCAAGCAAACACATGAACCATAACTTTTGTCACAACCCCTGAACTCTGTGAAAGTTCCAGTTGATATTTATAATGCAAATATTTTCTCCTTTAAATTGCCAACAGGCCAGCCTGTTCTGAGAATTGTGATTCAACCTGTTTGAACACAAAGTTTTACACGTTTTACATTACACAGAGAGAACATATTTTTTAAAAATGCATTAAGTTTATGGTGACTATGATAAACTGTAAATGACATTTACATAAAGTATAGCAATACACTGCAGAATACAGCATTGAATAGATATTCTATCGCTTCCTTTCATGAGATTCAAATCAGTGTAAATACATTTATAGCATGACTAGATACTTTTTGGTAATAACTGAAATAAAAAACCCCATTACAATACTAGCTCTTCATACAGTAAAACAACCTCTATCAAACGACCTTCTATTGTTCAAATACTATTTTACAACTATAGCTCTACTTATAAATATGTATTTCCCCACTATTTTACACTGAATACTGTTTGTATGTCAAGAACCTTCTGTTATCTGACTAAAAACTCATTGTCCCAACATGTTTGTATAATAGAGGCTGCACTGCATTTCAAATAGTGTACACGTATGACAGTATTGAATACAGACAAACCAATTGAATGTCACTAACTACTGCATGAATAGAGACATTTACTTCATCCTCAACCCTGACTGATCAAATCTCGATACTCTGGGGATTCAACAGCCAAGCATTCCATAAAACAGTACACTTCAAGGAAGAAACCCTCTCGGATCAGGACCCAAGTTCACTGACCTTCTTATTCTGGAAATACTCTTATTCTGATTTTGAAAAACAATCTCTTTTTTTTTCAACAAACTATACTTTTATATTGATCCACAACTAAAATACTAATGTTATCTGTTTAATACACAGCTACTAGATTCATTTTGTCAGTACTATTTTTAAAACTCTAAACATTTCAAGGAATTTATAGATTCTTATTCTTCATCTTTTTTTCTTGTTCTAAGAATTTTCTTACAAAATGGTTGTTTTCTTAGAAGCTTCTAAGAATGTTAGTAAATGTGGACCCAGCTAAAAAAGATAATTTTACTGAACAGAGCTCTACTAAGAGAGTGATATTGCTGTTTTATATTCATACATAAAAACATCCTTGTCTTGTCCATTTAAATCAAATCATCCTGTTTCTTACAGCAGTCACTTTCAGTGTTGAATGTAACAATCTACATTACAAGCACTGAAGCTAATGAACATTTGCAATGATTCCTAAGCTGAACGATGTATATAGAATAGAATAGAATAGAAACATTTATATAGCGCAAAATTGATGCAACATCCTCTAATGCGCTTGAAATCAAAAAGGGAAAGTCGAGGGACGTTCGAGGTCATGATCCAAGGTTAGCGCCCGCCAGGGAGATGTACTATGGTGGAGGATATGCTAATCTAAACAAGTAGGTCTTTAGCTGGCTACGGAAACCTGTTATTGTTTGTTGTGATCGTACTGATTGTGGGAGTCTGTTCCATTCTATGGGGGAAGCCACTACAAAACCTCTCCTACCGATGGCCTTTTTGTGAGAGGCTGAGGAAAGAGAAAGACGATTTCCACGTGTTAGACAACTGGTTTTGATCAAGGATGATAGGTATATGGGTTGAGAGAAATTTATAGCCTTGAAAGTAATTAGACTGTACTTAAACAATATACGGTAAGTGATAGGAAGCCAGTGTAGTTTTTGAAGAAAAGGAGTGACATGGCTAGTTCTATCAAGTCTAAAAACAATTCTACAAAGGGCATTTTGTATCTTTTGGAGTTTAGCAACATTGTACTTACTGATGCCATAAAGTAGGGAATTGCAGTAGTCAAGTCGACTACTGATCATTGAGTTTGCAAGCAGGGCTGCAGTTTCCACACTGAGGAATTTACGAATACGTCTTAGGTCCTTAAGGTGGTAGTAGCAGGCTCGACACATATTAGTTATGTGGTTGGAAAAGGTGTTTCCAGAGTCAAAAATTACACCCAGGTTCTTGACTGTATCAGTAGGGGAAATAGAATTTCCGATAAGTTGAGTAGGGAATTTATTTATGAGGGACTCTCTGGCTTGTCTATCACCTATTATAATAAATTCAGTTTTCTCGGGATTGAGTTTCAATTTCACGCCAGCCATCCAGTTTTGGATACATGTGAGACACTCTGTAAGCTCAGCGAAACTGGAATCAAAATTCCTATTGTCCAATGCTAGATATATTTGGGTGTCATCAGCATATAGATGGTGGGTGACATTGAAATTGGAAATGATATTACTGAGAGGGGTTGTGTAAAGGGTAAAAAGGAGGGGGCCCAGGACAGAACCCTGAGGCACACCATACGGAAGTGAGAACACATCTGAAAAGCTATTTCCTAATTTAACCTTCTGTTTCCGGTTTGAGAGATAGGATCTGATCCACCTCAACACAGTGCCATCAACCCCAAACCAATCTCTTAGGGAATTAAAAAGAATGTCATGGTCGATAGTGTCGAATGCCGCTGAGAGGTCTAGCAGTGTGAGTGCAACAGCCTTACCAGAGTCCAATGAAGCAGCAATGTCATTCTGGATTTTCAACAGCGCTGTTTCTGTGGAATGGAGTCTCCTGTAAGCGGATTGGTTGACATTGGAGAGCCCCTCGCTATCGATATAATTATTTAACTGTTTGGCAACTACTTTTTCGATCAGTTTGGATAAGAAACTAAGGTTGGATACCGGTCTATAGTTTTTTAGGAGATTTCTGTCTAAGTTTGGTTTCTTGAGAAGAGGGGTGACATATGCTGTTTTGAAACAGTTTGGGAAACTCCCTTCTTTGAGTGAATAGTTTATAATATTGGTGATTGGAGTGACCAAAATGTCCGCACACTCTTTGACTAGTGCGGTAGGGATTGGGTCCAGGTCGGATGATTTGGTGTTGGATGACCTTAGGATTTTGAGGATGTCATCCTCAGATACAGGCTCAAAAGAGGTCAGGGCACTGCTATTACTCTTCGGTATTGTGAGGGAAACAGGCACTGATGACTCTAAAGCAACTCTGATTTTCACAATTTTGTCACTGAAAAAATGACCGAAAGTGTTAGCTAAATCAGTAGGACTAATATGATCGGGTAGGATGATAGTTGAGGTTTTGTGCAAGATTTTCTTGAAAGTGTTCCACAGAGCCTTGGGGTTACCATTATTTTCAGCAATGACAGTGGAATAGTGCCTGCGTCTTGATTGTTCCAGTAGGAAATTGTAGCGATTGACAGCAGCTCGATATCTTCTCCGGTTGATTGTAGAGTTGTTACTGCGCCATACTCGCTCACACTTGCGCTTCAGACGCTTTGCTGTGAGGATGTCTGAATTCACAAAGCCTTTGTCGGGGTGCACTGGAGCCATTTTCCTCTTTACTGGGCCTCTTTATATGAACAATTTGCATTGATTAATGAGGACTATACAGAAACAGAACAAAGGTGTAAATGTTTCATGTTTTCAGAAACCGATGTCGTCACATTCAGTCAAGACTTTTGCATTGATATACTTTATTAACAAGGTCAAAAGGGGTTTTGGTCTATTAGCGTGGGCTGCAAAGCCATCAGAGACAGCAGTAGTACACTGAAGCGGTGACCCATCCCAGTACTAACATAGCCTGTTGCCGCTTAACTTCAGTGGAGAGACAGATACTCATCACACTACGCCAGTGCAAGCCTCGCTAGAGATCGCACTTGAAAAAAGTGATCCCCAGAAGTGTGAGTCTCACTAGAGCTTGCGCTTAAATAATACATCCTCTATAGATGTCGAAAACAACATGAATTCTCAGGATTAGATCGTAATAATATCTCTTGCTTTACAGTGAATTTGCCAACACACCGGCTCGGTGTAATTACTTGTGAAAATCAATACAGTTTTTTTCAATGAGGCTTTTTTTTCTTTTTTGCACAAGTAAACTTCAGTTTTCAGATATTCCGGTAACAACACAAACCACCTCACAGACCAAACAAGCCATGACTTTATATTTTCAATTCAAGCATCCACTGTGAAACATCCATATCAATTAGAGACACCATTTGCTCCTTTGATATAACACAACAATATCAACTACAAAGTAATTATTATTGACATAGCTTATAATATCATCAGTTATTATTAAAATAACACACTCCTATCACCAGTTATTACAAAAATAACATACTATTTTCATCAGGTATAACTGAGATAAGTTAACATACTTCAGTCATACATAATTGCTGATCTAACTTAACATGCTGAATCCTTGCAATATTGCAATAACAGACTCCTAGTATCACAAGAATACTGTTCAGATGCACAAGAACAATGGCAACATGAGCCTGGAATACAGTCCATTTGTTCCATGAAGAGCCATGGAGAGTTCATTTTGCTCACTGTATGCTATGGTTACTCAACAATTAGTTATGACACATTTCTTTCAGTTTGTGATTATGTTAAATAACACAAACATTTCACATCATAGTTTTGATTAAATGTCCTAAACCTTCACCCCTTCCAATGTTAAGCCCAGATCTGAAATAAAAAGTAGAATATGTGAGAAATTAAATCATTGGATCCTATTAAATGACTAGAATGATAATAAAATGATGTATTACAAATAAACTACACCTGAATATATGAAGGCAAATACCCCAATTTTGCATATACCTATACATGTACACAACAGAAGAAATGAATGGAGGGATATCAGACATATAGTTTGGAGAGCCCTGGTCTAATTTAGCCCCACATTTAAAAAAAAAATAGGCCAAGGCCTGCTGCTTACTGGCGACCCGCATGTTGTGGTTGTGCAACCCAAATACTTTTTTCATGCTATAAATGTGCAGCAATTAATATATGTTTTATACAACAATAAATGTAAAATAAAAAAGAACACATTTTGCCTGTAAAATATATGTTTGAGTAGTGCTGGTTTTATTTGTATCGGAGGGGAAAATTTTTTGAAAATTGCAAGAGTACATTCCTTAGATACTCTATGGGTCGAATATTCCGACGAAATCGCTCTATCTCACACGGTTTAGGAGATAGAAGCAATTTTGTGTTTTTCCATTTTTGGCAAAAATTCGAAAATTCAAAATGGCCGCCATTTTTGGGAAGGGGAAAATTTTTTGAAAATTGGCAAGACTACATTCCTCAGATACCCTGTGGGTCGAAAATTTTGACGAAATCGCTCTATCTCGTACGGTTAAGGAGATAGAAGCAATTTTGTGTTTTGCCATTTTTGGCAAAAATTCAAAATGGCCGCCATTTTTGGGGAGGGGAAAATTTTTTAAAATTGCTAAGAGTACATTCCTTAGATACCTTCTGGGTCGAAAATTTCGACGAAATCGCTCTATCTCGGACAGTTAAGGAGATGGAAGGAATTTTGTGTTTTTCCATTTTTGGCAAAAATTCAAAAAATTCAAAATGGCCGCCATTTTTGGAAAGGGGAAAATTTTTTGAAAATTGGCAAGAGTACATTTCTTAGCTACCCTATGGGTCGAAAATTTCGACGAAATCGCTCTATCTCGCACGGTTAAGGAGATAGAAGGAATTTTGTGTTTTGCCGTTTTTGGCAAAAAATCGAAAATTCAAAATGGCTGCCATTTTTGGGGAGGGGAAAATTTTTTGAAAATTCCAAAGAGTACGCTCCTTAGAAACCCTGGGGATCGAAAATTTCGACGAAATCGCTCTATCTCGCACCGTTTCTGAGATAAACACGTTTTTGTTTTTTCAGCGTTAACAAAAATCGAGACATTTAGTAAATTATTAATTCTAATTCTAATTCTAATAGTACTTTTATAGCGCTTAATCTCTATCTAATGATAGACTCTAAGACGCAGAAAGCCAAAATCAGAGATCGTAATCGTTAAATCAGGGACATTGCAGGGGTCGACACCACGGAGAGACAAAATGAAAAACTAGGGGTGATCTAGGGTGGGTAAGCTTTTTCAAAGAGGTAAGTCTTCAACCTTTTTCTGAATGAGGAGAGAGATTTAGCTGAGCGTACATCATCAGGAAGATCATTCCAAATTCTTGGGGCATCGTATGCAAAGCTAAGGCCAAAATGCTTTTTAGACTTATATATTGAAGCACAATGTGGGACCTCAAGCAGCACACCATCAGATTGACTTCTGCGTGTTCTATACACACTATGCCTGGGTTTAAGGAAAGGTTCAAAGTATTTTGGATGGCCACTATGTAGAAACTTGTACACCAACAGGGCTGTCTTGAAAACAGAGCGATGCAAGACAGGCAGCCAATGAAGACTCTTTCTTACAGGAGTGATATGTGAGTATTTGGTGGTATTAGCCACAATTCTTGCAAGACTGTTCTGAACACATTGGAGCCTCCGAATGTCTAGAGCAGAGAGACCTCTGAACAAGGAATTGCAGTAGTCAAGACGACTTCCCACCAAGGCATTTGCAGCTAAAAGAGCAGCTTCACGTGTAAGATATCCTCTGAGTCGCTTTAAATCCCTGATATGAACAAAACTAGCCTTACAGGTATTCCTGACATGGCAAGAGAAGGAAAAATCGGAGTCAAACCAGACACCTAAGTTCTTAATTGCATCAACAGGTGAAAGGAGGTTGCCAAGTATATTAACTGGGAAAAATTTCCTGAGTTTTGTGCGGACATTTCTTGAGCCAAACAGAATAAATTCTGTCTTGTCTGGATTTAGTTTAAGCTTATTTGCAGAAAGCCACTTTCTGACATCATCCAAGCAGTTTTTAAGTCTATCAAAGGCCTGAGTGGCATGGTTATGTGTGAGATGAACATATAACTGTGTGTCGTCTGCATAAAAGTGGAAACATATGCCAGGATGATTTTGAATAACTTTACTGAGGGGGGTAGTGTATAATGAGAACAAGATCGGCCCCAGGACAGAGCCCTGGGGCACACCGTACAATAGCCTTTTAGCATCGGATAAAACAGAACCAATCTTGATGCACTGATAGCGGTCACAGAGGTACGACTTGAACCAGTTCAGAACCACACCTCCAACACCAAACCAGGAACTCAAACACTCAATAAGCGTTCCATGATCAATGGTGTCAAATGCTGCTGATTGGTCCAAGAGAACAACAGCAGTAGCTTCACCTCTAGCAAGAGCAAGGTGGACTTCATTTTTAATAGACAGTAGTGCAGTTTCGGTCGAGTGACCTTGCTTATAGGCTGATTGACTGACATTTTCAAGTCCGTTACAGGCAACATGGTCATTTAACTGCGAAGCAACTACACGCTCAACAAGTTTGGAGATGAAACTCAAGCCAGAGACAGGTCGGTAGTTTTTTAATTCATCCGGTGGTAGTGAAGACTTTTTAATCAGAGGAGAGACAATAGCCTTTTTTAAACCACCCGGGACAGCACCTTCAGTTAGAGAACAGTTGACAAGTTTAGTAACTGAGGGGAGGAGAATATCCAAACATTCTTTAACTAGGAAAGTAGGCCATGGATCGAGGAGGCAAGATTTGGTAGGTGACTTGGTAATTACTTTCCGTACTTCATCCTCAGAAACTGCTTTAAAAAGGTCAAATTTGGGTACATCTGAAGGAGCAGGAAGAGTGAAGGAGTCAGTGTTAGTAAAGGAGTCCCTGATTTTTCTGATTTTATCTGAGAAAAAAGTGACAAAACGATTGGCAAGGCATATCTGAGAGGCATGAGAAGGGAGTACCTTCTCAGGAACAGAGTGCAGGACTGAGCGTAGAATCTGCCACAGTTTCTTAGAATCGTGAGCATTGTCACTAATGAGGTTCCTGAAATAGTTGGTCTTATCCTTAGTAATTATGGCGTTGCACCTAGCAATTTGTTTACGGAGTCTAGCCCTATTTTGTGGGGACTTGTCTTTCCGCCAGAACCGTTCAAATTGACGCCTGACTGCTTTGGCCTGTAAGTACGTGTCTGATAGCCAACCTGCAGCACCTTTGGTGAAGGTACGAGTGACCAGAGGAGCGTGTTTATCGAGCAAGTTACTCAGATCCCTTGTGTATTGGTCATGAAGTGCACTAACGGTACTGCCAGGACTTGCAACAAATGAACACTTTTCGAGATCACAGATCAGACTCTGCATGTTTATCTTATGATACCTTCGAAAGGTGATTGTGTTTGACTTGGGTGCAGTGGGACTGGCAAAATCAAGCTGACCATGAACAACGGCGTGATCAGAAAAAAATCCACCGACTCGTACGTTGGAAACAACCTTCGGCTCAGTGGGTGCAAGAACAAGGTCGAGGATGTGACCATGTAGGTGAGTAGGTGAGTGCACATGCTGTGCAATATTGCATGAGTCAAGACAATTCAAAAATTTGGTGCTGTCACTGGAACTTGTGTCAACATGAATGTTAAAGTCCCCACACATAAGAAATGAGGAACTTACAGAGGAGAGATACTCAAAAAAGTTAAGAAATTGGTCCAAAAATTCATCTGAACATGAGCCTGGAGGTCGGTAAACACATGCCATCATAAAAGGACTAGTAGATGAGCCAATGTCAATAACTAAGTTTTCAAAAGTTGTATATGTAGGACTATCAAGAATTTTGAATTTGATATTTTCAATGACAAAAAAGCCGACCCCACCACCGAAGCCGTGAGGACGGGGTCTATGACACAATGTAAAACCAGCAGGAGTGATTGAGCGGAGGAAACTGTCATTGTCAGATGGACGAATGTGAGTCTCAGTCATGGCCAATATACTGAAAGAGTCAGTAGACATCATGTCTGAAATACTGGGTCCCTTGTTTCTGACTGATCGACAGTTGACAACGCCGAATGAGATAGGACCTGGGTTTAGAGAAATATCACCACACAGTAGGAGCAAAATTGACAGACCTCTAAACTTTGTTGAACAAGGAAAGTGATGTACATTTCTGCTACAGCTAGCCTGCCTAAAGGATCTTGGGAGGACGCTAGAGTCTTGAGTGGTCGCTGAGACACACAGCTCAGTGCCTATGCGCGAGACATTCACAAGGAAAAGCAACAGAAGGGCAAGACAACAAGGGGTATACATCTTTGAGCACAAGGAATAGTAATACTCCAGTATCCTTAAGCTGTGATGAAAAGGGACTGTAGGGAGTCTGACCAATTAAAATCCTTACAGCTCAATCATCCCAGCATCAAGCCGTCACGTCGTTCGTCCCGTGGGCGACTCACGGGCACCCTATACTCCCCACTAAGCCAGCTGAAAAACTTAAATTTCTGAGCAAACATACACACCCTAAAAGCTAAAAGGGGACCTATAAGCTGACAAATGAAGTGAAAGCAAACTGGAGTATAGAAATTTAACAATAAAATTCACAAGAGGTCTAAACAACAAGGGGAAACAACGAACAAATCATATGAGAGATGTAAATTAATGAGATATAGCCACTGAACACAGTGGAGAGGAAAAAACAAGGGCCGATAATTCCCGCTAAATGGGCGATAATACCCGCATTTTAGGTAAAACTACCAAACCACAAAAAATGGGGTGAAAAAACAGGGGAAAAAGAGGATATACACAATAAATGGCCCGAATATATATAGTTTACAAAAAGAGAGGGTAAAAACTGAGAGATTTAGCCGAAAACGATCTCATTTTAATTCTAATTTTGAAAAAGCGTCTCCGTGGTGGCTATGCTAACATTAATAAGTCGGCCATTTTGTATTGGATCACTTCGAAAAGTTATTGATTTCCAGACATGTATATAACGAACCTACTTGCAAAAGCGCTTTTTAAGTTATCATCCAGACAAGCACACCCTTTTGAAAAACATGTTTTTGGTCATGTGACCTTCTCTGATTGGTTGAAAAACATGCAATGAGGAAAAATGATAGTCCTCTACCCAAGGAAGCTCCATACCAAATTTCAAAGAAATCGGTAGTTTCTGAGGAGAAGAGGCTGGAAAAAATTGTTGACGACAACAACAACAACAACAACGAAGACGACGCCAGGCCATGCCATTAGCTTACGGCCGTTGGCCAGTAAGCTAAAAACAAGGAAACTTGCATACTATTGAGTAAAAAATAGCATCAGAGATGCCCGTACCCCACAGCCTGGGGAAATATTTTTCAACACCATGATATATAGAAGTAGTGTAACAGTACAAAGTTCAAGATACTTTCAGAGCAGTGTAACTTATATTAAGGTCCAAATAATGCATAAGTAGAGAAAATAATATCTAAGGAAAAGAAATGTATATAAAGATGAAGTATTAAAACAAGACAATTCAATAATAAAATGACAACATTTATCAGTAAACCAAAAATAGCATCAGAGATGCCCGTACCCCACAGCCTTGGGAAATATTTTCAACACCATGAGATATAGAAATACTGTACCAGTACAAACTTCAGGATACTTTCAGAGCACTGTCAGTTATATAAAGGTCCAAACAATGTTTAAATGGAGAAATAATGTTTAAAAGAAAGATAATGCGTATAAAGATGAAGTATTAAAACAAGATAATTCAATGACAAGATGACAGCATTAATCAGCAAACTAAAATTCAACACTCTTTTATATACATCTGCATTTCCGAAATTATGGTTTAGATGGTTTGAATATTACCATGCATACAGAAGTGGTAATACATTTAATGAAGGCTTATGTGTGGTGTTGGAGTAAACTCTGCGGCTCACTTGATGAAATTCTATCTCTTACAATGGGAAGTTATGAAAGTAAAATTCTTAATAAATTCTAATATGACTTTTGCTTAATCTCCATCAAAAGACAGACCCAAAGGTGCAGCAAGATTTTAAAGGTCAAGGTCACTACGGCAAGGTAAAAGGTCAAATTAAGGTCACACCATGATAATACACACCTATAGCCAATAACCAATGTCCCTACCAAGTATCAACTTCCTACACCTTACGGTTTCCGAGATACAGCCCTGACGATTTTATAGGTCAAGGTCACTATGGCAAGGTCAAAGGTCAAATCAAGGTCACACCATGATGCTGCACACCTACACCCCCTAGCCAATGTCTACCAAATATCAACTTCCTGCACCTAACAGTTTCCGAGATAAAGCCCGGACAATATTTTATAGGTCAAGGTCACTACGGCAAGGTTAAAGGTCAAATCAAGGTCACACCATGACGTTGCACACCTACACACCCTACTCAATATCCCTACCAAGTATCAACTTCCTACACCTTACGGTTTCTGAGATATAGCCCAGACAACATTTTATAGGTCAAGGTCACTACGGCAAGGTCAAAGGTCAAATCAAGGTCAGACCATGACACTGCACACCTACACCCCCTAAGCAATATCCCTACCACGTATCAACTTCCTACACCTTACGGTTTCTGAGATATAGCCCGGACAAGGTTTTATAGGTCAAGGCCACTACAGCAAGGTCAAAGGTCAAGTCAAGGTCACACCATGACGTTGCACACCTACACCCCCTAACCAATATCCGTACCACGTATCAACTTCCTACACCTTACAGTTTCTGAGATATAGCCCGGACAACATTTTATAGGTCAAGGTCACTACGGCAAGGTCAAAGGTCAAATCAAGGTCAGACCATGACGTTGCACACCTACACCCCCCAACCAATGTCCATGCCAAGTATCAACTTCCTACAGCTTACGGTTTCTGAGATACAGCCCGGACAAACTATTTCCCGCCGCCCGCCCGCCCATCCGGACACCATGGGTGAAAACAATACCCCGACAGCTGTAAGGGCTGTAGGGTAAAAAGCAAGATTTTAACACACTATAAAAGAGTGTCAATGCTTCAGTTTTATTTCCTGTTAATGCTGTTATTATTTTAACATGTCTTGACATGCTGATATTTAAAATTGAATGACATCACTAAGACTTGGATGGACCATTTTCAGTGTTCCCGACTTGCTGTAAAAGCCAACAAGATTCAAACCAACTAGGTTAGAGGTAGGAGGCAAGTGTGATCCACTACACCACTCTCCCCAAGTTGTAAAGACACCAGAGAATCAGTAAATTGAGGTCACATGCTCACCCTGAGAGTGCAGTCCCAGCTTCCTGTGGAGAGGGCAGTGCCATCTGGGGAGAGTTTGAGACAACTCACACGGTTCTCATGCCCATACAACATGGACAGTCGATTGCCCTTTAATACATCCCAGATATTGATCACATAGTCATTGTACCCACCAAACAGCAAACGACCTGAAAAAGCATGCAGCACGGACCAGTTTGAGAAGACCAGAGAAAATAGACAAACACAATACATGTATAAGCAGATTTTTTTTTTATGAATGCAGAAGAAAATTATAAAAGCTGTTGGAAATTACTTAACTGTTTGCTAAAACCTCAATTTTAACCCTAAACAATGTGTTTACTCAGAGCATATATGTAATCTAAAGGAATTATAATTTTATAGCATTTAATCTTTGTCTGGCAGATTAGGTTTATGAACATTAACATCTCTTGGGATGCCATTTCTTATTTTAAATCTGACTCATGTACAGCAGAAATTCGTAGGAATCCCCACTAAAGCAAGAAAAACAAGACCACTGCCGTGGTATGTATCTCCCGCCGAGTACCGCAGGGAAATACTAAATTGAATATTTTCCCCTTTGCATAGGACACTGTTGTACCATCCTGTGGGGTCAAAAATTCACTGGAAATTCCTCTATCTGTTACGGTTTTCGAGATATTGACACTTTTTCATTTTCCGCAAAAATCCAAGATGGCCGTTGAAAGTGGCGAAAATTGAAATTTCCCCCCTTTGCACAGGAGACTCTTGTACCACCCTGTGGATCAAAGATTCGCTTGAAATCGTTCTATGTCTTACAGTTTTCGAGATATTGACACTTTTCCATTTTCCGCAAAAATCCAAGATGGCCGCCGAAAGTGGCGAAAATTTAAATTGCCCTCCTTTGCACAGGAGACTCTTGTACCACCCTGTGGATCAAAAATACACTTGAAATCGCTCTATCTTTTACGGTTTTTGAGATATTGACAGTTTTCCATTTTCCGCTAAGATCAAAATTGGCTGCCGAAAATGGTGAAAATTGAAATTTTTCCCCTTTGCACAGGGCACTCTTATACCACCCTATGGGTCAAAAATTCGCTCGAAATCGCTCTATCTCTTATGGTTTTCAAGGTATTGACAGTTTTTCATTTTCTGCAAAAATCCAAGATGGCCGCCGAAAGTGGCGAAAATTGAAATTTCACCCCTTTGAAAAGGAGACTCTTGTACCACCCTGTGGGTCAAAAATTCGCTCGAAATCGCTCTATCTCTTACAGTTTTCGAGATATTGACTCTTTTTCATTTCAGTGTCACAAATTCGCAGTCGCCAACTCGCCCACGGCGACTTTATTGAACGAAGGTCGAGTAGAAACGCTTTTATTGTCGCCCGGCTGGCGAATTTAAAATGAAGTGAACTCTGCCAGTCCACGTTTTCTAACATATTTCTTGGATCTACGACTCCGCCATTTTATAAACAAAGCACACTCACGGTATTTCTATTCATGTATTAGTTTCAAATCAAGGCGTGTCGTGACGACAGCCAGTAAAAAGCTAGCATACATCTAGTAAGGGATCAATGTCATTTCTTTTCTAGCATTTCATTGGTTAAAATAATAGAATCGCGTTTTGAATGTAAAGAAATGAAAGTCTTTTTATTTTAACTTTCTTCCGTGACTACTGTTTTGAATGCAAATATCAGACATACATGGAATCGCGTTTTGAATGTAAGAACACGGAAGTCCTTTTAGTGTAAAAATCTTCCGTAGCCCAGTGTTTTGAATGCATGGAAGGTGCTTTTTTATTCATTTATTTTTGGTTACTTGTACAATGTACCTGTTGAAAAAAAATATTTTTAAAAATTGGTGACATAGAAGGGGATGATTTTTTTCATTCATTTAGTATTGATAATGAATACATTCAGACACAGTGCAAGACACATTACAAAAATATATTAAAAATTGGTGACATAGATAGGGATGGTTTTTTTTCCATTTATTATTGGTAACTTATATTTTACCATGCAATACTTTATAAATTTGTTTTCAACATTGGTGACATAGATATGGATGTTTTTTTTCTTTCCTTTTTTTAAATTATTGGTAACTTATATATTTACCATGCAATAAATTATAAATTATTTTTAAACATTGATGACATAGATGGGATGTTTTTTTTTGTTTTTGTTTCTTTTTCATTTATTATTGGTAACTTACCGGTATATATTTTACCATGCAATACATTATAAACTAGATTGGGCCAACTCGGCGCCAACATATCCCCAGACAGGTCATCACTCACGCCACAGGTTTTGATCGGGAATTTTTAAAAACATAATTACCCATTATTATATGAACTTCAGCACATCAATCTACTCTGTTTATATCTTCCAAGGAAGATGGTGTATCCCCAGACGCCGAATACATAACTCAAATTATATTTTCAATCTTCCTGCAATGATAACTCTAAACCTATTTTCAAAGTATTTAAATGATTGATGATTGAATGTCCATTCTAAAATAATAATCCCAAAAGAGCATATCTGTTTCTATATTTGTTGACAAATAAAATATTATTTTTAACTCAACTCATCATACTTTTCAATCTTCCTTCAAAGTATTTAAATGATTGATGATTCAATGTCCATTCTAAAATTCATAATCCCAAAAGCGCATATCTGTTTCTATATTTGTTCACAAATAAAATATTATTTAAAAAAAATTATTTATATTATTATTTTATTATATTATTTTTAGAATTTGCAAATTGTTTTCAGTTATTCATTTCCTCTATACCTATATATGTGGTCCATATATATGCAACCTAAATATGTGACACAATCTCAGTTCTGACTCCCCTTTGTGTTATATGTAATGAAGCCCACCACCTCCCACCCCCACCCCTCTCCCCTTCTCCACACCTCTCTCACTATTACACAAGATCTGCAACCCCATTGAGGTCTTTGTTTCTCATCTGATATCATTAAATACCTTTGTTTATTTAGTGTCACTCAATATAGCTGGAGGTCCCAGAGGTGGGTGGGGGGAATCCGGGTGGGGGATGTGGGTTGGGACTTAGTTTAGTTTATTAGTTTATTATAGTGACATGTATTATGTTGACAAGGATTATACAAAAACTATTGAAGTAATACCCAGCCCTATATGGGCTTATAAGTCACTTTAAATAGAGAGTTAATAACAAACAGAGCAAACATATTTTGAGGTAAGATACAGTAAATAAAGACAGCAATTCAATACATAAAAATTAACAATATAATTTACTTTTTCTTTCTTGCCACAAATCAAAAATAAAATTAATAACCATATTGACATTCATATCAGTTAATACCCTTGATAATTGATCTATTAATAATTCAGATTTATCTATATTTAAAATTTTTAAATATTTCATACGAATCAGCTCTAAAGCTGGACAAACACAAACAAAATGTATCTCATGTTCTACATCTTTTTTACACAGTTTACATGTTCTCTCAAAGAGATGGAGTGCTACAGCATAAATGGTAAACAAACAATCTATATAAAAGGGGTACTCAAATACAAAAAGAATTGAGAATTTTAAGTATGTGATTATCAACTGAAATGAGTTCATAACTGTAGGAGCTGTGTCAAAATTAACTGAGGCAAGTTGAATAAAACTGGGCTAGTTGAGGGTTAAAAATCCCCTAGTTTTACTACATACGGATATAATTTCATTAATATTGGGACTTAAAGCTCACTTAAAGTGTCCATTTTGTCTACTTGAATATGTTTAACCGGCGTTTAACCAGTTTCATTTTAAAAAGTTAAAAACTCAGCAAGCAGAGGTATAACACACAAAAATAAGTTCTTAAAAGACTAAGATAGCCATAACATTATTAATATTCAAAATTTAAATAGACAGGCATTTCCTATTAAAAATTCAAAGATTTCAGCTCTATAACCCACATAGTTTGACAGTTACTGGGCTTTAAAGTGGCATAATGTCCATAAATTGGGTTTCTGTGGGCATTTTACAATTGTTAAAGAGACCTTAGCAATTAAACTACAGATCTGAAACTTTTTGGGGGACATACATAATAAACAAAAATTATATATAATACAGTTTAAGACTTGTCACACTAAGCATTTCCAAATAACAGGGCAAAATACGGAAAAAATGTCCAAAAAGGCACTTGGGCGAGTGTCTATGGCCCTCATACACAGGTTAAATGTCTACTAAAAACCTTGATTTTCGCCATATGTAAAAAGGACATAATAATGCATTCCCAGATGGGATTTCAGCTCCATCAATCACATAGTTTAACAGTCACAGGGCTTAAAGGTGGCAAAAAGTCCAAATACTGGGTCTCTGTGGGCCTTTTAGAGATCTCGATGTGGCTTTCAAATTAAAGCTTCAGACTTAAAATTTGTTACATACTAAGATAACACATAGAATATGTATCTAATAAAGTTTGAAACTTCTCAGACTTACCATTTCCAAGTTACAGAGCAAAATATGTGAAAAATGTCTTAAAAGGGTCACTCAGGTGGGTGTTTAAGGTCCTCATACACAGGTTAAATGTCTACTTGAAGCCTTGATTTTTGGCACATGTAAAAAGAACATAATAATGTATTCCCAGATGAGATTTCAGCTCTATCAGTCACATAGTTTAACAGTCACAGGCCTTAAAATTGGCAAAAAGTCCAAATACTGGGTCTTTATGGGGCCTTCTAGAGACCTAAATGTGGCCTTCAAATTAAAGCTTCAGACTTAAAATTTGTCACATACTAAGATTACACATAGAATATGCATCTAATACAGTTTGAAACTTCTTAGACTTACCATTTCCAAGTTACAGGGCAAAATATGTGAAAAATGTCTAAAAATGGTCACTCGGGTGGGGATTTATGGTCCTCATACACAGGTTAAATGTCTTCTTAAAGCCTTAATTTTTGGCACATATATAAATAACATACTAATATCTTCCCAGATAGGATTTGAGCTCTATCAGTCACATAATTTGACAGTCACAGGGCTTAAAAGTAGCAAAAAGTCCAAATATTGGGTCTTTGGGAGCCTTCTAGAGACCTCAATTTGACCTTCAAAATTAAAGCTTCAGACTTAAAATCTGTTACATACTAAGATTACACACAGAATATATATCTAATACAGTTTGAAACTTCTCAGACTTACCATTTCCAAGTTACAGGGAAAAAGATGTGAAAAATGTCTTATAAGGGTCACTCGGGTGGGTGTTTATGCTCCTGATACACAGGTTAACTGTCTATTAAAGGCCTAAATGTTGGGGCACATATAAGAAAACACATAGATATATTCCCAGATGATATTTAACTTAGATGAGAGACATAGTTTGAAAGCTACAGTGCTTGAAAGTGGCAAAAAGTGCATAAATTGGGTGGGCACTTTTGAGACCTTAAGTCAACCCCTTTGGGTAAACCTACAGCCCTAAAATTTTCTACAGACAAGGATTACATATCAAAGTTATACCTAGCACAGTTTGAGACTCATCAGAATTACCACTTCCAAATTATAGGGCAAAATATGTGAAAAGTATAGCAAAAAATCCCTAAGTGGGGGTATTTATAGGCCTCAAAGACAATTTTCTCCTCAACTTAAAGTCGTGATTTTCGGCACATGTACTAAGAACATATTAATGTGTTGTCAGGTAAAATTTCAGCCAGCTGTGCATCATAGTTTGTGACCTACAGGGCTCTAAGTGGCCAAAAGTCCAATTTCTGACCTTAAGGTGGCCATAAGTTCTTTTTTACTGGGAGTTTAAGGTCACCTTAAAATAGGGATCTTCCTTTGGGCACCCTTAACATGTGTACCAAGTTGGAAAAAAAAATATTAATTTGTTTTTGAGTTATCGCGTCCACAAGGAAATTTCTACGGCGGCGGCGGCGGCGGCGGCGGCGCGACGGACCTGAATCCAATATATCCCCGACTTTCGTCTGGGGATATAATTATTTTTAAACATTGGTGACACAGATGGGGATATTTTTTATTTATTTATTATTGGTAACTAGAGTTACGATTGAAAGTACATATGAAAACTGGGTCCCGAAAACTGTAAAATCTTCTGTACGTGTACCAATAGATGACTCCCACCTAAGTGAGTTTATATTCACACATAGTTTATTATTCAGAAATATGATACCATAATCCAGTCCATTTTAGATTATTCTTAATCCTTGATTCTAGTTGAGTTTTTGCATCAAAAGTCACTCAAATCATATCTAGTCATCCATGATACTCTCAACAAGCTAGCCTAAAATATGTAAATGTAAAGGCATTTGAAGTATTTTCGAATAAAGAAGGACCGCTTAATATTTGTAAGGGCCACTTAAGTCTAAAAGTTACTGGTCCTGCTAGCCACCATTATTTTCGCACGAGTCTGAGACCCTGTCATTTTCCGCGAAAGTCCAAGATTGGAAAATTTAATAGTAAATTAAATTTTTATAAGTTAATACCTTACCTAGTGGACAGATGCATTTGTCCGGCGCTCTGCCGGTCACGCCAAACGTTAGAAAAAAACGTCCTGAGCTGGGCTCTGGCCGGGACCGGTAGTGTCCTGTTCACTCGCCAGGTGGCTGTACAGCCTACCTGCCGGTATACTGCGCATGCGTGCGCATGCGCTCTTCCTCTTTTTGTTGTCTACCTTAAGACCCCTTGTTGGTTATGATAGCGGGGAAGGTAGGGTGGGACTCCCCCTGTCCACTAGGTAAGGTATTAACTTATAAAAATTTAATTTACTATTAAATTTTCCATTTTATTGCGTTAATACAACTTACCTAGTGGACAGATGCAGAATGACTACCCATTGGATGGGGGGTAGCCAAACAAGGGGAACCCATATAGACAATAGTATAACGGGTGTGTCCGGTACTGGTTAAATAAACCAACCTTTAAAGGACCAAACACCCTTGCCCCCCCCTGATCTTTCCTAAGAGGAAACAGCCCGTACACCAATTCGAGCCGAAGGTGCAGGAAGGCTAAGAGGGCATGAACTAACAAATTCATGAATGAGGAAGAAGAACAGGAGCAAGAAACACCATCCTTGAGAAGCTCCTGGATCCACTTTGGATCATGGCAATCCAGAAGCAAAGGATAGTGGAGGTTTTTTTTTTTTTTTTTTTTTTTTTTTTTTATTATATACACTAACCCAAAAAAACATGTGTACACTATATACAGTCAGCAATAAGACTATCACTGATGTTCGTGGATCTGTTGAGCAGCTACCACAGGACCTAGGTGGTACAACTCTGAATCTGCCCAGGCTAGGTCCTTCAGGTAGAATTGTGTAAAAGTGTTGTGGGCCTTCCAATGGCAAGCTGATAGGATCTGGTCCAAGGAAACCCCGCCCTGAAAGGCTTTGGATGCGGCAAAGGCCCGCACATCATGAGCTCGAACTTGATGTATAGTTTGAGCCTCATGATCGGAGAGCTGATAACACAACAACACAGTTTGCTTGATCCAGGAAGAGACAGTAGCCGGAACAATGTCCTTCTGAAAACTCTTCCGGAAAGACACAAACACCAGGTCTTTGCCCGAGCGCAAGTCCTTGGTTCTGTCTAAATAGTAACGCAAGGCCCTGACCGGGCAAAGAGACTTGTCCTCTTTGAGGGACCTGTCCAATGATGGAGCCAACGCGGGAATGACAACCGGTGCCACAGCAGACGGTCCGTCCCGCGCTAGCTGATTCTTCGATAGAAAACTGGGAGAGGGATATAGGGAGACCTGACTCCAGTTCTCCTGATGCCTGATGTTGCGGTATAACCATGCATGGATTTCGCTCCGCCTTTTGCCAGAACCCAAAGCCAATAGGAAAACCGTCTTAAAGGTCAAATGTTTAAGAGAGGCCTTCCGCATGGGTTCGAAAGGAGCTTTGGTCAACTGGTGGAGCACTAATGAAAGGTTCCACGCAGGGACTCCCCTCCTGCCTTTCGGCTTGTCTCTATGGAAACTGTCCAGCAAGCGAGTCAAGCTTTCATCCTTGCCAAAATGAACCGGGTCGTTACCCACCATATCGGCAATAGCCGTTCTGTAGCCTTCTATAGTACTGGGTTGTAACTGTCTCTCCTTAAAGAGATACAACAAAAAATCGGCCACCTGTTTCAGAGAGGGCGCCCTGAAGTCCACCTGGTTGGAGTCGCACCACTTAACAAAAATGGCCCACTTTGACTTATAGACCGCTCTGGTTGAACTTCTCTGAGGAGCTTCAATTCTTGCTGCCACCTCCTCAGAAAACCCTTGTCGCCTGATGGACGAGGCTCTAGGAGCCAAGCATGCAGATTCAGATGATTCAAGTTCCTGTGGAGAAGGCCGTTGAACGGTTGAGTCAACAGGGTCCTCTCCAAGGGAAGACTGAAGGGAATTTGACTTGAGAGACTGATCAGGTCCCAAAACCAAGGCATGTTGGGCCAACCCGGAGCGATTAAGATCATTCTGTGAAAGCCCTGATTCACCAGTTTGGATGTGACCTGACTGAGCAGGGAGACTGGAGGAAAAGCGTACACGTCCAGGTTGCTCCATGGTAGGCTGAGAGCATCCACCGCCCAAGCTGTCGAGTCCGGAACTGGAGAGACAAACTTGGGAAGCTTGTGATTGAATCGGGTGGCAAAAAGATCTATCTGAGGCTGGCCCCAGTTGAAGCACAAGCGATTGAACACCTGTTGAGACAGGCACCACTCGGTCTGGATCACCTGATTGTGCCGGGACAGCTTGTCTGCTACGACATTCAAGCGACCCGGAATGTGTCTGGCCCGCAGAATTATCTTCCTGGGATGACACCAGGATAGGAGCCTCCAAAGTAGGGCACAGAGAGACCCTGATCTCATACCGCCCTCTTTGTTGATGTATGACATTACAGTCGTGTTGTCGGTTGCTATGAGAACAATCTGTCCCCTGCACTGCTTCTCGAAACTCTTGAGAGCCAGAAGAACTGCTTTGAGTTCCAAGAAATTGATGTGGAGGCGACTTTCTGGTTCTGACCAAACGCCTCTTGCTATGGATCCCCCTAAGTGTGCGCCCCAGCCTTCGTTTGAGGCGTCTGTAAAAATCTGTAGGGCGTGCTGAAGAGGATGCAAGGGTTGCCCTTTTAGCACATTGGTCTCGTCCAACCACCAATCCAGGTGTGGGTGAAGAGAAAGGGGAACCGGAATAATCTTCTCCAGGCTCTCCGGCACATGCCAGTGTCTTTTTAGATGCCACTGAACCGGTCTCATGTGAAGCCGGCCGGCCCATACTTGTTTTTCCGTGGCAGTAAGTAGCCCGATTAGGGACATGAACTGACGGACTGAACAACAGTCCCTGCCTTTGATGAACCGTAGTTTCTGCTGAAGAGTGATCCATCTGTCCTGAGTGGGCAACACCCGACCGGACAGCAGGTCGAACCGGTAACCTACGAAATTGAAAACCTGTTGAGGCGTAAGTTCCGATTTCTCCATGTTTACCACCCACCCTAATTCGCGGCACAGGGCCAAAAGGGTCTGGGTATGTGACTGGCAAGTTTCCTGGTCCGGGGCTCTGACTAACCAGTCGTCGAGGTACTGGTGGATCCGGATACCCCGTGCCTGAGCCATCAGTTTCACCTCCTTGACTACCTTGGTGAATTCCAGTGGAGCTGTGGCGAGCCCGAAAGGAAGGGCTGTGAATTGAAAGGCTTTCTTTCCCAGAAAAAACCTGAGATACTTTCGTGATCTCTGACTGATGGGGATGTGAAAATAAGCGTCGCTGAAATCCAGCGACGTTACCCACTCCCCCTTTTGGAGGGACAACCTTATTGTTTCCGGAGTTTCCATTTTGAAGGTGCCTGGTTTCAAGAAAAGATTTAGATGGCTGAGGTCCAAGATAGGTCTCCATCTCTGATTCGATTTTGGTACCAGAAAGAGGCGGTTGTAAAAGGCCAGGGAGGATCTGATGACCACCTTTTCGACTACCAACTTGTTTATGAGGTCCGTTACCGCCTGATACAAGGCTTTGCTTTTGCCTGGGTGAGCATAACCACTCTTGATCACCGGGGATCGGGTCAGAGGTGGTCTGATTTTGAAGGGTAGCGTGTATCCCTCTTGTAAAATCGAGACCACCCTTGGATTCGCCCCCAGACTGAGCCAAACTTGCCAAAACTTTTGCAGTCTGCCCCCTACAGCCAAACTTGGGACAACATTGGGGACATTTGGAACATGTGGGACAAAAAGACATTGACTTGCACAAAAAACACCTTTCACATCTTTTATTTTTCTCTTTGGTATACAGGGACTTAAACCTTTCTTTTGCGGTTGCCCTTGGAAACAAACAGAATGAGCATGATCTACAGCAAGATAAGACACATTTTGAGAAGGTAAACCTGGTGTCTGATGAAAGGTCTTTGAACATGGACTGTCTATTACTGCTGAGTTTACAGTCTTTTCTAAGGTCCTGTTGTCCAACTTTGCTATTACTGATGTTGAGGGAGTTGAACACAATAGGTAATTGTCATTTAAATTGCTTGTAACCTCTCGATTTAGAGAAACGGGGATTGGAACCACGTCCTCTGCCACGACCCCGACCTCTATTCCGGCTAAACTGCCTCCAAGCCTGACGGTCCTGATCTCCGGTACCGGTATTCCTACTGTCTCTGTTATCATAGGGACGGTATCTATGAGAAGATCTCCATCCGGTCTGTTGGGCAGCACCCGGACCGGGTCTGGGAACAGAACCGGAGGAGTGATGACTGGCAATATCTTGTTCCGCTGTGCGGATAACTGCATCAGGGAAAAGTCCATGTCCGAATAACGGAGCATTTCTCAACTGGTTATAGGTATCAGGTTTAATGCCGTTTTTGACGTGATCAAGGTAGGAATCCCTACGCAGCAAAATCAAGTTGGACATGTGCACAAAAAGACTGTCCGCTAGGTGCTGGAGCGCAGTGCCCATGGCCACAGAAACATTCTGGTGAAAAGCAGAGAGGTCCTTCAAGTCTGAGAGAGCAGCGGATACCTCCTTGGGGGCTTTGCCCTTGTTAAGCCTAGCATGAAGCATGTTGACATGACCGGTCATGCGTTCCTGTAACTCACTGGTGCAACGGTTAAACCCTGCCGCATGATTCACAATGTAAGAATTCTCCCGGGCACACTTCTCCCACCGACGCAAATATTCCTGTGAAATGGGGCGCGAAGGGGGTCCGGTGGCAGGGTAAGCAGAAGCTTTGACAATGCGAGGGAATTGAGAGTTCACCTTCGCCTCTGAGTTGTGCCAGCTAAACAAAGTCTTTCCAGGCCTATGCGGCCCCTCTGGTCTAATCATATGCATCTGGTACCATCTATTTTGCGACTTCGGTACCTTGACAAATTGATCCTTTTTTAGTCCAGCCGAGTCCTGGGAACGTGAAGGGTACCCCTCCGCCACCACTGTGTTCAACTTCTCTAACTTCTGACAAAGCCAGTCGTCCGGTGGCATGGCTACAGAGATGCGGGCAGGCCTCTTTGGCAGCTTCCCCTTCCAGGGGTTATTACTCTTATCAGGCTCACTGAGGTCGCTTTCAAAAGTGGGGATATGATTCCATCCCATAAAGGAACGGATGGACCTAACTGTCTCTCTGTAATTCATATCCTCCGTTTGTTCAGGCCGGTCCAAGGTATCAGAAGATATCTCACCCTCATCAGAAATCTGGTCGTCGGATAAACTGGCTTCAGAAGGAGGAGGGTCAATGTCCAAATTATCCGGCTCCGGTGGAGCCCGGTAAGCATCTGAAACAGAGGAATCGCCAAAGAGAGATGACGTAGTGTGATCTACTGGAGGAACTTGACCGGATGAACCGGGTTGAGCAAAACCTTGACCGGTTGCACCGGGAAGAAAGAGACCTGACTGCTCCGGGTCGGAACCAATAGAGGAAAGTGGAGCAGGCTTAGACGTCAACTTCTGCACAACCTCCGGACCGGAGGAGACTTGAGTTTGAGCCGGTGGCTTAGCTGGAACCGGTGCAGATTTAACCTGAGGAGGGCCCACATCAGGAGAGGGAGAAACTTGTCTCTTTTTTGAATGTTTATCGTCCTTATGGTCCTTGCGGGATTTGCGTGACTTCTTTTGTTCTTTAACATCCCTTTCTACACTCTTACTAGCCTGTTGTTTGTCACCCTCGCCTTCTGCCGGGAACTCCACCGGACCGGTGAGCCGGGCAGAAGGGGGAATAAAAGGAGTGTCTGAAATGGCAGCATGGGAAGGCACATGCTGAACAGTAGATTTTGGGGTAGAGAAAACGTTGCCCCTGGAGAGTAAGGCCTCAAAACGGGCGAATTGTTCAGCCCATTGATCTGACATCTTTTGGAATTGATCAGAGGTCACAAAAGTAGAACTAGAACTTGACGACTCCGGCTGCGCATGCGCAGGGGGATGAGAGGCAGAAGGAGATGGTTGAAAAACAGGCTCTGTATCTTCAACAGAAGCAATAACTGTTACTGATCCGGAGACACTAAAACCCCCGCCTTTTTGTCCTTGCGTATCTTGTATGTAGGGGTGGCTAGCATATCCTTCTGGGAATCCGTGAAACCATCACAAATAACACACGATTTCTTAGCAACACAGTCATCATCCCCAATGCCCTTGTCACGGCATCTGGCACAGCGTTTGTGCAAATCAAAAGAGGCCATAATATGACCGCATACGCCTCGCCTCTGTCCTTTTTTATCTCCAGGGGATGCCATGACATATGAAGACAATAACTCACTACAAATTTACCAAGAATTCACTTGTAAAACACATAAAAAAATTAAAATAGTTTCTCTTAAACTTCAAGCGTTTGAATCCTCACGCGCCAAACAAAAAGAGGAAGAGCGCATGCGCACGCATGCGCAGTATACCGGCAGGTAGGCTGTACAGCCACCTGGCGAGTGAACAGGACACTACCGGTCCCGGCCAGAGCCCAGCTCAGGACGTTTTTTTCTAACGTTTGGCGTGACCGGCAGAGCGCCGGACAAATGCATCTGTCCACTAGGTAAGTTGTATTAACGCAATAAAATATACTGTTGTGGCAACCAAAGTCAGCGCAGTCTGCTCTATCTAGCACGGTTTTCAAGATATAAGC
Organism: Sabellastarte sp. h YS-2021; assembly: GCA_964017235.1. Lineage (NCBI taxonomy): Eukaryota > Metazoa > Annelida > Polychaeta > Sabellida > Sabellidae > Sabellastarte > Sabellastarte sp. h YS-2021. The sequence goes on along the minus strand of OZ024928.1, from coordinate 152,615,770 downwards.
ATTTTTGTGTTTTGCAAAAAAATTGAAAATTCAAAATGTCCGCTATATTTGGCGAGACAAAAATATTTTGAAAATTGGCATGGCTACTCTGCAGAGATACCCAGCAGGTCAAAAATTTTGTTGAGTTCGCTCCATCTAGCACAGTTTTCGAGATATAAGCATTTTTGTGTTTTGCAAAAACTTGGAAAATTCAAAATGGCCACCATTTTTGGAGAGACACTGCCGCGGTATGTATCTCCCGCCGAGCATTAAAGGAGAAGAAATAGCTTTTCCGAGATATTCACAATTTTTCATTTTCATGTGTGAAAGCTCTTCCAAAAGTAGGTGAATGAGTTATTTGAGAAAAATTGGCTATCTGCAATACTATTAAGAGATAATTCACATTTACTCATTTTGAGTAGGTGAGTAATTACCTACGGGTCTGGAACTTCACCAAGTGAAAGTTCTCCCAAAAGTAGATGAATGAGTTATTTGATAAAAATTGGGTATCCGCAATACGTTTAGAGATAATTCGCATTTACTCATTTTGAGTAGGTGAATAATTAGCTATGGGTCTGAAACTTCACCATGTGAAAGCTCTTCCAAAAGTAGGTGAATGAGTTATTTGAGAAAAATTGGCTATCTGCAATACTTTTAAGAGATAATTCGCATTTACTCATTTTGAGTAGGTAAGTAATTATCTACGGGTCTGAAACCTCACCATGTGAAAGCTCTCCCAAAAGTACATGAATGAGTTATTTGATAAAAATTGGGTATCCGCAATAGTTTTTGAGATAATTAGCATTTACTCATTTGGAGTAGGTGAGTAATTAGCTACGGGTCTGAAACATCACTGAGTGAAAGCTCTCCCAAAAGTAGGTGAATGAGTTATTTGAGAAAAATTGGCTATCTGCAATACTTTTAGAGATAATTTGCATTTACTCATTTGAGTAGGTGAGTAATTAGCTATGGGTCTGAAACTTCACCATGTGAAAGCTCTTCCAAAAGTAGGTGAATGAGTTATTTGAGAAAAATTGGCTATCTGCAATACTTTTAAGAGATAATTCGCATTTACTCATTTTGAGTAGGTGAAAAATTAGCTACAGGTCTGAAACTTCACCGAGTGAAAGCTCTTCCAAAAGTAGGTGAATGAGTTATTTGAGAAAAATTGGCTATCTGCAATACTTTTAGAGATAATTTGCATTTACTCATTTTGATTAGCTGAGTAATTAGCTATGGGTCTGAAACTTCACCATGTGAAAGCTCTTCCAAAAGTAGGTGAATGAGTTATTTGAGAAAAATTGGCTATCTGCAATACTTTTAAGAGATAATTCGCATTTACTCATTTTGAGTAGGTGAGTAATTATGTACGGGTCTGAAACTTCACCATGTGAAAGCTCTCCCAAAAGTAGATGAATGAGTTATTTGATAAAAATTGGGTATCCGCAATAGTTTTTGAGATAATTAGCATTTACTCATTTTGAGTAGGTGAGTAATTAGCTACGGGTCTGAAACTTCACCAAGTGAAAGCTCTCCCAAAAGTAGGTGAATGAGTTATTTGAGAAAAATTGGCTATCTGCAATACTTTTAGAGATAATTTGCATTTACTCAATTTGAGTAGGTGAGTAATTAGCTATGGGTCTGAAACTTCACGATGTGAAAGCTCTTCCTGGCTCGCCGGCGGGAGATAAAAAAAAAAGCGATTTTTTTCTTACAGTTTCTGTGAGTTCCTGAAACCAGTTTTAATTTCAGGAATGATTCCACAATTGGTCCATTGACATGTCTCAAACATTGATGCGTTACCTAGTATTGCTAACAGAATATTGTTATTTCTTTATTTAGTTATGGTAGAAATGAGCAAAAACTGCTTTCTATTGAGATTCGTGAAAAACATTTTACATTTTAATCATCCATATGGCTGATATTTCACCAAAACAATAATAACCAAAATGTTGTTGTTGAATATCTCACATTTTGACATTCATTATGTGGGATATGAATGGAGTTTATTAATTAAACTACACAAAGAAACTAAACTCGCAAAGACATATCTCTCATATCACATGACAGTTAATGTATAGCCAAGCCTATGTTTTTAACAAACAAGTAGCCAGGGAATGAAATACCAGATTTCCTTCATTTAAAAATGCCCAACAAACATTAACTGTTTTGATTTTCACAAACTACTAGTAATAAACTACCAGTGCTCACCACTCAATGAGAAATCCACAGAATTACAACCAAATATCACACTTTCTTTTTTGTAACAGCACACTTCTCGATCAGCTCGCAGGTCAAACATCCGACACTAAAACACAGAAACAAATAGATTTCAGAAACTTTCATGATTCAATTTCAGTTGGACTCCTTTCATCAAATTCAATTCATTTTACTGATACACCACAAACACAAATTGTGGTACACACAAAGGCATGGCATTTTAAAGTTACATGCTTTTCTCAGGAGAAAGAAAATTGGGCTTCAACAAGATTTCTGCACCAGCATTTGGATAATGGTTGGAGGCTCTCAGATTAAGTGAATAACTGAAAGTGATGAAAGGCAAAGAAACTACATGTATGTGGTCATGGCTTTAAATCCTCCTAATAAAGTCAATATTCATTCAATACCCAGGGTCATATTGGGACAGGTTTTCAGCATTGTCACTGGGATACGTACCCACACAGAGGGGACAGCCTGAGATTAGATGCTAAACTGCTAACCCAGTAGGTCACTGAGGACCTCTTCAAAGAATATTTTCCCAAAGAATATTTACCTTTTAACACTGTGAAAGTGTAGAATAGTTTTTACATTCTCTCCACAACGCCCATATAAGTCAGAGTCAAGAAGATTAAGTATACAGAAATAGCTAATTGTGGGTAAAATGATGCATAAAATTTTATATTGGAACCATATTACTTTCTTACCCTAAATTGATCTGTAACATATTTTATAAACTAGAAATAGGACGCCCTGTTGATAGTAGATGCGAATAGAAACAGGATAGCATAGAAGAACACACATTATCATGTGTAATGTCCACCCCATGAAACTTGCCCAAATTGTACAGTAGTCTTACAAGACCCTGTTTCATTTGTAAAATATATCAATGATGCTTAAATATTTATTAGTGTAGATGTAAATTATTTCAGCTTCATGCCTTTTTGCATTGGTTGGGTTGAAAATTTTGACGAAATCACTCTATCTTGCACGGTTAAGAAGATAGAAGCAAATTCCTGTTTTTCTATTTTTGGCAAAAATTCGAAAATTCAAAATGGCCGCCATTTTTGGGAAAAGGAAAATTTTTTGAAAATTGCCAAGAGTACATTTCTTAGATACCCTATGGGTCGAAAATTTCAACGAAATAACTCTATTTTGCACGGTTAAGGCCAGTTTGTGCTTTTCCATTTTGGGCAAAAATTCGAAAATTCAAAATGGCCGCCATATGTGGGGAGCGGAAAATTTTTGGAAAATTGCAAAGTGTACATTTCTTAGTTACCCTGCGGGTCGAAAATTTCGACGAAATCGCTCTATCTCGCACGGTTAAGGAGATAGAAGCAAATTTGTGTTTTGCCATTGTTGGTAAAAATTCGAAAATTCAAAATGGCCGCCATTTTTGGGGAGGGGAAAATTTTTTGAAAATTGCAAAGATTACATTCCTTAGATACCCTGTGGGTCGAAAATTTCGACAAAATCGCTCTATCTCGCATGGTTAAGGATCTCGCACGGTTAAGGAGATAGAAGCAAATTTGTGTTTTGCCATTTTTGGCAAAAATTCTAAAATTCAAAATGACCGCCATTTTTGGGGAGGGGAAAATTTTTCCTTAGATACCCTGTGGGTCGAAAATTTCGACAAAATCGCTCTATCTCACATGGTTAAGGAGATAGAAGCAAATTTGTGTTTTGCCATTTTTGGCAAAAATTCGAAAATTCAAAATGGCCGCCATTTTTGGGGAGGGGCAAATTTTTAAAAAATTACCAAGAGTACAATGCTCAGATACCCTGTGGGTCGAAAATTTCGACGAAATCGCTCTATCTCGCACGGTTAAGGAAATAGAAGCAAATTTGTGTTTTGCCATTTTTGGCAAAAATTTGAAAATTCAAAATGGCCGCCATTTTTGGGGAGGGGAATATTTTTTAAAAATTGGCAAGAGTACAATGCTCAGCTTCATGCCCTTTTGCATTGGTTGGGTCGAAAATTTTGCCGAAATCACTCTATCTGGCACGGTTAAGGAGATAGAAGCAAATTCGTGTTTTGCCATTTTTGGCAAAAATTCGAAAATTCAAAATGGCCGCCATTTTTAGGAGGGGAAAATTTTTGGAAAATTGTAAAGATTACATTCCTTAAATACCCTGTGGGTTGAAAATTTCGACGAAATCGCTCTATCTCGCACGGTTAAGGAGATAGAAGCAAATTTGTGTTTTGCCATTTTTGGCAAAAATTCAAAAATTCAAAATGGCCGCCATTTTTGGGGAGGGGAAAATTTTTGGAAAATTGCAAAGAGTACACTCCTTAGATACCCTGTGGGTTGAAAATTTCGACGAAATCGCTCTATCTCACACAGTTAAGGAGATAGAAGCAAATTTGTGTTTTGCCATTTTTGGCAAAAATTCTAAAATTCAAAATGGCCGCCATCTTTGGGGAGGGGAAAATTTTTTTTAAATTGGCAACAGTAGAATTCTCATATACCCTGTGGGTCGAAAATTTTGCCGAAATCGCTTTATCTCGCACGGTTAAGGAGATAGAAGCAAATTAGTGTTTTGCCATTTTTGGCAAAAATTCGAAAATTCAAAATGGCCGCCATTTTTGGGGAGGGGAAAATTTTTTTAAAATTACCAAGAGTACAATGCTCAGATACCCTGTGGGTCGAAAATTTTGACGAAATCGCTCTATCTCGCACGGTTAAGGAGATAGAAGCAAATTTGTGTTTTGCCATTTTTGGCAAAAATTCGAAAATTCAAAATGGCCGCCATTTTTGGGGAGGGGAAAATTTTTGGAAAATTGCAAAAATTGCATTTCTTAGATACCCTGTGGGTCGAAAATTTCGACGAAATCGCTCTATCTCGCACGGTTAAGGAGATAGAAGCAAATTTGTGTTTTGCCATTTTTGGCAAAAATTCAAAATAGCCGCCATATTTGGGGAGGGGAAAATTTTTTGAAAATTGCAAAGATTACATTCCTTAGATACCCTGTGAGTCAAAAATTCTGTCAAAATCGCTCTATCTCTTACGGTTTCTGAGATATTAGCAAATTACTCAAAAGTAGTACTGAAAATACACAATGAAGTACCTAAATGGCTATTACTCATGTACTGACAAAGCTATCAGTCCCAAATGCAATACCAAGCGAGCTATGGACATAACAATCTTGTATTCAAAATTGTAGTAAAATATCTTTAATTATTTTGGCTTAAATGCACGGAAACCAATGGGTACTGAAAATAGCTGTACTTAAGTATTACTCAGTAAGCAAAAGAGGTACAACAGCCAAAAGCAATCCCAAGCAAGCTACTGACCCAATAAGCCTGCATACCAAATTTGGTGACAATAGCTCGAATACTTTTCCTTTAAATGAGCGGAAACCATGCGTGACGCTGGACATCGGACGCCGGACATCGGATGCCGGACATCGGACGGCGGAAAAAGCAAAAATAATATATCCACCCCCCAGGGGGGTGGACATAATTACTAGACATGGTCTCTTAAGGAAACCTGTATTAAAGTTTAAACACCACTGGATGTCACATGACCTAGGTTGCTGTACTTCAGTTATGTTAATACAACTACCAGGATCTAAACAATGCTACTGTGCTTTTATTTAATATTTCTGACGTACAGTGGCATCATCTGAACCAGTTCCTATGGCATCACCACTGGGGTAGTAGCGTACACTGTTGATGTCAGACTCATGGCCTTCAAACTGCTGCACACAGTTCCCTGTCCGGATGTCCCAGATCATGGCCGTCTTGTCTGCACTCTGCACACCAAAATCATCCAAAAGTACTGAATTACGCATTAAGATTTAACCTTTACTTCAATTTTAATGTCACTGTCAACAACTTGTGAAGGGTCATAACAGGCAGACAAGAAGATGGAGAAAATCACAGGACGCTATTTGGTCAAGAATTTGGTCTAAATATCTTAGATTGATACAACATGATTTACAAATAAAAGTAAATCAACTGCCTCATCATGCACACTAGTCAAAATGTACAGCAGCAGCACGAACACATAGGCCTTTAAGGTTATGGGTGGGTAGCAAAGATATTTCACTGTGGTACAAAGCCTCTGCTGGAGATATGTAACTTATGAAAACAACGGCTTTAATGGCAATAAACAACAATTACACATATTTTAATGGTATGTCAATAACAAAATAGCCTCAAATAAAGAACTTAGGTCAATACAATCCAAGCAAAAGTACATGCAGCTCATTTCAATTATGAAAAGGTATTTTCATGTTTCATTCAATAATTTCAACTAATAGTTTGTTTAAAAATTTGCTTTTCCAGATTATAATGCAAAAATCATATCTAAAGAATGTAACATATGGTGTTCTATCTGTATAATGTACTCCCACAAATAACCCAGAAAAACATTTTCATCAAGTGTACAGATTTCTGCTTTATAAATATTTGCCGTGTGTCACACTTACTGATAATTAGTGATAAAAATAGAACTAACAATCTATTTAATGCAAAATACTTGTAAAATATGTATTTATACTGCATTTATCATACTCTTTACTTATCATAGTCTTAAATATGATCAAAACACACATACCCCAGAAACAAAGGTTGAGCCACACTCAGAGGGAGATAGATCAATACTCATGACATCACCACAGTGACCATGGAAACCCTGGATCATGGATCCACTTTCTACATCCCACAAACAACAACTGGAGTCTCCGCTAGCTGTCAGGATCTGAAACCAGAACATCACAGGATTCTAACAAATTAATGGAAAAAACAAACATTCAGCGATCAATTGTCTTTTGGCAAATATTCACCTATCTCAGATTTAGGGTGTGTTTAACAATTTGAAACAATGTAGAACAGTGTTGCAGTTTAAGAGTCAGAATTATAATTCAAACAAATATGTCTTTTTCTTTTTGACAATTTCTTCTGTCTGCACACGGCATACGGAGATGCCTGATTTGGCTGATTTGTCAGTAACCTTAACACGAGGATGTCTATTTTGAAAAGTACACACAACTTAAACACCTCTATATCATACTGAACCTGTGCAGGCTCCTTAATCCAAGTACATTTGCGCAATACTTGCCTGCACCAGTCAATTCAAGCATGTTTTTTTACCAACAATGATCAACTGCCCATCAACTGGTCTAATCTTAACAGCTAAACTGACCTGCTGATCGGACATATTGAACTGGCAACAAGACAGATAGCTGGTATGTGTTCCCACTACTTTCTTTTTGCTGGCTGGGTCTTCATCCAAACTCAAAGGGTACAAGGTGCACTTATTGTCCAGTCCTCTGAAAGAAAGTGCCAACCAGTGTTAAGACAAACAAGTGATAAAGAATAGTTGATCACAGACTGAATCTCAATTTAGTATCTAAAACACATTTTAGAAAACTATTACAAATCCTGAGCCAACATTTTAAATGATTTATTCCAAATTAGGGTTGAAGCCCATATTTTAAGGTTAAAGGACATTCAGGATCAATAATATTATCTAATGTCATGCTAAAATAAACATCAAAATATATGCAACATCAATGCCTCATAATTTAATACTGACAACAAACCAGTATTTAGGCAAGATTTGTAGTCCATGGCATCCTGTATTTTTTCAAACTCCATTGCAAATTTGAACTGCTTCCATTGTTTATTTCTGAAAATACCAGCTACATTATTCCAAAACATTTTTAAAAATAGCATCAGAGATGCCCGTACCCCACAGCCTAGGGAAATATTTTCAACACCATGAGATACAGAAGTACTGTATCAGTATAAACTTTAGGATACTTTCAGAGCACTGTCGGTTATATAAATGTCCAAATAATGTTTAAAAGAAAGATCATGCATATAAAGATGAAGTATTAAAACAAGATAATTCAATAACAAGATGACAGCATTAATCAGCAAACTAAAATTCAACCCTCTTTATCTACATCTGCATGGCCAAATTATGGTTTAGATGGTTTGAATATTACCATGCATATAGAAGTGGTAATACATTTAATGAATGCTTATGTGTGGTGTTGGAGCAAAATCTGTGGCTCACTTGATGAAATTCTATCTCTTACAATGGGAAGTTATGAAAGTAAAATTCTTAATAAATTCTAATATGACTTTAACAGTGCTTAATCTGCATCAAAAGAGAGACCCAAAGGTGCAACAAGATTTTATAGGTCAAGGTCACTAGGACAAGGTCAAAGGTCAAATTAAGGTGACACCATGATAATACACACCTACAGCCCCTAACCAATGTCCCTACCAAGTATCAACTTCCTCAACCCTACGGTTTCCAAGATATAGCCCGGACAAGATTTTATAGGTCAAGGTCACTACGCCAAGGTCAAATCAAGGTCAGACCATGACGTTGCACAACTATATCCCCTAACAAATGTCCCTACCAAGTATCAACTTCCTACACCTTACAGTTTCCGAGATATAGCCCAGACAAGATTTTTAAACTCAAGGTCACTATGGCAAGGTCAAAGGTCAAATCCTGGTCAGACCATGACGTTGCACACCTACACACCCTAACCAATGTCCCTACCAAGTACCAACTTCCTACACCTTACGGTTTCCAAGATATAGCCCGGACAACATTTTATAGGTCAAGGTCACTATGGCAAGGTCAAAGGTCAAATCAAGGTCAGACCATGACATTGCACACCTACACCCCCTAACCAATATCCCTACCAAGTATCAACTTCCTACACCTTACGGTTTCCGAGATATAGCCCGAACAAGATTTTATAGGTCAAGGTCACTACGGCAAGGTCAAAGGTCAAATCAAGGTCACACCATGACGTTGCACAACTACATCCCCTAACCAATGTCCCTACCAAGTATCAACTTCCTACACCTTACGGTTTCCGAGATACAGCCCGGACAAGATTTTCAAACTCGAGGTCACTACGGCAAGGTCAAAGGTCAAATCAAGGTCAGACCATGACGTTGCACACCTACACCCCCTAACCAATGTCCCTACCAAGTATCAACTTCCTACACCTTACGGTTTCTGAGATACAGCCCGGACAAACTATTTACCGCCGCCCGCCCACCCGCCCGCCCGCCCGGACGCCCGCCCGCCCGGACGCCCGCCCATCCGGACGCCCGCCCATCCGGACACCATGGGTGAAAACAATACCCCGACAGCCCTTAAGGGCTGTGGGGTAAAAAGGGTCTTGGTGGGGACTTTCGGTGACATTAAATAACAAGAGGGTCAAAGATGCCCCAAAAGGCGGGTTGCGCAGGCAGCAATAAGGTTAGCGACTGCTGTAATTACATTTAAAAACAAGGAAAGAAATGTTAGGTCACCCAGTTAAGGTGAATGCGTTAGACGTGCTAAGAAATGTAAAACTTGTAATCTAGGTTACATAATTGTATGTATGCTATAAACGGACAAATGAAAGGATGGAATTACACCAATTTCGAAAGCAACTTAGCTATGATGGTGATGTATCTCACTGTCAAGTTTGAATTCGATTGGACAAAGCGTTTTCAAATTACATTCTGGAAACAGAAATTTTGACGGACAGACAAACAGACAAAAAACGGACAAAGAACAGACAGAATTACGCCAATTTCGAAAGGAACCTAGCTGTGATGGTGATCTATGTTCCTGTCAAGTTTGAATTCGATTGGACAAAACGTTTTTGAGTTAGAGTCCGGAAACGAAAATGTGGACAGACGGACGTCGGACACATCAATCTAATAGGCAGGTTGGTTACACGCAACCCGCCTAAAAAGATTAAAGATGAATGTAAAAGTGTAACATGTACTTCACTTAAGAAAGAAAATTTGTAAATGTCAGAAAACCTACCCACAAGCTACCACATTTCCTGAGGGTCCAAATGCACAAGCCATCACCCATGTGGTTGGCATGGTAACTGCATGTTCCTTTAGTATAAAAAATAACCCAAATGATATTACTCAAAGTAAGATAAACAATATTAAAACAAGAGGAGAGTGCCCGTGAACGGGCACTGTGTCAGCTGACTGAATGTTTTTGATTGTGATGGTGATAATGAGAGGAAAGCATAATTATCAGGGAAAGGGCTGTACAGAAATACAGTAAATGTTAACTGAACAGCATGTTCGAAAGATATTCCGAAGCTGACAGAAGAAAAGGACAAAAAAGTTGTGCCCTGCAAATGGTATTATGAAATAAAGTAACAAGGTAATTGTTTAAGTGTAAAAAGTAGGTTAAAAATATTTAAAGAAATACTATAAATGCAATATCCTCGTTCGACCATGAAGAAGGGGTCCAAAGGTCAAATCTGACCATACCAAAAGATTCCCAGCCAAAGAATTTAGGATGGTTTACCATCCCAAACCTCTCGGACCAATAATAAGTGAGTCATAGGCACTTTTTAAGTTTGGCTATCCTTGTTTGACCTTGAAGGAGGGGGTCCAAGGTCAAATCCGACCACACAAAAAAATTCCCAGCCCATGATTTCCTGTAGCTTGTTTACCATCCCAAACTTGTAGGACCAATAATAAGCGAGTTCTAAGCAATTGTAAGTTTGGCTATCCTCAATTGACCTTGAAGCAGGGGTCCCAGGTCAAATCTGACCACACCAAAAGAATCCCAGCCCATGATTTCCTATATGTTGGTTTACCATGCCAAACCTCCAAGACCAATAATACGCGAGTTATAAGCACTTTAAGTTTGGCTATCTTCGTTTGACCTGGAAGGAGGGGTCTAAGGTCAAATCCGACTACACCAAAAGATTCCCAGCCCATGATTTTCTATAGGTTGGTTTTCCATTCGAAACCTCTAGGACCAATAATAAGTGAGTTATAAGCACTTTTAAGTTTGGCTATCCTCATTTGACCTTGAAGGAGGGGTCCAAGGTGAAATCCGACCACAACAAAAAATTCCCAGCTCATGATTTTCTATAGGTTGGTTTTCATTCCAACCTCTAGGACCAATAATAAGCGAGTTATAAGCACTTTTATGTTTGGCTATCCTCATTTGACCTTGAAGGAGGGTTCCAAGGTCAAATCGGACCATATTAATAGATTCCCAGCCCATGATTTCCTACAGGTTGGATACAATGATTTACTCAACAGTGAGAACCTGAAAGAAGCTATTGCTCAGCTATGCCATGACATAGAGGTCTGCAATTTCACTATGTTATAGCTGACCAAAAATTATGTGAATAACATATTTAAACAAAATACTCTAAATGTAATAATTTTCAAGTTACAACTGATTTACTCAAGAGTGAGAACCTCAAAGTAACTATTACTCAGCTATGCAATGAGCTACATGTCTGAATTTTTGCACTGTTATAGCTGACCTAAAAGTAGGTGAACAACATATTTAAGCAAAATACTGTAAATGCAATAGTTTTCAAGTTACAACTGATTTACTCAATAGTGAGAACCTGAAAATAGCTATTGCTCCACTATGCCATGAGCTATAGGTCTGTAATTTCACTATGTTATAGCTAACCCCAAAGTAGGTGAACAATATATTTTAACAAAATACTCCAAATACAATATTTTTCAAGTTATAGCTGATTTACTCAACAGTCAGTGCCTGAGAATAGCTATTGCTCAGTTGTGCCATGAGCTACAGGTCTGTAATTTCACTATGTTATAGCTGACCCAAAAGTAGCTGAATAACATATTTGCACAAATTTCTGTAAAGGCAATAGTTTTCCAATTACAACTGATTTACTCAACAGTGAAAACTTCAAAGTAGCTATTACTCAGCTATGCAATGAGCCACAGGTCTGGAACTTCACTATGTTATAGCTGACCCCAAAATAGGTGAATAACATATTGCAACAAAATACTCTAAATGCAATAGTTTTCAAGTTATAAGTGACTTACTCAACAGTGATAACCTAAAAGTAGCTATTACTCAGCTATGCCATGAGCTACAGGTCTGAAATTTTACTATGTTATAGCTGACCCAAAAGTAGCTGAATAACATATTTATACTAAATACTCTAAATGCAATAGTTTTCCAATTACAACTGATTTACTCAACAGTGAGAACTTCAAAGTAGCTATTACTCAGCTATGCAATGAGCCACAGGTCTGGAACTTCACTATGTTATAGCTGACCCCAAAATAGGTGAATAACATATTGAAACAAAATACTCTAAATGCAATAATTTCCAAGTTATAAGCGATTTACTCAACAGTGATAACCTAAAAGTAGCTATTACTCAGCTATGCCATGAGCTACAGGTCTGAAATTTTACTATGTTATAGCTGACCCAAAAGTAGGTGAACAACATATTTAAGCAAAATACTGTAAATGCAATAGTTTTCAAGTTACAACTGATTTACTCAATAGTGATGACCTAAAAGTAGCTATTACTCAGCTATGCCATGAGCTACAGGTCTGAAATTTTACTATGTTATAGCTGACCCAAAAGTAGCTGAATAACATATTTATACTAAATTCTCTAAATGCAATAGTTTTGCAATTACAACTGATTTACTCAATAGTGAGAACCTAAAAGTAGTTATTACTCAGCTATGCAATGAGCTACAGGTCTGAAATTTTACTATGTTATAGCTGACCCAAAAGTAGGTGAACAACATATTTAAGCAAAATACTGTAAATGCAATAGTTTTCAAGTTACAACTGATTTACTCAATAGTGATGACCTAAAAGTAGCTATTACTCAGCTATGCCATGAGCTACAGGTCTGAAATTTTACTATGTTATAGCTGACCCAAAAGTAGCTGAATAACATATTTATACTAAATTCTCTAAATGCAATAGTTTTGCAATTACAACTGATTTACTCAATAGTGAGAACCTCAAAGTAGTTATTACTCAGCTATGCAATGAGCTACAGGTCTGAAATTTTACTATGTTATAGCTGACCCAAAAGTAGGTGAACAACATATTTAAGCAAAATACTGTAAATGCAATAGTTTTCAAGTTACAACTGATTTACTCAATAGTGATGACCTAAAAGTAGCTATTACTCAGCTATGCCATGAGCTACAGGTCTGAAATTTTACTATGTTATAGCTGACCCAAAAGTAGCTGAATAACATATTTATACGAAATTCTCTAAATGCAATAGTTTTCCAATTATAACCGATTTACTCAATAGTGAGAACTTCAAAGTAGTTATTACTCAGCTATGCAATGAGCCACAGATCTGAAACTTCACTATGTTATAGCTGATCCCAAAATAGGTGAATAACATATTCAAACAAAATACTCTAAATGCAATAGTTTCCAAGTTATAAGCGATTTACTCAACAGTGATAACCTAAAAGTAGCTATTACTCAGCTATGCCATGAGCTACAGGTCTGAAATTTTACTATGTTATAGCTGACCCAAAAGTAGCTGAATAACATATTTATACGAAATTCTCTAAATGCAATAGTTTTCCAATTACAACCGATTTACTCAATAGTGAGAACTTCAAAGTAGCTATTACTCAGCTATGCAATGAGCCACAGATCTGAAACTTCACTATGTTATAGCTGATCCCAAAATAGGTGAACAACATATTCAAACAAAATACTCTAAATGCAATAGTTTCCAAGTTATAAGCGATTTACTCAACAGTGATAACCTAAAAGTAGCTATTACTCAGCTATGCCATGAGCTACAGGTCTGAAATTTTACTATGTTACAGCTGACCCAAAAGTAGCTGAATAACATATTTATACGAAATTCTCTAAATGCAATAGTTTTGAAGTTATAAGCGATTTACTCAACAGTGATAACCTAAAAGTAGCTATTACTCAGCTATGCCATGAGCTACAGGTCTAAAATTTTACTATGTTATAGCTGACCCAAAAGTAGCTGAATAACATATTTATACGAAATTCTCTAAATGCAATAGTTTTTAAGTTACAAGTGATTCTACTCATGATGGAAGTTACTGAAAAGCCCAAAAGTAGCTATTACTCACTTAGCTATTGAGACAGGCACCCAACTTACTCACCATATTGTAGCTATGAAAAAAGTAGCTGAATAACATATTTTAACAAAATGCTCTAGATGCAACAGTTTTCAAGTTATAAATGATTTTGTGCATGATTTCATGAATTTCAATGCATTAAAAATTATTAAAAAAATTTATTAAAAAAAAAGTAAGACAGATCCAGGTCTCATACTCACACAAGAGAATCTACCTCTGGCCTAGTACATATATGCAAGATATGAGAGAAATCCCTGCAATAGTCACTGAGAAAATTGTGATTAAGTGTTGAAATTTTCACACTTTTGGTGGGGGTACCCCCCTTGTAATGTCTCTAGCAAACAGACGAACAGACAGATTTGCATGCCTTGAACAATTTTTCATCCTCGATAGATAAGGTATCTTTTAAAAAAAACAGCACGTCTCTAGGCCTTGTAGTTTTGGAGGAGAAGTTGTTCACGCGGACGCGGACGCGTACGCGGACGCGTACGCGTACGCCCACGCCGCAGAGTGACGACATAATGTCAGCTGACTGACAAGTCAGCTGACATAACTAGATGTTGCATCTTGACGCAGAGTATCCCCAGACGGGACATGGTTGAAGTAGAGCTGAAAGGGATATTCGCATTATCCGTTCTCCGCTCTGCATTTTCTGCATTCGACTTTCATCATAACCAAACAAATATTCGGTATGAATATGGAAATTAGGCATCAAAACGTAAAATAGCACAATTAACTATTATTTTTGTCCAATAACAATAAATCATTAAAATTAAGAAAAATATACTTCATTTACTTATGTTTTTATGACAACTTTCATGCGGTTGTACCAACAACTACATTTGGGTATTTCGACAAAATAAATGGACAGTGCTAAAACACACCAAACGAATATTCGAAAATTTCCGAATTCCGGGATGCGGATATTCGACCCTGATTTTTGTCTTCTCTGTCAGCTCTAGGTTGAAGCATGACATACAGAGTATTTCTAGCCATATAAGCGAGTTATAAGCACTTTTAAGTTTGGCTATCCTCGTTTGACCTTGAAGGAGGGGCCCAAGGTCAAATCCGTCTACATGAGAAGATTCTCAGCCCATGATTTCCTATACGTTGGTTTACCATCCCAAACCTCTAGGACCAATAATAAGTGAGTTATAAGCACTTTTAAGTTTGGCTACATTCGTTTGAAACCTTGAAGGAGGGGTCCAAGGTCAAATCCGACCACACCAGAAGATTCCCAGCCCATGATTTCCTGTGTGTTGGTTTACCATCCCAAACCTCTAGGACCAATAATAAACGAGTTATAAGCACTTTTAAGTTTGGCTATCCTCATTTGACCTTGAAGGAGGGGCCCAAGGTCAAATCCAACCACACCAAAAGATTCTCAGCCCATGATTTGCTATAGGTTGGTTTACCATCCCAAACCTCTAGGATCAAAAATAAGCGAGTTATTAGCACTTTAAGTTAGGCTATATTTGTTTGACTTTGAAGAAGGTGTCCAAGGTCAAATTCGACCACACCAGAAGATTGCCAGCCCATGATTTAATATGTGTTGGTTTACCATCCCAAACCTCTAGGACCAATAATAAGTGAGTTATGAACACTTTTAAGTTTGGCTATCCTCGTTTGACCTTGAAGGAGGGGTCCAAGGTCAAATCTGACCACATCAGAAGATTCGCAGCACATGATTTCCTATAGGTTGATTTCACATTGCAAGCCTCTAGGACCAATAATAAGGGAGATATAGGCACTTTTAAAGTCCGCTATGTGGGGTACTTTGGCACTCCATGAATGACCTTGAATTAAGAGCTTCAAGGTCAAATGTCTGCAAAGTTGTAGAGCACATTTATATCTGTTATACATATCACCTATCAAGAGATTCAACCTTCTACATATGAGAAACAGCCAGTAGAAAAATGTAGATAATTTTCAAAGAAATGTCCGCGGCGGCCATCTTGTTTTTTAGAATGAGGCTAATTTCAGTCCCAGAAAAGCTTACCCCCCAATGAATATATCCTGCAAATTTGGTGAATCTAGCTGGTGTAGTTTTCCTCCGAGAACGTTAACACTGAAAACATTTCTTCGAAAATGGCTTCGGTGAGTTTAGTCGTTTGGCGGTCTGTGGATACCCTTCAATGAAGAGCTTCAAGGTCAAATTTCTGCATGCTTACAGAGGACATATATATGTATTATATATACCAGCCATAGGATGATCTAACTTTGTGTATATGAGAACTGGGCCAAAATGTGAAAAAATGGCCAAAATCTGACCTTTAAGAAGCCACCAGTGACATTGAAATTGAAGGTCAAGGTCACAAAACAATGGTGTCCATATATACCAACATACCAAATTTGAAAGGTCTAACTAAAATATTTTAGGTTATCGTGTCCGAAAGGAAATTTCTGTGGTGTCGGCGGCATGACCATACCGAGTCCTAAGTATCCCCGACTTTTGTCTGGGGATACAATACACTACTTCATTAACATGCTACAGAAGATGAACATGGTGAAGTATCAATGTAAGATGATGGCAAATTATTTTATTGCCATAGAAAATTGAAAAAATAGCAGCTGTTTTGGAGTTCAGGGTTTGCATTAGGCTGCTTTCACCTGCCTACATGTGGGAGCAATCAACAGGAGGCATCATGGCAAACTTGTTTTACCTAAAAGAAAAGGTCAAGACCAAGCTCAATCACTTCCCAATCATCTGTTGACAATAGTAAAGGGTTGTATGTTTCACCTTGACAGAGGGGTCAAAGGTTAACTGAAAGAATTGTAGTGCATGACTTTCTGTAATTTATCTGACAAAGTTTACAATACAGAATATGTTTACAAAAAAAAAATTATTTCAAACTGAAACAAAATTGTTGGGTTAAACCATATTTATAAAATTATGTGTACCTTATTTGTTGTAAATGCATCCCATACCAACATTTTGCCATCCTGAAACATAAACATGACATGTGGGTCAATGTGGATAATATTTCCCATATCTCAAACTCAAGAAAGCAATGCAAATGTCTGGAAATATTCATTTAAGAAATTTAACAACTACTAAGTTAGAATTATGAGTATATTAAACATATTGAATAAACAAAGAAGAGACTAAGATATCATGGTAGATGCATACATTGTAAAGTTACATTTATTTTGCAATAGACAATATATCCTATGGAAAACTCTTCTTATAAATTTGTACCAAATATGGATTCATTTCATATTATTTATTAATATATTTGGATTTATACACAACTTGACTCATATTTTTCTTTGTGTTTTGTTTGTGTTGATTTTTTTTAATTCAGAAATTTACAAATTTACAATATGTCTGGATAGTGGATAACACAAATTTATTGTTACATGTGGAAATAAAGCCTGTGTGTCATAAAGTTCACATAAGCAGCATTTTGATTGTCAGCACATATACATGAAGGAAAGTTCAAAATATCAGAAATAAACCCCTAATCTGGGAAAATTATAAATTTTTATCCCATATTTTTGTGCATTTTTGTAACTTTTATAGTTATTTCTTTGAGAAAAACTGACAAGTTTTGTTTTTGTGAAGCTCACTTCATGTTAGCAGGCCAATTGGATAAGGGGAATTCTGACACACAGAAAGTTTTTTAATTTCACGGAATCGGAAAGGTTTTGCAATTGCAGGATGCCCAGGTAGAATATATGCTATCAAGTTACCAACCGATAACATGTTTCCCAATTGGATAAGGGGAATTCTAACACACAGAAAGTTTTTTAATTTCACGGAATCGGAAGGGTTTTGCAATTGCAGGATGCCCAGGTAGAATATATGCTATCAAGTTACCAACCGATAACATGTTTCCCAATTGGATAAGGGGAATTCTAACACACAGAAAGTTTTTAATTTCACGGAATCGGAAGGGTTTTGCAATTGCAGGATGCCCAGGTGGAATATATGCTATCAGGTTACCAACCGATAACATGTTTCAGTGATTTTTCAATATATTCAACTAAGCTTTCTTTATGACAAATTATTACTAAACAAGGGCAGGGTCGATTTTCCATGTCGGTATCCCACCAGTGGGAAACCCTACCGTTGCTTTCTAGTATATCCCCAATCGAATAGGTCCATTACAGGAAGTAAAATTCATGAAAACAAATCATTGCAGTGGTTCCGAAAGAAACCACTATAAAAGTACCAAAATATGCAAAAATATGAGATAAAAGTTTATAATTTCTTCAGATTTGAGGTTTATTTCTAGCATTTTACGTTTTCTCACAACATTAAATGCCGACATTCAAAATACTGGTGGTAAAGTGTCGTCACGGTATTCACATGAATTGGTTTGATATACTGAGATACGGGTGTTACCGACCATGCCCTAGACTAAACCAGTATTAAAAACATATTGAACCCATGCAGAACACCAAGACGGATGGGGGTTTTAAAAATGCCCTAGTACACACAGCAAAATTTCACTTTCTCATACTATTAAAAGACCCCAATACAACTAATGATCAAATTTTAAACTATCACATACCTGGGATGAGCTAACTATATGCCTCTTGTCTGCACACCAGTCCATACACAGCACCTTGCCCTGATGGCCCTTTAAAACTCTTCTAGTTTTAACATTGAGAGGTGGTAAACTTTCAAGTCTTTGAGCAACCACAGCAACTGAAAAACATAAAAATAGCACTGGAGATGTCTGTACCCCTCAGTCCTGGGGAAAAGTTTTCAACACCATGAGTTTTAGAAGAAGTGATACAAAGATCAGCAGACTTTAAGAGCAAACACTGTGACATGATGTTGCACACCTACATCCCCTAACAAATATCCCTAGCACTTATCAACTACATATATCTTAAGGTTTCAGAGAAATAACCCAGGTCAAGGTCACTATGACAAGGTCAAATAAAAGCCATATCAAGAGGCTGGACTCCTACAACCCCTAGCTAATGTACACATCAGAAATAACAACCTTCTACATCTTACAGATTCTAAGATTTAGTCTGGACAAGTTTTAATAGTCAAGGTCACTACAGCAAGGTCAAAGATCAAATCAACACCATGACACTGCAAACTGTAAACCTACACTATCTAACCAATGTCTCTACAAAGTATCAACTTCCTATACCTTACGGTTCCCGACATACAGTCTGCACAAGATTTTAAAGGTCAAGTTCAAATCAAGGTCATACTTTAATGTATACAAAGTTTCAACTTTCAATAACCTTATGGTTTCTGACAAAAATATAAATGTCAAATCAAGGTCATACCATTACGCTGCACACCTACATCCAATAGCCAATGCCCTACCAAATATCAACCTTCAACACCTTACATTTTCCAAGATATAGCCTGGACAAGATTTTAATGGCCAAGGTCACTACAGCAAGATCTAAAGTCAAATCAAGATCACACCAAGGCGTTGCACACCTACATCCCCCAACCAATATCCCTACCAAGTTTCAAATTCCTACACCTTATGGTTTCCAAGATATAGACCGTACAAGATTTTCAAACTCAATGTCAATACGACAAGGTCAAAGGTCAAATGAAAGTCATTACACATCTACATCCCCTAACGATTGTCCCTACCAAGTATCAGCTTCCTATAACTTACAGTTTCTGAAATATAGCCTGGACAATATTTTTGCACTAAAGGTCACTGCAGCAAGGTAAAAGGTGGCCCCGACAAGCCTTTTCCCGCCGCCCAACTGCCCATCTGGACACCATGGGTGAAAACAATTCAGGTAAAAAACACTCACAAGAAAGCAGTCACAGCATGCACCAATAATATATGCACCTTTGCCTAATGATGAGGGCATAAAAGTTAAGATTTTGTTTCCTCTAAATATATCCTCTCAGTTTTAAGTTTTTTCACTGCACCAACAAATCAATTCACCATGTTAATGTTATACAATTAGTCGCTAGAAATAAGAACATCTAAAAATAAGAACTTGCTCACCCCGCCACCCTCCCTCTGAAAGAGGCCTTTTCTAAATAAGAACATAAACAAAATGAGTCTGCAATTTTTTACCAATAACAAGAATGTCCTAAACTCTTTTTTTGTCATGCAAAATTATGTGGCCTGTGTTTTTATGTTTTTAAATTTTTTTTTTTTTTTTTTTCTTGGGGGGGGGGGGGGGGGGGCATTTCTTGTATATACAGTTAAAAAAAGTCTCTTAATATGATGATAGAATCATCATTCAAAGTTTATCACTAGATAAATTGCATGTCATAATCTTTTCAGGAAAAGTTCAGTATAACAATGTTTGGCAGATATTCAGAAACGGCACCATGCAAAAAAAAATAGCATCAGAGATGCCCGTACCCCACAGCCTGGGGAAATATTTTTCAACACCATGAGATATAGAAGTAGTATAACAGTATAAAGTTCAAGATACTTTCAGAGCAGTGTAAGTTATATTAAGGTCCAAATAATGCTTAAGTAGAGAAGATAATATCTAAGGAAAAGAAAAGTATATAAAGATAAAGTATTAAAACAAGACATTTATCAGTAAACCAAAAATGGTCGAATTATGGTTTGGATGTTTTGAATATTACCCATGCATACAGAAGTGGCAATACATTCAATGAATGCTTATGTGTGGTGTTGGAGAAAAGCCTGTGGCTCACTTGATGAAATTCCATCTGTTACAATGGGAACTTGCAAAATGAAGTTCTTAGGTGCAACAAGATTTTAAAGGTCAATACAGCAAGGTCAAAGGTCAATCAGTGTTACACCATGACGTGGCACACCTAAAACCCTCAACCAATGTCCCTACCAAGTATAAACTTCCTACATCTTACAGTCTCTGAGATATAGCCCAGACAAGATTTTATAGGTCAAGGTCGCTACAGCAAGGTCAAAGGTCAAATCAAGGTCACATGACTTAGCACACCTACACCCCCTAACCAATGTCCCTAACAAGTATCAACTTCCTACACCTCTTACGGTTTCCAAGATATAGCCCAGACCAGGTATTATAGGTCAAGTTCACTACAGCAAGTACAAAGGTCAAATCAAGGTCACACCATGACGTTGCACACCTACTACCCCCAATCAATGTCCTCACCAAGTATCAGCTTCCTACATCTTACAGTTTCCGAGATATAGCACGGACAAGATTTTATAGGTTAAGGTCACTACAGCAAGGTCAAAGGTCAAATCAAGGTCAGACCATGATGTTGCACACCTACAACCCCCAATCAATGTCCCTACTAAGTATCAACTTCCTACACCTTACGCTTTCTGAGATATAGCCAGGACAAGATTTTATAGGTCAAGGTCACTATGGCAAGGTCAAATCAAGGTCACACCATGACATTGCACACCTACACCCCCTAGCCAATGTCCCTACCAAGTATCAACTTAATACACCTTACGGTTTCCGAGATATAGCCCGGACAAGATTTGTAGGTCAAGGTCACTATGGCAAGGTCAAAGGTCAAATCAAGGTCACACCAGGATGTTGCACACCTACACCCCCTATCCAATGTCCCTACCAAGTATCAACTTCCTACACTTTACAGTTTCTGAGATACAGGCCGAACAAAGTTTTCCCACTGCCCGCCCACCCGGACACCATGGGTGAAAACAATACCCTGACACCCCTTAAGGGCTGTGGGGTAAAAACTGTAGCAGTTACAGTATTAAACTGTAAGCAAAATGTGAGCTTTACTGTGTTTCGTAAAGTAGTATATTTTACGAATCATTTTTGCTAGAGGTTGGCTGAAGAAAAACTGTAGCTGTAAATGTGGAATCGTAAATTGTTTCCAGGATATATTTAAGGCTTTTTCCATTCTCTCAAAACAGGCAAGACGCCGCAGCGTGATACCATAATAAAGCAAAACCATTTGAAAAAATACATTAAAATTTGACATTTGAAAATTCAGTCAAATTTTATAGTATCCAGAATATGATCTAGATTTTTTCACAAAATTTAATTTCATTTCCTTCAGTCAGTCCCTACGTACATAAAAAATTTCATAAAGATTGGTTCATGTCTTTTCGAGTATTAAGAAACAGAGATACAGACAAACACATCCAAAACATAACCTCCTTATGGTAGTAATGAGAACAGATATTAGTATAAAGTAATATTTCTGAATATGTCAAAATCTGAATTTAAAATACTCTTCATTGATCATATACAGATTGTGCATGTAATAAGGAATCTGTATGGATTTTCTTTGCTGATGCATTTATTTTGACTTTCCATAAAGTAAGGCTGACCAAAACATTATAAATAAGCTTTGTTTTTTTTTACTTAAAGAAACATTTTTTTTCTGGGTAACTTGTCAAAATATAGAACAGTGTTGTAAAATGGTTTTCTAATTGTAAAAATCCCCTCCCCCCACCCTCTCCACTTCAATTGAAACACTTAAGGGAGAAAAAACATATATACCACACAGTGCACACACACACACACAGCCAGGGGGAAATTCTGTTTTTTCTGTAACATACACACAGGCAATTCTTTTCTCTGCAGATTTTGCACAGATCAGAAAATGTGGCAAATGTATAGTTTTATATGCAGCTATTACATAATTTTGCAATCAGCTACAAGTCTGAAATTTTACTACCGTATGTTATAGCTGAAAGAAAAATAGGTGAAAAACATATTTAACAAAATGTTCTAAATGTAATACTTTTAAGTTTTAGAGGTTTTTTTAAACCTCTACGACCAATAATAAGCGAGTTATAGGCACTTTTAAGTTTGGCTATCCTCGTTTGACCTAGAAGGAGGGGTCCAAGGTCAAATCTGACCACACCAAAAGATTCCCAGCCCATAATTTTCTATAGGTTGATTTACCGTTCCAAAACTCTAGAACCAATAATAAGGGCAATATAAGCACATTTTATGACCGACAAAGAAACACCTGTGGTGGCCATCTTGTTTTTCAAAATGAGGCCAAAAAATTCCCAGTCAAGATTTTGTAATGAGGAACATAGCCTGCGAATTTGAGATCTCAACCTATAATACCCTTTGCTCTAGCAGGCCACCAAAAGTCCATGCTGAAAGTCGATAAAACACCCATGGCGGTAATCTTGTTTTTCAAAATGAAGGCAAAAATATTCCCAGGCAAGATTTTATGGTTATGAATATATCCTGCAAATTTGAGAAGGCTAGCTATAATATTTTTTTTGTTAGAGCAGTAACAGTGAAATCTCTCTACACACTGCGGCGGTGTAACGAAGCGAAATCCATAGTATCCACCGGATGCTATCCGGTGGATACAAATAATGTAAGTAACAAAATCGCACAAATTAAATAACAACATATATTTAAACAATGCCTACCATAACATTTGGTTTGTGTTATATTGTTGTTTAAACCCTTTCACTGTTTTTGTGTCATAATTTCTGAAGACCGTTTATCTCTATGACCGTTTATCTTATAGTGACCACCCGTGTATGCACCGAATGTTTTATGGACAACTCGGCCAACTTCAAACTCGACCCATTTTAAAGTCAGCCCCCTACAAAGTGGATATGAGAACTCATTAATATTCATATTTATGTATAAAATATGAAATCAGAGTATTCCTTGGGATTCTCTAACAATATGTTATAAAAATAACCCCACTACCTTAAAGAATACAGGAATATACGCGGTCAAGAATACTCGCGGTAGGAAGTTTCGTGTACAAATTTTGGAATATACGCAGTCAATCTAGGAATATTCGCAGTCAATCTAGGAACATTTCCAAACAATATTTTACAAATAGAAAGGTTGTTTAAGATCAAATACCAATGCATTTCCTGTTCGACGACTTGCCTCATTAATATTAATGAGCAAATATGTGAGGTCACATAATTTCTTTGGGTTTCCTGAAAATATTTTATAGGCTGGTTTAAGATGAAAACTACCAGCATATTTCCTGTTCATGGACTTGCCTCATTAATATTAATGAGCAAATATGCGTGGTCATGGCAGTTCTTTCAGGGGGTTTCCTGACAATATTTTATAAATAGAAAATAGTTTTTAAGGCGAAAACTACCAGCATATTTCCTGTTCACGGACTTGCCTCATTAATATTAATGAGCAAATATGTGAGGTCACAGAATTTCTTTGGGGTTTCTTGACAATATTTTATAAATAGAAAGGCCGGTTTAAGATGAAAACTATGAGATTAAGCTGATTGGAGATTCTTATTACATGTGCAATTGAGTCTTGAACAGACAATAAAGTGGCAACACTAGAGCAAGTGATGTGGACTATGGGCATATCGCCCACATTTTAACTCGCTCACATCAACTCACACACGCAAATCGCCCACATATATACTTTTCATTCAATAAAGGACAATATAATACAATATCATATATGTAACAATACAACAATGTAATATAACATAACAACAATATAACAATAAATTCCAGTTTTATATATAGGGATCATGTGATGTCAAGGTGGATAACAACAGGCACATGATATTTGCCACTGACAGGCAGATACAACTTCTGCACTTGGCAAAAACTTGGTTTGTTGATGCCACGTTCAATGTGGTAAAGTCACCATTTACTCAACTTTTCAGTATCCATGCCTTTATCAAGGCAGATGGAAAGTTAAAGCAGGTGCCACTCATGTTTGTGCTTATGTCCGGGAAAAGAAAATGTGACTACAGGAAAGTCATGGAGAAAGTAAAGAATCTGCTTCCTCCAAGGCCTGCAGTTGCCCGAGTGGTTGCAGATTTTGAAGCAGCCATGTGGAAAGGAATCCTCTCCATGTTTCCAGACGTGAGCATCCAAGGCTGTTGCTCAGGCACTTGGGAAGAAGATGGCGGAACTGGGGATACTCAAGTCATACAAAAACTAAGGCTGTGACGAGTGGTTGAAATCCACCCCGGTACCCGAGCTACGCAAATTCGTCTCGCAGTTCGGTATTCGCGTGTTTTAGTATGCATGTTTTTTCTCTCCATAAACAAAACGGTGGTTTCCGGAAACAATGTCTTAGCATTAAAATAGTGGTGAAAGGCAATCAAAACTTATTATATTGTTATAAAATGAGGAGTATTATATAAAATTTCCAAATATACGAAGAATTCTGCCATTTTGGAGTGTTGTCATTCTTTGTCATCCTAAAAAACGTGATAAAGTGGGCGACAATATAATATGTTATAGTAGTTAACGACGATCGGGTGGACCAGAAAGCACTCGAAATCTTCCCAAATCGACTCCACTCGTGAATACCGACCACCCGGTCGCAGCCTTAACAAAAACAATTCGAATGTGAATAGTTTTTGTAGAAAACTACTAGCACTGCCATTTCTGCCTCATGAACAGATCCCTCCAACCTTTTATGAGCTGAAAGGACTTGTCACTGATCACATCTTGACAAGGTTCATGGAATACATTGAGCGCCAGTAGATCACATCAAGTTTCTACAGGCCTGAGAGATGGTCCATCTTCAGCAGGAAGGTGCGAACCAACAACGACCTCGAGGGTTGGCATCGGTGCCTAAACAACAGGCGTGGACAGATACAATTCTATCTGCTGGTGGGCCTACTATGCAAAGGTGGGTCATTTGTGAACATACAGTCACGCCTGGTATCTGAAGGAAAGCTCAAGAGACATCAAAGGAAGAAGTATACGGGTTTGCAGTCCAGGCTGAGGAAACTTTGGAAGAGGTACAGTCGCCAGAGGATCACAGTATCACAGCTGTTGTCTGCTTGCAGTCACCTGACCAACCAGTTGTAATTATGGACAATATGTGCTTAATGTCACTTGTACGGAATTAATATGTCTATTTGAGTGTTATTTTGTGTACTTTTTAGTGCTTTTATGGTATGATTTGGTGTAGTGTTTTATAATTTATAAGACAATGTATTTCATAACTACTTCATAACTGATATATCAATTTTTGTAACACAATGTAACTATGATTGTTTGTTGTGCATAAGTACTATAATAAACATAAATGAAAACAAATATGACCAATAAATGATTATTTTATATCTTACATATATTTTATATATTACAGTATATCTGTGTGCGAGTTGCATGTGCGAGTTAATGTGTGCGAGTTGATGTGTGTGAGTTGAAATGTGGGCGAAGTGCCGGTAAATCAGTGATGTAAATTTGCCAGTAGATGTAAATTCACCACTTTTGGGTTTTTGTCAATTTTACAGCACAAATATGTATGGTCGATGGTCCAGTTTTCGCGCTAGCACTAGTTTTCGTGTGTTTGCTGCATATTTAACAATATCTTAGCCAATATAAAATGAACTTTCTTCAAATAAAACTGACAAAATCTACTGTAATTTTTTGTTAAAATGATACATTTATCATTTCTGTAGTTGAATCAGGTACTTGGATATCACTTGTCAAAATCTTTTAGTCTTTATTTTGGGTTCATGCAATGGTTTGTTTGGAAATAAATTTTTAGCCATGCAATGTGAAATTTTGTTTATCTTTAATTGCTTGTAAATCTGTCAATACATAACCAATTTTTACAATTAAAACACCATTGGAAAGATTATTGCGTAGAGTTCAACGGTTATGTCTTTGTTTTGTATAGTGTTGTGCAAAAATTATTTAATTTTAAAGTTTCTGAAATAACCAACAGATAGCATGAAAACTGGGTCAGTAACCCTGTGACATATAACCTGTGACATTCTAAATTAAATGAATGCAGCAACTATTTTTTAGCATTTTTGTGGACATTTTCTTCATAATTCAGCATAAATAATCCCTGAAGTATTTTATAGTTGTGGAGAACTTAATGTAAACTTGTTTTATCACATACTTTATTGATATTTTTTATTAAGTAGCATGATTACTGGTGCAACTGACATAAAACATGTCACCGCGAATCTTCCAAACATTAACTGCGAATCTTCCAATATTAACCGCATATCTTCCTGACCGCGTATATTCCAGATACCACCTTAAACAGGCCTATACTTTGGAGAGGGCCGACTTTGAAATAGGCCGAGATGACCAGATTCCCACAGGATTATGAGGTCATAGAATTCCCCAGGGGTTTTCTAATAATATTTTAATAGAAATGCTGCTTTAAGACCAAACAATTCAAATTTGCAATAGACATTCTGGTTTGGCGGTTATTAAACAAGTTATTTGTGAACCATTTCCATTGGCGGCTCCGAAAGTGACTGTTTTCTGATTCGTCTGTCACTGTTCTGAAGCGACAGCGGTTTTTTTAAGGTAGAGGATATTTACCCAACGGCTGTGTACGCTAGATCAGTTTCACTGCTAGCGTACCCAACGGTTGTGTACGCAAGATCTATTTGACTGCTAGCATACCCAACGGTTGGGTACGCAAGATTTATATCACTGCTAGCGTACCCAACGGTTGGGTACGCTAACAGAGATATCAGTCTAGCGTACCCAACGGCTGTGTACCCAAGATTTATATCAGTGCTAGTGTGCCCAACGGCTGTGTACATACACTACTGGCATACCCAACTACCCTGCACCCCAGGCATTGAACCCTATGTTCCCAAAGGCTGTGTACACTAGATCAGTTTCACTGCTAGCATAGCCAATGGTTGGGTACGCTAACAGGGATATCGGTCTATCGCACCCAACAGCTGTGTACGCAAGATTTATATCAGTGCTAGTTTGCCCAACAACTGTGTATATACACTACTGGCATACCCAACTACCCTGCACCCAAGGCACTGAACCCTATGTTCCCAATGGCTGTGTACACTAGATCAGTTTCACTGCTAGTGTAGCCAACGGTTGGATATGCAAGATGTATTACACTGCTAGCGTTCCCAACGGTTCTGTACACTAGCAGGGATATCAGTCTCAGTCTAGTGTACCCAATGATTGTGTACGTAAGATCTATTTCACTGCTAGCGTACCCAACGGTTGTGAACGCTAGCAGTGATATTGGTCTAGCATACCCAACGGTTGTGTACGCAAGATTTATCCTGCAAGATTTATCCTGTAATCAAAGCAGTGAACCCTTTGTTCCCAATGGTTGTGCACCCTACATCAATAGCATTGTTAGTGTACCCAACTGTTGTGTACACAAGATGTATTTCACTGCCAGTGTACCCAATGGTTGTGTACTCTAACAGTGATATCGGTCTAGCCTACCCAACGGTTGTGTACACAAGATCTATATCACTGCTAGCGTACCCAACGGCTGTGTATGTACACTAATGGCATATGCAACTCTCTGCATCCAGTTAAAGCACTAAGTTCTGTTTTCCCAATGGTTATGTACCCTAGATTAACGTCATTGATATTTTCTTTTGTTAGTGTAACCAAACGCTGTTTAACATACTGCCATACCCAACTACCCTGTACCCAAGGCAGTAAACTCTGTGTTCCCAATGGTTTTGCACCCAAGATCAGTATCATTGCTGGCATACCCAGTGGCTGTGTACACAAGATCCATATCACTGCTAGCGTACCCAGCAGTTGTGATATTGGTCTAGTGTAGCCAGTGGTTGTGCACACAAGATCTATATCGCTGCTAGTGTACCCAACAACTCCAAATTTTTTACAGCCTGCCCAATTTCTCATTACCCAAGGCAGTAAACTCAATGGTTGTGCACTCGATATCAGTACCCTTCATAGCGTACTCAACAGGTCTGTATCCAAGGCATTGTGAAGTAATTAGTTTTTAAGGAATTTTTTTGAGTAGTCAGAAATGGGCCAAGGAACACTCTCTAAATTAAACTTATTCAGCTTATTGTTACATTTTAACAAAGTTAACTTAAGGAAGAAGTGATTAAAATATGGGTACACTAGCACTGATCTTGTGTACATAGCCGTTGGGTACGCTAGCGATGATACAAATCTTGTATACACAGCCGTTGGGTACGCTAGACCAATATCACAACTAGCGTACACAGCCGTTGGGTAAATAACCACTCCGTTTTTTTAATCAATGTTTTTTTTTTTTTTTTTTTTTTTACATTGAATTATACAAACTTACGGTCTGTATCGACGAGCTTAGCACGTTCTTCTTCAAGCTTAGACTTTAACTGCTCGGCCTCTCTAGTTAAAGCATCTAGAGATTCTTGCTGAGTTTCCACCTTCAACCCTTCTGTCGCCATTTTGGATATTTTGACAGCTGTCAAATGAAAAAACAGTAATAGCTTCGAAATATTAAAATTATCTTAGATATTCTGTTTGGAATATATGAGTTCATACCGTTGTATACTGATAATATGTATCCTTCATTATATATGCACACTTAAAAAGTGATTAAACTGAGCACATAAATGCAGCACTGTAATAACTTTTAAAATATTCCGACATACAGTCAAGTTTCCAACGGTAAGTAGGTGAAGGTCGGGGAATCCCCAAAACGCATTCGAATACTTGTTCAATATTTTCTTGGTATTCACAACAAAGATTAGTGAAAAATTAGTTTAAGTTGATCCAAAAAATTGGGTAAGAATTAAGGTAAGTATTCACAGAGAATACCAATTTGACCCAAATATTAGCTAAGACATTATTTATAAACTTTAATCTATTTTTTGGCCTAATTTTTTGTGATTTTTCTTTTTCTGTGAATACAACCCTCAGGTAATTGTTGTTTAATTATTTTTTCGTTTTCCTTTTCTCTGCGGTGTACCTGTTGGAGCCAAACTTAAGATCTCGCCAATCTTAAGATTGTCGCTAGCCCATTTTAGGATCCTAAGTTTGGCTGACAATCTTAAGAGTGGCCGGCCAATCTTAAGATGGGCTGGCCTGTCCCAGCCCATCTTAAGATTGGCTGGTCAATCTTAAGATTTAACATTTTACCAGCACATTTAAATTAGATTTTACAGGAGAAAACTATATGGGAAAGTTTATAGTAAATCTGTTCATTATATTTTGCTTGTACACGTAATGAATATGCAATATATTAGTGTATTCAATACAATGTTAATCATGTATGTGCTTTCCATTTACAATCCTTTACAAAGTATAGACTATAGTTAATCATATTAAATGTTTTGTTATAAAATTTATTTCATATCATTGAGCCCTTTATTGTTATGACAAATACTGACTGATCAGAGTCTAATCAAGGTTAAAAGTAATCAGTTAACAAACAAATCAACATAAAGGGCATGGATTCCTATTATAAGTCTAATGAGGGCCCAGTGACATAAGGTCTAGGTAAATCCAATTAACTAATCATCCTTCTAAAGCAAAAATAATATGACCACCCCCCAGT
Source organism: Sabellastarte sp. h YS-2021 (assembly GCA_964017235.1). NCBI lineage: Eukaryota > Metazoa > Annelida > Polychaeta > Sabellida > Sabellidae > Sabellastarte > Sabellastarte sp. h YS-2021. The sequence continues at coordinate 152,585,546 of OZ024928.1, read as the reverse complement.
GGGGTGGACATAATGGACATAACTCTGACATCAAAAAGAAAAGACCCAACATCAAAGACAATAATCACTCCAGTAGACAAAAGTAATAATTCTATGGAGTGATGATTTGTTAATTAGATTTACCAAGGCTTTATGTTCCACGTTAATAGGAAGCCATTCCCTTCATGCTGATTAGATACTGGTTAGCTATTCGTTATAATGATGATTAGTTAATTAGGTTTACCCAGGCCTTATTTACCATGTTAATGGGAAGCCATTCAGTTTATCTTGATTAGCTACTGGTAATAACTTGATTGCATTTAACCCTCTGTATATGTCTGATTAGGGCAGAACAATAGCTTATACAACAACACATTAAGCACATTTGTTTCAGTTTTAATACTGCACAGTCTTCTCCCCAGTAAAATATTGTAACTGGAAGTGAATACAACATGTACATTCTGTTGAATTTACTCAGATGTTAAATGTTAATTACATATGCAAGTAAATATCCAATAATTTCAATTTCATAATTTGAAACTAACACAAATGTTACATCTAGTTCCTCATAGTTGATAAACATTGTGAATTTACCCATCTTAAGATGGGCTGGGATAGGCCAGCCCATCTTAAGATTGGCCGGCCAATCTTAAGATTGTCAGCCAAACTTAGGATCCTAAAATGGGCTAGCGACAATCTTAACATTGGCGAGATCTTAAGTTTGGCTCCAACATACCTACAAGTCTTTCTCCAAAAATAAACAATCTTGGGAAATAAGAGATCATAAGACTGTAAAATCGATTTATTTTTAGATATAATCGACATAAACTATCTGGAAAGAGATTACAAACCTGTAAACTGGGTTGATTTTTAGACAGAATCAACATATAAATTAGTTGAATTAGTAATCAACTTAAATATTCAAAGTAATCAGATTTAGTTAAAGTGCACATATACCTGCCTAGACCCCTGTTCTCTATTAGTGATTGGATTGTGATCCTACCTCTTAATCCTACCTCTTAATCCTGGAAATTTCTGTTCTGTAAGTCTTTTCATTCAGCAGGTTTGTAACCCACAATCTAAACATTTCAGACCAACTGGAGACTTGCAGTTAATAATCGGGAATAACTGAGAATGAAATTTCTGTGCCCCTGATTAATTCAAGCTATGTGTAATGTGCCATAAAGAGCTACATGGGGGCTCAGTGGTACAGTGGGTAACACACATGCCTCTAACCTCTGAAATCAGCTGGTTTGAACCCGAGACCCAAACCGGGAATGTTGGTACTTACTAATGCTCAGTAGTTTACAAGTGATTTTTCTGCCCTTAAAACTACCCATTTTGATATAGGCTGTATGTGTTTGAAGTGATATTAACCCAAATAAATAAACTGTTGCCAATCCTTGTCATATCTTGCATTTGGAAACCCAGTCACAAACCTATCCTTTTTGCTATCTACATTCATAAGGAGAGTTTCTATTTTAACTTGATTATAGTGATTGTATAACCCTTTGTAAGGTTTGTAACCCATTCAGAGGGATATAGGAACAATTCAGACATTTTCAAAAACAAATGGATGAATCAGGAAACAATGGCAATGTTTTTGGGAACCAAGCTGAGGTAACCTCTTACAATGTTGCTGTGAAAGCTATCATAAACCACTTCTAGCTCTTCATGCATGGATAGTGGCCAATTCATATTTTTCCAGAGGTTTTTGGGAGATAAATTTATTATCATCTTGCCATTGTGGAACAGTCTTCTTATTATTTAAACTAAACTGGTCGAAAAAGTAGTGGCTAAACAGCTAAATAGTTACATTGATAGTCAGGGGTTCTCCAATGTTACCCAATGTACCAGCAGGAGATTGCATTTTACAGAGACTGCACTCCTGAAAATCCAAAAGTTTTTAAAATTACTGTTTTAAAAAATGGCATCACAAACAGAGTATTCTTAAATTGAGCTGAAAAATACATTTAAGTTAGGTGCTATTTGTGTATGGTTGTTTTTGCCTGGTACAATATAATCCCAAATTTGTATTCAATTAGCAGAATTAACTATACGAGTTCATAAAATTCCATTCTGCCATAAAAGTAATAATAGAAATACCCACTTTATTTCACACTTTAAAGTTGTATCCATCTCACCTTATCTTTAACTTATATAATTACTTTGCTATTTTGTTGTGGTGGTCTTATACAAAGATTAAAAATTAATTTAATCCAGAGGAAACCAAAAAATCAGGCTTTACATAAATTACTGCAACATATTTACTGAGTTTTGTTTAGGTGAATGATCACATATCCAGTTTAGATTTTTCCTTTCTTCCTTTTTGAGGGGTATAAGGTGTTACTTTGGACAAAAGGGCTACTTAGGGTATGGTGTTCTTCATTTTAAAAAGTAGTTTGTCATTTTTATTTTGTACTCCTGCAATACATGGCCAAGTCTGTTGAATTCTTTGAGCAGACTTTTACCCCCTTGTTCATCATGTAGTGCCATACGAAAATTCCATTGGGAATCCACTGTGCTACATGATATCCAAGAAAATATTCAGGAATACTTGGAGCAGGCAAATGATCAATGATACTTCTGGATTGAAATATTATATAACTTCAATATCTTCAGGAAAGAAATTGGACTGCTATAGTGCTTAATCGTCCCTATTTAAAGGGGACTCTAAGGCACAACAAAACCAAAGCAGTCAACCAATTTCAGTATTTTGGGACAGAAAAGAGGTCAAGCACAACAGAGAATACCAGGGGTGAATAAGACTGGTATGGTGGGTATGCCTTGGTGTACAGGTAGGTTTTAAGCTACTTTCTGAAAGAGGCTATATGGAGGGGGATGCACGAATAAGCTGTTCAACTTCTTAAAGACCACAGTGCATGGAATTGTTTAAACTCCCACTAGAAAGCACATTAAAAGCCAGTTAAATCTGACGGTTGGCAAAACAAAACAGATCCCTCTCTGAAACTGTGCCACGTCACACCAGGTGATTCCCCAATCTGATTTCTGTGTGTAAAATACAAAATAGTGTAAAATGAAGTGAAATTAGTGTTTTATAAACTGGCTTGAAAAGGGTTAGCTTCAGTCAAAAAAAAAATATTTTTCCTACACAGTGCAAAGATTCTTCTACCAAATGAACTTAAAATATTGTGTGGTCACACACATGTAATGGTCTTTTTTATAATAATTAACACTACAATTTGACTGTAACTTGTGTTCAAAATAGTGAATAAGTGTGTAGCTTTTAGTGTAACAATGCAGCTTCTGATAGTGTGTCAGTTTTTAAATAAACTGATAAGCGAGTTTTTCACCTAGTTCTTGTCCACATTTTCTTAAAATGTGATGAAATTTTAAGGCACCCTTGATTATCAAAACTCCGTATTATCACAACAGAAAGAGTTAGCCCCAAGGTTCAATAGTCAATATTACATTGTATTAGTTCTTATGAACAGATCAATATTCATTACTTGATCTAGTTGACCATTAAGAACTGACAGTGACAATTTATAAAACCAGCTGGTCAAAGCACACTGTAAAAGACTCAGTGTATTAGGCTCTTTTATATTGGATTACACTGCTGCCAATATTGAAAGTAAGCAGGCTGAAATGACCAAATGTTTAAGCATACTGGTTCAGTACCAGGATGTAGAGTTTAATACACTGGAGATCTGAACCACATTCTGACATTTTATTGACAACAGTGTGTCTTTCATTATATCTACTTTTAATAGCTGTAGGGGTCACATTGCAATGTTCATTTAAATTTGCACCTGAATGTTAATACTTTTAAAGTATGAAATTCTTGTTTGTCAGAGAGAAGAGTAGTGTACTTTGTTGATTACAAAACATTTTAATGTACTTTGGTGGCATTGTATGCAAGAAATAACCAAGTTAAAGCCTATACTCAAAAATTTCATTGAAAGTTTTACAACCCAAGCTAAAAAAAAGTAACACTTTACTAACAATAATTGATACACATTAATAAATGTATGACTGTAACCCAACCTGCTCTTAGAATTACATTATTTGTGGTTAATATTTAAAATGTTATCTCTACAGAATTCTCACTCTGAAACACTCTATCATTGAAGGTTTTAGATGGAGTCTGATTGGAAGCTTTCATATTAAAGAATAAATGCTAATTATCATATTAAATTATAAAAACTTTTCAAACAAAATTGAAAATTTTAATTACTTAAATGTAGCTTTTATAAGCTTTTATTACACTACAATAGCTTACCATGTGGGACTTAATGCTGAATCCAACCACCCAGTGGCGGGATTACAGCTGAGACTGGAAGATATGTCATTTTTTCTAAGATTTTGAATTAATACATAAAGAATAGTGCCAGAATACAAGTCTGAGTCCCATTTACCGTGCCGCGATCCCAAAGACCGGGCCTGTAATGAGCCAAAAACCTAAGTAAAATCTGAGACAGTGCTAAAAACTGTCTAGATGTTTGATTGTAGGAAGTGCAGCAGTGCTCACTTGAGGTCTAAGGGTCCCTGAGGGACCTTCACGAGTGACTGACCAACCCAGTGGTTGGATGTTTCATAAATTTTTAACCTGAATATGAGATTAATGACAACTTAAGAAATCCTTAATACAAATTACTTGATAACTAAAAAACAAAAATGACCTTACCCGTAACATCTTGAAGGTAAAGGAATACCTAGATCCTGGGAGAGACTCCTGAAGACTTGGTTGTAGCGGATGTGCCCGCCCCCCTTTTTTCTTTCCAAGGACAACTGGTCTGAGGGGAAGGATCTAGGACTTGTTGTGCCACCACTACGGGTCCCAGATACATATTGTTGTCGGTGTCCGACCAAGTAAGGTCTTTTAGATAAAAATTTGTAAATGTGTTGTAAGCTTTCCAGTGACAGGCTTGCATGATTTGGTCCACCGATACCCCACCATAAAAGGCCTTAGAGGCCGTGAAGGCCCGGATGTCATGAGCCTTGACTTGGACCAAGTCCAAGGCTTGTTGGTCTGCTTGTTTGTAACAAAGTAGGATGGTTTGTTTTAACCAGGAAGAGAGAGTAGCGGGTGTGATGTCTGAGGTATGTCCTTTCTTGAAGGAGATGAAAAAGAGAGAATGAGACCCTCTCAGGTCTTTGGTTCGGTCCAGATAATACCTCAGGGCCCGCACCGCACACAGGGTCCTGTCTTCTTTGAATTGTCTATCTATACAACGGTAATCAAAGCAGGGATAGTCACCGGAGACACACTTTGAGAACCTTCTCTTGCTAGTTGGTTTTTGGCTATGAAATCAGAAGAAGGGAACAAGGCAACCTTTTCCCATTGGCCTAGATTAGATACTTTGTTTGCGACCCAGGCATGGATTTCGCTGCGGCACTTGCCGGAGGCCAAAGCTAGCAAGAAAGCAGTTTTAAGAGTGAGATGTTTGAGGTCTGTGTCTTTCATGGGCTCAAAAGGTGCTTTTGTGAGCTCATTGAGAACAACAGAAAGGTTCCACTTGGGGAGATTTCTGGAACTTTTAGGACGATCCCTGTGAAAACTGGAGAGTAACCTATGAAGGTCTGCATTGTGTGCAATATGTTGGGCCGTTGGGCCCAAGGTGTCAACGATTGCAGTCCTGTAACCATCAATGGTCGAGGGGCGCCTGTTTAAATCTTGGTACAGGTACATGAAAAAATCTGAGATTTGTTTCACAGATGGAGTGGAGAAATCCACCGAATATTTTCTGCACCATTTTTCAAATAGGGCCCACTTTGACTTGTAGATGGTTCTTGTTGATGACCGCTGAGGGGCAGCAATTCTCTCTGCCACCTCCACAGAGAAGCCTTGTTCTTGGAGTTGTCCACTCCTAGACACCAGGCATGGAGGTTCAGCTGCTGGGGGTTGTTGTGGAACACATACTTGTGGGACTGTTTGAGTAGTGTCGTTGACACTGGGAGTTGTAGTGGGATCTCTGTTGAGAGCTGCACTAGGTCCCCAAACCAGGGCATCCCTGCCCAGCCTGGGGCTATCACGATGATCAGGCAATGGCATTGCTTGATCTTTTGGATCACCTTGTGAAGGAGAGCCGTAGGAGGGTAAGCATAGGCCGTGAGGTTGTTCCAGTTTATGTTTAGAGCATCTATGTCCCAGGCCCTTGGGTCTGGGATAGGAGCCACGTACAGTGGGAGCTTGTGGCTCAGGTGAGTGGCAAATAAGTCTACATGAGGTGTGAACCACTTCTGGCAGATCTGTTTGAACACCTGTGGGTGCAGAGACCATTCTGTTGACTGCACTTGGTTGGACCTGGACAGTAGGTTGGCCATCACATTCAGGCACCCTGGAATGTGCCTGGCTTTCAATATTATGTGGTAGTGATGGCACCAGGTCATGATCTTCCACAGGAGGGCACACATCTCTGCTGAGTGAGTTCCTCCTTGTTTGTTGATGTAGGCTACCACGGTTGAGTTGTCTGTGGCAACTAACACTGTTTGATTCTGGCACTGGTCCTTGAAATCTCGAAGGTCCAGGGAGACCGCCTTCAATTCTAGGACATTTATGTGTAGCCTTTTTTCCCAATCTGACCACAGACCCTTTGTAGAATTTTGGTCTAAGTGAGCGCCCCAACCTTCGTTTGAGGCGTCGGTAAAGAGTTGGATACTGTGGTCTTTGGGATAAAGGTCTGCACCTTTCATCACGTTTGCGGGATTTTGCCACCAATCTAGGTGAGCTGCAATGGCTTCTGTCCAAGGAAGGAGGTTGTCCAGCGACTGAGGATATCTCCAGTGCTCCTTGAGATGAAACTGAAAGGGCCTCATGTGAAGGCATCCCTCCGGGACCATTTTCTCCATTGAGGCTAGCAACCCAATTAGAGACATCAAACATCTTGCAGTCAAAACACGTTTTGACTTGAGTTGTAGGATCAAATCCTGAAGTTGAGTGGGTTTTACAAGGGCTGAATCTAGGTGGTATTCGTAGCCCACGAACGAAAACACCTGAGTAGGTTTCAGTTCTGATTTTTCCTGATTTATTATCCACCCCAAGGTCTACCACTGCCTGTGTGTTCACTTGGGCTTCCTCCTGAGACTGGGACCTGATCAGCCAGTCGTCCAGGTATTGGTGAATTCTGAGTCCTCTTGAGAGGGCCATTAGTTTCACTTCCTTTACAATCATTGTAAAGACCTGGGGGGCTGTGGCTAGTCCGAATGGGAGGGAGGTGAACTGGAAGACCTGAGCTTTGTAGCAAAACCGTAGGTATTTCCTTTAGTTTGGGTGGATGGGGATATGTAGGTAAGTTTAGTTTATTTGGGATTTTACGTCGCTTTCAACACTGTACAGGTCATATCACGACGGGTAGTTAGAAGGGCAGAGGAAACCAGTACATATAGTTCGCTAGGGTTCTGTACTGTAAACTGCCGACCAACGGCAAGCGTCTGACAGGTCTATCGATGATACCCACTCCCCTGGAATCAGGGAGGTCCTGATGGACTACGGAGCTTCCATTTTGAACTTTTCTATGTGTAGAAAAGTGTTGAGCCTGCTTAAGTCTATGACTGGCCTCCACCTTTGGTGAGGCTTGGGTACTAGGAACAGGTGACTGTAAAACCCGAGAGATTTTACATTTTCCACCCTTTCGATGGCGTTCTTTGACAGGAGAGACTGGATACAAGTGGCCTAGGCTTGGTCTTTTTGATGGGCCTTGTACTCTGACAGAATCAGAGGAAATCTGACCAAGTTTGGCTTTGAACGGAATGGCAGAACGTAGCCATTGGTGATAATGTTTAACACGTTTTGAGAACATTTGTTTGTTAGCCAGTCTCTCCTGAAAGAATGGAGGCGACCTCCTACTGGTTTCCACGCCCCCTTCCCCTATTGTGGGGTCGAAAACGACCCCTGGAGCCTCTGAAGTTGGGTTTTCCTCTTCCCGAGGGAAAGGATTGGTTACTGCTTTGAGAGGAATTGCCCCCATAGGGGCGTTTTCTGTAGGAGCCTTTTTTCTTGTGGGGACCACGAAAGGGCTCATTCTGGTAGGGTGCAAAACCCTGAGAATCTTTTGAGGTGCCTTTTTTGAGAAGGAAGTCCTCACCTTCCTTCACAAGTTGAGACTCGAACAGGGACACGTCCCAAAAGGACGAGTTCCTCAGTTCTTGACGTCTCGTTTCCCCTAACTGGGGATGTAAGAGTGTCACTTTGGCTTCGCGCCTAAGCAAGCCGGTGTTAGCCATGGAATATAACTCCCTCTGGAGAATATGGGCTAGAGATTTGCTTAGACATGTGAGGGCCCTGTGCTGAATAAGCACGGTCTTATTCCAGAAATCCATGTACTCAGCGACTTCCTCATATCCGCGCTTTGCCGCTTTCTCAGGATTGGCACCTTTCTGGATCTGAGATTTTATCTTCTTGACAGTTGACTTAATGCTGTGTTGGCATTTTTCCAACGAAGCATTGCAAAAAGAGGAGGTTTTGGCAAAGGCCGCGGTGAAATTGAGGGTAGAGATATTTTGCCTAGCCTGGTGTTCCAGCTCCTTGAGAACTGGCAGGGGAACTTTGGCTATTGGAGCCCCAGGAGGTCTAGGAGTAATGCAGATCTTAGCAAAGTCTGTATTCAACTCCTGAATTTTATCCTGAAATGTAGGCTGTCCCACCTTGTACCACTTAGAAGTGGAAGGAGGAGGCTTGACATATTTGCCCTCAGCTAAATTGGCCGCTTTGAAGTCATGTTGGAATTTATCAAAGGTGTCTTTGATAACTGAGCTAAGGGGTAGAATAGAGGAAGGGCCTCTAGGTCTGAGCTCTTGGCGGCCTTTTTCATCATCCAGACCCAAAACTGAAGTTGAAGACCTGGGCATAGAGTCCCTGGGGTCAGGGAAAGAAAGAATACGCCTAAAGGTGTCTACCTCTTCAGAGTATTGTGAGGGAATGTCAGACAGAGCTACTTACCTATAATAAGGGGGGTCTGGATCATGTTGTGGCAGGTCTTGGTCAGAAGCTGCACCTGAGGGCTGAGCGCTAGAGGGCTTAGAAGACCTGTGTCTGGCTACAGGGGACTGATCTTCCTCTGAAGAAGATGACACATATCTGGACCTGGATTTGTGTTTACTCTTGTCAGAGTGTTTTTTAGGTCTAGTAGAAGGGATCCTTAATTCATCGGAATCCTCATGTAGTTGGTCCGAGGCAGAGCCCGGATCAACTGTGTGTCTGTAGCTTTGCTTTTGTGAGTATGAGACCTCTTTCTGATGAACCTCAGAGGGGGCAACTTACTGATCCGAGGTATCTGGATTAAGTACTAGCCGAGGAGGGAGGGCTGGACCAACATCCACATCCATAGCCTCAGTATGAATGTTAGTACTAGATCTCGGAGGGGGTAGGTCCAGATTAGCAGCAGTGTTACTGGACGTGCCAGGGTTGGAAGTAGGAAGGGAGGACTCAGCCTCGGCTTTCTTTTTTATGGATAACTCCTCTCGGAGTGATTGAAAAGCTTCCAACATGGATGCCTGAAAGGAACCCATTTGCTGCTGTAATTGTATATTTAAGGAATCACCCAGGGATTTTTCAATTTTTTCTGAATTTTATTTTGCAAAGCTGTACCTGGGGTGGGTGGAACAGACTTGGCTGGGGTCTTTAATGACAATGAACTGAAGGTGGGAGGTTAAGGACGGGGGGGGGGGGGGGGGGTGAGGTGAAAAGGTTATCAGCAGCACTCTCTAGGTCTGCATTTGAACCAGTGAAAGAATCCCTGTCGCCTTCACACAAAAGGTCTAGTTCATCATCTTTGGAACTAGTTGCCGCTTTTTGCTTCTTAAGATATCTTTTCCTGTTTTGAATTTTATTCAGCTGTTCATCTGTGAAAGATGTACAGATCTGACAGGGTGCTTCGAAGGTGACACAGGGGTCATCTCCCTTACAAGCCTCCCTACAGGTAGGGCAATAGTTGTGGTGGTCGAAACTGAAGCAAAAGTGGCGGCATTTGAGAGCTCTCGGTTTGTCTTTATTAGCTTGGTGGAGAGACATTTTACACGCAATAAAAAGACATAGAGTACATAGCCTGAACCGAGAAAAACTCAAAACACGCGAAAGCAAAAGAAATACTTATCCTGTGAAAATTAAAATTTTACAGAATGATCTATGATATATATTCAAAGAAATATCCAAATATTAGCCTCCAACAATAAGTAAAGACTGAGAAATAAATGAAAATGTCTATATTTACAAACTGCTACCAGTCATCGTGGCCAACGAGAAAGTAGGGCGATTGGTCAGAAGTTATCACGTGACGACAACTGCCAGTATATCCGGTGGCTAACAAGAACAATCTTTTTTTCTAAGACGTTGGCCCCAGTTGTGGCCACCCGAGAACAGCATTAAGTCCCACATGGTAAGCTATTGTAGCGTAATAAAATGATCCTTACTCAGTTAAAGTTAAACTTCAAAAAAAAAAAAAAAAGTCACTTCCAAATGCAATTAATTCAGCTACATATTTAGTTACATCCAATTCTTCCCAATGCATTTATAACAAAAACCACAGCAAATCTACACTTGTGTTCCTTGTGTTTTGTCACAACTCCTCCACACATGTTCTCAGGGATGTTATTCTATATGCCACTTTGCGAGGCTGTATCTCAGTGGGGGATGCTCTGATTGATGTCTAGTTTTCATTGTTGGGATAGTCTTACTCACTGGCATACATGTACAAAATTTTAAGGAAACTTTTTTTTCATGCACTGTAGACTTTGAACTTTTCAGAAACCTCTTCTTTCAGAGTATTCAGATCGCTCGAGGTTCATTGAACCTTATTCTTCATACTCATACAAAGTGCTGAAATGACCTCTGCTTTGATATATTTTGCACAGTGATTCCCAACAAAAGATTGGCTGTGATATGCCTGTTGAGTTATCTTATGTTTCTTCAAAACCTGTTCAAGATGTGCACAAACGAGGCTAAAGCGAACACTAAGCTTTGGCACAGTTTGTTTTTCATCGAATTTTTAAGCTTTTGCTTTGAATCTTTGAAAGTTTCTCCTTCCTTCTGATAGTTTCTATTTATTTGTCAAAAACTTTTCCCTCAGTAACATAATGTTTTTTGCAATTTCTCTTGCAATCTTTTGGTAGATAGCATGACATTCTTCTTTAAGCAGATTGGGATGTTTCTTCAGAGCACAGGAAAATAAGGAAATGTGGTGGACAAACATTTGAAAGCCCTGTGTTCCATAGTAGCTTATATATCACATTGTTATACTGGGTTGCTCTGGACACCCCTGTCTTCATTTACAAATTCTTTGCTGTCACGTCTCAGTGTGTAAATTGTGCTGAGTGATGTTCTCCCGTGAGTTTCAGTGGGATATGTCTCTCAGTAATAGATTGAGTACACCATAAACAGAAATGGGTTCCCCTTTCTCTTGAAAGAACAAACATGTTGCAAAGACAGGCATAGTTTCCATACAAAAACAGTTTTTTCTTGTCATTTCAAGTTGATTGTGACAAAGAGCTAATGTTACTTACTAAGTATAGGAGTAGATATATTTCAGATTCTGGAACTAATCTTTTGCTTTACAGCAAACAAATGTGCATGATAGTTTTCAATCTTGACTTTGGATTGTCTAAGTTGCATACTTTTACTGCTAATTTGAATGAATCACCACCATGGTGATCACCACCTCCCACCCCTTGACCGAAAGTTCAACATCAGGAATACCACAACCCCATGCACAAAGGGTGCTTTTACTGTTTTAAAACCATCAACACTTTGGTGCCAACTCCTGTGACCCCTATTCATTGTCAAATGCTCTGATAAAATGTCCTGCCTTCCTTCTCTCTCAAGATATTCACTTTCAAAAGAGAGACCAACTTCAGCAGTACTTACTTGTCTTAAAATGTTATTGTTTTTGTGCTGAAACCAGGATAAACCTATGATTGTTTTCACTGCCAAAACCAGCAACTTTATGACATATATTTTGTGTTGGACACAAGAATTTTTTACAGATTTACTTTCTTCTAGTTTTCTTTTGCAATTTTACTTCTGTTGATTGCTGACTTCCTGTTGCTGATCTTCTTCCTGCCAACACATGTCTACAACAATGTATTTGCTGAGCATGCTTTCTTTTTAGTACAGATTTTACTTGAACACTTGATTTTGTAGCTTACTTCAATTTGACCATCACTTGAGGTCGACCACCAGTCTTGCATAAAAGTAGTGGATTTATCGGCTGAAATGTAACTTTCTTTTGGTTTATTTGGCACGAAGTATTCCTTCTTGTTTCCTCAGTGGAGATGGCACAGAACACTGTAGTTAATGCTCTAAAAGTTGGTTTTGCTTCTACAATTTTTCACTTAAAGATGGAGATATTTGGATTTCAGTACTAGTTTGTGATTTGCAGGGTCAATGAATACCCAACTTTGGTGTACTATGTACCTTTATATATTATTTATACAGTTGTGCTCTGTTGCATTCACATCAAAAGACTGACTTATTATCCTACTGCAGCAATGATGAATCCTTTGATATGATTAAATAAAACTATACAACTGACATTTTACATTTAAATCCCGTAACTATTCTTTGAATTTCTTCTGTTTTGGCTGATACATGTATAGACAAAATTTTCACATGTAGGATAGTGTAAAGTATTACTACTGGCATTCTTAAAAACACCAGAAATGCAAACCAAACAGAAGTAATGATCACAGTTTATCATCATTGACTATAATGAAAACAATTCTTTGCATATGCCACACACAAAGGGCTTGCTCTGAGACTGGGGCAAGTTTACTGCTAATGGATGATATGTTATTTCAACTGTGTCTTCACGAAAGAAATTTCGAAATATATCCATTTCATTTGCATTAAATTTTAGTTTTGGCCAGTCAAATTAGGATGTCCTTGTTTCTTTTCCTTAGGTGCCCCAACCTTTTCTAGTATTATGTGCCTCCATCCTCTGAACCACCTGTTGTTGTATGAAAATGATAAAATGTGTTCAACTTCGATCATTCAACACCAAAATTTTATTTGTAATAATTCTGACACAAGTCCACATTTGTGAAAGGTTATATAATATGATAAATAATTTTTTAAAAATCTAACTTTGTCTCAGCTGAAATATTTAGTTTAAATTCATTGAATGTATCTTATGTTTAAGGGAATGTTAAATGCTTAAAATGCCGAAAATACTGAATCAATAAACACTTAGGTTGATCACGATTACCAACTAAACACATATCAGTGCAATATCCGGGATAAGACAGGGTTTGTGAAACACGCTCCAGGGGAATCCTCAATAAATATTGATATTGACGTCATTATCACATGATCAACCACCTTCTTGTGGAAGGAGAGATTTTGAGGAGAAATATTTATTTTGTTTTGTTTATGATAGATCTGATATTTGATTTCACACGGGTATAGGAATAAAAAATATTGCTTGAAATTAGCCACCATGTCATCCTACAGTTTAATAGGAAGTCTAGTACTTTGTACACTTATATCTTACAAAGGTTTGTTGTTCTGCGATGTTTTCGTGAATACAGTTTGACAATGGAGAGACAAGTATCAGCTGATGACATGAGTGCAAATTGAGGACGATTGAAAAGTAGAGAAAATCAGTGTCTTTATTGTATGATGTACTCACGATAGTGTTTTTGATCGTCTAATCTTTATAATTGAGTAGTTGATGCCCTTTTTTGACTACTGCCTCTAATGTCGTTAATGTTAGACGTCATTAATGTAGAAATAAAGTCCGAGGTTTTGTGATTTACAACCCCAGATAATTCACAAATTTCCGGCGAATAACGGACGAGCGCGCAGCGCGAGTCCGTTATTCGCCGGAAATTTGTGAATTATCTGGGGTTATAAATCACTAAACTGAGGACTTTATTTCTATTATAAAGACCGGTTTCATTTATTAATCCATAAATATTATTGTAAATATGCTTCAAAACACACCTAGTTGTCGCACTATATTTTGTCTGTATCGTTTGGTCCTGTATTATCGACGATCGTCCAATTATTGCTTCAGATAATTGTATATGCGCACTGCATTGTTTTCTGTAGTCTGCGCACTTCCGGTCTTTATAATGTTAGACAATGATATAAAATAGGTAGCTAAACACATTTAATGTGATACATATACACTGATACGTATATACAAGGGTTTACTTATTTCATTTCTTAATAATTTAACAAAGTAACATAAATCCAGACAATATAATAACAACTTGTCTAACATTAATGACACCCGTGTACTGAGCAGTAACAATCTGCTGGTCATGTAATGTATTAGCTCTGCATTTTTATAAATGTTGCTGCATGGTCCCTATCTGGTCAACAGGTTAGTGACAGGGCGTACTTGGCTAGGGTGAACCTAGACTGAGTTTCTGTCCTGTCGCCAATTGCTATTGATATACTGATGGACACAATGGCGAGGGACAGAGTTCACATGTACCTATTTTCTGTGTAAATTTTGAACGGCATATTTGTACACATATTACCACAAGCATACAGTGTTATTTGGTTTCTTTAAGGTATGTACATGTGCCATTCATTTATATATCATGCCAATCAAAGTGGCACGTATATATTTCAACCTATTTTCAAAATGTAAACAAACCTTCAACATTACATAGTTCTTTACAAAAAAAATCCTGGCTTCTAAAAATAGTTTAATTTAACAACATATGTATTGGAAACTGGATACAGCTATAATAGACATAACAATAACTTTTTTAAGTGAATGCATTAATTCCCCACAGTTCAAGGTTTACACAGAAAACAGGTACATGTGAGCTCTGTCCCTTGCCATTGCGTACCATCAGAAATATCAACAGCAATATGCGACGGGACAGAAACTCGGTCTAGGGTGAACCAGACACAAACGCTGAGAATCTTCTTAACTATGTTTATTCATTACCTTCAGTAAATAGTTAACACTATATAAGTACTCTCAGATGCTGACTGCTATGCAGAAATACCTGTAAATACATAATCACTACTAATAGTATTTTAGAAATAATATAACTTAAATTTATATAAACATAAATCTTATCGTGAGCAACAAGTATCTTAAATACAACTATATTGCTCACAGTCACTTCGATAATCACAAAAGTTCTGATACAGACAAATTACATAACACTGAAAAATCATCCTGGATTAATAAAATTATATTTCGGTATTAAATCAATATAAAGTAGATATGATTTCATCACAACTAAAATATATAGGCTATAAAAGCTATCAATAATAAGTTATCCAAATAAACCTATCACAGTCAGTGGTTAAGTAAAACATGTTTGCCACTGTAAAGCCCAAGCTGCTAATTTTAAGCAAGCATTCAATTATATCATACCACACATAACCTAAACACTCACCTGCACCCACCAACAAACTAGCACAGCAAACCCTCATAAAGCACAAAACCTACTGTTCCACAACTATTTCCTTTCAAATCATACAATGACATCGCACCTTTAACAACTTCCCTTAGCTGACAAAAGACAAAATTAGTTCTTCTAGCCATTTAAATAAATCATGATTATCACTAACACTCGCGATTCGCAGCCACACTACCACAAACAGTAGGTGGAACTAATAGGATATGACAAATGTTGCTTTTAATTGAATAAGTACGTTAAAGATCTGGTTACCATGTCAAATATCCCACCCTCGGTATTGTTTTCTAGAAAAGATTACGTATTTGTATTTACATAACAATATTAAAGGTCTTCTAAATTGTTCATGTTTCAGTAACAGCAATATTTCATAGTGTTTTTGTGTTATACTTCATAATATTTATGCTTCAGTTGCTAGATTTGGAAGGTATCCACAAAAATTCAAAATGGGTAGGGAGGCGGAAGTCGACCTCTGTCACACATGCTTGTATTAATTTAGCAGAATTTATGTCATAATTTTGATGAATAATTATTTTTAATTGTGGGCTTTAGCAAGGCTTGTGCTTCTTGAGATCACTGCTCGCACATACAGACCGAAACACTTTTCAGCCTTATTCTTCTTTTGTTTTAGGTGTTGTATCGGCAGCAGATCCAGCTATTTCAAGTTCAGTTGGTAATACATTATATGCCATAACTGATAGTGACTTTACTATTCCTTGTGAAGTAACACCAGCTGATGGAGATACTGCTGTCGTCTGGTACAGAGATAATGTCCAAATTGATAGCAACACTGATACAAATTTTATCACTGAAGCAATTATTCAAGATGGGGTCTTGAAGGCTGACCTCATCAAAGAAAATG
Source organism: Sabellastarte sp. h YS-2021 (assembly GCA_964017235.1). Taxonomy (NCBI): domain Eukaryota; kingdom Metazoa; phylum Annelida; class Polychaeta; order Sabellida; family Sabellidae; genus Sabellastarte; species Sabellastarte sp. h YS-2021. The sequence goes on along the minus strand of OZ024928.1, from coordinate 152,569,363 downwards.
TACAGGAATCTGACGCTGGAACCTACAAGTGTGAAGTTTATGACACAGAAGTATATACATTAGTGACTGTGAAAGTTTCTGAGAGTAAGTATTGTATATTTACTTATTTCTGCTTCGAAAAAGTTATTTGTAAATATTACAGTCTCAGATTTGGTATCTCATACTTGACATAGCCATTCTTCAACATCTACATATTTATGAAGCGTTCCACGAGGGACGCTTGTTTGTATATTGGAGAAGTGACTCCGCTGGATTCGCCGGATCCGCTTTTTCTTTTCGCAATATCTTTACAGCCATAAGACGGATTCTCTTCATATTTGGCAGGTGTATGCAGTAGCTCTGGGAAAAATTTCTGAAGCTGCTAATTTAAGCATGACATTTCAACCAATCAGAGAAGTCACATGACCAAAAACATGTTTTTCAAAAGGGTGTGCCTGTCCGGATGATAACTTAAAAAGCACTTCACCTATTCATATAAAATTTGGCAAGTAGGTTTGTTATGTGGATGTGAAAATGAAAAACGCATTTATCTCAGAAATGGAATGAGATAGAGCAATTTCGGTATCTACAGAGTGTACTGGCAACTTTTTGCAAAAATAATTTTCCTGCCATTTTTGAAGCCATCTTGAATTTCTGCGCAAAAAAAGCGAGATAGAGCGATTTTGACGAAATTTTTGACCCATAGGGTATCTGCGGAGTCTACGGGCGACTTTTTTCAAAAAATGTTTTTTTTTTGCCACCTTTGGCAGCCATCTTGAATTTGTGCATTTAACGTGAAAATCCGCTTATTTCAGAAACGGAGCGAGATAGAGCGATTTCGACAAAATTTTCGACCCACAGGGTAGGTGCAGAGTCTACTGACAACTTTTTCCAAAAAATGTTTTCCCGCCACTTTTGGCGGCCATCTTGAATTTCTTCATTAAATGCAAAAACGTGTTTATCTCAGAAATGGATCAAGATAGAGCGATTTCGACAAAATTTTTGACCCACAGGGTATCTGTGAAGGCTACTGGCGTTTTTTGGGGGGTTTTTTTTGCGAAAATAATTTCCCCACCACTCGTGGCGGCCATCTTGAATTTCTGCGTTAAACGCAAAAAACTGTTTATCTCTGAAACGGAGTGAGATAGGGCAATTTTGACGTAATTTTTGACCCGCTGGGTATGTTGCAAGTCTACTGGCGACTTTTACCAAAAAACTTTTTCCCAGCCACTTTTGGCGGCCATCTTGAATTTATGTGTTAAACACAAAAACCTGCTTATTTAGGAAATGGAGCGAGACGGAGTGATTTCGACAAAATTTTTCACCCATAGGGTAGCTGCAGAATCTACTGCCGGCTTTTCCCAAAAATTGTTTTCCTGTCACTTTTGGCAGCCATCTTGAATTTCTGCATTAAACACAAAAACCCGTTCATCTTGGAAACAGAGCGAGATAGAGCGATTTTCGGCAAAGTTTTTGACCCACAGGGTATCTGCAGAGTCTACTGGTGATTTTCCAAAAAATCGTTTTCCTGCCACTTTTGGAGGCCATCTTGAATTTCTGTGTTAAACACAAAAACCTGTTCATGTCGGAAACAGAGCTAGATATTGATGAAATTTTTGACAGCAGGATATCTGCTGAGTCTATTGCCGACATTTCGCAAAATTCATTTTCCCTTTTGATGGCCTTCTTGAATTTATATGTTACTTGAATTTCAGCGTTAAACACAAAAACGTGTTTATTTTGGAAATGGAGCAAGATAGTGTGATTTCGACGAAATTTTTGACTCACAGGGTATCTTACTTTTGGCGGCCATCTTGAATTTCTGCGTTAAACGCAAAAAAACCTGTTTATCTCGGAAACGGAGCGAGATGGAGCTATTTTGACGAAAATTTTGACCCACAGAGTATTTGCAGGGCTACTGGCGATTTTTCGCAAAAATTGTTTTCCAGACACTTTTGGCGGCCATCTTGAATTTTTGACCCGCATGGTATCTGCAGAGTCTACTGGCGACTTTTCGCAAAAATCACTTTTTCCTGCCACTTTTGGTGACCATCTTGTATTTCTGCGTAAAACAGAAAAACGTGTTTATCTCGGAAACAGAGCGAGATAGAGCGATTTCAATAAAATTTTTGATTCGCAGGTTATCTGCAGAGTCTACTGGTGATTTTCCTTTTGGGTGGCCATTTTGAATTTCTGCATAAAACGCAAAAAAAAATAAATAAATAAACAAACCAGAATCACCTAGGAAACCTTGCATATTGTCATAAATGGAAAAACATACCGTATTTTTTGTAATAAACGCCCCGGGGCGATGCATTTTTCCAAAGGGGGGGCGACTATTACAGATAAATAAAATCATATCTCGAGTCCAGTGGCAATGGGCGATAATGAACACTTGCTGCCTTGATCTCGCTTGCTGGCATGTATAATGGCGAGACAGCTTAAAATATTTAAAACAAACCTTAAATCTGAAGAAATTATGTAGTTTTATCTCCTATTATTGCAGATTTCAATGCGTCTGTGACCAAAACTACCATGTTTTGTTTTTATTTTCTTTATTTCTCGTAAGCGATATTCGCTTGGGAAGTACTAAAATGCACCATTTTTCGGAATCCCGGAATCGCAAAAGTGTCGGCTGTTGAGAGGGATGTAAAACCCCGAAATATGAACTTTGCAAAGGTAGAGAAGAGGGGGGGGGGCGATTAATAGGGAGGGGGCGTTTATTACAAAAAATACGGTATTAGACACAGGAAGACGGTCATTTCTACAAACTGATTAATACTCATTGGGACACTTTGTTTTTGCTGTGCAAAAACATTTTTTTTTTCTCTTGCGAAGCAATACTCTAGTTTTTCAACTATTTCCAATTTTAAGAATCAATACTCTGTTTGCACATAAGGTCTATGTAACATTGTTGCTTGCATTTCTGACTATGTACATAAGTTTATTATCTGTGTTTATATTTATTTTTGATTTGTCTTATTTTGTTATTTGAGGTGTGATATAAGAATTGAGTGATGTGTATTCTATACTATTGTATTATGGTGTTGGACTAGTTGAATAGGTTGTGGCATTATGATTATCATAATATGATAAGGTTGCAAATTTTGTGCAACCATAACATTTTGCCATTGTTTTGTACCTCTGCTGCTTAGTCACAGGTTTTGTTAATTCCCAGAAACCTCATTGTATCCACCGGATAGCATCCGGTGGATACTATGGATTTCGCTTTGTTACACCGCCCCAGTGTGTAGAGACATTTTACCATTAACGCAAAAAGAATTATAGCTAGCCTTTTCAAATTTGCAGGATATATTCATAACCAAAAAATCTTGCCTGGGAATATTTTTGGACTCATTTTGAAAAACAAGATGGCCGCCACAGGCATTTCTTTGTCAGTCATGAAAAGTGCTTATATCTCCCTTATTATGTCCACCCCCCTGGGGGGTGGATATATTATTTTTGTTTTTTCCGCCGTCCGATGTCCGGTGTCTGATGTCCGGCGTCACGCATGGTTTCCGCTCATTTAAAGGAAAAGTATTAGAGCTATTGTCACCAAATTTGGTATGCAGGCTTATTGGGTCAGTAGCTTGCTTGGGATTGCTTTTGGCTGTTGTACCTCTTTTGCTTACTGAGTAATACTTAAGTACAGCTATTTTCAGTACCCATTGGTTTCCGTGCATTTAAGCCAAAATAATTAAAGATATTTTACTACAATTTTGAATACAAGATTGTTATGTCCATAGCTCGCTTGGTATTGCATTTGGGACTGATAGCTTTGTCAGTACACGAGTAATAGCCATTTAGGTACTTCATTGTGTATTTTCAGTACTACTTTTGAGTAATTATCTCCCGCCCGGCTCGCCGGAGGGAGATCATAATTTGCACCATGTGCGTGTGTACGTGCGTGTGTGCGTGCGTGCGTGCGTGTGTCACGCAGTTTTCTCTGAAACTACTACAGTTACACATTTTTGGTAAATCACAAGTCCTAATGAATTTTTTTGCTCTTCAATATTTTTGGGGTTTGGTGAACTTTGGCCTACTTTTGAGTGAGTAATAGCTATTTTAGCTAATATAATTATATGGCTTATAACTCTGAAACTATTGCATTTACAGTATTTTGTTCTAATATGTTGTTCAGCTACTTTCTCCACAGCTACAACATGGTCAGTAGTTTGGAAGTGTATCTACATAGCTAAGTGAGTAATAGCTACTTTGTCAATTTTTAATTATAACCATAATGAGTAAATGGCTTATATCTTCATAAGTATTGCAGCTACACAATTTTGTTCCAATATGTTGTTCAGCTACTTTCTCCACAGCTACAACATGGTCAGTAGTTTGCAAGTGTATCTCCATAGCTAAGTGAGTAATAGCTACTTTTTCAATTTTTAATGATAACCATAATGAGTAAATGGCTTATATCTTCAAAAGTATTGCAGCTACACAATTTTGTTCCAATATGTTGTTCGGCTACTTTCTCCTCTGCTACAACATGGTCAGTAGTTTGGAAGTGTAACTCCGTAGCTAAGTGAGTAATAGCTACTTTTTCAGTTTTTAATGATAACCATAATGAGTAAATGGTTTATATCTTCAAAAGTATTGCAGCTACACAATTTTGTTCCAATATGTTGTTCAGCTACTTTCTCCACTGCTACAACATGGCCAGTAGTTTGGAAGTGTATCTCTATAGCTAAGTGAGTAATAGCTACTTTTTCAATTTTTAATGATAACCATAATGAGTAAATGGCTTATATCTTCAAAAGTATTGCAGCTACACAATTTCTCTCAAATATGTTGTTCATGTACTTTTTTGTGAACTGTAACATATTTAAGTTTCACAACTGTTGCTCAATGTACAAGTGAGTAATGGCTACTTTATTGCTACTTTTAGTGAAAATGTGAAAAATCAGAAATATCTCTCAAACTGTAAGATATAGAGCAATTTCGAGCAAATTTTTGACCCACAGGGTAGTACTAGAGTATCCTATTGCTAAGGGGGGAAAAAGTTTGGTGAACTTTGGCCTACATTTGAGTGAGTAATAGCGCTTTTACCTGATATAATTATATGACTTTTAACTGTCAATGAGTAAATGGCTTATATCTTCAAAAGTATTGCAGCTACACAATTTTGTTCCAATATGATGTTCAGCTACTTTCTCCACAGCTACAACATGGTCAGTAATTTGGAAGTGTATCTCCATAGCTAAGTGAGTAATGGCTACTTTTTCAATTTTTAATGATAACCATAATGAGTAAATGACTTATATCTTCGAAAGTATTGCAGCTACACAATTTCTCTCAAATATGTTGTTCATGTACTTTTTTGTGAACTGTAACATATTTAAGTTTCACAACTGTTGCTCAATGTACAAGTGAGTAATGGCTACTTTATTGCTACTTTTAGTGAAAATGTGAAAAATCAGAAATATCTCTCAAACTGTAAGAGATAGAGAAATTTCGAGCAAATTTTTGACCCACAGGGTAGTACTAGAGTATCCTATGCTAAGGGGAAAATGGTTTGGTGAACTTTGGCCTACTTACTCACCTCCTCAAAATGAGTAAATGCGAATTATCTCTAAAAGTATTGCAGATAGCCAATTTTTCTCAAATAACTCATTCACCTACTTTTGGGAGAGCTTTCACTTGGTTAAGTTTCAGATGCGTAGCTAGTTACTCACCTACTCAAAATGAGTAAATGCTAATTATGTCTAAAAGTATTGCAGATAGCCAATTTTTCTCAAATAACTCATTCATATACTTTTGGAAGAGCTTTCACTTAGTGAGGTTTCAGACCCCTAGCTAATTTCTCACCTACTCAAAATGAGTAAATGCGAATTATCTCTAAAAGTATAGAAGATAGCCAATTTTTCTCAAATAACTCATTCACCTACTTTTGCGAGAGCTTTCACTTGGTGAAGTGTCAGACCTGTAGCTAATTTCTCACCTACTCAAAATGAGTAAATGCTAAATATCTCGAAAAGTATTGCAGATAGCCAATTTTTCTCAAATAACTCATTCATTTACTTTTGGAAGAGCTTTCACATGGTGAAGTTTCAGACCCATAGCTAATTACTCGCCTACTCAAAATGAGTAAATGCGAATTATCTCTAAAAGTATTGCAGATAGCCAATTTTTCTCAAATAACTCATTCATCTACTTTTGGAAGAGCTTTCACATGGTGAAGTTTCAGACCCATAGCTAATTACTCACCTACTCAAAATGAGTAAATGCGAATTCTCTCTAAAAGTATTGCAGATAGCCAATTTTTCTCAAATAACTCATTCACCTACTTTTGGGAGAGCTTTCACTTGGTGAAGTTTCAGACCCGTAGCTAATTACTCACCTACTCAAAATGAGTAAATGCTAATTATCTCTAAAAGTATTGCAGATAGCCAATTTTTCTCAAATAACTCATTCATCTACTTTTGGAAGAGCTTTCACATGGTGAAGTTTCAGACCCATAGCTAATTACTCACCTACTCACAATGAGTAAATGCGAATTTTCTCTAAAAGTATTGCAGATAGCCAATTTTTCTGAAATAACTCATTCACCTACTTTTGGAAGAGCTTTCACATTGTGAAGTTTCAGACCCATAGCTACTTACTCGCCTACTCAAAATGAGTAAATGCTAATTATGTCTAAAAGTATTGCAGATAGCCAATTTTTCTCAAATAACTCATTCATATACTTTTGGAAGAGCTTTCACATGGTGAGGTTTCAGACCCATAGCTAATTACTCACCTACTCAAAATGAGTAAATGCGAATTATCTCTAAAAGTATTGCAGATAGCCAAGTTTTGTCAAATTAATCATTCACCTACTTTTGGGAGAGCTTTCACTTGGTGAAGTTTCAGACCCGTAGCTAATTACTCACCTACTCAAAATGATTAAATGCGAATTATCTCTAAAAGTATTGCAGATAGCCAATTTTTCTCAAATAACTCATTCACCTACTTTTGGGAGAGCTTTCACTTGGTTAAGTTTCAGATGCGTAGCTAGTTACTCACCTACTCAAAATGAGTAAATGCTAATTATGTCTAAAAGTATTGCAGATAGCCAATTTTTCTCAAATAACTCATTCATATACTTTTGGAAGAGCTTTCACTTAGTGAGGTTTCAGACCCCTAGCTAATTTCTCACCTACTCAAAATGAGTAAATGCGAATTATCTCTAAAAGTATAGAAGATAGCCAATTTTTCTCAAATAACTCATTCACCTACTTTTGCGAGAGCTTTCACTTGGTGAAGTGTCAGACCTGTAGCTAATTTCTCACCTACTCAAAATGAGTAAATGCTAAATATCTCGAAAAGTATTGCAGATAGCCAATTTTTCTCAAATAACTCATTCATTTACTTTTGGAAGAGCTTTCACATGGTGAAGTTTCAGACCCATAGCTAATTACTCGCCTACTCAAAATGAGTAAATGCGAATTATCTCTAAAAGTATTGCAGATAGCCAATTTTTCTCAAATAACTCATTCATCTACTTTTGGAAGAGCTTTCACATGGTGAAGTTTCAGACCCATAGCTAATTACTCACCTACTCAAAATGAGTAAATGCGAATTCTCTCTAAAAGTATTGCAGATAGCCAATTTTTCTCAAATAACTCATTCACCTACTTTTGGGAGAGCTTTCACTTGGTGAAGTTTCAGACCCGTAGCTAATTACTCACCTACTCAAAATGAGTAAATGCTAATTATCTCTAAAAGTATTGCAGATAGCCAATTTTTCTCAAATAACTCATTCATCTACTTTTGGAAGAGCTTTCACATGGTGAAGTTTCAGACCCATAGCTAATTACTCACCTACTCACAATGAGTAAATGCGAATTTTCTCTAAAAGTATTGCAGATAGCCAATTTTTCTGAAATAACTCATTCACCTACTTTTGGAAGAGCTTTCACATTGTGAAGTTTCAGACCCATAGCTACTTACTCGCCTACTCAAAATGAGTAAATGCTAATTATGTCTAAAAGTATTGCAGATAGCCAATTTTTCTCAAATAACTCATTCATATACTTTTGGAAGAGCTTTCACATGGTGAGGTTTCAGACCCATAGCTAATTACTCACCTACTCAAAATGAGTAAATGCGAATTATCTCTAAAAGTATTGCAGATAGCCAAGTTTTGTCAAATTAATCATTCACCTACTTTTGGGAGAGCTTTCACTTGGTGAAGTTTCAGACCCGTAGCTAATTACTCACCTACTCAAAATGATTAAATGCGAATTATCTCTAAAAGTATTGCAGATAGCCAATTTTTCTCAAATAACTCATTCACCTACTTTTGGGAGAGCTTTCACTCTGTGAAGTTTCAGACCCATAGCTAATTACTCGCCTACTCAAAATGAGTAAATGCGAATTATCTCTAAAAGTATTGCAGGTAGCCAATTTTTCTCAAATAACTCATTCACCTACTTTTGGCAGAGCTTTCACTTGGTGAAGTTTCAGACCCATAGCTAATTACTCACCTACTCAAAATGAGTAAATGTGAATTATCTCTAAAAGTATTGCAGATAGCCAATTTTTCTCAAATAACTCATTCACCTACTTTTGGGAGAGCTTTCACTTGAAGTTTCAGACCCATAGCTAATTACTCGTCTACTCAAAATGAGTAAATGCGAATTATCTCTAAAAGTATTGCAGATAGCCAATTTTTCTCAAATAACTCATTCACCTACTTTTGGGAGAGCTTTCACTTGGTGAAGTTTCAGACCCATAGCAAATTACTCACCTACTCAAAATGAGTAAATGCGAATTATCTCTAAAAGTATTGCAGATAGCCAATTTTTCTCAAATAACTCATTCACCTACTTTTTGCAGAGCTTTCACTTGGTGAAGTTTCAGACCCATAGCTAATTATTCACCTACTCAAAATGAGTAAATGTGAATTATCTCTAAAAGTATTGCAGATAGCCAATTTTTCTCAAATAACTCATTCACCTACTTTTGGGAGAGCTTTCACTCTGAAGTTTCAGACCCATAGCTATTTATTCACCTACTCAAAATGAGTAAATGCTAATTATCTGTAAAAGTATTGCGGATACCCAATTTTTATCAAATAACTCATTCATCTACTTGTGGGAGAGCTTTCACATGGTGAAGTTTCAGACCCATAGCTAATTACTCACCTACTCAAAATGAGTAAATGCGAATTATCTCTAAAAGTATTGCAGATAGCCAATTTTTCTCAAATAACTCATTCACCTACTTTTGGGAGAGCTTTCACTTGGTGAAGTTTCAGACCCATAGATAATTATTCACCTACTCAAAATGAGTAAATGTGAATTATCTCTTAATAGTATTGCAGATAGCCAATTTTTCTCAAATAACTCATTCACCTACTTTTGGAAGACCTTTCACACACGAAAATGAAAAATTGTGAATATCTCGGAAAAGCTATTTCTTCTGCTTTAATGCTCGGCGGGAGATACACACCTGGATACTGCTGGGTATCTCTGCAGAGTAGCCATGCCAATTTTCAAAATATTTTTGTCTCGCCAAATATAGCGGACATTTTTAATTTTTTTATTTTTTGCAAAACACAAAAATGCTTATATCTTGAAAACCGTGCTAGATAGAGCAGACTGCGCTGACTTTGGTTGCCACAACAGTATAAGGCTAGAAACGAAGCATTTTCTTAATACTTTAGCACTCACCTTTATATCCTTTTCGGGACGCTTTGTTTTTGCTATGCAAAAACATTATCTTTTTTTTTTGCGAGCGATCCTCTAGTTAATTCTTGTAACAGGTGAATGGGGTTCAGAGATTATTTTCAATGAGCATGTTTTGGGGGTGTGATGTTCGGTGGTTCGGTAGGACCGTAACGGACGCGTAATTTTAACAACATTTAAAATTGATGGAAAATACCAAATAATCTGGGCTTTTAGTCGTACTTTTTCTATCATTAATGCTTTCCATGATATACCTTTAGTTATTTACCCTTTTTATATTGTTTTGAATGCTTTTAACTGCACAACAGTTGTCCTAGTTCATATTGCGGGTATTATCGCCCACTACCGGGAGTTACTCGGTGCTGTTTGGTTGTGTTTTATATTTTTTGAATATTCTGCTAGTGGATATTACGGGCATTACTGTCCTTTACCGGGATCTACTCAGTCATTTTTGGTTGTGGTTTGTACTTTTTTGTCCTTAATGTTTTTGCTGTCAATTTTTGCATGTTTCCATTTCGTCTGTAGTTTGTAATTCCTTATGATGCGGACTGTTACACTCCTTCTTTGTATTGTTGGCCTCTTTGTACATTACCATAAGAGTCAAAACAGAATTCAGACTAGGTGCGATGTCGGCCTGCATGGACGTAAATATGATGGACCCACTACCAAATCCATTTTGTTCATTTATGTCAGGACACATAGAGTCACTTTTTGTGAAAAGGCATCTTTCAGGCAGCTTGCTCTGGTTCTATTGTCGGGTGATGTCGCTCTAAATCCTGGGCCATTGAAGTTTGGGTTTGCTAACTGCCGGTCCATTAGGAATAAAGGTCCAATTCTCTGTGATGAAATCCAAACTGGAAATTTTGATGTTTTTGGTCTCACTGAGACCCATATCAAAGCTCTAGACACACCCTCATTTTTAAATGAGTTAACGCCTGAAGATTTTTCCCTTGTTCACACCAATAGAGAAAACAAACGTGGTGGCGGTGTTGGCTTTTTTATTAAATCTGCTCTTGATTTTAAAACCATTCATTCCCCTGAGTTCTCCTCCTTTGAAAATCACACTGTCTGTCTCACTCTTGATGGGCGTCGCTTGTTTCTTGGGGTCATTTACCGGCCCCCTGCCTCATCTGTAGTAAAATTTTTTGAAGATTTTCTGTCATATGTGGGTTTTTTGTCTTCCTTATCCCCCTCCTTTGTCATTTGTGGTGATTTTAATCTTCATGTCGACATTATGTCTCCAACAGTCTCTGAATTTAAATCAGTCATGGATTCTTGCTGTCTGTCCCAATACATTGATTTTCCAACTCACCTTCATGGTCATACCTTAGATTTGTTGATGGCTCCATCTGAGTTCTCTGCAATTTCTGATGTGAAAGGTTCAGGCTTCATTAGTGATCACAAAATTATCTCTTGTGTGGTTGACTTTCCATCTTTGGATACACCAATTCAGAAAGTTGTTACCTTCCGTCAGTACCATAAATTGAATATTGATAAATTCAGAAGTGACCTCCTGACTATTCCGTTTGTTAGCTCACCATCTGATGACATAGATTTATTGCATGAACAGTACATGTCTGGTTTGTCTGGCCTTCTGGATATTCATGCACCAGTGAAGACTAAACAGCTCATCAAACCAGTCCCAAGCTGGATAACTGATGAGTATAGAACTGCCAAGTGCATGAGAAGGCAGTTTGAACGTGCCTGGAGAAGAGACAAATCCCCTGAAAATCGTTCCCGTCTTCGACGGCAGATAAACAGATGTAACCACATCCTAAATAGAAACAAGGGGTGTTTCTATCGTGATCTAGTCAGTGAAAATTGCGGCGATAGCAAGAGGTTATGGCATGCACTAAACAGAACATTGAGTCGGTCAAATTCTACTGTCCTCCCATCCTTTGATGATGAAAAATCTTTAGCAAACAGATTTGGTTCGTTTTTCATTGATAAAATTAAAAAGATTCGAGACACCTTTATATACACCCGATCTCAGGTTCTTCATCCAGACAAGGAGCCGCCGACTTTCTGTTCCTTTCAAGCTGTCACTGAGACTGAAGTCCTTAAGTTTATCAAGGAATCCCCTCCTAAAACTTGCTCCCTTGATCCATGCCCCACTTACATTGTGAAACAATGTATTGACATTCTTCTCCCTTCATTGACTAAACTAGTTAACTTGTCCCTCAAAAACGGCATTTTCCCTAATCCTTTCAAACAGGCTATTGTCACTCCCCTCCTCAAAAAGTCCACCCTTTCAAAAGAGGATTTGAAGAGCTACCGACCAGTGTCCGGTCTTAGCTTCTTGTCAAAATTGGTCGAGCGAATTGTGGCTGCCCAAATTAGATCTCATATGGATTCTCATGATCTTGGTAATACTTTCCAGTCAGCCTACAAGGTGGGGCACTCGACAGAAACTGCCTTGTTGTGCATCAAAAATGAGATTCACTTATCTCTGTCCAAGGGCATGCCTACAGCACTTAAGTGCTACTCGACCTGTCTGCGGCATTTGATACTATCGATCATGACACACTCCTATCCTGTCTGTCGTCTAGATTTGGTTTTGCTGTATCGGCATTAAAATGGTTTAGATCCTATCTCCAGGATCGTTTTCAGTCAGTCAAGATTGGTTCTAGTCTTTCGAATTTGTTCAAATTGAAGTTTGGAGTCCCCCAAGGTTCTGTCTTAGGTCCCCTTCTGTTTTCCCTCTACACAACACCTCTTGGTCAAGTCATCAGAAAATATACCGGAGTCCGTTACCACTTCTATGCGGACGACACTCAGTTGTTCATTCACTTATCCCCTGATGATAGTCTCAAGTCTTTTGACCGTCTTAAATCATGTTTGAATGATATTCAGGTCTGGATGTCTGAAAACAAACTCAAGCTAAATCCTGATAAAACAGAATTCATAGTCTTTGGTGCCAAAGACAGACACAAATGGCTCAGTGACTCACTACCTGTCAATATCCTGGGTAATTGCCTCTCTCCCGCAGATGTTGTACGCAATCTGGGTGTTCTGTTTGATGCAAAGTTTTGTTTCACCAGTCACGTAAATTCTGTTATCAAATCCTGCTTTATCAGCCTCAGGGACCTTCATCGTATCAGGAGGTTTCTTTCTGTGGATACATCAGTGGTGATTGCAAATGCTCTGGTCAGTAGTCGTTTGGATTATTGCAACTCTCTTTTTCGCAGTTTGTCATCCCGAAATGCTACAAGGCTCCAATATGTTCAAAATGCGCTTGCACGGTTTGTCACTGGTGCTTCAAAGTACACTCACATTACATCCACCCTTAGGACACTCCATTGGCTACCCGTTAGACAACGTATTATCTACAAAACCCTAGTTTTGGTCTATAAGTACCTCACCACTGGCCAGCCAAAGTATTTTGCACCATATCTCCCCTTGTACAAATCTGCCGTGAATACAAGACGTTCCAATCCCAAAAATTTGTTCCTTCTGGTTCCCTCTTACTGTCCTTCCATCCATAAATCAAAGGTCCATTTTAACAATAGTTTCTCATATGATGCCCCTAAGTTATGGAATGATCTTCCACATGATATACGCAGTGCTCCAAATCTCTCCAGTTTCAAAAGTCGACTCAAAACCTACCTATTTCAGAAATCATTCCCACCATAGCTTCTTACTACCGAACACCGGACCGCCTCCCTGGCAACGACTCGGAACATGTCTAATGTCTCATGATTTATGCCTTACGGATTGGATGGTGTGCCTTAGAATCCGTTGATACGGAGATTAAGCACCTGGACAACTGATTGAATTGAAATGTTTTTCCCCGCTCATCCTTAGTTTATGACAAATTTCTGCATATTTAATGTTACCTTTTTAAAATTTCATTCTTTCCTGCTTGTACGGTTGTTTGAACTTTTTTCCTTTTATTCAGTAGTATCAGCTTTGCTTCAAATGTGTTGTATCTTGGTATATTTAATTATTGGGGTTTATGTTTTTATATTTTAAAATAGATTTTCAATTTTTGGGTACATTTTCGTTTTATATGTCTTTTTAGTTCTTTATGTAGCAGGATTTATATTGTTATGAGTCATGTAATTAAATTGCTTTCCTAAAATATCGTAGTATTTGAATTTTGTTGATATTTAGATTGAAGTATATTGTGAAATTTAAGATTTAATTTACACCCATAGAAATGAACAAATTCTACAAAGGTAGAGTGATAAGGCTTATGTATAAGGCTATATATTGTATTTCATAGTTGTCTGTAAATATATATGTATGAAAAATATTATTATATCCCCAGACGAAAGTCAGGGATATATTGGATTCAGGTCCGTCGCGCCGCCGCCGCCGTAGAAATTTCCTTGTGGACGCGATAACTCAAAAACAAATTAATATTTTTTTTTCAAACTTGGTACACATGTTAAGGGTGCCCAAAGGAAGATCCCTATTTTAAGGTGACCTTAAACTCCCAGTAAAAAAGAACTTATGGCCACCTTAAGGTCAGAAATTGCACTTTTGGCCACTTAGAGCCCTGTAGGTCACAAACTATGATGCTCAGCTGGCTGAAATTTTACCTGACAACACATTAATATGTTCTTAGTACATGTGCCGAAAATCATGACTTTAAGTTGAGGAGAAAATTGTGTTTGAGGCCCATAAATACCCCCACTTAGGGATTTTTTGCTATACTTTACACATATTTTGCCCTATAATTTGGAAGTGATAATTCTGATGAGTCTCAAACTGCGCTAGGTATAACTTTGATATGTAATCCTTGTCTGTAGAAAATTTTAGGGCTGTAGGTTTACCCAAAGGGGTCGACTTAAGGTCTCAAAAGTGCCCACAGAGACCCAATTTATGCACTTTTTGCCACTTTCAAGCACTGTAGCTTTCAAACTATGTCTCTCATCTAAGTTAAATATCATCTGGGAATATATCTATGTGTTTTCTTATATGTGCCCCAACATTTAGGCCTTTAATAGACAGTTAACCTGTGTATCAGGACCATAAACACCCACCCGAGTGACCCTTATAAGACATTTTTCACATCTTTTTCCCTGTAACTTGGAAATGGTAAGTCTGAGAAGTTTCAAACTGTATTAGATTTATATTCTGTGTGTAATCTTAGTATGTAACAGATTTTAAGTCTGAAGCTTTAATTTTGAAGGTCAAATTGAGGTCTCTAAAAGGCTCCCAAAGACCCAATATTTGGACTTTTTGCTACTTTTAAGCCCTGTGACTGTCAAACTATGTGACTGATAGAGCTCAAATCCTATCTGAGAAGATATTAGTATGTTATTTTTATATGTGCCAAAAATTAAGGCTTTAAGAAGACATTTAACCTGTGTATGAGGACCATAAATCCCCACCCGAGTGACCATTTTTAGACATTTTTCACATATTTTTCCCTGTAACTTGGAAATGGTAAGTCTAAGAAGTTTCAAACTGTATTAGATGCATATTCTATGTGTAATCTTAGTATGTGACAAATTTTAAGTCTGAAGCTTTAATTTGAAGGCTACATTTAGGTCTCTAGAAGGCCCCATAAAGACCCAGTATTTGGACTTTTTGTCAATTTTAAGGCCTGTGACTGTTAAACTATGTGACTGATAGAGCTGAAATCTCATCTGGGAATACATTATTATGTTCTTTTTACATGTGCCAAAAATCAAGGCTTCAAGTAGACATTTAACCTGTGTATGAGGACCTTAAACACCCACCTGAGTGACCCTTTTAAGACATTTTTCACATATTTTTCTCTGTAACTTGGAAATGGTAAGTCTGAGAAGTTTCAAACTTTATTAGATACATATTCTATGTGTAATCTTAGTATGTAACAAATTTTAAGTCTGAAGCTTTAATTTGAAAGCCACATCGAGATCTCTAAAAGGCCCACAATGACCCAATATTTGGACTTTTTACCACCTTTAAGCCCTGTAACTGTTAAACTATGTGATTGATGGAGCTGAAATCCCATCTGGGAATGCATTATTATGTCCTTTTTTACATATGCCGAAAATCAAGGTTTTTAGTAGACATTTAACCTGTGTATGAGGGCCATAGACACTCGCCCAAGTGCCTTTTTTGACATTTTTTCCGTATTTTGCCCTGTTATTTGGAAATGCTTAGTGTGACAAGTCTTAAACTGTATTACAGTCTAACCCACTTATCACGATCTCGGAAATATCGACTTCCTGTTTATCTCGAGGTTACCCCCTCAGTCCCAACTCATTTAGAATAAAATATTTAAGAAAATTAAAGGTTATTTCGATATAAAATGCTAGTATTTGCGCTTATTTCAAGGCTATTTGCCATTTTACACACCGTGTTTTGTTGATATTTACTCCAGTGGAGAGCATTCATTTGTAAGAAAAACAAACACACACATCCAGCGTGTGTGTTACAAAAGGCAATTTACCCAGTAAAGCTGAAAGTCAAACAATAATATGGCCATCTCTGAAGATTACATCTACTAGCAATACTTTGAATGAGAAGCCAATTTGTTTATTTTCCTCCCCATTTCTCTCCGTACTGTAAACTTATTTACATAGAGATTATACGAGAGATTACGGTGTAGGTTTCAACTACTAGTACACTTGTTGTGATGCATGTTTTCTTGGATATTCATGAAGGAATACATTAAATTAAAGGTATTTACTAGTTCATTTACTATATACCCCACGGACATTGCTTAAAACAACATCTTCCAGCTATTTGGCTAATATCATTCATTATCGCCCATACACTCGGTAGTTGTTTTGACAAGTTTAGTCTCTCAAAGGCGTGAATGTATATTTCGAATTTTGGATAAGTCGAGGTGATTGGAATGGACCAATGAAATTCGAGATAATGAGGTTAGACTGTATATATCATTTTTGTTTGTTATGTATGTCCCCCAAAAAGTTTCAGATCTGTAGTTTAATTGCTAAGGTCTCTTTAACAATTGTAAAATGCCCACAGAAACCCAATTTATGGATATTATGCCACTTTAAAGCCCAGTAACTGTCAAACGATGTGGGTTATAGAGCTGAAATCTTTGAATTTTTAAAAGGAAATGCCTGTCTATTTAAATTTTGAATATTAATAATGTTATGGCCATCTTAGTCTTTTAAGAACTTATTTTTGTGTGTTATACCTCTGCTTGCTGAGTTTTTCACTTTTTAAAATGAAACTGGTTAAACATATTCAAGTAGACAAAATGCACACTTTAAGTGAGCTTTAAGTCCCAATATTAATGAAATTATATCCTTATGTAGTAAAACTAGGGGATTTTTAACCCTCAACTAGCCCAGTTTTATTCAACTTGCCTCAGTTAATTTTGGCACAGCTCCTACAGTTATGAACTCATTTCAGTTGATAATCACATACTTAAAATTCTCAATTCTTTTTGTATTTGAGTACCCCTTTTATATAGATTGTTTGTTTACCATTTATGCTCAACCCACATCCCCCACCCGGATTCCCCCCACCCACCTCTGGGACCTCCAGCTATATTGAGTGACACTAAATAAACAAAGGTATTTAATGATATTGGATGAGAAACAAAGAACTCAATGGGGTTGCAGATCTTGTGTAATAGTGAGAGAGGTGTGGAGAAGGGGAGAGGGGTGGGGGTGGGAGGTGGTGGGCTTCATTACATATAACACAAAGGGGAGTCAGAACTGAGATTGTGTCACATATTTAGGTTGCATATATATGGACCACATATATAGGTATAGAGGAAATGAATAACTGAAAACAATTTGCATATTCTAAAAATAATATAATAAAATAATAATATAAATCATTTTTTTTTAAATAGTATTTTATTTGTGAACAAATATAGAAACAGATATGCGCTTTTGGGATTATGAATTTTAGAATGGACATTGAATCATCAATCATTTAAATACTTTGAAAGAAGATTGAAAAATATGATGAGTTGAGTTAAAAATAATATTTTATTTGTCAACAAATATAGAAACAGATATGCTCTTTTGGGATTATTATTTTAGAATGGACATTCAATCATCAATCATTTAAATACTTTGAAAATAGGTTTAGAGTTATCATTGCAGGAAGATTGAAAATATAATTTCAGTTATGTATTCGGCGTCTGGGGATACACCATCTTCCTTGGGGAGATATAAACAGAGTAGATTGATGTGCTGAAGTTCATATAATAATGGGTAATTATGTTTTAAAAAATTTCCGATCAAAACCTGTGGCGTGAGTGATGACCTGTCTGGGGATATGTTGGCGCCGAGTTGGCCCAATCTAGTTATCTTTGAATTTAGTTTACCATGTATGAGAAGATGAGGCATTTGAAGAGATTTGGTATACCTAAACCTTAAATATTTTATCACAGATTGTGGTGAACTGCATTTTTTGTGGATTTTACATAGATTAAAATGTGGCTTTACAAGCCACACCATGAGGCTTTATGTTTATGTAAGTGTGCCTTTTGTCAATTATCTCACTTGTCTTACGTTAATACTCAGCATCAGTGTTGCCATGAGTTGATTTTATCTGCAACTTCTTTAAGTTTTTCAGAATTCATAACTTAGGCTTTGCCACTAACCATGTCAGTAACCATGCATATTTTTTTAACATCACTATTCACGTTTTTGTTTTTAAAAACCTCTTTGCTGGCGCAGTCTATTTCTATCTATTTTTTCTAATGTAGATTTTTCCATGTACTTGAAAGAATTCAATACTTTCTTCAAGTTTCCAGGACTACAATGGAAAGTGTTTGTTATTTGCATGTGTCATTTCTATCATACCTCTAGCATTGGTACATCATGTAATTAAGCATCCCTGAAAGGGCGCTTATTTGTTTTCGCCTCAGTTTCCTCGCCACCGCCGCCGCATTATGGTCTCCCTTGAATATCTCCCTTATTATTAGAAGGTTTCAAACCATATTTGGCACTTATATACCTTAGCCGTGGGAAAATTTTTCTGCATGCTTAAATTTGACCTTTGACCTGTATGAAGGTCACATGATCAAAAACAATTTTTTTAAGTACACCACCACCACACACACCCACCCCCACCCCACCCCCGTCATCACAGTTCAGGAAAAACTACTTGCTACACAGCCTTATAATTTGACACACCTGTTCATACTATCGAAAACGCGAGCTGATTAGATTTTGGGAGCAATCCCTTGAAAAATGTCTCATTTATGGGTGATTTCCTCACACCTTCCAATCTGAGAGCCTTAAATTTAGGTCAGCCCCCCTATTATCTTCTTAAGTATTGCATTTAGAGCCATAAAATGTATTGGGAGGTAATAGGAAACCATATGTGGAGAGTCTAAATAACCGGTCAGTTTTACCCCACGGCCCCCCCTTACGGGTCAAACTGGGGTCATAAAATAGCTGATTTTGAGTTTTTGCCTTATATCTTCTTTATTGTTGCTTTTATAGCTTCAGAATGTATTAAGAGGTATTGGGAAAGCATATGTGGAGAGTCTAAATAGCCGGTCAGTTTTACCCCCGACCCCCCTTATGGGTCAAACTGGGGTCATAAAATAGCTGATTTTGAGTTTTTGCCTTATATCTCCTTTATTGTTGCTTTTATAGCTTCAGAATGTATGAAGAGGTATTGGGAAAGCATATGTCACAGTGGAAACTCCAATCCAGTGCCATTTCTAATTCCCCTAGTGGTAGTTCCAATTGGAACCACTAGGGGAATTAGAAATGGCCCTGATTCTTGATCTGATTTCTCAAGAAGAAGTTCATCATTGATCACAAACTGTTGAAAAGCAGCTACAGCTTGGTCATATTTCTCTCGTGATATAGAGAAAGCACTTCTACTTTTTTCCACTAGTCCATCAATATGCTTTTCAAGCTGTCTTACAAACTCAGACTTCTGTTCATCCATACTTCTTAGTGTTTATGAAACTTTAGAGATAATAACTATTCACTGTTATTACCAAAAGATAAAATGATCATTGCCCAGATGGGCTGGTCTTATATAGACACAACAACACAGTTAATTACAGAAATGTATTCCTTTGATGTCCCCCTTTTATGTGTTCCAAAGAAAGATAGATCAAATGATGGTATAGATTACCTGTACAATTATAAGCTAGAAGATTAAAGGAAATTGCTGCTCTGGTGAGAGCTGCTCATTTGAGCAGATACCACAATTAAAGGTACAAAATGGGGTAATTGCAATTGGTAGTTGAGCACCTAACATAATACAGGATAAAAAAGCCAGTGGATTTTCAAATATTAAATTAGATTACTAAGGTTAAAGGAAATTGCTGCTCTGGTGAGAGCTGCTCATTTGAGCAGATACCACATTAAAGAGACAAAATGATGTAATTGCAATTGATGGGTGCTAGTGGATTTTTAGTTGGAATTTAGATACAACATTTACCAAAACATAACTCATATTAGAAATTAGTGTTGTCTTAAAAATGTTGATTTGATGATTTTAGAAATTACACCTTTCAAAGGTTTAGTGCCATTTCTAATTCCCCTAGTGGTAGTTCCAATTGGAAGTAGCACTAGTGCTATTTCTAACTCCCCTAGTGCTACTTCCAATTAGAAGTACAACTAGTGGTAGTTCCAATTGGAAGCAGCACTAGTGGCAGTTCCAATTGGAACTACCACTAGGGGAATTAGAAATGGCACTGGATTGGAGTTTCCACTGTGACACATATATGGAGAATCTAAATAGCTGGTCACTTTTATCAGGGACGCTTCGCTTTTGTTAGCAAAAGCATTCATCTAGTTTTCTGTTCTGGATCAGTTTCATAAGAAATCAACACTTGGGCCATGTGCATGGGCAGTGGATGATACAACATACCAGTATTATATCTTTGCCCATCTGTAAAAATGTTAGTCATAGTGTTAGAGTTTCCACAACAACAAAAGGCCATTCATTTAAAATAGACTTTCTGTTATAGTAAATGGACAATTTCACATCTGGGTCATAACATATATACATAATGCCATTAGTCATCTGTCACATGTGACTTGTGAGCAAAACTACATGTAAAAGTTATGTTTAGGTCATGCAGTATTCATTATGTATTATTTGGTTCATAATTTGGTTAAAATTGTGTCTTTGCCTCTGAAAGATTGATATGTCCCCATGAAATTCATGTGGTGACTGTCAGAAATTAATGTGTCACTGCAGATGATGCCAGGATTTTTAATGCCAATGGTGGCAGGTGTGGGTTTTTTTTTTTTTTTTTTTTTTTTTTTTTTTTTTTTTTTTTTCTTTTTGGGGGGGGGGGGGGGGGGGGGGGGCTTATTTCCCTCCTGCTTTTATCATTATTCAAAGTTTGCTTTTTCATCACACAAAGCAGCCGAGACTGGTCTCTTATTGGCACCTGTCTTTTGTTCCTATTTTAGATTAAGAAATATACAAACAAGCAACTGTTCATAAGTTTACACCTAAATGAATTTTTTTTTTTTACATTTTATTTACATTTAGATCGGGAAAGACAGCACAAACGTGCCATCAATAATGACAATAACATAACAGGTATAGACCATAATCAAGCACTGTAAATCCTGCTTCAGTTTATTTAAGTTATCAAGTTTGTCACTCCCTGTTTGGTTCCATTTTTATTCATTGCTTTATAAGGTATTATGTAAAGTGTGAATATTTGTTAACATTGTGTTTCTGTTTAGTTATAGCAACTGCTTATAAAGATATGGCTTCTTGTGATGTAGATGTAACATTGATGTTACAGTTGTTTATATTTTAAGTATACTGCAAAGGGTGTGTGGAAATCAATATTGCACTTGTAATAAGGGCTAAGAATATCTTTCTTTTTAATTTTTTAAATTTCAAAAATCTAAGATGGTAGAAAATTTCAGATTGAAATGATATTTCAGTATCGATTGATATGGAAAACCAAATTGAAGTTTGTTATCGATAATGAAATTTAATACCAACACTGGTTGCATGTACTGATCTGTTTCAAGTATTTTTGTAAGAGTATCAAATTATTATTCAGTAGCCTTCTGATGTTTTGTCAGGCCCAGGCATAAAATATATAAGTTGACACCTATAGAATAAACTTATAATTCACAAAACTTCTGTTACTAAAACTCTTTTGAAATTTTACAGACCAGAAATCCTTTTTTTTTTTTTGTTCCAGTTGTTTTCAACTATTAAAAATATCTGCTTATTCAGACATTAGTGTGTGAGAAGTTTGTACAGTTTTAAAAAGTACCCATTGATTCAGTGGAATATCTGAAGAATGCATGACTTAATTGTTGCAAATATTTGTATATGTTTAGAAGTACCAGATCCAACTTGGTGTTGTATGGTTGGAGCATACTTCATGTTCATATGCCAATTAGCAGCTCAGAGGTGATTTTCTCAAACTGATAAGTTATTGACATAAGATTATTCACTATTGTGAATTAGTAACATTATTGAACTCATGTCGGCCATCACATTGTGTAAAAAATAAGGCAGATGCTGCTTGGGCTCACCTATTGCACTTGACAGGTTACAAGAGCCACTACTAACTTAAATTAGTCAGCTGTAAGAATACAGTAGACTCTAAGAAAGGTAGAACAAGTATAAGTCGGGTGTATGTGGAACCAGTTTTGGAATCCAAACACCAGAAAATGGTTTCTCTTTGCAGGTACAAGTGAAAGTTAGTCCTAACTAGAACCAGATCTTGTGAATAATCTGAATATTGAAAGTTTTTATAATACAGAGTCTACTATATTGTAATTATCAAAATATCACTTTGGTTAAAGCCAGTTTCTGAAATCTTTGTATTGTGCTAGTTCACCTTATAGATGTACTGCATGAAATGAATATGTAGTAAACTCTGTTGTATGTACATAAATATAAAGTAGGCGTAATGCTATTCTTGCCATTGTGGTGTGATGCTCTGAACACCAGATGGTCTTTGCATCTGTGCAAAAATAAATACCGGAAAAATGGAAAATTATTCACCTGAGGTTTTTATTAGTATGCGTATATTATTCTTTTAGTACTTCATTTGCAATTGCAGTAACTTTGGAATAGATCTAGATCCATAAAGGGAAGAGAGTGAAATGCTCTAGCAACTAGCCAATACTCCATAACATGACAATAATGATAGTAATATTGCTAGAATTGAAGTACAAAAATACAGGGAACATCTTCAAAAGTAGTCAGAAAGGCAAAAATCAGTGCCAAGGAAATTGTTAAAACAATTTGGATTGAAAGCATGTATCATATTGTGTAGAAAGCTGTGATTGATAACTCCTCTTAGAAGAATCCTTGATATGGGACTTTAAAATCAGAATAAACATGAAGCATTTGTTGAATTGATAAAGTGATGGGTACCTGTATTTACAGAAAAAAAATCACACACAGTGATTACATTCGCAGAGTAAATGGAAGATACAAAAATGTATATGTTTCTTGACAAGATTATACAGAATTCTAAGGATTTATGAAATAAATATAGTTCACAAAAAATATACGTTTCATGGCTACATGTACATAACTTTTAAAAAGCTGCATAAAATATTTCGGAGCAGGTCAGTGGCCCACTGGTCAGCAAGTTTGGCATCCAATCACAGACTGTCACCTTTGTGTGTGGGTTCGCTTCCCAGAAGTGGCAATGCTTAGGACCTGTCTCAATATGACCATTGCTGTTAAACAGGACATAAAATCCCACCTTTGAACCTTTGCATAATATATCTCACATTGTGGGGTGAATTTCTACAATATTTACATTTATTCAGTATTATTTTTGTGAAGCAATATGCATTGATTAATTAATGAGGTATCTGAATAGGTCCATAGTCCAAACCCAAGCATGAACTGATTTAATATGAATAGTGAGGTATGGATTTTCAGGGGCTCATATATTGGTGTCATATAAACTAAGAGGACTGCAAACATAAATGAGTGATCATTAGAGTTATAGACTTGTCATAATTTGCGTACTGGTCAGGATTGAAGCCATATGGCCAGGACAATATTGATTAAGGCCACACTAATTGGAAGATATAATAAGTGTTTCTGTTGTGACAGCTTTTTTTTTGCTGTTAGACAAAGCAATGTAATTCTATGGTAAATCAATGAGCGTCAATATGTTTGTCACGGCCATACTTGATGACTTACATTAAAAGACCTTTTAATTAGTGGATTGTGTTTAATTAGAATCTCCAATATCTTTAGGATTTAGTTCTTGTTAATGCTACCTGCTGGTTATACCCTCCAAGATAAGAGCTTTTTCTGATGCAGGGACCTCAAGCTACTTTCATTAATACCTCTGTTCAAGTTACACTGGTTTTCAAGCAATTCAAATTCTACATGTATTTTAATGCAAGGGTTTAATTATAAACCATTGTAACGTCAATTACTGGCTGTTTAACAGGATATCAAACCCCAGTTTTGACTTCAAATAATCAATTTGGATTCTGTACACCAGGGCCGTATTCACGAAAGGTCTTAGCCTGGGCTTAGGCTTAAACTTGAGACTTTTGTCTCAAGTTTCTGCCCAAAAACTGCTAAGACTTTTGTCTTAGTCTTAGCGGTATTCACAAAGAAGTTAAGACCAGTCTTAGGCTTAAATAAGGGCTTAACTTTAAGACTGGTTGGTAGTAGGCTTAAATTTTGTAAAGAGGACTTAAATATGACCACCATAAACTTTTCTCCACTTCAAAATTTGAAATGGCTGTAAATAAAGTATAATTATACAAAACACCTCACTAAAGCAGTCTTTGGGAAGTTTATACATGTATGTGGTAATGTGGTATATGTTTTCCATTTCAAAACAGCACTTTTCCTTAGATAAAATGCATTGAATGAAGGATATATGTCCCCAATAGTATAGTTTGAATAGAAAAGAAAGGTCACATGACACATAAAACCACTGTGGTTATTTAATAATCTTGGACTTAGCTAAGTCACCCTTTGTGAATACAGTTTTAAGACAAAACTTAGCTGAGACAAAAGTCTCAACTTTAAGACCACATTTAAGCCTAAGACCTGGCTATGTGTAAGACCTTTCGTGAATACTGGCCCAGCAATACAAGTTTTAAAATTGATCTCCAGGTTAATGCTGTAACAATTAAGTAAGATTCATCATTTGCCGGTAATTGTTTGGTGTTGAAAACATAATTTAGGTACAATCAATTCTTTAAAGATATTGTATACAATATTTGAGTTAGTATTCCAGTTATTCCATAGCTTTCACAAGAAATGAAGAATCTTGTTGGAGGAGTAGTTAAGTTGCCATGAATACTGTTAACCAGTATAAACCACATAGATATAACTTTGTGTCTCAAAGTTGTACTGTAGATACTACTTGAGTATTCATGAAAGGACAAAGTAATAAAGTATTAAATTGGAAAAAAGTACTATTTTATATTTTCTAGTTTATGTCAAGTATTACAAATATTTGGATATAATTGACAAATGAGTCAATTCCTGACAAGTTTTGATTGAAAATCTGTTAAACTTTGGACTGTTTTGTACTAAAAAGTACTCATAAAGACTACTAAAGAGTATAGTTATGGAAAAAAGTACTTGGTCTAAACCAGGCATTTCAGCAACTTCCAGTTATATAGACAGGTGTTTCCTTTGTGTGTAAAGATTTTCATTATCTTTCAGACCCTGGCAGCTTATATGGCACTAGAAATCTATCATTTTCGAAGGACTGATTAAAGTTGCAACATTAGGACTCAAATTTAGATACTATTTTAAATCATACAGGCTATCATAAAAGGATTACCTATTATATTACTGTGTGTCAAAATTCAACAAAGCTGCTGTTTAACCAGATATTATAGAATATGGAGTAAATTATATGTTTTGAACCAAAAACACAATTTTAACTGTTATTATGCGGCAGAAGTGCAGAATTGTAGCATATTTCAACCAAACATTTCATTTCGCGGGCAATAATACAACACGTTGTGAGAAATCGAGCAGTTAAAATGGACTCGAATCCTGTCAAACATCAACTCGTCTACCGAGGCTCAAGTAACCATTCGCAGCCCTATCTGTGATGTATAAATCTCAAGTCGGTACTGAGACGGCTTGCGAGAGCACTAGCACAGACTTTTGAACTTCAATGTAGTTGGATCATCATTACATTTTCAATTCAAAACCAGTAAAAATGCAGAAATCTAACATAACTGTGTCACTTTGTTGAAAATATGGTAAATAGATAAAATCCATAGATATTTTGGGGAAATTTTCACGATAATTTCCTATAAAATGTAAGTTTTATAATACCGGTAGATGGGTGAAAATAGCATCCTGTGTGATGATTGTGATTTCTAAATATTTTGCAGAGTCCGAATTTCAGTCATTTGAATCAAACTTCGATTTTGTGGCAGTAAACGAGCCAATTATGGAACTTCTACTCGCATGGTTGCAGCATTAGTCATTAGTGAATACATGAGAACATTTCCTATTTCGCAGTCTTATTATGTGTCGTGGCCAATTTCAGAGCTCTGGTTAAAGTATCCAATTTTTTAATACATTATGTTTTTTCGAACCACTGTGTAAATCTTAATCGCAAATTGAATGTGGTTCTGATCCATCACGTCGACAGTTATAATATGGAAGAATATCCCTGTTTTTCAGTCCGGGTACAACATGGCCATGTCAAAGTTCCCCTGAATGACACACACATTGCCTGTGAAGTACTAGGAAGTCTGGATACCGGACTGTACACCCTCACATGGTATCGTAATGATCAGGAGGTTACGGAAAAGAAGGACAAGTATATACTGAAGCCAGAAGAAAACGCACTCATTATCCAAAAAGTTGGTAAGTAGAACGTCAGTTTTTAACAGTTAAACTTACATAAAATGTACAGGTATATGTGGTGTTACTGGTGTATCATTCATTGGGCAAAATGATGGAGTAATGCATTGAACTGATCGTGGTTTCAATATTTAACCTTTAAATTAGGTACTCCATGTCTGACAAAAGTGAGTATATTTGTATACCATATCCCCCACCGCAAATTGTGTGCCCAAAATAGATTACAGTTGATATCGGTTATATATTAGATTACAATGTGTGTATTACAGTTTAAATGAATTGTTATTACATTAATCCCTCATATGTTTCTTTATGGTGGATACAGTACAGTGGGTGCATAGGTGGAGTAGAGCAGTATATTGTAGGTGGTCAAAATGCCACACTTTAAACCATTTAGACTTCGGTTTGGGGCTGAAATTTGAACCCATGACCAAATAGGTTGGATACAAGTGTTTCCACCACACACAAAGACCCTCTGTTGTGAACGATAAACTGTTGCAAATAAAAGTAAATACAAAGTTGTTTCAAAATGATTATATCTTAGGTATTAAATGATAAAATAGTTTGTTATTTTCCAGCACTTCTTTACAAGTAAATCTACTTGTAAAATGATTGCAAAGTATTGCCCATTATATATTTGTCATTTAAGTTAAATTTAACAACTGCTTTACAGAAGTATAAGCCTAAAGGGTCCTGGCAAAATGTTTTGTGCTATCTTTTAATCATTAAGATAATTACATTTTCTGATGGAAAAGATATGGAACAAAAGAAAACTTATAACAGACAAGTTGCGTAGTCTAGGCTCTGATATTTATGTTGTTCATTCCTATATGATGCATGAAATTATATAATAAATTAATTATTTTTGCTTTTTCTGGCGTCCGCTTGGTTTAAGCTCATTTGAAGGAAGTATTTATCCTATCTTTACCAAATTTGGTATGGGTGTTTATTGGGTTAATAGCTTGCATGGGATTGCTTTTGGCGAAGATAGGTGTATAGCTAACTGAGTAATAGCTACTTAGCTACTTTTGTGTGCTTCTTTTGTTTCCGGGCATTTTAAGGAAAAATATTTGACATATCTTTACCAAATTTAGTATGAGCATTACTTAGGTCGATAGCTTGCTTGGGATTGCTTTTAGTGATAATAGCTGTATAACTGACTGAGTAATAGCTACTTAGCTACTTTGCCAAAAATGGAAAAACACAAATTTGTTTCTATCTCCTTAACCGTGCGAGATAAAGCGATTTCGTCGAAATTTTCGACCCACAGGGTAACTGAGCAATGTACTATTGCCAATTTTCAAAAAAATTTCCCCTCACCAAAAATGGCGACCATTTTGAATTTTCGAATTTTTTGCCAAAAAATGGAAAAACACAAATTTCTACTGTCTCCTTAACCATGCGAGATAGAGCGATTTCGTCGAAATTTTCGACTCACAGGGTATCTGAGAAATGTACTCTTGTCAATTTTCAAACAAATTTCCCCTCCCCAAAAATGGCGGCCATTTTAAATTTTGTAATTTTTGCCAAAAATGGCAAAACACAAATTTGCTTCTATCGTCTTAACCGTGCGAGATAGAGCGATTTCGTTGAAATTTTCGACCTAACCAATGCAAAAAGGCATGAAGCTGAAATAATTTACATGTATATTAATAAATATTTAAGCATCATTGATATATTTTACAAATGAAACAGGGTCTTGTAAGACTACTGTACAATTTTTGCAAAAGGTTCATGGGGTGGACATTACACATGATAATGCTATCCTGTTTCTATTCATATGTCGGAGCTGCTATCAACAGGGCGTCCTATTTCTAGGTTTATGAAGTAAATAAACATAATATATATTTAAACTAGAGGTCAAACTAGATGCTGAATTAGAAATATGCAAACCAGAACAAATAAATGCTTGAAAAAAATTAAGGAGAAGGTTTCAGGTGAGGGTATTATGTGCTTCTAATTGCTAAAAAAAAACAACTCAAAACTAAAGGGGGGGCAAATTTTCAAATGCGGGGTATTATTTTCAGATCCCTTCCACTCCCCATTAGGAGAAATTTCTCAAAAATGAACCCCTGGGGTAAAATTTTCTAGAAGACTGTGCTGATAGAACAGTTCTAAGCAGACATGGACATTTGGTGTATTAACTGTGTACGTGTGTCTGCATAGCATGCAGGAAACCAAACTTTTTTTAACCCTCTGGGTAATAAGGGTTATAATACCAGTATAAGTTTACTGTCAAAGTGGTCTTTAATGTGCACCAAAGTTCAGAGTCTGTCAATGTAAACATTTCTATGAAAAAATGTGAACTAACAATGCTTTGTGCTTTTTGAAAGAGTTGCATTAGAACCACCACCAGCTGTTGTTTTGATGTCCCTGATATTCTTATACATATTGAAATGCTTCTCCTTGGTTTTGATGATCCAATCTTTGCACAATCCCAGGCTTATGCTTCAGATAATGGCTTGCATCAGTCGTCAATACATGTCCAATCAATATCACCTCTTACTCAGTTGTGTTAAACATCTGGCTTTTGTGCACTCGCTGATGAGGTTTTTGGCCAGTTGAGAAGGAATGGTCTCCATGTGTACATATGTAAACCTCCTTATGAAAGACTGAAAAGAGAAGTACCTGTGCTGGTTATGTTGATATTTCCTTGTATTTCCTGACCTCATGTTGACTTTCTGCTTTAAAATAACCTGCTTATGCAGTGTAATAGCAATTATAATACCACTCAAATAAAATATGAGACTCCAGATATAGGGTTCTATGACATTTTTAATAAATCAGATAATATCAAGACTCAGACCATTCATTCTCAGCTTGAGTGAAGTATAAACCACTCTTCCGTGAGGTTGTCATTTAACCAACTGTTTCAATCATTTAAGACACAAAGTACTGGAAAGACGAGAACAATATTATTATGATGTATAGTTTGACAATTAACATTGAGTTTGTATGAACTAGGCCCAGATTTTTCAAAGCCAAAAAGGAAAACAGATTGCTGATATGACAATGAATTACATAACTTATGCAGTCATATTTGCATGCATAATATCTGCATATTACTAATGTTTGTTTTTTCTTCTTTCTTTGCACTTTGTTAAAGTGAGGTCAAAGTCCAAAATGAACACCTGTTGTGAATAGTCCATTATCTGAAGCAAACTTTTTATATTAATTACCACTACCAAAGGTCAAAGTTAGGTTTTTATGCACTATTCCTCACATCACAAACTGTTATTTTAAATCTGTCTGTTATATGAAATATTTGTAGTCACTAGTGTAACATAGTTTTCCTGAATGCTGTGTGTTCAATATATTTTGCTTCAAGCCTTTATTTTGACATACAATGAAAGCCTGTTATATGAAAGCCTGGGGCCGGATTCACGAAAGGTCTCAAGTCTTAGCCAAATCTCAGCTGAGATTTTGCTCAAATCTAAGATTTTTGTCTCAGCTGAGATTCTGCTCAAGTTGAGATTCACGAAAGGCATCTCATTTGAGACCCAAATCTAAGCCAATTTTTGAGTCTGGACCAATCAAAACTGATGTAACATTTTGTTGAGATTAGTGGAAAGTATACACATTTATATTTTACCACTCTACCATATATACTCACATTTTAGAATATTTTGAATCAAGCAAAACATTGTCTTTTTACTATAATTTGTACTAACATTCAAAAGAACTGATTATAACAGCATAACAAGCCACTCATGTAAATTCGTTATGTAAATGTTTACTGTTGTTTTTGTACAAACTCTTAATATATATTCATATTTTGTGTTACAAGTTAAATAATATGTCATACTTCACTATTTTCATTTTGTTTTGTGACTTTTTATTACATATACTCTATTTTATGAAAACTTAAGTCACCCCCTAGGCAGTCTTAGATTTGAGACCAAATCTGAGAAAAATCTTAGCCTGAGATCTTTTGTGAATCCCAGCTGAGCAAAAGGTCTCAAATCTGAGAAAAATCTAAGAAAAATCTTAGATTTGAGACCAAAATCTCAGATTTGAGACTTGAGACCTTTCGTGAATCCGGCCCCTGATAACTAGTGATTAGAATTCACCTTAAATTTCAGCTACCTAGAGGACATTTTCCTTTTGCTTCCTGGTTAAGTACCTTTCTGGTCCCTTGATATCCAACTTGCCAGGTTTTACTCATAAAACAGGCTTTGACTATGCTCACTATCCAAAAAGCATTGCAATTAAACTAGTAAATATAGTTTGTCAAGGCTCTTGCGCTGTAAACCACCAGCACCCTTACCAGTTATTGTAGTCAGTATGAGATCTAGAATGCACCTGCACTGAGGCCTTTAGAGGCTGTGTGCATATTGTTTTTACTCATGGTGTCCAGCTGGGTGGCCCGGTGTGCACCAAAAAATCCCTGGTCCAGTCTGTATCTTCAAAACGATGAGGTAGAAACATCATACTTGGAGAGGGTGGAGGGTAAAGGTGTGTAGCATCTTTTGTCCTTGCCATCATGATCTTAACTTTTTAAACCTTGCCTATGCTGTATCTGATAAACAATATTGTGTGGGAATGTTATACTTTATAGGCTCAAACTGTATGGTATAGAAAGTTGATATTGGTTTGGGGGTATATGTGTGCAATGTCATGATGTGATTGTATTTTGACCTTTGACGTTGCTGTAGTGAAGCTGAACTTTAAAATCTTGTCCAAACTATATCTTGGATAATGTAAGGTATAGGAAGTTGAAATCTGTTGGGGCATGTTGGTCTGCTTTTTGTTGGTGTGACCATGATGCACCTTTGACCTGGCCATAGTGCCCCTGGGCCAGGTATTCATGAAGGGTCTTAGACTTAGCCAGGTCTTAGGCTTAAATGTGGTCTTAAAGTTGAGACTTTTGTCTCAGTTAAGTTTTGTCTTAAAACCGTATTCACAAAGGGTGACTTAGCTAAGTCCAAGATTATCAAATAACCACAGTGGTTTTATGTCTCATGTGACCATTCTTTTCTATTCAAACTATACTATTGGTGACATATATATTTCATTTAATGCATTTTGTCTAAGGAAAAGTGCTGTTTTGAAATGGAAAACCTTGTTACCACATATAAACTGCTTTAGTGAGGTGTTTTGTATAATTATACATTATTTACAGCCATTTCAAATTTTGAAGTGGAGAAAAGTTTATGGCGGCCATATTTAAGTCCTCCTTACAAAATTTAAGCCTACTACCAACCAGTCTTAAAGTTAAGCCCTTATTTAAGCCTAAGAGGCTAAGACTGGTCTTAACTTCTTTTTGAATACTGCTAATACTAAGACAAAAGTCTTAGCAGTTTTTGGGCAGACACTTGAGACAAAAGTCTCAACTTTAAGCCTAAGACCCTGGCTAAGACCTTTCGTGAATACAGGCCCTGATCATTACAGTTTTTCATTCTATATATTGGAAACCTTAGATACAGGAAGTTGATATTTGCCAGGGATATTGGTTGGGAGTGTCAGTGTGCAATGTTACAGTGATTGACCTTTGACCTTACTGTAGTGACTTTTACCTTTTATCTTGTCTGGTCTAGTATAGGGATCGAGAGCCATATTGAGGATCGATATCGAATGAAAATTTAGGGTGGTGGCTCGATATTTCAATATCGGGACCGTTAACGTAAGCCGTGGGCGATAATAGAGGTTCTTTGAAAACATGTACATATAAATTCATGAAATTATCAAAATATGCCATTTATGCAACAAAAATATATTTCTGCAATATAATATAAAATAAAATAAACAAAACACACATTAAACAAGATTTTCCATGCTTTACTGTGTACTAGCTGTCAGGTTTTTGTTTCTCTTCCGTGAAACCGGAAGTTGTCACTGACAATGTAAACAAAGATGGCGCCAGACTTGAACCAGTTTATTTTGGTTGTAAGTGTGCTTTTTAAGGCGTTTATATAATAAATGTTTATTTAACCAGTAAAATTACTCTGTTTATTTTGTTTTTGTCTGTTTCTTATATGTGGTTTCGATATTGAAATGCTGGTAGTATGTGTCGATATCGGCAGTTCCGTGGGATGATCGATCGATATTGAAAGATCGAGCACCAATCCCTACACTAGTCTGGTCTATATCTTGGAAAACATGTAGTATAGGAAGTTATTACTTGGTAGGTAGACTGGTTGGAGGTCATAGATGTGTAACATTATAGTGTGACCTTGGTGCAACCTTTGACCTTGGTTCTACAAGAACATTTTCTACTGCCATATGTGTGACATATTTCTATCAGAAAAGATTTATAGATTGCTACAACTGATTATGATATATACTTTTTACCCCACAGCCCTTAAGGGCTGTCGGGGTATTGTTTTCACCCATGGTGTCCGGATGGGTGGGTGGGTGGGGGGGGTGGGCGGGCGGCGGGAAAAAGTTTGTCCGGGGTGTATCTCAGAAACCGTAAGGTGTAGGAAGTTCATACTTGGTAGGGACATTGGTTAGGAGGTGTAGGTGTGCAACGTCATGGTCTGACCTTGATTTGACCTTTGACCTTGCCGTAGTGACTTGAGTTTGAAAATCTTGTCCGGGCTATATCTCAGAAACCGTAAGGTGTAGGAAGTTGATACGTGGTAGGGACATTGGTTAGGGGGTGTAGTTGTGCAGCGTCATGGTCTGACCTTGATTTGACCTTGCCGTAGTGACCTTGACATATAAAATCTTGTCCGGGCTATATCTCGGAAACCGTAAGGTGTAGGAAGTTGATACTTGGTAGGGATATTGGTTAGGGGGTGTAAGTGTGCAACGTCATGGTGTGACCTTGATTTGACCTTTGACCTTGCCGTAGTGACCTTGACCTATAAAATCTTGACCATACTATATCTCGGAAACTGTAAGGTGTAGGAAGTTGATATTTGGTAGGGACATTTGTTAGGGGGTGTAGGTGTGCAATGTCATGTTATGACCTTGATTTGACCTTTGACCTTGCCGTAGTGACTTTGACCTATAAAATCTTGTCCGGGCTATATCTCAGAAACCGTAAGGTGTAGGAAGTTGATACTTGGTAGCGACATTGGTTAGGGAGTGTAGTTGTGCAGCGTCATGGTATGACCTTGATTTGACCTTTGACCTTGCCATAGTGACCTTGACCTATAAAATCTTGTCCGGGCTATATTTCAGAAACCGTAAGGTGTAGGAAGTTGATACTTGGTAGGGATATTGGTTAGGGGGGTGTAGGTGTGCAACGTCATGATCTGACCTTGATTTGACCTTTGACCTTGCCGTAGTGACCTTGACCTATAAAATCTTGTCCGGGCTATATCTCGGAAACTGTAAGGCGTAGGAAGTTGATATTTGGTAGGGACATTGGTTAGGGGTTGTAGGTGTGCAGCATCATGGCCTGACCACCATTTGACCTTTGACCTTGCCGTAGTGACCATGACCTTTAAAATCTTGTCCGGGCTATATCTCAGAAACCGTAAGGTGTAGGAAGTTGATACTTGGTAGAGACATTGGTTAGGGGGTGTAGTTTTGCAACGTCATGATCTGACCTTGATTTGACCTTTGACCTTGCCATAGTGACCTTGACCTATAAAATCTTGTCTGGGCTATATCTCGGAAACTGTAAGGTGTAGGAAGTTGATATTTGGTAGAGACATTGGTTAGGGGGTGTAGGTGTGCAGCATCATGGTCTGACCTTGATTTGACCTTTGACCTTGCCATAGTGACCTTGACCTATAAAATCTTGTGTGGGCTATATCTCGGAAACCATAAGGTGTAGGAAGTTGATACTTGGTAGGGACGTTGGTTAGGGGCTATAGGTGTGTATTATCATGGTGTGACCTTAATTTGACCTTTGACCTTGTCATAGTGACCTTGACCTTTAAAATCTTGTTGCACCTTTGGGTCTGTCTTTTGATGCAGATTAAGCACTCTTAATTCATATTAGAATTTATTAAGAATTTTACTTTCATAACTTCCCATTGTAAGAGATAGAATTTTATCAAGTGAGCCACAGATTTTGCTCCAACACTACACATAAGCATTCATTAAAGTATTACCACTTCTGTATGCATGGTAATATTCAAAACATCTAAACCATAATTCGGCCATGCCAGATGTAGATAAAGAGTGTTAAATTTTAGTTTACTGATTAATGCTGTCATCTTGTTATTGAATTATCTTGTTTTAATACTTCATCTTTATATGCATTATCTTTCTTTTAAACATTATTTTCTCCATTTAAACATTGTTTGGAACTTTATGTAACTGACAGTGCTCTGAAAGTATCCTGAACTTTGTACTGGTACAGTACTTCTATATCTCATGGTGTTGAAAATATTTCCCTAGGCTGTGGGGTACGGGCATCGCTGATGCTATTTTACTTGATTGTGCTATCTCCATTAATAGCTGTAGTTTGATTATTAAATAACAATAAATTTTACAGCTTCATAACTTTTAGTTTACAAGTTAATACTGCCATCTTACAGTTGTCTTGTTTTGACTTTGTCTTTACATACATATTCTCTTTCTGAAGCATTAATTCTTCTGCACCTTTACATGATTTACATTTTCTGAAACCTTTGCATTTTGTCTTCTGTTTGAAATCTCATGGTGTACAATGCTATTTTCCCAGGTTGTTCACGGGTTATAGGCATCTTTGATGTTATATTTCTGCTGATCATTCTAGGTCATATGTATTTAATGCGAATTTCCCTATATTTTGTTTCTTTTAACTTAATTTAGTAAGAGGTGAATTTTCCATGTGTTACTCATCATATACTAGGGTCATTAGGTTGAAGTATTTCTTAAAATTGCCCTTCAGTGCAGTGTTTTGATTGTTTGGTTTAGTAGAGCAAAGAAGACATTTTAGGCCTTATCTCTCATGTGTACAAAAACTATTGTTGTTCAGTATATTTACTGTTTAGATCATCCTCAACATTTGATTAAAAATGTATATTTGGTGTATGAGCATTGCTGTCTGCCCTTTGAAAATCAAGTGTACTGTAGCATACTTAATTGTGTAATTAGTATACCATTACTGAACTACAATTACGCTGGGTAACATTATTTAACGCAATGTTGAGTGTCATTTAATATTGATTTTGTTCACTGTTTCAGGCAAAATGAAGGTTAGTTACATTTTTACCCCACAGCCCTTAAGGGCTGTCGGGGTATTGTTTTCACCCATGGTGTCCGGTTGGGCGGGCGGGCGGGCGGCGGGAAGAAGTTTGTCCGGGCTGTATCTCAGAAACCGTAAGGTGTAGGACGTTGATACTTGGTAGGGACATTGGTTAGGGGGTGTAGGTGTGCAACATCATGGTGTGACCTTGATTTGACCTTTGACCTTGCCGTAGTGACCTTGACCTATAAAATCTTGTCCGGGCTATATCTCAGAAACTGTAAGGTGTAGGAAGTTGATACTTGGTAGGGATATTGGTTAGGGGGTGTAGGTGTGCAACGTCATGGTGTGACCTTGATTTGACCTTTGACCTTGCCGTAGTGACCTTGAACTATAAAATTTTGTCCGGGCTATATCTCGGAAACTGTAAGGTGTTGGAAGTTGATATATGGTAGGGACATTGGTTAGGGGGTGTAGTTGTGCATTGTCATGGTCTGACCTTGATTTGACCTTTGACCTTGGCGTAGTGACCTTGACCTATAAAATCTTGTCCAGGCTATATCTCGGAAACCGTAAGGTGTAGGAAGTTGATACTTGGTAGGGATATTGGTTTTGGGGTGTAGGTGTGCACCGTCATGGTCTGACCTTGATTTGACCTTGGCGTAGTGACCTTGACCTAGAAAATCTTGTCCGGGCTATATCTCGGAAACTGTAAGGTATAGGAAGTTGATATTTGGTAGGGACATTGGTTAGGGGGTGTTGTTGTGCAACGTCATGGTCTGGCCTTGATTTGACCTTTGACCTTGCCGTAGTGACTTTGACCTAGAAAATCTTGTCCGGGCTATATCTCGGAAACCGTAAGGTGTAGGAAGTTGATACTTGGTAGGGATATTGGTTAGGGGGTGTAGGTGTGCAATGTCATGGTCTGACCAAGATTTGACCTTTGACCTTGCTGTAGTGACCTTGACCTATAAAATCTTGTCTGGGCTATATCTCAGAAACCGTAAGGTGTAGGAAGTTAATACTTGGTAGGGACATTGTTTAGTGGCTATGGGTGTGTATTATCATGGT
The DNA here is from genome assembly GCA_964017235.1 of Sabellastarte sp. h YS-2021. NCBI lineage: Eukaryota > Metazoa > Annelida > Polychaeta > Sabellida > Sabellidae > Sabellastarte > Sabellastarte sp. h YS-2021. The sequence goes on along the minus strand of OZ024928.1, from coordinate 152,532,859 downwards.
GAGACCTTAATTTGACCTTTGACCTTGTCGTAGTGACCTTGACCTTTAAAATCTTGTTGCAACTTTGGGTCTGTCTTTTGATGCAGATTAAACACTGTTAATTCATATTAGAATTTATTAAGAATTTTACTTCCATAACTTCCCATTGTAAGAGATAGAATTTCATCAAGTGAGCCACAGATTTTGCTCCAACACCACACATAAGGATTCATTAAATGTATTACCACTTCTGTATGCATGGTAATATTCAAAACATCTAAACCATAATTCGGATATGCAGATGTAGATAGCAAGTGTTGAATTTTAGTTTACTGATTAATGCTGTCATCTTTTTATTTAATTATCATGTTTTAATACTTCATTTTACATGCATTATCTTTCTTTTAAACTTTATTTCTCCATTTAAACATTGTTTGGAACATTATATAACTGACGGTGCTCTAAAAGTATCCTGAACTTTGTACTGGTACAGTACTTCTATATCTCATGGTGTTGAAAATATTTCCCTAGGCTGTGGGGTACGGGCATCTCTGATGCTATTTTCAAGTTTGCTTAGTAAAGATGTTCTGTGTATAGCAGTGCAGAGTTTTATTGTCTGTTTTCTTGCAAGTTTAATTGTATCCCCAGATGAAATTTATGGGTTAGGGTTTGGAGCCCATTGTTTTGTGACCTTGGCCTTCCACCACAAATGGTGACCTTCTAAATGTTAAATTTGGGGTAATTCTTCAATAACTTCCAAAATATTTTGTTTAGACCTTTCAAATTAGGTATGTGAATATATTTAGTTAAAGCCTTGAACCTATCATTTTGTAACCTTAGCCTTCCACAAGAAGACGTATGGTAGACTTCTAAAGGTCATATTTGGAGTACATTTGTATTTCTTTGGTAATCGAAAAAGTATTTTACCTAAACCATGCGAATTTGCTATGTCGATATATAGGTAAGTCCTCGTCCTATTGTTTTATGTCCTCGGTTTTCTATGAAACGACCATTGGCAGCTTTCCAATGCCAAATTTGGGGTATTTCTGCAATAAGTTTCAAAATACATGCATTTTATTTAGACCTTTCAAATTTAATATGTAGATATATATTGATAAGGCTTTGGAACCTATTGTCTTGTGGTTTTAGCCTTTCACTAAAAGAGCAAAGGTGGCCTTTAAAAGACCAAATTTGGGGTACATCTTTGAGAATTTAAAAGTTTTTTATCTGGACCTTTCAAAATTGGTACATTGATATTTATTGGTAAGATGTTGTAACCTACTGTTTTATTGCATTTGGTCTTCCACAATAAGACCAATACAGACCTTCTCAAGATCAACTTCAAGTCATTATATACACAGACAAAAGTCTGGGATATACTGGTTTCACATATGTTATGCCACCACTGCCATACATTTTGACTGGTGTCTATGATAAGTTGATAACTCAAAAAGGCTTTCACAAATTTCATTCAAATTTGTGAAAGCTTTCTTGTATTTGGGTCAGGGGACATAAATGAAATTGCAACAACATACATCAATTTGGAAAAAAAGGATTTATATTTGGATAAAATGTTTGACACGAAATTTGTAAAAGTCAGAATATTTTATATAATGAATAGCCATTTTCATTCTTTTACTACCAATCAGTTATCCCATGCTGTGTTTACATAATGTCAGAGAGAGAACTATGTGCTTCTGCTTAGTGCCCACAAGTGAAAATCGGAAGATTAATTCATAGGAACTACATAAATGTGTATTTATATAGAAAAAAATCTATTTCTGGAAATACAAATTGATCTATTAAAATCTAAGTTCCGATTTTCATTTAATATTTCATCCGTTCACTGATACTTTATAATCATAGAAACAGATAAAACTATATTGGGATTATTAATTTAGAATGACAGTTAATTATTTACATACTTTGGAAACAAGATCAAACTTATCATTGCGGGAAGATTGAAAATGTAATAACTTAGGTTAGATACAAATTTTTTTCATAATAGTTATATACTGCTTATCTAGGGATATACCGGTAATTTCTTCTATGGAAAATACACATTTTGCAGATCGAATTTCTCTAATACCCCAGTCACACTACAGGCAGTAAATCCCAGTGTTAGAGGTTTTATTCGGCAGCAAAATCACCTCCAAGGACGCCTAATATCTTCCGAGGTTTGGTGTTTCCATGACACTACAGGTGGTGTAACCCTCGGTTATAGGCATTGGGAAAAACACCCCTGTCCTTCAACTACTGTGTGTGGTTCGTGTGCCAAGTTGTGATATAATGGCGAAATGTCCATTTACCTCTACTCGCCTTATGTCGCTGTGTTACACTGAAAGATGACCAAGTCACAACCTAACATACTGTTACACCTTGGACTACATCTTCAGTTGCCGTAGCAAAACATTCGTCTGTGCATGCCCATAGTACCAAAGTCAGAGATGGAAATTTTAAAAATTCTGTAGAATACACAGGATAATGGACGTCACTGTGTCACAAGGTTGCATATGACTTGCATTATTGCATACGAACATCGGACAGTAGTGGAAAGTATTTGAAGGATAGGGGCATTTCACCCAATGCCTATATTCACACGTTCTACCCCCTGTAGTGTGACTGGGGTTTAAAGTCCATATATTGGTTTGTGAGTATGTTTCGTAATAATTATGGAGTATAGGTTGATGTGTATTACACAAATACCCAATTAAAGCCTGTGGCATAAGGGATGACCCATCTTGGGATATCTTTCCATTGAGTTGGCCTAATCTAGTTACTTTTACTTTAAAAAGAATTCTACATAGGAGAATTCTGCTCAACTGGTTTGACGGTTTACCTTCCCCCCTTTATTTACATCTGTTTCCACATTTCAGTGTTCAATGATGACCTTGGTGACTATACGTGTGTATTTGAACTTTCCAATGGTCAGGATAAGATCAACAGGACTGTCACTGTGTATGGTAAGTAGTCTCAATTGGCCGTGTTTATTAATTCAATTTTTTTCTTGCAGAAATTGATATAAATTGGTACCAAACTGAAAGTATATTACAATTTTTATTTTAAAATGTGTATTAGAAATAGGGCTGGGATGGGTGCTGAAAAACAGCCCAGAGTACTCGCCCTCTGATAACTGGCCTGAATTCGAGTAACCGTGAGATTTAGTACCTACCATTAGAAGTCTTCAAATTATTTGATTCCGGTGACGAAGCTTTTGATGAAAAAGGTCTTCTATTTAACCAGATATTATAGAATATGTAGTAAATTATATATTTTTAAGCAAAAGCCACAACTTTAATTAATATTATGTCACGGAAATGCAGAAATGTAGCATATTTTACACAAATGTTTCATTACGTGGGTGATAATACAATACCTTGCAAGTAACCAAGTAGTTAAATGGACTTGAGTAATAGCAAAGACCGACTCGGCTATCGAGGCTCGGGTAACCTTTCACAGCCCTAATTAGAAATTGACAGTAAACAGGTTTTGTCTCTTTCCTTGCTTATTTTTATCTTTAATAATGGCCAATTTATCTCCTGTTGAAAACTTTTGCAAATCTACCTCAAGTTAATGTCTGAACCACTAATTGTGTAAATGAAGGCTTTAATAATTCTAGATGTGAAAGAGTTTAACTTTCTCTGTTTGGCCAGGCAATGTATTTCCTAAGTTAATGTCTTCAGTGATCTGCCCATCTACAGTACTTCATGAACTTTTAGCTGTTGAGGGTTTTGCCAAGACAAGGAATTCTTTTAACTTGATCTGGTCAAGGTTCTGTCCGTATGAAAGACTTTGTTAACTTTGTTCAATGATCTATCCATTTGAAAGACTTAGATCAAATTTATACCTTCATGGTGCTACCCATATAGTTTGTTAACTTTATACTTTCAAGGTGCTTCCCTTGCAGTGTAATTTGTTAACGTTATATCTTCAAGGTTCTGTCCACAGGAAAGAGCTTCTTTACGTTTTATTTTAAAGGTTGTTCCAATGTTAAAAAGTTTAACTTCAACATATTTAAGGCTCCTCCCACTGAGTTAACTTATATATTCAAGCTTTGTCCCATAGAAAGAAGTTTGTTGACATTATATAATTTCAAGTCCCTTCCCACTGAAGGAGTTTGTTTACTTTATATCTTTAATACTTTCTGTCTTCAAGGTTCAGCCCATGTGAAGGAGTTTGAAAAGTCTAAGAACCTGGTTGAAGATGACACCTTAAACATTGAGTGTCGTGCATCTGGCTACCCTCTACCCTCTGTCAGATGGTACTTTGAGGAGAGTCTGTTGAACCACTCAGACCGCGTACGGTTTACCACGGCAGAGAAGAATCTGGTTGGGAATTCCACTCTGAGGATCTCTGATATGCAGTATGAGGATGCTGGGGAATATACCTGCGAGGCTGTGAATGTTATAGAAGGGGAGGAAACCAGCCACAACCAGACCATCACTGTCAGAGTTAAAGGTGGGGAATAGATATGCACTGACTTGCCTATCGCCTACACATGTCATGATAGAACTTAAAATTTGACAGAATTCTAAATTCTGTTGACAGAATTTACAATTTGAAGTTCTGTCAACAAAACTCCCAATCCTAGGGTTTCATTGATTTGGAGAGATTTTAAGTTAAAATTCTGTGTATAGAATTTGAATTACGAAATGTACCTTTTTTCTAAGTGTCTAGTTTCCTTTGATAACCCTCTTTTATAATATTTTTTGCATAGAACATACCTTGGAAATTAACGTAAGGATTTATGATTTTAAATTGTAGTCTCAGTTGTGAAATGCAGTTGATGCAATGGAAAATAGCAAGGGAAAAATAATTAAAAGGATTATTTACAAGTCTGTATTTGAACAGAATTTTAAATTTTGTCGGATTTTAAGTTCAGTCGTGACATGTTCATCCACAGTTTAGTCATTGAATGTATGTGTTCCACATTGATTATTTTCAATATAACATATATACAGTGTATGTAATAGAATCTCTGTTTATGGATCTTCTGTTGCACAATATTCCACTGAATGCATGCAACTGGACACTCTTAGAGATACAGTGACTTCATATTAAATCCAAAGTCTGCTGTGTGTTTTTCACAGACAAGTTGGCGGCGCTATGGCCATTCCTTGGTATCTGTGTGGAGGTGACTATTCTCTGTATCATCATCTTCATCTACGAGAAGCGCAGACAGAAGAGAATGGCCGAGGAGGATGCTAAGGAGGAGGCCAGTCACTTGTGAGTATATCGATTTAATTTGCTTCAGATTTACACCACTTGCCAGTATCCAGCGGTGCCTGGTTGCAGGTGCATATGTCTGTTCTGCTAGTGTTGTCAATAGGGGTGGGACGAGTACAAATAATTCGGGTCGATTACTCGCAGATGAAAACTCAACTCGACATCGAGCCCTCGCGACATTTAGTATCCACCATAACAGGAAACGACATCCAATATGGTGGCTCCCGTAAACGAAAAAAATATAAAGATAAAAGCTTTGAAATGCTTGAATTAGCTATTGTCAGCACATAATATCATTAATTTTATGTTACAAATGGTGGATTATGCGATTTAATGAAAGTAAGGTATGCTATTTATGTTTAATTAACTAAAAAACGTAACTGGTTCTATAGGTTGTTATATATACACGAGTAATCGACCCTAAGAATTGGGGTCGAATTTTCGTGAAATTCGCTTCGCTCGGCGAGTGTCGACTGCTCGGTCGCACCCCTAGTTGTCAATGAAGCAAAGTGTCTTCCACAACAAAAATACAACTGGTACAGAAGCTTATGAATGCAGTGTAATCAGATCATGTAAAATTATAGAATATATTGGGAGTGTGGAGATGCAACAAGATTTTATACAATTTTGAGTTGGTAAGAGTTTAATAAATTTAAACCAGTTAGAACCAGATTTGAGCTGTTAATGTAAAGAATTTCAAGTACATCCTCTCTGTGCACCTCTAACAACCAGAGTATGTTATGCATTTGAGAATATTTCTGTGTGATTAGCTTTTGTCAACTAACATTATTAATTTATCTTTTTTTCTTGATTTTAAAAAATCTGATTGAACAACAAATGGAGATATTTACAGTCACAAGTATCAAACTTTGGCATATTACATGTTTATAACATAGGATAAAACAACATGGGTGTCTCTAAAACATTATTCCTGAAACTTTTAAGTATTCAAGAGTTTATGAAAGTTTTCATGTTCACACTAGGAGAGACAAATATTTGTGTATATGTCAGTATTTGCAAAAGTTTCTTCAATTGTTTGATTGTGTGTTTTTATGTCTCCACCAGTTCAAGTGAAGGTACTTCAATAGTATATATGTATTTATAATTTCAAGGCATCAGTAAGAGTCCAGCTTATAATTTTGAAATGTAAGCCCATATAAAGAGGGTGCAAAAACAGTAACAGGTCTCAAACAAGACAAAACTCACTCCTATGTGTTGTAAATTGCAAATGAGAAAGGTACTTGATTCTGTTATCACTAAAATAAACTTCAGAATTACAAGTTATTGCATAAATTGTACAAATGGAGAGCATCATCACCATATATAGCTCTTCACATAAAGTGACAGCTCAGCTTCTGCTGAAGGCTGGTTGAATTCCGATGAATTTTCAAGAACCCAATACATGCAGTTCAATGTTCCATCCTGTGACTTGTAGTGTGTTTGTGCAAAGATTTCCATATAGATTTGGCAAATTGACATTTGGTTGATGACTTTGTATTTTTGATGGTAGAGGTTTAGGACAAATAGTCAGTTACTTGTATTTTTATTCACAAATTCGTACAAGACACGTATTAAGAGATATTATTAGAAGTGTAATTCAGGCTCAGGGCTGGATGTTAACATTTGCCTACTTGCCCACGGCAAGTAAATTTCCAATCAGGGTAAATAGAGTTTGTTCTTCACTTGCCCACATGGCAAGTAGCTAAAAATGGGTAAAATATTTAATTTACTTTTTTTTTTTTTTTTTTTTTTGGTTGTCTAAATGTGACTAAGATGACTACTACTTTTAATGTTCTCTGCAAGACCACTGAGGGACCACTTTAGTCCTAGTAACATGGCATCGTAAATGATTAACATGTCGTACAGAAAATCCTATTTGAGTGTAATGATTCATCTCAAGACATGCTTAATAACCTCTGTAACAACAAAATACGGCAAATAGGGCAAGTGAAATTTGGATGCCACTTGCTCTACTGGCAAGTGCTGAAAAAAGTTGACGTCCTGCCCTAAGCTCAGTTAAGATTAATCCAAAATTAAAGCAACGAAATAGTGAATTATGACGGCCTGTTATGGTTTTCATTTACATTTCCTATCCAATTTCCTTGGTTTTAACCCATACATATTAATGTGATAGTCTTTTTGTTTCTTCCATTATCAGGACAAACTCTCATGCTAACACGGCTGACGTTCGACAGAGGAAGGTATAGACTCACGAGTGTATGGAGATGTGGACATAAGGAACATCCATCAGCAAGACCACTTCTCCATTGGTTCCTTTAGCCCTGCAGCCAAATAGTTCAGACAAAATTAAAACAGTAATGAATAGGGTGTTACTTATTATAATTTAACTCGGAAAAGTAAGTAACTAAATATGGTTAAGTGTGTATGTTCTATAATATTTTATGAATGTTTCTACAAAATTTGGGATACAATTAAATTTATTTGCTCCACTTCCCAATACATCAACTTTTGAGTTCATTCCGATGATTTATACAAATACTACCATTAGGCAGTAATGATATGATCTTAAAACAGTACAGTTCACCAGGTTTAACTAATTCTTGTATTAATGGCAGTATCTAAAGAGTAGGTTTTTATGTCATGTTTAAAGAAAAATCATCCATTTTATGTGCTCTAAATAAGAAGGTTTATTTTAATTAAAAGTCATAATTTTAATGAAATTTTAGGAAGATTACTTATTATGAGCATGAATGTGTGATTAATGTCTCTGTATAAACACACATCATAAACGTTGGTTCTGGAAATGCCAGCTTTTTACTCCACGTAATGAATACATTTCAATTTTATGAACTTCCACAGGGTTCCTGTAATTTAAAACTAGTCCTACCAGCACACATTTACATGGAACTCAGTTTTTCTTACATGTATATACTATAAAACCTCAATCTTTACAGGTGGGGAAAGAATTTAGTAATATAAATTAGTGTTAATTAAATGGAGATGTTTTGATGCAACAAAAATGTGTACATTGCACACAAACGTGACTGCCTCCCAGAGAGGATTAATGATTTATTGTGACCTGAGCTAAGGGTTATAGATATCTCCATATGAAAAAATCGGTGTCGTTATATAAAATGCAGAAAAATGTTATATTTAACATGTGTACAAAGAAAGGGTTTGAATAAAAATTGGTTGAGATTTTATCAGCTTACAATTGTAATATAAAATCTAAAGATTGTTTCTGTGTTGCTGTTTTAGATTGAAGTACAAATCTTATGGACAGACATGTGACTTTTCAAATTTATAAAATGTAGGAATTTTGTCTCTTGACAGAAATATCACCTGCTGATTATATCCGCGTCATATCCACAAGGTCAATTAGCCTAATGATACCAGATATTTAATATTTCATACTTTGAAACAATGCAAACAATTTCTTTTGAAGAACAATTCTGTACATGTTAAATTCCGAGAGCATGAAATATATACAAGTATTTATTTTTAAAACTCCCTGTATCTTTAGGATTCATTATAACCTATATGTTATAACAGTAGGATAAAATCAACATTTGTCCAGTCTGACTAATTCAGAGCTGTCTGTTCAATTAAGCATACTTTTTTTTTGATACAAAACTTAAGTCCAACAATTTTTTTCTCCAGAATTAAATGTTGCTTCTCCATAGAATATCTAGTGTTTATAGAAGTTCTCCCCAGTGTGAGTGTCACTTGTCTGTGTTATAAAAACATTAAATATTTGTGTTCATGATATGTGTGTGAGGAATTGGGATGCTGTGTAATTATTGGTGATTGACACATTTTGCTGTTGTACTAGCACTTTATTTGTGAATATATAGGAAATGATGCTGTTATATTCACTGAGACATCAGTCGCCTATGGCGTAGCAAGTTTCAAAAATACTGTATCAGAAAGTTGGGGATGGGCATTCACTACAATGGAAAGCCGGGTGTTCCGAGAAAAAGGGGTGTTGGTCTGCTAGCGCAAGCTGGAAAGCGATCAGAGACACAAGTAGTGCACTGAAGCGGTCACCCATCCCAGTACTAACGTAACCCATTGCCGCTTAACTTCAGTTAACAGATACTCGTCTCGCTATGCCACAATTCATGAAAGTCTGGCACAAAAAATAGTGATCCCTAGATCCCTTAAAAACCGAAATCTGGGCTCTTGCATCTTAAGCCATACCAAGTGAAAGTAAAAGGTGGTATATGTAAACAAATGTCTGCACGATAAAATGTGTAATAACTGCTTAATATGGAAAATTTTGGTGAAAATAGACACAAAAGAATCAAACTTCTATTATTGGGTTCTGATGGAGAAGATTTATCTTAGCTTGACATAGTCACAATCTATGGGCAATAATGTAAGGTGGGGGGTGGGGGGGTGGGGGGGGGGAGACACAAAAAAAAGCTCTTGTACACAATGTACAAACATATATTGTCACAGAATGCATACGATAAGGACTGTTACAGTAATCTTAAGGGAACTCATTTGCTGTCTGATTATTTAATGACATATATTTTGAAAATGTTAATATAAACCCGTCACAAAATAACATTTGCTTTGTTTTTCCTTGGAGCATAATTCTAGATTATTGGGAGAAATTTTAGAACAGTTGAACCCCTTGGAGCATAATAGAAGATTTATTGGGAGAAATTTTAGAACAGTTGAACCCCTTCGAGTAGCACTTAGTTCAGTGGACTTCCTGTTTTAGTAAAAGTTGCTGACAGATCCTTGGAGGGCCCTTTCCATCTAAATTTTCTGGTTTAGTAGAAATATTTTGATGGTCCCTGGGGGCTCGACAGAGATCAGCAGTATATTGCAGTCACCAGACACCCTATTTTCTGATATATTCTAGGATGAAACTTGTCTTGTGTTATTAAATGTACTTGTAGCTCAACATTGGGCATCTTGCATGTTCTTCACTATTTTTGCTCATTTGTATAAGTTGTATTATCTTGCAGATAATTATCCAGTGATTGCATGTGATGTGGTGTGACATTTAGTCAATTTTGCAGACGAAATGTGTTGATAGCAGTTTACCCAGTTTTGCAAAGTTTTTTTTTTCAGAAAAAATAGCTTATATTATTGAATAAAACAAGTTTATAAAAGTTACCTTAATGTATATCAAAAAAAGAAAACTAGTTATACTTAATATCTAGCAGAAGAAAAAGAGTACAGGATAATAATTATACCAGCCCACGGTGTGTTTAAAACTAGAATGTGATCCTCACTAAACAAGATACACAGGTGTGTCCCTTCTGTGAAGTACTTTTACAAGAAGGAAGTAACATTTCAAAGCAGCAAAGACTGTAAAAATGCTATGTTAAAGATACTGGGTCTCTACTTAGGAGTATATTGTTTCACAAGCAAAATTAATTCAATTGATTGTAATTTTAAAGAGTTTTTTTCCCTCAAGTAGACAAGAAAAACCAAAGTTATTTCTAATACAAATGTTACGTTTTCAGAAGAAAGATATTGATTTATCTTGCTTGTAAAATTTTTTTGTCTTGTATTTTCTTTTCATGGGTGGCTGACCTAAATTGAAGATTATAAAATCTTTTTCTTGTAAATTGCCCAGTTTTTTTTTCAAAAAAGTGTAAATCTACATTTAATATAATCCTGGTATTTTAATCTTGTCGACAATGTCACCTGTAATTTCTTGTGGCCAAATTATATTTAAGAACTGATCAAGTATGCCATGTAATTACCTTGTTATATAGAAGTAGTAAATACTTAGTACCTCTTTACCATAATGTTGTGCTGTGATGTTGTCATACCCATTAAACTGTACAGTTTGTAAATGGCAAGATAGTTTCTACGAATATAATTGACATAATAACTTACATATTGGTAGATGTGTATATGTAGTGAAAATGTCTTCTTTGAGAAATATTATTCTGAGTGATTTGTAGTATTAATGTGTCAAATAAACAATTGAAACAGTTCTCTACTTTTAATTGATTTGCTCACAAAGACTCTTGGACATCCATCCTTACAAGCATTTGATTTGCATTTGTTACGTTAATTGTGGCCTACTTTTTATCGGGGATACAACCTCACATTGCACTGCCTTTTATCAAAATACAAGTGGCCTAGTTCTTTATGAAGTTTGTAAAATAATCACTTGGTTCTGATATTGGGGTCATGGGTTCAAAGCTAGCTCATGTTAACTAATTGCCTGATACCAAAATCAAACTCCACTTTGACCTGCATCGAAGTACTGTCAAAAATTTTGAGCCATAGTTTATAATAATATGCAGTAAAGTCAATGACTTGTTATTGCATAACTGCTTGGCCAATTTCTTTAAAAGCTCTTTTTAAATATTCAAGCTTGCCCTGAACATGACCCAGCTAATAAAGTGGGGTCAACAAATGTAGAAACCAATTCATCATTTAAGCAGATGAAATTATTTGATTATTGACTCAAAATATTTGACTCAGTTATTCACGATATGAAAACAGTGGATGAACCAGATCTGTATGGTGCCTTCAATGACATAATGTCATGGCTTTTTGTAAGGTGTGATTAAGTTTGCTCATTTTCTCTCAACATGTAAATGTCACTGCAGTATAAGATAACCGTTGTTTAAAAAGATCAGACTTCCATAGCAGATAATCTTATACAAGCAGATTCTAAAACACAAAAGTTGAAATTATTGGTGCACCACCATATAACCAAACCAATCAGGACAATGATGTAAAGACCTTTTCTTTGATACTATTTTCAATAGTTGTCCAAGTTTTATTGCATTCTAGATTGACAGTTTTTTCAGAGTGCAAAGTTCTCTTTTTTTTATGATTTGCTAAAATGTCCTATTTTGTGACCTTTGTTGCAACATCACCTCGGTTGTAACCCGATTAATCAAATTTTATCATAGATTTGCATATGCCTGCTTCTTTGCTGTATCTTTTGCACCTTAAAAAATTGTAATTTTCAAAAATCATTAGCATAAATTTGACTATCAACTTTGTAACAAATATTCCAATATTTTGACAGTTCCCCTTTCTGTACATAAAACAATTCAGTCTCCCTGATGGTGATATGAATGTGTAATTACATGTACATCAAAAGGAATTGTTTTATCACTTATTAAAGTTAATGTATCAGAATAGTTCTCAAATACACTGTCTTACTTTACATTGCATTAAGTTTGTTGTGTAGATGTGTGTTTGAAAGGAACAAAGCAAACCTATTAATATTATTTAATTGTAGTTATGTGGTACAAACTTTAACCCAGCATGAGCACAGCTCTTATATTTTATTCAAGGTGAAGACAACTTCATTTAACACTTGAGACACTTGATTGAGAATAACCATGCTTTTTATGTGTGTTTGTGAGTGTACATACTAAATAGGTTTGTGTCAAGTATTTAATGCTACCATGCGTCAGCAAACTGTTGACGCAATATGTTAAATAAAAGAATCAACCTCTGTCTGAACAAGAATCTTTGGACCCTAAGCCATTGAAATGCACATACGAAATGCAGTGATAAGGTGTGATCCTTTTAATTACAAGCATTTGGCCATCACTGATAAGACATAATCAGCTGTTGAATACAATACAAAGATAGTTTGTTGGTGCAATGATACATTAAGACAAAAAAAGTTTGCCATACCTAAAATCTGCCACATAAACCCCTATTTTAGGCATAAGTAGAACCAAATCCTTTGGATCTTGGAGATTGTATTTATGCAGAGTTCCCTGTAGAATAATACAGACCTTTGGATGGCCGATATTACTTCTTGGAATTAATGTACTAGAGGGGGAAGTTATAAACTAGGGGCACTTTTCAATTGCTTCTACATTCATTGTTAAATTGTAAAATTACTGTAAAAGGTAACTTAATGGAGGGAATTGAATAAAACATTGCTGATTCAATAAACTAAATATAGCAAAGTTTACATTATCTAGTTGTGTTATGTGGCATAGTACAAAATAAACTGAGTGTTCACATTTCTTTCAAGCTAACATTTTAGCAAATGTCATAGCTTGTTACATGTATCTCCAATATCACGAAAATGTTTCCCACATTTGAAATGAAAAAAAAATGTGTGATTTATAGAAATAGTAAAAACATTCACCTAAGTATTTTGAAACCATAAGATTAAGGTTTTTGGTAAAGGTGTGCCTACATTTTGCATGGTGTTTAATTGTAAATAATGTAGTCTTTTTAGTAGCAGACGCGTCGGTGGCCCAGTGATTTACAAGGTTTGTGTTGAATCATTTACCGTAAATGACCTATTTAGCACACAGTGCGCTAAGGAGAGACTATTTTTATTCAATATTTGGTGGGTAAAAATTCCCCTTTTAGCGCACCCATCATGAAACACTTTCCAGGATGAAGTATAAGTCAATCAGGTAAGAATAACGGTGTTCCGACACTTAGTATCTACTAAAAATACCCACTTCCTGTAAATATGGCGGTAGAGATAAACAAACTCGAAATTCGTGGCAAAAATGTCAATTTATTAAGTAAAAATACATACAATATATAAAAAAATATGTGGATATTGTGCACTGTCACCGACGATATTGCTGGGACAAAGAGGGTGCGGTTACAAGGGCAGATGCGCTAAATAGGTCATTTACGGTAGCTCTCATCACATGGCATGGGTTTAAAAACATGTTCATGGCCACATCTGGAAAGCAATGCAGTTCTGTTTTCATATGACCTTTGTTGTTGTAAAGGACATTAAGGTCCAAGCTTGACCTTTGCCTTTTGCTTTCCATGTAAGATCAAGTTTTGAAATACTTGTCAGAATTATTGAAGTGAAAATACAACATTGTTTTGGGAGGGTTACTAGCGCATTAGTTTTGGGCATTTTAAACCCCTTGGAAGAAGATTTACTGACTCAGTTGTTAGTTTGGTTCCCATTCTCTTTTCAGAAGTCTTCTAAAATATTCTAGCTTTTCACACTATATGCATAGGTCACATGACTAAAAGCTACAGAAACAGGCATCAAATTGAATTTAAATGTTCATTTAATAAAGAGAAGTTGCAAATATCATGTTTATATTGGCCCCTATAGAGTAATTAGCAAAATGGGAGATTTAATCATGCTCATCTTATTTAGGACTTTCGACTTCTGGTCTTGTTTTCGATCTCAATTTTGTTGTCTTAATGTGGAAAATAAACAAAAACAGACCATTTCATGACGTTACTACATCTTACCTAATTAAGCGTCCCTGAAAGGGCGCTTATTTGTTTTCGCCTCAGTTTCCTCACCGCCGCCGCCGCATTATGGTCTCCCTTGAATATCTCCCTTATTATTAGAAGGTTTCAAACCATATTTGGCACTTATATACCTTAGGCGTGGGAAAATTTTTCTGCATGCTTAAATTTGACCTTTATATTTTTTTAAGTACACCCCCCCCCCCCCCCCCCCCCCCGCCCCCCCCCGTCATCACAGTTCAGGAAAAACTACTTGCTACACAGCCTTATAATTTGACACACCTGTTCATACTATCGAAAACGCGAGCTGATTAGATTTTGGGAGCAATCCCTTGAAAAATGTCTCATTTATGGGTGATTTCCTCACACCTTCCAATCTGAGAGCCTTAAATTTAGGTCAACCCCCCTATTATCTTCTTAAGTATTGCATTTAGAGCCATAAAATGTATTGGGAGGTAATAGGAAACCATATGTGGAGAGTCTAAATAGCCGGTCAGTTTTACCTCACGGCCCCCCCCTTATGGGTCAAACTGGGGTCATAAAATAGCTGATTTTGAGTTTTTGCCTTATATCTCCTTTATTGTTGCTTTTATAGCTTCAGAATGTATTAAGATTGGGAAAGCACATGTGGAGAGTCTAAATAGCCGGTCACTTTTACCCCCCGACCCCCCCCTTATGCGTCAAACTGGGGTCATAAAATAGCTGCTTTGGAGTTTTTGCCTTATATCTTCTTTATTGTTGCTTTTATAGCTTCAGAATGTATTAAGAGGTATTGGGAAAGCATATGTGGAGAGTCTAAATAGCCGGTCAGTTTTACCCCCCGATCCCCCCCCCTTATGGGCCAAACTGGGGTCATAAATAGCTGCTTTGGAGTTTTTGCCTTATATCTCCTTTATCGTTGCTTTTATAGCTTCAGAATTATGTCCACCCCCCTGGGGGGTGGATATATTATTTTTGCTTTTTTTGCCGTCCGATGTCCGGCGTCCGATGTCCGGCGTCACGCATGGTTTCCGCTCATTTAAAGGAAAAGTATTAGAGCTATTGTCACCAAATTTGGTATGCAGGCTTATTGGGTCAGTAGCTTGCTTGGGATTGCTTTTGGCTGTTGTACCTCTTTTGCTTACTGAGTAATACTTAAGTACAGCTATTTTCAGTACCCATTGGTTTCCGTGCATTTAAGCCAAAATAATTAAAGATATTTTACTACAATTTTGAATACAAGATTGTTATGTCCATAGCTCGCTTGGTATTGCATTTGGGACTGATAGCTTTGTCAGTACATGAGTAATAGCCATTTAGGTACTTCATTGTGTATTTTCAGTACTACTTTTGAGTAATTTGCTAATATCTCAGAAACCGTAAGAGATAGAGCGATTTCGTCGAAATTTTCGACCCACAGGGTATCTAAGGAATGTAATATTTGCAATTTTCAAAAAATTTTCCCCTCCCCAAAAATGGCGGCCATTTTGAATTTTCGAATTTTTGCCAAAAATGGCAAAACACAAATTTGCTTCCATCTCCTTAACCGTGTGAGATAGAGCGATTTCGTCGAAATTTTCGACCCACAGGGTATTTGAGGAATGCAATCTGCAATTTTCCAAAAATTTTCCCCTCCCCAAAAATGGCGGCCATTTTGAATTTTTGCCAAAAATGGCAAAACACTAATTTGCTTCTATCTCCTTAACCGTGCGAGATAGAGTGATTTCGTCGAAATTTTCGACCCACAGGGTATCTAAGGAATGCAATCTTTGCAATTTTCCAAAAATTTTCCCCTCCCCAAAAATGGCGGCCATTTTGAATTTTCGAATTTTTGCCAAAAATGGCAAAACACAAATTTCCTTCTATCTCCTTAACCGTGCCAGATAGAGCGATTTCGTCAAAATGTTCGACCCACATGGTATCTGAGCATTGTACTCTTGGTAATTTTTAAAAAATTTTCCCCTCCCCAAAAATGGCGGCCATTTTGAATTTTCGAATTTTTGCCAAAAATGGCAAAACACTAATTTGCTTCTATCTCCTTAACCGTGCGAGATAGAGCGATTTCGTCGAAATTTTCGACCCACAGGGTATCTAAGGAATGTAATATTTGCAATTTTCAAAAAATTTTCCCCTCCCCAAAAATGGCGGCCATTTTGAATTTTCGAATTTTTGCCAAAAATGGCAAAACACAAATTTGCTTCTATCTCCTTAACCGTGCGAGATAGAGCGATTTCGTCGAAATTTTCGACCCACAGGGTATCTAAGGAATGCAATCTTTGCAATTTTCAAAAAATTTTCCCCTCCCCAAAAATGGCGGCCATTTTGAATTTTCGAATTTTTGCCAAAAATGGCAAAACACCAATCTGCTTCTATCTCCTTAACCGTGCGAGATAGAGCGATTTCGTCAAAATTTTCGACCCGCAGGGTATCTGAGCATTGTGCTCTTGGTAATTTTTACAAAATTTCCCCCCCCCCCCAAAAATGGCGGCCATTTTGAATTTTTGAATTTTTGCCAAAAATGGCAAAACACTAATTTGCTTCTATCTCCTTAACCGTGCGAGATAGAGCGATTTCGTCGAAATTTTCGACCCACAGTGTATCTGAGCATTGTGCTCTTGGCAATTTTCCAAAAATTTTCCCCTCCCCAAAAATGGCGGCCATTTTGAATTTTCGCCCAAATTGGCAAAACACTAATTTGCTTCTATCTCCTTAACCATGCGAGATAGAGTGATTTCGTCGAAATTTTCGACCCACAGGGTATCTAAGGAATGCAATCTTTGCAATTTTCCAAAAATTTTCCCCTCCCCAAAAATGGCGGCCATTTTGAATTTTCGAATTTTTGCCAAAAATGGCAAAACACTAATTTGCTTCTATCTCCTTAACCGTGCAAGATAGAGTGATTTCGTCGAAATTTTCGACCCACATGGTATCTAAGGAATGCAATCTTTGCAATTTTCCAAAAATTTTCCCCTCCCCAAAAATGGCGGCCATTTTGAATTTTCGAATTTTTGCCAAAAATGGCAAAACACTAATTTGCTTCTATCTCCTTAACCATGCAAGATAGAGTGATTTCGTCGAAATTTTCGACCCACAGGGTATCTAAGGAATGCAATCTTTGCAATTTTCCAAAAATTTTCCCCTCCCCAAAAATGGCGGCCATTTTGAATTTTCGAATTTTTGCCAAAAATGGCAAAACACAAATTTGCTTCTATCTCCTTAACCGTGCCAGATAGAGCGATTTCATCGAAATTTTCGACCCACAGGGTATCTAAGGAATGCAATCTTTGCAATTTTCCAAAAAATTTTCCCCTCCCCAAAAATGGCGGCCATTTTGAATTTTCGAATTTTTGCCAAAAATGGCAAAACACAAATTTGCTTCTATCTCCTTAACCGTGCGAGATAGAGCGATTTCGTCAAAATTTTCGACCCACAGGTATTTCAGCATTGTATTCTTGGCAATTTAAAAAAAAATTTCCCGTCCCCTAAAATGGCGGCCATTTTGAATTTTCAAATTTTTGTCAAAAATGGCAAAACACAAATTTGCTTCTATCTCCTTAACCATGCGAGATAGAGCGATTTCGTCGAAATTTTCGACCCACAGGGTATCTAAGGAATGTAATCTTTGCAATTTTCAAAAAATTTTCCCCTCCCCAAAAATGGCAGCCATTTTGAATTTTCGAATTTTTGCCCAAAATGGAAAAACACAAACTGGCCTTAACCGTGCAAAATAGAGTTATTTCGTTGAAATTTTCGACCCATAGGGTATCTAAAAAATGTACTCTTGGCAATTTTCAAAAAAATTTCCTTTTCCCAAAAATGGCGGCCATTTTGAATTTTCAAATTTTTGCCAAAAATAGAAAAACAGGAATTTGCTTCTATCTTCTTAACCGTGCCAGATAGAGTGATTTCGTCAAAATTTTCAACCCAACCAATGCAAAAAGGCATGAAGCTGAAATAATTTACATCTACACTAACAAATATTTAAGCATCATTGATATATTTTACAAATGAAACAGGGTCTTGTAAGACTACTGTACAATTTGGGCAAAAGGTTCATGGGTGGACATTACACATGATAATGTGTGTTCTTCTATGCTATCCTGTTTCTATTCGCATCTACTATCAACAGGGCGGCCGATTTCTAGTTTATTAAGAGGTATTGGGAAAGCATATGTGGAGAGTAAATACCCAGTCAGTTTTACCCCCCAACCCCCCTTATAGGCTAAACTGGGGTCATAAATAGCTGCCTTGGAGTTTTTGCCTGATATCTCCTTCATTGTTGCTATCATAGCTTCGGAATGTATTAAGAGGTATTGGGAAACCATATGTGGACAGTCTAAATAGCCAGTTAGTTATATCCCCAGACGAAAGTCGGGGATATATTGGATTCAGGTCCGTCGCGCCGCCGCCGCCGCCGCCGCCGCCGCCGCCGCCGCCGCCGCCGCCGCCGCCGTAGAAATTTCCTTGTGGACGCGATAACTCAAAAACAAATTAATATTTTTTTTTCAAACTTGGTACACATGTTAAGGGTGCCCAAAGGAAGATCCCTATTTTAAGGTGACCTTAAACTCCCAGTAAAAAAGAACTTATGGCCACCTTAAGGTCAGAAATTGCACTTTTGGCCACTTAGAGCCCTGTAGGTCACAAACTATGATGCTCAGCTGGCTGAAATTTTACCTGACAACACATTAATATGTTCTTAGTACATGTGCCGAAAATCACGACTTTAGGTTGAGGAGAAAATTGTGTTTGAGGCCCATAAATACCCCCACTTGGGGATATTTTGCTATACTTTTCACATATTTTGCCCTATAATTTGGAAGTGGTAATTCTGATGAGTCTCAAACTGCGCTAGGTATAACTTTGATATGTAATCCTTGTCTGTAGAAAATTTTAGGGCTGTAGGTTTACCCAAAGGGGTCGACTTAAGGTCTCAAAAGTGCCCACAGAGACCCAATTTATGCACTTTTTGCCACTTTCAAGCACTGTAGCTTTCAAACTATGTCTCTCATCTAAGTTAAATATCATCTGGGAATATATCTATGTGTTTTCTTATATGTGCCCCAACATTTAGGCCTTCAATAGACAGTTAACCTGTGTATCAGGACCATAAACACCCACCCGAGTGACCCTTATAAGACATTTTTCACATCTTTTTCCCTGTAACTTGGAAATGGTAAGTCTGAGAAGTTTCAAACTGTATTAGATATATATTCTGTGTGTAATCTTAGTATGTAACAGATTTTAAGTCTGAAGCTTTAATTTTGAAGGTCAAATTGAGGTCTCTAAAAGGCTCCCAAAGACCCAATATTTGGACTTTTTGCTACTTTTAAGCCCTGTGACTGTCAAACTATGTGACTGATAGAGCTCAAATCCTATCTGGGAAGATATTAGTATGTTATTTATATATGTGCCAAAAATTAAGGCTTTAAGAAGACATTTAACCTGTGTATGAGGACCATAAATCCCCACCCGAGTGACCATTTTTAGACATTTTTCACATAGTTTGCCCTGTAACTTGGAAATGGTAAGTCTAAGAAGTTTCAAACTGTATTAGATGCATATTCTATGTGTAATCTTAGTATGTGACAAATTTTAAGTCTGAGGCTTTAATTTGAAGGCCACATTTAGGTCTCTAGAAGGCCCCATAAAGACCCAGTATTTGGACTTTTTGCCAATTTTAAGGCCTGTGACTGTTAAACTATGTGACTGATAGAGCTGAAA
The DNA here is from genome assembly GCA_964017235.1 of Sabellastarte sp. h YS-2021. Lineage (NCBI taxonomy): Eukaryota > Metazoa > Annelida > Polychaeta > Sabellida > Sabellidae > Sabellastarte > Sabellastarte sp. h YS-2021. The sequence continues at coordinate 152,512,798 of OZ024928.1, read as the reverse complement.
TCTCATCTGGGAATACATTATTATGTTCTTTTTACATGTGCCAAAAATCAAGGCTTCAAGTAGACATTTAACCTGTGTATGAGGACCTTAAACACCCACCTGAGTGACCCTTTTAAGACATTTTTCACATATTTTGCTCTGTAACTTGGAAATGGTAAGTCTGAGAAGTTTCAAACTTTATTAGATACATATTCTATGTGTAATCTTAGTATGTAACAAATTTTAAGTCTGAAGCTTTAATTTGAAAGCCACATCGAGATCTCTAAAAGGCCCACAGAGACGCAATATTTGGACTTTTTAACCACCTTTAAGCCCTGTGACTGTTAAACTATGTGATTGATGGAGCTGAAATCCCATCTGGGAATGCATTATTATGTCCTTTTTACATATGCCGAAAATCAAGGTTTTTAGTAGACATTTAACCTGTGTATGAGGGCCATAGACACTCGCCCAAGTGCCTTTTTGGACATTTTTTCCGTATTTTGCCCTGTTATTTGGAAATGCTTAGTGTGACAAGTCTTAAACTGTATTATATATAATTTTTGTTTGTTATGTATGTCCCCCAAAAAGTTTCAGATCTGTTGTTTAATTGCTAAGGTCTCTTTAACAATTGTAAAATGCCCACAGAAACCCAATTTATGGACATTATGCCACTTTAAAGCCCAGTAACTGTCAAACTATGTGGGTTATAGAGCTGAAATCTTTGAATTTTTAAAAGGAAATGCCTGTCTATTTAAATTTTGAATATTAATAATGTTATGGCTATCTTAGTCTTTTAAGAACTTATTTTTGTGTGTTATACCTCTGCTTGCTGAGTTTTTAACTTTTTAAAATGAAACTGGTTAAACATATTCAAGTAGACAAAATGGACACTTTAAGTGAGCTTTAAGTCCCAATATTAATGAAATTATATCCTTATGTAGTAAAAGTAGGGGATTTTTAACCCTCAACTAGCCCAGTTTTATTCAACTTGCCTCAGTTAATTTTGACACAGCTCCTACAGTTATGAACTCATTTCAGTTGATAATCACATACTTAAAATTCTCAATTCTTTTTGTATTTGAGTACCCCTTTTATATAGATTGTTTGTTTACCATTTATGCATCCCCCACCCGGATTCCCCCCACCCACCTCTGGGACCTCCAGCTATATTGAGTGACACTAAATAAACAAAGGTATTTAATGATATCAGATGAGAAACAAAGAACTCAATGGGGTTGCAGATCTTGTGTAATAGTGAGAGAGGTGTGGAGAAGGGGAGAGGGGTGGGGGTGGGAGCTGGTGGGCTTCATTACATATAACACAAAGGGGAGTCAGAACTGAGATTGTGTCACATATTTAGGTTGCATATATATGGACCACATATATAGGTATAGAGGAAATGAATAACTGAAAACAATTTGCAAATTCTAAAAATAATATAATAAAATAATAATATAAATAATTTTTTTTTAAATAATATTTTATTTGTGAACAAATATAGAAACAGATATGCGCTTTTGGGATTATGAATTTTAGAATGGACATTGAATCATCAATCATTTAAATACTTTGAAGGAAGATTGAAAAGTATGATGAGTTGAGTTAAAAATAATATTTTATTTGTCAACAAATATAGAAACAGATATGCTCTTTTGGGATTATTATTTTAGAATGGACATTCAATCATCAATCATTTAAATACTTTGAAAATATGTTTAGAGTTATCATTGCAGGAAGATTGGAAATATAATTTGAGTTATGTATTCGGCGTCTGGGGATACACCATCTTCCTTGGAAGATATAAACAGAGTAGATTGATGTGCTGAAGTTCATATAATAATGGGTAATTATGTTTTAAAAAATTCCCGATCAAAACCTGTGGCGTGAGTGATGACCTGTCTGGGGATATGTTGGCGCCGAGTTGGCCCAATCTAGTTTTACCTCCTGACCCCCATGTATGGGTCAAACTGGGTTCATGAAATAGCTTTTGCCTTTATTGTTGCTTTTATGATTTCACAATGTATTAAAACCTATTGCAAAACCCTGTGGACAATCTAAATAGCAATACATACTTGCACACATGATTATGTCCACCCCCCTGGGGGGTGGATATATTATTTTTGCTTTTTTCGCCGTCCGATGTCCGGCGTCCGATGTCCGGCATCACACATGGTTTCCGCTCATTTAAAGGAAAAGTATTAGAGCTATTGTCACCAAATTTGGTATGCAGGCTTATTGGGTCAGTAGCTTGCTTGGGATTGCTTTTGGCTGTTGTACCTCTTTTGCTTACTGAGTAATACTTAAGTACAGCTATTTTCAGTACCCATTGGTTTCCGTGCATTTAAGCCAAAATAATTAAAGATATTTTACTACAATTTTGAATACAAGATTGTTATGTCCATAGCTCGCTTGGTATTGCATTTGGGACTGATAGCTTTGTCAGTACATGAGTAATAGCCATTTAGGTACTTCATTGTGTATTTTCAGTACTACTTTTGAGTAATTTGCTAATATCTCAGAAACCGTAAGAGATAGAGCGATTTCGTCGAAATTTTCGACCCACAGGGTATCTAAGGAATGTAATATTTGCAATTTTCAAAAAATTTTCCCCTCCCCAAAAATGGCGGCCATTTTGAATTTTCGAATTTTTGCCAAAAATGGCAAAACACTAATTTGCTTCTATCTCCTTAACCGTGCGAGATAGAGTGATTTCGTCGAAATTTTCGACCCACAGGGTATCTAAGGAATGCAATCTTTGCAATTTTCCAAAAATTTTCCCCTCCCCAAAAATGGCGGCCATTTTGAATTTTCGAATTTTTGCCAAAAATGGCAAAACACAAATTACCTTCTATCTCCTTAACCGTGCCAGATAGAGCGATTTCGTCAAAATTTTCGACCCACAGGGTATCTGAGCATTGTACTCTTGGTAATTTTTAAAAAATTTTCCCCTCCCCAAAAATGGCGGCCATTTTGAATTTTCGAATTTTTGCCAAAAATGGCAAAACACTAATTTGCTTCTATCTCCTTAACCGTGCGAGATAGAGCGATTTCGTCGAAATTTTCGACCCACAGGGTATCTAAGGGATGTAATATTTGCAATTTTCAAAAAATTTTCCCCCTCCCCAAAAATGGCGGCCATTTTGAATTTTCGAATTTTTACCAGAAATGGCAAAACACCAATCTGCTTCTATTTCCTTAACCGTGCGAGATAGAGCGATTTCGTCAAAATTTTCGACCCACAGGGTATCTGAGCATTGTACTCTTGGTAATTTTTAAAAAATTTTCCCCTCCCCAAAAATGGCGGCCATTTTGAATTTTCGAATTTTTGCCAAAAATGGCAAAACACAAATTTGCTTCTATCTCCTTAACCGTGCCAGATAGAGCGATTTCGTCAAAATTTTCGACCCACAGGGTATCTGAGCATTGTGCTCTTGGTAATTTTTCCAAAAATTTTCCCCTCCCCAAAAATGGCGGCCATTTTGAATTTTCGAATTTTTGCCAAACACTAATTTGCTTCTATCTCCTTAACCGTGCGAGATAGAGCGATTTCGTCGAAATTTTCGACCCACAGGGTATCTAAGTAATGCAATCTTTGCAATTTTCCAAAAATTTTCCCCTCCCCAAAAATAGCGGCCATTTTGAATTTTCGAATTTTTGCCAAAAATGACAAAACACAAATTTGCTTCTATCTCCTTAACCGTGCGAGATAGAGCGATTTCGTCAAAATTTTCGACCCACAGGGTATCTAAGGAATGTAATCTTTGCAATTTTCCAAAAATTTTCCCCTCCCCAAAAATGGCGGCCATTTTGAATTTTCGAATTTTTCCAAAAATGGCAAAACACAAATTTCCTTCTATCTCCTTAACCGTGCGAGATAGAGTGATTTCGTCAAAATTTTCGACCCACAGGGTATCTGAGCATTGTACTCTTGGTAATTTTTAAAAAATTTTCCCCTCCCCAAAAATGGCGGCCATTTTGAATTTTCGAATTTTTGCCAAAAATGGCAAAACACTAATTTCCTTCTATCTCCTTAACCGTGCAAGATAGAGTGATTTCGTCGAAATTTTCGACCCACAGGGTATCTAAGGAATGCAATCTTTGCAATTTTCCAAAAATTTTCCCCTCCCCAAAAATGACGGCCATTTTGAATTTTCAAATTTTTGCCAAAAATGGCAAAACACAAATTTGCTTCTATCTCCTTAACCTTGCCAGATAGAGCGATTTCGTCAAAATTTTCGACCCACAGGGTATCTGAGCATTGTGCTCTTGGTAATTTTTACAAAATTTTCCCCTCCCCAAAAATGGCGGCCATTTTGAATTTTCGAATTTTTGCCAAAAATGGCAAAACACTAATTTGCTTCTATCTCCTTAACCGTGCGAGATAGAGCGATTTCGTCGAAATTTTCGACCCACAGGGTATCTAACGAATGTAATCTTTGCAATTTTCCAAAAATTTTCCCCTCCCCAAAAATGGCGGCCATTTTGAATTTTCGAATTTTTGCCAAAAATGGCAAAACACAAATTTCCTTCTATCTCCTTAACCGTGCCAGATAGAGCGATTTCGTCAAAATTTTCGACCCACAGGGTATCTGAGCATTGTACTCTTGGTAATTTAAAAAAAATTTTCCCCTCCCCAAAAATGGCGGCCATTTTGAATTTTCGAATTTTGGCCAAAAATGGCAAAACACTAATTTGCTTCTATCTCCTTAACCGTGCGAGATAGAGTGATTTCGTCGAAATTTTCGACCCACAGGGTATCTGAGCATTGTACTCTTGGTAATTTTTTAAAAATTTTCCCCTCCCCAAAAATGGCGGCCATTTTGAATTTTTGAATTTTTGCCAAAAATGGCAAAACACAAATTTGCTTCTATCTCCTTAACCGTGCCAGATAGAGCGATTTCGTCAAAATTTTCGACCCACAGGGTATCTGAGCATTGTGCTCTTGGTAATTTTTACAAAATTTTCCCCTCCCCAAAAATGGCGGCCATTTTGAATTTTTCGAATTTTTGCCAAAAATGGCAAAACACTAATTTGCTTCTATCTCCTTAACCGTGCGAGATAGAGTGATTTCGTCGAAATTTTCGACCCACAGGGTATCTGAGCATTGTACTCTTGGTAATTTTTAAAAAATTTTCCCCTCCCCAAAAATGGCGGCCATTTTGAATTTTCGAATTTTTGCCAAAAATGGCAAAACACAAATTTCCTTCTATCTCCTTAACCGTGCGAGATAGAGCGATTTCGTCGAAATTTTCGACCCACAGGGTATCTAAGGAATGCAATCTTTGCAATTTTCAAAAAATTTTCCCCTCCCCAAAAATGGCGGCCATTTTGAATTTTCGAATTTTGGCCAAAAATGGCAAAACACAAATTTCCTTCTATCTCCTTAACCGTGCCAGATAGAGCGATTTCGTCAAAATTTTCGACCCACGGGGTATCTGAGCATTGTGCTCTTGGTAATTTTTACAAAATTTTCCCCTCCCCAAAAATGGCGGCCATTTTGAATTTTCGAATTTTTGCCAAAAATGGCAAAACACTAATTTGCTTCTATCTCCTTAACCGTGCGAGATAGAGCGATTTCGTCGAAATTTTCGACCCACAGGGTATCTGAGCATTGTGCTCTTGGCAATTTTCCAAAAATTTTCCCCTCCCCAAAAATGGCGGCCATTTTGAATTTTCGAATTTTTGCCAAAAATGGCAAAACACAAATTTCCTTCTATCTCCTTAACCGTGCCAGATAGAGCGATTTCGTCAAAATTTTCGACCCACAGGGTATCTGAGCATTGTACTCTTGGTAATTTAAAAAAAATTTTCCCCTCCCCAAAAATGGCGGCCATTTTGAATTTTCGAATTTTTGCCAAAAATGGCAAAACACTAATTTGCTTCTATCTCCTTAACCGTGCGAGATAGAGTGATTTCGTCGAAATTTTCGACCCACAGGGTATCTGAGCATTGTACTCTTGGTAATTTTTAAAAAATTTTCCCCTCCCCAAAAATGGCGGCCATTTTGAATTTTCGAATTTTTGCCAAAAATGGCAAAACACTAATTTGCTTCTATCTCCTTAACCGTGCGAGATAGAGCGATTTCGTCGAAATTTTCGACCCACAGGGTATCTAAGGAATGCAATCTTTGCAATTTTCCAAAAATTTTCCCCTCCCCAAAAATGGCGGCCATTTTGAATTTTCGAATTTTTGCCAAAAATGGCAAAACACAAATTTCCTTCTATCTCCTTAACCGTGCCAGATAGAGCGATTTCGTCAAAATTTTCGACCCACAGGGTATCTGAGCATTGTACTCTTGGTAATTTAAAAAAAATTTTCCCCTCCCCAAAAATGGCGGCCATTTTGAATTTTCGAATTTTTGCCAAAAATGGCAAAACACTAATTTGCTTCTATCTCCTTAACCGTGCGAGATAGAGTGATTTCGTCGAAATTTTTGACCCACAGGGTATCTAAGGAATGCAATCTTTGCAATTTTCCAAAAATTTTCCCCTCCCCAAAAATGGCGGCTATTTTGAATTTTCGAATTTTTGCCAAAAAATGGCAAAACACAAATTTCCTCCTATCTCCTTAACCGTGCCAGATAGAGCGATTTCGTCAAAATTTTCGACCCACAGGGTATCTGAGCATTGTACTCTTGGTAATTTAAAAAAAATTTTCCCCTCCCCAAAAATGGCGGCCATTTTGAATTTTCGAATTTTTGCCAAAAATGGCAAAACACAAATTTGCTTCTATCTCCTTAACCGTGCCAGATAGAGTGATTTCGTCAAAATTTTCGACCCACAGGGTATCTGAGCATTGTGCTCTTGGTAATTTTTACAAAATTTTCCCCTCCCCAAAAATGGCGGCCATTTTGAATTTTCGAATTTTTGCCAAAAATGGCAAAACACAAATTTCCTTCTATCTCCTTAACCGTGCGAGATAGGGCGATTTCGTCGAAATTTTCGACCCACAGGGTATCTAAGGAATGCAATCTTTGCAATTTTCCAAAAATTTTCCCCTCCCCAAAAATGGCGGCCATTTTGAATTTTCGAATTTTTGCCAAAAATGGCAAAACACTAATTTGCTTCTATCTCCTTAACCGTGCGAGATAGAGCGATTTCGTCGAAATTTTCGACCCACAGGGTATCTGAGCATTGTGCTCTTGGCAATTTTCCAAAAATTTTCCCCTCCCCAAAAATGGCGGCCATTTTGAATTTTCGAATTTTTGCCAAAAATGGCAAAACACAAATTTCCTTCTGTCTCCTTAACCGTGCCAGATAGAGCGATTTCGTCAAAATTTTCGACCCAAAGGGTATCTGAGCATTGTACTCTTGGTAATTAAAACAAAATTTTCCCCTCCCCAAAAATGGCGGCCATTTTGAATTTTCGAATTTTTGCCAAAAATGGCAAAACACTAATTTCTTCTATCTCCTTAACCGTGCGAGATAGAGTGATTTCGTCGAAATTTTCGACCCACAGGGCGTCTAAGGAATGCAATCTTTGCAATTTTCCAAAAATTTTCCCCTCCCCAAAAATGGCGGCCATTTTGAATTTTCGAATTTTTGCCAAAAATGGCAAAACACAAATTTCCTTCTATCTCCTTAACCGTGCCAGATAGAGCGATTTCGTCAAAATTTTCGACCCACAGGGTATCTGAGCATTGTACTCTTGGTAATTTAAAAAAAATTTTCCCCTCCCCAAAAATGGCGGCCATTTTGAATTTTCGAATTTTTGCCAAAAATGGCAAAACACTAATTTGCTTCTATCTCCTTAACCGTGCGAGATAGAGTGATTTCGTCGAAATTTTCGACCCACAGGGTATCTGACCATTGTACTCTTGGTAATTTTTAAAAAATTTTCCCCTCCCCAAAAATGGCGGCCATTTTGAATTTTCGAATTTTTGCCAAAAATGGCAAAACACTAATTTGCTTCTATCTCCTTAACCGTGCGAGATAGAGTGATTTCGTCGAAATTTTTGACCCACAGGGTATCTAAGGAATGCAATCTTTGCAATTTTCCAAAAATTTTCCCCTCCCCAAAAATGGCGGCCATTTTGAATTTTCGAATTTTTGCCAAAAAATGGCAAAACACCAATTTCCTCCTATCTCCTTAACCGTGCCAGATAGAGCGATTTCGTCAAAATTTTCGACCCACAGGGTATCTGAGCATTGTACTCTTGGTAATTTAAAAAAAATTTTCCCCTCCCCAAAAATGGCGGCCATTTTGAATTTTCGAATTTTTGCCAAAAATGGCAAAACACAAATTTCCTTCTATCTCCTTAACCGTGCGAGATAGAGCGATTTCGTCAAAATTTTCGACACACAGGGTATCTGAGCATTGTACTCTTGGTAATTTTTAAAAAATTTTCCCCTCCCCAAAAATGGCGGCCATTTTGAATTTTCGAATTTTTGTCAAAAATGGCAAAACACAAATTTGCTTCTATCTCCTTAACCGTGCCAGATAGAGTGATTTCGTCAAAATTTTCGACCCACAGGGTATCTGAGCATTGTGCTCTTGGTAATTTTTACAAAATTTTCCCCTCCCCAAAAATGGCGGCCATTTTGAATTTTCGAATTTTTGCCAAAAATGGCAAAACACTAATTTGCTTCTATCTCCTTAACCGTGCGAGATAGAGCGATTTCGTCGAAATTTTCGACCCACAGGGTATCTAAGGAATGCAATCTTTGCAATTTTCCAAAAATTTTCCCCTCCCCAAAAATGGCGGCCATTTTGAATTTTCGAATTTTTGCCAAAAATGGCAAAACACAAATTTCCTTCTATCTCCTTAACCGTGCCAGATAGAGCGATTTCGTCAAAATTTTCGACCCACAGGGTATCTGAGCATTGTACTCTTGGTAATTTAAAAAAAATTTTCCCCTCCCCAAAAATGGCGGCCATTTTGAATTTTCGAATTTTTGCCAAAAATGGCAAAACACTAATTTGCTTCTATCTCCTTAACCGTGCGAGATAGAGTGATTTCGTCGAAATTTTTGACCCACAGGGTATCTAAGGAATGCAATCTTTGCAATTTTCCAAAAATTTTCCCCTCCCCAAAAATGGCGGCTATTTTGAATTTTCGAATTTTTGCCAAAAAATGGCAAAACACAAATTTCCTCCTATCTCCTTAACCGTGCCAGATAGAGCGATTTCGTCAAAATTTTCGACCCACAGGGTATCTGAGCATTGTACTCTTGGTAATTTAAAAAAAATTTTCCCCTCCCCAAAAATGGCGGCCATTTTGAATTTTCGAATTTTTGCCAAAAATGGCAAAACACAAATTTGCTTCTATCTCCTTAACCGTGCCAGATAGAGTGATTTCGTCAAAATTTTCGACCCACAGGGTATCTGAGCATTGTGCTCTTGGTAATTTTTACAAAATTTTCCCCTCCCCAAAAATGGCGGCCATTTTGAATTTTCGAATTTTTGCCAAAAATGGCAAAACACAAATTTCCTTCTATCTCCTTAACCGTGCGAGATAGGGCGATTTCGTCGAAATTTTCGACCCACAGGGTATCTAAGGAATGCAATCTTTGCAATTTTCCAAAAATTTTCCCCTCCCCAAAAATGGCGGCCATTTTGAATTTTCGAATTTTTGCCAAAAATGGCAAAACACTAATTTGCTTCTATCTCCTTAACCGTGCGAGATAGAGCGATTTCTTCGAAATTTTCGACCCACAGGGTATCTAAGGAATGCAATCTTTGCAATTTTCCAAAAATTTTCCCCTCCCCAAAAATGGCGGCCATTTTGAATTTTCGAATTTTTGCCAAAAATGGCAAAACACAAATTTCCTTCTATCTCCTTAACCGTGCCAGATAGAGCGATTTCGTCAAAATTTTCGACCCACAGGGTATCTGAGCATTGTACTCTTGGTAATTTAAAAAAAATTTTCCCCTCCCCAAAAATGGCGGCCATTTTGAATTTTCGAATTTTTGCCAAAAATGGCAAAACACTAATTTGCTTCTATCTCCTTAACCGTGCGAGATAGAGTGATTTCGTCGAAATTTTTGACCCACAGGGTATCTAAGGAATGCAATCTTTGCAATTTTCCAAAAATTTTCCCCTCCCCAAAAATGGCGGCTATTTTGAATTTTCGAATTTTTGCCAAAAAATGGCAAAACACAAATTTCCTCCTATCTCCTTAACCGTGCCAGATAGAGCGATTTCGTCAAAATTTTCGACCCACAGGGTATCTGAGCATTGTACTCTTGGTAATTTAAAAAAAATTTTCCCCTCCCCAAAAATGGCGGCCATTTTGAATTTTCGAATTTTTGCCAAAAATGGCAAAACACAAATTTGCTTCTATCTCCTTAACCGTGCCAGATAGAGTGATTTCGTCAAAATTTTCGACCCACAGGGTATCTGAGCATTGTGCTCTTGGTAATTTTTACAAAATTTTCCCCTCCCCAAAAATGGCGGCCATTTTGAATTTTCGAATTTTTGCCAAAAATGGCAAAACACAAATTTCCTTCTATCTCCTTAACCGTGCGAGATAGGGCGATTTCGTCGAAATTTTCGACCCACAGGGTATCTAAGGAATGCAATCTTTGCAATTTTCCAAAAATTTTCCCCTCCCCAAAAATGGCGGCCATTTTGAATTTTCGAATTTTTGCCAAAAATGGCAAAACACTAATTTGCTTCTATCTCCTTAACCGTGCGAGATAGAGCGATTTCGTCGAAATTTTCGACCCACAGGGTATCTGAGCATTGTGCTCTTGGCAATTTTCCAAAAATTTTCCCCTCCCCAAAAATGGCGGCCATTTTGAATTTTCGAATTTTTGCCAATAATGGCAAAACACAAATTTCCTTCTGTCTCCTTAACCGTGCCAGATAGAGCGATTTCGTCAAAATTTTCGACCCAAAGGGTATCTGAGCATTGTACTCTTGGTAATTAAAACAAAATTTTCCCCTCCCCAAAAATGGCGGCCATTTTGAATTTTCGAATTTTTGTCAAAAATGGCAAAACACTAATTTCTTCTATCTCCTTAACCGTGCGAGATAGAGTGATTTCATCGAAATTTTCGACCCACAGGGCGTCTAAGGAATGCAATCTTTGCAATTTTCCAAAAATTTTCCCCTCCCCAAAAATGGCGGCCATTTTGAATTTTCGAATTTTTGCCAAAAATGGCAAAACACAAATTTCCTTCTATCTCCTTAACCGTGCCAGATAGAGCGATTTCGTCAAAATTTTCGACCCACAGGGTATCTGAGCATTGTACTCTTGGTAATTTAAAAAAAATTTTCCCCTCCCCAAAAATGGCGGCCATTTTGAATTTTCGAATTTTTGCCAAAAATGGCAAAACACTAATTTGCTTCTATCTCCTTAACCGTGCGAGATAGAGTGATTTCGTCGAAATTTTCGACCCACAGGGTATCTGACCATTGTACTCTTGGTAATTTTTAAAAAATTTTCCCCTCCCCAAAAATGGCGGCCATTTTGAATTTTCGAATTTTTGCCAAAAATGGCAAAACACTAATTTGCTTCTATCTCCTTAACCGTGCGAGATAGAGTGATTTCGTCGAAATTTTTGACCCACAGGGTATCTAAGGAATGCAATCTTTGCAATTTTCCAAAAATTTTCCCCTCCCCAAAAATGGCGGCCATTTTGAATTTTCGAATTTTTGCCAAAAAATGGCAAAACACCAATTTCCTCCTATCTCCTTAACCGTGCCAGATAGAGCGATTTCGTCAAAATTTTCGACCCACAGGGTATCTGAGCATTGTACTCTTGGTAATTTAAAAAAAATTTTCCCCTCCCCAAAAATGGCGGCCATTTTGAATTTTCGAATTTTTGCCAAAAATGGCAAAACACAAATTTCCTTCTATCTCCTTAACCGTGCGAGATAGAGCGATTTCGTCAAAATTTTCGACCCACAGGGTATCTGAGCATTGTACTCTTGGTAATTTTTAAAAAATTTTCCCCTCCCCAAAAATGGCGGCCATTTTGAATTTTCGAATTTTTGTCAAAAATGGCAAAACACAAATTTGCTTCTATCTCCTTAACCGTGCCAGATAGAGTGATTTCGTCAAAATTTTCGACCCACAGGGTATCTGAGCATTGTGCTCTTGGTAATTTTTACAAAATTTTCCCCTCCCCAAAAATGGCGGCCATTTTGAATTTTCGAATTTTTGCCAAAAATGGCAAAACACTAATTTGCTTCTATCTCCTTAACCGTGCGAGATAGAGCGATTTCGTCGAAATTTTCGACCCACAGGGTATCTAAGGAATGCAATCTTTGCAATTTTCCAAAAATTTTCCCCTCCCCAAAAATGGCGGCCATTTTGAATTTTCGAATTTTTGCCAAAAATGGCAAAACACAAATTTCCTTCTATCTCCTTAACCGTGCCAGATAGAGCGATTTCGTCAAAATTTTCGACCCACAGGGTATCTGAGCATTGTACTCTTGGTAATTTAAAAAAAATTTTCCCCTCCCCAAAAATGGCGGCCATTTTGAATTTTCGAATTTTTGCCAAAAATGGCAAAACACTAATTTGCTTCTATCTCCTTAACCGTGCGAGATAGAGTGATTTCGTCGAAATTTTTGACCCACAGGGTATCTAAGGAATGCAATCTTTGCAATTTTCCAAAAATTTTCCCCTCCCCAAAAATGGCGGCTATTTTGAATTTTCGAATTTTTGCCAAAAAATGGCAAAACACAAATTTCCTCCTATCTCCTTAACCGTGCCAGATAGAGCGATTTCGTCAAAATTTTCGACCCACAGGGTATCTGAGCATTGTACTCTTGGTAATTTAAAAAAAATTTTCCCCTCCCCAAAAATGGCGGCCATTTTGAATTTTCGAATTTTTGCCAAAAATGGCAAAACACAAATTTCCTTCTATCTCCTTAACCGTGCCAGATAGAGTGATTTCGTCAAAATTTTCGACCCACAGGGTATCTGAGCATTGTGCTCTTGGTAATTTTTACAAAATTTTCCCCTCCCCAAAAATGGCGGCCATTTTGAATTTTCGAATTTTTGCCAAAAATGGCAAAACACAAATTTCCTTCTATCTCCTTAACCGTGCGAGATAGGGCGATTTCGTCGAAATTTTCGACCCACAGGGTATCTAAGGAATGCAATCTTTGCAATTTTCCAAAAATTTTCCCCTCCCCAAAAATGGCGGCCATTTTGAATTTTCGAATTTTTGCCAAAAAATGGCAAAACACAAATTTCCTCCTATCTCCTTAACCGTGCCAGATAGAGCGATTTCGTCAAAATTTTCGACCCACAGGGTATCTGAGCATTGTACTCTTGGTAATTTAAAAAAAATTTTCCCCTCCCCAAAAATGGCGGCCATTTTGAATTTTCGAATTTTTGCCAAAAATGGCAAAACACAAATTTGCTTCTATCTCCTTAACCGTGCCAGATAGAGTGATTTCGTCAAAATTTTCGACCCACAGGGTATCTGAGCATTGTGCTCTTGGTAATTTTTACAAAATTTTCCCCTCCCCAAAAATGGCGGCCATTTTGAATTTTCGAATTTTTGCCAAAAATGGCAAAACACAAATTTCCTTCTATCTCCTTAACCGTGCGAGATAGGGCGATTTCGTCGAAATTTTCGACCCACAGGGTATCTAAGGAATGCAATCTTTGCAATTTTCCAAAAATTTTCCCCTCCCCAAAAATGGCGGCCATTTTGAATTTTCGAATTTTTGCCAAAAATGGCAAAACACTAATTTGCTTCTATCTCCTTAACCGTGCGAGATAGAGCGATTTCGTCGAAATTTTCGACCCACAGGGTATCTGAGCATTGTGCTCTTGGCAATTTTCCAAAAATTTTCCCCTCCCCAAAAATGGCGGCCATTTTGAATTTTCGAATTTTTGCCAAAAATGGCAAAACACAAATTTCCTTCTGTCTCCTTAACCGTGCCAGATAGAGCGATTTCGTCAAAATTTTCGACCCAAAGGGTATCTGAGCATTGTACTCTTGGTAATTAAAACAAAATTTTCCCCTCCCCAAAAATGGCGGCCATTTTGAATTTTCGAATTTTTGCCAAAAATGGCAAAACACTAATTTCTTCTATCTCCTTAACCGTGCGAGATAGAGTGATTTCGTCGAAATTTTCGACCCACAGGGCGTCTAAGGAATGCAATCTTTGCAATTTTCCAAAAATTTTCCCCTCCCCAAAAATGGCGGCCATTTTGAATTTTCGAATTTTTGCCAAAAATGGCAAAACACAAATTTCCTTCTATCTCCTTAACCGTGCCAGATAGAGCGATTTCGTCAAAATTTTCGACCCACAGGGTATCTGAGCATTGTACTCTTGGTAATTTAAAAAAAATTTTCCCCTCCCCAAAAATGGCGGCCATTTTGAATTTTCGAATTTTTGCCAAAAATGGCAAAACACTAATTTGCTTCTATCTCCTTAACCGTGCGAGATAGAGTGATTTCGTCGAAATTTTCGACCCACAGGGTATCTGACCATTGTACTCTTGGTAATTTTTAAAAAATTTTCCCCTCCCCAAAAATGGCGGCCATTTTGAATTTTCGAATTTTTGCCAAAAATGGCAAAACACTAATTTGCTTCTATCTCCTTAACCGTGCGAGATAGAGTGATTTCGTCGAAATTTTTGACCCACAGGGTATCTAAGGAATGCAATCTTTGCAATTTTCCAAAAATTTTCCCCTCCCCAAAAATGGCGGCCATTTTGAATTTTCGAATTTTTGCCAAAAAATGGCAAAACACCAATTTCCTCCTATCTCCTTAACCGTGCCAGATAGAGCGATTTCGTCAAAATTTTCGACCCACAGGGTATCTGAGCATTGTACTCTTGGTAATTTAAAAAAAATTTTCCCCTCCCCAAAAATGGCGGCCATTTTGAATTTTCGAATTTTTGCCAAAAATGGCAAAACACAAATTTCCTTCTATCTCCTTAACCGTGCGAGATAGAGCGATTTCGTCAAAATTTTCGACCCACAGGGTATCTGAGCATTGTACTCTTGGTAATTTTTAAAAAATTTTCCCCTCCCCAAAAATGGCGGCCATTTTGAATTTTCGAATTTTTGTCAAAAATGGCAAAACACAAATTTGCTTCTATCTCCTTAACCGTGCCAGATAGAGTGATTTCGTCAAAATTTTCGACCCACAGGGTATCTGAGCATTGTGCTCTTGGTAATTTTTACAAAATTTTCCCCTCCCCAAAAATGGCGGCCATTTTGAATTTTCGAATTTTTGCCAAAAATGGCAAAACACAAATTTCCTTCTATCTCCTTAACCGTGCGAGATAGAGCGATTTCGTCGAAATTTTCGACCCACAGGGTATCTAAGGAATGCAATCTTTGCAATTTTCCAAAAATTTTCCCCTCCCCAAAAATGGCGGCCATTTTGAATTTTCGAATTTTTGCCAAAAATGGCAAAACACTAATTTGCTTCTATCTCCTTAACCGTGCGAGATAGAGCGATTTCGTCGAAATTTTCGACCCACAGGGTATCTGAGCATTGTGCTCTTGGCAATTTTCCAAAAAATTTTCCCCTCCCCAAAAATGGCGGCCATTTTGAATTTTCGAATTTTTGCCAAAAATGGCAAAACACAAATTTCCTTCTATCTCCTTAACCGTGCCAGATAGAGCGATTTCGTCAAAATTTTCGACCCACAGGGTATCTAAGGAATGCAATCTTTGCAATTTTCCAAAAATTTTCCCCTCCCCAAAAATGGCGGCCATTTTGAATTTTCGAATTTTTGCCAAAAATGGCAAAACACTAATTTGCTTCTATCTCCTTAACCGTGCGAGATAGAGTGATTTCGTCGAAATTTTCGACCCACAGGGTATCTGACCATTGTACTCTTGGTAATTTTTAAAAAATTTTCCCCTCCCCAAAAATGGCGGCCATTTTGAATTTTCGAATTTTTGCCAAAAATGGCAAAACACTAATTTGCTTCTATCTCCTTAACCGTGCGAGATAGAGTGATTTCGTCGAAATTTTTGACCCACAGGGTATCTAAGGAATGCAATCTTTGCAATTTTCCAAAAATTTTCCCCTCCCCAAAAATGGCGGCCATTTTGAATTTTCGAATTTTTGCCAAAAAATGGCAAAACACAAATTTCCTCCTATCTCCTTAACCGTGCCAGATAGAGCGATTTCGTCAAAATTTTCGACCCACAGGGTATCTGAGCATTGTACTCTTGGTAATTTAAAAAAAATTTTCCCCTCCCCAAAAATGGCGGCCATTTTGAATTTTCGAATTTTTGCCAAAAATGGCAAAACACAAATTTCCTTCTATCTCCTTAACCGTGCCAGATAGAGCGATTTCGTCAAAATTTTCGACCCAAAGGGTATCTGAGCATTGTACTCTTGGTAATTAAAACAAAATTTTCCCCTCCCCAAAAATGGCGGCCATTTTGAATTTTCGAATTTTTGCCAAAAATGGCAAAACACTAATTTCTTCTATCTCCTTAACCGTGCGAGATAGAGTGATTTCGTCGAAATTTTCGACCCACAGGGCGTCTAAGGAATGCAATCTTTGCAATTTTCCAAAAATTTTCCCCTCCCCAAAAATGGCGGCCATTTTGAATTTTCGAATTTTTGCCAAAAATGGCAAAACACAAATTTCCTTCTATCTCCTTAACCGTGCCAGATAGAGCGATTTCGTCAAAATTTTCGACCCACAGGGTATCTGAGCATTGTACTCTTGGTAATTTAAAAAAAATTTTCCCCTCCCCAAAAATGGCGGCCATTTTGAATTTTCGAATTTTTGCCAAAAATGGCAAAACACTAATTTGCTTCTATCTCCTTAACCGTGCGAGATAGAGTGATTTCGTCGAAATTTTCGACCCACAGGGTATCTGACCATTGTACTCTTGGTAATTTTTAAAAAATTTTCCCCTCCCCAAAAATGGCGGCCATTTTGAATTTTCGAATTTTTGCCAAAAATGGCAAAACACTAATTTGCTTCTATCTCCTTAACCGTGCGAGATAGAGTGATTTCGTCGAAATTTTTGACCCACAGGGTATCTAAGGAATGCAATCTTTGCAATTTTCCAAAAATTTTCCCCTCCCCAAAAATGGCGGCCATTTTGAATTTTCGAATTTTTGCCAAAAAATGGCAAAACACCAATTTCCTCCTATCTCCTTAACCGTGCCAGATAGAGCGATTTCGTCAAAATTTTCGACCCACAGGGTATCTGAGCATTGTACTCTTGGTAATTTAAAAAAAATTTTCCCCTCCCCAAAAATGGCGGCCATTTTGAATTTTCGAATTTTTGCCAAAAATGGCAAAACACAAATTTCCTTCTATCTCCTTAACCGTGCGAGATAGAGCGATTTCGTCAAAATTTTCGACCCACAGGGTATCTGAGCATTGTACTCTTGGTAATTTTTAAAAAATTTTCCCCTCCCCAAAAATGGCGGCCATTTTGAATTTTCGAATTTTTGTCAAAAATGGCAAAACACAAATTTGCTTCTATCTCCTTAACCGTGCGAGATAGAGTGATTTCGTCAAAATTTTCGACCCACAGGGTATCTGAGCATTGTGCTCTTGGTAATTTTTACAAAATTTTCCCCTCCCCAAAAATGGCGGCCATTTTGAATTTTCGAATTTTTGCCAAAAATGGCAAAACACAAATTTCCTTCTATCTCCTTAACCGTGCGAGATAGGGCGATTTCGTCGAAATTTTCGACCCACAGGGTATCTAAGGAATACAATCTTTGCAATTTTCCAAAAATTTTCCCCTCCCCAAAAATGGCGGCCATTTTGAATTTTCGAATTTTTGCCAAAAATGGCAAAACACTAATTTGCTTCTATCTCCTTAACCGTGCGAGATAGAGCGATTTCGTCGAAATTTTCGACCCACAGGGTATCTGAGCATTGTGCTCTTGGCAATTTTCCAAAAATTTTCCCCTCCCCAAAAATGGCGGCCATTTTGAATTTTCGAATTTTTGCCAAAAATGGCAAAACACAAATTTCCTTCTATCTCCTTAACCGTGCCAGATAGAGCGATTTCGTCAAAATTTTCGACCCAAAGGGTATCTGAGCATTGTACTCTTGGTAATTAAAACAAAATTTTCCCCTCCCCAAAAATGGCGGCCATTTTGAATTTTCGAATTTTTGCCAAAAATGGCAAAACACTAATTTCTTCTATCTCCTTAACCGTGCGAGATAGAGTGATTTCGTCGAAATTTTCGACCCACAGGGCGTCTAAGGAATGCAATCTTTGCAATTTTCCAAAAATTTTCCCCTCCCCAAAAATGGCGGCCATTTTGAATTTTCGAATTTTTGCCAAAAATGGCAAAACACAAATTTCCTTCTATCTCCTTAACCGTGCCAGATAGAGCGATTTCGTCAAAATTTTCGACCCACAGGGTATCTGAGCATTGTACTCTTGGTAATTTAAAAAAAATTTTCCCCTCCCCAAAAATGGCGGCCATTTTGAATTTTCGAATTTTTGCCAAAAATGGCAAAACACTAATTTGCTTCTATCTCCTTAACCGTGCGAGATAGAGTGATTTCGTCGAAATTTTCGACCCACAGGGTATCTGACCATTGTACTCTTGGTAATTTTTAAAAAATTTTCCCCTCCCCAAAAATGGCGGCCATTTTGAATTTTCGAATTTTTGCCAAAAATGGCAAAACACTAATTTGCTTCTATCTCCTTAACCGTGCGAGATAGAGTGATTTCGTCGAAATTTTTGACCCACAGGGTATCTAAGGAATGCAATCTTTGCAATTTTCCAAAAATTTTCCCCTCCCCAAAAATGGCGGCCATTTTGAATTTTCGAATTTTTGCCAAAAAATGGCAAAACACCAATTTCCTCCTATCTCCTTAACCGTGCCAGATAGAGCGATTTCGTCAAAATTTTCGACCCACAGGGTATCTGAGTATTGTACTCTTGGTAATTTAAAAAAAATTTTCCCCTCCCCAAAAATGGCGGCCATTTTGAATTTTCGAATTTTTGCCAAAAATGGCAAAACACAAATTTCCTTCTATCTCCTTAACCGTGCGAGATAGAGCGATTTCGTCAAAATTTTCGACCCACAGGGTATCTGAGCATTGTACTCTTGGTAATTTTTAAAAAATTTTCCCCTCCCCAAAAATGGCGGCCATTTTGAATTTTCGAATTTTTGTCAAAAATGGCAAAACACAAATTTGCTTCTATCTCCTTAACCGTGCCAGATAGAGTGATTTCGTCAAAATTTTCGACCCACAGGGTATCTGAGCATTGTGCTCTTGGTAATTTTTACAAAATTTTCCCCTCCCCAAAAATGGCGGCCATTTTGAATTTTCGAATTTTTGCCAAAAATGGCAAAACACAAATTTCCTTCTATCTCCTTAACCGTGCGAGATAGAGCGATTTCGTCGAAATTTTCGACCCACAGGGTATCTAAGGAATGCAATCTTTGCAATTTTCCAAAAATTTTCCCCTCCCCAAAAATGGCGGCCATTTTGAATTTTCGAATTTTTGCCAAAAATGGCAAAACACTAATTTGCTTCTATCTCCTTAACCGTGCGAGATAGAGCGATTTCGTCGAAATTTTCGACCCACAGGGTATCTGAGCATTGTGCTCTTGGCAATTTTCCAAAAAATTTTCCCCTCCCCAAAAATGGCGGCCATTTTGAATTTTCGAATTTTTGCCAAAAATGGCAAAACACAAATTTCCTTCTATCTCCTTAACCGTGCCAGATAGAGCGATTTCGTCAAAATTTTCGACCCACAGGGTATCTAAGGAATGCAATCTTTGCAATTTTCCAAAAATTTTCCCCTCCCCAAAAATGGCGGCCATTTTGAATTTTCGAATTTTTGCCAAAAATGGCAAAACACTAATTTGCTTCTATCTCCTTAACCGTGCGAGATAGAGTGATTTCGTCGAAATTTTCGACCCACAGGGTATCTGACCATTGTACTCTTGGTAATTTTTAAAAAATTTTCCCCTCCCCAAAAATGGCGGCCATTTTGAATTTTCGAATTTTTGCCAAAAATGGCAAAACACTAATTTGCTTCTATCTCCTTAACCGTGCGAGATAGAGTGATTTCGTCGAAATTTTTGACCCACAGGGTATCTAAGGAATGCAATCTTTGCAATTTTCCAAAAATTTTCCCCTCCCCAAAAATGGCGGCCATTTTGAATTTTCGAATTTTTGCCAAAAAATGGCAAAACACAAATTTCCTCCTATCTCCTTAACCGTGCCAGATAGAGCGATTTCGTCAAAATTTTCGACCCACAGGGTATCTGAGCATTGTACTCTTGGTAATTTAAAAAAAATTTTCCCCTCCCCAAAAATGGCGGCCATTTTGAATTTTCGAATTTTTGCCAAAAATGGCAAAACACAAATTTCCTTCTATCTCCTTAACCGTGCGAGATAGAGCGATTTCGTCAAAATTTTCGACCCACAGGGTATCTGAGCATTGTACTCTTGGTAATTAAAACAAAATTTTCCCCTCCCCAAAAATGGCGGCCATTTTGAATTTTCGAATTTTTGCCAAAAATGGCAAAACACTAATTTCTTCTATCTCCTTAACCGTGCGAGATAGATTGATTTCGTCGAAATTTTCGACCCACAGGGCGTCTAAGGAAGGCAATCTTTGCAATTTTCCAAAAATTTTCCCCTCCCCAAAAATGGCGGCCATTTTGAATTTTCGAATTTTTGCCAAAAATGGCAAAACACAAATTTCCTTCTATCTCCTTAACCGTGCGAGATAGAGCGATTTCGTCGAAATTTTCGACCCACAGGGTATCTAAGGAATGCAATCTTTGCAATTTTCCAAAAATTTTCCCCTCCCCAAAAATGGCGGCCATTTTGAATTTTCGAATTTTTGCCAAAAATGGCAAAACACTAATTTGCTTCTATCTCCTTAACCGTGCGAGATAGAGCGATTTCGTCAAAATTTTCGACCCACAGGGTATCTGAGCATTGTACTCTTGGTAATTTTTAAAAAATTTTCCCCTCCCCAAAAATGGCGGCCATTTTGAATTTTCGAATTTTTGCCAAAAATGGCAAAACACAAATTTGCTTCTATCTCCTTAACCGTGCCAGATAGAGTGATTTCGTCAAAATTTTCGACCCACAGGGTATCTCAGCATTGTGCTCTTGGTAATTTTTACAAAATTTTCCCCTCCCCAAAAATGGCGGCCATTTTGAATTTTCGAATTTTTGCCAAAAATGGCAAAACACAAATTTCCTTCTATCTCCTTAACCGTGCGAGATAGAGCGATTTCGTCGAAATTTTCGACCCACAGGGTATCTAAGGAATGCAATCTTTGCAATTTTCCAAAAATTTTCCCCTCCCCAAAAATGGCGGCCATTTTGAATTTTCGAATTTTTGCCAAAAATGGCAAAACACTAATTTGCTTCTATCTCCTTAACCGTGCGAGATAGAGCGATTTCGTCGAAATTTTCGACCCACAGGGTATCTGAGCATTGTGCTCTTGGCAATTTTCCAAAAAATTTTCCCCTCCCCAAAAATGGCGGCCATTTTGAATTTTCGAATTTTTGCCAAAAATGGCAAAACACAAATTTCCTTCTATCTCCTTAACCGTGCCAGATAGAGCGATTTCGTCAAAATTTTCGACCCACAGGGTATCTAAGGAATGCAATCTTTGCAATTTTCCAAAAATTTTCCCCTCCCCAAAAATGGCGGCCATTTTGAATTTTCGAATTTTTGCCAAAAATGGCAAAACACTAATTTGCTTCTATCTCCTTAACCGTGTGAGATAGAGTGATTTCGTCGAAATTTTCGACCCACAGGGTATCTGACCATTGTACTCTTGGTAATTTTTAAAAAATTTTCCCCTCCCCAAAAATGGCGGCCATTTTGAATTTTCGAATTTTTGCCAAAAATGGCAAAACACTAATTTGCTTCTATCTCCTTAACCGTGCGAGATAGAGTGATTTCGTCGAAATTTTTGACCCACAGGGTATCTAAGGAATGCAATCTTTGCAATTTTCCAAAAATTTTCCCCTCCCCAAAAATGGCGGCCATTTTGAATTTTCGAATTTTTGCCAAAAAATGGCAAAACACAAATTTCCTCCTATCTCCTTAACCGTGCCAGATAGAGCGATTTCGTCAAAATTTTCGACCCACAGGGTATCTGAGCATTGTACTCTTGGTAATTTAAAAAAAATTTTCCCCTCCCCAAAAATGGCGGCCATTTTGAATTTTCGAATTTTTGCCAAAAATGGCAAAACACAAATTTCCTTCTATCTCCTTAACCGTGCGAGATAGAGCGATTTCGTCAAAATTTTCGACCCACAGGGTATCTGAGCATTGTACTCTTGGTAATTAAAACAAAATTTTCCCCTCCCCAAAAATGGCGGCCATTTTGAATTTTCGAATTTTTGCCAAAAATGGCAAAACACTAATTTCTTCTATCTCCTTAACCGTGCGAGATAGATTGATTTCGTCGAAATTTTCGACCCACAGGGCGTCTAAGGAAGGCAATCTTTGCAATTTTCCAAAAATTTTCCCCTCCCCAAAAATGGCGGCCATTTTGAATTTTCGAATTTTTGCCAAAAATGGCAAAACACAAATTTCCTTCTATCTCCTTAACCGTGCGAGATAGAGCGATTTCATCGAAATTTTCGACCCACAGGGTATCTAAGGAATGCAATCTTTGCAATTTTCCAAAAATTTTCCCCTCCCCAAAAATGGCGGCCATTTTGAATTTTCGAATTTTTGCCAAAAATGGCAAAACACTAATTTGCTTCTATCTCCTTAACCGTGCGAGATAGAGCGATTTCGTCAAAATTTTCGACCCACAGGGTATCTGAGCATTGTACTCTTGGTAATTTTTAAAAAATTTTCCCCTCCCCAAAAATGGCGGCCATTTTGAATTTTCGAATTTTTGCCAAAAATGGCAAAACACAAATTTGCTTCTATCTCCTTAACCGTGCCAGATAGAGTGATTTCGTCAAAATTTTCGACCCACAGGGTATCTGAGCATTGTGCTCTTGGTAATTTTTACAAAATTTTCCCCTCCCCAAAAATGGCGGCCATTTTGAATTTTCGAATTTTTGCCAAAAATGGCAAAACACAAATTTCCTTCTATCTCCTTAACCGTGCGAGATAGAGCGATTTCGTCGAAATTTTCGACCCACAGGGTATCTAAGGAATGCAATCTTTGCAATTTTCAAAAAATTTTCCCCTCCCCAAAAATGGCGGCCATTTTGAATTTTCGAATTTTTGCCAAAAATGGCAAAACACAAATTTCCTTCTATCTCCTTAACCGTGCCAGATAGAGCGATTTCGTCAAAATTTTCGACCCACAGGGTATCTAAGGAATGCAATCTTTGCAATTTTCAAAAAATTTTCCCCTCCCCAAAAATGGCGGCCATTTTGAATTTTCGAATTTTTGCCAAAAATGGCAAAACACAAATTTCCTTCTATCTCCTTAACCGTGCCAGATAGAGCGATTTCGTCAAAATTTTCGACCCACAGGGTATCTAAGGAATGCAATCTTTGCAATTTTCCAAAAATTTTCCCCTCCCCAAAAATGGCGGCCATTTTGAATTTTCGAATTTTTGCCAAAAATGGCAAAACACTAATTTGCTTCTATCTCCTTAACCGTGCGAGATAGAGTGATTTCGTCGAAATTTTCGACCCACAGGGTATCTGACCATTGTACTCTTGGTAATTTTTAAAAAATTTTCCCCTCCCCAAAAATGGCGGCCATTTTGAATTTTCGAATTTTTGCCAAAAATGGCAAAACACTAATTTGCTTCTATCTCCTTAACCGTGCGAGATAGAGTGATTTCGTCGAAATTTTTGACCCACAGGGTATCTAAGGAATGCAATCTTTGCAATTTTCCAAAAATTTTCCCCTCCCCAAAAATGGCGGCCATTTTGAATTTTCGAATTTTTGCCAAAAAATGGCAAAACACAAATTTCCTCCTATCTCCTTAACCGTGCCAGATAGAGCGATTTCGTCAAAATTTTCGACCCACAGGGTATCTGAGCATTGTACTCTTGGTAATTTAAAAAAAATTTTCCCCTCCCCAAAAATGGCGGCCATTTTGAATTTTCGAATTTTTGCCAAAAATGGCAAAACACAAATTTCCTTCTATCTCCTTAACCGTGCGAGATAGAGCGATTTCGTCAAAATTTTCGACCCACAGGGTATCTGAGCATTGTACTCTTGGTAATTAAAACAAAATTTTCCCCTCCCCAAAAATGGCGGCCATTTTGAATTTTCGAATTTTTGCCAAAAATGGCAAAACACTAATTTCTTCTATCTCCTTAACCGTGCGAGATAGAGTGATTTCGTCGAAATTTTCGACCCACAGGGCGTCTAAGGAAGGCAATCTTTGCAATTTTCCAAAAATTTTCCCCTCCCCAAAAATGGCGGCCATTTTGAATTTTCGAATTTTTGCCAAAAATGGCAAAACACAAATTTCCTTCTATCTCCTTAACCGTGCGAGATAGAGCGATTTCGTCGAAATTTTCGACCCACAGGGTATCTAAGGAATGCAATCTTTGCAATTTTCCAAAAATTTTCCCCTCCCCAAAAATGGCGGCCATTTTGAATTTTCGAATTTTTGCCAAAAATGGCAAAACACTAATTTGCTTCTATCTCCTTAACCGTGCGAGATAGAGCGATTTCGTCGAAATTTTCGACCCACAGGGTATCTGAGCATTGTGCTCTTGGCAATTTTCCAAAAATTTTCCCGTCCCCAAAAATGGCGGCCATTTTGAATTTTCGAATTTTTGCCAAAAATGGCAAAACACAAATTTGCTTCTATCTCCTTAACCGTGCGAGATAGAGCGATTTCGTCGAAATTTTCGACCCACAGGGTATCTGAGCATTGTGCTCTTGGCAATTTTCCAAAAAATTTCCCGTCCCCAAAAATGGCGGCCATTTTGAATTTTCGAATTTTTGCCAAAAATGGCAAAACACAAATTTCCTTCTATCTCCTTAACCGTGCCAGATAGAGCGATTTCGTCAAAATTTTCGACCCAAAGGGTATCTGAGCATTGTACTCTTGGTAATTAAAACAAAATTTTCCCCTCCCCAAAAATGGCGGCCATTTTGAATTTTCGAATTTTTGCCAAAAATGGCAAAACACTAATTTCTTCTATCTCCTTAACCGTGCGAGATAGAGTGATTTCGTCGAAATTTTCGACCCACAGGGCGTCTAAGGAATGCAATCTTTGCAATTTTCCAAAAATTTTCCCCTCCCCAAAAATGGCGGCCATTTTGAATTTTCGAATTTTTGCCAAAAATGGCAAAACACAAATTTCCTTCTATCTCCTTAACCGTGCCAGATAGAGCGATTTCGTCAAAATTTTCGACCCACAGGGTATCTGAGCATTGTACTCTTGGTAATTTAAAAAAAATTTTCCCCTCCCCAAAAATGGCGGCCATTTTGAATTTTCGAATTTTTGCCAAAAATGGCAAAACACTAATTTGCTTCTATCTCCTTAACCGTGCGAGATAGAGCGATTTCGTCGAAATTTTCGACCCACAGGGTATCTAAGGAATGCAATCTTTGCAATTTTCCAAAAATTTTCCCCTCCCCAAAAATGGCGGCCATTTTGAATTTTCGAATTTTTGCCAAAAATGGCAAAACACTAATTTGCTTCTATCTCCTTAACCGTGCGAGATAGAGCGATTTCGTCGAAATTTTCGACTCACAGGGTATCTGAGCATTGTGCTCTTGGCAATTTTCCAAAAATTTTCCCCTCCCCAAAAATGGCGGCCATTTTGAATTTTCGAATTTTTGCCAAAAATGGCAAAACACAAATTTCCTTCTATCTCCTTAACCGTGCCAGATAGAGCGATTTCGTCAAAATTTTCGACCCACAGGGTATCTGAGCATTGTACTCTTGGTAATTTAAAAAAAATTTTCCCCACCCCAAAAATGGCGGCCATTTTGAATTTTCGAATTTTTGCCAAAAATGGCAAAACACTAATTTGCTTCTATCTCCTTAACCGTGCGAGATAGAGCGATTTCGTCGAAATTTTCGACCCACAGGGTATCTGAGCATTGTGCTCTTGGCAATTTTCCAAAAATTTTCCCCTCCCCAAAAATGGCGGCCATTTTGAATTTTCGAATTTTTGCCAAAAATGGCAAAACACAAATTTCCTTCTATCTCCTTAACCGTGCCAGATAGAGCGATTTCGTCAAAATTTTCGACCCACAGGGTATCTGAGCATTGTGCTCTTGGCAATTTTCCAAAAATTTTCCCCTCCCCAAAAATGGCGGCCATTTTGAATTTTCGAATTTTTGCCAAAAATGGCAAAACACTAATTTGCTTCTATCTCCTTAACCGTGCGAGATAGAGCGATTTCGTCGAAATTTTCGACCCACAGGGTATCTAAGGAATGCAATCTTTACAATTTTCCAAAAATTTTCCCCTCCCCAAAAATGGCGGCCATTTTGAATTTTCGAATTTTTGCCAAAAATGGCAAAACACTAATTTACTTCTATCTCCTTAACCGTGCGAGATAGAGCGATTTCGTCGAAATTTTCGACCCACAGGGTATCTG
Source organism: Sabellastarte sp. h YS-2021 (assembly GCA_964017235.1). Taxonomy (NCBI): domain Eukaryota; kingdom Metazoa; phylum Annelida; class Polychaeta; order Sabellida; family Sabellidae; genus Sabellastarte; species Sabellastarte sp. h YS-2021. The sequence goes on along the minus strand of OZ024928.1, from coordinate 152,486,414 downwards.
AGCATTGTGCTCTTGGCAATTTTCCAAAAATTTTCCCCTCCCCAAAAATGGCGGCCATTTTGAATTTTCGAATTTTTGCCAAAAATGGCAAAACACAAATTTGCTTCTATCTCCTTAACCGTGCGAGATAGAGCGATTTCGTCGAAATTTTCGACCCACAGGGTATCTAAGGAATGCAATCTTTGCAATTTTCCAAAAAATTTTCCCCTCCCCAAAAATGGCGGCCATTTTGAATTTTCGAATTTTTGCCAAAAATGGCAAAACACAAATTTGCTTCTATCTCCTTAACCGTGCGAGATAGAGCAATTTCGTCAAAATTTTCGACCCACAGGTATTTCAGCATTGTATTCTTAGCAATTTAAAAAAAAATTTCCTGTCCCCTAAAATGGCAGCCATTTTGAATTTTCAAATTTTTGTCAAAAATGGCAAAACACAAATTTGCTTCTATCTCCTTAACCATGTGAGATAGAGCGATTTCGTCGAAATTTTCAACCCACAGGGTATCTAAGGAATGTAATCTTTGCAATTTTCAAAAAATTTCCCCTCCCCAAAAATGGCAGCCATTTTGAATTTTCGAATTTTTGCCCAAAATGGAAAAACACAAACTGGCCTTAACCGTGCAAAATAGTTATTTCGTGGAAATTTTCGACCCATAGGGTATCTAAAAAATGTACTCTTGGGAATTTTCAAAAAAATTTCCTTTTCCCAAAAATGGCGGCCATTTTGAATTTTCAAATTTTTGCCAAAAATAGAAAAACAGGAATTTGCTTCTATCTTCTTAACCGTGCCAGATAGAGTGATTTCGTCAAAATTTTCAACCCAACCAATTGAAAAAGGCATGAAGCTGAAATAATTTACATCTACACTAACAAATATTTAAGCATCATTGATATATTTTACAAATGAAACAGGGTCTTGTAAGACTACTGTACAATTTGGGCAAAAGGTTCATGGGTGGACATTACACATGATAATGTGTGTTCTTCTATGCTATCCTGTTTCTATTCGCATCTACTATCAACAGGGCGGCCGATTTCTAGTTATATATGAAGTTATCAATACTCGTTACTGAAATGCTTTGTAGCATTTACACAAAATTTACTAAAGTTACATCCAATGTTGTACATCCAATGTACAACACTTTCTCCAGCTTGTCTATGTCTACAACGCTTGTTTATGTTAATTAAAGAAGACCTTTGTAGGATTTTCCCTGTTATGATATCACTAAGGGGGTTGGTTTATGTAACAGTACGGTACAGCTTTGTGCATTCTTAGCTTTACAGCATGCTTATTAAAACCACAAGGCATTTTAAACTCTCAGGGACGCTTCGCTTTTGTTAGCAAAAGCATTCATCTAGTTGACAATTTGTTATACTGGTTGGTGCCGACCGGTCCTGCCAAACATCGGAAAAAAATGTCCTGTGCATGCACCAGCAGGACCGGTTGTGTGATGCATTCACTAGGTGAAGTTAACTACTTCTTTCATGTCTAGACGTGATGTCATAGAATCTTTTTCGTTTGGTGCATGTGCCTTTAGACTCTTCTCGGGAGTTGAAGGAAATTTTGTAAAATTTACTGCAAAGACATCTTATTTCTACAAACACTTTATATCAAGTTTGTCTACTTTCCTCATGGCCTCACCTGGACAAAAACACGGAAGTTATGGGCATGTTCTGGCCATGCTCTAGCCATGTTCGACCAGCAGAGCAAATGTATGGGCTATTGTAACAAAGATTTGGGTATTGTTCACAGCATTTTCAAGACAGACTGCCAGTATAGTAACATACTAGTGATTAAAAAGCCCAGCCAGCAATTCCCTCATACGCAAAGCAGCCAGTCCCTCTCCCTCCCTAATAGATCCTGGCTTTGCCAAGATGCTAGGGCCTAGCAAGAGTTTAGAGAATGCGGCCACCAGCAAGAAGACAAGCCCTACTAAAGATTCTAAGAAGATATCATCTTCCAAGTCATCCAGTTCTGCCACCAATGATGATATTAAAGCATTGGACGCAAAGTGGTTGGAGAGATTCTCCTGATGCTTCTGACAAAGACATTCCAGCAACCTAGCGGTCAACCAGTATTTCAACAGGTCACAATGCCAGATTCTCCACTGAGGCAGCCAACAACTGGTGTCGCCTCAGAGAGACTTTTATTAAGCCTATTACAGGTTCCAGTGAGATGCCAGGGGCGACGTCACAGGACCAGTCACCAAGATTACTGCCTCTCAAAACTAGCCTACTACCAGTACCAGTGAGATACCAGTATTGCAGTGTACCAGACAGGTCAGTCAGATTACTGCCAGTGACAGCATCCTGTTAATGGTTCCAGTGAGATGACAGTATTCCAGTTTACTGGACTGGCCAGCCAATTTACTGCCAGCCTTCTAACAGTATCAGTGAGATGCCAGTGCTGCAATCTACTGGACCCAACTGGACTCTGACTTGGCACAACAGACCTATCCCACCTCTCCTGTTTAACATATGGAGGAAAAAGGCGAGGTTTCTGACCAAGAGAATGTTATGCCTTAACAGCTTAACAGGAACTGGATCAGCAGCTTTTTGAAGAGCAGAACTGCCGAGAAACTGTTTGAGGTGTCTGGTTTTCCATGGGGTGGCATCAGGTACCAGAATTTGAGAGTTCAGCCTCTCCTCAAGATGATAACCTCTTATTCAGTCTCAGGATTCAGCTAAATATCAGTGAAGTTTCCATCAGATGACTGGCTCTGCTGGAAAATGGAAAAAGCTGAACCTCATTTTGAAAGAAGACTACCCTACCCATGCTTAAGATACTAGTGGACTGTCCAGGGACCAGGTTCCTCGTACTCAGAAGTGGTATTATGTGTACTCAATATAGAAAGACTTTTCCTGGTTGAAAGATTACTGCTGGACTAATGAACTGGCGAAACTCAATAGTTCTTTTGCCAGAATTGCTAGACAGTTTCTATCTTCAGGGGCCGGTTTCATGAATAGTCACAGTTTGAGACCAATTTTGGACTGAGTTTTGGTCTCAAATCTGAGACTTTTGTCTCGGCTGAGTTTTTGGCTCAAATGGATTTCACAAAAGGTGACTCAGCTGAGACTGGTCTCAAGTCATAGTCTCAACTTTTAAATTTCATCTAAGATGCTTCCTTGGTTTGTTTTTTATGCAAGTGCATTTGTTTCATCGTCATTATCGATTTAAATTGCATTAACACTGATAACACATAAAAAAAATTGAGATAATATTATTGATAGCAAGCCAATTGTTTGAGACTCAACTGAGACTGAGTCAAGTTTTGAGTTCCGTCTTGAGACTATTCACTTGACAATGGTCAAAAAAGCATGTCAATTCCATTAACTTTTCTTGTTCTAAATATTGAATATGTAGTTGTAATTAGTAAGCAAAATAAAAATATAATATTTCAAGATTCAACAAATTCATTTTCATGCAAATTATATTGCTTTTACACAAGTATTTGGATGACAAACTTTGGACTCAAAATTTGAGACACCTCCTTGGTGGGCTCAAAATTGAGCCCATGACTGAGCCAAATCTCAAGTTGAGCCTGTTTGTGAAATGCTTTGAGTCTGAGTCCATAGACTCAGCAAAATATTTACAATATTTGAGCCCAAAGTGTCAGATTTGAGCCTGAGACCAGACTTAAGTCCTTTCATGAAACTGGCCCCTGGATCACCGGCAGCCCGGCCTATAGCACAGGAAACACTGAGAATATGGGAAAGGTCTTCCAGGAACTCATCCTTTATTTGCAACCAGGCAGCCAGCTTTAGTCACTGTTTAACCAAGGTCGACGACAGCATGGTCACTCAACATAGAATCATTCAGGGTGACATAGTCAAAGGGAAGTCTGCCACCAAAACACAGGAAGCAGTTGAGAAACTAGCCTACTTAATGACTTTTAATCAGAGTCACACAGGCCAGTTAATTAAGCGTCCCTGAAAGGGCGCTTATTTGTTTTCGCCTCAGTTTCCTCGCCGCCGCCGCATTATGGTCTCCCTTGAATATCTCCCTTATTATTAGAAGGTTTCAAACCATATTTGGCACTTATATACCTTAGGCGTGGGAAAATTTTTCTGCATGCTTAAATTTGACCTTTGAATTTATGAAGGTCACATGATCAAAAACAATTTTTTGAAGTACACCCCCCCGTCATCGCAGTTCAGGAAAAACTACTTGCTACACAGCCTTATAATTTGACACACCTGTTCATACTATTCAAAACGCGAGCTGATTAGATTTTGGGAGCAATCCCTTGAAAAATGTCTCATTTATGAGTGATTTTCTGACACCTTCCAATCTGAAAGCCTTAAATTTAGGCCAACCCCCCTATTATTATTATGTGTGTGTGCGTGTGTTCGTGTTATTGAGTGTGTGAGTGTGAGTGAGTGGTTGTTTCTCCTTGGCCTTTTCAATGTTTTTATGACCTTATTGCTTATGTCCTTTCATTTGATGCTGTTATTTCACACCTAGGACCATAGCTAAATGAGTAATAGCAATGGTGGCTACTTTGAGTAAGTGCTCATAACTCCAAAACGACTGCATTTAGAGTGTTTCTGTAAAATACGTTGTTCAGCTACTTTCTCCATGCCTACAAGATGGTACCATTTTTAGGGTTCTATCTTCATAGCTAAGTGAGTAATAGCTATTTTCTGTTATTAACAATGAGCAAAATGAGTAAATTGATTTTGTCTTTGTAACTGTTACTTACAATATTGGCCTGAAATATGTTGTTCAACAACTCCTTCATGTACTATATCATGGTGAGGTGTCCAAGGTGTAGCACCATAGCTAACTGAGTAATAGCTATACTAAGTTTAACATTTGACCATTGAGCAAGTCACTTATAACTCAAAAACTATTGAATATAGAGGATTTTTGTCGAATATGTTGTTCACCTATCTTTTGGATATACTGTATTGTGAATTTTCACAGCTGTAACTCCATAGCTGAGTAATAGCTACTTTGATGATAACCATAATGAGTAAATGGCTTATATCTTCAAAAGTATTGCAGCTACACAATTTTGTTCCAATATGTTGTTCAGCTACTATCTCCACAGCTACAACATGGTCACTAGTTTGGAAGTGTATCTCCATAGCTAAGTGAGTAATAGCTACTTTGTCAATTTTTAATGATAACCATAATGAGTAAATGCCTTATATCTTCAAAAGTATTGCAGCTACACAATTTCTCTCAAATAAGTTGTTCATCTACTTTTTATGTCGTCACTCTGCGGCGTGGGCAGAACTACAAGGCCTGGAGACTGGCTGTTTTTTTTAAAGATACCTTATCTATCGAGGATGAAAAATTGTTCAAGGCATGCAAATCTGTCTGTTCGTCTGTTTGCTACAGACGTTACAAGGGAGGTACCCCCACCAAAAGTGTGAAAATTTCAACACTTTATCACAATTTTCTCAGTGACTATTGCAGAGATTTCTCTCATATCTTGCATATATGTACTAGGCCAGAGGTAGATTCTCTTGTGTGAGTATGAGACCTGGATCTGTCTTATTTTTTTTTTAATAAATTTTTTTAATAATTTTTAATGCATTAAAATTCATGAAATCATGCACTAAATCACTTATAACTTGAAAAGTGTTGCATTTAGAGCATTTTGTTAAAATATGTTATTCAGCTACTTTTTTCATAGCTACAACATGGTGAGTAACTTGGGTGTCTGTCTCAATAGCTAAGTGAGTAATAGCTACTTTTGAGCTTTCCAGTAACTACCATCTTGAGTAAAATCACTTGTAACTTGAAAACTATTGCATTTAGAGAATTTCGTATAAATATGTTATTCAGCTACTTTTGGGTCAGCTATAACATAGTAAAATTTCAGACCTGTAGCTCATGGCATAGCTGAGTAATAGCTAATTTTAGGTTATCACTGTTGAGTAAATCACTTATAACTTGAAAACTATTGCATTTAGAGTATTTTGTTTCAATATGTTATTCACCTATTTTGGGGTCAGCTATAACATAGTGAAATTACAGACCTGTAGCTCGTGGCACAACTGAGCAATGGCTATTTTCAGGTACTGTATGTTGAGTAAATCAGTTGTAACTTGAAAAATATTGCATTTGGAGTATTTTGTTAAAATATGTTGTTCACCTACTTTTGGGTCAGCTATAACATAGTAAAATTACAGACCTATAGCTCATGGCATAGCTGAGCAATAGCTACTTTCAGGTTCTCACTATTGAGTAAATCAGTTGTAACTTGAAAACTAATGCATTTAGAGTATTTTGTTTCAATATATTCTTCACCTACTTGGGGTCAGCTATAACATAGTAAAATTTCAGACCTGTAGCTCATGGCATAGCTTAGTAATAGCTACTTTGAGGTTATCACTTTTGAGTAAATCACTTATAACTTGAAAACTATTGCATTTAGAGTATTTTGTTTCCATATGTTATTCACCTATTTTGGGGTCAGCTATAACATAGTAAAATTTAAGACCGGTAACTCATGGCATAGCTGAGTAATAGCTACTTTCAGGTTATCACTGTTGAGTAAATCATTTGTAACTTGAAAACTATTGCATTTACAGAAATTTGTGTAAATACGTTATTCAGCTACTTTTGGGTCAGCTATAACATAGTGAAATTACAGACCTGTAGCTCATGGCACAACTGAGCAATAGCTATTTTCAAGTACTGACTGTTGAGTAAATCAATTGTAACTTGAAAACTATTGCATTTAGAGTATTTTGTATAAATATGTTATTCACCTATTTTGGGGTCAGCTATAACATAGTAAAATTTCAGATCTGTAACACATGGCATAGCTGAGTAATAGCTACTTTGAGGTTATCACTGTTGAGTAAATCACTTATAACTTGAAAACTATTGCATTTAGAGAATTTCGTATAAATATGTTATTCAGCTACTTTTGGGCCAGCTATAACATAGTAAAATTTCAGACCTGTAGCTCATGGCATAGCTGAGTAATAGCTACTTTTAGGTTATCACTGTTGAGTAAATCACTTATAATTTGAAAACTATTGCATTTACAGAAAATTGTGTAAATACGTTATTCAGCTACTTTTGGGTCAGCTATAACATAGTGAAATTACAGACCTGTAGCTCGTGGCACAACTGAGCAATATCTATTTTCAGGTACTGACTGTTGAGTAAATCAATTGTAACTTGAAAAATATTGCATTTGGAGTATTTTGTTAAAATATGTTGTTCACCTACTTTTGGGTCAGCTATAACATAGTGAAATTACAGACCCATAGCTCATGGCATAGCTGAGCAATAGCTATTTTCAGGTTCTCACTATTGAGTAAATCAGTTGTAACTTGAAAACTATTGCATTTACAGTATTTTGCTTAAATATGTTGTTCACCTACTTTTGGGTCAGCTATAATATAGTAAAAATTCAGACATGTAGCTCATTGCATAGCTGAGTAATAGCTACTTTGAGGTTATCACTGTTGAGTAAATCAGTTGTAACTTTTACAGTATTTAGAGTATTTTGTTTAAATATGTTATTCACATAATTTTTGGTCAGTTATATCATAGTGAAATTGCAGACCTCTATGTCATGGCATAGCTGAGCAATAGCTACTTTCAGGTTCTCACTATTGAGTAAATCATTGTATCATGACTGGATAGCTGCAGTGTGTAGAGAGATTTCACCATTACCGATCTAATGAAAAAAAAAATTATAGCTAGCCTTCTCAAGTTTGCAGAATTTATTAATAACCATAAAATGTTGCCTGGGAATATTTTTGGCCTCATTTTGAAAAACAAGATGGCCGCCAGGGACGTTTATTCGACTTTCAGCAAGGACTTTTGTTGGCCCTCTAGAGCAAAGGGTATTATAGGTAGAGATCTCAAATTCACAGGATATGTGCCTCATTATAAAATCTTGACTGGGAATATTTTTGGCCTCATTTTGAAAAACAAGATGGCCGCCACAGGTGTTTCTTTGTCAGTCATGAAAAGTGCTTATATCTCCCTTATTATTGGTCCTAGAGGTTTGGGATGGTAAACCAACCTGTAGGAAATCATGGGCTGGGAATCTTTTGGTGTGGTCAGATTTGACCTTTGACCCCTCCTTCAAGGTCAAACGAGGATAGCCAAACTTAAAAGTGCTTATAACTCACTTATTATTGGTCCTAGAGGTTTGGGATGGTAAACAGACATATAGGAAATCATGGACTGGGAATCTGTTGATGTGGTCCCATTTGACCTTGGACCTCTTCTTCAAGGTCAAACGAGGATAGCCAAACTTAAAAGTGCTTATAACTCGCTTATTATTGGTCTTAGAGGTTTGGGATGGTAAACCAACATATAGGAAATCATGGGCTGGGATTCTTTGGTGTGGTCAGATTTGACCTTGGACCCCTCCTTCAAGGTCAGTTGATGATAGCCAAACTTAAAATTGCTTATAACTCGCTTGTTATTGGTCCTACAGGTTTGGGATGGTAAACCAACCTACAGGAAATCATGGGCTGGGAATCATTTGGTGTGGTCGGATTTGACCTTTGGACCCCTCCTTCAAGGTCAAATAAGGACAGCCAAACTTAAAAGTGCTTATAACTCGCTTTTTTTCCTTCATAATACCATTGGCAGGGCACAACTTTTTTGTCCTTTTCTTCTGTCAGGTTCAGAATTTCTTTTGAACATGCTGTTCAATTACCATTTACTATACTTCTGTACAGCACTTTCCCTGATAATTATGCTTTCCTCTCATTATTACCTTCACAAATCAAAAAACACTCAGTCAGCTGACACAGTGCCCGTTCACGGGCACTCTCCTCTTGTTTGTGAACTGTAACATATTTAAGTTTCACAACTGTTGCTCAATGTACAAGTGAGTAATGGCTACTTTATTGCTACTTTTGGTGAAAATGTGAAAAATGACAAATATCTCGCAAACCGTAATAGCTACTTTGTCAATTTTTAATGATAACCATAATGAGTAAATGCCTTATATCTTCAAAAGTATTGCAGCTACACAATTTCTCTCAAATAAGTTGTTCATCTACTTTTTAAGTCAGTCATCTACTTTTGGGAGAGCTTTCACATGGTGAAGTTTCAGACTCGTAGCTAATTACTCACCTACTGAAAATGAGTAAATGCTATTGAGTGTGTGTCTTGCTTTTATAAAGGACTGTACATCACACTGGTTGTTTCTCCTTGGCCTTTTCAATGTTTTTTATGACCTTATTGCTTATGTCCTTTCATTTGATGCTGTTATTTCACACCTAGGACCATAGCTAAGTGAGTAATAGCAATGATGGCTACTTTGAGTAAAGTGCTCATAACTAATTGAGTAATAGCTATTTTCTGTTATTAACAGTGAGCAAAATGAGTAAATTGATTTTGTCTTTGTAACTGTTACTTACAATATTGGCCTGAAATATGTTGTTCAACAACTCCTTCATGTACTATATCATGGTGAGGTGTCCAAGGTGTAGCACCATAGCTAACTGAGTAATAGCTATACTAAGTTTAACATTTGACCATTGAGCAAGTCACTTATAACTCAAAAACTATTGAATATAGAGGATTTTTGTCGAATATGTTGTTCACCTATCTTTTGGATATACTGTATTGTGAATTTTCACAGCTGTAACTCCATAGCTAACTGAGTAATAGCTACTTTGATGATAACCATAATGAGTAAATGGCTTATATCTTCAAAAGTATTGCAGCTACACAATTTTGTTCCAATATGTTGTTCAGCTACTATCTCCACAGCTACAACATGGTCACTAATTTGGAAGTGTATCTCCATAGCTAAGGGAGTAATAGCTACTTTGTCAATTTTTAATGATAACCATATAGGAATTTTGTCAAATATGTTGTTCACCTACTTTTTGATGGAGTGCGACGGGAGATCATACCACGGCAGTGGTCTTGTCTTCTTAAGTATTGCATTTAGAGCTATAAAATGTACTGGGAGGTAATAGGAAACCATATGTGGAGAGTCTAAATGGCCGGTCAGTTTTACCCCACGGCCCCCCCTTATGGGTCAAACTGGGGTCATAAAATAGCTGATTTTGAGTTTTTGCCTTATATCTCCTTTATTGTTGCTTTTATAGCTTCAGAATGTATCAAGAGGTATTGGGAAAGCATATATGGAGAGTCTAAATAGCCAGTCAGTTTTACCCCCCGACCCCCCCTTATGGGTCAAACGGGGGTCATAAAATAGCTGATTTTGTGTTTTTGCCTTATATCTCCTTTATCGTTGCTTTTATAGCTTCAGAATATATTAAGAGGTATTGGGAAAGCATATGTGGAGAGTCTAAATAGCCGGTCAGTTTTACCCCCCGACCCCCCCCTTATGGGCCAAACTGGGGTCATAAATAGCTGCTTTGGAGTTTTTGCCTTATATCTCCTTTATCGTTGCTTTTATAGCTTCAGAATATATTAAGAGGTATTGGGAAAGCATATGTGGAGAGTCTAAATAGCCGGTCAGTTTTACCCCCCGACCCCCCCTTGTGGGCCAAACTAGGGTCATAAATAGCTGCTTTGGAGTTTTTGCCTTATATCTCCTTTATTGTTGCTTTTATAGTTTCAGAATGTATTAAGAGGTATTGGGAAAGCATATGTAGAGAATCTAAATAGTCGGTCAGTTTTATCCCCCAACCCCCCCTTATGGGTCAAACTGGGGTCATAAAATAGTTGCTTTGGAGTTTTGCCTTATATCTCCTTTATTGTTGCTTTTATATCTTCAGAATGTATTAAGAGGTATTGGGAAAGCAATATGTGGAGAGTCTAAATAGCCGGTCAGTTTTACCCCCCGGCCCCCCCTTATGGGTCAAACTGGGGTCATAAAATAGCTGATTTGGAGTTTTTGCCTTATATCTCCTTTATTGTTGCTTTTATAGCTTCAGAATGTATTAAGAGGTATTGGGAAAGAATATGTGTAGAGTCTAAATAGCCGGTCAGTTTTACCCCCCGACCCCCTTATGGGCCAAGCTGGGGTCATAAATAGCTGCTTTGGAGTTTTTGCCTTATATCTCCTTTATCGTTGCTTTTATAGCTTCAGAATGTATTAAGAGGTATTGGGAAAGCATATGTGGAGAATCTAAATAGCTGGTCAGTTTTATCCCCTGACCTCCCTTTATGGGTCAAACTGGGGTCATAAAATAGTTGCTTTGGAGTTTTGCCTTATATCTCCTTTATTGTTGCTTTTAGATCTTCAGAATGTATTAAGAGGTATTGAGAAAGCATATGTGGAGAGTCTAAATAGCTGGTCAGTTTTACCCCCCGACCCTCCCTTATGGGCCAAACTGAGGTCATAAATAGCTGCTTTGGAGTTTTTGCCTTAATCTCCTTTATCGTTGCTTTTATAGCTTCAGAATGTATTAAGAGGTATTGGGAAAGCATACAGTGCAGCTTTGTGCATTCTTGGCTTTACAGCATGCTTATTAAAACCACAAAGCATTTTAAACTTTAAGGGACACTTCGCTTTTGTTAGCAAAAGCATTCCTCTAGTTATTCTTGCAAAAGTTTAAAAACATACTTAAATAATCCCAACAGGTCCTTTTATGACCTACCGTTCGGTCAATGACACAGAGAATGTGTCTCGCCATTTTTTTTTTGTTATTGAAAGTGCACATGTAAACCCCAGAGGGCACCTGCTGAAGGTTATGGATCCTGTGTAAGTTGTCATTCTTATTTTGACTGCCGTCGAGTGCACACAAGTTCTTTTTGGTCCTTAAAAGTATATTTTATCATGGCTGACAAAGGAAATGCGCAGTTTGTGCTTGTGATATGCTTCCTTGGGATAATCACCAAGCTTGCATTAAATGCAGAAATGATAAAAAAGAAAGGATAAAATAATTAATTAATGTGTTACTGGTAAGGAGTCAAATTGCTCTATTTGTGTGGGCTCTCTGAAAATTCCTCACAAGAAGAAATCCTCTAAGAGTAAGTCTGATAAATTTGATGATTCATTATTGGATGAACCTACACTTCCAAATCATCACAATCCATTCCTTCCACTCCTGACACCTCTCTTCAAGACCATGAGCAATCAATTGGCGTCTCTGACTTTCCAGCTTGAGGAGTTCAAACGTAAAGACAAACCTTCCTCTTTTCAGAGAGATCCCCCTTTTCCACAGAAGCAGGGTATGTGTGCATCTGCCTCCCAGACCAGACCTGATGCATCAGAAGCTGAGCTATCTGATGAGGATTTCAACTTACCTTCCAGAAAACACCGTAGATCTAGGTCTCCTCAGGGTGAGGCAGATTCACATCTGCAGGAATTGGACCTCTCCTATGTGGAGATGTTAAATGCTATCAGGGGTCTCCTTGACCCTGAAGTTCCACAAGTGGAGAGCCTTGTGGCCCCTTCTGCCTTCTCAAAGAAACCTTCTAAACATGTTGTAAGGAAGCAGAACCTGGCTTTACCGTGGGATTATAGATTTAGAAAGGCTTCTGGAACTACCTTGAAGGACAAATCTAGCTCCTTATCTCAAGGTCAATTTCTTGCCTTTGAGAGGCCAGATGTGATCCATTATACCACTTCTCCTCAAAAGACTCCTTTGAAGGCTCCAAAGTTGCCAGATTCTTACTTCAACAATGCTAGAGTGAAAACTTTATTAGCCTCCATCTCTGTTTCATCAAAACAGCACATTATACAGGACACGGTCTGTAGAGAGAAAGTGCAGATTTTATGCCATGTTGTGTGGTTCAAGATGTCCATTGATGAGCTGAATAACAGGATTCAGGAACTAGCCCGTGAAATCAGGAGTTCAGGAGATCTGGATACTGTGAGGGAGTCAGCAGATCTCATTGGGAAGTACTCACAATTCCAGGCTTCTGTCACTTCATCTCTGGAGATTGCTTTGGACACTATTTTGAAACAAAATATGACCCTTGCTTGCAACATGCTCCTAGCTAGGAGGGACAGTTTGTTGAAAGATTGTAGCTCAAAACTGGGACCTAAAGATCTGGCTAATTTGTGTACAGACCACTTTGATCAATGGGAGGTCTTCAATTCAGACATTTTGTCTCAAGTGGAGGACAACATGATAAAAAGACGCAATAATCAAAGAATCTGACACCAGGTCATACTGCCAGAAATTTTAATTTCGGGAGGGCATTACACTCTAAAACTTCACATTCAGAAGGAATCAAGTCTTTTGGTGACAAACAAATGCAGCCAAACACCTCTTATGCAAATTTCTCTGCGCGCGCATCACGAGGTGGCAGAGGAGGAAAGAGGAAATATGACTTTCCGGGAGCAAGATTACAGTATTTTGGCAGGTATGGTCAAAAAATGAAGATCATCCCAGAGTAGTAAGTTTACTACAACATGGGTATTGTCTTAATTTCAAAATTCTTCTCCAGAATTGTCAAAAATTCTGCTCATTTTGAGCAAATATCACAACAAAAACAAGGATGGTGCCCTCCACAAGGCAGTTCAGGCCATGCTTACAAAGAGGCGATAGCTCATGTCAGGAAACCCACAACTCTGGGATACTACAGCAGACTATTCCTGGTAAACAAACCTTTGAAAAGGTGGACACCAGTGATAGATTTGACTATTCTAAACAGTCATTTGCATGCTCCAACTTTCAAAATGGAAACAGCCGAATCTATTAGGAAGTCGATTCAACAGGGGGAGTGGGTCACCTCAATAGACCCAACAGACGTTTATTTTCAAATTCCAGTTCACCTCAATCTCAAAAATATCTGAGATTTCAAACCAAAAAAGGGGTTTTCCAATTTCGAGCACTCCCTTTTGGTGTAGCAACAGCTACCCTAGAGTTTACTCAGATTGTGAAAGAGGTAAAACTCAAGCCAGGAACCTCAGAATTCATCAATATCTGTATGACTGGCTTCGTTGGTCACCCACAAAAGAACAATGTCTCATAGAATCCCAAAACTCTGTAAAATTGGTGCAAGAACTAGGTTGGTTTATCAATTTTCATAAGTCGGAAGTGGTACCACACAAAAACTGGATTTTCTGGGCTTCACTTCGATCTTCAGAGGAGTCTAGTCTTTCCAACCCAAAAGAAGCTTGATCGGTTAAAAAATCAGACTGTTTCCATCAGAAAGTCTTAAGTCTTGACTCCAAGAAAGCTCATGTCGCTCATAGGGACATTAGCTTCCTTAGAAAAAAACAGTACCACTAGGAAGGTGACACATGAGACCTTTCCAGTGGTACCTGAAGTCACACTGGAAATTTCCCCAGTCACTGGAGAGAAAAGGATCCCAACAACAGGGAATTTTCTGAAACATCTCAAATGGTGGGAGAACTTTATGGCAGGTGCTCCTATCCATCCTCATGTTCACAATACTCTGGTATTCACAGATGCCTCCCCACAAAAAACGATGTAGTGTTAAGTGGCCTCTGGTCAAACAAGGAATCTCAGCTTCACATCAATGTACTGGAGCTAAAAGTTGTTCTTTTGCCCCTAAAGGGTCTTCAGGAGCACTTGCAGGGTCAGAGAGTGCTCATCTGTTCAGAAAACAGCACAGTAGTATCTTATCTGAACAAAGAACGAGTAGTGATACCAGCTCTTACTACCATGTTGGACAGTTCACTGGTGGAGGAAAAGTCACTTTGTCCAGTTAGGGCCCTCAAAGTCTACTTAGACAAGACCAAATCCATGAGAAAGGGCAAGGCCCTTCTCTTTGTATCACTTAGGGAGGGTCATACTAAGGGTATCACAAGAATAACCAAGTGGATTAAACGGACCATTCACACTTGCTATCAGTTTTCAGATATGACTGATCAACAGGTCACTCATGGTTAGAGCTCATGATGTTAGAGCTATGGTGCATCACTTGTATTTAAAGGAGGTGTCTCCTTAGAGCAGGTCTTGAGCTCTTGTTACTGGAGGTTCCACAATAACTTCACAAAATTTTTATTTGAAGGATATTTGCTGGGACAATATTTTTAAGTTAGGTCCCATTGTACCTGCACAACATGTAGTGAACAATTGAGACTTAATAATTTATTCATCTCTTTATTTTTAGGATGTGTGGAGTTGGACTGGACTGGGATGGGACTATGATTTTGGATACGGTTATGGATATGATTTCACAAAGTACATATGGATGGCTTGAGCAACAGCTGCACTCTTACTGTTGGAGTTGTATTTCAACTGGGCGAAACTGACTTTTGACCCCTGCACAGTTGTACAGACATGGTGACGGGATTCATATATGTTTATGTATGGTACAGCATGCTGCTTTCATTAATGGATGAATACCTATCAGTTACTTTACTGCAGCTACTTTATGTGTTCTTAAGTACTTGTAGATTAACATAATTTTATGTCAGCTGACTCATCAGTCAGCTGACATTATGTCGTCACTCTGCGGCATGGGCGTCCACGTCCGAAGTGTGAAATTTTCAAAACTTTATCACAATTTTCTCATTCACTATTGCAGGGATTTTACACATATCTTGCATATATGTACTAGGCCACTAGTAAATTACCTTGTGTGAGTATTAGACCTGGATCTATTTTAATTTTTTTTTATTAATTTTTTAAATAATTTTTACTGCAATAAAATTCATGAAATCATGCACTAAATCACTTATTTTCTCATTGACTATTGCAGGGATTTTCTCTTATATTGCATATATGTACTAGGCCACTAGTAGATAACCTTTTGTGAGTATCAGGCCTGGATCTTTCTTAATTATTTTTTTAGGAATTTTTTAAATAATTTTTAGTGCATTAAAATTCATGAAATCATGCACTAAATCACTTATAACTTGAAAAGTATAATATTTAGAGGATTTTGTCAAAATATGTTATTCAGCTACTTTTTCCATAGCTGCAACATGCTGAGTAAATTGAGTGTCTATCCCAATAGCTAAGTGAGTAATAGCTACTGTCTGACTTTTCAGTAGCTCCCGTAATGAGTAAAATCACCTATAACTTGAAAACTATTGCATATACAGAATTATGTGTAAATATGTCATTCAGCTACTTTGGGCTCAGCTACAACATATTAAAATTTCAGACCTGTAGCTCATTGCATAGCTGAGTAATAGCTACTTTGAGGTTATCACTGTTGAGTAAATCAGTTGTAACTTGAAAAGTATTGCATTTAGAGTATTTTGTTTAAATATGTTATTCACCTAATTTTTGGTCACCTATTACATAGTGAAATTGCAGACCTGTAGCTGATTACATAGCTGAGCAATACCTATTTTCAGGTTCTCACAGTTGAGTAATTCAGTTGTAACTTGAAAGCTATTCCATTTACAGTATTTTATTTAAATATGTTATTCACCTATTTTGGGGTCAGCTATAATATAGTGAAATTACAAACATGTAGCTCGTGGCATAGCTGAGCAATAGCTATTTTCAGGTTGTCACTGTTGAGTAAATCAGTTGTAGCTTGAAAACTATTGCATTTACAGTATTTTGTTCTGATATGTTGTTCACCTTCTTTTGGGTCAGCTATAACATAGTGAAATTACAGACCTTACAGCTCATAGCATAGCTGTGCAATAGCTATTTTCAGGTTCTCACCGTTGAGTAAATCAGTTGTAACTTGAAAACTATTGGATTTACAGTATTTTTTTTAAATATATTGTTCACCTACTTTTGGGTCAGCTATAACATAGTGAAATTACAGACCTACAGCTCATAGCATAGCTGAGCAATAGCTATTTTCAGGTTCTCACTGTTGAGTAAATCAGTTGTAACTTCAAAACTATTGCATTTACAGTATTTTGTTTAAATATGTTGTTCACCTACTTTTGGGTCAGCTATAACATAGTAAAATTTCAGACCTGTAGCTCATTGCATAGCTGAGTAATAGCTATTTTCAGGTTCTTGAGGTTATCACTGTTGAGTAAATCATTTGTAACTTGAAACATATTGCATTTGGAGTATTTTGTTTAAATGTTATTCACCTAATTTTTGGTCAGCTATAACATATTGAAATTGCAGACCTGTAGCTCATTACATACCTGAACAATAGCTCTTTTCGGGTTCTCACTGTTGAGTAAATCAGTTGTAACTTGAAAACTTTTCCATTTATGGTATTTTGTTTAAATATGTTGTTCACCAACTTTTGGGTCAGCTATAACATCGTGAAATTACAGACCTGTAGCTCATGGCATAGCTGAGTAATAGCTACTTTGAGGTTATCTCTGTTGAGTAAATCAGTTGTAACTTGAAAAGTATTGCATTTAGAGTGTTTTGTTTAAATATGTTATTCACCTAATTTTTGGTCTGCTATAACAGTGAAATTACAGACCTGTAGCTGATTATATAGCTGAGCAATACCTATTTTCAGGTTCTGACTGTTGAGTAAATCAGTTGTAACTTGAAAGCTATTGCATTTACAGTATTTTGTTTAAATATGTTGTTCATCTACTTTTGGGTCAGCTATAACATAGTGAAATTACAGACCTGTAGCTCATGGCATAGCTGAGCAATAGCTATTTTCAGGTTCTCACTGTTGAGTAAGTCAGTTGTAGCTCAAAAACTATTGCATTTACAGTATTTTGTTTAAATATGTTGTTCAGCTCCTTTTGGGTCAGCTATAAGATAGTGAAACTGCAGACCTGTAGCTCATGGTATAGCTGGGCAATAGCTACTTTCAGGTTCTCACTGTTGAGTAAATCAGTTGTAACATGAAAACTATTGCATTTAGAGTACCTTGTTTAAATACGTTCACCTCCTTTTGGGTCAGCTATAACATAGTGAAATTACAGACCTACAGCTCATGGCATAGCTGAGTAATAGCTATTTTCAGGTTCTCACTCTTGAGTAAATCAGTTGTAACTTGAAAACTATTGCATTTACAGTATTTTGTTTAAATATGTTGTTCACCTACTTTTGGGTCAGCTATAACATAGTAAAATTTCAGCCCTGTAGCTCATTACATAGCTGTGTAATAGCTACTTTGAGGTTATCACTGTTGAGTAAATCAGTTGTAACTTGATAACTATTGCATTTACATTATTTTCGTTAAATGTGTTATTAACCTACTTTTGAGTCAGCTATACCACAGTAAAATTGCAGCCCTTTAACTCATTGCATAGCTGAGCAAAAAGCTACTTTGAGATTCTCTCTCTCAGTTGTAACTCAAAAACTTCTTTCACTTCTACTCTGAAACTCAAAACACACAGTCAGCTGACACAGAGCCCGTTCATGGGCACTGATTGCTTGTTTAGTATAGGTAATATATTACAGTTGTTTGTAGTATAACATATTGTTTAAATAATTTTTTGTATCTGTACAAGCTCTAGAACTCTCCTATGTCACTTCACGGCCCTCAGAAGTCTACCCACCATGGACCTCAGGGCTGCATTCAAGCATCTGTTGGGATTATGTAAATATGTTTTTATGCAATAAAATTGGTGAATTTTATTGTAATTGGAATTTTTATAAATAAAAATACTTACATAATCCCAACAGGGAGAGTCCCACCCTCCTCCCCTCTGCCATTTTCTGAGGGGTAGGATCAAAATTAGAATGACAACTTACACAGGATCTATAACCTCCAGCAGGTGCCCGATGGGGTTTACATGTGCACTTATAACAAAAAAAATGGCGAGACACATTCTCTGTGTCCTTGACCGAACGGTAGGTCACAAAAGCATCTGTTGGGATTATGTAAGTATTTTTATTTTATAAAAATTCCAATTACAATAAAATTTACCAAATTTGTTTACAATGATGGAAAATAGTTTTGAGTGTCTTGGATGGTAAAAAGTGAGTTAAAATCTGTTACTGTGTCTAAGATAATTTTTTGTGTCAAAAATATTGTAACTGCAAAATCTACCTGAAATAAAAATTTGTTAATGAATCCATTAAAAAGAAAGATGTTTTAAAATTTATTGAGAAAAATTCATAAATTATAGAGCACTAAAGATCCAGCACTCTAATTCATGATAAATCTGTGTTATAGGTTTGGTAAATCTCACCAAAAATGATAAATTTTCAAGTAAAATGTTTAAAAAGTTTCTTTAAAGAATTCATAAAGAAATTAAGCAAAATCCAGTGGTGCAAGTTAGTACATATGTCATCAAGTGCTACAACAAACTCTTCAAACTTAAGTAAACAGAACCTCCAATATCAACAGGATTTGTTTCTAGTTACAAGGCTGAACATTTTTTTGTACTATGGACGCAAGGTACAAAGCCGTCAGTAGGGCACTCACATCAGAGTTTGGAAGCAATCAGGTATACCAGTAGAGCACACATGCAAAGGCAGATCTTCACTAGAAGCGCAAATTACACAAAAATCTGGTGACAAAAAATTTTTTTTTAAATCTTGATAATGCTTAAAAACTGCATTTTCAGTTGGCCGGAGCTCATAACTCCTTCCACTTTCACTAAAATATTACTTACACTGGCTCTACCTATATAGAGTCTACTAAACCTAGGCACCACAATTTCAGGAAAATCTCTTGCCCAAGTAGGGAGGAAATAATCAAAAGTTTAGGGATACCCTACTCTGAAAAGTTGTAGCAGATTGATCAGAATATCAGAAAATCGGGATAATAAGCTTACACAAATGAATATGAATGAATATGAAACACTTGTGATGAAACTTGTCATAAAACTATATTTTGCACAAAATATACCTTAATGATCTGGCAAATGGAATCATAATATATGCCATGAATGAGTAGATTAAACTTGCAATACACTTAGAAGATATCTGATGTGATAACTATTTGGCTTTCAACTCAACAATCAAATTCCTTTACATTCTTGTGTAATTGCCAAGGATTCATTCAAAATAAATATTCTAAGTCATCAAGGTTGAAATCCAACTGTTTTGTCTGCCTAATTACTGGATATTTCTCACAAAATCGAAAAAAGAAAATAATAAAATAACTACATCTGACCAGAATAATCACTATTTATGTTCCAGTGTTAAAGACATTCTGCAAACATTTACTGTGCCAACAGACCTCCAAGGAATCCTCTAAAATAAGGTTATTGATCAACTTCAACATGAAGGTTGAATATGAAAACATAAATAATGGGAAGTACAGGAGTACAAAGCCAGTAGGAGAACAAGATAATACAACACTGTACTTTTGCCAAATGCATAATTTTTCATGCTTAAGTAATTATGGATCATACAAGGACTGTCCTGATATGAACCGAAGCTGATGAAAGTGACGCAATAATCCAACTTTGGGTGACAAAGTGAGTTGTGTTCCAACACTGAACAGAAAAACAGTTTCCCTGACCCCCCTGAACTATTTTCCCCTTTTAGCTTTAATATTAATTTTACCAAAAATATAAAGGTCATATGTATGTTGATTTTTCATTTTGAATATGATTTGGTTGTGTCAGAATCTCCAATCCAGTTGGCTAATTGAAAAATTGCTCTGAGGTACAGATATAAAGTTCTGACACTATGATAGGAAATACTGTGGAAAAAAAAATAAATTGAAAAAACAGGATGGGTTAATTGACTTGATTAAAAGAAAATAGTGTGTTATTAATAATATCATATAGAACCAGGTACTCATAAAACAAGCAATTATTGACCAAATCAATTGGTCACACTGTTTAGAGTTTGGCCAAAACCCATCCTCATGAGGATTCCTTTATACTGAAAACAAACCTTTATTCCCCTGTTCCACCAAAGTATTAATCCCCAATTGGTCCTTGGACCCTTAATGCTTAGGAGTTTGTGAATAAAATCTGAAAAGTGGGAGGGAAAATGGAATCTTGATCCAGGTGTGGGATCAAGCACAGATCGTCCTCTGGAAGCCTCAGACAAGTCACAATCATTCCCCAACTATGACGCAATTAAGCTAAGTTTGTGATCGGTTTCAACCCCAATACTCTTGGGAATATACCCACTGGGTCTCAGACTGGTATGAGGCTTCCTCAGGCCTCCTGGGATTAATAACAGTTTTTCTAAGACAGCACTGGACGATTTTTGTTGAGGTCTGGGACTAAGTCCAGGCCTCCTGGGACTAAGAGTCCTGGGCTTAAGAGTCGCAGGACGCCTCAGACAACATAGGATTGTGTAAATTTGGGTCTGATGAGGCCTCAGGAAGCCTGAGACGGGGGAATTTGTGGGTAGGGGTGAAAGTGGATTGGTTACAGTCGTGAAAATATCAAACATGTTTAATATTTATACAGACCACAACAGATCCAAAAAGGTTCAAACAGATTGTCCTGAACTCTGAATCCGATCCCAAAATACCTGTGTTTTACAATTGTTATTAATGCTTGACGATAGGAGAGGGTGATAGTAATCATAATGTAAATCAATATCAAGCCAGGATTTCAAGCTATCTAAAAAAATTGACATAATATCTCAAAAATTTGACTTAATATCTCAAGAAATTGACATAATATCTCGAAAAATGAATATCTCGAAAAATTGAGATAACTATCTCAAGAAATTGACTTCGTATCTCAAAAAATTGACTTAATATCTCAAAAAATTGACATAACATCTCAAGAAATTGAGATAACTATCTCACTAAATTTAATTTTTTTTTTACTTGGCCCTAATACTCTTCCATATAATACAGTGCTTTGGCTAGTTTTTTATTGTGTAAAAATCCATGCAGAAATGGAGAACTTGCAAATTAAACAATGAAGTTTTTATATTCACATTCGATATACATCATTCAAACATCAGAAATAAACATCTGTCACTGTAGTTCTGTGTGTACACAGTGTTGGACCTGTAATCCCAAGGTCTTGAGTTTGCCTCCCACATGGCCCCATACTTTTGTATTTATGTATTTTTTGTTTTTACATTTTTTCCACATTAAAAAAGGGGGAAAATTAAATCACAGCATTCTTTTTTTCTCTCCCTGAAATCTTAAACCAAGACAAGATCTGTATCATGACAGTGCAGGAAAAATCACAGGCAATTTGTCAACCCACGTTCAAATTGAAGGAATTCTCAAGAGTATTATTAGTATAATAATTATTATGTTCCAAATGCAACAGCTTTAAACTTTTCCTTCAGCATATAAAGTCTTGTTTCTGTAAAAAATGCAGTAACAATAATCACAAATATTTGGTCACATCAAGTTGAGTGTTTTACTCTCTCAGAATACATCTTGTATTAACATACATCTATTCG
The DNA here is from genome assembly GCA_964017235.1 of Sabellastarte sp. h YS-2021. NCBI lineage: Eukaryota > Metazoa > Annelida > Polychaeta > Sabellida > Sabellidae > Sabellastarte > Sabellastarte sp. h YS-2021. Next base: position 152,464,398 of record OZ024928.1, on the reverse strand, counting down.
TCATATATTTATATAAATACGTATAAAATATATTAAATATCTACCTTATATATATTTAAGTATTTTAGGTATACAATGGGCTGTAAACACTGCACTTTCTGAGATACAGTAGTCTTTGACCAAAGACAAGGCCAAAAGGTGTCCCATAGCGCGAGCGCAAAGCCATCAGAGATACAGTAGCGCACTAGAATTTATGAAAGTCTCATGACAGAAAGAAATTTCAACTTAGATACATCCCACATCTGGTCCGGAACTGAGACGGTCACGCATCTAAGTACTAACATAGCCCATTGCTGCTTAACTCCAGTGAGCAGACAAATAGTCATCACTCTGTGCCACAATTCCTGAAAGTCTGATGCAAGAACGTATGTATGGGCAAAAGCAAACAGGACATGTGTCCTTTTAGCTATTGGAGAGCAAGAGAAGGAAATTCAGAATGCTCAGGTAAATTTCATCAAAATCCGGAGACCAAAAAAAGTGATCTGTAGAAGTGTGAGGTCTAGCGAGGCTCGCGCTTAAAAATCTCAATACAGAATTACCTAAACCTCGATCACTGACTAGATAAGATGCATGGCGAACAAGATTTTACTCCCAACTGCTTATTTCAATCAGTACTAGTCTGTGTAGAAGAAAGTAATCATGAATATGACCTAGTATACAAAGCCAGAGGGACTTAAGCCCAGATTTAGACTTAAATTTCAGACTTTGGTCTTAAATTTTGTCAACAGAATGTCAAGTCCGTGGTCTTAGACATGAAATCCACCAAGCCAGTGGACTTAACTTTAAGTCTGGTATGTAATGGGCTTAATTTTTGTAAAGAGGATTTAAATATGACCGTCATGAACTTTTCTCTACTTCAAAATTTGAAATGGCTAAAGTAGCCTTTGGGAATTTTATATGTGGTACCAAGGATTTACATTTCAAAACAGCACTTATCCTTAGATAACCTGCATCAAATGAAGGATACATGTCACCAATAGTATATTTTGAAAAGAATACAAAAGGTCACATGACACAGAAAACCACTGTGGTTATTTGATAAGCTTGGACTTAGCTAAGTCACCCTTTGTGAAATCCCTGACCTAGCTAAGACCAAAGTCTTAGATTTAAGTCCCTGACTTAGCCAAAAACTTGGCAAAGTCTAAGTCTCTTTGTGAAATCGGCCCTAGGAGTTTTAGTTATTACTTTCAAACATAAGCAAGATGACTGTTACTAATTATGACTCAGATTTGGTATGAATACTGAGGTATACGTATGCTTTTTATCGTGAATTATTTATTTATTTATTGCAGACTCTCAGTCCATATGTAAATGTACAACTGTGTAACAAAAGAAGTAAAAGCTAGTATACAATAATATAGCTATAAAATGTAAAATAAGGGCTACAAAAATGCCCAGTTACAAACAACAGAATCAAAGGTTGCCTCAATGTCTTAACACCTAGAATGCTCACTTAAACAGTCTTTGACAAAATTCTTTATAAAAAGATGAACAGTACATTATATTTGCATTGTAAATAGCATACACTAATGAGTTATCACTAAGACGAAGATGATTCATAAATTTACACAAAGATTTCCTCCGTAAGACACTAAAATGATGTACCCTGTTATCTAAAAACATTTTACTGGCACTTGTACAGATCTTAGATCCCATAAGTTTTCTAAAACAGTTATTGTATGCCACTTCAATTCTTTTGTATATTTCCCTGCCATAGTTCCACCACAAATGTGAACAATACATATTTGCACAGTAAGACTGGAAGAGTATGGCTTTGACACTTGATGTACAGTGGCTAAATTTAGCAAGCAACATATTAGCTCTAGCGTATAAACTCCTAATCTGTTTCTTTACATCTGTAGAGTCATTAAATTCCTCAATTATGACAAATCCAAGATACTTAAATGAGCTAACATATTTCAGATGTGCATTGTTTAGGTAGACAGTGGGCAAATGTTTAGGTTTATAACTCTTGGCACTGATACACAGACAAACAGTTTTACTGGAATTAAAAACTATTTCATGCTCTTCAGCATAACTTGCACATATATTTATAAGATTCTGGAGCCCCTTAACTGAGGGTGCCAATACTGTCATATCATCTGCATACATTAAGTGGTTAAATGACTTGTCTACAAGCTTACAACCTACACTAGAGGATGACAGACTTATACTGAGCTTATCAAGATAAACATTGAAAAACAGTGGTGACAGAATGCCACCCTGTCTCAGCCCATTAGACACCTTAAAGAAGCATGAAGCTTTATTGCCCCATTTAACACAAAAAGACTGCTCATTAAACCAGTACATAAGGATACGTATAACAAAGAGTGGTATGTTTCTTTCTGTAAGCTTTTTCAACAAGTGCCAGTGATTTATTCTGTCAAAGGCTTTGCTTGCGTCGAGGAAGCACACATACACAGAACTTGACAAATTTTTGTGATGTTCAATAACTTGCTTGAAAGTAAAAATACACATGTCAGTCGATGATTTGGCCTTAAAGCTGAACTGGTTATCCCTGGTTAACAGAAAGTGACTATATCTGTTGTGTATAACAATTTCAAATAGCTTGGAAATCACTGAATTGATAGCAACTGGTCTGTAGTTATCTTTGGATCTTATATCATCAGCTTTGTTTTCAACTAGTGGAACTATTGAGCTTAACATAAATCCCTTTGGTAAGTAGCCATGTATGAAAATCATTGTAAAGAGCAATGACAATAGAACCGGTACATATTTACTACTAAATTTATGTGATCACTAGTAATCCCATGATGATCTGGAGCCTTTCCAGATTTACTACATTTAATTGCTCTGCAAACCTCCTCTACTGTAACATGCATGTCTTGTGAAAATACTATTATGGATTGATTTTCAGTTTCACTTTATGTTTTTGTCTCTGCTAAGGTTGAACCTTAAGCTACTCTTATACAAGTTATTTGTCTTCATGAGCTCTCAATACTGTACATAAGTTTATATCAGTTATTATTCTTCTACAAATATATCTTTAATGATAGTGGACAGATGTATTTCATTCTTGTTGTATATAAATATTCATGTGAAGTCTGAAAAGCATAATTATGTAATTATTGTAAACTTGTCCTTTACCACATAGGTATTGGCACTTTTAAAATAACGTCTAGTCATGTTAGACATCTGAATACATAGTTTGCATTTCTAATTACTTCAGTCTACCCTGATCACAGATGCTCTAAACAATAGAAGATTTTGTAGTCTGGTAATTGTCCATACAAATAAATACTTATATATAACCAGTATCTTGTAAATGACTCCTTTTGATATTTATATTCTGTGTAAGGTTTTAAAACACATGTTTAGCTTTGGTATCTATTGACTATTGTACAAATTCTATTGTCTAAGATACACATCTGGTGTAATTATGTAATTACATTCCTTAATGTCCTATGGCATGTCAATGAAATGTGCCACTTTTAGAAAAGTTATATGTAAATTGTTTTGTCACCTGTCTATAGTTTTATTTTCATTATAACTATTGTTAGAAATAATTGTATTATCCATCTAGTGTGTATTGTTTGGGTTAGATATATATAGAGCAGGCTTCTGAGCTTGCAGGAGTTAATGAAAAAAGACAGAGAGATGGGATAAGAGTAGATGTAAATATTAGAGATGGAATGATAGTTACAAATATCAGATCTAAAACATAACTTATACATTTGGAAGTAAAATAGCAAAATCAAGAGTTCTAAAATATGATGCTCATGAAGAAGTAACTAATTACATTGTGATATATATAGAAGTTTGGTTAAACATTCAGTTATTAGTATAGATACAAATTCTAAAGAGCAAAGGTTTAACATCATAGAAAGGAGTGACAGCTATTAAGTATTTGCAATATGAAGTGAACAGGAATAAAGAATCAACTGTGAATTTTAATGTGCTAATTGGGATGTACTTTTATGTGAACTTGTTTGTGTACAATTTGTTAAATGTTAAACTGCCAAAGAGGAATAAATAATAAATATTAAATAAACAAGAAATTATAGTTTCACACCCCAATACCAAACTATAAAAATACTATGCTTCTACAATTATTAATGACTGCTTCTTTATATAAAGACTCTGATGATGAATTCAGCAATGTTTTGCGATGCTGACCCCACATATCAGCAATATTTTGGGCACCAACAGCACCATCAACTGTATCACAGAGGCTATATGTACTTTGATTATGTTTTCTTACAGTGTCCCACAAACTATCATAATCTTGTGCAGACATTTCTGCAGCCATTTTATTGGACAAAGTTACAGCTTCCTGACATTTACAATAATGCAGAGCATACTTGAAGTTTGCTCTAGCTTTCTTATACATTGTGAAGACAGGACCCTGCCTGGGTTTACCACAACCCCCCCAGAGAAAAAATGCTTCTCTTTTTTGTTTTTATGAATCACTACACAGGTCATTCCAGCCAGCCTTATGTTTATTAACATGCCGATGATGTTTCGAAAGCCCATACTAGATTGTGTTAGGCTGTTTACAATAGTGTAATACAGATCATCAATTTTTCTATGATGATCAACATTTCTACAACTTGGATCATTACAAGTTAATACACTGACTTCAGCTAAACAGCTTTTGAGATATCTATTTGTACAGTTTTGGTACTTATTTAAGTCACTATCACTTAATTTACTCCATTTTATGTGTGGTTTGCTTGTATTAAAGCAGTCTGTAACACTTTCTGTCTGCATACAACATTTAGTACTCATAAAGAGTGGTAGATGGTCTGAGCCTCCATAACTATACAAGACATCCATGGTAAGAATATTGTTGTGACCTACTACATTACTCACACAATGGTCCAACCATGATGTAGTATGATGTACTTCACTCACAAAAGTGAATGGATCTTGTTTGTTTGCTAGGAACACCATATCTGAGATTACAAAACCATTATCTTCACATGCAGATACTAATTCCTTACCAAATTTCCTACTGCCTTTTTCATTAGTCTCCCCACCCTTAATGTGACCATTGTAATCCCCAATTACATATACCAAATGGCCTGCGGAAGATGAAAATATTGAGGCTATTTTACCCTGATAATGCAAGAAACTATCATAATTTTCATAACTATCAAAAGGCATATACACATTAAGAAAGAGATATTTCATTTTTCTACCATCAGTGAACTCTATACCCATGAGACGTTTATCATCATAAGTATTAATTTTACAAGAAACACCAAGACTCTTACGCCAGAGAATGGCAAGCCTCCATATGGCCTACCAGCTGACAGACCGCTACTAGTGTTCACAGAAGATAAACCTTGTCCATAAAAATCCATATGCACTGAGTTACAAAGAGATAGGTCAATGTCATAAAGCCATGTCTCTTGCAGCAGCAATATATCACATATATGACACAGTTCTTGAATGACATATAACAATGATTTAAGACCTTTACAGTTGTAGGAAATAACATTCAAACTACTGCTTGGATTCATAGTATCTTTTAATGAGAGCGCCTTGTGGCCAGATATCAGGGACTAGCAGGTTTTTTACATGCATGTAGTCCATCCCTATAAGAATGAGGAATAAGTGTCATATTTTGTGACAATTTTCTTCACTTCTACCTTTAGGTCTGAGCATTGAGAGATATGGTCTTTTACCATTTCCTCTGTTGTTTGAGTATCCAGTCTTGATAGAAACACTCCCAAACACCTCCTCTTCTCTTTTCTGACAGCAACTTGCAACCCTCCAGGCATCCTTTTTGCGGTTCCAGATATATAGTTGGTATTCTTTCTGTCCTTTTTGTTTGTCATTAGTAGTAGTTTGTCACTGGTAGTGATGAGAATGGATTGTGAATTAATTTGTCTGTGTATGTCAGAGAGTATAACATAATTTGATCATTTCAAGTCAGACATCTAAAAGATTGAGCTTTAAGTGAGCTTTGAAATAACTGTATTCCTTACTGTTTCCAAGATATTTGCAATTTTTAGCAATACTATTAAAGTCACAAGAATGCAAGAAGGCTGTCATCAGTAAAATTGTAACTGTAGCTGCAAGAGTAGAAATATAAGCTTGAATCAGACCAATTTCCTACTGTGTCTTTACAGTATGTAGAAAAACTGTAAGTTTATAAAATTATTTCCAACTGATTCATTATGGGTTATTTATAAAAATGGTGTACACTCACTGTTTCCTGTAAGATGTTTGGTTAGCGAGTGCTGCCCTGCAACTGGTAATCAGAAGTAACGTACAAAATGAACTGTAAAAAGTAGGTGAAAAAAGTATTCAAAGAAAATACTGTAAATGCAATAGTTTTCAAGTTATAACTGATTTACATAACAGGAAGAATCTCAAATACTTTTGCTCAGCTTTGCAATCAGCTACAGGTACGCAATTTTACTATGTTATAGCTGACCAAAAGAAGATGAATAACCTATTAAAGAAAATTTTCTAAATGCAATAACTTTCAAGTGACAATTGATTTACTCAACAGTGAGCTATTGCTCAGCTATACAATGAGCTACAGGCCTGCAATTTCACTGTTATAGGTGACCCATAAGTAGGTGAATAACATATTTAAATAAAATTCTCTAAATTCAATAGTTTTCAAGTTACAACTTATTTACTCAACAGTGAGAACCTGAAAGTAGCTATTACTCAGTTATGCTATGAGCTATAGGTCTACAATTTTACTATGCTATAGCTGATTCAAAAGTACATGAATAACATATTTAAACAAAATTCTCTAAATGCAAGTTTTCAAGATACAACTGATTTACTGAACAGTGGAAACCTCAAGGTAGCTATTGCTAAGCTAAGCAATGAGCTTCAGGTGTGCAATTTTTCTATGTTATTGATGACCAAAAGGTAGGTGGATAACATATGTAAACAAAATACTCAAAATGCAATACTTTTCAAGTTACAACTGATTTACTCAACGGCAATACTCTGAAAGTAGTTATAGCTCAGCTATGCAATGAGCTTTAGGTCTGCAATTTTACTATGTTATAGCTGATGCAAAAGTAGGTGGCAACATATCAGACAAAATACACTAAATGCAATAGTTTCAAGTTACAACTGATTTACTCAATTCTGAGAATCTAAAAATAGCTATTGCTCAGTACATGAATGGCATATTTAAACAAAATTCTCTCAATACAATAGTTTTCACATTACAACTCATTTACTCAACAGTGAGAACCTGAAAGTAGCTATTGCTCAGCTACATGATGAGCTACAGGTCTGCCATTTCACTATGTTATAGCTGACCAAAAATTAGGTGAATAACATATTTCAACAAAATAGTCTAAATGTACTAGTTTTCAAGTTACAACTGATTTACTCAACAGCTATACTCTGAAAGTAGCTATTGCTCAGCTATGCAATGAGCTGCAGGTTTGTAAGTTCACTATGTTAAGGAGATGAATAACATATTCAAACAAATTACTGTAAATGCAATAGTTATTAAGTGACAATTGTTTTACTCAATAATGAGAACCTAAAAGTAGCTATTGCTCAGCTATGCAATTAGCTACAGGTCTGCTGATTCAAAAGTACATGGATAACATATTCAAAAAAAATTCTGTAAATGTAACAGTTTTCAAGTTACAAGCAACTTACTCAACAGTGATAACATGAAAGTAGCTATTACTCAGCTATACAATAAGCTACATGCCTGAATTTTACTATGTTATAGCTTACCCATACGTAGCTGAATAACATATTTATACAAATTTCTGTAAATGTAATAGTTTTCAAGTTATAACTAATTTACCCAACAGTGATGACCTCAAAATAGCTATTGCTCAGCTATGAGATAAGCTACAGGTCTGAAAATTTACTATGTTATAGCTGATCCAAAAGTAGGTGAATAGCATATTTAAAGAAAATGAATTAGTTTTCAAGATCTAACTGATTTACTCAACAGTTACAACCTCAAAGTAGCTATTTACTCAGCTATGCAAAGTGCTACAGGTCTCCAATTTTAGTTATTTTATAGCTGACCCAAAAGCAGCTGAATAACATTAATTTATTTATTTATTTGGAGTTTTACATTGCTTTCAACAATGTACAGGTCATATCAGGTAGTTGGAAGGGCAGAGGAAACCAGTACATACAGTAAGTCAAGGTTCTGTACTGTGAACTGCTGACCAACGGCAAGCAACTACCAGCTTTCCCACTTGAGGTTGGGCCGGGAACCAAACCCCGATATCAGAGGTGGGAGGCGAGAGTGTTACCACTCTGCCACCGTGGCCCCCTAATAACATATTAATACAAAATTCTCTAAATGCAATAGTTTTCAAGTAACAAGTGATTTTACTCATTATGGAAGTTACTGAAAAGTCAAAAAGTAGCTATTACTCACTTAGCTATTGGGAAAGACTCTCATGCTACTTATCATATTGTAGCTACGGAAAAAGTAGTTGAATAACATATTTTAACAAAATGCTCTAAATGCAATACTTTTCAAGTTATTAGTGATTAAGTGCATAATTTCATGACTAATGCATTCAATTTTTTTTCAAAAATTCATAAAAAAATAATTAAGAAAGATCCAGGCCTGATACTCACACAAGGGAATCTGATTTTGAGTTAAGGAGATTGCAGCTAGTCCAAAACTTATTCTGCAGGGTTGTCACCCGTTCCTCTAAATTCTCTCACATTACCCGTCAACTAAAAAAACTCCACTGGCTACCAGTTAGATATAGGGTACAATTTAAAATTTGTCTTATTACATACAAAATTCTCACCCAGGGTCCACCAGTTTACCTAAGAGGATTAATCAACCCCTACACCTCTTTTAGAAACACAAGGCGAAGTACCCCCAAACTCGAGTTCCTTCAAACCCCCACTTTTGATTGTAGAGTTCACAAATCAATTAAACACTTTTCTAATTCCTTCAGTCACTATGCCCCTGCCCTTTGGAAGTGTTTCCCTCTCCATGTAAGAAATATTCCCTCTGGTGCATCTTTTAGGAAGCACCTCAAAACTCACCTCTTCAGCTCTAGCTTCCCAACTTAGTCTTCCTTCCGTCCCGGTCACACCCACAATCCTGGATTACTGACCGTGAACGCCCCTCAACTTCCATATGATAATGATTTTGTTTAATTAGCACACTGAGTTCCTCATTATGGGGAAGATATTGCGCTTGCAAAGCAGTAGATTAGATTAGAACCTACTTGTGGCCTAGTGCATGCAAGAAATGAGAGAAATCAAAGAGAAAATTGTGTTAAAGTGTTGACATTTTCACACTTAGCGTGTAGGTACCTTACTCATAATGGCTCTAGCAAACAGACCAACACACAAATCTGCATGCCTTGAACAAGTTTTCATCCTCGATAGATAAGGTATCTTTTTTTAAAAAATAGCATGGACCTTGTAGTTTTGTCAGAGAAGTCATTCATACAGACATGTACACCCATGCTGCAATGACATAATGTTTGCTGACCGACAAGTCAGCTGACATAAAAATTGGTAAGTCCCCTTGTTTACATAAAACTATATATACTGGTCAAACAGTGGGTACAGTCCCTTGTCATAATAGGTTTGATCCCTTGAATTAATTTGACACATAAGATACTGGCGAGGACTAATGTCAATCTTCTGTTGTCACACAAATCAATAAGGACACATCTAAGGTCAAGTCCAGTAAATATTCTCGCAATAAATCACATAAACAAGGCAGGCATGAGTAGTTACAGCAGGAAAGTGACTTTGATAGTCTCAATGCATTTGATAAATCAGATGAACCTATACTTAAACCATTCCCTGAATGTACTGCCCAACTAGGTTCCGACTTTGGAGCAATGGGTCACACCCCATTGCAAGTACACACTGGTCCACAAACTCATAATTCTGTACTTAGTGACCCTCTTTTGCTTCACAGAAGGGTATGCGAATCATGTCTTCCCAATTATATGTGAATCCGGGTTCCAGTGCCTACCAACCTCAATATTTCTAACTGGAGACATTTCCTAGTCGACTATTGGGATGATTAGTTGATGGATTTGTTAGAATTCGTGTTTCCTGTGGATTTTAATAGATCTTTGAAGCTCATATCTGTGGAAGATAATCATAAATCAGCTAAGGATTATGAAGACCATGTGAAGCATTTATTTGCACGAGGAGGTTGAATATGGTGCCATATTAGGCCCATTTAAAAGTAAACCTATTGATTTACATATCAGTACATATTATGTGCCGGAAACATATGGTTATTGTCCTCATTGTATAATATCACATTACAGGTGGACCACACATACCTGGTAGAGATAACACGGTGGCGGATTTGCTATCTAGGTTTAAGTTCCACCAAGAGTCTTATCTCAAACTTAGCCAATATATACCTCTTCCCCATTTGATACCAACACATATTGAGCTGACATGTTTAAATTATGACATGTAGTTGTAGGCACTCTTCTAGCGATAGCTCAGCTGACCACCAGGGCATTTGTCTGTTTGTTTGAAGCCTTTAGGATAGGTACTCAGAGATGTTATCCTAGGATGTTTCACGACCTCTTTGGTTTGCTGGTGGTGGCTGGGCTGTCACTGCAACAGGTAGACATTTCAGTACTATTAGCTTTCATGGAATATCTACCATCAGTAATCATATGGCTGCTCTTAGAGCTTTTTTCATATTGTATGATTTGCCTACTGCTGTTTTTAAAGATGACAAGATTCAATTATATATTAAAGCACTCGAGTTAAACAGGCCTCTGCTGCTAAATAATACCCCTATTTTTACACAGCATACTCTTGCTCAAATTGTGGAGGTTTGTAATGACCAAGAGCAACCTTATGTCTTTACCAAAGACTGTATATTTGCTGGCTTTTTCTCATTTATGAGATTGTCAAATATTGTTCCCATATGAGAGCTCAGTATGATCATACTAAACATCTAGCTAGGGGGATGTTATTCTTTCACCCACAAAAGCCATTGTTTTGTTGAAATGGTCCAAGACCTATCAATTTAGGGACAGAGTTGCTATTATTCGGGTCCCTTTTTTGCTTGGTTCACATCTATGTCCAGTCACAACACTTAAAGCAATGATTGCACTTATACCTGGGTCTGATAATGATACACTTTTTGCTACTTATGTTCATGATTCATTATTACCATTGACAGATAGCATGGTCAGAAAGCATCTTTAGAGGATGCTTGTGCCCCTTGGCTTGCATTATAATGGACTCTTGCAGTCATTGAGTTTCATTAGTCATGATGGACTCTTATATATATGTAAATAGGCTTGCTATAAATTCATTATCAATATGCTTTACAAGAACATTATAGATAATATTAGAATGGGTATTAAATTATTGTAAAAAATGTATAAAACCCATTGGGTATTCTCATTGCTATAAAATTAACTATAATTGAAGGCCAGGTTGAGTTGACCAGGGCTATGTTTTGATTTTGGTGCTGGTCCATGTGCTGCATGTTTAAAGTTTATTCACTATTGGTTGGTCTTGGATTGCTGGTTTCACAGACTTGGCCCCTTTTCTGGCCTTTTTAAGAACTTGAGCTTCATGACCCTTATATCATCACATGGCCACCTTTTTGCCTTGTTTATAGCTTGACATCTGACCCTTATATGACCGCGGTCAATGGTGTCATTATCTGACACCATCGACACTGTTGGTCATGGTGTGTAACTGCTTTGATTTACTGGTTTAACAAAGTGTATGGTTAGTCAAATTGGGACCTTATTCATATAGAATCTGTTATGGGGTGACCTTCATTTGACACAGGGTCACTTGGGGTCATGGAATGTGGAATGTTGACATTTAAGTGTCAACCATAATCATTCCAAGGAATTTTAGTTTGATTTCCATTCACTAGGCGACCACCTTTGACACATGGCCACTTCTGATTGGATACTAACTGGACCCTCCCCCCCCCCCCCCCCCCCCCCCCCCCCCCCCGCTTTACAGTTAGGGCCCTTCAGATTTGAATTGGCAGTCGCATGGGCAGGATGTGAAATGTGAAAAATATTAAGAATTTTTAGTCCCACCCCAAACCACACCCTTATTATATACATGTCTTATTGTCAGATCTTAACATAATAAATAAATTGTTTTCTAGTTGTGGGAGTTACTCATGTTGTGTTTTATTATGCTTATGTGAAGTTGTCTGATATTAAGCCAGTGGGAGATTTTCACTTGAGTGGCTGGAGTGGGGTTGGTCCACTGTATATGGTGGTTTTATTTTGTAATCTTGCGTGGTTCTGGTGCTCTGAGAGGACTCTGTTTTTGCTACCACTCTGGCATTCCATTGATGTGTAATTAGTATACTTTGGTGAAATACATTACTTCTCCTGTACTAAAATTTACTTAGCATGTGCTCTACTTTACTCGGTCATCTTACTTATTCAGTAATTTTAGTAGAATTTTATTTTAAATGATTATTTTTGAATTGGGTGAATTGGATCTCAAGATCTAATGCTTTTGTTAAATAAATCTCTAAATTATACTATTCCAATTATTTGTTGGAGCCATCCAACCCAATGGCCAACGCAGAGATGCGAATTTAAGGTTATATCACAACCTTAACCAGTCCACTGGGTTACAGTAGTCCATCCTCCCATGACCACATTGTTTACTTCATTATTTTTGTTGCAAGTAAAAGAATGACTTGCGGGAGGCGGGAGGGAAATCCATTTGTTAGGAAATGGTAAGTATTTCTAACAAAAATTTAAATTACTATTAAACTTTCCAATTTTATAGAGAAACACCCTTACCATTTCCTAACAGTAGCTGAATCCAGCCTTGTAGGATGGAGGGAATTCTTCTAAGAAAACCTCTACCTAACCTACAATTTAAAATCATGAGAACTTCTCAATGGAATTTACATGCATTGATGAACATATATACTGCCAACATTCACAACATACAACTCCCCCCAAAAATGGCAGTATATAGCTGTAGTTCTCATAAATGCTGACACTGCTGGTGCTGCAATTGGATGTCATAAATACATAACCCATCTACATTGTAACATCTGACCCCAAGACAAGGTCAAACCAACCTGAAAGTGTCATCAGCGTAATGCCTAATCCTTTCCAAGTCAGATTTAGGCAACATTGATGTCTACAGAGGTTTTTAAGACAGAAATTGGTGCACATACAATGGAATTTCCAATAACATGTTTCAAGAACTAAAGATGCAATCAAAAACATACATTAATAGCTACTGTGACTCAATCTTGACTCATTCAAGATGAAATAGTTGCCAAGAGATAAGTATTTTAAGAAACTTTCTTAATGGCAGTAAAACAAAAAAAAATTTGTTCTATCCCAAACCTTTTGATCATCCAACTATATATCAAACCCCTAACAGAACAGACAGATCCATATTGAGTCAAACTGTTGTCCAAAGAGGCTAAGAGCTGGGATGACCCCATGCTTAATTGCCGTAGGCCCATCCAAAGCCAACTAGTTGTGGCAATTGATGGGGCCAGAGTTACTTGTGACCAATTCTCCTTATAACTAAAGGAATAATATGTCCAAACATGAATGTCACTGCTTTACCATGAATTTGTAGTCCACAGAAACTAAGACCACCGGCTTAATTGCAGTAATTGCAGTAGGCCCATCTGAAGCCAACTGGTTCTTGGCCAAAAAGGCAGTCAATGGGCCAGAGTTACTTGTGACCAATTCTCCCTATAACTAAGGGAAGAGTCAAACATGAATGCCACTACTTTACCTGAAGCCAAAAACAAAGACTGTCTTGAAAGGTAATAACTTCAAGAAAGCCTTCCTCACAAGCTCAAAGGTTGTTTGATAAGAGCATATAGGACCAATGACAAAATCCAAAACTATTGGTTTGTCTCTTACTAAAAGTTGCTAATCTCTTATTCATCTCAACTTTTAGAAACTTCTTGACCCTTTAAGCCCCAAACCATCTGCAATTACTGTTCCATAGCCCGCAATAGTGGATGGTATTAGGATGTTTTGCTTAAACTAGTAGTTCAGGAAATTTGCTTCTTCTGGAATAGTGGGGTCAGAGAAATATACCTGGCTCTCTTCACACCACTTCCCAAAATAGACCAATTGATTCACAGATTCTCCTTGAGGAGTACCCCTAAGGCTCCTTAATTTGTTTAGCCACTTCCTCTGGGAATCTTTCTGAATATTCATGACTGACTCCACATGCCAAGCATGAAGATTCAAATAAGCTAGATTGTTGTGAAGTCTGTTGCTGAATGGTTGAGTCAACAGATTCACCTACAAGGGAAGTCTTAGAATGAATTTTGTAGAGACCGATTCACCAGATCCCAAACCCAAGACATCCCTGGCTACCCTGGTGCAATCATGATGATTCTGCACCTGTAGGTGATCATCTTTTGCATCACCTGCAGAACCAAGGCCACTTGGACAAAACAAATGGCTGTCCAGACCTTTCCAAGAGATGTTCAATGCATCTGTTTCCCAATCCTGACAGGAAACATACATTGGAAGCTTGTGTTGCAACTTTTGTTGCACACTACCACTACCAGCAATGGCTAATTTCATTGAAAACCTGATGATTCATAGCCCTTTCGGTTTGAATCACCCTGTCTCTCTAGAGAAGGAATCTGCTAGAACACTGAGATTCCCTGGGATGCACTTTGCCTGAATTAGAACCCCCTGGCATTCATCCAAACCATGATTCTTCAGATTAAGGCACAGATTACCTGAGAGTGGGTGCCTCCCTGCTTGTCCATATAGGCAACCACTAACGAACTGTCTGTGGAGCCCTGACTCTTCCTGACTCCACAGACCACTGGCTGTGCAATGCTTCAAGTGAGCACCCCAACCCTTTAGGGAAGCATCTGAAGGGAAGAAGACTGTGCTCCTTCTGAAGGAGTGGCGAGTCCTCCTTCAAAATTGAAAGATTTGACCACCACCAAAGATGGTCCCTGAGAACAAGAGACACAAGAAGTGGGATATCAAGAGACTGAGGATATCTGCAGTGTTCTTCAGATACCATTGCAGTGACTTCATCTGCGGTCAACCCAATGGTATCGTCTTCTCCATTGAAGCCATGCTTTCAAAGTGATATGAGCTTCCCTGGAGATGTGTGAGAAGCTTCAACATGGTAACTGTCTTTTCGAGAAGACAATCAAGTTCTTTTGAGTTGGGAAAACTAGCCCTACCCTGAGGTCGAATTTGTAACCCAAAATTAGCCTTCTTGAGTTGAAAAATAAATCTGATTTTTTGAAATTTATCATCCAACCCAGGCTTTCGACAGGATGAAACTAACCAGTGGTTGTTCACTTGGCATTGCGGTTTTAAGTCTGCTCTAATTGGCCAAACGTCCATATACTGGTGAATCCTGATGCCTTCTGCGAGAGCCATCAGTTTCACCTCTTTTGCTACCATGGTGAACTTGAGAGAAACTGTAGCAATACTGAAGGGTAAGGTAGTGAACTGGTAGAATCTGTCGCCTCCAATGAATCAAAGATACTTTTGTTAGCTGAGTGTATCGGTGAAGAATGTGTACATCCACAATTTTGAGTGACATCATCCACTTGCCTTCTATAAATGAATGCCGAATATTGCAACAGTTTTCATACAGTGTAAGGTACATGTAAAGATTGTTTAGCTAACCTTTACTATCACTGACTGCCATTTCTTCCTTGCTTATCACAAAAAAATAAACTGTAAACTTCCAGCGATGTGACACTTGGACTTTTGTCGATCATTTCATGAACAGCATCTATCAAAACTGTTTCTCTCATTTTTTTTACTCCTACCAACCTCACTTCTGAAAGGTCTGGCTGAATATTATCCTCTTATTCTAAGGATAAGAACATGTAAGCCTGCCAAGACTGAACAAAGGCATCCTAAACTCCAGAAATGGCCTCTTGCCACACCTGCCTCTACAGGGCCTAGTATCAGGTCCTCACCCCTTTACTAGCTATATGAGGAGTTTCATAACAGGGAACAAAAACAGCATCAGAGATGCCAGTACCCCACAGCCTAGGGAAATATTTTTAACACCATGAGATATAGAAGTACTGTATCAGTACAAAGATCAGGATACTTTCAGGGCACTGTCAGTTATATAAAGGTTCAAACAATGTTTAAATAGAAAAAAAATATCTAAGAGATAATGCATGTACTCTTTATCTACATCTGCCATGGCCGAATTAACGTTTAGATGTTTTGAATATTACCATGCATACAGAAGTGGTAATACATTCAATATGTGTGGTGTTGGAGCAAAGTCTGTGGCTCACTTGATGAAATTCCATCTCTTACAATGGGAAGTTATAAAAGTAAAATTCTTAATAAATTCTAATATGAGTTTAACAGAGCCTAACCTGTATCAAAAGACAGACCCAAAGGTGCAACAAGATTTTAAAGGTCAAGGTCACTACGACAAGGTCAAAGGTCCAATTAAGGTCACACCATGATAATGCACACCTACAACCCCTAACCAACGTCCCTACCAAGTATCAACTTCCTACACCTTACACTTTCCGAGATATAGCCCAGAAAAGATTTTATAGGTCAAGGTCACTACCGCAAGGTCAAAGGTCAAATCAAGGTCAGACCATGATGTTGCACACCTACACCCCCTAACCAATGTCCCTAGTACGCATCAACTTCCTACACCTTACGGTTTCCGAGATATAGCCCGGACAAGATTTATAGGTCAAGGTCACTACAGCAAGGTCAAATCAAAGTCACACCATGACGTTGCACACCTACACCCCCTAACCAATGTCCCTACCAAATATCAACTTCGTACACCTTACAGTTTCCGAGATATAGCCCGGACAAGATTTTATAGGTCAAGGTCACTACAGCAAGGTCAAATCAAGGTCAGACCATGACGTTGCACACCTACACCCCCTAACCAATGTCCCTACCAAATATCAACTTTCTACACCTTACGGTTTCCGAGATATAGCCCGGACAAGATTTTATAGGTCAAGGTCACTACCGCAAGGTCAAATCAGATTTTGCTCCAACACCACACATAAGCATTCATTGAATGTATTACCACTTCTGTGTGCATGGTAATATTCAAAGCATCTAAACCATAATTCGGCCATGCAGATGTAGATAAAGAGTGTTTTTAATTTTAGTTTACTGATTAATGCTGTCATCTTGTTATTGAATTATCTTGTTTTAATACTTCATCTTTACATGCAGTATCTTTCTTTTAGACACTATTTTCTCCATTTAAACATTGTTTGGACCTTTTTATAACTGACAGTTCTCTGAAAGTATCCTGAACTTTGTACTGATACAGTACTTCCATATCTCATGGTGTTAAAAATATTTCCCTAGGCTGTGGGGTACGGGCATCTCTGAGGCTATTTTTATTTGTTCTTTTTAAAATTCTTGCAAGGATGAGCATCTTTAACCTGTTGTCCTGGCATTTGGTAAGGTAGAGCTTTATGTGGTCATTCTCTTTAAGCTAGAAATTAGATATTTATACCTGCTGATGACAAATTACTGTAGGTAGTATTTTTATTGGAAGTTTGGTTGAATATTTGCAAAGATATATGAAAAAGTATTATGCACACAAGAGGAAAGGAAATAGTCAAACAAAATTGAAAATTTTAACTAGACCTAGCGCATCAGAGAACCGATGCAAATTGTATCCACCGTAAAGACAATGCACCAAAACCTCTAGGACCAATAATAAGCGAGTTATAAGCACTTTTAAGTTTGGCTGTCCTCATTTGACCTTCAAGGAGGGGCCCAAGGTCAAATCCGACCACACCAGAAGATTCCCAGAACATGATTTCCTATATGTTAGTTTACTATCCCAAACATCTAGGACCAATAATAAGCGAGTTATAAGCACTTTTTAGTTTGGCTGTCCTCACACTTGACCTTGAAGGAGGGGCCCAAGGTCAAATCCGACCATGACAGAAGATAACCCAGCCCATGATTTTCTGTATGCTGGTTTACCATCCCAAACCTCTAGGACCAATAATAAGCGAGTTATAAGCACTTTTAAGTTTGGCTGTCCTCGTTTGACTTTGAAGAAGGGGCCAAAGATCAAATCCGACCATGACAGAACATTCCCCACCCATGATTTCCTATATGCTGGTTTACCATCCCAAACCTCTAGGACCAATAATAAGCGAGTTATAAGCACTTTTAAGTTTGGTTGTCCTCATTGGACCTTGAATGAGGGGCCCAAGGTCAAATCCGACCACACCAGAAGAATCCCAGCCCATGATTTCCTATAGGTTGGTTTACCATACCAAACCTCTTGGACCAATAATAAGCGAGTTATAGGCACTTTAACCTTTGGCTATCCTCGCTTGACCTTGAATGAGGGGCCCAAGGTCAAATCCGACCACGCCAGAAGATTCCCAGCCCATGATTTCCTATAGGTTGGTTTACCATCCCAAACCTCTAGGACCAATAATAAGCGAGTTATAAGCACTTTTAGGTTTAGCTGTAATCATTTGACCTTGAAGGAGGGGCCCAAGGTCAAATCCGATCACACCAGAAGATTCCCAGCCCATGATTTTCTACAGGTTGGTTTACCATCCCAAACCTGTAGGACCAATAATAAGCGAGTTATGGGCACTTTAACCTTTGGCTATCCTCGTTTGACCTTCAAGGAGGGGTCCAAGGTCAAATCCGACCACACCAGAAGATTCCCAGTGCATGATTTCCTATATGTTGGTTTACCATCCCAAACATCTAGGACCAATAATAAGCGAGTTATAAGCACTTTTAAGTTTGGCTGTCCTCATTTGACCTTCAAGGAGGGGCCCAAGGTCAAATCCGACCACACCAGAAGATTCCCAGCCCATGATTTCCTATAGGTTGGTTTACCATCCCAAACCTCTAGGACCAATAATAAGCGAGTTATAGGCATTTTACCTTTGGCTATCCTCGTTTGACCTTGAAGGAGGGGCCCAAGGTCAAATCCGACCACACCAGAAGATTCCCAGTGCATGATTTCCTATATGTTGGTTTACCATCCCAAACATCTAGGACCAATAATAAGCGAGTTATAAGCACTTTTAAGTTTGGCTGTCCTCATTTGACCTTGAAGGAGGGGCCCAAGGTCAAATCCGACCACGCCAGAAGATTCCCAGCCCATGATTTCCTATAGGTTGGTTTACCATCCCAAACCTCTAGGACCAATAATAAGCGAGTTATAGGCATTTTACCTTTGGCTATCCTCGTTTGACCTTGAAGGAGGGGCCCAAGGTCAAATCCGACGACACCAGAAGATTCCCAGTGCATGATTTCCTATATGCTGGTTTACCATCCCAAACCTCTAGGACCAATAATAAGCGAGTTATAAGCACTTTTAAGTTTGGCTGTCCTCGTTTGACCTTGAATGAGGGGCCCAAGGTCAAATCCGACCTCACCAGAAGATTCCCAGCCCATGATTTTCTATATGTTGGTTTACCATCCCAAACCTCTAGGACCAATAATAAGAGAGTTATAGGCACTTTTACCTTTGGCTATCCTCGTTTGACCTTGAAGGAGGGGCCCAAGGTCAAATCCGACCACACCAGAAGATTCCCAGCCAATGATTTCCTATATGCTGGTTTACCATCCAAAACCTCTAGGACCAATAATAAGCGAGTTATAAGCACTTTTAAGTTCTGCTATCCTCGTTTGACCTTGAAGGAGGGGTCCAAGGTCAAATATGACCACATCAGAAGATTCGCAGCACACGATTTCCTATAGGTTGGCTTCACATTGCAAACCTCTAGGGCCAATAATAAGGGAGATATAGGCACTTCTAAAGTCCGCTATGTGGGTTACTTCGGCACTCCGTGGATGACCTTGAATTAGGAGCTTCAAGGTCAAATGTGTGCAAGGTTGTAGAGGACATGTATATGTGTCATACATATCACCTATGAAGAGATTCAACCTTCTACCTATGAGGAACAGCCAGTAGAAAAATGTAGACTATTTTCAAAGAAATGCCCGTGGCGGCCATCTTGTTTTTCAGAATGAGGATATTTTCCTTCCCAGAGAAGCTTACCCCCCAATGAAGATATCCTGCAAATTTGGTGAACCTAGCTGCTGTTGTTTTCCTCTTTTCTCTCTACGCACGGCGGCGGCGTAGCGGACGCTAAACCAAAGTATCCACCGGATGCTTCCGGTGGATACAATTACTTAAATGTAGCTTTTATAAGCTACAAGCTTACCATGTGGGACTGATTGCTGTTCTCGGATGGCCACAGGCCTGGCCAACGTCTAAGAAAAATAGACATTTATAGTTGGCCGTAGCCTTACGTTGTTGTCTCGTGGTACACTCTGACATTCGTTTCCTTTTTCTCGTTGCAATGTTAAACCATACCCCCTCAGCTGTAATACAGCGGGGAGGGGGGTGGGACTCTTCTCAGTCCCACATGGTAAGCTTGTAGCTTATAAAAGCTACATTTAAATAATTAAATTTTTCAATTTTATTGCGCTACAATAGCTTACCATGTGGAACTGATTGCTGAATCCAACCAATCGGTGGAGGGATTACAGCTGAGACTGGAAGATTTACATTGCCCCAATCCCGAAGACCGAGCCTGTAAAGAGCCAAAAACCTGAACAGAATGAATGACAGTGCTAAAACTGTCAAGATGTTTTGATTGTCAGAGAAGTGCAGCCGTGCTCACTTAAGGAGTGTAAAGGCCCTTACGGACCATCCACGAGTGAAAGACCAGCCCAATGGTTGGAATTCTCATAAATTTTTGCCACCGAACATGAGATTAATGACAACCTTGATAAGTACTTAATACATTTTATACTTGATAAATAAAAAAAATAAAATAAAAATTACCTTACCCGTAACATATTGAGAGGTAAACCTATACCTAGACCCTGGGATTAGACTCCCGAAGACTTGGCTGTAGCGGATGTGCCCCCCCCCCCCCCCCCTTTCCTTACCGAGGATGACTGTTCTGAGGGGAAGGGTCTAGGACTAGTTGTGCCGCCACCGCTGGTCCCAGATACATATTGTCGTCATTGTCTGACCAAGTAAGGTCTTTTAGGTAAAACTTTGTAAATGTGTGTGAGCTTTCCAGGCTTGCATAATTTGGTCCACCGATACCCCACCGTGAAAGGCCTTAGAGGCCGTGAAGGCCCTAATGTCATGCACTTTAATTTGGACCAAGTCCAAGGCTTGTTGGTCTGCATGTTTATAACAAAGTAGAATGGTTTGTTTCAACCAAGAAGAAAGAGTAGCGAGCCTGAGATCTGAGGAGAGTCCTTTTTTGAAGGAGATGAAAAGGAGGGATCGAGACCCTCTCAGGTCTTTGGTTTGATCCAAATAGTACCTCAGGGCACTATAAAGTCAGAAGAAGGGAACAAGGCAACCTTTTCCCATTGGCCTAGATTAGATACTTTGCAACCCAGGCATGGATTTCACTGCAGTGCTTGCCGGAGGCCAAAGCTAGCAAGAAAGCAGTTTTGAGAGTAAGATGTTTGAGGTCTGTGTCTTTCATTATTAGTCTCAAAGGGTGCTTTTGTGAGCTCATTGAGAACAGAAAGGTTCCATTTTGGAAGATTCCTGGAACTTTTGGGACAATCCCTGTGAAAACTGGACAGTAACCTGTGAAGGTCTGTACTTTGTGAAATATGGAGGCCCGCTGGGCCCAAAGTGTCAACAATGGCTGTCCTGTAACCATCAATGGTTGAGGGGCACCTGTTTAGATCTTGGTACAGGTACATGAAAAGGTATGAGATTTGCTTCGCAGATGGAGTGGAGAAATCCACCGAATTTTCTCTGCACCATTTCTCAAATAGGGCCCACTTTGATTTGTAGATGGTCCTTGTTAATGACCTCTGAGGGGCAGTAATTCTCTCTGTCACCTCCACAGATAAGTCTTGTTCTTGGAGCTGTCCACTCCTAGACACCAGGCATCCAGGTTGAGATGTTGTGGATTGCTGTGGAAGACATAATTGTGGGACTGTTTGAGAAGAGGCGCTGACATCGGAAGTTGTAGTGGGATCTCTGTTGAGAGCTGCACTAGGTCCCAAAACCAGGACATCCTGGCCAGCCTGGGGCTATTATGATGATTGCCTGATTTTTTTTATCACCCTGTGAAGGAGAGCCATCGCAGGGTAAGCATAGGCAGTGAGACATGTCCAGTTTAAGTACAGAGCATCTATGTCCCAAGCATTTGGGTCTGGGACTGGAGATACGTACAGTAGAAGTTTGTGGTTCAGATGAGTGGCAAATAGATCTACATGAGGAGTGAACCACTTTTGACAGATCTGTTTGAACACCTGCAGATGCAGTGACCATTCTGATGACTGCACTTGGTTCGACCTGGGCAGGTCGGTCATCACATTCTGACACCCTGGAATGTGTCTGGCTTTTAATGTTATGTGATAGAGATGACACCATGTTATGATCTTCCACAGGCGAGTGCACATATCTGCTGAGTGAGTTCCTCCTTGTTGTTTATGTAGGCTACCACTGTTGAGTTGTCTGTTGCAACTAGCACTGTTTGGTTTTGACACTGGTCCTTGAACTCTGAAGGGCCAGGGAGACCGCCTTCAACTCTAGAACGTATATGTGTAGCCTTTTTTCCCGGTCTGACCACAGAGCCTTGTAGACCTTTGATCTAAGTGAGAGCCCCAACCTTCGTTTGAGGCGTCTGTAAAGAGTTGGATACTGTGGTCTTTGGGATGAAGGTCTGCACCTCTCATCACGTTTGTGGGATTCTGGTGCCAATCTAGGTGTGCAGAAATGGATTCTGTCCAAGGAAGGAGGCTGTCCAGCGACTGAGGATATCTCCAGTGCTCCTTGAGATGAAACTGAAAGGGCCTCATGTGAAGGCGTCCCTCCGGGACCATTTTCTCCGTTGAGGCAAGCAACCCAATTAGCAACATCAAACATCTTGCAGTCAAAACATGTTTTGACTTGATTCGTAGGATCAAATCCTGAAGTTTGAGCCATCTCTCTTGAGTGGGTTTTACAAGGGCTGAATCTAGATGGTATTTGTAGCCAACAAACGAAAAAACCTGAGTAGGTTTCAGTTCTAATTTTTCCTGAATTATTATCCACCCCAAGGATTGGGTTAGGTCTACCACCGAGTGTTTGCTTGGGCTTCCTCCTGAGACTGGGACCTGATCAGCCAGTCGTCCAGGTATTGGTGAAGTCTAAGTCCTCTGGAGAGGGCCATTAGCTTCACTTCCTTTACAATCATTGTAAAGACCTGGGAGCTGTCCGAAAGGGAGGGAGGTGAACTGGAACACCTGTGACTTGTGTAAAACCTTCGGTATTTCCTTGAGTTTGGGTAGATGGGGATGTGAAGGTAAGCGTCCGATAGGTCTATCGACGATACCCATTCCCCTGGAATCAGGGAGGTCCTGATGGACTCTTTTCTACGTGTAGAAAAGTGATGAGCCTGCTTAAGTCTATTACTGGCCTCAACCTTGGTGTGGCTTAGGGACTAGAAACAGGCGACTGTAAAACCCGAGAGATTTTACATTTTCCACCCTTTCTATTGCGTTCTTGACAGAAAAGATTGAATACAAGAGGCCAGAGTTGGATCTTTTGGAGGGCCTTGAGCTCTGAATGAATCAGAGGGAATCTGACCAAACTTAGTTTTGAAAAGAATGACAGGATGGAGCCATTGGTGAAAATGTTTAACACGTTGGATGAACAGTTGTTTGCCAGTCTCTTCTGAAAGAACAGAGGCGACTTCCTACTGGTGGACTTAGGGAGGCTTTGGAGGAGTCATGGGGGGGGTTTCATGCCCTCGTCCCCTGCAGTGGGGTCGAAAACGACCTTGGAGCCTCTGCTATTCGATTTCCCTCTACCTGGGGAAAACGATGGATACTGCTTAGAATGGAATGACCCCAATTGGGTGTTTCCTGTAGGAGCCTCTAGATTGTGGGGAATGTCAAAGGGCTGATTTGATAGGGCCTAAACCCTAAGTGTTATTACAAGTGCCTGATGAGGAACTCCTGTCCCTCCTAAACTAGTTGAGGAAGGGGAATTTAAGTTCTTAAGATCCGGTATCGCACCTGAATTCCCCATACCCCTTCTGACTACTTATATGCACCATGAAATTGAGTTTAACCTGTCCGGTAGTAGCCTTGCTACTGTCTTAACAGATATCCATAACCAGGTTGCATTCAGAAAAACCTAGTGAAGAGCAGCCTGAAGCTCAACTCTGGATGACCAGAAGGGGGGGGGGGGGGGGGGGAGGCTTACCCAAAGAGGCCCCTAGGGAGATACAGATTGAAAACTTGTAATTTGTCTTCAAAACAAGGTTGTCCCAAATGTACCCCTTAAAATTTAGGGGATTTGTTTCTCAGCCTCTGATGAAAAAAGTAATTAAGCTTTTCGAAATATTAACACACACTGCTGTTAATATAAGGCAGTTTTGACAATGGTGTGGTGTATATTGTCTGGTTCAATTGCATTTTAATTCTGTTTACATTACAGGCATTACCCTAGACAATTATCTCCTTACACTGCCAAGTTACAGCTGGTACATCACTGGCTTTGTTCCAAAACTCTGCACTCTGGTGGACACAATCGCCTGTTAATTGCAAGTTATTGACTGATGAAATGTTCATTACTGGAGTCATGGGATGAGTTAACTACATGTAGGTTAACTTTAAATATTCCATGACAAACAAAATTATTGTTTTATGAACTCATACATAAACATCCAGTTTTCAGATAAAAATATCACAAGCCAAAATTCCTGAAAATTATCGGAATTTTATTATAAAACAAGTAAATTTATTTGTTTATCTGAATTACTTCATTATATAAACATAATGATATGGGTGTAGAACTACATGTTTTACAGTGTGTTAGAAAGGAAGTCTTCCTTATATACGCCATTTGTGTATTTTATATATATCCTAGACTTCCCAACACAACTGTTTGGCAGTCAACAAAATATGTGATAGATATGGCTCTCTTACTGCACTTGTGATGCCTGTGGTGCCCTTACTTTTCCCCCATAAACAAATTTATCTTAATTGATTTCAACAGGCATATATTTCTGTATATAAACTACATGCATGAATCATGCATTAGTTTGCAAGCAATTGCCGTCTAGACAAAGGCGGAAGTTGTTTCCGACTATTTAATTCAAAGACTCGTTTTGTGCTTAATTATATATTTTAAACCCTTAAAATGATCAAGGAATGAAGCAGGTAGGGGTTAAATATTTATTTCCTCAGACATATATATATATATATATATATATATATATATATATATATATATATATATATATATACATATATATATCCTGAAAAATAGCCACATACACGAGTTGATGTTTCTTTACGTGAACCCGGAAGTGGACTTCAGTTGTAAAATATGCTAAAAATACTTATTTGATCTATGAAAAGTCCCCAAATTATGATTCTGTGTATTAAAATAAGGAAACTGATGTAGTTTTAATATCCTTGTAAAAGAATATACTTGTAAAATTGAGATCTTTCCTTCCAAGATAAAAACATGTTAAAATCACGCGGCCAACGAGAAAAAGGAGATGAATGTCAGTCTACCGCGAGACGACAACCTGAGGCTACGGCCAACTATAAATGTCTATTTCTCTTAGATGTTGGCCAGGACTGCGGCCATCCAAGAACAGCAATCAGTCCCACATGGTAAGCTATTGTAGCGCAATAAAATAATGTTTAGTGTAATTACTTTTTCTCTCTTATTTCCTGATTGACTTAATGCAATCAAAACAATCACAAGTATTGGTCAAATAATTTTCCAAGTTTATGAATTCTTCAAGCATTTGATAAAGATTAACATTTGTTCACACTGATCATCTTACTCCACCTCTAAACATCTTGCTGAAATTTAGATAAACATTGTTTTATGTGGTCACTTTTTTAAGTCACAATTATAATATTTATAGCACTTTAAAGGGAATTTATTATCATTTCTGTTGCTTTTCATTTGAAGAAAATCCATTTAGCATTTCCATAGTTACATTGCTTTTTATTATACTCAGTGTAAATACCTTAATGTTGCCAATACTTAAGTTTTCTGGGTTAAAAAAAAAGATTTAAACAAGAATTCAGAATTGTACTGTGTCACCAGCTTTGGTTAAAGAGTGATTCAGATGAAATTCGAAAGGACTAACATTATGCTGGCTGACTGGAAATATTTTTGCAGATCCAGACCACCTTTCAAAAGGACTGAGCCATGGTGAAGCCCCAACTTGTTAACAAATAGCCAGCCTTGCCAGGCAAGAACCCCAGCCCGCAGGTACAGCTAAATGGCAAACAACATTGAGATTTGGGAAAATCTTAGGAACAACTTATGTTGTAAGTGTAGAGAACCAACAATATGTTCTACAAAAGATTCACAGGCCATGATTTCTTACAAGTAGTTTTCATATTTTGAAGCCAAAGAAACAATTATAAGGGAGATACAAGGCCTTTTTGATATGATGACACTCCTATTTGCCATTAAAGATTGGTGGCCATTTTGTTTCCAAAGCAAGGACACAATTACTCTCAGGCAAGCTTTCCTATCCATTTACATTTTGTGCAAATCTCATGAAGCTAGCTGCAATATTTTAGGTTACAGAAAACATTAAAGATTTTAGAACAAACTTTAAGACCCAAAAATTTTAAAAGTGTTGCCATGGCAACAGTTGCCCCTGAATACCCCCCCAAAACCTAATCAGCTCTAGATCCACTTGGGGTAAAGATATCCTGAAAATTTCGTGAAAATCTGTGCAGGGGTTTAGGCTTTGGAACACTGACGAGCTTTATGCCTGCCGTCGCCGCCCGGATGGCACAGGGGATGACTATAACCCCCAACTTTATGGGCTGGGGTTAAAAATATAACCTAGATCCAATATACAGGTTATGACAAAAGTACAAAGACGGACAGTGAGGCAAAAACACAAAGTTATCACTTGCCAAGTTTTCACTTGATGTCAGCAATCAGCAGAAAATTCAATACAGTATCATCTTGGAAACCTACTGTTAAAATGCTAGTCATATGCCCATATAAGTTAATGTATTTAGCAAGATGGGTCCTGTCTGCCTCCTCTCTTCATGGAGGAAAGAAGGAATTACTTATAATTGTTCGCCATTTTGTGGGACAGCACACAGTGACATCATTGTCTAATCTTGTGGAGTGTAAGGTCACCTAACTCTACAGGTCTTCTCCAGGACTTTATATATCCACAACCTAGAAATTTCTTTTTCAACTTAGATTTGTAGCAATTAGCTCACATGTACTCTAAATGCAATACTTTTCAAGCTTTAAGATATTTAAGATTTTAATGCATTTAAAAATTATTTCAAAAATTTATAAAAAGATAATGAAGAAAGACAAAGACCTGATACTCACACATGGAATCAACTGATGGCCTGGTATATACGGTATATGGAAGATAAGAGAGAAATCCCTTCAATAGTCAACGAGAAAATTGTGTTAACATGTTGAAATGTTCACACTTTGGGTGGGGGTACCTCACTTGTAATGGCTCTAGGGAACAGACGGACAGCTCTGCATGAATTTTTTCGATTTATCATCGATAGATAGTATCTTTTAAAACTAACAGGATGTCTCTGGGCCTTGTACTTTTGGAGTTGTTCAGCTGACATAAAAATGGTGTCCCAGTATTTTTTTTTGGAGTCCCATGTTACAGATCGCAACATTTTTGCATTTTAAGTACTGTATTATTCTATTTAAGCTGTATTATTGCATCACTGTATTGTTTATTACATTGTCTGAAAATAAAATTATGATTCTTACATCTCTCTAAATTCTTTTTACTTGAATCTTGGTTGTTGAACCTTTGGGTCTCTGTTGTTGCAGATTAACCACTGTTAAAGTCATATCAAAATTCATCAAGGATTCACTTTTGCAATTTCCCATTGTAGCAGATAGAATTTCAAATGAGTCACAGGTTACAAATAAGTATGTTTGGGCAATATTAAAAACAAACAAACCATAATTTAATCATGCAATATACGTATAAAAGCTTTCCAAACACAAGCAGACTGAGGTCATGGACTTATGGATTGGAACCAGTAAATTTTTAGTCCTGTGCAGGACTGCCAGTCCAAGTGGAGACAAATCTGCCACACTGCCAGTCCGTGCCGCACTGATAAAAATATTTATAAGTCCATGAAACAGAAAAAAGTGTTGCTGTGGAAAGCATTACTGGGAGTTTAAGGTCACACGCCACCTGGCGAATGAACAGGACACTACCGGTCACGGTCAGAGCCCAGCTCAGAATATTTTTTTCTAACGTTTGGCGAGACCGGCAGTGCACCGGACTAATACATCTGTCCACTAGGTTAGGTGTATTAACGCAACAAAATGTGTTATAAGTGGGAGTTTAAGGTCATCTAAAATAGGGCACATAGCGATGACCAGCAACACCCACATGCCAAATTTGATTTTCATCCTACAAGCAATTTTTGACATATTTTATAGAAACAAAATGTGATGACTATGCTGGTCCTATAGGTGATCCATCACAACTGAGTGACACCAAACTGTTACATCCTTAAACTAAAACTATCAATATCAGCAATTTATTGTAACCTTACAAAAGAGACCTTTTTTTTTTTGTCTAAATATATGTACATGATAAATATCGATGTAAAAAAACCCAGCACATCAAATATCTTCTGAACACCAAAACAATTGTCCCAACCTTAAAGTCCATGGTAGTTTAAGATAAGGAGTTTAAGGTAATCTTTTACTGAAGGTTCTGTTCAGGGTTTGTTACATCCACAACTGATGAATTAGAATTGCACAATATTTGAAATACTGTTCAAAAATTGCCAAACTTAAAGTGAATATAACTATGTTACAAGCATTTTAAGTTTGGCTATCCTGGTTTGACCTTAAAGGAGGGGTCCAAGGTCAAATCTGACCACACCAAAAGATTCCCAGCCCATGATTTCCTATAGGTTGGTTTACCATCCCAAACCTCTAGGACCAATAATAAGTGAGTTATAAGCACTTTTAAGTCTGGCTATCTTCGTTTGACCTTGAAGGAGGAGTCCAAGGTCAAATATGAGCACACTAGAAGACTCACAGCCCATGATTTCCTATAAGTTGGTTTACCATCCCAAACCTCTATGACCAATAATAAGTGAGTTATAAGCACTTTTAGGTTTGGTTATCCTCATCTGACCTTGAAGTAGGGGTCCAAGGTCAAATCTGACCACAACAAAAAGATACCCAGCTCATGATTTCCTATAGGTTGGTTTACCATCCCAAATCTCTAGGACCAATAATAAGGGAGATACAAGCATTTTTCATGACTGACAAAGAAACGCCCATGACGGCCATCTGTTTTTCAAAATGAGTATTCCCAGTCAAGATTTTGTAATGAGAAACATATCCTGCGAATTTGAGATCTCTACCTATAATACCCTTTGCTCTCGAGGGCCAACAAAAGTCCTTGCTTAAAGTCAAACAAACATCTGTGGCGGCCATCTTGTTTTTCAAAATGAGGCCAAAAATATTCCCAGGCAAGATTTTATGGTTATGAATATATCCTGCAAATTTGAGAAGGCTAGCTACAATATTTTTTTTGTTAGAGCGGTAACGGTGAAATCTCTTTACACACTGCGGCGGCGGTGTAACGAAGCGAAATCCATAGTATCCACCAGATGCTATCCGGTAGATACAAATAGGACACAAATTTGAATTGAATCCGTCAACCCATTTTTGGGATACTGTTCGGAAACGAAAAACCTTCATCTCAACATAAATATCTTACTACTGTGAGTTTAAGGTCACCTTAAATAGGGCACACCTTGACGAAAAGTTACATCAACAAATTGAAATTTAATTCATCAAGCCATTTTTGAGAAACTGTCTGGAGAGTAAGAGGACACTGACTATGTATGTCTTTCATCACAGCTGCTAGTGATACAAACTAATGCAACCTTAAACTCATGAGTTTATAAAATATCAGCAATTTACTATAACCTTACAAAAGAGACCATTTTTGGTTTACATATATGAACATTGTAAATATCAAAGTATAAAGTCCTAATTTGCATATAAAATATCTTTCAAACACCAAAAATATTGTCCCAACCTTAAACACACTCTTAGTTTGTTTGCACTGCTGTATGTTGTAGGGAGTTTAAGGTAATCTTTTCCTGAAGGTTCTGTTCAAGGTTTGTTACGTCCACAACTGAAAAATGCCAAAAATTGCACAATATTTGAAATACTGTTCAAAAATTACTAAACTTAAAATAGAGCACACCTTCAAAACTAGTTACAACCACATGCAAAATTTGAATTGAATCCATCAAGCCATTTTTGAGATAGTGTGGAAACGAAAAAACTCAATGTAAGTATCTTACTAGTGGGAGTTTAAGGTCATTAAACTATACAGCACACCCTGAGGACCAGTTACATCCACAAGTCAAATTTGAATTAAATCTGACAAGCCATTTTTGAGATACTGTCCCGAACACAAAGTGCCACACAGCATAAATGCTGGCAACACAAAAAATACATTCATGTAGGTTAGCAAGATACTGGCTGGAATAACATTATATCAACAAAAACTTCCTGTTGAAGTAAGGTAGGTATGTAATTAAGAAACTCCTCCAAAAGCAACGCAAAATTAAAAAGACCGAAGCATGTAAAAGGCATCAAAACGTAGTGTAGTCAGGATTATACAAAGTGCCTCTGAAGACAACCCATATACCACCTCTCAAAACTGTCAGTAAGGGACCAAAAATGAACTCTAGATACAACACAAATGCTTTGATAAAAGGAAACAGTGAGAAGGTACGTAGCCCGATAAAAGAGAGCTTTGTACTCAGATAAATTAACAGAATAATATAAAGTAATGATAAGTTAATTTCCATAATTGGCTTGATTAAAAGAAACGAGTAAGTAGAGAATTGAGAAAAAAAAATATATTTCTTCAAGTTAACCTGAGACCTTGACCTTGAGCAATATCCTTGATAATGGGATTTTAAGTTTTGATATCTTTTAAACTACAATTGGGTTTTAATGTCAGAATCCCGAATTGTGACATTATTATTCACCACAAATACCAATTGGAGTTTCTGACATTCCAATTCCAACTGGAGCTTCAGGTATCACAATTTTTAATTTTAAGGACCCTGAGTGTCTAATATGCCATGTACAATCACACTACCATTTCAAAGTTACAAAGGAAAGAAACACTACAGGAGGAAAACATTTTAATTGCATAACAAAAAATACATTTCACAGAGTGACATCAAATAATTAAAAGCCCTGCGATTAAAAAAAGCCTCTCTACAGTGAAAAAAATTGTTTTGAAATATAACCAACACACTTTGATATGTGCAAAATACAAATTATAGAAACTAAAATTGGGCTGATAGCTATACCTTACACCAAAGAGATACTATCGCACACAAACCAACAAATGTTTATACTGAAAATCAAATTACAAAAGAATTAGCAACAACGTTAGACTCAACCTGTTTCTCATCTCTCAGAAATATGATAGCTTTTCTTGTTCTGAGAAAACATGTTCACCAACAATCTGCATAAATCTATCCCACAACAATGAAATATTCAGGAAATTAATACTAATACCAGATTAATTGCTTATACTTAGAAAGACAACTTCAACACAATGAAAAAGTTATTTGCAAAAATAAAAACTACTAAAACATAAAACCAACATGTAAATACATTTCAACAAAAAAAAAAAAAAAAAAAAAAAGTTCTACATTGTAGAATCTGAAATGCACACATCATATTTCAAATGTGGTGAAATCTATTTGACATGTATAAACTACAAACACAAGACACAAACAACAATCTGGTGAATCTACATTAAATATAGCATAAAAAGCAAAGCCTTTCTGTGCTTGAATAGTTTGAAATAATGAACTACACCCTTTACAAAAGTTTAACATTATATTCAAGTTCTAATGTGTACCTCAAAAGAATAGTATATAACATGAAAAAGAAGCACTCGATTTTCAAAAAGTTATTTCCACATTTCTAATCTGTGCAACCTCTAATAACTTATGAAGGTCGAAAGCCTCCAGAACCAGTAGATCCAAGGGCATTAGGCATAGAGACATCATTTGACCTTGAAGAAGTTGCACAGGTAAATATATGACACAGCTCCAATCTAACACATACAACATATTTACAGGCCATGATTCTGAGGAAGTTGTTTCCACATCTGAATTTTCCAGGACCAAGATAAAAGAGACATATGGGGTTCAGGTATGAGGACTTCATTTGACCTTGAAATAAATGACATGTAAAGTGTGATGTCAGCCACAGGATTCAGGGCCAATAATTTCCAAAAAGTTCTTTTGACATTTCAAGCATCTGGGACAAATAATAACGGAAATATCGTATGTTTTGGCGGTAGTGACATCATTTGATGGTGACATTACAAGTGGCATCTGACACCAATGAAAGATTCACAGCCAATGATTTTCAAAGATTAGTTATGACATTCCACGCCTTAGACCAATAAATAGATACAATCATGTTTTTATAGGCATGGGACATCATTTGACCTTGGAGGAAATGTCACAGGTCACCAAAAGATTCTTAAGTTCTTGCCATTTTTCATATATATATCCACATACCAACTTTGGAAACTCTATGTAAAAATTTTTTTTAAAAATTTATTGTGTGCAAGTCTTGGTGGTGGGAGAATGATAAGCTGTATAGCAACATGTCACAAACTTTTATCCTGGGATTCAATACATCCCTGACTTTCTTCTGGGGATACAAACTCAAAGGTTCTTTAACAACTGCTTGAGGTTGATGTACCTTCTCTAATATCATGTATTTGTGTGGCACACACAGTGAAAGAATGCAAATGGTTTGAGTGAGGCAATAACAATGGTAAAACGCTATCAGTAAGAACATAAATATACTCTGTGCAAAAAAAAAAGGATTCAATGAAGAAAACCAATATTAAGTTACATAAACTGAGAAAAGATATGAAATCAGACAAGCATAACCATGCCGTGTTTATGACCATCAAAATTCAGTTTTTTACTGTACAAGAAATATTTTTTTCTTGATTGATATTATTGCTATATTAAAACTAGATTGGGCCAACTCGGCGCCAACATATCCCCAGACAGGTCATCACTCACGCCACAGGTTTTGATCGGGAATTTTTTAAAACATAATTACCCATTATTATATGAACTTCAGCACATCAATCTACTCTGTTTATATCTCCCCAAGGAAGATGGTGTATCCCCAGACGCCGAATACATAACTCAAATTATATTTTCAATCTTCCTGCAATGATAACTCTAAACCTATTTTCAAAGTATTTAAATGATTGATGATTGAATGTCCATTCTAAAATAATAATCCCAAAAGAGCATATCTGTTTCTATATTTGTTGACAAATAAAATATTATTTTTAACTCAACTCATCATATTTTTCAATCTTCCTTCAAAGTATTTAAATGATTGATGATTCAATGTCCATTCTAAAATTCATAATCCCAAAAGCGCATATCTGTTTCTATATTTGTTCACAAATAAAATATTATTTAAAAAAAAATTATTTATATTATTATTTTATTATATTATTTTTAGAATTTGCAAATTGTTTTCAGTTATTCATTTCCTCTATACCTATATATGTGGTCCATATATATGCAACCTAAATATGTGACACAATCTCAGTTCTGACTCCCCTTTGTGTTATATGTTATATGTAATGAAGCCCACCACCTCCCTACCCCACCCCTCTCCCCTTCTCCACACCTCTCTCACTATTACACAAGATCTGCAACCCCATTGAGTTCTTTGTTTCTCATCTGATATCATTAAATACCTTTGTTTATTTAGTGTCACTCAATATAGCTGGAGGTCCCAGAGGTGGGTGGGGGGAATCCGGGTGGGGGATGTGGGTTGAGCATAAATGGTAAACAAACAATCTATATAAAAGGGGTACTCAAATACAAAAAGAATTGAGAATTTTAAGTATGTGATTATCAACTGAAATGAGTTCATAACTGTAGGAGCTGTGCCAAAATTAACTGAGGCAAGTTGAATAAAACTGGGCTAGTTGAGGGTTAAAAATCCCCTAGTTTTACTACATAAGGATATAATTTCATTAATATTGGGACTTAAAGCTCACTTAAAGTGTCCATTTTGTCTACTTGAATATGTTTAACCAGTTTCATTTTAAAAAGTGAAAAACTCAGCAAGCAGAGGTATAACACACCAAAATAAGTTCTTAAAAGACTAAGATAGCCATAACATTATTAATATTCAAAATTTAAATAGACAGGCATTTCCTTTTAAAAATTCAAAGATTTCAGCTCTACAACCCACATAGTTTGACAGTTACTGGGCTTTAAAGTGGCATAATATCCATAAATTGGGTTTCTGTGGGCATTTTACAATTGTTAAAAGAGACCTTAGCAATTAAACTACAGATCTGAAACTTTTTGGGGGACATACATAACAAACAAAAATTATATATAATACAGTTTAAGACTTGTCACACTAAGCATTTCCAAATAACAGGGCAAAATACGGAAAAAATGTCAAAAAAGGCACTTGGGCGAGTGTCTATGGCCCTCATACACAGGT
Source organism: Sabellastarte sp. h YS-2021 (assembly GCA_964017235.1). Taxonomy (NCBI): domain Eukaryota; kingdom Metazoa; phylum Annelida; class Polychaeta; order Sabellida; family Sabellidae; genus Sabellastarte; species Sabellastarte sp. h YS-2021. The sequence goes on along the minus strand of OZ024928.1, from coordinate 152,429,907 downwards.
TAAATGTCTACTAAAAACCTTGATTTTCGGCATATGTAAAAAGGACATAATAATGCATTCCCAGATGGGATTTCAGCTCCATCAATCACATAGTTTAACAGTAACAGGGCTTAAAGGTGGTAAAAAGTCCAAATATTGGGTCATTGTGGGCCTTTTAGAGATCTCGATGTGGCTTTCAAATTAAAGCTTCAGACTTAAAATTTGTTACATACTAAGATTACACATAGAATATGTATCTAATAAAGTTTGAAACTTCTCAGACTTACCATTTCCAAGTTACAGAGCAAAATATGTGAAAAATGTCTTAAAAGGGTCACTCAGGTGGGTGTTTAAGGTCCTCATACACAGGTTAATTGTCTACTTGAAGCCTTGATTTTTGGCACATGTAAAAAGAACATAATAATGTATTCCCAGATGAGATTTCAGCTCTATCAGTCACATAGTTTAACAGTCACAGGCCTTAAAATTGGCAAAAAATCCAAATACTGGGTCTTTATGGGGCCTTCTAGAGACCTAAATGTGGCCTTCAAATTAAAGCTTCAGACTTAAAATTTGTCACATACTAAGATTACACATAGAATATGCATCTAATACAGTTTGAAACTTCTTAGACTTACCATTTCCAAGTTACAGGGAAAAATATGTGAAAAATGTCTAGAAATGGTCACTCGGGTGGGGATTTATGGTCCTCATACACAGGTTAAATGTCTTCTTAAAGCCTTAATTTTTGGCACATATAAAAATAACATACTAATATCTTCTCAGATAGGATTTGAGCTCTATCAGTCACATAGTTTGACAGTCACAGGGCTTAAAAGTAGCAAAAAGTCCAAATATTGGGTCTTTGGGAGCCTTTTAGAGACCTCAATTTGACCTTCAAAATTAAAGCTTCAGACTTAAAATCTGTTACATACTAAGATTACACACAGAATATATATCTAATACAGTTTGAAACTTCTCAGACTTACCATTTCCAAGTTACAGGGAAAAAGATGTGAAAAATGTCTTATAAGGGTCACTCGGGTGGGTGTTTATGGTCCTGATACACAGGTTAACTGTCTATTAAAGGCCTAAATGTTGGGGCACATATAAGAAAACACATAGATATATTCCCAGATGATATTTAACTTAGATGAGAGACATAGTTTGAAAGCTACAGTGCTTGAAAGTGGCAAAAAGTGCATAAATTGAGTCTCTGTGGGCACTTTTGAGACCTTAAGTCGACCCCTTTGGGTAAACCTACAGCCCTAAAATTTTCTACAGACAAGGATTACATATCAAAGTTATACCTAGCGCAGTTTGAGACTCATCAGAATTATCACTTCCAAATTATAGGGCAAAATATGTGAAAAGTATAGCAAAAAATCCCTAAGTGGGGGTATTTATGGACCTCAAACACAATTTTCTCCTCAACTTAAAGTCATGATTTTCGGCACATGTACTAAGAACATATTAATGTGTTGTCAGGTAAAATTTCAGCCAGCTGAGCATCATAGTTTGTGACCTACAGGGCTCTAAGTGGCCAAAAGTGCAATTTCTGACCTTAAGGTGGCCATAAGTTCTTTTTTACTGGGAGTTTAAGGTCACCTTAAAATAGGGATCTTCCTTTGGGCACCCTTAACATGTGTACCAAGTTTGAAAAAAAAATATTAATTTGTTTTTGAGTTATCGCGTCCACAAGGAAATTTCTACGGCGGCGGCGGCGGCGGTGGCGCGACGGACCTGAATCCAATATATCCCCGACTTTCGTCTGGGGATATAATAATAATATGCAAACATACCAGAATATTGCCATTCACAAAACAAAACCCCTGATAATACACTGTGGAAAGCATCACCTTTCTTACCCTGTTATATAGTAACGACCTTTTTTCCAACATTTAACTATCCAAATATGTATTCAATTAGTATTGAACTCATAAACACTTTCCCCAAAATGCATTTTTCTTTACGGTTTATTAGTAAAATACCTCTTCTTTTTTCATACCGTCTGTTATGTGCCCAGAATCTTACTTTTCCAAAAGGTTTGGTGAACACAGGTTGTTCTCTATTTCAAGAAAAATCTGATCAATATGTAACTCTCCCAACTAAAGGATAATAGCCATGTTCTTGGAATATCAGGTACCAATGTCTATGCATTACATGATACGTTGATACGCTTTGTCAATTGTATCATGGATCAATAATACTTTTTTCAATATTCGACAATTGAAACACTTGATGCTTAACCTATTTGTTTTTTTTTTTTCAGCACAAATCATATATCAGATTTAATCTAAATGTACACAGTCGACCTTTTTAAATATAATTTCGTAAAGAAGAACTGGATTTTTTAGTGGAAGAAAATTCCATTTCAAGAAATGCTCAGTGAAAATAAACATTGTATAAACAGAGATACATTAACTGGAGACACAAAGACAAACTGTGCATTAATATAAGCAAAACAAATGCAGACTAGAAAACAGCCTTTATAAACAGAATATATTCAATCAAAAAGCTGGAAGAATTCAGAAGCAAATCCAGTAGGGAATAAATTGGAAATAGGTGTAAAACACCAATAAATTTTGCAGTGAAACTATACACCTTATCATGTGTGCATGTCCACTTAGAAAGTAAATAAAAGAAAATAGCATCAGAGATGCCCATACCCTACAGCCAAGGGAAATATTTTTAGCACCAGGAGATATAGAAGTACTGTATCAATACAAAGTTCAGGATACTTTAAGAGCACTGTCAGTTATATAAAGGTCCAAACAATGTTTAAATAGAGAAAATAATGTCTAAGAGAAAGATAATGCATATACTCTTTATCTACATCTGGCATGGCCGAATTATGGTTTAGATGTTTTGAATATTACCATGCATACATTAAATGAATGCTTATGTGTGGTGTTGGAGCAAAATTTGTGGCTCACTTGATGAAATTCCCTCTGTTACAATGGGAAGTTGTAAAAGTACAATTCTTAATGAATTCTAATATGACTTTAACAGAGCTTAATCTGCATCAAAAGACAGACCCAAAGGTGCAACATGATTTTAAAGGAAGGTGCAACAAGATTTTAAAGGTCAAAGTCACTACGACAAGGTCAAAGGTCAAATCAAGGTCACACCATGATGCTGCACACCTACAACCCCTAACCAATATCCCTACCAAGCATCAACTTCCTACACCTTACAGTTCCTGAGATACAGGCCAGACAAACTTTTCAAACTCAAGGTCACTGCGGCAAGGTCAAATCAAGGTCATACCTTGACATTGCACACCTACACCCCCAACCAATGTCCCTACCAAGTATCAACTTCCTACACCTTACAGTTCCTGAGATACAGGCCAGACAAACTTTTCAAACTCAAGGTCACTGCGGCAAGGTCAAATCAAGGTCATACCATGACGTTGCACACCTACACCCCCTAACCAATGTCCCTACCAAGTATCAACTTTCTACACCTTACAGTTCCTGAGATACAGGCCGGACAAACTTTTCCCGCCGCCCGCCCATCCGGACACCATGGGTGAAAACAATACCCCAACAGCCCTTGAGGGCTGTGGGGTAAAAAATTGATATTGAGTCTCAAAACTAACACGGAAACTCTTTTTATGAGAATTATTAATACCAAACTGTATCTTTCCATTGAGAGTGTAACAATGTCAAGCCAACTGTTCCTTTACTGGTTTACACTCCCTGCATACTACTTCTTCCCAATATATTTAAAAGCATGAAAGCAATAATGTAGGAGAAACACGCCAAAACCAAAAAATCTGTGCTTTTTTAACCCCCGCTTGACCAACAGGGGGGGTTGCAGAGGGTAATTGTGACCAGCTTTCTAGACTCACATTTTTCGCTTTCTATTATCTCAAAATATTCCAAGGCAAGGGAAGTAAAAGTGCCAAAATGATTGGAATGCATCAGATATTAAAGTAAAGCCTTATTGCAACGGCAAGGAAACTCAATCTTAAAATAAAGACAGACTCTAGGCACATAACAGACAAGCAGAGATCTATAATCATACAACCAGACATGGCAGGGGGTCAGCCCTATAGAGAAACAAAGGGAAACAAGGCCGAAAGGGGTTCTGGTCTACTACCACAAACGTAAAGCCATCAGAGACATGAGCAGTACACCAAAGCAGTCACCCATCCCAGTATTAAGGTAGCCTATTGCCACTTAACTTCAGCGAACAGATTGATACTCATCACGTTACACCACAATTCATAAAAGTCAGGAGACAAAAAACAAGAGGAGAGTGCCCGTGAACGGGAACTGTGTCAGCTGACTGAGTGTTTTTGATTTGTGAAGGTGATTAGAGGACAGAATAATTATCGGGAAAAGGGCTGTACAGAAATACAGTAAATGGTAACTGAACAGCAAGTTCGAAAGAAATTCCGAAGCTGACAGAAGAAAAGGATAAAAAAGTTGTTCCCTGTAAATGGTATTATGAAGGAAAATAACAAGGTAATTGTTTAAGTGTAAAAAATAGGTTAAAACATATTTAAAGAAATACTACAAATGCAATATCCTCGTTTGACCTTGAAGAAGGGGTCCAAGGTCAAATCTAACCACACAAATACATTCCCAGCCCATGATTTCCTATGGTTTACCATTCCAAACCTCTAGGACCAATTATAAATGAGTTATAAGCACTTTTAAGCTTGGCTGTCATCATTTGACCTTGAAGGAGGGGTCCAAAGGTCAAATCTGACCATACCAAAAGATTCCGAGCCAATGATTTCCTATGGGATGGTTTACCATCCCAAATCTCTGTCACCAATAATAAGCGAGTTGTAGGCACTTTCAATTTTCTCTATCCTCATTTGACCTTGAAGGAGGGTTCCAAGGTCAAATCGGACCATATCAACAGATTCACAGCCCATGATTTCCTGTCTGTTTACCATCCCAAACCTCTGGGACCAATAATAAGCGAGTTATAAGCACTTTTAAGTTTGGCTATCCTTGTTTGACCTTGAAGGAGGGGTCATTGAAGGTCAAATCTGACCACACCAAAAGATTCCCACCCCATGATTTCCTACAGGTTGGTTTATCATCCCAAACCTCTAGGATCAATAATAAGGGAGATATAAGCACTTTTCATGACTGACAAAAAACACCTGTGGCGGCCATCTTGTTTCTCAAAATGAGGCCAAAAATATTCCCAGACAACATTTTATGGTTATTAATATATACTGCAAACTTAAGAAAGCTAGCTATAATATTTTTTTTCATCAGAGCAGTAATGGTGAAATCTCTCTCTACACACTGCGGCTATCCAGTGGATACAATGATTTACTCAACAGTGAGAACCTGAAAGTAGCTATTGCTCAGCTATGCCATGACATAGAGGTCTGCAATTTCACTTTGTTATAGCTGACCAAAAATTCTGTGAACAACATATTTAACAAATTACTCTAAATGTAACAGTTTTCAAGTTACAACTGATTTACTCAACAGTGAGAACCTCAAAGGAACTATTACTCAGCTATGCAATGAGCTACATGTCTGAAATTTTACTATGTTATAGCTAACCCAAAAGTAGGTGAACAACATATTTAAGCAAACTACTGTAAATGCAATAGTTTTCAAGCTACAACTGATTTACTCAATAGTGAGAACCTGAAAATAGCTATTGCTCCGCTATGCCATGAGCTATAGGTCTGTAATTTCACTATGTTATAGCTGACGCAAAAGTAGGTGAACAATATATTTTAACAAAATACTCCAAATGCAATATTTTTCAAGTTATAGCTGATTTACTCAACAGTCAGTACCTGAGAATAGCTATTGCTCAGTTGTGCCATGAGCTATAGGTCTATAATTTCACTATGTTATAGCTGACCCAAAAGTAGCTGAATAACATATTTGCACAAAGTTCTGTAAATGCAATAGTTTTCCAATTATAACTGATTTACTCAACAGTGAGAACTTCAAAGTAGCTATTAGTCAGCTATGAAATGAGCCACAGGTCTGAAACTTCACTATGTTATAGCTGACCCCAAAATAGGTGAATAACATATTGAAACAAAATACTCTAAATGCAATAGTTTTCAAGTTATAAGTGATTTACTCAACAGTGATAACCTAAAAGTAGCTATTACTCAGCTATGCCATGAGCTACAGGTCTGAAATTTTACTATGTTATAGCTGGCCCAAAAGTAGCTGAATAACATATTTATACGAAATTCTCTAAATGCAATAGTTTTTAAGTTACAATTGATTTTTCTCATGATGGAAGTTACTGAAAAGCCCAAAAGTAGCTATTACTCACTTAGCTATTGAGACAGACACCCAACTTACTCACCATATTGTAGCTATGAAAAAAGTAGCTGAATAACATATTTTAACAAAATGCTCTAAATGCAACACTTTTCAAGTTATAAGTGATTTACTCAACAGTGATAACCTAAAAGTAGCTATTACTTAGCTACAGGTCTGAAATTTTACTATGTTATAGCTGACCCAAAAGTAGCTGAATAAAATATTTATAGGAAATTCTCTAAATGCAATAGTTTTCAAGTTATAAGCGATTTACTCAACAGTGATAACCTAAAAGTAGCTATTACTCAGCTATGCCATGAGCTACAGGTCTGAAATTTTACTATGTTATAGCTGGCCCAAAAGTAGCTGAATAACATATTTATACGAAATTCTCTAAATGCAATAGTTTTCAAGTTATAAGCGATTTACTCAACAGTGATAACCTAAAAGTAGCTATTACTCAGCTATGCCATGAGCTACAGGTCTGAAATTTCACTATGTTATAGCTGGCCCAAAAGTAGCTGAATAACATATTTTCACAAAATGCTGTAAATGCAACACTTTTGAAGTTATAAGTGATTTAGTGCATGATTTCATGAATTTTAATGCATTAAAAATTATTAAAAAAATTTATTAAAAAAAAAGTAAGACAGATCCAGGTCTCATACTCACACAAGAGAATCTACCTCTGGCCTAGTACATATATGCAAGATATGAGAGAAATCCCTGCAATAGTCACTGAGAAAATTGTGATAAAAAGTTGAAATTTTCACACTTTTGGTGGGGGTACCCCCCTTGTAATGTCTCTAGCAAACAGACGAACAGACAGATTTGCATGCCTTGAACAATTTTTCATCCTCGATAGATAAGGTATCTTTTAAAAAAAACAGCATGTCTCTAGGCCTTGTAGTTTTGGAGAAGAAGTTGTTCTCGCGGACGCGGACGCCCACGCCGCAGAGTGATGACATAAAAAGTGATCTGTAGAAGCGCGAGCCTCGTCAGAGGTTGTGCTTCAAAAAATAGAAACTAGGGTGGGTATGCTTTTGCAAAGAGATAGGTTTCAACTTCTTTCTGAACAAGGAAAGAGATATGGCTGAACACAGATCATTCTAAATCTTTGGAACATCATATGCAAAGCTGAGGCCAAAATGCCTGAAGACATAGTGATATAGTGATGAGACAAATTGTTGGACCTCAATCACTTTATAGGAACTTACACACAAGTAAAGCAGTCTCAAATACACAGCAATGTTCAACAGGCAGCCAGTGATGAGTCTTTTGAACAGAAGTGATGTATGACTACTTGGTAGTATTGTAACAACTAGAACTAGAGGATCGCTCGCAAAAAAAAAAGATAATGTTTTTGCATAGCAAAAACAAAGCGTCCCGAAAAGGATATAAAGGTGAGTGCTAAAGTATTAAGAAAATGCTTCGTTTCTAGCCTTATACTGTTGTGGCAACCAAAGTCAGCGCAGTCTGCTCTATCTAGCACAGTTTTCAAGATATAAGCATTTTTGTGCTTTGCAAAAAATAAAAAAATTTAAAATGTCCGCTATATTTGGCGAGACAAAAATATTTTGAAAATTGGCATGGCTACTCTGCAGAGATACCCAGCAGGTCCAAAATTTTGTTGAGTTCACTCCATATAGCACGGTTTTCGAGATATAAGCATTTTTGTGTTTTGCAAAAACTTTGAAAATTCAAAATGGCCACCATTTTTGGGGAGACAAAAATTTTTGTCAAGACCACTGCCGTGGTGTGTATCTCCCGCCGAACATTAAAGCAGAAGAAATAGCTTTTCCGAGATATTCACAATTTTTCATTTTCGTGTGTGAAAGGTCTCCCAAAAGTAGGTGAAGGAGTTATTTGAGAAAAATTGGCTATCTGCAATACTATTAAGAGATAATTCACAATTACTCATTTTGAGTAGGTGTATAATTATCTATGGGTCTGAAACTTCACCCAGTGAAAGCTCTCCCAAAAGTAGGTGAATGAGTTATTTGAGAAAAATTGGCTATCTGCAATACTTTTAGAGATAATTCGCATTTACTCATTTTGAGTAGGTGAGTAATTAGCTATGGGTCTGAAACTTCACCATGTGAAAGCTCTCCCACAAGTAGATGAATGAGTATTTGATAAAAATTGGGTATAATTAGCATTTACTCATTTTGAGTAGGTGAATAAATAGCTATGGGGTCTGAAACTTCACAGAGTGAAAGCTCTCCCAAAAGTAGGTGAATGAGTTATTTGAGAAAAATTGGCTATCTGCAATACTTTTAGAGATAATTCACATTTACTCATTTTGAGTAGGTGAGTAATTAGCTATGGGTCTGAAACTTCACCATGTGAAAGCTCTCCCACAAGTAGATGAATGAGTATTTGATAAAAATTGGGTATAATTAGCATTTACTCATTTTGAGTAGGTGAATAAATAGCTATGGGGTCTGAAACTTCACAGAGTGAAAGCTCTCCCAAAAGTAGGTGAATGAGTTATTTGAGAAAAATTGTCTATCTGCAATACTTTTAGAGATAATTCACATTTACTCATTTTGAGTAGGTGAATAATTAGCTATGGGTCTGAAACTTCACAGATTGAAAGCTCTGCCAAAAGTAGGTGAATGAGTTATTTGAGAAAAATTGGCTATCTGCAATACTTTTAGAGATAATTCGCATTTACTCATTTTGAGTAGGTGAGTAATTTGCTATGGGTCTGAAACTTCACCAAGTGAAAGCTCTCCCAAAAGTAGGTGAATGATTAATTTGACAAAAATTGGCTATCTGCAATACTTTTAGAGATAATTCGCATTTACTCATTTTGAGTAGGTGAGTAATTAGCTATGGGTCTGAAACTTCACCAAGTGAAAGCTCTCCCAAAAGTAGGTGAATGAGTTATTTGAGAAAAATTGGCTATCTGCAATACTTTTAGAGATAATTCGCATTTACTCATTTTGAGTAGGTGAGTAATTAGCTATGGGTCTGAAACTTCACCATGTGAAAGCTCTCCCACAAGTAGATGAATGAGTTATTTGATAAAAATTGGGTATCCGCAATACTTTTACAGATAATTAGCATTTACTCATTTTGAGTAGGTAAATAATTAGCTATGGGTCTGAAACTTCACCATGTGAAAGCTCTCCCAAAAGTAGGCGAATGAGTTATTTGAGAAAAATTGGCTATCTGCAATACTTTTAGAGATAATTCGCATTTACTCATTTTGAGTAGGTGAGTAATTGGCTATGGGTCTGAAACTTCACCATGTGAAAGCTCTTCCAAAAGTAGGTGAATGAGTTATTTGAGAAAAATTGGCCATCTGCAATACTTTTAGAGGTAATTCGCATTTACTCTTTTTGAGTAGGTGAGCAATTAGCTATGGGTCTGAAACTTCACCAAGTGAAAGCTCTTTGGGATAGCTGCTCTGCAGAGATACCCTGAAGATAACAAATTTCGTCGAAATCGCTCTATGTAGCACGGTTTTCGAAATATTAGCATTTTTGTGTTTTGCAATTTTTGCGCAAAAATTCGAAAATTCAAAATGGCCGCCATTTTTGGCAAGATAAAATTTTTTTGAAAATTGGCATGGCTACTCTGCAGATATACCCAGTGGGTCAAAAATTTCGTCGAAATCGCTCTATCTAGCACGGTTTTCGAGATATAAGCATTTTGTGTTTTGCAATTTTGCGAAAAATTCGAAAATTCAAAATGGCTGCCATTTTTTGCGAGAAATTTTTTGTTTGAAAATTGGCATGGCTACTCTGCAGAGATACCCTGTGGGTCAAAAATTTCGTCGAAATCGCTCTATCTAGCAGGGTTTTTGAGATATAAGCATTTTTATGTTTTGAGATTTTTGCGAAAAATTCGAAAATTCAAAATGGCCGCCATTTTTGGCGAGACAAATTTTTTTTGAAAATTGGCATGGCTACTCTGCAGATATACCCTGTGGGTCAAAAATTTCGTCGAAATCGCTCTATCTAGCAGGGTTTTCGAGATATAAGCATTTTTATGTTTTGCAATTTTTGCGAAAAATTCGAAAATTCAAAATGGCCGCCATTTTTGGCGAGACAAACATTTTTTCAAAATTGGGATAACTACTCTGCAGAGATACCCTGTGGGTCAAAAATTTCCTCGAAATCGCTCTATCTAGCACGGTTTTCGAGATATAAGCATTTTTGTGTTTTGCAATTTTTGTGAAAATTTCGAAAATTCAAAATGGCCGCCATTTTTGGCGAGACAAAAATTTTTTGAAAATTGGGAAAAGTACTCTGCAGAGATATCCTGCGGGTCAAAAAATTTGTCGAAATTGCTCTATCTAGCACGGTTTTTGAGATATAAGCATTTTTGTGTTTTCCTTATTTGGAAAATTCGCAATGATTAATTAATCATTAATTACTCGGCCATTTCTTGACCAATCAATGCCAAAATCTAATGATTTCCAGATTTTAATAGAATGAATGTATTTGCCAAGTTTCAGGTGAATTGATAAAATTCCTTTCAAGTTATCATCCGGACAAGCTTCCCCATCGAAAAAAGACATTTTTGGTCATGTGACCTCTCTGATTGGTTGAAATGTCACTGCAGCATATTCAAAAAAATTCCCCAAGGCTACTGCCTAAACCTGCCAAATTTGAAAAGAATCCGCCTAACGGTTACAGAGTTATAAGGAAAACAAAATGCGGAGCCGGCAGCTCTCCCATACACAAACAAGCGTCCCTTGCGGGACGCTTAAATAGGAAGCCCTGTAAAAAGAGGATGTGGAACAATAGTAAAATATGTGGATTGCATACAGGAAAACACATTATCATGTGTAATGTCCACCCATGATGCTTGGAAAGGCTATAAGTCATTTAATGAAAAGATGAAAAATTCGCCACCATAAGTTGGGAAATTGAAATTTTGGCCTTTTCACTGGGACACTCTTGTACTACCCTATGGACTAAAAATCCACTCAAAATCGCTCTATCTCTTACAGTTTCCGAGATATTTACACTTTTTTCTTTTCCGCTAAAATCCAAGATGGCTGCCAAAAGGCAAAAATTGAAATTTTTTCCATTTTCAATAGGACACCTTGTACTACCCTGTGGGCCAAAAATCCACTCGAATAGCTCTATCTATTATAGTGTCTGGAGTTATTTACACTTTTTTCCCACTAAAATCCAAGATGGCCCCATAAGTTCAAAAAAAAAGAAATTTTCCCCTTTTCAGTGGGACACACTTGTACTACCCTGTGGGCCAAAAATTCACTCAAAATCGCTCTATCTCTAACGGTTTTCGAGATATTTACACTTTTTTATTTTCCGCTAAAATCCAAAATGGCCGCCAAAAGTGGCAAAAATTAAAATTTTTCCCTTTTGCACAGGATACCCTTGTACTACCCTGTGGACCAAAAATTCGCTCAAAATCAATCTATCTCTTACGGTTTCCTAGATATTTACACTTTTTTTCCCGCTAAAATCCAAGATGGCCGCCATAAGTTGCAAAAATTGAATTTTTTTTCTTTCAATGGGACACTCTTGTACTACCCTGTGGATCAAAAATTTGCTCAAAATCGCTCTATCTCTTATGGTTTTCAAGATACTTACACTTTTTTATTTTCTGCTAAAATCCAAGATGGCCGCCAAAAATGGCAAAAATTGAAATTTTTCCCTTTTACTAGTATACCCTTGTAGTACCCTGTGGGCAAAAAATTCGCTCAAAATCGCTCTATCTCTTACGGTTTCCGAGAAATTTACCCTTTTTTTATTTTCTGCTAAAATCCAAGATGGCCGCCATAAGCTGCGAAAATTAAAATTGGAATAATGGATATCCATAAAAATGGATAATCTTCCATTACCCTTTGGGTTTAAAATTTGTTCAAAATCGCTCTATATGTAACGGTTTCTGAGATATAAGCAAATTACTCAAAAGTAGTATTGAAAATAGCCAATAAAGTACCTAAATGGCTATTACTCCCTTACTTACAGAGTTATCAGTCCCAAATACAATACCATTCGAGCTATAGACATAACAATCTTGTATTCCCAATTTTAGTAAAATATCTTGAATCGCTTTCCCTTAAATGCACGGAAACCAATAGATACTGAAACTAGAAATAGGACGCCCTGTTGATAGTAGATGCGAATAGAAACAGGATAGCATAGAAGAACACACATTATCATGTGTAATGTCCACCCCATGAACCTTGCCCAAATTGTACAGTAGTCTTACAAGACCCTGTTTCATTTGTAAAATATATCAATGATGCTTAAATATTTATTAGTGTAGATGTAAATTATTTCAGCTTCATGCCTTTTTGCATTGGTTGGGTTGAAAATTTTGACGAAATCACTCTATCTTGCATGGTTAAGAAGATAGAAGCAAATTCCTGTTTTTCTATTTTTGGCAAAAATTCGAAAAGGCCGCCATATGTGGGGAGGGGAAAATTTTTTGAAAATTGCAAAGAGTACATTTCTTAGATACCCCTTGGAACGAAAATTTCGACGAAATCGCTCTATCTCGCACGGTGAGATAGAAGCAAATTAGTGTTTTGCCATTTTTGGCAAAAATTCGAAAATTCAAAATGGCCACCATTTTTGGGGAGGGGAAAATTTTTGGAAAATTGCAAAGATTGCATTCCTTAGATACCCTGTGGGTTGAAAATTTCGACGAAATCGCTCTATCTCGCACGGTTAAGGAGATAGAAGCAAATTTGTGTTTTGCCATTTTTGGCAAAAATTCGAAAATTCAAAATGGCCGCCATTTTTGGGGAAGGGAAAATTTTTGGAAAATTGCATAGATTGCATTCCTTAGATACCCTGTGGGTTGAAAATTTCGACGAAATCGCTCTATCTCACACGGTTAAGGAGATAGAAGCAAATTTGTGTTTTGCCATTTTTGGCAAAAATTCTAAAATTCAAAATGGCCGCCATTTTTGGGGAGGGGAAAACTTTTTAAAAATTGGCAAGAGTAGAATTCTCAGATACCCTGCGGGTCGAAAATTTTGCCGAAATCGCTCTATCTCGCATGGTTAAGGAGATAGAAGCAAATTTGTGTTTTGCCATTTTTGGGGAGGGGAAAATTTTTGGAAAATTGCAAAGATTGCATTCCTTAGACACCCTGTGGGTCGAAAATTTCGACGATTTCTCGCACGGTTAAGGAGATAGAAGCAAATTTGTGTTTTGCCATTTTGGCAAAAATTCGAAAATTCAAAATGGCCGCCATTTTTGGGGAGGGGAAAATTTTTTGAAAATTGCAAAGAGTACACTCTTTAGATACCCTGTGGGTTGAAAATTTCGACGAAATCTCTCTATCTCACACAGTTAAGGAGATAGAAGGAAATTTGTGTTTTGCCATTTTTGGTAAAAATTCGAAAATGGCCGCCATTTTTGGGGAGGGGAAAACTTTTTAAAAATTGGCAAGAGTAGAATTCTCAGATACCCTGTGGGTCGAAAATTTTGCCGAAATTGCTCTATCTTGCACGGTTAAGGAGATAGAAGCAAATAGCTGTACTTAACTGGTATTACTCAGTAAGCAAAAGAGGTACAACAGCCAAAAGCAATCCCAAGCAAGCTACTGACCCAATAAGCCGGCATACCAAATTTGGTGACAATAGCTGTAATACTTTTCCTTTAAATGAGCGGAAACCATGCGTGACGCCGGACATCGGACGCCGGACGGCGGAAAAAGCAAAAATAATATATCCACCCCCCAGAGGGGTGGACATAAATAGCTAAACTTAAGTATTACTCAGTATGCAAAGAGCTACAACAGCTGAAAGGGATCCCAAGCAAGATACTGACCCAATAATCCTGCATACCAAATTTGGTGAAGATAGCTCTTACACTTTTCTAGCGGAAACGATGTGTGACGCTGGACGCCGGAAGGTAGATGCCGGAAAAAGGAAAAATAATATGTCCACCCCCACCAGGGGGCAAGACTGTTAAACATACATTGCAGCTTGCAAAGACCAAGAGCAGAGAGACTCCTAAGCAAAGAATTGCAGTAGTTGATTCTACTAGCAACCAAAGCACTTGCAGTCATAAGGACTGGGACGGGTTCACAAAAATGGCCTCAAGTAACCGTCCTCACACACTCAAATTGCGTTGAGTACCCATTCTTTAAAAGAAAAGCTGTAAAATCAAGCTATTCAATGAAAATAAATATTTGTTTTCTTTGCATATAAACACCATTTACTGCATTCAATTTGTCTTTAATTTGGTTGTTAAAACATTGCAAAAGACAGGAACTAGGGCTGTCACGAGTAGCAAATTTTGTATTCGAGTACTGTCTCATCATTACTCTAAAACGAGTACTCTTAGCAATAAATATAACAAAATGTGCCATTTTCCCCTGAAAATTAACAGAAATTTACCCAGTATATGTCACTTTTATCAAGAATGGTTTATAAAAGGCCACTATTTGAGTGTAAAAGAGTACTCTTTTATTAATTTTCTACTCCAAATAATTTAGTAATCTAATCTTTAACGAGTACTCGAGTACTCTTTAACAGCCCTAACAGGAACCCCTTTGAAAATCATCAGTATATTGCAACAATTGGCCATTTCCAAATGGTGCAAAATGCTGAATAAGATCTATATTATGATACATTCACCTCAAATAAATAAAACTACAATGGATCCATACAATATTTTTCATTTTTAAAAACAATCTAGCTCATTTTAAGGGCTAAACAAAAACCAAGTTGTTATTCCGAAAGTACATTTGAGCAATGCTTTCCTGTCTGCTAGGCCATGTGACTCCATTTGAACATTAAAAAGGTTGGATATATGTACTCGAGGCTGAAACATGCACTTGATCATACCCATTAACCATCTCGTCTATCGAGGCTCAAGTAACCATTCATGTAGCATCATGTGCGAGATACCCTCTGAGACACTCAAGATCCCAGATTTGTACGCTCAGCCTAATCTCTCTTCATTCATGAAGAAACTGAAAACTTATCTCTTTGCAAAAGCTAACCCACCTTAGTTTTTTTGGTCTTTTCTCAGTCTTTCTCCTT
The DNA here is from genome assembly GCA_964017235.1 of Sabellastarte sp. h YS-2021. Lineage (NCBI taxonomy): Eukaryota > Metazoa > Annelida > Polychaeta > Sabellida > Sabellidae > Sabellastarte > Sabellastarte sp. h YS-2021. The sequence continues at coordinate 152,414,664 of OZ024928.1, read as the reverse complement.
GGTGCTGACCCCTGCAATGTTTTCTGATTTAACAATTATGATCGCTGATTTGTAGCATTATGCACCTTAGAGTCTGTCAATAGATGGAGTATTTTAGCTATAAAGGTACTACTAGAATAAGAGCACAAAAAATTGCTTAATTTCAGCAGAAAAACCTTTACACTGAGCTGATATTTTGTCAACTGGCTTTGAAAAATATCTGAACATTTAGACTTAATGTTCAAATAAGTATAGTCAGTAAATACACAGGAAGAAATCCACTGAAACTAATTTTTTCAGAATTATTAAAAAATGTGTCCTTTCTTCCCATACACAAGAATTGACAGTTGAGAGTATTTTTTATTGTTGTAACTACGTAACCGTAAATGCTTTAAAATAGCTATTCTTGCTGCACAGCCTTTTATATTTCTGTCATGTTACATCTCACTTCCATCTTTTTGATAATACATGCAAGGTTTGCAATGTTCTATCTACACAATACAATTAAATAAGATAAAATTTTTCTGATATGAAAGGTGTAAAGTTACAAGGAAAAAATTACCCGCTACTGGTTACTACAAGCTACTGTGCAGGATAGCTGTATGGTTTCATACAACAATTTGTCTAAATAAATACCCATATTCAACAACACAAACAAAGGTTACAACTTGCAAGTTTGACTGAACCAGTAAACTATCAAAGGACTTGAGTAAGATTTGTTCTTGTTGATATTTTCACCTTATTATTTGTCATTATAATTATATGCTGGCTATTTAAAAACCCAATACAAAATAGTTTTATTTTGTTTCAGCATTGGAGAAGAACTCTTTCTTTAATGTCAAAAGCCTCTGTCTGAGTGGTGCATTCTCAGGATTACTCAGAACCTGTCTAATATGTTGCTGTGTCATAAACTTGAGAGTGGCAATTTCTTTATTGAGAGCTTCCTGCTCCTTCAACAACTGTGCAGTTTTTAGTGTGAGACTCAATAAACCAGACTGCGCAAGAGATGAAGTCATGTCTTCCTTTGACATGTTATCAGTAGGACTCGTTTCACCCTTCATCGTTTCCTTCCCATGCTCAAACATAACATCCCTCACACTTTTGATATCTGCATCCTTTTCTGTCTCACAAAAAATACTACTTCCTGGTCTACTTGTGCTTTTCTTTAGCTGTTTACTTGCCTGACAAGGTTCCTCTCTGTCTGTACTAAATGCACTCGAAACTCTTCTCTTTTTTGACAAGTTTTCTGATTCTGTAAACTCAGCGATTGGTTCTTTATCTTTAAAAATATGTACTAAATCCTTTGGATTCTTACTGTCTCTTACTTCATCAGCATCATACAATGCTGCACTGTCTATGCTGGTTGAAACATTATCCAATTTATTACAGTAATTATCTAATTCAAGCTCACAGTAACTTTCATTTTGTGATGAGGCTTTATTAATCACATAATCATCTATGCTTGGCGAAAACGGCTCCTCTTCACAAAATGGTTCTCTTTCTCCGTGTTTATCCTCTGATGGTTCCATGACACATTCAAACTCTGTGTGGTTACACTAGTTTTTGTCAAGATCTACAAAAAGAATAAACAAGAGGAGAGTGCCCGTGAACGGGCACTGTGTCAGCTGACTGAGTGTTTTTGATTTGTGAAGGTGATTAGAGGCCAGAATAATTATCGGGAAAAGGGCTGTACAGAAATACAGTAAATGGTAACTGAACAGCAAGTTCGAAAGAAATTCCGAAGCTGACAGAAGAAAAGGATAAAAAAGTTGTGCCCTGTAAATGGTATTATGAAGGAAAATAACAAGGTAATTGTTTAAGTGTAAAAAATAGGTTAAAATATATTTAAAGAAATACTACAAATGCAATATCCTCGTTCGACCTTGAAGAAGGGGTCCAAGGTCAAATCTAACCACACAAATACATTCCCAGCCCATGATTTCCTATGGTTTACCATTCCAAACCTCTAGGACCAATTATAAACTAGAGGATCGCTCGCAAAAAAAAAAGATAATGTTTTTGCATAGCAAAAACAAAGCGTCCCGAAAAGGATATAAAGGTGAGTGCTAAAGTATTAAGAAAATGCTTCGTTTCTAGCCTTATACTGTTGTGGCAACCACAGTCAGCGCAGTCTGCTCTATCTAGCACGGTTTTCAAGATATAAGCATTTTTGTGTTTTGCAAAAAATAAAAAAATTAAAAATGTCCGCTATATTTGGCGAGACAAAAATATTTTGAAAATTGGCATGGCTACTCTGCAGAGATACCCAGCAGGTCAAATATTTTGTTGAGTTCGCTCCATATAGCACGGTTTTCGAGATATAAGCATTTTGTGTTTTGCAAAAACTTTGAAAATTCAAAATGGCCACCATTTTTGGGGAGACAAAAATTTTTGTCAAGACCACTGCCGCGGTGTGTATCTCCTGCCGAGCATTAAAGCAGAAGAAATAGCTTTTCCGAGATATTCACAATTTTTCATTTTCCTGTGTGAAAGCTCTTCCAAAAGTAGGTGAATGAGTTATTTGAGAAAAATTGGCTATCTGCAATACTATTAAGAGATAATTCATATTTACTCATTTTGAGTAGGTGAATAATTATCTATGGATCTGAAACTTCACCAAGTGAAAGCTCTCCCAAAAGTAGGTGAATGAGTTATTTGAGAAAAATTGGCTATCTGCAATACTTTTAGAGATAATTCGCATTTACTCATTTTGAGTAGGTGAGTAATTAGCTATGGGTCTGAAACTTCACCATGTGAAAGCTCTCCCACAAGTAGATGAATGAGTATTTGATAAAAATTGGGTATCCGCAATACTTTTACAGATAATTAGCATTTACTCATTTTGAGTAGGTGAATAAATAGCTATGGGTCTGAAATTTCACAGAGTGAAAGCTCTCTCAAAAGTAGGTGAATGAGTTATTTGAGAAAAATTGGCTATCTGCAATACTTTTACAGATAATTCACATTTATTCATTTTGAGTAGGTGAATAATTAGCTATGGGTCTGAAACTTCACCAAGTGAAAGCTCTCCCAAAAGTAGGTGAATGAGTTATTTGAGAAAAATTGACTATCTGCAATACTTTTAGAGATAATTTGCATTTACTCATTTTGAGTAGGTGAGTAATTAGCTATGGGTCTGAAACTTCACCAAGTGAAAGCTCTCCCAAAAGTAGGTGAATGAGTTATTTGAGAAAAATTGGCTATCTGCAATACTTTTAGAGACAATTCGCATTTACTCATTTTGAGTAGGTGAGTAATTAGCTATGGGTCTGAAACTTCACCAAGTGAAAGCTCTCCCAAAAGTAGGTGAATGAGTTATTTGAGAAAAATTGGCTATCTGCAATACTTTTAGAGATAATTCGCATTTACTCATTTTGAGTAGGTGAGTAATTAGCTATGGGTCTGAAACTTCACCAAGTGAAAGCTCTCCCAAAAGTAGGTGAATGATTAATTTGAGAAAAATTGGCTATCTGCAATACTTTTAGAGATAATTCGCATTTACTCATTTTGAGTAGGTGAGTAATTAGCTATGGGTCTGAAACTTCACAGAGTGAAAGCTCTCCCAAAAGTAGGTGAATGAGTTATTTGAGAAAAATTGGCTATCTGCAATACTTTTAGAGATAATTCGCATTTACTCATTTTGAGTAGGTGAGTAATTAGCTATGGGTCTGAAACTTCACCAAGTGAAAGCTCTCCGAAAAGTAGGTGAATGAGTTATTTGAGAAAAATTGGCTATCTGCAATACTTTTAGAGATAATTCGCATTTACTCATTTTGAGTAGGTGAGTAATTAGCTATGGGTCTGAAACTTCACCAAGTGAAAGCTCTCCCAAAAGTAGGTGAATGAGTTATTTGAGAAAAATTGGCTATCTGCAATACTTTTAAGAGATAATTCGCATTTACTCATTTTGAGTAGGTGAGTAATTAGCTATGGGTCTGAAACTTCACAGAGTGAAAGCTCTCCCAAAAGTAGGTGAATGAGTTATTTGAGAAAAATTGGCTATCTGCAATACTTTTAGAGATAAATCACATTTACTCATTTTGAGTAGGTAAGTAATTAGCTATGGGTCTGAAACTTCACCAAGTGAAAGCTCTCCCAAAAGTAGGTGAATGATTAATTTGACAAAAATTGGCTATCTGCAATACTTTTAGAGATAATTCGCATTTACTCATTTTGAGTAGGTGAGTAATTAGCTATGGGTCTGAAACTTCACCAAGTGAAAGCTCTCCCAAAAGTAGGTGAATGAGTTATTTGAGAAAAATTGGCTATCTGCAATACTTTTAGAGATAATTCGCATTTATTCATTTTCAGTAGGTGAGTAATTAGCTATGGGTCTGAAACTTCACCATGTGAAAGCTCTGCCAAAAGTAGGTGAAGGAGTTATTTGAGAAAAATTGGCTATCTGCAATACTTTTAGAGATAATTCGCATTTACTCATTTTGAGTAGGTGAGTAATTAGCTATGGGTCTGAAACTTCACAGAGTGAAAGGTCTCCCAAAAGTAGGTGAATGAGTTATTTGAGAAAAATTGGCTATCTGCAATACTTTTAGAGATAAATCGCATTTATTCATTTTCAGTAGGTGAGTAATTAGCTATGGGTCTGAAACTTCACCATGTGAAAGCTCTGCCAAAAGTAGGTGAAGGAGTTATTTGAGAAAAATTGGCTATCTGCAATACTTTTAGAGATAATTCGCATTTACTCATTTTGAGTAGGTGAGTAATTAGCTATGGGTCTGAAACTTCACAGAGTGAAAGGTCTCCCAAAAGTAGGTGAATGAGTTATTTGAGAAAAATTGGCTATCTGCAATACTTTTAGAGATAAATCGCATTTATTCATTTTCAGTAGGTGAGTAATTAGCTATGGGTCTGAAACTTCACCATGTGAAAGCTCTGCCAAAAGTAGGTGAAGGAGTTATTTGAGAAAAATTGGCTATCTGCAATACTTTTAGAGATAATTCGCATTTACTCATTTTGAGTAGGTGAGTAATTAGCTATGGGTCTGAAACTTCACAGAGTGAAAGGTCTCCCAAAAGTAGGTGAATGAGTTATTTGAGAAAAATTGGCTATCTGCAATACTTTTAGAGATAAATCGCATTTACTCATTTTGAGTAGGTGAGTAATTAGCTATGGGTCTGAAACTTCACCAAGTGAAAGCTCTCCCAAAAGTAGGTGAATGATTAATTTGACAAAAATTGGCTATCTGCAATACTTTTAGAGATAATTCGCATTTACTCATTTTGAGTAGGTGAGTAATTAGCTATGGGTCTGAAACTTCACCAAGTGAAAGCTCTCCCAAAAGTAGGTGAATGAGTTATTTGAGAAAAATTGGCTATCTGCAATACTTTTAGAGATAATTCGCATTTACTCATTTTGAGTAGGTGAGTAATTAGCTATGGGTCTGAAACTTCACCAAGTGAAAGCTCTCCCAAAAGTACACGAATGAGTTATTTGATAAAAATTGGGTATCCGCAATAGTTTTTGAGATAATTAGCATTTACTCATTTTGAGTAGGTGAGTAATTAGCTACGGGTCTGAAACTTCACCAAGTGAAAACTCTTCCAAAAGTAGGTGAATGAGTTATTTGAGAAAAATTGGCCATCTGCAATACTTTTAGAGGTAATTCGCATTTACTCTTTTTGAGTAGGTGAGCAATTAGCTATGGGTCTGAAACTTCACCAAGTGAAAGCTCTTTGGGATAGCTGCTCTGCAGAGATACCCTGAAGATAACAAATTTCGTCGAAATCGCTCTATGTAGCACGGTTTTCGAAATATTAGCATTTTTGTGTTTTGCAATTTTTGCGCAAAAATTCGAAAATTCAAAATGGCCGCCATTTTTGGCAAGATAAAATTTTTTTGAAAATTGGCATGGCTACTCTGCAGATATACCCAGTGGGTCAAAAATTTTGTCGAAATCGCTCTATCTAGCACGGTTTTCGAGATATAAGCATTTTTGTGTTTTGCAATTTTGCGAAAAATTCGAAAATTCAAAATGGCCGCCATTTTTTGCGAGAAATTTTTTGTCTGAAAATTGGCATGGCTACTCTGCAGAGATACCCTGCAGGTCAAAAATTTCGTCGAAATCGCTCTATCTAGCAGGGTTTTCGAGATATAAGCATTTTTATGTTTTGCAACTTTTGCGAAAAATTCGAAAATTCAAAATGGCCGCCATTTTTGGCGAGACAAAATTTTTTTGAAAATTGGCATGGCTACTCCTCAGATATACCCTGTGGTTCAAAAATTTCGTCGAAATCGCTCTATCTTGCAGGGTTTTCGAGATATAAGCATTTTTATGTTTTGCAATTTTTGCGAAAAATTCGAAAATTCAAAATGGCCGCCATTTTTGGCGAGAAAATTTTTTTTTCAAAATTGGGATAACTACTCTGCAGAGATACCCTGTGGGTCAAAAATTTCATCGAAATTGCTCTAACTAGCACGGTTTTCGAGATATAAGCATTTTTGTGTTTTGCAATTTTGCGAAAAATTCGAAAATTCAAAATGGCCGCCATTTTTTGCGAGAAATTTTTTGTCTGAAAATTGGCATGGCTACTCTGCAGAGATACCCTGCAGGTCAAAAATTTCGTCGAAATCGCTCTATCTAGCAGGGTTTTCGAGATATAAGCATTTTTATGTTTTGCAACTTTTGCGAAAAATTCGAAAATTCAAAATGGCCGCCATTTTTGGCGAGACAAATTTTTTTTGAAAATTGGCATGGCTACTCTGCAGATATACCCTGTGGTTCAAAAATTTCGTCGAAATCGCTCTATCTTGCAGGGTTTTCGAGATATAAGCATTTTTATGTTTTGCAATTTTTGCGAAAAATTCGAAAATTCAAAATGGCCGCCATTTTTGGCGAGAAAATTTTTTTTTCAAAATTGGGATAACTACTCTGCAGAGATACCCTGCGGGTCAAAAATTTCATCGAAATTGCTCTAACTAGCACGGTTTTCGAGATATAAGCATTTTTGTGTTTTGCAATTTTTGCGAAAATTTCAAAAATTCAAAATGGCCGCCATTTTTGGCGAGACAAAAATTTTTTGAAAATTGGGAAAAGTACTCCGCAGAGATATCCTGCGGGTCAAAAATTTTGTCGAAATTGCTCTATCTAGCACGGTTTTTGAGATATAAGCATTTTTGTGTTTTGCAATTTTTGCGAAAATTTCGAAAATTCAAAATGGCCGCCATTTTGGGCGAGACAAAATTTTTTTGAAAATTGGGAAAACTACTCCGCAGAGATATCCCGCGGGTCAAAAATTTCGTCGAAATCGCTCTATCTAGCACGGTTTTCGAGATATAAGCATTTTTGTGTTTTCCTTATTTGGAAAATTCGTAATGATTAATTAATCATTAATTACTCGGCCATTTCTTGACCAATCAATGCCAAAATCTAATGATTTCCAGATTTTAATAGAATGAATGTATTTGCCAAGTTTCAGGTGAATTGATAAAATTCCTTTCAAGTTATCATCCGGACAAGCTTCCCCATCGAAAAAAGACATTTTTGGTCATGTGACCTCTCTGATTGGTTGAAATGTCACTGCAGCATATTCAAAAAAATTCCCCAAGGCTACTGCCTAAACCTGCCAAATTTGAAAAGAATCCGCCTAACGGTTACAGAGTTATAAGGAAAACAAAATGCGGAGCCGGAAGCTCTCCCATACACAAACAAGCGTCCCTTGCGGGACGCTTAATGAGTTATAAGCACTTTTAAGCTTGGCTGTCCTCATTTGACCTTGAAGGAGGGGTCCAAAGGTCAAATCTGACCATACCAAAAGATTCCGAGCCAATGATTTCCTATGGGATGGTTTACCATCCCAAATCTCTGTCACCAATAATAAGCGAGTTGTAGGCACTTTCAATTTTCGCTATCCTCATTTGACCTTGAAGGAGGGTTCCAAGGTCAAATCGGACCATATCAACAGATTCACAGCCCATGATTTCCTGTCTGTTTAGCATCCCAAACCTCTGGGACCAATAATAAGCGAGTTATAAGCACTTTTAAGTTTGGCTATCCTTGTTTGACCTTGAAGGAGGGGTCATTGACCTTGATCCAGGTCTCATACTCACACAAGAGAATCTACCTCTGGCCTAGTACATATATGCAAGATATGAGAGAAATCCCTGCAATAGTCACCGAGAAAATTGTGATAAAAAGTTGAAATTTTCACACTTTTGGTGGGGGTACCCCCCTTGTAATGTCTCTAGCAAACAGACGAACAGACAGATTTGCATGCCTTGAACAATTTTTCATCCTCGATAGATAAGGTATCTTTTAAAAAAAACAGCATGTCTCTAGGCCTTGTAGTTTTGGAGAAGAAGTTGTTCACGTGGACGCGGACGCCCACGCCGCAGAGTGATGACATAATGTCAGCTGACTGACTAATTAAGTATTCAGGGACAGCAATGAATATTTTAAAATCCAAATTTTATTTTTAACGCCAAACGTTCATGGCTTTTAATGCAATAAAAACGAGCAGAAGTTCTGTTAAAATATCTTTGTAATGATGTACATATAATATTTTTAGGTTTCACAGTTTTCATAAAATAGTAACCTCAATTCGGCACTTGTTGATACATTTTGAATACTGGGGATCCCCTAATTTCGCCCACATAAGAAAGATCAAAACAACATTTAATAATTTCATTCACGAATAAAAAGGGGACAGTTTTGTACCTCAATAAGCCAGTTCATGGTTTCGAGTGCGCATGCTTGAGCCACTTGTTTATGTTGCGAAAGGCACATAAACAAGTACCACGCGGTTGAATGAAATAGATCAGAACATATGGGTTAAAACTCGTGAAATTGTCATTTCTTGCTTGATTTTGATAAATAATACATCACTTTAAAGATTAGAACACATAGGAAACATCTATGATGGGAATACCTCAAAATTTTATCACAAACAACACAAAAATAAGTACAAAAGAATAATTACAAAAAAAAAAAAAAACATAACTTAAATATTTCATTATTTCTTCTTTGCATTGACTTTAAGACCATAAAAGAAATGGAAGCTCTGTTCAAATATGTTTCCAGTAATATATATTATATATTTAAAAAAATAGGCTTTTGTTGAGACCCTCAATCTTTCTTGGATTTGGGTGAAAATTATTTATATTAGTTTTATTATTTAACTTATTTGTACCATTTGAAGGGAACTGTAGTTTGTGATATTTTTTAGGGGAATCAGTGAAGAATTTTGAAAAAGCGTTGGCTTCACCAGAAATAAGATGTTAAAAAACAAATTTTGGGCACTGAAAGTATATAGATTAAACATGGATGTCTAAATAAATATTGAAGCTACAAAGACGACATTCATATTAACTTTAAAAGGGTTTTTATTGTAGGGTATACTGCTTTTTATTGTGTGGTGTGTGGTTGTATATTTGCTTATAAGATATTGGAGGACCTGTTATGTACAACTGAGGTAAGGAAGTATTGGTAAAACAAAATTTAACTTTGAATAATTTTTTCTCTAGATTTTAATCAATAACAAGTGTTATTCAAATACCTTTCTAATGCTGATAATTATTATTTTTGTGTGTAATGTTTTTTTTTAATATTTGTAAAAGATGAATACCTGATGAGATCTAAAATGCTAATTGCTCCAAGAGAATGAGAAATAGGTAATAAAGGAAGTTATAAAGTTAAGTGTAAATATATATATATGTTACAGTAAATATGTGTGATCAGGGAATAAGCGTATTCACTGAAAATTTCAAAATTTGCAAATTTAATAAGTAAATTAAATTTTTATAAGTTAATACCCTATCCAATGGACAATAGCTTATCCGGTCGGTGCAGACCGGCCCGCCAAACGTCAGAAAAAGACGTCCTGTGTTTCCACCGGCTAGGCCGGTCCAGTGCTGTACACTCGCCAGATGGCGTGTGGTACTTCCTTCCTGTCTAGACAGCGTGACGTCATAGCATCTTTTTCGTTGTCTAAACCTATTAGCCCCTGGTAAGCTGATAGTGGGGTCGGTGGGAGGGTCTTGTGTGTCCATTGGATAGGGTATTAACTTATAAAAATTTAATTTACTTATTAAATTTGCAATTTTATTGCGTTAATACATCCTATCCAATGGACAATAGCTGAATAACTACCGCTTGATCGGCGGGTAAGCTACTAGGGACTAAGAAACTTGAACTCATGCTAGCATTAAAGACAAATCTTTTTCAAAGCCTGGGTAGACCTTGAGATCGCTAACCCTTAAGGCTATGGTCGAATATCATCATCCGGTTATCCGGAGACAAACCGTCAGAGTCCACCTTGTCCCCCCCCCTTCTCTTTTTAAACAGACCTGTTCTAAGACAGGAGAGAAGAGGGATGAGTTCAGTCCCATAGAAAGTAGACCTCCCAGAGGAAGTACGTCCAGATTGTTGTTGTTTTTTTTGTTTTTTTTTTACTTAAATAAATGTGCAATATATACAAATATGTACAACTAATTACATATGTACAGATCTCCTCTAGGTACTAGACTGTCGGTGGATCTGCTGAGCAGCCACAACAGGACCCAGATGGTAGAGCTCCGAGTCAGCCCAAGCCACATCCTTCAGATAGAATTGAGTGAAGGTATTATGAGATTTCCAGTGGCTGGCTGACAAGATCTGCTCTAAGGAGACTCCTGACTGGAAGGCCTTAGAGGCAGCAAAGGCCCTGACATCGTGAGCTTTAACTTGATGTAAGGTGTGGGCCTGGTGATCAGAGAGCTCATAGCATAGGATCACAGTCTGCTTGATCCATGAGGAGATAGTGGCAGGAGAGATGTCCTTGTCGAAACCTTTCTTGAAGGAGACAAAAACTAGTTCTTTATCCTGCCTAATGTTTGAAGTCCTGTCCAAATAGTAGCGTAGGGCTCTAACTGGACAAAGTGACCTATCAGACTTGAGGGATCTATCCAGAGTAGGAGCCAGGGCTGGTATCACCACTGGGGCTATGCTCTCTGGTCCCTCTCTAGCCAGCTGGTTCTTGGAAAGAAAGCTGGGAGATGGGAACAGGGACACCTTAGACCAGTCCGACTGGTGCCTGATGTTTTTGTGCTGCCAAGCATGGATCTCACTTCTTCTTTTGCCAGAACCCAGTGCCAAAAGGAAGTCAGTTTTGAAGGTAAGATGCTTCAGAGATGCCTCCGAAAGAGGTTCGAAAGGAGCCTTCGTCAGCTGGTGTAATACCAGGGAGAGGTTCCAGAAGGGTATACCCCTCCGCCCTTTGGGTCTGTCTCTGTGGAAACTGTCCAAGAGACGGGTGAGATTATCATCTTTGCTGATATTGACTGTCTCATTACCGAGTTTATCAGCAATGGCAGACCTGTATCCATCAATGGTGCTGGGCTGTAACTTCTTGTCCTTAAAGAGGTACATTAGGAAGTCAGCCACCGACTTTACAGGTGGTGACCTGAAGTCCACCTGATTAGCGTCGCACCACTTTGTAAAAATGGTCCACTTTGCCTCATAGACTGATCTGGTTGATCTTCTTTGAGGAGCCTCAATTCTTGCTGCCACTGCCTCAGAGAAGCCCTGTTCTTTGATTGCTGAGGCTCTAGGAGCCATGCATGGAGATTTAGATTTGTCAGATTTCTGTGAGGGATCTGATTGAAGGGCTGTGTCAGCAGATTTGGCAGAGCCGGAAGACTCAAGGGGACCGGGCTGGACATTTCGACTAGATCCCAAAACCAAGGCATGTTGGGCCATCCCGTGGCAATCAGGATCAAACTGTGGGATGGGGAGTCCAGTAGTTTTTCCACCACTTTGCTCAGAATAGCTATGGGTGGGAAGGCATAGGAATCCAGGTCGTACCAAAGTAGACTGAGAGCATCGACTGCAGTAGCCAGAGGATCCGGTACTGGAGACACAAACAGAGGTAGTTTGTTGTTGAATCTGGTTGCAAAAAGGTCTATCTGAGGACGGTGCCACCTGCTGCAGATCGCTTGAAAAACCTCTGGGAAGAGAGACCATTCTGTCTGAATGGTCAGGCCTAGTCTGGATAGCTTGTCCGCTACCACATTTAAGCGGCCTGGAATGTGGCGGGCTCTGAGGGTCACTTGTTTCCTGGTGCACCAGGTCAAGATTCTCCACAGTAGGGCACACAACGGACCCGACTTCATACTTCCTTCCTTGTTTATGTAAGACACTACTGTAGTGTTGTTGGTTGCTACCAGAACTATTTTCCCGGTACAGAGGTTTTGGAACTCTTTTAAGGCCAGAAAGACTGCTTTTAGTTCCAGAAATTTTATATGCAGCTTTGTCTCCGGTAATGACCAGGACCCTCTTGCAGTGTGCTCGTTTAAGTGAGCGCCCTAACCTTCTTTTGACGCGTCTGTAAAAATTTGCAGAGCATGTCTTAATGGGTGTAATGGTTGACCTTGGAGTATATTGCTTTCCTCCAACCACCAACGAAGGTGTGGGTGCAGACTGCAGAGATCTGGGTATTGGGATCACCTTCTCTAGTGATTCTGGTACCCGCCAGTTGTTTTTGAGATGCCATTGGATGGGCCTCATGTGTAACCGGCCGAGGTGAACTTGTTTTTCTGTGGCTGTCAAGAGACCTATCAGGGACATGAACTGCCGGACCGGACAGGCCGGTAGTGATAGCAGAGACTGAATTTTTTCCTGTAGGTTTTGCCACCGGTCCGGTGTGGGTCGGACCCGGCCGGATCTGTGGTCGAACTGGTAACCCACAAAGTTGAAAACCTCCTTGGGTTCCAGTTCCGATTTTTCTAAATTCACCAGCCAACCAAGGTCTTGACACAGTTGTACTAGGATTTGGGTATGCTGGAGACAAGCCTGGGGGGACTTGGCTCTTACCAACCAGTCGTCTAAGTACTGGTGGATTCTTATACCCTTCTGTATGGCCATCAGTTTTACTTCCTTTGTCACTACAGTGAATTCCATGGGGGCTGTGGACAGACCAAAGGGTAGAGCCTTGAACTGGTATGTCTGACCCTGGACATGGAATCTGAGATATTTCCTGGACTGTTCCTGTATAGGGATGTGGAAGTAAGCGTCCTTGAAGTCTATGGACGTAACCCACTCCCCTTGTTGGAGAGAGGTTCTGATGGTTTCCGGTGTCTCCATCTTGAAGTTCTCCACCTTGAGGAAGGGATTCAGATGGCTTAGGTCCAGTATAGGTCGCCACTTGTTTTGTGGTTTGGGGACCAGAAAGAGTCGGTTGAAGAACCCTAGTGAGGTTTGGTTTTTGACCAGTTCTACAGCATTTTTGTCTATAAGCTGATGCAATGCCTCGAACAGGTAGCTGTTCCTGTGAGGATTGGCATAACAACTTATGACTGTGGGATAGCTTGTCAGTTTGGGTCGGATCCGAAAGGGGAGGGGGTAACACTCCTTGAGAATTGAAACTACTTTCGGACCGGCCCCCAGATCCAGCCAAATTTGCCAGTATTCTTGAAGACGAGCCCCTACAGGTGGAATTGTGACAACATTTTTGACATTTGTTACAGGTTTTACACAAGACAACTGAGTGACACAAGAAACACCTTTCACATATTTTAATTTGCATTCTTTTTGAGAAAGATGACAAACTGCTAACCCGGGACTTATATCTTTCTTTTGTGAAAGCCCGGGCGCAGAATGAACATGTGGTACAACATTTAAGTTTACAAAAGTGTCTTTGTATTGTCTCTGTACTGTAGGTTGGCTCCGGGCCAGCAGTCTTTCCAGTGAACTGGTTACACAATGATTGTCATTTATATGACTGCTGGCCCTTGGCTGGTCGCGAGGAGTAGTAAGAGGCCTTGCCTCTGCCTTTCTTGCTCTGACCTCTGTAGCCCACGTTCTTCCATGCTGGTCGCTCTGATTTCTTTGAATCTGACCTCCTGTCGGTCCGTTCATAAGGGTGGAAACGGCCCTTCTTTCCAGACTGAACTTGACCTTTACTCTCAAAGGTGGCTATATCCTGCTTGGCTTGCTTCAAGGCATCTTCAGGAAATAAGGTAGCCAAGTTGAGAGGTGCAGTTCGCAGAGAAGCCAGGGTGTCTGGCTTGATGCCGGCTTTCAGGTGAGATAAATAAGAGTCTCTCCTAGCTAGTGTGGTGTTTGCAACTGTGACAAAAACGAAATCGGTCAGATGCTCTAGAGTTTTGGCCATGGCTTGTGTGATTCCTGAATTAAAGTCCATTAGGAACTGCAGTTCCCCAGCGGCACCAGAAACTCTAGTAGAAGACTTGCCCTTGCCTAGCTCTGCTTTCACCGTCTTTAGCTAAGAACGCATATTATCCTGTACCTTATTCAGACATCTGTTAAAGGCGGCTGCTTGATTGCAGAAAGTGAAGGCTTCACGAGCTGCTTTTTCCCATCTTCGTAGACTGTCTCGTAAAATCTGACGGGAGGCTGGGGGGGGTCGAAGCAATACCGGCTGCTTTGGCAATACGACTGTAGGTGCTGTTCACCTTAGAAGCATCCGTATTCCAAGAAAACACAGTCTTAGCAGTAGTACACTTCTGTTGATCATCAAAGAAACCATACCACTTCTGTTGAGAACGAGCTGGTCGCACAAATTGATCCTTCAGTAGACCGCCCGCCTCAGAGCTACGTGAGGGGTAGCCCTCAACCAAGGTTAAATTTAATTTTCCCATCTTTTTGTACAGCCATTCATCGACTGGCATGTTGACCGACACTTTAGCAGTAGGTTGGGTTTTGGGGCCGGCGAAGGGATTGTCGTCGGAGGTAGATGTTGCTGTATCCATATCAGGAATATGGGTCCAGCCCATATAGGACCTGATTCCCCTCATGGTCTCCCTATAGTTTTGATCTTCTGATAGGGTCTGGTCGGGGTCGTTGGTAGCAGCATCTTGGTCCGGGTCGGACAGCTCCCCTTCCTCCACAAAAATATCTACTGCTGGTTGGTCGGAGAAATCAGAGTCTGAGTCAGTGTCCATGGAAGCTGAGCTCTGTCTGCCGGCCGGTGCTGAGGTCGACTTGCTGGAGACCTGGAGGTGAGCAGGTGAGCCGGTACCAGCCAAGTCTGTTGGTTGGCCGGTGAGAGGCTTATCCTTTGGCAATTTGCTGGTCGATTGGCTCTTACGGGCAATCTGTGTAACACCAGGCAAATCTGAAGTCTGTTTCTTGGATGAGAGAGTAAGCGACTTGTCAGTAGACTGTCTCTGTGGAGAGTGGTCGGTACTTGACAAATCTGAATGTTGAGACCTGTCAGCAGGTCGAATGAAGGGTTCTGATGATTTTACCACACCAACTGGAGGTGAATGCGTCGGTGTGACCTTCACATGGGCAAAGGTCGGTTCCGGTTTATCCAATGACTTAGCAAGTAAGAGGGCTTCTAATCTGTTAAACCTCTCCGAACATTTAAGGTCTAACTCGTCGATCCTGGTGTCAGATGAGGATCTGTGAGACTGAGGGGTAGGCGATTTAGAAGGTTTCTCTTTACCGGACTTTGGGTTTTGGTTAGAAGGCTTCTTCTCAGGAGGGTTAGGCTTCTTCTTCTTTTTGTCAGAACTCGAACCCGGGGATTGGATTACCCCCTGGGCGTCCACAGCTCCCACTACCATCACAGAGGACGGGTCTATGAGAGAGGAACTGGTTGAGTCTTTAGCAGGTGTATCAGAAGACTTTTTAAGATCACGTTTTTCCTTTTTAAGCCTATAACTAGGCGTGGACAGTTGGATGCGTTGATCTTCAGTGAGGGAGTTACAAGCAGTGCAATCATTATGTGAGATACAAGGATCTGAACCTTTACCTTTCTCTCTGCAGCGTGCACAGAAACTATGGCTGTCAAAACTTGCCATGATATGTCCGCAGCTCCCGTGTTTCTGGCTTGGAGAAGACATAATGATCTGATAACAATGCCGAAGTTTACTAAAAACGTTCTATATACTCCCAAAACAAAGTTTAAATAACTTTCAGATAATATCCTGTATATAAAGTGTGTGAATATAAAATTTCCAATCTCAGTGAAAAAATTCGTGTACATACAGCATGCGCCAAACGAAAAAGATGCTATGACGTCACGCTGTCTAGACAGGAAGGAAGTACTACACGCCATCTGGCGAGTGTACAGCACTGGACCGGCCTAGCTGGTGGAAACACAGGACGTCTTTTTCTGACGTTTGGCGGGCCGGTCTGCGCCGACCGGAAAAGCTATTGTCCATTGGATAGGATGTATTAACGCAATAAAAATATATACCGTAAATGACCTATTTAGCGCACAGTGCGCTAAGCAAAGTCTATTTTTATTCAATATTTGATGCAAAAAAATTCTCCTTTTAGCGCACCCCTAATGAAACACTTTCCGGGATGAAGTATAGGTCAATCCGGGAGAAAAACGGTGTTTCGACATTTAGAAATACCCACTTCCTGTAAATATGGCGGTAGATGAAAACAAACTCGAAAGTCGTGACAAAACTGTCAATTTATTAAGTAAAAATACGTAAATTATATAAAAAATATGTGGATATTGAGGAAAATTAAGAAAATTAAGATTTAAGCTGAAGAGTCTATCATTAGAAACCTTCTGTAACCAACCACGAGTGTACACTGTTGCGGTCTACTGTACTGTAGTACTGTAATTTTCCACCCAGTGCTGTAGAAGTTGTCAAATATATTGCCTTGAAAAGCAATGGGGTGCGGTTACAAGGGCGGGTGCGCTAAATAGGTCATTTACGGTATTGCGAATAGTGGATTAATTTTAATGCAATAAAATTGAGCACAAACCTTGTTGAAATGGTATCCAGATGGTTCGCACCAAAACGGGTTCGCCCCAGTGTAAGAGATCATTCGCCCCACGGAAATCTGTGACTTCACATCTACTCATGAATATTATTAATTTGGTGTTACAGCCGTGAGTTCCAGAGTTTAAAGTATCCTATCTTCTTCGAGGCTTCCATTTTATAAAATATTGCTACAAAACCCTAAGGGAAATCCATGACCTCATATCTTCTCATGAATATTAATGAGTTGGTGCTACTCTCGTGAGTTCTTGAGTTTAAAGTATTTTGATCTTCTTTGAGGCTTCCATTTTGTAGAATATTGCTACAAAACGTGATAAAAAGCATGTGGCCTCATATTTCATAAAGTCTGTTTGTGCAAGTACCAGCATCTGACATTCTATTTGTAAAATATTGCTAGAAAACTTCAATAGTAGTTGCAGTACGAGTAAAGTATTTGTCTCGAATGAGGTTTCAGTAACAATTGTTTTCATTGGTTAATTAAATAAATCACGTTTGCAGATGAAAAATAGGCTGGTTGGCTGAACTTTTGTTTGTAAAATAAAAATATTGTTAGAAAATCGTGACCTCATATTTCCTTCAATAAATTATGGTGTGAATGAACTGATGATCGCATGGGGCGAACCCGTTATGGTGCGAAACGTCTGGTATTCGTTGAAATATACCTTTGTCATGATGCTCGGGTGTATGTGTGCTTACAATAGTTTCTATTATAAATTATTTATTTAGATGCTGATGCCTTCCCATCTTACCGGAATCTGGTTGAAGATTGATAAATATAAAACAAATATAAAATATGTATATAAAAATATAATATTAAAACCATTTCAAAGGCAATTTATTACATTTCCAGAGATACAGGGTGCCTTATAAAACCCGGACTACCGGAGGTGCTATCGGAGGGGTGTGATGGGTGCGACGAGGTGCGATGAACGGCCATAGCACCCAAGTTATTAATATTCATGAGAAAATATGAGGACACAGATTTTGCCCTCGGATTTCCTTGCAATATTTGAAAAAATAGAAGCATAGACAAAGATAAAATACTTAAAACTACAGAACTCACGGCCATAGCACCTTTGTCATTAATATTCATGAGAAGATATGAGGACACAGATTTCCCCTGTAGTTTCCTAACAATATTTTATACAATGGAGGTCTCCACGAAGTTCAAATACTTTAAACTCAGAACTCACGGCCATAGCACCCAAGTTATTAATATTCATGAGAAAATATGAGGACACAGATTTCTCCTGGGATTTTCTTGCAATATTTTATAAAATAGAAGTATAGACGAAGATCAAATACTTTCAACTACAGAACTCACGGCCATAGCACCCAAGTCATTATAATATTCATGAGAAAATATGAGGACACAGATTTCCCCTGGGACTTCTTTGCAATATTTGAAAAAATAGAAGCATAGACGAAGATTAAACACTTAAAACCACAGAACTCACGGCCATAGCACCCAAGTCATTAATATTCATGAGAACACAGATTTCCCCTGTAGTTTCCTAACATATTTTATAAAATGGATGTCTCCACGAAGATCAAATACTTTAATACTTTACAACATATTTAATGTACATTTAATAAGAAATAACACTCGACTAACCCTCTGTAGCACTAGTGGTTCCGTAGCACCACAAGTGATCCGGGACTTGGATGAGTGCATAATGACTCCATGAATGACTAGGGTGCTATGACCATGGAACTCATCAGTCAATTCATTAAAAGAAAATTAACTCAACTAACAGCTTAACTGAATCTGTATAGGTTTACTGTAGTGTAACTATAGAAAGCTAGAACATATTTAATATACATGTAATAATACATAACAGTCACCAAACCCTCTGTAGCACCAGTGGTTCTGTAGCACCACAAGTGATCCGGGACTTGGATGAGTGCATAATGACTCCATGAATGACTTTGGTGCTATGAATTGTGGAGCTCTAGGGTCATAGCTCAACAGTCAATTCAGTAAAAGAAAATTAACTCACAATACAGCTTAACTGTATCTGTATAGTTTTACTGTAGTGTAACTATAGAAAGCTAGAGCATATTTAATATGCATGTAATAATAAATAACATTCACCTAGACCTCTGTAGCACCACAAGTGATCCGGGACTTGGATGAGTGCATAATGACTCCATAAATGACTTGGGTGCTATGAGAAGATATGAGGATGTGGATTTCCCCTGTCATTTCCTTGCAATATTTTTATAAAATAGAAGCATAGACGAAGATCAAATATTTTGAACTTGAGAACTCACTAACTAAGAATATACATTATTACATGTATATTAAATATGTTCTACATTTCTATGCTTACACCACAGTAAACCTATACAGATACAGTTAAGCTGTTAGTTGTGATAATTTTCTTTTAATGGATTGACTGTTGAGCTCTAAGCTAATAGCACCCAAGTCATTCATGGAGTGATTATGCGGGACCGATTATGCACTCATCTAAGTCCCGGATCACTTGTGGTGCTACAGAACCACCGGTGCTACAGAGGGTTAGGTGGGTGTTATTTATTACTTACATGTAAATTAAATATGTTCTAGCTTTCTATACTTACATTACAGTAAACCTACAGTAACACAGATACAGTTAAGCTGTTAGTTGTGATAAAAGTTTCTTTAAATGAATTGTTGAGCTCTAGGGTCATAGCACCCTAGTCATTCATAGAGTCATTATGCTACAGGACCACCACAACCACTGGTGCTACAGAGGCCTAGGTGAATGCTATTTATTATTACATGCATTATAATGACAGTTAATAACAATGCTTATAATGTTGTAATGTTTGACCTATTGCTATATTGCTATATTATGTTTTGTGTCAATAAAATTGAAAAAAGTTGTTTTTTTTTTGTTTTTTTTTTATTTTTATTTTTTTTTTTGGGGGGGGATGTCATGTTTAAACACACATTGGTAAACAAAAAAAAGGTTTATAAACAAAGTTATCCATAAGATGTAATCCCAGTCTGTTTGAAGATGAGACCTAACATAGTACACAAACAAAAGAACCTAATCCCCTTTGATATTGGGGCAGGTATACAGTACTAGTATTACCCTACTGCTCAGCTACCCAAGTTCGTCGCCTACCCAAGTTCGTCACCCACCTTAAAAATTGTTAAGGATAAGCAACAATGATACCAAAACAAATGGAATGCATACTACTATATGTGCCGATGTAGTGGTGCGATAGAGGTGCGATCCGGAAAAAAAATCCGGTTCCGAATCCGGTTCCGACTTTTATAAGAGATACAGCCATTTAATTATGGAGATGAGGATTAAGGAAAGGTGTATTTTGCGAGCTAGTAGACGTCTACTGTAGGCATATGGGTAAAATAACCATTTGTTCCTTTACCCCTTCGTCTTTCCCTTGTTTGTGTTTTAAGAGGGTCAATCAAAATACCGCAAAACGGCAAATATCCTGTTTACGAGTCGTTTACTACAACGGCGACAACCAGTCAAATAACAGCATTCTTTAGGTCAAGGACAGGCGCCATTTTGAACCAGAAAGATATGACAATTTTTGGTTGAATACTTGTAAATACTATTGTCTTGAGACTATAACATAACATACAGACAAGGTCTTATTTGGAATAAAAACTGAATAATCAATCCTCCCTACTTTAAAATATTGTGAGGTTTCAATGCTAAAGTGTAAAATTGGGCAAGATTTTCCATATTTTCCCAAACCAGGAAGTGTTTCTAAATAAAGAAAATAGGCGTATTCCGGTGGTACTTATTTCTCTAAACCACGCCCACCTGCGCAGTGGATAAAATAATTATTGCAATAAGTACCACCAGAATGAAATAAGTAAGTACTGGGTATATAAAATGGCGGCAAATGATCCTATTGGTAGTTCTGTTCTTAAAGTGTAAACAAACCTTGGACAGCACATAAACAAATGCACATGGTTGGCGAAAATAGGTGAATTTTGTGTCTCCATCTGCATAACTAAAATGACTATATCTGAAAATACTTCACAGATTTCTACCAAATAAAAAGCAACAGAAAAAGTAATAAATTTCCTTTGAAGTGAAACTAGAAATGTTGTTTATATTTGTAAATTTTCAGTTATCCTCATATTTGTGGTGTTTATAATAAAGTATTGTAAATATGTCTCAATGATTGTAGAGTGATCACGTGACCTATTCACCAAAGAAATCTGGCGAGATATGTCTATCACTTCAATACTTATTTTAGTCATTGGAAAGTACCACCGGAAGACAAATAAATAAGTATTGTGAACAAAAATAAGTATTGAAGTGACCACCGGAATACGCCTAATGCCCCCAAAATATAAGCCTAATCAGCATTTCGATTCTCGCAAAGCATCATGGGAAGGTATCGGGATAAACAAAAACGTCTGTGGCAGAAGAACCAGGAAGTAGCGAATATTTAATTTAATGTGATTTCAGCATATATACGTATTTATCTTGTAAAAATATAATGGAAATAGTGTAATAAAATATATAAATTAGTTCCGTGAAGAATATGGATTTTTTGTGAGATATTTATGGCAGCTTTAACATAAATCCTCTATTTTCGCTCAGTTGCAGCTAAGATCTAACTGGTGTTACCAGTTCGTCTTTTTTTCTTTGATATTTCCCCCCAAAATTATGTAACTTAAAAAATATGTTACAGTCATCATTGGAAAGATATTTTAGACAGCTTCTGCCCAATTTATTACGTTAAAATACATGAAGAACTGGAGAAGGAATTATAAGTTATTTTTTTATTTAAAAAAAAAATTTTTTTTTTCTTAATTGCATTCTAAATTTTTTCCATTTTTTATTGACTTATTTTACTTCTTATTTAAACAAACTGGTGGATAATAAATAAAGCACTCATTAAATTGTTTTATATATTTACTTATTTCCTAATATTTTGAATATTTTTGTACTATTTTCCTATTATTCTTTTTTCAGCCTTTTTTTATTTTAAAATTAAGAACATATTCAGTTATGACAAGCTGCACTAATAATAAATATTATAATAAGAGTAATTATTTCACTTTTAAGAAACTGTAATCCCTATTTTTAATTTTTTTTGTCCAATTTTTAAGAAAATGGATCATGCATGTACACAAATACCCATCTTTTGCCCACATTTTTTTAATATTTTTATTTACACACACCCCAACATCAGTTCTCCTCATATTCATTCCATTAAAATCTGCCCATAAATAAAAAATAATTAAATTATTGAAACTAAATTTTTTTCAACTGCATATCTCTAGTCAGCACAACACTTTATCAAAAATTTGGAGCAAATATGTGCACAACCATTTTCATGTAATTAACATATATACAACTGCTGGTGTTCTCAACAATTTTCAAAGTTTATTAGTTAATACTTCACATGAAAAAATATCTGAAACCAATTTTAAAAACATATGTTTATAATTTAAATAATCAATAAAAATCATCTCCAAAAATAACTGTACAGGTTAAGAAACCCCATTTCCCGCCACCTTAGAAGAATAAAAACAATATTTTAAAGTACCTTTTCTTGGCAAAAAAATACTATTCTGTAGATCTATATGTATATTTTTATAAAAAAAATTTAAGCTCAGCGTGTGTAGTGTAAATATTATTTTATCTAGAATTTTCAGAAAATTTTTGCAGATTTTTTGGGTAAATTCACAAGTATTTTCAACTAATTAACATGTACGTACCAATTGCTGGTGTTCTCAACCATTTTCCAAATTTATGAGCTAATATTTGAACGTTTATTTCAAATAAAAAAAGATATTTGAAACAAAAAACATTTTTAACATATGAATTCATTTTAAATAACCAATAAAAAATCATCTTCAGTAATATCTGTACACGTTAGGAAACCCTATTTTCGCTCATCTCTGAAGACTAAAAACTATATTTTAAAACATCTTTTCCTCGTGAAAAATTTTTGCTTTATAGGTCGTTATGTATATTTTTTAGAAAAAATAAGTCTTATGTGTTTTATGCAAGAGATTATGTATCATTTACTCTTTTATTCATGTAAAAATCACTTCCTGGTTCAGATCTACGTAGATTTGTTTATCCCGAAACGGAAGTCGGGACAATTACTTCACGCATGCGTACTCGAAATGCTGATTAGGCTTATTTTATAATATTTGTCACAACAATACACATACCTTTCTATCATAACATTTAATTTTCGCAACATATCCCACCATTTACAGCTGGAAATGTGTACCCTGATTAATTCCAAAGAAATGGGAAAATACTAATAAATTAGACATAGCTAATGGTTTCAATGAATTCTTTGTTAATGTGGGGCTTAGTCTGGCCAATAAAATTAAGTCACCATCAAATAAATCCCATATTTTTGATTACATGAAGAGTAGAAATGACAAATCAATGTTTATTAATGATGCGACTCAGAATGAACTGTGTAAAGTTGCAAATAATTTTCATAGTAAGGCCTCTGCAGATGTAAACAGCATTAGTATGTGTATGGTTAAAAATGTGTTTCAGTGCATCATTCACCCATTTCAGCATATTTGTAATTTATCATTAAGAATAGGTATATTTCCTGATAATATGAAAATAGCTAAAATTATACCACTATTTAAAACTGGGGATGACAGTGAATTTACCAATTATAGACCAGGGCCGGGATTCACAAAAGGTCTCAAGTCTTAGGCATTTTTTTCTGCTTAGACCAGTCTTAAAGTTATGACTTTTGTCTTAGCTAAGATTTCTCTTAAATTGGGATTCACAAAAAGTGCTTAGGAAAATCTTAGCTGAGACAAAATTTGTGCAAAAAGTCTTAACTACTTTGAATTCAAATTAACAAATCTTAGTATAACAAAAACATTTTTCATTGATAAATACGTCAAACATGCTCTTTAAAATTATAAAACAGATTTGTTACTTTTTAAAGTAAAATTATATAAAAATAGTAGTCTTTGTGTTTTATTGTGAGTCAGCCATTTTTATGACAATATTTTTACCACAAGAAGGTACCCAGCAGGCACACGCCTTGAAATGTCGTTGATTTAGAGTTGAAAACAGGTCCTGACGTTGAAATGCACATTACCAACTACTAAATCTATGTTAGTTTTCTGACATGAAAAAGTAGTGATATTTTGACCAGAAATCATAGTGATTTTTGGTTGAAAAACTGACACTGACACAATTTCAACACTATTTCAAAGTTGGATTTCTGACTGGAAAAAGTAGTGATACTTCATAAAGAAATCACCACTAAATCAAGTTAGGTTTTTCGACATGAAATCTTGGTCATGTTATTGAACAGAAAACAGGTTGAATGTTGGGAAATCAATGACTGCCGATCATTGATTGAAAATTCTTTTTTCTAGAGGGTGATATAGTGATTAAGTCTAACTTTTTGAAATAACTATTATTGCAATTGTTTTTGAATTTGTAGGTATTTGTAAAGCAAAGACTAATTTTTAAAGATTATAAAGAAGATAAAGATATGTGTGCATGTACTTGTACATTTTTATCCATTACCTTATTAATTAACTGATGCATCCAAATATAATTTTTATAATTTATAATTATATTTTGATTAATGCAATTCCCGATAATTAAAAAAAAACATTTTGAAGTCAAACTTATCTTAAATAAAAAAAGATAAATTCAAACTTATTCATCAAAACTTTGTTTCTCAAAATTCTCCCATACACAAAGAACTAGTTTTCAGTTTGCAATTTTACACTGAAAACTTCCCTATACAGAGAACCTAAGCTAAAACATTTTATCACACAACAGTGAGGTTGGGGGGTTCCTGGTTTTTGTTATCTGTACCCTGCTACACAGAACATAGGACCAGTGACTAAAGTAATTAGATAACACAGCAGGGGTGGAGGTGGGGGTTTACCCTTGTTCAATTGCATGCATGGTGTTTACTTCTTTAGGTCTGTTTTTTGTGGTCAGAACTGACAACTAATTAAGGTGGGAGTAATGGGTGGAGTTCTACAAATGTGGCTTTTCTTGTGGTTTTTTTTCAGTTTATATGACAAAGTTGTAGGAGACACAAGCATCTGAACTGAGCATTGTGGCTTTGCTACATGATTATAGCTTCTTTATAATTACAATATAATTATAGCCAACTTAATAAAACATTTAAAAGAAACTGATTGGATAAAATACTGAAGATATAAATAATGTCACAATTGTTTGTTTTTTACAAAGAAAAAAAATATTTTAAAATTTCACAAAAAGAATTTCAATTGAAGACATTGAATAATACTGATCCTATTAAAACATAAAAATGGATATCTAGTTGGATAATATGGATTTACATATCTTGAGCGATTATAATTATATTTGATGCAAAATTATGTATCATTACAATGTCATCAGAAATAGAATATTGAATATACAATGATTCATGAATACATGTCATCTTGGAAAAAATTAATTACTTTGAAGTTGTATCCAAAGTGTAAAATATGCATATGAATAGTTATTGTATAATATTATTAAGAAGCTATAATTATGACACACAAGCTACAATGATTCAAATAAAGAAGACAATATAAATAACCTGATTTTACCCATTGAATTCAACCCTATTTCATACATTGGATCCAACCAAAACCTGTTTGCAAAATCTACATGTATTTCAACCAGATTTCACAAATAAATACAACCAGATTTCAACACTTGGTTTCAACATGATTTCACTGGTTGGATTCAACCAAAAACGGTTTGCTAAATCTACACGTATTTCAACCTGATTTCACCCGTTGAATTCAACCAACCAGATTTCAACAGTTGGTTTCAACATGATGTCACCGGTTGGATCCAACCAAAAACAGTTTGCAAAATCTGCACGTATTTCAACCTTATTTCACCCATTGAATTCAACCAGATTTCAACAGTTGGTTTCAACATGATTTCACCGGTTGTATCCAACTAAAAACGGTTTGCAAAATCTACACGTATTTCAACCAGATTTCACTTTTGGATTCAACCTGATTTCAAAGTTGCGTGCCTGCTGGGTAAAATGTGGAAATTAAAAGGTAATTAAATGATGTAAATTTCTATTACAATCCACAGAAATTACTTTTATAGAAAGTATAGATCCATATAGTATATTTTTTGTTGGCATAACAAAGGGTAAAATGT
Source organism: Sabellastarte sp. h YS-2021 (assembly GCA_964017235.1). Taxonomy (NCBI): domain Eukaryota; kingdom Metazoa; phylum Annelida; class Polychaeta; order Sabellida; family Sabellidae; genus Sabellastarte; species Sabellastarte sp. h YS-2021. The sequence continues at coordinate 152,388,859 of OZ024928.1, read as the reverse complement.
AAATATATGCAATGGAATATTTTAAAAATGACTTAAGTCTGCCCTGCAGTGGTCTTAAAGTTATGACAAAATCTAAGACAAATTTTTTAAGACCTTTTGTGAATCCCATTTTGTCTAAGCAAAAAAAGTCTCAACTTTATGACAAAATTCTTGCACAGTTAAGACTTTTCTCTTAAAGTTATGACAATTTTTTGCTCAAGACCTTTTGTGAATCCCGGCCCAGTGTCACTTTTACCACAGTTTTCAAAAATTCTAGAAAAAAAAAATAAATTATTGTTGTCAAGTTTCGGGAAATACCAGTAAGTATCTGATCAAAAAAGTTGTAATATTGCAAAAGAGGGTAGTCAGAATTATATGTAAATGTAACTACAAAGCACATACAGCCCCTATTTTTAAAAAAATGTAAGTTATTAAAACTTAAAGATATTGTGGATTTCAATATTCTTGTTGTAATGTTCAAGGCAAAACATAACTTGCTACCAAAAGATATACAGGATCTGTTTCAGATTAATGACAGTTGTTATTGTACAAGACAGTATGGAAAATTTAATTGTAAATATGTGAGAACAAGCTTAATATATAAATGTGTGTCAGTTTATGGGGTCAAATTGTGGAATGAGTTATGTGGTGAGTTGTCAAGCATTTCAAGCATATGTAAATTTAAAGTGATGTTAAAAACAATGTTATTAAATATGTCTTAAAATTTTGATACAAACAATGTCATGAATTGATTAAACTATTGAACTGTAAAGAACAGTAATATTAAATTTAATTGTAATTGGTGAAAATTACCTAACTGGAAGTGGGGATTGGCTTTTGTATAAGCAATATTTGCTTCAGCCAATTCCCTTTCAAAAATAAGCTAAACCAAGATGTAGATACTCATAACTGTTATAAATATATGACATATATAGAAATCTATTTTTTCACATACTATGCCAATTGTATTATTGTTAATTTGTTTTGTGTTGTTTTTATAATTAATTCTACGTAATGTCTTTTTTCTTGATTTTAACATTTTATTTCCCGCCATTTTACCCTTTGTTTGTCAGGTGGTGACAACTAAAGTACTGAAATATGATTCCCCTGAAATATTGCAAGTAGGCGGAGCCTATGGAACAGTCTAACCATATGTAGCTACAAAAAGTCCTCAAGGTTAGTGAAGATCCGAAGGGTTCCCTATAAATCTACTTCTAATCAATCATACTTCTAATCATTATGTACTTTGGTTTATAAATCAATTTAACATTAAACAAATAAAAAGGTTCTACAGGTAAAAGTTGCAAATAACATCATTATAGGTCAGTATAAACAAATTAAACAGAGGAACATGTATGAAATATTCTGATTATAAAAGTATGGGCCCTGTATGGTGATCCGTGGGGTTTTCATGCTATTAAAATGTCCACTGGCAGTAAACACTACAGCAAATAAACTTTCAATCTAACTTTTTTTCCGTGAATGGAAATTTGTATATAATTGTATAGAACACAACATAATTTTTTTTCTTAAATTGTAATTTATATTTTGAAGCCCAAAAGATTTTGAAAACAAAGGGCAATCAAAAACAGTTACTGTAGAGTTTTCGTGTCATATACTAATGAAGCCGTTTGCAAGTGCTCTGGATTAAAAAAATTTTTTTAATTTCTCATCCAAATATAAATTTAAGTACATTAATATATATCACAAAGCCATGATGTCATGGAATAACAATGAAAGCATAATTTTCTTTGTTAAATTTAAGCATGCATTTATAACATGAAAATCAATGTGCCAAGTACCAATCACCTGTAAACTCAATTTTCAGTAATATATTCACTAAGACATCAATTATAAATAAAACAAAATATTAGTCACAGCAAAAATTTAGAATATTACAGTATAATTTATGTAGAAACCCATAGAAAACACTATGCACGAAAACTCCAAGACACGAAAACACCACAGACGACCATATATCCATAAGAGATTTTCAAAATAATCATTATTAGTTATATCTCATCAGTTAGTGCAAGACAGTAAAATTTTGAGCTTCAATATGAGATCATACAATAGGCTTCATATGCTGTTTGCAGGGTCCTTTGAAACAAATCTATTTCCTATAAATACCATTTTTAATTTCCTTTAATAAATCAGTGGCAATGTGAAATAATGGTTTTGTTTAATCATATTAACATGAAGAAACAGGCTAAATGTCACCTTTCATCTACCACTCTAATTCATGACAGCACAGAGAGGAATGAAAGATATTACATGTTTGGAGATCCCCTGGTATGCCATTTGATTCATGGTAGCATGCAGGGGCATGAGTTTCTTAAATAAAAGAGGAGCATGCTATCTTTATGTACATTATGTACATTATTGAGAGATAAATGGGGATAAGGCACCTGGGTTAAGGGTGCAATAAGAGGACACTAAAAATCACACAAATATATTAATGCCTGCAGGGTGAAGGATAGGAAATGCCCAAATATAAAATAATTCTTGGCCTCTGTGGCCTGAGGGGTCATTTGGGTTGGTGTCATTTTCCATCCAATGGAGCACTGAGAACTCCATCTTTTACTTGAGTGGTTATTTCCAGAAAAGTGTATAGAAACAGGAGTTGCATAGACCTTTCCACGGTGTCAATCAAAATACCGCAAATCAGCAAACATCCTGTTTACTACAATGCCAACAACCAATCATTTCCTTGGGCCCCATTTTGAATTACAAAAACGTGACAAATTTTAGGGATATATTTGTAAATATTATTGCTTTCTGACAATGAAACAAAAAGAAACCACAGTGTAATTTCATAAAAAAATTATATCATCAATCCTGCCTACTTTAAAATGTCCGCAATGCATACATATGTTCCCAAGCTGCCATTGTTTACATATTACTGCAATGAATAAATTGCTTATTTTTTATTTTCTAATTTTTGTCACAAACAAATATACTTTATTATATCATTCTTATTCTATGCTCCATCCAATCATTTATAATACACGCCATTTTTCGCTATTTGTTTGTCAGACTAGGCCTGACATGGAGACAACTAAAATACCATAAACCAGGAAGTAGGCATGGCCTATGGAACGGTCTATTGTGCAGTTTTTTGGTTTTGAGCACTTCTATAAAGTTCATACATTCTTTGTCTGAATGGTCTTTTGGTTTCTCCTATATATTGGAGACCACATTTTTAGCAGTTAAAGCTTCTTTCTATAGAGGTTCTTAGCCTTGGAGTAATGGCTGTTGGCTTCTGAGAGAGCATGAGCTGTGAAAGGTACCCGAATGACCCCAAATGTCCCCTCAGGCCGCATGATGAAGACCGATTCCTTGTATTCTTTGATACCCTTATTCTTGTCCAGATAGTAGCAGAGTATTTTATCTTCCCTCAAGGACGTATAGAGTGTAGGAGCCAGAACTGGAATCATTGCTGTGGCTACACATGCTGGTCCATCCCTAGCCAACTGATTCTTAAATAAGAAGCTACATGAGGGATAGAAGTAGCCTTCAGACCAATTTTCTTAATGTGTAATGTTCTTATTGAGCCAAGCATGAATTTTATTCCTGCTTTTGCTAGAACATAGTACCAGAAGGCAAACAGTCTTAAACTTCAAGTGGTTAAGAGAAGCCCTTTTGAGTGTTTCAACAGGGGGCTTGGTCAAATGATGAAGGACCAGGGACGAATTCCAAGTGAGGATATCCCTGTGTCCCTAAGGCCTGTTTTGACGTAAACTGTCTTTACTAATCTTAAGATTGTCATTTCTAATTTTAACTGCAAAAGCTGCTATTGCCGTAACTGTCAATGGTGCTAGGTTGGAGACTTTTCTCCTGGAAAAGGAGAAAATCTGAAATCTGTCTATAGAGGGTAACCTGTAATCCACCTGACTTGATTTGCAGTATTTGACAAAAATGGACACTCCTAGTTGAACATCTATGAGGAGCTTCAATTCTTGTTGGCACTCAGACAAACCTTGTTTTTGAGTGACTGTAGGTCTAGGAACCAAGCATGAAGATTCAAGTTCCTTAGGTCCCTTTGTGGACACTCATTGAATGAATAAGTCAGAAGGCTTTCCAGAATGGACAGAGAAAGTGGTTTGAACTGACAGATTGACCAGGTCCCAGGGCATGTTTGGCCAGCCTGGTACAATCAAGATCAGTCTCTTGCAGCTATGGTCCAGAAGTTTGGCGACTACTTGTCCTAGGATTGATACTCGTGGAAACGCAAATGTGTCCAGGTTCTCCCAGGATAAGTTTACAGCATTCACTTTCCAGGTTCTCAGATCTGGAACTGGGGACACAAATTTGGACAGTTTGTTGTTGAACCTTGTGGCAAACAAGTCCACCTAAGGTGTTTGCCACCTGAGGTATAGGTGGTCGAACACCTCCTGTAGCAGAGGCTACTCTGTTTGAATTACCTTCATGTGCCTACACAATTTATTTGCTACAATATTAAGGCAATCCAGAATGTGTCTGGCCTTCAGTACTATCTGTCTGAGGTTTCACCAGGAGAGCAGAGAAGGGCATAAAGACATCTGAACTCATATCCCCTTCCTTGTATATGTAAGACTCAACTATTGTCTTGTCTGTCACAAGGGGCATTTAGATTAGCTTGTCATTTTGGGATCTTAATAAACTTATCCCTCTTGAGGCCTCTGGCATTCTGATCCCTGGACAGGGATGCACTGCTATGTATTTGTCACTTTTACAACTCTTGGCTTTGTCACTCTTAGATTTGTGTTCACTCTGAGACTTTTCAACTTAGCCTCACTGTCCCTTGACTTTTCTTTCTCTGCTGGAAGCCTCACAATATCAATGGCCCAGGCAGAAAGGCCAATAAAGGGCTTGTCAGATACCAAAGCATGAGTGGAGTAGAAAAGATGTTACCCATTAAGAGATGGGCTTTGAACCCGGCAAATCTTTCATCTCATTTGTCATTCCTGACAGTTAATTCTTGGGGCCACAAATAAGAAACTGGCTGGCTGACTAGTACCAAAAACCGATGCTTGTGCAGATTCATAATCTTCTTGTTCCATACTTCCCAACACAATTACATCCTTGGGCAATAGCAGCAAGCTCACGTTCTTTTCTTTCTTATTTTATAAGAAAAGGGGTATCTAATGTTCCTCTTTAAATTCCAATAATATTGTCACAAATCTCCCAGCTATCTCCCATTACACAGGTGTCTTTCCCAAGGGACCTTTCTCTGCAACACATGAACTTGTCTTAGCTATCAAAAGCAACCATTACATGGTCACAAGACCCTCTTCCGTCTTCTCCCTCCAAATGTTTTAAACATGCCTTTCCTCCACACTATTACACTTTTAAAAAATAAGATTTTGAAATTGAATTGAAAATTTAGAGCTTAAGTTATTTGATACCAGAACATTGAAATATGAACAGCAGTAATAAAAATTACACGAGTATTATGCAGTGACATTTTCTGAATAATAATACAGTTAAATATACCTTAAAGGGAAAGTTGAGATTGTATTTGTTACTCTCCGTGCATTTACTATAAAAAAATAATATACAATATGTTTAGGTTTCAAAGATTGTTTACCTAAATAGATTGAGAAATAATTAGGTTATTAAATATTGGATCAGTTATATAAAGTTAATAAGTAATTATTATTGTAATTAAGGAATTATATTTTTCTTTGAAAGCAATAGAAATATGAAGCTTCAGATTATTCTTTTAGATTATTTTTTGTTTTATGTCGCATTCAACAGCCAGTGTCATATTGCGATGGGTAGGTTTACAGGTGGAGGAACCAGTGCATACTAGTTGGTCAAGATTCTGCACTGTAAACCAACGGGCATTGGCAAGTAACTACCATCTTTCCAATATGAAGTGCCGGGGCTGAGTTTCGAACTGGCAACCTCAGAGGTTGAAGTAAAGCACTCTAACCATACACCACTGAGCGTTGTGTTATTTTATACTGCTGAGTCAGGATTAAATGGTGGATATAATGAAGGAAATGTAGAAATGTTTTAAAACTGCCAAATCAGTACTGTAAAGTTGAAAGGTTTTCTTACAACATTCCATAATATTGTATGCACGAAATGGTAATGTGGTAAACACATAAGTATACAATGTATATTTAACTTAGAATAACTTAAGAAGTTTATTGTAACAATTATTGAGTACATTGTATTTATTTATTTTATTTATTTATTTATTTGGGGTTTTACGTCACTTTCAACACTGTACAGGTCATATCACAATGGGTAGTTGGAAGGGCAGAGGAAACCAGTACATACACTTCGTTAGGGTTCTGTACTGTAAACTGCCGACCAACGGCAAGCAACTACCAGCTTTCCCACTTGAGGCCGTGCCGTGAATCGAACCCCGGCCTCAGAGGTAGGAGGCGAGAGTGCTACCACTCTGCCACCGTGGCCCCTTGAGTACATTGTAAGAAATGCTGAAGTTTTAAGGCTCATATCTTATGATTATTAATTAACTATGTTAAACAGTTACCACACTGAAGTGGATTTCAGCTTTAGTAAAACTATATGTTTTGTGAGAAGTGTTACAATATTTATCTGGTAATTGTGTTGTCTGCTTTTACCACATTGACATTTTCCACAGTCCTAACACATCTATTGAAAGCCAGTGATTAATATTATATGATTTTTATACTCTTATCAGTTAAAAACTGGTTTTTTATGTTCTTGTGTATGTATTGGTGAAGTTATTGTTTAGTGTGCTTTATTCTAAAAGAGACGATCTCAATACATTATGCTTTAAAAGAATTACTATCATGTCACTTATTTTGATGACTTCAGTAGGATTTCTGAGAAGAATACAAGTCATAGCATTACTATGTGTGACATGGTGCCTAATGTATAAAATGTATATGTATGTTATTAAAGGGATATTATACACCAACTCCTTTAACTGCAGACGTTTAAGGGACCAGAAAAAGAGACTTGATAAATTTCACTGGTTAAAATCATCACAATATGGAATAAAAATTCTCCAGGAAACTCACTGTACAGCTAAAGATGAAAGTAGATGGGAAAATGGATGGGGTGTAAAGATAATTTTTTTTCTAATGGGCCATCACAAAGTAAAGATGTAGCAATCCAAATACCTGCACTTTTGGCTTAGATCTAACTGTTGTCAAAGAAACAGAAGATGAAGATGGCACAATATTATTAATTGAATGTGTAATAGAAACTTTAACTTTCACAAATATATGCCGTATCAGAAAGTCCAGCCCATCAGAGTTACAAATCATTGCATCACAAACTAAAGTTGGAAGTGCTTATGTCCGAAAGTCCAATTGGAGTTTCTGATGGATTTTTGTCAAAATTTGAAATTCTGAAAAACTATTAGTCAGAAATTCCAAGTGGAGTGACATCAGAACTTCAAATCTTGGACTTTCTGATGGATTAGACTTTCTGATGCAGGAGAATCAGAAAGTTCAATCCATCGGAATTTGAAATACTGATGTCAGAACTTCATATTTGTAACAGGATTGGACTTTCTGACATCTGAATTTCCAGTTGGAGGTTTTCATATCAGGATTTGAAATTCTGATGGATTGGACTTTCTGATACAACATATATATGCACCAACAAAAGCTCATCTAGAAGATCAAATCCAGTTTTGGAGAAGACTAAATGTTATGTTGGAATCAAATACTCAAATTCAACTCATAGTAGGGTGACTTTAATACAAAGTCAAAGTTGGGGTTTTACATCCCGTTCACTAGCCAAGGTCATGTTAGGACAGATCCTCAGCACTGCCACTAACCCACACAGAGGTGACTGCCTGTGATTAGATGCCAAACTTGCTAACCACTAGGCCATCGAGAATCTTCAGGTAACTTTAATACGCAGCTGAATCCAGGGTTGGATGTACAGAATATCTAAAACAATACACAAAACTAATAGAGAATTCAATAGAAGAATATCACCTGGTGGACATATGGAGGCTAAATAACCAAAATGAACAAAAATTCACACATGGAGAAAAACAAGCAATCAGTGCCCGTGGATGGGCTCTGTGTCAGCTGACTGTGTGTTTCAGAGTAGAAGAGAAAGGCGAAAAGGACAAAAAAGTTGTGCCCTGCAAAGGGTATTCAGAAGTACCAAGTTAACTGTTAAGGAGTAAAATATAGAAGGAAAATATCTTTAAGCAAAATACTATAAATGCAATTGTTTTCAAGTTACAACTAATTTACTCAACAGTGAGAATCTCAAAGTAGCTATAGCCCAGCTATGAAATGAGTTAAAGGGCTGCAATTTTACTATGATATAGCTGACCATACCCCAGATAGCATTCCACCATCGGACCGACGTTGCCCCAACGTCGGCACATCCGTCGGCAAGCCACCGGTGAAAATTATATTCTATGTATAGCATCAGCCAATCAGATGATGTTCATTGATAACTTTTGTAGTGTGAATTTTTAATGAGAATATTATTTTTATGTGTAAAATTGTTAAATGGTTAGTTAAAATTTGTGGGCTCACTGAAATATGATTTTTAGACATACCATAATAAATATTTTTTTCTAAGTTACCCCAAATCCCCTATTATTGTTCACCACCATCTTGAATAAAAATCCGCCGTTGGCCCAACGTTGGCAAAATATAGACATCTAAGTTATAAGTGATTTAGTGCATGATTTCTGGAATTTTAAAGCATTAAAAACTATTTTAAAAATTCATAAAAAAAACTAGAAAAAGGTTTTTGCTAACAAAGTAAGCGGCCCTGATGGAGATGTGGGGTTATTAAAGCTGTAGTAGTTGGGGTATCAGACTGTAAGCAGAATGTAAGCTTTACTAGGTTTTTTATCTGATCAAAAAGTAGATTATTTAAAAACTGCAGCAGTTGCAGTATTAGACTGTAAGCAGAATGTAAGCTTTATTGTGTTTTGTAAAGTAGTATATTTTACGAAAAGAATAGATCATTTTTACTATAAGTTGGGGGAAGACAAATTGTAGCTGTAAAATTTACCTGCTAGAAAAAATTGCTTTTGCAGAAATTTCACCTAGAAAGTATGTATCTTGCATATTTGTATTCTATAGACCTAAATATATGCCCCTTAAATGTGTCAATCTAAACAAGTCAATCTAAAATGTTACTGGATTTATTGGGAAAGAAAAGTATGAGTTTACATATTGGAATATTTATGAATGACTTGGCAATTGAAATTAAAAATGTAGGCTTAGAAGATGTAGTAGAAGATCATGATCCATGCGGTTCAATAATGCACAAAACAAGACCAAATTAAGATTCAATAATGCCAATTAAACCATGATTTGGAAAATATTTTATACATATTGTATATTGAACCCTGCAATTCATGGACCCCTGTGGAATGTGACCTGCAACCACTTTTTTATCTCCCCTCATCAAAGAAGCCCTGTGTAGAATGACATCCTAACTCAACTGACAAGGTCCCCTCCCCGGCACTCACACAATAGTATAGGTAGAGTAGCAGATTCAGCCATACATACACAAACACAAGGCTCACACTTGAACATTAGCCAAGAATATTAACCCTTTATATCTATTGCTGGTTCAGCTAGCCTTGTCATCTGATGCAGACAGATAAAATTCATCTAAAACATCTGAAAGTATTTGGGAAGTTTTTAAGGGAAATTAGTCTTCCTTTCACATTTTGTGTAAATAATTTTCAAATGGTACAAGTAAATATTTATATGTTTAGTAGGAAATTATGATAGTTTGGGGTGTTTGATGGCTTTTGTAAGATTACCTTAAAAGGCAGACAAAGGTCCCACTCTGATTAGAATTACTTGAAACAGGGGATTAAGTTTCTTTATAATGAAGACCATATGACCATATGTAGGCTGTTTAATCTAAGCACTCTTATCATGAAAAGCTTTTGTGTTTTTATACCCCTTTAATTGGAAATTGTGTTGAAGGACATTGTTTTTTCTTGTGTGACTACAATCCTTCAAACAAAACTTACAAATAATTACTCTTATGTCTTTTAGGGCCACTACACACAGGGGATTTAGAACAATTCAGTCACTAAATTTCAGACCTCTTTATAGCCACGGTTTCATATTGCTTTTTAAATAAAGGCATTTGGCTTTAAATTATTTACTGAGTGGGGATATTATACTTTTATTTTCTATTTAGCAATTTCTTCATTGGTTAAGAGGATTATTGGTGTGCAGATGAATAGACTGGAACAGTGTGGGGAAAAGTTTTGTCAGTTTGATTTTTGTAATCTTGTGAGGTGTTTGTTATTTTACAACTGATCCTATATTGTTTAGAACAATTTCTCTACTGCTGCTGTGTATCTGTTTTAAACAGTGATATTTTCTGGGTTTATGTATGAACAATACATTAAAGTTTGCGAAGTTTTGGTAAAGGCTTGTTTTTAGCTTAAGGATAAAGTATGCATTCTTCTGGTAAGTGAAATTTATGTTTGGTATTTTGTTATAATGTGTCCAGTGTGGAGAATAATATGTTGCTGATGCCTATAATTGTATGAATGGTAATTAGTGAAAATTAATTCTAAAGAAACCTTTCTGTGAGTAAGCCTAATCAATGTGTCAAGTTTAACTGATGTTCGTTGTTCAGTAAGTCAGTGGGGCTGAAAACCCATTTTTTACTGTAAGATGGCCATAGGTGGACTTCAAGGTGGACAGAAAATAAGAATGTCCCTTTTGGCGTCCTTTATAAGTGTGCAAATTTAACTGAGGTCAGTTGATCAATAAGATAGTTGGAGGCTGAAAACCCCCTTCTATTACTGTCAGGTGGCCATAACTTCATTCATATTGCGGCATTAAGTTGACCATAAAATAACAGTTTCCCTTTTCCATCCTTTATAGGTGTGCAAAGTTTAACTGAGGTCAGCTGAACAATAAGAGAGTTGGAGGCTAAAAACCCTCTTATTTCACTTTAACGTGGCTACAACTTCATTCATATTGAGAGTTTATGGTGACCATAAGTATTCTTTTTATCTATTTTATACCAATGATAATTTAGATTTAAAAATGGAAAAAGAAAGGAGCCAGAGGATTTTATTCCAATTTGATGACTTTAAGCAGGCCATAGGTCTATTAACATTTCGAGTTTAAGGTCACCATAAAGTCAGGATATTCCTTTGGCAAATCTTAATATATGTGCCAAGTTTGGTTGAAAAAGGTGAAAAACTAAGTGAACTAGAGGGTTAAAAACGCCGTTTTTGACACTAAGGTGACGTTAAGGTTGCAGATACAGGACTGAAACTTCGGCATGTGAAAAATTATCAAAAAGTAGCTGAATAACTTATTCAAACAAAATGCCAAAATCCTGACAAAGTACCCATTTTTAAAAAAATTACGAAAAGCAAAACCCTCCCATTCAGGCATTTATGGTCCCATTGATCAGAAAATCCTTTCTGACCTGCAAATGTAGATCTAGAATATACCAGATAAATTTTATAGCACTGGTGTGTGTGTTTTTTTCTGAAACGCAATGACGGGGTGTTTCGAAAAATGCTTAAGGTTACCTTAAGTTTAAGGTCTCCTCAAAGTATTCTAAAATTTTTCCCACCCCTATAGGTTTAAAGTAAGATAAGAAGGAAAGAAAAACTTGAAAGCCCAAGAAGTTATTTAAGGGAGGTCATAATCTGGTGGCAGCGGCAATCAGTCGAACTTACGTGAAAACAAATAAGTGCACCTGACAGGCCTCTTAATAATTAAGAAAGATCTGATCCAGGTCTGATACTCACACAAGGGAATCTCCTAGTGGTCTAGTACATATGTGCAAGAAAAGAGAAAAATCCCTGCAATAGTGAATGAGAAATTTGTGATAAAGTGTTGGAATTTTCACACTTTGGGTGGGGGTACCTCTCTTGTAATGGCTCTTGGGAACAGATGAATAAACAGATCTGCATACCTTGAACAATTTTTCAACCATGATAGTTAAGGTATCTTTAAAAAAACAGCATGTCTCTGGGTCTGGTGGTTTTGGAGAAGTTGTTCACGCGAACGCAGGCACCGCAGAGTGATGCCATAATAAACCAAAACCATTTGAAAAAATACATTAAAATTTGACATTTGAAAATTCAGGGTTTTTGTATCCAGAACTTGAACTGGATTTTTCACAAAATTTAATTTAATTTTTCTTCAGCCAGGCCCTATGTACATAAAAATATCATAAAGACCTGTTCATGTCTTTTCGAGTATTAAGAAACAGAGATACAGACAAACACATCCAAAACATAACCTCCTTATGGTAGTAATGAGAGCAGATATTAGTATAAGGTAATATTTCTGAATATGTCAACATATGAATTTAAAATACTCTTCATTGATCATATACAAATTGTGCATGTAATAAGGAATGTTTATGGATTTTCTAAATTATTTTTCTTTGCTAATGCATTTATTTTGACTTTCTACATAGTAAGACTGATCATAACAAGCTTTGTTTTTAACTTAAAGAAACATTTTTCTGGGTAATTTGTCAAAATATTCAAGTACATGTATATTGGAATCCCTCTCCATTAAAAACCTGGGACAATGTGAATATAGAAGCGTATTGTAAACTGGTTTTCTAATTCAAAATTAAATATAATATGTCTCTGGGTCTTGTAGTTTTGGAGAAGAAGTTGTTCAAGCATATGCATACACTGCAGAGTGATGCCATAATGTCAGCTGACTGACACTTATGGAGGTCTTGTTCAATCATGATTAGTTTTTTTTTTGTAAATTTCAGAATCTCTATTATATCAGGTTAAAAATTGCTATATTAAACCTAAATCAGATCAGTCTAATAAAATATCATTACAAATTCTAAACACACAGAAACATGGCCCAAGTTACTGGAAATTTAATAATAGTTGCTGTATGATAGTGAATATATAAATATGAAAAAGAGTGAGTTAAAACAATTGCAAAAAATGTAACAATGGAAAATAAAAATGTTTTATGGGATTTTACCAAATGTCAAATATATTCTATAACCTATTCCAAGAAAAGAGCTATGGGAAAAAGAAAAACTGAAATAGAATTAATGAAAAATTAGATATTCCGGGCCAAGAAATGATATATATTCAAGATAAAGTAGTCGAATATTATGAAATAAAAAAGGAACAGGAAAACAGAGCCAAAAATCAGAGGGAATTATAAGGAGATCAAGAGCTAAATGGGCAGAGTAAGTACATCCTGAATATGGAAAACGGAATTATAACAAAAGGCATACAAAAAAACTAGTAAGTAGAAATAGGTCAGAATTAACCAACCCATCAGAAATACTCAATGAACAGAAAAATTCTACAGCGATCTCAACAGCTCCAGTAACTTAAATTTGAGATCAAATAATGATGCATTTTAAAGATTTTAAGTGACATATAACTTCCAAAAATTAAAAATTCAGAAAAAAAATTTACACAATGAAAATCTTACAACTTCAGAAATTGTTAAGGCTTTGAAAGAATTGCCTCATGACAAAACACCAGGTAATGAAGGCTTCACTATTAACTTACAATTTTTTTGATCAGATATCAAAATGTTACTGTTTGATAGCTTTGTTTATGCATTCAAAAATGGGTCCCTCTCTGATGATAAAAAAAAACAATAAATATCGCAAAAGAGGGGAAAGACCACAATTTTTTATGAAATTGGAGACCTGTAAGTCTGCTAAACACAAATAACAAAATCTTGGCCAAACCCCTTATCTAACAGACTGCAAAAAGCACTACCCAAATTAATTCATGCTGACCAGGTAGGATACATTAAAGGAAGGTATATTGGTCAGAATGTTAGAATCATAAAAAATATCATAACATATGTTGAGAACAAGGATTTCTCAGGCTATTTATTAATGAGTTTTGAAAATGCTTTTGACAAAGTGGAGTTGTTATTCATGCTAAAATATCTAGAATTTTATAACTTTGGTAACAATTTTATGAAATGGATAAACTATTATATAGAGATATACAATCATGTGTTTCAAAAATCTTTCCAAGTATTTCAATCTCAGTCAAGGTATCAGACAAGGATGTCAAATGTCTGCCATATTATTTATTTTAGTATCAGAAAACTTAGCCATCCTCTTAAGATAGAATAAATTCAAGGAATAGTTATATACAATAAAGAATATAAACTTTTAATTAATTCTTGTAACATTAATTCTTGCAGACAAAAAGTCTATTTTGGACTCTGTATCTTGCTTAAACTTTTTGGTATACACATTCAGGTCTAAAAATAAATCTTGAGAAATCAATAATAATACCAATAGGTATGTGCAGAAATTAAAACCTTTAAAACTCTAAAAGAACTTCATGAACTGAAATTCAATGATAGTACTTTTAAAACATTAGGGAATTTAAAGAAAATGAATATCTGGACATCTCAGAAACTCGGTCTAAAAGATAAAGTTACAATTCTAAAATCCTTGGTCTTACCTCAAATTAGTCATTTATTACCTCTGTGTTACTGTCCTTGATATATTTTGGATCATGTAAATAGAATGCTGTTTAGCTTTTTGTGGAATAAAGAACACCTAAGATTACGAGAGAAATCGCAATGGCAAATTATAAAGATCGTGGACTAAGGATACCAGATAGCTTTGCCTATCATACAAATGCAAAAATTAGCTGGGTGAAACAATTAAATGCAGATTACGACGCTAAATGGCCAAAACTCACGTGGTACATGCTGAATCAAGACAAACATTTACTAAATCATAAATTACCAATTACAGACTGTTTAGATTTACAATAATGTACACTTTGCAAGGGTAAAAAAGGACATAATGGTCAAAAGTTTAACAACACTGGCTGACAACTCACTTGCAAAGAACTAAATCAAAGATTAAATGTTATTCCTATAATTTGATCTATAATGCCATATCAAGAAATTGGAAGCAAAAACTTAAAGGATGGTCACCTACTATGAACATGTATTACAAGGTGGATTTAAGAATGAAAGGGTCTCTTGTAAATTTAAGTAAAATCAGCCATAAAGATACAAATTGTAACTACTTGAAAACATTATTAAGGAACCAACATCCATAACTACTTGGGTTGATTTTTTCCTTCCCTAGACAGTATACAATGGAAAACTATATTTTTTATTTATCCTTTTTTTCTACAAGGTGCAAAGTGAGGGTAGCCAACCCCCCATCAAATGCTGTACAGTGCATATCATACACAGTATGATTAGTTCACAGTAATAGGCGAACTAATTTTTACACTTTAACATTTTTAACAACTTCAATACTTTAACATTTTTAACAACTTAAGTTTAATACTATTTAAAATAGAGTCGTTAATGTGTATACATTACAATATGATTAGTTAAAGTCTATTTATAGATTTTTTTAATAAAGTAATCAGTATATTTTCTACTAGTGTGTAGAGCTGTTTAAACCAATCTTCCTTTTTACTGAAACATTTAAATATATTCATGCAAATAATTTTGAACATTACTTTTCAAATTTTGAAACCCGAAATTTTTGCTTTCAATCTCCACATTTCACCCATGTACTGTATACAGAATAGGCTGTCATAGTAATTATATTATTTCTGGCTTTAATATTTTTCAGCATTTACTTCTTCCAGACCAAAAATGTCGCCTAATTTTTTTTCCAAATGCAGTTAACCCGGTTGCATTTATACAACAGATGTTTGACGGTTTCATTTTCACTACAAACAGCACATTTATTTGAAATGGATGCTTTCTACTTGCTTAATATATAACCTGAGTAAACTAAATTGTGGATAAGCTTGTAATTAAATTCAGCCAATTTTCTACAGATTACTTTACCTACTTTCCATGTATAAATATGTTTCCAATTTGTTAAGTCAAGGTTGATACTAAATTTTAAATTCCACTGTTTTCCAGTGTCTTGAGGCAATTTATTTTTAATAGAACATAATAAAGATCTTTACTTTTGATATCTGTAAATGGTTTATTTTTGTTTCAATCATAGTGTAACATATTTTCAGGTCTTTTAATATTTACATACTTGGCTAAAGATGTATTGAATTTTTTACATGTGGTTTTAACACTTTTTTTGACTAATGTATATTCTCTAATCCAATTTCTTGTGTCAGAGAGTTGACTGAGTTTTCACTAAGAAACTTTCCTTCACTGTCAAATACATCTTATATGTAGGTAATTCCGCTATCTATCCAGTTCTGAAAGGAAACATTTATTTTGAAATTTAAAGTTGTGGTTTCCCCATAATACCTGAGACAGAAAACCATAATCATTCCAAATTTGACATCTTATAGGAAGTCATGACATGAGACTCTTTTCCAATTGCTGACTTTTACCTTTGATGCCTTCTTCAATGTCAAGTGGGGTTATCTTACTACAAAGGCCTTTAGTTATTCATTATTACTGATCCTAAGAGGGGTGATACCCGTTGTGGCAGTGGCCTTGTTTTTCATTCTGCTCCATCTAGATCAGGAAAATAGGGTTCAAGCTATTGAACTTTTTGTGTAAAAATTTTTTTGGGTAGAGTTCTAAGCCATTCATATCAATTGTATCCACGGGATAGCATACGCATTTCTTTGATGGTCATCCAGTCTTCAGTGTTTTTCCTGTTATTGCAGATCTAGATCCATAGCTAAGTTAGTAAAAGTGCTAGTACCTAAGTTAAGTAATTGCTTATAACCCCAAAATGACTGCATTTACAGCATTTTACTAAAATATGTTGTTCAGCTACTTTATCTGTACCTACAAGATGGTACATATTTTTGAGGTCTAACTCAATAGCTAAACGAGTAATAGCTATTTTCTGTGTTTAAAAGTACGTGAAATGAGAAAATGGCTTTTTTCTTTGTAACCGTTATAGTTACAATGTTTGGTTATATGTGCTACTTTTGGTTTATCTGCCACTTTTTACCCTACAGCACATAAGGACTGTCGGGTTAATGTTTTCACCCATGGCATCCAGATGAGTATTTTGTTGGGGTGGCAGCAGGAAAAAGTTTGTCTGGGCTGTATCTCAAAAACTTTAAGGTGTAGGAAGTTGAAACCGGGTCGGGACATTGGTTAGGGGTATAAGTTTGTATTATCATGGCGTGACTTTGATTTCACCTTTGACCTTGTTGTAGTGACCTTAATCCTTAAAATCTTGTCCAGGCTACATCTCAGAAACCATAAGGTGTAGGTTGTTGTAACCTCTACTTGTTGAGGGTCTAGGAATCAAGCGCTTTTACTTTTAATTATTACTCGTCTTGGGTTTAATCCTTTTAAAATTTTGGGAGTTTAGGGTCAAACCCTTTGACTTGAACTTAAGTTGGGGTTTAAAAGGTTTGTAGAAATATTCTGCCAATTTTATGACCCACGTTTGGCCAGGGGGAGGAATCTAATCCAATTTCCAAGTAATAATAACGGAGATATTTATAAGCAAAAAACATAAAATTTGCTATATGACAACCCCAGTTTGACTCACACATTTGAAAATGGAGCCTTTGAAATTCCATATATATTCAATCCAAAATATGGTCTGGATCTTTCCAAAAATTTAATCACTGGTTAGGCCTCTTACACATAAATAAGCAGTTTCAGAGTAGAAGCGAAAGAAGAAAACGACTCAAATTTATGCCCTGCAAATGGTATTCGAAAGTAAATATAAAGTCAACTTGCAAATTTAATAAGTAAATTAAATTTTTATAAGTTAATACCCTATCCAATGGACAATAGCTTATCCGGTCGGCGCAGACCGGCCCGCCAAACGTCAGAAAAAGACGTCCTGTGTCTCCACCGGCAGGTCGGTCCGTAGCACCTGTGCACTCGCCAGATGGCGTGTTGTACTTCCTCTTGTCTAGACAGCGTGACGTCATGGCATCTTTTTCGTTGTCTAAACCTCATTAGACCCCTAGTAAGCTGATAGCGGGGTCGGTGGGAGGGTCTTGTGTGTCCATTGGATAGGGTATTAACTTATAAAAATTTAATTTACTTATTAAATTTGCAATTTTATTGCGTTAATACATCCTATCCAATGGACAATAGCTGAATAACTACCGCTTGGTCGGCGGGTAGGTTACTAGGGACTAAATCTCCATTGAACTCATGCTGAAAACATTATTTTCATTCTAAGCCTGTGTAGCTGCGAAAGTTGCTAATCCTTCAGGCTATGGTCGAATGTCATCATCCGGTTATCCGGAGATATACCGTCAGAGTCGACCTTGTCCCCCCCCTTCCTTTTCCTAAAAACCGATCTGGTCTGAGGCAGGGAGAGAGGGGTGAGTTCAGTCCCATAGATCTAACCCTTCCCGAGGAAGTACGTTCCAGATTTTTTTTTTTTTTTTTTTTTTATTTACTTAAATATCCTAAAATATACACACATATGTACAATATCAATCCCCTCTAACTGCTGGTCTGTTGGTGGATTTGCTGAGCAGCCACAACTGGACCAAGATGATAAAGCTCCGAGTCAGCCCAAGCCACATCCTTCAGGTAAAATTGAGTGAAGGTGTTATGAGACTTCCAGTGGCAGGCTGACAAGATTTGTTCTAGGGACATGCCTGAATGGAAAGCCCTAGAAGCAGCAAAAGCCCTGACATCATGGGCTTTAACCTGATGCAAGCTGTGGGCCTGGTGATCAGAGAGCTCATAGCACAGAATCACAGTCTGTTTAATCCAAGAGGAGATAGTGGCAGGTGAGATGTCCTTGTCGAAACCTTTCTTAAAGGAGACAAAGACCAATTCTTTATCCTGCCGGAGGGCTGAAGTCCTGTCTAAGTAGTAACGCAAGGCTCTGACTGGACAAAGGGATCTGTCAGCCTTGAGAGACCTATCCAGAGTAGGAGCCAGTGCTGGAATAACCACGGGGGCTACACTCTCTGGACCTTCTTTAGCCAGCTGGTTCTTGGAGAGAAAACTGGGAGCTGGGTACAGGGACACCTTGGACCAATCGGATTGGTGTCTGATGTTTCTATGCCGCCATGCATGGATCTCACTTCTTCTTTTGCCCGAACCCAGGGCTAAAAGGAAAACAGTTTTGAATGTCAAGTGTTTCAGAGATGCTTCTCTGAGGGGCTCAAAAGGAGCTTTGGTCAGTTGGTGCAGCACCAGGGATAGGTTCCAGGAAGGTATACCCCTCCTCCCTTTGGGTCTGTCCCTGTGGAAACTGTCCAGGAGACGAGTGAGATTATCGTCCTTACTGATGTTGATTATTGCACTACCCAGTTTGTCGGCAATGGCAGACCGGTATCCATCGATGGTACTAGGTTGCAACTTCTTGTCCTCGAAGAGGAATAGAAGGAAATCAGCAACAGACTTCACAGGTGGTGAGGTGAAGTCCACCTGATTAGAGATGCACCACTTTGTAAAAACGGCCCACTTTGCTTCATAGACAGCTCTGGTTGATTTCCTTTGAGGAGCTTCAATTCTCGCTGCCACTGCTTTAGAGAAGCCGGTTTGTTTGATTGCTGTGGCTCTAGGAGCCATGCATGTAAGTTCAGATTTGTCAGATTTCTGTGAGGAATCTGGTTGAAGGGTTGAGTTAGCAGATTTGGCCGGTTGGGTAGCTTGAGGGGAACTTGACTGGACATGCTCACCAAGTCCCAAAACCATGTCATGTTGGGCCATCCCGGTGCGATTAGGATAAGACTTTTGCACGGGGAGTGAACTAGTTTCTCCACGACTTTGCCCAAAATGGCTGTCGGAGGGTATGCATAGGCATCTAGGTCCTCCCATGACAGGGTGAGAGCATCCACCGCTACAGCCAGGGGGTCCGGTATTGGAGACACAAACTGGGGCAGTTTGTTGTTGAACCTCGTGGCGAAGAGGTCTATTTGCGGCTGGTGCCACTGTTGGCATAATCTTTGAAAGACTGCCGGCAGAAGGGACCATTCGGTCTGGATGGTTTGACCCAACCTGGATAATTTGTCTGCTATGACATTCAGTCGGCCTGGAATGTGTCGAGCTTTTAGAGTTACCTGTCTCTGGGAGCACCAAGTCATAATTCTCCAGAGAAGGGCGCACAAGGGACCCGACCTCATGCCTCCTTCTTTGTTTATATAGGAGACTACTGTGGTATTGTCTGTAGCCACTAGTACTATTTGGCCGGTGCAGAGATCTCCGAACTCTTTGAGGGCGAGAAGGACTGCCTTCAGTTCCAAGTAATTGATGTGCAGTTTGCTTTCTGGTAGAGACCAGGAGCCTCTTGCAGTGCTGTCGTTTAAGTGAGCGCCCCAAGCTTCTTTTGATGCGTCTGTAAAGAGTTGCAGAGCGTGTCGGATCGGGTGTAAGGTTTGGCCGGATAGCACATTGTCCTCCTGTAGCCACCACCTTAGATGGGGATGTAAGGGTTTGGGAATGGGAATCACTTTTTCTAACGATTCCGGTACACGCCAAGTGTTCTTGAGGTGCCACTGTATAGGCCTCATGTGCAACCGACCCAGGGGAACTTGCTTCTCTGTAGCTGTTAAGAGCCCAATCAGGGACATGAACTGCCGGACCGGGCAGGTCGGTTGATGTAGCATCTCTAGAATTTTTCTTTGAAGAGTTTGCCACCGGTCCGGAGTAGGCCGGACCCGACCGACCTCTAGGTCGAACTGGTAACCTACAAAATCGAAGACTTGCTTTGGTTCCAGCTCCGACTTGTCCAAATTCACCAGCCAGCCTAGATTTTGACATGTCCTTACTAGTTCCTGGGTATGCTGGAGACAGACTCGGTGGGACCTGGCCCGTACCAACCAATCGTCTAGGTATTGGTGGATCCTTATACCCTTGAAGGTGGCCATTAGTTTTACTTCTTTCGCCACTACAGTGAACTCTAATGGTGCTGTGGACAGGCCGAAAGGTAAGGCCTTGAACTGGTAGGTTTGCCCTTGAACATGAAATCTCAGATACTTCCTGGATTGTTCTTGAATCGGGATGTGGAAATACGCATCTTTGAAATCTATGGAGGTTACCCACTCCCCTTGTTGAAGGGATGTTCTGATGGTTTCCGGTGTCTCCATTTTGAATTTCTCCGTCTTGAGAAATACATTGAGGCGGCTGAGGTCTAAGATCGGACGCCATTTGTTGTTTGGTTTGGGAACTAGGAAAAGTCGGTTGAAAAAGCTCAGAGAGTTTTTGTTCCTTACTAGTTCCACTGCGTTTTTGTCTATAAGTTGATGTAATGCCTCCAGTAGGTAGCTGTTCCTCTGGGGATTGACATAGCAACTTATGACTGTGGGGGACCTTGTGAGTCTTGGCCGGGTCTGAAAGGGAAGAGTGTAACCTTCTTTTAGGATTTGAACTACTTTCGGACCGGCACCCATCTGTAACCAACTTTCCCAGAAATTTTGAAGTCTGGCCCCTACAGGCAGATTGTTGACAACATTTGCTACATTTGGAACAGGAGGGACACAAGACAATTGAGTGACACAAGAAACACTTTTCACAGATTTTAATTGAGATTTTTCTTGCTGACAGACTGACACTCCGGGACTTAGACCTTTCTTTTGCGGAGGCCCGGGTGCAGAAGGAACAGATGGTACAACATGAAGCTTTACATTTGAATCTAAAAAAGTGTTCAATGTCTGATCTGTGAGAACCCTGTTTACACAATAATTGTCATTTATATTGTTGTTGTCCACGGGCCGGTCGGGAGGAAAAGTTGGAGGCTTTGCCTCTACCTCGCTTGAACTGACGTCGGTTAATGTTCTTCCAGGCTGGCCTGTCTTGCTTTCCTTCCGACCGACCTTCCTGCTTTCTATCACTTCTTTCATATGGATGATAACGGTTTTTCATTCGAGAAGTGGCAGGGGTAGGGTGGCTCTTGCTGTCATACAAAGCAATTTCCTCTTCAGCCTTCTTGACCACAGATTCCGCAAACAACGTGGAGATATGAAGAGGGCCTGTTCTTAAGGCTGCAAAAGTATCCGGTTTTACGCCATTCTTTAAATGGCTGAGGTAAGAGTCCCTGCGGGTCAAGGTGATATTTCCCATGGTCAGGAAAACAAAATCAGTTAAATGTTCCATGGCCTTCGCGGCCGCCTGTGTGATGTTAGAATTAAAGTCCATGAGGAATTGAAGTTCTTCAGCAGCTTCAGTGAGTTTGTTAGATACCTTTCCCTTGTTCTCGCTTTTGATCACCTTCAACTGGGCATTCATGTCTCCTTGAACTTTAAACAAACACCTATTGAAACTTGCGGACTGGTTACACACTACCGAGGCCTCTCTGGCCGACCTTTCCCAACGACGCAGGGCATCTTGAGAGATCCTACGGGAAGCAGGAGGGGTAGCTGCTAAGACTGCCTTTCTTGATATCCGTCCAAAACTATTGTTTAATTTGGAAGGTCCTGTGTTCCAGCTAGTGACAGTCGCCGGATCCAGTTGTTGCTCTGAGTACAGGCCATACCACTTGGTCTGAGGCTTAGGTGGTCTGAGGAAATGATCTATAGGGAGGCTGCCTGCTTCTGTAGTTCTTGATGGATATCCCTCCGTCATGGTGAGATTGAGTTTAGCTAGTTTGCGACAGAGATAATCTTCTGTAGGCATTTGCACTGAAATTTTGCTGGGGACCGGGGCTTTGGGCCCGGCAAAAGGGTTGTCATCAGACGGATTTGTACTGTCTACGTCGGGAATATGTGACCACCCCATAAATGAGCGTATACCACTCATAGTTTCTCTATACGTCTGCTCTTCAGATGTTGGAAGTTCTTGTTCAAAATCTTGGTCGTCGGAGAATTCAACCTCCTCTGCAAAGAGTTCAACCGGAGGGGTATCAGAGATTTGACTGTCAGAGTCTGAATCCAAGCTGGAAATACTATCCTTCCCGCTCTTCTGAAGGGCTGGAGAGGCAGAGTCGGCAGGAGGTCGGTCGGAGGCGTGAAGGCCGGTGACCGGCTGCTTAGAGCTTCCAGAAGTGACACTAGTCTGTCGGTGAACATTAGGACCAGGCTTACCGGTCGACTGATGCTTCTGAGAAGCGTTGTCTGGACCAGTGCGCCCTTGAGAGGTACTCATAGATCTTAGCTTACCAGCCGACTTTTGCTGTGAAGCAACCTTGTCTGGGCCAGTGCGCTCAGAAGAAGAAGATCTATGGAGAGAGGAGTCTTTAGTAAGCTTACCGGCCGAAAGCTGTGAGACAGCACCAGAGTCTGGGTCAGTGCGCTGAGGGTCTACTGAAGAGTTGGCTGGTTGAAAGAAGGGTTCAGAGTCCCGTGTCACCGTGGCAGGTGGAGAGTTAGAAGGAACTACTCTAACATCAGAAGAAAAGGAAGGTTCTATAGATTTTGCTACCAAAAGTGCTTCTAACCTATTAAAACGTTCTGCCCATTTGTCCTCTAAGGCCGTGAACTTTTCCTCCGTGGTAGATGAAGGTGTTGTAGATGATAACTTCTTAGATTTGGCAGGAAGCTTTTCCTTTTTAACCTTCTTCTCTGGGGGAGGAGGGGACTTGTCAGCACTAGGCCCACTCACAACCCCAATAACTGAGACGCTGGTGGGATCTACAAGCTCTTCAGAAGCTTGGGAACTTTCAGCACGTTTTGCGTCCCGTTTTTCCTTTTTGATTTTGTAAGAGGGTGTTGAGATCTGGGCACGTTGTTCCGGGGTGAAAGAATTACACAGAGTACAATCTACAGAGTCTTTAACACAAGGCTCCTCGCCTTTACCTTTCTCCCTGCAACGTGCGCAGAAGGCATGTCCATCAAATATGGCCATCGCGTGCCCACAACTTCCCCTCTTCTGGCCAGGAGAAGACATAATGTGATAGAAGCACTAATAATGACAATAAGGTGTAATCCAACCAAATATACACAATAAAAACACAAATTATTTCAAAAATCTGGCAGAGAAAATTTTTCCACTGTCCACTGGTTCGCGCCAAACGAAAAAGATGCCATGACGTCACGCTGTCTAGACAAGAGGAAGTACAACACGCCATCTGGCGAGTGCACAGGTGCTACGGACCGACCTGCCGGTGGAGACACAGGACGTCTTTTTCTGACGTTTGGCGGGCCGGTCTGCGCCGACCGGATAAGCTATTGTCCATTGGATAGGATGTATTAACGCAATAAAATGTTAAGATGTAAAAAGTAAATGAAAAACATATATAAAGAAAATACTGTAAATGCAGTAGTTTTCAAGTTACAACTGATTTACTCAACAGTAAGTATCTCAAAGTACTTTTGGGCAATATGGCAATGAGCTGTAGGTCCCCAATTTTACTGTGTTATAGCTGGCCCAAAAGTAGGTGAATAACTTATTTAAAGAAAATTTTTCTAAATGCAAACTTTCAAGTTACAATTGATTTACTCAACAGTGAAAACCTGAAAGTAGCTATTACTCAGCTATGAAATAAGCTACAGATCTGCAAATATACTATGTTATAGCTGAAAAAGTTGGTGAGTAACATATTTAAAGAAAATACTCTATATACAATAATTTTCAAGTTCTAACTGGTTTACTCAATAGTGATAACCTCAAAGTAGCTATTACCCAGCCACAACGAGCTACAGGTCTGCAATTTTACTATGTTATAGCTGACCCAAAAGTAACTGAATAACATATTTATATGAAATTATCTAAATGCAATAGTTTTCAAGTTACAAGTGATTTTACTCATTATGGAAGTTACCAAAATGTAAAAAAGTAGCTATTACTCACTTAGCTATTGGGATACACTCCCAAGTTACTCACCATGTTGTAGCTATGGAAAAAGTAGCTGTATAACATATTTAAACAAAATGCTCTAAATGCAATAGCTTTCAAGTTATAAGTGATTTAGTGCATGATTTCATGAATTTTAATGCATTAAAAATAATTTAAAAAATTCATAAAAAATAACTAAGAAATATCTAGGCCTGATATTCACACAAGGGAATCTACTTGTGGCTTAGTACATATGTGCAAGATATGAGAGAAATCCCTTCAATAGTCAATGAGAAAATTGTGATAAAGTGTTGAAACTTTCACACTTAGGGTGGGTGGCTCCAGCAAACAGATGAATGAACAGATCTGCATGCCTTGAACAATTTTTCATCCTCGATAGATAAGTTATCTTTTTTTTTAAAAACCATGTCTCTGTGCTTTGTAGTTTTGGATGAGAAGTCGTTCACGCAGATGCGTACACCCAAGCCAGAGAGCAATGACATAATGTCAGCTGACATAAAAATCAGAAAGAACTATTCACTACTATTGTATTAATCCGGAACACAGACAAACACTCTGTAAAACAAACCTTCTCATCCAACATAATATATATAAACAGATTTACTGATTTCAGTTGTGTTGACACAAAACCTTGATTTATTACTGCTTAAACTTGTACATGTCCTTGAACATTTACTTAATGAAATAACTCTTGTGAAAACACAACCAGTATATCTATCAGTACCCCACTGGCTTTTACTGTAGTGCAAATGCAATGGCTTGATAATTTAAGAAATACAAGAGTCTGGACACATAAACACATACATTTAGAACAGCAGTACAGGAAACTGAGCCATTGTTAGTTTATTGAGGAATACCAGGGGCTGATCAGCCACAGGGCAGCTAAACCACATGGACTGGAGTGGGTGTATTTATAGTGTTGTACTTGGATACAAATACAGATAGTTTCATTGGTTGACAGTCTTATGTGACTTTTCCAGTAATTGCAGTGTGTGTTTTTCTCACTAGGTGGCCAGCCACTTCCTGTGACCTATGAGAAAAGTCCTTTTGTCAGCCCCACATTCTGGTAAAAAAGTCATTCAGTCCTCATATAATACCTTAGACAAAAGGACTTGATGAAAGTCTACTTGCCAGTAGACTCTGCATATACCCGGTGGGTCAAAAATTTCATCGAAATTGCTCTAGCTCTCACCCTGTTTCAGAGACAAACGCATTTTTGCATTTTACAAAGCAATTTAAGATGGCCGCCAAAAGTATCATGAAAACGATCTTTGCAAAAACTTGCCATTAGACTCCTACTAGATATCCTACAGGTCAAAAATTTCATCAAAATTGCTCTCACCCAGTTTCTGAGATAAACACATTTTTGCGTTATACGCAGAAATTCAAGATAGCAGCCAAAAGTGGCGGGAAAATGATTTTTGGGCAAAGTCACCAGAAAAATATGCAAATACCATGTGGATCAAAATATTTCCTTGAAATTGCTCTAGATTGCCTCGTTTCCAAGATAGACGCGTTTTTGCATTTTACGCAGAAGTTCAAAATGGCAGGAAATAATTTTGGCAAAAACTTAAAAACTTAAATTCTGATTTAAAATGTACTCATATATTGCATTACAATAATTTGGTATCTACAATGTTCTCATTTAAGATTTGTCATTCATCTGAATTTGTCTAAAATGTATTATTTGTGTACTTCAAAATGAGGCTCATAAATATGTAATGTAGAGTTTGGTATAAAGATATACTACACAAGAATAAAGATTGAGAGTCCTGTATGACAGCCAAGAAATTAGAATATATGTTAAACTAAGTTTGTTTTAATAAATGCAAACACAAACATTATAACTGGCGGCGAGGTTAAAAGTTTCTATACATTGTAAGTACTCTTTTGGATAATACATGTGGCTTAAAAAAAAAAACTTTGTTGAAGATGGCTACTGCATTACCACCATTTGAGTCATTTGAGGTGAACAGTGACCCTAATATTGGTGCAAGATGGAAGAAATGGATTAGCAAATTTGAAAACTTGCTTGTAGCAATGGATATCAAGGATGACACAAGAAAAAGGGCCATGATGTTACATTATGCTGGAGATGAAGTGAATGATATTTTTGAAACTCTTGCAGATACCAGAGAGGCAAAAGAGTATAAGAAAGGTAAAGATGCGATCACAAAGTACTTTCAACCCAAAGTGAACAGTGAGTTGGAAGTGTACAAATTTTGACAAGCTACACAGCATCCTGGTGAGTCCATGGACACATTCTATACTCGTCTGCGTTCACTAGCTAGCAACTGTGGTTTTACAGACAATGATAAAGAAATAAAATCACAAATCATACAAAGCTGTGTGTCGTCAAAGCTTAGATGAAAAG
Organism: Sabellastarte sp. h YS-2021; assembly: GCA_964017235.1. NCBI lineage: Eukaryota > Metazoa > Annelida > Polychaeta > Sabellida > Sabellidae > Sabellastarte > Sabellastarte sp. h YS-2021. The sequence continues at coordinate 152,361,955 of OZ024928.1, read as the reverse complement.
CCCTCAGGGATAATAAGACTCTTGCAGATCTCCTGGATCATGCTAGAGCTGATGAATTGTCTGAATCCCAGGCAACAGAAATAGAAAAATAGCATCAGAGATGCCCATACCCCACAGCCTAGGGAAATATTTTTAACACCATGAGATATAGAAGTACTGTATCAGTACAAAGTTCAGGATACTTTCAGAGCACTGTCAGTTATATAAAGGTCCAAACAATGTTTAAATAGACAAAATAATGTCTAAGAGAAAGATACTGCATGTAAAGATGAAGTATTAAAACAAGACAATTCAATAACTAGATGACAGCATTAATCAGTAAACTAAAGATTACGACACTCTTTACTTTATCTACATCTGGCATGCCGAATTATGGTTTGGATATTTTGAATATTACCATGCATATAGAAGTGGTAATACATTCAATGAATGCTTATGTGTGGTGTTGGAGCAAAATTTGTGGCTCACTTGATGAAATTCCATCTTTTACAATGGGAAGTTGTAAAAGTAAAATTCTTAATGAATTCTAATATGACACCTACAACCCCTAACCAATGTCCCTACCAAGCATCAACTTCCTACACCTTACGGTTTCTGAGATATAGCCCGGACAAGATTTTATAGGTCAAGGTCACTACGGCAAGGTCAAAGGTCTAATCAAGGTCAGACCATGACGTTGCACACCTACACCCCCTAACCAATGTCCCTACCAAGTATCAACTTCCTACACCTTACAGTTTCCGAGATATAGCCTGGACAAGATTTTATAGGTCAAGGTCACTACGGCAAGGTCAAATCAAGATCAGACCATGACGTTGCACACCTACACCCCCTAACCAATGTCCCTACCAAGTATCAACTTCCTACACCTTACGGTTTCCGAGATAAAGCCCGGACAAGATTTTATAGGTCAAGGTCACTACGGCAAGGTCAAAGGTCAAATCAAGGTCAGACCATGACGTTGCACACCTACACCCCCCTAACCAATGTCTAATCTAATCTAATGTGGACTTTTATAATGCTTAATCTCCATCACTGATGGACTCTAAGGCGCATCTAAACATAAAGCAAGGCAGTTAGCGTTAATCAAGGGACATAGCCAGGTCGTACCAAGGAGACACAGATGTGACGGGGGAGGCTATGGTGGGTAGGCTTTTGCAAACAGGTATGTTTTAAGCTTCTTTCTGAAGGAGGCATCTGATGTTGCACTGTGAACATCTTGAGGGAGGTCATTCCAGATCTTCGGAGCATCAAAGGCAAAACTATGGCCAAAATGTTTGGCTGACTTAAAGACTGGTGAATGGAAAGGAGGAACAGTAAGGTATTGATGATCTGGGTGACTATGCCTAGTACTATAGGGACAACTACTAAAAGACAAGAACGGTTCGAAATAAGAAGGAGAACCACTATGCAAAAATTTATACACAAGTGTTTTGGTTTTGAAAATACAACGGTACTTAACAGGCAACCAGTGGAGTTTCTGTAGAATGGGTGCAACATGAGCATACTTTCTATGATTTGTAACAATACGAGCAAGGTTGTTCTGAATACTTTGCAATTTGTGCTGATTGAAACCGGACAAACCTCTGAACAGAGAGTTACAATAGTCCAGACGACTACTAACCAAGGCATTTGCAGCAAGGACTGCCACTTCAGGAGTGAGATGCTTTCTAATTCTACGAAGGTCACGCATCTGAAGGAAGCACTCTTTGCAAGTCCTCTTGATATGCTCAGAGAATGAAAAATCTGCATCAAACCACACACCTAGATTTCTGACAGAATCAACCGGATGAAGAAGGCTACCAAGAATGCTAACAGGAAAGTGAGAGGAAATCTTCTGACGTTGAGCCTTGGAACCAAAGACAATAAACTCAGTTTTTTCAGGGTTGAGCTTCAATTTACTGAGAGACATCCACTCTTGGACATCATGAAGGCAGGCATTTAGCTTGGCGAGAGCCGGAGAAGCATTCTTATGGGAGAGATGGATGTATAACTGAGTATCATCCGCATAAAAATGGAATTTAATATGCGAGTGGAGGCGAATCATTTTACTAAGTGGTGTTGTATAGAGTGAAAACAGTAACGGACCCAGAACAGAACCTTGTGGAACACCATAGATGAGATTGCTTAATTCAGATAGTGTGGAGCCTATCTTAATAGCCTGGCAACGATTTCTTAAGTAGGAAGCAAACCACCTTAGAACTGTTGCACCAAGACCAAACCAGGATTTAAGGTAACCAAGGAGAATATTATGGTCTATAGTGTCAAATGCGGGTGATAAGTCAAGAAGTACAAGACAACGCCCTACCAAGTATCAACTTCCTACACCTTATGGTTTCCGAGATATATCCCGGACAAGATTTTCAAACTCAAGGTCACTATGGCAAGGTCAAAGGTCAAATCAAGGTCAGACCATGACGTTGCACACCTACACATCCTAACCAATGTCCCTACCAAGTATCAACTTCCTACACCTTACGGTTTCTGAGATACAGCCCAGACAAACTTTTTCCCGCCGCCCACCCATCCGGACACCATGGGTGAAAACAATACCCCGACAGCCCTTAAGGGCTGTGGGGTAAAAAGTGGACAACATCAACACAATGACGAAAAGGAACAAAACTTCATCAAAACCTTGGCAAAGATCAGGAAATCAGTTTCAAAGAACAGGCTCTCAATCAAAAAGACAGCAACAGAAAGGACCAGAGAACAGTACAAGACACATCACCCCAACTCTGGAGGAACTCTTGAGTGACCTCAATGGAGCTACTATGTTTTCAAAGTTGGATTTGAACAAAGGATATCATCAGTGTGAACTGGATGAATCCTCTCGCTATATAACCACATTTTCTACTCATTTGGAGATACAAGTGGTTGAGTTTTGGAATCTCATCAGCAGCTGAATTATTTCAAAATGCGATAGAGCAGAGTTTAATTGGATTACAAGGTGTCAAAAACATGAGTGATGACATTTTGGTCTGGGGTAAAAATAAAGAAGAACATGACAAAAATCTGGAATCAGTCTTTCAAAGGCTACAAGAGAAAAATCTCACACTGAACAAAGCTAAATGTCAATTTCATTTAGACAAAATCAACTTCTTTGGACACATACTGTCAAGCAAAGGGATTGAATGTGATCCTCAGAAAACCCAGGCAGTTTTACAAGCCAGTCACCCAAAAAGTGTAGAGGAAGTTTTCTTGGGATGGTTGGGTTTTGTTCAAGGTTTATCCCAAATTATGCTGCAGTAAATGAGCCTTTGAGAAGGCTAACCAAGAAAGAAATAAAATGGCAGTGGGGTAATCAGGACAAAAAAGCATTTCATACTCTAAAACAGAGTCTAGCCAGTGCAAAGGTTATGAACTATTATGATTTCAACAAGTATACAGAAGTTATAGTAGATGGAAGCCCATTTGGCCTTGGTACCATGCTAGTGCAGAAGGACAAACTAAATGATATAAGCAAAGTAGTGGCTTATGCTTCAAGATCACTTTCAGAATTTCGACCACTTCATCAGTGGTAGCTGAAGAGTACATAAACTATATTGTTTCTAATGCAGTTCCAAAGGCACTTACCCTAAAGGAAATACTTGAACACAGAACAAGATGGGGATCTACAGGCGGTGATTAATGCCATTGAGACAGGAAATTTTGATCAACTACAAAAAGTCCTTCCAAGTTACTATGGGATAAAAGAAGAACTGGCATTTGGGCATGGAGTAGTTTTAAGAAACTCCAAAATAGTTATTCCACAGGCTCTACAAAGCAGAGTTGTACGACTGGCACATGAAGGACACAAAGGCATAGTCAAAACCAAGATGCTTCTTCGAGAAAAGGTGTGGTTTCCGGCATAGATGCTTTGGTCGAAAATACCATTAAGTCATGTATTTCATGTCAATCCAGTACTCCCAAGAATCACATTGAGCCTTACAAAATGTCAGAATTGCCAAAAGCACCGTGGACAGAAGTCAGTGTCGACTTTTGTGGGCCTTTTCCAACAGGAGAATACTTGATGGTAGTGGTGGATGAGTATAGACGTTACCACATTCTTGAAATTCTAAAGTCAGTTTCTCACAGATGTGTTATTCCACGTTTGGATCAAATCTTTTCGATGTTTTCAATCCCTGAAGTAGTAAAAACTGATAATGGACCTCCATTTTCAAGTGATCAGTTCAGGCAGTTTGCCAGCTATTTGGGATTTCATCATCGCAAAATTACACCTCATTGGCCCAGAGCCAATGCTGAAGCAGAACGTTTCATAAAAACACTGTCCAAGATTATAAGAGCAGCGGTCACAGATAATGTGAACTGGAGACAAAATATGCAGTACCGGAGCAGTTCATTGCAGCACCGGAGCAGCTCCAGCTGAGTTCTGTTCAGCAGACCATTTTGAACAAAACTTCCACAGGTACCACAACAAAGAATTACCAAGGATGCTCAAATAAGAGAAAATGACAAGGAAGCTAAAGACAAAATGAAAAACAATCACCCATTATAATTGGTGACACAGTACTTGTTAAGCAACTAAAGCAGAACAAACTTTCAACCCCATTCAATCCAAGACCTTTAGAAGTGGTAGACAAAAAGGGTTCAATGATAACTGCAAAGGATAGTGATCTGCAAATCACACGAAATTCTTCACATTTTAAGCAACTCCCAGATTCATTGAAGAAATCGGTCAATAAGAACGAGAACACAAGTGAACATGTGGATATCAGTGAAGGAGTACAGCACAACCCAGTAGACCAATCTAACCAAGAACTGACTGAAAGCCCAAGAAAGGCTAATAATCATGTGGATGATTTCTACAAGCATCCCCAGAGAAATAGAAAACCACCAGTAAACCTAAAAGACTATGTTGTAGGACAATGCATTGTCTCCTGGTTTGTGTACTGGGAGTCTGCAGACACTACAACATGCGGGATTTGAGCATCTTGATTACAAGTGTGATGTAAAGAATCAGTTAGTACATAAGATGTCTTTCTGTGGCATTGGTTGTCCATCATCTTGCTCTTGTACCAAAATAATCTTGCTCTTGTACTTCCTGTGTACATTATACGAGGAATATCTATATGAAAAGGTTTGACATAAACTATCCTCTCACATGAGTAACAGTCAGTTCTTTGGTGACTGGATTTCTTATTTTACCATATTGAATTGGCCTAGTTAGTGTAACACTCTTTCATTGAAGGTATCCTTCAATGCTTGCATTGTCCTTTGAAAGGGGAATGTCCCTGATTGTAAGTTTGTTTTTTTATCTGGTGTTACTTGGCCTGATCTAAAATGGTTGTCATTATAAATAGCCACAAGTTGACCCCTAATGGTTAGTCTGTTTGAAATCAATTTAATCCTATCCTCAGTTGTTTTCACATATACCCTCCAAAGGCCACCAATTCTCTGGCATGCAATCACATTTTCTGGACCAAGAACATTTCCAACACATTCATACACTTCAAATTCATGAAGAGTACTGAAATCAATAATGTCCCTTGCTTTGAAGAATACTGAAGGTATAAATGGCATTGCAATTGTTTCATTAACCAAAATAATTAGTGTCAATGCCTGTGTGGTTTTCGTATTAAATTCAATACTTTTTCTTATTTTGTATTTTTTTTCCTTTAAAATATACCCATTTTTTTCAATAATTCAGATAATAATCTGTATCCTTATGATCCTTGTTATTTGTACTATACTGTGATCCTACTTTCCAACTTATTCGATCAGATATTACTGTAAAAGATCTTCAGAGCTTACAAATGCGTCTGTTCACTCTGAGAATGTTAGACCAGGGCCCGTATTCACAAAGAGATCTTAAAAATTGTCTCAGATTTGAGATTTGGTCTCAGCTGAGACCAAGTCTCAAATTTGTATTCACAAACAGCTTCTCAGCTGAGACCAAACTGAGACCAGTCTCAAGTCTTTCCAATGTAAACAAACCCTATACTTGCAAATATAACCAACATTTTTTTAAAGATGAAAAGTGTTTGTGTTTTAATTCTTAACAAAAATTATACTATCTATTAAAATAAACAATAAATAGAAAATTATGTCAAGTGTTTTTCACCTTTCATGTGACAAGATCTGCTTCTTTGTTGCGATGCAGTCAGAAAACACTGTTGAAGTGTCTCAAAGTAAGGTACTTTTGAAACCAAAGTTTGAGATATCCGTTGTGACAAAAGTTTAGGTCAAGTATTATATATATTTCTACTTTACATTAAGCCATAAAAAGTAAAAACATATTTCTCAGTTACGGTGAAATAATGCTTGAGACTTTTACCAAAATATCTGAGACAACTATATACTAGTCTTAAGTTTGAGACCAAATCTGAGACTAAATTTGGTCTCAAATATTTTGTGAATAGCTAACAAGTCTGAGACCAAAAACAGTCTCAGATTTGAGACCAAAACTTAAGACTTGAGACAAAATTTGGTCTCAGCAAGTTTTATGAATACCGGCCCTGGTTGGATATATTTTAAATGTACATCATATGATACCCGATACTTACCTACAAACATTCCAATACAATATAACACATAGATGGACAAATTGTAGCTATAATCTATTTAAATGGAAATTAAATCTAGATTGGGCTAACTCGGCGCCAACATATCCCCAGACAGGTCATCATTCACACAATATGTTTTCACAGGGTATTTTTGTCATGGGACCCCTCCTGTGCGATATAATTTTGCGGGAAAACATGATAAACCACTTATATAAGAACTTGAATAATTCAATCCACAAAATTTTTATTATGCAATCAAAATGGTATCCCCAGACGACTGATACGAACTTTGCCCACAAGAACTTTGTCCAATGCAAACTCTATCCACAGGCACTTTGCCCACAAGGAAATTTGCTGCCCACAACAATCTGACAGGGTAGGATGTTCACCCACAATCTATCAATCGATCAATAAATCAATCAACCAACCAACCAATCAATCAATAACTACTCAGGATATATAGTGTTGAAAGAGATAAACATTAACTGAACTAAAGTTGCACTATATAAAGTATGCAAGATGATTTCATTAGCATTTAATTCACTGTTGATAGATTTACATAGTACTGCAAAATGGAAACAATAAAAATACCTGAGGTGGCCAAAACCTTTGCAATGAAGAATGTATGTATACAAAAAAGGTTTCAAGAAAGTCCAACAGTCATTGAGAATATTATTACATGTACATTGTAACATTACATACTTATAATTCGATAATATAATAAGAATCTGACCTTTAATATGGTTGATATTGTACAATTATACTTCAATAAAAAAATTAAAAAGCTAATTTTTTGGATATTATTTCATATCATTATTTTATGGAAAGTTCCTCCCCTGTAAAAATGTGGTGGGCAAAGTCCTTTGTGGGCAAAGGTCCTGTGGGCAAGAGTCCATGTGGGCAAAGGTCCACAAACAAGTTTATCTGTTTCTATGTTTTAACATATTAGTGGATAGATGAAACATTATAAAACAAATATGCAATTAGATTTTTTTTTCTTCATAATTTGACATGTATCCTTCAAAGCCTGTTACAAAGTAAATTAAAGCTGGTTTCACAGTTTCATTTATAATAATAAGAAACAGTAAAATCTGACAATATCACTTCTCAGTTCCTTGCAAACAAAATGAAGTTTTAGTTTATATAGTGCTACATACGCCAGGTTTTATACCAGCATACTGCTTAAACAAAGAGGATGAGTGCTTTTTCATATATTTATGTAGAGCAAAAAAAAAGAAGAAGATATGGTATAAATCTGATTGATGTATGATGATCATCTAATTAAACATCTAACACTTTTACTGAAGATCTAACACTATTACAGGAGATCTGCAACCCCACTGACCAGCCTGGTTCTTTGTTTCTCATTTGATATCATTTCAAAAATACCTTTGTTTATTTCGTGTCACTGAATATCTGGAGGTCTTCAGAGGGGGGTGGGGGTGTGGGGGTGGGGCTACATTACCTAATATGACAAAGGGATGGAGTGATACTGCATAAATGGTAAGAGATAACAAACACTCTGATATATATAAAAGGGGTAATAAAATACTCAGAAATCATCAATGGTTCAGTCTATCTATTTTATAAACTTGAAATACAAAAAGCTTAGTTAATCTTATGACAGATAAAAAATCAAATATATAAATAAGGAATGTCCAACAGGAAAATAATTTTTTTTTTTATTTTATTTTTATTTTTATAGGTACATTAATATCTGTAAGATACTTTTTAATTACAGGAACATGGTAAATGTAACAGATAAATAGAAACCAAGTATAATTAGGATCTTTAAACAGAACATCACACATATCACACACTCTTTACTAATTGTTTTCAATATTCGTTACCAACAATTCTTCATTGTTTTGGATTACACATAATCAAATATTAGTAAACAAATTTTTCCAATTGTGCCATCTTTTTTCAAATATCTCACTGCGACCATCTAATTCACTCAGAAGTTTCTGTTCATCATATTGTTTTTTTATTAATTTTTGCACTTGAAATATATTCAAATTTTGTTTTTGTTTTGAGCACTTAAAAACATAGTATCTGACTGTAATAAGTATAAAGTTGACAGGCCAAAAGTTTGAATCATATTTATGATAGCCAAGTATTTTCATTGTTGTATCAAATTTGATGCTTGTGCCAGTTCTAGTTAATATCCAATATTCTACATTGGTCCATAATTCAAGAGTTTCTCTACATTCTGAAAACAGATGGGCAACGGTTTCTGGGTTAGCATTACATAACTGGCATTGAGAAGACTCCGATATTTTAACTTTTTGCAGATAATAATTTTTATTATCCACCACACGACGTATTTGCCCTAAATACGGGGAAATACAGACCGGGATGTATTTTTTTTGTATACACCGGCGCCCCGGTACTATGGATATTGAGTGTGATTAACTTCCGGTTTTTCAACAATATCTCGGAAAGTATGTAACTTAAAAATATGTATAATATATCATTAGAAAGGTGTTATTCTAGCGCTTCTGCTCATGTATGTTGCATAAATATCCATGCAGAAATGACTGAGATATTGCAAGGTAAAGATTGAAGTTTTATATTCAGTGTTGCTCATTCTTTTTGACAGTCTGTTTCACGTTTTCTCATTAAATATTCATATTATTTGACCCATAAATCGCACAAAATGGTGGATAATAAAAGTAAAACATCCCTCATCAGACATATACAGAAAAAATATATCACTCATGCTACGCACTCGTATAATATTGTTATCTTCATTCGTGATATATTTTTTCTGTATATGTCATTCGGGACGTTTTCCTATTGTACCTAAAATATTATTTATTGTTTTATATTGAAACCAGACATAACTGTTGTTATATATAGATTTGAAGCAGATTTTGTAAATTACTGACCAAAAATTTGAGATGTTTGCATCAACAAGTGATTGCCATTTTATTTGTGCTACGGACCTATTACCAGGATTACTGAGGAAGATTTCATAAAAATCTTTGACTCCTTTACTTGATTTAAAGAGAATCCGTAGATGGAAAGGGCAGGATGGTCTAGAGTAATTAAAGGATTCTTCAAAACTGAACTTTTTAACAAAGTTTTGAACAGAGTTTTATCCTGTAATAATCTAGTGTATTACAATTGATGCTATATCTTTTCTGAAGTGTTTCGAATGATTCAATTTTACCTTTGTCATTTAAAATATCCCCTAATAGTAACACTCCTGCGTTAAACCAATGTGAGAAATATAGAGGTTCTCTTGATATTTTTGGATTATACCAAATACTAGTGTTCATTATGTCCATGTTGCTTTTTGGTTGTTGTTTTCTGCAAAAAATCTGCCAGTTTTCAATAACCTCAACCCAGAAAGCATTAGACGTCTTTTTGATAAGAACATTTCCCCACATGCTCTCGAAATACAATTTCCCAGTATATGTGTACATTTCATTGAACAGAGTTAACCATTGACATTCTGGGCCACAGAATATTCTTCTCACCCAACTGGCCTTTAAAGATTTAATAAATGCATGGGCATTAATCATTTTTAAACCACCCATTAAAAAGTCACAACAAACAGTTTCTCTTTTAACTTTATCTGGTTTGTTATTCCAGAGGAATTTGAAAAATATAGTGTGTAACTTATGAATAAATGATTCTGATATTGGTAGTACTGAGAATATGTGGATAAATTTTGATACTACCATAGTCTTCAGAACAATAATTTTGCCCATTGGTGTAAGCTGTCTTGATTGCCAATTAAATATATCTTTGAGAATTTTTTCCAAGATGGGATTTAAATTTATTACCGGCATTTTATTTAAATCAACGTTGAAATTTACCCCAAGCAATTTAAAATCTGTTTTGCCCCAATCAAGTTTTTCAGAAATTTGCAATTTATCTTTGGAGTGTTTTTCCTGCCTATCCAAATGACCTTGGTTTTTTCTTTATTCATTTTTAGTCCTGAAAAATTACCAAATATTTCAAGTGTGTTTAAAGCAGCCTGTAGTGATTGTTGTGAGCCATCCAAGATCAATGTTGTGTCGTCTGCAAACTGTGTTATCTTACAGCAATGCGAAAAAAGTTTTAGACCCACAATATCGTGATTCAATTTAATAAGGAGTGCCAGAATCTCTGCTCCTGTAAGGAATAAATAAGGAGCTATAGGATCACCTTGCCGGCAGCCTCTCCCGACTTTAATTTTTTTAGAAAGATACCCACTTTGTAAGACATACATTTCAATATCATTATTAAATAGCTTAATCCAGTCAATGAACTTTGGGAAGAAACCAAATAGATCAAGGGTCTTATAGAGGAAATTCCAAGAAATTGAATCAAAAGCCTTTTGAAAGTCAATTAAAAGAAGAAGTCCTGATAGGTTATTTGTTTCAGCAGCTTGCATAACATCATAAACTAGTCTTGTACAGTCACTAATTTGTCTACCCGCTATGAAACCTCTTTGAGTAACAGAAATAATTTTGTCAAGAACAGTTTTCATTCTGCTAGCTATTACACCAGATGCTAACTTGTATGTAGTGCACAGGAGTGAGATAGGCCTCCAATTTTTCAGGTGATACCGCTCTTTATTTCCTTTTGGGATACAAGTTATTATTCCTTGCCGAAGAGTTGTTGACAGCTTTCCTTTTTTAAAGCAGGCGTTAATTGCCCGGGTAATAAAGAATTTTAATTTTTTCCAAAAAACTTTTAGAAATTCACTTGTAATGCCATCCATACCTGGGGTCTTGTTATGTTTTTTTTTTTTTAATACTTCACTTAACTCCAATGTAGAAATTGGATCACCCAATTTATTATCAGACACTTTATGGAGATTAGCATTCTTTAATATTTCTTTTAGACTGACATTTTCTAGTGTATCATCCTTATTGCTAAATAAATTTTCATAGAAATTTTTTATATATCTAAAATGTTCTTCTGTTCAGTTATAAACTGACCATCCTTGTCTTGAACCCTTTTAACAGTTTTTTCTAAGTAGTTTCTTTTTTCAAGGTTAAAGAAATATTTTGAGGGTTTTTCCCCTTCATGTAGCCATTGAATTCTGGATCGGATCATCTGGCCTTGAATTCGTTCTTCTCTAATGGTTTCCAATGTGGCCTTTTTATCAAGAAGTAGTTGTGAGTTTATAGACCCTGTGTTCTCTAACTGTTCAATATCTGTTATCAGGTTCTTTTCTTCTGTTAGTTGACTTTTCTTTTGGATGGATGAAAATTTAATGGTTTCGCCATGTATTTTAAGGAAAAGTAATTCCAAAAATAAATCATCCTCAACTTTGAAAAGAATATCTTTATAGTTCCCTTTGAGATAAATTGGGTGGTAAATTGGAATGGCGTAAGTATAAATTTCACTGTCTATAATTTTGTTTATTAATTCAATGTAATCTTCATTTCTAAGTAAATTGTTATTGAATTTCCAAATCCCCTTTCCTATGGTAAATTTATTCTGAATAATTTCGAGAGCAATAAATGGTCAGATTTATAACCAGGTTTAATCTCGCATTTATTAATTGAATCTATTATCGTATCCGAAGTTAAAAAAAATCCAAGCGTGCTTGTTTCAGTGGATTACGAGATCTCCATGTATATCTGCGTGTGGTGGGATGAAAATTTCAGAAGGTATCACATAAGTTCAATTCTTGTATCATATGTAGAACCTCTTTTCTTGCTTTTGGATTGTTGATATTTCTATAATTATAGCTGTCGATATTTGGGTCGAGGATCATATTAAAGTCCCCGCAGATTATATAGTAATCTGGGTTATTCTTCAGGGAAACATTTTTTATTTCTCTGTAGAAAGAAGGGTTATCTATGTTTGGTCCGTACAATGTTACAAGATTAAAGATAGCAGATGTAATTTTTACAGTTAAACATATAAAGTTACCTTCACGATCATATGTTTGGGATATAATTTCGTATTCAAAATTGTTTTTGAACAAAATTGCAACTCCACGTGCATTCGTTCAAGTTCCATGGATATAACAATCATTTCCCCATAACTGTTTAATTTTGGGTATATCTTTTTCAATCCAGTGGGTGTCTTGAAGACATATTATATTAGCAGTCATTTCTTTGAAATATGTTAAGACATCTTGTCTCTTTTTCATATTTTGTAAACCCCTACAGTTTGCAGACAACACAACAATCTTATTTAACAATGGCATAGCCACAGCAAGAAATAATGGTCACCACAGGCAAAGACATTTTAAAATTGTTTTTATCTATGATAAACAGCAAATGAAATATTCTTACATAATTATCAGAATCATTTGAGGCTTCTGTTGTTATTACCTCAGAAAACACTACCATTTCATTCCTGACTATTACAGTACCCATGTGAAAAATTGTCAAAAACGAACACATAACAAAACTTAAATAAGACAAAAGAAGTATTAACAAGAGGAGAGTGCCCGTGAACGGGCACTGTGTCAGCTGACTGAATGTTTTTGATTTGTGATGGTGATAATGAGAGGAAAGCATAATTATCAGGGAAAGGGCTGTACAGAAATACAGTAAATGGTAACTGAACAGCATGTTCGAAAGATATTCCGAAGCTGACAGAAAAAAAGGACAAAAAAGTTGTGCCCTGCAAATGGTATTATGAAATAAAGTAACAAGGTAATTGTTTAAGTGTAAAAAGTAGGTTAAAAATATTTAAAGAAATACTATAAATGCAATATCCTCGTTCGACCATGAAGAAGGGGTCCAAAGGTCAAATCTGACCATACCAAAAGATTCCCAGCCAAAGAATTTAGGATGGTTTACCATCCCAAACCTCTCGGACCAATAATAAGTGAGTCATAGGCACTTTTTAAGTTTGGCTATCCTTGTTTGACCTTGACGGAGGGGTCCAAGGTTAAATCCGACCACACAAAAAAATTCCCAGCCCATGATTTCCTGTAGCTTGTTTACCATCCCAAACCTGTAGGACCAATAATAAGCAAGTTCTAAGCGATTGTAAGTTTGGCTATCCTCAATTGACCTTGAAGGAGGGGTCCCAGGTCAAATCTGACCACACCAAAAGAATCCCAGCCCATGATTTCCTATATGTTGGTTTACCATCCCAAACCTCCAAGACCAATAATACGCGAGTTATAAGCACTCTAAGTTTGGCTATCTTCGTTTGACCTGGAAGGAGGGGTCTAAGGTGAAATCTGACCACACCAAAAGATTCCCAGCCCATGATTTTCTATAGGTTGGTTTTCCATTCCAAACCTCTAGGACCAATAATAAGCGAGTTATAAGCACTTTTAAGTTTGGCTATCCTCATTTGACCTTGAAGGAGGGGTCCAAGGTGAAATCCGACCACACGAAAAAATTCCCAGCTCATGATTTTCTATAGGTTGGTTTTCATTCCAAACCTCTAGGACCAATAATAAGCGAGTTATAAGCACTTTTATGTTTGGCTATCCTCATTTGACCTTGAAGGAGGGTTCCAAGGTCAAATCGGACCATATTAACAGATTCCCAGCCCATGATTTCCTATAGGTTGGATACAATGATTTACTCAACAGTGAGAACCTGAAAGAAGCTATTGCTCAGCTATGCCATGACATAGAGGTCTGCAATTTCACTATGTTATAGCTGACCAAAACGTCTGTGAATAACATATTTAACAAAATACTCTAAATGTAATAGTTTTCAAGTTACTACTGATTTACTCAAGAGTGAGAACCTCAAAGTAACTATTACTCAGCTATGCAATGAGCTACATGTCTGAATTTTTGCTCTGTTATAGCTGACCTAAAAGTAGGTGAACAACATATTTAAGCAAAATACTGTAAATGCAATAGTTTTCAAGTTACAACTGATTTACTCAATAGTGAGAACCTGAAAATAGCTATTGCTCCGCTATGCCATGAGCTATAGGTCTGTAATTTCACTATGTTATAGCTAATCCAAAAGTAGGTGAACAATATATTTTAACAAAATACTCCAAATGCAATATTTTTCAAGTTATAGCCGATTTACTCAACAGTCAGTGCCTGAGAATAGCTATTGCTCAGTTGTGCCATGAGCTACAGGTCTGTAATTTCACTATGTTATAGCTGACCCAAAAGTAGCTGAATAACATATTTGCACAAATTTCTGTAAAGGCAATAGTTTTCCAATTACAACTGATTTACTCAACAATGAGAACTTCAAAGTAGCTATTACTCAGCTATGCAATGAGCCACAGGTCTGGAACTTCACTATGTTATAGCTGACCCCAAAATAGGTGAATAACATATTGCAACAAAATACTCTAAATGCAATAGTTTCCACGTTATAAGTGATTTACTCAACAGTGATAACCTAAAAGTAGCTATTACTCAGCTATGCCATGAGCTACAAGTCTGAAATTTTACTATGTTATAGCTGGCCCAAAAGTAGCTGAATAACATATTTATACTAAATTCTCTAAATGCAATAGTTTTCAAATTATAAGTGATTTGCTCAACATTGAGAACTTCAAAGTAGCTATTACTCAGCTATGCAATGAGTCACAGGTCTGGAACTTCACTATGTTATAGCTGACCCCAAAATAGGTGAATAACATATTGAAACAAAATACTCTAAATGCAATAATTTCCAAGTTATAAGCGATTTACTCAACAGTGATAACCTCAAAGTAGCTATTACTCAGCTATGCCATGAGCTACAGGTCTGAAATTTTACTATGTTATAGCTGACCCAAAAGTAGGTGAACAACATATTTAAGCAAAATACTGTAAATGCAATAGTTTTCAAGTTACAACTGATTTACGCAATAGTGATGACCTAAAAGTAGCTATTACTCAGCTATGCCATGAGCTACAGGTCTGAAATTTTACTATGTTATAGCTGACCCAAAAGTAGCTGAATAACATATTTATACTAAATTCTCTAAATGCAATAGTTTTGCAATTACAACTGATTTACTCAATAGTGAGAACCTCAAAGTAGTTATTACTCAGCTATGCAATGAGCTACAGGTCTGAAATTTTACTATGTTATAGCTGACCCAAAAGTAGGTGAACAACATATTTAAGCAAAATACTGTAAATGCAATAGTTTTCAAGTTACAACTGATTTACTCAATAGTGATGACCTAAAAGTAGCTATTACTCAGCTATGCCATGAGCTACAGGTCTGAAATTTTACTATGTTATAGCTGACCCAAAAGTAGCTGAATAACATATTTATACGAAATTCTGTAAATGCAATAGTTTTCCAATTACAACTGATTTACTCAATAGTGAGAACTTCAAAGTAGCTATTACTCAGCTATGCCATGACCTACAGATCTGAAATTTCACTATGTTATAGCTGCCCCAAAAGTAGCTGAATAACATATTTATACGAAATTCTCTAAATGCAATAGTTTTGCAATTACAACTGATTTACTCAATAGTGAGAATCTCAAAGTAGTTATTACTCAGCTATGCAATGAGCTACAGGTCTGAAATTTTAGTATGTTATAGCTGACCCAAAAGTAGGTGAACAACATATTTAAGCAAAATACTGTAAATGCAATAGTTTTCAAGTTACAACTGATTTACTCAATAGTGATGACCTAAAAGTAGCTATTACTCAGCTATGCCATGAGCTACATGTCTGAAATTTTACTGTGTTATAGCTGACCCAAAAGTAGCTGAATAACATATTTATACGAAATACTCTAAATGCAATAGTTTTCCAATTACAACTGATTTACTCAATAGTGAGAACTTTAAAGTAGCTATTACTCAGCTATGCCATGACCTACAGATCTGAAATTTTACTATGTTATAGCTGGCCCAAAAGTAGCTGAATAACATATTTATACGAAATTCTCTAAATGCAATAGGTTTTAAGTTACAAGTGATTTACTCAATAGTGAGAACTTCAAAGTAGCTATTACTCAGCTATGCAATGAGCCACAGATCTGAAACTTCACTATGTTATAGCTGACCCCAAAATAGGTGAATAACATATTGAAACAAAATACTGTAAATGCAATAGTTTCCAAGTTATAAGCGATTTACTCAACAGTGATAACCTCAAAGTAGCTATTACTCAGCTATGCCATGAGCTACAGGTCTGAAATTTTACTATGTTATAGCTGACCCAAAAGTAGCTGAATAACATATTTATACGAAATTCTCTAAATGCAATAGTTTTCAAATTATAAGTGATTTGCTCAACATTGAGAACTTCAAAGTAGCTATTACTCAGCTATGCAATGAGTCACAGGTCTGGAACTTCACTATGTTATAGCTGACCCCAAAATAGGTGAATAACATATTGAAACAAAATACTCTAAATGCAATAATTTCCAAGTTATAAGCGATTTACTCAACAGTGATAACCTCAAAGTAGCTATTACTCAGCTATGCCATGAGCTACAGGTCTGAAATTTTACTATGTTATAGCTGACCCAAAAGTAGGTGAACAACATATTTAAGCAAAATACTGTAAATGCAATAGTTTTCAAGTTACAACTGATTTACGCAATAGTGATGACCTAAAAGTAGCTATTACTCAGCTATGCCATGAGCTACAGGTCTGAAATTTTACTATGTTATAGCTGACCCAAAAGTAGCTGAATAACATATTTATACTAAATTCTCTAAATGCAATAGTTTTGCAATTACAACTGATTTACTCAATAGTGAGAACCTCAAAGTAGTTATTACTCAGCTATGCAATGAGCTACAGGTCTGAAATTTTACTATGTTATAGCTGACCCAAAAGTAGGTGAACAACATATTTAAGCAAAATACTGTAAATGCAATAGTTTTCAAGTTACAACTGATTTATTCAATAGTGATGACCTAAAAGTAGCTATTACTCAGCTATGCCATGAGCTACAGGTCTGAAATTTTACTATGTTATAGCTGACCCAAAAGTAGCTGAATAACATATTTATACGAAATTCTGTAAATGCAATAGTTTTCCAATTACAACTGATTTACTCAATAGTGAGAACTTCAAAGTAGCTATTACTCAGCTATGCCATGACCTACAGATCTGAAATTTCACTATGTTATAGCTGCCCCAAAAGTAGCTGAATAACATATTTATACGAAATTCTCTAAATGCAATAGTTTTGCAATTACAACTGATTTACTCAATAGTGAGAATCTCAAAGTAGTTATTACTCAGCTATGCAATGAGCTACAGGTCTGAAATTTTAGTATGTTATAGCTGACCCAAAAGTAGGTGAACAACATATTTAAGCAAAATACTGTAAATGCAATAGTTTTCAAGTTACAACTGATTTACTCAATAGTGATGACCTAAAAGTAGCTATTACTCAGCTATGCCATGAGCTACATGTCTGAAATTTTACTGTGTTATAGCTGACCCAAAAGTAGCTGAATAACATATTTATACGAAATACTCTAAATGCAATAGTTTTCCAATTACAACTGATTTACTCAATAGTGAGAACTTTAAAGTAGCTATTACTCAGCTATGCCATGACCTACAGATCTGAAATTTTACTATGTTATAGCTGGCCCAAAAGTAGCTGAATAACATATTTATACGAAATTCTCTAAATGCAATAGGTTTTAAGTTACAAGTGATTTACTCAATAGTGAGAACTTCAAAGTAGCTATTACTCAGCTATGCAATGAGCCACAGATCTGAAACTTCACTATGTTATAGCTGATCCCAAAATAGGTGAATAACATATTGAAACAAAATACTGTAAATGCAATAGTTTCCAAGTTATAAGCGATTTACTCAACAGTGATAACCTCAAAGTAGCTATTACTCAGCTATGCCATGAGCTACAGGTCTGAAATTTTACTATGTTATAGCTGACCCAAAAGTAGCTGAATAACATATTTATACGAAATTCTCTAAATGCAATAGTTTTGAAGTTATAAGCGATTTACTCAACAGTGATAACCTAAAAGTAGCTATTACTCAGCTATGCCATGAGCTACAGGTCTAAAATTTTACTATGTTATAGCTGACCCAAAAGTAGCTGAATAACATATTTATACGAAATTCTCTAAATGCAATAGTTTTTAAGTTACAAGTGATTTTACTCATGATGGAAGTTGCTGAAAAGCCCAAAAGTAGCTATTACTCACTTAGCTATTGAGACAGGCACCCAACTTACTCACCATATTGTAGCTATGAAAAAAGTAGCTGAATAACATATTTTAACAAAATGCTCTAAATGCAACACTTTTCAAGTTATAAATGATTTTGTGCATGATTTCATGAATTTTAATGCATTAAAAATTATTAAAAAAATTTATTAAAAAAAAAGTAAGACAGATCCAGGTCTCATACTCACACAAGAGAATCTACCTGTGGCCTAGTACATATATGCAAGATATGAGAGAAATCCCTGCAATAGTCACTGAGAAAATTGTGATTAAGTGTTGAAATTTTCACACTTTTGGTGGGGGTACCCCCCTTGTAATGTCTCTAGCAAACAGACGAACAGACAGATTTGCATGCCTTGAACAATTTTTCATCCTCGATAGATAAGGTATCTTTTAAAAAAAACAGCACGTCTCTAGGCCTTGTAGTTTTGGAGGAGAAGTTGTTCACGCGGACGCGTACGCGGACGCGGACGCGTACGCCCACGCCGCAGAGTGACGACATAATGTCAGCTGACTGACAAGTCAGCTGACATAACAAAAACATGGTGAATCACAAAAAGCAAGAATGTGAGAAAAAGCTAATGGCTGGTCATAACCAATTATAGTAGCATTGCTTCAAAATCAATCCAATCCAGTATCAATGTAATACATAAAGTGATATGAGAAAAAAAAAATTATTACCAGTAACAATATAATACATATAGAGAGGTGAATAGACATTCAAAGAGTAAATGGATCAAAGTGTGTATATATATGAAAAAAAAAAAAAAATAAATAAATAAAAAAGTATTACCAGTAACAATGTAGCGTGAAAAAAAAACCAAAGTATTACCAATAATCATATAATGCATGAGAAATTAAAAAAAAATAAAAGATTCAATATCTTGAAGGAGCACCCTTGTTTGGACTACTCAAGTGTTGTACAACTCAAGAAAGAGCATTGTTTTGTGGACGCATTTATGTTGTTGTCACTATTACATTTAAAAAATTATACTGAGCTACCCGTTCAGTAGCAATATGCTTTATAAGTTCAAATCAACCTTCAAGCTCTTACAACGAAACTGCTTCTACTAGTATCAATGCTTCCAGTATCAATATAATACATGTATCAATATTAGAAAACCAAATATTACCCATGAGTGCAAATCTGTTACTCTTTAACTGAAAAAATTAAAAGGGAAATTTTCACTGTATCACACCAAGCTATCACCGGTATCAAAGTCCTATGTGTAGAGATGTTAGGAAACAAAATATTACTGATGGGTTCAAATCAGATAACCTTTAGTTGATAGATTCAAAGGAAAAATTTTCACTGTGTTACAAAGTCCTTACCAATATCAATGTAATAAATGCGAGGAAGCATGGTATTACCACTAGCAATGTAGTACATATAGAGAAAAGACGTGAGAAGTTATGAAAAAACAAAATATTGACAATGTAGAGAAGTCTACAAAATATTAAAATTTTAAATGTCATGAATGAGCACATTGTTTTTTTAACTGCTCATTAATTAAATGTTGCACAGGGCGACTTAATAAAGAACTTTATTTTGTTGAAGTATTCTTAATATAGAGCCTTATTTTGTTGAAGTATTTACATAGTTTTAAAAGTATATTGACAAATTTAGACTGGTCTCCCAATTCAAAATGTATATGCTTTATAAGTTTGAATCAACCTGGTTGATTCATCCAAAAGAAGGACTCTCATTATGTCACCTCAAAGCTTTTACTAGTAGAAACAAAGTATTACCATTGAATTCAAATATGGTAGCCTTTGGTTGATGAATTCAAAGGAAGAGCTTTCACTGTATTGAAAATACAACAGGAAAATATGCCTCCAGATTTAAATATAAATTATTAAACCACAAGAACAGATTTATAATAATAATTAGAACTGAGAATTTTAAATGTGTGATTATCAACTGAAATAAGTTCATAATTGTAGGAGCTGTGTCAAAATTAACTGAGGCCAGTTGAATAATACTGGGCTAGTAAAGGGTTAAAAATCCCCTATTTTACTACATAAGGCTATAATTTCATTAATATTGGGAATTAAAGCTCACCAGAAAATAACAGTGTCCATTTTACCTATTTTAATATGTATAACCAGCTTAATTTTAAAAACTTAAAAACTCAGCAAGCAGAGGGATAAAAACACAAAAATAAGTTCTTAAAAGCCTAAGATAGCCATAACATCTTTAATATTCAAAATTTAAATAGACAGGCACTTCCTTTCAGCTCCTCTATGAGCCACATAGTTCGACAGTTACAGGGCTTTAAAGTGGCACAATGTCCATAAATTGGGTCTCTGTGGGCATTTTACAATTGTTAAAGTGACCTTAGCAATTAAACCACAGATCTGAAACTTTTGGGGGACATAGATAACAAACAAAAATTATATATAGTACAGTTTAAGACTTGTCACACTTAGAATTTTCAAATAACAGGGCAAAATACAGAAAAAAATGTCATAAAAGGTCACTTGGGTGAGTGTCTATGGTCCTCATACACAGGTTAAATGTCTACTAAAAGCCTTGATTTTCGGCACATGTAAAAAGAACATAATATATTCCCAGATGGGATTTCAGCTCTATCAGTCACATAGTTTAACAGTCACAGGGCTTAAAAGTGGCCAAAAGACCAAATATTGGGTCTGTGTGGGCCTTTTAGAGACCTCAATGTGACCTTCAAATTAAAGCTTCAGACTTAAAAAATCTGTCACATACAAAGATTAAACATAGAATTTATAACTAATACAGTTTGAAACTTCTCAGACTTACCATTTCCAAGTTACAGGGCAAAATATGTGAAAAATGTCTTAAAAGGGTCACTCGGGTGAGTGTTTATGGTCCTCATACACAGGTTAAAAGTCTATTAGGACCTAAATTTTACGGCACATATAAAAAATACATATTGATATATTCCCAGATGATATTTCACTTAGATGAGAAAAATAGTTTGAAAACTGCTGTGCTTGAAAGTGACAAAAAGTCCATAAATTGGGTCTCTGTGGGCAATTTTGAGACCTTAAGTCGACCTTACAGGTAAACCTACAGCCATTAAATTTTTCACAGACCAGCATTACATATAAAAGTTATACCTAGTGCAGTTTGAGACTCATCAGAATTACCACTTCCAAATTATAGGGCAAAATGTGTGAAAAATGTAGGAAAAAATCCCTAAATGGGGTATTTATGGGCCTCAAACACAATTTTCTCAACTTAAAGTCTTGATTTTCGGCACATGTACTAAGAATGTATTAATGTGTTCTCAGGTAAAATTTTAGCCAGATGAGCCTCATAGTTTGTGACCTAGAGGGCTCTAAGTGGCCAAAAGTCAAATTTCTGACCTTAAGGTGGCCATAAGTTCTTTATTATTGGGAGTTGAAGGTCACCTTAAAATAGGGATCTTCCTTTGAGCACTCTTAACATGTGTACCAAGTTTGAAAAAGAAATACTGATCCGTTTTTGAGTTATCTCGTACACAAGGAAATTTCTACAGCAGCGGCGGTGTGACAGACCTGAATCCAATATATCCCTGACTTTTGTCTGGGGATATAATTAAAAAGAAATTTGCCAAAGGTCACATTAAGGTCACACCTACACCCGCATCTAATATCCTTACCAAGTATCAACTTTGAATACCTGATGGTTCTCACGATATAGCCTGGGCAAGATTTTAAAGGTCAAGGTCACTACAGCAAAGTCAAAAGTCAAATCAATGTCATACCATGACATTACACACCTACAGCCCCCAACCACTGTCATTACCAAGTATCAACTTCCTACACCTTATTGTTTCTGAGCAAGAGCCCAGAGAAGATTTTAAAGGTCAAGGTCACTACAGCAATGTCAAAGGTCAAATCAAGGTTACCCCATGATGTTGCACCCCTACAACCCCCAACCAATGTCCCTACCAAGTATGAACTTCTTACACCTTACAGTTTCCAAGATACAGCACATCCCTGGCGAAATGATGTTCGGCACATTATGAACTGTCCTGAACTGATCATGAAAGTTCAGGACATTGTGGCAGAAGTTCGGCATTAGTTCAGTAGTAGGGTGCATGAACTGTCGTTCAGCAGTTTTCGGCAATTTACTGAACTGTATGGAACAGCTATATTTTTAAACACCTTTTGGAATCCTTTTTTTCAAACAGTAACAATTAATACTACAAATCCATAAATTTTGACTTTTTATACTTGAGCTTTAATTAACTAAGACAAGATACAAGCATGATTGAAGTTCAGTAACTAAACTGAACTTACAGGAACACTGAACTCAAGTTTTTAGTATAAGGAAAATGTAAAACAAAAAAACTCAAATAAGTAAACACTGTTTGTTCTAAAGTTTGTGTTTGTGTGAGATTACGAAAAACAAATTAAAATACAGCCTTTTAAGCTTCCTTTTAATGATATTATAATCATTTCTATAGAAAAGTTGAGATTATATAATAAATTTTGAAAAGATAGCTTTGTTTGCCCTGGTGAAATAATGAGCGAAGTGAAATTTCACAGTATCATACATGCATTTACATAAATATTTAGCAAGCACAACGTGAAACAGAAAACGTCACAATCTAACACTGTATGAAACTAATAAAAACCTTGTGCATTTTCCAATGAACAATATTAAAATACATTATTTTATTAATTGTCCCTTTAATATTGTATCATTAAAAAGGCTTCATGTAAATATGTTCTGACTATATAATATTTGAACGTCTGATGGGATATGCACACTCCTGACTCTGTATGTAAATGTTTTATCCTTGGTCCTGTGGTCATTAACTAAGCTTGTAGTATAAGCAAGTATACTAGCCTACCATTAACTCTTTTTGATTTTTTTGTAATTTGGAAAACAGAAATATTTGGATCTGAGAAATGAGGAAAGTATGAATATATAATAACTTATAGTTGTTTTAACACTACAAGTTATTCAGATTTCATACACTGAGACTAGCCTTTGATTTACAGACACACTTTTTTTACATTGAAAAAATTATAATAACACAAGAAATTGGTATAAATCCACTGGAAAATAAACTAATAATTTACTTTAGGTGTTGTTAAATAATGTATTTACCAAGTTTAACATGTAAACAAAATACTTATATATTTGTCTAAAATGTTTGGTATTAAAAGTGAAATGGATCATATAATTATTCCAATAAAACTAACCCAGAACTTGTGACAGGCTATATGTTTTTGCATTGGTATCTGAGCATGGTATGCTTTGTGTACTGTTGAAATAACTGACCCTGATTTAGTCTGCTGTTCTATGTTTTACTTGAAAACTTAAAGTAGGTTATTTACCTTTTCTGATTTGGTTTGGGTGAAATTAATAATTCATTTGTTTGTTAATATGTTTTTTTCATAATATTCCATGTTTTTTAAGTTAAAGGTTACATATTTTGCCCATAACATTATAAATATTCTGAATTTGTAAAGTGTAAAATATAATATACTAAAAACTTAAGGTAGCAGCAAGGATTCGGGATATCCAGAGAACTTGGTCACATGGGTCACATGACTAAAACAACATGGTTTGAATCTTTGTTGAAGGGAAGGTTTTCAGCAAAAAAAAGGGTTTGAATTAATAAGATTTGTTGTAAAATGTACTGGATAGTTGAATGGATATTAGTCTTTTTGTCAAAATATCTAGGCCAGGATAATACAGATTTCAGGCACATGTTTAGGTTTCCTTTTGTTCTTGTCTTAAACAATTTTTAAAACATCACAGTGAGTGAAAGGTGAGGGTGATGTTACTGACTAATCCGAAAATTTACAGTAAATTACTCTACTAAAAACTAGGTAATATCACAAAATATTAAATGGGAACAGTTCTGGATTTTTCAGGAACTTTGACACAAGCTGTGATTTGATGGCACAATACGTTTTCCAATAATAATATTTAGCCGTTCCCAAAAGTTAAAGATAGTCTCAGAACTGATTCCAACCTTGAACAGTTCTGGATGGTTCGGGAACTTCAATGCAATAATTAATTTCAATTGAATTCAGCAGTTCACAAAAGTTAAAGATATTCCTGGAACTATCACAAAATTGTGAAGCTTGAACAATTCTGGATTGTTCGGGAACTTGATAAATGCCGAACTTTTGATGCCATGATAAAGTGGCCATTTCATGTTCACGCCATTTACAGAACTATCCTGAACTTTATCCTGAATTTTTGCTGCCAGTTCGTGAACTTGGTTCCGGAACTAGGTCATGCCAGATACATAACTTTCAGGAACTGTTCAGCATCATTTCGCAGGGATACATGATTTATGGGTTTGAACATTCAGAAATTATTACATATTGTCAGCTATCTTGGCTGACTGGCAGTATTTTTGCAGATCCAGATCACCTTTCAGAAGGACTGAGTCATGGTGAAGCCCCACCTTGTTGAAAAATATAACTTAAACTGCTAGTCATATTACCATACATATTAATGCATCGTGCAAGATGTCCTGTCTTGTCTGTCTCCTCTCTTCATGGAGGAAAGAAGGACTTCTATTTGTCCACCTCCTCTCTTCATGGAGGAAAGAAGGACTTATATTTGTCCGCCATTTTGTAGGAGAGCAAACAAGTAAGATCATTGTCTAATCTTGTGGAATGTTAGGTCACTTTACCATACAGGTCTTCTTCAGGACTTTTTATATCCACAACCTAGAAACAGAAAAAGTGTTGCCATGGGAATACTAGCTGCCTGATATTGCTAAAAAGCTAACCAGCTCCTATTCACGCAGGTGTTTGGAATACAAAAAGTCCACAGAAACATTGTTGCATGGTGTTGCCGAAAAACTAATCAGCTGAAATCTGTTCAAGGGTTTGGAATGCAAAGATACCCGAGAAAGATTTTTAAGCCCAAGAAACATAAAAACAACAGGTGTTGCTGAAAAACTAATCAGCCCCAATCAGTGCAGGGGTATGGAAAACAAAGAACCCATAAAAATATTTGTAAGTGCAAAAAAAAAAAAAAAAAAGAAAAAACCATGGCAATACTTGTTGCCAAATATTGCCAAGAAAGCAGTTACACACAAACTCTCATGCCATTCAACCTCCACACCAAATTTAGCTGAGACACGTAAAAAACTGTACCTGTAAATGAGCAGCAATGAAGGGTGATTCAGAGGGAAAGGCAAAATAATATCCATGTCCAGCAGGATGGATATAATAATTAAAATCATTTGTAACCTTAAACTCACTTCTTTAACTTTTAGGTTTTTATGGTAACATAACAATAAAGATCCTGTTTTGGTCTAGATACATGTACATGTTTAATTTAAATGAAAACTCTCAACTATCACTTTAATATTGCCAAAATATCACAAAAAATTTGTCCTAACCTTAAACTGATTGTAAGTCAATGCAAATGTTAAGAGTTTAAGGTCATGTTACCCATGTAGACTCTGTTCAAGGTTACTTACATCCAAAATTTAAGTGTGCTTAAAATCTATTGCACATAACTTATGATATCCAAATTTTAAAAGAAATTATAATTATGCCATTATTGAGAGTTAAAGGTCACCTCAATGTAGTCTTAGGGCATTTCTGTAACATCAGTTACATGTGCCTGCAAAATATAAATCAAATATGTGGAATCATAGAAAAGGCTGAGCTCAGTAACATTCTTTTACACATAGGAGTTTAAGGTCACCTTAAAATAGGGCACAGCTTCAGGACTAGATACATCAACATACCAAATTTAAATTAAATCTGTCATGCAGATTTGAAATACTCTCCAGAAATTGAAAAATTTAAATTCAATATAGTTATGTTATCACTAGGAGTTTAAGGTCACCTTAAGATAGGCCACATCTTGAAGACCAGTTACACCCACATACCAAATCTGATTTGAATCTGTGAAGCCATCTGCAGCTATTGCCCACAAATTTGCAAATTTAATAAGTAAATTAAATTTTTATAAGTTGATACCCTATCCAATGGACAATTGCTAATCCGGTTGGCGCAGACCGGCCCGCCAAATACCAGAAAAAGACGTCCTGTATATAAAATTCCAGCCGGCCGGTCCCAGTACTGTGCACTCCACAGATGGTGCCTCGTACTTCCTTCCTGTCTAGACAACCTGACGTCATAGCATCTTTTTCGTTGTCTAAAGCTCTTAGACCCCCTAGTAAGCTGATGGCGGGGTCGGAGGGAGGGTCTTGTGTGTCCACTGAATAGGGTATTAACTTATAAAAATTAAATTTACTTACTAAATTTGCAATTTTATTGCGTTAATACATCCTATCCAATGGACAATTGCTGAATAACTACCGCTTGGTCGGTGGATAAGTTACTAGGGACTTATGTGAACTCACAAATGATAGCAAATTTTAACCTACGGTCTAGGTTGACTTCATCAGGAGACCTATAGGCCCAGACCTGGGTTGACCTTAAGGTCAGGAAACCCTGTAAGGCCATGGTCGGTTACCAGCAGCCGGTTACCTGGGGCTATACCGATGTTGCCCCCCCCTTTTTAGCAGACCTGCTCTGAGGTATGGGAAGAGAGGGATGAGTTCAGTCCCAGAAGGCAAATAAACCTCCCGAAGGATGCACATCACTTTTTTTTTTAATACAGTCAAACTTGTGTATAAAGACCGCTCAAGGGGAATACTAAAAACGGTCTTTCATAGGGGTCGGTCTTTATGTGAAGCCTTTGTATAGATTCCTCAAATTTCACTGAATTTCTCTCTCCATTCATCAAGCATTGTAATCCACAATCTATTTGACATGTTAGAGATCAGTCACCATGGAGCAAATGAGAGAATAGTGGTAAAACTTACTGTATTTGTGTGAGAGGTCCTCAGTGGCCTAGTGGTTAGCAAGTTTGGCATCTAATCATAGGCTGTCACCTCTGTGGGTTCGAGTCCCACAAGTGGCAATTCTGAGGACCTGTCCCAATATGACCCTGGCTGTTGAACGGGACGTAAAACCCCAACTTTGACCTTTGTACTGTATTTGTGGAATCCTGATAATTGATTTGAAATAAATATTTAACAAAATGTAAAATGTGAAGAAGTACATGTAACAGCAGACATTTTGGATTGAAAAATAGGCCATTACTAATTATGCTTAAATCTCTCATTTGTAATACCCATTAAAAGCTGATTTGCGTTATCTTGTTTTACACAGACTACATTGTAAATGTCTTATGGTAAATAGTCAATGCAAAGTTAAACCAGTTCAGTTTTCCATTCATCCACAATGTACTGATCAACACACACCCCTTTTTCCTTCCGAGCTATTCATATGTCACACTTCCTTTGAGAGGATTATAGAAATCCCTTGTTTTAATGATCAAAGAAAATAGGCAGGTATTTTATATCAGTGTTTATTGTTAGGTGGAGGCCTTAATTGAACATGTATGTGGAAATGGACAATGGGAACAATTCATATATGGCCCATCCATTGATTATCAGTGCCCATGTTAGCCTCCAGTCTCCATTGTGTGGTCTCTTGTATAGAGGTTTTTGTGGGTCACTGGGAATGATTTTAGTGGTCTCTGGTCACAACTAAGGAGTGGTCTCTATTTGGGGTATGTTTTATATCTAAATTTCCTTGGGAGAATAAAAACGGTCTCAACTAGCAAGTGGTCTCTGTTCGAGAGTGGTCACATGTACAGGTTTAACTGTACTATGTACATGTAGAGCTATTTACACCATGTACATATATACCAAATCTCCTCAATCTAAGGGCAACTTGTGGATCTGCTGAGCAGCCACTACTGGGCTCAAGCTCAAGCTCTGAATCAGCCCAGGCCACATCCTTCAGATAAAATTGTGTGAAGGTATTATGTGATTTCCAGTCGCAGGTTGATAGGATCTGTTCTAAGGAGATTCCCGGCTCGAAAGCCTTAGAAGTAGCAAAGGCCCTGACATCATGGGCTTTAACCTGATGTAAAGTGTGGGCCTCTGGGACAGAGAGCTCATAGCATCACAGTCTGCTTGATCCAAGAGGAGATGTTGGCAAGTGATATGTGTTCGTCAAAACCTTTCTTAAAGGAGACAAAGACCAACTCCTTATACTGCCTGAGGTTCCAGGAGGGGATTTCCCTCCGGCCTTTGGGTCTGTCTCTGTGGAAACTATCCAGGAGACGAGTGACGTTTTCATTTTTGATATTGAAGGGCGAGTTTCCCAGTTTATCAGCAATGGCTGACCTGTAACCATCAATGGTGCTGGGCTGCAACTTCCTGTCCTGAAAAAGGTACATAAGGAAGTCAGGTACTGACTTTACAGGGGGTGCCCTGAAGTCCACCTGATTTGTA
The DNA here is from genome assembly GCA_964017235.1 of Sabellastarte sp. h YS-2021. NCBI lineage: Eukaryota > Metazoa > Annelida > Polychaeta > Sabellida > Sabellidae > Sabellastarte > Sabellastarte sp. h YS-2021. The sequence continues at coordinate 152,333,120 of OZ024928.1, read as the reverse complement.
AAAATGGTCCATAGACTGATCTGGTTGATCCTCTTTGAGGAGCCTCAATTCTTGCTGCCACTGCCTCAGAGAAGCCCTGCTCCTTGATTGCTGAGGCTCTAGGAGCCATGCATGGAGATTTAGATATGTCAGATTTCTGTGAGGGATCTGACTGAAGGGCTGTGTCAACAGGATAAGCAGATTGGACAGACTCAGTGGGATTTGGCTGGACATGGCCACTAGATCCCAAAACCAAGGCATGTTGGGCCACCCCGGAGCAATCAGAATGATTCTGTTGCATGGGGAGTCCTGCAACTTCTCCACCAATTTCCCCAATATGGCTGCTGGTGGGAAGGCGTATGTGTCCAGATTCTCCCATGGCAGACTGAGTGCATCCACCGAAAAGTCGGTTGAAGAAGCGCAGAGATTTTGAACTGGCACCTTTGTCCATAAGCTGATGTAATGACTCTAACCAATATAGGTTCCTGTGAGGATGTACATAGCAGTTGATGATTTTTGGTGACCTTGTCAAGTTTGGTCTTGACTGGAAAGGGAGAGTGTAGCCCTCCTTCAACATTTGTACTACCTAGGGTGTGCCACATTTGGTAGTCTGACAAACATTTTCTGTCCCTCCGGACACTGGTCCGGTCTGGTGACAATGATCCGAGTTAACAGTCTCTCTGTTCTTGTTGTGGTCCAGTCGGGTGGGGCTGACACAACTTTTCACATTTTACATACTCTTTGCACAGGGCCAGCCGCCTGCAATGTGCAGCATTTACACAGTAATTGTTATTTGTAAGATGGCTGACCCCTGGCCGGACATTATGAAAACTTGTTTGACTGTTGACCACCTTTTTTCATGCTGGTTAGTCAGGTCTCTGTTCCTGTGTTTGTCTATCCGATTGATTGCAAGGGTGAAATCTATTATCTTTCAAGGCAAGTCCAGCACCGATAACAGGCTGGTGAGGAGTGATAAGGGAAGGTTGCCTGGTAGTAGCTTGGGACATTGCCATATCATCAAGACCACTGACTGGTCTAAGAATTCTCTGTAACCAAATTACCATAGGCAACTGTGTCCGGTACCAGGTCTCTGTAACCAGTAATTCACTGTAACCAGTAATTCTCTGTAACTGGCAAAACTGGTAGGCTGGAGTCACCAATGAATTTAGACAGCTACTGGTCTATATTTAGCTAGCTTTTTGAGTTTGTAAAACTTGTAGTTTTCTCTGTAACCAGTAAAAAACTGGTAGGCTGGAGTCAAAATAAGGGCTTTGTAGCTCGACACCTGGTCGGTACACTCCATAACCAGTTGGTTGAAGCAATTCTTTATAGATGCTTCCACATCTACCTGCCCCAGAATCAACATTAGTTGAATGGACTAGGTGGGTACACTCTGTAACCGGTTTTGGTGAAGCAAGGCACTATAGCCGGTACCTGGTCGGTAGGCTCTGTAACCAGTTGTTGCAGTAATCACTCTGTAACTGGTTTTGGTGAAAATAAGGCTGTATAGCCGCTAAACTGGTCTGGTGATTTGAAGACTCTGTAACCAGTCAGTTGAAGCCATATTTGTATATACTTGCTGTCTGCCTGCCCCAAAATCAACAGAGTTGAATGGACTAGGTAGGGAGACTCTGTAACCAGTTGGGTGAAGCACTGTACAGTAAGGGCTGTGTTGCCAGAACCCGGTCGGTAGACTCTGTAACCAGTTGTTGAAACAATTTTACAACTATCTTGTGTTGAATCCAGCGTATAGCAGGTTTCCTGTATTCCTGAAAAGAATTCTCGTAAGCACACATCTAATTGTGTAGATTTGACAGTTGGTGGGAAAGCCCTTGTGAGCTTTGAGTAAGTTGTCTCATTCTTTTGTGATACTTAAACAGGCAAATGGGCAGTATTCTGCTCGTCCACAAACCCCACTACCGACAACAAAGGCCGGTTCCATGAGAGAGGGGCTGGTATCACAGTAGACGTGAGTTGTGAAGAACGCAGTAGCAATACGTAGAAAGAAATGCTGGTTGGTGAATCACGTGACCAGCTTCGGGGAGATGACGTCACTGGTCGCGTTCTTTCCTTGCTATCACAGTAAACGAGAGCTGGCTGGTCGACTGATGCTTGTAGCAGAGAAGTCTGTACCCATGCGCTCTGAAGGTGAATATCAGGAACTAGTACTGGTATCACAGTAGATGTGAGCACAAAGAACGCAGTTCATTATCTTGAGATGACGTCAGTGGTCGAGTTCTTTCGAGCTGGCCGGTCGACTGATGCTTTACAGCAGAGAAGTCTGGACCAGTGCGCTCTGAAGGTGAATATCCTGGTCTGACGTGAGCTGGCTGGTGGACTGATGCTTTGCAGCAGACAAGTCAGTACCAGTGCGCTCGGAAGAGGTAAGAAACTCTGTAGATGAACTTCTTTTGTGATACTTAACCAGGAAACTTGTACAGTGACCTGGCCATCCACAACCCCCACTACTGACAAGGGTCTGTACGGGAGGGACTGGAATCACAGTAGACGTGAGTTCAAAAGAACGCACTCCATGTTCTTCTATTGGGAATTCCTTCTATTTATAGCTGTAAATACTTGAGAAGACTGAAGTTTCGTTGGTGAATTGAAGCTGGAGGTTACAGAAGGTACATTTTAAAAAAAATGAACACGGATATTACATTTTAAGTTGTGTATCCAATAAAACTTCCTTATGTTGTAGTTCTGTCCCTATCAACACAAAGATTGAATGGGAGGAAACTAGCAACATGGCCGCATACATATTTCTCCTCGCTTACTGACCTATCATCAACACTAAATTGAGTCAGCTAGGGAGCGTTTCCAGCAGATTTCATAAAGAATATCCGTGCTCAATATGCAGATAACACTTCTGCACCAAAATATTTGGAAATAAGGTTGAAAATCCATCATAATCCACACTTTTCCTTAAAATATCTGGAGATTGTTGAAAACACATCTGCACAGTACACACGCCAAACGAAAAAGATGCTATGATGTCAGGTTGTCTAGACAGGAAGGAAGTACGAGGCGCCATCTGGGGAGTGCACATTACTGGGACCGGCCTGCTGGTATTTTATATACAGGACGTCTTTTTCTGGCATTTGGCGAGCCGGTCTGCACCGACCGGATTAGCAATTGTCCATTGGATAGGATGTATTAACGCAATAAAAAGCAAAAGTAAAATTCAATATAAATGTGTTGTGAGTTTAAGGCCATCTTATAATAGGGCACATATCGATGACCAGCACCACCCACATGCCAAATTTGAATTTCATCCTACAAGCAATTTTTGACATATTTTCCAGAAACAAAGTGTGATGACGATGCTGGTCCTATAGGTGATCCATCACAGCTGAGTAACACCAAACTGTTACAACCTTAAACTCATAAGTTTGTAAAATATCAGCAATTTATTGTAACCATACAAAAGAGACCTTTTTCTTTTTGTCTAAATATATGTACATGATGAATATCGATGAAAAAATCTCAGCACATCAGATATCTTCCAAACACCAAGACAATTGTCCCAACCTTAAAGTCAATGTTAGTTTAAGGTAAGGAGTTTAAGGTAATCTTTTCCTGAAGGGTTCTGTTCAAGGTTTCAGACATCCCAATAAATTTTAAGCAAAAAACAGGTTTGTTAAAAGGCTATTTTAGAAGAAAAAAGGTTTTAAATCTGAAAAAAAGTTTTTTTTCCCCTATTAATATTGCACTCACGTTGTTTTGAAATACAGTTCTAAAAGATAAATTCACTTTATAAGTTGTAAGGCCGTAAGTATAGCTTTTGAAACAAAAGTTTGGACTTACTTCTACCAATAACAACTAAATTGCAACAACTTGACACCAACAAATATCAAGACAAGCCATCTCTCACACAAAATTCATTAGCTCTCAGGAGTTTGACTTATATCTCAAGAATTTTGGATTTCTTTCTTATATACAGAAAAAAACATACACACATGCACCACAGACACACACATAAATGTCACAGTATCTACTACCACACAACACCCATTTCCCCCAACCCCATCCCCACTGTTTATGCAATCAGAAGCACCACTCATTGAGGGATTTGTCCCCAAGAAATATGCATGCCAAAATACATTTCATACAAAGGGAAAAGGGAGATATTGAAAGGAAAAGGCTCCCAGAAAAACGATATTTGTCACGGTACACAGGTCAAGTTCTTGTTTAAATTTAAATACCCCCTTAGTAATACAGCTAGAAAGCTTAGATTTTAACATGTTTTACATAAAAAGTGGCTGGGCAAATTTGACTTGCGAAAAAAAACTTAGCTTATGTTAGTTTAGAAGTTATGAGCAAGACAACACAAAAATAGGAAAAATTTTATTTTAACAGATAATCACCTTCCAAACAATCAAAATATATGAAAAATGCAGAAAAAATAAGTTACAAGTGGGATCTTTGCGGGCTTTAAAAAGTGTCTAAATGTCAACTAGCTTTGAATTTGCCATAAATGAAAAGAAACAAATGTCCCCATGTGAGATTTTAGCTCAGTAAGCTGCATTAAAGTGGCAAACAAAAAGTGCACAAAATGGCTCCCGGTGGGTATGTTTTAGAGACCTTAAGGCGACCTTAAAATTTAAACTACAGAGCTAAAATTTTCCACAAAGGTCACACATACAAGTTATGATAGTACAGTTTCAGGCTGGTCAGACTTTGCATTTCAAAATTAGAAAGCAGAATTTGTGGGAAAAAAAAAAACAGAAAAAAGTCCCCCGGATAGGGTCTTTGAGTATCATATACAGGTTCAATGTCAATTTAAAGCCTTGATTTTTGGCATATGGAAAAAGTACATATTAATATATTAGCAGATAAGATATTAGGTGGGTGAGGGACATAGTTTGAAAGCTGTAGGATTTAAAGTGGGAAAAAGCTCATAAAATTTGTCCCTACTGTCATTTTTAGAAACCTTTATGTGCCCTTAAAATTAAAACTACTGACCTTACATTTTCCACAAAGATCACATTTACAGAACTTATATTTACTACAGTTTGAGTCCAGTCTGATTTGCCATGAGTTAAGTCTTGATGGGCCTCAAACACAATTTTAACCTTAACATAAATTCTTGATTTTTTACCCATGAGAGAAGGATATATTAATTTGCTCTCAGAAAAAAAATTTGGCCATACGAGCCACATAGTTTGTGACCTAGAGGGCTTTAAGTGGCTGAAGCAGTGTGGGAAATTCGCGCCGGACCGGCAGACAGATTCCAGCAAATATATGGTTGGGTCAGGAAAAAATTTTGTTTCCACTCTGTCAAGGAATTGGAAACAGCCACTGGCCTGGTGGCGGTGGGTCTACATCTCCGAGGACATATTGGCCATGTAGAATTCTTTAATTTTAAAGAAAATAGCCAAAACCTTGCGATTTCTGTCCATATTTCATCTCACATTGGTAGCTTGTATTATCGCTCATTGTGACAACCATTCAAAATGTTTCCACTGTTAATATTTTTGCCATTCAAATCGAAAGAATATTCAGTGTGAGGTTTTCATTCCCATTTGTGTGTTTTCAGCTTTTTGACTCAATTTTCTATGCCATTAGTACAATTTAACACCCTGTCTGATAGGGTTTTGATAAAGTTCTTGGGTAAACTATTAGATTAAGTAACAGAGGAATTTGTGTGTTTTCAGCTTTTTGACTCAATTTTCTATGCCATTAGTACAATTTAACACCCTGTCTGATACGGTTTTGATAAAGTTCTTGGGTAAACTATTGGATTAAATAACAGAGGAATTTGTGTGTTTTCAGCTTTTTGACTCAATTTTCTATGCCATTAGTACAATTTAACACCCTGTCTGATACGGTTTTGATAAAGTTCTTGGGTAAACTATTGGATTAAGTAACAGAGGAATTTGGTTGGTTAATGTATAAAAATAAAGGAAAAATGTGATTGACCAATGACCTAACCATTGATGAAGCTGTTAAAAATTCGGCAGTAAGCAATGACCCTTGTTACTCTGATTATGAGTCAGATGATGAGTCTGATTATGGCTGTTCTAACTCACAGATATACATTGAAGATTTTTCAATAATTTTACACCTATTTTTTCCTACAAATGATGGTATATTGTAAGCTGTAAAGTATGTTGAAAAAAAATTGATTTTTATTTGTAAATTTCTTCATTTTTAGAATTTAAAATTTGGCCAGCAACTTTTCAGTTAGGCCATTAACTTTTTCAAGTTACTGGCCCTGTTGGCCAGCAAAAAAATTGTACGAGTTGTGATCACTAAGTCCTTCATCTTTTTGGTAGTCGACAAACACAAATATTTTAGTTAATTTGCTGTTTTTATTGTAAATTTGAGTAAAACTGGAGACAAATTGGACGAGCAAACCTTATATTTTCATCGACATCCACCACAGCAGAGATTCTCTGCAAGTGGAAGACTGGTTACAAAGAGCGAGTTTGGCCTGGTATGTCGATTTCGAAGAGGATAAATCTTGTGCATGTGCGAATTGCGTATTCCGAGGTGAGAAGGCAAACATCTTGGATAAAGTAAACAAATGGTAATAGGAGAAACACTCTGTTTCAGTTTTAGCAATAATTATTGTGTAATAATTATAATAAAAATAATTATGGGTGTTCTTTAATTTCTGGTGATACAAAAATGCATAAACATGACTATATAACCAGATATTTACTGCAGGACCTCCAACTTTCAAGCCGGGCCTACAACTTTTTGGTGGAGCAGGTCCTGCAGGCCTGCAGTAATTTTCAATGAATTTTCTACACTGGGCTGTTGGTCCATTTCTGAATTTAAGTGGCCATAATCTCAGTATTATTTGGAGTTTAAGGTCATCTTAAAATACGGTTCAACTCCACATACATGTGTGTGCCAAGTTGAAATATAATCCATGAAAGTGGTTTTGAGTTATCGTGCACACAAAACGTACAGTGGCAGTCTAACCAACGTGAAACCGGTATATCCCCGACTTTCTGCTGGTAATATAACAAATGTATACCTTCCTACTTTTTAGGATTTCTTGGACACTGATTACTGCTGTTTGACACTGTTAACTCCTCTCAGACCAAACTAGAAAATTTAATAGTAAATTAAATTTTTATAAGTTAATACCTTACCTAGTGGACAGATGCATTTGTCCGGCGCCTTGCCGGTCACGCCAAACGTTAGAAAAAAACGTCCTGAGCTGGGCTCTGGCCGGGACCGGTAGTGTCCTGTTCACTCGCCAGGTGGCTGTACAGCCTACCTGTCGGTGTAGTGCGCATGCGTGCGCATGCGCTCTTCCTCTTTTTGTTGCCTACCTAAATAAATCCCCTTATTGGATAAACTAGCGGGGAAGGTAGGGTGGGAATCCCCCTGTCCACTAGGTAAGGTATTAACTTATAAAAATTTAATTTACTATTAAATTTTCTATTTTATTGCGTTAATACATCTTACCTAGTGGACAGATGCAGAATCACTACCCAGTGGATGGAGGGTAGCCAAAAGGGGATTGACAAGAACTCTATAATATCATAAGGGTGGAACCGGTATGCTAAATAACCAGTCTAGGTGAACCACCCGATAACCCCCCCCCCCCTTGTCTTCTTCGACATATAGGTCTTAGAACAGCCCGAAGGGGATCCCGGAAGACCTCGGGAGGAGTAAGAATTCCAGTGAGGAAGAAGAGGAACAGGAATGATAAAAAAACCCTATCCGAGGGGCAATCCTGGATATTTGGAAATTTTTTTTTTTTTTTTTTTTTTTTTTTTTTATTTTTTTTTTTTTTAATATACAATATGTGCACTATGTACAAAGTAAGTAATGCTACTACTTGTCATAGTGGACCTGTTGAGCAGCTACAACAGGTCCTAAGTGGTATAGTTCAGAGTCGGCCCATGCAAGGTCCTTCAGGTAGAACTGTGTAAAAGTATTATGGGCTTTCCAATGACAGGCTGCAAGGATTTGGTCCAAGGAGACTCCGCCTTGAAAAGCCTTGGATGCTGCAAAGGCCCTGACATCATGAGCTCTAACCTGATGCAAGGAGTGAGCTTCCTCATCTGACAGCTGGTAACATAACATGACCGTCTGTTTAATCCAAGAGGAGATAGTTGCTGGAACTATGTCTTTCTGGAAACTTTTCCTAAAGGAAACAAAGACCAGATCTTTACCCTTACGAAGATCTTTGGTTCTGTCCAGATAATAACGCAAAGCGCGTACCGGGCAAAGTGACTTATCCTCCTTCAAGGACCTGTCTAAAGAGGGAGCCAATGCCGGGATAACCACTGGAGCTATGGCAGACGGACCATCCCGAGCCAGCTGGTTTTTCGACAGGAAACTGGGAGAAGGGTAAAGGGAAACCTGACTCCAGTTTTCCTGATGCCTGATGTTCTTGTAAAGCCATGCATGGATCTCGCTCCGTCGTTTGCCCGAACCCAAAGCTAGGAGAAAAACAGTTTTAAAAGTGAGGTGTTTCAGAGAAGCTTGTCTCATGGGTTCAAAAGGAGCTTTAGTCAACTGATGGAGAACCAGAGAAAGATTCCAAGAAGGAATGCCCCTTCTCCCCTTAGGTTTATCTCTATGAAAACTGTCTAACAACCGAGTCAAGTTCTCATCTTTACTGATATTTAACTGCTCATTTCCGATCATGTCGGCTATAGCAGTTCTGTAACCGTCAATGGTGCTGGGTTGTAAATTTCTTTCCTTAAACAAATACAACAGGAAATCGGCAATGTTACTTAGAGTGGCCGACCTGACGTCCACCTCGTTTTCCTGACACCATCTGACAAAAATGGCCCACTTTGATTTGTAGACGGCTCTGGTTGAAAGTCTCTGAGGTGCCTCAATTCGAGCTGCCACCTCGCCAGAGAATCCTTTGCCTTGAATGAGGGAGGTTCTAGGAGCCATGCATGCAGATTCAGATTTGACAGATCGCGGTGAGGGATCCCGCTGAATGGTTGAGTCACCAGATCCCTTTGCCGAGGGAGACTGAATGGAATTTGTACTGACATACTGACCAGGTCCCAAAACCACGGCATGTTGGGCCACCCTGGGGCAATGAGAATCATCCGTCGACACCCCTGCTCCACTATCTTGGAGACCACTTGGCTGAGGAGGGCGACGGGAGGGAAGGCATACGTATCCAGATCCTGCCAGGATAGACTCAGAGCGTCCACCCCCCAGGCAGTCGAATCCGGAACCGGTGAGACAAACTTGGGGAGTTTGTAATTGTACCGGGTGGCAAACAGATCCACTTGTGGTTGGGCCCATCTCAAGCACAAGAGATTGAACACCTTCTGATCGAGAGACCACTCTGTCTGGATTACCTGATTGTGCCGAGAGAGCTTGTCTGCTATCACATTTAACCGACCCGGAATGTGCCGGGCTCTCAGAACTATTCCTCGGGGGTGGCACCAGGATAGGAGTCTCCAGAGGAGGGCACAAAGAGAGCCTGATCTCATACCTCCCTGTTTGTTGATATAGGCTACCACAGTTGTGTTGTCTGTCGCAATCAATACAATCTGGTTTAGACAGAGAGGCTCGAAACTCCTGAGGGCCAGAAAGACTGCCTTTAGTTCCAAGAAGTTTATATGAAGTTGACTTTCTACTTCCGACCAAACTCCTCTTGCCGTAGCGTCCCCTAAGTGAGCGCCCCAACCTTCGTTTGATGCGTCGGTAAAAAGTTGAAGGGCGTGACTTAAAGGATGTAATGGTTGACCCCTTAACACATTTCCCTCGTCTAACCACCAATCGAGGTGAGGTTGAAGAGAGGGAGGTAGAGGAATGACTTTCTCTAAGACCTCGGGTACCTGCCAGTGTCTCTTTAGATGCCACTGAATGGGACGCATGTGGAGACGACCTGACCAAACCTGCTTCTCGGTGGCAGTCAGGAGTCCTATCAAGGACATGAACTGCCTGACCGTGCAACTGTCCTGAGCCCTTAAAAACAATAGTTTCCGACGCAAGCTTGCCCATCTTTCTTGAGTTGGCAAAACCCGACCCGTCAACAGGTCGAACCGGTAACCGACGAAGGTAAAGACCTGTTGAGGATCCAACTCCGACTTTTTGATGTTGACCAGCCAGCCCAGTTCGTGGCAAAGAGACAACAGAACCTGGGTGTGATGGAGACCAATTTCCTTCGAAGGGGCTCTCAGTAACCAGTCGTCTAGGTACTGGTGGATTCTTATACCCCTGTTCTGAGCCATAAGTTTCACCTCCTTGACTATCTTGGTGAACTCTAGAGGAGCTGTGGCCAACCCGAAGGGAAGGGCAGTGAACTGGTACGCTCTTTTGTTGAGAAAGAATCTCATGTACTTCCTCGACCGGGGGTGAATAGGGATGTGAAAGTATGCATCGCTGAAATCTAGCGAGGTCACCCACTCCCCTTTCTGTAGCGAGGTCCGGATGGTTTCCGGAGTCTCCATCTTGAATGTGCCGGTTTTGAGGAACTTGTTCAACCGACTCAGATCTAAAATAGGCCTCCACTTGTTTTCCGGTTTGGGTACTAAAAACAGCCGGTTGTAGAAGGCGAGAGAAGACCGGACCAGGACTGGCTCCACTACCAACTTTCCTTGGAGAGAGATCAGTGCCTCTTTGAGGAAACGGCTTTTTACCGGATTGGCATAACTGCTCTGAATGATTGGAACCCTGGTGAGAGGAGGCCTTAATCTGAATGGCAGGCTGTAACCCTCCTTTAGAATGGAAACTGCTCGAGGGTTTGCGCCTAACCTTTGCCAAACTTGCCAAAACTTTTGAAGACGGCCTCCTACAGGACCATCGTGCACAACAGTGGGGACACCTTGAACATTTTGGACAAAAAGACATGGATCGACACAAGAAACACTGTTCACATGCTTTATTTTTCTCAACACTGGTACGGGACTTAGACCTTTCTTTTGCGGAAGCCCGGTGGTAGGTACAGAAGGAGCATGAGTTGCAACATGAAAGAACACATCCTGATTTACATGATCTACTTGCCTCATGGGAAAGTCTGGATTCTGAGATGTGTGGGGTCTTGAACCTGTCTGAACTGAGGCCAGTAATTGACCCGAACTTTTTGTTAACATGTCTTTCACTGTCTCTTGAAAACTGGAACCGGCCATTTCCGGTGGAACTTGACTTAACTTTGAAAGAAGAACTGGTTTGTGACAAACTACCTTGACTAAGTTTAGAGTCTGTTTTCTGCCCAACCGATTTAATGTCTTGACTACAGAGGTTGGGTTGTAATGGTAACTGTCATTTTTGTTGTTTAAAACCACGGGAGCGAGAGAAACGGGGGTTACTACTACGACCCCTTCCTCTTGATCTGCCCCTGCCCCGAGCAAACTGTCGCCATGGCTGATTCGGTTCAGCTGAAGCTGTATTCCTAGAATCCCGGCGATCATAGGGTTGGAACCTATTTTGGTTTCGCCAACCAGTGCGCTGCATAGCACCCGGACCGGGTCTTGGAGCAGCACTGGTGGTTTCAGACTTGGTAATATCCTGTTCTGCAATACATATCAGGTCATCAGGGAATAGACCATAGTTGAACAATGGGGCATTCCTAAGTCGATTCCAGGTGTCAGACTTCACTCCAGGCTTTACATGGTCTAAATAAGAGTCACGTCTAAGAAGCACAAGATTTGCCATGTTGACGAAAAGGCTGTCAGCTAGGTGCTGCAATGAAGTTCCCATGGCAATGGAGACATTTTGATGGAAGGCTAGGTAGTCTTTCAGGTCGTGAAGAGCCTCTGAAACTTCTTTGGGGGCCTTCCCTTTATTGAAATTCGACTGAAGGCACACTAAGCTCTGACTCATCCGATCCTGCAGCTCACTAGCACATCTGTTAAATCCTGCTGCCTGGTTGACAATGTAGCTGCCTTCCTTGGCATTCCGTTCCCATCGACGTAGATACTCTTGGGAAATAGGTCGTGAGACAGGACCAGAAGGCGGGTAGGAAGAGGCCTTGGTAATACGTGGAAATTGTGAATTAACTTTTGCCTCGGTGTTCCTCCAACTAAAAACCGACTTGCCAGGACGAGGAGTAGTGTCAGGTTTGAGGGTGTGCATCTGATACCAACGCGCTTGCGATTTTGGCATTTTAATGAACTGATCCTTTTTCAACCCACTTGAATCTTGACTTCTAGAGGGATAACCCTCAGCAACTGTAGTATTTAAGCGTTCAAGTTTTTGACATAACCAGTCGTCTGGTGGCATAGCCACAGACACACGAGCTGGTCTCCTGGGAACCTTCCCCTTCCAAGGGTTGTTGCTCTTGTCGGGCTCACTGAAATCAGCCTCAAAAACCGGGATATGAGTCCATCCCATAAAGGATCTGACAGACCGGACTGTCTCACGGTAATTCATATCCTCTGTAACTTCTTGTTTCTCACCAGTATCCGACAGTTCTCCTTCATCAGGTTCAGAAGCTGAATAACGCTCATTTTCTTCCGGGTCATATGGCAGATCAGAAAACACACTAGCCTGTGAATAATCTTCCGGACCGGTTCTGTAACTAGCACTGGCCTGAGAGTAACAGGGAACCGGACCGGTAAATGAAAGTTCCTTTGTCGGTGGACCGGTTGACTGGCCAGCCGGATGAGAGACAGGTGCTTTGGATGGCAGAACTTGAGAGCCGGTGTCGGTCATATCTTCAGCGGGTGCCTGGGCTGAACTTGTAGGTAGTTGTTTTGCACCGACCGGATGTAAGTCAGCTGAAAGCTTGTCGGTGGGTTTACCCGAATGTTTACCGGAATGTCGGTGAGACTTCTTGTGTTTGTGGGATTTTTTCTTGTCCGGTTTAATATCAGACCCGTTAGCATCTACAGATTCTGCCGGAGGCCACACCGGACCGGTGGGTCGGGCAGAAGAAGGGTCAATGAAAGGAGTATCTGATAGCACCTTTTGAGCAGAAACTGGTTTAACTGGCATAGAGGGAGCAGTGAAAATGTTACCTCTTGAGAGAAGAGCCTCAAATCTGGCAAACTGCTCAGACATCTTGTCAGATAATGCAACCAACTGACCCGAAGTGACATAAGATTCCTCTGAAGTAGAAGCAGAAGACGCGGCAGGTGCCTGCGTGGAAAGCTGCGCAGAGGGTTGAAGATCCGGTGCAGACTGCGCAGAAGGCTGCGCAGAAGAGTTCTCTGTCGGTGCGTCAGCAGACGATAAGTCCTCCACCGGAGAAATAACTGTCACCTCTTTGGGGGACACTAGCAATCCTGCTTTCCTTTCCTTTCGTATTCTATAAGATGGAGTAGACAAAGTTTCCTTTTGGGAATCCGAAAATTGATCACATAATGAGCAAGGTTTGTCCTTGACACAGGGGTCCCCCCCCAACTTCTTCTCTCTGCATCTTGCACAACGTTCGTGAAGATCAAACGCGGCCATTATATGTCCGCAAGCGCCTCTGCGCTGCCCCTTAAAATCTCCAGGGGATGCCATGAGAATTCAGTAACACTTTGATATGAAATTGAGGTAACTTTAAAATGTATATCCAACGTTAAAAATGAAAAACGTCTCTATAAATCCTTTAACAACTTTTTAAATATGGCGCCAAACAAAAAGAGGAAGAGCGCATGCGCACGCATGCGCACTACACCGACAGGTAGGCTGTACAGCCACCTGGCGAGTGAACAGGACACTACCGGTCCCGGCCAGAGCCCAGCTCAGGACGTTTTTTTCTAACGTTTGGCGTGACCGGCAAGGCGCCGGACAAATGCATCTGTCCACTAGGTAAGATGTATTAACGCAATAAAAATTTTTGTTGGTATCACAATATCAACTTCAGACTGTATGGTCTGATCAGAAGTCAAACAGTCTGAAACACTCAATTATAGCTACATACACATTAAAAGTATGCACAATAAAATAATATTTTCATCGACAAATCTGACTGCTGGGGAAAAAAAGGTTTTAGCTTGAAAAAAAGGCTAAAAAAGGTTTTCACGCCATTTTTCAACTTAAAAAAAGTTTTTTCTTGAAAAAATGAAAAAAAAAGTTTTTTTTTAGCAAAAAAAAAAAGGCTAAAACCTTTTTAAAAGTTTCCCCTTGGAAGCCTGGTTTGTTACATCCACAACTGAAACATGCATAGAATTGCACAATATTTGAAATACTGTTCAAAAATTTTCAAACTTCAAGTGCATATAATTCTGTTATTACTGGGAACTTAAGGTCACGTTATTGCATGACACTTATCTATGGCCAGTTACATATACATGCGAAAATTGAATGAAATTTCTCAAATTCTTTTCAGTGTACTCCATTGAAAAATAAAAAATGTAAACTCAACAAATAACTTTTTAATACGTGGGAGTTTAAGGCCACCTTAAAAGAGGGCACACCTTCAAGACCAGTTACAACCACATGGCAAATTTGAATTGAATCCATCCACCCATTTTTGAGATACTGTCTGGAAATGAAAAACCTTAACCTTAATATAAATGTGTTACTACTGGGAGTTTAGGGTCACCTTAAAATTGGGCACACCTTGAGGACCAGCTACATGGAGATGTCAAATTGGAATTTAATGCCATATTTGTTCTCCAACATAGCTGCTAGTGACACAAAAGTAATGCAACCTTAAACTCATAAGTTTATGAAATATCAGGAATGTACTATAACCTTACGAAAGAGACATTTTTGGTGTAGACAGATGTACATGATGAATATCAAAGAATAAAGTCTTTATTAGTATATCAAATATCTTTCAAACACCAAAAAATTGTCCCAACCTTAAACTCAAAGTTAGTTTTAAGGGAATCCTATCCCGTAGGTTTTGTTAACGGTTTGTTACATCCACAACTTGAAAGATGCTTAGAATTGCACAGTGTTTGAAATACTGTTGAAAAATTGCCAAACTTAAAGTGAATATAATTCTGTTACTACTAGAAGTTTAAGATCACCCTATCGTATAGCACTTACCTGTGGCCAGTTACATATACATACAAAATTTGAATGAAATTTCTCATGTTATTTCCAGTATACTCTATGGAAAAATAATGTAAACTCAACAATATTTTTAATACACGAGAGGTTAAGGTCACCTTAAAATAGCGTAAACCTTGAAATCAGTTACAACTGTCAAATTTGAATTGAATCTGTCAACCCATTTTTGAGATACTGTCTGGAAACGAAAAACCTTCAACTCAATATAAGTATCTTACTACTGTGAGCTTAAGGTCACCTTAAATAGGGCACACCTTGACAAACAGTTACATCAACATGCCAAATTGGAATTTAATAAATCAAGCCATTTTTGAGACACTGTCTGGAAAGTAAGTGTGAAGATAACACTGACATGTATGTCTTCCATCATAGCTGCTAGTGACACAAACTAATGCAACCTTAAACTCATAAGTTTATAAAATATCAGCAACTGAAAGTAGGATTGAAACTGGCAGTTACTTTGAGACACTTATCCACAGGGGAAACCTACACTGCAATACCACTAGAGGGTTGGAAGAACGACCATCTGCAAATTTGTCCCCCAGGTCTGCAAAGCCATTTTGAAAGAATTTCAACAAGAATATTTGACATGTCCCACTGATCCTGAAAACTGGAAGAAAATTGAAGAAAGATTTAAAAACAGATGGAATGTCCCCCATGCAGTCAGTGCACTAGATGGAAAACACATTGCTGTAAAGAAGCCCAAGAAGTCAGGCAGTGAATATTTCAACTACAAGGGCTACTTCTCCGAGGTACTTTTGGCTTTAGTCGATGCAGATTACAAATTCCTGTGGGTCAACGTGGGGGCCAGTGGGTCATCATCTGATGCTCAGATATTCAAACACAGCAAACTGAAAAGAAGAATTGAGAACAGAACCTTGGGACTACCACCACCTGAACCACTTGGACCTGGGGGGGCCAGATCTACAATACTTCATGTTGGGGGACGATGCCTTTGCCCTGATGCCTTGGCTGGTCAAGTCTTACAGTAGATGACAACTGACCAGGGAGGAGAGAATAGCCAACTACAGGAGATCCAGGGGCAGGAGAGTGGTTGAGAACTTATTGGTATACTTGTCAATAGATTCAGGGTGCTGCTGACCACCATGGAGCACAGGCCAAAAGTAGTGAGAGACATTGTGTTAACATGTGTGGTACTGCATAACATGCTTAGAAACCATCGGGGGGGGGGAGCAGACAGACCACCCACTCCAGCCAACGACATACGAGCACCACAGGCAGACCAGGGGGAACAGGGATATAATCGTAACTTCAGAAACCCATTGAGGGAGGCCAAACATCAACGAGACCTACTGAAAGACTATCACGTGGGGGTGCTGACGGGGCAGGAGGACAGAGTTTAAGAAGACTGAGGGGAGAAGACTGAGGGGGAGAACATGCTGTCATCTATCAGTCCTTGTCAGGACTACCCAAATAATCCAAGAACTTTTATTTAGCAAAGTGTTACCCCCAAAATAATCCCAATTTTCTAACAATTTAATGCAAATTCAATTTCACCAAAAATACTCCCCATCACAAACACAAATCCCTCCCAAACTCAGTTCACAAAATTAAATATCATCTCATACAGATTTAAACCCAGGTCCTCAATTTATAAAGTTCACATCCCCCCACCAAAATTACCTGGGTTTATTGTGAAAAAAAAAATAACCTGCTAAATAGTAAACCAAAAATGATCCCATTTCAAAATGAATTCTGGCCCCAAATATAACAAACAGAAACGATTTTAATGATAAATTTTGTGCATAAACTAGAAAAAAAATTTTAAATGAAATTTCCAAAATATGTTTTAATGTTTTGTTAGGTCTCGCTGTTTGTTTGTCTATCAGTCCCTCCACACATTGAAAACTACTGACTTGTATGGATGTTGGGTTTCATTTCGATTTTGGTTTGGGGTGGGAGGAATGTGGATTGGTGTCTGGATCTTTGTTATTTGTTATTTGGGGGTGGACTTTTATAATATTTTTGGGGAGTTGGGGGTGGGGGTAGATTGTTTTGAAATTCTTAGGGGACAAATTTTATTTAAGTTTGTTTTTGTTTTTTTTTTTACTTTATTTCAAACTTTTTTTTTTACTTTTTTCCAATTTTTTTATTTACTTTTTTTACTTTTTTTTTTTACTTCTTTATTTTTTTTCTCTGTTTTGTGGTGGAACTTTATTAATATTTGTTCAACATTCACTGATTCATTCACACATTTTTTTGTGTACTGTGGGGAAGTATAAGTGTTGGACGGTGTGCATTTTTGGTTTTTGAGCAACAACAGCTGAATAATTGTTTTTGAAAGATTCAGGTGGCCCTTAGAAGGGCTAGTTTTGGTGCGACTTGTGCGGGCTAATCTGCTGATTTGGGCTGACTCTGCTGGCTGGACTGACTGGGAGGTCTTGACTGTTCTTGATGAGTGGAAGATGGCAATGGTGACGGTACTGGTTGAAGTTGAGAGGGTGAAAATGGCTGTGGTGTGTCGATCTGCTGGTACTGTAGTACACTTGGAATAGCTCCAAAGAGACTGCATAATCCAGAAGTGTTGTGTTGACTTTCCTCCTGTTGTGAAGCTGCAACTGCAGGTGGGTTGAAAATCATCTGTCTGGAAGTCCCAGGCTGTTGATCATCCACAACTACATAAAAAGTTGGCTGTGCTGATGCTGATGAAGGCCTTGATGGTTGCTGTACTTTGGCAATCACTGTAGCAGGCTGTGTTGTGGCTATCTGTGTAGGCTGCACAACTAGAATGGAGACTGCTTGAGTTTCTGGTATGGTGAGTATGTATTCAAGTCCTGCTGTGGCCTGTGTTGCTTCTTTAAGTTGAAATGTGGTGACCTGTTGACTTGTGGTGACCTGTCTCTTGTGTTCTTCGGCCTTGTACTGTATTTCACTGAGAAGCTTCACTGTCTCATTCCTGAAGGTCAAAAAGTCTCACTCCTCCAGGTGTTCAATCTCAGAGTGGAGATAGTTGCACAACGACTGTCTTGGACTTGGAGTGGGGTCCTGACGTGCACCCAGAAATGTGGAAATCATTGACCTCATCTGCTGGAACTGATCTAAGACTGGATCAGTGGTGGTAGTCGCAACTGTAGGCTGTCATCGCTTAGGACTGGTTCTCGAAGGCTGATAAGTAACACATGATGCAATGCTGATTTCAATCTCAGATTCTGTGTCTCTGGATGTATCCGGAACTGAAGCTGAGGCAGCGGCTGCAGAAGGTCTCTGGGGTGACTTGAATGCAGAAGACTTGGAAACTCCCTTTCTTCTGATGTGACCTTGTAGAAAACTGAAACTGTCCTTCAGCCAGTTCTATCGTTCTGTGCTCTTCTCAGCTGATTGTCGTGACTTCGCCAGAGTCAGCTTGCCATATCTGGTACGTTGAGTCTCGAACCACTTCTTCAGTCTTGACAGACATCCTCTCTCTGTCCCTCTCCTCCTGTTCTACCTCTCTCTCTCATACCTCTCCTCTCTCTCCCTCCTTCTTCTCCCTATATCCTCGGCTGTATCTCCTAACTTAAACTGTGGTTGAGTGTCAGTTGGTACTTCAATCTTTCTCCTTCTGCCCATTGGCATGCTGATCAATCTATCAATTGTACAGCTTGTTTAATAAAACAAAACTTAAAAATAAAAGTGAAACCTCAAAAAACAGATTTCACTACCAGCCAGTCCAGCCTAGCTCAAACTTAAGCTAATTTGCAAAAAAAAAAATGAAAAACTTAAAATAAAAGCTGCACACCAGTTGTCTCTCGACAAATCAAAGCCCAAATATATGCAGATTGTCTACCCACTCACCTTTTTATACCCACAGATTTGGAAACCGACAGGCCGTAAGAGGCAAAAATATTGCCGGCCTGTCGGTTACAGTTCCCGGCTAGTCTGTTAGTGTCTGTCGGTTGTTGTTTATGGCTCGTCTGTTTTAGTTTAAGGCCTGTCGGTTACAAATTTTCCCGACTCTAGGACCCAGTCGGTTAAAGTTACTGACTGGACTTGAATCTTTACAGGCCTGTCAAGAACAGTTACAGACTGGCCGGCTAAAGTTACTGACTGTATTGTAACACTTCCCACATAGTCTGTTTCTCTTCAAGTACAGTCGGGAAGTCCATATTTGAAGCTGGATACTTGTTACAGACAGGCCTGTTTGATTAACCGACAAGCCGGGAAGTGTAACCGACAGGCCTGTTGCCAGGTCGATGAAATTAGGGTCGGATACAAGGGTCGGCAACAGTCATAGAAATTTCAAACATGCTTAAAATTTCACCGACTCTCCCTGACAGGCCGGGAAACTACAACCGACCCTGACTGACCTTGTAAACATTGGTCCGGACTCTCCAAAAATGCATAGTTACCGACAGGCCGGCCCCAGTGGAACACCCCCATAAGCTTCAACTACCTATACATTATGATTTCTGAGATACAGCCCAGATAAACTTTTTCCAAACCACCCACCCACCCATCCGGACGCCATGGGTCAAAACAATACTTGCACTGCCCTTAAAGGCTGTGGGATAAAAATTAATAAAATTCAAACTTTAAAATTTCTTTCAGTTATTGACAAAAATGTTTCTTTGTTATAGCTTTAAACATTTCTTTCATAATAAATCAGCAACACTGTTAAAAAATAATTGTAAAAGTCTCTTTGGTAGAAGTTCAAATACATAATATGATTAAAATATAATAAAAAATTTGCAAAATCCTAATGCAGCCAGTCAAGTAAAATAACGGTATCTTTCATTTTTGATACATTTTTGTACCTAACATCACAGAATGGGGCACTTCCAAAAATTCTCTGTTTTTATTGATAACCAATATATTATTGAACATTTTTTAAATCGGAATGTAGTTATTTATCTTCCACAAACATATGAATTTTAATTTTACAGACAGAAATTTACAAAATGTAACAATATGCATTAAAACTTCAGGATTTTAATACTTCCATCCACCATTATGACATAGTTTAGAATCAGATTGACAAGCATTATGACATCCCTTTAACAAGAGGGTCAGAAATACCCCAAAAGGCAGGTTGTGCAGGCAGCAATGAGGTGAGCGACTGCTGTAATTAAATTTAGAAACAAGGAAAGAAATATTAGGTCATTCAGTTAAGGTAAATATGTTAGACGTGCTAAGAAATGTAAAACTTGTAATCTAGGTTACATAACTGTATCTATGCTATAAACAGACAACGAACGGACGGAATTACACCAATTTCCAAAGCAACTTAGCTATGATAGTGATCTATCTCCCTGTCAAGTTTGAATTCGATTGGACAAAGCGTTTTTGAGTTAGAGTCTGGAAACGGAAATGTTGTCGAGCAAAAAACGGACAAACGAAAACACAGAATTATACCTATTTTGAAAGGAACCTAGCTATGATGGTGATCTATCTCCCTGTCAAGTTTGAATTCGATTGGACAAAGCGTTTTCGAGTTAAAGTCCAGAAACGAAAATGTTGACGGACAGATAAATGGACAAAAAACAGACAAACACACAGAATTACACCAATTTCGAAAGGCACCTAGCTATGATGGTGATTTATCTCCCTGACAAGTTTGAATTGGATTGGACAAAGCGTTTTCGAGTTAGAGTCCGGAAACGGAAATGTTGACGGACAAACAGACAAAAACGGACGGAATTACACCAATTTCGATAGAAACCTAGCTTTGATGGTGATCTTATCTCCCTGTCAAGTTTGAATTTGATTGGACAAAGCTTTTCAAGTTAGAGTCTGGAAACAAAAATGTTGACAGCCAGAAAAACAGACAAAAAACGGAAAAACTAACGGACGGAATTACACCAATTTTGAAAGGAACCTAGCTTTGATGGTGATCTTATCTCCCTGTCAGGTATGAATTTGATTGGACAAAGTGTCTTCAAGTTACAGTCTGGAAATGGAAATGTTGACGGACAGACAGACAAAAACCGGACAAATGAACAGACGGAATTACACCAATTTCGAAAGGAACCTAGCTATGATGGTGATCTATTTCCCTGTCAAGTTTGAATTCAATTGGACAAAGTGTTTTCGAGTTAGAAATCTGGAAACAAAAATGTGGATGGACAGACAGACCGACGTCGGACACATCAATCTACTAGGTGGGTTGGTTACACGCAACCCGCCTAAAAATCAGCTTTAGTCAATTTTGTATAGGTGCTAAATTTCTACTGAAAGAATTTTAAATACTACTAACTTTATACATTTTTCTCCAATTGACAAAAATTTAAATGCTCTTTTGATAGAAATTGAAAGACTGACTATACCTTTCCAAAATTTAATTTGTATTCCATTTACATTTACATTAATTTACATATTAACAGTGTTTTACCTAATTTTGATATCACTAATCTCTGACAATATATGATTTCTGCTTCAAGCATGTACATATATTTGACATTCACATAAGTTAACACAGGTACAGATGACACAGTAAGGCTTACAATATCACTATGCTTTGTCTCTGCATACTGTTCAATTTTGGCTGAGAATGTAAAGTCTCTCATTTTAACAACAGAAGCACAATGTAGGCACAAAAATAGTGTTATATAAATTATTTTACACAGATTTTAATAAACAATTTAGTATAGATTTCAAGATTATACCATTAAAATACAGATGGATATCTGGACATATTACCACACTTAATGACACATGTAAATGTCATTTGGTTCTACATTTATTTCAACAGCTTAAACCATGAAAAGAATAATTTTGGTGGAGTGAAGTAGTGCCGCTGTACTCTACATTATTGACCTAAGACAATTTACTAAGAATAAACACAGACTATTCAAACAAACAGAAATAAGAGGACAGCAATTGTGAAGTTAAATTATGTCAAAACAGGATATCCTGTCCCAGAGTAAGAAATGTACCAAAGTATGTTAACTTCCCCAGTGAGGGAAGCCTCTCTACTCTCCTATGAACTAGGAGTTATTCTACTGAATTAATGGTTCTTGTGATGAGACTACTGATGTCATCTTTCTTGTTGTTTCTGGTGAACTTCTTATACTCTGGTGGATTTAACATTACATATTCTCTATCAATTCAGATGTACAGAATAGGAAAACTTCCCGAATGACAAGTATTGTAGATCTTCATATTATTGAGTAATATATTTTTGTGTATGTCAAATGAAGGATGTTTTACTTCTATTATCCACCATTTTGTACGATTTATGAGTTGTGAAATATATACTGGGGCACAATGACATTACTTATTCTCTATCAATTCACATATCCAAACTTTGAATGATTTTCTTTTAAAGACAACAAAAGATTACTCATATGAGTTCCATTTGGGGAGAATATTGGCAAAATGGTTGATAACAAAGAAGGGGTACCTTTTTCTTGAAGTTTTATTAGTTTACTGTTATATCCTTTAACTTTGGTTATCACATAACCCTACCAGGAGCCACTCTTGAATCCTTTGGATAAATTAATGATAATACCGATATTTATTCTTCCTTATTAAGTCCTGAGAGAAGCACATCTGCAAAGTTTTCAATATAAAATTTTGAACAGAATAATAAATTGCAATTATAATCTTCATAAATGGGGTATTAAAGAGTCATCACAGTGTATTTATTGCACAAGTGTGGATACAGTAGGTCACCACCTATATGAATGTAATGCTTGCAAATTTTTCTGGAAAAACCTGGAAGAATGGCTATACAAGCAATTAAAGGTCAAATTACTGTTTGTGAAATCCTATTTGGATTACCTTTAATTGGGGACCCTCTGCTAGAAGTCTTGAACTATGTCATTATCTTGGCAAAAAAATTCATAAATAATAAGAGAAACCACAACAAAGAACTTGTATCCATTGAATTTATGTATATATTAAAAAAAAATTTTAAATCTTGCACAGAATTGAAAAAAATAATGCAAAACTAGATGAATGCTTTTGCTAACAAAAGTGAAGCGTCCCTGAGAGTTTAAAATGCCTTGTGGTTTTAATAAGCATGCTATAAAGCTAAGAATGCACAAAGCTGTACCGTACTGTTACATAAAGCAACCCCCTTAGTGATATCATGACAGGAAAAATCCTACAAAGGTCTTCTTTAACTAGATTGGGCCAACTCGGCGCCAACATATCCCCAGACAGGTCATCACTCACGCCACAGGTTTTGATCGGGAATTTTTTAAAACATAATTACCCATTATTATATGAACTTCAGCACATCAATCTACTCTGTTTATATCTCCCCAAGGAAGATGGTGTATCCCCAGACGCCGAATACATAACTCAAATTATATTTTCAATCTTCCTGCAATGATAACTCTAAACCTATTTTCAAAGTATTTAAATGATTGATGATTGAATGTCCATTCTAAAATAATAATCCCAAAAGACCATATCTGTTTCTATATTTGTTGACAAATAAAATATTATTTTTAACTCAACTCATCATATTTTTCAATCTTCCTTCAAAGTATTTAAATGATTGATGATTCAATGTCCATTCTAAAATTCATAATCCCAAAAGCGCATATCTGTTTCTATATTTGTTCACAAATAAAATATTATTTAAAAAAAAATTATTTATATTATTATTTTATTATATTATTTTTAGAATTTGCAAATTGTTTTCAGTTATTCATTTCCTCTATACCTATATATGTGGTCCATATATATGCAACCTAAATATGTGACACAATCTCAGTTCTGACTCCCCTTTGTGTTATATGTAATGAAGCCCACCACCTCCCACCCCCACCCCTCTCCCCTTCTCCACACCTCTCTCACTATTACACAAGATCTGCAACCCCATTGAGTTCTTTGTTTCTCATCTGATATCATTAAATACCTTTGTTTATTTAGTGTCACTCAATATAGCTGGAGGTCCCAGAGGTGGGTGGGGGGAATCCGGGTGGGGGATGTGGGTTGAGCATAAATGGTAAACAAACAATCTATATAAAAGGGGTACTCAAATACAAAAAGAATTGAGAATTTTAGGTATGTGATTATCAACTGAAATGAGTTCATAACTGTAGGAGCTGTGCCAAAATTAACTGAGGCAAGTTGAATAAAACTGGGCTAGTTGAGGGTTAAAAATCCCCTAGTTTTACTACATAAGGATATAATTTCATTAATATTGGGACTTAAAGCTCACTTAAAGTGTCCATTTTGTCTACTTCAATATGTTTCACCAGTTTCATTTTAAAAAGTGAAAAACTCAGCAAGCAGAGGTGTAACACACAAAAACTAGAAATAGGCCGCCCTGTTGATAGTAGATGCGAATAGAAACAGGATAGCATAGAAGAACACACATTATCATGTGTAATGTCCACCCATGAACCTTTTGCCCAAATTGTACAGTAGTCTTACAAGACCCTGTTTCATTTGTAAAATATATCAATGATGCTTAAATATTTGTTAGTGTAGATGTAAATTATTTCAGCTTCATGCCTTTTTGCATTGGTTGGGTTGAAAATTTTGACGAAATCACTCTATCTTGCACGGTTAAGAAGATAGAAGCAAATTCCTGTTTTTCTATTTTTGGCAAAAATTTGAAAATTCAAAATGGCCGCCATTTTTGGAAAAAGGAAATTTTTTTGAAAATTGCCAAGAGTACATTTCTTAGATACCCTATGGGTCGAAAATTTCAACAAAATAACTCTATTTTGCACGGTTAAGGCCAGTTTGTGTTTTTCCATTTTGGGCAAAAATTCGAAAATTCAAAATGGCTGCCATTTTTGGGGAGGGGAAAATTTTTTGAAAATTGCAAAGATTACATTCCTTAGATACCCTGTGGGTTGAAAAATTTCGACGAAATCGCTCTATCTCGCATGGTTAAGGAGATAGAAGCAAATTTGTGTTTTGCCATCTTTGGCAAAAATTTGAAAATTCAAAATGGCCGCCATTTTAGGGGAGGGGAAATTTTTTTTTAAATTGCCAAGAATACAATGCTCAAATACCTGTGGGTTGAAAATTTTGACGAAATCGCTCTATCTCGCATGGTTAAGGAGATAGAAGGAAATTTGTGTTTTGCCATTTTTGGCAAAACTTCGAAAATTCAAAATGGCCGCCATTTTTGGGGAGGGGAAATTTTTTTGAAAATTGCAAAGATTGCATTGCTTAGATACCCTGTGGGTCGAAAATTTTGACGAAATCGCTCTATCTCGCACGGTTAAGGAGATAGAAGCAAATTTGTGTTTTGCCATTTTTGGCAAAAATTCGAAAATTCAAAATGGCCGCCATTTTTGGGGAGGGGAAAATTTTTTGAAAATTGCAAAGAGTACACTCCTCAGATACCCTGCGGGTCGAAAATTTTGCCGAAATCGCTCTATCTCGCACGGTTAAGGAGATAGAAGCAAATTACTCAAAAGTAGTACTGAAAATACACAATGAAGTACCTAAATGGCTATTACTCATGTACTGACAAAGCTATCAGTCCCAAATGCAATACCAAGCGAGCTATGGACATAACAATCTTGTATTCAAAATTGTAGTAAAATATCTTTAATTATTTTGGCTTAAATGCACGGAAACCAATGGGTACTGAAAATAGCTGTACTTAAGTATTACTCAGTAAGCAAAAGAGGTACAACAGCCAAAAGCAATCCCAAGCAAGCTACTGACCCAATAAGCCTGCATACCAAATTTGGTGACAATAGCTCTAATACTTTTCCTTTAAATGAGCGGAAACCATGCGTGACGCCGGACATCGGACGCCGGACGCCGGACATCGGACAACGGACATCGGACATCGGACGGCGAAAAAAGCAAAAATAATATATCCACCCCCCAGGGGGGTGGACATAATAAGTTCTTAAAAGACTAAGATAGCCATAACATTATTAATATTCAAAATTTAAATAGACAGGCATTTCCTTTTAAAAATTCAAAGATTTCAGCTGTATAACCCACATAGTTTGACAGTTACTGGGCTTTAAAGTGGCATAATATCCATAAATTGGGTTTCTGTGGGCATTTTACAATTGTTAAAGAGACCTTAGCAATTAAACTACAGATCTGAAACTTTTTGGGGGGACATACATAACAAACAAAAATCATATATAATACAGTTTAAGACTTGTCACACTAAGCATTTCCAAATAACAGGGCAAAATACGGAAAAAATGTCAAAAAAGGCACTTGGGCGAGTGTCTATGGCCCTCATACACAGGTTAAATGTCTACTAAAAACCTTGATTTTCGGCATATGTAAAAAGGACATAATAATGCATTCCCAGATGGGATTTCAGCTCCATCAATCACATAGTTTAACAGTTACAGGGCTTAAAGGTGGTAAAAAGTCCAAATATTGGGTCATTGTGGGCCTTTTAGAGATCTCGATGTGGCTTTCAAATTAAAGCTTCAGACTTAAAATTTGTTACATACTAAGATTACACATAGAATATGTATCTAATAAAGTTTGAAACTTCTCAGACTTACCATTTCCAAGTTACAGAGCAAAATATGTGAAAAATGTCTTAAAAGGGTCACTCAGGTGGGTGTTAAAGGTCCTCATACACAGGTTAAATGTCCACTTGAAGCCTTGATTTTTGGCACATGTAAAAAGAACATAATAATGTATTCCCAGATGAGATTTCAGCTCTATCAGTCACATAGTTTAACAGTCACAGGCCTTAAAATTGGCAAAAAGTCCAAATACTGGGTCTTTATGGGGCCTTCTAGAGACCTAAATGTGGCCTTCAAATTAAAGCTTCAGACTTAAAATTTGTCACATACTAAGAATACACATAGAATATGCATCTAATACAGTTTGAAACTTCTTAGACTTACCATTTCCAAGTTACAGGGAAAAATATGTGAAAAATGTCTAAAAATGGTCACTCGGGTGGGGATTTATGGTCCTCATACACAGGTTAAATGTCTTCTTAAAGCCTTAATTTTTGGCACATATAAAAATAACATACTAATATCTTCTCAGATAGGATTTGAGCTCTATCAGTCACATAGTTTGACAGTCACAGGGCTTAAAAGTAGCAAAAAGTCCAAATATTGGGTCTTTGGGAGCCTTTTAGAGACCTCAATTTGACCTTCAAAATTAAAGCTTCAGACTTAAAATCTGTTACATACTAAGATTACACACAGAATATATATCTAATACAGTTTGAAACTTCTCAGACTTACCATTTCCAAGTTACAGGGAAAAAGATGTGAAAAATGTCTTATAAGGGTCACTCGGGTGGGTGTTTATGGTCCTGATACACAGGTTAACTGTCTATTAAAGGCCTAAATGTTGGGGCACATATAAGAAAACACATAGATATATTCCCAGATGATATTTAACTTAGATGAGAGACATAGTTTGAAAGCTACAGTGCTTGAAAGTGGCAAAAAGTGCATAAATTGGGTCTCTGTGGGCACTTTTGAGACCTTAAGACGACCCCTTTGGGTAAACCTACAGCCCTAAAATTTTCTACAGACAAGGATTACATATCAAAGTTATACCTAGCGCAGTTTGAGACTCATCAGAATTATCACTTCCAAATTATAGGGCAAAATATGTGTAAAGTATAGCAAAAAATCCCTAAGTGGGGGTATTTATGGGCCTCAAACACAATTTTCTCCTCAACTTAAAGTCATGATTTTCGGCACATGTACTAAGAACATATTAATGTGTTGTCAGGTAAAATTTCAGCCAGCTGAGCATCATAGTTTGTGACCTACAGGGCTCTAAGTGGCCAAAAGTGCAATTTCTGACCTTAAGGTGGCCATAAGTTCTTTTTTACTGGGAGTTTAAGGTCACCTTAAAATAGGCATCTTCCTTTGGGCACCCTTAACATGTGTACCAAGTTTGAAAAAAAAATATTAATTTGTTTTTGAGTTATCGCGTCCACAAGGAAATTTCTATGGCGGCGGCGGCGGCGGCGGCGGCGGCGCGACGGACCTGAATCCAATATATCCCCGACTTTCGTCTGGGGATATAATTAACATAAACAAGCGTTGTAGACATAGACAAGGTGGAGAAAGTGTTGTACATTGGATGTACAACATTGGATGTAACTGTAGTAAATTTTGTGTAAATGCTACAAAGCATTTCAGTAACGAGTATTGATAACTTCACATAATCATATAATATAATCATATAATCATGTGTGCAAGTATGTATTGCTATTTAGATTGTCCACAGGGTTTTGCAATAGGTTTTAATACATTGTGAAAGCATAAAAGCAACAATAAAGGCAAAAGCTATTTCATGACCCCAGTTTGACTCATACATGGGGGTCAGGAGGTAAAACTAACCGGCTATTTAGACTGTCCACATATGGTTTCCCAATACCTCTTAATACATTCCGAAGCTATAATAGCAACAATGAAGGAGATATCAGGTTAAAAACTCCAAAACAGCTATTTTTTACCCCAGTTTGACCCATAAGGGGGGGGGGGGGGTTGGGTGGTAAAACTGACCGGCTACTTAGACTCTCCACATATGCTTTCCCAAAACTTCTTAATACATTCTCAATCTATAAAAGCAACATTAAAGGAGATATAAGACAAAAACTCGAAATCAGCTATTTTATGACCCCAGTTTGACCCATGGGGGGGGGGGGGGGGGGGGGGGGGGGGGGAGGGATCAGGGGATAAAAGTGACCAGCTATTTAGATTCTCCACATATGCTTTCCCAATACCTCTTAATACATTCTGCAGCTATAAAAGCAACGATAAAGGAGATATAAGGCAAAAACTCCAAAACAGCTATTTATGACCCCAGTTTAGCCTATAAGGGGGGTTGGGGCGTAAAACTGACTGGCTATTTAGACTCTCCACATATGCTTTCCCAATACCTCTTAATACATTCTGAAGCTATAAAAGCAACAATAAAGGAGATATAAAGCAAAAACTCCAAATCAGCTATTTTATGACCCCAGTTTGACCCATAAGGGGGGGGGTCGGGGGGTAAAACTGACCGGCTATTAAGACTCTCCACATATGCTTTCCCAATACCTCTTAATACATTCTGAAGCTATAAACGCAATAATAAAGGAGATATAAGGCAAAAACTCAAAATCAGCTATTTTATGACCCCAGTTTGACCCATAAGGGGGGGCCGTGGGGTAAAACTGACCGGCTATTTAGACTCTCCACATATGGTTTCCTATTACCTCCCAATACATTTTATGGCTCTAAATGCAATACTTAAGAAGATAATAGGGGGGTTGACCTAAATTTAAGGCTCTCAGATTGGAAGGTGTGAGGAAACCACCCGTAAATGAGACATTTTTCAAGGGATTGCTCCCAAAATCTAATCAGCTCGCGTTTTCGATAGTATGAACAGGTGTGTCAAAGCATAAGGCTGTGTAGCAAGTAGTTTTTCCTGAACTGTGATGACGGGGGGGTGTACTTAAAAAAATTGTTTTTGATCATGTGACCTTCATAAAGGTCAAAGGTCAAATTTAAGCATGCAGAAAAATTTTCCCACGCCTTTGGTACAAGTGCCAAATATGGTTTGAATCCTTCTAATAATAAGGGAGATATTCAAGGGAGACCATAATGCGGCGACGCTTAATTAAATTTTTATGAGCTTATGAATAACAATCCTGCTTAAAAATATTTTATGGTTTACTCAGGGCTGGCACACAACTACTGAATTGTTGTCTGATATGTATAGTATTTTCTTTTTTTTCACTTTGTGTATGTCTAATGTGTTGTGTATGTCTTGTATTGTATTTGTATATACATAGTGCATTGTACCTGTAGATGTGTACTGTATATATTTTCTTGTTACAATAAAATATGGAAAAAAAAAAATGATAATACCGATATGTTTTACTACAATGACTATAGCAAGTCATGTTAAATCACTTGTACACAAAAGTAAAGCATTCATTTTCACAGTATTTTAGTCCAGAATTTAAACATGTTGTGGAATATTCATTGAAAATGGAGACATGGATCAAAGAGATTTTAATTCAGTATCAGATTTAGTGAGAATGAATAGAGAAAAATATCCCTAGGTCTTATTTTTCTTTTATTACAATGTATTGATTGTTATTCAGCAACTTATTTTTTCCTTAGTTGAAGTAGCAGTGGATAATGTATATTTTCATCATAAGCCTCAAGGCCCTTCTTCTTGTTCTAAAATAGAATACAAAAAAAAACAGAAATTAATTGAGTACAGAACATACAGTACATGGTATTACAAAATGCAGTACATATCCTATTTGTATACACTTCAACCCTACTGAGTCCAGTCTCAAAAGAACTGCAGACGGGTGATCCATTTTTACATATTTGGAATTTCTCAATGCAAACATACTTTTCTTTAAATATACCTCAGTGTGTAGTGACCAGATGTCTTCATCATAGCATTCAGTGACTTTCACAGTAAACAGTTCTTCTGATAGGGACACAAATGAATCAAATGTTGTGCCTCTTGTTGGAGCGAAGATAATGGCTTCTCCCTGAAATCATAAAGTATTATAATCATTTAATGCATCATACAACATTTCAACATTACTTACATAATCATGGAATTCTAAATAATGTTGGAATATTTTCAAGGCACAAAGACAAAAGAAGTTAAGGTTTTAATGTCTAACATTTCAAAGTATGAGTCACCTGTGCCCATAAAGTTAGAAAACTACAGCTAAGTTTTGCCACTCAATTACTCCAACACAACCAAGGACAAGTAGGGGAATGATACAACCTATTGAATACATACTTTGCTTATCAGGGACGGATGTGCTGCAAGGATGGGGTCAACACAGCTGTACCAAAGGAAATGTAGAGACTTTACATTTGACAAATTTTCGCTGATCCCAACAGAAATTTTAAACATCATGAGTTCTATTTTACCTATCTCCTTTGGAGAGATCTTATTTTTAACAAGAACACTCGGAAAGTGCATAAATCTGCCAAGGCCCAGCACCTCCAATACTGCTTACAAGCAAACAATAAACAATTCTTTCAAAAATTCCTGATTCCGACAGTGATCCAGTAGCGTAGGAAGCAGGGGGTGCCCCCCCCCCCCCCCCACTTTTGAAAGTGAGTAGGTAACGGAGCCACAAGAGCATGAGCATGTGGTCTTGAGAGTGTGTTAGTGTCCCAAATATAGTATATATGTTTTTTAAAAACTTGAATTATCGCAGAAAGGCCTGAGCAGTTTCCTATCTACATTTTCTTTTGCAAAGAGGGATACATTAAATGAAAATTGTTAATGGTATCTTAATTACATGAAAGAGTTTTTGGAGGGGATGCTATAGATGGGTGAGGGGATTATCTACAACCAAACTTAGGTGTGCATATCTTGGTTACATGTAGTGTCAATTTCTGGGAAATTATAATCTTATAATCTTTGCCACTGCCGCCATGCCACATAGATTTGTTTCGGCATGTAATAAATTAGAAAATATTTTACTTGTAACTTTTAAGTTTAGCATCTGGGGGACATAAGTAACACTGAAAGATCATCATATAGGTCATCAAAATATAAATGTATTTGTATACCACTTATTCTTATTTCTTTCTAAAGCTTTGGGTAAGAACTGTATTGCTTGTTATTCAGTTCTACATCCATAAAGCATCCAATTTTTTCCAAGGGGGCAATGGTCATTGATGCAGTGACTGGGTATGTTGTGCCTGGACCGAGTGGTTGTTTTCATGGGATACCAAATCCAGTCATTCTGTAGCCCAATCACATTGATTGCATTTCCTTGTCCAAGCCTCCTAATATGTTTTAACCCAATAATCCATGGACACTATTAATGCTCGACTTAAAACCAGGTTCACAACTTATTTGTAAAGCACTTTATTCCCATAAATATATAGTGAGTTGTAATACAACAAAGGTTAAAGTATAAGGTTTATGTCCCATTCAATAGCAAGAATCATAGTGGGATAGGCCCTCAGCATCACCACATGTCGGATTCGAATTCATTATGCCAGAGCTGGCTGCCTATGATTAGATGCCGAATACAACTATAACAAACTTTTATACAGTTTAGGTTTGTCTATTTGCAGATTAGTGTGGATCCAGAAGGGGTATGAGTTTAGGGACCTTATGGCGTGATGAAGGTCTTCTTTGAGCAATTTTCTAGTTTCTGAATGCCCCCACCCTCTAACTGCTTCCCCAATTTTGCTAATGTTAACTTGCAAGTTGGAATTTGAACATTTTGTGTTTAATCATGCTAGTGTATTCACGCAAATTAGAAATTGAATTTTTTTTGTATTTCTCAATGATACATTAACTTCTGTTAGTGTAAAAGTTTGTTGTATATTCATGGAAGATTCATTTAAGATTAGAGACAAATTCTTCAAATTATTTTGCAGTTTATGACCACTTTACCTTATTTTAACCCCGCATAAAAAAATACAAAAATATTTACATTTTCACTTAACATCCCCTTGACTCCTTGAGAATGGTATCACTTCTACCAGTGTCATAAGTTAACACAACTGCTGAGTTTAACTTTGGCCCCCACTTTTCATATACTTCCTACCCTACTGTGATCTGGATCACAACCAAATTCTAACCAACTGTTCCTTGTGCCATCGTTAACATTTCCTGAAATAATTTCTAAATCTGTCAGGAACTTCAGTTATTTTGCAAGCAAACAGACAAACACACACTGCCAATTACATAACCGCCTTGGAAAAAAAAAATGTATTTAGTGACCTGAGATGAGAGTAGAGAATGTATGGTATACACCAAGTCCTGTCGGTATTCATCAAAGAACAAACTGCAAAACAAAACGTCATTAAATCAATGATATAACTAATGGTAACAAAGTTGCTATCAGGCTTGAATGGTATTGTTTTTTGTCACTTATAGATGACTACAGTTACTTCCATAATAAAGTTAAGGAAAAAATATTTTAAGTAAACATTTATGAAGAAAATATCTTCAGAGTTTGCAGTTCAATGCATGTCTTACATGTGTAGTTTCACTGGAAAATCAATCATTGTAAATGCAAAAGTGATAGTGTTGTACTACATATTACACAAAGCTGGATTGTTAATTTTGTGGTATTAATGACTCTTCTTGTTTCTTTCAATTGGTAGACCTTATATGTAACAATAAAGTTGTACAACCAGTAATTTCACAAAATTCCTGAATGTTTAAGGTACAACCAGAGCAAAGATCTGGCGAATGAAATTCAGTCTCAGAAACTACTATCCAGTGAAAACATTCATGTTCTTTCCTACCTGTATTGTACAAATAAATGACTTTTATGTCATAGAATATACAGACTACCCCCCCCCCCCCCCCCCCTCTCTGGCCTCCTTCAAAAAGAAGCATAGAACCCACCCTTTACACCAAGGCAAATGTCAATTTGTCTTTGTGCTATTGCACAGCATCCACTTACTAAAGTGGTGATTAAGTGCTGGTATTTGCATTAATTTCAAACACAAATTCTACTGAACTACTATTCCAGTCAAAGAGTTGCAGATTATTGTACAGACTCCTGGGGCATTTCTGTTCTTAAATGACCTAAAAACTGTCAACTTGTGGAGACTAAATATACAAATGCTTGTTGGACAATGGATTTAAAGACAATGCTATGGAGTGTTTGTGATGTCATTATGACTGATCTCTTAGCTGCAACACTGCCGCTACTAGATATAAATATGAACCATAATTTGGTGTGAACCAGGACAATGTTTTGGGAATTGTAAGACTAAGTAGCCCATTACCAGTCTGCACATATCACAGTATCAAAATGGCCCTTCAGATCTCCCAGCTGATTGTATTCATTCCACAGCAATGGCCTGTCAAATAATTATAAATTGATAACATTTTTAGTAAGATTTTAAATTTCTAGCAAAATTGCCACAATATATTTTTGATCCAGATATCAACATGAATTCTGAAAACAGAAGTATATCTATATATATTATTAAAATGTGCACAAATAACATGTTATTAGCATGCACCTAACATTAACAAAACTTACAATAATACTAATAAACAGCAAGAAGGGGAACATTTATTTACTGACAATGTCAGCCTATATAATTTGCAATATGCTTGTAACATCACAGTGAAATAACATAACTGCTTTTTAATCAGACAAGGTGTCTTAAATGACAAGTATTGAATGTCATGATGACTTGAAATTGTAAATGGTTCACTTGTAACATAAACAACATAAGCTCACCTGGAATGCACAAAAGTGTTTCCAAAATCATTTTTTGTAGAATCAACAATTGCTTTGATGTCTGCAAAACACAACAAGAAATAATTACAGCACAGACTCCATGAAACAAAGTATATTTAAAAGACCACCTGATGTGATCCCCCACCCCCAACAGTCTGAGTGATTATATTGAAACAAGAAGTGGTCAAGATCATTATGGCAAAATCAAAGGTCAAATCAAGGTCATACCAGGATGTTGAATAGCTACACCCCTAACCAAATATAGATTTCTATGCCTTCTGAGATTTGGCCTACACATTTAAAGCTCAAGGTCACTACTGCAAGGTCAAATCAAGGCTATGCCATGGCAATACACATCTACTCCCTAAAACCAATATCCCCTCTAAGAATGACATCTTGGGTTTCTGTCCAGAGGGGACTGATGGTTGAAGAAATAATCCAGTATAAAGATTTTTTGGCAAAAATATGGTTGTTACACAATCATATATAGAAAACTGATTGAACTCAAAAACTTGCTAAAAACAAATGAGTTGAGAAAATGAATTCTGATCACCAAAAAATAACTAAATAAATCCAAAGAATTAATGCTATTTTGGAAGTAACTGGACAGTGTGTTGATCTTAATTTGAATACAATAGTTGATGATAGGGTGAATCTGAAGAGTTGATCAATATCAAAAGAAACTTACTTTGTGCAGACTGGACATTCCCATCAGTAAGTAACATTTCAGAAATATCACAGTGAGTGGACATCTGGAAACAATAAAATGCAGTCAAAAATGAGGACCACTTAAAGCATGAAATTACACAAAAAAATTTTTTACACAAGTAAAAAATGCAAAATTTTCTGATGAAAATATCCAGGGGTACCCAACACAAGTTTGAAACCAAGTAATTTATACATGGTTCATGTAAACCAGAAGGACATGTGGGAAAAAATTCTCAACCACACTTATGATGCATTTACTTTTTATGATAGGGAATACATACCATAGTACATGTAACACTTGTCAAGTAATGATTATCTGTCATCTGGTTTCTTAAATGTACACATGTGGCCTAGTAATATGCTCCATACACCCGGTATATTTACAACATTACTGTTGACTACACATAATTATTTCCAAAAAGGCTTCAAACATGTGTGACATGAACCACATAGACAACCTGTGATTAGATGCCAAACTTGTTACAACTAGGCCATTGAGGATCTAATTTAATTTTAGATAAGTGTCGTGCAAGGTAACTGTCTTTATAATGATTACTAACAGTATGTATATCTTCAGCCTTACACTTTGATCTAAATTCAACTTTAACTGGGTAAGTCAATTATGTAATGACAAGTAACTTATCGTGTGTTATTGGCATATAATAATGTGTTGGTGTGAGGTAAATAAATTTGTATTCTTTGAGAATGATATATCAGTATTTCATACAGTTACTAACAGGCAATATAATATTACAATAACAAAACAAGAAAGGAATGTCTGAAGGAAGCAGACAATTCAAGGAAAAAGTTTGACATGGACTGTATGGGTAGAACTAAGAAATCTGCCCAAAACACAAATTTTTTTTACAGCAAGTACCAAAGCTCTCAAGTACTCTGCA
Source organism: Sabellastarte sp. h YS-2021 (assembly GCA_964017235.1). Classification (NCBI taxonomy): domain Eukaryota; kingdom Metazoa; phylum Annelida; class Polychaeta; order Sabellida; family Sabellidae; genus Sabellastarte; species Sabellastarte sp. h YS-2021. The sequence continues at coordinate 152,297,573 of OZ024928.1, read as the reverse complement.
GGGCAATGAATAAGCTCCAAACGGCTGTATTTCTCACTGTTACTTAAAATTTTAAAAATGAAACTCTCAGATGATTAGACTGAACTTTGACATAAATATCTCTGAAAATTATTCAGGCCTTGAAACCAGAAAAGAGCCCCAGTAAACTTAGTCATAAAGACACAATTTTTTTTTTTTCATGTTGATAACGTGAAAGAAAAATTTCAGTATAAAATTTGCCCTATACCTTTAACTTAAGGATTCTAAATAATAAATTATAAAGATAAAGTAAAACCACCAGTACACAAACTAAGTTGCTTTACTCACAAAAATACCAGCCAAACAAGTCATTCCACCACCCAATTCACAAACTTTCTGGCCACTGAAAACAAGGAATGTGCATTCATTAAGTAACATATCATTGGTTTAAAGACACAAAATGTGAAAACTGACAGGAGTTGACTATGAAAAGAATGATTCAAAACATACACAATATAATATGTGCATACAATATAAGTGACATTGTTGCAATTAAAAGTAATAAATCATATAGATATTGACTTTCTTTTTTCATGAATAAGTTTCCCAAATTAAACTTATACTTTTATGTAGTTTGGATAGAAACATCTTGATATTTGTTTGATGTGTTTGTGTAGGTGGAGTATATTAACTTTACCTAAATCGGTTTCTATTGTTAAGGCAATAGTAGGTGAGAATCTCCTCGGACGGCCACACACCTGACAAATAAAAAAAAAATAGCCAGCCTCAGCAGGCAAGAACCCCAGCCTGCAGGTACAGCTAAATGGCCAACAACATTGAGATTTGGGAAAATCTTAGGATCAACTTCTGTCCTAAGAAGTATAGAGAACCCACAAGATGTTCTACAAAAGATTCACAGGCCATGATTTCTTACAAGTAGTTTTCATATTTTGAAGCCAAAGAAACAATTATAAGACAGATATAAGGCCTTTTTGATATTGTGACGTTCCTATTTGCCACTAAGATTGATATGGCAGCCATTTTGTTTCCAAAACTAGGACACAATTACTCTCAGGCAAGCTTTCCTATCCATTTGCATTTTGTGCAAATCTGATGAAGCTAGTTGCAATATTTTAGGTTACAGAAAACATTAAAGATTTTAAAACAAACTTTAAGATCCGAATATCTTAAAAAGTGTTGCCATGGCAACAGTTGCTGCTGGATACCCCCAAAACCTAATTAGCTGTTAATCCTCTTGGGATTAACATATCCTGAAAATTTGATGAAAATCCAGGCATGGGTTTAGGCCGTGGAACACGTACAAAGTTTATGACCCGAAAATCTTAAAAGTGTTGTCATGGCAACAGATATTACCTGATATCCCCCAAAACCTAATCAGCTCTAGATCCTTTTAGGGTAAACATACCCTGAAAATTTGGTGAAAAATTGTGCAGGGGTTTAGGCTGTGAAACACCCACAAGCTTTATGCCCCCCGCCGCTGCCACCACCCGGACAATAAGTAAGAAGTAAGTAAGAAACACTTATATAGCACCGAAATTGATGTAAACATCCTCTAAGGCGCTGATGTGCAAAAAGGGATAATCCAGTTCCAGAAAGATGTCAGTTTCCATATTAGCGTCCGGTCAGGGAGATAGGCTATGGTGGAGGATAAGCCAATCTAAAAAGGTATGTTTTCAACTGTTTCCTGAAACCAGAAATGTTTTCTATGGTTCTGATGGCTTGAGGAAGCTTGTTCCACTCTGTGGGAGCCCCTGCTATGAAACTGCGTAGCCCTGAGCGTTTATTTGGTTTAGATGAGAAAATTGATAGGCGATAGCCCCGTGTGAGATCACTCCGCCTAATTAGAGCGGAGAGATATGGAGGTTGGCTCAAATGTATTGCTTTATAAATGAGGAGATTATATTTGAACAGTATACGGTAATGAATGGGGAGCCAGTGTAGTTTGTGCAGGAAGGGTTTAACATGACAGTATTTATTTAGCTTGCACACCGTCCGACACCACAGCGGACGACTATAACCCAGGGCTGGGGTTAATTAGAAAAGGGTTTTTGCTAACAAAAATGAAGCAGCCCAGATGGAGACTTGTGTTATTAAAGCTGTAGTAGTGGTATGAGACTGTAAGCAGAACATAAGCTCTGCTGTGTTTTGTATCTGATGGAAAAGTGGATTATTTAAAAACTCTAACAGTTGCAGTATAAGACTGTAAGCAGAATGTGAGCTTTATTGTGTTTGATAAAGTAGTACATTTTATGAAAAGAATAAGTCATTTTGTGCAATAGGTTGGCTGAAGAGAAATAGTAGCTGTAAATTTGGGATCGTAAACCTTACCAGGAGATATTTAATCCTAGATTTATATGATAAAGAAATACTGTAGTAAACTAAGATTGACTATAGATAGAGATATTCATATATTGTATATCTTTGAGGCATTTTATGCCTGTGAAAATTCATGGCTATTTTATACTTTTATAAAATAAATATGATTAACATAATCCTCCTTTTGAAATACTTTATTTTTCTATTGTTAAAAGAATACACAAAGTCATGTTGTTAGATGTTACTGATAACATTTTTCATTCACACAGGACTCTATATGTGAATGTCATGAAACATCGAGGTTTTTACATAAGGCTTTTTCCATTCTATAAAAAAAGCCAAGGTATTCTTTCCACAAGACATTATTACTTCCACAAGGCTCTACTTCCATATACCTAAAGATAAATTTCCTTGTTGAACTGTTTATCTCCATAAAGATTTACTGTAAGCATTTCACTTAATGAAAAGAAATTAATACATCTTAATATGCCTTATATGACACATTACATAACAGACAAATCTACAGCAGGGCTTAAGTGAGTGAGTGGGACTTTCCATGAAACTGCCTCCAGAAAGATATCACACAAAACCAAATACAGAGTTGGAGGAGAAAGAAGGAGACAACACATTCATTTTCAATTAGATGGAGATACATAAAATACTATACAAGAAAATAGCATCAGAGATGCCCATACCCCACAGCCTGGGGAAATATTTTTCAACACCATGAGATATAGAAGTAGTGTAACAGTACAAAGTTCAAGATACTTTCAGAGCAGGGTCAGTTATATTAGGGTCCAAATAATGCTTAAGTAGAGAAAATAATATCAAGGAAAAGAAATGTATGTAAAGATGAAGTATTAAAACAAGATAATTCAATAACAAAATGACAGCCTTTATCAGTAAACCAAAAATGGCCGAATTATGGTTTGGATGTTTTGAATATTACCCATGCATACAGAAGTGGCAATACATTCAATGAATGCTTATGTGTGGTGTTGGAGAAAAGCCTGTGGCTCACCAGATGAAATTCCATCTGTTACAATGGGAACTTGTACAAGGAAATTCTTAATGAATTCTAATATGACTTTAACAGTGCTTAATCTGCATCAACAGACAGACCCAAAGGTGCAACATGATTTTAAAGGTCAATACAGCAAGGTCAAAGGTCAATCAGAGTCACACCATGACGTGGCACACCTAAAACCCTCAAACTAATGTCCTTACCAAGTATAAACTTGCTACACCTTACAGTCTCTGAGATATAGCCTGGACAAGATTTTATAGGTCAAGGTCACTACAGTAAGGTCAAAGGTAAATCAAGGTCACACTATGACGTAGCACACCTACACCCCCTAACCAATGTCCCTACCAAGTTTCAACTTCCTACACCTTACGGTTTCCAAGATATAGCCTGGATCAGGTTTTATAGGTCAAGTTCACTACGGCAAGGTCAAAGGTCAAATCACAATTCCACATGAATGGAATCAGAAGAATGTGGGATTTTTTAATTTGCCTAAAATTGGGAATTTATATTACATGAACACTGCTCAGCTGCAATATGTTAATAACCGCATCAGTGCATGTTAAATACCTCATTTTTTTCTTTGAAAACACCATACAGGGCGTCAAGTTACAAGTGGGTCTCAGAAAATAGGAAAATAGGAATTTCGGGAGTCAAAAAATAGGAATAAAATAGGAATATTACTGAAAAAATATAGTGAAAATAGGAATCTTTTTTAACAAGATAGTCTCCTAACACCCCTATAGCCATCATGATGCACCACATTTCCCTTTATTTTGCACTTATCTTAGAACAATGGAAAAAATATAGTCAAAATAATACACGTGTATCTCAAGTAAGCATCATACTTATTGAATTACATCCAAAAAGCTTATAAATACACATTCTATAGAACTACATATGTACATGTAACTCAGTTCAAAACTAGACCAAGGACCCACAGATGCAAGATGTATCCACCGGAAAAGGCCAACTAACATAGTTTAGAAGAAAAACTGCATTTTTCAACAATAAGTTGAAAGCACTTTTAAGTTTGGCTACCCTCATTTGATCTTGAAGCAGGGGCCCAAGGTCAAATGTGACCACATCGGAAGACTCACAGCCCATGATTTCCTATAGGTTGGTTTACCATCCCAAACCTCTACGGCCAATAATAAGCAAATTATAAGCACTTTTAAGTTTGCCTAACCTTGTTTGACCTTGAAGAGGCAGCCCAAGGTCAAATCCGACCACAGCAGAAGATTCGCAGCCCATGATTTCCTATAGGTTGGTTTGACATTCCAAACCTCTAGGACCAATAATAAGGGAGATATAAGCACTTTTCATGACTGAAAAGAAACGCCCGTGATGGCCATCGTTTTTCAAAATGAGGAAAAAAATATTTTTAATCAAGATTTTGTAATGATGAACATATCCAGCGAATTTGAGATTTCTACCTAGAATTCCCTTTGTTCTAGAGGCCTGGAGGGCCAACAAAACTCCTTGCTGAAAGTCGAAAAACGCCCGTGGCAGCCATCTTGTTCTTCAAAATGAGGCCAAAAATATATTCCCAGCCAAGATTTTATGGTTATGAATATAACCTGAAAATTTAAGAAATCTACCTACAATACCCTGGCCTCTAGAGGGGTAACAAGAAAATCTCTACACACTGCTCTCCGGTGGATACAATCATAACTAGATTGATGCCAACATATCCCCAGACAGGTCATTTCTCATGCCAAAGGCATTCAGTGGGTATTTTTGCAGCACTCATTTTGTGAAATTCACAATTATAATAAACCATTTTTCAATGATGCTGTAAAATTTATACTTCATTATGATTTGAGAAAATTAGTCATTTTCCATGTGATCAACAACATTTAGTGACTTAAAATACATTATCATCACCAAAAATAGGAAAAAATAGGAATTTTCCTGGAAAATAGGAATAAATAGGAATTTGTTAAAAAATAGGAAATAATAGGAAAAAATAGGAACTTGACGCCCTGACCATAACTTAATCAACACTAGCAGGTTAGTTTTGCCACATAAAACAAATTTTGTTCAGTGTGTCAAGTTAAACCAATGTTATTGAACAGTAAGTCAGTTGGGGGCTGAAAACCCTAATTTTTACTACAAGATGCCACGACTGTACTTATATTGGAATTCCAAGGTGGAAAGAAAATAAGAATGTCTCTATTGTCATCTTTAATAAGTGTGCACAATGTAACTGAGGTCAGCTGAACAATATGATAGCTGGAGGTTAAAACTCCATAATTTCACTTGAAGGTGGCCATAAGTTCATTCATATTGGGACATTAAAGTAACCATAAAATAAGAATGTCCCTTTTGTCATCCTTTATAAGTGCATGAAGTTTAGCTGTGGTCACTTGAACAATAAGATAGCTGGAGGCTTAAAACTTCCTTATTTCATTGTAAGGTGACCATAACTTCATTTATATTGGGATTTTAAGGTGACCATAAAATCAGAATGTCCCTTATGCCAACCTATATAATTGTGCCAAGTTTTATTTTAAAAATTTATATATTAACTGAGCTTAGGGCTCAAAAACCCTACATTTTAAGTTTAAGATGGCCACAACATTATTAATATTTAAACTAGAAAAATGTTTTTGCTAACACAAACTAAGCATCCGAAAAAGGTTAGATACGATATAATATAAAGTAGAAAAAGGTTTTTGAAAATAAAAACATGCAGCGCTGAGAGAAGAAGTGAAGGTTAAGCAGACAGTGTAGAAGTTTATGTATTAACACAAAAGAAAAATTTAGGCTTTATTTTGGTTTCTATGGTCATAAATTGTGAAAAGTTAATTGAATAAATGGTCAGGCTCAGAATAGGTTGAAAGTTACACCATAAAACTACTTAATTAAAGAGTAACAGTACTTTATAAATGCCATATATCTATTTCCATTTTAGAAAAAGGCGTAGTAAAATTTGAGCCTTTAGAAGGGCAAGAAGTTTATGACACAATGCTCAGAACACATCTATCCAAATGAGTAAATAAAAGGTCAAAGTTTGCACAAGCCTATTTATATCTTATGAATAATGCTCATTTCTATTTATATATAATTGCCAGTCTTTGATGGGTCCCCAGAGAATTAGTCCACTGGGTATATGCTGATAAGGGATAAAATCAATAGTTAATGTGTCTCCCCCAACACCCCCTCTCCCCCTGTTTTAGTCTATGCATGAAGAAATGCTCATATAAGGAGTAAGATGTTATCTTTATCTATGCTCTGTTGAAAGTGTCAGTGATATGTAGATTTTATGTATAAATAAGGGACATAGTAAAGAGGAAATCCAGTAAAGAATATGTTTGCATTGCTGAGTTATTAGTTTACTGCAGAAGCATGGAAGTCAGAAGAAGTGATAATGAGCTGAAAATGGGAATTTATAAATGTGTCATCAAATTGCTGCACTGAAATAAGTTTGTAAATATTTGGACCCAGTTTTTTATAATAAAATAAGCATAATTTGATGCATATCATAATTTTAGATAATGACAACAAAATAGGAATATATCTTGCCTGCTTTAATAGTATGTTTAAGTCGTGAGTGCAATTTCAAAAAATTACACCCTTTGCACGAAGATATGAAAATAACATTAAGATAATGACATCATTAATATTGAAATATTAAAGTAGAAATTGCAATCTATGACCCCACTGTGATGACCTATTAAGACTCTACACATATGATTTCCCACTACCTCTTAAAAAATTGTAAAGCTGTAAACGTGGTCAGCTATCTAGACTCATCACATAAGGTTTCCCAATACCTCTTAATACATTCTAAACCTGTAAAAGCAAGAATAAAGGAGATATAAGGCAAAAACACAAAATTGGCTATTTTAAGACCCCAGTTTGACCAATAAGGGGAGTCAGGGGGTAAATCTGACCGGCTGTTTAGACTCTTTACATATGGTTTCCCAATACCTCTTCATACATTCTAAAGCTCGGCTATTTTATGACTCCATGACCCATAAGGGGGTCAGGGGGTAAATCTGACTGGCTATCTAGACTCTTGACATATGGTTTCCCAGTACCTCTTAATACATTCTAAAGCTCTAAAAGCAAGAATAAAGGAGATATAAGGCAAAAACACAGAATAGGCTATTTTATGACCCCACTTTGACCAATAAGGGGAGTCAGGGGGGAATCTGACCAGCTGTCTTGCCTCTTCACATATGGTTTCCCAATACCTCTTAATATATTCTAAAGCTGTAAAAGCAAGAATAAAGGATATAAGGCATAAACACATAAATGGCTATTTTATGACTCCAGTTTAAACCATAAGGGGGGGTCAGGGGGTAAATCTAACCGGTTATCCAGACTCTTCACATAGGGTTTCCCAATACCACTTAATACATTCTAAAGCTCTAAAAGCAAGAATAAAGGAGATATAAGGCAAAAACACAAAATCAGCCATTTTATGACCCCTGTTTGACCCATAGGAGAAGGTCAGGGGATAAATCTGACCGGCTACAAAGACTCTTAACATAAGGTTTCCCAATACCTCTTAATATATTCTAAAGCTCTAAAAGCAAGAATAAAGGAGATATAAGGCAAAAACACAAAATTGCAAATTTAATAAGTAAATTAAATTTTTATAAGTTAATACCCTATCCAATGGACAATTGCTTTACCGGTCGGCGCGACCGGTCCCGCCAAACGCCAGAAAAAGACGTCCTGTATATAATACCGGCAGGACCGGTCAGTTGTGTGCATTCGCTAGGTGGCGCATCATACTTGCTTCCTGTCCAGGCAGAGTGACGTCAGTTCATCTTTTTCGTTGTCTAAACAGATTTAGACCCCTAGTAAGCTGGTAGCGGGGTCGGTTGGGAGGGCCTTGCCTGTCCATTAGATAGGGTATTAACTTATAAAAATTTAATTTACTTATTAAATTTGCAATTTTATTGCGTTAATACATCCTATCCAATGGACAATTGCTGAATAACTACCGCTTGGTAGGCGGGTAAGCAGCTAGGGACTTCTGTGAACTCATAACAAAACAAAAAAGTGCAGGCCCATTTAACCTAGGGTCAGAGAACCCTGACAGGTCAAGGTCGGCCACTAACTCACCAGTTAACCGGGAGTCTACCAATGTTGCCCCCCCCCCTTTTTTTCTTTCTTTCCAGAGTCAGTTTGAGAAGGGAAAGATAGAGAGAGAGGGGCTGAGTTCAGTCCCAGAAGAAATAAACTTCCCAAGGGAAGCAAGTCACAGTTTTTTTTTTTGTTTTTTTTTGTCAATATGTACATATTTACATATATACAACATCCCCTCACTTCTGGGCCTGGTGGTGCACCTGCTGGGCAGCCACTACAGGTCCCAGGTGAAAAAGCTCCGAGTCAGCCCAGGCAACATCCTTCAAATAGAATTGGGTGAAGGTGTTGTGAGATTTCCAGTGGCAGGCTGACAAGATCTGATCTAAGGAAATCCCTGATTGGAAAGCCTTAGAGGCAGCAAAGGCCCTAACATCATGGGCTTTAACCTGATGTAAGGTGAGGGCCTCCTGGTCAGAGAGCTCATAGCACAGAATCACAGTCTGTTTGATCCATGAGGAGATGGTGGCAGGTGAGATGTCTTTATCAAAACCCTTCTTGAAGGAGACAAAGACTAACTCCTTATTCTGCCTGAGGTCTGCAGTCCTGTCCATGTAGTAGCGCAGGGCTCTAACTGGACATAGGGACCTGTCACCCTTGAGTGACCTATCCAGAGATGGTGCCAGGCTGGGATGACCACTGGTGCCACACTATCTGGACCTTCCTTAGCCAGCTGGTTCTTGGATAGGAAGCTGGGTGAGGGGTACAAAAACACCTTAGACCAGTCCGACTGGTGTCTGATGTTCTTATGTAACCCAGCCTGGATCTCACTCCTGCATTTACCTGAACCCAAAGCCAGCAAGAAAACAGTCTTGAAAGTTAGATGTTTCAAGGAGGCCTCTTTCAGGGAATCAAAGGGAGCCTTTGTGAGCTGATGTAAAACCAGTGAAAGGTTCCAGGAGGGGATGCCCCTCCTGCCCTTAGGTCTGTCTCTATGGAAACTATCCAGGAGACGAGTGAGATTCTCATCTTTGCTGACATTAATGGTGGAATTGCCCAGTTTGTCAGCAATGGCGGATCTGTAGCCATTAATAGTGCTTGGTTGTAACTTCTTCTCCTGAAATAAGTGCAGGAGGAAGTCAGCAATGGCTTTCAGAGGTGGTGCCCTGAAGTCCACCTGATTACTGAGGCACCACTTTGTAAAAATGGTCCACTTTGCCTCATAGACAGATCTGGTTGACCTTCTTTGAGGAGCCTCAATTCGTGCTGCCACTGCCTCAGAGAAGCCTTGCTCCTTGATTGCTGAGGCTCTAGGAGCCAGGCATGTAGGTTCAGATTCGACAGGTTCCTGTGAAGGACCTGGTTGAATGGCTGAGACACTAGGTTGGGTATGCTGGGCAGACACAGTGGGATCTGGCTTGACATTGCTACCAGGTCCCAAAACCAGGGCATGTTGGGCCACTCTGGAGCAATCAGAATTATTCTGTTGCAGGGGTAGTCCTGGAGCTTCTTCACCACTTTGCCCAAGATGGCTGCCGGTGGGAAGGCGCATGGGTCCAGGTCCTCCCAGGACAGGCTGAGTGCATCCACTGCCCAAGCCTGGGGGTCTGGTACCGGTGATACAAACTGTGGTAGTTTGTTGTTGAACCTGGTGGCAAACAGGTCCACTTGTGGCTGATGCCACCTTGAACATACAGCTTGGAACACTGCTGGATGAAGTGACCACTCTGTTTGAATGGTCTGGCCAAGCCTGGATAGCTTGTCTGCTATCATGTTCAGCCGGCCGGGGATGTGACGTGCCCTGAGGGTTACTTGCTGCCTGGTGCACCAGGATAGAATTCTCCACAGTAGGGCACACAGAGAGCCCGATTTCATCCCCCCTTCTTTGTTGATATAGGCAACCACTGTTGTGTTGTCTGTAGCTACCAACACTGTCTTGTTGAAGACTAGGGTTTGAAACTCTTTTAGAGCTAGAAATACTGCTTTCAGCTCCAAGTGGTTTATGTGTAACTTGCTCTCTGGTAGGGACCACTGTCCCCTTGCAGTGTGCTCGTCTAAGTGAGCGCCCCACCCTTCTTTTGATGCGTCTGTAAAGATTTGCAGAGCATGTTTTAGAGGGTGTAATGGTTGACCTAGAAGCACATTGCTTTCCTCCAGCCACCACCTTAGATGGGGGTGGAGGGATTTGGGGACCGAGATCACCTTTTCCAGTGACTCTGGGACCCTCCAGTTGTTTTTCAAGTGCCACTGTATGGGTCTCATGTTAGTCGCCCTAAGTAGACTTGCTTTTCTGTTGCTGTGAGTAGACCTATGAGGGACATGAATTGTCGGACCAGGCAAAGCGGATCCGACAATATTGATCTGATCTTGTGTGTCAAGGCCTGCCAACGTTCTTCTGTTGGTCTGACCTTGCCCTCTTTCAGGTCGAACTGGTAACCTACGAAGTTGAAAACCTGTTTGGGAACCAGCTCTGACTTTTCCTTGTTCACCAGCCACCCTAATTCCTGACAAAGTGTGACTAGGGTTTGAGTATGCTGGAGACAGGTGTGTTGGGTAGAAGCTCTCACCAGCCAGTCGTCTAGGTACTGGTGGATCCTTATACCCTTCTGAAAAGCCACGAGTTTGACCTCTTTGGCCACCACTGTGAACTCCATGGGAGCTGTGGACAGGCCAAAGGGAAGGGCTTTGAACTGGTAGGACCGACCCTGGAGGTGAAAGCGCATGTACTTCCTGGACTGACTGTGAATTGGTATGTGGAAGTATGCTTCTTGAAATCTATGGATGTGACCCACTCCCCTGCTTGGAGGGAGGTTCTTATTGTCTCTGGAGTTTCCATCTTGAACGTCCCTGTGTTCAAAAAGGTGTTCAAGGTGCTCAGGTCTAGGATCGGTCTCCACCGGTTGTTGGATTTGGGTACCAAAAAGCCGGTTGTAAAACCCCAGTCAGTTTTGATTTTCCACCGGTTCGACTGCATTCTTGTTTATCAGCTGATACAGTGCCTCTAAAAGGACTGTTTGGTTGGATTGTGGTAGTTGCTTATTACAGTCGGTGACCTCGTCAAGTGGGGTCTGAACCGGAAGGGGAGAGCGTAACCCTCCCTCAATCTCTAGCCACTGTCTGACCAGCTGGGACCCGAAAGGGTAGGCTGGCTGACTGGTCAGGTAGCTTGACAGGCATTTCACTGGGACCAGTGACTAATCAAAGAATTCCTCTGTAACCAGTTCCTTAGGCTGCCACTGGTTGGCCTAAACAGCTGTTTTGGCCTTTAAGGAACTTCTGCTGGTCTGTCAGTCAGTCCTGGAGACCTGCCCAGTACCAGGCCTTAAACGGTTATACGCGAGGCAATGCTCTGTAACCGGTTCCTGGTGGCTCCACAGTTCTGCATAAACTCACCGGAGTTGGCAGAACTGGGTGAACTACTTCTTAGCAAGGATAGGCTCATATGAAGTTGCCTTCTTCCTGTCCACAGTGGTGGTTCAGCAGCTTTTCTCTGCAATCAAACAGGCTCTGTAACCGGTCAAACCGGTAGGCTCTGAGAGAAGGCTAACTGTTGGACCTGTTCTCAGCACTGAATTTGAAGCTGGTTCCTTGCCAGTAAGGATGGGAACAGCAGATTTCTTGTAACGAGCAGCACTACCGTTCCGGAACCAGCAACACTCCGGAACCGGCAATTCTCTGTAACCGGCAAACCTGTTGTCAGCACTGGATTTGGAGCTGGTTTCTTGCCCTTAAGGATGGGTACAGATTCCTCTGTAACTGGCAAGACTCCGGAACCGGCAACACTCAGGAGCCGGTAATTCTCTGAACCAGTAGCCCTGCTGTGTGTCACCAGCAACTCTGTGTAACCGGTAATCCTGTTTAACCGGTAGCCCTTGCTGGATTTCTGTGACCACAACTGGCAGTCTGAACAGAACTGATGCCGGTATCCCTCATCACTGGCTGGCTAGTGACCCTACCGGTAGCCTGAACAGGACCAGTACCGGTCCAAAATTCTGCACAGGGAAGATAAGGGGCTCAATGGTCACCGCGACTTCTGGTAGGTGAACCCTCTGAGCAGCCGCACCGGTGGTCTGAACAAGACTGGAACCGGTACCCCCAACAGTCACACCAGTGGAAAGGCCTCTGGTGGAGGTTCCAGTATCAAAACAGGGCTGATCACTGGTAACCACTGAAGGTGGGTTCCTTGACAGCTTCACAGGAACATGACTGGAACTGACTGGAACCGGTACCCCAACAGTCCCACCAGTGGGGAGGCCTCTGGTGGAGGTTCCAGGATCAAAAAGGGGTGATCACTGGCAACCACTGAAGGGGTTTCTTCACAGTAACAGCACCCACCGGTAGTCTGTACAGACCGGAACTGGTACCCCCAACAGTCCCACCAGTGGAAAGGCCTCTGGTGAAGGTTCCAGTATCAACACAGGGCTGATCACTGGAACCACTGAAGGGGGGGTTTCTTGACAGCTTCACAGGAACATGACCCACCGGTAGTCTGTACAGACTGGAACCGGTAAAACTCATCACTAGTGCTCCCCACCGGTAGTCTGACCAGAACTGGTACCGGTAAAACTCATCACTTCTTGTCAGCTGAACCAGTCACGCTTGGGGATTTGCTTGCCGGTAGTTGTGTTGAGATCTGTGAAGTCACATGACCGGCACCGGCAAAATTTGCAGAGTTCAAAGACTATTTGACATCTAACTTCTTCAGGTCAACAGACGAGTTGCTGGATTTTTTCTTGCCAGTTAAAAAGTGGGTGTAGAGTGATAAATACTCGTCTTTTCTTCTAAAACTTCTGTTGAAAACACGATTCCTCCATGTTGAATGCGTATCACGTGACCAGGTCCCTGTCACATGATAAGCATAAGCTGGAAGTGATGACGTCAGACGATGCATTCTTCTTTCCTTCTAATTTCCTCTCGTCGACATACACGCAGTGTTACTCGACAATGTAGAATTAAATGGAGGGTGAATCGTGGTAACTACACGCTTCTGACCAGCAGAAGGAATGCTGCAGGGACAACACACGACCTCTCACCCACGATTTCCTCTCGACGACAAGTGCACAGAAATTCTTCAAAACTGGCTATAAAACGCTGGATAATGCCTCGTTTAAGTCCTGGAGAGGCCATAAAATGTATGTAACACAATAAATATATTTTCAGATGAAAATAAGCTTTAATTTCGTAGAATAAACCGCGTTTTCTTCAAACTTGGAGATAACTTCAAAACGCGTCTGCACACTACACGCGCCAAACGAAAAAGATGAACTGACGTCACTCTGTCTGGACAGGAAGCAAGTATGATGCGCCACCTAGCGAATGCACACTACTGACCGGTCCTGCCGGTATTATATACAGGACGTCTTTTTCTGGCGTTTGGCGGGACCGGTCGCGCCGACCGGTAAAGCAATTGTCCATTGGATAGGATGTATTAACGCAATAAAATAGGCTACTTTATGACCCCAGTTTGACCCATAAGGGGAGGTCAGGGAGTAAATGTGACCAGCTATCTTGACTTTTCACATATAGTTTCCCAATACCTCTTAATACATTCTAAAGCTCTAAATGCAAGAATAAAGGAGATATAAGGCAAAAACACAAAATTGGCTATTTTATGACCTCAGTTTGACCCATAGGGGTGGGGGGGGGGTGGGGGGGGTGGGGGGGGGGGGGGGGTCAGGGGGTAAATCTAACTGGCTATCTAGACTCTTCACATATGGTTTCCCAATACCTCTTAATACATTCTAAAGCTGTAAAATCAATAATAAAGGAGATATAAAAAAATGTCAAAATTGGCTACTTTATTACCCCAGTTTGACCCCTACAGGGGGGTCGGGGGTGAAATTTGACTAGCTTTCTAGACTCTCCACGTATGGTTTCCTACTACCTCCCAATACATTTTATGGCTCTAAATGCAAGAAGATAATACGGGGTTCACATAAATTTTAAGCTATCTGGTTGGTACCTGTAAAAAAATTGCTTATAAATCACTCATTTTTTATCAGATCGCTCCCAAAATCTAATCAGCTTGTGCTTTTGATAGTATGAACATGTGTGGATAATTACAAGCTTCTGCGGTCATTTTTTCCTGAGCGGCAATGTCGGGCGGGTGTACCCAAAAAAAACTATTTTTTGATCATGTGACCTTCCTAAAGATGAAAGGTTAAATTTAAGAATGTGGAAAATTTTTTCCACGCCTAAGGTATAGAACTGCCAAATATGGTTAAAAAACTTCCAATGATAAGGGAGATATTGAAGAAAGACCATAATGCGGCGGCGGTGGCGGTGAGGAAACTGACACAAAAAACAAATAAGTAAGATAATTATAAGGTAGTAAGAGTCTTTTTTTGATCTACTTCAATATTAGAAGTTAGATTTTTAAAAAAATGGAAAAACAAAGGGGCCAGATAGTTTTATTATAATTTTATGACTTTAGGGGGGCCATAGTTCCATTAATATTTACAGTTTAAGGTCACCATAAAGTCAGGATAATCCATTCTTAAATCAATATATATATATATATATACAGTAGCTGAATAAGTTATTCCAACAAAACAACAAAATTCTGTTATCTAAGGGCCCACTGATCAGACAATCCTTTCCGCCCTATGGATTTAGGTCTAGAATATACCTTATAACTTTGAAGCACTTGTGTGTGTGTTTTTTTCTGAAACACGATGACAATATGTTTTTTAAAAATGCTTAAGGATACCTAAAGTAAAGGTTAAGGTCTCCTCAAAGTATCCCAAAATTTTTCTCTGCCCCTATAGTTTTAAAGAAAGACAGGAAGGAGAAAAAAAATAGCATCAGAGATGCCCGTACCCCACAGCCTAGGGAAATATTTTCAACACCATGAGATACAGAAGTACTGTACCAGTACAAACTTCAGGATACTTTCAGAGCACTGTCAGTTATATAAAGGTCCAAACAATGTTTAAATGGAGAAATTATGTTTAAAAGAAAGATAATGCATATAAAGATGAAGTACTAAAACAAGATAATTCAATAACAAGATAACAGCATTAATCAGCAAGCTAAAATTCAACACTCTTCATCTACACCTGCATGGCCCAATTATGGTTTAGATGGTTTGAACATTATCATGCATACAGAAGTGGTAATACATTTAATGAATGCTTATGTGTGGTGTTGGAGCAAAATCTGTGGCTCACTTGATGAAATTCTATCTCTTACAATGGGAAGTTATGAAAGTAAAATTCTTAATAAATTCTAATATGACTTTAACAGTGCTAAATCTGCATCAAAAAACAGACTCAAAGGTGCAACAAGATTTTATAGGTCAAGGTCACTACAGCAAGGTCAAAGGTCAAATCAAGGTCACACCATGACGTTGCACAACTACACCCCCTAACCAATGTCCCTACCAAGTATCAACTTCCTACACCTTGCGGTTTCCGAGATATAGCCCGGACAAGATTTTCGAACTCAAGGTCACTACGGCAAGGTCAAAGGTCAAATCCTTGTCAGACCATGACATTGCACACCTACACCCCCTAACCAATATCCCTACCAAGTATCAACTTCCTACACCTTACGGTTTCTGAGATATAGCCCGGACAAGATTTTATAGGTCAAGGTCACTACGGCAAGGTCAAAGGACAAATCAAGGTCAGACCATGACGTTGCACACCTATACCCCCTAACCAATATCCCTACCAAGTATCAACTTCCTACACCTTACAGTTTCTGAGATATAGCCCGGACAAGATTTTATAGGTCAAGGTCACTACGGCAAGGTCAAAGGTCAAATCAAGGTCAGACCATGACACTGCACACCTACACCCCCTAACCAATATTCCTACCAAGTATCAACTTTCTACACCTTACGGTTTCCGAGATATAGCCCGGACAAGATTTTATAGGTCAAGGTCACTACAGCAAGGTCAAAGGTCAAATCAAGGTCAGACCGTGATGTTGCACACCTACACCCCCTAACCAATGTCCCTACCAAATATTAACTTCCTACACCTTACGGTTTCTGAGATATAGCCCGGACAAGATTTTATAGGTCAAGGTTACTACGGCAAGGTCAAAGGTCAAATCAAGGTCACACCATGACGTTGCACACCTACACCCCCTAACCAATATCCCTACCAAGTATCAACTTCCTACACCTTATGGTTTCCGAGATATAGCCCGGACAAGATTTTCAAACTCAAGGTCACTACGGCAAGGTCAAAGGTCAAATCAAGGTCAGACCATGACGTTGCACACCTACACCCCCTAACCAATGTCCCTACCAAGTATCAACTTCCTACACCTTACGGTTTCTGAGATACAGCCCGGACAAACTCTTTTCCCGCCGCCCTTAAGGGCTGTGGGGTAACAATACCAAAATTATTCTACTCCCAATCATCTATGGGATTAAGCACAACCTGAACATAATAAGTGGAAACCACCAAAACACATCTACTTAACTGAGTCAATTTCACTGGGAAAGTTGCTCTGTTGACCTGATATTCAAATTCAAGAAGCTATTATTTTCATTTATCTATACACAATAGCAACACATTATAGCAAACAATTCATGATGCTGGTTAAACCTTTTTCTCAGTAAGAACAGCAACAAAAGCTGGTTCTACTGCCCCAACTGCTTGCGGTTGTATAAGTGTATAAATATTTGCAATATATTTGAAATACACACTGAAGATTACAGGTATTCTTTGCAATACTGAACCAAAGTTTACAAGTTTAAATGGAAACAAGTAATCAGTGAGTATCTAAAGTGGGCACATATGGGGGATTTCATTTAATAAAATATATTTTGGTCCCAATAAAATTGGAATAGCATAGACAGTAAAAAATATGCACTCATACCTCTTATAATATAGATGTATGGTACGTTAAAAGTTAAAGCTGCAGCAAGTATTAATACTTACAAAAAAAGAGCAAACATATCATGTTCTAAGTAGAGGGTTGAACCAAGTGCATGTCTTTTAAACAATTCAAAGATGGGGGCCGTATTCATCAAAGGTCTAAACCAAGTCTTAGGGGTTTTTTCTTTTGTATACAAATATAGCCAACTTAAGCCTACTGCCCTTGTTCCACCAAAGGATTAAGCCCCGATCCTGTCGGCGACCCTTAATCGTGGACAGTCGGTGAAAAAAAAAACAAAAATGGGTGGGAAAACTGGATCGGTTTCAAAGTCCGGGATTAAGTACAGATCGTCCTCAGGAAGCCTCAGGACGCCTCAGGCGGCCCTAGACAGTCCCTAACTGGTCTGGGACTAAGAACCGACTAAGCCATTTTTCTGGTCGGTTTGAACCACGACCCTGTCGTAGACCAACCGACTGGGTCCCAGGACGCCTCAGGCCTCCTGGGACTAAGCCCCAACTAACCCACGATTAAGTCCCGACCCCACAAGGTGTCCTGAGGCGTCCCCACACCGAGATGGCCGATTCTTGTTTTGCAATGGGACTAAGGGTCGCAGGAGGCCTGGGACTAAGGCACTAAGGGTCTGGGACTAAGGGTCGCAGGCGGCCTGGGACAACACAGGACTGTGTAAATTTGTTCCGAGGAGGCCTGAGGACGCCTGGGACTGGAGATTTTGTTTATGGCGGGGAAAAAATAATCGGTTTGGGTCGGGAGAAATATCAAACATGTTTGATTTTTCACACAGCCTCAACCGACCACAACCGACCCTTACAGGACGCCTGAGACTAAGCAAATTTTTGAAACCGACCCTCAAAAACCCTTAATCGGGAGCCTTAGTCGTGTGGTGGAACACCCATTTACCATTTGACCAGGGCCTTTCATGAATATTGACCCTGTAGTCAAATAAATTACAGTTTCTGTCAGAAATTATAGTCCATCTTTTACTTTCTGTTGTTAAAATAGTTTACACAATACATAGAAAATGCATATTTGACGATTAACACACTATATTCATAGTGTGGGTGGAACCAGAACTTCTAATTTCCTTAATTTGTTACCTTTCTCACAATATACCCTCCGTGATGTTACAGGCCAATTCTCAGGATGGCACATCCAATGGATGATTTGTGAAAATTTGCACACATAGCAAAGGTTTTTGCCCTCCCAACCATGAACAAAGCCCTCAATCCTAAGGGGCAATCTATTAGACTATTTAGTGTATCACCTCAGCTAAAAACATTTAATATTTACACATCTAACACACATAACTAATCAGATTACAACAAATCCCTATTGAGTTTGATCAAAAACCACACATACTTACACATTACAGTTGTTACATATCTGATAATTGATAAGTTGTAGTCTATAAATTATAGTTTCTTTAAAAAAAAGGTTTATCCTGTTATCATAATACTAGAAGTAAAACACAGAAAATGCATTCAACTGATATAATGAAATGTATATAGCCAAAAGGTAGGAGAAACATAAAGAGTCACTATAGAAAGATGATAACTACAAAGTACTCATATATACCAATATGAAAAATAGTAGCCACACTTACTAAAATAAAAAGTACACATTTAGACCAACATGTATGTGTTTCAGCCATGCTTACCGAACTATAAAGTGCACATTTATACCAAGATGTATAAAGTGTAGCCATGCTTACTGAACTATAAAGTACACATTTATATCAACATGTATAAGTTGTATCAACGCTTATTGAACTATAAAATACACATTTATACCAACATGTATAAAGTGTAACCATGCTTATTGAACTATGCCGTGTTTATTAAATGGTTCAATGAAATCATATGTAAAGTATTGATATGTAGCCATATCACTCATATAAACAACTCTCACATTTTAATTATGCAAAACAGAAATTAACAACAAAAAATAAACATTACTTTATCTTTCAATACTATGAAGACTGGTATGACAGGAATGTTATGGATTTTTGAGCAGATAACATAAATGTTAAAATAAAATTAATAAAAGGCAGATTTTAACCCAAAATAATACAGGACCAAAGGCTGTTAGATCTAATGATTTCCTATAAAAGTGATTACAAGCACACTAAAATTATATCAGCAAAATGGTTACAAAGAAACTCGTCAATTCCTGAAGTTCAACCTTTGTATGATATGAGAGTAGTTGAAACATCTCTAGCTTCTGTGACCAAAAATATCAAATTATATACATGTATTAGGGGTTTTGGGCAATGTAATTTGACCTTGAAGGTATGATATAAAACCAAGATTACTACAGTTACAGTGTTCACAGTAAATCTTTTCAATGGCTTTGACAAAAGGAGCCAAACTAAAATAGCATCAGAGATGCCCGTACCCCACAGCCTAGGGAAATATTTTCAACACGATGAGATACAGAAGTACTGTATCATTACAAACTTCAGGATACTTTCAGAGCACTGTCAGTTATATAAAGGTCCAAACAATGTTTAAATGGAGAAATAATGTTTAAAAGAAAGATCATGCATATAAAGATGAAGTATTAAAACAAGATAATTCAATAACAAGGTGACAGCATTAATTAGCAAACTAAAATTCAACCCTCTTTATCTACATCTGCAAGGCCCGAATTATAGTTTAGATGGTTTGAATATTACCATGCATACAGAAGTGGTAATACATTTAATGAATGCTTATGTGTGGTGTTGGAGCAAAATCTGTGGCTCACTTGATGAAATTCTATCTCTTACAATGGGAAGTTATGAAAGTAAAATTCTTAATAAATTCTAATATGACTTTAATAGTGCTTAATCTGCATCAAAAGAGAGACCCAAAGGTGCAACAAGATTTTATAGGTCAAGGTCACTACGACAAGGTCAAAGGTCAAATTAAGGTGACACCATGATAATACACACCTATAGCCCCTAACCAATGTCCCTAGCAAGTATCAACTTCCTCAACCTTACGGTTTCCAAGATATAGCCCGGACAAGATTTTATAGGTCAAGGTCACTACGCCAAGGTCAAAGGTCAAATCAAGGTCAGATCATGACGTTGCACAACTACATCCCCTAACCAATGTCCCTACCAAGTATCAACTTCCTACACCTTACGGTTTCCGAGATATAGTCCGGACAACATTTTATAGGTCAAGGTCACTACGGCAAGGTCAAAGGTCAAATCAAGGTCAGACCATGACATTGCACACCTATACCCCCTAACCAATATCCCTACCAAGTATCAACTTTCTACACCTTACGGTTTCCGAGATATAGCCCGGACAAGATTTTATAGGTTAAGGCCACTACGACAAGGTCAAAGGTCAAATCAAGGTCAGACCATAACACTGCACACCTACACCCTGTAGCAAATGTCCCTACCAAATATCAACTTCCTACACCATACGGTTTCCGAGATATAGCCCGGACAAGATTTTATAGGTCAAGGCCACTACGGCAAGGTCAAAGGTCAAATCAAGGTCAGACCATGACGTTGCAGACCTACACCCCCTAACCAATATCCCTACCAAGTATCAACTTCCTACACCTTACAGTTTCCGAGATATAGCCCGGACAAGATTTTATAGGTCAAGGTCACTACGGCAAGGTCAAAGGTCAAATCAAGGTCACACCATGACGTTGCACACCTACACCCCCTAATCAATGTCCCTACCAAATATCAACTTCCTACACATTACAGTTTCCGATATATATAGCCTGGACAAGATTTTATAGGTCAAGGTCACTACGGCAAGGTCAAAGGTCAAATCAAGGTCAGACCATGACATTGCACACCTACACCCCCTAACCAATATCCCTACCAAGTATCAACTTTCTACACCTTACGGTTTCCGAGATATAGCCCGGACAAGATTTTATAGGTTAAGGCCACTACGACAAGGTCAAAGGTCAAATCAAGGTCAGACCATAACACTGCACACCTACACCCTGTAGCAAATGTCCCTACCAAATATCAACTTCCTACACCATACGGTTTCCGAGATATAGCCCGGACAAGATTTTATAGGTCAAGGCCACTACGGCAAGGTCAAAGGTCAAATCAAGGTCAGACCATGACGTTGCAGACCTACACCCCCTAACCAATATCCCTACCAAGTATCAACTTCCTACACCTTACAGTTTCTGAGATATAGCCCGGACAAGATTTTATAGGTCAAGGTCACTACGGCAAGGTCAAAGGTCAAATCAAGGTCACACCATGACGTTGCACACCTACACCCCCTAATCAATGTCCCTACCAAATATCAACTTCCTACACATTACAGTTTCCGATATATATAGCCTGGACAAGATTTTATAGGTCAAGGTCACTACGGCAAGGTCAAAGGTCAAATCAAGGTCAGACCATGACGTTGCACACCTACATCCCCTAACCAATATCCCTACCAAGTATCAACTTCCTACACCTTACGGTTTCCGAGATATAGCCCGGACAAGATTTTATACGTCAAGGTCACTACAGCAAGGTCAAAGGTCAAATCAAGGTCAGACGATGACGTTGCACAACTACACCCCCTAACCAATGTCCCTACCAAGTATCAACTTCCTATACCTTACGGTTTCTGAGATATAGCCCGGACAAGATTTTCAAACTCAAGGTCACTACGGCAAGGTCAAAGGTCAAATCAAGGTCAGACCATGACGTTGCACACCTACACCCCCTAACCAATGTCCCTACCAAGTATCAACTTCCTACACCTTACGGTTTCTGAGATACAGCCCGGACAAACTATTTCCCGCCGCACGCCCACCCGCCGACCCGCCCGCCCGGACACCCGCCCGCCCGCCGATCTGGACACCATGGGTGAAAACAATACCCCGACAGCCCTTAAGGGCTGTGGGGTAAAAACTGAGAGCCCAAGAAGTTATTCAAGGGAGACCATAATCCGGCAGTGGAGGCGGTGATCAGTCAAACTTGTGTGAAAACAAATAAACACCCGTAACAGGGCGCTTAATTACAATCAACGCTTATAGATACAAAGAAAACATTATCATATTTCAGAAAATAGCATCACAGATGCCCGTACCCACAGCCTGGGGAAATTGATTTCAACACCATGAGATATAGAAGTAGTGAAACAGTACAAGATCGGGATACTTTCAGAGCAGTGTCAGCTACAAAAAGGTCCAAATGATGTTTACATAGAGAAAATAACATCCAAGTGAAAGAAAATGTATATAAAGATGAAGTACTAAAACAAGACAATTCAATTGCAAGACGACAGCATGAAGCAGTAAACTAAAAATTGCAATGTCCCTGCCAACTATCAACTTCCTACAATTTACGGTTTCAGAGATACTGACTGGACAAAATTTTAAATGCCAAGGTTACTACAGCAAGATCAAAGGTCAAATCAAGGTCACACCATGACACTGCACAGTGCACACCTATAATCACCAACCCATGTCCTATAATCACCAACCCAAGTATCAACTTCCTACACTTTACAGTTTCCGAGATATAGCCCAGACAAGATTTTATAGGTTAAGGCCACTACGGCAAGGTCAAAGGTCAAATCAAGGTCAGACCATGATATTGCACACCTACACCCCCTTACCAATGTCCCTACCAAGTATCAACTTCCTACACCTTACGATTTCCGAGATGTAGCCCGGGCAAGATTTTATAGGTGAAGGGCACTATCACAAGGTCAAAGGTCAAATCAAGGTCACACCATGACGTTGCACACCTACACCCTCTAACCAATGTCCCTACCAAGTATCAAGTTCCTACACCTTACGGTTTCCGAGATATAGCCCGGACAAGATTTTATAGGTCAAGGTCACAACGGCAAGGTCAAAGGTCAAATCAAGGCCACACCATGACGTTGCACACCTACACCCCTAATCAATATCCCTACTACGTATCAACTTCCTACACCTTAAGGTTTCCGAGATATAGCCTGGACAAGATTTTATAGGTCAAGGTCACTACAGCAAGGTCAAATCAAGGTCAGACCATGACATTGCACACTACACTCCCTAACCAATGTCCCTACCAAGTATCAACTTCCTACACCTTACGGATTCAGAGATATAGCCTGGACAAGATCTTATAGGTCAAGGTCACTACGGCAAGGTCAAAGGTCAAATCAAGGTCAGACTATGACGTTGCCCACCTACACCTCCTAACCATTGTCCCTACCAAGTATCAACTTCCTACAACTTACGGTTTCTCAGATACAGCCCGAACAAACTTTTTCCTGTTAGGGCTGTGGGGTAATAAAAACCAAATATAGAACAGCTTCCATATACAAACACACTGATAGATAATCTTCCTTTCTTACCAAAAATATTTTTACAAAAGCATGAACTTCAAACAAAGCAACTTTATCCATTAAACTGTATTAGCATACAGATGACACTAGTATTAGGTATTACATTATGAGAACACTCTAACTTTTTATAATTTATGGGTTTGTGTAAAAATTGGTGCTTTACCACTGGGGGAAAATCTGTTGGTACAAATAAATTGTAACAAAGTACTTACAGACATTACCAGTGTTGTTAAACCCAAGAAGATCCTGCAAACTGATTGATCCATCAAGGTGTCTAGATAGGAGATAAAGACATAGTAATGCCGCTTCTCAGAAATAAATTGCTTTTGAACTATAATAAAACATTTACTCTTTTTCTTTTTTTCCTCTTTTCAATTTTCTGTCTCCTTATTCAGTAAATCTTAACAAATGAATTCTGTTTTAAGAGAAATCCATGATCACTGACTAAAAACCTAGATGGTTTTGTCTTACATATTTACATAAATAATACTATTTATAAAGTGGCAAATTGATGTAGTGTTGGTGAAGTTCGGAATTCTCTGCATATATCAATAGTGTATACAACAGTAAACCACGAACCTATTTACCGACCAAAAGACGCTGATCTGGCTACCTCCCATTTACGATTTTCTCACATATTCACTAATGATTGTATATGAAAATCCCCAGATTGAAAATCCCTGGAAATCTACAGACCCATAGAAAATCCCCAGATCAAAAAATCCCCAATACAATACCATTGACAAATGTATTGTCATATTATCTTTGTTTGTCTTTGTCTATGGTGTGGCTTCCAATTCCTTTATTCTTCACATAATTTACTGACCGTCCCTTTTCCTTTTACTTAATGATTAAAGAAACCAGTTTTAACTATAGTCTTTACATTGGTAACTGCATTCTTATGTTGTCTTTGTCTATGATGTGGCTTCCAATTCCTGTCATCTTCAACCCAATTTTGTGGCCCTCCCTTTTCCCATTGATTATTCATTGAATAAAGAAAACACTTTTAACTGTAGACTTTAATCTACCTGTTCTAGGGAATGCATACGGCTCCCAATTAATCAGATCAGATTTGTAGCCCTCCATAGATTAATTTGTTAAAGAATTCTTTTATAACTGTATTCTTTATTCTACCCGTATGAAGTGTGGCCCTATTTACTGTTAATTGCTATCTGGAAAAGTTTTATTTGTCTCATTGTCTATAGATAGATAGGCTGATTGTTTCTTTGATAACTGCTCAGGAAGCATGTCACAAGACTAACTCCACATTTAAGCACTTTTATGTATGCTCTGGAACCCAGTCAAACACCTTTTAAGCCTTTAAGGGTTGATAATATCCAGATGGAAATTTTATTTTTATTTTTAGGGATTTTTTGATCTGGGGATTTTCAATGTACACCATTCACTAATTCAACTAGAGATTGCGTCTCGACGCAGTGTATCCCTGGACGGGACATGGTTGAAGTATGACATACAGAGTATTATGGTTGACACAAATATACCCCTGTGGGGAGAGGGCCTAAGTGTTTATGGGAGCAACTTGTACTGACACCAAGTACACAAAATGTTTGCTTAATGAAAGATACAAATGTAACTTGACATAGCGCATCGGATAACCGATGCAAATTTGTATCCACCGGAAAGACAACTCACCAAAGCCAGTGAACCATCGTTTGACCTTGAAGGAGGGACCCAAGGTCCAATCTAACAACATCAGAAGATTCCCAGTCCATGATTTCCTATGAGTTGGTTTCACATTGCAAACCACTAGGATCAATAATAACTCTTTTAGGTTTGACCGTCCTCGTTTGATCTTGAAGGAGGGGTCCAAGGTCAAATCTGACCACATCAAAAGATTCCCAGCCCATGATTTCCTATACCTTGGTTTCACATTGCAAACCTCTAGGACTAATAATAAGCGAGATACAAGCACTTTTAAGTTTGGGTATCCTTGTTTGACCTTGAAGGAGGGGTCCAAGGTGAAATCTGACCACATAAAAAGATTCCCAGCCCATGATTTCCTATAACTTGGTTTACCATCACAAACCTGTAGGACCAATAATAAGCGCGTTATGGGCACTTTTAAGTTTGGCTATCCTCATTTGACCTTAAAGAAGGGGTCCAATTTCAAATCTGATGACACCAAAAGATTCCCAGCCCATGATTTCCTATAACTTGGTTTACCATCACAAACCTGTAGGACCAATAATAAGCGCGTTATGGGCACTTTTAAGTTTGGCTATCCTCATTTGACCTTAAAGAAGGGGTCCAATTTCAAATCTGATGACACCAAAAGATTCCCAGCCCATGATTTCCTATAGGTTGGTTTACCATCCCAAACCTCTAGGACCAATACTAAGTGAGTTATAAGCATTTTAAGTTTGGCTATGCTCGTTTGACCTTGAAGGAGGGGTCCAAGGTTAAATCTGACCACACCAGAAGATCCCCAGCCCATGATTTCCTATAAGTTGGGTTACCATCCCAAACCTGTACGATCAATAATAAGTGAGTTATAGGCACTTTTAAGTTTGGCTATCCTCATTTGACCTTAAAGGAGGGGTACAAGGTCAAATCTGACCACATCAAAAGATTCTTAGCCCATGATTTCCTATAAGTTGGTTTCACATTGCAAACCTTTAGGACCAATAATAAGCGAGTTATGAGCACTTTTAGGTTTGGCTATCCTCGTTTGACCTTGAAGGTGGAGCCCAAGGTCAAATCCGACCACACCAAAAGACTCCCAGCCCATGATTTCCTACAGGTTGGTATTCCATCTCAAACCTCTAGGACCAGAAATAAGGGAGATATAAGCACTTTTCATTACTGACAAAAAACACCCGTGGCGGCCATCTTGTTTTTCAAAATATGCCCAAAATTATTTCCAGTCAAGATTTTTTAATGCGGAACATATTCTGCGAATTTGAGATCTCTACCTATAATACCCTTTGCTCTAGAGGGCCAAACAAAAGTCCTTGCTTTAAGTCGAATAAAACGTCCATGGTCGCCATCTTGCTTTTCAAAATGAGGCCAAAAATATTCCCAGGCAAGATTTATGGTTATGAATATATCCTGCAAATTTGAGAAGGCTAGCTATAATATTAGCCAATAATAAGGAGGTATATGGCCTCACAGTCTAAGGTACAGTCTTAAGTACCATTTTGATTCATTTTAGCAGGCCTAAGGTGACCTTGAAAACAATAGCCACAGTCAACAAAGTGAATGCTGGTACTCCATCATGTACTCAACCTCCAAAGCCATTTTCAATAGTTTCCATGCAATATAGTCAGCATTACGTGTGAAAATATGTCCAAAAAGGCCAAAAATGGCCTTCGTGAGGTACTTTGGTGGTCTGTGGATGATCTTCAATGAAGAGCTTCAAGATCAAATTTCTGCATGCTTACAGAGGACATATATATATATATATATATTATATATACCAGCCATAGGATGATCTAACTTTCTGTATATGAGAACTACATGGCATCAAGGGATTTTTGGTTCTCAAAATATAGGAATATAGGAAGTTACCTAACAAAAATATAGGAGGTTTTGAGCAAAATATAGGCGATCTAATACCCTATTTCACTCGTCAATCTGATGAGAAATGCATGAAGTCATTTCATCATACGCAATAGCGCCTGTTGCATGACTCAAATCAATGGATTTGTAGAATGTCACTCTAACATCATCAGTCACACCAGTACCTCACATGTAGATCTAGCTGCGTTTTACCTTCCTTATTAGTAGCCTCATCATAATGCTGTGTGAACACGTCAGATTTCATCACATCATTCAAAAGTTGTCTTAGAAATTCTGGTCCAAGACCATCACATATCATGCAGGAAGCCTTGTATCTAGATATCGATAAATTGGCTGCAATTTGAGAATCTGAAAACATGGCCTGAAAAACACCTGGTAGCCTGTCACAAGACCTGTAGATGAGATGATTTTGGCACATGTATAATAACCAGATGATTTCTGCTTTGACTGAGGGTTCTCTTGGTACTGAATAACTTAATGTTTGTTGAGAGGCTGAAGCATCACTTGCAGTCTGCATGTTTTCTGTTCTATCTCCATCCTTTTCCTTATCCTTTGGTCCACAAACCAACGCAAGGATTCCTTGTCCCCTTTGATTATTCAAATATATTCTATGATTTTCTCCCTTGGCATGTTAAATCAGTTGCTGTTTACCTTGGTTAGCACAAGACATCTCTTTATTGGTTTTGCAAAACATGCATCTGAAAGTGAAAAGAGTGTCTCCAGTGATACACCATTTTTCCATTTTGTCTCCATTTTCATCTGTTGAAGCTAGCCATTGTTTGTTAAATTTTGTTTTGTGAGTAGACATTGTCTATGTCGATTTACTGAAAAAAAGCTTGAGGTGACAAGACTGGGCCACCTCAGGCATCATTATATCCCCAGATATGTCCTCACCCATGCCATGTGCATTGGGTATTTCCTATCTTCTGTATGACCACTAATATAAGAATTTATCATATTAATGTACAATATTTGTATTTTGCTAAGAAAAATTGTTCTCCCAGAAGACAGGTACATAACAATCATGAAAAATGGTGTATTTAGGGTGCCATATTTTCTTTCTTTAAGGTGGCCTCAAATTCTTAAATCTTGGGAGTTTAAGGGACACCTGAAAATAGGCTTCCTTTGGCTATCCTTAACATATGTACCAAACTTGGTAAGAAAATCTTAATTCTTTTTGAGTTATCACGTACACAAGGAAATTTCTACGGCGGAGATGCGACAGACCTGAATCCAATAAATCCCTGACTTTCATCTGAGGAAATCATTAAAGTTGCCAATATAAATACAGGACTGATCATTTGTACTGTATTTATGCTGGAAGACCACCCTAAAGGCAGCACACATTATACGTATGGTACTTTATGGGTAGAAGCGTGAATCAGTTTATGGGTCTAATTTTGGTGAATTTTTGACTTTGAACCTGAATAACACAAAGAGTATTTCATATATTTTCAATGTTAATACCTCCAATAATAGGCGTGTTATCCCTTTATTACTAAGCCAAATATTAATTCCCTAATATTTATACAAATATTAAAATATTGCTTTTTCTGTCTTTAATTGGCCAAGACCCTTGAATCAGTTTTTGGGTCTATTTTGAAAAAAAGGTAAACACTGAATGAATACTTCAACTATATGAAGTCATTGAAGTGTACCATATATGGCAGAGTATATGTGGTCAGTAATCAAATAATGAGCCTGTTTTACCAATTTCAAATGTGAAATAGTGTCTGCACGTTTATATTTCTAAAATATGAAGTGTTGTTTGGTGGAAGTAATGATCAGTTCATGGGTCTAATTTTGGTGTCTTTTTTAGTTCAAACCTTAATAATGATATATAGATTGCTGCAACTGATTATTACCTCCACCAAGGAGGTATCATTTTTATAACGGGGGCCATGGAGGCGCAGTAGTAACACACTCGCCTTCCACCTCTGAGATCAGAGTTTGAATCCCGGCCTGACCTCAAGTAGGAAAGTGGCTTGCCTTTGGCCAGCAGTTTACAGTACAGAACCTTGACTAACTTTATGTACTGGTTTCCTCTTCCCTTCCAACTACCCGTCGTCATATGACCTGTGCAGTGTTGAAAGCGACGTAAAAGCCCAAATAAATAAATATTTTTATAACTGTCTGCTTGTCTCTTTGTCTGTTTGTGTATTAGCAGGATATTGCAAATAATAAGAGCTGGATCTTCCTGAAAAGAAATCAGAAGATGTGTCCAACCTAACATCCTGTTTAATTTTAGAGTGATCTGGATTATCATCTGGATACAAAAAATAACTTGGATTTGTCTATTTACTTATTATTACATGCATTGGTAGAGGTATGCACTCTTCAAGTGCTCTGGTTATACGTAATTCTACCTAATTCTGTTATTTCCATTGACAGCAATACTTCAATTGATAAATTTTAAAGCTTCACAACTTTTAGTTTACCAATTAAGGATTTGATATTGCCTTGTTTTAACACTTTGCATACATTTTATCTCTCTGTTGTTATTTGTCTTGCACCTTAAGTATAGCTTACAATGTAAGTTCTTTATGTAATGTTGTCCAATGCTATTTTCCGAGACTGCTGAATTTTATTAAGAGTGATGAACAGAAAAACAAAAATGTTGTAATAAAACACCCTAAACATAAATATGTGTTTACATTTGTAATTATACATCAAATACACAAAAGTTTTTATAATTGTAGTACTTGAAGACACACCACTACATAAAATACCAAAAATGGCCAAAATAGGCTCACAATTTGGTCAGTGGCCTTGTGCTACAGTCTATATATAGTAAACTTGAAACAGCTGGGGGTTCAGTCAAGTGTGACTTTTTTTTCAAAATAGACCCAAAAACTGATTCAAGGGTTTTGGTCAATTAGAGACAGAAAATGCAATATTTTTAATATTTGTATAAATATTAGGGAATTAATATTTGGCACAGTAACAAAGGGATAACACACCTATTATTTGAGGTATTAACATTGAAAATATATGAAATACTCTTTGTGTTATTCAGGTTCAAATTCAAAAATTCACCAAAATTAGACCCATAAACTGATTCACGCTTCTAAATCTATATTACATGAGTGAATCATCAAACATGAAGGGAAATACTGGTTAGCAATGAAGTTGAATACAAGACAAGCTATATTATGATCAGATATGCTGCGTAGCAGCAAAAATTTTATCTGAAATTGTTGCGGGGGTTGTTGTTTTGACACGGGGATACACAGTTTTAGAAATATAGGAGACATTTCCTTAAAATATGGGAAATACAGGAGAATTTATGCAAAATATAGGAATTTTTTCCTTTCCCTAAAATATAGGATGTGGGCCCGAAATACAGGAGAATATAGGAAATATATGAATACTTTGACACCATGGAACTGGGCCAAAATGTGAAAAAATGGCCAAAATCTGACCTTTAAGTGGCCACCAGTGACCTTGAAATTGCAGGTCAAGATCACAAAACAATAGTGTTTGTGGCATTGCCCATATATACCCACATACCAAATTTGAAAGGTCTAACTAAAAAACTTTTAAGTTATCACATCCAAAAGGAAATCTCTGCGGTGGCAGCGGCGGCGTGATCGTACTGAATCCTAAGTATCCCTGACTTTCGTCCGGGAAAACAAAAAAGTTCACCAAAATATCCAACCACAAGAAATGTTTCACAGTATTTAATTATGTTCTATAAATATATTTGCCATTTTGTTCAAAAAGAGTCTTCAAAAAGCACCTAGAGGCTTATATTATATGTGAATTAATTAAGTGAAACGAACTTTCAGACTATGGTTTCAATATTTATCTATCAAAATTACACTACTTTGCACTGACCTTATGATACAATGTAAGGGTTTTCCTTCTGATAGACAGCTATAATCATACCATATATGTCTCTTTTCCTATAAAACAAAAAAATATTT
This sequence comes from Sabellastarte sp. h YS-2021, assembly GCA_964017235.1. Lineage (NCBI taxonomy): Eukaryota > Metazoa > Annelida > Polychaeta > Sabellida > Sabellidae > Sabellastarte > Sabellastarte sp. h YS-2021. Next base: position 152,266,578 of record OZ024928.1, on the reverse strand, counting down.
CAATACTCGTTCAATACTGTTTGTACTAGTAGTATTCCACCACAGAAATCTTACACTGAAGTTTACATTTTCAAAAAACAAAATATAGCCAATAAAAATAGCATCAGAGATGCCTGTACCCCACAGCCCGGGGAAATAGTTTTCAACACCATGAGATATAGAAGTAGTGAAACAGTACACAGATTGGGATACTTTCAGAGCAGTGTCCAAGCTATATGCTTCACATGAAGGGACTATTAAATATTTAGTATACTTAAACTATTGAATTGAATATGGGTATATAAATTTATGAAATAAATCTAAGCAGTATGCTTCACATCAAGTGACACTTAAATATTTAGTATACTTTAATATCTTATAAATGCTACTAGAATAAAATACATTTAAGAACAGAGAATACTGCAAATCAGCTGGTTATTCTGAAAATTGAACTCCTGAAAAATGACTTTTATACTTTCCAATACCAAGAGCCACACAGGATGTATTAACTGTCTGTTTTTCACATACTACCAACCAAATAACAATACATGTATAAGCTTTAATGGTCACAGTATATCACTGTGTATTCTTTAGAGATGTCTCTGTGGAACCAGTTGCAAACTGTAATTAACAAAAAATATGTTATAATTAGATTAAGAGTTAAACTGATTAAAGAGACAGAATAAAATTCGATACTGCATCAAATTGATGCAGTGCATTACCAGATTGGACATGTTATAACCTAACATATAGAGATTTCAGCCATTCTGAAGTTTGACACTTTCAATTATTTTAAAAATTCGAGACGGCTGCCAAAATTTGGACAGTTGAGAAACTTTTTTTGAGGTATTATATCCAAGTTCTCAAAGTGTCCACCATTTGCTCAAAATCACTCTATTTCTAATGATTTTCAAGATAACTGACATTTTCTATTTCTCAGAAAATTTTCAGAGGCATTAGATCCAAGGTTTCTAGTACTAAGAGGATTCAAAATTTCCTCGAAATTGCTTGATTTCCACCAAAATTCAAAATGAATTGTCACTAATTGTTAGTCCAGACATTAGTTTGATATCTGTTCTCAACAAACTACATTCATATCAAAACAGGTTTCCAGGCATACATTACTTGTTTCCAAGCTTTTAACATTTAATATCTTCAAAACAGCCATTTTAATGAAAAAGTGGTGGCACATAAAAGCTAAACAGGAAGCTGCGACAAATTCATTGTCTTAATCAGTGAAACTACTACTTAAAAAAATAGCATCGGAGATGCCCGGACCCCACAACCTGGGCAAATAGTTTTTCAACACGATGAGATAATAGAGATATAGAAGAAGTGAAACAGTACAAAGCTCAGGATACTTTCAGAGCATTGTCAGTTATATAAAGGTCAAACCAATGTTTAAGTAGATACAATAACTTCAAAGAGAAACAAAATGTATGTAAAAATAAATATTAAAACAAGACAATTTGATAGCAAGATGAGTATACTAAAAACTATGCAGGAAAAGACCAAACACCTTTCAGAAATTGCCAAAACCATCAGCCTAAGCATCAGCAATACGAAAACTGAGGTTATGACCTTAAACATTATAAACAGCACACCAATAAAAGTCTATGATAAGGATCTGCCAACAATAGACAGATTTACTTACCTTGGAAGCATAGTAAGAAGTGATGGAGTAGCATGTGACGATATTAAAAACAGGATTGCCAAAGCAAGAAATACCTTCATATTACTGAATAATGTCTGGAAATCCAGCCAGTATAGCAAAGGCACCAAACTCAAATTATACCAAGTTGTGTACTATCAACACTTCTGTATGGTTCTGAGTGCTGGAGAATGACAGAAGTAGACCTTGAAAAACTGTCAACTTTTCATACAAAATGTTTAAGGCGAATAGCACATATCTTCTGGCCTAGAACTAAAAGCAGCAAAGGTCATGTCATCAGAAAAGACAATGCTTCCCACATCAAAACAGCACTTCACTGGACACCAGAGGGTAAAAGAAAATGAGGAAGACCCAAGATAACTTGGCAAAGAACAGTCGAAGATAAAAAGCCTGGGCCACACATGGGGAACAGTGGAAAGGATTGCAAAAGACTGCCACCAGTGGAGAGTCTTTGTTGCTGCAATACATGACAGTCATAACGGGCAGTAAGATAAGTAAGATAAAAATTATGAAGCTGTAAAATTTAGCCACTGGAGAATAGTTGTCAATGGAAATAGCAATTATGTAAAGGTACACATAACAACTAGAAATAGGACATGCGTAATGTCCACCCAAAGGGAGCATCAGTTTTGCTCTAAAACTTGGACAAAATTGGCAAGAGTAGATTGCTGTGGATCAAAAATTTCGACGAAATCGCTCTATCTTGCACAGTTAAGGAGATAGAAGCAAATTAGTGTTTTTGCATTTATGGCAAAATTTTCAAAAATTCAAAATGGCCGGCAAATTTTTGGGGAGAGAAAAATGTTTTGAAAATTGCCAAGAGTACATAGACCCTATGGGTCTAATATTTCGATGAAACTCTATCTCGCACGGTTGACGAGATAGAAGCAAACTTGTGTTTTTCCATTTTTGGCCAACATTCGAAAATTCAAAATGGCCACCATTTTTGGGGAGAGGAAAATTCCCAAGAGTACATTGCGTAGATAACCTGTGGGTCAAAAATTCCGACGAAATCGCTCTATCTCGCATGGTTATGGAGATAGAAGCAAAGTTGCGTTTGGCAAAAATTCAAAATTGCCGCCATTTTTGGGAAGAGGAAATTTTTTTGAAAATTGCCAAGAGTACACTGCTTAGATACCCTGTGGGTCGAAAATTTCGATGAAATCACTCTATCTTGCATGGTTAAGGAGATAGAAGCAAATTTGTGTTTTAGCACTTTTGGCAAAAATTTGAAAATTCAAAATGGCCACCATTTTTGGGAAGAGGATAATTTTTTGACAATTGCCAAGAGTACATTGCTTAGATACCATGTGGGTCGAAAATTTCGACGAAATCGCCTTATCACACACAGTTAAGGAGATAGAAGCAAATTTGTGATTTTGACAAAGGAGAAACATGTTTCAAATTTGGCAGGTGAACACACTTTGGCAGAGCCAAAGATAAAGTTCACACAATGATGCACACCTATACCCCCTAACCAATGTCCCTACCAAGTGTCAACCTTCTACACCTTACAGAATCCTACAAATAGCCCATACAGGATTTTAAAAATCATTTTTTAAATCAAGATCACACCATGATGTTGCAATCCTACAACCCCTAAGCAATGCCCCTAAGCAATGTCATATGACATGATATTGCCCGGACAAATTTTAAAGGTTAATGTCACCACAGCAAGATCAAAAGTCAAATCAAGGTCACACAATGAAACTGCACACCTACGCCAAGATCAAAGGTCAAATCAAGGTCACACCATGATGCTGCACACTTACAACACTGAACCATTGTCCCTACTAGGTATCAACTTCCTACACCTTACAGTTTCTGAGATACAGCCCACTCAAACTTTTTCCCACAACCCAACCCCCAGCCCATCCAGACACCATGGGTGAAAACAATACCCCATCAGCCCTTAAGGGCTGTGGGGTACAAACACTTGGATAGTGGATACTAATTTTTTATATAAATCAGTTAAGATTTATGTTGAATTATTACTAATTTAAAGGTCATAGGAAACATTTTTTCATGAAAACTGTGAATTTACTTTTTTTAAATGGATAAACGCTTAATGAAATAGAAACTGTGGTTGTTTTTAAGAAATATATGGTAGTGGAGTCACAAATGACAATTTAGAAAGTAAAAATCCTGAGTGCTGTGAAAAGCCGACATGTTGTTTTTCTCATAGATGATGATTGATGATGTCACAGGTTCATAGCGTAGTTTGTTTAGTTCTGAGATAAATATATAAATACACACTGAGGGAATTAAGTGGGTGTAAGTTTTTTTCTTTTTTCAAAGTTTTAGTTCACATAAAAGTAAAAACAGCCCATCAATCTTATTTATTCACATGTTGCTGCTTTTTATCAGCTGTCACCTAATTTTTCTCTGGTTTTACAACCATCTCAGTAAATATAAACACTAAGATGAAAGTCAGCCAAGGTAAGGAATATGTGTTCACTTGTCTAACTTGGAATATATACTTGCATTTCTCACTTTCTTCCTCTGCTAAATAACGTTCACAGTCTTGATAAATACTCAAATTATAAGAACAAAATATTGCAAATGTACATGTATCAATTTAAAAGCATACAGTTGGCTTTGTCAGAAAGTATTAAACTAGTAAAATTCTATCATATAAGGAAACACTTTATTGCATATTCTATGAGCTGTAGAAATATTAAAGTCAAAACTGAACTTTTTAAAGAATTTGGACAGATCTGGCCAATACTGAACTCAGCATTGTTGTAAATGGAACTGAATTGAATTTATTGGGATTTAATGCAACATATTTAGACATATATTGGTGTCACAGGCAAAAATCAGTAACAGTACTCTTTAATTACACCTTTTCAAGTATATGTAAGTAAATTTCAGTTATGTAGATAGCTTGTGTAAAGGTTAATCACTTACATAGTTTAAACATTGCCTCAAAAAAAAAAGTACCTGAGGTTGGAACAATATCTACACAGTCAGATATATTTATAGGTTTTGTGGTTGAAAGTCTTGCAATGGGTTTTGGTTACAGTGCAAACATTACATATCCTTGCATGGGCCCAATCTCTCACATATTGATTCAGTGTTTATTTAATGATAATTTTGTGGTAAGATAAGTTTTTAAAACAAGGAAAAATCTATTCAAATTTATCATAAAAATGGTCCAGCATATGTGTACTATACATGTATATGTGTTATTTATGAAACTTGTTCCTACTTCCCTAAACATATAATTTTTAATATGAGAGTAATATAAAGCTCTCCAAAGTCTAACTGTGTACTTTGTTGTTGCACAGTGATATATTTAACATAACAAATAAATTGCATTCAAAAACACAAAAAATGCATAATTTTGAAAATGTTGATAGATATATGAAAAGACAATTTGACTATATTTCCTCTTCAAACATATGTATTTTTATTCGGAAAAATACCAACAATCTTATCAAGGCTAATTTTGTAATTTACTGTGCCAGATTGATGTATTATTACATCAACAAAAAAAATCAAAAAAACATTCCAACACACAGAAAATAAATATGTACATGAAATAGCTTACTACGGCAGTTTGTTTACAAACTAATGAACCTGTGACGTCAAGGCTAGCATTTTCTACGAAAGTTATCGAGTGAAAAGTAATGGCGACAGTTGTAACCTTGTCCAGACGCATCTTATTTTTACAAAAATTAAAGTTTGACATCTATGTGTGTCTATTGACAATAGTTCTCAAAATGCTTCCTATGACCTTTAAGATTCAATTATTCATTTACTGGTATAGTATGGAGTTAAGTGAACTAGTATGGGGAATGATTTATCAATACTGATTACTGCTCTAATTGTAAATATTTTCTCATTAAATGAAAGATTTTGATATCAACATGTCTAAATATTAAAACTGCCCAAGTTTAAGTCAACAAAGTAACATCTTTGGCTACAGAGTCATTCTATACCTCAGATTCACAGTTTATTATAGAGGTTTTCAGGAGTCCAAAAGATGAGAACCTTCTCACTGAAACATCTTCATTTCCATTTTGAAGTTCACATTTCCTTTGTTTCAAGATCTGAAAATAAAAACTGATTTATTAATCAAAAAAAAAATCTGTTTAACCAAAAAAGTTTTACTTGATTGTCATAATCAATGCTCACCAGGAACTTTGATCATCACAAATTTATCAGGGGTGGAATTTTGTCTATCAATTTTTTACCCATCATCCTTTTTTTCTACTGATTGGTACGCTACATAATAAGGATTCTACAAGACACTCAAATTAACAAAATTTGAAACTTCAAGCAACATTTCCATTTAAGAAATATAAAACATTCTTGGGAAACTCCAAAGAATTCCATGACCCATATTTTATATGCATACATGAATATTAATGAGTTCAACAAGTGTTATACAAGTGCACGAATTTGAAGTATTTGTTTAATTGAGTAGACATTTCCATGAAATACCCCATTCACACTACAGGTGGTACATCCTGCAGTTACAGGCATTTTGGGAAACACCCCTGTCCTTTGACTGCAGTCCAAAATTCATTTGTGACCTTGTGACACAGTGGCGAAACTTCCATTACCTTGCTATGGTAACTGAAAGTGTAATCTACAGTGTATATAAGGTTGTGACATGGTCGCCTTTCGGTTTAACACAGCGACATAAGGTGAGTGGAAGTAAATGGACATTTCGCTACTGTGTCACAAGGTCGCTGAAGAATCTTGGACGGTAGTCAAAGAACAGGAGCATTTTTCCTATTGCCTATAATCACGGGTTATACCGCCTGTAGTGTGAATGTTACACTAAATCTGGGAAGGTATGAAGTGTTCTTGGAAGTGGTCCCACCACCGAGTAAAACCTCTAACTGCGGGACGCACTGCTTGTAGTGTGAATGAGCATAAAATACTTGATCTTCAATCAACATTTCTATTTATAATATATGTAATACTAGAAAAATGTGTTTGCTAACAAAAACAAAATGTCCCCAAAGGTTAAATGCAATATAATATAAAGTAGAAAAAGGTTTTGGAAAATAAAAACATGCAGCACTGAGAGAACAAGTGAAAATTAAGCAAACAGTGTGGAGGTTTATGAATTAACATGAAAGAAATATTTAAGGTTTATTTTGTTTTCTATGGTCATAAATTGCAAAAAGTTAATTTAATAAATGCTATAGTTTGTAAGAAAAGTAGTTTTAAAGGAGATATAAGGCAAAAACAGAAAGTCTGCTCTTTTATGACCCCAGTTTGACCCATAAGAGGGCGGTCGGGGGTAAATTTGACTGGCTATCTAGACTCTCCTTACATGGAATCCGTTTTAAAGCTGTAAAAGCAATAATAAAGGAGATATAAGGCAAAAGGATCAAATCTGCTATTTTTATGATCCCAGTTTGACCCATAAAGGGGAGTCAGGGGTAATCAGACCGGCTATCTAGACTCTCCACATATGGTTTTCCATTCCTCTTACTACATTCTAAAGCATTAATACAGGAGATTTAAGGCAAAAACACAAAATCAGCTATTTTATGACCCCAGTTTGACCCATAAGCGGGGTCAGGGGGTAAATCTGACCGGTTATCTGGACTCTTCACATATGGTTTCCCAATATCTCTTAATACATTCTAAAGCTCTAAAAGCAAGAATAAAGGAGAAAAATGGCAAAATTGGCTATTTTATGACCCCAGCTTGACCCCTACAGGGGGGTTGGGGGACATTTGGCTTGCTCTCTAGACTCTCCACATATGGTTTCCTACTACCTCCCAATAATTTTATGGCTCTAAATTAGGGATGGGTCGGTATGAAAAATATGTACATCGGTAGGTCGCCAATGCAAAACCGTACCGAATTCGGGATGCCGCGGTTTTTTCATGGACGTTTCCTCAACGAAATCGCAAAAAAGGCTCATAAATGCACAAAATATGTGATAAAAACGTATAATGTCTTCATATTTCTGGTTTGTTTCCAATATTTTAAGTTTTCCTGTATTTATATGAGTTGACAAGCGAAATTGAGGTTATAAAGTGTCGTAACCAAAACATGGCAGTTCTGCTCAACGTATTGCTTATAAAAGTCTTCAAATGGACGAAAATATAGGATAAAAGCTTATAATTTCTTCAGATTTTGGGTATGTTTCTAATATTTTAACTCTTCCTTCCATTATATATGCTGACAAGTGAAGTGGCGGTTGTAAAATCCCGTCACGGTATTTCAGTAAAATGCTCTCGAAACCGAGATACCGGAACTACCGACCCATCCCTACTCTAAATGCAATACTAAGATAATAGGGGGTTCAGATTAATTTTAAGCTTCTGGTTGGTACCTGTGAGAAAACCACTCATAAATCAGTCAATTTTCATCGGATCGCTCCCAAAATCTAATGAGCTTGCGTTTTTGATGGTATAAACATGTGTGTGAAATTACAAGCCTCTGCAGTCAGTTGATTTTGCTGAGCGGTGACAACAGGCGGGTGTACCCAAAAACTATTTTTTGATCATGTGACCTTGATAAAGATCAAAGGTCAAATTTAAGCATGTGGAAAAATTTTCCCACGCCTAAGGTATATAACTGTCAAATATGGTTAAAAAGCTTCCAATAATAAGGGAGATATTCAAGGGAGACCATAATGTGGCGGCAGCGGCAAGGAAACTGAAGCGAAAACAAATAAGCACCCTTTTCAGGGACGCTTAATTATTTGGAACAACTCAGAATATTGTGACCTTATACTTTATATGCACACACGAATATTAACAAGTTGAATAGGTCTCAAGGTTTGAAAGAAATCTCCAAATTCTTGAGATGAAACCTACACATTTTCGGGACGAAACCTTTGGTATTACAAATAAGGATTTAGTGGTCTAGTTGTGCCAAGTAATGATAAATATTTGATTTTTCAGCTGATGATATAATCATCTCGGCACATGCACGATAGCACAGAAACAGGTAAAACGAACAAATTTCACAGGACATCATATCATGGCATAAACCTCAACTTGGCACAAATCCGAAAATAGAATATTTATTAACATTTTGTTGTGATTGGTAAATTTGTGCACTTTCACATAACAAATAAGGCAGTCAAAGTGATGTAGAAATCATATTATCAGCCCTTAAAACCATTGTAAAAAGTTTATGGTTTTGATTTTATGAAAGCAAATTACATGTAAAACTGACAAAAATAATGTTTTTGTGTCCAAGATGTTGCAAGTTATGGCTGGCAGCAGTATATCAACAGAAGGGCTAAACACCGCAACGATGCAAACACCGAAAGGACACCACAAGGACCCCTCTGGCACAGCAAGGCCCTAATTTACCTATTACAGAAGGACTTTAACCTACTATAACTTACTGTTTTTGCTTACATTTATGTTATTATTATTATACTGGTTCACCACTTGTACACATTTTCATCATAACCCTGCTTTTATTGGGGAGGTCAGAAGAATCACCCTATGGGGGACATTTGCTTTTCGAGTCTGGCACCCTGAATTGCTTTTTGAGCCTGATACCACTTATTAGTTATTACCCCCACCAAGGAGGTTATGTTTTCGCCTGGATTTGTTTGTTTGTGCGTTTGTGAACAAGTTAACTCAAAAACTTGTACTGCCTTGCTACCAATTATCGCCGGCTACCAATTATCGCCACCAAAAAATAAAACGTTCATATTTCAATTATGGTTATACATTTTGAAAGCTTTTTGTTGTGTATTTGTTCCATTCACTTTGGAAATAGTTTTACCTTATTTGCCAGACTTGGGATGCTACTTTGGTGAAGTTATATCCATTTGAATTCTGTCTGGCGATAATTGGTAGCTGGCGATAATTGGTAGCAAGGCAGTACACTGATTTTGATGAAATTTTCAGGATATGTCTAAAAAGGTGAAAGGAAGATATGATTAAATTTTCGTGGTACACTGGGAATAATTTCACGTTTCACCAGGAACCCACAAGGGTCACACCCGGGTACCAATTCACGTCCACCCCTAAATTTATCCAAAACAATCACAGTTAAACAATAAATCACAAATGTATATGATCAATTTGATGATTATCTATGATGTGGTAAACACCATGTCTATGAAAAATTATAAATCTTCAAGAAAATTGAGGGTGGGGGTGAATTGGTCCACCACGACTAACATTAAGGTAATTATACTAATTATCGCTCAACCCAGCCTTACTTTGGCAAGAAGGATCCACCTTTTCTTTGCAATATCTTTAGATGTGTGCATATTAGTAGCCGACATATCAAATTACAACACATTTATCATGGTCTCTCGATGTCTACGAGTATAATATTTGTAAACATAAAAATTCTGAAAAACTACAAATAACCGAATTGGGCAAATTATGGTCGTTACTAAGGCTGCGTGCTGTCCTCTTCACACAGGCCTTAGAAACGGTAAAAAGTCTTAAAAAGACGTCACGAGTGATAAAAAAAGTCTTCAAATTAATGTTTATCACCTATAATGGACAGATTGGTGCAGAATACATGAGCTCTGGTTTATTATTTACAATAGTAATAATAATAATAATAATTAAATACATTTTTTCAAGGATTTATATTCATATATAACTCTGCAAACCTGAAACCAAACTTATCTGTGTCATTATTCTAAAATCTATATCTCCATCAGAGGATTTAAAAAGATCTAGTTGTTATTTTTGACATGACAAATGAAGCAAGGAAACTCATTTTTCAATGAGTGATTCAAATTTTGTTGGCAATGTTAATAGTTTCCAAACACTTCACTGGAAAAGGGCATTCAGTTAGGAATATGCAGTTCTCAATCATTTGGGGTCTCCCAAATAAACATTCCCAAGCAGGTTCACAGAAGAAGATATGAGCAGTGGTGGATGTGTAATATTGGAGTAACCCACAGGCACTAACCAAACTTATCTAATTGTGTGTGCATTGTGGTGTCATTTCACAGTCTGGAGACCCCTATTCATTGTATATTCTAATATGTACATCAAATACATAAGCAGAGTATAAAGTCTGTTAGTCATACCCACCATATAGACTAAAAACACCATCCCACGTTATGATGCTGGTAAATCCCAATGATAACATGTTTGTTTGAAGTTTTGCCAGAAATAAGCTCACTAGCCTTTATTTTCTCCATATGCTGTTTTTTTCTCAAGTTTTACCTCTTTTTAACCACTAACAATTCTAACAAACACTGTAGAAATACTATAAGTACACTTGTCTTGGAATGCAGAAAGCGTAAATATCTGTATGAGATATTGCCTCCACCCATTTTTTTCAAAGTTTTTAAACTGTGATGGGATAGTAGCCTTTCACAAGTTAGATATTTACATAAAACTAAGAATCTGTTGACAAATTCAAAAATTGTCATTAAAATGTAGTGGATACTGTTTTTTGCTTTTAATCACCGGTACTTCTCTCAAGATAAGGTATGATGTAAAGTGAAATCAAAATATGAAATATGTTTTCATTTGCATAAATCATTTATAAAAATTATGCTAATGTAGTCAAATTTATTGAATTCATTCTGAAAGAATCCTTAAAGTTCTAACTTTTTTATTATCAATTCATAAAATAATTCAGTATATAATGGGTTTCTTTAAGATAGCAGTTTAGTACTTTTTGACCTTATGATTGGATAATTTTAAGTTTTGGAAATCAGTTGGTAACATTTTCTTCACAATTTAAGTCTTTGTTGAGACCAAGAAAAGGGAAATGTTTTGGGGGGAACTGTAATAAACAGTATACACTGTAAATGGCTAGATGCATTATGTATACTATGAACGCATTCCTTACAGTTTTGGTGGAAAGTTCTGAACTAATTTGGGGAGCATTTATGATTATCCTTCCTTGAGGCCTGTTCTAAAGACATTTATGTTGTATTTATTTAATCTCCTAGCAATAATTAGTTTTTAAAATTGAAATAATAACTATCAAAATTCATTTCAGAGTTGAACCTGGTTGACTGCATGATTTGTGATTTTTATCCAACTTGCTTGATACCTCTCTAAATAATTTTTTATCTGAAACAAATATAAAAGATGTTCTCAAGGCTATTTCAGAAATTTACTGTGGCAGACTGGCGTCTTATAAACAAATAAACTTCATAAAAACAGAAAATGCAATCTTTTAAATATATATGTATATGTCATGGTAGAAAGTCCAATCTGGTAGAATTTCAGATAAAAATGGTATAAAGTCCAATTGGAGTTTCTATCGGTAGAAAGTCCAATCTATGAGATTTGGGTATTGCCCTGGGGTCCGAAATCTAATAAAGTTGGTAGATATTTCAATCTAGATGCTAAAACTCTGGATGAGGTAATAGTGCTATACAAGCTTTAGATGCTGAGACCAACTGGGCAGTTGTGACAAACAAATGCTGTTGTAGAAGCATAGGTGTTAGTTGCTCAACTAAATGCCATGTATGAAGTGACTGCTGTCAAAGTTTACTTGGCGAAAAGTATACTTTATATAACATTTGTTATAGGAAATTTAAATCTTACATCAGTCACTAATGTCCATATTACAGATTTCACTTGAAAAATGGTGGTGGGATTTGATGTTGATTATGAAATTCTTGAACTGAAACTCTTGAACTGAAAATTTCAGTTTCTGTCATGTTTAAATATGTTAAATCTGTGTTACAGTAAATATCTTCTTTAATATGCATTTTCTTTATTTATGAAAGCTGCACCTTGCATGCTTAAATGACAGATTTATATGTACAGAAGGCCCAATTTTGTATTTCAGTTGGATTTTCTTTATTAAATTTTTTATTGAGTTTCTACAAAGATAACATTCTGGTACATGGAGCAATACCTAAAGCTCTGAGACTGGAATATCAAGTTTATTAGATTTCGGATCCCAGGGCAATACCCAAATCTCCTAGATTGAACTTTCTTTAGAATTTGAAATTCTACCAGATTGGACTTTGTACCACGACATATATATTAAAAGGCTTACAAAAATGATAGTTTGTTTACATTGTCATGAACCTGTGACATCAAGGCTAGTACTTTTTACGGGAGTTGTTGAGTGAAAAATAATGGCGACAGTTGTGAAAATTTTGAAAAAACAGACAAAAAGTAATTGAATATTCCATGTAACCTTGTCCAGACACATCTTATTTTTACAGAAATTGAACTTTCACATGTATATGTAATTATTAATGAATGATCTCAAAATGCTTCCTATGACCTTTAATAAACAAAAACAGTAGTGGATCTTAATGAAATTTGTTTGTGGGATATGTGATAAAACATTCACTTATAATTTCAGTCTCAAAAAGACTTAAAAACAACCCAACATTTAGCAATTTCATACAATACCCTAGTTCCAATCAATGGCTTAAATTATAAAACATATGCATTTATTTTATGACAGATATAAAAAATACACCTTTGTTTTAAAAGCCATACTTTTGCTTCTAAATATGTTAAGTTTTATAAAAACAAAATGTACATTTATTAAAATATAAATATACTTTTGTCTGTGCTTTTCTCTCTTTCCCATATGGAATTAATGAACATACATGGTACCTTTTTCTCAATCATTGAAAAATATATAAGTTCTTTAATTGTCATATATGAACCTACCTGTGCAATACAATGGAAGTATTCTTTATCAATTTAATACTCAGGTGGAACCTATGTCTAAGTAATTCCATCAAACCATTCTAGTGTTGTGAACTTGAGCCTTGTGTACATAAACCAACAATATAAGATAACTAAAACATGCAATAATGGCCCACATGTTATGGACTACACTAACTTGGTCTATACTCAAAGAGTAACATAAAAATGTGGATTCAACATCAGGCACTTAGTACCTAACCTTCTTGAGTGGTCAAGAGGCAATGGGTTTGAATGCAACAGAAATATAAAAACTTCAGCTTTTTATTTTTGTCTATTGTAATTTCTTACTCCACGGGGCCAACATCGCCAGTTTTGCTAAATTTCAGATGTTCCAAACATTCTCTGTCGTTTTGTTTACAAACTGGATTAAATAAGACATATCACACCCTACCTTGGATAACTCCACTGGCTTCCCATTTCATATTTTGTTCTCTTTAAATATAATATCTTTATTTTTAAGACCAGCATGACTATGACTGGAAGTTTCTTTAATCTATCCAAAAAATCAATTGATCAATTGATAGGTATGAATTTGCCATGGCCGCACCAGTGGAATGGAACAGGTTGCCAACTAATTTTTGATACAGGTTTGAAGAACAATTTTAAGGCCTGCTTCTTGGGGCCCAGTGATTCAGTAGAAACACATTTGCCTCCTACCTCTGAGATCAGAGTTCGAATCCTGGCCAGACTTCTTGTAGGAATGCTGGTTGGAAGTTGGACTTTGTTTCACATAATACTGATTTAGCAATTGGGCATATTTTTCAATTATTATATAAATGGCCAGCAAATATGGCAATATTGTATGAGAGGAAAACAAATCAAGAAAACCATCTATTGTAATTTTTTTTTTCAGTTTAGTTTTGGTATGCTCCTATTCGGTGAAATTTCTATTATCCGGTTTATTGTTAGACAAGAAAAATAAACAAGACAAACAAAATGGTTAAAATAGCTGTTATCGGATGTGGGTTGATGGGTATTAAGATTGCGGGTAAGTCTTTCTGTGAAAGTTGATTCACAGTCTACTGGGATTCCGCTTCATTATTATGACTAGTCAGCATTTGCCCTAATGGCATGAGCCTTGTACACGGGTGGTCACTAAGATAAACGGTCACGAAGATAAACGGTCTTCAAAGTTTTCAAATTTAAATAGTGTAAATAGCAAAATCGCAGAAACTAAACAACAAAATAGACTTAAACAATGCTTTTAATGATTTTGGTTTGTGTTATATTGTTGTTTAAACCTTTTAACTGTTTTTATGTGAGCATTTCTGAGGACCGTTTATCTCCGTGACCGTTTATCTTCATGACCACCCGTGTACACGGGGGGTCACAATTGTATCCGGGTCATAATTGTGTTCGATTTTTATTCGAAGTGACTCCTGTCACGGTATCGTGGTTTGAATTTTTTGTCTAAAGTCACGGCATCGCAAATAATACCATCAATTCGCACAAATAAAATATTGCAGGAAAGTTTGAGGAAACACCACAGACTTCTGTCTCCTGACGTTTTTCTAATTTGCGTAATTTATTTTATAACAGTTCTAGGAAACCCCTATGGAATTCCATGACCTCACGTTTTATAATTTGCATATTTTATTTCATAATATGGCAAGGAAACCCCCACGGAAGTACGAGAATTTGAAGTATTTGATCTCTAGTTCTGGTGGACCAATTCACTCCTGTGTACCAATTCACGCCCACCCCTGAATTTATACAAAACAATCACAGTTAAACAATATATTACAAATGTATATGATCAATTTGATGATTATCTATGATGTGGTAAACATCTTCTCTATGAAAAAATTAAAAATCTTCAAGAAAATTGGGGGTGGGCCTGAATTGGTACCTGGGCGTGAATTGGTCCACCACCACTAACTGAACAGACATTCTTACATAAAATACTCGCTCTTCAAGCAGCATTTCTATCGATTAAATATAATATATTGTTAGAAAATCCCACGTAATTGGGTGATCTCATATGTCTTCATAAACATTATGAGGTGCATATACAAGCATTTGATATTTAAGCAGAAATAATGTTTATTTGTATCCGGTGGATACTATGGATTTCTCTTCGTTACGCCGCCGCAGTGTGTAGAGAGATTTTACCGTTACTACTCTAACGAAAAAAATATTATAGCTAGCCTTCTCAAATTTGCAGGATATATTTATAACTATAAAATCTTGCCTGGGAATATTTTTGGCCTCATTTTGAAAAACAAGATGCCCGCCAAGGGCGTTTTTTCGACTTGCAGCAAGGACTTTTGTTGGCCCTCTAGAGCAAAGGGTATTATAGGTAGAGATCTCAAATTCACAGGGTATGTTCTTCATTACAAAATCTTGACTGGGAATATTGGGAATATTTTTGGCCTCAAGATGGCCCCCACTTTGTCAGTCATAAAAAGTGCTTATATCTCCCTTATTATTGGTACTAGAGTTTTGGGATGGTAAACCAACCTATAGGAAAACATGGGCTGGGAATCTTTTGGTGTGGTCAGATTTGACCTTGGAACCCTCCTTCAAGGTCAAACAAGGATAGCCAAACTTAAAAGTGCTTATAACTCGCTTATTATTGGTCGTACAGGTTTGGGGTGGTGAACCAACTTCTAGGAAATCATGGGCTGGGAATCTTCTGGTGTGGCCAGATTTGACCTTGGACCCCTCCTTCAAGGTCAAACGGGGATAGTCAAACTTAAAAGTGCTTAGAACTCGCTTATTATTGGTCCTAGAGGTTTGGGATGGTAAACCAACCTATAGGAAATCATTGGCTGGGAATCTTCTGGTGTGGTTAGATTTGACCTTGTACCCCTCCTTCAAGGTCAAACAAGGATAGCCAAACTTAAAAGTGCTTATAACACCCTTATTATTGGTCTTACAGGTTTGGGATGGTAAACCAACCTATAGAAAACCATGGGCTGAGAATCTGTTTGTGTGGTCAGATTTGACCTTGTACCCCTCCTTCAAGGTTAAGCGAGGATAGCCCAACTTAAAAGTGCTTATAACTTGCTTATTATTGGTACTAGAGGTTTGGGATGGTAAACCAACCTATAGGAAATCATGGGCTGGGAATATTTTAGTGTGGTTGGATTTGACCCTGGGCCCCTCCTTCAAGGTCAAACGAGGATACCCAAACTTAGAAGTTCTTATAGCTCGCTTATCATTGGTCCTAGAGGTTTGCAATGTGAAACCAAGCTATAGGAAATCATGGGCTGGGAATCTTTTGATGTGGTCAGGTTTGACCTTGGGCCCCTCCTTCAAGGTCAAACAAGGACGGCCAAACCTAAAAGTGCTCATAACTCGCTTATTATTTATCCTAGAGGTTTGCAATGTGAAACCAACTTATAGGAGGTCATGTGCTGGGAATCTTCTGATGTTTTCAGATTTGACCTTTGGCCCCTCCTTCAAGGTCAAATGATGGTTCACTGGCTTTGGTGAGTTGTCTTTTCAGTGGATACAAATTTGCATCGGTTCTCCGGTGCGTAGGTCTAGTCTTGTAATATGTTTGTGTACGAGTTGTGGGTACGAGTTAATCTAAATTAACTGAGTTATTGAAACTCGTTGCTTTTAAGTGCGATGCCGTGACTTTAGACAAAAACTTCAAACCACGATGCCATGACAGGAGTCACTTCGATTTTTATTGGAGTTGATTTTTTAAATGTTACAATGTTTCTGTTTTTTCTCCACTTGTCACTGATCATGTGACAAATGTTTACAAGATTGAACCAATGCAAACAACTTCTCCAGTCATGTGAGCAAATTTGTCCAAACAAACAGGGGCCCAAATCAAAACAATGTTTTCATTGTTTCGCTTTTTAAAAACAATGGTCTCATGATCATCGACAAGTGCAGATAACCCATAAGCAGGTTGCCAAACTTAGTTGTTTCTGTATAACATGACAACGGTTGTGCTGGTGATTTCACATTATTACTCATCAGGAAACGGTCCCAAGTGACTTTGCTGTGATAAATATTTTGAATTTAAATTGTATTAACAGCTATATGTTATATTTTTGTACAACCAAATTATCAAATGATTTGCACTATAATTGTATCCCCGAAGCGAAGCGGGGATACTATGGATTCATCATCGTTGTCGTCCGCGTCTGCAGAGATTTCTTGTTAGCGACCTACAGTCCACATTTCTTTCTGGATTTCTTTCATATTTGGCAGGTGGCTTGATATGGTAGAGGACTCGCCACCCTATCTTTTTGGTAGGCTTTATGTCTAAATTAGGCCTGTGGTAGACAAAAATGTCTAAAATGTGGAATATTGCTTGTTAGCAACCTACAGTCCACATTTCTTTCCAGATTTCTTTCATATTTGGCAGGTGGCTTGGTATGCTAGAGGACTCACCACCCTATCTTTTTGGTAGGCTTTATGTCTAAATTAGGCCTGTGGTAGACAAAAATGTCTAAAATGCATTAAAAGTCATGAAATCATGCACTAAATCACTTATAACTTGAAAAGTGTTGCATTTAGAGCATTTTGTTAAAATATGTTATTCAGCTACTTTTTTCATAGCTACAACATGGTGAGTAACTTGGGTGTCTATCTCAATAGCTAAGTGAGTAATAGCTACTTTTGGGCTTTTCAGTAACTTCCATCATGAGTAAAATCACTTGTAACTTGAAAACTATTGCATTTACACAATTTTGTATAAATATGTTATTCAGCTACTTTTGGGTCAGCTATAACATAGTAAAATTTCAGACCTGTAGCTCATGGCATAGCTGAGTAATAGCTACTTTTAGGTTATCACTATTCAGTAAATTACTTATAACTTCAAAAGTATTACATTTAGAGTATTTTGTTTCAATATGTTATTCACCTATTTCGGAGTCAGCTATAACATAGTGAAGTTCCACACCTGTGGCTCATTGCATAGCTGAGTAATAGCTACTTTGAAGTTCACACTGTTGAGTAAATCAGTTGTAATTGGAAAACTATTGCATTTACAGAAATTTGTGTAAATATGTTATTCAGCTACTTTTGGGTCAGCTATAACATAGTGAAATTACAGACCTGTAGCCCATGGCACAACTGAGCAATAGCTATTTTCACGTACTGACTGTTGAGTAAATGACTTGTAACTTGAAAAATATTGCATTTGGAGTATTTTGTTAAAATATGTTGTTCACCTACTTTTGGGTCAGCTATAACATCGAGAAATTACAGACTTATAGCTCATGGCATAGCTGAGCAATAGCTATTTTCAGGTTCTCACTATTGAGTAAATCAGTTGTTACTTGAAAACTATTGCATTTACAGTATTTTGCTTAAATATGTTGTTCACCTAATTTTGGGTCAGCTATAACATAGAAAAAATCCAGACATGTAGCTCATTGTATAGCTGAGTAATAGCTACTTTGAGGTTATCACTGTTGAGTAAATCAGTTATAACGTGAAAACTATTACATTTACAGTATTTTGTTTAAATATGTTATTCACATAATTTTTGGTCAGCTATAACAGAGTAAAATTGCAGACCTCTATGTCATGGCATAGTTTACCAATATCTACTTTCAGGTTCTCACTGTTGAGTAAATCATTGTATCCACTGCATAGCCGCAGTGTGTAGAGAGATTTCACCATTACCGCTCTAACGAAAAAAAAAATTATAGCTAGCCTTCTCAAGTTTGCAAGGTATATTAGAGGGTGCACCACAGTATTCTATTGGTAGGCTTTATGTCTAAATTAGGCCTGTGGCTAAATTACTTGCCTACTAAAAATGAGTAATTCTGCATTTTCTCTAAAAGTATTGCAGATAGCAAATTTTTCTTAAATAACTCATTCACCTACTTTTGGGAGAGCTTTCACATGCTGAAGTTCCAGACCTGTAGGTAATTACTCACCTACTCAAAATGAGTAAATGCGAATTATCTCTAAAAGTATTGCAGATAGCCAATTTTTCTCAAATAACTCATTCACCTACTTTTGGGAGAGCTTTCACTTGGTGAAGTTTCAGACCCATAGATAATTATTCACCTACTCAAAATGAGTAAATGTGAATTATCTCTTAATAGTATTGCAGATAGCCAATTTTTCTCAAATAACTCATTCACCTACTTTTGGAAGACCTTTCACACACGAAAATGAAAAATTGTGAATATCTCGGAAAAGCTATTTCTTCTGCTTTAATGCTCGGCGGGAGATACACACCACGGCAGTGGTCTTGACAAAAATTTTTGTCTCCCCAAAAATGGTGGCCATTTTGAATTTTCAAAGTTTTTGCAAAACACAAAAATGCTTATATCTCGAAAACTGTGCTATATGGAGCGAACTCAACAAAATTTTGGACCTGCTGGGTATCTCTGCAGAGTAGCCATGCCAATTTTCAAAATATTTTTGTCTCGCCAAATATAGCGGACATTTTTAATTTTTTTATTTTTTGCAAAACACAAAAATGCTTATATCGTGAAAACCGTGCTAGATAGAGCAGACTGCGCTGACTTTGGTTGCCACAACAGTATAAGGCTAGAAACGAAGCATTTTCTTAATACTTTAGCACTCACCTTTATATCCTTTTCGGGATGCTTTGTTTTTGCTATGCAAAAACATTATCTTTTTTTTTGCGAGCGATCCTCTAGTTCACTCCTTCACCTACTTTTGGGAGAGCTTTCACTTGGTGAAGTTTCAGACCCGTAGGTAATTACTCACCTACTGAAAATGAGTAAATGCAAATTATCTCTAAAAGTATTCCCGATAGCCAATTTTTCTCAAATAACTCATTCGCCTACTTTTGGGAGAGCTTTCACTTGGTGAAGTTTCAGACCCGTAGCTAATTATTCACCTACTCAAAATGAGTAAATGCAAATTATCTCTAGAAGTATTGCAGATAGCCAGTATTTCTCAAATAACTCATTAATATGAAAACAACTTATAGGAAGTCATGGGCTGCAAATCTTTTCATGTGGTCAGATTTGACCTTGGGCCCCTCCTGCTTATTATTGGTCCTAGAGGTTTGCAATGTGAAAATGACTTATATGAAATCATGGGCTGCGAATCTTTCGATGTGGTCAGACTTCACCTTGGGCCCCTGCTACAGGGTCAAATAAGGTTAGCCAAACTTAAAAGTGCTTTCACCTTGCTTATTAACGAAAAATGCTGTTTATCTTCCAAACTATGTTAGTTGGCCTTTGTCGGAGGATACATCCAGCATCTGGCCACAGATGCGTCCTTGGTCTAGTTAATTATTGGAGTGTATTCTGTTACATTTGTTTCAGAGTTTTATATTTTAATAAATTATGTCTATTATTGGCCGCTTTACTGCAAACTGGAAATACCACTGAACACCCATTTTGTAGATGGATAGAAGCATTTGTCCTTGACCTTTAACAAAGAATTACAAGCGGGTATTGACAGCAAGGCCGGCGTTTACCGGTAGAAAGCCAATACCAATTCACCAGATGATTTAACTAATGCAGTGCAATATTCAAATATTGGTTAATATTAATTGAAGCAATGGTGGGGATGTCTCAAGTAAACTTGGATTTTTTTGTTCTGCCTTTTGGTAAAGTTTTTGTTTTATTGAAAACCAGCATTTATCTTATTTGTCTTAGATGTGGCAAGTTGGTTGCATTTTAGAACAAGGGCACTAAAAACACATCTCTCTGCTAATGCCTAGTACCTTCAATATTGCTTTGCGTGCACTAATAAAGAATTCTTTAAAAAGTTCTTGGACCCAGATGGTGATCTGGCTCCCCAGATAAAAATAACCACAGGGGTATCTTATGTTCCATATGATGAAACATAGTTGGATAATAAGTGACTGGTATCCTTAATTGCTATTGTGATAACTTCTTCACTGATAACCCTATTTACAGGTTCCTTACATACAAATTATATTAATATACTTGCACATTATTGTTGAAGAGTTTAAAATTAAATTTTTTTTTTCCTTTTCAAACAGATATATTAAAAAATAAAATACCTGAATTGTCTTTATATTTTATCTCTTTACCATTAATGTAAGGTCACCTTAAGGTCTCTAAAAATGGCCACACATTCCCATTTTTGAGTCACCAGCATGTATACTGGGGGACACTTGGGGACCGCTTTTACCTCCAGCATTGTCGTCATTCATTGTCATCACATTTCGTTTCTACACAGCATCTGAAAAATGGCTTGCCAGATTAAATTTTAATTTGTTATATGGCAGTAACTTTGCCTCTAGGTGTGGCCTATTTTAAGGTGACTTTAAACTCCTAGTAATAAGATAATTATACTGAATTTAGGTTTTTGCTTCTGGACAATATCTCAAAAATGACCTGACCGATTCAGTTCATATTAGGCATGTGGATGTAACTGTTTCTCAAGGTGTGCCCTTTGTTACGGTGACTTAAGGTACTTTTTCTGGTATACTGGGGGATAGCTCTTCAAATCCTCACTTGGAAGTGATGCTTCATTGTGTGGGGAGTTACAACCACCTTAAATTATTGGGAAAAAACTCTCAGCCAAAGTCAAATGGACGAATTTTGTAATTGATGGAAGTAAAAATATCCATAATTCTACTGAATTCCCGATTCATATACAAATGACATTTACAAAATCAACCACATCAATTTCAGTTTCAAAAGCACTGGAAGGGTATGAGGAATTGTCAACAATGGAGGCAATTGAGAAATCACTGTAGCTGACATTGCATAATAGAAATTAAAGTACCAAGTGCTACAACCCATTTTACAAAGATCGACAGAGATTTCAAATCAGTTTGTTTTTTAAGAAAGCACTTACAAAGAGGGACTATTTTAGCCTCTTCACTATTAGTTTAATTTTCCAGTCACATTTTATATTGGAGAAGAAAGATATTTTATTATTTTATTGAATATATTTTGAACAGTTGTGCAGGATTTTGTAAGTATTTGTAATGTTTTTGAATTTAACCTTTCATTTGTGTTGACATGAAGTGTTACTAAAATTACGCTTTAGCCTTTAGGCTTTGTTTTTATCTCCCGCCCGGCTCGCCGGCGGGAGATTATTATCTGTAACATCAGTTAACAACACACATTGTGCAAAAATTTTTTACATTTAAATTTATCGCTTAATTCTTCACTTATGTAGAATTATATTTCAATTTAATTTCACAGGTGAACTTGCATACCATGGACACAGAATCAAACTGTATGACAGTCAGCTTTCCAACCTGAATACTGCTTTTCAACGAATTGAGGAAGACAAGCGATGGCTTCGGGGAGAAGGACTTCTGCCAACAACAAATTTTGTGGTTTGTCCTTATTTTTCTTGTGTTGAATATATTTATCAGTATTAAATCTCTGATAAAAATGCAAATTTTACTCATTTTAAATTAAATTTCACAAAGTTGGTGTTTTGGGTTTTTTTAAAATTATCTTTTAAACTCAAAGTGTTACAAACATGTGCCTCTGTGTATATATTTTTATAATTTGGGGTTCGATATCTTGTGGTACTGTGCCAATCTGGTTATTGTCAAGTCTAGTGTTTATTCCTAGGTAAAACTTGAGACACTGCTCATATACAAAGGCCAAGTACTGTTAAATATGTTCAATATTTTTCCCCTTCTGTGATAATCTTAGATATTTGTGTTTTGAAACTTAAATAAATAAAATCTTAAATATCTTAGAAACAGTTTTGACATATTAAACTCTTTTTTTAACCTGAGAAAACAAATCAGAAATACTAAAAATCCACATTGGAATGTTTAATATTTTCTCACAGTCCCACTGGTAACTTGTTGCAGTTGATATATAGCCCATTCTTGGCCCTCAAAATCTTAATTCTGAATTTTTTTCCAGTCTATATTTAATATAACAATGCAGGGTGATGTATGGCGAATATTGGTGCACGGTTGAGTGTTGAGCAAATGTTGGTTGTCTTTGTTTCATTGTTATTATACTGCTGTGACTATCCTTATTACGATTATATGTTTTCATAACGGCACTAATTCTGTTGTAACAGGGTCAAATTCTCTGCTTAAGTCATCTTGAAGATACAGTAAAAGATGCAGAATTTATATTTGAAGCAGTTGTGGATGATTTAGCAATAAAACAGGACATCTTTGAACGTAAGTATTCTTTTCATTTTACAGACAAGAATAAAAATAGTTTTGTCTTGGTTTTATCTTTTTTGTCTATACTCAGATTTTGCTAGTTTCCCCCTTTGTTTACACCTACATTATTCTCAGTAAATGTGGGCAATAAAAACAGGTATGTAAAATTTTTTTGGATATTTTTCATAAATTTTGCTTAATTAATATCCACATCAGTGTCATATATAACATGGTTCAGTATTGTTTATAACCTTAGATTGGTTACTGACACTACTCTGCACTTGTTTCCTGAACTACCAAAATCAGACTAACTTCCACTGTATTTGTTGGAGTCTGCCTATAAAGCCCAATCACTGTACCCAAATAATGCCAGGTTCTGCAATAAATGTCAGAGTTTCTTAATGATCAAACATTTTCTTTGAATGATTCTAGTATTTAGAAATTTTCTTTTTTTTTTTAGGGTTGTCCCATTGCTGTAGTTCCAGTGCTATCATTGCAACCAACACGCTGCGATTAGATGTTTCAGTAATAGCTGAAAGAACTGCATACAAACAAGTACGTCATACTTAGGCATACAGTATAAGTTGCCCCATATTTTGGCAATTAGATTAAATGCATATGTGACCAAAAATCTAAAAAGGATACCAATAATATTGACATGTTCATTGGTTTATAGAAATGGCCAAACCTGATGGAATTCCTGTCTCATACTTTTGCTTTTTAACCCAAGCCCATAAAGGCTGGGGTTATAGTCCCCTGTGCATAAAGCTTGTGGGTGTTCTTCAGCATAACCCATCCACAGATTTTTACCAAATTTTCAGGGTATAACCACCCCAAGAGGATCTAAAACTGAGTTGGTTTTGGGGGGTATCCGGCAACTACTGTTGCCATGGTAACGCTTTTAAGATTTTTGGGTCTTATAGATTGTGGATGGTCCACAGCCTAAACCTATGCACAGAATTTCACAAAATTTTTTGGATATGTTTACCCCAATAGGATCTAGAGTTGATTAGGTTTTGGAGGGTATCCGGTAACAACTGTTGTCATGGCAACATTTTTAATATTCTTGGATCTTAAAGTTTGTGGGTGTTCCACAGCCTAAACTTTTGCACAGATTTAAAGAGAGGATCTAGGTTTTAACATTTGTGGGTCTTCCACTGCCTAAACAGAATTTTCAGGATGTGTTAACGGAAACCATGGATTTTTGCAAAATTTTCAGGATATGTTAACAGAAACAGGATCTAGACCTGATTAGGTTTTGGAGGGTATCTGAAAACTACCTGTTGCCACGGAAACACTTCATGTACTTTTCGGTCTTAAATTTCTTAATTGACAAAAGGGGCACTACAAACCTGATGTTACTACAGTTGCATTTTCATCTCCTGCCTGTGAATCCGGTGTTGTGAGATTATGAAACGCCTTCCATGCGAGCGTGCTTGCATGTGTGCGTTTGTCACATTTTTACCTCAACCTTTATATCTCATTCATTTATGAAGATATCTTCACCAAATTTGCAGAGAATGTTTATGGCTATGAAAACATGTCTGTGCAGAATTGTGACCTCATTTTGAAAAAACAAAATGGCTGCCATAGCCATCTGTTTGAAAATTATTGATATTCTAAAATTTAAAATATTGCAACTGTGTCAGATTTGCACAAAATGTAAATAGTTAGGAAAGCTTGCCTGAGAGTAATTGTTTTGATAACAAAATGGCTACCATATCACATCTTTAATCTCAAATGGGAGGGGACCCCTGCTTCAATGTCATGTTGAGTCATCATGCTAAAAAGGCCTTATATTTCTCTTATAATTGCTTCTGGAGCTTCAAAATATGAAAATAACTTGTAAAAAATCATGGCCTGTAAATTTTACATCTGAAAGCATCTCGTGGATTCTATACACTTCTTATAACTGAAGTTGTTTCTAAGATTTTTCCCAAATCTCAATGTTGTTGCCCATTTAGTTGTACCTGTGGGCTGGAGTTCTTGCTTGCCGAGGCTGGCTATTTATTACAATGTACTAGTAACCTATGTTCAGAAGATTACGTAACTAATGCTAGAAATACAAATTTCACAGGAAATCGTATTACCAGTACCTCTTCAAACTAAGAAGTTACACAAAGTTGGGGAATTATCACAGAAATTGGCTAATATTGAGTAAAGTAGCCAGTAAAATTTTCTTTGTAAACATAAAATTGACTGTCTGGTGACTAGTGGATTTCAGATACTAGAAATCTTTACATTACACAAAAATGTGGCAACGCCTTTGACTCTTTCTGCATTAGCCACAAAAGCCATCAGCATACATTTCATAGCCATCCATTATCTGATCTAAGTACATTGAACAAAAATACTTTGGTAGAAAATAGAACCAATAGGGACACCATTGTTCCAAGTAAGGTATAAAATGTCCAACTGTTTGCATTAAAACATACTATTTGGGTCATATATTGAACAGAAATAAAGCTGTTCTTAATTCATCAAATAATAATCTCTTGAACTTTATTTCTACTGCATGAGTTCTCAATTACTCTTATAACCCAGGTATGTTTGCTACTTAGAATTTTTTGTATCACATGACAATATATGGTCATATAAGAATACATTCATGCTATAAAGCTAAAACATATTGAGATATCATTCTCATTATTGGCCTGTTTTAAACAACTTTAGTACTTGATTATACCGATCGATTCACGTTAACATGTCTATTTCAGAGAACACTGGGATTGAGGTTTCTCTATCCAGTTTATTATATTCCAGAGGTAGAGATAACCCCAAACAAGTACACTTCAGGAGAATCTATTGAAAGAGGTAACTATTTCCATATATATTGGTATGTCTTTGTACATGTATTGATTTAACTATTTTATTAATTATTCACTCGTAAGGCCAGTACTTCAAGGTCACATAGTTCTTCCAAAAAAGCCTATATCTCTTGTATTATTGGCCCCATGGGTTTGGAGTGTCAGAACAACTTGTATGAAATCATTTGCTGCAAATCTTTTCATGGTTTTAGATTTGACCTTAGATGCCTGCCTGTAGGTAAAAATGGATATTCTTGCCAAAAATCCCTTAAATCTCCCTTATTTTTGGTCTTAGGGCATTGGAATGTCAAAAATAACCAACAGGAAATAATTGGCTGTGATATTGTTGGGTATGATTTGATCATTCACCCCTGTTTTAAGGTAAAATGGTATTGACTTGCCATAAAGGCCTTATATATCCATTATTATTGATCTAATTTGTTCAGAATGTGACACATCTTACAGGAACTTATGAGCTGAGAATCTTTTTGCAAGGTCAAGTTTTGTCTCTTCGTGGGAGCTCTTATACATCACTTTGAAGATTTTTCTATGTTTTGTGCTGATTTTGTCTTGTTCTGGGATGTGCCAGATCAAGACTCACAATGTCTAGTTGAATTGAAGGAAGTGAGAAGTGAGAGTTACAATATTTTCTATAAAGACTGAATGAATGTTTTTGTACAGTGAGATCGCTGCTGGAGAGGATGGGTAAAACTCTCTTCTTTAGATCAGGTGGTGAACCTCTGATATTGACTGAAGAACAAAGGGAACAAAGAAAATACGGTAAGTAGTTAAAATTGTCATGTTCACTTTGTTGTTTTGTAAACTCTTTCAAATAAAAAAATTAGCAGGTGCTGCTTTTCAGTCACAGGTCATGTTGAGTGGAATAATCTTCTCACACTTGTCATATCAGAGGATATACATGCATAGGCCTCAGAAGTTACCTGAAGGCATCTTGTATGGTTCATTCCGCTATCCTTAGTGTACTAGATGCTTTCTTTGTAATGGCATTTTCTCTCAGCATTGGACTGATGCCAATGGTTTCATTTTCACGGTAAAACAGGCAGAACTGGTTAGTATAGACACAAGTGGTCAATTTTATAATGTTACACTATTTCACCATTACTCTTCAACGAGTATATTTTCATTGACAAAGGGAAAAAAGCATGCATTTGTCCTGGAAAAGTTTGAGATTGATCCAGTTTATGAAAGTTTTTGTGTAAATATTTTGAAAACATCTCATTTTTAAGTGGAAAAGAATACTCTCACTTTATTCTTTGATGAGACTAAAGTACTCTATTGCTGCCTTATGATTGGTCAGTGAAAGTAAGAAAAATATGTATTACATTTTCGAGTCCTAGATCAGGACATATTAATTGCAGTTTGTGATAAATTTGTTATGCATTAAATATCAGTCCTGGTAAGATGGTTTTAAAAACTATGCTAGTAGAGAAAATGATATTTAAAAAAAAATGTTACAAGAATAAAAATACATTTGGCTTTTTAGCTCTATTAAGAATTATTAGCCATGATAATATAATTTCACAAAAAGTTTGCAACTTATCACAGAAAGCTGTTCAGATTAAATTAATTGAAAATACGTTCATGTAAAATAATATGTGGAAACAGCACATCTCTATTTGTAGCGAGGTTGGAGCAGATTAAAAACTCCTCTGGTGTGGGCTATGTCTTGGAAAGCGCTATGCCTGCTTTGTCACACAGAGGCAATGTAATGCCAGCTCAGGAACATGATACATGTATGTAGACTAAAATATAGAAAATGTTTGCAATTCATCCAATATTTTCTTTTATTCTTGTAAAATTAATTTAAAGTTAGCTTGTACCTGGTAAATCATTTTTCCATAAAAATGAGGAAGATAAATGATTTCAGAAATGTCCAGCAGTTCCTCTAGTATGGCTGACTACGGCATTTCTCTTTGTGAGTTTACTATTCACTGATTTTAGGGTGAATATCATATGCCTGGTAATGAAAAAGTTTATCTTTATCTGTATCCATCCTGATTTATGACAACCCTTTTTAAAAACCCTGTATTATATTACGGATTTGATGAAGTTCAAGAAGTGATATTTCAAAGGTGCATACATAATTTCATACACAGTATAAAAATTGTTGAGACTGTGTTGCAGAAGGTTATTAGTATGATGATGTCACTTGCTATGTGCCTTTCTTTTCTTTGTGATTGTATACAGATTCATACAATGCTGATGTGGACAGGGACTGTGTTATCTGTATGCAGAAGGTTATTAGTATGTTGATGTCACTTGCCATGTGACTTTCTTTTCTTTGTGATTGTATACAGATTCATACAATGCTGATGTGGACAGGGACTGTGTTATCTGTATGCAGAAGGTTATTAGTATGTTGATGTCACTTGCCATGTGACTTTCTTTTCTTTGTGATTGTATACAGATTCATACAATGCTGATGTGGACAGGGACTGTGCTATCTGTATGGATGCAGAGAGGGACTGTCTGTTGTGTCCATGTCATCACATGGTCACCTGCACCCAGTGTGCTAAGTCACTACACAACCGCAAGGATGGCTGTCCCATCTGTCGCAAAGACATATCAGAGGTCATCAAAGTGTATCACTCCTGAACACCGGCACTTGTACACCAGAGCAGAATATATGTAAACAAAGGCCTGTTAATAAGTAGGGTTAGGATATTAGCAAATCTACCACATGAGTATTCTACCAGTGAAAAGCCATTCTGATTCTGCGATGTCAAATAAAATTTGGCTCTGGTATTTTCCCAATGAAATGGGCCTTCAAATGAAAAGTAAAGTTCATTGAAACACAACATGCATGTAGTGTTCAACCAAATGGCTATGAAATCTAAAATTCTCTCCAAACATACAGAATAAAAGTTTATGTTTTATTCAGATTTGTGGTTTGTTTCTGATATTTTGAATTGTCCACCATTTCCACTGTTCCCATATGGTGGTAAAATGATTTTGATAACGACAATACTGACGATGTTCGGCCCTGTTAAAACATACTCAAGTACTCAATAAAGCGTAATTATTGTGTAGAATTGAGAAAAGATTTTCTACTTCTGTTAGCAATTTTAAATATTCATATGCATAATTTGGTGTTGAAAGACCAATTTCTATAACTGCTCCAAGAAAAATGACCATTTTTGTCTGCTTTATAATTAGGATAATAATTGCTACAGAGTGGTATAAAGTTAAATGTATGCAAGTACGAAGTGGACTACCCCATAGCTAGGTGTAATCAGTGGACTGTAGTTATCAAACCCCTTAAACAAAACTCCATTTTGAGGTAAAACCATGTGAAAGAGTTGTAAATTTCCTTTTATGGAAAAGAATTTCTCTCAAAATTCACTCAAGTAAAAGGCTGTAACTTGGAAGAAAAACAGGTCTGGGTATTGGTTTAGCAAGAACCGACCCTAATTGACATAACCATGTTTTAGTGGTAACCAACTGGAAGTACCAGTGAATCAAATACAGCAATGGATGTAAAGTAAGAAATCTAAAATTTGCTGCATATCTGAATTTGGCACATGTAGAAATATTCATAAAATAAACAAAGTGAGGTCAAATTTGCTGAAAGTCTAGTAGATTCAGGCTTTCTGAAAAAAGAAATACCAATTTTAAGACAATACTTTCTTCTGGAAATTTGCTCAGGTTGTATAAGTGTTGAATTTTAGATTTCTGGCGAATTTTAGATTTCTTACTTTAATATGTCCAAAATAAAATGTGAAATATCTGTGAAAATGTGGAAAGCTGCATTAAAAAAAATGATAAGGTGATATAACTGAATATGAAGGTTTACTCAAGTATTTTATGGATTTATTCTGTATTTTAATATTTATTTGAGTACCCAGTTTACTTCTTTGTACTTGGTTTCTCAGCAAAGTTATGTGGTTTTTGAATAACCGGATAACCTATCACAGTTTTACTGATTTGGGAAACTATGATTTATGAGGATTTAATTGTAAAATTCTAAAAGTTGCAGTATTGGTGTGATATATATGTTAATTCTCTTGTATTCTTATCCTCTGTGTCTGAAATGTATGATTTTTGGCTGGAGGTGGGTTCTGATGAGTTCAAAACAGTTGAGAAAATAGACAATTGTAACCTGTACAGCTGTTTGCTGAAAGGATTACATTGCTTTTATAATCTTTTACGTGTTTGTCAGATATTGGTATTGCACTTGTAATATTTTATTTTATATGAAACAGTAGAGCTCTGATTTAAAATATATATCTATATTGGTCGCTGATATCTACCAGCACAAATTCTACAAATACCTAATTTTTAATAATGACAAGCTTCAGATATGTAAAATTTAATGCAGTAAACTGACATAGATGTCAAATACAAATGATTTCAGTCATAGACTGAAGCCTTGGCTGATAAATTTTACCTTCCTTGGTTCTTTTCCAGGTGACTCACTTTTATATGGATAATATTTGGCAGGTGTTGAGATTTGAACATACAATATATTTTGAGATTGCCTGACTCTGAAGTGCAGACATTTCAACAGTGTATTGTGTGCATCGACTTAAGCTCTCTTAGTGTACAATATCCTTTTTATCCCACAGTCTAAGCTTGGTGTTGATGTTCCTTTGGAAATGTAGTTGTGCACTGTCTCAGTGTGACCTACATGTCACCTTTGACCTTGCCTCAGTGCACTTGAACATAGAAAATTTTGACTCTGCACTTGAAGATCTTGTCCCAGTCCAGATCTCCACAACCACAATGTGGAAGAAATTCAAACTTGGCAGGGATGTTCCTTAGAGGATGAAGCTGTGCAATGACAAGATGTGACATGGTAGTGTTAAAGACAGTAAACTGGAAACCTATTTGCCAACCAAAAGACACTGATCTGGTTATGTTCTGTTTTCTTATAATCAAAACCGGTTTCCCCACATATTTGTTATTTTAACATAAGTTTACCAAAATATTCAACAGCAACAAATATGTCACAGTATTTTATAATACTTTATCGATATGTCAGACATTTTGTCCTCAGAAGTCTTCAAAGAGCACATCGCAGTTCATATTTAAATGTGATTTTTTTGTTCATGTATGCATTTGAAAACTTATGCCTTTGCGTTTAATAAATAAAACATATCCAGTTTTTCGTCGAATTTTTGCATTTGATAACTAGTTCTAAGATTCACATTCAACTACAACACTAGACATTGGTGTGACCCTTACCCATAGCCTTTTAGGTTTAGAATATTTTCTACTGGCACATTTGACACTTATGTCTCCTCTCACAAAGCTATATGGATTTCTCTAATTAATTAATTAGATGTTTACATAATTGTGCCATCTCCATCGACAATTGTAATTTTATTCCAAGTAATAGATTTTACAGCTTCATAACATTTAGTGTACAAATTACTGCTCTTGTCTTTTAGTTTTACTGTCTTGTTTTCACACTTTGTCTTTATACTTTTTCTCTTTCCTTAGTGTTATTTCTCCTGTACATTTACATAACTGACACTGTGTTCTTGAAAACCCCTCTTCAGTTGTACTGTTTGACCTCTTCTGTATCTCGTGGTAACCTATCCTGTTTCCCCAGGCTGTGGGATATGGGCAATTCTGAAGCTATTTTTAGCATTTTATGTCAGCTGACATTATGGCATCACTATGCGCCATATGCAACTTTTCCAAAAGTACAAGGCCTAGATACATGCTGTTACTTTTAAAAGATATCTTATCTATTGAGGATGGTAAAATATTCAAGACATGTAGATCTGTCTATTCGTCTGTTCCCCAGAGCCATTAGAAGCAAGGTATCCCCGCCTAAAGTTTTAAAATTTCAACACTTTAATACAATTTTCTCATTTACTATTGAAGGGATTTTTCTCATATCTTGCATATAGGTACTAGGCCACTAGTATATTCCCTTGTATGAGCATCAGACCTGTATCTTTCATAATTATTTCATATGAATTTTTTAAATAATTTTTCATGTATTAAATTTCATGAATTTATGCATTAAATCTCTTATAACTTTAAAGGTATTGCATTTAGACCATTTTGTTAAAATATGTAGTTCAGCTACTTTCTTCATAGCTACAACATGGTGAGTAAATTGGGAGTGTATCCCAATAGCTAAGTGAAGAATAGCTACTTTCTGACTTTCCAGTACCTTCCATAATGAGCAAAATCACTTCTTACTTGAAAACTATTGCATTTACAGTATTTTGTATAAATACGTTACTTTTGGGTCAGCTGTTATATAGTGAAATTGCAGACCTGTAGCTCATGGCATAGCTGAGCAATAACTGTTATCACATACGTCCTGTTCCTCTTTCACTTGTACTCTGAAGTTCAAAACACAAAATTAGGTAATACAGACACTTCACAGGCAC
Source organism: Sabellastarte sp. h YS-2021 (assembly GCA_964017235.1). Classification (NCBI taxonomy): domain Eukaryota; kingdom Metazoa; phylum Annelida; class Polychaeta; order Sabellida; family Sabellidae; genus Sabellastarte; species Sabellastarte sp. h YS-2021. The sequence goes on along the minus strand of OZ024928.1, from coordinate 152,234,116 downwards.
TGATGGCTTGTTTATGAAAAGTTGTTGGTTTATTTTTCATTTTTTTTTCTTTTTCTACATATGGTTCACCATTTTTTTTGGTAGTAACATATACCAATAACTTATATACTTTTCTCGGAAGTATTTATAATTTCATTACCTCGTCTAGATCTATGTTTTTACCTAGTGATATTTGACTTGCAGTGTTAATAGATTCACACTGGAGTAGCTGTATACAGTAAAAGAATAAAATATTGGCAGTAGGTTTACAGCTAGCATTCCTAATTTCTTTCAGTACTCTTAAAGCTTCAAACGTTGGAGATGTTTCAGCAAAAAGTGAGAATATAATTAAGTCAGATTTAAATTTCTCAAGAAACTTGGAATTCAAAGCTCATGTCTAGGGTGTATTCTCAGTGTAAAATGTGAAAAAAATGTCAAAAAATAACATTGACAGTTTGCTGTCACTTTTTTCACCCATCTTTAGTAGCTTTTTATTGACATCCTTGATTAGTTTTGAATTTTAAACCGAGATATTTTTTTTGCAGAATTAAGACTTTTATTTATTTATATTAAAATCATTAAAAAATACTGAAGCAAAAATTATATCCCATCTTGTTAAATGAGAAGTGACAGATACTAATCATTGGCAGTTATTGGCTATCTTACTGTTATTTTTTTTAAAGTCTCCACTGCATTTATTAATTTATACTCCAAAGTCCTAGTTTTTTATAGATTTTGTAGTCGTGTGAACAATGTATAATAAGTCCTTGTGTTTTTAGCAGTATTTTGAGTGTTTTCTGTGATTGTTTTCTTTTGTTATTGTGTTATTACCTCCGCCAAGGAGATATTAAAAACTTCATGACCATTTGTCTGTTTGTTAGTTTATTTATTGTATTTATTATTACACAAATACTACTTGTTGGATCTTCATAAAAAAACAGAGAACGATGGGTCTTGGTCTGTACTTTTCCATGTGGTTCAAATTTATATTAGGCATCTTTGCCCCAGCCCGCAGGTACAACTAAATGGGAAAAACTTCAGATTTGGGAAAATCTTAAGAAATACTTAAGTTATAAGAAGTATACAGAATCCACAAAATGTTGTAAGATGTAAGATTCACAGGCCACAATTTCTTACAAGTTGTTTTCATACTTTTAAGCCCTAGAGCCAATTATAAGGGAGGTGTAAGGCCCTTTTACCATGATGACCCTACAAGACCTTGAAGGAGGGGTCAAAGGTGAAATTTGACACTTGCAAAAGATTTGCAGACAACAATTTCCAATAAGTTGTTTTCTCATTCCCAATCCCTAGGACCAATGTTAAAAGAGATATAGGGCTTTTTAATATGCCCCCCTCCCATTTGACATTATAGATGTGATATAGCGGCCATTTTGTTTTCAAAACAAGGCCAAAATTACTCTCAGGCAGGCTTTCCTAGCCATTTCATTTTGTGCAAATCTGGCGATATTTTAAATTTTAGAACATATCAATGATTTTTGAACAATCAACCATGGTAGCCATGTTGTTTTTTAAAATGAGTACAAAATTTTTTAGCTTTTTTTCATAGCCATAATTATTCTCTGCAAATTTGGTGAAGATATCTTAATAAATGAATGAGACATTAAGGTAGATGTAAAAATGTGGCAAACGCACACACACATGCACACATGGAAGGCATTTCATAATCTCCCAACCCCAACCTTAACTGGCGGGACATAAAAATGCAACTGTAGTAACATCGGTTTAACAGCACCCCATTTCAATTAAGAAGTTTAATACCAAAAAGTATTTAAAGCATTGCCATGGCAACAGGTGTTGCCAGATACCTTCCAAAATCTAATCAGCTGTAGATCTATTTTCGGTTAACATATCCTGAAAATTGGGTGAAAATCCATTCACAAAATTTAAAACCTAAATATATTCAAAGTTTTACCATTGCAACAGTTGTTACCAGATACCCCCTTATACCCAATGAGCTCCAGATTCTCTTGTGGTAAACATATCCTGAAAATTTGGTGAAAATTTGTGCGCGAGTTTAGGCTGTGGAACACCCACAAACTTTAAGACCCCCAAAATTTAAAAGTGTTGCCATGGAAACAGTTGTCACCAGATACCCAAAAAAACCTAATCAGCTTTAGATCATCTTGAGGTAAACATACCCTGAAAATTTCGTGAAAATCAGCACCCACAAGCTGCCTGGATGGCGCAGGGTATGACTATAACCCCAGACTTTATGGGCTGGGGTTAAACACCCAATCAAACATTTTAATGCTGGAGCCCAAAATTGGAATCGGTACATATGCATTGCCACTTTTGAGAGTCAAATCCACACAGATGTCACAGCCTGTAATTAGATGCCAGCAGATATTACAATATAAATTGGGAGTTTATCAGCAGTTTTTATTTGGAGACGTCGTGTACTTAATGAAAAGATTTTATCCCTACAGTCAAAGGAAAAATCTGAACTTCTACTCCAACCTGTAAAGGAAGACATTATCTTTACATTTGGCTATTGTCTGGAATGTTATAACATTTATAAAAGAGATGTTATAATCCTTCACTGTTTTGGCAAATATAGAGCTGGTGTCTTTGACATGTGAACCCCCACATGCAAATGCATATATGCAAGATACATTTCAACTTTTTCATGGTTTCTTGTATTCAAGTGACCATGTCTGTGTTAAAAGACTCAATACAGCTTTTGTATGTCACTACAGAATTTTCTGAATATTGCCCATTCTTAATTTGGTAAAACATGAATACATGAGAATGTCACAGAAATCAAGTGTTTTCATAAATGTTAAATATAAAAATAGTATCAGAGATGCCCATACCCCACAGCCTGGGGAAATAATTTTCAACACCATGAGATATAGAAGTAGTGAAACAGTACAAAGATTGGGATACTTTCAGAGCGGTGTCACTTATATAAAGATCCAAATAATGTTTAAATAGAGAAAATAATGTTTAAGAGAAAGAAAATGTATGTAAAGATGAAGTATTAAAACAAGACAATTCAAGAGCAAGATGACAACATTAATCAGTAAACTAAAACTAGAGTTTTTATTGCGAAAAATACACTTACCATTTCCTGACCATTGCTATATGTTGGTGCCATCCAACTCACTGGCCAACGTTGAGAAACGTTTTAAGAAACCTTAAGAGGCCAGTGAGTGAGTGTGAACTAGCATGTCCCCCTAGTGGTCATGTGACCACGCTAGTAAACAACCTTCATTATTTTTGTTGGCCATCCTAGAGTGTGGATGTTTATTTTCTTCTCGGATTTTTATTAAGTTTTGGACTTTTTGTGGATTTGAGTTCTGTTATAAGACGTCTGTGTTGACAATGTCTTCTCAGGACAAAATTAAGAGGAAAAGCACAGAGGAAAAGTGCTTTTGTAGACATTTCTCCAGGGATTGTTTACCACTTTTTGTAAAATGGCGACAGGGATGTTTGTCGTTGGATGAAGATCTTCTACTTCTCAGAATGCATGTTTTTCTTCATAACTCTCGTATTCACCATATGGGAGTTCTTTTTTATGCAATTCCTCTTTTTTGAAGATTTACTTCATTTTTTAACACTGAAACTGTCGGCAGTCATACTAGCTCTAGAAGGGACAGTTTACATGTTGCTAGGCGACAAAGGAAACGATGGAGACAATTCGATTGTCACAAAGCTTATCACACGTCGGGTTCGTATAGCCAGGCGTTTGGTAGCAAATATCTCACCACATCATGCTCTGCCGAATAGGTCACCGGTTGGAATTCCCCGTGGTGGCAGACATCATTGATTTTCTTGGATGCTACATCGTGGGCAAGTTCCGGATGCAGAGTTGATCTTTTATACCGTTCATTTCCTCTGGTGAGGTTCAGTCGGAACTTTTCACGGAGGAAAATACCTGCATGACGTCATCCGAAGACAATCGAGTTTCCATACCTCCCAAAAGGTCAGAAATCGGTTTGTCAGTTTCCCGGAGCTGTGATTCATCTCAGTAATTGGCATTTGTTTCTGTGATTTTTTACCGGTTTTTCAGCTGGTCTGAGACTGGCACCGGTACATATGAACTAGTAACCATTGTCAATTTATTATTCAGGAGTACAGGTTCTCTGGTTTCTTCTGCAGAGAGCATGTTAAGGCCTGGATAATTTTTTGAAGTGGTCTAGCAGGACCTCTGGCAGGACGTCTTCAAGGAGCTAAGGATTAACAGGAGCTCACAGACTTTCTTTTATGCCTTGGGCTGTGTGCAGAGTTTTTGCAATTACAGTCCTCAGTGATCAGGAATTTTTTGTTGGGCAGTGCTGGGATCAGTTCTTCAACTTGTTACTCAACAGGAGTGTTACAAGTCTTACTTTTCTTTATCTTATCTCTTAGATAATTTTGGTAGAATAAAAGTGCATTTTTCACTCTTAATGAGGTTTTCTCCTGCTGAACTTTTGGTCAGATGTCCAGGAAAATTTCTTTTTGTCATCTCGGGTGTATAGTGTTTCTTCTGTCTGGGAAGGAGCAAATTCCTACACTTGGCCAGAAAGGGGATTAGTGCCCCAGGGCAGTTTGTGCCCATTATGATAATTAATCCTCCAACTCTGTTACAAAACTCTCCTCCTCTGTAAGACTTAAAGGGGTTAGGAGTAATCTTTAGGAGGAGTGTTTGTCCACTAGTGGCAGATATTCTACACCTTACATCTCAACATAGTAAGAGGATAATTTTCAAACATACTTTACCTTTCACCAGGAAGGTTTACTTATTCATGTTCCTAAAGCAGTTGTGGACATGTGTGTTAAGAATAAATGAATAAAATGCGGGAGACATCAGTTGCATAAAAGCTGTGTATGAAATGATCGACAAAAGGGCGATAACACCAGTGAGATGGTGATATCGCTACAATTTTACACTTTATCGGTTGTGATAAGCTGGGAAGAGATGGTTACCACTAATAGTTGAGGTCAGGTAATAAACCTTTACATGTACCTTAATTTCACATAGTTGGGATTTTCGCAATTGTTGCTAGTAAGTGAATGGGTGTGTCAACTCGTTTCCTTACAGTTGCATTCTTTCGTAGCCGGATTCACACAAAATTTTATCTTCACTTCCCTGTTGATGACAGTTCACACCAGTTCACTGCCTGTTTGCTATGTTAGTCCATGGTGAGGCTGTGGGATCAATAAGAACGCATCATGCTTTACCAGTATATAGACCATTTCATTGCTTTGCTCTTGGAAATGGTTTATTTTCGACTTTACTATTGTATCAACGGATAGTGAACCTGATGGCTGCACTAGAAGGCATTGGGTGTTCACCAGCTTATATACATTGAAAAAAAAAAAAAAAAAAAAACATCTTGTCTAAAGCACCAGGATTTTTAGTTTGGATTGCAGATTCCACCTTAGGGTACATCTTTACTCATAGCAAAGCATTTTCTCCGACTAATGGTTTCTGAGGAAGCCATTTCTTTGGTGACGGTGTGGCTTCATAGGAGAAAACAGTGCCATTGGATCATTTGTTTATCAGGTAACCCCAAGGCTATCTGCTAATGTACCACAGATACCACACATAATACACAGATAATGTACCAGTTCTTCTGTTCTCAGGGATCATCTTCAGTGGTGGAACGACTTTTCAAATTTGCAGGAGCTCCCATTACTTCATCAGAAGGAGCACAATCTCCTGTTATTAGATGCTTTCTTTAAGGGTTGGGATGCACAATTATGGCATCAAACAGCCAGTGGTCTGTTGTATCATGAGGGGTCAAGACTCCACATTAACAGGGCTACTACCTTTAGAATCATTTGGAAGTCTGATTCGGATTCTGAATCTGTTGATTTCCACAGACAGTTCTTCAGTGGTTTCCTATCTGAACAGGTAGGGAGGTACCCACTTTCAGGAATGTTTTCCTTATCTGAAGAATCATTCCTTGGGCGAATGCCATAGGTTCAGATTCAGGCATATCACTTCCCAGGGTATACAAATATTCCAACAAATTCTTTGTTCATGAGAGTCAAGATGATTCAAATTGAATGTGTTTTGGATGACTTTTGAAGCTTCTATTCTGATTCAGGTGTTCAATCAAATCTGTCTTTGATTACAATCACCAATGATGGGTTTGTTTTGCAACTAGTTTGAACCACAAGCTTGTCTTTTTCAACTTTTCTTGGGATGGACTGGACAGTTTGTTTGGTCCTGTGACCTTGATTCTTCAGGTGATGCAGGTGAATCATTTGGCTTCTAAGGCTCCTTTGATTTTGGTTTTTTCAACCTGTAGTCATTCCTGCTTTGGAACCTTCTTTAGATCATGCTTTGGTGCAAGATAGGTTTCTTTGTCCAGTGAGAGCCTTGAGAGGTTATCTTTATAAGTCAAAGATCTCAGGAAAGGCAAGAAAATTCTTTTTGTAGCTATTAAGAAGGGCTACTCCAAGATTTAGGTGCAGAATCATCTGGATTGCATCAGAGTGGCTAGGGATGTCTTATTTTTGGGATCTGGTGGATCTGTTCCACAAAGGTTCCTTTTAAGGCTTCCCTTGCTGGTGAGTTCAATTATTATGCCATTGGTATCCAACAACCTGAATCTTAAGCTTCCAGTGTATGTGTTTCCTTTCTTAGACTGTGGGGCTTGGGGAACAGGTGCATTACTCATTTCTTGGGAGGATCTGGACAGCTTTGTGTTTGTTCCAGTGGCTCTCATTCCTCAGGTGACTCAAGATGATCACCTACAGGTGCAGAATCATCATGATTGCACCAGGATAGCCAAGGATTCTTCAGGTGATTTAGAAGATGACCACCTTCAGGTGCAGATTCATCATGATTGAATCATGATGGTCATGGTGGATGTTCTTGGTTGTGGGACCTGGTAAATCTATGCACATCTGAGGCTTCTTTGTGGTGAACTTCTCAGATACTACTTTTCTAGATGTAGCAAATTTCCTTAATTATTTCTTTAAGGAAAGGAATCTTAAGCCATCTACTATTACTGGTTACAGAATAACAATGGTAGATTGCTTTCCTTGAAGGGGAATAAGTCTCTAGAACTCTTCAGCTGTATAGATTGTTGACATATTTCTATAGACACAATCCAGTGGCCAATAGGTTAAGCCTTCTTTACCTTTTGTCTCTGGTCTTGTTTGGTCTCACCAGACAGCCTTTTGAGCCTTTGGGGAAGATTTCTTGGAGGTTATTAACTTTCAAGATGGTTTTTCTTTTGACTTTGGCATTAGGCAAAGGAAGAAGGGTATTCTCGTTAGCTTTGTCTTCCCTTACTTTGAATGAGTATTGCTCACAAGTGGCTCTGGCCATTTATTAGCCAAGATTCAGTTGGCTTCGGATGGGCGTACTTCAGTTAAGCCGGTCGATATGCCAGCTCTCAATCACTGGGACAGCAGTTTTACTCAAGATAGATTTCTTTGTCTTGTGAGGTTTTGAAATACTTTTACTTGGGACAAAGGATTCAATGAGGAATTATTATGTCTTGTCTGTGCCTAGTTAGGAAGGCTTTACAGCAGATATTTTCAGGTCAACTATCTTATCTTGCTGCAGGCAGACTATCATTTTGACTGAGGAGAAGTCAAATTGTGACTCAACAACAGCGAGTCAAAGCAAGAATCTTTAGGTTTTAGGATAGTGTTTCTGTATATGAATTTTTAGATGCATGTTATTGGAAACCATAACTTTTTTGCCAATTTTCAGTCTCACCTGCTTGGTTTGCTTGTGGTCAGACTTTGATATTGTGTCCTACAGTTTGTTATGTTATAAGTATATGCGTGATACTTATATTGATACTTTAGTATGCATTTGCAGCTGTATGTCTGTCATACTATCTGTTTTTATATAAGGCAGATTTGTTGACTTCATTCAGACTTGGAATTACACAATATGCTGATGACACTTCCAATATTTGTGTCACCTGTGTGGGTGTTGGATGTTTGTCTAGATACATCATTCAACTGTGGCAATAACTGTCAATTTGTGAGAACTTCAACTACATACTATGATTTAGGGGATCTGTATGGTATGTGGTGACTGTTGGAAGTTTATATGTTGTTGTATGCATGTAAATTTCAATGTAAACTTCTCATAATGTTTTAGTTGTAGGCTAGGTAGTGAGTCTCTGTAATGATTACTTCCTTCCTACAACAACAACAACAACAACAAGGCTGTGTTGTTTTGTAGTGCTCAACAGTTCCACTGCCTCATCTGGGAGGTGAGTTTGGATCTGAATGCCTATAGGATTGTGCTGTGTATGATAGCTGTGCAGAGTGGTGTACTGGGTCTTTATATTCTAGTACTGCCCTCCTTCCATGAAGGCTGCATTCAGCAATGGTCAGGAAATGGTAAGTGTATTTTTCGCAATAAAATTGAAAAATTTTGTTGTAATTTAAATTTTTATTAGATAAATACTTACCATTTCCTGACCAGGATAGTCCCCCCCTACCTCCCCGCAGATTCAGTACTAGGGGAGTATTTTCTGCAACAAAAATAATGAAGGTTGTTTACTAGCGTGGTCACATGACCACTAGGGGGACATGCTAGTTCACACTCACTCACTGGCCTCTTAAGGTTTCTTAAAACGTTTCTCAACGTTGGCCAGTGAGTTGGATGGCACCAACATATAGCAATGGTCAGGAAATGGTAAGTATTTATCTAATAAAAATTAAAATTACAACAAAATTTTTCAAATTGCTTCACAAGAGAAAAAGAAAGCGTCCCAATGAGTATTAATGAGTTTGTAGAAATGACCATGTTTAATATGTTTTTCCATTTATGACAAAATGCAAGGTTTCATAGATGAATCTGGTTTGTTTAGTTTTTTGGGTTTTTTTTTTTTGCGTTTTACACAGAAATTCAAGATGGCCACCAAAAGTGGCGGGAAAACTTTTTTTGTGAAATAATGCCAGTATACTCTGCAAATACCCGGTGGGTCAAAAATTTTGTCGAAATTGCTCTATCTCGCTCCGTTTCCGAGATAAACTCGTTTTTGCGTTTAACGCAGAAATTCAAGATGGCTGCCAAAAGTGGCGGGAAAACGATTTTTGCGAAAAGTCGCCAGAATACTCTGCAAATACCCTGTGGGTCCAAAATTTAGTCAAAATTGCTCTATTTCGCTCCGTTTCCGAGATAAATGCGTTTTTGCATTTTCAGCGTTAAGAAAAATCGTGACGTTTAGTTAATCGTTAATAAATCGGCCATTTTGTATTGGATCACTTCCAAAAGTTAATGATTTCCAGACATCTATATAACGAAATTACTTGCCAACTTTCATGTGAATAGCTGAAACACTTTTTACATTATCATCCGGACAAGCACACCCTATTGAAAAACATGTTTTTGGTCATGTGACTTCTCTGATTGGTTGAAATGTCATGACACCATATTCAGAAATTTTTCCCAGGGCTACTGTATACACCTACCAAATATGAAGAGAATCCGCCTTATGGCTGCGAAGCTATTGCGAAAAGAAAATGCAGATCCGGTGGAGTCACTTCTCCCATATACAAACAAGCGTCCCTCGCAGGACGCTTAAATAATGACGCTGTAATGATGCACATTTACACCCCCTAACAGGGTTTGAAATTAACAAAAATCCTCAAGACTGCTTGTTCTGCAAGGTGTTTATACACACACATCTTGCACAGTTGAATTATGGTTGGGACGTTTTGAATATCATCCAAACATACCAAAGTGACCTTAAATCCTCTCCCCATCTTTATATATGTTTTGCATGGTCGAAATATGGTTTGAATTTTCGGAATATTACCCATACATACAGATGAGGCAAAACAATGTCCCTACCAAGTATCAACTTCATATACCTTATGGGCTCTGAGATATAGCGCGGAAAAGATTTTATAGGTCAAGGTCACTACAGCAAGGTCAAAGGTCAAATGAAGGTCACACCATGATGTTGTACACCTACACCCCCCGACCAATGCGATACCGAGTATCAACTTCCTACACCTTACGGTTTCCGAGATAGAGCCCGGACAAGTTTTTATAGGTCAAGGTCACTATGGCAAGGTCAAAGGTCAAATCAAGGTCACACCATGACGTTGCACACCTACAGCCCCTAACCAATGTCCCTACCAAGTATCAACTTCCTGCACCTTACGGTTTCCGAGATATAGCCTGGACAAGATTGTATAGGTCAAGGTCACTACGGCAAGGTTAAAGGTCAAATCAAGGTCACACTACGATGTTGCACACATACAGCCCCTAACCAATGTCCCTACCAAGTATCAACTTCCTATACCTTGCGGTTTCCGAGATACAGCCCAGACAAGATTTTATAGGTCAAGGTCACTACGGCAAGGTCAAAGGTCACATCAAGGTCACACTATGACGTTGCACACCTACACCCCCTAACCAATGTCCCTATCATGTATCAACTTCCTACACCTTGCGGTTTCTGAGATACAGCCCGGACAAAGTTTTTCCCGCTGCCCACCCACCCACCCACCTGAAAAACAATACCCCGACAGTCCTTAAGGGCTGTGGGGTAACAAAACGGATAATATGGTTTTGAAATTCAAAGTATATGTTTCTGTTCCGGTTATACAAATGGGAAAAGTCAAAACATGGTGTCACCCTTCTCTCCTATTTGGAAGTTACTACCTTGCTCCTAGAAGGAGCCTACTTTCAATAAATGCCCTACAGGAAAATTCTGAACTTGTAATCCAATCTGTCACATGTATCTGTGGGTTTTACGTGATAATAACACTGTGCGGTATAAATTTGAAAATTTTAATTACTTAAATGTAGCTTTTATAAGCTACAAGCTTACCATGTGGGACTTAATGCTGTTCTCGGGTTGCCGCACCCGGGCCAACGTCTTAGAAAAAAAGACAGTTCTTGTTAGCCACCGGATATACAGGTAGTTGTCGTCACGTGATAACTTCTGACCAATTGTCCTACTTTCTCATTGAAATTTTCTAAAACCTACCCCTCAGCTGTAAACAGCAGGGAGGCAGGGTGGGACTCTTCTAAGTCACACATGGTAAGCTTGTAGCTTATAAAAGCTACATTTAAGTAATTAAAATTTTCAATTTTATTACGCTACAATAGCTTACCATGTGGGACTTAATGCTGAATTCAACCACCCGGTGGCGGGATTACAGCTGAGACTGGAAGATATGACATTTTTTCTAAGATTTAAATTAATATATATAGAAATAGTGTTAGAAATACCAGTCTGAGTCCCATTTACAGTGCCCCGATCCCGAAGACCAGGCCTGTAACAAGCCAAAAACCTAAGTAGAATGAGGGACAGTGCTAAAAACTGTCTAGATGTTTGATTGTAGGACGGAAGTGCAGCAGTGCTCACTTCGAGGTCTAAGGGTCCCTAAGGGCCCTTCACGAGTGACTGACCAGCCCAATGGTTGGAAATCTCATAAATTTTTGCCACCTGAATATGAGATTAATGACAACTTAATAAGTCCTTAATACAAATTACTTGATAACTAAAAAACAAAAATGACCTTACCCGTAACATCTTGAAGGTAAAGGAATACCTAGATCCTGGGAGAGACTCCTGAAGACTTGGTTGTAGCGGATGTGCCCCCCCCCTTTTTTCTTTCCGAGGACAACTGGTCTGAGGGGAAGGATCTAGGACTTATTGTGCCGCCACTACGGGTCCCAGATACGTATTGTTGTCGGTGTCTGACCAAGTAAGGTCTTTTGGGTAAAAATTTGCAATGTGTTGTGAGCTTTCCAGTGACAGGCTTGCATGATTTGGTCCACCGATACCCCACCGTAAAAGGCCTTCGTGGCCGTGAAGGCCCGGATGTCATGCGCTTTAACTTGGACCAAGTCCAAGGCTTGTTGATCTGCTTGTTTGTAACAAAGTAGGATGGTTTGTTTCAACCAGGAAGAGAGTGTAGCGGGTCTGATGTCTGAGGTATGTCCTTTCTTAAAGGAGATGAAAAGGAGGGAACGAGACCCTCTCAGGTCTTTGGTTCGGTCCAGATAATACCTCAGGGCCCGCACCGGACATAGGGTCTTGTCTTCTTTAAATTGTCTATCTACAATGGTAGTCAAAGCAGGAATAGTCACTGGAGACACACTTTGAGAACCTTCTCTTGCTAGTTGGTTTTTGGCTATGAAATCAGAAGAAGGGAACAAGGCGGCCTTTTCCCATTGGCCTAGATTAGATACTTTGTTTGCGACCCAGGCAAGGATTTCGCTGCGGCGTTTGCCGGAGGCCAAAGCTAGCAAGAAAGCAGTTTTGAGAGTAAGATGTTTGAGGTCTGTGTCTTTCATGGGCTCAAATGGTGCTTTTGTGAGCTCGTTGAGGACAACAGAGAGGTTCCACTTAGGTAAGTTTCTGGAACTTTTTGGACGATCCCTGTGAAAACTGGAGAGTAACCTATGAAGGTCTGCATTATGAGCAATATGGTGGGCTGTTGGGCCCAAAGTGTCAACAATTGCAGTCCTGTAACCATCAATGGTCGAGGGGCGCCTGTTTAGGTCTTGGTACAGGTACATGAAAAAATCTGAGATTTGTTTCACAGATGGAGTGGAGAAATCCACCGAATTTTCTCTGCACCATTTTTCAAATAGGGCCCACTTTGACTTGTAGATGGTCCTTGTTGATGACCGCTGAGGAGCAGCAATTCTCTCTGCCACCTCCACAGAGAAGCCTTGTTCTTGGAGTTGTCTGCTCCTAGACACCAGGTGTGGAGGTTCAGCTGTTGTGGGTTGTTGTGGAACACATACTTGTGGGACTGTTTGAGTAGGGTCGTTGACACTGAGAGTTGTAGTGGGATCTCTGTTGAGAGCTGCACTAGGTCCCAAAACCAGGGCATCCCTGGCCAGCCTGGGGCTATTACGATCATCAGGCAATGGCATTGCTTGATTTTTTGGATCACCTTGTGAAGGAGAGCCGTAGGAGGGTAAGCATAGGCCGTGAGGTTCGTCCAGTTTATGTTTAGAGCATCTATGTCCCAAGCCTTTGGGTCTGGGACAGGAGATACATACAGTGGAAGTTTGTGGCTCAGATGAGTGGCAAATAAGTCTATATGAGGTGTGAACCACCTCTGGCAGATCTGTTTGAACACCTGCGGATGCAGAGACCATTCTGTTGACTGCACTTGGTTGGACCTGGACAGTAGGTCGGCCATCACATTCAGGCACCCTGGAATGTGCCTGGCTTTCAATGTTATGTGGTAGTGATGGCACCAGGTCATGATCTTCCACAGGAGAGCACACATTTCTGCTGAGTGAGTTCCTCCTTGTTTGTTGATGTAGGCTACCACTGTTGAGTTGTCCGTCGCAACTAGCACTGTTTGGGTCTGGCACTGGTCCTTGAAGTCTCGAAGGGCCAGGGAGACTGCCTTCAATTCTAGGACATTTATGTGTAGCCTTTTCTCCCGATCTGACCACAGACCCTTTGTAGAATTTTGATCTAAGTGAGTGCCCCAACCTTCGTTTGAGGCGTCGGTAAAGAGTTAGATACTGTGGTCTTTGGGATGAAGGTCTGCACCTTTCATCACGTTTGAGGGATTTTGCCACCAATCTAGGTGGGCTGCAATGGCTTCTGTCCAAGGAAGGAGGTTGTCCAGCGACTGAGGATATCTCCAGTGCTCCTTGAGATGAAACTGAAAGGGCCTCATGTGAAGGCGTCCCTCCGGGACCATTTTTTCCGTTGAGGCTAGCAACCCAATTAGCGACATCAAACATCTTGCAGTCAAAACACATTTTGACTTGAGTTGTAGGATCAAATCCTGAAGTTTGAGCCATCTATCTTGAGTGGGTTTTACAAGGGCTGAATCTAGATGGTATTCGTAGCCCACGAATGAAAACTCCTGAGTAGGTTTCAGCTCTGATTTTTCCTGATTTATTATCCACCCCAAGGACTGGGTTAGGTCTACCACCGCCTGAGTGTTCACTTGGGCTTCCTCCTGAGACTGGGACCTGATCAGCCAGTCGTCCAGGTATTGGTGAATTCTGAGTCCTCTTGAGAGGGCCATTAGTTTCACCTCCTTTGCAATCATTGTAAAGACCTGGGGGGCTGTGGCTAGTCCAAATGGGAGGGAGGTGAACTGGAACACCTGAGACTTGTAGCAAAAACCTTAGGTATTTCCTTGAGTTTGGGTGGATGGGGATGTGTAGGTAAGCGTCCGACAGATCTATTGACGATACCCACTCCCCTGGAATCAGGGAGGTCCTGATGGACTCTGGAGTTTCCATTTTGAACTTTTCTACATGTAGAAAAGTGCTGAGCCTGCTTAGGTCTCTGACTGGCCTCCATCGTTGCTGAAGCTTGGGTACTAGGAACAGGCGACTGTAAAACCCGAGAGATTTTACATTTTTCACCCTTTCGATTGCATTCTTTGACAGGAGAGACTGGATACAAGTGGCCAAGGCTTGGTCTTTTTGCTGGGCCTTGTACTCTGACAGAATCAGAGGGAATCTGACCAAATTTGGCTTTGAAAGGAATGGCAGTACGTAGCCATTGGTGATAATGTTTAACACGTTTTGAGAACATTTGTTTGTTAGCCAGTCTCTCCTGAAAGAACGGAGGCGACCTCCTACTGGTGGACTGAGTGAGGCTTTGGAGGAGTCATTGGGAAGAGGGGTTTCCACGCCCCCTTCCCCTAACTTGCCTCTGAAGTTCAGTTTTCCCCTTCCTGAGGAAAACGATTGGTTACTGCTTTGTGAGGAAGTGCCCCCATAGGGGCGTTTCCTGTAGGAGCCTCTTTTCTTGTGGGGATCACAAGGGCTTATTCTGGTAGGGTGCGAAACCCTGAGAGTCTTTTGAAGTGCCTTTTTTGAGAAGGAAGTCTTCACCTTCCTTCATAAGTTGAGACTCGAACAAGGACGGGTCCCAAAAGGACGAGTTCCTAAGTTCTTGACGTCTCGTTTCCCCCAACTGTGGCTGTAAGAGAGTCATCTCGGCTTCGCGCCGAAGCAAGCCGTTATTAGCCATAGAATATAACTCCCTCTGGAGAATATGGGCTAGGGATTTGCTGAGACAAGTGAGGGCCCTGTGTTGAATAAGAATGGTCTTATTCCAAAAATCCATGTACTCAGCGACTTCCTCATATCCGCGCTTTGCTGCTTTCTCAGGATTGGCAACTTTTTGAATCTGAGACTTGATCTTCTTGACAGTTGACTTAATGCTATGTTGACACTTCTCTAGGGAAGCATTGCAAGAAGAAGAAGTTTTGGCAAAGGCCGCGGTGAAATTGAGGGTTGAGATATTTTGTCTAGCCTGATGCTCCAATTCTTTGAGAACTGGAAGGGGGACCTTTCCAATAGGAGCCCCAGAGGGTTTAGGAGTAATACAGATCTTGGCAAAGTCTGTATTCAACTCCTGAATTTTATCCTGAAAACAGGGCTGTCCCACCCTGTACCACTTAGAAGTGGAAGGAGGAGGTTTGACATATTTACCCTCAGGTAAATTAGCAGCCTTAAAGTCATGTTGAAATTTATCGAAGGCGTCCTTGATAACTGAGCTGAGGGGCAGAATAGAGGAAGGACCTCTTTTTCATCATCCACCCCATCACTGAAGTTAAAGATCTAGGCATAGACTCCCAGGGGTCAGGAAGGGAAAGGATACGGCTAAAAGTGTCGACCTCTTCAGCGTACTGTGAGGGCATGTCAGACAGAGATACTTCCCTATAATAGGGGGGGTCTGGATCATGTTGTGGAAGGTCTTGATCAGAAACAGCCCCTGAGGGCTGAGCCCTAGAGGGCTTAGAAGACCTGTGTCTGGTTGAAGGGGACTGATCCTCCCCTGAAGAAAATGACACATATCTGGACCTTGACTTGTGTTTACTCTTATCAGAGTGTTTTTTAGGTTTGGTAGAAGGGATCCGAGGTTCATCGGATTCCTCAAATGGTTGGTCCGAGGCAGATCCCGGATCAATTTCCTGCCTACTACGGGAGTGGCTTTGCTTTTTGGGTGCGTACGAGACCTCTTTCGGTGGTAGTTCAGAGGAAGCAACATACTGATCCGAGGGATAATGTATAGGTCAAGTACTAGGCGAGGAGGGAGTGCTGGACCGTAGTCCACATCCATAGCCTCGGTTTGAATGTTAGTACTAGGTCTCGGAGGGGGTAGGTCCAGATTTACAGCAGAATTACTGGAAGTACCAGGTTTGGAAGCAAGAAGCGAGGTCTGATCCACCTCTGTTTGCTTTTTAGCAGTCAACTCCTCTCGAAGTGACTGAAAAGCTTCCAACATGGATGCCTGAAAGGAACCCATTTGTTGCTGTACATGGATATTTAAGGAAGGGATTTTTCAATATTTGTTTGAATTTTTTGTTGTAAAGCTGTACCTGGGGTGGGCGGGACAGACTTGGCTGGTGTTTTGAGTGATAAAGAACTGAAGGCAAGAGGCTGAGGACGGGGGGGTGAGGTAAAAAGATTGTCAGCAGCACTCTTGAGGTCTGCATTTGAGCCAGTGAAGGAATCCCCGTCGCCTTCGCCCAAAAGATCGAGTTCATTATCTTTGGAACTAGATTCCGCCTTTTGTTTTTAAGGTAACGTTTCCTGTGCTGAATTTTCTTCATCTGTTCATCTATAAAAGATGCACAGATATCACAGGGAGTTTCGAAGGTGATACAGGGGTCATCTCCCTTGCCAGCCTCCCTACAGGTAGGGCAATAGTTGTGTAGGTCGAAACTAAAACAAAAATGGCGGCATTTCTGAGCTCTCGGTTTGTCTTTATTCGTTTGGTGGAGAGACATTTTAAACATAATAAAAGACGTGCAATGTAAAGTGCCTGTACCGAGGAAAACTCAAAACACGCGAAAGTAAGAAAATACTTATCCTGTCAAAATAAAAATTTTACAGAATGATCTATGTTATATATTAAAAGAAATATCCAAAAGGGAACCTCCAACAATAAGTAAATGCTGAGAAATAAATGAAAATGTCTGTATATTTACAAACTGCTACCACTCAATCGTGGCCAACAAGAAAGTAGGACGATTGGTCAGAAGTTATCATGTGACGACAACTACCAGTATATCCGGTGGCTAACAAGAACTGTCTTTTTTTCTAAGACGTTGGCCCGGGTGTAGCAACCTGAGAACAGCATTAAGTCCCAAATGGTAAGCTATTAATTGTAGCGTAATAAAATTATAAAGCAAAAATGTTAACAACTGTGAAAAGTAAGAGCAGGTTTACATGATTTTTAACCCCAGCCCATAATGCTGGGGTTATAGTTGTCCCCTGTGCCATCTGTGCACCGATGGTGGCGGCAACAAGTTTGTGGGTGTTGCACAGCCTAAACCCAAGCATGAATTTTCACCAAATTTTCTGGATAAGCGTACACCAAGACGATCTGGAGCTGATTAGGTTTTGAGGGGTATATGGCAACAGCTGTTGCCATGGCAATGCTTTTAACACTTTTTAGTTTTAAACTATTTAATTAAAAAGGGGGACTATTAAAACCATGTTACTACAGTTGAGTTTTATATGTGTATCTATCCTAGAGAAACTTGCTTCATAATAGGCTTCCATCTAAATTGACAGATGCCTTCCTGTTGTTAAAAGAAATCCTCAGATCATGAACGAATAAAATACAGAACTTCCCCCTTCTTCAACTATGTGAAAGTCTTCACATCTGACAGTGTCTTGTGGGTTACATTTCTTACATTTGAAGTTGTTCCTTAGATTTTCCCAAATCTCAATGTTGTTGCCTATTTAGTTATACTAACAGGCTGTTTTTCTGGCCTGCCGAGGCTGGACATTTTACTTATCCAGTGATTGGTCGATCCCCTGGATATCAACAAGAATTTTTGTGCTATTATTACTTCAATAAATAGTTGTTTTTGAGTATCATTTCAACTTACTGTTAAACTCTTGCAATATTCTTCAATAAGCAAAAGTCCCCCTTAAGGAAAAGAAAGCCTTTATCCTTGAAATTTGCCTGGATAAGTAAACATCTTTCTGATCCCTAGACTCAACTAAACATGGTTTAAATTTGCATTTACAAAAACTTAGTTGACATAAAAGATGGTACCATTTATGTATTAATTTTATTCATACAGCATTGTTATACTTTATAAAGAAACATACATTTTGCATGTTAGTCGGGTTATATTATTCATAAAGTTATGAGGTAATGAATGATTTAATAAATAGTCTTTTTTTTCCTTTGTTACTTTCATTCTTAAACCATTAGATAATTACTAACATACTATTTTCTAGTTGATATTGACAAACTACCATTTATATAAATGACAGAACTCCAAAGCATTTTAGGTACAATTCTGACCGATGGGAGTATAAACACAAAATACTCTGTAAATGTTGCACTCATCCATACGTTATCGTTACTATGTGTACTCTGAATCTGCCCAAAGTTCTTGAGATTTACAACAAAGTACATTGTTTGTCTTGTGATCATTTAATAATTCAAATGTGAACTTTGCATTTTAATTTGTTTGGCAGACAAATAATAAAGACAACTGACATTAACATGAATAAATTAAAACTGGATTAGTACATACGCATAATCATTTCAATTTAACATTATTTATACAAGCATAAGTTGACAGTCAGCCCAGACTTAGGACAACAGTTACAAAATGTTTGGTGCTTGTTTGACTGTATACGTAGAGGTGTACTCAATTATTCTAACACACCAATGGAGTTACCACAACAATTTTTGGGGGGAATAAACCTCATGGAAATTAGCAATAACTTGTTATATATACAATATAGTAATTATGTTATTTCATACTTTTATCATATATTTGATTCAGTTTAGTCTTGGAACAACAGTTTATCCAAAAATACATATTTCTGGATATTAGACTACATGTCCTCAATTCTTTACTGTCTACTTCCAGGTAAAGATTTTAATTATATAACAGATATACCGAGTCAGTTTTTTGGCAGTGTAGGAATGTTATATTTTACAACTGTTTCTGAGATTTCCTTAACGTGCGCAGTAAAGCAAGCTATTAAACAACAAAGTATGTTAAGAATTACATGAAAGGTTTATAGAAATGCTGTTGGATCTGTCGTAGCAATCACTGTGATTTTTATTCTAAACTAATTCAAAACTGAACAAAATATTTCAACAATTGTAAAAAATCTTACATCTTTATATATATTTCCTAAAAAAGATAACAAAGTAAAACCAACAATATACCCAAAGCCCAAAATAAATTATATACACACCAGTGACTGTACAGCTGTGTCTGTTTCCCCAAAGGTCTCGCGCAAATCTTATGCAGGTGTTCCACTGGAGCCGACCGGTCACTAAGCATTTTGGAGGGATGGGACCAATGTTTACATGGTTGGTTGTAAGTTTCTGGCCTGTCGGGGAGAGTCGGTATAATTTCAAACATGTTTGATATTTCCCTGACCCTCCCCGACTCTTGTTCCCGACCTAGGCTCCGCCCCCCTGGTAACCGGCTTGTCCTGGTCACTTCACGTCTTGTCCTATGACTTCAAGGCTTGTCTGTAATCCTTCCAGGCTTGTTGTTATTACCTGCAGGCCTGTCTTAACATGAAACCGGCTTGTCTTTTGTAACTTAGGTACTGCTCATTTGCAGTCCATTTCCAGCATGATGTGAGGTAAAAATATGATAAAAAATTATGTCAAGAATGACAAAGAAACAATGCAAGTGATCATAGTTTTGAAGTTAACAAATAGTGAATGTCCACATGTATGCTTTAGGTAATTGAGAAACCTAAAAATGGGTTTATTTAAACATTAAAGCATGTGACCTAAACATCCAACTTTTTTCTTATTTTAATTATAGTTTTCAGGTTCTTGCTTTAATATTTAATGAGAAATACATCATTGTATGTCTGCTGTAGATTATAAATGAAAAAGGCACTTAAAATATGAAACTTTCATTTAAAATGTTATATCCTGTGCAAACAAGCAGAGAGAGATGTGCTTCTAACAATATCTCACGTGACAATGAAACCCTTTTGCTTGTTGCTGCCTTTTATACTCCAATTTCGAGCAGGGAAAGACCCTATTCTCATGAAGGCAATAAACTTGCTGTAGTTCTGGTCATGTGATGGGATCCAAATATTTACTAGTGACCTAGTTTAAGAATTGTTTATTGGTCGACACTTGATCCTCTTTTTTTCCCAAAAATTCATCAAAAATTGTACTTGCAATACCAACTGCACATCTGGTCGGAGACGATTCTATCTATTTCTCCAGTCCTGTCTGTTTGTCAGTATGGCTTGTCGGGACCTGCTACGGCTTGTCTGCTAGGGGTTTAGGGCTTGTCGTAGTACTTCTACGACTGCCGTGCAATAAACCCTACGTCTTGTCGGGGTAGTCACCACGTCCTGTCTGTAATTGTACCGTCCTGTCCGGGAGGTGCAACCGACCCAGTATTTTCCCGCCCTTTTTTGTGAATTTTTGTCCCCGACCCCCCAACTTTTGTAGCCGACCCTAGAGTCTTAGGGTCGGCTCCAGTGGAACACCTGCATTAGGCTTACCTTCTGTACACATATAAAGCCAACTGAAGCCTTAGATTTGACTAAGACCTTAAGTGAATACAGCCCCTGTATTTACAACTTTCATTACAAATATTCTCGACAATACAAAAACACACAATAAATACAAGAACATATAAATTTTTGTAAAGTACTAAAACTTGTTAATTTTCTGATGATATGATAATATTTGGCCACATAAGAATTGAAACTAATCTAATGCATGGCACTGAGCATTATACTTCTCCTGTAGTCATGCCTTCCTGGGATCCAGAAACTCACTGCCTAAATGTACTCCACGAAGAAATGAAAGATATAGTCAAGACTTTTATCACATTACTGTGTAATTGGATTTCACTTATTTGTTGTACAATTGTGGATGACAAACCTTGTGTCCAAGCTGTATGAAACAATGAACATACAGTCCAATACTTTGACAATG
This sequence comes from Sabellastarte sp. h YS-2021, assembly GCA_964017235.1. Taxonomy (NCBI): domain Eukaryota; kingdom Metazoa; phylum Annelida; class Polychaeta; order Sabellida; family Sabellidae; genus Sabellastarte; species Sabellastarte sp. h YS-2021. The sequence continues at coordinate 152,213,288 of OZ024928.1, read as the reverse complement.
TAAGAAGCTGAAGTAATATTTATTAAAACCTGCATAGACACAATATTCTCACACTTTGCATAGTTTGGACAAAATATCGGTAATTATGGTAAAGCATTCCCATCAAATAGGAATCATATCATGTAATTCTTGCCAAATCATCTGTTTGATTTTCTAACACTTCATTTAATGATAGAGACATATGTGTGAGCACAATGTCACATTTGTCCACTAAAGTTGTCTTTGTAATTTTCCCACTGAATGTGAAAATTTCACAAAATATTAACACCATTTCCATATTAACTGGTCACATTTACAACAATGTATGTTCAATGGGAAGGACACAGTGTTTGCTAAATGATTAACAGAAACATCTATTTCCATAAAATAAGTACAGACACTGAATCTGTAATATGATTACACAATACAATGAATATGTTTACAGGTTAAAATAAGTGTAAATGATTTAATGATAAATATATGGAATGTATTGCACATGATCAGTTGAACTGATAAAGGATTTATACCCAAGCAAAACTGCCCACAAAACATTCACCTCTAATATAAAATATACCAAATAATCTACCAAAACTTCGAGCACCTTTTCAGCTATGCATATATGATTAATTAATGCTTACTGAATAAATTTCAGAATAAACAGAGTATAACAACATATTTCAATAAAGAATATGCAAAAAATCCACAAACACAGAGATGATACACCTTTATGGAACTGATGTGATTAAAATTTGAGTGTTAAAATTTGTGTGTTTAAAATATATTTAGACCAAGCATTGCATCAAATCTCTATATGAAATCCGAAGTTCACCTTAGATGTGCAATGTTAAGACATACTGTTCTGGTTTTTGTGTGATGCTTTTAATCTCAGTTTATCGTGTTGCAATCATATTTTAAAAGTCATAACTTAAACGACTTTAGATTAACAACCCCTGACAGAGTTTCCATACAATTACATTCTGTATTAACTATATTTGTGGAAATACAGCCATCACACAAACAACGCTCTTACACTTTATAGTCAAGTAGCCATCTTGGATCGAAGGAGGAACTTGCAAACAATTACATTTAAACTGCTCAGTAAACCAGGTGCAACACTCCTTACCTGCAAACATTTAACTTTGATCCATATTTACTAACATTATTATTCCTTGAAATATTCTTCTGATAATTTTCTGAGAAAAAAGGCATTTGTTTTATTCTAAGAGTAAGACCTATTTTTTAATGATAAGCAAAGTAAAAAAGATCATGAAAGTGTATTTTTTAAAACTATCTCTCAAAAAGTACTTATATGGTTGTCAGCTACAAAAATGCTGATACTACACATTCACATCTATTGCATCCAGAATGTCATTTCTTCATTTACAATTAAAAACTGTCATTAATTTAAAAACTCTTTGTGCTTTAAGTTTTTCTTATTCTCAAACGTTTTCTCTAAAATGACCATTCTAAGAATACTGGTGAATATGTTCCTGGTTTCAGCCACATATAGTTAATAAATACATAAACGGTTGCCAGTTTAACATTAGATAAACATGCCAGAATTTGACTGAAAAGTTGTACCGCATCATTCAAATGATAATGCATTTCAGTACAAATATATTGAATATCTCTAATTTAAAAATCATTTTAATATGACAAATATTAGAAGGTTTAATTCACTGGCAAATCTGACATGGCAGCTTGATTCTTCCCATGATATACTTTTAATCCTATGTACATGTAACATCAATTTAGTAGAAATAAAGAAAATGAATATCACTCAAACACAAATCGAAATATTAAATTATTTTATTATTGTACATGTCCACATCTAGCATCTGATTATAGGTTTACTTGATTAGGAGATTTAGATTAAACGTTCACATCTAAGACATTATTGAAGCTACAAATACAATATTTACCTCATTCTGAAGGCAAATGATTGCAGCTTCTGACTGTTATATAGGCTAAGACATATCTGAAGAATTCTGATGTACACCAGATGTTCAATAGTAGTAGCAAAAGCAAACTTAACTTTCATAAAATTTTTCATGTTACTTGTGAATGGATTATACTAAGACAAATATGAGTAAAGGCACTGTTCAAATATCTTTCCGATGATATGTAGAAAATATCTGAATATTATAACTTTCCAAAATATTTGCAAAATATAAACACCCGATGACAACCTCCATCTTGATGTAATTTGGTTAAAAATGTTACATATGATTATTTTATATAAGGTACTAATATCATATTTATATCATTTTGAAGGTAAATTATATTGGTTTCTTTGGACACTTTTCATTTGAAAAAAAATTCTGAACAGTTACCAGAAACATAATAATTTTGTTTCACCACTTTAAATATTTTACCTATATCACAACTTGATTGGCAGGATAAACAACTACTTAAAAGAAATATATGTCTACATATTTTTTTGCCTTTTACCCATTTAGATATACGGTAGATCAATGAAAATTGTTTCCTTTTTAAACATTTCTATTTAAACAACACATATTGTTGAAAAACATTTATTTAATAACAGAAATAATGCATGGATGAGGTTAATACTAAAACAGTTCCAGAAACAACAATGTACACTCCAAACTACAGAAATTCTGCAATTTATGGACTGTATTTTCCTTATTAACATCTAGGGCTGCTACCAGGAACCAGCAAGAAAACAAACATGCAATGAGGTAATCTTACGAAAAATATAATATAAAATAAACACCAAAACTGTACAACAAGTGAAACAACTTGATAAATATTATTACCAATCAAATGGTAGGCAAGATTACACACTTCTTTTGAAGAAATTTATTACGGAGTTCTTATTTCAAATATCATAAACTTCCTGGTGTGCAAATTCAGAGAAGCAACCACCAGTAACAAATTAATCTATAGAAGAAAACAAAATTAATATCAAGGGTAAGGTCTGACATATTTGTCACATACAACAACTCTTTTGGATCTATAATACAAAGTAATGAACAATTACAAAAATGCTACAGTTTGTGTATGAAGACATGTCTGTTTTAAACACATTGGCTAATTTTTTATGCCTATGACTCTGCACCAGTAGAAACCCGTTCCCCAGTACCAGCAATTGACTGAGGACCATTTATTTGAGGTGGCTTGTCATTGGATGGACCTTCTGTCACTTGGACCTTGGGGTTTTTTGAGGTAGTCAGTGATTCGGTTCCAACGGGAATGAGGTTAGGCTGCTCTTTATTCAGGTTAAATGAATGGCCAAAGAGACCATCATCTCCCCCAAAACCTTCATCTATTCTCAGGTAGTAAGCCATGCCACCTTTTGTTCCTTTGTTGTACTGGTAGTTACGACTTTTTTCTGCTTTTTCTGCTGCACTAAGTTCCTCCTAAAATAATGTAAGTATTACAACTGATACAAAATACATTACTGTTTCTATTATATTTATTTATAATTATAATTGCCATAAACCATGTGTATAAAAGAAGGGAATTAAGCTATGGTTGTATCCGTCCACAAAACTAGAAAAATATTTTTGCTAACAAAAACAAAGCCTCCCCAAAGGGTATGCAATATAGTATGAAGTAGAAAAAACTTTGAAAAGAAAAGCATGCAGTGCCGAGAGAAGAAGTGAAAGTTAAGCAGACAGTGTGGAGGTTTAAGCATTAACATGAAAGAAAAATGTAACCTTTATTTTGTTTTCTATAACCATAAATTGTGAAAAGTAAATTTAATAAATGTTATAGTTTGTTAGAACAGTAGTTTTAAAGGAGATATAAGGCAAAAACAGAAAATCTGCTATTTTATGACCGCAGTTGACCCATAAGAGTGGGGTCAGAGTCTAAACCTGACTGACTATATAGACTCTCCATATGTGGAATCCATTCTAAAGCTGTAAAAGCAGAGATATATGGCAAAAAGAAAAAATTAATCTGCTTTTTTATGAGCCCAGTTTTGACACCATAAGGTGGGATGGGATACCAATATTTTGACAAATTTTTAAACATATAAAAGTTATTCTTTGTTGGCATTAATACATTAAACACATCACAATAATGGCTAAAATGGTGAATTTGTGCTTACAAATTACTTTCATTATTTATTACCCATTTTTTTCATTTCATTAAGCTAACTATCATTGACAGCAGGTGTTGTGTCCTTACATAAGAGTTCTATGTATAGGACTGATGTTATTATAAAAGAAGTATCAGTTTACATTTTGTCAAATTAATATTTCTGTATCCTGAATACAGTATCTGAAACAATTTATAATGGATCTGATTCTCATGCTGCTAATGAAGAATTTGGTCACAGTTTGTCTTTAGTCAAAATTATATTTTCAGCCTGACATCAAACTATGAAGATGATGGAACTTAAAATCTGATAGACCTTTCAATCGTAGTGTTTCATTGGTTTGGATGGATTTTAAGATCTGATGATAAAATTAAAGGTATTGCTCCGAGGTCTAGATTTTAGGTTTGTTTGAAGAAATATAAATTTCACCTTTTTACTCATTTATATATTATAGTCACAATGCATGTGGACAAAAAGTTGTACACTGTGAAAATATACAGTATAGTGTGCTGTCCTCAGTATTGAGGATATTGCTCTGAGGTCCAGATTTTAGGTTACAATTTTTTTATTTACCTAGCCTCACTCATTTCTTTTAATCAAGCTAGTTATGGTAATTAACATGTCATTCATTTTATTTTTCTTGAGTACCCAATCCCCTTTTACAGGATTAAATACATACTCACTATTTAGTATTTTCTTTTACCTTTTTTGTACCTTTTTTCCGGGGTGCCTAGCTCCCAATAATAAGCTCTTTTACCTTAATCTAATTTTATAAATGTAACATACCTTGAGAAATTAAAAGGAATCATTGTTTCAAATTGTAATGTCAACTGTGAATTAGCAATTGGTGCAAGGTAAAATAAAAAGGAATATGTAACTAGAAAAATAGTTTTGCTTACAAATATGAAGCGTCTCTAAAGTATAAAAGTTATGTTATTAAAGAAGCTAAAATGCAAAGATGGAATTATGTATATGTTATGTACAAGTTCAGATTTTGTACAAGTTGGAACTTGTAAAGCTTGGAAAAAGCTTCATATTTTATCAGTTGAAAAATGTACTTTATTCAATTTATACTTTAAAATTCATAAAACAGAATTGAATCTTTTATGATGATAAAACTACATGTAAATTTTACGATTATGCAACAAATGGGGATTAGTCAGGGTTTTATTAATAAAAGACAGACATTATTTGTAATTACAAATATAGTCACATGTCCTTTGATGGTTTCATTTAACAGTTGTTATTGTGTATTTATACTCAGCGCAATATCTCCATATACCACAGGAATCAAAGTGCTGTTTAACCCAACTGACTGCACAAGTACAGCCCAAGGTCTCAAACACCTGACACCCTAACTGAAAGACAGAGGCTCAAGGCTGACAATTTTATTTATTTTTTTTTTTTTCAGCTCAAGGCTGACAATTTATTAACGCCCTTGAGGTTCTTTAGCTTGCCACTGGCGATAGGACCCAATGACAGAGGACCGTCATTTTGAGTGGTCATCTGAGCCACTATATATCTGCCTGTGCCTGGGTTTGAACCCACGTCCTCTGTGTTCCTAGGTGAGTGTGTTAGCCACTAGGCCACAGTGGCAGATAACTACCCTTGATCTTTGAAGTAAATCATGAAATATCTCTGAAACAGCCCCTGATTTTTAAAACAATGCAATAAATATCAGTCGTCAGGATTTTACTAATAAAAGCAATGCGTCAATAACAATTATGCATATCCTGTCATCTGTCCTTTGAAGTTTCCTTTACCCACTTTTGATCTTTGGCTATAGAAAGCCACACCAAGACAGTTGACTGCATTCAGAAGATTTATTTTTCTTAATTATTACTTTTTAACATTCCTCTTTGAAGTGTGATTGTTATTATTAAAACTTTTCTGCTTTTTTAAAAGAACAAAAGACTCTAGTCCAAATGTGACCTTCACCTTTAGAATCTTGTCTGGGCTATATCTCAGAAACTATAAGGTGTAGGAAACTGATAATTGGTAGGGATATTGAATAGGGGATGTAGGGGCTGTAACATCATAGTGTGACCTTGATTTGACCTTTGACCTTGCCATAGTGTCCTTGACATTCAAAATTTTGCCCAGGCTATATCTCAGAAACCATATCGTGCAGGAAGTTAAAACTTTGTAGGGAGACTGGTTAGCGGTTGTATGTGTGCAACATCACAGTGTAGCCTTGATTTGACTTTTGACCTTGCTGTAGTGACCTTGACCTTTAAAATCTTGTCCAGGTTATATCTCAAAAATCATAAGGTTAAGGTTTAGGAAGTTTAAACTTGGTAGAGACATTGGTTAGGGGGTGAAGGTGTGTAATGTCATGGTGTGACCTTGATTTGACCTTTGACCTTGCTGTAGTGAACTTGACCTTTAAAATCTTGTCCAGGCTATATTTATGAAACCATAAGGTGTAGGAAGTTGATACTTGGTAGGGACCTTGGTGGGGGATGTGGATGTGCAACATCATGATGTTACCTTGATCTGACCTTGCTGTAGCAACCTTGAGTTTGAAAATCTTTTCTGGGCTATATCTCAGAAACCGTAAGATGTAAGAAGTTGAGACTTGATAGGGACAATGGTTAGGGAGTGTAGGTGTGCAACTTCATGGTGTGACCTTAATTCAAATATAGTCATATGTCCTTTGATGGTTTCATTTAACAGTTGTTATTGTGTATTTATACTCAGCGCAATATCTCCATATACCACAGGAATCAAAGTGCTGTTTAACCCAACTGACTGCACAAGTACAGCCCAAGGTCTCAAACACCTGACACCCTAACTGAAAGACAGAGGCTCAAGGCTGACAATTTTATTTATTTTTTTTTTTTTCAGCTCAAGGCTGACAATTTATTAACGCCCTTGAGGTTCTTTAGCTTGCCACTGGCGATAGGACCCAATGACAGAGGACCGTCATTTTGAGTGGTCATCTGAGCCACTATATATCTGCCTGTGCCTGGGTTTGAACCCACGTCCTCTGTGTTCCTAGGTGAGTGTGTTAGCCACTAGGCCACAGTGGCAGATAACTACCCTTGATCTTTGAAGTAAATCATGAAATATCTCTGAAACAGCCCCTGATTTTTAAAACAATGCAATAAATATCAGTCGTCAGGATTTTACTAATAAAAGCAATGCGTCAATAACAATTATGCATATCCTGTCATCTGTCCTTTGAAGTTTCCTTTACCCACTTTTGATCTTTGGCTATAGAAAGCCACACCAAGACAGTTGACTGCATTCAGAAGATTTATTTTTCTTAATTATTACTTTTTAACATTCCTCTTTGAAGTGTGATTGTTATTATTAAAACTTTTCTGCTTTTTTAAAAGAACAAAAGACTCTAGTCCAAATGTGACCTTCACCTTTAGAATCTTGTCTGGGCTATATCTCAGAAACTATAAGGTGTAGGAAACTGATAATTGGTAGGGATATTGAATAGGGGATGTAGGGGCTGTAACATCATAGTGTGACCTTGATTTGACCTTTGACCTTGCCATAGTGTCCTTGACATTCAAAATTTTGCCCAGGCTATATCTCAGAAACCATATCGTGCAGGAAGTTAAAACTTTGTAGGGAGACTGGTTAGCGGTTGTATGTGTGCAACATCACAGTGTAGCCTTGATTTGACTTTTGACCTTGCTGTAGTGACCTTGACCTTTAAAATCTTGTCCAGGTTATATCTCAAAAATCATAAGGTTAAGGTTTAGGAAGTTTAAACTTGGTAGAGACATTGGTTAGGGGGTGAAGGTGTGTAATGTCATGGTGTGACCTTGATTTGACCTTTGACCTTGCTGTAGTGAACTTGACCTTTAAAATCTTGTCCAGGCTATATTTATGAAACCATAAGGTGTAGGAAGTTGATACTTGGTAGGGACCTTGGTGGGGGATGTGGATGTGCAACATCATGATGTTACCTTGATCTGACCTTGCTGTAGCAACCTTGAGTTTGAAAATCTTTTCTGGGCTATATCTCAGAAACCGTAAGATGTAAGAAGTTGAGACTTGATAGGGACAATGGTTAGGGAGTGTAGGTGTGCAACTTCATGGTGTGACCTTAATTCAATCTTTGACCTTGCTGTAGTGACCTTGACCATTAAAATCTGGTTTAGACTATATCTAACAATCTGTCAAAAAAAGGTGTAAAAGGTTGATTTTTATGGAAATTAGTTTTGGGTATGCAATGTCATGGTGTTACCTTGATTTGACCATTGACCTTTGCCGTAATGACTTTCAACTTAAAAATCTTGTCTGGGATATATCTCGGTTAATATAAGGTGTTGGAAGTTGATATTTGTTAGGGAATTTGGTCAGAGGGTGAAGGTGAGGAACGACCTTGATTTAACCTTGTTGTAGTCACCTTGACCTTAAAATCTTGTCTGGGCCTTATCTCAAAATGTAAGGTATAGAAAGTTGATTTTTGGATGGGTCACTGGTTGGAGAGTGGAGGTATGCTAAGTTATGGTGTGACCTTTTACCTTGGCCTTACCTGGTGTTGACCCGCCATAATTGAGACAGATTTCTCTTATGACAAAGATATATGGATTGCTGTAACTGATTATTATATCTACTTTTACTTAATTGTGCTAATTCAATTAAAAAATTTTACAGCTACTTTTGAATGATTAATTACTAACTTAATACATCTAATATATTAAAAACATTTTTTGTATTCTAAGTGTTTCTGGCAAAACTTTTCAAAGCATTTCTGTGAATTCAGTGTTAATTTTTTGAGGAAGAATTATATATATGTGATATTAATTTGGCTATTTATACACATAACGTATGATATATGTTCAATAAAATTGTTAATTTAACCAAAATTCTCTTTAATTTCAACATTTTACAACAACATTGTGCAAGTTGGATTTATTTGATGGGGAAATTCTGTACCAAATCTCAACTTGTACATAACATATATATTGCAGAGACACTGAAGACGTAACAATGTAAAGCATTTAAATGGTTGACTGTGCATTCTTAAATAGTAAGCCTAAGGCCTATTTATCTTCTATTCATTTATTATACTAGTAGAGAGATGAAATATTTTAAAACAATGTGATTATATCCAAACAAACTGACTTTTTTGTATTTTTTAAAATTTTAATAAAATTTAATGTACATTATTAGGTCTCCTTTAAATTTATAAAAATAACTAGAGGATCGCTCGCAAAAAAAAGATAATGTTTTTGCATAGCAAAAACAAAGGGTCCCGAAAAGGATATAAAGGTGAGTGCTAAAGTATTAAGAAAATGCTTCGGTTCTAGCCTTATACTGTTGTGGCAACCAAAGTCAGCGCAGTCTGCTCTATCTAGCACGGTTTTCAAGATATAAGCATTTTTGTGTTTTGCAAAAAATTAAAAAATTAAAAATGTCCGCTATATTTGGCGAGACAAAAATATTTTGAAAATTGGCCTGGCTACTCTGCAGAGATACCCAGCAGGTCAAAAATTTTGTTGAGTTTGCTCCATATAGCACGGTTTTCGAGATATAAGCATTTTCGTGTTTTGCAAAAACTTTGAAAATTCAAAATGGCCACCATATTTGGGGAGACAAAAATTTTTGTCAAGACCACTGCCGCGGTGTGTATCTCCCGCCGAGCATTAAAGCAGAAGAAATAGCTTTTCAGAGATATTCACAATTTTTCATTTTCGTGTGTGAAAGCTCTTCCAAAAGTAGGTGAATGAGTTATTTGAGAAAAATTGGCTATCTGCAATACTATTAAGAGATAATTCGCATTTACTCATTTTGAGTAGGTGAGTAATTAGCTATGGGTCTGAAACTTCACCATGTGAAAGCTCTCCCACAAGTAGATGAATGAGTATTTGATAAAAATTGGGTATCCGCAATACTTTTACAGATAATTAGCATTTACTCATTTTGAGTAGGTGAATAAATAGCTATGGGTCTGAAACTTCACAGAGTGAAAGCTCTCCCAAAAGTAGGTGAATGAGTTATTTGAGAAAAATTGGCTATCTGCAATACTTTTAGAGATAATTCACATTTACTCATTTTGAGTAGGTGAATAATTAGGTATGGGTCTGAAACTTCACCAAGTGAAAGCTCTGCCAAAAGTAGGTGAATGAGTTATTTGAGAAAAATTGGCTATCTGCAATACTTTTAGAGATAATTCGCATTTACTCATTTTGAGTATGTGAGTAATTAGCTATGGGTCTGAAACTTCACAGAGTGAAAGCTCTCCCAAAAGTAGGTGAATGATTTATTTGAGAAAAATTGGCTATCTGCAATACTTTTAGAGATAATTAGCATTTACTCATTTTGAGTAGGTAAATAATTAGCTATGGGTCTGAAACTTCACCATGTGAAAGCTCTCCCAAAAGTAGGTGAATGAGTTATTTGAGAAAAATTGGCTATCTGCAATACTTTTAGAGATAATTCGCATTTACTCATTTTGAGTAGGTGAGTAATTAGCTATGGGTCTGAAACTTCACCATGTGAAAGCTCTTCCAAAAGTAGGTGAATGAGTTATTTGAGAAAAATTGGCTATCTGCAATACTTTTAAGAGATAATTCGCATTTACTCATTTTGAGTAGGTGAGTAATCATCTACGGGTCTGAAACTTCACCATGTGAAAGCTCTCCCAAAAGTACATGAATGAGTTATTTGATAAAAATTGGGTATCCGCAATAGTTTTTGAGATAATTAGCATTTACTCATTTTGAGTAGGTGAGTAATTAGCTACGGGTCTGAAACTTCACCAAGTGAAAGCTCTTCCAAAAGTAGGTGAATGAGTTATTTGAGAAAAATTGGCTATCTGCAATACTTTTAGAGGTAATTCGCATTTACTCATTTTGAGTAGGTGAGCAATTAGCTATGGGTCTGAAACTTCACCAAGTGAAAGCTCTTTGGGATAGCTGCTCTGCAGAGATACCCTGAAGATCAAAAATTTTGTCGAAATTGCTCTATGTAGCACGGTTTTTGAAATATTAGCATTTTTGTGTTTTGCAATTTTTGCGCAAAAATTTGAAAATTCAAAATGGCCGCCATTTTTGGCAAGACAAAATTTTTTTGAAAATTGGCATGGCTACTCTGCAGAGATACCCTGTGGGTCAAAAATTTCGTCGAAATCGCTCTATCTAGCACGGTTTTCGAGATATAAGCATTTTTATGTTTTGCAATTTTGCGAAAAATTTGAAAATTCAAAATGGCCGCCATTTTTGGCGAGATAAAATTTTTTTGAAAATTGGCATGGCTACTCTACAGATATACCCTGTGGGTCAAAAATTTCGTCGAAATTGCTCTATCTAGCAGGGTTTTCGAGATATAAGCATTTTTATGTTTTGCAATTTTTGCGAAAATTTTGAAAATTCAAAATGGCCGCCATTTTTGGCGAGACAAAATTTTTTTGAAAATTGGGAAAACTACTCCGCAGAGATATCCTGCGGGTCAAAAATTTCGTCGAAATTGCTCTATCTAGTACGGTTTTCGAGATATAAGCATTTTTGTGTTTTGCAATTTTTGCGAAAAATTCGAAAATTCAAAATGGCCGCCATTTTTGGCGAGACAAAATTTTTTTCAAAATTGGGATAACTACTCTGCAGAGATACCCTGAGGGTCAAAAATTTCGTCGAAATCGCTCTATCTAGCACGGTTTTCGAGATATAAGCATTTTTGTGTTTTGCAATTTTGCGAAAAATTCGAAAATTCAAAATGGCCGCCATTTTTGGCGAGAAAAAATTTTTTTGAAAATTGGGAAAACTACTCCGCAGAGATACCCTTTGGATCAAAAATTTCGTCGAAATCGCTCTATCTAGCACGGTTTTCGAGATATAAGCATTTTTGTGTTTTGCAATTTTGCGAAAAATTCGAAAATTCAAAATGGCCGCCATTTTTGGCGAGACAAAATTTTTTTTGAAAATTGGCATGGCTACTCCGCAGAGATACCCTGTGGGTCAAAAATTTCGTCGAAATCGCTCTATCTAGCAGGGTTTTCGAGATATAAGCATTTTTGTGTTTTCCTTATTTGGAAAATTCGTAATGATTAATTAATCATTAATTACTCGGCCATTTCTTGACCAATCAATGCCAAAATCTAATGATTTCCAGATTTTAATAGAATGAATGTATTTGCCAAGTTTCAGGTGAATTGATAAAATTCCTTTCAAGTTATCATCCGGACAAGCTTCCCCATCGAAAAAAGACATTTTTGGTCATGTGACCTCTCTGATTGGTTGAAATGTCACTGCAGCATATTAAAAAAAATTCCCCAAGGCTACTGCATAAACCTGCCAAATTTGAAAAGAATCCGCCTAATGGTTACAGAGTTATAAGGAAAACAAAATGCGGAGCCGGCGGAGCCGGCGGAGCCGGCGGAGCCTGAAGGTCTCCCATACACAAACAAGCGTCCCTTGCGGGACGCTTAATTAATAGCATATCATATATATCCTATACATATGACAAAGTACACTAAGCAAATCTTTGACTGAAACTCTTGCGTGTGTGAATGCTGAATCTGGGACGTTTGGCTGGTGGACGTTTGACCAGTGGACACTTAGTCGGCAGACGTTTGGCCGGTGACTTTTTCGGGGGAGAGGACAATTGGTCAGTAACATTTTTATGTGTTATTTCAATATGGTCCTAAACGAAATAACTTTTGTAAACGTTGCAAGCAACTTTTAATATGTTATTTTTATATTGTATCCAACAAAAAGACCTTTTTTGACACAAAGACATAATACAGCAATACATCTAAACATTATATTATCACCAGCACTTTCAATAACTTGTCTTACATTATCTCCAACAAAAAATGTTTTGGCAATACGTCTAAAAACATTATAACATTATTACCACTGTAATTAACTGTTCTTAATATTGAAACATAAAATATTCATTTGCTCAGTCTGATACACTGTCCAATACCATGCAGAAAGTCATTGATAAAAATTTCATTTTCTGAAATGTGTGTGCACATATTGTGCAGTTTCTTCTGTAGATCACGGGCAGAGACTAATCATAAAAGCAATCAGCAATTCTGAGTAGGAACCAAAGGCCTTTTAGTTCTTTTATGAACATTATATTTAATCCTGAGCAGTTATCAGAGACTAAACTTAAAAGCAGTCTGCAATTCTGAGTAGGACTCAGTGGCCTTTTAGTTCTTTTATTTATCTAACATCATGTTTATTCAAAGTCATCATTTTTGATAAAAAAATGATGTTGAAATTGTTTAAAAAAACAGGTTTCTTTTATTTGAAACAATATAAAAGTCACATTTTAAACTCCTTTTGCAATATGAACACAATTTTTTTTCATTTGGGCAATATAATAAAAAAGATTATAACATAAATAAATAACATATAAAAAAAGTCACCGGCCAATTGTACTACCCCGCAAAAAAGTCACTGGCCAAACGTCCACCTGCCACATGGGAAGGTATGTCTGTATAAGCAAAGGAGATAAAAAGGAAAGTTTCTGTAATCAGGGAGAAATATTACTCTTATAATATATAGAGATAATGAAATACATGTCACTAATAATTGCCCCACTGACCTGAAACAGACTGTGTACAGATTGTAACTTGGCTTATAAACATGTGAAATTTGGAAGATATCTTAAAAATTGTCTAAAAGAATGGAAGCACATGTAAGGTTTTCTATCTCACATGTCACATTATATGGCCCCAATCAACCTGAAACAGACTTTTTGAAATGGGTAGAGATATCTTAAAACAGTGTCTCACAAGAATGGATCACAAGCATGTATAATATTTTCTGTCTTCTGTCTTTCCGTGACCTTGTTGACATGAATAATTCTCGACTTAAGGTGGTCAGGACCCAGTTAATATAAAACCTGGTGCTCTAAAATCACAAACCACAAAAATTAAGGTGAACAATTTATTTTAGCCTACAAATGTTTATGTCCATTCAAATACAGTTACAAGGTATGTTTATAAGTGCAAAAAAATGGTTAGAAAGCTTCACTTATAAGGCAGTTATTGAAGGGAGACAATAATGCATCAGTGGTGGTGGCAGCAGCAAAGAAACTTAACCCAAAAACAAATAAGCACCCTTTAAAGGGACACTTAATAATAAGAATTATTTATAAGTCTGTATTTTGTTGTGACATGCAATGCTGTTAATTTCACTTGGTAAAACTGGTAATGCCTTTTTAACAACACCACCTATCTGTCATGCAACTGCCCTAAAACACAAAAGAAGTCTGGTTCTTTAGTTTATATCAACAGAAGTTAAAATCAAAGTTAATGAGAATCATGATTTTAAGTTCTGCCATCAGAACTTCCAACTGGAAGTTGTGTCAAGATAGTTAGACAGAATTTGCACTTCTGTCAGATTTTAACTTTTCTCATGACAAATATATGCTGCACTTACATCTTTGTTGCTCTCTTCTACTTTATTTGCTTCTATGGTCTCAGTTTTGGTTATTTTGGTTTCCCCATCTTTGGTCACTTTGGTCATCTCTAATGTTTTCTGCACTCCAGTTTCTTCCCCTCCTTTCTGGGCATCAAATCCAAACTGTTGCAACAGACTGGGTTGATCACCAAAGTAATCCTTTAACACTGCCCTCACTGAATCATCATGAGCCTTCACCTGTTTTTCTGGTGTTTTAGTTCCAACCTCTTCTTTTTGATTTTCTGGTATTTCAGCAGGTTCCTGAGAATGCTCTTTAGAAGTGAGTGTCTCAATCACATGGCCCCCATCTGAAACCTCAGTGTCTTGTATATTACTATTAATTTGTTCCTGTAAGTATTCTTGACTAATGTGAATTTTGTTCTCATTTATGTCAGCCAGAGTTAATTGTTTGTCTTCTTCATGATTTTCAGTGCTATCTTTACCTTCTTCTTCATTTATAGAGTCACTGGACAGTGAACTAACAGAACTTTTACTGGAAACTGAGCTACTTCTGTCTTTTTTACCTGAATTTGACTCGTACACGTCTGTTTCATTTTCTATTACTACATATGTTTCTTCCTGAGTTCCTTTCTTTATATTCTCATCTTTATCTTCAGTGTTCAGATCTACCTCATACATTTTATATTTTTCTTCCAATGTCTGCTTGTCTTCATCATTATTCAACACTGTTTCATCCTCAGAGGTACTGTCTCTTGATTTCTTGCTTGGTGGCGGTTCCATAACCACACCTGAATCATCAATATTGGCACTAACCTCAGGAACATCAGATTTCCTCTTCATGCCATGATCAATTTGATCAAGGATGACCACATCATCTGTGTCAGGTATGTCAACCTCTATGACTTCAATTTGAGCTGGAGAGTGGACAGTGGCTTCTGTGGTATTCTGCTCCACTGCAGCTGGCTCCTGGTAGTTCTGTTCCACTTGTGTGGCCATTGCAATATCTTCATGCACTATATCATTGGTTCCAGACCACTTCTTCAGCCTGCCATCTACATCATCCCTTGCTGGATGTACCCTTCTCATCTCGCTCCAGGTTTTACGAGGACCCGACCACTTATCCTTGTGGATTTTGCTCAGATCATCCATGGATTGGCTACGATAAACTGGGTGGCTGAGTTTAGCTTCATCATCAGAACTATCCCCTAGCAGAGGCATGGTGCGCTGCAGTCTCAGCCTTACAGGGTATGGAGATGCATAGCTCAATATGGTAAGGGCATCTTCATAAACCATGTTTTCCATTGAAATGGTGATACTCAGAATTCTATCACCTGCATCAATCACAAGGTAAAAAGGTAAATAATACAAATGAATATGGTAGTTAGGTACAAAATAAAAATTTTGTTTCCATAAACCTAATTCATGGAACAGCCAATACAAAGACACAAGCATTAAGCAAATAATCTATTCTGATATATATACATGTGTGTTCTTGAAATGTCATTACCTAGACACATTTACAATTTTGTAATGTATGTATGTTTTGCACAAGTTGAGATTTTGTACAAGTTGCAACTTGTACAAAATCTTAACTTGTACATAACATATACAAAACATCATTCAGCCTGCTATTTTTTCTAGCTCAGAAAGAGGCCAACAATAATATATTGATGCATACATATTTTAGGCATAAAGTGCAGATGTGCAAGGTAGTAAGAAATGATCCTTGTTATGTTTACTATATACATGTGTACATATTTTTAAACAAACATCTATATTTATATACACTGGCAATTTTTAAATATATTTTAATGTACTGGCATTGGGGTTTAATACAGAAAATTTTAAAAACTGAAAACCAAGAAACATCTTACCAACTTTAATTTTTCCTGATTCACTGGCAGGACCACGGTTATGTACCTGGCTGACAAATATGCCCTCGCTCATGCTGCCTGAGATGTTGAAACCCAAGCCAATGATGTCTGAGCTTTGCAGTGAAACACTAACTACCTCAGGATCCTGGAGTAACAATATCAAAAATCCATTCAAAATACTGCAAAATATAAAACAGACCCAGATCGTAGGTATCTGGTGTGTCAAATACCTCGCAATCTTCATCATCTGAATTTACTTAACCATTCAATTTCATAATATCAAAATATATGGCTTAGCCTCCCAAGTATGATATGATTGGTTCAAATCTCAGGTCTGGATATAAATGGGACACTTGGTAGATGCTTGCCAAGTTGTTTACAGTAATAAATCTCAATTAACTAGTATATACACTGCTTTTTCCTCTGCCCAATGAGGGAAACATGCTGTCCTGAAAGCAACATTTGACCCCATATAATAGCACTTACTAAATTACAATTTTCAAATATTGCAAAAGCTAAATAATTATTGCCTTTCTTATTTCTGAATACTCTATTTCTTGAACCCAGTGCACTAGCAGTTACACACCCACACGTTTGTGTCTTAATGATGCCAAGCAACCAATTCATTTAGTGGTTTGTGACCAAGGTTACAGTCTTTAACTGAGACAAGCAAAATTCTGGACTTGAAGAGTGTGGCAACAGTGTAACTTGCTAAACATTTAGGAATTTTACTCAAACAGAGCCGGAGGAAAGTACAACAACCATACACAGGTGTCAACTATTTGACAGACATGGCACTGATAAATACATATTGCTGAAAACTGCTAATCACTAATTAATGTTTTAAGAGATGCAGTAAGAAAAATGTGCTTCCATGAAATAAATTAAAAGCATCCATATTTTTGTGATTACTCTGTAACAATTGTTTCTATAACTAGATTGGGTTGACTTGATGCCAAGAAATCCACAGATGGGGCATCTCTCACACCACAGGAAGTGATTGGGTGTTTTCTGTGGAACTCATTTTCTATATGCCACAGTTATTATGAAACATTTTGCATATTTTTAATCTGAAAACTCTTAAAATTCAACCTGCAAATAGGCGAAAAAAACAATGATCTTATGAACTTTGAAGTCTGTTCAAGTTAAAAACCCAGTCAACTAGGGGCTAAAAATTACATTTTTATATTTGAAGTGGCCATACCATCAATTCAAACTTCAAGCTGTACAGTACATACCTTTACAAGTTTACCCAAAAAGTTTCTCTGGGGCCTATTTTTAGAAAAGGTCTTCTGGAAACAAAAATTATTCGGTCATAATTTAGCATGGTTCTTCCATTTGACTTTTTTTATCTATAAGGCAGATTATAATTCAACAGAGGTGAAGGTCGACATTTTGTAACAATAGGACCAAAAGGGAAAGGTTTTTTTGAAATAATTTATGCTCTTCTAATGGGATGTCATCACAAATCAAGACCCTCCTTTTGGAATAAATATAATAAAGGACATATGTGGTAAAATAATTCTGAGCCCAATGACCATTTAAATTGGCACTTTGAACAAGATAAATGTCCACAGCTAGAACATATATACACAAAATACAGAAGAGGGTGTAGAGAGAGAACTACACACAACCAATTGAGAAAATAGCATTGGAAGAAAAATGATCATTCTTCTGAAAGAAAAACATATATTATAAAAAGACCTTGAATTTTGTAAGTATGGGGTTTTTCAATAGAAGTGATTGTGATTTAAGTGTGGCCAGAGTAAAAGGTAAAAACAGTTAGAATGGCATATGAAACTGCTACAGAGTTCATATGGAATCTCAAGAATGTTTAAAACATTTCAAACCTCCCAGTTTTACAAACTTTTAAAAAATAGAGGGATAAAAACATTAAAATCCAACTTTCAAAGAAACTGATTTCTACACCCCCAGATATTGAGATGTTTAAGCATTAAACAAAAATGGATGGTAGGCCTGTGATTATGGCTGTATCACTTAAAACAATAACTTGACTACCTGAAATTTTTGGAAAAATATCTGTTGGCCTACTAATAATGGTCATTTAACAATAACAGTCAAAACAATAACATAAAAGGTTATTTGCCATAACCACCCAAACACAAAAACCTTTTTCTCCAACTGAAGTCTCTAGTTTTCTACCAGACATTTGACATTTCCTTGTATTCTGGCTTTACCAGGGTTAATCCTCACTCAAACACCAAGGACTTTATAAATGACAGATTAATCTGTTACAACAGCCAACAAAAAATTAATGCCAATTTACAAAGATTTTTAATTGCAGGAAAACAAAAGTTACAATCGGCTGGACAGTGGCTGGTTGGCTGGACAGTGGCAATACACATGGTTATTATGGGGTAAAATACTTCAAAGGATTAGTATTTCATTTCTAAAATATGTTTGTATGTGATCTTGATGCAAATGCTAGTTACTGTTACCTCAATTTTTTACATTTTCTTAAAATTATAAAATAAGCTTTCTCAATAATTGACATTTTAAAATTATTTTGAAAATTTTATGTTTTGTGCACTATGGCAAATTTAAGATGTGGCAAAATTTTCATTCTTTACTCTACATAAGTGAAACTTATTATGTACGATTCCCTACTTCTCGATGAGTTGTAAAATCTGCTCTACCTCAATGAAGAGTGAATATTTAGAAATGCCAAACATGCATTAAAACACACAAGACTGACTTAAATTACCATTTCATAAAGATAAACATCTTCTTAAAGATCACTTTTCACAGGCATTTAATTTAAACACTGAGAATTTCAACACATAAATGTTAAGGTCATTTTTCAATTTAGGACAACTCAAATCTATTCATAGGCTAAAAAAATTTTTTGCCATTTCATAGCCAACAAGAGATATAGATTTTGTGAAAGAAAATTTAATATGACAGAATTTTGTCTGTGTAGAAACATTAAACACACTTTTCCTTCACTGAAAGGTGTCATAATTTAAGTTAATATTGATGATACACTTGTGTAAACAATTTTCAAAATCTCCCAATATGCTCCAATATGTATCGCTTTTCAAAATTTTATGGTGAAACTAGATGAATGCTTTTGCTAACAAAAGCGAAGCGTCCCTGAGAGTTTAAAATGCCTTGTGGTTTTAATAAGCATGCTGTAAAGCTAAGAATGCACAAAGCTGTACCGTACTGTTACATAAACCAACCCCCTTAGTGATATCATGACAGGGAAAATCCTACAAAGGTCTTCTTTAATTAACATAAACAAGCGTTGTAGACATAGACAAGCTGGAGAAAGTGTTGTACATTGGATATACAACATTGGATGTAACTTTAGTAAATTTTGTGTAAATGCTACAAAGCATTTCAGTAACGAGTATTGATAACTTCATATATAATCATGTGTGCAAGTATATATTGCTATTTAGATTGTCCACAGGGTTTTGCAATAGGTTTTAATACATTGTGAAAGCATAAAAGCAACAATAAAGGCAAAAGCTATTTCATGACCCCAGTTTGACCCATACATGGGGGTCAGGAGGTAAAACTAAACGGCTATTTAGACTCTCCACATATGGTTTCCCAATACCTCTTAATACATTCCGAAGCTATAATAGCAACAATGAAGGAGATATCAGGTAAAAACTCCAAAACCGCTATTTTTTACCCCAGTTTGACCCATAAGGGGGGGGGGGGGGGGGGGTCAGGTGGTAAAACTGACCGGCTACTTAGACTCTCCACATATGCCTTCCCAATACTTCTTAATACATCCTCAATCTATAACAGCAACATTAAAGGAGATATAAGACAAAAACTCGAAATCAGCTATTTTA
Organism: Sabellastarte sp. h YS-2021; assembly: GCA_964017235.1. Lineage (NCBI taxonomy): Eukaryota > Metazoa > Annelida > Polychaeta > Sabellida > Sabellidae > Sabellastarte > Sabellastarte sp. h YS-2021. Next base: position 152,193,196 of record OZ024928.1, on the reverse strand, counting down.
TGACCCCAGTTTGACCCATGAGGGGGGGAGGGATCAGGGGATAAAAGTGACCAGCTATTTAGATTCTCCACATATGCTTTCCCAATACCTCTTAATACATTCTGAAGCTATAAAAGCAACGATAAAGGAGATATAAGGCAAAAACTCCAAAGCAGCTATTTATGACCCCAGTTTAGCCTATAAGGGGGGGTTGGGGGGTAAAACTGACCGGCTATTTAGACTATCCACATATGCTTTCCCAATACCTCTTAATACATTCTGAAGCTATAAAAGCAACGATAAAGGAGATATAAGGCAAAAACTCAAAATCAGCTATTTTATGACCCCAGTTTGACCCATAAGGGGGGGTCGGGGGGTAAAACTGACCGGCTATTTAGACTATCCACATATGCTTTCCCAATACCTCTTAATACATTCTGAAGCTATAAAAGCAACAATAAAGGAGATATAAGGCAAAAACTCAAAATCAGCTATTTTATGACCCCAGTTTGACCCATAAGGGGGGGCCGTGGGGTAAAACTGACCGGCTATTTAGACTCTCCACATATGGTTTCCTATTACCTCCCAATACATTATATGGCTCTAAATGCAATACTTAAGAAGACAAGACCACTGCCGTGGTATGATCTCCCGCCGCACTACATCAAAAAGTAGGTGAACAACATATTTGTAAAAAAAAACCTTTAAATTCAACAGTTTTGCTGTTATAAGTGATTTACTCAATGGAAAACCATGAAAGCAGCTATTACTCAGTTAGTTATGGACCTACAGCTGTGAAACTTTGCCATGACACAGAACATTAAAAAGTAGCTCAACAACATATTTGACAACAAGATGGCCGCCAAAAGTGGCGAAAATTGGAATTTTTCCCCTTTGCATAGGTGAATGAGTTATTTGAGAAATACTGGCTATCTGCAATACTTCTAGAGATAATTCACATTTACTCATTTTGAGTAGGTGAGTAATTATCTACAGGTCTAAAACTTCACCAAGTGAAAGCTCTTCCAAAAGTAGATGAATGAGTTATTTGATAAAAATTGGGTGTCCACAATAGTTTTAGAGATAATTTGCATTTACTCATTTTGAGTAAGTGAGTAATTATGTACAGGTCTGAAACTTCACCATGTGAAAGCTCTCCCAAAAGTAGATGAATGAGTTATTTGAGAAAAATTGGCTATCTACAATACTTTTAAGAGATAATTCGCATTTACTCATTTTGAGTAGGTGAGTAATTATCTACGGGTCTGAAACTTCACCAAGTGAAAGGTCTCCCAAAAGTAGGTGAATGAGTTATTTGAGAAAAATTGGCTATCTGCAATACTTTTACAGATAATTCGCATTTACTCATTTTGAGTAGGTGAGTAATTAGCTACGGGTCTGAAATTTCACCAAGTGAAAGCTCTCCCAAAAGTAGGTGAATGAGTTATTTGAGAAAAATTGGCTATCTGCAATACTTTTAGAGATAACTCGCATTTACTCATTTTCAGTAGGTGAGTAATTAGCTACGGGTCTGAAACTTCACCATGTGAAAGCTCTCCCAAAAGTAGGTGAATGAGTTATTTGAGAAAAATTGGCTATCTGCAATACTTTTAGCGATAATTCGCATTTACTCATTTTGAGTAGGTGAGTAATTAGCTATGGGTCTGAAACTTCACCAAGTGAAAGCTCTCCCAAAAGTAGGTGAATGAGTTATTTGAGAAAAATTGGCTATCTGCAATACTTTTACAGATAATTCGCATTTACTCATTTTGAGTAGGTGAGCAATTAGCTATGGGTCTGAAACTTCACCAAGTGAAAGCTCTCCCAAAAGTAGGTGAATGAGTTATTTGAGAAAAATTGGCTATCTGAAATACTTTTAGCGATAATTCGCATTTACTCATTTTCAGTAGGTGAGTAATTATCTACGGGTCTGAAACTTCACCACGTGAAAGCTCTCCCAAAAGTAGATGAATGAGTTATTTGAGAAAAATTGGCTATCTGCAATACTTTTAGCGATAATTCGCATTTACTCATTTTGAGTAGGTGAGTAATTAGCTATGGGTCTGAAACTTCACCAAGTGAAAGCTCTCCCAAAAGTAGATGAATGAGTTATTTGAGAAAAATTGGCTATCTACAATACTTTTAAGAGATAATTCGCATTTACTCATTTTGAGTAGGTGAGTAATTATCTACGGGTCTGAAACTTCACCATGTGAAAGCTCTCCCAAAAGTAGATGAATGAGTTATTTGAGAAAAATTGGCTATCTGCAATACTTTTAGCGATAATTCGCATTTACTCATTTTCAGTAGGTGAGTAATTAGCTATGGGTCTGTAACTTCACCAAGTGAAAGCTCTCCCAAAAGTAGGTGAATGAGTTATTTGAAAAAAATTGGCTATCTGCAATACTTTTAGCGATAATTCGCATTTACTCATTTTGAGTAGGTGAGTAATTAACTATGGGTCTGAAACTTCACCAAGTGAAAGGTCTCCCAAAAGTAGGTGAATGAGTTATTTGAGAAAAATTGGCTATCTGCAATACTTTTAGCGATAATTCGCATTTACTCATTTTGAGTAGGTGAGTAATTAGCTATGGGTCTGAAACTTCACCAAGTGAAAGCTCTCCCAAAAGTAGGTGAATGAGTTATTTGAGAAAAATTGGCTATCTGCAATACTTTTAGCGATAATTCGCATTTACTCATTTTGAGTAGGTGAGTAATTAGCTATGGGTCTGAAACTTCACCAAGTGAAAGCTCTCCCAAAAGTAGGTGAATGAGTTATTTGAGAAAAATTGGCTATCTGCAATACTTTTAGAGATAATTCGCATTTACTCATTTTCAGTAGGTGAGTAATTAGCTACGGGTCTGAAACTTCACCATGTGAAAGCTCTCCCAAAAGTAGGTGAATGAGTTATTTGAGAAAAATTGGCTATCTGCAATACTTTTAGCGATAATTCGCATTTACTCATTTTCAGTAGGTGAGTAATTAGCTACGGGTCTGAAACTTCACCATGTGAAAGCTCTTCCAAAAGTAGATGAATGAGTTATATGAGAAAAATTGGCTATCTGCAATACTTTCAGAGATAATTCACATTTACTCATTTTGAGTAGGTGAATAATTTAGCTACGGGTCTGAAACTTCAACAAGTGAAAGCTCTCCCAAAAGTAGGTGAATGAGTTATTTGAGAAAAATTGGCTATCTGCAATACTTGTAGAGATAATTCGCATTTACTCATTTTGAGTAGGTGAGTAATTAGCTATGGGTGTGAAACTTCACAATGTGAAAGCTCTTCAAAAGTAGGTGAATGAGTTATTTGAGAAAAATTGGCTATCTGCAATACTTTTACAGATAATTCGCATTTACTCATTTTCAGTAGGTGAGTAATTAGCTATGGGTCTGAAACTTCACCAAGTGAAAGCTCTCCCAAAAGTAGGTGAATGAGTTATTTGAGAAAAATTGGCTATCTGCAATACCTCTAGAGATAAGCCACCTGCCAAATATGAAAGAAATTGGGAAAGAAATGTGGACTGTAGGTTGCCAACAAGTAATATTCCACAATTTAGACATTTTTGTCTACTACAGGCCTAATTTAGACATAAACCCTACAATAGGTAAAGTGCTATTACTTACTCAAAGGTAGGCCAAAGTTCACCAAACTTTTTTCCCCTTAGCATAAGATACCCTTGTACTACCCTGTGGGTCAAAAATTCGCTCGAAATTGCTCTATCTCTTACGGTTTGCGAGATATTTGTGATTTTTCACATTTTCACTAACAGTAGCAATAAAGTAGCCATTACTCACTTGTACATTGAGCAACAGTTGTGAAACTTAAATATGTTACAGTTCACAAAAAAGTAGATGAACAACATATTTGAGAGAAATACTGTAGCTGCAATACTTTTGAAGATGTAAGCCATTTACTCATTATGGTTATCATTAAAAATTGAAAAAGTAGCTATTACTCACTTAGCTATGCAGATACACTTGCAAACTACTGACCATGTTGTAGCTGTGAAGAAAGTAGCTGAACATCATATTGCAACAAAATTGTGTAGCTGCAATACTTTAGAAGATATAAGCCATTTACTCATTATGGTTATCATTAAAATTAACAAAGTAGCTATTACTCACTTAGCTATGGAGGTACACTTCCAAACTAGGGACCATGTTGTAGCTGTGGAGATAGTAGCTGAACAACATATTGGAACAAAATTGTGTAGCTGCAATACTTTTGAAGATATAAGCCATTTACTCATTGACAGTTATAAGTCATATAATGATATTAGGTAAAAGTGCTATTACTCAATCAAAAGTAGGCCAAAGTTCACCAAACCTTTTTCCTTTTAGCATAGGATACTGTTATATTACCCTGTGGGTCAAAAATTCACTCAAAATTGCTCTATCTCTTACGGTTTGCGAGATATTTGTCATTTTTCACATTTTCACCAAAAGTAGCAATAAAGTAGCCATTACTCACTTGTACATTGAGCAACAGTTGTGAAACTTAAATATGTTATAGTTCACAAAAAAGTAGATGAACAACATATTTGAGAGAAATTGTGTAGCTGCAATACTTTTGAAGATATAAACCATTTACTCATTATGGTTATCATTAAAAATTGAAGAAGTAGCTATTACTCACTTAGCTATGGAGATACACTTGCAAACTACTGACCATGTTGTAGCTGTGGAGAAAGTAGCTGAACAACATATTGGAACAAAATTGTGTAGCCGCAATACTTTTGAAGATATAACCCATTTTCTCATTGACAGTTATAAGTCATATAATAATATTAGGTAAAAGTGCTATTACTCACTCAAAAGTAGGCCAAAGTTCACCAAACCTTTTTCCTTTTAGCATAGAATGCTGTTGTATTACCCTGTGGGTCAAAAATTTGCTCGAAATTGCTCTATCTCTTACGGTTTGCGAGATATTTGTGATTTTTCACATTTTCACCAAAAGTAGCAATAAAGTAGCCATTACTCACTTGTACATTGAGCAACAGTTGTGAAACTTAAATATGTTACAGTTCACAAAAAAGTAGATGAACAACATATTTGAGAGAAATTGTGTAGCTGCAATACTTTTGAAGATATAAGGCATTTACTCATTATGGTTATCATTAAAAATTGACAAAGTAGCTATTACTCACTTAGCTATGGAGATACACTTCCAAACTACTGACCATGTTGTAGCTGTGGAGATAGTAGCTGAACAACATATTGGAACAAAATTGTGTAGCTGCAATACTTTTGAAGATATAAACCATTTACTCATTATGGTTATCATCAAAGTAGCTATTACTCAGCTAGCTATGGTGCTACACCTTGGACACCTCACCATGATATAGTACATGAAGGAGTTGTTCAACAACATATTTCAGGCCAATATTGTAAGTAACAGTTACAAAGACAAAATCAACTTACTCATTTTGCTCATTGTTAATAACAGAAAATAGCTATTACTCACTTAGCTATCAAGATAGACCCCTAAAATGGTACCATCTTGTAGGCATGGAGAAAGAAGCTGAAGAACGTATTTTACAGAAACACTCTAAATGCAGTCATTTTGGAGTTATGAGCACTTTACTCAAAGTAGCCACCATTGCTATTACTCACTTAGCTATGGTACTAGGTCTGAAATAACAGCATCAAATGAAAGGACATAAGCAATAAGGTCATAAAAAACACTGAAAAGGCCAAGGAGAAACAACCAGTGTGATGTACAGCCCTTTATACTTTATAAAACTCCATAACACACGCACACACGCATGGAATGCGTTTTATAATCTCCCGCCCGGCGGGCCGGCGGGAGATAATAATAGGGGGGTTGACCTAAATTTAAGGCTCTCAGATTGGAAGGTGTGAGGAAATCACCCATAAATGAGACATTTTTCAAGGGATTGCTCCCAAAATCTAATCAGCTCGCATTTTCGATAGTATGAACAGGTGTGTCAAAGCATAAGGCTGTGTAGCAAGTAGTTTTTCCTGAACTGTGATGACGGGGGGGTGTACTTAAAAAAATTGTTTTTGATCATGTGACCTTCATAAAGGTCAAAGGTCAAATTTAAGCATGCAGAAAAATTTTCCCACGCCTAAGGTATAAAAGTGCCAAATATGGTTTGAAACCTTCTAATAATAAAGGAGATATTCAAGGGAGACCATAATGCGGCGGCGGCGGCAGCGGTGGCGGCGGAGGCAAGGAAACTGAGGCGAAAACAAATAAGCGCCCTTTCAGGGACGCTTAATTAAAAGGGATTATGTGTATGTAGGGTTTCATAAAAGTATTTATCCATGTAACTCTAAAGAATTAAAGTATATTCATACTTATGCTCTGCAATTGGAAAGTAATTTTTCACATTGTCAAATATTAACTAGAAATAGAACTCCCTGTTAAGAGTAGCTGCAACATGTGAAAAGAAACAGAATAGCATACAAGAACACACATTATCATGTGTAATGTCCACCCCATGGACATTTTGCAACAATTGCATAGTAGTCTTACAAGACCCTGTTTCATTTGTAAAATATATCAACGATGCTTAAATATTTTTAGTATATCAATCAGAGAAGAACTGCATATATTTCCCATGCTGGAAACCCCCTTGCCACTGTCCACTCAATTCAATTTTCGGAATCTAGGACATAAAGAAATTGTAAATGACTGAAATTTTTGGTGATAGGAAAACATTTTTGTAAATCAGGACAGAATAACTTGTTCTGATGAATCCGGGAATAGTGCCCTCCTAGAATACTGCTCTGCTAGAAGACTGCCCTCCTAGAAGACGGTGAACGGACATAAGTCCCCTGACATAAGCCCCCCTAACACAAGCCCCCTCTTTTCTGCTGCACAGGACAGAAGCCCCCCCCACCACGCCTCTTATTTTAGTGAGGGTGACAAAAGCCCCCCCAAAAAAATATTTGTAAGAAGTCAGCTGTTCCTATTAAAATTATACATATTCAAATGGGAATCTAAGATTGTACACATTCCACTACCTAAGTATACTGACTAAGACTGCACTTTATATATTAACTTCAAAGTATTGCTGAGAAACCCCCCTTTCTGATGAATGATTCAGGAATCAAATATTGCATTCATTTGACTAAAAAATACAGTTTCTTGTTTAACATATCTCATTAAAATAATGTATTATACAGCTCATTTGAGGCCCCATTTCATGCTGCCTCAATAACATATGTCCTGACTGCAGGAATCAGTAAATTAGATGGTCACAATACATAACACATATTAGACTTGCTAAAAATTTCAAAAAGAACATTGCTGAAACCGAGCCACTAATATTCAATGGATGCAGACATAAATTTTTAAACAACCAAGGGATGACTGTAACGAAATCCATTGTTTTTTTTCTCTTTCTGCAAAACATATTCATCTTACATTTGGTGTAATGGCAGCATCCAGAGAACCACTGGATCCAGCTCTGCAGATCTGAAAGTCCAGCTTCTTGCCTTTACTCTGTCCATCAACAGTATCAAAGAGAGCACGCTTGGCTTTCGGAGCAGACACTTCCATTTTCTGTTTGCTATCTGTAACAACCTATGTAACCAATGGTTAAATTACATTCAATGTTCAAATTTTTACAGTTCAAATAAATGTCTGAAAACACCTTTTATCACACATAAAAAATTGGCATAGAAGTACAGGGTCAGGGTCACAAGTGTGGACATTTATTGACTCAGATAGAATAGGATGAAAGATCAATATGCAGTTGTACATACCCACGACTCTGTTACCTGTATGGGCTAAAGTACATACTTTTCACATAATTTGCATTTAATTTATTTGTTTGTTTCTCATTTTGCTAAAGATAGGACAATAGAAATTAACACGATAGATTTAAATTCCACACCTGCAAAACCAGAATCTTATTTTAATAAATACTTTTACTATTCTTGACAAAACCCAGTGATAAAATATACATACACAATAGTACATATATAATTATTTCTTTTGAGAAAAATAATCACTATTCACAGGCTGTGTCAAGAGGGCAGAGGTATGTTATTTCATATCACAGCAAAAGATACAAATGTGCAATATATTTACATATTTTTTTTGCACAGAGACAGCTATCTGAACCAAATATGTCATTCACAGAAGATAAAATGTTGTACGACATCTCACTTTTCAAGCTTATCCTGTGACATTTATTTAGAAGCATCAACGCATTATCTTAAAAATATAAACACATTTGTAACACACATTCAAACACAGAGAGATACTTATTCTTGGTTGCAAAAAAAAATTAAATGAATAGAGAGTGGAATAATATTTGTAAAATAAGATGAGAGTATGTGTCCTTTCAACAAATGCATGTACATCATAGATTTGAATACACATACAGGCAAGCACCTTTCCACTTCTTCTATAAGGGAGAATTGTCATCAAGGGGAAATTTATCCTAGACAACGTACAAAATAGGTCACATGGTTGATATTTTATACTCCTTGAAGACTGTTATTTTTAAAGATATGAATGTCATGTTTCCCTTTATTATTTTTCATTGGAGATGGTAGAATAACCAGTTTACTGACATAACTTTGTCAATTTCATAACTAAACTGGAGTTGGTATTGAAGAATATTGACCCAGAGAAGTATTGGAGAAAGGGTGTTGACTAACCAACCCTGGAGTAGACAATGACTTCCAAGCCAGACTATCCTTATCAGACCATGTACATGTATGGGTTTAATTATTAATATAAATTCACATGAGGTTCTTAATCTGTTATCGGCTGCACATGAATGTAAAAGGGCTGTAATAGTGACAGGAACTCAATCTTAATGTACTGTTCATTAGAGTTCTAGTCCAGTGGGTCTATGGCTGTCTGTTCAAATGTTGGCAGCCTCTGTTTACCCAATGGCTTTTTGGTTGCCAGAAGATACATCGTACCACATGTTGGGAAGCCGGCAAGAGGAAGAGTTGAGTATTCACACTATAGCATGTAATGATTAATGGCCATTGTGTGAAAACAGATAATGATTGACTAATAGTCAGCAGACCTTAGTTAAGGAAATCACTGAGCAGTCATATTACCACTGTCATCATTAGTCAGGTGCCTTGGTAGATAGGGGACTTAAACTGATAATCCACTATTTAGTAATAAAACAAATGGTAAATAGCACATTTTTATAATGAGAGTGTTTTTATGTCTATGTCACAGTGGCCACTAGTGCCATTTCTAACTCCCCTAGTGGTAGTTCCAATTGAAACTACCACTAGGGGAATTAGAAATGGCACTGGATTGGAGTTTCTACTGTGACATCTACATTGTTAAATAGTCAACAAACTAATAACAAATCATTTTTATCAAGTTCCCCCAAATCCCCTATTATTGCTTATTAGCACCTTGCATCTTATTTAACGTACAGTTTTTTTCTGTGTAGAATATAGATCTACAAATGGAATCAATATATGCCCAACAGAGGCTAAACGCAGAGATATAGCCTTAATAGTGTGGTGGAAGCCACTGGTGAGCTATTCACCCAAAGATGGCCAATGATGGTCTGATGGTGGAATACTATCTGGGATCTTATAATTTGTGAAACTTGCTTACCTTATCTTTATTAGGACTGTCATACTCTCTGCATTCCACGTAGCCAACAGGAGTATCTAAAAATATACAAATACATAAAGAAATTCAATTTTTTTCACATTATTTATAGGCTTTGAAATGAGACAATCAACAAGCAAGATAATATTAATATACAAAATATTCATTTTAGATAAGTATGGATAAAATTTTACACAAATATAAAACACAGGTTTTTTCTACAAGTAAAAGGACTCTTTTGAAAAAAAAGAAAATATACTACTCAAAGAATATGTGACACCACCCAAAATAAACAGAGTTATTTGGCTGTAAATTGTGTGTTCAAACCATGCCTTACAAGAGATGATACACACTGAAGCAACATGCAAGTGGGTAATTATCTTGATAAAATAGAATAATCAACCTATCTTTTCAATGTAAAGGGTATTTTGTGTGCAAGCAAAAACATTTCTGGCAAATGCAACACATTATAGAAATGCATTGAAACCAGTGTACTGGTATTTTATGGCATTATTAAACTACTTGGCTCAACGAAATATCTTATAACTGTGAAGTGTTATTTCTCAATTTGTGACCAACTTATAGGTACGTCTTTTTTTTTTAAGTTTCAGAAAGATATAATACAGTTACAAACACCACAGTCCTTTATGTGTTTGTATATGACCAAAAGCAACCTTTTTCCTTGATTTTCTTAAAAAGCTTCTTTACACTCCAGAATTGTGCACAACTGGGAAAGAAGAAGAAAAATAGCATCTCTTTGAAGAATACTATTAGACCATTTAATATTCATGGACACTGTCAATTCATAATACAAAGGACAAAATATTTAGGCAAATTTGGCCTGATGCATTGAGAAACAGTGGCACTACAAAGCAACAAGAATTGTACCCATATGGAAAATATGGCCTGTAATTCTAACAGAACATGCAGCATTCAAAACCATAATTATAGAAGTATGATGGGCAATTTAACCTATCTACTTTTGCAGAAGCTTACAGTATACATACTGTCCATCAGAATGCAACAAGGACCCATGACACATGTCTTAGGAAGCATTTATGCCATATATGGTCATAAGAAGGTGAACACTTATGCATTCCCTCTTCATGTTCCCAGTCTTGACAATTTTCAAGGCAACTTGGTCAAATCAAGGTTGAGTAAGTTTTATGATTGTAACTTATAATTTGATCTTTCCTTGAGTTAGAAGGTTTGTCATTACAAATTTAAATACATTTAAATAGTGCAGCTCTCACCTTCAGAAATATGTATGCCTTAAATGAGAAAGAACGCTAAAGATTATATGGTCAACATTGTGAGGAATTCCCACAAAACTTCTGTAATTGCAAACCTATGGAAGCTCTGGACTGCCAAACTTTTTTTATTTTACTAACTTGAATACACCAGTTAGTAACTGTAATATACAAGTTAATGACTGGAATATACCAGTTACTAACTTGAACATACAAGTTAACTAACTTGAATGTACCAGTTAGCTAACTTGAATATACAACTTAGGTTACTGGAATATACCACTGTAATATATGACTTACTATCTTGTGATGTTGTTAACCGTTTTCCGGTATGTGGTATTTTGTTTAATTTTGGTAGAAAAAACAAAATCCACAAAGAATATGTGGGAACCGGTTATTGAAACTCATATATTCAAGTTAGCTAACTCATATATTCCAGCTACTAACTCGTGTATTCAAGTTAGCTAACTCGTATATTCCAGTTAGCTAACTGGTATATTCCAGTTAACTAATTGGTATATTCCAGCTACTAACTCATATATTCAAGTTTGTTAACTGGAATATTCAAGTTAGTAAGTCATATATGCCAGTTAGTAACTTGAATATTTAAATTACTAACTCGTATATTCCAGTTATTAACTGGTATATTCAAGTTAACTAACTGGTATATTCAAGTTAGTAAAATAAAAAAAGTTTGGCAAACCAAACCAGCAGAAATAAATTATAATCTGAGGGGTATTGTAAAGTAAAAACAAGAGGGTCAAAGATCCCCCAAACGGCAGGTTGCGCAGGCAGCAATAAGGTTAACGACTGCTGTAATTACATTTAGAAACAGGGAAAGAAATGTTATGTCACCCAGTTAAGGTGAATGTGTTAGACGTGCTAAGAAACGTAAAACTTGTAATCTAGGTTACATAATTGTATCTATGCTATAAACGGACAAATGAAAGGACGGAATTACACCAATTTCGAAAGCAACTTAGCTATGATGGTGATGTATCTACCTGTCAAATTTGACTTTGATTGGACAAAGCGTTTTCGAGTTAGAGTCCGGAAATGGAAAAGTTGACGAACAAACGAACAGACGGAATTACACTAATTTTGAAAGGAACCTAGCTATGATGGTGATCTATCTCCCTGTCAAGTTTGAATTTGATTGGACAGAGCGTTTTCGAGTTAGAGTCCGGAAACAGAAATGTTGTCGAACTGAGAAAAGGACACAAAACAGACAAACAAACGGACAGAATTACACCAATTTCGAAATGAACTTAGCTGTGATGGTAATCTATGTCCCGGTCAAGTTTGAAATCGATTGGACAAATCGTTTTCGAGTTATAGTCCGGAAATGAAAATGTGGATGGACAGACAAATGGATAAAAAACGGACAAACGAAAGGATAGAATTACACCAATTTCGAAAGGACCCTAGCTATGATGGTGATCTATGTCCCTGTCAAGTTTGAATTCGATTGGACAAACCGTTTTCGAGTTATAGTCCAGAAACAAACATGTGGACGGACAGAAAAATGGACAAAAAAACGGACAAACGGAAGGACGGAATTACACCAATTTCGAAAGGACCCTAGCTATGATGGTGATCTATGTCCCTGTCAAGTTTGAATTCGATTGGACAAACCGTTTTCGAGTTATAGTCCAGAAACAAACATGTGGACGGACAGAAAAATGGACAAAAAAACGGACAAACGGAAGGACGGAATTACACCAATTTCGAAAGGACCCTAGCTATGATGGTGATCTATGTCCCTGTCAAGTTTGAATTCGATTGGACAAACCGTTTTCGAGTTAGAGTCCGGAAACGAAAATGTGGACGGACAGATGGATGGACAGATAAACGGACAAAAAACGGACAAAGGAACAGACAGAATTACACCAATTTCGACAGGAACCTAGCTATGATGGTGATCTATCTCCCTGTCAAGTTTGAATTTGACTGGACAAACAGTTTTCGAGTTAGAGTCCGGAAACGAAAAATGTGGACAGACAGACGGACGTCGGACACATCAATCTAATAGGCGGGTTGGTTACACGCAACCCGCCTAAAAACTCAACAAGAAAATACTAGCATCATAGTTTTTCTTGAAATTGTCCATGCCTCACAGACCTACCCAGTAAACATAGCAAACGTTTATAAACATTTAGTAAACCTATAAACGTTTTTTAAACCAAATATAAACCTAAATATTGACAATTATTCAATATTATGGGTTTATAAACATTTCAGAAACATTAGTTTGGTTTATAAACGTTTATAAACATTTTTAAACGTTTACAAAGAGTGAAGAATATCTTAACCTCGCTTTCATTTGGGATGATGACATCAGCACAGCTATTTTGAGAGAAACTGGAGAAATATTTCTGTTACTATATCTTGCTGTATCACTGTTCTTTGAAGCCATCATTATATTCTAAGTAAAGATATAAAAGTATATAATATCATCAAATTATATACTTCTATATATCTACTTAGAATGCAATGATGGCTTCAAATAACAGTGATACAGCAAGATATACTTACAGAAATATTTCTCCAGATTTTAAACACGTGTATAAATGTTTATGTATAAACATAAACGTTTATAAACATTTATGCTTAAATGTTTATAAACGTTTATAGGCAAACGTTTAGGGACCCATCATTTTAAACCTAATCTAAACTGTTGCTAGTTAGGTTTATAAACGTTTGTAATGTTTACTGGGTATACTGTAATTTTACAGTAACCTAATATATTATTCATAGCAAGTTTACAGCTGAAATGATTGTTCTACTTCAACCAAAAAGATTTGTCCAAATTCAATTCATTAAATTAAATTGCAATATATTACGTAGATAACATTAAGTAAAGCATGTGCAAAAATCAGATTAGCTCATATGCATGATGTCCAAATGTATGATATAGATAAAAGATTCACAGTTTGTACAAACTTTTCATTTATATTAGATAGAACTATATGTCTATACCTTTTCCAAGACTACAGTAATCTGGTTGTGAAAATTAAATTAAATTATTTTTTTGCTTTTATGCAACAAACTTTTAAATTTGTCTGTATCTTTCAGTTTATTTGAAACATCTGTGCTTCAATGTCATCCAAATAACAAGAATCAAGTCATGGGTTTTTACTTTAGCACAATGTGTACATTATGATACAACTAATATTCAGTTGTGTACGAGTCTATCACAATATCAAGTGGGGTCAGCCCCCAAACTATGAGACATGGAGACTGAAATTTCAATGCAGTGATCCTCTTGACAAAAATGCGCACTAATACCGCACACAATGACTCTATGATATTTGTGCAAGAAGGGGGAGATTTCTAAAGCAAGAGCAGCTACATCGATATTATTATCACCTAAATATGGCCTTTCAACAGACTCGAGTGTGTCTAAAGCCTCGATTGCTTCATCATTTGCACACATTATTAAAAACTGTGTGTTTTCTTCCAACTTGCAATGAAGTACACATCGTAGACATTTAAAAAAGTATTGTGATCCTTCTTTTATATTGTACCTTGATTTTCCAACAAAGTGTGCCAAATACACCACTTTTTGCACCCTTCAGAACAAGTTTAATGTCTCTTTTGAATGAATCTGAATGATTTTTAACCCAAAGAGCTATTTTGGGAAAAACATATAAACAGTGAATGATCATTTTTAAGCAAAGAGGTCTTTGGCAGAAAATTTAAATTTTACTTTTAAACAAGAAAAGCCCTCAGAGAAAGCAGACTTTCTCCGAGGCCTAATAAGTCCACAGCAATAAAAATTCTTTCAGAAATTGGTCCAGATCAGCACCAATATTAAATCATCTGTTTCTTGTGCTATTGTCAACATGTCCTGAAAATTTTATCAAAATCTGTCAATAACTTTTTGAGATAATTTGCAAACAAACAAAGAAATGTACGCCAACAATTACACATACCTCCTCGATGGAATTTAAAAATCAAGAGTAGAGATTTGACAAAACTGAAGAATGTAGCCCTAGCAATTGAAACTTCCTATCTTATTAATCCAGGACTTTGAAGAAATGGAACTTCATACCTATAATCAGTCTGACTACACTCACAAAGGATTTGTGTTCAATGATGCCACCTGGTCAAACAGAATTCTAGAAATACCATTGTCTACTAAATAGTAACAACTCAGTACACAACAGTTTTCTAAAGTTCAAAGTTAGGGGTTAAATAGCATTTATGCATTCCTCTGTCAAAATGTGATGCTAAAATAAACATCGGAACATAATTATCCATTATCCAGGTGCTCTCAGTTAAACACATGACATGTAGGACACTTTGACTGCTAGTTCTTATTGTTAATATCTCTAAAATTCCCCAAAAGTGTAATATAATAAGCTACTTATCTTGAAACAAAACTTTGGCCTTTTACTTATGTTTCAAACTGCTGATCACTGATACCTGGTTGCTGATACCAATGAATGTATAACCGAAAACCATACTGTTACTTTACACGGTTCAAAGGTCACTGGTGAGGGAACATCCTCTAAAGGTAGAATTTTAAGTACAGTTGAGCTCAATGAAAGGCTACTGAGTCTAAACCAGTTGGGACTGAAGGTTTCTTCAAGCAGCTGCTGGTTGGAGGTGGGTGGTTATGGCTCACCAAAGCACAAAAAATCCCTACAGACCTTGTAATAATAACAACAATACTAATAATCTTTCTCTTTATTGAATATCCTGCCAAGGAAGACCAGCAAGCAGCCATAAAACAGAAAACATTCAGTTTAAAGCCTGGTGACGGGAACCTAAAGACATTAACTGGTAATAAAGATTTCTTTGTCATCAGAACTAGAATTTAATCAATTGTCACTGTGGGCAGGTGTCAAATAAGGCTTAGATGTGAATAAAACATCATCATTCTGATGCTCAATGTGGAAGACATTGTAAATAGAGCACAGAATGTGAAACTGGCCACAGTATGTGAAATTTAGTCCTGATATAGTTATTTATTTACTTTTTTTTTTTTTTTTTTTTTGGGGGGGGGGGGGGGGCGCTTCTGCGATTTTTTGTGACTATTTCAGGTTGAAGGTTTTTACTTGATGCAAATGATTTCCATAAAATTGACTTCTTTTTGAAAACTTAAACAGGTTATTACCACTACAAATTTTATGTTTCTTACCTCACGTAAGTACCAGAAAGTGTAAATATAAGACTTAGAAAAACAGAAGTGCATATCTATAAACTAATATCTTTGAACACACAGACTTGTATATGTGTAATGTGAAAGGTATCCAGATGGCATAAGTTTCATTTATTGTTTTGATTACACAACACAAGGAGCTGGGTACCTTTCAAGACACAGGTAATAAGCTGTTGTGCAGAAATATTACTTGGTACATGAATTATTGCATGACAAATGTTGCATGTCATTGCAGCACAGCTGTGTTTGAGAGAGTAAAAGAACAGTCATTCTCCATATCATTTCAGGTTGTACCTGCTAAAAATATTTCTATTTCTCCTGAATTAAGTTTTAGACTATTGGATTATGATATTTTGTACACATTTTAATTGATAATCTTTGTACTGTATTAAAGACGCAGTATTTTATATATCGAGTTATAGTCTGTTAACAAATATAACTGCCCTGCTCTTCATTAGTTACATCTTAACACAATCATCAATGAGCCAGCTATTTAAAGTAAAGGCCTAGTCCTAAACACATAAAAATTCAGAAAGATGTGTTCATTACTCTTAGAATTATCATAAATACAAACACAGAGAAAGACAAAAGCACATAACCACTAGTGAAGATAATAAGGGCAGTTCCTTACTTCTGAATTACCTACACGGGTGGTCACAGAGATAAACGGTCATAGAGATAAACGGTCTTCAGAAATTCTCACACAAAATGGTTAAAAGGTTTAAACAACAATGTAGGACAAACCAAATGTCATGGAAAGCATTGTTTACATCTATTTTGTTATTTAGTTTGTGCGATTTTGCTTTTTACACTATTTAAATTTGAAAACTTTGAAGACCGTTTATCTCTGTGACCGTTTATCTTAATGACTACACGTGTACATGGCTGCAGATACGGTAGATCAGAAGTCTATATTCAAATCTGGGCCCGTATTCACAAAGATTCTTAGAATTTTTCTTAGAATTACACTTAAGTCTAAGAAAAATTCTTTGCTAAGAATTTTCTTATTCTTAGAATAAAAACCTATTCAGAAAACAATTCTTAGCTAAGAATAATTCTAAGAATAGAAGTAAAAATAAATGTGTGCACAGGTTAGACTAAGTGTAATTCAGAGAAAAATTCTAACAATCTTTGTGAATACAGGCCCAGATGTGACTTTCTGTATTTGGATGCAATTCTGGTGTCAAGAATAAGACATTTGTGCATATAGCAATTCCATATTCTTAGAAAAATTCTAAGAATAAAAGCCATTCTTAGAAAAATTCTAAGAATAAGTATGATTCTAAGAATAAGAATCTTTGTGAATAAAAAAATTCTTATTCTTAGAATTTTTCTAAGAAAAAGGACAATTCTAAGAAAAATTCTAAGAATAAGACTAATTCTAAGAATAAGAATCTTTGTGAATACGGGCCCTGGTAAAACATTGAGTCAAAGCTCCCTACATGTCAGTTGGTTTAATCATGTTCAAATAATTTAGAGTGTATCACATACCTTCAGTAACCTTGGAAATAAAGCCCATGGCCAATCAGTTTAAATAAGTGTATAAGCAAACAGGTATAGTTTTGATGATTGTGGTGACACTGACTCATGATGATTTAATTAGTTGTGACATCACAAACTGTGACGGGACCTTCATTTGTTTGGAGGACTGACAATGGTGGTCGATCGGAAATCGAGTCCGCAAGTCAAAATGAGAGAGTAAAACTCACCAGTCATCTGGTCTCTGCTGGCACTACCATTCTGCCTCATACCAGCCTGCATTTCCACATCACCAGAAAATGTCTCGTTTGTGAAGCCCTTTTTATTTGGAAAAGCCTTCTTTTGGGCTGTAAAATATAAACAGCGAAAAAGAAACAATAACTCTATGACTGAACTATGACTGAGAAAATCTTCATTGATACACGTGTGACTCCTGTCTCCCTCTTTATGTTACCTTATTTTGTGGCAACATATGACATACAATAGATTCTCCTTAACTAGAAGCAGTGTGAGACAAACACAGGTAGAATTGGAACAAATTTTGAGGTCCTAACATAAAAATTTCAGTATAAGTGGATGTTAGACATAACTTGAACCAAATCCAGTAGATACTGGAGGTTTTACTAATACATGTACAGGCTAGTGGACTTGCTCCAAGTCTTTGTATTTCTTATTCCACCAAATCTGACATACATGGAATCATTATGAACCCATCACCATGGGTGGGGAAGTAACTGAGGGATGAAATTCAAACTTTTGTCAGCCCCACATTCTGGCCAAAAAGTCATTCAGTCCTCATATAATACCTAAGACAAAAGGACTTGAGGAAAGTATAACAGGCTACTGGAGGCTGTAGAAATTAGTCATAACTGGAAACAAATCCAGTGAATACTGGAGGTTTAATCAATGATTAATCAGTGATTCCACTGGGTAGAAAGTCTGTACGGAGCTTTCCAAAGTGGAAAATGTGACTATAACCTTTAAATAAAAAATCAGAGTTTCCACTAGTGACATTAAAATAATGTTTCACTAGATCAGTCTGTCACCACCATGACATGTTCATTTAGAAATAGTTTGTACAATTAACTACATGGTTTCATTCCCAAGAAGTCTTGGAGTTATAGCCTTGAAATTTGCAATACATACTGTATGTTTGATGATTCTTTGCATATACTTTATTGTTACAATACCTTCAGTCAAACAATGTTATAATCTGACAGTCTAATTATGAAGTAGTTAGACTTTTTCAGTTGGTCTGAATAATAGACCTGCACAAGGTAATTGTCATCCTTCAGTAATCCAACCTTGTTTTATCCTATTTCTGAAACATAAGTTATACTTGTGACTCCAGGGACTGGGGAACCTTGAAATGGAGACCTAATATCCATCCCTAAATTCATCAGGGAAACCTCAGCATAGCTTCAAGTTTTGATACAGAGGTTGCAACTTTTTTGTGTGATACATATAAATACACTGTGGTCAATAATAAGAAATATAGATCTACAGAAATTAAAAGTTATAGGCATGAAATAATAGTTTCACAATACCATGATTCAAAAAGTTCAAAATCAGTTTAAGAATATCTGAGATTTATAGAGGATTTGTGAGAATTAACTGAACCTTAATTCTTGCATTATATTGCAACATGTAGGGCAGGGAATTGTGCTATTTATTTCAACACACAAAAAATGTGATAACATCTGTTCATATACTATGTATCTTAAATAATTAGTTCATCATATTAAATATTATTTGTATATTATTATTTATATAATATGTTTCAAAATTTTAACTCTTTTAATTACTTTTCATTAATTCTTACATTAATTACTGTTAGTCACTTGTGTAATCTTGATTCATGATGTGGGGTTAAGTGGAATAAGAGGGGGAGGTTTCTTGACACGACCTGGCTGATATACATAATGTCTGTTTTCCAGCCCTTCAAAATGTTGATGGTGACAGATGATCCTTTCCTGTGTCTCACTAATAGTTTTTAAGTGTGAGCTCTGGTGAGTCTCATGCTTCTAGAGATCACTATTTTTAAGCACAAGCTCAGGCAAGCCTTACACTTTTCACTTTTTTGTCTCCAGACTTTCATGAATTGTGGCACAGCGTAATGAGTATCTGTCTGTTCACTGAAGTTAAACAGCAATGAGCTACATTAGTCTTGGGACTGGTGACCACTTTGGTACACTACTTGTGTCTCTGATGGCTTTGCTGCTCGCACTAGTAGACCAAAACGCCTTTCGGCCTTGTGTTTTTTTGTCACCAGACTTTGATGGAATCTGTGCTTCCAGCAAGGAATCGGGGATACAATAAAGCAAAATTTGATCTAATGATGTCAACAGGGCTTTTGAGATAATACATAAAGACTGAAAACTTTGTTGTATTTTCAATGTTTCAATGTTGTTTTGGCATAGGTACCTTTAAATTAGTTATAATTTCTGATTATTCGTCAATTTCTTTAATAATTTACTTCTTCTAAAGTGTAAGATGGCCATCAAGGATGAAACTGCTCTGGCAGCCAAAACTTTGCCCAAGCATCTCATTATATAAAATACAGTGACATTTCTTGGACTCAAACCAAGAAGCTTCAGGCCACCAATCAATGTTGTTCCCACTGGTTTCAAGGAAAATGAAAACATATCAGTGATCTGTTTGATAAATCCATGATTTTGATTGTAGGGGCCACTAAATTTAAATAACTTGATTTTATTTTTACTCTGATTTAAAGTTTAGGTTGGTATAAGGAAGAATTCTGGATGGTAAATACATAGTTTTTATTGCTGGCACATCAGGCTTCCACTGACATTCATTATTAACATATCCTGTTTCTATGTTTTGAGTGGTGGACATCTAATTGTGTGTGTCCTGCAGGCAAACTTCACCTGAATAAGATGACAGCTCATCATCAGTTTCTGTTTCACAGATAATGGGCCCCAAAGGGCATCTTAAACACATTCCTTTCTCTTCTCAAAATCAGCCATGTTAAGGACATTATATACCTATCGAACCAAATACTAGTTGGATTTATATTATGGGAGAAATTGGTTGAGGGCTGTATCTAAATGAAGCCTTTAAATCCCATGAGAATTTTCACACTGTGAAAATTTACAACATCTGTGATAATTACCAAATGGATTTAGCTTATAACAGAAACATATACTGTGAATAATGGACTCAAAAGGCAACTTTCAAATGAAAGATTGACTAACAAACATGATATTGGAATATGTTTTATGGTATCTATCTACTTGAGTCTGGTTTTGCTAAAATTTAAATGTTCAACTATCCAAAAAAATATGGCCTATCAAAAATGCTTTATAATGGTTACACCAAATTCAGTCCAATAGGCATGTTTTATACATTTAGAACATTAAACTAAGTTTTGCCAAAACTGTCCCCTTATGGACTTTGAAAGGGCATGCATAGTTAAGCAAACATCATGGATAGCTGTTAAGTGGGAGTTTACAAAAGCTAACTGTACTGAGGTACCTTTCAAATTGTCACCACAGTTATGTGTCCCCATAACCTTACTGAAAACTCCACTTTGTATTGCTATTAAAATTAAGTAACTTGTACTTTATATCCAGAACTTATTTTTTTTCTTCAAAATGAGTCATATTATTTCTTGTATTATATTTCAAAAACTTAATTTTTTTGGGTCTAATTATTCTTACATTGGAAAATGCAAAGCTTGTAAATTAAGCTTTAGTATATGCCAGCCTTTTTATGGCTAGTTTACCCAGAAAAAAAGAGAATGATAAATCCAAAGAAAACAATAATCCTCTTTTAATAATCTGATTGCATATTTCCCACATTAAATCATAGCTACAAAGACATGTAAACAACAGAAAGGTACAATGGTCATTCCAACAGACCAAGTATGTTTATAAGGTGTACTTTTAAAACTAAATTGTAAATCATGAAAATTAAATCAGTTTCAATTATTCAGCTTTACGGCTTATTCAAGTTATTTTCTGACTTTTTACAATTTGCTGTTGATAATCTGTTATAGATAACTGAACTTTCTAAAATTAAAATAATTCAAACCTAGAACTTACAAATTACATCACCATTTTGAGTTTGTTGTCAAGATTATTAAGGGTTGTAAGTGTTCTTTGGAAGGAACATATATGGTACAATTTCAAATTTCGGAAAGAAGATAAATATACTCAGTAAATGTGCACTTAAAATATAGCATGTCAATGACCAGAATGTACAGTCAATTCCACAGCATACAATAAACTTTCCACTATCTTTTCTTTGATTGCCAATGCTTTGCAAACAGTCTGCTTCTCTCTCCTGTATCATATAGTGTATTTTATTCATTCTGCTTGCAGTGAGCTGGCAAGTGAATTCTTCTTAATTGAGATGTACATAACATTAAAGCATACCATTCTGTTTTTTACACTTCCAAGCCACATACAGTTACATATGTATAAGAAAATTTAGTACATTTGTAAAGCATTGACAACAAGACAAGTTTTTTTTTATTTCTCTCTTTTTTATGACTATATTATTATTCTGAAATGGTTGGACGTTTTTCAAAGGACTTATTTTTGAAAATGCTGTCTTTCACAATTCTGAATATACTGACATGTTAATCTACTGTGTATTTAAACACAGATCACATTGGGAGTAAGGCATGCAAAATACACTACAAACTAAAATTCACAATGTGAAAAATCAGTAGATAAATTCATCCACTGTGATAAATTTATAACATTTATATTTTCCTTTTACATTTTCAAAAATCTCACAAAACTAGTGTAAATGTGTCCTTTTGGTCATTGTTAATGATGGGTATTATATATATTGAGATTTTTAGCAAGATTTTAGTTGTTTACGGCACTGTCAGTTTTAAATATGTGATCTTTGATGCCTTTCATTGTGCCAAAATAACAAACTGCAATAGAAAGTGACATAGTTTATGTGACAACATTATGACATGCACAGACTCTATTAAAATACATGTCTTTATTTATACCAGGTTTCTTAAAATGTAATCATTTCAGTCAGATGCTTTGTTGTGGCAAAAGTAAAATACTACCTGTCAAATAAAAATAGTAAAACGTCCTAAAAAAGATTTGCAAAAATGTCCCAAGAAATGTTATATCACAGGGATAAATTCCCATAAAGCATTTTTAAAAATCTTGGTTTGTGCATTTGCATTCATACTTAAGAGAGTATTAAGTTATCTATAACTCACATCTGAAATCTGAAGACTGATAAAGTCTGAGAAATGCCACACAATATATTGTTCAAGAGCATATTTAAGTCATAATGTGGAAGAAATATTAGGAGTTTATCACTTTAGTATTAAGACACTGGCCTCTGAGGTTGTGTGTAAATTGCTGACGTATGCCTCTTAGCTTTTCAGTGGTCAGTCTAGACCAGCTAGTATACACAATAATATTTTCAGTTTGGATAGATACTGTTTTATAACATTAGATCCTTTCAGACAATAAATAAAAGGGTTAAAAATACCTCAAAATATAGAGCATATTTGTATAATAATGCTGACATTGTACTTGAATCAATCATCAATATATTAGCATTAATTCACCTGGTTGTAAACATGCCATTGAATCGCTCATAACACAAACTACCATATTATGAAGCTATTGATCACAAGAAATGGGCATTCATATCACACACACACTGTAGGTCACCTGAGCTATTCCATTTCACACACTGCAATAATTATTGGAAAGTACGACAAGGGCAGAGATTTGTACCTGTTTTCTTGCGTCGACGCCATAGCAGAGCCACAATTGCCAGTACAATGGCCACCACTGCAAGTGTCCCAAATATAGATCCCAATACAACTCCAGCTGTATTTGGACAAGCTGCATCTGCTGCAGATGTGATAAAGACAATGAAGAAGTACCCAACTCTCCACAAGAAAAGCTTATCCATCTTGTAGTAAGTTAATCCTTTGCAATTATTGAAAAATTACAGTTACTTTGTTACCATAACATTTTACTTTTATTTATTTATTGCCTTCAATTAAGCTTAAAACAATAATGCACTGATTTTGCCTAGTATCCTTGCTGTTTCCTTTTTAAATGTAACTTCAGTAGCTATGAGACAGAGAATTTCCCAATGGCATCATATAAAGTGCCTGAGAGAAACCCCCCTTTAATCTGTAGGCTTTTTGGTTCACAGGTGCAATCTTAATGCCTCTTTCTCCCTCCCCCTCCTGCTGGTTGAAACTGCAATAGGCACCCAAGACAGGCACACCTGTGACAAAATGAAAAAACTGTGTAAATACTGTGACATCTATGACAGAATTACTACGTCCATGTCACACTCTTTCCATTGAATATACTTTTCGAGTTACATTTAACTTCTGTCAAAAAGGCAGTAATTGAGACAAATCAAAAACACATACGAAAAAAAACCCACCAGCTTTGTCAACCTACGTATGAATTGAATTGTGTGTCAATGATACATTAAAGCTCTATATGTACATATATATATATGTATGTGTGTGTGCTGTATTTCACAGTGTTTTGAGGCTGAATTGGCCGGGGACCAAGTAGTGGCTAGTTCCACTCAGTGAACACAAGGTATGCCCTGGTATGCGACTCATTACAGAGGGGAAATGAGGAGGGGCTAAACAGGGGGGGGGGGGGGGGGGGGTATTAAAGGTGCATCTTTGGGAAGAAAAGTTTTAAGTAAAACATGGGGTAAGACTGTGCGTGTAGATCGTTCCTTATAAGTAGATAATGAAAGGCAATAGAAATGACAATCTATTGACAGGTTATGTTGTTCTTCATATTTGGAGTTTTGTGACCTAAAAAGACAATAGACCCTGTCTAAAACTCCTACAATGCTTTTCCCTGCACATAGTTTCTGCAATTTTTATTTAGAGCCCAAGGCAGTAGAGCATAACTGTCCTCTACTGAGGGAGAATTTACGGTTAAAAACCAGTGGAATTTGCATTTGTAAAATATTGTCTTTGCATGAAAAATGTTCTCTTTGAAGATTAAGGCTATCAAAGCTATGAAAGTATCTAATTAGTAATGCTATCAAAGGATTAATTAGTTGTTGTTGTTTTTTTTTTGTTTTTTTTTTTTGTAAAATATTACATTTATTGTATTTTTAGAATCTCTCTTTTGATAGAGAAGTCAAAATGCGTAATAGTTGAGCTGGAAAGGGGATGAGAACTGGAATCACAGGAAAAAGAGACACGGGAAAAATGCACACAGAAAAAAAGAGACACGGGAAAAAGGGCAACACTATTGTTTGGAAATTTTTAATGTTTATAAAAAAATATGAACCACAATAGGCCTATAAGTTGCACAATACATAGATTAACCAAAAATTTTAGTCAAATTTTAATTGTATAATACTTTTTCTCTGTAAAGGTGACAGTTTCAGTAAAAGAAAACCCCTTATTTGCACATTTTAATTTTTTGTTTTTAATGTTTAATAAATAATTTGGTAAGAATAAAAAAAAATGAATAGATAGTTTGACATTATAAAAATGGAAACGTAGTGAAAACAATAAGGAAAGAAATAACTATTTACACATACAGTTATAATAAATGCAATATCCTGAGCTTATTCTTCAAAGAGGTTTAAATTATAAAATGCTATCCCCAGTAGCTAGTAAAGCTGTTATGAGTGTATTGTACTTGTGCACCCAAGTTCCTCCTCCTTCAGAGAAGTTTAAAATTTATAATTCAGTCCAGCATAGCTTTAAAGGAATGCTAAGATTGTGTATTGATTTTTCCTGTGCACCTTCTTTCTGTCTCTTTTCTTCCTGTGCCCCTATTGTCCAGCACTGAGAACTGCTTTTGCATTGTACCCAATTGTTGTAATTGATGGATACAATATATTTTAATAAATCAACATTAGTTACAGGACAACGTGACATAGCATTTGTAGCAGAAACTGATGAATTTTGTTTAATTTTAAATGATTATACCTAAATTAATTATATTTAGTTTACATAAAGGGTTCATACTCTGTTGTTTACTGAAAAAAATAACATTTAAATATCCTGTTTGGTTTATTGCATCAGACTTGAATATGACAAGAAATTTAAAAACTCTGTCTTAAGTAACTAATAGTAAACTAATTGTTGTAATTTAATTTTGGAGGATAATGCATGAGGTTGACTTTCTGGTTCTATGGTTTTGAAAGACTTAAGTTTAGTTTTCAAAACCAGTACACAATTCATCAAGGACACTATTAAAACACTTTCTGACATATGAATGACACTCTTTCAAATATTTATTTAACATTATACTGAATAAAATAAGATGCTTACAAAAACCTCTTATGAAAGCCAATGTTGTAGTTTTCCAACATTTATATTCAACTTTAAGACCATTAATGCACAAATATCAGGTATACATATTTTTTGTCTTTATTGTAATATTATTACAAAAATATGACCCGTTTTATTTGTAATTTTTGGTTGAAGTACATATATTAACGAGAATGACACTGAATGATAGTTTAAAAAAGGGTCCAATTTATATTGTCTCAAATTACCTTTTCCAAAGTTAAATTAGTCCATATTTTGAAAAAATAAGCCAATGACAACTTACCCTTATTATATTCGTAGTTAGCATCTATGACAGTGCAAAAAGGTGTAAAAGTTTATAATCCTTAGTTAAATAACTAATGTACTTTCCTATAGATGCGTCAGTAAACAGCATAATTATCCATAATATGCTCTCACATTTTTACATAGATGTCCACTTTTTTTTTTAAATTAAACGAAATAATAAAATGTACTATTAAGGTCAGTAATACTGATGTTGTTTATTTCTTAAAAAATAGCAATGAATATTTTGTTGTACACATAATTTGTAAAATTTGAAATCTATTAATTTATGACAGAAACTTTAACTTGTTAATTGCCAAAATAACATCACTAACTTATAACAACACAATAATTTTGACGACTTTAACCAAGGTATATCCCAAGTATAGCTCTTCTATTTGAGATTTCACAGCTGCCTACAATAAATGTCATTGTGGGATTTTTATCAAGACCATTACAGTACATTTGTTATCACACATGAATACTTTGAGTAATGTTATCACTATTATATTGGTAATAGGTCAGTAAAACCGTTTTTATTATATATATCTTATATATTTACATTTGTGCACAAAATCTGTCACAAGCCAGGAGTAAAGCCAATTATGATGAAATGAATTGGTGTTATAACTTGTGACAACTATAATATTGACCATAACAAAAGAATTTATAATGTCATTTCACAAGACAACATATTTTATAAGATTATTAAAGTATTACATACCATGAAAAGTGTAAAACCATTGGTTCAGAATGAGGAATATTTACTTTTTTGATATTGATGTTTGAAACTATAATATCTAAAACATGGAAAATTATACAAAATGCTACTTACTTGAGCTTATATAGCCATACTAGTGAAACATATGGTCTTTTTTGTCTTCAAGTTTTTAAACCAGTAAATTGAATTACCTCAAATTTTCAGTTTGAGAAAATATTTTAGGTTTCTAGCTGGAAGAGATTGAAATGGCTTGTGAAGATCACATATAAGTACCGTGTATGTATAATTACATACATTTCTCAAAATACATTCTCAATAAATTTGTATGTAAGTTGAAGAAGAAAATATTGACATTTTGTTGTGTATGGATGAGATTTTTGTTGACCATTTAAAACATTGATACAAACTCTAAATGCTCCATATGCACATACTTCTTGAATAACTGGACCTTAGTGCTACAATATACACAAACATGTATACTGTTGTAGCCCAACGTAAAGAGGCAGCCCATCTTTAGATAGGCTATACCCTAACTTAGGTTCCTATCTCAGATGGGCTTGCTTACTTTAAGATGAGCTAGAATATACTAGTATATACCCAATGTAAGATAATAAAATTCCAGAATGATTTTTATGCCGAATATAATAGAGATAGTTACAACCATGTGCATAAGAAAGGCAATTATATGACATTATCATTAAAAAGATATTTTCATTGAACAACTTAGCTGAGCATTGTATAGAAGATTTATTTTAGCTTTCAAATCATTTTTAAATTTAATAATCCTTAGTTGGGTTTATATGTTCTAGTTAAGGCCATCTTAAGACAGGCTACTTAACTTAGGATCCTAGGATGGGCTATAGCCCATCTTAAGATGGGCTTATTCCTAAGTTGGGCTCCAACTTACTATAGGAATATATCTATGGGTAGTACATAATTCATGTGGTAAATGTCAAAGCAGTATGTAACCGAACATACAGATCTCTCACATTTAATAATATATTCCCAGTGATTTATTTGTGGAAATAAATAATGTTATTAAACAGACCAAAGTATTTGTTCAAGGTCATGTACATATATACTTAACCACAATTCTAATTCTATTCTAATTCTAATAGTACTTTTATAGCGCTTAATCTCTATCTAATGATAGACTCTAAGACGCAGAAAGCCAAAATCAGAGATCGTAATCGTTAAATCAGGGACATTGCAGGGGTCGACACCACGGAGAGACAAAATAAAAACTAGGGATAATCTAGGGTGGGTAAGCTTTTTCAAAGAGGTAAGTTTTCAACTTTTTTCTGAAAGAGGAGAGAGATTTAGCTGAGCGTACATCATCAGGAAGATCATTCCAAATCCTTGGGGCATCGTATGCAAAGCTAAGGCCAAAATGCTTTTTAGACTTATATATTGAAGCACAATGTGGGACCTCAAGCAGCACACCATCAGATTGACTTCTGCGTGTTCTATACACACTATGCCTGGGTTTAAGGAAAGGTTCAAAGTATTTTGGATGGCCACTATGTAGAAACTTGTACACCAACAGGGCTGTCTTAAAGACAGAGCGATGCAAGACAGGCAGCCAATGAAGACTCTTTCTTACAGGAGTGATATGTGAGTATTTGGTGGTATTAGCCACAATTCTTGCAAGACTGTTTTGAACACATTGGAGCCTCCGAATGTCTAGAGCAGAGAGACCTCTGAACAAGGAATTACAGTAGTCAAGACGACTTCCCACCAAGGCATTTGCAGCTAAAAGAGCAGCTTCACGTGTAAGATATCCTCGGAGTCGCTTTAAATCCCTGATATGAACAAAACTAGCCTTACAGGTATTCCTGACATGGCAAGAGAAGGAAAAATCAGAGTCAAACCAGACACCTAAGTTCTTAATTACATCAACAGGTGAAAGGAGGTTGCCAAGTATATTAACTGGGAAAAATTTCCTGAGTTTTGTGCGGACATTTCTTGAGCCAAACAGAATAAATTCTGTCTTGTCTGGATTTAGTTTAAGCTTATTTGCAGAAAGCCACTTTCTGACATCATCCAAGCAGTTTTTCAGTCTGTCAAAGGCCTGAGTGGCATGGTTATGTGTGAGATGAACATATAACTGTGTGTCGTCGGCATAAAAGTGGAAACATATGCCAGGATGATTTTGAATAACTTTACTGAGGGGGGTAGTGTATAATGAGAACAAGATCGGCCCCAGGACAGAGCCCTGGGGCACACCGTACAATAGCCTTTTAGCATCGGATAAAACAGAACCAATCTTGATGCACTGATAGCGGTCACAGAGGTACGACTTGAACCAGTTTAGAACCACGCCTCCAACACCAAACCAGGAACTCAAACACTCAATAAGCGTACCATGATCAATGGTGTCAAATGCTGCTGATTGGTCCAAGAGAACAACAGCAGTAGCTTCACCTCTAGCAAGAGCAAGGTGGACTTCATTTTTAATAGACAGTAGTGCAGTTTCTGTCGAGTGACCTTGCTTATAGGCTGATTGACTGACATTTTCAAGTCCGTTACAGGCAACATGGTCATTTAACTGCGAAGCAACTACACGCTCAACAAGTTTGGAGATGAAACTCAAGCCAGAGACAGGTCGGTAGTTTTTTAATTCATCCGGTGGTAGTGAAGACTTTTTAATCAGAGGAGAGACAATAGCCTTTTTTAAACCACCCGGGACAGCACCTTCAGTTAGAGAACAGTTGACAAGTTTAGTAACTGAGGGGAGGAGAATATCCAAACATTCTTTAACTAGGAAAGTAGGCCATGGATCTAGGAGGCAAGATTTGGTTGGTGACTTGGTAATTACTTTCCGTACTTCATCCTCAGAAACTGCTTTAAAAAGGTCAAATTTGGGTACATCTGAAGGAGCAGGAAGAGTGAAGGAGTCAGTGTTAGTAAAGGAGTCCCTGATTTTTCTGATTTTATCTGAGAAAAAAGTGACAAAACGATTGGCAAGGCATATCTGAGAGGCATGAGAGGGGAGTACCTTCTCAGGAACAGAGTGCAGGACTGAGCGTAGAATCTGCCACAGTTTCTTAGAATCGTGAGCATTGTCACTAATGAGGTTCCTGAAATAGTTGGTCTTATCCTTAGTAATTATGGCGTTGCACCTAGCAATTTGTTTACGGAGTCTAGCCCTATTTTGTGGAGACTTGTCTTTCCGCCAGAACCGTTCAAATTGACGCCTGACTGCTTTGGCCTGCAAGTACGTGTCTGATAGCCAACCTGCAGCACCTTTGGTGAAGGTACGAGTGACCAGAGGAGCGTGTTTATCGAGCAAGTTACTCAGATCCCTTGTGTATTGGTCATGAAGTGCACCAACGGTACTGCCAGGATTTGCAACAAATGAACACTTTTTGAGATCACAGATCAGACTCTGCATGTTTATCTTATGATACCTTCGAAAAGTGATTGTGTTTGACTTGGGTGCAGTGGGACTGGCAAAATCAAGCTGACCATGAACAACGGCGTGATCAGAAAAGAATCCACCGACTCGTACGTTGGAAACAACCTTCGGCTCAGTGGGTGCAAGAACAAGGTCGAGGATGTGACCATGTAGGTGAGTAGGTGAGTGCACATGCTGTGCAATATTGCATGAGTCAAGACAATTCAAAAATTTGGTGCTGTCACTGGAACTTGTGTCAACATGAATGTTGAAGTCCCCACACATAAGAAATGAGGAACTTACAGAGGAGAGATACTCAAAAAAGTTAAGAAATTGGTCCAAAAATTCATCAGAACATGAGCCTGGAGGTCGGTAAACACATGCTATCATAAAAGGACTAGTAGATGAGCCAATGTCAATAACTGAGTTTTCGAAAGTTGTATATGTAGGACTATCAAGAATTTTGAATTTGATATTATCAATGACAAAAAAGCCAACCCCACCACCGAAGCCGTGAGGACGGGGTCTATGACACAATGTAAAACCAGCAGGAGTGATTGAGCGGAGGAAACTGTCATTGTCAGATGGACGAATGTGAGTCTCAGTCATGGCCAATATACTGAAAGAGTCAGTAGACATCATGTCTGAAATACTGGGTCCCTTGTTTCTGACTGATCGACAGTTGACAACGCCGAATGAGATAGGACCTGGGTTTAGAGAAATATCACCACACAGTAGGAGCAAAATTGACAGACCTCTAAACTTTGTTGAACAAGGAAAGTGATGTACATTTCTGCAACAGCTAGCCTGCCTAAAGGATCTTGGGAGGACGCTAGAGTCTTGAGTGGTCGCTGAGACACACAGCTCAGTGCCTATGCGCGAGACATTCACAAGGAAAAGCAACAGAAGGGCAAGACAACAAGGGGTATACATCTTTGAGCACAAGGAAAGTAATACTCCAGTATCCTTAAGCTGTGATGAAAAGGGACTGTAGGGAGTCTGACCAATTAAAATCCTTACACAATGACTTCTATGTTTATTTTGTTGTATATATATAAACCCAAACATGAAGACTTGTCTTTTACATTTTCTATAGCCAAGAATATATGTCACTTACTATGATATTCAATTGTTATGCATGTGACATATTTATACGTCTCAGAAATAATTTTGATCAAGATATTTATCTAAAAATACCATAAATATGATCTTTAGATTAAAATCTACAACTTGATCCACCCTCATTTTCATGCATGCATGGATCCCCACATTTTAAAATGTAATCTGGAATGAATCCATTGCCAAAGGAAATAATTTTATATATAATTAAGCTCTTGAAAACGACACCTAAACTATAATTAAAGCTGGCAAAAAATCAAATTCTGCCACATACATTGAAGATCTACTGTAAAGGCAATAAAAAGTTCCTGATAAAATATTTTTCACTGGGAATTGTTGTTTTCAGAATTGTTCACTGGGTATTGTTAGAATTAGAACATTGCTGGAATTTTATTTTGAACAATTTTTATGTCAGCTGACTTGTCAGTCAGCTGACATTATGTTGTCACTCTGCGGCGTGGGCATCCGCATCTGCGTGAACAACTTCTCCTCCAAAACTACAAGGCTTAGAGACATGCTGTTTTTTTAAAAGATACCTTATCTATCGAGGATGAAAAAGTGTTTAAGGCATGCAAATCTGTCTGTTTGTCTGTTTGCTAGAGACATTACAAGGGGGGTACCCCCACCAAAAGTGTAAAAATTTCAACACTTTATCACAATTTTCTCAGTGACTATTGCAGGGATTTCTCTCATATCTTGCATATACGTACTAGGCCAGAGGTAGATTCTCTTGTGTGAGTATGAGACCTGGATCTGTCTTATCTTTTTTTTAATAATTTTTAATGCATTAAAATTCATGAAATCATGCACTAAATCACTTATAACTTGAAAAGTGTTGCATTTAGAGCATTTTGTTAAAATATGTTATTCAGCTACTTTTTTTATAGTTACAACATGGTGAGTAACTTGGGTGTCTGTCTCAATAGCTAAGTGAGTAATAGCTACTTTTGGGCTTTTCAGTAACTTCCATCATGAGTAAAATCACTTGTAACTTGAAAACTATTGCATTTAGAGAATTTTGTATAAATATGTTGTTCAGCTACTTTTGGGTCAGCTATAACATAGTAAAATTTCAGACCTGTAGTTCATGGCATAGCTGAGTAATAGCTACTTTTAGGTTATCACTGTTGAGTAAATCACTTATAACTTGAAAACTATTGCATTTAGAGTATTTTGTTTCAATATGTTATTCACCTATTTTGGGGTCAGCTATAACATAGTGAAGTTCCAAACCTGTGGCTCCTTGCATAGCTGAGTAATAGCTATTTTGAAGTTCTCACTGTTGAGTAAATCAGTTGTAATTGGAAAACTATTGCATTTAGAGAATTTCATATAAATATGTTATTCACCTACTTTTGGGTCAGCTATAACATAGTAAAATTTCAGACCTGTAGCTTATGGTATAGCTGAGTAATAGCTACTTTTAGGTTATCACTGTTGAGTAAATCACTTATAATTTAAAAACTATTACATTCAGAGTATTTTGTTTAAATATGTTATTCACATAATTTTAGGTCAGCTATAGCATAGTGAAATTGCAGACCTCTATGTCATGGCATAGCTGAGCAATAGCTACTTCAGGTTCTCACTGTTCAGTAAATCATTGTATCCACTGGATAGCCGCAGTGTGTAGAGATTTCACCATTGCCACTCTAACGAAAAAAATATTATAGCTAGCCTTCTTAAGTTTGCAGGATATATTAATAACCATAAAATGTTGCCTGGGAATATTTTTGGCCTCATTTTGAAAAACAAGATGGCCGCCAGGGACGTTTATTCGACTTTAAACAAGGACTTTTGTTGGCCACCTAGAGCAAAGGGTACTATAGCTAGAGATCTGAAATTCACAGGATATGTTCCTCATTATAAAATCTTGACTGGGAATATTTTTGGCCTCATTTTGAAAAACAAGATGGCCGCCACAGGTGTTTCTTTGTCAGTCATGAAAAATGTATATATCTTCCTTATTATTGGTCCTAGAGGTTTGGGACGGTAAACCAACCTGTAGGAAATCATGGGCTGTGAATCTTTTGGTGTGGTCAGATTTGACCTT
Source organism: Sabellastarte sp. h YS-2021 (assembly GCA_964017235.1). Classification (NCBI taxonomy): domain Eukaryota; kingdom Metazoa; phylum Annelida; class Polychaeta; order Sabellida; family Sabellidae; genus Sabellastarte; species Sabellastarte sp. h YS-2021. Next base: position 152,159,893 of record OZ024928.1, on the reverse strand, counting down.
TGACCCCTCCTTCAAGGACAAACAAGGATAGCCAAACTTAAAAGTGCTTATAACTCGCTTATTATTGGTCCTAGAGGTTTGGGATGGTAAAACAGACATATAGGAAATCATGGGCTGGGAATCTGTTGATCTGGTCCGATTTGACCTTGGACCCCTCCTTCAAGGTCAAATGAGGATAGCGAAACTTAAAAGTGCTTATAACTCGCTTATTATTGGTCCTAGAGGTTTGGAATGGAAACCAACCTATAGAAAGTCATGGGCTGGGAATCTTTTGGTGTGGTCGGATTTGACCATGGACCCTGCCTTCAAGGTCAAACGAGGATAGCCAAACTTAAAAAGTGCTTATAACTCGCTTATTAATGGCCCTAGAAGTTTGGGATGGTAAACCAACCTATAGGAAATCATTGGCTGCGAATCTATTGGTGTGGTCAGATTTGACCTTGGACCCCTCCTTCAAGGTCAAGCGAAGATAGCCAAACTTAAAGTGCTTATAACTCGCATATTATTGGTCTTAGAGGTTTGGGATGGTAAACCAACATATAGGAAATCATGGGCTGTGATTCTTTTGGTGTGGTCAGATTTGACCTTTGGACCCCTCCTTCAAGGTCAAATGAGGACAGCCAAACTTAAATGTGCTTATATATATCTTGCTTATTATTGGTCCTAGAGGTTTGGGATAGTAAACCAACCTATAGGAAATCATGGACTGGGAATGTTTTTGTGTGGTTGGATTTGACCTTGGACCCCTTGTTCAAGGTCGAACGAGGATATTGCATTTGCAGTATTTCTTTAAACATGTTTTAATCTACTTTTTACACTTAAACAATTACCTTGTTACTTTCCTTCATAATATCATTTGCAGGGCACAACTTTTTTGTCCTTTTCTTCTGTCAGCTTCGGAATTTCTTTTGAACATGCTGTTTAATTACCATTTACTGTATTTCTGTACAGCACTTTCCCTGATAATTATGCTTTCCTCTCATTATCACCTTCACAAATCAAAAACACTCAGTCAGCTGACACAGTGCCCGTTCACAGGCACTCTCCTCTTGTTAACAGGAGGCAACAAACTGGCCAAGATGCTATACATGAAACTGCAGAGTGGTGACAAATGTCACACTTCCAAGAGTTGCAGTGTATGACTGTTTGTTATTTTGGCATGTCAAATCACTATTCCCAGTTTTAGAAAAGATTAATACTCTAGAGACATTCAATAAAACCTTGAAAGTTAAAGGTCGAAGGTGGAATTTTAACTGCCAAGGTCATATCAAGATGGGCTCTCAGTAAAGTCCACAAATTGTCACCATCTGAGCTCAAACTCAGACTTTGAAAGATTTGCTGATTATTATTTTGTTTTTTGACATTCTTATCCTTTTACCAGTTATATAAGCCTGATCAAACTATATAATACAACCCCAGTGGAAGAATTAAAGGCCACATGTGGCATGTCATATCACTTTTATCATACAGTGTTTCCATGTCTGAATAATCTTTTATCGCCACTAAGTTTGGTCCCAATCATTTAACCTTGAAGGAGAGAGCCAAGGTGACATCTGAACCATTCAAAAGTATGGTGTAGCATCCAACAAATTTTGAAAAACCCTCATATTAGGGTAGGCTGTATTTGGTGCAGTTTAATGGGATTCAGTTTTGGGTAGGACACATTCTTTGTAATACAACACAACTCAAAAAGCGATTTGTGTTTGGAACCACATTTTTAAAATGTTTGAAAAACCTCCCATGAACTGTTACAAACTGTACTTCTATCAGGACACATTGGAGCTTTGAAATGGTGGGCAGGATGTATATATGGGTGACTTGTTATTCAATGTGCAAACATACAGATACAACCTCACAGAAAGGTGTAACCTAGGCATAAGTTGAATCACATTTGAAGTAAAATGTCATAAAATTGCAAATTTAATAAGTAAATTAAATTTTTACAAGTTAATACCTTACCCAGTGGACAATTGCTATATTGGTCGGTGCGACTGGTCCCGCCAAACGACAGAAAATGTCGTCCTGTTGTATGCACCAGTAGGACCAATCTGATACTTCCTTTCTATCTAGACAGTGTGACGTCATTGCATTTTTTTGTTGTCTAAACCTGTTTAGACCCCTAATAAACTGATAGCGGGATCAGTTGGGAGGGCCTTACCTGTCCATTGAGTAAGGTATTATTTTAACTAAAAATTTAATTTATTTATTAAATTTGCAATTATATTGCATTAATACATCTTACTCAATGGACAATTGCCAGAATAACTACAGCTTGGATGGTGGGTCAGTTACTAGGGACTATGAGTGAACTCAAAATTAAGGCAATGGTAGCCTTAAACAGGACTCCAGTTGATCCTATATGTTGGTTGCCGGTGTCCTGGTTGCTGGCCGCATACCAACAAGTCCCCCCCTCCCCTGTTTAACAGACCTGCAGGTAGGGGAAGAGAGGTATAAGTTCAGTCCCTGGAAATAAACCTCCTTTTTTGTTTATAACTATACACAGCTATATACAATATATGCATATATATAAATCTCCCCATCTAAATGGGCTACTGGTGGATCTGTCAAGCAGCTACTACAGGGCACATTTGAAAAAGCTCTGAATCAGCCCTAACTACATCTGTCAGATAAGATTGTGTGAAGGTATTATGTGACTTCCAATGACAGACTGATAGAAGCTGTTCTAAGGAAACTCCAGTCTGGAAGGCCTTAGAGGCAGCAAAGGCCCTTACATCATGGGCTTTAACCTGATGTAGGGTGAAGGCCTCCTGATCAGAGAGCTCATAGCATAGGATTACTGTTTGCTTGATCCATGAGGAGATAGTGGCAGGGGAGATATCTTTGTTGAAACCTTTCTTGAAGGAGACAAAGTCCAGTTCCTTGTTCTGTCTGAGGTCTGAACTCCTATCCAAACAGTAGTGCAAGGCTCTGACTGGACATAGGGACCTATCAGCCTTGAATGACTTATCCAGAGTTGTGGCCAGGGCTGGAATAACCACTGGGGCCACACTGTCTGGACCCTCTTTGGCCAGCTGGTTCTTAGAAAGAAAGCTGGGTGAGGGCTAAACCTTGGACCAGCCTGACTGGTGTCTGATGTTCTTACTTAGCCAAGCATGAATCTCATTCATGTGTTGGTCTTAACCCAAACCTAAGAGGAAGACAGTCTTGAAGGTCAAATGCCTTAATGAGGCCTCTTTAAGGGCTTCTCTTACCCTCCAGTTGTTTTTCATGTGCCACTGTAATGGCCTCATGTGGAGTCCACCTTGGTGGACTTGGTTTTCTGTAGCTGTAAATATCCCTATCAGGGACATCAGCTGCTGGACTGGACAGGTCAGTTTGGAGAGTAGTTTCTGTATCTTTGCATTTAAAGTCTGCCAACACTTTAGGGTTGGTCTGACCTTACCCTTCTTCAGGTCGAACTGGTAACCTACGAAGTCGAAGACTTGTTTGGGGTCCAGTTCTGATTTCTCTATGTTTAACATCCAACCTAGTTCCTGAAACAGGGCTACTAGAGTTTGTGAATGCTGGAGACAGTATTGATGAGATCTGGCTCGGGCCAACCAGTAATCTAGGTACTGGTGGATTCTTATACCCTTGTGTAAAGCCATCAGTTGGACCTCCTTTGCAACCACAGTAAATTCCATGGGTGCTGTGGACAGACCAAATGGTAGTGCTTTGAACAGGTAAGATCGAATGTGAAAACGTAGGTATTTCCTTAACTGGGTCTGTATTGGAATGTGGAAGTAGGCGTCCTTGAAGTCTATGGATGTTACCCACTCCTCTGTCTAGAGGGAAGCCCATATAGACTCTGGTGTTTCCATTTTGAATTTCTCTGTCTTTAGAGATTGGTTTAGAGTACTGTTGTCCAAGATAGGTCTCCACCTGTTGTTGGGCTTTGGTACCAAGAAAAGTCAGATGAAGAAAGCCAGGGATGTCTGATTTTGGACCTTTTCAACTGCATTATTTTGAATAAGTACATGTTATACTTCCATCAGGTAGCTGTTACTGATAGGGTTGACATAGCCACTTATTATCATGGGAGACCTGGTCAAGATTGGGCTTTTCCAGAAGGGGAGAATGTAGCCTTCCTTTGAGGACTCTTTTGTCCTTGGGGCTGGGCCCTAGCGTGGCCCAAGTTTTCCAAACCTGGTTCAGTCTGGCCCCTACAGGCAGATTTTGAGCAACAATGTGGACATTTGTGACATTTTGGATAGAAGACTCTTGATCTACACAAGAAACACCTTTCACATATTTTAATTTTTTTTGTTTTACAATAAAGGGACTTATGCTGTTCTTTTGTGGCAGCCCAGCAACAAAATGTACATGATTTGTAACAACACAATTTACAGTTAAAGTCTGACAACTTTGTAACACTGTCACTGTCTTTAAAATCTGACAACTTTTATCGATGTCTCTGTCTTTCCAGCTCAATCTGGATAACCCCACTGGGGAGCCTCTACCTAGCTTGCTCTGACCCTTGTGACTGAGCCTTTTCCAAGCCAGTGCAACTGACTTCTTACTGCCTTTAAGGTCTTGTTTTCCAGCCTGATGGTAAGGGTGGTGCCGGTTAGATTTCTTGGAGCCACTAGAGTGACACTTCTCAGCAGGGTAACATTAACCATATTGATAAATATGAACTCTGGTAAGTCCTGCATAGATCTAGCAATCACTTGAGTGATGCTTTGATTGAAAGTCATAAGGTCAGCCAGTTCTTCAGATGCTTCCTGTAATTTTGAGGCAGACTTCCCTTTTGCCTTTTCTTCCTGGATCACTTTCAGGTGAGTGGCCATACTGTCGTGTACTTTGGTTAAGCATCGGCTGAAGCCAGCCACATGGTTACAGATAAAAGTAGAGTCCCTGGTCGATCTCTCTTACTTTGTTAAGGTCTCTTGTGCAACAGGCCTGGAAGCGGGTATTCTGGTGGTCAGATTGGGTTTAAAAAGTCTGGTGAAAGTAGTTGATCGTAGCCAGTTTCTTGCTCCAGTAAGATACTCGGGACCTTGCACATGTGCACATCATACCACCTGTGCGACTGAGGGACCTTGACAAATTGATCTTTCAAGAGAACATTAGCATCAGAACCCCTAGCAGGTTAGCCTTCAGAGTGAGGCTGAGCTTCTCTAGCTTCTAAAAAAGCTACTCATCTGGGGGTAGTTCCACAGAGATCTTGTCAACAATATAACACAAACCAAATGTCATGGAAAGCATTGTTTAAGTCTATTTTGTTATTTAGTTTGTGCGATTTTGCTATTTACAATGTACACTATTTAGATTTGAAAACTTTGAAGACCCTTTATCTGTGGACCGTTTATCTTAGTGACCAAAGGTGTAACAAATTTCACCTGCAGAATATACTTACTTATAATAATGATGGTTAATTGAAAGTATGGCCCTATCCTTTATATGGTGAAGGGTCCAATGCCATATATATGGCATAGAACTTGTCCAAGAGGTTTCAAACCAGCTATTCAGATAAGTTATTCATACCCCAAACATCCGAGACCTATAATAACAATGACACATGACATATAGTAAGTATATTTTACCTTTAAAATTTTAACTTGATAGGCTTCCAGTCCTTGCCAATATCAAACCACATGTTGTCACCAAAAGAGCCAGAAGGTATGAGTCATCCATCAGGATATGTACCAGTATATCAAGTTAACAATAATTAAACTTTTAAGATAAAATGAATAGACTGATAAGTTAAGTCAAGGAAAGTAGCTATACTTTAGAGTAGCTTAATAGTTTTCTGGTTCTTGGTGATATTAAGTACATTGTACCAGGATTGCAAAGCTTCCCTTTTCAGGAACAGGGGAAGTGTGCATTTTTTAACAAACTTATTTAACTGAGCTTTGTCATGTCAAGTCCTAATGGGTCTAGGTCTTGAACAGAAAGCTTGCCCACAGATTCAAAGTACAGTCAAAATGTGAAAACTGCACAATAAAGAATTCTTTTCAAAGTAAAATAATTAAAAAAGGTCCACACATATTTCTGCACCAATGTAGTTCTGATAACTTTTTTAACTTATGAGCCTGAACTAGAGTTTTAAAAGGTCAACTTCTGTGTACCAGCCAAAGGGTACAAGGGAATCTATAGCATTTATAAAATTAACTGCCATTAGCACAGAACCTTTTGTTAAAAGAACTTTCAATTGTACTAATTGATTGGAATGTTATCAGACTTCACTGGTCATTAAACACCTTCATATGTGTGGTTAATGTGGGAAAATAAGCTCACATTATTCAATCTATTAAGTCAATATACCTAATAGCAATACCAAGATATCTGAATATAAGAGCTGACAGTACAAAAATGACAAAGACATAGTTTATATAGAGGGGGAGAAGTAACTTGCTCCAGATTTATTATGTGCGTGTATATGTAGGCTAGTTTTGAAAATGAACTCGACACTAACCTTGAGTTAACTGGCTTTCCAAATCATTTAATTTTCACAAACACTCTTATGTCAACTTACCTGTACCAAGTTTTTAGAGCTAAACTGTATACATTTTATGCCACACAAGAATTGTCATTTAAAAATAAAAAAATTAAGCCATTGTAAAAAGATTATTTTGTAAATATTTATTTAAAAATGTAGACAAGCATATGACACAATATGAAAACAGATATTGGAACCACACGGGACCACAGAAATGGTTTGATGGGGTATATTGCATAAATAATAATTTGGCTTCTTCCTTAAAAGCAGAAAACTTCAAGTATTGTCAGTTAGATCCTCTTATACTTGCCTAGCAGTACACAGATGTCACATTAGTAAGATTTTTCAAATTTAAACTTAAAATGTAATCTTATATCACCAACATTAAGTGCCCATACTATATTTGGACTGTTTGTAACTTAGAAATATAATACACATTTTAAAGTCTATGGTCAGTCCTTTTTTATTCTATTTTTGCTTGATCTTGAGATGTCCACTGTTCAAAAATGCACACATATTCAACATCAAGCTGATCACACAGGTTAGTTCTAAAATCCCAGGTTATTCAATGTAACACAATTACTAGAACTGTGCCACAGTTTTTCCTGTGCTTTAGATATCCATGTTGTATCTTTAGACATTACTAAAGCATTTGAGAAAGTATGGCACAAGTGCTTACTTTTCAAGCTAAAACTATTTTGGCATCCAAGGTAACAAACATGCTAAGGTGGTTTTCAAGTTATTTGCCAGACCAGTGTCAACATGTTCTCATTATTGGCCAATTCTCTTGTTAAAAGTTCTTGCAGGTGTCCCATAGGGTTCAGTCTAGGTCCTGTGCTCTTCTTAATGTTCATTAATGATACTACAACCATTGTTATAAACTGCAATCTCAGGCTCTTTGCTGATGACACATGTCTGTTCACCACTGTTAAGGACCATAGAGACACTGGAGAGCTATCAATCAAGACGTAAAGAACATTGAAGAATAGGCAAGGCAGTGACTTGTGACATTTAGTCCATCAAAAACTGAGAGTATGGTTGTATCACTGAAGCCAACTGTACAAAATAGTCATCCAAGACTTATATTTTATCAGATACCTATAGCACATGTAGAGGGTAATGTGGGTGTTCCACCACATGACTAAGGCTCCCGATTAAGGGTTTTTGAGGGTCGGTTTCAAAAATTTGCTTAGTCCCAGGCGTCCTGTAAGGGTCGGTTGTGGTCAGTTGGGGCCGTGAGAAATATCAAACATGTTTGATATTTCTCCCGACCCCAACCGATTATTTTTTCCCGCCATAAACAAAATGTCCAGTCCCAGGCGTCCTCAGGCTTCCTCAGACCAAATTTACACATTCCTATGCTGTCCCAGGCCGCCTGTGACCCTTAGTCGCCGACCCTTAGTCCCAGACCCTCTATTCCTTAGTCCCAGGCTTCCTGCGACCCCTAGTCCCATTGCAAAACAAAAATCGGCTATCTCGGTCTGGGGACGCCTCAGGACACCTTGTGGGGTCGGGACTTAATCCTGGGTTAGTCGGGGCTTAGTCCCAGGAGGCCTGAGGCGTCCTGGGACCCAGTCGGTTTGTGTACGACAGGATCGTGGTTCAAACCGACCAGACAAATGGCTTAGTCTGTTCTTAGTCCCAGACCAGTTAGGGACTGTCTGGGGCCGCCTGAGGCGTCCTGAGGCTTCCTGAGGATGATCTGTACTTAATCCCAGACTTTGAAACCGATCCAGTTTTCCCGCCCATTTTTTTTTTTTTTTCATCGACTGTCCACGATTAAGGGTCGCCGACAGGGTCGGGGCTTAATCCTTTGGTGGAACAAGGGCATAAGAAACACATAGCACCTCACACAATCTTAAATGGCATCAACGTATAGGAAGTTTGATCAACAAATGTTCAAGACTTATTGGTATACTGACGTTTTTAACGTTCAACCTAAACAAGAAGGCCACTGAAAAATTCTTTTTCTCTTGCATCAGACCTGTCATGGAATATGCCGATATAATCTGGGCGATACAATCAATGTCCTTTCTAAACTAGGCCACATTGTAGTACATGCAAATTCAGAGCTGTAATTTAGCCCAGGAGGGAGATTATGAAATGATGCCCGTGTGTGCGTGCGTGGATGCGTGCGTTAGTGTGTCACGCAGATTTCTTCAAAACTACTATAGCTACAGATTTTTTGTAAATTAATTGACCCAATGAATTTTTACACCCTTGAAAATTTTTGGGTTTTATGGACTTAGGCCTGAAGATAAGTGAGTAATAGCAATCTTAGCTACTTTGAGTAAAGGACTCATAACTCAAAAACTATTGCAGTTGCAGGTTTTTCTTCAAATATGTTGTTCAGCTACTTTGTCCTTAACTATAAGATGGTACATAGTTTGGGGTCCCATTGCATGCCATAAGTGAGTAATAGCTATTTTCTTATTTGTAGCAAAATAATGACATAAGTAAATGTCGAATATCTTCAAAAGTATTAAAGTTAGGGAAATCATTTCAATATGTTATTCATCTAGTTTTTGGTAAGCTATCACATAGTAAAGTTTCAGACCTGTTGCACATTGCATAGCTGAGTAATAGCTACTTTGAAATTTTGACTGTTGAGTAAATCCATTGTAACTCCAAAACTATTGCAGTTAGAGTATTTTCCTAAAATATGTTGTTCAGCTACTTTGTCCTTAGCTATAAGATGGCATATAGTTTGGGCTTCTATTACATGCCATAAGTGAGTAATAGCTATTTTCTTATATGTAGCAAAATAATGACATAAGTAAATGTCAAATATCTTCAAAAGTATTAAAGTTAGGGAATTCTTTTCAAATGTTATTCATGTAGTTTTTCGTAAGCTATCATATAGTAAAGTTTCAGACCTCTTGCACATTGGATAGCTGAGTAATAGCTACTTTGAAATTGTGACTGTTGAGTAAATCCATTGTAACTCCAAAACTATTGCAATTAGAGTACTTTCCTAAAATAATTTGTTCAGCTACTTTTTCCTTAACTATAAGATGGCATATAGTTTGGGGTTCTATTGCATGCCATAAGTGAGTAATAGCTATTTTCTTATTTGTAGCAAAATATATCTTCAAAAGTATTAAAGTTAGGGAAATATTTTCAAATATGTTATTCATCTAGTTTTTGATAAGATATCACATAGTAAAGTTTCAGACTTGTTGCACATTGGATAGCTGAGTAATAGCTACTTTGAAATTGTGACTGTTGAGTAAATCCATTGTAACTCCAAAACTATTGCAATTATAATAGCAAAATAATGACATAAGTAAATGTCGAATATCTTCAAAAGTATTACAGTTAAACAAATCTTTCAACATGTTATTCATCTAAATGCATGCGTCAGAATGCTTGTCAGAATGCTTGTTTGTACAAAGAAACTAGCTGGATTCCTGTTGCCACAGGAAGAGAAATAAAAAATTCATGCTCCTTAAAATCCTTTACCGCAGAACTCTCAAAGCTTAGAAAATGTTCATCAAACACACTTTCAAAGTCAACATATAAACTAGATGGGGCCAACTCAACATATCCCCAGACAGGTCATCACTCAAGCACAGGCTTTGATCTGGTATTTTCCATAAGCCCATCTTATGCAGGCCATAAATGTTAGGAAAACACATTGACCAAATTATTTGAAGACGTCAGCAATTCAAGGCACAATATATCTATTTCCAAGGAAAACTATATCCCCAGATGCGCAGTACATAACTGTAATGAAAAGTTTTGTATTTACTTTTTAATTATTAAATGTTCAATCTTCCTGCAGTGATCATGTTTAAAAGTATTCAAATGATTGATATTGCATGGGAAAGTGAATAATGGCAAAACAATTTTATCCATTTGTATGGTCTTAATATATCAGCTGAAATATTATAGAACTAGAAAAAGACTTTGCTAACAAAAATGAGAGGCCCTGGTGGGTTATTAAAGCCTGTAGTAGTTGCAGTATCAGACTGTAAGCAGAATGTAAGCTTTATTGTGTTTTGTACATAATGGAAAAGTGGCCCAGTTTTGCTGTAAGATGCCCACACCTTCTCTCATATTGGAAGTTAAAAGTGGCCATAAAATAAGAATTTCCCATTTTTCATCCTTTATAAGTGTGCAAAGTTTAACTGAGGATGGTTGAAAAATAAGATATTTGGAGGCTGAAAAACCCCTCATTTTAACTGTAAGATGGCCATAACTTTCTTCATATTGGGACTTTAAGGTGAACATAAAATAAAAATGTTCCATTTATCATCCTTTATATTTATGCATAGTAAAGGCTGAAAACCCTCTTATTTCATTATAAGGTGGCCATAATTTCATTCATATATGAACTTTAAAGTTACCATAAAATAAGAATATCTCTTTTGCAACCCTTTATAAATGTGCCAGGTTTTACTTTAGATATTTAAATACTTACCTAGCTTAGGGCTAAAAACCCTACATTTTAAGTTTAAGATGAACATAACAGTGTTAATATTTAAAGGTAGCCTGATTCTTTTTTGATCTATTTCAATATCAGTGTAATTTAGGTTTTAAGAAGTAGAAAAACAAAGGAGCAAATGGGTTTTATTCCAATTTTATGACTTTAAGTAGGCCATAGCTCCACTTTATGTTTAGAGTTTAAGGTCACCATAAAGTCAGGATATTCTTTTGGCAAATCTTATATATGCCAAGTTTGGTTGAAAAAAGTGAAGAACTAAGTGAACTGGAGGGTTAAAAGCCCGTTTTTTTGACATTAAGATGACCTTAAGGTTGCAGATACAGGGCTGAAACTTTTTCACATAAAAGATCTTCAAAAAGTAGCTGAATAAGTTATTCCAACAAAATGCTGAAATCCTGACTGTTTTTGAGATACAGACAAAATACCCGTTTTTTTTTAAATTTTCTAAAATAAAACACCCACTATTCAGACATCTAGAGTCCAATTGATCAAATTATCTTTTCTGATGTGCAGATTTATAGTTCTAGAATATACCTGATGATGGGGTGTGTTTGAAAAATGCTTAAGGTGACCTTATTTAAAGTTTAAAGTCTGGAAAAAGTATTCCAAATATTTTTTTCCTGTCCCTATAGTATTAAAGGAAGAAACAAAGGAAAAAAATATCCAAAGGCATAGAAGCTATTCAAGGGAGACCATAATCCACGGGCGGCGGTGGCGGCAGTGATCAGTTGAACCTGCATGAAAACAAATAAGTGCCCCTGATGGGCCGCTCAATAAATATGGGATTAGATGATAACAGATGAAGGTATATTTTGAGAATTTTGTATATTTTATTGAAAAAAAAGTTTCAGATGATACAGTTTGATAATATATCCCTAGCTGAGATTTCAGCTCTATCAGTCACATAGTTTGAGAGCTATAGGGCTTACAAATGGTAAATATTCCATCAGTGGATTTCATAAAATATGAGATATTGTCATACAAAGGGCAATGTTAGAAGACCCTTTTTCGACATTATGGACTCCTACTTTGCGGAAGTAAAATTTTAAGCTATCAACAGAATCTAGTTATCTTTGACGCAGTGCATAAGTTTATCTCCCAATTCCAATGGTTATCACCAACTTAATACCAGTGGTTGTCCATTCCACTCATTTTCATTTCATCGGTTAATATATCATCTTGCAAAAGGACTTAATATATTTGTACTTGTATTATTGTTGTCCAATATTCCTAATAAAATATGTTTAAATAAAAGAAATTGCGGTCTTGTTGAATTTGAGAAAAGGAAGAAATAACTAGAAAAATATTTTTCTAACAAAAACAAAGCGTCCCCAGAGGTTAGATGCAATATAGTATAAAGTGGAAAAAGCTTTTTGAAAAGAAACAAGCAATCAGTGCCCATGAACGGGCTCTGTGTCAGCTGACTGTATTTTGAGTTTCAGAGTAGAAGTGACAAAAGAAAATGACACAAAAGTTGTGTCTTGCAAATGGTGTTGAGAAGTAAAGTAACAAGGTAACTGTTCAGGTATGAAGAGTAGGTTAAAAACATATTTAAAAAGATACTGCAAATGCAATAGTTTTCGAGTAACAACTGATTTACCCAACAGTGAGAATCTCAAAGTAGCTTTAGGTCAGCTATGCAATCAGTTAAAGGGCTGCAATTTTAATATGGTATAGCTCACGCAAAGTAGGCGAATAACATATTTAAAGAAACACTGTAAATGTAGTAGTTTTCAGGTAACAACTGATTTGCTCAATGGTGAGAACCTGAAAGTAGCTATTACTCAGCTATGCAAGGAGCTACAGGTCTGCTATTTTACTGTCTTATAGCTGACCTAAAAGTAGGTAAATAACATATTTAAACAAAATACTGTAAATGCAATAGTTTTCAAGTTACAAATGATTAATTGAACAGTGAAAACCTAAAAGTAAGTATTGCTCAGCTATGCAATGAGCTATAGGTCTACAATTTCACTATGTTATAGCTGACAATAAGTATATGAACAGAATACTAAAAACGCAATAGTTTTCAAGTTACAACTGATTTACTCAACAGTGAGAACCCAAAGGTAGCTCTTGCTCAGCTATGCCATGACCTACAGGTCTGAAATTTTACTATGTTATAGCTGACTCAAAAGTAGGTGAACAACATATTTATATAAAATACTTGCATTAGTTATCAAGTTACAACTGATTTATTCAACAGTGAGAACCTGAGAATAGCTATTACTCAGTTATGCCATGAGCTACACATCTGCAATTTTACTATATAACTAATCCAAAAGTATATGCATAAGATATTTAAATAAAATTCTCTAAATGCAATGGTTTTCAATTTACAACTGATTTATTTAACAGAGAAAACCTGTTTGAATGTGGTTGTTTCAGTAGTGTCTCCCAGTGAGGGAGCTGTAGGGTTACCCTGGTCAAGAGATCCACCAGATCCCCAAACCATGGCATCCCTGGCCAGACTGGAGCCAGCACAATCATCCTGCATGGGTATGTTATTATATTTTGAATTACTTGTGGCAGGATGGCTAATGGACAGAAAACATAGCCGTCTAGGCCTTCCCAACAGATATTCAATGCATCTATTTTCAAAGCCTTTTCGTCTGGGAGCAATGTTGAAATATGAATCTGGCATCTTACAATAGATCATATCTGGCCTCTCAAAGGCAAGAAACTGACCTTGAGACAAGGATTCTGAGCTAGATTTGTCCTTCAATGTAGTTCCTGAAGCCTTTCTAAATCTATAATCCTACATGGTTTGAATGTCATGCACAGGAGGTAATACCAGGTTTTGCTTCCTTACAAACTGTTTAGAAGGTTTCTTTGAGAAGGCAGAAGGGGCCACAAGGCACTCCACTTGTGGAACTTCTAGGCCAAGGAGACCCCTGATAGCATTTAACATCTCCACATATGAGGGGTCCAATTCTTGCTGATGTGAATCTGCCTCACCTTGAGGAGACCTAGATCTATGGCGTTTTCTGGAAGGCGAGTTGGAATCCTCATCAGAAAGCTCACCTTCTGATGCATCAGGTCTTGTCTGGGAGGCAGGGGCACACATACCCTGCTCCTGTAGAAAAGGACGATCTCTTTGAGAAGAGGAAGGTTTGTCTTTATGTTTGAACTCCTCAAACTAGGAAGTCAGAGATGCCAACTGATTGCTCATGGTCTCAATCAAATCCTGAAGAGAGGTGTCAGGAATGGAAAGAGTGGATTGTGATGATTTGGAAGGTATAGGTTCGTCCAATAGTGAATCATCAAATTTATCAGAAGATTTACTCTTTGAGGATTTCTTCTTGTGAGGTATTTTCAGGGAGCCCACACAAATAGAGCAATCTGACTCCTTACCAGCAACACATTTATTCTTTCCATTTTTTTTTATTTCTGCATTTAATGCAAGCTTGGTGATTATCCCAAGGAAGCATATCACAAGCACAAACTGCGCATTTCCTTTGTCAGCCATGAGGAAATATACTTTGAAGTGCCTATAACCTCCAGCAGGTGCCCACTGGGGTTTATGTGTGCACTTTCAACAACAAAAAAATGGCGAGACACATTCTCTGTGTCCTTGACTGAATGGTAGGTCACAAAAGCATCTGTTGGGATTATGTAAGTAACTTTTTATGCAATAAAATGGGCTATTTTATGACCCCCCATTGGACCCCTACAGGGGGTCAGGGGGCAAATTTTACTGCGTTTCTAGACTTTCCACATATGGTTTCCTACTACCTCCCAATACATTTTATGGCTCTAAATGCAATACATAAGAAGATAATAGGTGGGTTCACATGAATTTTAAGCTTTCTGGTTGGTAGCTGTGAGAAAATCGCCCATATATCAGTCAATTTTCATTGGATCACTCCCAAAATCTAATCAGCTCGCTTTTTATAGTATTAACATGAAAATTACAAGCCTCTGTGGTCAGTAGATTTGCTAAGCGGCAATGACGGGTGGGTGTACCCAAAAACAATATTTTTTGATCATGTGACCTTCATAAAGATCAAAGGTCAAATTTAAGCATGTGGAAAAATTTTCCCACACCTAGGGTATATAAGCGCCGAATATGGTTAGAAAGTTTCCAATAATAAGGGAGATATTCAAGAGAGACCATAATGTGGTGGCAGCGAGGAAACTGAAGCAAAAACAAATAAGCATCCTTTCATGGACGCTTAATTACCACTCCTCAGATTTTGCATCAAGCAACTTTAACAAGATGTGTACACTTAGAAATATTTGCACCAGCCTCCTGTGCATTACAGTTTTCAGTATAAAGTTCAGATCATGTGGTCATTTGTAAGAAGTAACTGTCAAAACAACCTACAAAAAATACATCTTATGTCAGTCAGGTGAAAGCAAGTTTCTGATACATAGAAGAAGATGGTATGTGATTGCCATAGGTCATTAATGGGTAATGACGGATCTTTCAAGACTAGCATTTATGGTTATAAAGTATGAAAGAACAAAGGGACATCACCTACCCACCCACCCTTACACTCTTGGATTGGCTGGGAGTGGCCCGAATCTAGTATCCAGGAAGAACCCCTTCCCCAGTGTGTCCGATGAACACCTGCTGTGATCCGCCAATCAGCAGAGTGGACAGGAATTGCCAAAATATTTGAAAAAAAATGCTCAAATTGACCTGGGTCAACCTTGGACTAACAGAAGGTGCCCATGGTTATCACCCCGATCTCCCTCCATGGTCATCACCACCAGGTGTCCTAGGGCCCACTCTACCCAGGACTCTACCATGGTTAACTAAAGCTGATGCCTTAGTGCTAAAGGTAACAGATATTAACACAAAGGTCACTTGGTATGGAACACTGGCTATCAGGGCTGATGTCTAATCACACTTGTATTTTGTTTCTTTGTTTTTGTCTTTTATACAATGACAGTATAAAAGGGCAGGTTTTTATTAATCCAGGCAGTTGAGATTTTTTTTTAAAACAGACCCTTCATTTCAGTACTCATGCCTGCCAGAGTTTTTTAACTACAAATATCTTCAGAACTCTTATGGCCATGATCTGGGAGATGGTGGTGGTCATGCAGCTGCAGAGCAAAGCAGAGGCAGTGGTCATATTTGAGACAGGGGCAGAGTTAGAGCCACAGCTAGGGCCAGCACAGTCATTCAGAGATGCAGGGGACCAGAGGTGTGGCAGAGAAATTGGCTTCAAAAAAGAAACACCCTTGGTCTCTTCTATGGTCCCACTTAAAGCCCCACCTGTTCAATGAGATGGCCGAGAATTTGCAGAGTGGGTTACACATGGCCAAGACGTGGTACCGTGCCTCCCTGGAAGCTGGAATGAGGCTGGCTGTGGTTAGGAAGTTTCTGGCCATGGGAGACTAGACCAACAGCTCATCTTTGACTTCAGGGTGGGGCATTTTCAAATGAAACAAAAATATTGACAAAAATATTTTCAGATATTTTCAAAAATAAAAAAAGACAGACCTCTAACATTGTCAATAAAAATATGCCAGCATAAATGCTGTCTCTTCAAAAGTTAAAACTGGAATGAGGAATAGGTGTCCAGTGTCCCTCTATTTATACCCACATATAACAGCCTTGGATGTCAGGGTCACTTGGTGTCTACTCCCCAGATGTCTACCTGGTGTCTACTCCCTTTGTTTGATTGGAGTGGGGGATGATAGTCACGGCTTACTTGGAGTGAGAGAAGGTTACCCGTGATGATAGGCCAGATCACCGGAGTTGACCCTTGTCGGAAGCAGCAGGGGCATTTTTTCAAATTGGGTCAGATTCTAAACAGGTTGTGATTTTTTTCAATCCCAATTATAGTATATGGATGGCCCCAAAAATACTCCCTGCTGATGTCAGATGTATGATAAAGTAGAAGATAGCCCTAGCACACCTTTAAGGACTACCCATGATCGGAAAAAATGCAGTTGCTACTGTGCTATATTTACAGTGGAACAGCTAGTTTACAGCAAGACAATTCTTACAAGAACAAAGACATTGATCAAAATCCTATCATATGCAGTCTGTGTAATGTTGTTCAAGATTATATTTAGGTCTTTTTTTTTCTTTTGGGTGGCTGTGTTAGATGGATCCATACAATTTTAAAGATTAAAAGTCAATCTTCATGTAAAAATGACCTCACTCAGCTTCAAAATTACAACAATGCTGGCAGAATTTTTCTTTATCCCAGATAGCACAGTAATGCACTCTTCCAACTCAACTCATTTACAAAGCAAACTTACAAACCATCTGCCTTGAACTGATCTGCTTTTTTGCCCTCCCTTAGTTTTGTTCAACTTGAATCGAGGTGAACCAGAAAACTGATATAACAGTAGGGCCCATATTAACCAACATTCTTATTCTTAGAGTAAGAATTTTCTCAGAAGCAAGGGTTTTCTTTGAAAAAAAGAAGAATTTTTCAAAAGTTCCGTAAAAAGTGTATTTAGTTGCTTCTAAATATAATACATTTATGTTGATCATCATCTAAAACACTAATGCTATCTCTGTGCTACCTGATAATTATTACTTATAGAAATCTAAAATCTTCTATGAATTTAAACAGTTTTATGCCCCTGTTCCACCAAAAGATTAAGCCCCGATCCTGTCGGCGACCCTTAATCGTGGACAGTCGGTGGGAAAATAACAAAAATGGGCGGGAATACTGGGTCGGTACTCAAGTCTGGGATTAAGAACAGATCGTCCCCAGGACGCCTCAGGACGCCTCAGGCGGCCGCAGACAGTCCCCGACTGGTCTGGGACTAAGAACCGACTAAGCCAGTTTTCAGGTCGGTTTCAACCACGATCCTGTCGTACACATACCGACTGGGTCCCAGGACGCCTCAGGCCTCCTGGGACTAAGAGCCGACTAACCCACGATTAACTACCGGCGTCCTCAGGCGTCCTCAGGCCTCCTCAGTCTTCCCCAGACCAGGATCCCCGATTCTTGTTTTCCAAAGTTGCTGGATTTTCTGGGTATATATATATAAAATTCGCGATCTAATCATCATTGCTTTTCTAGGAACACAGCAGGATGCCACCTTTTAATGGAAGACAGATTCAACAACAACTTAGGGCTTTTTTGGTTTTTATTCAGTTACAAATAATCATGTATTTCCATTTTTTACGTCGACCACAGCAACCACCACCAGCACCACCAGCACCCATACAGAGACCTAGAAGAAGGCACAACATGTGGGTCAGGCCATGGCTGCTACAGAGAGAGGAGAGGGGGGCCTACCACAACATTATGGCTGATCTTTATGCCACAGATATTCCAGGATTCACCAACTACATGAGGATGACCCCAGAATTTTTTGAAATGATTAAGACCAGACTGGAACCACACCTCGCCAGGCAGGCCACCAACTACAGAGCACCAATCAGTGTTGGTGAGAAGTTAGCCCTCACCATCAGATATCTGGCCACAGGAGAGTCCTACACATCATTGTCCTGTCAGTTCAGGGTTGGAAGATCCACCATCTCCAAGTTTATACCAGAGGTCTGCAGGGCCATCCAGGATGAGTTCACCAGGGAGCACCTGAAGTGTCCTACAACCCCAGATGAGTGGAAAGAACTGGAGAGGGAATTCAGGATCAGATGGAATGTTCCACATGCCCTGGGAGCTCTGGATGGGAAGCATGTGGCCCTGAAGAAGCCCAAGAACACTGGAGCCCTCTACCACAACTACAAGGGATTCTTTTCCATTGTGATGTTGGCCCTGGTAGATGGACAGTACAAGTTTAGATGGGTGGATGTGGGTACTGAAGGATCCTGCTCGGATGGCCAGATATTTAATGCCTCTCAGCTGAAGAGGAGGATTGAGGATGGCAGGATAGGCTTCCCTGACCCAGCTCCTATAACACAGGGTGGGAGAGATGTCCCCTACTTCATCCTGGCAGATGATGCTTTTGCCCTGAAGAGCTGGCTCATGAAACCCTATGGCAGAAGGATGTTAACCAGAGAGGAAAGGATTGCCAATTACAGAATTTCAAGGGGCAGAAGAGTGGTGGAGAACGCTTTTGGCATCCTTGTGTCAAGATTCAGGGTGATGAGGACAACCATTGAACTACCCCCAGCAACAGTCAGGGAAGTGGTCTTGACCTGTGTTGTTCTACACAACATACTGAGAAGCCAGTATCAAGGTCAACCTGGTGGTCAGCAGCCTGGGGAGGACGATGATGATGATGTACCTGATGATTGTGGATTGATTGGGGGTGCTGCTGGTGGTGGCCAAGACAGAAACCCTGCTAGAGAAGCCAAAAGACAGAGGGATTACCTGAAGGACTACTTCAACAATGAGGGAGCAGTGGCCTGGCAAGATGGCAGAATATAAGTCCTGCTGCAGTAACCAGTCCTTTTCAGGACTAACTACAACAGTCCTTTTCAGGACTACCAATTATTCCAAAAACAATTAATCAGCTATGTTTGCTACAGACGGACAAACCCCATGCCAAACTTAACTTGTTGAGACGGACAAACAGACAAACCCCATGCCAAACATAACTTGTTCAGACGGACAAACAGACAAACCCCATGCCAAACATAACTTGTTCAGACGGACAAACAGACAAACCCCATGCCAAACATAACTTGTTCAGACGGACAGACAAACCCCATGCCAAACATAACTTGTTCAGACGGACAAACAGACAGACACAACTTTCTCACCCAACAAACAGACAAACCCACTGTTAAACAAAAGCCAAACACAAAGTCACACATTATATCCGAAATTAAATTATTTTTTTATATATTTTCAAATCCACATCATAATTTCACCAATTCTTTTTGTTCATGGCTTTGAAATTTATTTGTAGCAGAAAGGTTTTCATGGAAATCTTCAATTTTAAATCTTCACTTCTAATCACAAAAATTTGGAAAATATACCCATGGAACTAGTTTTGCTTTCAATAATGAGGGATTGTGTTTGCAAAATAGTTTGTCAGTTTGTTGGCATGGGTTCTATTTACTTTTGGGTTTGTGTGTTTGTTGGTTACTGGGGTTGGGTTTATTTTTGGTAGTTGGGTGTTAGGTTTGGTACTGGGTTTGTTATTTGGGGGTTATGTTTGGTGTTGGGTTTGTCTGTTTGTGGGTTGGTAAGTATGTGATAATGCCTTTTAAATCTAGGGAAGGTGTAAGTGTTGGACTTTTCTATTAAAGATTTTAAACTATCCCATGGATTTTAATCTAAAAATGGGCTGATTAATGGCCATATTGGGAGTTACTTTTTATTTTTTTTATGTGGCCTTTTTTGTTATGTGTGGTACCATGGGTTATTTGTTTCATGTTTGGGGTGGTGTAGGTGTTGGACTTGAACTTTTTTTTTCTTGTGATAAGTATTTGTACTGAACTTTTTTGTTTTGGGAGGGGAATTGGAAGAACACGTAGCTGAATAATTGTTTTTGGAAGATTTGGTGGCCCTGAAAAGGGCCTGGCAGGTCAAAGACCCGCCCTGACTGGATGGCTACTGAGGAGGCTGCTGCTGCTGTTGAGGCGGTGCTGAAGTGGTGATAGTAAAGAGCTGCTGCTGCGGTTGTTGCTGCTGCTGCTGCTGAGGCTGCTCGACGATCTGTGTTGATGTCAGATCTGGTAGCTGGCTTAAGATTCCACTCAGATTGTGTCTGCTCCCTTCGTCCTGTACAGTTAGGACAGATGTCGGGTTGCTGAAGCCAATGGGGCTTGGTGTATAGTACACAAAACTGCTGCTAGCTGCTGCTTGAGTGGAACTAGACGCCTGTGGAGTGGTTGTTGGCAGTAGGCCGACCCTCTGGGACTCCGTGGTAACAGTGGCTGATCTTCTGGGCAATGGCTGACATCTGCGGTTACTCTTAATAGTTTCGATGTCTCTAAAAATCTTGCCCTTTAATTCTTCAAATTCTTCTTGAGTCATCTTCTCGGCCTCTGATGCCACGTAGTCAAAGAAGGGCTGCCTGTCTGACTTCTGATGCAGAAAACCAGAGATAAGTGTCCTCATCTGCTCAAAGTGTTCGAGAATCTTGGAGTCTGTAGTTGAAACGGGCGTTGATGTAATGATGGACTGACTCCTCTCCCTCAGGACACTGGACTCGAGGTGTTCTGTATCAGTAGTTGAGCCACGTGATTCGTCCTGCCTGCTGGTATTTGGACTGGCCTCAAAACCTGAACTTCTATTGGCCCCCTTTCTTCTGATGTGGGTTTTAAGAAAACCCATCTGTTGGTACACCCAGGACTGTCTCTTGGTCATCTCCCTCGGGGCTTGGCCAGATTGGAGCTTAGACAGCTTCCCATAACGGGTTCGCTGGGACTCGAACCATCTTCTCACATCAAAGGGCTGGAGCTTGAGTTCTGCAGATATTTCTGCCCAGAGAGCCTCTCTTCTGGTCCTGTCGTGGAAACGTGAATGTTCCTTGTTATACAGTTCAGGGTGCAGCTTTACAAATTCCACAATGGAAACTTCCTCACTGTCTGTAAAAGTGGCACACACCCTGGCTCTCTTGGCTGAAGAATGGCACTCCGGATCTTCCTCACACCTCTCTTCTTCTTCTGCCACAGCTTCCCCAATAGCTGGATCTTCCTGAATCTCCTCCTCTCTCCCCTCACTTCCTTCTTCTGTAATAACTTCACTCCTCTCCTCTACTTGACTTTCCTTCTCCCTCTCATCCATCTTTTTCCTTCCTCTCTTCCCTCCTTTCTCTTTCCTCATAATCCAGTCGACAAAATAATAAAAAAATAGTAAAATGTGTCTCCTAACTGTGAAATTTGCCCTAAGCTCAAGTATATAAAATATAAAATAAAAACTGAAAACCCCTACAAATCAGTGACACACGTCTCTCAGTAGCCAAACAGTCAGTAACAACGAGAATGTGTGCGCGTTCGCTTATATAGTCCCAGACCTGCTCATTGCCTCATTTTAATTTCCAACGCGCGGAAAACAGTCGGTTCTTAATCGGTTGTTAGTCCCAGGCCGCCTGGGGCGTCCTCAGGCCGCCGCAGACTGAAAATGCGTGGTCCCAGGCGTCCTGGGGAGGCCGGTTTGGATCGGTTAGGGTCGGTTACCCTTAGTCGGTTCTTAGTCCCAGACCTTGATTTTTGGGTCCCAGGACACCGCAGACGGTCTGAGGCTTCCGGGGACTAATGCAACCGACCCACTTTCAGACGCATGAAATTCATACGCATCATATTTGAGTCTGGGATTAACAACCGGCCTCCTGGGACTAAGCTAGGGAGGTCTGGGACTAAGGGTCGCAGGCGGCCTGGGACAACAACCGACTCTGTAAATTTGGGTCTGAGGAGGCCTGAGGACGCCTGGGACTGGACATTTTGTTGACGGCGGGAAATATGAATCGGTTGTAGTCGTGTGAAATATCAAACATGTTTGATTTCTCACACGGCCCCAACCGACCACAACCGACCCTTACAGGACGCCTGGGACTAAGCAAATATTTCAAACCGACCCCCCAAAACCCTTAATCGGGAGCCTTAGTCGTGTGGTGGAACACCCACATTATTCTTCGAATTTTTCTTATTTCTTGCAAAATATTGTGTTGTCAGAATATTAGTGAATATGGGTCTAGCACAAGTTTGGAAAGAAAGGCCTTTCTAGGATGACATTTTCTTACCAATTGAATAGTAATATTTCACTAAACAGTTTTACTTAAAGGATTTACACTGTGTATCACCGGAAATATATCACAAATTCTAAAGTGCAATAAATCCTAAGGATAGAGGGAATATCAAAAGTCCATGGACAAAAAAAAAAGAGCCAGCAAACGATGTCAGTGTGGGGGGGGCATATTGTATACAAGTGGGAGACTGTTTCAAGTCTGGTTCCCTCATTAGCAAAGGACATATCAAAATGAGTTTTAGACTTGTGAATCTGAGTGTTAAAGGCAGGAAATATTTCTTTGTGGCAACAGCATGTCTGGTATTAACATAGGTTGTGTACTAATTTATATATTCATGAAAGTACTGTGGTAGAACAGAGAATCCAAATGCTTGTAAATGAGGGTTGCAGTTCTGAAATTTATTCCCTCTTTAACTGGGAGGCAGTGTAGTGCCTTCAGCACAGGTGTAATGTGGGTCCACTTATAAGAACCTGTGACAACTCATGCTAACACATTTTGCACACACTGCAGTCTTCTCAGGTTACTTGTAGATAAACCCTGTTATCATGAGTTACAGTAATCCAGTCTGCTACTGACAAGTGCATTTACCAGAGATAGCCTCTGTCTTTGGTAGGTACTTTCAGATCCTCCGCAGATAGCCTGCAAACTGTGTCGACCTGGTTTTTGAAGAAGTCATAATCAAATATGAGACCCAGGTTCCACACTGATTTGGCAGCCTCAAGGCTCTCTCCAAGTATGTTGGCTGAGAGTAGAGGTTCTATCTTCTTTCACATAGCTGCGGAACTGAATGCCATAAACTCAGTTTTAGAGGGATTAAGCTTGAACTTATTTGAATTCATCCATAACTGGATCTCAGGCACTTCTCCAGATAGCTGAAAGTAGTTTTTGGATCATCGAGAGTAATATGGCAGTAAATCTTAGTGTTATCTGCATAAAACTGATATTTCAGTGACTTGAAGGCAGAGATGGTCTTTTGTAAAGGTGCATTGTACATGGAAAACAGTAAACGGCCTGACGACTGAACCCTGCAGTATCCCATACTTCAGAGTATTTGTAACAGATACACCACTGCAAATCTTTATAGACGGACACCTATTTAACAGATATGACAGAAGCCATTTGACAGCAAAACCTCATATGCCATACAGGTAGCGGAGATGGCTCAGGAGAGTTGCATGGTCGATGGTGTCAAAGACTGTGGAGAGATCCAGTAGGATCGGGGCAGAAGGCAGACAATTGGAAAATGTTGTTTGTACGTCATTCTTTGTGTAGGAGAGCTGTTTCTGTGGAATGAGACTTTGTATGTGGACTGGTTCACCATGCCAAGATAATTCGCATTGATATGGTTTATGACTTGAGCAGTAACTACCCCTTCAACAAGTTTGGAAATGAAAGGGAGGCCTGAGACAGATCTGTAACTTTTACAATCATTTATTAAAGTATCTGCTTTTTGATGGTGGACTTGACAATAGCCCTCTTGAAGGAGTCTGGAACCATGCCTTGAAATAAACACAGGTTGACCAATTTGGCGATTCAAGGTGCAAGAATTTCAATACAGTCTTTGACCAGGAAAGTGGGTATAGGATCTTGTTACATGATTTAGTTGTTGATTTCGACATCATCTTGATGTAGTTGACACTGTGACATCAGTGAAACGTGTGAAGCTAACCCCAGTTGTTTGAGAATGAGTTGAATGACTATCACAAAAACACCAGCCTTGGCAGGCAAGAACCCCAGCCCACAGGTACAACTAAATGGGAAACAACATTGAGATTCAGGAATATCTTAGGAACAACTTCAGTTGTAAGAAGTATACAGAATCCACAAAATGGAAAATTTAATGGTTAAATTAAATTTTTATTAGTTAATATCTTACCTAGTGGACCAGTGCATTTGTCCGGCGCGCAGCCGGTCCCGCCAAACGTTAGACAAAAACGTCCTGAGCTGGGCTCTGACCGGGACCGGTAGTGTATTCCTCATTCGCCAGGTGTCGTGACTGCACCCAGCTCCCCTACTGCGCGTGCGCGCGCATGCGTACTTCCTCTTTTTGTGGCCTACCTAAGAATGTCCCCCTTTGAGCTATTGCGGGGCAGGTAGGGTGGGACTCTCTTGGTCCACTAGGTAAGATATTAACTAATAAAAATTTAATTTAACCATTAAATTTTCCATTTTATTGCGTTAATATATCTTACCTAGTGGACCAGTGCAGAATAACTACCCAGTGGTTGGCGGGTAGCTATGGGCAAAGGGGAGACCGAGACTCTAAGATCTACATATATACTCCGTAAATCCAGAGGAAATCACCCGGGAAGGGTTTCTAACTACCCTGGATAGGTACAGGGTACAGTCTCTCTCCCCCCCCCCCTTTTGTTTTGTAGCTGACGAGTCCCCGAGGAAGTGAAGAAGGGGAATTGAAGATGAAGATGGTCCCCCATCTTCTTGCAACGCAAGACAGACTGCAGGGACGTTTTTTTTTTTTTTTTTTTTTTTTTTTTTTTTTTTTTTTTTTTTTTGTACATGTATGAATACATATATACACCACTATACACTATATACATGGGAGCCTCTGCTTAGTCCCTAATTTGTTGGGCAGCTACCACAGGACCCAAATGGTACACATCCGAGTCTGCCCATGCCAAGTCCTTCAAGTAAAATTGGGTGAAGGTGTTATGAGATTTCCAGTGACAGGCTGCCAAAATCTGGTCTAAGGGAACACCCCCCTGAAAGGCTTTGGACGCCGCGAACGCGCGAACATCATGAGCCCGAACCTGATGCAACTGTTGAGCCTGTTGGTCTGACATCTGGTAACAAAGGACTATGGTTTGTTTGATCCAGGAGGAAACGGTAGCAGGGACAATATCCTTCTGGAAGCTCTTCCTAAAGGAAACAAAAACCAATTCCTTGCCTGAACGGAGATCTTTGGTTTTGTCCAAGTAATAACGGAGTGCCCGGACCGGGCACAGACTCCTATCCTCCTTGAGGGATTTGTCCAATGAAGGAGCCAAGGCTGGAATGATAACAGGGGCCACGCAAGCGGGACCCTCTTTAGCCAGGTGGTTCTTAGAGATGAAACTAGGAGAAGGCGATAACGAAACATTTGACCAATCCTCTTGGTGCCTAATGTTCCTGTGGACCCAAGCATGAATTTCACTCCTCCGTTTCCCAGAGCCCAAGGCTAGAAGGAAGACAGTCTTAAAGGTGAGGAACTTCAGCGAAGCCTTCCTGAGAGGTTCAAAAGGAGGTTGTGTAAGTTGGTGAAGGACCAAAGACAAATTCCACGTAGGAACCCCACGCCTGCCTTTTGGTTTGTCCCTATGAAAACTGTCCAACAACCTGGACAAGTTTTCATCCTTGCTGATGTTAATTCTGGAATTCCCCACTTTGTCGGCTATGGCAGTCCTATAGCCTTCTATGGTACTAGGTTGAAGATGTTTCTCCTGAAAAAGGGAAAGGAGAAAATCCGCAATTTGCTCTATAGAGGGAGTCCTGAAGTCCACCTGATTCTTTTCACACCATCTGACAAAAACGGACCACTTTGATTCATAAATGGCTCTGGTAGAGCGTCTTTGAGGAGCCTCAATTCTTGTTGCCACTTCTGCCGAGAACCCGGCCTGCTGGATGGCAGAGGCTCTAGGAGCCACGCATGAAGGTTCAGATTGGGCAGGTCCCGGTGAGGACACTGATTGAACGGTTGAGTGATCAATTTCGACACCTGAGGGAGCAGGAGAGGAACTTGAGCTGACATGTTGACCAGGTCCCAAAACCAAGGCATGTTGGGCCAACCTGGTGCTATCAGAATGAGACGACGGAATCCGTGGTCCAAGAGTTTCGTTACCACCTGATGAAGAAGGGCCGTTGGTGGAAAGGCATAAGCGTCCAGGTCCTCCCAAGGGAGACTTAAGGCGTCCACTCCCCACGCTGATTGGTCTGGAACCGGGGATACAAACCGGGGAAGTTTGTGATTGAACCGGGTGGCAAACAGGTCCACAGACGGGCGGTGCCAACGCCGGCATATTTGAGCAAACACCTCCGGGAGGAGGGACCATTCTGTTTGGATCACCTGATTGAGTCGGGACAGCTTGTCGGCTATGACGTTCAGGTGACCCGGAATATGCCTGGCCCTCAAGACAATCTGCCTTTGATTGCACCAAAGCATCAGTCTCCAAAGGAGGGCACAGAGTGAGCCTGATTTCATACCCCCTTCCTTGTTGATGTAAGAGACCACAGTGGTGTTGTCTGTACAAACAAGAACTATCTGGTTGCAACATAACTGCTCGAACCGTTTTAAGGCTAGCAGGACCGCCTTGAGCTCCAACAAATTTATGTGCAAGGCGCTTTCTGACTCCAACCAAACTCCTTTTGCCATGTAATCGCCTAAGTGAGCGCCCCAACCTTCGTTTGAGGCGTCTGTAAACAGTTGAAGGGCGTGTCGAAGAGGGTGTAAGGGTTGACCGGATAGCACCTTGGCCGGGTCCAACCACCACCTTAGATGTACATGGAGAGATGAAGGAATTGGGATAACCTTTTCCAGCGATTCCGGGGCATGCCAATGCTTTTTTAGGTGCCACTGAATGGGCCTCATATGCAGCCGCCCCGACACTACTTGTTTTTCTGTTGCTGTCAGAAGGCCGATTAAAGACATGAACTGCCTGACTGTGCAACATTCCAGTCCCAGGAGAAGGTTGAGTTTCTGAGATAGACTCCTCCACCTGTCCTGAGTTGGTTTGACTAACCCCTGAGATAGGTCGAAATGATAACCTACGAAGTCGAAGGTTTGTTGGGGAACTAGCTCTGACTTGTCCATGTTGACTACCCACCCTAGCGAGCGGCAAAGGTCCAAAAGGATCTGGGTATGACGTAGGCAAATTTCCCGGCATGGGGCTCTCAGTAACCAATCGTCTAGGTATTGGTGGATTCGAATACCCCTCGATTGAGCCATGAGTTTTACCTCCTTGACCACCTTTGTGAACTCCAACGGAGCCGTCGACAGGCCAAAGGGAAGTGAAGTCTTTCAAATCCCTGATGGCGTCGGTGACCTCCTTAGGGGCCTTGCCCTGAACAATGGTAGCGTTTAAAAATGAAATGTGTTGATTCATTTTGTCCTGAATTTCACTAACGCACCTGTTGAATCCTGCTGCGTGAT
The DNA here is from genome assembly GCA_964017235.1 of Sabellastarte sp. h YS-2021. Lineage (NCBI taxonomy): Eukaryota > Metazoa > Annelida > Polychaeta > Sabellida > Sabellidae > Sabellastarte > Sabellastarte sp. h YS-2021. The sequence goes on along the minus strand of OZ024928.1, from coordinate 152,132,281 downwards.
TGGTAATCAAAGAGCCTTCCTTAGCACATTGCTCCCACCTTCGAAGAATCTCCTGAGGGATAGGCCTAGATGCTGGTCCTGAAGATGGATATGAGGAAGTCTTGGCAATACGGGAAAATTGAGAGTTCAGGCGTGCTTCGGAACCCGACCAGCCAAAGATTGTACGTCCAGGTCTTTGATTTATATCCTGTTTGAGTCGTGACTGTGTATACCACTTTGCCTGGCTTTTGGGTGTTCTGACAAACTGGTCTTGTTTCAGACCTGCGGCCTCTTGGGAACGAGAAGGGTAACCTTCTGCAACACGAGTGTTCAGTTTTTCCATCTTATAGCAAAGCCAGTCGTCAGCTGGTAACTCCACTGAAACTTTGCCTGAGCGACGAGGATATTTCCCTTTCCAAGGGTTGTCAGAACGGTTGTCTGCATCACTTGCTGAAGCCTCAAAATCTGGTATGTGAGACCAGCCAAGAAAGGAACGGACCGACCGGACCGTTTCTCTGTAGTTCATTTCCTCATTTTTCTCATTGATTTCAGTATCTGAAAGTTCACCCTCCTCACCAGATTCCTTATCTGACCGGTCCGGAAGGGGTTCCCCGTCTGACAGAGCCGGATCCGGCTGAGTAAAACTATCCGGTGCAAAGGAAGCAGAAGTACTGGTATACTGCGGACCGGTAATGACCGGTTGAGAGGAGGACCCTAAGGAAGAGACACTGGTGATAGCAGGCACAGTTTCCTCCGGTTCACCAAGAACTTGTAAACCCGGACCGGGTACCACTGTCTTGGGAGGAATAGGGTCCCTAGCAACCTGACTTGCAGAACCGGCAGCAGCGGCCGGTTTGATAGACTTCTTATGTTTTGACTTCCCTTTCTGTTTTTTAACAGAAGAAGCAGAATCCTCTACAGCCTGACCCGGAGGCCTCACCGGACCGGTGGCTCTGGGGTCAGGAGAGGGATTGATAAAGGGCGTGTCAGAAACAGGGGCTTGACTCTTTGAAACAGGCATCTTTGGAGTAGAAAAAATGTTGGTCCTTGTAAGGAGAGCCTCAAAACGGGCGAATTTTTCCTCCAACTGATTATTCAATAGTTCAAAATCCTGACGGGAGACAAAGTCTCCAGTACCTGTCTGATCAGAAACCGGGAAGGCACCGGTAACAATCTGTCCCTGCGCATGCGCAGTGTCCGGAGGCATCTCAAGTTCATCCTGTTCCTCCACCGGACCCACAACCGTAACTTTACTGGGAGAAATCAAAATCCCTGCTTTTTTGTCTTTTCGGATTTGATACTGTGGGGTTGCAAGCATACCTTTCTGGGAGTCAGATAACGCATCACACAATTCACAGTCCTGACCTTTGACACAAGGGTCATCTCCCACCTTTTTGTCCCTACAGCGGGCACACTTTTTATGAAGATCAAACCCCGCCATAACATGGCCACAACTACCACGCCTCTGTCCTGGTGATGCCATGGTAAATATATTTTGCAATATCCAAAGCTTTCCTTCCAACTCGTTTGCAAATAGACAATATAATTTAAAGTTTATTTTATTGAAATTTATCCGCTAAAACACTATGGCGCCAAACAAAAAGAGGAAGTACGCATGCGCGCGCACGCGCAGTAGGGGAGCTGGGTGCAGTCACGACACCTGGCGAATGAGGAATACACTACCGGTCCCGGTCAGAGCCCAGCTCAGGACGTTTTTGTCTAACGTTTGGCGGGACCGGCTGCGCGCCGGACAAATGCACTGGTCCACTAGGTAAGATATATTAACGCAATAAAATGTCAGATTTAAGATTCACAGGCCATTATTTCTTATAAGTTGTTTTCATATTTTGAAGCCCTAGAACCAATTATAAGGGAGATATAAGGCCTCTTTGACAAAATGACCCTATATAACTTTGAAGCAGGGGTCAAAGGTCAAATTTGACATTTCCAAAAGATTTGCAGACCACGCTTTCCAAGAAGTTGTTTTCTCATTTCCAACCCTTCAGACCAATGATAAGGAAAATATTAGGGCTTTTTGATATGCCCCCCCACTCCATTTGACATAAAAAATGTAATATGGTAGTCATTTTGTTTTCAAAACAAAGCCAAACCTACAGGATCGCTTGCTAAAAAAAAGATAATGTTTTGGCACAGCAAAAACAAAGCGTCCCCAAAAGGATATAAAGGTGAGTGCTAAAGTATCAAGAAAAATGCTCTGCTTATAGCCTTATACTGTTGTGGCAACCAAAGTCAGCGTAGTTTATTAGGTATTGAGCAATCACAAAAATGGCATATATTGATATATGGCCACCTGTATGTTAGACATGTAATACCCTGTGGGTAAAAAATTTTGTCAAAATCACTCTATCTAGCACGGTCTTTGAGATATAAGCATTTTTGTGTTTGCAAATTTAGCGAAAAATTCGAAAATTCACAATGGCTGCCATTTTTGAAGAGACAACAATTTTTGGAAAATTGGAATAGCTACTCTGCAGAGATACCCTGTGGATCAAAATTTCATCAAAATCGCTCATCTAACACGGTTTTCCAGATATATTCATTTTTGTGTTTTGGAATTTTTGTGAAAAATTCAAAAATTCACAATGGCTGCCATTTTGTGCAAGACAAAAATTTTTGCAGTGATACCCTATGGGTCAAAATTTCGTCGAAATCATTCTATCGCGCAAGGTTTTCAAGATACAGGCATTTTTTTGTTTTCCTTATTTGGAAAATTCGTAATGATTAATTAATCATTAACTAGAGGATCGCTCGCAAAAAAAAAAGATAATGTTTTTGCATAGCAAAAACAAAGCGTCCCGAAAAGGATATAAAGGTGAGTGCTAAAGTATTAAGAAAATGCTTCGTTTCTAGCCTTATACTGTTGTGGCAACCAAAGTCAGCGCAGTCTGCTCTATCTAGCACGGTTTTCAAGATATAAGCATTTTTGTGTTTTGCAAAAAATAAAAAAATTTAAAATGTCCGCTATATTTGGCGAGACAAAAATATTTTGAAAATTGGCATGGCTACTCTGCAGAGATACCCAGCAGGTCTAAAATTTTGTTGAGTTCGATCCATATAGCACGGTTCTCGAGATATAAGCATTTTTGTGTTTTGCAAAAACTTTGAAAATTCAAAATGGCCACCAATTTTGGGGAGACAAAAATTTTTGTCAAAACCACTGCCGCGGTATGTATCTCCCGCCGAGCATTAAAGCAAAAGAAATAGCTTTTCAGAGATATTCACAATTTTTCATTTTCGTGTGTGAAAGCTCTGCCAAAAGTAGGTGAATGAGTTATTTGAGAAAAATTGGCTATCTGCAATACTATTAAGAGATAATTCACATTTACTCATTTTGAGGTGAATAATTAGCTATGGGTCTGAAACTTCACCAAGTGAAAGCTCTCCCAAAAGTAGGTGAATGAGTTATTTGAGAAAAATTGGGTATCTGCAATACTTTTAGAGATAATTCGCATTTACTCATTTTGAGTAGGTGAGTAATTAGCTATGGGTCTGAAACTTCACCAAGTGAAAGCTCTCCCAAAAGTAGGTGAATGAGTTATTTGAGAAAAATTGGCTATCTGCAATACTTTTAGAGATAATTCGCATTTACTCATTTTCAGTAGGTGAGTAATTAGCTATGGGTCTGAAACTTCACCAAGTGAAAGCTCTCCCAAAAGTAGGTAAATGATTAATTTGAGAAAAATTGGCTATCTGCAATACTTTTAGAGATAATTCGCATTTACTCATTTTGAGCAGGTGAATAATTAGCTATGGGTCTGAAACTTCACCAAGTGAAAGCTCTCCCAAAAGTAGGTGAATGAGTTATTTGAGAAAAATTGGCTATCTGCAATACTTTTAGAGATAATTCGCATTTACTCATTTTGAGTAGGTGAGTAATTAGCTATGGGTCTGAAACTTCACAGAGTGAAAGCTCTCCCAAAAGTAGGTGAATGAGTTATTTGAGAAAAATTGGCTATCTGCAATACTTTTAGAGATAATTCGCATTTACTCATTTTGAGTAGGTGAGTAATTAGCTATGGGTCTGAAACTTCACCAAGTGAAAGCTCTCCCAAAAGTAGGTGAATTGCAAATTTAATAAGTAAATTAAATTTTTATAAGTTAATACCCTATCCAATGGACAATTGCTTTACCGGTCGGCGCGACCGGTCCCGCCAAACGCCAGAAAAAGACGTCCTGTATATACTACCGGCAGGACCGGTCACAGAGTGTGCATTCGCCAGGTGGCGCATCGTACTTCATTTCCTGTTTACCTCTTGACGTCATAGCATCTTTTTCGTGTCTAATCCTAGTAAGACCCCTAGTAAGCTGATAGCGGGGCCGGTTGGGTGGGCCTTGTCTGTCCATTGGATAGGGTATTAACTTATAAAAATTTAATTTACTTATTAAATTTGCAATTTTATTGCGTTAATACATCCTATCCAATGGACAATTGCTGAATAACTACCGCTTGGTAGGTGGGTAAGCAGCTAGGGACTCATGTGAACTCATAACAACAAATTTTAACCAATCCATTTGACCTGGGGTCAGAGAACCCTGAAAGGTCAGGGTCGGTCACTAACTCACCGGTTAACCGGGAGCCCACCGACTTTGCCCCCCCCCCCTTTTTCTTTCCTTCAGAGTTGATCTGAGTTGGAAAGATAGAGAGAGAGAGAGAGAGGGGCTGAGTTCAGTCCCAGAAGAAATAAACTTCCCAAAGGAAGCAAGTCACAGTTTTTTTTTTTTTTTTTTTTTTTTTTTTTTTTTTAACATATATGTACATTTCCCATATTTACATTATGTACATATCTAACATATTTACAATATGTACATATTTACATATATACAATATCTCCTCACTTCTGGGCCTGGTGGTGCACCTGCTGGGCAGCCACTACAGGTCCCAGGTGGAAAAGCTCTGAGTCAGCCCAGGCAACATCCTTCAAATAGAATTGGGTGAAGGTGTTGTGAGATTTCCAGTGGCAGGCTGACAAGATCTGATCTAAGGAGATCCCTGATTGGAAAGCCTTAGAAGCAGCAAAGGCCCTAACATCATGGGCTTTAACCTGATGTAAGGTGAGGGCCTCCTGGTCAGAGAGCTCATAGCACAGAACCACCGTCTGTTTGATCCATGAGGAGATGGTGGCAGGCGAGATGTCTTTATCAAAACCCTTTTTGAAGGAGACAAAGACTAACTCCTTATTCTGCCTGAGGTCTGCAGTCCTGTCCAAGTAGTAACGCAGGGCTCTAACTGGACATAGGGACCTGTCACCCTTGAGTGACCTATCCAGAGATGGTGCCAGGGCTGGGATGACCACTGGTGCCACACTATCTGGACCTTCCTTAGCCAGCTGATTCTTGGATAGGAAGCTGGGTGAGGGGTACAAGGACACCTTAGACCAGTCTGACTGGTGTCTGATGTTCTTATGTAACCAAGCATGGATCTCACTCCTGCGTTTACCTGAACCCAAAGCCAGCAGGAAAACCGTCTTGAAAGTTAAATGTTTCAAGGAGGACTCTTTCAGGGGTTCAAAAGGAGCCTTTGTGAGCTGATGTAAAACCAGTGAAAGGTTCCAGGAGGGGATACCCCTCCTGCCCTTAGGTCTGTCTCTATGGAAACTATCCAGGAGACGAGTGAGATTCTCATCTTTGCTGACATTAATGGTGGAGTTGCCCAGTTTGTCAGCAATGGCTGATCTGTAGCCATCAATAGTGCCTGGTTGTAACTTCTTGTCCTGGAACAAGTGCAGGAGGAAGTCAGCAATGGCCTTCAGAGGTGGTGCCCTGAAGTCCACCTGATTACTGAGGCACCACTTTGTAAAAACGGTCCACTTTGCCTCATAGACAGATCTGGTTGATCTTCTTTGAGGAGCCTCAATTCGTGCTGCCACTGCCTCAGAGAAGCCTTGCTCCTTGATTGCTGAGGCTCTAGGAGCCAGGCATGTAGGTTCAGATTCGACAGGTTCCTGTGAAGGACCTGGTTGAATGGCTGAGACACCAGGTTTGGTATGCTGGGCAGACAGAGTGGGATCTGGCTTGACATGGCTACCAGGTCCCAAAACCAGGGCATGTTGGGCCACCCTGGGGCAATCAGGATTATTCTGTTGCAGGGGTAGTCCTGGAGCTTCTCCACCACTTTGCCCAAGATGGCTGCCGGTGGGAAGGCGTATGGGTCCAGGTACTCCCAGGAGAGACTGAGTGCATCCACTGCCCAAGCCTGGGGGTCTGGCACCGGTGACACAAACTGGGGTAGTTTGTTGTTGAACCTGGTGGCAAACAGGTCCACTCTTGGCTGGTGCCACCTTTTGCATACAGCTTGGAATACTGCTGGATGAAGTGACCACTCTGTTTGAATGGTCTGGCCAAGTCTGGATAGCTTGTCTGCTATCACGTTCAGCCGGCCGGGGATGTGACGTGCCCTGAGGGTTACCTGTTGTCTGGTGCACCAGGACAGGATTCTCCACAGTAGGGCACACAGTGACCCCGACTTCATCCCCCCCTCTTTGTTGATATAGGCAACCACTGTTGTGTTGTCTGTAGCTATCAACACAGTCTTGTTGCAGACCAGGGTTCGAAACTCCTTTAGAGCTAGAAAAACTGCTTTTAGCTCTAAGTGGTTTATGTGCAACTTGCTTTCTGGAAGGGACCAAGTTCCCCTTGCAGTATGGTCGTCCAAATGAGCGCCCCACCCTTCGTTTGATGCGTCTGTAAAGATCTGCAGAGCATGTTTTAGAGGGTGTAATGGTTGACCTAATAGCACATTGCTTTCCTCCAGCCACCACCTTAGATGAGGGTGGAGGGACTTGGGGACCGATATCACCTTTTCCAGTGACTCTGGGACCCTCCAATTGTTTTTCAAATGCCACTGTATGGGTCTCATGTGGAGTCGCCCTAAGTGGACTTGTTTTTCTGTTGCTGTGAGGAGACCTATGAGGGACATGAATTTCCGGACCGGACAAACCGGATCCGACATCATTGATCTGATCTTGTCTGTCAAGGCCTGCCAACGTTCCTCTGTTGGTCTGACCTTGCCCTCTTTCAGGTCGAACTGGTAACCTACGAAGTTGAAGACCTGTTTGGGTGCCAGTTCTGACTTTTCCTTGTTCACCAGCCACCCTAGTTCCTGACAAAGTGTGACCAGGGTTTGAGTATGCTGGAGACAGGTGTGGAGGGTAGAGGCCCTCACCAGCCAGTCGTCTAGGTACTGGTGGATTCTTATACCTTGTCGTAAGGCCATGAGCTTGACCTCTTTGGCCACCACTGTGAACTCCATGGGTGCTGTGGAAAGACCAAAGGGCAGGGCCTTGAACTGGTAGGATTGGCCCTGAATGTGAAAACGCATGTACTTCCTTGACTGACTGTGAATTGGTATGTGGAAGTAAGCGTCTTTGAAATCTATGGATGTGACCCACTCCCCTGCCTGTAGGGAGGTTCTTATTGTCTCTGGGGTCTCCATCTTGAAGGACTCTGTGTTTAAAAAGGTGTTCAAGGTGCTCAGATCCAAGATAGGTCTCCACCGGTTGTTGGGTTTGGGAACCAAAAATAGCCGGTTGTAAAACCCTAGGGAGGTCTGATTTGTTACCGGTTCTACTGCATTCTTGTTTGTCAGCTGAGTCAGTGCCTCCAAAAGGAAGGACTGTCTTTGGGGGTTTACATATTTGCTGATGACCATTGGTGACCTGGTTAGGTTGGGTCTGAACCGGAAGGGAAGGGTGTAGCCCTCTCTCAGTATTCTGATAACTTTGGGACTGGCACCCAGAGTTTCCCACTTTTCCCAAAACTGCTGAAGTCTTGCCCCTACAGGAAGATTTGAGACAACAGTTGGGACATTTGTGACAATTTTTACAAAACTCAAGTGATCTACACAGGAAACATCTTTCACATGGTTTATTTCTCTGATAGATTGACAATAAACGGGATTTACACCTTTCTTTTGCGGTGACCCTCTGGCAATAGGAACACTTGCAACAAAAGAGTTTACATGTGGAAACACAGTCTCGCTCTTGTTTGTCACTGGTTTTGGTGGGTTCAAGCCCTCCATCTTGTCGGATACATTTACAGAGTTCACCAATCCGACCACATTTGCAAAACAGTGATTGTCATTTATACTTTTTAAATCCCCTGGCCGGCTTCTGGATGAAGTTGGAGGCTTTCCCACCACGTTGCTGAACAGTTTGCCGGTCTCTAATCTGCTTCCATGCCGGAGTAGTGGGCTTCCGGTCCGGCTGGTGAGGTGTTCGATTGGAGGAGACGTATGGATGAAAACGTCCAGGTTTCCTCGGTGTGGTACCAGCAGAACGCCTCTCTTCACTACGTAAGATCTCCTCTTCAGCCTTGACCAGTAAGCTGTCCGGGAAGAGTGATAGTTGGTGAACTGGAGACGTACGTAAAGCAGACAAGGTGTCCGGTTTGACCCCACCCCTTATGAACTCTAAATAACTGTCCCGTCGGGCCAGGGTGAGATTAGCCATGCTGATGAAGACACCATCTGATAAATCCTGCATGGTACGCTGCATAGCCTGTGAAATGGACCGGTTAAAGGTAACCAGATATTCCAGTTCTTCAACAGCTTGTTGTTGTTTCTCAGCACTTTTGCCCTTTGAGGAATCGAACCTGAGGGACTTTAACTGGGTGACCATGGAGTCCTGTACTTTGGTGAGGCATCTAGAGAGGCCAGCAGCGTGATTACACATCACTGATTGTTCTCTGAATGACCTCTCCCACCTTCTAAGGGTGTCCTGGCTGAAAGTCCTGGAAGCTGGAGCAGAAGGTAAACTGCGTCTTGCAACTCTAGAAAACATACTGTTAAGCTTTGCCGGTTCCGGAGACCAGTCACCAACAGCCTGGGTAGACGCATCCTTCTTAACAGCTTGCATGTCGTACCACTTTGAAGTACGGGGTGTCTTGACAAATTGGTCACGCAGCAAACCACTGGTTTCTGTATTCCTGGCTGGATAACCTTGAGCAATGGTTATATTTAGTTTCTCCAGCTTTTTACAAAGCCATTCATCCACCGGCAATTTAACTGACACTTTACCGGTAGCCTTCACTCTAGAACCGGCAAAGGGATTGTCATCCATAGATGCAGCTGAGGTGTCATAATCCGGAATTTGATGCCAGCCCATGAAACTCCTCACCCCTCTCAAGGTTTCCCGGTAATTTGCATCTTCAGATAGCTCCTGGTCAGTGCTAGTTTCCGGTGCATCACCCTGGTAGTGAACACTAGCCGGTGAAACCGGTTCCGCATCCACCTCAGCCTCACTATCAGATTCCCTGGCAACCTCAGAATTCTGACCAATGGGAGGCGACTGGTTAGACAGCGTAGTTTCATAACCGGAAGGAAGAACCTCAGGACCTGCACCGGGAGCCTGTGGAGGCTGGGTGGCAGTCCCTGCACCGGGAACCAGTAAAGGTTGGGTGGCAACAGTCTCAGAGGTACCGGGGCCCTGAACAGGGTGGGTAGCACTCTTAGTAACTTCCTTCACAGCTTGTGTACCGGGAACCCCCAGCGGAGGTTGGGTAGCCGTCAACTGCGTAGCAACGTCACTAGTGCCCTCAGCAAACATAACACTTGTAGAAGCACCCGGATCAAAGAAGGGGTGTTCTCTGGGCACCACAGAAGCAGAATTCACCGGTCTCACAGGGACAGCAAATGACTGGTTAATCAGCATTGCTTCCAGACGGGAAAATCTCTCACTCCACTTGTCATCAAGGGACTTGAGGTCGTCTGAAGAAGGCTTACTACTGTGCTTCCGTTTACTAGACCTTGGGGAACCATCAGAACGCTTCTTCTTGTGCTTGGGAGAAGAATCAACAGGAGACTGCGTCCCTGAATTGACCGGACCCAGCAGTGAAACCTCAGACGGATCAACAAGCTTGGGAGACGCACTAGATAATTCTTCAGATTTCTTCTGGCTAGAGCGTTCTTTCCGTTCCTTGTAGGTGGGGGTTGCCAACTGGTGGATCTGAGCAGGCGTAAACGCCTTACAGATACTACAATCCAACTTCTTCACACACGGGTCGTCTCCCACCCCCTTGTCACGACAACGCGCGCATTTCTTGTGGTTGTCGAAAAGGGCCATAACGTGCCCGCAAGAACCTCGTTTCTGTCCAGGAGACGACATAATGATCAGTAACGTTGTAGAAATACTTCGTACTAATAAAAAACAAGAAACTTGGAAGAGTTCGTTGTAAAAATTCAAAAACGTATGTCTGAAGAAATTCTTCTGCACACTCTTTCGCGCCAAACGAAAAAGATGCTATGACGTCAAGAGGTAAACAGGAAATGAAGTACGATGCGCCACCTGGCGAATGCACACTCTGTGACCGGTCCTGCCGGTAGTATATACAGGACGTCTTTTTCTGGCGTTTGGCGGGACCGGTCGCGCCGACCGGTAAAGCAATTGTCCATTGGATAGGATGTATTAACGCAATAAAATGATTAATTTGAGAAAAATTGGCTATCTGCAATACTTTTAGAGATAATTCGCATTTACTCATTTTGAGTAGGTGAGTAATTAGCTATGGGTCTGAAACTTCACCAAGTGAAAGCTCTCCCAAAAGTAGGTGAATGAGTTATTTGAGAAAAATTGGCTATCTGCAATACTTTTAGAGATAATTCGCATTTACTCATTTTGAGTAGGTGAGTAATTAGCTATGGGTCTGAAACTTCACAGAGTGAAAGCTCTCCCAAAAGTAGGTGAATGAGTTATTTGAGAAAAATTGGCTATCTGCAATACTTTTAGAGATAATTCGCATTTACTCATTTTGAGTAGGTGAGTAATTAGCTATGGGTCTGAAACTTCACCAAGTGAAAGCTCTCCCAAAAGTAGGTGAATGATTAATTTGAGAAAAATTGGCTATCTGCAATACTTTTAGAGATAATTCGCATTTACTCATTTTGAGTAGGTGAGTAATTAGCTATGGGTCTGAAACTTCACCAAGTGAAAGCTCTCCCAAAAGTAGGTGAATGAGTTATTTGAGAAAAATTGGCTATCTGCAATACTTTTAGAGATAATTCGCATTTACTCATTTTCAGTAGGTGAGTAATTAGCTATGGGTCTGAAACTTCACCAAGTGAAAGCTCTCCCAAAAGTAGGTGAATGATTAATTTGACAAAAATTGGCTATCTGCAATACTTTTAGAGATAATTCGCATTTACTCATTTTGAGTAGGTGAGTAATTAGCTATGGGTCTGAAACTTCACAGAGTGAAAGCTCTCCCAAAAGTAGGTGAATGAGTTATTTGAGAAAAATTGGCTATCTGCAATACTTTTAGAGATAATTCGCATTTACTCATTTTCAGTAGGTGAGTAATTAGCTATGGGTCTGAAACTTCACCAAGTGAAAGCTCTGCCAAAAGTAGGTGAATGAGTTATTTGAGAAAAATTGGCTATCTGCAATACTTTTAGAGATAATTCGCATTTACTCATTTTGAGTAGGTGAGTAATTAGCTATGGGTCTGAAACTTCACAGAGTGAAAGCTCTCCCAAAAGTAGGTGAATGAGTTATTTGAGAAAAATTGGCTATCTGCAATACTTTTAGAGATAATTCGCATTTACTCATTTTGAGTAGGTGAGTAATTAGCTATGGGTCTGAAACTTCACCAAGTGAAAGCTCTTTGGGATAGCTGCTCTGCAGAGATACCCTGAAGATAAAAAATTTCGTGGAAATCGCTCTATGTAGCATGGTTTTCGAAATATTAGCATTTTTGTGTTTTGCAATTTTTGCGCAAAAATTCGAAAATTCAAAATGGCCGCCATTTTTGGCGAGACAAAATTTTTTTGAAAATTGGCATGGCTACTCTGCAGAGATACCCTGTGGGTCAAAAATTTCGTCGAAATCGCTCTATCTAGCACGGTTTTCGAGATATAAGCATTTTTATGTTTTGCAATTTTTGCGAAAAATTCGAAAATTCAAAATGGCCGCCATTTTTGGTGAGACAAAATTTTTTTCAAAATTGGGATAACTACTCTGCAGAGATACCCTTTGGGTCAAAAATTTCGTCGAAATCGCTCTATCGAGCAGGGTTTTCGAGATATAAGCATTTTTGTGTTTTGCAATTTTTGCGAAAATTTCGAAAATTCAAAATGGCCGAAAATTTTTGAAAATTGGGAAAACTACTCCGCAGAGATACCCTGCGGGTCAAAAATTTCGCCGAAATCGCTCTATCTAGCACGGTTTTCGAGATATAAACATTTTTGTGTTTTCCTTATTTGGAAAATTCGTAATGATTAATTAATCATTAATTACTCGGCCATTTCTTGACCAATCAATGCCAAAATCTAATGATTTCCAGATTTTAATAGAATGAATGTATTTGCCAAGTTTCAGGTGAATTGATAAAATTCCTTTCAAGTTATCATCCGGACAAGCTTCCCCACCGAAAAAAGACATTTTTGGTCATGTGACCTCTCTGATTGGTTGAAATGTCACTGCAGCATATTCAAAAAAATTCCCCAAGGCTACTGCCTAAACCTGCCAAATTTGAAAAGAATCCGCCTAACGGTTACAGAGTTATAAGGAAAACAAAATGCGGAGCCGGCGGAGCCGGCGGAGCCTGAAGCTCTCCCATACACAAACAAGCGTCCCTTGCGGGACGCTTAATTACTCGGCCATTTCTTAACCAATCAATGTCAAAATCTAATGATTTCCAGATTTTAATAGAAGGAATGTATTTGCCAAGTTTCAGGTGAATAGATAAAATCCCTTTCAAGTTATCATCTGGACAAGCTTACCCATCGAAAAAAGACATTTTTGGTCATGTGACCTTTCTGATTGATCGAAATGTCACTGCAGCATATTCAAAAGAATTCCCCAGGGCTACTGCATACACCTGGCAAATTTGAAAAGATTCCACCTCACAGTCACAGAGTTATAAGGAAAACAAAATCCGGAGTTGGCAGAGCCGGATTTTGTCCTACCGGTATACACAAACAAGCGTCCCTTGCGGGATGCTTAATTACTATCAGGCAAGCTTTCCTAGCCATTTACATTTTGTGTAAATCTGACACAGCTAGGTGCAATATTTTAAATTTCAGAACATATCAATGATTTTAATGCATTGCCATGGCAACAGGTGTTGTCAGATACCCTCCAAAACTTACTCAGCATTTGATCCTGTTTCATTTAACATATCCTGAAAATTTGGTGAAAATCCATGCATGGGTTTAAGCTGTGGAACACCCACAAACACTAAAACCCCCAAAACCTTAAAAAGTGTTGCCATGGCAACAGTCGTTCCTATATACCCCGAAAAAACTAATCAGCTCTGGATCCTCTTAGGGTACACATATCCTGAAAATTCGGTCAAAATCCATGCATGGGTTAAGACTGTGGAACACCCGCAACTTTAAGACACCCCCCCCCCCCCCCCCCCCCCCCACACACACACACACACACAGTGCAGGACAACTATAACCCCAGCCTTTATGGGCTGGGGTTCAAAACTACTATGTATGAATTCTATTTTATTCTGTAAATACTGGCAAAACATATTTGCAACTGAAGAATCTGAGTTGCCGTTACACAGTCTTAGATCTGCTTTTCAATGAAGTAAGCCATTCAATACACAGCAGAGGGCCTTTGGATCATTACGGTTTTCATAGACAATTCCAGAGTAGTACTTGGACTTGGCTTTATTGATAAGAACACTGGATCTATGGGTTAGCTGCCTCAGCCTAGACTTATACAGTGCTGCTAACATAGGACTCTACAGATCCTTTGCATTCCAGTATTCATCAGTGAGCCAGGCAGGGGTTTGCTGTGGCCGGACATTTACTGGGGTATGTTTGTCCATGACATCCAACAGAGATTCCACAACATCTGTCGTGGCTATTTATTTGTTTTGACAAGAAATGAGATATACATGCGAAAAAAGGCAATACTTCAAGTTTTACAAAGGTGTCCGATTGTAGAAACATGAAATAAATTTATCAATATTTCAAGTAGGTTTTCAAAATGTTTTAACAGTTAGCCTCCTGAGTAATGTCATGTGTAGAAATGTTTAAATAAAAACCATACGTCAATATTTTACACATTTTATTTAAAGAAAATATTGAAAACACCCTCACTTTCAAAGGGCAAAAATAATAACAAACACATAAAATTACATGACTACATTTTTATTCCAATGCGTAAATTTATGGTCATTTTGCCATAAAACCTGCGTTGTTTTTTAAAAGATTTGTCGTCATGTTTTTTTATTTTACACCAAAACAAGGATACAAAGTGAACCATAGTGAATGAGGCCATTACATAAAGCAGACACTACAAGAGAAAGGAAACTCAAACGTAAATGTTCATCAACTGGATGTGACTATTCTTTACTTCTCCTCTTGTGACTTATGTCATCTACTACAGGCAATCTTTGGTGCTCACATACATAGAAGACTTTGTTTACAAAAGGGACCAAATTAATGTGAATCCATGAAAATCTTAAGAATTTAAGGAAATTGTGCTAGAACTTACAAGTTATAAAACTTTAACATATTAAAGACGATATGTACTTTTAGTCATTAAAACACATTAAGTACTTGAAGGTCTTCTTTTTGAAGCGAAGTATCAAAATACCAGAAATTAGTTTCAAACGGAATAGAAAATGTTTCAAACCATAAAGTTTAAAAGAGAAAGTGTAGAATTCTTATTGTCTGGTCTCACACATAGGAAAAGTTGGAGTATAACAGACAGGTATACATATAATATACAACAGCAAGTTTACTTTTCAAACTTCTATAATTTAAAATAGATTTTTTTTCACCAAAACTCAAGGCATATATTTATTTCATTGGAAATTAATTAATACAGCTCATAAGAATTATTAACACTGTAACCTAACAAGACCATGCCTTTCAGTTTGAACATTGAGACATATTACAGAATATAAAATTAAACATGGACACACTGAAATATTTTGAAGAAAAAATAATAGAAAAGAAACTTGAGATTCTTAATAAGTTTCCTACTGTTTGGGATATGAATCCAAATGAGAATCAAAAAAACAATCTTTCCACAAAGATTCTTACTCTTTATTTCTCATCTAAACTCTAATATTTATGTGAGACATGTAAGAACTAAGTTTGAATATTGTATAAAAGAATTACAAGCCAACTGCAACATAAGAAAATTTGTGGAAGCAGTCTGTATTGTGTACATATTACTTGGGGAAAACAAGGTTTAAAAGTCAAACACACAATATTGCTGTTCACTGAAGTCTAATTTGGTTGTTAATAAGTCATTTTAAGCAAGTAAACCAAATAAGATTAAAATATTGGAAATTAAGAATTAACAGGACTAAATATTTCAAAACCAAAAATGGACTTTCTAAACTCTTTCCCTGAAGGCTTTCTTCAAATAAGCAAATCTTTTGCCAAACACCTTTTTGACAAGAAACCTCAAAAGCCCTTGGTATTACAATATGACAGTCATATTACAGAAAGCCTGAAACACTTGCCTAGTTTGACCACGGTCTTTACACATATACTAATATACCGGTGCCATGCTCCATATCGCCGTGTTTTTGCAAACACACTCCTCGTGATGTCACGTTATTACCTCCACCAAGGAGGTATTAAATTCATGACGATTTGTTTGTTAGCACGTTTACGAAAATACTACTATTTGGATCTTTATGAAAAATTTAGAAGACGGGCCTTGGTCTAAACTAGATCCCATTAAATTTTGATACTGATCTGGATCACTAACTGGAGTTTCCCATTTACTTGTTATTACGTGCCATAGCAGAGGTCTGCAAAACACGTTCTGAGGCAAATTAACTCCACTAATACCCAATAGAAAGTCAAATTTGATTACTTTATATTCTCAAGACAACTTTCTTTTTTTTAGCATATATTTCACATTTTATTCGAGAGATCTGTTTACATCAACCACACTTCACATCCAGTTGGTGTATACTAAAATGTGAATGTCTAAATTAAAGACCATCTGGTTATAACACCCATTCTGGTTTTCATTGTCATCGACAACTATTGCAAATACTGGTCATATTGCCCAGGGGCACATTAGAGCATGGGACCGGTAGTGCCAAGATATTGATTCCTTGTGGTATTCTATATCTGCCTGAACAAAGAATTAATGAGGTGATAACATTAACCTGCCACTTTTCTTTTCTTAAAAGTATAACTGTTATGACGCGTTGAACCACAAGATTATCAAGCAATCTACTGAGTAACATGATACAAAAGGATTAAGTTGAGCATCGTATGATTAGAAGACTATGTACATCAAATATAACACCTAAGGAGACAATACATAAGATGACTTTCATTTCATTTACTTCAAAAGCAAGAAACGAGGGACAAAAATGTAGAGAATACAGCAATAAAAAATCAAAGATTGTTGATTGATTAACTACGTACATTATCATATAACATCCCACAACATTTAAAAAATGTAAGACAACTAAGGAAAATTGTAAAAAAAATCTGTTGGCTGACCAAAACCTTACTTAAGAAAACATTTGTTCATGTTCACCATTGTCTCAGTTTCTCTCATAAAAAAAATTCAACTGCAAGGAAAGTACTCGACTGTTCAGAATTGATAACTCAATTCAACATCTTGTTATTATATGCAAAGCTAGCTTCATCAATGTGTTGTCTATAACTAACACCGGTTTTAACAGAATTTTTATATATATATTTTTTTACTGAATGTCTAATAATGTGCCACCACAAACTCCTTACTTTTGTAACTCTTTTTAACTGAGCTTTAACTGAATTTTAGATTTTGAAACTTATGTGAAAATTTTTATCAAAAGTTGCACACTTTAATTTTTTTTTATCTCAAAACAACACAATATATTGGAATAAACATAATGAATATCGCAATGCACAGCAAAACATTTAAATATAACTATATTATTACATTATACATGGGGGGTCTTTACATAAGAAATGGCTTTACATTTCATATTACACTAACGACAACAATATGCAAGTAACAAGAACACTATAACATTCCCTCACTGTATGAGATATCATTGGTTGGTGAATCCATCAAACAGGTTCATGTTCAACTGAAGAAATATCTGAAGAAACCATATTTTCCATAATTTATTAATTGATACGGCTGTACCACAGTTTCATAGTTATTTTAGAAAATCCATAATCAAATCAATGGATTTACCATTATCCACACCTTAATACATGGAGATGTCACTCCATGCAAAAAATATATTCACTAAGGTAACATGTCTTCTCTCAATTGTCAGATATGTCCATCAAAAATAAATACATTCATACGCAACATGAAATAATAAAACATGCAGCAAAATGACCCAAATGATGAATGTATTTCCAGGGTATTTTGACATTAACTTGAACTGTCTTTCAAATTATGTATTGCACTTGTACCATTGTTTACCTTTTTCATATGTTGCTGTACCTTTTTACACTTGCAATGCAATGATGAATTAAACACTGTGGGGGTATTCATACCTAGTTTACCCGTTTTTCTGACTTTTGATTGTAGCTTAAAAAGTAGCTACTGCAAGGAAAATGAATAACAAACCTTCGGTTGAATTAATTTATGACATAAATACATACCCTAGCAAAAAACAAAATGCAGGGTGTTCACACTAAGTGAAGGAGGTAAGCTTATCATCACAGGGACTACATAAAAGAACTAGTTACATAAATTAACCTACACAAGACTTCAGTGTAATGGATAAGATAAAGAGAAGCTTACACATGAACACAAGTCGTAACCCAAACCTGGAGGTAGGATGACACTATGTTCAGTGATCCAGCTAATCCACGTAATCTTTTCTTCATCTGACCTTTTTTGACTCTTTCGTCAAACATATTTGTTTTCAGTTGGATATCATGTGAAGTGAAAAGTGATCCTATTTTTTAATAACTTGGAAACCTTATGAATTTAATACTGAGGACGGGTCGGTGCCAACAGTACCTCAGTATCAAGTAGGGATGGGTCGGTATAAAAAATGTGTACATCGGGAGGTTGTCAATGCAAAACCGTACCGATTCCGGGTTTCCTCGTTTTAGTACACCCCAACCAAACATGGACGTTCCTCTAAACGACATCGCAATAAAAGTCCATAAATACAAAAATATGAGATAAAAGTGCAGAATTTCTTCAGATTTCTGGTTTGTTTCCAATATTTTAAGTTTTCCTTCAATTATCTGTGTTGACAAGCGAGATTAAGGTTATAAAGTGCCGTAACCAAAACATGGCAGTTCTGCTCAACGTAATCGAGAGTACTGTATAAAGTCTGCAAAATGCACGAAAAAGTGGGAATAAAAGCTTATAATTTCTTCAGATTTTGGGTTTGTTACAATATTTTAACTCTTCCTTCCATTATATGTGCTGATAAGCGAAGTGGCGGTTTTAAAATCTCATCACGGTATTTCATACAAGAGGAGAGTGCCCGTGAACGGGCACTGTGTCAGCTGACTGAATGTTTTTGATTTGTGATGGTGATAATGAGAGGAAAGCATAATTATCAGGGAAAGGGCTGTACAGAAATACAGTAAATGGTAACTGAACAGCATGTTCGAAAGATATTCCGAAGCTGACAGAAAAAAAGGACAAAAAAGTTGTGCCCTGCAAATGGTATTATGAAATAAAGTAACAAGGTAATTGTTTAAGTGTAAAAAGTAGGTTAAAAATATTTAAAGAAATACTATAAATGCAATATCCTCGTTCGACCATGAAGAAGGGGTCCAAAGGTCAAATCTGACCATACCAAAAGATTCCCAGCCAAAGAATTTAGGATGGTTTACCATCCCAAACCTCTCGGACCAATAATAAGTGAGTCATAGGCACTTTTTAAGTTTGGCTATCCTTGTTTGACCTTGACGGAGGGGTCCAAGGTCAAATCCGACCACACAAAAAAATTCCCAGCCCATGATTTCCTGTAGCTTGTTTACCATCCCAAACCTGTAGGACCAATAATAAGCGAGTTCTAAGCAATTGTAAGTTTGGCTATCCTCAACTGACCTTGAAGGAGGGGTCCCAGGTCAAATCTGACCACACCAAAAGAATCCCAGCCCATGATTTCCTATATGTTGGTTTACCATCCCAAACCTCCAAGACCAATAATACGCGAGTTATAAGCACTTTAAGTTTGGCTATCTTCGTTTGACCTGGAAGGAGGGGTCTAAGGTGAAATCTGACCACACCAAAAGATTCCCAGCCCATGATTTTCTATAGGTTGGTTTTCCATTCCAAACCTCTAGGACCAATAATAAGCGAGTTATAAGCACTTTTAAGTTTGGCTATCCTCATTTGACCTTGAAGGAGGGGTCCATGGTCAAATCCGACCACACCAAAAAATTCCCAGCTCATGATTTTCTATAGGTTGGTTTTCATTCCAAACCTCTAGGACCAATAATAAGCGAGTTATAAGCACTTTTATGTTTGGCTATCCTCATTTGACCTTGAAGGAGGGTTCCAAAGTCAAATCGGACCATATTAACAGATTCCCAGCCCATGATTTCCTACAGGTTGGATACAATGATTTACTCAACAGTGAGAACCTGAAAGAAGCTATTGATCAGCTATGCCATGACATAGAGGACTGCAATTTCACTATGTTATAGCTGACCAAAACGTCTGTGAATAACATATTTAACAAAATACTCTAAATAGTTTTCAAGTTACTACTGATTTACTCAAGAGTGAGAACCTCAAAGTAACTATTACTCAGCTATGCCATGAGCTACATGTCTGAATTTTTGCTCTGTTATAGCTGACCTAAAAGTAGGTGAACAACATATTTAAGCAAAATACTGTAAATCCAATAGTTTTCAAGTTACAACTGATTTACTCAATAGTGAGAACCTGAAAATAGCTATTGCTCTGCTATGCCATGAGCTATAGGTCTGTAATTTCACTATGTTATAGCTAACCCAAAAGTAGGTGAACAATATATTTTAACAAAATACTCCAAATGCAATATTTTTCAAGTTATAGCCAATTTACTCAACAGTCAGTGCCTGAGAATAGCTATTGCTCAGTTGTGCCATGAGCTACAGGTCTGAAATTTTACTATGTTATAGCTGACCCAAAAGTAGGTGAACAACATATTTAAGCAAAATACTGTACATGCAATAGTTTTCAAGTTACAACTGATTTACTCAATAGTGATGACCTAAAAGTAGCTATTACTCAGCTATGCCATGAGCTACAGGTCTGAAATTTTACTATGTTATAGCTGACCCAAAAGTAGCTGAATAACATATTTATACTAAATTCTCTAAATGCAATAGTTTTGCAATTACAACTGATTTACTCAATAGTGAGAACCTCAAAGTAGTCATTACTCAGCTATGCAATGAGCTACAGGTCTAAAATTTTACTATGTTATAGCTGACCCAAAAGTAGGTGAACAACATATTTAAGCAAAATACTGTAAATGCAATAGTTTTGAAGTTACAACTGATTTACTCAATAGTGATGACCTAAAAGTAGCTATTACTCAGCTATGCCATGAGCTACAGGTCTGAAATTTTACTATGTTATAGCTGACCCAAAAGTAGCTGAATAACATATTTATACGAAATTCTGTAAATGCAATAGTTTTCCAATTACAACTGATTTACTCAATAGTGAGAACTTCAAAGTAGCTATTACTCAGCTGTGCCATGATCTACAGATCTGAAATTTCACTATGTTATAGCTGGCCCAAAAGTAGCTGAATAACATATTTATACGAAATTCTCTAAATGCAATAGTTTTGCAATTACAACTGATTTACTCAATAGTGAGAACCTCAAAGTAGTTATTACTCAGCTATGCAATGAGCTACAGGTCTGAAATTTTACTATGTTATAGCTGACCCAAAAGTAGGTGAACAACATATTTAAGCAAAACACTGTAAATGCAATAGTTTTCAAGTTACAACTGATTTACTCAATAGTGATGACCTAAAAGTAGCTATTACTCAGCTATGCCATGAGCTACAGGTCTGAAATTTTACTATGTTATAGCTGACCCAAAAGTAGCTGAATAACATATTTATACGAAATACTCTAAATGCAATAGTTTTCCAATTACAACTGATTTACTCAATAGTGAGAACTTTAAAGTAGCTATTACTCAGCTATGCCATGACCTACAGATCTGAAATTTCACTATGTTATAGCTGGCCCAAAAGTAGCTGAATAACATGTTTATGCAAAATTCTCTAAATGCAATAGGTTTTAAGTTACAAGTGATTTACTCAATAGTGAGAACTTCAAAGTAGCTATTACTCAGCTATGCAATGAGCCACAGATCTGAAACTTCACTATGTTATAGCTGATCCCAAAATAGGTGAATAACATATTGAAACAAAATACTGTAAATGCAATAGTTTCCAAGTTATAAGCGATTTACTCAACAGTGATAACCTAAAAGTAGCTATGACTCAGCTATGCCATGAGCTACAGGTCAGAAATTTTACTATGTTATAGCTGACCCAAAAGTAGCTGAATAACATATTTATACGAAATTCTGTAAATGCAATAGTTTTCCAATTACAACTGATTTACTCAATAGTGAGAACTTCAAAGTAGCTATTACTCAGCTGTGCCATGACCTACAGATCTGAAATTTCACTATGTTATAGCTGGCCCAAAAGTAGCTGAATAACATATTTATACTAAATTCTCTAAATGCAATAGTTTTGCAATTACAACTGATTTACTCAATAGTGAGAACCTCAAAGCAGTTATTACTCAGCTATGCAATGAGCTACAGGTCTGAAATTTTACTATGTTATAGCTGACCCAAAAGTAGGTGAACAACATATTTAAGCAAAATACTGTAAATGCAATAGTTTTCAAGTTACAACTGATTTACTCAATAGTGATGACCTAAAAGTAGCTATTACTCAGCTATGCCATGAGCTACAGGTCTGAAATTTTACTATGTTATAGCTGACCCAAAAGTAGCTGAATAACATATTTATACGAAATACTCTAAATGCAATAGTTTTCCAATTACAACTGATTTACTCAATAGTGAGAACTTTAAAGTAGCTATTACTCAGCTATGCCATGACCTACAGATCTGAAATTTCACTATGTTATAGCTGGCCCAAAAGTAGCTGAATAACATGTTTATGCAAAATTCTCTAAATGCAATAGGTTTTAAGTTACAAGTGATTTACTCAATAGTGAGAACTTCAAAGTAGCTATTACTCAGCTATGCAATGAGCCACAGATCTGAAACTTCACTATGTTATAGCTGATCCCAAAATAGGTGAATAACATATTGAAACAAAATACTGTAAATGCAATAGTTTCCAAGTTATAAGCGATTTACTCAACAGTGATAACCTAAAAGTAGCTATGACTCAGCTATGCCATGAGCTACAGGTCAGAAATTTTACTATGTTATAGCTGACCCAAAAGTAGCTGAATAACATATTTATACGAAATTCTGTAAATGCAATAGTTTTCCAATTACAACTGATTTACTCAATAGTGAGAACTTCAAAGTAGCTATTACTCAGCTGTGCCATGACCTACAGATCTGAAATTTCACTATGTTATAGCTGGCCCAAAAGTAGCTGAATAACATATTTATACTAAATTCTCTAAATGCAATAGTTTTGCAATTACAACTGATTTACTCAATAGTGAGAACCTCAAAGCAGTTATTACTCAGCTATGCAATGAGCTACAGGTCTGAAATTTTACTATGTTATAGCTGACCCAAAAGTAGGTGAACAACATATTTAAGCAAAATACTGTAAATGCAATAGTTTTCAAGTTACAACTGATTTACTCAATAGTGATGACCTAAAAGTAGCTATTACTCAGCTATGCCATGAGCTACAGGTCTGAAATTTTACTATGTTATAGCTGACCCAAAAGTAGCTGAATAACATATTTATACGAAATACTCTAAATGCAATAGTTTTCCAATTACAACTGATTTACTCAATAGTGAGAACTTTAAAGTAGCTATTACTCAGCTATGCCATGACCTACAGATCTGAAATTTCACTATGTTATAGCTGGCCCAAAAGTAGCTGAATAACATGTTTATACAAAATTCTCTAAATGCAATAGGTTTTAAGTTACAAGTGATTTACTCAATAGTGAGAACTTCAAAGTAGCTATTACTCAGCTATGCAATGAGCCACAGATCTGAAACTTCACTATGTTATAGCTGATCCCAAAATAGGTGAATAACATATTGAAACAAAATACTGTAAATGCAATAGTTTCCAAGTTATAAGCGATTTACTCAACAGTGATAACCTAAAAGTAGCTATTACTCAGCTAATCCATGAGCTACAGGTCTGAAATTTTACTATGTTATAGCTGACCCAAAAGTAGCTGAATAACATATTCATACGAAATTCTCTAAATGCAATAGTTTTGAAGTTATAAGCGATTTACTCAACAGTGATAACCTAAAAGTAGCTATTACTCAGCTATGCCATGAGCTACAGGTCTAAAATTTTACTATGTTATAGCTGACCCAAAAGTAGCTGAATAACATATTTATACGAAATTCTCTAAATGCAATAGTTTTTAAGTTTCAAGTGATTTTACTCATGATGGAAGTTACTGAAAAGCCCAAAAGTAGCTATTACTCACTTAGCTATTGAGACAGGCACCCAACTTACTCACCATATTGTAGCTATGAAAAAAGTAGCTGAATAACATATTTTAACAAAATGCTCTAAATGCAACACTTTTCAAGTTATAAATGATTTTGTGCATGATTTCATGAATTTTAATGCATTAAAAATTATTAAAAAAATTTATTTAAAAAAAAGTAAGACAGATCCAGGTCTCATACTCACACAAGAGAATCTACCTCTGGCCTAGTACATATATGCAAGATATGAGAGAAATCCCTGCAATAGTCACTGAGAAAATTTTGATTAAGTGTTGAAATTTTCATACTTTTGGTGGGGGTACCCCCCTTGTAATGTCTCTAGCAAACAGACGAACAGACAGATTTGCATGCCTTGAACAATTTTTCATCCTCGATAGATAAGGTATCTTTTAAAAAAAACAGCACGTCTCTAGGCCTTGTAGTTTTGGAGGAGAAGTTGTTCACGCGGACGCCCACGCCGCAGAGTGACGACATAATGTCAGCTGACTGACAAGTCAGCTGACATAAAAATTGCTCTCGATACCGAAACTACCGACCCATCCCTAGTATCAAGACAATTTCAATAGAATACTATCATGACTAACAACCGGCATCTTTATTGCCAGGACATATAATTGTGGGAGAAATCAAATATTAAATCTGAACCCCAATTTTTGTGGGTTTACACACTTTTGTAGTGATTTCTAGACATGGAACTGTCATGTTTTGTTTTCATGAGTTGCACTTCCTGTTAGTGGGCCTATCTGATTGGGGATGTACCAAAACACTTGTTATTTCAGAATACTGGATTCCGAGCAGTTTGGCATTGGCTGGATACCAATACAGAAAATATGCTACTGACCCATCCCTACTGAATATCCATAAGATCCTAATTGCTTTAAGACAAGTTACAACAAGAATAAGAAAGGAACATGACAATGTATTCACGAATTATAACTTGATATATACTTACAACACTGAAAACGTTTATTACCACTACAATACTGTTGTAACAGATACAAAGCCAGTAAGAAACCCAATTTTTACACAAAATGTAAAGGAACTTTGGTTCTACATATATCTGTGGGAAAACATCAATAAAAGAAATCGGGACCTTACTTCACTCTCTATACAAGAAAATATTGCACACCATGAATGCTTTTGTAAGTATGCAGTGATAGATTTTGTCTGAAGTACAGCAAAAAGATAAAGAACACCTTACAGAACCGACTGCAAGCCATGATACTAGCAAATTTCAATGTTACTGACTTGACATGTCCAGTAAACCTATTTCACAAACCACAAATGTAAAATTCGGATTCCTTCCTAAAGCCAGGATTTAATAATTGTAACTTACAGTGGGTGAATTTTATCTTCTTGAGTGATAAAATTGAAAAAAAATATATAAAGATAAAAGTCCATATTTAGCTAAAAGACCCAAAAATCAGCTGTGACACTCATCCATAGTATGAGCACCAGTGCATGTAAAATTTTAATTTTTAACTATAGATCCCCACAATTTCTGCATGGATTTTACTGCAACAAAAATCAACAGAAGAAATGTAAAAATGCCTTTCCGATGATATAAATAACATTTTTGTAAGTTACACAGTTTCAGAAACATTTACGAAAAATCAGCATTTCACTGTAGTGCTAATGCTAATCATCCAGAGGAAGGGTTAAAGGGAATAAACAAATTTGTACCAGACTTTACTCCCCAATATTTTGGTCAAATACAGTACATGGTGGATAGTAAACTCACATCAGCAACTGTGAAAAAAACTCTTTATACTTCGGAAAATATCCACGAATTACTGTTTAATACAATAATAGTTTTACTATTTCTGCAATAACTGCCTTACAACTACAACATTCAGACATTCTGATATTGACAACTTACACAGAATCAGCTGGATGTGAGAGTTACATGGTGTCACAATTTATAAAACTCCCACGGACAGAAAAAGTTGAACTCCATTAAGTGAAGGCAAAATGTCCCCCCCCCCCCAATGAATACCAGTGGAATACAGGTGGAACTGGGAGTAGTTTGATGTTCCAACATCAGAAAACCCTTTATTCTTGTATATGTAAGTTAGGCAAATACTGTGAAGTTAGAGTTTCTAGATATACAGAAATTACTATATATTTTGATGTGTTGTGTCATTTAAGCACTGTGGACATCATCAAATTACTAAATTACACTGAATATTCTTTTACAGACATGTTAATGACATATGACAGAACATTACACACTGTAAAGCAATTAAATGTGACAGTCTCACTTAACTCAAATCAACTGATGCTGTTTAACAATATCAGTATATCTACCACCCAAATGGTCTTTTTCAGCATTAGTAACAGAAGAAAAATGAAATATGGTTAATTTGAAATGCAACTTTGATTTTACATTTTAATATCAGTAGAAATTATCAAGTGATAGATGCTAATTTTTTGTTTGTAATCAAAAATCAGAACTGCTATTTTCTAGGATATCTTGATATTCAGGAAAATACGAATAAATACATAAATGAAAAAAATGTACTTCTGGTAAAACCTCCAAGCCATGGTTTTTTTTGTTTTTTTTTTAAATTTTTTTTTATGCTGACTTTTTTTCTCTAGCAATAAACTTACTATGATATAGACATTCATATCATGGCTGTATGCCCTCATTGCCAGTGTAGTCGTTTCTAGATATTTTGAGAAAAGCCCATGAAGTGGACCAAGAGTTTGTAAATGGACAAAGAACAACAGACACGCACTGAGAACCAAACACATCCTATCTATCTATGTTATTCCACTATACTTCCACCACCATCTTCTTGTAAAAATCTAGGCTACCAACAACCTGAAAATACAAGCAATACAAAACTTGTCACCAAAAGTAGCAATCAAGGGGGATCAGTTGTCTTCGTTTTCATGGGTTTTCTGGTCAGTCTCATATTTTTAAAGGATGGGACGGAATTAAATTTGAAAATTTTAATTACTTAAATGTAGATTTTATAAGCTACAAGCTTACCATGTGGGACTGATTGATGTTCTTGGATGGCCGCAAGGCATCATGGCCAACGTCTAAGAAAAATAGACATTTGTAGTTGGCTGTAGCCTCTGGTTGTCGTCTCGCGGTATACTCTGATATTCGTCTCCTTTTTCTCGTTGCAATGTTAAACCATACCCCCTCAGCTGTAATACAGCGGGGAGGCAGGATGGGACTCTTCTCAGTCCCACATGGTAAGCTTGTAGCTTATAAAAGCTACATTTAAGTAATTAAAATTTTCAATTTTATTGCGCTACAATAGCTTACCATGTGGGACTAATTGCTGAATCCAACCGCTCGGTGGAGGGATTACAGCTGAGACTGGAAGATATGTCAATTTTAATTTTTCTTAGATTTTGAAGTAATAGATAGAATGAATGTTAGAAATACCAGTCTGAGTCCCGTTTACAGTGCCCCAATCCCGAAGACCGGGAATGTAAAGAGCCAAAAACCTGAATAGAATGGATGACAGTGCTAAAACTATCAAGATGTTTTGATTGTAGGAGAGAAGTGCAGACATGCTCACTTAAGGAGTGTAAGGGTCCTTAGGGACCATCCACGAGAGAAAAAAACCAGCCCACTGGTTGGAATTCTCATAAATTTTTTCCACCGAACATGCGATTAATGACAACCTTGATAAGTCCTTAATACATCTTATACTTGATAAACTAAAAATACAAAATGACCTTACCCGTAACATCTTGAAAGGTAAACCTATACCTAGATCCTAGGATTATAGACTCCTGAAGACTTGGCTGTAGCGGAAGTGCCCCCCCCCTTTCTTTCTTTCTTTCTTTCCGAGGATGACTGGTCTGAGGGGAAGGGTCTAGGACTTGTTGTGCCGCCACCACTGGTCCCAGATACATATTGTTGTCGTTGTCTGACCAAGTAAGGTCTTTCAGGTAAAAATTTGTAAATGTGTTGTGAGCTTTCCAGTGACAGGCTTGCATGATTTGGTCCACCGATACCCCACCGTAAAAGGCCTTAGAGGCCACGAAGGCCCGGATGTCATGCGCTTTAACTTGGACGAAGTCCAAGGCTTGTTGGTCTGCTTGTTTATAACAAAGTAGAATGGTCTGTTTCAACCAGGAAGAGAGAGTAGCGGGTCTAATGTCTGAGGTATGTCCTTTCTTGAACGAGATGAAAAGGAGGGATCGAGACCCTCTCAGGTCTTTGGTTGAATCCAAATAGTACCTCAGGGCCCGTACCGGACACAGGGTCCTGTCTTCTTTGAATTGTCTATCTACAATGGTAGTCAAAGCAGGAATAGTCACCGGAGACACACTTTGAAAACCTTCTCTTGCTAGTTGGTTTTTGGCTATGAAGTCAGAAGAAGGGAACAAGGCAACCTTTTCCCATTGGCCTAGATTAGATACTTTGTTTGCAACCCAGGCATGGATTTCGCTGCGGCACTTGCCGGAGGCCAAAGCTAGCAAGAAAGCAGTTTTGAGAGTAAGATGTCTGAGGTCTGTGTCTTTCATAGGCTCAAAGGGTGCTTTTGTGAGCTCATTAAGAACAACAGAAAGGTTCCACTTAGGAAGATTCCTGGAACTTTTGGGATGATCCCTGTGAAAGCTGGAGAGTAACCTATGAAGGTCTGAACTTGTGCAATATGGTGGCCCGTTGGGCCCAAAGTGTCAACAATGGCGGTCCTGTAACCATCGATGGTCGAGGGGAGCCTGTTTAGATCTTGGTACAGGTACATGAAAAGTCTGAGACTTGTTTCACAGATGGGGGTGGAGAAGTCCACCGAATTTTCTCTGTACCATTTCTCAAATAAGGCCCACTTTGACTTGCAGATGGTTCTTGTTGATGACCTCTGAGGTGCAGCAATTCTCTCTGCCACCTCTACAGAGAAGCCTTGTTCTTGGAGCTGTCCACTCCTAGACACCAGGCATGGAGGTTGAGATGGTGTGGATTGCTGTGGAACACATAATTGTGGGACTGTTGAGAAGAGTCGTTGACACCGGAAGTTGCAGTGGGATCTCTGTTGAGAGCTGCACTAGGTCCCAAAGCCAGGGCATCCCTGGCTAGCCTGGGGCTACTACGATGCTTAGGCAATAGCATTGCCTGATTTTTTTGATCACCCTGTGAAGCAGAGCCGTCAGAGGGTAAGCATAGGCAGTGAGAGCCGTCCAGTTTATGTTCAGAGCATTTATGTCCAAAGCCTTTGGGTCTGGGACAGGAGATACGGACAGTGGAAGTTTGTGGTTCAGATGAGTGGCAAATAAGTCCACATGAGGTGTGAACCACTTTGGCAGATCTGTTTGAACACCTGCGGATGCAGTGACCATTCTGTTGACTGCACTTGGTTTGACCTGGATAGAAGGTCAGCCATCACATTCAGGCACCCTGGAACGTGTCTGGCTTTCAATGTTATGTGATAATGATGGCACCATGTCATGATTTTCCACAGGAGCGTGCACATCTCCGCTGAGTGAATTCCTCCTTGTTTGTGTAAGTAGGCTACCACTGTTGAGATGTCCATTGCAAATAGCACTGTTTGGTTCTGACACTGGTCCTTGAAGCTTCGAAGGGCCAGGGAGACCACCTTCAACTCTGGAACATTTATGTGTAGCCTTTTTTCCCATCTGATCACAGACCCTTTGTAGAACTTTGATTTAAGTGAGAGCCCCAACCTTCGTTTGAGGCGTCTGTAAAGAGTTGGATGCTGTGGTCTTGGGATGAAGGTCTGCACCTCTCATCACGTTTGTGGGGTTCTGCCACCAGTCTAGGTGTGCAGAAATTGTTTCTGTCCAAGGAAGGAGGTTGTCCAGCGAGTGAGGAGAGTGCTCCTTGAGGTGAAACTGAAGGGCCTCATGTGAAGGCGTCCCTCCGGGACCATTTTCTCTGTTGAGGTAAGCAACCCAATTAGCGACATCAAACATCTTGCAGTCAACATGTTTTGACTTGAGACGCAGGATCAAATCCTGAAGTTGAGCCATCTCTCTTGAGTGGGTTTTACAAGGGCTGAATCTAGATGGTATTCATAGGTGAAAAAACACCTGAGAAGGTTTAGTTCTGATTTCTTCCCATTTATTATCCACCCCAAGGACTAGGTTAGGTCTACCACCATCTGAGTGTTGACTTGGGCTTCCTCCTGAGACTGGGGCCTGATCAGACAGTCGTCCAGGAATTGGAGAAGTCTGAGTCCTCTGGAGAGGGCCATTAGTTTGACTTCCTTTACAATCATTGTAAAGACCTGGGGATTGGCTAGTCTGAAGGGGAGGGAGGTGAATTGGAACACCTGCGACCTGTGGCAAAACCTTGGGTATTTCCTTGAGTTTGGGTGGATAGGGATGTGAAGGTAAGCGTCCGATAGGTCTATCGCCGATACCCATTACCCTGAAATCAGGGAGATCCTGATGGAGTTTGGAGTTTCATTTTGAACTTTTCTACATATAGAAAAGTGTTCAGCCTGCTTAAGTCTATGACTAGCCTCCACCTTTGGTGAGGCTTGGGGACTGAAAACAGGAGACTGTAAAACCCGAGAGATTTTAAATTTTCTACCCTGGATACAAGTGGTCAGAGCTTGGTCTTTTTGAAGGGCCTTGTATTCTGACAGAATCAGAGGGAATCTGACCAGACTTGGATCTGAAATGAATGGCAGTAAGTAGCCATTGGTGATAATGTTTAACACGTTTGATGAACATTTGTTTGTCAGTCTCTTCTGAAAGAACGGAGGAGACCTCCTACTGGTGGACTGAGGGAGGCTTTCAAGGAGTCATTGGGGAAAGGGGTTTCCATGCCACTGTCCCCTGATGTGGGGTCGAAAACGACGCCTGGAGCCTCTGAAATTTGTTTTCCCCCTGCCTGAGGAAATGATTGGTTACTGCTTGGAATGGAATGACCCCCATTGGGGTGTTTCCTGTAGGAGCCTCTAGATTGTGGGGAATGGGAAAGGGCTGATTAATAGGGCCTAAACCCTAAGTGTTATTACAGGTACCTTGATGAGGAACTCCTGTGATCCAGTATCTCACCTGAATTCGCCATACCCCTTCTGACTACTTATATGCACCATGAAATTGAGATTAACCTGTCTGGGAGTAGCCTTGCTACTGTCTTAACAGATATCCATTACCAGGTTGCATTCCGAAAAACCTAGTGAAGAGCAGCCTGAAGCTCAACTCTTGATGACCAGAAGATACAGATTTAAAAACTGGTAATTTGTCTTCAACACAAGGTTGTCCCATTTTAAGGGAAATTAGCAACTTAAGTTCCCGTTGGCCTGGTAAATCATTCAGAGTCCAGAGGGTGGAGGATCTAGGCATAAATTCCCTGGAGACAGGGAGATTCAAAAACTGCCTAAGTTTCAATGTCCTCAGAATGGATAGGGTTAAGTCAGGCAACCTACTTCCCTAAAAATACAGAGTCAGGACTGAATGAAGGGCCTTGTTTAGAATAAGCCCTCTTGGGCTTGAGGATTTGGACTTGCACTAAACCTCCAATAAGTGATATTTACTGCCAGGCTTGAGTACTATTAGTCCAAGTGTGTGTTAGGATTGTTCAGAGTTTGGATCTGGAAGCATCATCCGAACATCAGATTTAAGATCCGATCATCCAAGGATCAGATCTAGATACAACCATCCGAGCAACGGATTTTAGATTAAATGAAAATCCGAGAATCAAACCATACTCGGGTGGATAGTAGTTAGGAATAATACATCCGATTCTCGGTTGAATTAAAAAAACTCGGATGAACTAGGTTCGGATCTGGCTTCAGAATCAAGCAGGGATCTGATCCACCCTGGCTAGAAAGAAGTTGGATATTATAATTTCCATGTAAGCTTTCCTTAATGATTGTTTGAAGAGAACTACACAACTGGATTTACGTATGTAAATCAAGAGTGACACAAGGTCATCTGCCCCACCCGCCTCACTGCAGGTAGGGCTAGTTGTGAGATAAGGAAAGCAATAATTACACAGAATTTTATTAAACTAGAAATCGGCCGCCCTGTTGATAGTAGATGCGAATAGAAACAGGATAGCATAGAAGAACACACATTATCATGTGTAATGTCCACCCATGAACCTTTTGCCCAAATTGTACAGTAGTCTTACAAGACCCTGTTTCATTTGTAAAATATATCAATGATGCTTAAATATTTGTTAGTGTAGATGTAAATTATTTCAGCTTCATGCCTTTTTGCATTGGTTGGGTTGAAAATTTTGACGAAATCACTCTATCTGGCACGGTTAAGAAGATAGAAGCAAATTCCTGTTTTTCTATTTTTGGCAAAAATTTGAAAATTCAAAATGGCCGCCATTTTTGGGAAAAGGAAATTTTTTTGAAAATTGCCAAGAGTACATTTTTTAGATACCCTATGGGTCGAAAATTTCAACGAAATAACTCTATTTTGCACGGTTAAGGCCAGTTTGTGTTTTTCCATTTTGGGCAAAAATTCGAAAATTCAAAATGGCTGCCATTTTTGGGGAGGGGAAAATTTTTTGAAAATTGCAAAGATTACATTCCTTAGATACCCTGTGGGTTGAAAATTTCGACGAAATCGCTCTATCTCGCATGGTTAAGGAGATAGAAGCAAATTTGTGTTTTGCCATTTTTGACAAAAATTTGAAAATTCAAAATGGCCGCCATTTTAGGGGACGGGAAATTTTTTTTTAAATTACCAAGAATACAATGCTGAAATACCTGTGGGTCGAAAATTTTGATGAAATCGATCTATCTCGCACGGTTAAGGAGATAGAAGCAAATTTGTGTTTTGCCATTTTTGGCAAAAATTCGAAAATTCAAAATGGCCGCCATTTTTGGGGAGGGGAAAATTTTTCGGAAAATTGCAAAGATTGCATTTCTTCGATACCCTGTGGGTCGAAAATTTCGACGAAATCGCTCTATCTCGCACGGTTAAGGAGATAGAAGCAAATTTGTGTTTTGCCATTTTTGGCAAAAATTCGAAAATTCAAAATGGCTGCCATTTTTGGGGAGGGGAAAATTTTTTGGAAAATTGCAAAGATTGCATTCCTTAAATACCCTGTGGGTCGAAAATTTCGACGAAATCGCTCTATCTCGCACGGTTAAGGAGATAGAAGCAAATTTGTGTTTTGCCATTTTTGGCAAAAATTCGAAAATTCAAAATGGCTGCCATTTTTGGGGAGGGGAAAATTTGTTGGAAAATTGCAAAGATTGCATTCCTTAGATACCCTGTGGGTCGAAAATTTCGACGAAATCGCTCTATCTCGCACGGTTAAGGAGATAGAAGCAAATTTGTGTTTTACCATTTATGGCAAAAATTCGAAAATTCAAAATGGCCGCCATTTTTGGGGAGGGGAAAATTTTTTGAAAATTGCAAAGATTGCATTCCTTAGATACCCTGTGGGTCGAAAATTTCGACGAAATCACTCTATCTTGCACGGTTAAGGAGATAGAAGCAAATTAGTGTTTTGCCATTTTTGGCAACAATTCGAAAATTCAAATGGCCGCCATTTTTGGGGAGGGGAAAATTTTTTAAAAATTACCAAGAGTACAATGCTCAGATACCCTGTGGGTCGAAAATTTTGACGAAATCGCTCTATCTGGCACGGTTAAGGAGATAGGAGGAAATTTGTGTTTTGCCATTTTTGGCAAAAATTCGAAAATTCAAAATGGCCGCCATTTTTGGGGAGGGGAAAATTTTTTTTAAATTACCAAGAGTACAATGCTCAGATACCCTGTGAGTCGAAAATTTTGACGAAATCGCTCTATCTGGCACGGTTAAGGAGATAGAAGCAAATTTGTGTTTTGCCATTTTTGGCAAAAATTCGAAAATTCAAAATGGCCGCCATTTTTGGGGAGGGGAAAATTTTTGGAAAATTGCAAAGATTGCATTCCTTAGATACCCTGTGGGTCGAAAATTTCGACGAAATCGCTCTATCTCGCACGGTTAAGGAGATAGAAGCAAATTAGTGTTTTGCCATTTTTGGCAAAAATTCGAAAATTCAAAATGGCCGCCATTTTTGGGGAGGGGAAAATTTTTGGAAAATTACCAAGAGCACAATGCTCAGATACCCTGTGGGTCGAAAATTTCGACGAAATCGCTCTATCTCGCACGGTTAAGGAGATAGAAGCAAATTAGTGTTTTGTCATTTTTGGCAAAAATTCGAAAATTCAAAATGGCCGCCATTTTTGGGGAGGGGAAAATTTTGTAAAAATTACCAAGAGCACAATGCTCAGATACCCTGTGGGTCGAAAATTTTGACGAAATTGCTCTATCTGGCACGGTTAAGGAGATAGGAGGAAATTTGTGTTTTGCCATTTTTGGCAAAAATTCGAAAATTCAAAATGGCCGCCATTTTTGGGGAGGGGAAAATTTTTTAAAAATTACCAAGAGTACAATGCTCAGATGCCCTGTGGGTCGAAAATTTTGACGAAATCGCTCTATCTCGCACGGTTAAGGAGATAGAAGCAGATTGGTGTTTTGCCATTTTTGGCAAAAATTCGAAAATTCAAAATGGCCGCCATTTTTGGGGAGGGGAAAATTTTTTGAAAATTGCAAAGATTGCATTCCTTAGATACCCTGTGGGTTGAAAATTTCGACGAAATCGCTCTATCTCGCACGGTTAAGGAGATAGAAGGAAATTTGTGTTTTGCCATTTTTGGCAAAAATTCGAAAATTCAAAATGGCCGCCATTTTTGGGGAGGGGAAAATTTTTGGAAAATTGCAAAGATTGCATTCCTTAGATACCCTGTGGGTCGAAAATTTCGACGAAATCACTCTATCTCGCACGGTTAAGGAGATAGAAGCAAATTAGTGTTTTGCCATTTTTGGCAAAAATTCGAAAATTCAAAATGGCCGCCATATTTGGGGAGGGGAAATTTTTTAAAAAATTGCCAAGAGTACAATGCTCAGATACCCTGTGGGTCGAAAATTTTGACGAAATCGCTCTATCTCGCACGGTTAAGGAGATAGAAGGAAATTTGTGTTTTGCCATTTTTGGCAAAAATTCGAAAATTCAAAATGGCCGCCATTTTTTGGGGAGGGGAAAATTTTTGGAAAATTGCAAAGATTGCATTCCTTAGTTACCCTGTGGGTCGAAAATTTCGACGAAATCGCTCTATCTCGCACGGTTAAGGAGATAGAAGCAAATTAGTGTTTTGCCATTTTTGGCAAAAATTCGAAAATTCAAAATGGCCGCCATTTTTGGGGAGGGGAAAATTTTTGGAAAATTGCAAAGAGTACAATGCTCAGATACCCTGTGGGTCGAAAATTTTGACGAAATCGCTCTATCTGGTACGGTTAAGGAGATAGAAGCAAATTTGTGTTTTGCCATTTTTGGCAAAAATTCAAAAATTCAAAATGGCCGCCATTTTTGGGGAGGGGAAAATTTTTTTTAAATTACCAAGAGTACAATGCTCAGATACCCTGTGGGTCGAAAATTTTGACGAAATCGCTCTATCTGGCACGGTTAAGGAGATAGAAGGAAATTTGTGTTTTGCCATTTTTGGCAAAAATTCGAAAATTCAAAATGGCCGCCATTTTTGGGGAGGGGAAAATTTTTGGAAAATTGCAAAGATTGCATTCCTTAGATACCCTGTGGGTCGAAAATTTCGACGAAATCGCTCTATCTCGCACGGTTAAGGAGATAGAAGCAAATTAGTGTTTTGCCATTTTTGGCAAAAATTCGAAAATTCAAAATGGCCGCCATTTTTGGGGAGGGGAAAATTTTTGGAAAATTACCAAGAGCACAATGCTCAGATACCCTGTGGGTCGAAAATTTCGACGAAATCGCTCTATCTCGCACGGTTAAGGAGATAGAAGCAAATTAGTGTTTTGTCATTTTTGGCAAAAATTCGAAAATTCAAAATGGCCGCCATTTTTGGGGAGGGGAAAATTTTGTAAAAATTACCAAGAGCACAATGCTCAGATACCCTGTGGGTCGAAAATTTTGACGAAATCGCTCTATCTGGCACGGTTAAGGAGATAGAAGCAAATTTGTGTTTTGCCATTTTTGGCAAAAATTCGAAAATTCAAAATGGCCGCCATTTTTGGGGAGGGGAAAATTTTTTTAAAATTACCAAGAGTACAATGCTCAGATACCCTGTGGGTCGAAAATTTTGACGAAATCGCTCTATCTCGCACGGTTAAGGAGATAGAAGCAGATTGGTGTTTTGCCATTTTTGGCAAAAATTCGAAAATTCAAAATGGCCGCCATTTTTGGGGAGGGGAAAATTTTTTTGAAAATTGCAAAGATTGCATTCCTTAGATACCCTGTGGGTCGAAAATTTCGACGAAATCGCTCTATCTCGCACGGTTAAGGAGATAGAAGCAAATTTGTGTTTTGCCATTTTTGGCAAAAATTCGAAAATTCAAAATGGCCGCCATTTTTGGGGAGGGGAAAATTTTTGGAAAATTACCAAGAGCACAATGCTCAGATACCCTGTGGGTCGAAAATTTCGACGAAATCGCTCTATCTCGCACGGTTAAGGAGATAGAAGCAAATTAGTGTTTTGTCATTTTTGGCAAAAATTCGAAAATTCAAAATGGCCGCCATTTTTGGGGAGGGGAAAATTTTGTAAAAATTACCAAGAGCACAATGCTCAGATACCCTGTGGGTCGAAAATTTTGACGAAATCGCTCTATCTGGCACGGTTAAGGAGATAGAAGCAAATTTGTGTTTTGCCATTTTTGGCAAAAATTCGAAAATTCAAAATGGCCGCCATTTTTGGGGAGGGGAAAATTTTTTTAAAATTACCAAGAGTACAATGCTCAGATACCCTGTGGGTCGAAAATTTTGACGAAATCGCTCTATCTCGCACGGTTAAGGAGATAGAAGCAGATTGGTGTTTTGCCATTTTTGGCAAAAATTCGAAAATTCAAAATGGCCGCCATTTTTGGGGAGGGGAAAATTTTTTTGAAAATTGCAAAGATTGCATTCCATAGATACCCTGTGGGTCGAAAATTTCGACGAAATCGCTCTATCTCGCAGTGCGAGAAGGAGATAGAAGCAGATTGGTGTTTTGCCATTTTTGGCAAAAATTCGAAAATTCAAAATGGCCGCCATTTTTGGGGAGGGGAAAATTTTTTTGAAAATTGCAAAGATTGCATTCCATAGATACCCTGTGGGTCGAAAATTTCGACGAAATCGCTCTATCTCGCACGGTTAAGGAGATAGAAGCAAATTAGTGTTTTGCCATTTTTGGCAAAAATTCGAAAATTCAAAATGGCCGCCATTTTTGGGGAGGGGAAAATTTTTGGAAAATTACCAAGAGCACAATGCTCAGATACCCTGTGGGTCGAAAATTTCGACGAAATCGCTCTATCTCGCACGGTTAAGGAGATAGAAGCAAATTAGTGTTTTGTCATTTTTGGCAAAAATTCGAAAATTCAAAATGGCCGCCATTTTTGGGGAGGGGAAAATTTTGTAAAAATTACCAAGAGCACAATGCTCAGATACCCTGTGGGTCGAAAATTTTGACGAAATCGCTCTATCTGGCACGGTTAAGGAGATAGAAGCAAATTTGTGTTTTGCCATTTTTGGCAAAAATTCGAAAATTCAAAATGGCCGCCATTTTTGGGGAGGGGAAAATTTTTTTAAAATTACCAAGAGTACAATGCTCAGATACCCTGTGGGTCGAAAATTTTGACGAAATCGCTCTATCTCGCACGGTTAAGGAGATAGAAGCAGATTGGTGTTTTGCCATTTTTGGCAAAAATTCGAAAATTCAAAATGGCCGCCATTTTTGGGGAGGGGAAAATTTTTTTGAAAATTGCAAAGATTGCATTCCTTAGATACCCTGTGGGTCGAAAATTTCGACGAAATCGCTCTATCTCGCACGGTTAAGGAGATAGAAGCAAATTTGTGTTTTGCCATTTTTGGCAAAAATTCGAAAATTCAAAATGGCCGCCATTTTCGGGGAGGGGAAAATTTTTTGAAAATTGCAAATATTACATTCCTTAAATACCCTGTGGGTCGAAAATTTCGACGAAATCGCTCTATCTCACACGGTTTCTGAGATAT
This sequence comes from Sabellastarte sp. h YS-2021, assembly GCA_964017235.1. Classification (NCBI taxonomy): domain Eukaryota; kingdom Metazoa; phylum Annelida; class Polychaeta; order Sabellida; family Sabellidae; genus Sabellastarte; species Sabellastarte sp. h YS-2021. The sequence continues at coordinate 152,094,745 of OZ024928.1, read as the reverse complement.
TAGCAAATTACTCAAAAGTAGTACTGAAAATACACAATGAAGTACCTAAATGGCTATTACTCATGTACTGACAAAGCTATCAGTCCCAAATGCAATACCAAGCGAGCTATGGACATAACAATCTTGTATTCAAAATTGTAGTAAAATATCTTTAATTATTTTGGCTTAAATGCACGGAAACCAATGGGTACTGAAAATAGCTGTACTTAAGTATTACTCAGTAAGCAAAAGAGGTACAACAGCCAAAAGCAATCCCAAGCAAGCTACTGACCCAATAAGCCTGCATACCAAATTTGGTGACAATAGCTCTAATACTTTTCCTTTAAATGAGCGGAAACCATGCGTGACGCCGGACATCGGACGCCGGACGCCGGACGCCGGACATCGGACATCGGACGGCGAAAAAAGCAAAAATAATATATCCACCCCCCAGGGGGGTGGACATAATTACTAAGAGTACAATGCTCAGATACCCTGTGGGTCGAAAATTTTGACGAAATCGCTCTATCTCGCACGGTTAAGGAGATAGAAGCAGATTGGTGTTTTGCCATTTTTGGCAAAAATTCGAAAATTCAAAATGGCCGCCATTTTTGGGGAGGGGAAAATTTTTGGAAAATTGCAAAGATTGCATTCCTTAGATACCCTGTGGGTCGAAAATTTCGACGAAATCGCTCTATCTCGCACGGTTAAGGAGATAGAAGCAAATTTGTGTTTTGCCATTTTTGGCAAAAATTCGAAAATTCAAAATGGCCGCCATTTTTGGGGAGGGGAAAATTTTTTTTTAAATACCAAGAGTACAATGCTCAGATACCCTGTGGGTCGAAAATTTCGACGAAATCGCTCTATCTCGCACGGTTAAGGAGATAGAAGCAAATTTGTGTTTTGCCATTTTTGGCAAAAATTCGAAAATTCAAAATGGCCGCCATTTTTGGGGAGGGGAAAATTTTTGGAAAATTGCAAAGATTGCATTGCTTAGATACCCTGTGCGTCGAAAATTTTGCCGAAATCGCTCTATCTCGCACGGTTAAGGAGATAGAAGCAAATTAGTGTTTTGCCATTTTTGGCAAAAATTCGAAAATTCAAAATGGCTGCCATTTTTGGGGAGGGGAAAATTTTTTAAAAATTACTAAGAGTACAATGCTCAGATACCCTGTGGGTCGAAAATTTTGACGAAATCGCTCTATCTCGCACGGTTAAGGAGATAGAAGCAGATTGGTGTTTTGCCATTTTTGGCAAAAATTCGAAAATTCAAAATGGCCGCCATTTTTGGGGAGGGGAAAATTTTTGGAAAATTGCAAAGATTGCATTCCTTAGATACCCTGTGGGTCGAAAATTTCGACGAAATCGCTCTATCTCGCACGGTTAAGGAGATAGAAGCAAATTTGTGTTTTGCCATTTTTGGCAAAAATTCGAAAATTCAAAATGGCCGCCATTTTTGGGGAGGGGAAAATTTTTTAAAAATTACCAAGAGTACAATGCTCAGATACCCTGTGGGTCGAAAATTTTGACGAAATCGCTCTATCTCGCACGGTTAAGGAGATAGAAGCAGATTGGTGTTTTGCCATTTTTGGCAAAAATTCGAAAATTCAAAATGGCCGCCATTTTTGGGGAGGGGAAAATTTTTTAAAAGTTAACAAGAGTACAATGCTCAGATACCCTGTGGGTCGAAAATTTTGACGAAATCGCTCTATCTCGCACGGTTAAGGAGATAGAAGCAGATTGGTGTTTTGCCATTTTTGGCAAAAATTCGAAAATTCAAAATGGCTGCCATTTTTGGGGAGGGGAAAATTTTTGGAAAATTGCAAATATTGCATTCCTTAGATAATCTGTGGGTCGAAAATTTCGACGAAATCGCTCTATCTCGCACGGTTAAGGAGATAGAAGCAAATTTGTGTTTTGCCATTTTTGGCAAAAATTCGAAAATTCAAAATGGCCGCCATTTTTGGGGAGGGGAAAATTTTTTGAAAATTGCAAAGATTGCATTCCTTAGATACCCTGAAGCAAATTTGTGTTTTGCCATTTTTGGCAAAAATTCGAAAATTCAAAATGGCCGCCATTTTTGGGGAGGGGAAAATTTTTTTTTAATTACGAAGAGTACAATGCTCAGATACCCTGTGGGTCGAAAATTTCGACGAAATCGCTCTATCTCGCACGGTTAAGGAGATAGAAGCAAATTTGTGTTTTGCCATTGTTGCCAAAAATTCGAAAATTCAAAATGGCCGCCATTTTAGGGGAGGGGAAAATTTTTTTTTAATTACCAAGAGTACAATGCTCAGATACCCTGTGGGTCGAAAATTTCAACGAAATCGCTCTATCTCGCACGGTTAAGGAGATAGAAGCAAATTTGTGTTTTGCCATTTTTGGCAAAAATTCGAAAATTCAAAATGGCCGCCATTTTTGGGGAGGGGAAAATTTTTGGAAAATTGCAAAGATTGCATTGTCTAGATACCCTGTGCGTCGAAAATTTTGCCGAAATCGCTCTATCTCGCACGGTTAAGGAGATAGAAGCAAATTAGTGTTTTGCCATTTTTGGCAAAAATTCGAAAATTCAAAATGGCTGCCATTTTTGGGGAGGGGAAAATTTTTTAAAAATTACTAAGAGTACAATGCTCAGATACCCTGTGGGTCGAAAATTTTGACGAAATCGCTCTATCTCGCACGGTTAAGGAGATAGAAGCAGATTGGTGTTTTGCCATTTTTGGCAAAAATTCGAAAATTCAAAATGGCCGCCATTTTTGGGGAGGGGAAAATTTTTGGGAAATTGCAAAGATTGCATTCCTTAGATACCCTGTGGGTCGAAAATTTCGACGAAATCGCTCTATCTCGCACGGTTAAGGAGATAGAAGCAAATTTGTGTTTTGCCATTTTTGGCAAAAATTCGAAAATTCAAAATGGCCGCCATTTTTGGGGAGGGGAAAATTTTTTAAAAATTACCAAGAGTACAATGCTCAGATACCCTGTGGGTCGAAAATTTTGACGAAATCGCTCTATCTCGCACGGTTAAGGAGATAGAAGCAGATTGGTGTTTTGCCATTTTTGGCAAAAATTCGAAAATTCAAAATGGCCGCAATTTTTGGGGAGGGGAAAATTTTTATTAATTACCAAGAGTACAATGCGCAGATACCCTGTGGGTCGAAAATTTCGACGAAATCGCTCTATCTCGCACGGTTAAGGAGATAGAAGCAAATTTGTGTTTTGCCATTTTTGGCAAAAATTCGAAAATTCAAAATGGCCGCCATTTTTGGGGAGGGGAAAATTTTTTGAAAATTGCAAATATTACATTCCTTAGATACCCTGTGGGTCGAAAATTTCGACGAAATCGCTCTATCTCGCACGGTTAAGGAGATAGAAGCAAATTAGTGTTTTGCCATTTTTGGCAAAAATTCGAAAATTCAAAATGGCCGCCATTTTTGGGGAGGGGAAAATTTTTGGAAAATTGCAAAGATTGCATTCCTTAGATACCCTGTGGGTCGAAAATTTCGACGAAATCACTCTATCTCGCACGGTTAAGGAGATAGAAGCAAATTTGTGTTTTGCCATTTTTGGCAAAAATTCGAAAATTCAAAATGGCCGCCATTTTTGGGGAGGGGAAAATTTTTTGAAAATTGCAAACATTACATTCCTTAGATACCCTGTGGGTCGAAAATTTCGACGAAATCGCTCTATCTCTTACGGTTTCTGAGATATTAGCAAATTACTCAAAAGTAGTACTGAAAATACACAATGAAGTACCTAAATGGCTATTACTCATGTACTGACAAAGCTATCAGTCCCAAATGCAATACCAAGCGAGCTATGGACATAACAATCTTGTATTCAAAATTGTAGTAAAATATCTTTAATTATTTTGGCTTAAATGCACGGAAACCAATGGGTACTGAAAATAGCTGTACTTAAGTATTACTCAGTAAGCAAAAGAGGTACAACAGCCAAAAGCAATCCCAAGCAAGCTACTGACCCAATAAGCCTGCATACCAAATTTGGTGACAATAGCTCTAATACTTTTCCTTTAAATGAGCGGAAACCATGCGTGACGCCGGACATCGGACGCCGGACATCGGACGGCGAAAAAAGCAAAAATAATATATCCACCCCCCAGGGGGGTGGACATAATAACATAGAATCTAAAAAGCAAGTATAATATTTCTTATATTATAAAATTGGATGAATTAAAATAATGCCAAACCAAGGTTACTGTACCTTAGTTTGAAGAAGCACATACTGTCTAGACGATTTGAGGAAGGATTCTATTCCTGTTTATTTAAGTATTAACATTTTAAATGGTCAAGGGATAAAATATTTTATTTCAGTTTATTTATTCAATTTTATTTAATTTTATTGGTAAACGTACTGTAAAAAACACGCGTCTCTCAGCACATGCTGTCAAGACGTGACGTCACCACAGGGGTTTCCCCGAGGATTCCCCCAAGTTAGTTTCGTGCTTTATATTACATTTTAACCCTTAAAATGGACCAATAGAATAGAAGAATCTGGATAAACCCTTACAAAATTTATTTTATTTGATTTCAACAGGCATATATTCCTGTATATAAACTACGTGCATTAGTTTGCAAGCCGTCTCAACAAAAATGACAAACGTTGTTTCCGATGATTTCACTCGACAAGGACTCGTTTGTGTTACATTTATATATTTTTAAACCCTAAAAATGGTCAAATAATGAAGCAGATAGGGGTTAAATATTTTATTTTATTTAACTGACAGGCATATATATATCATGTATTAGAAACGACATAAACGAGTCGCTGTTTCTTTACAATGTGAACCCGGAAGTGGACTTCAGTAGTAAAATATGCTAAAAATACTTATCTGAAATATGAAAAGTCACCGAATTATGATTCTATGTACTAAAACAAAGAAACTGATGTAGTTTCCAGATCCAACGACAAGTAAATTATTGTAAAAATGAAAAAAACTTTCCTTCTAAAATAAAGCATTGTTAAATCACGCGGTCAACGAGAAAAGGAGACGAATGTCAGAGTGTACCGCGAGACGACAACCAGAGGCTACAGCCAACTACAAATGTCTATTTTTCTTAGACGTTGGCCATGATGCCTTGCGGCCATCCGAGAACAGCAATCAGTCCCACATGGTAAGCTATTGTAGCAAAATAAAAGTTTCATTTTAATATCATATTAAGTCAGAACAATCTCAAATACAGGCTCCGGAGAAAAATAAAACTAGAGGATCGCTCGCAAAAAAAAAAAGATAATGTTTTTGCATATCAAAAACAAAGCGTCCCGAAAAGGATATAAAGGTGAGTGCTAAAGTATTAAGAAAATGCTTCGTTTCTAGCCTTATACTGTTGTGGCAACCAAAGTCAGCGCAGTCTGCTCTAACTAGCACGGTTTTCAAGATATAAGCATTTTTGTGTTTTGCAAAAAATAAAAAAATTAAAAATGTCCGCTATATTTGGCGAGACAAAAATATTTTGAAAATTGGCATGGCTACTCTGCAGAGATACCCAGCAGGTCCAAAATTTTGTTGAGTTCGCTCCATATAGCACGGTTTTCGAGATATAAGCATTTTTGTGTTTTGCAAAAACTTTGAAAATTCAAAATGGCCACCATTTTTGGGGAGACAAAATTTTTTGTCAAGACCACTGCTGTGGCGTGTATCTCCCGCCGAGCATTAAAGCAGAAGAAATAGCTTTTCCGAGATATTCACAATTTTTCATTTTCGTGTGTGAAAGGTCTTCCAAAAGTAGGTGAATGAGTTATTTGAGAAAAATTGGCTATCTGCAATACTATTAAGAGATAATTCACATTTACTCATTTTGAGTAGGTGAATAATTATCTATGGGTCTGAAACTTCACCAAGTGAAAGCTCTCCCAAAAGTAGGTGAATGAGTTATTTGAGAAAAATTGGCTATCTGCAATACTTTTAGAGATAATTCGCATTTACTCATTTTGAGTAGGTGAGTAATTAGCTATGGGTCTGAAACTTCACCATGTGAAAGCTCTCCCACAAGTAGATGAATGAGTATTTGATAAAAATTGGGTATCCGCAATACTTTTACAGATAATTAGCATTTACTCATTTTGAGTAGGTGAATAAATAGCTATGGGTCTGAAACTTCACAGAGTGAAAGCTCTCCCAAAAGTAGGTGAATGAGTTATTTGAGAAAAATTGGCTATCTGCAATACTTTTAGAGATAATTCGCATTTACTCATTTTGAGTAGGTGAGTAATTAGCTATGGGTCTGAAACTTCACCATGTGAAAGCTCTCCCACAAGTAGATGAATGAGTATTTGATAAAAATTGGGTATCCGCAATACTTTTACAGATAATTAGCATTTACTCATTTTGAGTAGGTGAATAAATAGCTATGGGTCTGAAACTTCACAGAGTGAAAGCTCTCCCAAAAGTAGGTGAATGAGTTATTTGAGAAAAATTGGCTATCTGCAATACTTTTAGAGATAATTCGCATTTACTCATTTTGAGTAGGTGAGTAATTAGCTATGGGTCTGAAACTTCACCAAGTGAAAGCTCTCCCAAAAGTAGGTGAATGAGTTATTTGAGAAAAATTGGCTATCTGCAATACTTTTACAGATAATTCGCATTTACTCATTTTGAGTAGGTGAGTAATTAGCTATGGGTCTGAAACTTCACCAAGTGAAAGCTCTCCCAAAAGTAGGTGAATGATTAATTTGAGAAAAATTGGCTATCTGCAATACTTTTCGAGATAATTCGCATTTACTCATTTTGAGTAGGTGAGTAATTAGCTATGGGTCTGAAACTTCACAGAGTGAAAGCTCTTCCAAAAGTAGGTGAATGAGTTATTTGAGAAAAATTGGCTATCTGCAATACTTTTAGAGATAATTCGCATTTACTCATTTTGAGTAGGTGAGTAATTAGCTATGGGTCTGAAACTTCACCATGTGAAAGCTCTTCCAAAAGTAGGTGAATGAGTTATTTGAGAAAAATTGGCTATCTGCAATACTTTTAGAGATAATTCGCATTTACTCATTTTGAGTAGGTGAGTAATTAGCTATGGGTCTGAAACTTCACAGAGTGAAAGTTCTCCCAAAAGTAGGTGAATGAGTTATTTGAGAAAAATTGGCTATCTGCAATACTTTTAGAGATAATTCGCATTTACTCATTTTGAGTAGGCGAGTAATTAGCTATGGGTCTGAAACTTCACCATGTGAAAGCTCTCCCACAAGTAGATGAATGAGTTATTTGATAAAAATTGGGTATCCGCAATACTTTTACAGATAATTCGCATTTACTCATTTTGAGTAGGTGAGTAATTAGCTATGGGTCTGAAACTTCACCATGTGAAAGCTCTCCCAAAAGTAGGTGAATGAGTTATTTGAGAAAAATTGGCTATCTGCAATACTTTTAGAGATAATTCGCATTTACTCATTTTGAGTAGGTGAGTAATTAGCTATGGGTCTGAAACTTCACCAAGTGAAAGCTCTCCCAAAAGTAGGTGAATGATTTATTTGAGAAAAATTGGCTATCTGCAATACTTTTAGAGATAATTCGCATTTACTCATTTTGAGTAGGTGAGTAATTAGCTATGGGTCTGAAACTTCACCATGTGAAAGCTCTCCCACAAGTAGATGAATGAGTTATTTGATAAAAATTGGGTATCCGCAATACTTTTACAGATAATTAGCATTTACTCATTTTGAGTAGGTAAATAATTAGCTATGGGTCTGAAACTTCACCATGTGAAAGCTCTCCCAAAAGTAGGTGAACGAGTTATTTGAGAAAAATTGGCTATCTGCAATACTTTTAGAGATAATTCGCATTTACTCATTTTGAGTAGGTGAGTAATTGGCTATGGGTCTGAAACTTCACCATGTGAAAGCTCTTCCAAAAGTAGGTGAATGAGTTATTTGAGAAAAATTGGCTATCTGCAATACTTTTAAGAGATAATTCGCATTTACTCATTTTGAGTAGGTGAGTAATTAGCTATGGGTCTGAAACTTCACCATGTGAAAGCTCTCCCAAAAGTACATGAATGAGTTATTTGATAAAAATTGGGTATCCGCAATAGTTTTTGAGATAATTAGCATTTACTCATTTTGAGTAGTTGAGTAATTAGCTACGGGTCTGAAACTTCACCAAGTGAAAGCTCTTCCAAAAGTAGGTGAATGAGTTATTTGAGAAAAATTGGCCATCTGCAATACTTTTAGAGGTAATTCGCATTTACTCTTTTTTGAGTAGGTGAGCAATTAGCTATGGGTCTGAAACTTCACCAAGTGAAAGCTCTTTGGGATAGCTGCTCTGCAGAGATACCCTGAAGATAAAAAAATTTCGTCGAAATCGCTCTATGTAGCACGGTTTTCGAAATATTAGCATTTTTGTGTTTTGCAATTTTTGCGCAAAAATTCGAAAATTCAAAATGGCCGCCATTTTTGGCAAGACAAAATTTTTTTTGAAAATTGGCATGGCTACTCTGCAGAGATATCCTGTGGGTCAAAAATTTCGTCGAAATCGCTCTATCTAGCACGGTTTTCGAGATATAAGCATTTTTGTGTTTTGCAATTTTGCGAGAAATTCGAAAATTCAAAATGGCCGCCATTTTTTGCGAGAAATTTTTTGTTTGAAAATTGGCATGGCTACTCTGCAGAGATACCCTGCGGGTCAAAAATTTCGTCGAAATCGCTCTATCTAGCAGGGTTTTTGAGATATAAGCATTTTTATGTTTTGCAATTTTTGCGAAAAATTCGAAAATTCAAAATGGCCGCCATTTTTGGCGAGAAAAATTTTTTTTTGAAAATTGGCATGGCTACTCTGCAGAGATACCCTGCGGGTCAAAAATTTTGTCGAAATCGCTCTATCTAGCAGGGTTTTCGAGATATAAGCATTTTTATGTTTTGCAATTTTTGCGAAAATTTCGAAAATTCAAAATGGCCGCCATTTTTGGCGAGACAAAATTTTTTTGAAAATTGGGAAAAGTACTCCGCAGAGATATCCTGCGGGTCAAAAATTTTGTTGAAATTGCTCTATCTAGCACGGTTTTTGAGATATAAGCATTTTTGTGTTTTGCAATTTTTGCGAAAATTTCGAAAATTCAAAATGGCCGCCATTTTGGGCGAGATAAAAATTTTTTGAAAATTGGTAAAACTACTCCGCAGAGATACCCTGTGGGTCAAAAATTTCGTCGAAATCGCTCTATCTAGCACGTTTTTCGAGATATAAGCATTTTTGTGTTTTCCTTATTTGGAAAATTCGTAATGATTAATTAATCAATTATTACTCGGCCATTTCTTGACCAATCAATGCCAAAATCTAATGATTTCCAGATTTTAATAGAATGAATGTATTTGCCAAGTTTCAGGTGAATTGATAAAATTCCTTTCAAGTTATCATCCAAACAAGCTTCCCCATCGAAAAAAGACATTTTTGGTCATGTGACCTCTCTGATTGGTTGAAATGTCACTGCAGCATATTCAAAAAAATTCCCCAAGGCTACTGCCTAAACCTGCCAAATTTGAAAAGAATCCGCCTAACGGTTACAGAGTTATAAGGAAAACAAAATGCGGAGCCGGCGGAGCCTGAAGCTCTCCCATACACAAGCAAGCGTCCCTTGCAGGATGCTTAATCATTACGAAACAATAATAGCATCCATGTTCCCAGGGCTATTAAAACCAAACCAATTAGGCAATTAACTAGAAATAGGACGCATTGGCATGCGTAATGTCCACCCAAAGGGAAGCATGAGTTTTGCTCTAAATCTTGGACAAAATTGGCAAGAGTAGATACACTGTGGGTGGAAAATTTCGACGAAATCGCTCTATCTCACACGGTTAAGGAGATAGAAGGAAATTTGTGTTTTTGCATTTTTGGCAAAAATTAGAAAATCAAAATGGCTGCCATTTTTGGGGAGAGAAATTTTTTTTTTGAAAATTGCCATTAGTACATTGCTTAGATACCCTGTGGGTTGAAAATTTCGACGAAATCGCTCTATCTGGCACGGTTAAGGAGATAGAAGGAAATTTCTGCTCTTCCATTTTTGGCCAAAAAATTCGAAAATTCAAAATGGCCGCCATTTTTGAGAAGAGGAAAATTTTTTGAAAATTGCCAATAGTACATTTGTTATGTGGGTGTTCCACCACATGACTAAGGCTCCCGATTAAGGGTTTTGGGGGGTCGGTTTGAAATATTTGCTTAGTCCCAGGCTTCCTGTAAGGATCGGTTGTGGTCGGTTGAGGCCGTGTGAAAAATCAAACATGTTTGATATTTCACACGACTACAACCGATTCCTATTTCCCGCCGTCAACAAAATGTCCAGTCCCAGGCGTCCTCAGGCCTCCTCAGACCCAAATTTACACAGTCGGTTGTTGTCCCAGGCGTCCTGCGACCCTTAGTCCCAGACCTCCGTAGCTTAGTCCCAGGCGGCCGGTTCTTAATCCCAGACTCAAATATGATGCGTATGAATTTCATGCGTCTGAAAGTGAGTCGGTTTCATTAGTCCCCGGAAGCCTCAGACCGTCTGCGGTGTCCTGCGACCCAAAAATCAAGGTCTGGGACTAAGAACCGACTAAGGGTAACCGACCCTAACCGATCCAAACCGGCCTCCCCAGGACGCCTGGGACCACGCATTTTCAGTCTGCGGCGTCCTGAGGACGCCCCAGGCGGCCTGGGACTAACAACCGATTAAGAACCGACTGTTTTCCGCGTGTTGGAAATTAAAACGAGGCAATGAGCAGGTCTGGGACTATATAAGCGACCGCGCACACTTTGTCATTGTTACTGACTGTTTGGCTACTGAGAGACGTGTGTCACTGATTTGTAGGGGTCTTCAATTTTTATTTTACATTTTATATACTTGAGCTTAAGGCAAATTTCACAGTTAGGAGACACATTTTACTATTTTTTTATTATTTTGTCGACTGGATCATGAGAAAAGAGAAAGGAGGGAAGAGAGGAAGGAAAAAGATGGATGAGAGGGAGAAGGAAAGTCAAGTAGAGGAGAGGAGTGAAGTTATTACAGAAGAAGGAAGTGAGAGGAGAGAGGAGGAGGAGATTCAGGAAGATCCAGCTATTGGGGAAGCTGTGGCAGAAGAAGAAGAGAGGTGTGAGGAAGATCCGGAGTGCCATTCTTCAGCCAAGAGAGCCAGGGTGTGTGCCACTTTTACAGACAGTGATAAAGTTTCCATTGTAGAATTCGTCAAGCTGCACCCTGAACTGTATGACAAGGAACATTCACGTTTCCACGACAGGAACAGAAGAGAGGCTCTCTGGGCAGAAATATCTGCAGAACTTAAGCTCCAGCCCTTTGATGTGAGAAGGTGGTTTGAGTCCCAGCGAACCCGTTATGGAAAGCTGTCTAAGCTCCAATCTGGCCAAGCCCCGAGGGAGATGACCAAGAGACAGTCCTGGGTCTACCAACAGATGGGTTTTCTTAAAACCCACATCAGAAGAAAGGGGGCCAATAGAAGTTCAGGTTTTGAGGCCAGTCCAAATACCAGCAAGCAGGACGAATCACGTGGGTCAACTACTGACACAGAACACCTCGAGTCCAGTGTCCTGAGGGAGAGGAGTCAGTCCATCATTACATCAACACCCGTTTCAACTACAGACTCCAAGATTCTCGAACACTTTGAGCAGATGAGGACACTTATCTCAGGTTTTCTGCATCAGAAGTCAGACAGGCAGCCCTTCTTTGACTACGTGGCATCAGAGGCCGAAAAGATGACTCAAGAAGAATTTGAAGAATTAAAGGGCAAGATATTCAGAGATATCGAAAATATTAAGAGTAACCGCAGACGTCAGCCATTGCCCAGAAGATCAGCCACTGTTACCACGGAGTCCCAGAGGGTCGGCCTACTGCCAACAACCACTCCACAGGCGTCAAGTTCCACTCAAGCAGCAGCTAGCAGCAGTTTTGTGTACTATACACCAAGCCCCATTGGCTTCAGCAACCCTACATCTGTCCTAACTGTACAGGACGAAGGGAGCAGACACAATCTGAGTGGAATCTTAAGCCAGCTACCAGATCTGACATCAACACAGATCGTCGAGCAGCCTCAGCAGCAGCAGCAACAACCGCAGCAGCAGCTCTTTACTATCACCACTTCAGCACCACCTCAACAGCAGCAGCAGCCTCCTCAGTAGCCATCCAGTCAGGGCGGGTCTTTGACCTGCCAGGCCCCTTTCAGGGCCACCAAATCTTCCAAAAACAATTATTCAGCTACGTGTTCTTCCAATTCCCCTCCCAAAACAAAAAAGTTCAGTACAAATACTTATCACAAGAAAAAAAAAGTTCAAGTCCAACACCTACACCACCCCAAACATGAAACAAATAACCCATGGTACCACACATAACAAAAAAGGCCACATAAAAAAAAAATAAAAAGTAACTCCCAATATGGCCATTAATCAGCCCATTTTTAGATTAAAATCCATGGGATAGTTTAAAATCTTTAATAGAAAAGTCCAACACTTACACCTTCCCTAGATTTAAAAGGCATTATCACATACTTACCAACCCACAAACAGACAAACCCAACACCAAACATAACCCCCAAATAACAAACCCAGTACCAAACCTAACACCCAACTACCAAAAATAAACCCAACCCCAGTAACCACCAACCAACAAACACCCAAACCCAAAAGTAAATAGAACCCATGCCAACGAACTGACAAACTATTTAGCAAACACAATCCCCCATTATTGAAAGCAAAACTAGTTCCATGGTTATATTTTCCAAATTTTTGTGATTAGAAATTAATATTTAAAATTGAATATTTCTATAAAAAAAATTCTGCTACAAATAAGTTTCCCAGCCATGAAAAAAGAAAAATGTTTAAATTATGATGTGGATTTGAAAATATATAAAATAATTATTCAATTTAGGATATTATGTGTGACTTTGTGTTTCGCTTTTGTTTAACAGTGGGTTTGTCTGTTTGTTGGGTGAGTAAGTTGTGTGTGTCTGTTTGTCTGTCTGAACAAGTTATGTTTGGCATGGGGTTTGTCTGTTTGTCCGTCTGAACAAGTTATGTTTGGCATGGGGTTTGTCTGTTTGTCCGTCTCAACAAGTTATGTTTGGCATGGGGTTTGTCTGTTTGTCCGTCTCAACAAGTTATGTTTGGCATGGGGTTTGTCTGTTTGTCCGTCTCAACAAGTTATGTTTGGCATGGGGTTTGTCTGTTTGTCCGTCTCAACAAGTTATGTTTGGCATGGGGTTTGTCTGTTTGTCCGTCTCAACAAGTTATGTTTGGCATGGGGTTTGTCTGTTTGTCCATCTCAACAAGTTATGTTTGGCATGGGGTTTGTCTGTTTGTCCGTCTCAACAAGTTATGCTTGGCATGGGATTTGTCTGTTTGTCCACATAGCTGATTAATTGTTTTTGGAATATTTGGTAGTCCTGAAAAGGACTGTTATAGTTAGTCCTGAAAAGGACTGTTTACTGCAACAGGACTTATATTCTGCCATCTTGCCAGGCCACTGCTCCCTCATTATTGAAGTAGTCCTTCAGGTAATCCCTCTGTCTTTTGGCCTCTCTAGCAGGGTTTCTGTCTTGGCCACCACCAGCAGCACCACCAATCAATCCACAATCACCAGGCACATCATCATCATCATCATCATCATCCCCCCCAGGCTGCTGACCAGCAGGTTGACCTTGATACTGGCTTCTGAGTATATTGTGCAGAACCACACAGGTCATGACCACTTCTCTAACTGTTTCTGGGGGTAGTTCAATGGTGGTCCTCATGACTCTAAATCTTGACACAAGGATGCCAAAAGCGTTCTCCACAACTCTCCTGCCCCTTGATATTCTGTAGTTGGCAATCCTTTCCTCCCTTGTTAACAGCCTTCTGCCATAGGGTTTCATGAGCCAGGTCTTCAGGGCAAAGGCATCATCTGCCAAAATGATGTGTTATAGGAGCTGGGTCAGGGAAGCCTATCCTGCCATCTTCAATCCTCCTCTTCAGCTGAGAGGCATTAAATATCTGGGCATCTGAGCAAGACCCTTCTGTACCCACATCCACCCATCTGAATTTGTACTGCCCATCTACCAAGGCCAACATGACAATGGAAAAGAACCCCTTGTAGTTGTGGTAGAGGGCTCCAGAGTTCTTGGGTTTCTTCAGGGCCACATGCTTTCCATCAAGGGCTCCCAGGGCATGTGGAACATTCCACCTGATCCTGAATTCCCTTTCCAGTTCTTTCCACTCATCTGGAGTAGTAGGACATTTGAGGTACTCTCTGGTGAACTCATCCTGGATGGCCCTGCAGACCTCTGGTAGAAACTTGGAAATGGTGGATCTGCCAACCCTGAACTGACAGGATAATGATGTGTATGACTCTCCAGTGGCCAGATATCTGATGGTGAGGGCTAACTTCTCCCCAACACTGATAGGAGCTCTGTAGTTGGTGGCCTGCCTGGCTAGACGTGGTTCCAGTCTGGTCTTCATCATTTCAAAGAATTCTGGGGTCATCCTCATGTAGTTGGTGAATCCTGGAATGTCTGTGGCATACAGATCAGCCATAATGTTGTGGTAGGCCCCCCTCTCCTCTCTCTGCAGTAGCCATGGCCTGACCCACATGTTGTGCCTTCTTCTAGGTCTCTGTATGGGTGCTGGTGGTGCTGGTGGTGGTGGTGGTTGCTGTGCTTGACGTAAAAAATGGAAATACATGATTATTTGTAACTGAATAAAAACCAAAAAAGCTCTAAGTTGTTGTTGAATCTGTCTTCCATTAAAAGGTGGCATCCTGGTGTGTTCCTAGAAAAGCAATGATGATTAGATCACAAATTTTATATATATATACCCAGAAAATCCAGCAACTTTGCAAAACAATAATCGGGGATCGTGGTCTGGGGAGGCCTGAGGACGCCGGTAGTTAATCGTGTGTTAGTCGGCTCTTAGTCCCAGGAGGCCTGAGGCGTCCTGGGACCCAGTCGGTTTGTGTCCGACAGGATCGTGGTTGAAACCGACCCGAAAACTGGCTTAGTCGGTTCTTAGTCCCAGACCAGTCGGGGACTGTCTGCGGCCGCCTGAGGCGTCCTGGGGACGATCTGTTCTTAATCCCAGACTTCAGTACCGACCCAGTATTCCCGCCCATTTTTGTCTTTTTTCAACCGACTGTGCACGATTAAGGGTCGCCGACAGGATCGGGGCTTAATCTTTTGGTGGAACAGGGGCATAAGGTACCCTGTGGATCGAAAATTTCGATGAAATCGCTCTATCTTGCACAGTTAAGTAGATAGAAGCAAATTTGTGTTTTTCCATTTTTGGCAAAAATTCCAAAATTCAAAATGGCCGCCATATTTGGGGAGAGGAAATTTTTTTTGAAAATTGCCAATAGTACATTTCTTAGATACCATGTGGGTCGAAAATTTCGACGAAATTGCTCTATCTCACACGGTTAAGGAGATAGAAGCAAATTTGTGTTTTTCCATTCTTGGCAAAAATTCAAAAAATTCAAAATGGGCGCCATTTTGGGGGAAGAAATTCTTTTGAAAATTGCCAAGAGTACATTGCTTAGACACCCTGTGGATTGAAAATTTCGACGAAATCGCTATAACTCGCATGGTTAAGAAGATAAAAGCAAATTTGCGTTTTTGCAGTTTTGGCCAAAATTCGAAAATTCAAAATGGCCGCCATTTTTTGGGGAGAGTAAAATGTTTTGAAAATTGCCAAGAGTACATTGCTTAGATACCCTGTGGGTCGAAAATTTCGCCAAAATCGATCTATCTCACACAGTTTAGGAGATAGACATATTTACGTTTTTTGCTCTGTAGCTATTACTGAGGTGGTTAAAGCTATTACCACCAACAACAATACCAAGCAAGCAATTGATGCTATAAACCTTCACACGAAATTTTAAAAAGATGAGTTAAATATGTTTCCTTTAAAAGAGTGAAAACAAATGCAAGTCAGAGAAGGCTCAAAGTAGCAAAGCAGCTATTACTCAGATAGCTACAAACCTATCATCGACGAAAAGCTATCCTGGCCAAACTACTGACCCAATTATCCTTCAAATAAATTTTTGTGAAGATAGAAAACATTGTTTTATTAAAATGTCCAGAAAAAGTCAACTCAAAATAGCATAATAGCTATATAGCACAGTAGCTATTACTCAGTTAGCTATAAAGGTATTATCACCAAAAGCAATCCCCAGCAAGCTACTGATCCAATAATCCCCCACCCCAAATTTTGTGAACATAGGTGAAATACTTTTCCTTTAAAATGCTTAAAACAAGCATTCTGACGCATGCATTTATCTCCCGCCGTATAAATTAGATGTCCTAAAGATAGTGGAATATAAATTTTCCTGCGAGATGGAGGCACATGTAGAAGTGACAAGTTTAATGTTTGATTGCAATACTTTTAAAGACAAAAGGCATTTACTCATTTTAGTAGCTATTACTTTGCCATCCAAAGAGCTACAGTTCTGCCACTTCATTATGCAGATCAACTCAAAGTAGGGAAGCACGTCTTTAGAAGAAATAGCCTATCTGTACTACTTTTAGAGATACAAGACATTTACTTATTTTAGTGGCTATTACTCTGCCATCTAAAGAGCTACAGTTCTGCAACTTCACTATGTGGTAGATCACCCAAAAGTAGGTGAATGACTTATTTAGAAGAAATTGCCCACCTGTAATACTTTTAGAGACTAGACCAAGGATGCATCTGTGGCCAGATGCAAAATGTATCCACCGGCAAAGGCAAAAGTAGCTATTACTCAGCTATGGCACGAGCTAGAGGTCTGAAATTTTAGTATGTTATAGCTGACCCAAAAGTAGGTGAATAACATATTTGCACAAAATTCTCTAAATGCAATAGTTTTCAAGTTACAAGTGATTTTACTCATGATGGAAGTTAGTGAAAAGCCCAAAAGTAGCTATTACTCACTTAGCTATTCAGATAGACACCCAAGTTACTCACCATGTTGTTGCTATGGAAAAAGTAGGTGAATGACATATTTTAACAAAATGCTCTAAATGTAATACTTTTCAAGTTATAAATGATTTAGTGTTGAGTAAGAACTTCAAAGTAGCTATTACTCCGCTATGCAATGAGCCACAGGTCTGGAATTTTACTATGTTATAGCTGCCTCAAAATAGGTGAATAACATACTGAAACTAAATAATGTAAATGCAAAAGTTTTCAAGTTATAAGCGATTTACCCAACAGTGATAACCTAAAAGTAGTTATTATTCAGCTATGCCATGAGCTACAGGTCTGAAATTTTACTATGTTATAGCTGACCCAAAAGTAGCTGCATAACATATTTGCACAAAGTGCTCTAAATGCAGTACTTTTCAAGTTATAATTGATTTAGTGCATGATTTAATTAATTTTAATGTATTAAAATTTATTTTAACTAGAAATAGGACGCCCTGTTGCTTGTAGCTGCGACATATGAATAGAAACAGGATAGCATAGAAGAACACACATTATCATGTGTAATGTCCACCCTATCAACCTTTTGCTAAGAAGATAGAAGCAAATTCCTGTTTATCTATTTTTGGCAAAAATTCGAAAATTCAAAATGGCCGCCATTTTTGGGAAAAGGAAAATTTTTTTAAAATTGGCAAGAGTACATTTCTTAGATAGCCTATGGGTCGAAAATTTCAACAAAATAACTCTATTTTGCACGGTTAAGGCCAGTTTGTGTTTTTCCATTTTTGGCAAAAATTCGAAAATTCAAAATGGCCGCCATATGTGGGGAGGGGAAAATTTTTGGAAAATTGCAAAGAGTACATTTCTTAGATACCCCTTGGGTCGAAAATTTCGACGAAATCGCTCTATCTCGCACGGTTAAGGAGATAGAAGCAAATTTGTGTTTTGCCATTTTTGGCAAAAATTCGAAAATTCAAAATGGCCGCCATTTTCGGGAAGGGGAAAATTTTTTGAAAATTGCGAAGAGTACACTCCTTAGATACCCTGTGGGTTGAAAATTTCGACGAAATCGCTCTATCTCACACAGTTAAGGAGATAGAAGCAAATTTGTGTTTTGCCATTTTTGGCAAAAATTCTAAAATTCAAAATGGCCGCCATTTTTGGGGAGGGGAAAATTTTTTAAAAATTAACAAGAGTACAATGCTCAGATACCCTGTGGGTCGAAATTTTTGACGAAATCGCTCTATCTCGCACGGTTAAGGAGATAGAAGCAAATTTGTGTTTTTCCATTTTTGGCAAAAATTCTAAAATTCAAAATGGCCGCCATCTTTGGGGAGGGGAAAATTTTTTGAAAATTGTAAAGATTACATTCCTTAGATACCCTGTGGGTCGAAAATTTCGACGAAATCGCTCTATCTCGTACGGTTAAGGAGATAGAAGCAAATTTGTGTTTTGCCATTTTTGGCAAAAATTCGAAAATTCAAAATGGCCGCCATTTTTGGGGAGGGGAAAATTTTTGGAAAATTGCAAAAAATTGCATTCATTAGATACCCTGTGGGTCGAAAATTTCGACGAAATCGCTCTATCTCGCACGGTTAAGGAGATAGAAGCAAATTTGTGTTTTGCCATTTTTGGCAAAAATTCGAAAATTCAAAATAGCCGCCATTTTTGGGGAGGGGAAAATTTTTGGAAAATTGCAAAAAATTGCATTCATTAGATACCCTGTGGGTCGAAAATTTCGACGAAATCGCTCTATCTCGCACGGTTAAGGAGATAGAAGCAAATTTGTGTTTTGCCATTTTTGGCAAAAATTCGAAAATTCAAAATAGCCGCCATTTTTGGGGAGGGGAAAATTTTTTGAAAATTGTAAAGATTACATTCCTTAGATACCCTGTGGGTCGAAAATTTCGACGAAATCGCTCTATCTCGCACGGTTAAGGAGATAGAAGCAAATTTGTGTTTTGCCATTTTTGGCAAAAATTCTAAAATTCAAAATGGCCGCCATTTTTGGGGAGGGGAAAATTTTTGGAAAATTGCAAAGAGTACATTCCTTAGATACCCTGTGACTCAAAAATTCTGTCCAAATCGCTCTATCTCTTACGGTTTCTGAGATATTAAGATTTTTTCGTTTTTCGCAAAAATTCAAGATGGCCGCCAAAAGTGGCGAAAATTGAAAATTTTCAATTTTGTACAGAATACTCTTCTACTACCCTGTGAGTCAAAAATTCTGTCAAAATCGCTCTATCTCTTACGGTTTCTGAGATATTAGCAAATTACTCAAAAGTAGTACTGAAAATACACAATGAAGTACCTAAATGGCTATTACTCATGTACTGACAAAGCTATCAGTCCCAAATGCAATACCAAGCGAGCTATGGACATAACAATCTTGTATTCAAAATTGTAGTAAAATATCTTTAATTATCTTGGCTTAAATGCACGGAAACCAATGGGTACTGAAAATAGCTGTACTTAAGTATTACTCAGTAAGCAAAAGAGATACAACAGCCAAAAGCAATCCCAAGCAAGCTACTGACCCAATAAGACTGCATACCAAATTTGGTGACAATAGCTCTAATACTTTTCCTTTAAATGAGCGGAAACCATGCGTGACGCCGGACATCGGACGCCGGACATCGGACGGCGAAAAAAGCAAAAATAATATATCCACCCCCCAGGGGGGTGGACATAAAAATTCATAAAAAAACTTAAGCATGTGAAACTTCTCCAAAATGTAGGTGAATGAGTTATTTGAGAAATACTGGCTATCTGCAATACTTTTAGTGATAATAGGGATTTACTTATTTTGAGTAGGTGAGTAATTAGCTACAGGTCTGAAACTTCACCAAGTGAAAGCTGTCCCAAAAGTAGGTGAATGACTTATTTGAGAAAAATTGGCTATCTGCAATACTTTTAGAGATAATTCGCATTTACTCATTTTGAGTAGGTGAGTAATTACCTACGGGTCTGGAACTTCACCATGTGAAGGCTATCTGCAATACTTCTAGGGATAATTAGCATTTACTCATTTTGAGTAGGTGAATAATTAGCTACGGGTCTGAAACTTCACCAAGTGATGGCTCTCCCAATAGTAGATGAATGAGTTATTTGAGAAAAATTGGCTATCTGCAATACTTTTAGAGATAATTAGCATTTACTCATTTTGAGCAGGTGAGTAATTAGCTATGGGGCTGAAACTTCACCATGTGAAAGCTCTCCCAAAAGTAGGTGAATGAGTTATTTGAGAAAAATTGGCTATCTGCAATACTTTTAGAGATAACTAGATTGGGCCAACTCGGCGCCAACATATCCCCAGACAGGTCATCACTCACGCCACAGGTTTTGATCGGGAATTTTTAAAAACATAATTACCCATTATTATATGAACTTCAGCACATCAATCTACTCTGTTTATATCTTCCAAGGAAGATGGTGTATCCCCAGACGCCGAATACATAACTCAAATTATATTTTCAATCTTCCTGCAATGATAACTCTAAACCTATTTTCAAAGTATTTAAATGATTGATGATTGAATGTCCATTCTAAAATAATAATCCCAAAAGAGCATATCTGTTTCTATATTTGTTGACAAATAAAATATTATTTTTAACTCAACTCATCATACTTTTCAATCTTCCTTCAAAGTATTTAAATGATTGATGATTCAATGTCCATTCTAAAATTCATAATCCCAAAAGCGCATATCTGTTTCTATATTTGTTCACAAATAAAATATTATTTAAAAAAAAATTATTTATATTATTATTTTATTATATTATTTTTAGAATTTGCAAATTGTTTTCAGTTATTCATTTCCTCTATACCTATATATGTGGTCCATATATATGCAACCTAAATATGTGACACAATCTCAGTTCTGACTCCCCTTTGTGTTATATGTAATGAAGCCCACCACCTCCCACCCCCACCCCTCTCCCCTTCTCCACACCTCTCTCACTATTACACAAGATCTGCAACCCCATTGAGTTCTTTGTTTCTCATCTGATATCATTAAATACCTTTGTTTATTTAGTGTCACTCAATATAGCTGGAGGTCCCAGAGGTGGGTGGGGGATGTGGGTTGAGCATAAATGGTAAACAAACAATCTATATAAAAGGGGTACTCAAATACAAAAAGAATTGAGAATTTTAAGTATGTGATTATCAACTGAAATGAGTTCATAACTGTAGGAGCTGTGCCAAAATTAACTGAGGCAAGTTGAATAAAACTGGGCTAGTTGAGGGTTAAAAATCCCCTAGTTTTACTACATAAGGATATAATTTCATTAATATTGGGACTTAAAGCTCACTTAAAGTGTCCATTTTGTCTACTTCAATATGTTTCACCAGTTTCATTTTAAAAAGTGAAAAACTCAGCAAGCAGAGGTGGGTGGGGGGAATCCGGGTGGGGGATGTGGGTTGGGACTTAGTTTAGTTTATTAGTTTATTATAGTGACATGTATTATGTTGACAAGGATTATACAAAAACTATTGAAGTAATACCCAGCCCTATATGGGCTTATAAGTCACTTTAAATAGAGAGTTAATAACAAACAGAGCAAACATATTTTGAGGTAAGATACAGTAAATAAAGACAGCAATTCAATACATAAAAATTAACAATATAATTTACTTTTTCTTTCTTGCCACAAATCAAAAATAAAATTAATAACCATATTGACATTCATATGAGTTAATACCCTTGATAATTGATCTATTAATAATTCAGATTTATCTATATTTAAAATTTTGAAATATTTCATACGAATCAGCTCTAAAGCTGGACAAACACAAACAAAATGTATCTCATCTTCTACATCTTTTTTACACAGTTTACATGTTCTCTCAAAGAGATGGAGTGCTACAGCAAAAATGGTAAACAAACAATCTATATAAAAGGGGTACTCAAATACAAAAAGAATTGAGAATTTTAAGTATGTGATTATCAACTGAAATGAGTTCATAACTGTAGGAGCTGTGTCAAAATTAACTGAGGCAAGTTGAATAAAACTGGGCTAGTTGAGGGTTAAAAATCCCCTAGTTTTACTACATACGGATATAATTTCATTAATATTGGGACTTAAAGCTCACTTAAAGTGTCCATTTTGTCTACTTGAATATGTTTAACCGGTGTAACGCCATATTTTACACCCCTGCCATATTTTACACCCTCTCTTTGATCTTTTAGGGGGTGCATTATATGGCAATCATATTTTACACCCCTAACAATAGGGGATTTAGGGGGTGTAAAATATTGCTGCCATATTTTACACCCCCATCAAAAGTTACACCCCCTACTGGGTCATACAGAACAAATCAATTGGGGATTAAGAGCAAACCTTTTATTGGTTAGATTGCAATTGAGTTTGTAATTGTCTATTGTCTAACCACTGCTTAGAACTTGATTTATTTTACTTCTGGGGTGTGACAGAAACTGGATTAGATTATGATATGTCTATTGTTATAAGACTCTTTAAGTTGATTTGTTTGGCTATGTATGTGACTTGGTAAATGGATTAGTCTTAGATTTGCCTTTTGTTCTAGCATTCTTTTGAACTTGATTTGTTTCACTTGTGGTTAAGTGACTAGCTAAGCTAACAGGATTAATTGGTATTGTTGAAAAACTCTTTTTTAAGGTATTTTGGGAGATATTTCTCCTCCCTGATAATGTAACATAAATTTCTTTATTTACATATGCTTGTATGATTTATATTATATTCAGAGTAAAAATCATTCTTGAAGAACTTTATTATTACATTATTATTATTACATAGAAAACTGTAAAATACCATTGTTTATATATTTCAATATTCATGGATATCAATAATATATTACAATTCATTTAATTTATGTACATATGTCATTTTTGCTTGTTCATGGTTTCTAGATGAGAAGTCAGAGCTAAGTTGGTCAATGGACCCATTTTGTTCATTATGTGATGTAAATCCAACCAAAAGAAACAATGCATAGATTATCTAATTAACTAATCACTAACTTATCCTAGAACAATAACCTATGTATCACCTATTATTGCAAGTCTTTTTAAAGTAAAAAAAACACTAACAGTTTATAAACAAGAACCCCCAGGTGAGAAGCCACAGAAGTTTAAAGCCTTGCACATAGTTGCAGGTCTAGTGAGTAGCAAGATTCCAATCAAAGAGCTGTGGGGTCTTAAGACAACATTAGGGATATTTTCAATCAGGGACTAGCCTAGTGAATACAAATCAACAACAATGGGTTGGCCTCTCACTTCAAAGGAAAATATATAGAAAGAATTTTGTCCCACTGTATTGACACTAAATATATTTTATTTCATTTAGTTTGCTGTTCTTAGACATTTAACAATTTGTAAGCAAAGGAATTATTGTCTTTGAGTTTTGATGCTTAATTTGTGGACGTTTATCGCTGTTGAATTTCACTTATTTCATAATATAGTAACTGTAAAGAAATCCACCAAGGGGTGTAAAATATGGCAGGGGGGTGTAGAATATGGCAAGGGGTGTAATATATGGCAAGTGAACTTGCCATATATTACACCCCCATGCATTTTATGTGGGGTGTAAAATCTGGCGCTACACCGGCGTTTAACCAGTTTCATTTTAAAAAGTTAAAAACTCAGCAAGCAGAGGTATAACACACAAAAATAAGTTCTTAAAAGACTAAGATAGCCATAACATTATTAATATTCAAAATTTAAATAGACAGGCATTTCCTTTTAAAAATTCAAAGATTTCAGCTCTATAACCCACATAGTTTGACAGTTACTGGGCTTTAAAGTGGCATAATGTCCATAAATTGGGTTTCTGTGGGCATTTTACAATTGTTAAAGAGACCTTAGCAATTAAACTACAGATCTGAAACTTTTTGGGGGACATACATAACAAACAAAAATTATATATAATACAGTTTAAGACTTGTCACACTAAGCATTTCCAAATAACAGGGCAAAATACGGAAAAAATGTCCAAAAAGGCACTTGGGCGAGTGTCTATGGCCCTCATACACAGGTTAAATGTCTACTAAAAACCTTGATTTTCGCCATATGTAAAAAGGACATAATAATGCATTCCCAGATGGGATTTCAGCTCCATCAATCACATAGTTTAACAGTCACAGGGCTTAAAGGTGGCAAAAAGTCCAAATATTGGGTCTCTGTGGGCCTTTTAGAGATCTCGATGTGGCTTTCAAATTAAAGCTTCAGACTTAAAATTTGTTACATACTAAGATTACACATAGAATATGTATCTAATAAAGTTTGAAACTTCTCAGACTTACCATTTCCAAGTTACAGAGCAAAATATGTGATTTGTTTATTTGGAGTTTTACGTCGCTTTCAACACTGTACAGGTCATATCACGACGGGTAGTTGGAAGGGCAGAGGAAACCAGTACATATAGTTCGCTAGGGTTCTGTACTGTAAACTGCCGACCAACGGCAAGCAACTACCAGCTTTCCCACTTACGGCCATGACGGGGATCGAACCCCGGCCGCAGAGGTGGGAGGCGAGAGTGTTACCACTCTGCCACCGTGGCCCCAGCAAAATATGTGAAAAATGTCTTAAAAGGGTCACTCAGGTGGGTGTTTAAGGTCCTCATACACAGGTTAAATGTCTACTTGAAGCCTTGATTTTTGGCACATGTAAAAAGAACATAATAATGTATTCCTAGATGAGATTTCAGCTCTATCAGTCACATAGTTTAACAGTCAAAGGCCTTAAAATTGGCAAAAAGTCCAAATACTGGGTCTTTATGGGGCCTTCTAGAGACCTAAATGTGGCCTTCAAATTAAAGCTTCAGACTTAAAATTTGTCACATACTAAGATTACACATAGAATATGCATCTAATACAGTTTGAAACTTCTTAGACTTACCATTTCCAAGTTACAGGGCAAAATATGTGAAAAATGTCTAAAAATGGTCACTCGGGTGGGGATTTATGGTCCTCATACACAGGTTAAATGTCTTCTTAAAGCCTTAATTTTTGGCACATATATAAATAACATACTAATATCTTCCCAGATAGGATTTGAGCTCTATCAGTCACATAGTTTGACAGTCA
Organism: Sabellastarte sp. h YS-2021; assembly: GCA_964017235.1. Classification (NCBI taxonomy): domain Eukaryota; kingdom Metazoa; phylum Annelida; class Polychaeta; order Sabellida; family Sabellidae; genus Sabellastarte; species Sabellastarte sp. h YS-2021. The sequence continues at coordinate 152,069,844 of OZ024928.1, read as the reverse complement.
CAGGGCTTAAAAGTAGCAAAAAGTCCAAATATTGGGTCTTTGGGAGCCTTTTAGAGACCTCAATTTGACCTTCAAAATTAAAGCTTCAGACTTAAAATCTGTTACATACTAAGATTACACACAGAATATATATCTAATACAGTTTGAAACTTCTCAGACTTACCATTTCCAAGTTACAGGGAAAAAGATGTGAAAAATGTCTTATAAGGGTCACTCGGGTGGGTGTTTATGGTCCTGATACACAGGTTAACTGTCTATTAAAGGCCTAAATGTTGGGGCACATATAAGAAAACACATAGATATATTCCCAGATGATATTTAACTTAGATGAGAGACATAGTTTTAAAGCTACAGTGCTTGAAAGTGGCAAAAAGTGCATAAATTGGGTCTCTGTGGGCACTTTTGAGACCTTAAGTCGACCCCTTTGGGTAAACCTACAGCCCTAAAATTTTCTACAGACAAGGATTACATATCAAAGTTATACCTAGCACAGTTTGAGACTCATCAGAATTACCACTTCCAAATTATAGGGCAAAATATGTGAAAAGTATAGCAAAAAATCCCTAAGTGGGGGTATTTATGGGCCTCAAAGACAATTTTCTCCTCAACTTAAAGTCGTGATTTTCGGCACATGTACTAAGAACATATTAATGTGTTGTCAGGTAAAATTTCAGCCAGCTGAGCATCATAGTTTGTGACCTACAGGGCTCTAAGTGGCCAAAAGTCCAATTTCTGACCTTAAGGTGGCCATAAGTTCTTTTTTACTGGGAGTTTAAGGTCACCTTAAAATAGGGATCTTCCTTTGGGCACCCTTAACATGTGTACCAAGTTTGAAAAAAAAATATTAATTTGTTTTTGAGTTATCGCGTCCACAAGGAAATTTCTACGGCGGCGGCGGCGGCGGCGGCGCGACGGACCTGAATCCAATATATCCCCGACTTTCGTCTGGGGATATAATTAGCATTTACTCATTTTGAGCAGGTGAGTAATTAGCTATGGGTCTGAAACTTCACCAAGTGAAAGCTCTCCTAAAAGTAGGTGAATGAGTTATTTGACAAAAAATGGCTATCTGCAATCCTTTTAGAGATAATTAGCATTTACTCATTTTGAGTAGGTGAGTAATTAGCTACAGGTCTGAAACTTCACCAAGTGAAAGCTCTCCCAAAAGTAGGTGAATGAGTTATATGAGAAAAATTGGCTATCCGCAATACTTTTAGAGATAATTCGCATTTACTCATTTTAAGTAGGTGAACAATTAGCTACGGGTCTGAAACTTCACCAAGTGAAAGCTCTCCCAATAGTAGGTGAATGAGTTATTTGAGAAAAATTGGCTATCTGCAATACTTTTAGAGATAATTAGCATTTACTCATTTTGAGTAGGTGAGTAATTAGCTGTGGGTCTGAAATTTCACCATGTGAAAGCTCTCCCAAAAGTAGGTGAATGAGTTATCTGAGAAAATTGGCTATCTGCAATACTTTTAGAGATAATTCGTATTTACTCATTTTGAGTAGGTGAGTAATTAGCTACGGATCTGAAACTTGACCATGTGAAAGCTCTTCCAAAAGTATGTGAAGGAGTTATTTGAGAAAAATTGGCTACCTGCAATACTTTTAGAGATAATTAGCATTTACTCATTTTCAGCAGGTGAATAATTAGCTACAGGTCTGAAACTTTACCAAGTGAAAGCTCTCCCAAAAGTAGATGAACGAGTTATTTGAGAAAAGTTGTCTATCTGCAATAATTTTAGAGATAATTAGCATTTACTCATTTTGAGTAGGTGAGTAATTAGCTACGGATCTGAAACTTCACCATGTGAAAGCTCTTCCAAAAGTACCTGAAGGAGTTATTTGAGAAAAATTGGCTACCTGCAATACTTTTAGAGATAATTAGCATTTATTCATTTTCAGCAGGTGAATTATTAGCTACGGGTCTGAAACTTCACGAAGTGAAAGCTCTTTCAAAAGTAGGTGAATGAGTTATTTGAGAAAAATTGGCTATCTGCAATACTTTTAGAGATAATTAGCATTTACTCATTTTGAGTAGGTGAATAATTAGCTACAGGTCTGAAACTTCACCAAGTGAAAGCTCTCTCAAAAGTAGGTGAATGAGTTATTTGAGAAAAATTGGCTATCTGCAATACTTTTAGAGATGATTCGCATTTACTCATTTTGAGCAGGTGAGTAATTAGCTACGGGTCTGAAACTTCACCAAGTGAAAGCTCTTCCAAAAGTAGGTGAATGAGTTATTTGAGAAAAATTGGCTATCTGCAATACTTTTACAGATAATTTGCATTTACTCATTTTGAGTAGGTGAATAATTAGCTACAGGTCTGAAACTTCAGCAAGTGAAAGCTCTCTCAAAAGTAGGTGAATGAGTTATTTGAGAAAAATTGGCTATCTGCAATACTTTTAGAGATAATTCGCCTTTACTCATTTTGAGTAGGTGAGTAATTAGCTACGGGTCTGAAACTTGACCAAGTGAAAGCTCTCCCAAAAGTCGGTGAATGAGTTATTTGAGAAAAATTGGCTATCTGCAATACTTTTAGAGATAATTAGCATTTACTCATTTTGAGTAATTAGCTACGGGTCTGAAACTTGACCATGTGAAAGCTCTTCCAAAAGTAGGTGAATGAGTTGAGAAAAATTGGCTATCTGCAATACTTTTAGAGATAATTCGCATTTACTCATTTTGAGTAGGTGAGTAATTAGCTAAGGGTCTGAAACTTCACCAAGTGAAAGCTCTCAATTAGCTACAAATGAGAAAATAGCTATTACTCACTTATGGCATGCAATAGAACCCCAAACTATGTACCATCTTATAGCTAAGGACAAAGTAGCTGAACAACATATTTTAGGCAAACACTCTAACTGCAATAGTTTTGGAGTTACAATGGCTTTACTCAACAGTCAGAATTTCAAAGTAGCTATTACTCAGCTATCAAAGATTCAACAGGTCTGAAACTTTACTATGTGATAGCTTACCAAAAAGTAGATGGACAACATATTTGAAAAGATTTCCCTAACTTTAATACTTTTGAAGATATTTGACATTTACTTCTTTTGTTATTTAGCTACAAATGAGAAAATAGCTATTACTCACTTATGGCACGCAATAGAACCCCAAACTATGTACCATCTTATAGCTAAGGACAAAGTAGCTGAAGAACATATTTTAGGAAAACACTCTAACTGCAATAGTTTTGGAGCTACAATGGCTTTACTCAACCGTCGGAATTTGAAAGTAGCTATTACTCAGCTATCAAAGGTTCAACAGGTCTGAAACTTTACTATGTGATAGCTTACCAAAAAGTAGATGGACAACATATTTGAAAAGATTTCACTAACTTTAATACTTTTGAAGATATTTGACATTTACTTCTTTTGTTATTTAGCTACAAATGAGAAAATAGCTATTACTCACTTATGGCATGCAATAGAACCCCAAACTATGTACCATCTTATAGCTAAGGACAAAGTAGCTGAACAACATATTTTAGGAAAACACTGTAACTGCAATAGTTTTGGAGATACAATGGCTTTACTCAACAGTCGGAATTTGAAAGTAGCTATTACTCAGCTATCCATGGTGCAACAGGTCTGAAACTTAACTATGTGATAGCTTACCCAAAAGTAGATGAATAACATATTTGAAAAGATTTCTGTAACTCTAATACTTTTGAAGATATTTGGCATTTACTTCTTTTGTTATTTAGCTACAAATGAGAAAATAGCTATTACTCACTTATGGCATGCAATAGAACCCCAAACTATGTACCATCTTATAGCTAAGGACAAAGTAGCTGAACAACATATTTTAGGAAAACACTCGAACTGCAATAGTTTTGGAGATACAATGGCTTTACTCAACAGTCGGAATTTGAAAGTAGCTATTACTCAGCTATCCACAGTGCAACAGGTCTGAAACCTTATTATGTGATAGCTTACCCAAAAGTAGATGAATAACATATTTGAAAAGATTTCTGTAACTGTAATACTTTTGAAGATACTTGGCATTTACTTCTTTTGTTATTTAGCTACAAATGAGAAAATAGCTATTACTCACTTATGGCATGCAATAGAACCCCAAACTATGTACCATCTTATAGCTAAGGACAAAGTAGCTGAACAACATATTTTAGGAAAACACTCTAACTGCAATAGTTTTGGAGATACAATGGCTTTACTCAACAGTCGGAATTTGAAAGTAGCTATTACTCAGCTATCCACGGTGCAACAGGTCTGAAACTTTATTATGTGATAGCTTACCCAAAAGTAGATGAATAACATATTTGAAAAGATTTCTGTAACTGTAATACTTTTGAAGATACTTGGCATTTACTTCTTTTGTTATTTAGCTACAAATGAGAAAATAGCTATTACTCACTTATGGCATGCAATAGAACCCCAAACTATGTACCATCTTATAGCTAAGGACAAAGTAGCTGAACAAGATATTTTAGGAAAACACTCTAACTGCAATAGTTTTGGAGTTACAATGGCTTTACTCAACAGTCAGAATTTCAAAGTAGCTATTACTCAGCTATCCAAGGTGCAACAGGTCTGAAACTTTACTATGTGATAGCTTACCAAAATGTAGATGAACAACATATTTGAAAAGATTTCTGTAACTCTAATACTTTTGAAGATATTTGACATTTACTCCTTTTGTTATTTAGCTACAAATGAGAAAATAGCTATTACTCACTTATGGCATGCAATGGGACCCCAAACTATGTACCATCTTATAGCTAAGGACAAAGTAGCTGAACAACATATTTGAAGAAAAAGTTGTAACTGCAATGGTTTTTGAGTTATGAGCCCTTTACTCCAAGTAGCTAAGATAGCTATTACTCAGTTATCTTTAGGCCTAAGTCCATAAAACCAAAAAAATTTTCGAGGGTGTGAAAATTCATTGGGACAATTAATTTACAAAAAATCTGTAGCTGTAGTAGTTTTGGAGGAATCTGCGTGACTAACTAACGCACGCACACACGCACGCACGCACGCACGCACACACAGGCATCATTTCATAATCTCCCTCCCGGGCTAAAGCCCGGCGGGAGACAATAAAGAAGCTACTCAAAGTAGCTAAGTAGCTATTACTCAGTCAGTTATATAGCTATTATCACTAAAAGCAATCCCAAGCAAGCTATTGACCTAACTATTACTCATACCAAATTTGGTAAAGATATGTAAAATATTTTTCCTTAAAATGCCTGGAAACAAAAGAAGTATACAAAAGGAGCTAAGTAGCTATTACTCAGTTAGCTATACAGCTATCTTCACCAAAAGCAATCCCATGCAAGCTATTAACCCAATAAACACCCATACCAAATTTGGTAAAGATAGGATAAATACTTTTCCTGAATATAGGTGAAATACTTTTCCTTTAAAATGCTTAAAATAAAAAAGCTACTAAAAGTAGCTAAGTAGCTATTACTGAGTGAGTTATACAGATATTATCACTAAAAGAAATCCCAAGCAAGCTATTGACCTATCTATTGCTCATACCAAATTTGGTAAAGATAGGTCAAATATTTTTCCTTAAAATGCCCGGAAACAAAAGAAGTACACAAAAGTAGTTAAGTAGCTATTACTCAGTTAGTTATACAGCTATCTTCACCAAAAGCAATCCCATGCAAGCTATTAACCCAATAAACACCCCACACCAAATTTGGTACACATAGGATAAATACTTTTCCTAGAAATGACCGGATACCAAGTGTGACGGACGGCGGACGCCGGAAAAAGCAAAAATAATATGTCCACCCCCCCCAGTAGGGATGGCATCGTGAGGAATATTTTCTGTCGATATCGCCAATGCTTTTCATGACAATATCGTGAACGGTTCGTGAAAACCTACATATCCTGGTAGTTGTTTTGTTTTCATTATTAAAACAGTAAACTAACACAAAATATTGTAAAAATACTCAAATTTTGTTGTTTTTAAAAAAAATAATGCAGTTTAGAATACTTGTTTTCATTTCGTTTTTTCACTTCCTATCTACTTCCTGTTGCTGGAGTTGAAAGGTCACACACCCCATTAGCCAATCAGAAAATTTGTTACATTGTCGTCATTTTATAATGAAAAATGTGAAGTTTTTTGTTATATGTTGTTGGGGATTATGAATATTTGTTGGAATATGGCATTTTAGGTTGGTAGTATATTGCATGTTTGTTTATTTATTTCAATGACGATATTATCGCCCATCAACGGAACTTCTCGATATCGTCCATTAATAATGCACCTCGAAAGATCCACGATATCGCAAGCTATGATGCCATCTCTACCCCCCAGTGGGGTGGACATAATCACTTACACCACAGAACTCATCAAATGAGATCTTGCCGTCGCCATCCACGTCAGCAAATATGATGGTTTTGTCTACAATTTGTTGGAGTTGTGCGTCCTTGAGATTGTTACCAACCATCATCTTCAGAACCTGGAACAGCTCGCCATTTGAGATGTACCCATCTTTGTCCATGTCATAGATCTTAAATGCAACTGCAAGAACACATGCTGTAGAATTAATATTTTTAGATCCGGAAATGAGATGCAGACACATATACACATATATGTCAAACAAACTACTGATATGAGTACCCTTCCATACTGATTGCATATGTCTTAAATACAACTATTACAAGTATAAGTCAATTTCTGCTCATATTTCATTATTAAAATAATTCATTAGAATTAATTTCCACCATCTAAGCTCACTAGCTAAAATAGCTGAAATTAATGCCTAGTGAAGTCTTAAAATAAAATAGTTTCAGAGATGCCTGAAATATAGCCCAGACATGATGTTAAGGGTCAGGGTCACTAGAGCAAGATTAAATCAAGACCACACAATGATGTTGCACACCTACAACTCCTAATCTATGTCCCCCAAATGTATAAAATTCCTATGCCTCACAATTTTTGAGGTAGTGCCCAGAAAAGTTATTTCTTGCCGCCAGTACAACCACCTACCAAGCCAGACGCCATGGGAGAATACAATACTGACATGGCCCTTTAGGAATAGAAGGGAAAAAATATTTATTTGGATATACTTCCCACTCTTTACCAGTTTACTTGGTAACTTTGGTAACTTGATAACAATGGCACTTTTAAGTAGTTAATTAATGCCATTTACAAAAGGTTAACAACTCCTGTTAATCTAAATTTCACTAAAAGTCATAATTTATATAAATAGTTAACCAAATCACGATTCAAAAACAAAATCATTTAGAGACACTAATAAAGAGTCTATCCTCTGATAAAGTTTAGATGGTTCTGTTCACACTTCCCACCAATGCAAGATTGATGCTTGGCAGTGAAAACTATACAGTATGAATTGTCTCTGAAGTATTTTATATGAGCATGATCCACTCAAATAACAGGACACATTCAGACTATGTAACAACCACATACAAGACAAATATACTCTATTCAGCTAAAAGTATCTTCTCACCATTGTTGGTCCACAAATGACAAACATGGGATAAGTTTTATCCATTTAGACATGCAAATTTAGAGTAAGTTTTGAATAATAACCACAAAACAAATTAAGATTCTGTTTTAAGTACCCCCAATACTTGATACCTATTACAGTTACAGAGCTGATATTTGGTTGAAAATAAAAGGCAGGAAGTTAGAAACTCCACTTTCATTACTTTAAGGTGACCATACTTTCCTGCACATAAGGATTCTAAGGTGGACAGATCATAGAAGTCTTCCATTGGGTAACAATAAATGTGTCAAGTTAACCCAACGAAGTTAAGGCGGGGCCACGGTGGCAGAGTGGTAACACTCTCGCCTCCCACCTCTGAGGCCGGGGTTCGATCCCCGCACGGGCTCAAGTGGGAAAGCTGGTAGTTGCTTGCCGTTGGTCGGCAGTTTACAGTACACAACCCTAGCGAACTCTATGTACTGGTTTCCTCTGCCCTTCCAACTACCCGTCGTGATATGACCTATACAGTGTTGAAAGCGACGTAAACCCCAAATAAACCCAACGAAGTTAAGTTAAACACTTAGGCCTGAAATTCCCTTTGTCACTGTAAGGTGGCTTAATTTAATAAATCTTTGACTTAAAGGTCATCAGAATAAAAATGTTTCAGTTGTAAACATTAATATGTGAACAACGTTGATTTTAAAGTGAGCTAAGGGCTAAAAACTCCATTTTTAAAATTTTTTAAGATAGCCAATATATCATTAACATATAAATTTTTAAGGTAGCCAGGAAATTTCTTTTATAAACTTCAAGATCAGTTTCAAATTAGGTTTAAAACCACGCAGTGATCCACATCACTCTGAAAATTAAATGGGATCAGTTGGACTTAGACCGATCTTCTGATCTTTTCTCTTTTATGAAGTTCCAACTAGTAGTATTTGCATGATCCTGCTAACAAACAGACGGATGGCATGAATTTAATACCTCATTGGCAGAGGAGCACAACCAATAATCAGTAACTGAATGAATCTGTTACATTTTTACAGTTGGCACAGACCTTGATGACTGACAACATATTTCACAATCAAAAAATTTTGGTGCTGACTTGTATCATTAGCTGTACAACGAGTGTACAGGCAATAACCTATGAATATCGCCTGAGATTTAGTATATCTTTGTTGGAAAAAGTACAACAATCCAATAATGTTAGTGGGAAAGTAATATTTTCCTTTATATTGCTCTTCTCAATTGATTTTACCTGAAAGATGTTTTTCTGTTTTATGCATGTCAATAAGAGAAATTTGGTCTCTACAGCTAGTGCTTAAAAGATCATAAGACTAATGAATAATGAGATGAAAGTTATTAGTTTTGCTGGGCAGAGCTTTTAAACACTTATTCTTTTATTGTTATATAATAATCCCACCTATTGAAACAATGTGCTTTACCAGTGGTTTACTAGATGAAGCAGTAAAAAGTTAAAAACCCTTTACTAACAAATACAGATAGCCGGGGCAATCCAGAACAATGGAATGTCACTGCTATATTACAGCACGGGTATATTGTACACCTATTAACAGGGCAACGTGATCTCGGCAACCTATTAGATGCTCACATTTTACTTTCTATCTCTCTCTCACGTTCTTCTTCTTCTTTTTTTTTTTTTATGAAGCTGGCTATTTCGTGACTTTTACTTTGTTGATCAGTTTAAGTGTTCTAACCATGGGTATTGTTATATTTTGTCTGATGTGTTTTAGAATAGTTCACACCAATGTAGTAAAGATGGTGAAGACTCTCCTCACCAGAAATGGGACAAGTACAGACATTTTATGCCTCAGTTTGATGGTCACAGTTGTAGGGTTAAGTGTAAAGAAAATCCCGTGGTCAAGAGCCAGTCATGACACACTGTGTTACTTGTACAGCAATTTCAGAAGAGCAATGGTCTCATCTAAGGGAAAACTTTGTGAAGAAACCATTCAGACTCACATGGTGACTCTTTCAAAGACCCGGGAAACACCAACAACCCAGGATTTACTAGTGAGGATTTTCTCTAGCAGATGAGACTCCTCTTGATTTAGAGCCCGCGGAAATCCCAATCAAGTGCTCTAATGGCTGGCATCATTCCAGCGAGCTAGCTCCACTGCTTGCATCTCCCAGGCAATGCTTTCTAGCCTGGGCCTGGTTCATCAATCTGCCACTGATTCTTTAGCCTATGTTATAGACTGTAACTCATAATACCCAGCTTTCCAGACTTCCTTTTTTCAGATCCCTCAGACCACAAGGACTCAGTTGATCAAGTCATCTAAGGCATAAGAATTTTGAAATGATGTACAATCTACAGTAGAAAAAACCAGAAATAAATGAGGAACATCTCTGCTGTGCAAACAGGACTGCAAGCCTTCCTACAGCAGCCCATGGAGCAGGTGTTTGACTACTTGGTACCTGCACATACAGCTTCTGCTCCTCTGCCAGCACCTGCATCCACAGCACCAACTCACACAATTATTGTGTCAATTACACAACTGTTTGCCTTGCCACTTGTTGCCAAGTCAGAGGAACCAACAACCTATCTCTATCACAACCCCAATCAAGTTGAGAAGCATTTTAGAAGAAGTATATGGGACAGGCACCTCAGCATCTTCCTTTGCTACCACTTCAAGGTGAGAAGAGCCTACTGACACTGGTGAACAAGTGACTCCCCCTAATTTCCCATTCAGCGAATTGGTTCAGAAGGTCCAGCATCTGAAAAGAAGCACAAGCTAGGATCAGCCCTGGGACATGATCCACTTCTCCTTCAGCAACAGAAGGGTGACAGACCATCATCCATAATACTCCAAATGGTCACACACCTTTCTCGTTGACAAGGATATGTTGGTGAAGCCCAGGCCTTCCATTACTCTTGAGAAGTTGAGACAGAGAAGTTTCCTGTTAATCCACCACACAAGGGAAACTGAGACAGTCTAGAGGATGACAAGTACTCGCAGAGACAACAGATGATACCCCAGGCCCTCTAAAATATTACTAAGCCTGGTTATAAGAGTGGACTCCCAGTGTAAGTCCAACAAAGGGACCTGGTTAAACTGGAACATTTGACTTGAGAAGATATCAGCATGGCCAACTCTCTACCTTTGGGATAGCCAGTGAGTCATGTCTCAACACCCTCCAACTCTCTAAGGACCAAAGGGAGAGACTGTTTGATAAGTTTCATGCCACCATATTTGGGCCCACCAGGGAGATCACGTCAGAGATCCAACAGGATCTTCCCAAATGCAGTTCATGCTGGATATCTGTACGAGTATGTCAAAGGCCTATGTGGATATCGTATCCAATTTCAACTTGACAGGCACAAAGATGCATCCCAAAGAGCATTAAAAATTTGCTGAAATGACTATTTTGATCTGTTTAGTAATTTTTATGCAAAAACTCAACCAGCCAGCCAAAAATGGCTGGAAAATGCTTTCTTGAAAGAGTGCCAGATGACTCTGCGTATATAAATTTCATCAAAATCGCTGTATCTCTCACCACTTCCACGATGAATGCATTTCGGCGTTTTACCCAGGAATTCAAAATAGCCACCAAATATGGTTGACAAAAAGTGTCAGATAACTGCATATGACCCGGGAGCCCAAAATTTCCCCCAAAACTCTCTATCGCACACCATTTCCGACAAATTGCTGTGAAATGATTTTTGACAAAAAGTGGCAGATGAATCTGCGTGTACCTTCAGGACAAAAATTTTGTTGAAATTGCTCAATCTTGCATTGTTTTTGAGTTGAATGCGTTTTTTGAGTTTTACTTAGAAATTCAAGGTGGGCACCAAAAATGGTGGGGAAAACGATTTTTGACAAGTGCTAGATGACTCTTCCTATACAATGGGGTCAAAAACGGTGGGGGAAAATGATTTTTGACAAAACCGTTTCCGAGATTAATGCGTTTTTGCGCTTTACACAGAAATTCAAGATGACCGCCAAAAGTGGTGGGAAAACAATTTTGGGTAAAAAGTCGCCAGATACAAAAATTTTGTCAAAATTGCACTATCTTGCACCATTTCCCAACATAAATTTGTTCTATGTTTTACACTGAAATTCAAGATGGCTGGCAAAAATGGTGGGAAAACGGTTTTTGCCCAAAAGTGGTAGCTTACTCTGCATATACCCTAGCGGCCAAAAATTCCGCCAGAATCGCTCTATCTCGTAACATTTCTGAGATATTAAAGACTTTTTATTTTCACTGTTAAGAAAAACTGTGGCATTTAGTTAATTGCTAATAAGTTGGCCATTTTGTATCGGATCACTTTCAAAAGTAAATGATTTCCAGACGTCTATATGACATACCTACTTGCCAAATTTAATGTGAAAAGGTGAAACACTTTTTAATTTAGCATCTGGACACCCCTTTTAAAAACATGCTTTTGATCATGTGACTTCTCTGTGTGGTCAAATCTCATATAACCATATTCATAAAATTTTAACATGGCTTAATATATTATTCATGTTACAACAATTACAAGTTGATACAATGAAATGTTCAGCTACTTTGTCCTGGTATATTTTTATCTTTCTAGAATAGTGAAGTTAATTGAAACAATATGATGTTCATTTTATATTATTCATATTTTATTAATAAATATTGCAAGCTAATTTTTAGCAAAAGCCTCTGCAAACCTTCTGAATTAGCATTTTGTATTTACACAAAAAACCTCATTACCATATACTGTATCGGCCTTACAAAGCCTAGAGCTAGGGGAATCAGCGATTCCACCAGTGGAGACTCCGATCAGAGTTTCCTCTAGTGGAAACCGAGATTCCAGTGTTTAAATAATGGATAGTAGTCTCCACTAGTGGAAACTTTGAATGGTATCTCTCTTAGAGGAATGACCGATTCTCCTGAATCGGAGTCTCCACTCCGACATATATGTCATGGTAGAAAGTCCGATCTGGTAGAATTTCAAATTCTACTGGTAGAAAGTCCAATCTAGGAGATTTGGGTATTCCCCTGGGGTCCGAAATCTAAAAATAGCACCAGAGATGCAAGTACCCCATAGGCTGGGGAAATATTTTTCAACACCATGAAATATAGAAGTAGTGAAACAGTACACCAATTGGGATACTTTCAGAGCACTGCATGTAAAGATTAAGTATTAAAACAAGACAATTCAGTAAACAAAAAGTTATAAAGCTGCAAAATTTCTTAACTGGAGAATAGCTGTCAATGAAAATATCATAATTATGTATGGTCAAATTATGGTTTGAATGTTTTGAATATTACCCATACATACAGATGTGGCAATACATGCTTAAATGTGGAGTTGGGGCAAAACCTGTGACTCACTTGATGCAATACCAGCTGTTACAATGGGAAGTTGCAAAAGTAAAACCCCTAATGAATTCTAATATGACTTTAACAGTGCTTAATCTACATCAAAAGACACCCAAAGGTGCAACAACCAAGATTCAAGTAAAAAGATATGGGAGATATAAGAGATGAAATAGTATCACATATGCCTGTAAAGAGATAAAATAGCATCAGATATACAAGATCAAAGGTCAAATCCAGGTCACACCATGATGTTGACGAGTCAATCTGTGCCTACTTAGGAAAGTGAGTATGTTTCCTTCATAGATCTCACAGATACTTACCTGCATGTACCTATCCATACCAAGTCACAAAAATAGCTCAGGTCCTGCCACAAAGGTGCTCTCTACCAGTTTACCAGCATACCCTCTATCAAAGCCACACACCCCCTGATATCTACTAGTCTAGCAAAGAAAGTGAAACTGATAGCTATTCAGTTGAGAATTGGACTACACCAGCATTTGGAGAGCTGGCTTATTTGTGCTCCTTCCAAAGAGGAGAGTAACAAGCTGATCCAAAGACTACTAAAGCTGTAAACCTTGTGAAGAATTAGGCTTTGTAGTAACCTCTTGCATTGAGAACTCCATCCCTGCCAGAGATTTGACTTCACAGGATACCATCTTTTTCTTGATTTAGTTCTTGTGAAGCCCACACAAGACAACATCTATTCCAATACCTTTCCTTGAAGTTTGTTCAGTGGACTATGATATCAACCAATAGACTGCTTGCATCAATGAATATGACAGTGAAATTGGAGACCAATTCACCAATATCTCAGAGCTCATTGGAGATGTCCGACGCCTCAGGACACACTAGTTTGGTCTCAAACCTAAAAGCATCTGCACATCAATCTACTAGAAATGAAGGTGCTTCTTCTGGTTCTGTAGTTCTTCAAGATAAGTTGCAGTCAATCAAGTCCTTATAGCCGCAGTAAAGTGTTCAGCAGAGAGCTATATCAACAAACAGGGTAGAGTAAGATCAGCAGACGTATGTGCTGTCATGTAGAGAATGTTGCTATCAGAACAATCTGACACTCAGAACAAGACACACTCTGGGGTCGCTCAGTGTACTAGTGGATGGCCTTTCCAGCAGGAACATGATCTAAGAGACAGTGGTGTATGTCTACACAGATCATCAAACAAATTTGCAAGAGTTTGGAGGGGGGATCCTTTTCACAACCAACCTGAACAAGGAACTTCCACTCTATATCTCTCCAATCCTGGACGCTCAGGCTTGGCAGAGGATGCCCTGAACACCCCATGGGAAAACCTGCCTGTATACCCTTTTGTTCAAACTACCCTATTGACCAAAGTTGTACAAAAGCTAAAATCACAGACATGCAAGTTAATTTTAATCGCTTAAATCAGGACAACAAAAACATGGTTTTGGGATCTGGTGGAGATGTTCCCCAACACACCTAGACAACTTCCACCCATATACACTCGGCTTTACCACTCAACAATCATTAAAATATCAATTTGGCATCCCTGAACCTCCATGTATGATATCTAGGAGTACAGTGCTCCCAAGAACAAGGATTCACTGCTGAGGTGACAAAAAGTCACTGATCCTCAGAGAGTCTCCACAAGGGTCATCTAGACATCTACACTTCAAAATGGTCAGTTTTCCAAAGATGGTGTATGGAAAAACAGGTGGACTTCAGGAATCCCTCTATAGGTAACATTTATAAACTGGAGTATGAACCATACTGGGTAGTCATTGATAATGACAAACACATCAATATTTTTCTACACTTTAATTAATTTTAGACAACAAAATGTCATCTAGTGAAAGGTTCCCTTAAAATATACTGAAAAAATTACACACAGAACCACAACTATACATGCTTCACTAAAGAACCAATCTTGGAACCAATCTTTATATTATAACATAAAATCAAGTGCAGAACTAAACGACAACAATCACATCTACAAGTAACTAGTGACTATAAAAAACTACCACCCCCCCCCCCCCCCCCCCCAAAAAAAATATATATATATATATATAAAAAAATAGGAACAAAAGCTGCTTTTATAAAAGAAAACAACAATTGTTGTTGAACAGTAAAAATGCGTGAAAAACTTTTCAGTTGTGAGTTGAATTAACGCAGTGCATTGTGCTTGTTTTGGTAATCAATAATTCTCCCCGTGATTTTCATATGCAGAAAACTTGCCATTACACATCATAGGATACAGTGCTCAGGTGCAGTGAGTACGTTTTTTTTTCCAAACAAATAACCAATGCCAGTTCCAACCATGTGTTCAACCCACAAAAGAAAATGTGCAGAAAATGTTTATTCTGTCTTGTCTGGTGATCAGTATATTTTAAAAGCAAAATGGTTTCAACCAGATGTAAAAAAAGACATTCAAACTAGAGTATTACTTTGCAAGAGAAAAGAAATTGTTTTTGCACAGCAAAAACAAAGCGTCAAAATGAGCATCAATGATTTTGCTGAAATGACTAACTTGGTCTGTTTAATATGTTTTCCATTTATACAAAAAATCAACCTGCCTGCCAAGACTTGCAGGAAAATGATTTTTTGAAAAAGTGACAATGACTGTCTGTTTTACACAAAAATTCAAGACGACAACCAAAAATGTGGCAGTTGACCCTGCGTATACCCTGTGGGTTGAAAATTTTGTCTTAATCACTGTTTCTCACACTGTTTCCGAGATGAATGCAATTTTGCGTTTTATACACACATTCCAGATGGTCGCCAAAAATGGTAGGAACACGATTTATAACAAGAGGGTCAAAGATGCCCCAAAAGGCGGGTTGCACAGGCAGCAATAAGGTTAGGGACTGCTGTAATTAAATTTAGAAACAAGGAAAGAAATGTTAGGTCACCCAGTGCTGTGAAATGTAAAACTTGTAATCTAGGTTCCATAATTGTATCTATGCTATAAACGGACAAATGAACAGACGGAATTACACAAATTTCGAAAGGAACCTAGCTACGAGGGTGATCTATCTCCCTGTCAAGTTTGAATTCAATTGGACAAAGCATTTTCGAGTTAGAGTCCGGAAATGGAAATGTTGATGGACAAACGAAAAAACCCCCGGACAAATGAACAGACAGAATTACACCAATTTCAAAAGGAACCTAGCTGTAAGGGTGATCTATCTCCCTGCCAAGTTTGAATTCGATTGAACAAAGTGTTTTTGAGTTAGAGTCCGGAAATGGAAATATGGACGGACAGACAAACGGACAAAAAACGGACAAACAAACGGACAGAATTACACCAATTTCGAAAAGAACCTAGCTATAAGGGTGATCTATCTCCCTGCCAAGTTTGAATTCGATTAAACAAAGTGTTTTCGAGTTAGAGTCCGGAAACGGAAATGTTGACGGAGAGACAAACGGACAAAAAACGGACAAACGATCGGACAGAATTACACCAATTTCGAAAGGAACCTAGCTATAAGGGTGATCTATTTCTGTGCCAAGTTTGAATTTGATTGGACAAAGTGTTTTCGAGTTAGAGACCGGAAACAGAAATGTTGATGGAGAGACAAACGGACAAAAAACGGACAAACGAAAGGACGGAATTATAACAATTTCGAAAGGAACCTAACTATAAGGGTGATCTATCTCCCTGCCAAGTTTGAATTCGATTGGACATAGCATTTTCGAGTTAGAGTCCGGAAACGAAAATGTTGACGGATGGACAGACGAACATTGGACACATCAATCTAATAGGCGGGTTGGTTACATGCAACCTGCCTAATAAAACATAGCAGATGATTATACGAATACCCTGCTTTTAAAAAATTTTGTTGAAATTGCTCTATGTTGGAATGTTTCCCAGATAAAATTTTTGCATTGTCCCAGAAATGCAAGATGGCAGCCAAAAATGGTGGGGAAACATGTTTTTTTTGGCAAAAAAGTGGCACATGACCCTGCTTATATCATGCCGGTTGAGAATTTCGTTGAAATTGCTGTATCTTGCACTGTTTCCGAGATAAATACGATTTTGTGTTTTACATACACATTCAAGATGGCCGCCAAAAATGGCGTAAAACCTTTTTTTGCAAAAACCCCACAGATTAAAAGTTTCATCAAAATTGCTCTATCTCACACTGTTTCCAAACAAATGCGTTTTTGAATTTTATGCAAAAATTCAAGGTGGCTGCCAAAATGGCAAGAAAAAGATTTTTGGCAAAAGTGGTGGATGGATCTGCATATACCCTGTGGGCCAAACATTTTCTCGAAATCACTGTACCTCCACCATTTCCAAGAGCTTTTTTGCAGTGTACGCAGAAATTCAAGATGACCACTAAAAATGTCAGGAAAATCTTTTTGGCAAAAAGTGCCATATGACTGCATATACACTGCAGGACCAAAAAAAATTTATTAAAGATTTTACAGTTCCATCATTAAGAAAAATTGCAATATTTAGTTAATCGTTAATAAGTCATCCATTTTGTGTCAGGTCAATTCCAAAAGTTAATGATTTCCAGATATCTATACAACTAACCTACTTGCCATGTTTCATATGAATAAGTGAAGCACTTTTTAAGTTATCATCCGGACAAGCACACCCTTCCGAAAAACACATTTTTGGTTACGTGACATCTCTGATTGGTTGAAATGTCATGACACCATATTCAGAAAATTTTCCCGAGACTACTATGTTCCAAATTTGAAGAGAATCTGCCCTGCGGTTGCCGAGCTATAACCATTAGAAAATGCGGGAGCCAGCGGCCATTTCCACGTGAATTTCTCCTGTATACAACCAAGCGTCCCTTGCGTGATGCTTAATGACCAAGCAATGCCGCATAGTTAGCTATAGCTATCACCTGTATTAAACTAAATACCTGGAGTAAACGCATTCAAGAAATTTATACATAATATTTTAGCATTATGTTGTATTGTCAACATTAATGCCTGGGCCATTATTGCTTGAGTGCTTGAAATGTAACAAACACTCCATTTTCATTGGTGCTGGATTTACTGTGCACTTTTCACCAGAAGAATTATAAACCCCATCTTATAACCTCAGTTCTGGCATAAAAATCAATTAGGAGATCATACACTGACATCTCAATATTGATCATGGATCTTCCTGGAGTTTGCTATTGATACCAAAATTTTATTTTCAATATTATGTCAAATACTTTAGGAGGTAGTATTTTACAATTATGGTGTATTTTATATCTAGAAAATGAATATTCATATGTTGGATGATTTATTCTAAGAATTAGAAGGACTTTGATTAGATGTATTTGAACAGTAGACCTGTCCTCAATTTATAATCTTTCTTTAATATCTTATATATTTTTTGGTAACTGAGATATAAGTTGGTGTATATTGGTACATTTTATGGAGTAAAATGGCATTTTAATATCAACTTTTGACATAGATCCTACAGACCTACACATAGTTTGAATAAGTGATATGGTCATGAATTTGCTAAAACTACATGAATGTATAAAGATGGATTTAGCTAACTATTTAATTTGCCTTATTTTCCACTACTTAAATTTAGACAAATTTAATGTCCCATTGTGTCCAATATGGAAAACAGGATTATTCACTATTCCACATATTCACCTTCAAAAATTAGAAATAAAACTTTTTGTCGAAAATTACGCAGCTTTCCTTTCTCCTGGAAACCTTTATCTTTAGCACAGTTGAACAAGCTATCAACAAAGGCCTTTATTGCGCACTGTTGGCATTCATAGCCAGCAAATACTGATCTTTAACATGTACATAGACAATTTAGCCAGGCCATTATTGTACCAATGCATGAATCAATATGGGACAAGCAGTGACAGGCAGTTGTTATACCAGATATCTGCTGAATATTTTATAGCAGCTCTCCTTTACTTTCATGTTATAATTGCAACTGTACATACTTTCTCAAATACAATCTTAAGCTTACTGCAATAATGTTCTGAATGGAATTATTATTATTATTTCTCTATTATACTTTGAAAATGGAGAATTGGTCACACATATTGAACAAATGGGTTATATTTCATTTTTTTTCTTTTCTGTTTATGAATAGTACTTTTTAATTCATCATAAGTTGACCAATACTGGAATGCACCTTTTTTATTATCACCCACTGAGTACAAAGAATAAGTGAAAACAAGTGTGTTTCATACATTCAAACTTTAGTATTTAGTTTTAAAATGATAACATTTAATGATAATATGAGTCAATGTTCATTGTTCAGGTAGCCCTTTTTGCATGGTCTATTGTACATAATTATTTATGTGTTGACAACCCAAAATGGCAATAGTAGCATTATATTATCCACAATGTTAGCTACGACGTTGATGACAGAAGCTACCGTGTACAGTGAACCACTTAAGGCATGTTTTACAGTGCAATTTTTTTATCATTGTAACACTGACAGTTGCTAAAATAGATTTGTAAATTTTTTGACCTATCAAATGAAACCCTTATTGAAGTGTCAATGATAAATGGCAGAAAGAATTACTTTGGCATGTTCATTAGAATTTCATCCATTTATCCAAAGTTCCAGTAATATACCCTTGTCACAAGTACTATGCTTATATTAGCTGATTTACCTGGGCCAAAAATTTTGAAAGAATTAAGAATTAAATATTATTAAATGACATTTTAAGTTTGTTCATATTAAACTAATGAAACTGTAATGAAATTTTATGCTTGTGAAGTATAGCACCATTGTTCTTCAGAAACTGGGGCAGTCTCACAAAAGGAATTAGCTCAGACTTAGACCTTAAGATTAAGACTATTGTCTTACACTTAGGGTAAGTTTATATTCTTAGATTTATGGGAATCTTGGGCTAAATGTTAAGTCCGCCTCAAAGTGGAGTTAACTTTTCTAAACAAAGACTTAGTAAATATGCCCACTGTTAACTTTTCCCACAAAATCTGGTTACACCTGTCTGCGTGGAAAGTTGGTGCTTCCCAGAATAAAGAAATTACAGTCTTGATGGCACAAATTGGTCAAAATTTTGGTGGTACTGACGGCAGCACAAGAAAAAATTGTACGACGAACCTCTGCACCCAAACCAATTCAAAACACATGCATACTGTATTGGTTTGTGAGATTTCACAAAATTAAATTCTACCAAATATAAAAGACCTTAAATAATTGATAGTTACAGTAGAATGTAAGAACCATGTAATCTAAAAAAAAAGAATAAAAAGGGTTACTTATAGAGCAAATATAATGAAAAAAAATGAAAATAAAAGATGGATACTTAACTATATACAAGTAAGAATAAATTGGAAAGAAAGGGTATCACAAAATAATTTTTTTTTCTTTTGCAATTTGGTGAGTTTACTTACACCTCAGCTTGGAGTCCTTATCACCTCGAACACTAAACTGGGACACTCCTTCTATAAACTCTGAAACAGGCAATAATAATCACACACACACTGAGTCAATAAGCGAATACCATGCACAGCAGAGTGTTTTACTGGAATCTGTCTGGTATGAGGTGACCACTGGTACTCATTGACACAGCTAATATAGCACACACTAAAGGGGGTACATTTCACTGAAAGATACCAAGCTTAACCTCTTAATGATTGCAGACAGATTGCAACAGAAGAACTTGAAATTTGGGATTTTTTTTTATATTTTTTTGTTTTTAATTGCACTGTGGTGGCTTGGAGATCAGAATTCATTGAGGTAAAAATCCAAATGAAAAAACCTTAATTACCAATGTAGCATGAAATCCTGCCTTGCTGAAAATCTCCCCCAACCCCAGGGGTAAAAATATATCCCCCCCCCCCTTTTCCTGTTCTATACATTAACCTGAACAAAATGTGAGTTACTCCAGAGTTATGTTTCCCTTTTTCAGAAACATTTTAAAATAGCATCAAAGATGCCCATACCCCACAGCCTAGGAAAATAGCATTGAACACCATGAGATATAATAGAAGAGGTAAAATAGTATAAAGGTCAGAAGACTTTCAGAACTCATAGTGTAAGTTTTGTAAAGGTGCAGGAGAAAAGAAAATGTAAGACAGCAAATATGTATATAAAGAAAAGTAGCAAAACAAGGTAATTCAATAGCAAGATGACAGCATTAGTTAGTTCATAACTAAAAGTTATGAAACTGCAAAATTTCTTAACAGAAGTATAGCTGTCAAAGGAGACAGTACAATTAGGTAAAAGTACATATAGGCCATGCCATGATATTGCAGACTTACATCCCCAATCAATGTCCTTAACAAGTTATCAACATCCAACACTTTACTGTTTGTGAGATATGGCTTGGACAAGACTTAAAAGGCAAGGTCAAATCAAGGTTACCATGACATTGTACCCCTATACTTCCCAACCAATGTCCATACCAAGTAGCAAGATCCTAAAACTTAAAGTTTTCGAGATACAGCCTGAAAAGGGTTACTGTTCCTGCTCCCTTATCTTACTGACCGCCCTCCCAGCCGGACACTCTGGGTGAAATCGATACCCGCACTGCCTTCAAAAATTTTGGGGTAAACATTACTATTTAAAACTATCACAATATACATTTAAAGTAGTAGCTGATGATTAATTTAGTGAAAATCTCAGCAACTGTGGATGACTGCTCTCACAGATATCTATTCGTGGTAAAAATGAACCATTTGCTAAAAACCAAATCTACTCATTTTAATGGAAAACACATCCAGAAATATATATAGATATCAATATTACACCAAATGCAGGAGTCCAGTTCATATTTTATTAAATCCAAGAGAGGTGACACCTAGTGTCACAACTTTTTTTATGGTTTCATGGGTCTTTTGGGTCTTTCCTTTTTGAACAGTAGTGATTGACTTTCAAATGTCCCTTTCAGGGCAGAAATACCCACTTGGATCTTAATGGAAAATTACATATCTCCGTACCTAAAGGACACTTCCTAAGGTGTTATCTCATTTAAGCTGATTTAGTCTGATTATATCTTGATTATTATCTTGGCTTTTATTAGACAAAATTATAAAGGCTATTTATATATTTATGTATATAGCTTAGTTTCTGAGATACTACCACTTCTATTTACCTTCTAAAAAAACTTAATGGCTGAACAAGAGGTCATTTCCATTATCTCATACATTTTTCATTTTGATCTTATAGATATTTAAACTTACAACTAAACCTTTCCAAAATTTCCTGGATCCACCTCGGGGTTGAGATAGTCAATAGGTAATACCCCCCGTGGGGCAGGATTTTCAGTGGGGAGGATTTCATGGTACACTGGTAAGGATAACACAATATATTTTTGCGTTTTAGCAAGAATAATGTAGTGTTAAAAAGAACAGCTTGACTGGCAAAACTATTTACAGGAGTTTAAGCATGGTTTCTTCTATATTAAAACATGGACTAAGTTCAAGGTCACATCAGTCTAATTAATACATAACATGATTTTTTCATAACTACAAACAACATGAGAATAATTATGCCACTAACAACTGGGATTAATATCAAAACTCACACTTCATGCATTTTTTAGGTCAGTGTCAAAAACTGATGTTCTACATTCAGAAAAAAAAAATATATGTATGTAAACAAATGCTGTCAACAACAGCGCCCTGAAAACACAAAACTAAGGATGGTGGGAAACAAATATCTACACACACAGCAGCTTGTACGGTAGGCCAGTACTTACAGCGAAGTTTGGACTCTTTGTCACCCCTCACACTAAATTGGGATATTCCTTCTATAAATTCTGTAATGTTTTAAAACAATTACTGTATGGGTACTAATATCCTAAGAATACACTTGTGATAGGCTCATTGAGTAACAACACAGACTGCACACCTCTTTTCAGTCTCATAAATATGGTAATTGTAAGCCATTTGTTGTCAATAATTGCAGTAGAACATGAGACAAAAACCAAATAAATCTTTTGACAGAAAAATTAAAATACAAAGAATTAAACTATAAATGTGAAACAAAAAAACAAACTTTGACTAGAAGAAGGTTTTTTTGCAGACAAAAATGGAGCATCCCAATAAGCTTTAAAAAATCAAAAGTGTTTAAGTTACAAGGAGAAGAAAAATGAAATGGTATGTTGTTGAAAATTTCCTCATACAGAAATATAATCATCACAGAAGCACATTGGTAAGTTATTGTCAAATATTAAAAAGTGTAGAAGAGATACTGGAAAATGAGGTTTTTGATGTAATTTTTCCCCGAGGTATTTATCATGAGAGGGAATAACAGCCTTTCTAAAGGGTCTGTTTCCTTTGTAAATAAGGAAAATATACATAAAAAGTTTTCAAATGGCATCATATACTATGACATGTACACATACTGCATATTTCATCAGTTAATTACTAAGTTATACGAGTGCTCAAATGAATAGAAAATACGTGTGTACATGTTTTAAAAAGACGTGGTAAAATTTGAGCCTAAAGCAAGGCTAGGGAAAAACATCATATGCATTAGTAAATATACCATTTGCACACAAACAGTGAAATAAACATTGCATAACAGCAGTGACAAATGAGATATAACCAAAAAACACAAAATCTGTGACTTTATGATCCCAGTTTGACAAGGGAGGGCCAGGGGTAAATATTACAAGCTTTCTAGACTCCCTGCATATGATTTTCTATCACCTCCCAATACATTCAAAAGCTGTAAAAACAATAATTAAATAGATAAAAGCCGAAAGCACAAAATCTGCATTTGATCACCCCAGTTACACTCCTAAGGTGGGCCCAGAAGGTAAATGTGGCTGGCTATATAGTCTCCCTGTATAATGTTTTCTTATAACAACCCCACCCCCCCACCCCCACCCCCAATACATTCAAAAACTGTAAAATCAATCATAAAGGAGACAAAGCCAAACATACAAAATCTGCAATTTTATGGGGGGTAGGGGGTTAACGGGAGGGTTTTTTAGACTCTTTACATATGGTTTCCTATCACCTCCCAAAACATTTTATGGCTCTACATGCAACAAGTGAGGAGATAATGGGGCTGTCTGATGAATTTAAGATTTCTCATTACTTCTTGTATAAAAATGCTTATAAATTGTTAAATTATGGTCCAATCACTCCAAAAAATCTAATCAGCTTGAGACTTTGATAGTATTGACATATATTCAAAATAATACCCTCCTACAGTAAGTAGTTTTGGTTCAGCGGAGATGACAAGCGGGTGTGCCTAAAAAAAACTTATTTTTTGATCATCTGACCTTGATAAAAATCAAAGGTAAAAAATAAGCATGTGGAAAAATTTTCCCACGCCTAAGGTATATAATAGTGTTGGGACTCACCTTCAACATTCATGGTCGATTATTTGTCCATTTCTCTGACCGATGATTGACCCCTAATCAATTATTTTACTCCATTGTTGGACATTTATTAAGAAACACTTTCTTGGATAAAGTATAGGTCAATAAGAATAGGTAAGAATAACAGTGTTCCGACATTTAGAATCTACCAGAAGTACCCACTTCCTGTAAATATGGCGGTAGATATAAACAATGTCGAATATCATGACAAATCTGTCAATTTACCAGGCAATAATGCCTAAAATATTTAAAAAATACGTGGATATTGAGGTACATTAAAAAAGTTAAGATTTAAGCTGAAAATTCGATTATTAGAAAACAACAATGACCAACTGTCTTTGTACACTGTCACCGACAATTAATCAACCACTTGTCTAATCGTCCCAACACTAGTATATAACTGCCAAAAATGGTTAGAATCCGCCCACTAAGAAGGGGAAATATTCAAGGGATATGATAATGTGGCGGCGACGGCAGCAGCGGTGGGGAAACTCCGGATGAAAACACATAAGCGCCCTTCTCAAGGGAAGCTTAGTTATCAAAAAAAGTGTCTTTTTTCAGTTTGTAAGCATTCACTGAAAGAACTATCACTTTTCTAGATAGTATTAAGTTATTAACACTGATTTTTTTTTTCTTTTTCAGATTAATAATTTCTCATTCTGCCCTTTTAATGTACATGTTTTAACTGTGAACAATTACATATTTCTGATGACTCAATGCTAAGAAATACTTTATATTTATGTACAAAATCAACTGCACATCCACTTTGGAATTCAGACAATTTTTCAGTGAGTATATTTCAGAGTACACATGCTCCCCTTTGTATTGAGCAGTAATTTATTCTCAAGACTTTGTGTGGTACCATATACAATACTGAGTGAAAACCACACCACAAACTAATGGAATTAAACTTATTTTTGTGAAAATACATTATCTGGGTTTATATCGTAGACTGCACTTCAATCTAGCACAATTTCAACTTTCAAACATTAAGACACTGTAAAATAAAGAATGAAAACAAGCATTGTGTACTCAAATAGTTTTTCTTTCATCAAATACCAAATATATAATATAATCACTTTAGGCTAGTTGTTGAAAGTGTGAGATTTTGCCAAATGTATATGTCGTGTACAAGTTGGGATTTTGTACAAGTTATAACTTGTACAAAATCTTGTACAAGTTATAACTTGTACGGCTGAGTTGTACAAGTTATAACTTGTACAAAATCTTTTTCAAATTTTGTACAAGTTATAACTTGTACAGATTTTATGCTTCTAAAAAGCTTAACTTGTACAAATGAGTTGTACAAGTTAGGCCAATACACTTTTTAATGGTTTTGAAGCTGTACCAGTAAGTTTTCAATAGTTTTAGACTCCTATAAAGCCTCCCTTAATTAACTGATTGCAGTTAATGGTATAATTTAGGTGAACAAGTAAGACCAATGCCTTTTTGATAGTTTGCAAGTGCTAAAATTTCAAGTTCTATTAGAAAGTTTGAACTTTCTTTCTCCAAATCTAAACAAGTAACAAGGATAATGTAAAATACAAAATTTATTTAAAGTACATCAATAAAAATTGAATAAAGTACTAGTGCAAGGTAGCAGAGTTATAAGTGATAAGGGCCCGTATTCACAAAAGGTCTTAGGCTTAAAGTTGAGATTTTTGTCTCAAATTTCTACCCAAAAACTGCTAAAACTTTTGTCTTAGGCTTAGTGGTATTCACAAAGAATTTAAGACCGGTCTTAGGCTTAGCCAAGGGCTCAACTCTAAGACTTGTTGGTAGTGGGCTTAAGTTTTGTAAAGAGGACTTAAATATGGCCGCCATAAACTTTTCTCCACTTCAAAATTTGAAATGGCTGTAAATTAAGTATAATTATACAAAACACCTCACTAAAGCAGTCTTTGGAAATTTATATGTGGTAACAAGGTATTCCATTTCAAAACAGCACTTATTCTTAGATAAAATCTGTCAAATAAAGGATATTTGTCACCAATATTATATTTTAAATAGAAATAAAAGGTCACATGACCCAGAAAACCACTGTGGTTATATGATAATCTTGGACTTAGCTAAGTCACCCTTGTGAATACGGTTTTATGACAAAACTTAGCTGAGACAAAAGTCTTAACTTTAAGACTGGATTTAAGCCTAAGACCTGGCTAAGTCTAAGACCCTTCGTGAATACCAGCCCAGGAAATTAGAAAGATAGTCACATAAAAACTGAGTTACATTACAGATAAACTGAGTTACATTGCACCAAAATGGAAGCTAATTTAATTTGAAATGTTCAAAGCAAAAGTATAATAAAAACATACAGTCAAGACAATAAAAAATTATCTATCTATTTGAATCATTCTGCATAAACTGATATAGAATTTGTCACATTACTACAGTTTCCTTAAATAGAACACCTATATTAAAGCCTACTGTAATTTGAAAAGTTAAAAGCAAAAACATATTACCATACATCATTGAAGAATAGATTTTGAAAAAGATTTTGTACAAGTTATAACTTGTACAACTCAGCCGTACAAGTTATAACTTGTACAAGATTTTGTACAAGTTATAACTTGTACATAATCCTAACTTGTACACGACATATATAAGCTACAATTTGTTTCTTGTATTATAAAAGTATATCCATATTAAATAGATATCAATTGTAAACATTCGTGAAAACATTACATACTTATCAAAAACCACATTATTGCTTGGGAATTACCATGTTTACTTTTGAGGAAATTACTAAAATTGTCAGAAATAAGACTATTTAAAAACTAAGCAATGTAAGTACCCTATAACCCACACACAACCTGCTATTCTTTACCATATCTTTGGCAACAAACTTGGGATATTTTAGTTTAAAGAGACAGAGCTAAGTTACCTTTGAAATCCACTTCTCCATTTCCATCTGTGTCGAATATGTCTATAACTCGTTGTACAAGTGGGTTCTGCTGTAGCTCAGGCAATGACATAAACTCATCTACACTAAGAGATCCTGAATTATCCAAGTCAAGCTTCTTAAATCTTTTTCCTAATCGCTTGATTTCATCAGGGTCAACTAAAACAAAATAAAATTTGGTATTAATATATTCCCTTTCTTCATACAACTGCACAAAAAACTAGAAATAGGACGCATTGGCATGCGTAATGTCCACCCAACGGGAAGCATGAGTTTTGCTCTAAATCTTGGACAAAATTGGCAAGAGTAGAATGCTGAGATACCCTGTGGGTGGAAAATTTTGAAGTAATTGCTCTATCTCGCATGGCAAAAATTCGAAAATTCAAAATGGCCGCCATTTTTGGGGAGAGAAAATTTTTTTTGAACATTGCCAAAAGTACATTGCTTAGATACCCTATGGATAAAAAATTTCGACAAAATCGCTCTATCTTGCAAGGTTAAAGAGATAGAAGCAAATTTATGTTTTTCCATTTTTGGCAAAAAAATTCGAAAATTCAAAATGGCCGCCATTTTTGGGGGAGAGGAAAATTTTTTGAAAATTGCCAATAGTACATTTCTTAGATACCCCGCCATTTTTGGGGAGAGGAAAATTTTTTGAAAATTGCCAAGAGTACATTTCTTAGATACCCTGTGGGTCGAAAATTTCGACGAAATTGCTCTATCTCGCACGGTTAAGGAGATAGAAGCAAATTTGTGTTTTTCCATTTTTGGTCAAAATTCGTTCAAAATGGCCGCCAGTTTTGGGGAGACGAAAATGTTTTGAAAATTGCCAATAGTACACTGCTTAGATATCCTATGGGTCGAAAATTTCAACGAAATTGCTCAGATATCCTATGGGTCAAAAATTTCAATGAAATCGCTCTATCTTGCACGGTTAAGGAGATAGAAGCAAATTTCTGTTTTTCCATTTTTGGCAAAAATTAGAAAATTCAAAATGGCCGCCATTTTTGGGGAGAGGAAAATTTTTTGAAAATTGCCAAGAGTACATTTCTTAGATACCCTGTGGGTCGAAAATTTCGACGAAATTGCTCTATCTCGCATGGTTAAGGAGATAGAAGCAAATTTGTGTTTTTCCATTTTTGGTCAAAATTCGAAAATTCAAAATGGCCGCCAGTTTTGGGGAGACGAAAATGTTTTGAAAATTGCCAATAGTACACTGCTTAGATATCCTATGGGTCGAAAATTTCAACGAAATCGCTCAGATATCCTATGGGTAAAAAATTTCAACGAAATCGCTCTATCTTGCACGGTTAAGGAGATAGAAGCAAATTTCTGTCTTTCCATTTTTGGCAAAAATTCAAACAAGAGGAGATTCACGGGCACTGTGTCAGCTGACTGAGTGTTTTTGATTTGTGAAGGTGATTAGAGGACAGAATAATTATCAGGAAAAGGGCTGTACAGAAATACAGTAAATGGTAACTGAACAGCAAGTTCAAAAGAAATTCCGAAGCTGACAGAAGAAAAGGATAAAAAAGTTGTGCCCTGTAAATGGTATTATGAAGGAAAATAACAAGGTAATTGTTTAAGTGTAAAAAATAGGTTAAAACATATTTAAAGAAATACTACAAATGCAATATCCTCGTTCGACCTTGAAGAAGGGGTCCAAGGTCAAATCTAACCACACAAATACATTCCCAGCCCATGATTTCCTATGGTTTACCATTCCAAACCTCTAGGACCAACTATAAATGAGTTACAAGCACTTTTAAGCTTGGCTGTCCTCATTTGACCTTGAAGGAGGGGTCCAAAGGTCAAATCTGACCATACCAAAAGATTCCGAGCCAATGATTTCCTATGGGATGGTTTACTACCATCCCAAATCTCTGTCACCAATAATAAGCGAGTTGTAGGCACTTTCAATTTTCGCTATCCTCATTTGACCTTGAAGGAGGGTTCCAAGGTCAAATCGGACCATATCAACAGATTCACAGCCCATGATTTCCTGTCTGTTTACCATCCCAAACCTCTGGGACCAATAATAAGCAAGTTATAAGCACTTTTAAGTTTGGCTATCCTTGTTTGACCTTGAAGGAGGGGTCATTGAAGGTCAAATCTGACCACACCAAAAGATTCCCACCCCATGATTTCCTACAGGTTGGTTTATCATCCCAAACCTCTAGGATCAATAATAAGGGAGATATAAGCACTTTTCATGACTGACAAAAAACACCTGTGGCGGCCATCTTGTTTCTCAAAATGAGGCCAAAAATATTCCCAGACAACATTTTATGGTTATTAATATATACTGCAAACTTAAGAAAGCTAGCTATAATATTTTTTTTTCATCAGAGCAGTAATGGTGAAATCTCTCTCTACACACTGTGGCTATCCAGTGGATACAATGACTTACTCAACAGTGAGAACCTGAAAGTAGCTATTGCTCAGCTATGCCATGACATACAGGTCTGCAATTTCACTATGTTATAGCTGACCAAAAATTCTGTGAATAACATATTTAACAAATTACTCTAAATGTAATAGTTTTCAAGTTACAACTGATTTACTCAACAGTGAGAACCTCAAAGGAACTATTACTCAGCTATGCAATGAGCTACATGTCTGAATTTTACTATGTTATAGCTAACCCAAAAGTAGGTGAATAACATATTTAAGCAAACTACTGTAAATGCAATAGTTTTCAAGCTACAACTGATTTACTCAATAGTGAGAACCTGAAAATAGCTATTGCTCCGCTATGCCATGAGCTACAGGTCTGTAATTTCACTATGTTATAGCTGACCCAAAAGTAGGTGAACAATATATTTTAACAAAATACTCCAAATGCAATATTTTTCAAGTTATGGCTGATTTACTCAACAGTCAGTACCTGAGAATAGCTATTGCTCAGTTGTGCCATGAGCTATAGGTCTATAATTTCACTATGTTATAGCTGACCCAAAAGTAGCTGAATAACATATTTGCACAAATTTCTGTAAATGCAATAGTTTTCCAATTATAACTGATTTACTCAACAGTGAGAACTTCAAAGTAGCTATTACTCAGCTATGAAATGAGCCACAGGTCTGAAACTTCACTATGTTATAGCTGACCCCAAAATAGGTGAATAACATATTGAAACAAAATACTCTAAATGCAATAGTTTTCAAGTTATAAGTGATTTACTCAACAGTGATAACCTAAAAGTAGCTATTACTCAGCTATGCCATGAGCTACAGGTCTGAAATTTTACTATGTTATAGCTGGCCCAAAAGTAGCTGAATAACATATTTATACGAAATTCTCTAAATGCAATAGTTTTTAAGTTACAAGTGATTTTACTCATGATGGAAGTTACTGAAAAGCCCAAAAGTAGCTATCACTCACTTAGCTATTGAGACAGACACCCAACTTACTCACCATATTGTAGCTATGAAACAAGAGGAGAGTGCCCGTGAACGGGCACTGTGTCAGCTGACTGAGTGTTTTTGATTTGTGAAGGTGATTAGAGGACAGAATAATTATCAGGAAAAGGGCTGTACAGAAATACAGTAAATGGTAACTGAACAGCAAGTTCAAAAGAAATTCCGAAGCTGACAGAAGAAAAGGATAAAAAAGTTGTGCCCTGTAAATGGTATTATGAAGGAAAATAACAAGGTAATTGTTTAAGTGTAAAAAATAGGTTAAAACATATTTAAAGAAATACTACAAATGCAATATCCTCGTTCGACCTTGAAGAAGGGGTCCAAGGTCAAATCTAACCACACAAATACATTCCCAGCCCATGATTTCCTATGGTTTACCATTCCAAACCTCTAGGACCAATTATAAACTAGAGGATCGCTCGCAAAAAAAAAGATAATGTTTTTGCATAGCAAAAACAAAGCGTCCCGAAAAGGATATAAAGGTGAGTGCTAAAGTATTAAGAAAATGCTTCGTTTCTAGCCTTATACTGTTGTGGCAACCAAAGTCAGCGCAGTTTGCTCTATCTAGCACGGTTTTCAAGATATACCGTAAATGACCTATTTAGCGCACAGTGCGTTAAGGAAAGTCTATTTTTATTCAATTTTTGGTGGGAAAAAAATCCCCTTTTAGCGCACCCATCATGAAACCCTTTCCGGGATGAAGTAGAGGTCAATCCGGTAAGAATAACGGTGTTCCGACATTTAGAATCTACCGAAAGCACCCACTTCCTGTAAATATGGCGGTAGATAAAAACAAACTCGAAATCCATGGCACAAATGTCAATATATTAAGTAAAAATACGTAAATTATATAAAAAATATGTGGATATCGAGAACAATTAAGAAAGGTAAGATTTAAGCTGAATAATCGATCATTAGTAACCTTTTGTAACCAACCGCGATTATATACACTGTCACTGTCTAATCGTCCACCCACTAGAAGTTGTCAAGTATATTGCTTTGAAAAGAGATAGGGTGCGGTTACAAGGGCGGATGCGCTAAATAGGTCATTTACGGTAAGCATTTTTGTGTTTTGCAAAAAATACAAAAATTAAAAATGTCCGCTATATTTGGCGAGACAAAAATATTTTGAAAATTGGCATGGCTACTCTGCAGAGATACCCAGCAGGTCCAAAATTTTGTTGAGTTCGCTCCATATAGCACGGTTTTTGAGATATAAGCATTTTTGTGTTTTGCAAAAACTTTGAAAATTCAAAATGGCCACCATTTTTGGGGAGACAAAATTTTTTGTCAAGACCAAATATAGCGGACATTTTTAATTTTTTTATTTTTTGTGTATCTCCCGCCGAGCATTAAAGCAAAAGAAATAGCTTTTCCGAGATATTCACAATTTTTCATTTTCGTGTGTGAAAGCTCTCCCAAAAGTAGGTGAATGAGTTATTTGAGAAAAATTGGCTATCTGCAATACTATTAAGAGATAATTCGCATTTACTCATTTTCAGTAGGTGAGTAATTAGCTATGGGTCTGAAACTTCACCAAGTGAAAGCTCTCCCAAAAGTAGGTGAATGATTAATTTGAGAAAAATTGGCTATCTGCAATACTTTTAGAGATAATTCACATTTACTCATTTTGAGTAGGTGAGTAATTAGCTATGGGTCTGAAACTTCACAGAGTGAAAGCTCTCCCAAAAGTAGGTGAATGAGTTATTTGAGAAAAATTGGCTATCTGCAATACTTTTAGAGATAATTCGCATTTACTCATTTTGAGTAGGTGAGTAATTAGCTATGGGTCTGAAACTTCACCAAGTGAAAGCTCTCCCAAAAGTAGGTGAATGAGTTATTTGAGAAAAAATTGGCTATCTGCAATACTTTTAGAGATAATTCGCATTTACTCATTTTCAGTAGGTGAGTAATTAGCTATGGGTCTGAAACTTCACCAAGTGAAAGCTCTCCCAAAAGTAGGTGAATGAGTTATTTGAGAAAAAATTGGCTATCTGCAATACTTTTAGAGATAATTCGCATTTACTCATTTTGAGTAGGTGAGTAATTAGCTATGGGTCTGAAACTTCACCAAGTGAAAGCTCTCCCAAAAGTAGGTGAATGATTTATTTGAGAAAAAATGGCTATCTGCAATACTTTTAGAGATAATTCGCATTTACTCATTTTGAGTAGGTGAGTAATTAGCTATGGGTCTGAAACTTCACCATGTGAAAGCTCTCCCACAAGTAGATGAATGAGTTATTTGATAAAAATTGGGTATCCGCAATAGTTTTTGAGATAATTAGCATTTACTCATTTTGAGTAGGTGAGTAATTAGCTACGGGTCTGAAACTTTACCAAGTGAAAGCTCTTCCAAAAGTAGGTGAATGAGTTATTTGAGAAAAATTGGCCATCTGCAATACTTTTAGAGGTAATTCGCATTTACTCTTTTTGAGTAGGTGAGCAATTAGCTATGGGTCTGAAACTTCACCAAGTGAAAGCTCTTTGGGATAGCTGCTCTGCAGAGATACCCTGAAGATAAAAAATTTCGTCGAAATCGCTCTATGTAGCACGGTTTTCGAAATATAAGCATTTTTGTGTTTTGCAATTTTGCGAAAAATTCGAAAATTTAAAATGGCCGCCATTTTTTGCGAGAGAAATTTTTTTTCAAAATTGGGATAACTACTCTGCAGACATACCCTGCGGGTCAAAAATTTCGTCGAAATCGCTCTATCTAGCACGGTTTTCGAGCATTTTTGTGTTTTTTGCAATTTTGCACAATTTTTGAAAATTTTTGAAAATTTCGAAAATTCAAAATGGCCGCCATTTTTGGCGAGACAAAAATTTTTTGAAAATTGGGAAAAGTACTCCGCAGAGACATCCTGCAGGTCAAAAATTTTGTCGAAATTGCTCTATCTAGCACGGTTTTTGAGATATAAGCATTATAGCTATTGAGACAGACACCCAACTTACTCACCATATTGTAGCTATGAAAAAAGTAGCTGAATAACATATTTTAACAAAATGCTCTAAATGCAACACTTTTCAAGTTATAAGTGATTTACTCAACAGTGATAACCTAAAAGTAGCTATTACTCAGCTATGCCATGAGCTACAGGTCTGAAATTTCACTATGTTATAGCTGGCCCAAAAGTAGCTGAATAACATATTTATATGAAATTCTCTAAATGCAATAGTTTTCAAGTTATAAGCGATTTACTCAACAGTGATAACCTAAAAGTAGCTATTACTCAGCTATGCCATGAGCTACAGGTCTGAAATTTCACTATGTTATAGCTGGCCCAAAAGTAGCTGAATAACATATTTATACGAAATTCTCTAAATGCAATAGTTTTTAAGTTACAAGTGATTTCACTCATAATGGAAGTTACTGAAAAGCCCAAAAGTAGCTATTACTCACTTAGCTATTGAGACAGACACCCAACTTACTCACCATATTGTAGCTATGAAAAAAGTAGCTGAACAACATATTTTCACAAAATGCTGTAAATGCAACACTTTTGAAGTTATAAGTGATTTAGTGCAGGATTTCATGAATTTTAATGCATTAAAAATTATTAAAAAAATTTATTAAAAAAAAAGTAAGACAGATCCAGGTCTCATACTCACACAAGAGAATCTACCTCTGGCCTAGTACATATATGCAAGATATGAGAGAAATCCCTGCAATAGTCACTGAGAAAATTGTGATAAAAAGTTGAAATTTTCACACTTTTGGTGGGGGTACCCCCCTTGTAATGTCTCTAGCAAACAGACGAACAGACAGATTTGCATGCCTTGAACAATTTTTCATCCTAGATAGATAAGGTATCTTTTAAAAAAAACAGCATGTCTCTAGGCCTTGTAGTTTTGGAGAAGAAGTTGTTCACGCGGACGCGTACGCCCATGCCGCAGAGTGATGACATAAAAATTCAAAATGGCCGCCATTTTTGGGGAGATGAAAATTTTTTGAAAATTGCCAGGAGTACATTTCTTAGATACCCTGTGGGTTGAAAATTTCGATGAAATCGCTCTATCCAGCACGGTTAAGGAGATAGAAGCAAATTTGTGTTTTTCCATTGTTGGCCAAAATTCGAAAATTCAAAATGGCCGCCATTTTGGGGCAGGAAATTTTTTTTTTGAAAATTGCCAATAGTAGATCTTTTACATACCCTGTGGGTCGAAAATTTCAACGAAATCACTCCATCTCGCATGGTTAAGGAGATAGAAGGAAATTTGTGTTTTTCCATTTTTGGCAAAAATTCAAAATGGCTGCCATTTTTGGGGAGAGGAAAATTTTTTGAAAATTGCCAATAGTACATCTTTTACATACTCTGTGGGTCGAAAATTTCGGCGAAATCACTCTAACTCACACGGTTAAGGAGATAGAAGTAAATTTGTATTTCTGGCCAAAATTAAAAAATTCAAAATGGCCGCCATTTTTGGGGAGAGGAACATTTTTTGAAAATTGCCAAGAGTACATTTCTTAGATACCCTGTGGGTCGAAAATTTCGACAAAATCGCTCTATCTCGCAAGGTTATATAGCTATTACTCAGGAGGTTAAAGCTATTACCACCAACAACAATACCAAGCAAGCAATTGACGCTTTTAACCTTCACACCAAATTTTAAAAAGACGAGTTAAATATGTTTCCTTTAAAAGAGTGAAAACAGAAATGCAATTCAGAGTAGGCTCAAAGTAGCAAAGCAGCTATTACTCAGATAGCAACAAAGCTATCATCGACGAAAAGCTATCCTGGCCAAACTATTGACCCAATTATCCTTCACATAAATTTTTGTGAAGATAGAAAATTGCAAATTTAATAAGTAAATTAAATTTTTATAAGTTAATACCCTATCCAATGGACAATAGCTTATCCGGTTGGCGCGGACCGGCCCGCCAAACGTCAGAAAAAGACGTCCTGTGTTTCCACCGGCTAGGCCGGTCCAGTACTGTGCACTCGGCAGGTGGCGTGTCGTACTTCCTTCCTGTCTAGACAGTGTGACGTCATGGCATCTTTTTTGTTGTCTAAACCTATTAGACCCCTAGTAAGCTGATAGCGGGGTCGGTGGGAGGGTCTTGTGTGTCCATTGGATAGGGTATTAACTTATAAAAATTTAATTTACTTATTAAATTTGCAATTTTATTGCGTTAATACATCCTATCCAATGGACAATAGCTGAATAACTACCGCTTGGTTGGTGGGTAAATTACTAGGGACTTAGGTGAACTCATAAACAAAATAACAACTGACTTTCTTTCAGGCCCGGGTTGACCTTGTGGTCAGAAACCCTTAAGGCTATAGTCGGTTAATAGGGACTGGCCCATTGGTCCAAACCGACTGACCCCCCCCCCCCCCTTTTTTTAACAGACCTGCTCTGAGGTAGGGGAAGAGAGGAGTGAATTCAGTCCCATAAGAAGTAGGAATAAACCTCCCGAAGGAAGCACAACACAGTTTTTTTTTGTTCTTAAATATACATGTACAACTATTATTTGTTTATATAGTTATCTGGGTTATTTGTGGATCTGCTGTGCAGCCACTACAGGACCCAAATGGTAGAGCTCGGAGTCGGCCCAGGCCACATCCTTCAAGTAAAATTGTGTGAAGGTATTATGTGACTTCCAGTGGCAGGCTGATAGAATTTGGTCTAAGGAAACTCCCGACTGGAAGGCCTTAGACGCAGCAAAGGCCCTGACATCATGGGCTTTCACCTGATGCAGGGTGTGGGCTTGGTGATCAGAGAGCTCATAACATAGGATCACAGTTTGCTTGATCCATGAGGAGATGGTGGCAGGGGAGATGTCTTTGTCGAAACCTTTCTTGAAGGAGATAAAGACTAGTGCTGGGACGAGTTGACTGAAACTCGAGTTGTAACTCGATGGGCGATAATTGGGGTGACATCGATCTACGCAAGTGAAACTCGAGTTTTTGAAAAACGTCAATATTTTAACCATCTACGACTGACACTTCACCAAAACAATAGAAATATCTGAAATTTTCAAAAATATATTGCATTTTTACTATATTCTGCCTTAAATAAATGAACATTTAACTTAAATTATATCGCGAAAGCCATTTCCAGGTAAAAGTTTTGTCTCATGTACGGTTATGCGAAATATTTTCTATATTAAAAGCTAACAAACGAAATATCTTATCCCGAAAATTACTCGAGTTTAACTCGAGTTCAACTCGCTTCTAACAAGTGATGCTCGATCTGGCATTTAAGCTGGCGATCCCACCACTAATAAAGACCAGCTCCTTATTCTGCCTGAGGTCTGAGCTCCTGTCCAAATAGTAGCACAAAGCTCTGACCGGACACAGGGACCTGTCAGACTTGAGGGATTTATCCAGGGTTGGGGCCAGGGCTGGTATAACCACTGGGGCCACACTGTCTGGACCCTCCTTAGCCAGCTGATTTTTAGAGAGAAAGCTGGGTGATGGATACAGGGACACCTTGGACCAATCGGATTGGTGTCTGATGTTCTTTTGTTGCCAGGCATGTATCTCACTTCTTCTCTTACCCGAGCCAAGGGCTAAGAGGAAAACGGTTTTGAAGGTTAGATGCTTCATTGATGCATCTCTAAGTGGTTCAAAAGGAGCCTTTGTCAGCTGGTGTAAAACCAGGGAAAGATTCCAGGAGGGGATTCCTCTCCCACCTTTGGGCCTGTCTCTGTGGAAACTATCCAGGAGACGAGTGAGATTTTCATCCTTGCTGATATTAAGGGATGAGTTTCCCAACTTATCAGAAATGGCAGACCTGTAGCCATCAATGGTGCTGGGCTGCAACTTCCTGTCCTCGAAGAGGTACATAAGGAAATCAGCAACTGAGTTTATAGGGGGTGCCCTGAAGTCCACCTTATTAGTGATGCACCACTTTGTAAAAATGGTCCACTTTGCCTCATAGACTGATCTGGTTGAACCTCGTTGAGGAGCTTCAATTCATGCTGCCACTGCTTGAGAGAAGCCCTGCTCCTTGATTGATGTGGCTCTAGGAGCCATGCATGGAAATTCAGATTTGTCAGATTTCTGTGAGGGATCTGATTGAAGGGCTGTGTCAACATGTTGGGCAAGTTGGACAGACTGAGGGGGACCCGGCTGGACATGGTCACAAGGTCCCAAAACCAGGGCATGTTGGGCCACCCCGGAGCAATCAGGATGATTCTCTTGTATGGTGAGGCCTGTAACTTCTCCACCACTTTGCCCAATATGGCGGTCGGTGGGAAGGCGTACGTGTCCAGATCCTCCCATGGCAGACTGAGAGCATCTACTGCTATTGCCAGGGGGTCCGGTACCGGTGACACAAACTGAGGCAACTTGTTGTTGAACCTCATGGCGAATAGGTCTATTTGAGGCCGGTGCCACTTGCTGCATAAGATTTGGAAGACTTCTGGAAGGAGAGACCACTTTGTCTGGATGGTCTGACCCAGTCTGGATAGTTTGTCGGCTACTACATTTAGGCGACCTGGGATGTGTCGGGCCTTGAGAGTTACTTGTTTCTTGGTACACCAAGTCAAGATTCTCCACAATAGGGCACAAAGTGGGCCTGACCTCATGCCTCCTTCCTTGTTTACATAAGCCACTAGCGTTGTGTTGTCTGTTGCTACCAGGACTATCTTGCCCGAGCAAAGGTCTTGGAACTCTTTTAGAGCCAGGAATACTGCTTTCAGTTCCAGATAGTTTATATGCAGCTTGCTTTCCGGTAATGACCATACCCCTCTTGCAATGCGCTCGTTTAAGTGAGCGCCCCACCCTTCTTTTGATGCATCTGTAAAGATTTGCAGAGCGTGTTTTACTGGGTGTAATGGTTGACCTTGGAGCACATTGCCCTCTTCCAGCCACCATCGTAAATGTGGGTGCAGAAACTTGGGTATTGGAATGACCTTCTCTAAGGATTCCGGTATCCTCCAGTTGTTTTTGAGGTGCCACTGTATGGGTCTCATGTGCAGTCGGCCTAGGTGAACTTGCTTTTCTGTGGCTGTCAACAACCCTATCAAGGACATGAACTGCTGGACCGGACAGGCCGGTAGCACTAGCAGTTTTTGGATTTTCTCTTGAAGGCTTTGCCAACGGTCCGGTGTGGGTCGGACCTGGCCGGACTGGAGGTCGAACTGGTAACCTACAAAGTCGAAGACTTGCTTGGGTTCTAGCTCTGATTTCTCTACATTCACCATCCAGCCTAGGTCTTGGCACATCTTGACCAGTGTTCAAGTATGTTGGAGACAATCTTGGTGGGAGGTGGCCCGTACCAACCAGTCGTCTAGGTACTGGTGGATTCTTATACCCTTGTGTATGGCCATCAGTTTCACCTCCTTTACTATTACAGTTAACTCCAAAGGCGCTGTGGACAGACCGAAAGGGAGTGCCTTGAATTGGTATGTCCGGCCCTGGACATGAAATCTTAGATATTTCCTGGATTGTTCCTGTATTGGGATATGGAAGTAGGCATCCTTGAAATCTATTGAGGTGACCCACTCCCCTTGCTGGAGGGATGTTCTGATGGTTTCTGGTGTCTCCATTTTGAATTTCTCCACCTTGAGGAACAGATTCAGTTTGCTTAGGTCCAGTATGGGTCTCCACTTGTTGTTGGGTTTGGGTACCAAAAACAGCCGGTTGAAAAACCCTAGGGAGGTCTGGTTGTGAACCAGTTCCACGGCATTTTTGTCTATAAGCTGATGTAATGCCTCCATCAGGTAGCTGTTTCTGTGGGGATTGACATAGCAGCTTATGACTGTGGGAGACCTTGTGAGATTTGGCCGGATCCGAAAGGGGAGGGTGTAACCCTCCTTCAGGGTTTGTACTATTTTCGGACCGGCACCCAGATCCAGCCAAGTTTGCCAAAAGTTCTGAAGTCTGGCCCCTACAGGCAGATTTGAGGCAACATTTTTGACATTTGTTACAGGTTGAGCACAAGACAATTGAGTGACACACAAAACACTTTTCACAGACTTTAATGCATAATTTGTGTAATGACAACCTGCTGACCCGGGACTTATTTCTTTCTTTTGGGAATGCCCGGGCGCAGTATGAACACTTGAAACAACAAGAAGCTTTACATTTAAATGTGAAATATTGTTTAAAGTCTGTGGTGAGCTCCCGGCCAGCAGCCGTGCCTGTAACATTTTTACACATTGATTGTCATTTATACGGCTGCTGGCCCTTGGCTGGTCGGGTGGTGGTATTTGCCTTTCCCTCTGCGGTGCCCATGAGAGGAGATGTTCTTCCAAGCTGGTCGGTCTGACTTTTTTATGTCCGACTTCTTGTCCTGTCTCTCATACGGGTGGTATCTACCCTTCTTGTATACTGATCCGGAGTGATTTCTATCGAAAGCTGCTATATCTTCCTCTGCCTGTTTGACAATCTTATCAGGGAAGAGGGTATCCAGATCCAGAGGGGCTGCTCTAAGAGCATTTAAAGTATCTGCTTTAACCCCGGCCTTGAGATACGACAGGTAGGAGTCCCTTCTCAACAAAGTGGAATTTGCAATGTTCACAAACACAAAGTCAGTCAAATGTTCCATAGCTTTCGCCATGGCATGGCACACACCGGCATTGAAATCTAACAGGAACTGTAGTTCATCAGTAGCTGTTGCAATCTTGTTCGAAGACTTGCCTTTGGACTCTGTCCGGATAGATTTGAGTTGGGTTTGCATATTCTGCTGGACCTTAAGAAGGCAGCGATTGAATCCGGCAGCCTGGTTGCATATTACAGAGGACTCTCTTCCCGACCTTTCCCACTTCCTGAGGTTCTCTTGTGATATTGGTCTGGACAGAGGTGGGTTTGAGGCAATGCCGGCCTGTCGGGCTATCCTCAAGTAGGTACTATTTAACCGGGAAGATCCGGTATGCCAGGATTTAACAGAGTCACTAGAGTCTTTCTTAGGTTCTGTATGAAGGTGGTACCACTTTGACTGCGATTTAGCTGTACGGACGAAGTGGTCCCTCTGGAGGGTTCCTGCTTCCGTGGTACGGAATGGATAGCCCTGTACTAGGGTAAGGTTGAGTTTGTTCAGTTTGCTGCATAACCACTCGTCGGTGGGGAGGGAGACAGAAACTTTTCCGGGTGTCTGTAGCTTGGGTCCCGCAAAGGGGTTATCATCCGATGATTTGGTGCCTGAATCCATGTCAGTGATGTGGGTCCAGCCCATATATGACCAAATCCCTCTCATAGTTTCCCTATAGGACTGCTCTTCTGAGAGGGATTGGTCAGGATCAGTAAAGGAAACATCATGTTCATCGGAAAGTTCACCCTCTTCTGGGTATAGGTCAACTACAGGCCGGTCGGAAGCTACACTGTCTGAGTCCGAAGTGCTAGAGGGGTCATCCCTCCTAGTAGAGTCAAAAGCACTGGACATGTGTTTCTGTAAGACAGACTGGCCGGTCATTCCGGAAGTTTCCGGTGGCTGAGAGGGTTGAGAAATGTCTGATCCGGCCTTTGAGGCAGCAGCTGAACTGGCAGGTTCGGTAGCCGGTAAAGTTGAGGAAGGTCGGTGTGAAGGCTGGTCGGAAGGCTTCAAAAAGGGTTGTGTGCTGACAACATTGGCCGGTGGAGCATGGGTCGCTGCGACCTTCACAGCAGAGAAGACCGGCTCCTGAGGACGGTCCAATGACTTGGCAAGAAGTAGAGCTTCTAACCGGTTGAACCGGTCCGACCATTTTTGTTCCATAACTTCCAATTTCTGGTCGGTACTGTCTGAGGAGGAAGGTCGGTGAGAGGTAGATTTGCCCGACTTCTCTGGTTTCACAGACTTGGAACTAGTAGCCTTCTTTTTCTTTTTCTCTACCGGCTGCTCACTCAAGCCAGGCGACCTAGAGATGCTCTGGCCATCCACGACCCCCACTACCGACACTAAGGGCGGGTCCACAAGGGTGGGACTGAGAGTGGCATCAGACGCTTGAGGGTTCTTAGCTGGAGTAGAAGACTTCAACTCCCGTCGTTCCTTTTTTATCTTATACGATGGTGTAGATAACTGAGCCAACTGCTCTGGGGTGAGAGAATTACAATGCAGGCAGTCAGAACCTGGCTTTTCTACACAAGGATCCTGTCCTTTTTTCTTGTCACGACAGTGGGCACATACTGCGTGAAAGTCAAACCCAGCCATCATATGGCCACAACTACCCCGTCGCTGACTGGGAGAAGACATAATGGTCTATAAGTCTTCTAGAATACTTAGAACGTAAAATAAAATGAAGTAGTAAAGAGTTCTCACAAAAACTTTGAAATTAAAT
Source organism: Sabellastarte sp. h YS-2021 (assembly GCA_964017235.1). Classification (NCBI taxonomy): domain Eukaryota; kingdom Metazoa; phylum Annelida; class Polychaeta; order Sabellida; family Sabellidae; genus Sabellastarte; species Sabellastarte sp. h YS-2021. The sequence goes on along the minus strand of OZ024928.1, from coordinate 152,028,297 downwards.
TTCGCTCAGATAATCTGTGCAGCAAGTACATGCGCCAAACGAAAAAGATGCCATGACGTCACGCTGTCTAGACAGGAAGGAAGTACGACACGCCACCTGGCGAGTGCACAGTACTGGACCGGCCTAGCCGGTGGAAACACAGGACGTCTTTTTCTGACGTTTGGCGGGCCGGTCCGCGCCAACCGGATAAGCTATTGTCCATTGGATAGGATGTATTAACGCAATAAAACATTGATTTATTAAAATGTCCAGAAAAAATCAACTCAAAATAGCATAATAGCTATACAGCACAGTAGCTATTACTCAGTTAGCTATAAAGGTATTATCACCAAAAGCAATCCCCAGCAAGCTACTGATCCAATAATCCTCCATCCCAAATTTTGTGAACATAGGTGAAATACTTTTCCTTCAAAATGCTTAAAATAAAAAGCTACTCAAAGTAGCTAAGTAGCTATTACTCAGTCAGTTATATAGCTATTATCACTAAAAGCAATCCCAAGCAAGCTATTGACCTAACTATTGCTCATACCAAATTTGGTAAAGATATGTCAAATAGTTTTCCTTAAAATGCCCAGAAACAAAAGAAGTACACAAAAGTAACTAAGTAGCTATTACTCAGTTAGCTATAGAGCTACCTTCACCAAAAGCAATCCCATGCAAGCTAATAACCCAATAAACACCCATACCAAATTTGGTAAACATAGGATAAATACTTTTCCTTGAAATGACTGGAAACCAAGCGTGACGGACGGCGGACGCCGGAAAAAAGCAAAAATAATATGTCCACCCCCCAGTGGGGTGGACATAATACACCTAATTAAAACTACAAATGTTAAATTTTTTACAAAGATAACATATAGAAGTTATATCTACTTAAGTTTGAGTCTGCTCTGACTTGCCATTTTTAAGTTACAAGGACAAATATAAGACAAGCAATCAGTGCCCAGGCTCTGTGTCAGCTGACTGTGTGTTGTGAGTTTCAGAGTAGAAGTGAAAGAAGAAAAGGACACAAAAGTTATGGCCTGCAAATGGCATTTAGAAGTAAAGCACAAAGTTACCTGTTAAGATGTAAAAAGTAGGTGAAAAACATATTCAAAGAAAATACTATAACTGCAATAGTTTTCAAGTTACAACTGATTTACTCATCAGTAAGAATCTTAAAGCAGTTTAACTAAGCTATGCAAGGAGCTACAGGTCAGTGATTTTACTATGTTATAGCTGACCCAAAAGAAGGTGAATAAGGTAAGGGTATTTTATGCAATAAAAAACTTATTTAAATAAAATTCTCTAAATGCAACAGCTTTCAAGTTACAACTGATTTACTCAACAGTGAAAACCTGAATGTAGCTATTGCTCAGCTATACAATGAGCTACAGGCCTGCAATTTCACTATTGCTCAGTTATGCGTACATGAATAACATATTGAAACAAAATTCTGTAAATGCAATAGTTTTAAAGATACAACTGATTTGCTCAATAGTGAAAATCTCAAAGTAGCTTTTGCTCAGCTATGCAATGAGCTACAGGTCTACAATTTTACTTTGTTATAGCTGATCAAAAAGGTGAATAACATATTGAAACAAAATTCTGTAAATGTAATAGTTTTAAAGATACAACTGATTTGCTCAATAGTGAAAACCTCAAAGTAGCTTTTGCTCAGCTATGCAATGAGCTACAGGTCTGCAATTTTACTCTGTTATAGCTGATCAAAAAGGTGAATAACATGTGTAAACAGAATACTCTAAATGTAAGAGTTTTCAAGTTACAACTGATTTACGCAACAGTAATACTCTGAAAGTAGCTATAGCTGAGCAACGCAATGAGCTATAGATCTGCAAATTTACTATGTTATAGCTGACCCAAAAGTATGTGAAAAACATATTTAAAGAATACACTCTAAATGCATTAGTTTTCAAGTTACAACTGATTTACTCAATAGTGATAACCTGAAAACAGCTATTGCTCAGCTATGCCATCAGTTACAGGCCTGCAATTCCACTATGTTATACCTGATTCAAAAGTACATGAATAACATATTTTAACAAAATTCTCTAAATGGAACAGTTTACAAGTTACAAGGAATTTACTCAACAGTGATAACATGAAAGTAGCTGTTACTCAGCTATGCAATGAGCTACAGGTCTGCAATTTTACTATGTTATTGCTGACTAAAAAGTTACTGAATAACATATTTATACAAATTTCTGTAAATGCTATAGTTTTCAAGTTATAACTAATTTACTCAACAGTGGTAACCTCAAAATGGCTATTGCTCAACTATGACATAAGCTACAGGTCTGCAAATGTAGTATGTTATAGCTGATCCAATATAATATATGATAATATATTTAAAGAAAATACTCTAAATGTAATAGTTTTCAAGTTCTAACTGATTTACTCAACCGTGATAACCTTAAAGTAGCTATTACTCGGCTATGCAATGAGCTACAGGTCTGAAATTTTACTATGTTATAGCTGACCCAAAAGTAGCTGAATAACATATTTATACGAAATTCTCTAAATGCAATAGTTTTCAAGTTACAATTGATTTTACTCATTATGGAAGTTACTGAAAGTCAAAAAGTAGCCATTACTCGCTTAGCTATTGGGATAGACTCCCAAGTTACTCACCATGCTAAAGCTATGGAAAAAGTAGCTCAATAAAATATTTTAACAAAATTCTCTAAATGCAATACTTTTCAAGTTATAAGTGATTTAGTGCATGATTTCATGGATTTTAATGCATTAAAAATTATTTTAAAAATTCATAAAAAAAAATGAAGAAAGATCCAGGCCTGATACTCACACAAGGGAATCTACTTGAGGCCTAGTACATATGTGCAAGATATGAAAGAAATCCCTGGAATAGTCAATGAGAAAATTGTGATAAAGTGTTGATATTTTCACACTTAGGGTGGGGGTACCTCACTTGTAATGGCTCTAGCAAACAGACAAACACACAGATCTGCATGCCTTGAACAATTTTTCATCCTCGATAGATAAGGTATCTTTTAAAAAAAAACAGCATGTCTCTGGGCCTTGTAGTTTTGGAGGAGAAGTCGTTCACGCGGACGCAGATGCTTTGGTGGACGCGGACGCCCACGCCGCAGTGTTGCCATAATGTAGACAAAAAATGTAGAAAAAAGTCCACCAGGTGAGGTGTTTTGGGGCTCTCACACACAGGTTAAATGTTTATTTAAAGTCCTCATTTTTGGTGTATGTAAAAATAAATATTACTCCCAGCTAAGGAGCTTAAAAGTGGGAAAAAGCCAGAATATTTAGCTATTTGCGGGATTTCAGAGTCCTTCAAGTGACCTTAAAATTGAAGCCATAGACCTCAAATTTTAGATTACATCTAAAAACAGCATCAGATGCCCATGCCCCACAGCCTGGCGAAATAGTTTTCAACACCATCAGATATAGAAATAGTGAAATAGTACAAAGATTGGGATACTTTCAGAGCAGTGTCAGTTATATAAAGCTCCAAATAATGTTTAAATAGAGAAAATAACATCTAAGAGAAAGAAAATGTATGTAAAGATAAAGCATTAAAACAAGACAATTCAGTAGCAAGATGACAGCATTAATCAGTAAACTAAAAGTTATGAAGCTGTAAAATTTGTTAATTGGAGAATACCTGTCCATGGAAATAGCACAATTATGTAAAAAGTGCATATAATAATCAGTTGCAGCAATCAATATATCTTTGTCATAAGAGTAAGATGTCTTATATGTGGCAGGTGAACACACTTTGGTAGAGCCAAAGTTAAAGGTAACACCATGATGCACACCTACACCCCCTAACCAATGTCCCTACCACGTGTCAACCTTCTACACCTTATGGAATCCAAGAAAGAGCCCAGACAAGATTTTAAAACTCATGGTCACTATGACAAGGTCAAAGGTCAAATCAAGATCACACCATGATGTTGCACACCTACAACCCCCTAACCAATATCCCTACCAAGTATCAACTTCCTACACCTTACAGTTTCCGAGATATAGCCCGGGCAAGATTTTATAGGTCAATGTCACTAATCTCACTATGGTAAGGTCAAAGGTCACATCAAGGTCACACCATGACGTTGCACACCTATAACCCCTAACCAATGTCCCTACCAAGTATCAACTTCCTACACCTTCCAGTTTCTGAGATATAGCCCGGACAAGATTTTAAAGGTCAAGGTCCCTAGGGCAAAATTTCGACGAAATCGCTCTATCTTGCACGGTTAAGGAGATAGAAGCAAATTTCTGTTTTTGCATTTTTGGTGAAAATTCGAAAATTCAAAATGGCCGCCATTTTTGGGGAGAGGAAAATTTTTTGAAAACTGCCAGGAGTACATTACTTAGATACCCTGTGGGTCGAAAATTTCGACGGAATCGCTCTATCTCACACAGTTAAGGAGATAGAAGCAAATATTCATATTTTTAAATGTAAAATACATTTTTATGAAGAAAAATGTATATACTTACCATATGAAAACACTTGGGTAAGCGTGGCTTGGCGTTCGGTGACCGCCACATACACCGTACATAGAATTTAAAATATGAGGGGAGACCCTCTTTAAACATATATACTTGCTACCTTTGACCCCTGGTGACCTAATTCACTCTGCCATGCACAGTAATACAGAAATAGTTCATTCTTTTTGTGAATAAACATAAATGCTGTGAAAAGGTCTTTTAAAAGCGGGGCAGGCGGGAGGGTGATTTGCTGTTTTCATATGGTAAGTATATACATTTTTCATAAAAATGTATTTTACATTTAAAAATATGAAATTTTATTTCATAAAAATGTAATATACTCTACCATATGAAAACACTTGGGTTGAATGCCCACATGGAAGGATGATGGGAAAAAGACAGACTGAGGAAACCACCCTAAGGTTAAATTGCATAAAGAGGATACTTCCTGGTGCAATTGAACCCAAAACCTCTGTGCTGAAGAAATAAGTCTACTGAGTTAAATGAGTAGAATTAACCACTGCAAGAACTTCAGCACTGCTGTCTACACCCTATTAGGTCAGCTCAAAGGAGAGGGCATAAATATGCCACTGTGCTCAGAATAGGAACATGCCAAGAGGCACTAAGAAGCATGGTTCTGAAAATAGAGATGAAGAACAGATTCCCTAAAAGGGAAATGCCACCCCCCTTTTTCTGAAACTAAAAGTCTCAGAAGGACTTCAATTAAGGAATCTAAGTGGAAAAGAGAGAATGGGCTGAGTGGAAACAAAAGTCCACTACACTTAAGAAATCATAGAGATTCTTAAGAACAACATCTCTGAAGGAAAATAAGTGAAGTGCAAGAATTCCGAGAGGAATCCCCCATGATGTGAAGCAGTGGGAAACCACCAAAGAGACCAGAATGAAACCTGGGCAAAAACATCATGGGGCTTCACATGTGGAACAGAGTTAGAGGGAATAAAGGATAAAATGTTATCCAAAAAGATATTGTCTGAGCAGCAATATCACCCTCTTTGAACTTCAGAAGAAAGACCAAGAAGAAATCCTCCTAAGAAAGTCAGAATAGCTAGATAGATAGTATCTTAGGAATCTGACTGTAGGAAAGGAGAGGTCCTCTAAGTCATCCTGACCAAAGACAAAAAGTCAAAGCAGGAAGAGCCTTCTGAAGATAACTGGCTTAAGAAAGGAAAGTAAGATCTGACTTAAGGATGACTTAGGCCATCCCTAGAGAGTGAGAGAAAACCTTTAAATAAAGGAATCAAAATCACTCCTTCTCCTTCCCAAAGAAAGGGAGTAAGAAAGACTGTTTAATATGTGAAAAACTTGGCTCAGCAAGTAAACAGGGTTCAAGAGGAGCCTTGGTAAGAGCCTGCAGAACCAAGGTTTAAGTACCAAAAGGTAGGCGACGACGACCCTTATTGTGGACTTAAAGAAGCTCTAAAAGAGACTTCCAAGCTCCCTATAAGAACCCAACTCAAAGTAGTACCTGGAGAGAGCTGACCTGTATCCCTATTGTCTGAAAAATAATTCCTTAAAAGGAACAAACAGCAATAAATGGGACAGTTGAAGCATGGCAGAGTGGCCATGTTTCTCACAAGTTTTTGAAGCAGTTCCACAATGCTTCATAGACAGTTATGGAGGATAAAAATCCTCCAAGACCCCTCCTGTGAAAATTCTTCTTAAAGGAGACTTCAGCCAGAAAGCTTGAAGAAAGGAACTCCATAAAAATTAATAACAAAACTCTAGATGAGATTGTTATAGAAGAATAAGAGGAAGAGCCAATGGCTTTCTTAAAGGAGATCTTGAGGCCAAAAACTTGGCACTTGCCAAGGAAGGCTACAAGAAGAATGGTACAGCTCTGAAAGTTGATTAACTTCCTGGCCATAGAGGACAAAGAGCTGTAGGAGGGAAGGAGTAAAACAAGTACTCCGGACCAAAGCACTCCAGGGCATCTGTTGCCAGAGCCTAAGGATCTAGCACAGGAGGCACATGCAAGAGCAGCTTGTGATTGAATCACATGGCAAAAGAGATCTAAATCAGATGAGAAGTCTGAGACTACCATCTGAAGATCCAAGAATAGAGAGACCACTTCATATGAAAGGTGAGATAAGACCTCCAGAGATGGTCTGCTAAGGATTCATGCCCCTGGAACATGAGAAGGTGGAAGAACAGACTTGTTCTTGTAAAAATAATGGCAAAAGGTGCCAAAATAGATACACATGTCCCAAGAGTGGAAGCTCTCTTGATATAAAAAAGAAAGCACAGACAACAGTGTTACCTGAAACTATCTGAAGTGTCCCTTAAAGAAAGGACAAGTGAGGAACAAATGTCTTGAGAACAAGACATCTGTGTTGTTTGAGGCTGAAAGGATGATCCTTTGATGAAAGGATAATACAGAAACAAATGTCTGAGCAAAAAGGACAGCTATGAGCTCTAGAACTGATGAACAGATTGGACTGCTACATCAAAGATGGACCTTAGGTGGTCAAAAGAGCACAAAGAACTCCCAAACCCTGAAGTGAAACATCCATGAAAGTAGATGTAAAAACTAGGGAATTAAAGGGAGGTATGCAAAGACATAGTTCCCAGGATAGTACCATCTTAAATGAACCTTCATAGAAGGATCAAAGAATGGGCAATCCAGAGCACCTTTGAGAAGGAAAATCAAAGTGTCCTGAGATGACACTGAAGAAGTGTCATGTGCAGACGACCTTGAAGAAGTGGCTTCCAAGTGGAAGCCAAGAGAAACTAGACCTAGCGCATCGGAGAACCGATGCAAATTGTATCCACCGTAAAGACAATGCACCAAAACCTCTAGTACCAATAACAAGCGAGTTATAAGCACTTTTAAGTTTGGCTATCCTCATTTGACCTTGAAGGGGGGCCCAAGGTCAAATCCGACCACACCAGAAGATTCCCAGTGCATGATTTCCTATATCATGTTGGTTTACCATCCCAAACCTCTAGGACCAATAATAAGAGAGTTATAAGCACTTTTTAGTTTGGCTGTCCTCATTTGACCTTGACCGTGGGGCCCAAGGTCAAATCCGACCACACCAGAAGATTCCCAGCAGATGATTTCCTATATGTTGGTTTACCATCCCAAACCTCTAGGACCAATAATAAGCGAGTTATAAGCACTTTTAAGTTTGACTGTCCTCATTTGACCTTGAAGGAGGGGCCCAAGGTCAAATCCGACCTCACCAGAAGATTCCCAGCCCATGATTTTCTATATGTTGGTTTACCATCCCAAACCTCTAGGACCAATAATAAGCGAGTAAAAGGCACTTTTACCTTTGGCTATCCTCGTTTGACCTTGAAGGAGGGGCCCAAGGACAAATCCGACCATACCAGAAGATTCCCAGGCCATGATTTTCTATATGCTGGTTTACCATCCCAAACCTCTAGGACCAATAATAAGCGAGTTATAGGCACTTTTAAGTTTGGCTGTCCTCGTATGACCTTGAAGGAGGGGCCCAAGGTCAAATCCGACCATGCCAGAAGATTCCCAGCCCATGATTTCCTATAGGTTGGTTTACCATCCCAAACCTCTAGGACCAATAATAAGCAAGTTATAAGCACTTTTACCTTTGCCTATCCTCATTTGACCTTGAAGGAGGGGCCCAAGGTCAAATCCGACCACACCAGAAGATTCCCAGCCCATGATTTCCTGTATGCCGGTTTACCATCCCAAACCTCTAGGACCAATAATAAGCGAGTTATAAGCACTTTTAAGTTTGGCTGTCCTCGTTTGACCTTGAATGAGGGGCCCAAGGTCAAATCCGACCTCACCAGAAGATTCCCAGCCCATGATTTTCTATATGTTGGTTTACTGTCCCAAACCTCTAGGACCAATAATAAGCGAGTTATAGGCACTTTTACCTTTGGCTATCCTCGTTTGACCTTGAAGGAGGGGCCCAAGGTCAAATCCGACCACACCAAAAGATTCCCAGCCCATGATTTCCTATAGGTTGGTTTACCATCCCAAACCTCTAGGACCAATAATAAGTGAGTTATAAGCACTTTTAAGTTTGGCTGTCCTCGTTTCCGACCACGCCAGAAGATTCCCAGCCCATGATTTCCTAGATGTTGGTTTACCATCCCAAACCTCTAGGATCGATAATAAGCGAGTTATAAGCACTTATAAGTTTGGCTATCCTCGTTTGACCATGAAGGAGGGTCCAAGGTCAAATGTGACCACATCAGAAGATTCGCAGCACATGATTTCCTATAGGTTGGCTTCACATTGCAAACCTCTAGGACCAATAATAAGGGAGATATAGGAACTTTTAAAGTCCGCTATGTGGGTTACTTCGGCACTCCGTGGATGACCTTGAATTAGGAGCTTCAAGGTCAAATGTGTGCAAGGTTATAGAGGACATGTATATGTGTCATACAAATCACCTATGAAGAGATTCAACCTTCTACCTATGAGGAACAGCCAGTAGAAAAATGTAGATTATTTTCAAATAAATGCCCGTGGCGGCCATCTTGTTTTTCAGAATGAGGCTATTTTCCTTCCCAGAGAAGCTTACCCCCCAATGAAGATATCCTGCAAATTTGGTGAACCTAGCTGCTGTTGTTTTCCTCTTAGAGCGTTAACGCTGAAAATCTCTCTACGCGCGGCGGCGGCGTAGCGGACGCTAAACCAAAGTATCCACCGGATGCTTCCGGTGGATACAATAAAGGTGCCCAGTTGGAGAGGTAATTTAAAGGTGTTCCAAGGCAGAGAAAGGATGAGCTGCTGAATAGACAGAACCTTGTCCCTGAGAGGAACACCTTTAGACAGGCTCAAAACCTGACCCAGGAAGGAGACCTGTTGTAGGAACAGATCTAAATACTTCCTGCTAAGAACCACTCCAAGTTGAATGTCAACTCTAAGAGAGTTGCAAATGAGCCTCGACAACTATTGGCTCTAATGAGCCTACATGCAGTCACATGTGCACTGAGATGCCCAACCTCAAAGCCAACTTTCCTTACTTCCTTAATTAACGAAGTAAATCCTGAAAGGCTTGTGGCTAGGCCCTAAGGCATTGCCACAAAGTGGTACACCCTGCCCAAAGCAAAATTCTGAGCAAGAGTGAACCAAAGAAGCCAAAGGAGAGAAAGGAGGTATATTGAGGAAGAGAAGCGGTCCACTGGCCAATTGAGAAAATGATCAACTGATAAGTTGCATCCTGATAGTCTGGAGAACCAGGAAAAGATATAAATCTAATGGTTGGTTTCAGTATATCTTTGTCAAGGATAATGCCCTGAAAAAAAAATCAGGAAAACAAGAGCTCAAGATACTTGAACTGCCCATGTGAACAGCCAGTGTGAGACTGAATGACAAAGAACAGCATTCTTCTGTGGAGAAGAGCTGAAGAAGAAATCAGCAAAGTGGAATCTGAGAGACCACTGGAATGTGAACCAAGTTCCAGAATGCTGGAAAAAGAAAGGCTGCACATAAACATTTCAAATAGAAATGGAAGAAATCAGTTGACCTCCCACTGGCAAGTGGAGGGATCTGGGAGCAAGACTGAAAAGTTGCAAAATACAAATCCACTCTTATCTCCTGAAGGACATCAACAAAGAGGTGGAGGCTGAGCCTCTGCCTCTGGAAGGCATTCCACCATCAGAATGTTGGAACCTGGAAAGGAACCACATCCCTAAAGCACTAAGTTAGAGAGAAGACTCCCTAGTTGGGAGGAGAAAGGTCTTTATTGGCCCAAATTACCCTACCAAGTGACTAGGCACAAGAGAGGGAAATGGATAAAGAAATCTCTCAAAACAAAGTGCAAGATGGCTGAAAAAGGCCATAGATTAACCAGCTAAAATGGAGCTGGAAGATCCACTGAAAAGATGTCCAAAGCATGGTGGATGAAAAAGACCACTGAGAAGTATTGCCTGGTCAATCAACCTGAATAAGTGATCAACAAAACAGGACTGAAGGAAAAAATCCCACAGTACTAAGGAGCCGAAGGTCCATCTCAGATCTCCCCTAATAGCAGAGGACCTCTGCCAAGGGAAGAGAAGGTCTTAAGAACCCCACCAGGCTAGATCCCAGGTCCAGAAACCTGAGAAAGTCAACCCAAAAAACCCTCTGAAGAGGGTTTGTACCTGGCAAAACTAAGTTTTAGAGGGTAAATTTGGGTAATTACCCAACCTATAAAACTTAGAATGAGAAGATGACAAAATGAATGAGTGACAGAAAGTAAGTATCTGGCCTCACGAAGGAACTTCTAAGCCTGGAAAAAGTGGATGACTAAGAAAGAAATAAGACTGATCAAAGAGCAGTCAAATTATTCCCTAATTCTGTTGGACAGGAAGCCTTAAAAATCTTCTGTTGAGAAGATTGAAGGACAAAGTCCTAAGCATCCGTAAAGTCTAAAAGACTCAGGCACCAAAAATGTTGGAATAGGGTCCCTGAAGTCTGCCTAAAGGTTAACTAAAGACAGAGGGACACCAACATACCCAAAAGGGAGATGTACCCATTGGAAGTCAGATCTAAAAAATGCTGAAAATGCAATAGGAAGCTGTTGAGTAACAGAAGATTTCCACCAAGCCCCAAACAAAAATTTTCTAGATTTAGAAAATGAATGGAGCTGTGTTTAGGAAGTAGCAAAATCAGTTGGATTCAACTGATAAACTCTTCTTAAGGGACCCTGAAGAAAAAATGGTCTTGAGAAAGTAATCCCAGCCCAAAAAGACAGCCTGATTAGTCAGAGCCTTAGGCACAAAAGAGGCCAAAAGACTGAAAATGGACTGAGAAAGCAAATGACCAACTGATAAATTTGGAATGTAGGAAATCAGTAACAGTGAGATGGATCTCCAAAGGTGGACGACAAAGTCATCCCCAAGAGCCGTAAACCACCATCCTCCAGAATTGAAGGTGGGGAAAGGCTGAAATGGAGACCCTGGGCTCAGAATTGAACCCCAAAACACTGAAACCAGGATCTGTATCCCAGAAATGTCAAATAAAAGGGTCTGTACAAGTAATGAACCGTGAATGGTAGGTAGTAAATACCGTAATGTTACGCTATGAAATATGCGTTAACAATGGAAACTAGATTGGGCCAACTCGGCGCCAACATATCCCCAGACAGGTCATCACTCATGCCACAGGTTTTGATCGGGAATTTTTTATGTATGCCATTTGTTGTATGTCATAAATCTTGGGAAAAGTTATATGAACTTCAGCACATCAATCTACTAAGTTTATATCTTCCCAAGGAAGATGGTGTATCCCCAGACGCCGAATACATAACTCAACAGAGCATATTTTCAATCTTCCTGCAATGATAACTCTGAACCTATTTTCAAAGTATTTAAATGATTGGTGATTGAATGTCCATTCCAAATTAATAATCCCAAAAGAGCATATCTGTTTCTATATTTGTTGACAAATAAAATATTATTTCTAACTCAACTCATCATACTTTTCAATCTTCCTGCAAAGGGTGAATCTGAACCTATTTTCAAAGTATTTAAATGATTAATAATCCCAAAAGCGCATATCTGTTTCTATATTTGTTCACAAATAAAATATTATTTAAAAATTATATATTATTTATATTATTATTTTATTTTTAGAATTTGCATTGTTTTTCAGTTATTCATTTCCTCAATTCCTATATATGTGGTCCATATATATGCAACCTAAATATGTGACACAATCTCAGTTCTGACTCCCCTTTGTCTTATTAGATAATGAAGCAAACCCCATCTCCCAACCCCACCCCACCCCTCTCCCCTTCTCCACACCTCTCTCACTGTTACAGAAGATCTGCAACCCCACTGAAAAGTCTGGTTCTTTGTTTCTCATTTGATATCATTCAATACCTTTGTTTATTTAGTGTCACTCAATAGCTGGAGGTCCCAGAGGTGGATGGGGGGTGGGACTAAATACAGCACAAATGGTAAACAAACAAAAGGGGTAATCAAATACAAAAAGCTCAGTTAATCTTATCACTAAAATAAAATCAAATATATAAATAAGGAATGTCCAAAGGGAAAATCATATACCTCCAGAATTAAATATAAATTATCAAACCACAAGAACAGATTTATAATAATAAGTCAGAATTGAGAATTTTAAGAATGTGATTATCAACTGAAATGAGTTAGTAACTGTAGGAACTGTGTCAAAATTAACTGAGGCAAACTGAATAAAACTGGGCTAGTTGAGGGTTAAAAATCCCCTATTTTTACTACATAAGGCTATAATTTCATTAATATTGGACTTATAGCTCACCAGAAAATAACAGTGTCCATTTTGCCTACTTGAATATGTTTAACCAGTTTCATTTTAAAATGTTAAAAACTCAGCAAGCAGAGAGATAACACACAAAAATAAGTACTTAAAAGCCTAAGATAGCCATAACATTATTAATAAAAATTTAAATAGACAGGCACTTCAAAGATTTCAGCTCTATGACCCACATAGTTCGACAGTTACAGGGCTTTAAAGTGGTATAATATCCATAAACTGAGTCTCTGTGGGCATTTTACAATTGTTAAAGAGACCTTAGCAATTAAACTACAGAGCTGAAACTTTTTGGGGGACAAACATAACAAAAAAAAATTATATATAATACAGTTTAAGACCTGTCACACTAAGCATTGCCAAATAACAGGGCAAAATACGGAAAAAAATGTCAAAAAAGGTCACTTGGGTGAGTGTTTATGGCCCTCATACACAGGCTAAATGTCTACTAAAAGCCTTGATTTTCGGCACATGTAGAAAGGACATAATAATGCATTCCCAGATGGGATTTCAGCTCCATCAATCACATAGTTTAACAGTCACAGGGCTTAAAGGTGGCAAAAAGTCCACATATTGGGTCTCTGTGGGCCTTTTAGAGATCTCGATGTGGTCTTCAAATTAAAGCTTCAGATTTATAATCTGTCACATACTAAGATTATACATAGAATATATATCTAATAAAGTTTGAAACTTCTCAGACTTACCATTTCCAAGTTACAGAGCAAATTATGTGAAAAATGTCTTAAAAGGGTCACTCGGGTGGGTGTTTATGGTCCTCATACACAGTTTAAATGTCTACTTGAAGCCATGATTTTTGGCACATGTAAAAAGAACATAATAATGTATTCCCAGATGAGATTTCAGCCCTATCAGTCACATAGTTTAACAGTCACAGGGCTTAAAGGTGGCAAAAAGTCCAAATACTGGGTCTTTGGGAGCCCGTCAGAGACCTCAATGTGGCCTTCAAATTAAAGCTTCAGCCTTAAAATTTGTCACATACTAAGATTACACATAGAATATGTATCTAATACAGTTTGAAACTTCTCAGACTTACCATTTCCAAGTTACAGAGCAAAATATGTGAAAAATGTCTAAAAAGGGTCACTCGGGTGGGGATTTATGGTCCTCATACATGGGTTAAATGTCTATTAAAGGCCTAAATTTTGGAGTACATACAAGAAAAACATATTGATATATTCTCAGATGATATTTCACTTAGATGAGAGACATTGTTTGAAAGCTACAGTGCTTGAAGGTGGCAAAAAGTCCATAAATTGGGTCTCTGTGGGCAATTTTGAGACCTCAAGTCGGCCTAACAGGTAAACCTACAGCCTTTAAATTTTTCACAGACAAGGATTACATATAAGAGTTACACCTAGAGCAGTTTGAGACTCATCAGAATTACCACTTCCAAATTATAGGGCAAAATATGTTAAAAATCTAGGAAAAAAGTCCTAAGTGGGGTCTTTATGGGCCCCAAACACAATTTTCTCCTCAACTTAAAGTCTTGATTTTAGGCACATGTACTAAGAATATATTAATGTGTTCTCAGGTAAAATTTAAGCCAGATACGCCTCATAGTTTGTGACCTAGAGGGCTCTAAGTGGTCAAAAGTGCAATTTCTGACCTTAAGGTGGCCATAAGTTCTTTATTATTTGGAGTTTAAGGTCACCTTAAAATAGGGATCTTCCTTTGGGCATCCTTAACATGTGTACCAAGTTTGAAAAAAAAATATTAATTGGTTTTTGAGTTATCGCGTCCACAAGGAAATTTCTATGGCGGCGGCGCGACGGACCTGAATCCAATATATCCCCGACTTTCGTCTGGGGATATAATTATTACACATTATGCTCCGACATAATAATACTAAAAGAACTAGAAAAATGTTTTTGCTGACAAAAACGAAGCGGCCCTGATAAAAAAGTGTGAAGTAAGCCGTAAAAGATGTGAAGATATGCATCACAAGGAATAGAAAATGTAAAGTTTATTGCATTGTGTATGTTACCATATTTAACAAATGAAAGAACGACCACAGCTTGGCAGAAGAGAAATTGTAGGTGTGAAATTTACTTCTCAAAAGAATGTATGTCCGATGCGCGGAAAAAGTGCCTCCTGGAAAAAATGCCTCCTAGAAAATATGCCTCCTAGGAAATATACCTCCTAGAATGAATGCCTCCTGAATCTTTTGTGACCAGGAGAAATACCTCCTAAGAAAAAAAAGTTCTTTCAAGTATTATAACACTACAGGTTCACATTACAACTTCAGAGGCATCTTCATTTTTTCCACTTGAGTCTTATAGTCGCCAATGCCTGTCAAAAATTCACAGTCTTTTACCCATTTTGCTTAGCTGTACAAAGGTATGTAAGTTTCTCTTGTAAGGTTTTGCTGGTGCTTCTCACTCTTTTGGCTGGCTGCTCATCCCTGGTTTCCAGGTGTCGTGTTTTTCTTGTAATTACATTTCTGCCCCTCCTAGTGCATGTAACTGCGATCAACTCCTTACAGAGGGGATAACCTATGTTGTAATTTGATAAGAATACATATTGTAAGCCATAAAGGCCACAACTATTTCATCAAGAACCCTCACAGCCATAAATCCTGCTTTTAAACTGCCCCAGAGTACAGCTGAAGGGATACCTTTTCAAGAAGATATTTGTAATTTGTACTTCACGATATTGTACGTTCTGGTTTTGACTGTACATATCTGAAATTAACATGTTTTTGATATTATACGTTATAGGTTTCATATGTAACATGTTTACAAGTTGAAATAACTTTTTTTTCTCAGGAGCCATTTTTTTCCTAGTCACAAAATATCGAGGAGGCATTCTTTCTAGGAGGTATTTTTTCCAGGAGGCATTTTTTTCTGTGAGGCATTTTGTCCAGGAGGCATTTTTTTTCCCGAATTCTGTATGTCCTACATTCTTTGGTAATGTTCTCAGAGAAGAGGTCTCAAGTGAAAGGGTACACTGACCAGAGACATTTCTGTTCAAAATGTCATTAGTATCAGACTTAAGGATAAAACACTAATTGAATGCAGTGGACTAAGATACTTAAGAACTATTGTTTAAAATTACTGGTTGTGCTTCAACTAAAAACTTAACAAAACCACTAATAAAATCCAGTGAACCAAAGTGTGTTAGACTTTTTGTTCAAAAGTTACTGATTTGGCTTCAGAGTTATTGCTTATAAGAAAGATCAAGTTACAAACAAGTCAAGCTATAGTGCTAGAAAAATGTTACTGGATTTATTGGGAAAGAAAAGTACGAGTTTATATATTGCAATATTTATGAATGATTTAGCAATTGAAATTAAAAATCTAGGCTTAGGAATAAGAGTAGGAGATCATGATCCATTCCACACTTCAATAATGCACAAAATTAAGACCAAACAAGTTACTGGACTTGGTGTAGCTGTGGAAAAAGTAACCTAATAACATATTTTAAGAAAATGCTGTGAACGCAATACTTTTCAAGTTATAAGTGATTTAGTGCATCACTTCAGGAATTTGAATGCATTAAAGTTTCAAAAATTCATTTCCCACTTGAGCTAAAATTAACTAGATTGGGCCAACTCGGCGCCAACATATCCCCAGACAGGTCATCACTCACGCCACAGGTTTTGATCGGGAATTTTTTAAAACATAATTACCCATTATTATATGAACTTCAGCACATCAATCTACTCTGTTTATATCTCCCCAAGGAAGATGGTGTATCCCCAGACGCCGAATACATACCTCAAATTATATTTTCAATCTTCCTGCAATGAAAACTCTAAACCTATTTTCAAAGTATTTAAATGATTGATGATTGAATGTCCATTCTAAAATAATAATCCCAAAAGAGCATATCTGTTTCTATATTTGTTGACAAATAAAATATTATTTTTAACTCAACTCATCATATTTTTCAATCTTCCTTCAAAGTATTTAAATGATTGATGATTCAATGTCCATTCTAAAATTCATAATCCCAAAAGCGCATATCTGTTTCTATATTTGTTCAGAAATAAAATATTATTTAAAAAAAAATTATTTATATTATTATTTTATTATATTATTTTTAGAATTTGCAAATTGTTTTCAGTTATTCATTTCCTCTATACCTATATATGTGGTCCATATATATGCAACCTAAATATGTGACACAATCTCAGTTCTGACTCCCCTTTGTGTTATATGTAATGAAGCCCACCACCTCCCACCCCCACCCCTCTCCCCTTCTCCACACCTCTCTCACTATTACACAAGATCTGCAACTCCATTGAGTTCTTTGTTTCTCATCTGATATCACTAAATACCTTTGTTTATTTAGTGTCACTCAATATAGCTGGAGGTCCCAGAGGTGGGTGGGGGGAATCCGGGTGGGGGATGTGGGTTGAGCATAAATGGTAAACAAACAATCTATATAAAAGGGGTACTCAAATACAAAAAGAATTGAGAATTTTAAGTATGTGATTATCAACTGAAATGAGTTCATAACTGTAGGAGCTGTGCCAAAATTAACTGAGGCAAGTTGAATAAAACTGGGCTAGTTGAGGGTTAAAAATCCCCTAGTTTTACTACATAAGGATATAATTTCATTAATATTGGGACTTAAAGCTCACTTAAAGTGTCCATTTTGTCTACTTGAATATGTTTAACCAGTTTCATTTTAAAAAGTGAAAAACTCAGCAAGCAGAGGTATAACACACAAAAATAAGTTCTTAAAAGACTAAGATAGCCATAACATTATTAATATTCAAAATTTAAATAGACAGGCATTTCCTTTTAAAAATTCAAAGATTTCAGCTCTATAACCCACATAGTTTGACAGTTACTGGGCTTTAAAGTGGCATAATATCCATAAATTGGGTTTCTGTGGGCATTTTACAATTGTTAAAGAGACCTTAGCAATTAAACTACAGATCTGAAACTTTTTGGGGGACATACATAACAAACAAAAATTATATATAATAGAGTTTAAGACTTGTCACACTAAGCATTTCCAAATAACAGGGCAAAATACGGAAAAAATGTCAAAAAAGGCACTTGGGCGAGTGTCTATGGCCCTCATACACAGGTTAAATGTCTACTAAAAACCTTGATTTTCGGCATATGTAAAAAGGACATAATAATGCATTCCCAGATGGGATTTCAGCTCCATCAATCACATAGTTTAACAGTTACAGGGCTTAAAGGTGGTAAAAAGTCCAAATATTGGGTCATTGTGGGCCTTTTAGAGATCTCGATGTGGCTTTCAAATTAAAGCTTCAGACTTAAAATTTGTTACATACTAAGATTACACATAGAATATGTATCTAATAAAGTTTGAAACTTCTCAGACTTACCATTTCCAAGTTACAGAGCAAAATATGTGAAAAATGTCTTAAAAGGGTCACTCAGGTGGGTGTTTAAGGTCCTCATACACAGGTTAAATGTCTACTTGAAGCCTTGATTTTTGGCACATGTAAAAAAAACATAATAATGTATTCCCAGATGAGATTTCAGCTCTATCAGTCACATAGTTTAACAGTCACAGGCCTTAAAATTGGCAAAAAGTCCAACTACTGGGTCTTTATGGGGCCTTCTAGAGACCTAAATGTGGCCTTCAAATTAAAGCTTCAGACTTAAAATTTGTCACATACTAAGATTACACATAGAATATGCATCTAATACAGTTTGAAACTTCTTAGACTTACCATTTCCAAGTTACAGGGAAAAATATGTGAAAAATGTCTAAAAATGGTCACTCGGGTGGGGATTTATGGTCCTCATACACAGGTTAAATGTCTTCTTAAAGCCTTAATTTTTGGCACATATAAAAATAACATACTAATATCTTCTCAGATAGGATTTGAGCTCTATCAGTCACATAGTTTGACAGTCACAGGGCTTAAAAGTAGCAAAAAGTCCAAATATTGGGTCTTTGGGAGCCTTTTAGAGACCTCAATTTGACCTTCAAAATTAAAGCTTCAGACTTAAAATCTGTTACATACTAAGATTACACACAGAATATATATCTAATACAGTTTGAAACTTCTCAGACTTACCATTTCCAAGTTACAGGGAAAAAGATGTGAAAAATGTCTTATAAGGGTCACTCGGGTGGGTGTTTATGGTCCTGATACACAGGTTAACTGTCTATTAAAGGCCTAAATGTTGGGGCAGATATAAGAAAACACATAGATATATTCCCAGATGATATTTAACTTAGATGAGAGACATAGTTTGAAAGCTACAGTGCTTGAAAGTGGCAAAAAGTGCATAAATTGGGTCTCTGTGGGCACTTTTGAGACCTTAAGTCGACCCCTTTGGGTAAACCTACAGCCCTAAAATTTTCTACAGACAAGGATTACATATCAAAGTTATACCTAGCGCAGTTTGAGACTCATCAGAATTATCACTTCCAAATTATAGGGCAAAATATGTGTAAAGTATAGCAAAAAATCTCTAAGTGGGGGTATTTATGGGCCTCAAACACAATTTTCTCCTCAACTTAAAGTCATGATTTTCGGCACATGTACTAAGAACATATTAATGTGTTGTCAGGTAAAATTTCAGCCAGCTGAGCATCATAGTTTGTGACCTACAGGGCTCTAAGTGGCCAAAAGTGCAATTTCTGACCTTAAGGTGGCCATAAGTTCTTTTTTACTGGGAGTTTAAGGTCACCTTAAAATAGGGATCTTCCTTTGGGCACCCTTAACATGTGTACCAAGTTTGAAAAAAAAATATTAATTTGTTTTTGAGTTATCGCGTCCACAAGGAAATTTCTACGGCGGCGGCGGCGGCGGCACGACGGACCTGAATCCAATATATCCCCGACTTTCGTCTGGGGATATAATTAAATGTAGAAGTCTAAGTGAAATGGAAGAAAGTAAAAGAAAAGAAAACAATATACATTCGAAAGAGCAGCATAAATATTCCACTTTTTTTGTTCCACTTTTGCTTCACACACACACATATATATCTCTATCTATCATCTCCCTCCATGAACCCCCCCCCCCCCCCCCTCCCACTTCCCCCACTGAGGCCATTCTTTTTTCCACTTGCTTTTTGTGTGCACTAAAGGGGAGTTGGGGGGTTCTTTCTGCATAGAAAGACTTTCCATGAATGTGCCTTTTGATAGATATCACACAACAGAGTTGGGGAGGATGAAGAAAAGGACAAGTCATTCATTTCCACTCAGCTGCAGATACATAAAATGCTGTACAAGAAAAACTGTTTATGAGAAAGTGGTTTTTTTTCAAGCATCTTATATTGTGAAAGAAGCCAGGTGTATACATTTGACCAATTTATATAGTCTATGTGAACAAGTAGCTAGATCATCAACTCCTTCTACAAAACAAAAGTTGAATCAATTGAAGCTTTTTTTCCAAAAAGGAAAAGTTATATCCCCACATTTCCAAATGAATGGAATCAGAAGAATGTGGTTTTTTTAATCTGCCTACAATTGGGAATTTATATTATGTGAACACTGATCAGTTGCAATATGTTAATAACCACATCAGTATATCATAAATAGCTCATTTTTTTCTTTGAAGATGTCATAACTTCATAAACACTAAGAGATTAGGTTTGCCAGACAGCATAAATATTTTTAAGCATACATATGCCAGGTGTGGTTTTAAAAAGTGTTAAAACTAGATTGGGCCAACTCGGCGCCAACATATCCCCAGACAGGTCATCCCTCACGCCACAGGTTTTGATCGGGAATTTTTTAAAACATAATTACCCATTATTATATGAACTTCAGCACATCAATCTACTCTGTTTATATCTTCCCAAGGAAGATGGTGTATCCCCAGACGCCGAATACATAACTCAAATTATATTTTCAATCTTCCTGCAATGATAACTCTGAACCTATTTTCAAAGTATTTAAATGATTGATGATTGAATGTCCATTCTAAAATAATAATCCCAAAAGAGCATATCTGTTTCTATATTTGTTGACAAATAAAATATTATTTTAACTCAACTCATCATACTTTTCAATCTTCCTTCAAAGTATTTAAATGATTGATGATTCAATGTCCATTCTAAAATTCATAATCCCAAAAGCGCATACCTGTTTCTATATTTGTTCACAAATAAAATATTATTTAAAAACAAATTATTTATATTATTATTTTATTATATTATTTTTACAATTTGCAAATTGTTTTCAGTTATTCATTTCCTCTATACCTATATATGTGGTCCATATATATGCAACCTAAATATGTGACACAATCTCAGTTCTGACTCCCCTTTGTGTTATATGTAATGAAGCCCACTACCTCCCACCCCCACCCCTCTCCCCTTCTCCACACCTCTCTCACTATTACACAAGATCTGCAACCCCATTGAGTTCTTTGTTTCTCATCTGATATCATTAAATACCTTTGTTTATTTAGTGTCACTCAATATAGCTGGAGGTCCCAGAGGTGGGGATAAATGGTAAACAAACAATCTATATAAAAGGGGTACTCAAATACAAAAAGAATTGAGAATTTTAAGTATGTGATTATCAACTGAAATGAGTTCATAACTGTAGGAGCTGTGTCAAAATTAACTGAGGCAAGTTGAATAAAACTGGGCTAGTTGAGGGTTAAAAATCCCCTAGTTTTACTACATAAGGATATAATTTCATTAATATTGGGACTTAAAGCTCACTTAAAGTGTCCATTTTGTCTACTTGAATATGTTTAACCAGTTTCATTTTAAAAAGTTAAAAACTCAGCAAGCAGAGGTATAACACACAAAAATAAGTTCTTAAAAGACTAAGATAGCCATAACATTATTAATAATCAAAATTTAAATAGACAGGCATTTCCTTTGAAAAATTCAAAGATTTCAGCTCTATAACCCACATAGTTTGACAGTTACTGGGCTTTAAAGTGGCATAATGTCCATAAATTGGGTTTCTGTGGGCATTTTACAATTGTTAAAGAGACCTTAGCAATTAAACTACAGATCTGAAACTTTTTGGGGGACATACATAACAAAAATTATATATAATACAGTTTAAGACTTGTCACACTAAGCATTTCCAAATAACAGGGCAAAATACGGAAAAAATGTCAAAAAAGGCACTTGGGCGAGTGTCTATGGCCCTCATACACAGGTTAAATGTCTACTAAAAACCTTGATTTTCGGCACATGTAAAAAGGACATAATAATGTATTCCCAGATGGGATTTCAGCTCCATCAATCACATAGTTTAACAGTCACAGGGCTTAAAGGTGGTAAAAAGTCCAAATATTGGGTCTCTGTGGGCCTTTTAGAGATCTCGATGTGGCTTTCAAATTAAAGCTTCAGACTTAAAATTTGTTACATACTAAGATTACACATAGAATATGTATCTAATAAAGTTTGAAACTTCTGAGACTTACCATTTCCAAGTTACAGAGCAAAATATGTGAAAAATGTCTTAAAAGGGTCACTCAGGTGGGTGTTTAAGGTCCTCATACACAGGTTAAATGTCTACTTGAAGCCTTGATTTTTGGCACATGTAAAAAGAACATAATAATGTATTCCCAGATGAGATTTCAGCTCTATCAGTCACATAGTTTAACAGTCACAGGCCTTAAAATTGGCAAAAAGTCCAACTACTGGGTCTTTATGGGGCCTTCTAGAGACCTAAATGTGGCCTTCAAATTAAAGCTTCAGACTTAAAATTTGTCACATACTAAGATTACACATAGAATATGCATCTAATACAGTTTGAAACTTCTTAGACTTACCATTTCCAAGTTACAGGGAAAAATATGTGAAAAATGTCTAAAAATGGTCACTCGGGTGGGGATTTATGGTCCTCATACACAGGTTAAATGTCTTCTTAAAGCCTTAATTTTTGGCACATATAAAAATAACATACTAATATCTTCCCAGATAGGATTTGAGCTCTATCAGTCACATAGTTTAACAGTCACAGGGCTTAAAAGTAGCAAAAAGTCCAAATATTGGGTCTTTGGGAGCCTTTTAGAGACCTCAATTTGACCTTCAAAATTAAAGCTTCAGACTTAAAATCTGTTACATACTAAGATTACACACAGAATATATATCTAATACAGTTTGAAACTTCTCAGACTTACCATTTCCAAGTTACAGGGAAAAAGATGTGAAAAATGTCTTATAAGGGTCACTCGGGTGGGTGTTTATGGTCCTGATACACAGGTTAACTGTCTATTAAAGGCCTAAATGTTGGGGCACATATAAGAAAACACATAGATATATTCCCAGATGATATTTAACTTAGATGAGAGACATAGTTTGAAAGCTACAGTGCTTGAAAGTGGCAAAAAGTGCATAAATTGGGTCTCTGTGGGCACTTTTGAGACCTTAAGTCGACCCCTTTGGGTAAACCTACAGCCCTAAAATTTTCTACAGACAAGGATTACATATCAAAGTTATACCTAGCGCAGTTTGAGACTCATCAGAATTACCACTTCCAAATTATAGGGCAAAATATGTGAAAAGTATAGCAAAAAATCCCTAAGTGGGGGTATTTATGAGCCTCAAACACAATTTTCTCCTCAACTTAAAGTCGTGATTTTCGGCACATGTACTAAGAACATATTAATGTGTTGTCAGGTAAAATTTCAGCCAGCTGAGCATCATAGTTTGTGACCTACAGGGCTCTAAGTGGCCAAAAGTCCAATTTCTGACCTTAAGGTGGCCATAAGTTCTTTTTTACTGGGAGTTTAAGGTCACCTTAAAATAGGGATCTTCCTTTGGGCACCCTTAACATGTGTACCAAGTTTGAAAAAAAAATATTAATTTGTTTTTGAGTTATCGCATCCACAAGGAAATTTCTACGGCGGCGGCGGCGCGACGGACCTGAATCCAATATATCCCCGACTTTCGTCTGGGGATATAATAAATGAGGAGGGAGCAAGAAGTATATATTTATCATGTTAAGATGGCCAAAGCCTCTTAAGTACAGGAATTTTAAGTGAAATGTTATACAAAATCTTACTTTAGTATAATCAATGTCAAGTTAAACTGATGTTACTGAACAGTAAATCAGTTAGGGGCTGAAAATCCTCATTTTCACGTCAAGATGGCCATGACTGTACTTGTATTGGAACTCCAAGGTGGAAAGAAAATAAGAATGTCCCTAATGTCATCTTTAAAAGTGTACAAATTTAACCGAGCTCTGCTGAACAATACGATAGCTGGAGATTAAAAACCCCATAATTTCACTGCAAGGTGACCATAACTTCATCCATATTGCGACTTTAAAGTGACCATAAAATGAGAATGTCCCTTTTGTCATCCTTTATAAGTGTACAAAGTTTAGCTGATGGCTTTATTCAAATGTTAAGACTTTAGGGGGGGCCAAAATTATATTAACAGTTTAAGGTCATCTTAAAGTCAGGATAACCCTTTGATTTGCCATCCTTTATAAGTGTGCAAAGTTTAACTGAGGTCAGTCGAACAATAAGATACTTGGAGGCTGAAAACCCCCTTATTTCACTTTAAGGTGGCTACAACTCCATTCATACTGAGAGTTTAAGGTGACCATAAGTATTATTTTTATCTAGTTTAATACTAGTGATAATTTCGATATAAAAAAATGGAAAAAGAAAGGAGCCAGAGCATTTTATTCCAATTTGATGACTTTAAGCAGGCCAAATGTCCATTAACATTTTGAGTTTAAGGTCACCATAAAGTCAGGATATTCCTTTGGCAAATCTTAATATATGTGCCAAGTTTGGTTGAAAAAAGTGAAAAACTAAGTGAACTGGAGGGCTAAAACCCCGTTTTTTGACATTAAGGTGACCTTAAAATTGCAGATACAGGGCTAAAACTTCAGCATGTGAAAGATTATCAAAAAGTAGCTGAATAAGTTATTCCAACAAAACGCCGAAATCCTCACCGTTTTTGAGATACAGACCAAGTACCCATTTAAAAAAAATTTACGAAAATAAAACGCCTCCCATTGAGGCATCTATGGTCCGATTGATGAGAAAATCCTTTCCGACCTTGGAAATTTGGTCTAGAATGTACCTGATAAATTTTATAGCACAGGTGTGTGTGCTTTTTCCGAAACACGATGACACGTTTTGGAGTTATGCTTAAGGTTACCTTAAGTAAAGCGTAAGGTCTGCGCAAAGTGTCCCAAAAATTTTTCCCGCCCCTATAGTTTTAAAGAAAGGTAACAAGGAAAGAAAAATATGAAAGGCTAAGAAGTTATTCAAGGGAGACCATAATCCTGCGGCGGCAGCGGCGGCAGCGGCGGCGGTGATCAGTCGAACTTCGGTGAAAACAAATAAGCGTCCCTGACGGGCCGCTTAATTATCCTTCATATAAATTTTTGTGAAGATAGAAAGGATTGTTTCATTAAAATGTCCAGAAAAAAGTCAACTCAAAATAGCATAATAGCTATATAGCACAGTAGCTATTACTCAGCTATAAAGGTATTATCACCAAAAGCAATCCCAAGCAAGCTACCGATCCAATAATCCTCCATCCCAAATTTTGTGAACATAGGTGAAATACTTTTCCTTTAACATGGTTAAAACTAAAAAGCTACTCAAAGTAGCTAAGTAGCTATTATTATTAAAAGCAATCCCAAGCAAGCTATTGACCTAAACTATTGCTCATACCAAATTTGGTAAAGATATGTCAAATATTTTTCCTTAAAATGCCTGGAAACAAAAGAAGTATACAAAAGTAGCTGTAGAGCTATCTTCACCAAAAGCAGTCCCATGCAAGCTATTAACCCAATAAACACCCACACCAACTTTGGTAAAGATAGGATAAATACGTTTCCTTGAAATGACCGGAAACCAAGTGTGACGGCGGACGAAGGAAAAATAATAAGTCCACCCCCCCACCCCCATAATGAAAGTAATGCTTGTACATGACCTAAACTTCAAATATGTTACATAGGTGAAAGATGCATACAGCCACACTAAAAACCATAACATACAAGAACTATAGTGACAATAAATTGTAGCATTGAAACTCTGCTGTGAATACTTACAGTTGGAACATAACTCCATCGGCAATGAGGATTCATTCCCCTAAAAATACAGATTACAAACAATTGACCGCATAATAATTTGACCTTCAACAAGGGTAGTGGTGCAGCTATAACTTCAGAGCATGGTTCATGTGTTTGCTATGGTTAAAATACAAATGCTTCAATATAGAAACAGTTTTCTGCTATATGAGGATTCCATGATGTAAAAATATTTCTTTGATGCAAATGTATTTGGACAAAATGCCAAATGTGCATGCAGTTTGACATAAACCCAATCTACAAATCTTTAAAATTGCCAGTATTTTTTTAACGTTCTCCATGGATCAATCTACTAAAAGTTCCTATACTCATGAAGTATTGTTATATTCAGTTCCTATTATCGTGCACCAATAAAACCCTTGTTTCTTTTTGGACAATGAACTTATTTTGATACAGGTAATGATTTTAAATTCTCAAATGTGAATTCTGTTAATCTTTAATAGCTTGTGCATACAGATCTAGTACAAAACTGGTGTATATATAAAATATGTGACAGCATCTTAATAATTATGATTTATGTCATATGGATCTTATAACAAACAACCTTCATTTTTCACCCAAGATTTATCATGTTTGGAATAAATACTCCCTCCCCCCTCCCAGACCATGGCATATGCTTCCAACATTTATAGGAAAAATCTGATAAGTGCTGGAAACAGTGTTGTGTCAAATGCAACCTACCCAAATACAAATCCCAATTTATGTACACTTATAAAAGCTAATGTATTTTTACTAAAATACGAAACACACCGAGCCACCAATAATCTCTGAAGTGTTAAATATTTTTCGCTTGCATTTGTAGATCATGATACCAGCATGGAACGACTTGAACTAGCCTAGGTATTAGGTATCTGTAAGTTACAAATTCTGGATGTAGATGGGGATTGGATAACAATGACTTGTAAATGATAAACATTTGTGATACTTTTTAATTTTTTTTTTTAAATTTCTAGTACATGTACTTCACAATTAATGTACTGTTATAAAATATTATAGGTCTAGCATTATAATTAACATATTTTGCACAAAAATATGTTATTTTTGAAAAAAAATATGAAAAAAGTGTGAATAATATATGGTGTTAACATGACACTAAAGCAATAAAATATTTTTATACATGAAACTTTATTTTTCTTTTTTTCATATATGGTATTTCCCATTGGGTAGCTAAATGTTTTCTCCATTACATGAAATGGGCAAGCATAATTTCATAAAATGTGTGGTCCATTTCACGAAATGGTAAATTCTGACAATTTCTTGCATTGGGTCTTATTTACAGCACTGATTCTTGATGATTCATAAGTTCTGACTTCCCAAAAAGCATCCCAAAAAGGATATAAAGGCGAGTGCTAAAGTCTTAAGAAACTGCTCTGCTTATAGTCTTATACTGTTGTGATGGCTAGATCCAGATGGCTACTTTGCAGGGATACCCTATGGGTCAAAAATTTCATTGAAATTGCTCTATCTAGCATGGTTTTCAAGATATAAGCATTTTTGTGTTTTGCAATTTTTGCGAAAAATTCAAAAATTCAAAATGGACGCCATATTTGGCGAGACAAAAACTTTTTGAAAATTGGGATGGCTAGTCCGGAGAGATACCCTGTGGGTTACAAATGTCGTCGAAATCACTCTATCTAGCACAGTATTCGAGATATAAGCATTTTTGTGTTTTGCAATTTTTGCGAAAATTCAAAATGGCCGCCATTATTGGTGACACAAAATTTTTTTGAAAAAAATGTAAGTTAATCAGCAGAGATACCCTGTGGCTCAAAAATTTCGTTGAAATCGCTCTATCTTGCACGGCTTTTGAGACATAAGCATTTTTGCGTTTTGCAATTAATGCGAAAAATTCAAAAATTCAAAAAGGCCGCCACATTTGGCGAGACTAAAATTTTTTTAAATTTGGGATGGCTACTCTGCAAAGATACCCTGTGGGTCAAAAATTTCGTTGAAATCGCTCTATCTCGCACGGTTTTCGAGATATAAGCATTTTTGTGTTTTGCGATTTTTTAAAGAAAAATTCGAAAATTCAAAATGGCCGCCATTATTGGCGAGACAAAAATTTATGGAAAAAAGTGCAAGTTAATCTGCAGAGATACCCTGTGGGTCAAATATTTCGGCCAAATTGCTCTATTGTGCACGGTTTTCGAGATACAGGCATTTTTATGTTTTCCTTATTTAGAAAATTCATGATGATTACTTAATCATTAATTACTCGGCCATTTCTTAACCAATCAATGCCAAAATCTAATGATTTCCAGATTTTAATAGAATGAATGTATTTGCTAAATTTCCGGTGAACAGATAAAATTCCTTTCAAGTTATCATCCGGACAAGCTTACTCATCGAAAAAAACACATTTTTGGTCATGTGACCTCTCTGATTGGTCGAAATGTGACTGCAGAATATTCCAAAAAATTCCCCAGGGCTACTGCATACACCTGCCAAATCTGAAAAGAATTCGCCCAACGGTCACAGCGTTATAAGGAAAACGAAACGCGGAGTCGGCAGAGCCTGATTTCCTCCTATATACAAACAAGTATCCCTTGCAGGTGCCTTAATATCAATATGACATTGTAAATGGTGTATACAGGTGAGAAAATATTAATGTACATATTAACTAGAGGATCGCTCGCAAAAAAAAAAAGATAATGTTTTTGCATAGCAAAAACAAAGCGTCCCGAAAAGGATATAAAGGTGAGTGCTAAAGTATTAAGAAAATGCTTCGTTTCTAGCCTTATACTGTTGTGGCAACCAAAGTCCGCGCAGTCTGCTCTATCTAGCACGGTTTTCAAGATATAAGCATTTTTGTGTTTTGCAAAAAATAAAAAAATTAAAAATGTCCGCTATATTTGGCGAGACAAAAATATTTTGAAAATTGGCATGGCTACTCTGCAGAGATACCCAGCAGGTCCAAAATTTTGTTGAGTTTACTCCATATAGCACGGTTTTCGAGATATAAGCATTTTTGTGTTTTGCAAAAACTTTGAAAATTCAAAATGGCCACCATTTTTGGGGAGACAAAATTTTTTGTCAAGACCACTGCCGTGGTGTGTATCTCCCGCCGAGCATTAAAGCAGAATAAATAGCTTTTCCGAGATATTCACAATTTTTCATTTTCGTGTGTGAAAGGTCTTCCAAAAGTAGGTGAATGAGTTATTTGAGAAAAATTGGCTATCTGCAATACTATTAAGAGATAATTCACATTTACTCATTTTGAGTAGGTGAATAATTATCTATGGGTCTGAAACTTCACCAAGTGAAAGCTCTCCCACAAGTAGGTGAATGAGTTATTTGAGAAAAATTGGCTATCTGCAATACTTTTAGAGATAATTCGCATTTACTCATTTTGAGTAGGTGAGTAATTAGCTATGGGTCTGAAACTTCACCATGTGAAAGCTCTCCCACAAGTAGATGAATGAGTATTTGATAAAAATTGGGTATCCGCAATACTTTTACAGATAATTAGCATTTACTCATTTTGAGTAGGTGAATAAATAGCTATGGGTCTGAAACTTCACAGAGTGAAAGCTCTCCCAAAAGTAGGTGAATGAGTTATTTGAGAAAAATTGGCTATCTGCAATACTTTTAGAGATAATTCACATTTACTCATTTTGAGTAGGTGAATAATTAGCTATGGGTCTGAAACTTCACCAAGTGAAAGCTCTGCCAAAAGTAGGTGAAGGATTTATTTGAGAAAAATTGGCTATCTGCAATACTTTTAGAGATAATTCGCATTTACTCATTTTGAGTAGACGAGTAATTAGCTATGGGTCTGAAACTTCACCAAGTGAAAGCTCTCCCAAAAGTAGGTGAATGATTAATTTGAGAAAAAATTGGCTATCTGCAATACTTTTAGAGATAATTCGCATTTACTCATTTTGAGTAGACGAGTAATTAGCTATGGGTCTGAAACTTCACCAAGTGAAAGCTCTCCCAAAAGTAGGTGAATGAGTTATTTGAGAAAAATTGGCTATCTGCAATACTTTTACAGATAATTCGCATTTACTCATTTTGAGTAGGTGAGTAATTAGCTATGGGTCTGAAACTTCACCAAGTGAAAGCTCTCCCAAAAGTAGGTGAATGATTAATTTGAGAAAAATTGGCTATCTGCAATACTTTTAGAGATAATTCGCATTTACTCATTTTGAGTAGGTGAGTAATTAGCTATGGGTCTGAAACTTCACCAAGTGAAAGCTCTCCCAAAAGTAGGTGAATGAGTTATTTGAGAAAAATTGGCTATCTGCAATACTTTTAGAGATAATTCACATTTACTCATTTTGAGTAGGTGAGTAATTAGCTATGGGTCTGAAACTTCACAGAGTGAAAGCTCTGCCAAAAGTAGGTGAATGAGTTATTTGAGAAAAATTGGCTATCTGCAATACTTTTACAGATAATTCGCATTTACTCATTTTGAGTAGGTGAGTAATTAGCTATGGGTCTGAAACTTCACAGAGTGAAAGCTCTCCCAAAAGTAGGTGAATGAGTTATTTGAGAAAAATTGGCTATCTGCAATACTTTTAGAGATAATTCGCATTTACTCATTTTGAGTAGGTGAGTAATTAGCTATGGGTCTGAAACTTCACCAAGTGAAAGCTCTCCCAAAAGTAGGTGAATGATTAATTTGAGAAGAATTGGCTATCTGCAATACTTTTAGAGATAATTCACATTTACTCATTTTGAGTAGGTGAGTAATTAGCTATGGGTCTGAAACTTCACCAAGTGAAAGCTCTCTCAAAAGTAGGTGAATGAGTTATTTGAGAAAAATTGGCTATCTGCAATACTTTTAGAGATAATTCACATTTACTCATTTTGAGTAGGTGAGTAATTAGCTATGGGTCTGAAACTTCACCAAGTGAAAGCTCTCCCAAAAGTAGGTGAATGAGTTATTTGAGAAAAATTGGCTATCTGCAATACTTTTAGAGATAATTCGCATTTACTCATTTTGAGTAGGTGAGTAATTAGCTATGGGTCTGAAACTTCACCAAGTGAAAGCTCTCCCAAAAGCAGGTGAATGAGTTATTTGAGAAAAATTGGCTATCTGCAATACTTTTAGAGATAATTCGCATTTACTCATTTTGAGTAGGTGAGTAATTAGCTATGGGTCTGAAACTTCACCATGTGAAAGCTCTCCCACAAGTAGATGAATGAGTTATTTGATAAAAATTGGGTATCCGCAATACTTTTACAGATAATTAGCATTTACTCATTTTGAGTAGGTAAATAATTAGCTATGGGTCTGAAACTTCACCATGTGAAAGCTCTCCCAAAAGTAGGTGAAAGAGTTATTTGAGAAAAATTGGCTATCTGCAATACTTTTAGAGATAATTCACATTTACTCATTTTGAGTAGGTGAGTAATTGGCTATGGGTCTGAAACTTCACCATGTGAAAGCTCTTCCAAAAGTAGGTGAATGAGTTATTTGAGAAAAATTGGCCATCTGCAATACTTTTAGAGGTAATTCGCATTTACTCTTTTTGAGTAGGTGAGCAATTAGCTATGGGTCTGAAACTTCACCAAGTGAAAGCTCTTTGGGATAGCTGCTCTGCAGAGATACCCTGAAGATAAAAAATTTTGTTGAAATTGCTCTATGTAGCACGGTTTTCGAAATATTAGCATTTTTGTGTTTTGCAATTTTTGCGCAAAAATTCGAAAATTCAAAATGGCCGCCATTTTTGGCAAGACAAAATTTTTTTGAAAATTGGCATGGCTACTCTGCATAGATACCCTGCGGGTCAAAAATTTCGTCGAAATCGCTCTATCTAGCACGGTTTTCGAGATATAAGCATTTTTGTGTTTTGCAATTTTGCGAAAAATTCGAAAATTCAAAATGGCCGCCATTTTTTGCGAGAAATTTTTTGTTTGAAAATTGGCAGCTAATCTGCAGAGATACCCTGTGGGTCAAAAATTTCGTCGAAATCGCTCTATCTAGCAGGGTTTTCGAGATATAAGCATTTTTATGTTTTGCAATTTTTGCGAAAAATTCGAAAATTCAAAATGGCCGCCATTTTTGGCGAGACAAAAATTTTTTCAAAATTGGGATAACTACTCTGCAGAGATACCCTGTGGGTCAAAAATTTCGTCGAAATCGCTCTATCTAGCACGGTTTTCGAGATATAAGCATTTTTGTGTTTTGCAATTTTTGCGAAAATTTCGAAAATTCAAAATGGCCGCCATTTTTGGCGAGACAAAAATTTTTTGAAAATTGGGAAAAGTACTCCGCAGAGATATCCTGCGGGTCAAAAATTTTGTCGAAATTGCTCTATCTAGCACGGTTTTTGAGATATAAGCATTTTTGTGTTTTGCAATTTTTGCGAAAAATTCGAAAATTCAAAATGGCCGCCATTTTTGGCGAGACAAAAATTTTTTCAAAATTGGGATAACTACTCTGCAGAGATACCCTGTGGCTCAAAAATTTCGTTGAAATCGCTCTATCTAGCACGGTTTTCGAGATATAAGCATTTTTGTGTTTTGCAATTTTTGCGAAAATTTCGAAAATTCAAAATGGCCGCCATTTTGGGCGAGACAAAATTTTTTTGAAAATTGGGAAAACTACTCCGCAGAGATACCCTGCGGGTAAAAACTTTCGTCGAAATCGCTCTATCTAGCACGGTTTTCGAGATATAAGCATTTTTGTGTTTTCCTTATTTGGAAAATTCGTAATAATTAATTAATCATTAATTACTCGGCCATTTCTTGACCAATCAATGCCAAAATCTAATGATTTCCAGATTTTAATAGAATGAATGTATT
This sequence comes from Sabellastarte sp. h YS-2021, assembly GCA_964017235.1. Taxonomy (NCBI): domain Eukaryota; kingdom Metazoa; phylum Annelida; class Polychaeta; order Sabellida; family Sabellidae; genus Sabellastarte; species Sabellastarte sp. h YS-2021. The sequence continues at coordinate 151,995,842 of OZ024928.1, read as the reverse complement.
TGCCAAGTTTCAGGTGAATTGATAAAATTCCTTTCAAGTTATCATCCGGACAAGCTTTCCCATCGAAAAAAGACATTTTTGGTCATGTGACCTCTCTGATTGGTTGAAATGTCACTGCAGCATATTCAAAAAAATTCCCCAAGGCTACTGCCTAAACCTGCCAAATTTGAAAAGAATCCGCCTAACGGTTACAGAGTTATAAGGAAAACAAAATGCGGAGCCGGCGGAGCCGGCGGAGCCGGCGGAGCCAGAAGCTCTCCCATACACAAACAAGCGTCCCTTGCGGGACGCTTAATTAAAGTTTAAACAGTTTCATTTTGAGGTGAGTTTATAATGTCAACATATGTCGGTACTCGGTCGGTCAACGTTGGCGATATTCAATGTTAATTTGCAGTGACGAGTGACCCACAGTCTGGGGACATAGTTATCAACACCATAGAGATATAGAAGTAGTGAAACAGTACAAAGATCACGATACTTTCAGAACCGTGTCAGTTATGTAAAGGTCCAAATAATGTTTTAGTACAGAAAATAATATCTAAGAGAAAGAAAATGTATGTAAAGATAAAGTATTAAAACAAGACAATTCAATAGCAAGATGACAGCATTAATCAGTAAAATTATGAAGCTGTAAATTTTATTAATTGTAGAATAGCTGTCAATGGAAATAGCACAATTGTGTAAAAGTTAGGGATGGGTCTCCACCAAAAATGTGTACATCGGGAGGTCGTCAATGCAAAACCGTACCAATTCCAGAACTCCGCATTTTAGTACACCCAAACCAAACATGGACGTTTCCAAAAAACAACGCCGCAATTCAAGTCCCCACATACACAAAATATGAGATAAACATGTACAGTTTCTTCAGATTTAAGGTTTGTTCCCAATATTTTAAATTTTCCTTCAATTATATGTGTTGACAAACAATATTAAGGTTATAATGTGTCGTAACCAAAACATGGCAGTTCTGCTAAACATATTCGCTCGTGTATAAAAGTCTGCAAAATGCACAAAAATATGGGATAAAAAAAGCTTGCAATTTCTTCGGGTTTTGGGTATGTTTTTAATATTTTAACCCTTCCTGCCATTATATGTGCTGACAAGCGAAGTGGCGGTTCTAAAATCTCATCACCGTATTTCAGTAAAATGCTCTCGATACCGAGATACCAGGCCTACCGACCCATCCTAGTAAAAGTACATATAACTAGATTGCACCGACTCGACGCCAACATAACCCCAGACAGGCCATCTCTCACACCACAAGCATTCACTGGGTATTTCTTACAGCACCCATTTTGTGTGATTCACAATTATTATAAACTATTTTTCATTATTTTGGTCAAACCATTCTATTCATTATTGAGGGTCAATTTAAAAAAAAAGTCTTCTGAGTAGATTATTCATGGGCCTCACATACATGTTAAATGTCTACTTAAAGCCTTGATTTTTGGCATATGAAAAAAGAACATATTAATTTTTTCCCAGAGGTGATTTCAGCTCTATTAGGCACATAGTATGACAGCTATAGGGTTAAAAGTGGTAAAAAGTCAATATATTGGGTGTATTGGTTTATTTTAGAGACCTTAATTTGACCCCAAAAATCAAACTTACAGACTTAAAAATTTTGACAGACAAAGATTACATGTAGAAGTTATGTCTACTACAGTTAGAGACTTGTCAGACTTACCATTTCCAGATTATAGGACCAAATATGTTGAAAATGTCAAACAAGAGGAGAGTGTCTGTGAACGGGCACTGTGTCAGCTGACTGAATGTTTTTGATTTGTGAAGGTGATAATAAGAGGAAAGCATAACTAGAAAAATGTTTTTGCTAACAAAAACTAAGCGTCCCAAAATCTGACCAGCTATCTAGACTCTTCACATAAGGTTTCCCAATACCTCTCAATACATTCTAAAACTCTAAAAGAATAAAAGAGATAAAAGGCAAAAACACAAAATCAGCTATTTTATGACCCCAGTTTGATCCATAAGGGGGGATCCGGGGGTAAATCTGACCAGCTATCTAGACTCTTCACATATGGTTTCCCAATACCTCTTAATACATTCTAAAACTCTAAAAGCAAGAATACAGGAGATAAGAGGCAAAAACACAAAATCGGCTATTTTATGACCCCAGTTTGACCCATAAGGGAGGGTCTGGGGGTAAATCTGACCAGCTACCTAGACTCTTCACACAAGGTTTCCCAATACCTCTTAATACATTCTAAAGCTCTAAAAGCAAGAATAAAGGAGATAAAAGGCAAAAACACAAAATCGGCTATTTTATGACCCCCGTTTGACCCATAAGGGGGGGTCCGGGGGTAAATCTGACCAGCTATCTAGACTCTTCACATATGGTTTCCCAATACCTCTTAAAACATTCTAAAGCTGTAAAAGCAAGAATAAAGGAGATAAAAGGCCAAAACACAAAATCGACTGTTCTATGACCCCAGTCTGACCCATAAGGGGGGATGCGGGGGTAAATCTGACTGGCTATCTAGACTCATCACATAAGGTTTCCCAATACCTCTTAATACATTCTAAAACTGTAAAAGCAAGAATAAAGGAGATATAAGGCAAAAACACAAAATTGGCTATTTTATGACCCCAGTTTGACCCATAAGGGGGGGTCCGGGGGTAAATCTCACCAGCTATCTAGACTCTTCACATATGGATTCCCAATACCTCTTAATACATTCTAAAGCTCTAAAAGCAAGAATAAAGGAGACAAAAGGCAAAAACACAAAATCGGCTATTTTATGACCCCAGTTTGACCCATAAGGGAGGGTCTGGGGGTAAATATGACCGTCTATCTAGACTCTTCACATATGGTTTCCCAATACCTCTTAATACATTCTCAAGCTCTAGAAGCAAGAATAAAGGAGATATAAGGGAAAAAGATGAAATTGGCTATTTTATGACCCCAGTTTGACCCCTACAGGGGGGTCGGGAGGGAAATTTGACTTGCTTTCTACACTCTCCACATATGGTTTCCTACTACCTCCCAATACATTTTATGGCTCTAAATGCAATACTTAAGAAGACTAGATTGGGCCAACTCGGCGCCAACATATCCCCAGACAGGTCATCACTCACGCCACAGGTTTTGATCAGGAAATTTTTATGTAAGCCATTTGTTGTATGCCATAAATCTTGGGAAAAGTTATATGAACTTCAGCACATCAATCTACTAAGTTTATATCTTCCCAAGGAAGATGGTGTATCCCCAGACGCCGAATACACAACTCAACAGAGCATATTTTCAATCTTCCTGCAATGATAACTCTGAACCTATTTTCAAAGTATTTAAATGATTGATGATTGAATGTCCATTCCAAATTAATAATCCCAAAAGAGCATATCTGTTTCTATATTTGTTGACAAATAAAATATTATTTCTAACTCAATTCATCATACTTTTCAATCTTCCTGCAAAGGGTGACTCTGAACCTATTTTCAAAGTATTTAAATGATTCATAATCCCAAAAGCGCATATCTGTTTCTATATTTGTTCACAAATAAAATATTATTTAAAAATTATATATTATTTATATTATTATTTTATTATATTATTTTTAGAATTTGCATTGTTTTTCAGTTATTCATTTCCTCAATTCCTATATATGTGGTCCATATATATGCAACCTAAATATGTGACACAATCTCAGTTCTGACCCCCCTTTGTCTTATTAGATAATGAAGCAAACCCCATCTCCCAACCCCACCCCACCCCACCCCTCTCCCCTTCTCCACACCTCTCTCACTGTTACAGAAGATCTGCAACCCCACTGAAAAGTCTGGTTCTTTGTTTCTCATTTGATATCATTCAATACCTTTGTTTATTTAGTGTCACTCAATAGCTGGAGGTCCCAGAGGTGGATGGGGGGTGGGACTACAAAGAGATAGAGTGCTACAGCACAAATGGTAAACAAACAAAAGGGGTAATCAAATACAAAAAGCTCAGTTAATCTTATCACTAAAATAAAATCAAATATATAAATAAGGAATGTCCAACAGGAAAATTATATACCTCCAGAATTAAATATAAATTATCAAACCACAAGAACAGATTTATAATAATAATTCAGAATTTTAAGAATGTGAATATCAACTGAAATGAGTTAGTAACTGTAGGAACTGTGTCAAAATTAACTGAGGCAAACTGAATAAAACTGGGCTAGTTGAGGGTTAAAAATCCCCTATTTTTACTACATAAGGCTATAATTTCATTGATATTGGACTTATAGCTCACCAGAAAATAACAGTGTCCATTTTGCCTACTTGAATATGTTTAACCAGTTTCATTTTAAAAAGTTAAAAACTTAGCAAGCAGAGAGATAACACACAAAAATAAGTACTTAAAAGCCTAAGATAGCCATAACATTATTAATAAAAATTTAAATAGACAGGCACTTCCTTTGAAAAATTCAAAGATTTCAGCTCTATGACCCACATAGTTCGACAGTTACAGGGCTTTAAAGTGGTATAATATCCATAAACTGGGTCTCTGTGGGCATTTTACAATTGTTAAAGAGACCTTAGCAATTAAACTACAGAACTGAAACTTTTTGGGGGACAAACATAACAAACAAAAATTATATACAATACAGTTTAAGACTTGTCACACTAAGCATTTCCAAATAACAGGGCAAAATACAGAAAAAATTGTCAAAAAAGGTCACTTGGGTGAGTGTTTATGGCCCTCATACACAGGTTAAATGTCTACTAAAAGCCTTGATTTTCGGCACATGTAGAAAGGACATAATAATGCATTCCCAGATGGGATTTCAGCTCCATCAATCACATAGTTTAACAGTCACAGGGCTTAAAGGTGGCAAAAAGTCCAAATATTGGGTCTCTGTGGGCCTTTTAGAGATCTCGATGTGGCCTTCAAATTAAAGCTTCAGATTTATAATCTGTCACATACTAAGATTATACATAGAATATATATCTAATAAAGTTTGAAACTTCTCAGACTTACCATTTCCAAGTTACAGAGCAAAATATGTGAAAAATGTCTTAAAAGGGTCACTCGGGTGGGTGTTTATGGTCCTCATACACAGTTTAAATGTCTACTTGAAGCCATGATTTTTGGCACATGTAAAAAGAACATAATAATGTATTCCCAGATGAGATTTCAGCCCTATCAGTCACATAGTTTAACAGTCACAGGGCTTAAAGGTGGCAAAAAGTCCAAATACTGGGTCTTTGGGAGCCTGTCAGAGACCTCAATGTGGCCTTCAAATTAAAGCTTCAGACTTAAAATTTGTCACATACTAAGATTACACATAGAATATGTATCCAATACAGTTTGAAACTTCTCAGACTTACCATTTCCAAGTTACAGAGCAAAATATGTGAAAAATGTCTAAAAAGGGTCACTCAGGTGGGGATTTATGGTCCTCATACATGGGTTAAATGTCTATGAAAGGCCTAAATTTTGGAGTACATACAAGAAAAACATATTGATATATTCTCAGATGATATTTCACTTAGATGAGAGACACTGTTTGAAAGCTACAGTGCTTGAAGGTGGCAAAAAGTCCATAAATTAGGTCTCTGTGGGCAATTTTGAGACCTCAAGTCGGCCTAACAGGTAAACCTACAGCCTTTAAATTTTTCACAGACAAGGATTACATATAAGAGTTACACCTAGAGCAGTTTGAGACTCATCAGAATTACCACTTCCAAATTATAGGGCAAAATATGTTAAAAATCTAGGAAAAAAGTCCTAAGTGGGGTCTTTATGGGCCCCAAACACAATTTTCTCCTCAACTTAAAGTCTTGATTTTCGGCACATGTACTAAGAATATATTAATGTGTTCTCAGGTAAAATTTAAGCCAGATACGCCTCATAGTTTGTGACCTAGAGGGCTAAGTGGTCAAAAGTGCAATTTCTGACCTTAAGGTGGCCATAAGTTCTTTATTATTGGGAGTTTAAGGTCACCTTAAAAAAGGGATCTTCCTTTGCGCATCCTAAACATGTGTACCAAGTTTGAAAAAAAAATATTAATCCGTTTTTGAGTTATCGCGTCCACAAGGAAATTTCTACGGCGGCGGCGGCGCGACGGACCTGAATCCAATATATCCCCGACTTTCGTCTGGGGATATAATAATAGGGGGGTTCATATGAATTTTAAGGTTTCTGATTGGTACCTGTGAGAAAATCACTCATAAATCGGTCAATTTTCATCGGATTGCTCCCAAAATCTAATCAGCTCACGTTCTTGATAGTATAAACATGTGTATGAAGTTACAAGCCTCTGCGGTCAGTAGATTTTCCTGAACTGCGATGACGGGCGGGTGTACCCGAAAAAAACTATTTTTTGATCATGTGACCTTGATAAAGATCAAAGGTCAAATTTAAGCATGTGGAAAAATTTTCCCACGCCTAAGGTATATAACTGCCAAATATGGTTAAAAAGCTTGCAATAATAAGGGAGATATTCAAGGGAGACCATAATGCGGCGGAGGCGAGGAAACTGAGGCGAAACCAAATAAGCGCCCCTTCAGGGACGCTTAATTATCAGGGAAAGTGCTGTACAGAAGTACAGTAAATGGTAATTGAACAGCACGTTCAAAAGAAATTCCGAAGCTGACAGAAGAAAAGGACAAAAAGTTGTGCCCTGCAAATGGTATTATGAAGGAAAGTAACAAGGTAACTGTTTAAGTGTAAAAAGTAGGTTAAAACATATTTAAAGAAATACTGCAAATGCAATATCCTCGTTCCACCTTGAAGAAGGGGTCCAAGGTCAAATCCAACCACACAAAAACATTCCCAGCCCATGATTTCCTATAGGTTGGTTTACCATCCCAAACCTCTAGGACCAATATTAAGCAAGTTATAAGCACTTTTAAGTTTGGCTATCCTCATTTGACCTAGAAGGAGCGGTCCAAAGGTCAAATCTGACCACACCAAAAGAATCCCGGCCCGTGATTTCCTATATGTTGGTTTACCATCCCAAACTTCTAGGACCATTAATAAGCGAGTTACAAGCACTTTTAAGTTTGGCTATCCTCGTTTGACCTTGAAGGCAGGGTCCAAGGTCAAATCCGACCACACCAAAAGATTCCCAGCCCATGATTTCCTATAGGATGGTTTACCATCCCAAACCTCTAGGACCAATAATAAGCGAGTTATAGGCACTTTTAAGTTTCGCTATCCTTGTTTGACAATGAAGGGGGTCCAAGATCAAATCCGACCACACCAAAAGATTCCCAGTCCATGATTTCCTGTAGGTTGGTTTACCATCCCAAACCTGTAGGACCAATAATAAGCGAGTTATAAGCAATTTTAAGTTTGGCTATCCTCAATTGACCTTGAAGGAGGAGTCCAAGGTCAAATCTGACCACACCAAAAGAATCCCAGCCCATGATTTCCTATATGTTGGTTTACCATCCCAAACTTCTAGGACCATTAATAAGTGAGTTATAAGCACTTTTAAGTTTGGCTATCCTCATTTTACCTTGAAGGCAGGGTCCAAGGTCAAATCCGACCACACCAAAAGATTCCCATCCCATGATTTTCTATAGGTTGGTTTCCATTCCAAACCTCTAGGACCAATAATAAGTGAGTTCTAAGCACTTTTTAGTTTGGGTATCCTCGTTTGACCTTGAAGGAGGGGTCCAAGGTCAAATCGGACCACATCAACAAATTCCCAGCCCATGATTTCCTATATGTCTGTTTACCATCCCAAACATCTAGGACCAATAATAAGCGAGTTATAAGCACTTTTAAGTTTGGCTATCCTTGTTTGACCTTGAAGGAGGGGTCAAAGGTCAAATCCGACCACACCAAAAGATTCACAGCCCATGATTTCCTGTAGGTTGGTTTACCATCCCAAACCTCTAGGACCAATAATAAGGGAGATATAAGCACTTTTCATGACTGACAAAGAAACACCTGTGGCGGCCATCCTGTTTTTCAAAATGAGGCCAAAAATATTCCCAGTCAAGATTTTATAATGAGGAACATATCCTGCGAATTTGAGATCTCTACCTATAATACCCTTTGCTCTAGAGGGCCAACAAAAGTCCTTGTTTAAAGTCGAATAAACGTCCCTGGCGGCCATCTTGTTTTCAAAATGAGGCCAAAAATATTCCCAGGCAACATTTTATGGTTATTAATATATCCTGCAAACTTGAGAAGGCTAGCTATAATATTTTTTTCGTTAGAGCGGTAATGGTGAAATCTCTCTACACACTGCGGCTATCCAGTGGATACAATGATTTACTCAACAGTGAGAACCTGAAAGTAGCTATTGCTCAGCTATGCCATGACATACAGGTCTGCAATTTCACTATGTTATAGCTGACCAAAAATTACGTGAATAACATATTTAAACAAAATACTCTAAATGCAATAGTTTTCAAGTTACAACTGATTTACTCAATAGTGATAACCTCAAAGTAGCTATTACTCAGCTATGCAATGAGCTACATGTCTGAATTTTTTCTATGTTATAGCTGACCCAAAAGTAGGTGAACAACATATTTAAGCAAAATACTGTAAATGCAATAGTTTTCAAGTTACAACTGATTTACTCAATAGTGAGAACCTGAAAATAGCTATTGCTGAGCTATGCCATGAGCTACATGTCTGAATTTTTTCTATGTTATAGCTGACCCAAAAGTAGGTGAACAACATATTTTAACAAAATACTCCAAATGCAATATTTTTCAAGTTACAACTGATTTACTCAACAGTCAGTACCTGAAAATAGCTATTGCTCAGTTGTGCCATGAGCTACAGGTCTGTAATTTCACTATGTTATAGCTGACCCAAAAGTAGCTGAATAACATATTTACACAAATTTCTATAAATGCAATAGTTTTCCAATTACAACTGATTTACTCAACAGTGAGAACTTCAAAGTAGCTATTACTCAGCTATGCAATGAGCCACAGGTCTGGAACTTCACTATGTTATAGCTGACCCCAAAATAGGTGAATAACATATTGAAACAAAATACTCTCAATGCAATAGTTTTCAAGTTATAAGTGATTTACTCAACAGTGATAACCTAAAAGTAGCTATTACTCAGCTATGCCATGAGCTACAGGTCTGAAATTTTACTATGTTATAGCTGACCCAAAAGTAGCTGAATAACATATTTATACGAAATTCTCTAAATGCAATAGTTTTAAAGTTACAAGTGATTTTACTCATGATGGAAGTTACTGAAAAGCCCAAAAGTAGCTATTACTCACTTAGCTATTGAGACAGACACCCAAGTTACTCACCATGTTGTAGCTCTGACAAAAGTAGCTGAATAACATATTTTAACAAAATGCTCTAAATGCAACACTTTCAAGTTATAAGTGATTTAGTGCATGATTTCATGAATTTTAATGCATTAAAAATTATTAAAAAAATTTATTTTAAAAAAAATAAGACAGATCCAGGTCTCACACTCACAAAAGAGAATCTACCTCTGGCCTAGTACATACATGCAAGATATGAGAGAAATCCCTGCAATAGTCACTGAGAAAATTGTGATAAAGTGTTGAAATTTTCACACTTTTGGTGGGGGTACCTCCCTTTTAATGTCTCTAGCAAACAGACGAACAGACAGATTTGCATGCCTTGAACAATTTTTCATCCTCGATAGATAAGGTATCTTTTAAAAAAAACAGCACGTCTCTAGGCCTTGTAGTTTTGGAGAAGTTGTTCACATGGACGCGGACGCCCATGCCGTCAAGTGACGACATAATGTCAGCTGACTGACAAGTCAGCTGACATAAAAAGGGTACCTCCGGTGGGTGTTTAAGTTACTCATACACAGGTTAAACGTCTATATAAAGCCTTGATGTTTCTCACATGTAAACAAAACATAATCATATGTTCCCAGAAGAGATTTCAGCTGTATCAGTCACATCATTTGACAGCTACAGTGGCAAACAGTCCAAAAATTGAATCTCTGTGGGCATTTAAGAAACTTTAAGGTGACCTTAAAATTAAAGACTTAAAATTTTTCACAGACTAAGAGTACATGCAGAAGTTATATCTACTACAGTTACAGACTTGCCAGACTTTTAAGTAATAGGGTCAAATATAGGGGAAAATGTCGAAAAAAATGTCTAAATATGATCTTTATAGGCCTCAAAGACAATTTTAACCTTAACATAAAGTCTTGATTTTTGGTATATGTAAGGAGAATACAGTCATGCCTTCCCATGTAAAATCTGAGCCAGATAGGCCACATAGTTTGTGACCTAGAGGGCATTAAGTGGCAAAAAGTCAAATTTCTAACCTTAAGGTGGCCACAAGTTCTTTTATATTGGGAGTTTAAGGTCACCTTAAAATATGGTTCCTTTCCTGACCAAAATACATGTGTGTCAAGTTTGAATGAAATCTGTGAAAGCGATTTTGAGTTATCGCGCACACAAGTCAAAACGCACGGCGGCGCAATGGATGTGAAACCAATATATCCCGACTTTCGTCTGGGGATATAATAATCTGTTACAGCAATCCATACACCTTTGTCACAAGAGAAGCATGTCTCAAATATGGCAGGTGTCAAACCATGACGCACACCTACACTCCCTAACCAACGTTTCTACCAAGTATAAACCTTATAGAAACCAAGAAATAGCCGGGACAAGATTTTAAAACTCATGGTCACTACAACAAGTTCAAAGGTCAAGTCTAGATCACACCATGATGTTGCACGCCTACCACCCCTTAGCAATATGTCAACCAAATATCTCAACTTCCTACACTTTACAGTTTCCGAGGTATAGCCTGGACAAAATTTTAAGGTCAAGGTCACTATGGCAAGACCAAAGGTCAAATCAAGGTCACACCATGACACTGCACGACCCCCAACCAATGTCCCTACCAAGTAGTGGTGTGAATGGTAAACCGGTATACCGCATTTTGTTTCGTTTAGGTAGAAATGATGAAATCCGCAAAGAATATTTAAGTACCGTTAATTGAAAACGTCATTATATTAGGCTTTCTACTGGTTAATAATTCATCAAAACAATAAAGAACTTATACATTTAAGGAAACATCTTACATTTTTACTTTATATTCATGGTAAATGAACTTTACAAACTTCAAAATATCTTGCAAATACATATTTCCTCTTGATAATGTAGCTCATGTGCGCTCGTGTAAAACTTTTTATCATATCTCTGTAAACTTTTGAAATCCCGGATTTTGTTCGGTTTCAAAGCCCCGAAAACCGGTTTTTATTTTCAGAACCGGTCCGACCACTACTACCAAGTATCAACTTCCTATACCTTACAGTTTCTGAGAAATATAGCCCGGTCGAAGGTCAAATCAAGGACAAACCATGACGATGCAAACCTGCACCCCCCAAGCAATGTCCCTTCTAAGTATCAACTTCTTAGACCTTACGGTTCCCAAGATATAGCCCAGACAAGATTTTATAGGTTAAGGTTACTTTCGCAAGGTCGAAGGTCAAATCAAGGTCACACCATGACTTTGCACACCTACACCCCCTAACCAATGTCCCCAACAAGTATCAACTTCCAACACCTTACGGTATCTGAGATATAGCCCAGACAAGATTTTACAGGTTAAGATCACTACAGCAAGGTCAAAGGTCAAATCAAGATAACACCATGACATTGCACATCTACAACCCCCAACCAATATCCCTACCAGTATCAACTTCCTACACTTTACAGTTTCCAAGATATGGCCCGGACAAGATTTTATAGGTCAAGGTCACTATGGCAAGGTCAAAGGTCAAATCAAGGTCACACCATGATGTTGCACACCTACAATCCCCCTAACCAATGTCCCAACCATGTAGCAACTTCCAACAGCTACGGTTTCTGAAATATGGTCTGGACAAACTTTTATAGGTCAAGGTCACTACGACAAGGTCAAATCAAGGTCACACCATGACGTTGCACACCTATACCCCCTAACCAATATCCCTACCACGTAGCTACTTCCTACCCCTATGGTTTCTGAGATACAGCCCTGACAAACTTTTTCCCACCAGCCCATCCGGACACCATTGGTGAAAACAATAGCCCGACAGCCCTTAAGGGCTGTGGGGTAAAAATGGCAATACTTGAATTAGCGAGACCCTTGAATGAGGTAACCATGGCAGTTTGTGATCAACAACTCGTACCTACAATTCATACATAAACACTACTAAATCAAAATATAATTGAACTAGACAATATTTACCACACCATTGTCTGAACTGCCTTATACAAGCATTTAGTGAATGACTGTATTTCGATTAGACAACTGTGTCATCATCTCATCAGAGGCTAGGATTAAGCTACATTCGCTCCCCTGAGGTAGGATTTACCTATCCACCTTGATCCTCCTAACTGATCCTCTTGTAGTCATGGCAACCAGTTCAAATTGAACTGCTGGGGGATTGCAGAAGAGGATCCTTTCTGCAGTAGCTTTCTCACTGAATCACTCATGGTAATTCATTAAAATATGAGTAATTCTGATTAATATGATCTTTTACTCATACAATAAAATTAATTTAATAATATGTTTATAAATATGTGACAAAAAGCATCACAGAAATAACTGTTAGCTTTTATGTTCAGTCTCTTTATGTAGGACGAAAATAGGACCAATTTATGGTTATAAAAGTTTGAATATTGGTGATACTCTCTATATTTTGCATATTAATGTATATGCGTTTTTATGCACATTTATGAGCTCCCAGCCTGACATATGGTGTGATATCAGTAGACTTCACATATAAATTGTGGTTTATATGTGTGGCATATCAGATTGAGGTATTGTTTGTTTGTTTATCAAAAAAACATTTCAAATCTGATATGAAAAATTGTCACTGTAGGGCATAAATCTCCATGCAATAGCGGCCCAATATAAGACAAGAAAAAGATAAGGTGCACTACAGGCATCAGAAAGTGCAATAAGAGTGCCTATCTATTACATGTTTGTGTTCACTGTCAAACATATATGTTGGGAAATCTAAGAAATATATAAGAACATAAGTGTATGTTTATCAAAAGATTTCCTTTCTAACATACTGTAAAATGTGAATTCAACACTCATATCATTATAAATTTATAATAAATTAGCACTGATAAACAAGCATAATTTTTGTAATTTAATTACCGGTAATGAAAATCCTGATTATTTTCAAGATTTTTCGCTTGTAAGATAATTATCAGCAGGATATGATGCCTTTTGTGTGAGTTCATTAATGAGTTATCATATTTGACATGAAGGGCTTTAACAGTCTAAGGAAAATCTGCAACTGGTTCCTTTAACTGCTTCCCCCACCCCACCTCTCCCAGCATTACCCCCCACTGTTTTATATGTTTTACAACTGTCAAGAGAGTGAAATTTATATCTTGTGGTTTCTATCAAGTTGATGATCCCAGTTATCTGGGTATATACACACATGTACATGTATTGCTGAGGCTACTGTTACCAATGTGTGTGCACACTTTATCAGAAAAGTAAAAGTTTTCATTCACTTGTACATATTGCATATATTTAACATAACTAAAGAGAACTGTCCTTCTAAAGAGCAGAAAATCATTTGCCACTGATTGAGAGTATTAATACAAAGAGGAATATTTATTGCACAAAATTTCTTATATTACATATTTTTAGGATTATTTAATACAACTGTTCATTGTATTTTTATTCTGCTGGAAAGCATTCATAGAGCACAGACCTCCACCAGGTTTTTATTGTTTCCTGGGTATCTGTATTTGATATTACTCAAAAAGTAATGAGCATATTTCTATAAATTTTTATGTGGGTAGGACTTGATGGGTCATATGCTGGATACAAAAAGTCCTTAATTTTCTGAAATGTCACCTGATTGATGTCTTCACTGTGAGTACTTTTTAATAAATTCTATCTAGGCCAAGGACAAATCTGACCACATCAGAAGATTCCCAGTCCATGATTACCCATAGGTTGGCTTGACATTGCAAAACTGTAGTACCAATAATAAGATAGTTATTAATCACTTTTAAATTTGACGATCCTTGTCTGACCTAGAAGGAGGGGTCCAAGGTCAAATCTGAACACAACAGAAGATTCGCAGCCCATGATTTCCTATAGGTTGGTTTCACATTGCAAACTTCTAGGACCAATAATAAGGGAGATATAAGCACTTTAAATGCCATTGCGGCCATCTTGTTTTTCAAAATGAGGCCACAAATATTTCCAGTCAAGGTTTTGTAATGATGAACACATCCTGTGAATCTGAGATCTCTACTTATAATACTTATAGGGCCAACAAAACTCCTTGCTGAAAGTCAAAACAAGAGGAGAGTGCCCGTGAACGGGCACTGTGTCAGCTGACTGAATGTTTTTGATTTGTGATGGTGATAATGAGAGGAAAGCATAATTATCAGGGAAAGGGCTGTACAGAAATACAGTAAATGGTAACTGAACAGCATGTTCGAAAGATATTCCGAAGCTGACAGAAGAAAAGGACAAAAAAGTTGTGCCCTGCAAATGGTATTATGAAATAAAGTAACAAGGTAATTGTTTAAGTGTAAAAAGTAGGTTAAAAATATTTAAAGAAATACTATAAATGCAATATCCTCGTTCGACCATGAAGAAGGGGTCCAAAGGTCAAATCTGACCATACCAAAAGATTCCCAGCCAAAGAATTTAGGATGGTTTACCATCCCAAACCTCTCGGACCAATAATAAGTGAGTCATAGGCACTTTTTAAGTTTGGCTATCCTTGTTTGACCTTGAAGGAGGGGTCCAAGGTCAAATCCGACCACACAAAAAAATTCCCAGCCCATGATTTCCTGTAGCTTGTTTACCATCCCAAACTTGTAGGACCAATAATAAGCGAGTTCTAAGCAATTGCAAGTTTGGCTATCCTCAATTGACCTTGAAGGAGGGGTCCCAGGTCAAATCCGACCACACCAAAAGATTCCCAGCCCATGATTTTCTATAGGTTGGTTTTCCATTCGAAACCTCTAGGACCAATAATAAGCGAGTTATAAGCATTTTAAGTTTGGCTATCCTCATTTGACCTTGAAGGAGGGGTCCAAGGTGAAATCCGACCATACCAAAAAATTCCCAGCTCATGATTTTCTATAGGTTGGTTTTCATTCCAACCTCTAGGACCAATAATAAGCGAGTTATAAGCACTTTTATGTTTGGCTATCCTCATTTGACCTTGAAGGAGGGTTCCAAGGTCAAATCGGACCATATTAACAGATTCCCAGCCCATGATTTCCTACAGGTTGGATACAATGATTTACTCAACAGTGAGAACCTGAAAGAAGCTATTGCTCAGCTATGCCATGACATAGAGGTCTGCAATTTCAATATGTTATAGCTGACCAAAACGTCTGTGAATAACATATTTAACAAAATACTCTAAATGTAATAGTTTTCAAGTTACAACTGATTTACTCAAGAGTGAGAACCTCAAAGTAACTATTACTCAGCTATGCAATGAGCTACATGTCTGAATTTTTGCTCTGTTATAGCTGACCTAAAAGTAGGTGAACAACATATTTAAGCAAAATACTGTAAATGCAATAGTTTTCAAGTTACAACTGATTTACTCAATAGTGAGAACCTGAAAATAGCTATTGCTCTGCTATGCCATGAGCTATAGGTCTGTAATTTCACTATGTTATAGCTAACCCAAAAGTAGGTGAACAATATATTTTAACAAAATACTCCAAATGCAATATTTTTCAAGTTATAGCTGATTTACTCAACAGTCAGTGCCTGAGAATAGCTATTGCTCAGTTGTGCCATGAGCTACAGGTCTGTAATTTCACTATGTTATAGCTGACCCAAAAGTAGCTGAATAACATATTTGCACAAATTTCTGTAAAGGCAATAGTTTTCCAATTACAACTGATTTACTCAACAGTGAGAACTTCAAAGTAGCTATTACTCAGCTATGCAATGAGCCACAGGTCTGGAACTTCACTATATTATAGCTGACCCCAAAATAGGTGAATAACATATTGCAACAAAATACTCTAAATGCAATAGTTTTCAAGTTATAAGTGATTTACTCAACAGTGATAACCTAAAAGTAGCTATTACTCAACTATGCCATGAGCTACAGGTCTGAAATTTTACTATGTTATAGCTGACCCAAAAGTAGCTGAATAACATATTTATACTAAATTCTCTAAATGCAATAGTTTTCAAATTACAAGTGATTTACTCAACATTGAGAACTTCAAAGTAGCTATTACTCAGCTATGCAATGAGTCACAGGTCTGGAACTTCACTATGTTATAGCTGACCCCAAAATAGGTGAATAACATATTGCAACAAAATACTCTAAATGCAATAATTTCCAAGTTATAAGCGATTTACTCAACAGTGATAACCTAAAAGTAGCTATTACTCAGCTATGCCATGAGCTACAGGTCTGAAATTTTACTATGTTATAGCTGACCCAAAAGTAGGTGAACAACATATTTAACCAAAATACTGTAAATGCAATAGTTTTCAAGTTACAACTGATTTACTCAATAGTGATGACCTAAAAGTAGCTATTACTCAGCTATGCCATGAGCTACAGGTCTGAAATTTTACTATGTTATAGCTGACCCAAAAGTAGCTGAATAACATATTTATACTAAATTCTCTAAATGCAATAGTTTTGCAATTACAACTGATTTACTCAATAGTGAGAACCTCAAAGTAGTTATTACTCAGCTATGCAATGAGCTACAGGTCTGAAATTTTACTATGTTATAGCTGACCCAAAAGTAGGTGAACAACATATTTAACCAAAATACTGTAAATGCAATAGTTTTCAAGTTACAACTGATTTACTCAATAGTGATGACCTAAAAGTAGCTAGTACTCAGCTATGCCATGAGCTACAGGTCTGAAATTTTACTATGTTATAGCTGACCCAAAAGTACCTGAATAAGATATTTATACGAAATTCTCTAAATGCAATAGTTTTCCAATTACAACTGATTTACTCAATAGTGAGAACTTCAAAGTAGCTATTACTCAGCTATGCAATGAGCCACAGATCTGAAACTTCACTATGTTATAGCTGATCCCAAAAGTAGCTGAATAACATATCGAAACAAAATACTCTAAATGCAATAGTTTCCAAGTTATAAGCGATTTACTCAACAGTGATAACCTAAAAGTAGCTATTACTCAGCTATGCCATGAGCTACAGGTCTGAAATCTTACTATGTTATAGCTGACCCAAAAGTAGCTGAATAACATATTTATACGAAATTCTCTAAATGCAATAGTTTTGAAGTTATAAGCGATTTACTCAACAGTGATAACCTAAAAGTAGCTATTACTCAGCTATGCCATGAGCTACAGGTCTAAAATTTTACTATGTTATAGCTGACCCAAAAGTAGCTGAATAACATATTTATACTAAATTCTCTAAATGCAATAGATTTTAAGTTACAAGTGATTCTACTCATGATGGAAGTTACTGAAAAGCCCAAAAGTAGCTATTACTCACTTAGCTATTGAGACAGGCACCCAACTTACTCACCATATTGTAGCTATGAAAAAAGTAGCTGAATAACACATTTTAACAAAATGCTCTAAATGCAACACTTTTCAAGTTATAAATGATTTTATGCATGATTTCATGAATTTTAATGCATTAAAAATTATTAAAAAAATTTATTAAAAAAAAAGTAAGACAGATCCAGGTCTCATACTCACACAAGAGAATCTACCTCTGGCCTAGTACATATATGCAAGATATGAGAGAAATCCCTGCAATAGTCACTGAGAAAATTGTGATTAAGTGTTGAAATTTTCACACTTTTGGTGGGGGTACCCCCCTTGTAATGTCTCTAGCAAACAGACGAACAGACAGATTTGCATGCCTTGAACAATTTTTCATCCTCGATAGATAAGGTATCTTTTAAAAAAAACAGCACGTCTCTAGGCCTTGTCGTTTTGGAGAAGTTGTTCACGCGGACGCGTACGCCCACGCCGCAGAGTGACGACATAATGTCAGCTGACTGATAAGTCAGCTGACATAAAAACGCCCTTGGCGGCCATCTTGTTTTTCAAAATGAGGCCAAAAATATTCCCAGGCAAGATTTTATGGATATGAATATATCCTGCAAATTTGAGAAGTCTACCTATAATACCCTGGCCTCTAGAGGGGTAACAAGAAAATCTCTACACACTGCGGCGGCGGCAGCAGCGGCAGCGTACTCTTGCGTAATCCATAGTATCCACCGGATGCTATCCGGTGGATACAAATATGATCCATATCTTTTCAAAACTATGATTACGTCTTCCTCTGTCAGGCCCTAGCTACTTACAATATTTTATTAAAAAAATCCTTCATTACTTTTGGAGTTATCATAACCACAGACAAACAGTCAAACAGACATACACACTCACAAAATCACTTTGGTGGGGGGCAACATGAATGTACAAAATAACTTGAAAAGCTTCTGGACTGAACAAAAACAGAAACACACACATTATCAGATTTTAACAGCATGTTAATCATTCACCACTTGTCATTAGCATGGCATCTGGATAAACATTATACAGTGGGGAGGGGATGAGGGGTTACCCATTTTTTGGGTAGAGAGCTGCAGATTTTCCTAAGACTGTTAAGTTAACCTGTGTGCAGTTAACTCAGTCCCCAGTCTAGTAATGAACTCCCATCAATTGCAATCAAATTGGAGGATTGTGTCCCCCCGAGTGTAGAATCTTTTTCATAAACACTACTACCTCGTAACAACAGTATTTTATAAGAATAAAAATTAACTAGAGGATCGCTCGGAAAAAAAAGATAATGTTTTTGCATAGCAAAAACAAAGCGTCCCGAAAAGGATATAAAGGTGAGTGCTAAAGTATTAAGAAAATGCTTCGTTTCTAGCCTTATACTGTTGTGGCAACCAAAGTCAGCGCAGTCTGCTCTATGTAGCACAGTTTTCAAGATATAAGCATTTTTGTGTTTTGCAAAAAATTCGAAAATTCAAAATGTCCGCTATATTTCGCGAGACAAAAACATTTTGAAAATTGGCATGGCTACTCTGCAGAGATACCCAGCAGGTCAAAAATTTTGTTGAGTTCGCTCCATCTAGCACAGTTTTCGAGATATAAGCATTTTTGTGTTTTCAAAAACTTTGAAAATTCAAAATGGCCACCATTTTTGGAGAGACAAAAATTTTTGACAAGACCACTGCCGCAGTGTGTATCTCCCGCCGAGCATTAAAGGAGAAGAAATAGCTTTTCCGAGATATTCACAATTTTTCATTTTCGTGTGTGAAAGCTCTTCCAAAAGTAGGTGAATGAGTTATTTGAGAAAAATTGGCTATCTGCAATACTATTAAGAGATAATTCACATTTACTCCTTTTGAGTAGGTGAGTAATTACCTACGGGTCTGGAACTTCACCAAGTGAAAGTTCTCCCAAAAGTAGATGAATGAGTTATTTGATAAAAATTGGGTATCCGCAATACTTTTAGAGATAATTGGCATTTACTCATTTTGAGTAGGTGAATAATTAGCTATGGGTCTGAAACTTCACCAAGTGAAAGCTCTCCCAAAAGTAGGCGAATGAGTTTTTTGAGAAAAATTGGCTATATGTAATACTTTTAGAGATAATTCGCATTTACTCATTTTGAGTAGATGAGTAATTAGCTATGGGTCTGAAACTTCACCATGTGAAAGCTCTCCCACAAGTAGGTGAACGAGTATTTGATAAAAATTGGGTATCCAAAATACTTTTACAGATAATTAGCATTTACTCATTTTGAGTAGGTGAATAATTAGCTATGGGTCTGAAACTTCATGGAGTGAAAGCTCTCCCAAAAGTAGGTGAATGAGTTTTTTGAGAAAAATTGGGTATCCGCAATACTTTTAGAGATAATTGGCATTTACTCATTTTGAGTGGGTGAGTAATTAGCTATGGGTCTGAAACTTCACCAAGTGAAAGCTCTCCCAAAAGTAGGTGAATGATTTATTTGAGAAAAATTGGCTATCTGCAATACTTTTCGAGATAATTCGCATTTACTCATTTGGAGTAGGTGAATAACTAGATTGGGCCAACACGGCGCCAACATATCCCCAGACAGGTCATCACTCACGCCACAGGTTTTGATCGGGAATTTTTTATTTAATCTATTTGTTGTATGCCATAAATATTGGGAAAAGTTATATGAACTTCGGCACATCAATCTACTAAGTTTATATCTTCCCAAGGAAGTGTATCCCCAGACGTCGAATACATAACTCAACAGATCATATTTTCAATCTTCCTGCAATGATAACTCTGAACCTATTTTCAAAGTATTTAAATGATTGATGATTGAATGTCCATTCTAAATTAATAATCTCAAAAGAGCATATCTGTTTCTATATTTGTTGACAAATAAAATATTATTTTTAACTCAACTCATCATACTTTTCAATCTTCCTGTAAAGGGTAACTCTGAACCTATTTTCAAAGTATTTAAATGATTGATGATTGAATGTCCATTCTAAATTCATAATTCCAAAAGCGTATCTCTGTTTCTATATTTGTTCACAAATAAAATATTATTTAAAAATCATATATTATTTATATTATTATTTTATTATATTATTTTTAGAATTTGCATTGTTTTTCAGTTATTCATTTCCTCAATTCCTATATATGTGGTCCATCTATATGCAACCTAAATATGTGACACAATCTCAGTTCTGACTCCCTTTGTCTTAGATAATTAGATAATGAAGCAAACACCACCTTCCAACCCCACCCCACCTCTCTCCCCTTCTCCACACCTCTCTCACTATTATAGAAGATCTGTATACCTTTGTTTATTTAGTGTCACTCAATAGCTGGAGGTCCCAGAGGTGGGTGGGGGATGGGGGGTGGGACTACAAAGAGATGGAGTGCTGCAGCACAAATGGTAAACAAACACTTATAATATAAAAGGGGTAATCAAATACAAAAAGCTCAGTTAATCTTATCACTAAAATAAAATCAAATATATAAATAAGGAATGTCCAACAGGAAGATTATATACCTCCAGAATTAAATATAAATTATCAAATGACAAGAACAGATTTAAAATAATAATTCAGAATTGAGAATTTTAAGTATGTGATTATCAATTGAAATGAGTTCGTAACTGTAGGAGCTGTGTCAAAATTAAGGCAAGTTGAATAAAACTGGGCTAGTTGAGGGTTAAAAATCCCCTATTTTTACTACATAAGGCTATAATTTCATTAATATTTGGGACTTAAAGCTCACCAGAAAATAACAGTGTCCATTTTGCCTACTTGAATATGTTTAACCAGTTTCATATTAAAAAGTTAAAAACTCAGCAAGCAGAGAGATAACACACAAAAATAAGTTCTTAAAAGCCTAAGATAGCCATAACATTATTAATATTCAACATTTAAATAGACAGGCACTTCCTTTGAAAAATTCAAAGATTTCAGCTCGATGAGCCACATAGTTTGACAGTTACAGGGCTTTAAAGTGGCATAATATCCATAAATTGGGTCTCTGTGGGCATTTTACAATTGTTTAAGAGACCTTAGCAATTAAACTACAGAACTGAAACTTTTTGGGGGACATACACAACAAACAAAAATTATATATAATACAGTTTAAGACTTGTCACACTAAGCATTTCCAAATAACAGGGCAAAATACAGAAAAAAAATGTCAAAAAAGGTCACTTGGGCAAGTGTCTATGGCCCTCATACACAGGTTAAATGTCTACTAAAAGCCTTGATTTTCGGCACATGTGAAAAGGACATAATAATGCATTCCCAGATGGGATTTCAGCTCAATCAATCACATAGTTTAACAGTCACAGGGCTTAAAGGTGGCAAAAAGTCCAAATATTGGGTCTCTGTGGGCCTTTTAGAGATCTCGATGTGGCCTTCAAATTAAAGCATCAGACTTAAAATCTGCTACATACTAAGACTACACATAAAATATGTATCTAATAATAAAGTTTGAAACTTCTCAGACTCACCATTTCCAAGTTACAGAGCAAAATATGTGAAAAATGTCTTAAAACGGTCACTCGGGTGGGTGTTAATGGTCCTCATACACAGTTTAAATGTCTACTTGAAGCCTTGATTTTTGGCACATGTAAAAAGAACATAATAATGTATTCCCAGATGAGATTTCAGCTCTATCAGTCACATAGTTTAACAGTCATGGGCCTTAAAACTGGCAAAAAGTCCAAATAGTGGGTCTTTATGGGGCCTTTTAGAGACCTCAATGTGGCCTTCAAATTAAAGCTTCAGACTTAAAATTTGTCACATACTAAGATTACACATAGAATATGTATCTAATACAGTTTGAAACTTCTCAGACTTACCATTTCCAAGTTACAGAGCAAAATATGTGAAAAATGTCTAAAAAGGGTCACTCGGGTGGGGATTTATGGTCCTCAAACACAGGTTAAATGTCTACTTAAAGCCTTGATTTTCGGCACATGTAAAAAGGACATACTAATGTATTCCCATATGTGATTTCGGCTCTATCAGTCACATAGTTTAACAGTCATGGGCCTTAAAACTGGCAAAAAGTCCAAATAGTGGGTCTCTATGGGGCCTTTTAGAGACCTCAATGTGGCCTTCAAATTAAAGCTTCAGACTTAAAATTTGTCACATACTAAGATTACACATAGAATATGTATCTAATACAGTTTGAAACTTCTCAGACTTACCATTTCCAAGTTACAGAGCAAAATATGTGAAAAATGTCTAAAAAGGGTCACTCGGGTGGGGATTTATGGTCCTCAAACACAGGTTAAATGTCTACTTAAAGCCTTGATTTTCGGCACATGTAAAAAGGACATAATAATGCATTCCCAGATGGGATTTCAGCTCCATCAATAACATATTTTAACAGTCACAGGGCTTAAAGGTGGCAAAAAGTCCATATATTGGGTCTTTGGGAGCCCGTCAGAGACCTCAATTTGACCTTCAAATTAAAGCTTCAGACTTAAAATCTGTTACATACTAACATTACACATAGAATATATATCTAATACAGTTTGAAACTTCTCAGACTTACCATTTCCAAGTTACAGAGCAAAATATGTGAAAAATGTCTTAAAAGGGTCACTCGGGTGGGTGTTTATGGTCCTCATACATGGGTTAAATGTCTATTAAAGGCCTAAATTTTGGAGTACATACAAGAAAAACATATTGATATATTCTCAGATGATATTTCACTTAGATGAGAGACATAGTTTGAAAGCTACAGTGCTTGAAGATGGCAAAAAGTCCATAAATTGGGTCTCTGTGGGCAATTTTGAGATCTTAAGTCGGCCTAACAGGTAAACCTACAGCCTTTAAATTTTTCACAGATAAGGATTACATATAAGAGTTACATCTAGTGCAGTTTGAGACTCATCAGAATTACCACTTCCAAATTATAGGGCAAAATAAGTTAAAAATATAGGAAAAAAGTCCTAAGTGGGGTCTTTATGGGCCCCAAACACAATTTTCTCCTCAACTTAAAGTCTTGATTTTCGGCACATGTACTAAGAATATATTAATGTGTTCTCAGGTAAAATTTGAGGCAGATAAGCCTCATAGTTTGTGACCTAGAGGGCTCTAAGTGGTCAAAAGTGCAATTTCTGACCTTAAGGTGGCCGTAAGTTCTTTATTATTGGGAGTTTAAGGTCACCTTAAAATAGGGGTCTTCCTTTGGGCATCCTTAACATGTGTACCAAGTTTGAAAAAAAAATATTAATCCGTTTTTGAGTTATCGCGTCCACAAGGAATTTTCTACGGACCTGAATCCAATATATCCCCGACTTTCGTCTGGGGATATAATTAGCTATGGGTCTGAAACTTCACGGAGTGAAAGCTCTCCCAAAAGTAGGTGAATGAGTTATTTGAGAAAAATTGGCTATCTGCAATACTTTTAGAGATAATTCGCATTTACTCATTTTGAGTAGGTGAGTAATTAGCTATGGGTGTGAAACTTCACCATGTGAAAGCTCTCCCACAAGTAAATGAATGAGTTATTTGATAAAAATTGGGTATCTGCAATACTTTTACAGATAATTAGCATTTACTCATTTTGAGTAGGTGAATAATTAGCTATGGGTCTGAAACTTCACGGAGTGAAAGCTCTCCCAAAAGTAGGTGAATGAGTTATTTGAGAAAAATTGGCTATCTGCAATACTTTTAGAGATAATTTGCATTTACTCATTTTGAGTAGGTGAGTAATTAGCTATGGGTCTTAAACTTCACCATCTGAAAGCTCTTCCAAAAGTAGGTG
This sequence comes from Sabellastarte sp. h YS-2021, assembly GCA_964017235.1. Classification (NCBI taxonomy): domain Eukaryota; kingdom Metazoa; phylum Annelida; class Polychaeta; order Sabellida; family Sabellidae; genus Sabellastarte; species Sabellastarte sp. h YS-2021. The sequence goes on along the minus strand of OZ024928.1, from coordinate 151,971,643 downwards.
AATGAGTTATTTGAGAAAAATTGGCTATCTGCAATACTTTTAAAAGATAATTCGCATTTACTCATTTTGAGTAGGTGAGTAATTATCTACGGGTCTGAAACTTCACCATGTGAAAGCTCTCCCAAAAGTACATGAATGAGTTATTTGATAAAAATTGGGTATCCACAATAGTTTTTGAGATAATTATCATTTACTCATTTTGAGTAGGTGAGTAATTAGCTACGGGTCTGAAACTTCACCGAGTGAAAGCTCTCCCAAAAGTAGGTGAATGTAGGTGAATGAGTTATTTGAGAAAAATTGGCTATCTGCAATACTTTTAGAGGTAATTCGCATTGAGTAATTAGCTATGGGTCTGAAACTTCACCATGTGAAAGCTCTTCCAAAAGTAGATGAATGAGTTATTTGAGAAAAATTGGCTATCTGCAATACTTTTAAGAGATAATTCGCATTTACTCATTTTGAGTAGGTGAGTAACTATCTACGGGTCTGAAACTTCACCATGTGAAAGCTCTCCCAAAAGTAGATGAATGAGTTATTTGATAAAAATTGGGTATCCGCAATACTTTTAGAGATAATTAGCATTTACTCATTTTGAGTAGGTGAATAATTAGCTACGGGTCTGAAACTTCACCGAGTGAAAGCTCTTTCGGATAGCTGCTCTGCAGAGATACCCTGAAGATAAAAAATTTTGTCGAAATCGTTCTATGTAGCACGGTTTTCGAGATATTAGCATTTTTATGTTTTGCAATTTTTGCGCAAAAATTCGAAAATTCAAAATGGCCGCCATTTTTGCGAGACAAAATTTTTTTGAAAATTGGCATGGCTACTCTGCAGAGATACCCTGTGGGTCAAAAATTTTGTCGAAATCGCTCTATCTAGCAGGGTTTTCGAGATATAAGCATTTTTATGTTTTGCAATTTTTCGTCAAAAATTCGAAAATTCAAAATGGCCGCCATTTTTGGCGAGACAAAATTTTTTTGAAAATTGGGATAACTACTCCGCAGAGATACCCTGTGGGTCAAAAATTTCGTCGAAATCGCTCTATCTAGCACGGTTTTCGAGATATAAGCATTTTTGTGTTTTCCTTATTTGGAAAATTCATAATGATTAATTAATCATTAATTACTCGGCCATTTCTTAACCAATCAATGCCAAAATCTATTGATTTCCAGATTTTAATAGAATGAATGTATTTGCCAAGTTTCAGGTGAATTGATAAAATTCCTTTCAAGTTATCATCCGGACAAGCTTCCCCATCGAAAAAAAGACATTTTTGGTCATGTGACCTCTCTGATTGGTTGAAATGTCACTGCAGCATATTCAAAAAAATTCCCCAAGGCTACTGCCTAAACCTGCCAAATTTGAAAAGAATCCGCCTAACGGTTACAGAGTTATAAGGAAAACAAAATGCGGAGCCTGAAGGTCTCCCATACACAAACAAGCGTCCCTTGTGGGACGCTTAATTCTGCTTGAATATCAAATACTTGTACACCAAGCTCATTAATACTGATGAGCAATTTTTATTTTATACTTATAAATATTAATTTTTCTTGAAGATTGAGTATTTTATATAGAAACGTCTATTTAGTTGAGGATCAAGCACTTCAAATTCTCATACTTGTAAACCTCAAAAACATTCATTGTGTATATGAGGTTACGGAATTCCATGGTGTTAGTTACCAACATATTTTATAGAAAAATGGTATGGAGAATGGGATTTTATGTGGAAGGTAAATAATATCTCGAGTATGAGTTGTTGGTCATGAGCTGCAGTTGTCAAGAGATGCTCATGTACAGTTATTGGTAATAGAAATTAGGAATTAACATAGAAATACACATTGCTGCGCTACCAAGTATTGCTGTTCATAAATAAAATGTCCATATGGCAGTAACGGCCACATATCTTCAAAGCCTTTTGGTGTGCATTTGTTCCATTCTGTTTGGAAACAGAAATACCTAATGTATTGGACTGAGAAATTACTTACTGCCAAGTTATGCCTGTTTCAATTCTGAATGGTGATAATTGGTCATCAGCAATATTGAGTAGCAAGGCAATAACTCGGCAAACAGTACACAGGTTGTTGCAATATAATGCCTATTACAATATGGTGTTTCAACATTGTACAAACTAATCATGAGAAATATCCATGCAAATTACAGAATATAAACAAATGAATCATACAGAATGATAAATAACATCCTAGAAATGGTTTCCTCGGCTCCACCATACTTGTGAGTAGAGCCATGCCACAACCCCACATAGGACTGGAGATTTGCATTAAACACAAATATCATATCAATGTGTACACACAACTGTTCCCACAACTATTTTGTTAGATTTTCTTAAGAATCAGTCAGTTGACTAAAAATAAATGACATTTCCTGATTTTCAAGGTTTATTGGACCATTTCTCAAAAAAATTGAAAACATTCTTTTACTATAAAAGCTGTGTAAAATAGCAAATATTTTGTACACATATTGTATTTGTTGTGTTCTTGGCTTAATATCAATTGTTTTTAATTACATTAAACCATTTTCAGTATTATCAACTTGCTATCAAGTTTTATACAACAGAAAAAGATTTTATGCAAATCTCCAGTTTTAAGTGGGGGTCGTGCCACAGCTCTACACACAATTAGAACCAAGGTATATAACAACGTCTAATAATATCTAAATTCATTATAACAACTCATATTGATAGTGGTGGTGGACCACTTCAGGCCTGTGTACCTATTCACGCTGGTGTTGGGAGGTTTCGTGGTCGAGAGGTTCGCTGCCTTGGTCGTTTCACTATTCATTTGGAGGATTCCCAGTAAAAACAGGAGACGATTCGCGTGAATTTCTCAGATATTTTTTTTTATTAACTTTGTAATGTGGGCCCTATCTAATATCCACAAAGTAACTGATAAACACAAAACCCTAACTTCTTTGAAGTCAATTATAAGGATTAAACCTTTCTATTGCATCAAGTAATTGCTACCACACAGGAGAGCCTAATCCTAGATAGTCAAAGAATTGCAATCAGTATATCCATGTGGAATTACCGGTAATTAGATAAACTAGTTGCTCACAAAATATTTTACCCTTTCTCAATGTAAAATTACCACCACATATACCATTAGATCCACAATAAAAAACTGAAAACAATGATACCTCAATGATCAAAATCCATCCATAAATAAAGATTTTGTGTCACTTTAAAGTTAAAGGAACAAATCAAAGTTTACCGCGAATCCCTCAGTGAGTTTTACCGCGAAACCTCTTGTAATCTTCACGCCCATCCTCAATTTTCTCAAAGATTTATAATTTTTCATAGAAAAGATGTTTACCACATCATAGATAATTATCAAATTCATCATATACAATGGTAATTTATTGTGTTACTGCCATTGTTTTGGTTTAATTTTGGGTGTGAAGGTTAGGTACACGGGCGTGAACTGGTCCACCACTTCTAGCTAATTTTATTCGAAAGATATCAAAGCTAAAACGTACCATTTTTTATACACACAGATTTGTGACAACCCGTGTACACTGATGGTGTACCGAAAAAAAATGCGACAAGATATGAGAATTCAAATCACTGCAGTACGAAATAGGTCAGCCTGAAAACAGGCATATGCAGCAGAGTTTTGACAGTGAAACTAGAACGGAATCTTAAATATTGGGAACAATACTCATAGATAAGACATATTATTTGAGGTATGCCATAATAACTACCATTGTGTTTGCAGATTCTGTCAAAACAAATTCGAAGTGTAAAAATATATTCAGGAACTGTCAGATACAAACATCCGGGTTCTTCGATATTATACACTAACTGAACATATTTCCAAGGTAAAATTACTTGCCGAAGATACTGAACTTGTTTTAAGGAAATCCCAGGGGCGGATTTCATGAAAGGTCTCAGACTTAGCCTAGTCTCAGGCTGAGCCACTGGCTCAAATCTGAGCCTTTTGGCTCAGCTAAGTCTTTGTCTCAAATGGTTTTCACAGAAGTGGGCAGTTGTGGTATTTGGGGTATATATGTGGCAGTATTAAAGTCATACTATTGCTTGGCCATTGTAATATAATATAGAAATACATTTTAGTATAATCAAAATATTATGTTTCCTGATTAATTTGCTCCATGATTAGTGTACTTGAATATATTGATTGATGCAAGTACTTGAAGTAAATTACTTTCTTGTTTGGTTACTGTATGAATTTCTAATATTACTTTTAAAGCACTTAATCTCCATCAAAAGACAGACTCTAAGGCACAGCACCCAAGAAACAGGACCAAAAAATTGAATGGAGAGGGGCTGGTTGTGTCTCTTCACTGGAGTAGTTAGTACATACTGGGTCTTCATATAAATCAGTGAGGTCCTAGGTGGCCTACTGGTTAGCATGTTTGGCATGTTATAATAGGCTGTCAATTCTGTGGGTTCAAGTCCCACAAATGGCAAGGTTGAGGACCTGTCCCAATGTGACCCTGGCTGTTGAACGGGATGTAAAACACCAACTTTGACTTTGACCTTTGGTCATATAAATCAAGTAGGATTGGTTAGGTACTTTAATTCCATGTAAACTGGGGACCAGTGATGGTAAAAAAACTCAATGATTTCTATTTATTTACTGTTTGGTATATTTATTCGGAAACCAGTCCATTTGATGCAACTGTCTGCAGAAGTATGTATTTACTTGTGGTTTCATGTCACTTTCAACACTGTACAGGTCATATCACAATGGGTAGTTTTGTGGGCAGAAGAAACCAGTACATACAGTTGGTCAGGGTTTTGTACTGTAAACTACTGACCAATGGCAAGAAACTACCAACTTTCCCACATAAGGTGAAGGGTTTGGACCGCCGACCTCAGAGTTGGGAGTCGAGTGTGTTAGTCTGCAGAGGTAACAAATAATTGATTATAATTAGAGTTATTTGTACCACTAAAGTCAAATTATAATAATCATTTTTCTAGCTTTTTCAAATGTTGGCTTATTAACAAGAAAAGCATTATCTGTCAAGTGTCTGGTGACAAATGATCAAACAGTAACTAAGCCATTTACAATTCAAGTCAGTTTATTCAATTATGATGGATGTCAGCATCATTTTAAACATAAAAATAACAGTGACAACAGCAGCAATAGAAACAATGACATTACAGGTGTATACAAATCATATGAATATGAGCCAATACACTTCAAAAGAGGCACTGCATATAATGACATCTTGTTACAGATGTTACAGTTATGATAGTTGCTATTAATCTTTCACATCATTTCAATGTACTTTGTGAAACATTTAACTTTAACAAAGTTTCTTGGGTATTTGCAAAGATATTGGATAGGGTTAAGAACCCTTATGTTCAGTTATCTGTCAAATATATCATCCATGAAATAAGCAAATAAGAAAATGAAGTGAACAGTGACAAATAAAAAATGAAGCTAAGATACATGTTGACTTTCGAATATGTCAAAATTTGCTTTTTCTTGTGTTGAAATTCATTAAAGATAAATAATTATTAAAATACCATTTGGTAAAACAATCCTCAGGGCATTCATCATTGATCCCCCACTCAGGCTCTGTGTGTGTCTCTGAACACTCATTCACACTATGCACTAAATTTTCTTGATCCCTTCCCCCAAAGAACTCCATCAGGATCTACTAAAATCACCATATTATTGACCCCTTGCAGTGGACTCTCTCAATCCGCACACTAATATTTTGAGAATAGTTGATCCCCAACCCCAGCCTGCACTCACTTCACAGTCCCTCATCGAAGCTATTTGTGTGGAACTCTGATATTTTTGACACTATTTGCATAGTGATTTTTAGAAACACAATTATTTCCTATTATATGAAACTGTATTTAAAAACTTTATTTATGATTACTAAATGTAGGTTCATATACATTATACAATTATTAAGAATTATCATAGGCAAATCGAAGATCTCGAAGAAATTTTATTTATAAATTTTTGTAGCTGCGAGACTTTTCAGCCTTCTCTACAAAGGCTAACCATATAGCTACCTTGTTTTTTTTATAGGCAACCAACATAAAAATCCACTACATGTATTTCATCCTAAATCCACTACATGTATTTCATCCTAAACCATTACATTTCCCTGTTTCATCAAACCACAAAATAACCCTATATGCGTCTGATGAGTCTCCTTGACAAAACCGTGAAGGGTCCTACACTCATAAATATGCAACCCCCCTGGTATGAACTACATGTTTGTAACATCACCAAACATAATGACCCCTTGTATGACATCATCATGACCTCACCAAACGGGCATGGTGATTTATGCATTATCCAGTATGACCTGGTGATTTATGCATTATCCATTGGTATGACCTGTACACTGTGTTGCAGTGCTTTCCCACAACACCCAACCCAAAATGCTGCAACTGATATGACCTAAGCAATGTTATGCACTGTTTTCCCTGAAACACCCTACCCAGTTTGATACAAGTGATATGATCTGCTTAATGATTCTGACTGACTTCTTGTATTTATAGTGAATTTCAATTTCTGAAAATAATTTACCTAGCAATTCCTAAGAGCAATAAAAACTTTAAGCAGTCCCAAGATACATGTTGCTTTTTTTTACACGAGTCAGGCAAATTTAGGATCAAAATAAGTATCAAGTGACAACAGAAGATAGCTATATAGAATACCTTATTGAAGTTTTATTATCAATTAAAATCACTGTAAAACATAGTGCATATATTTGATGAGAGAACAAACTTTTGACTATGCCTTTAGAGGTAATGAATTTGCAGAAACTCAATTTTATCAAAGTTTTGAGGCTATTAATAAGGGTATAATATGATACTTTCACCATTTTGATGAAAAATATTCTTGGTTCTGATACTCAAAATCTAATAATCCCAAGTACTCTTCGATGTCCCACTAGCTGGGGGCCATTGGATCCCAATTAGAATCAGTGATTTAACTACTGACTATTTATAATTTCCATCAAAAGTTGGATTGAAAGATATTAGGAAAGTCTAAAGGTCTGAAAAAAGTCAGAAAACCATAAAGCAACATAGAAACAAAACAGTGAAATACATTCAGTTTTTATTGCACATAGGTGCAAAAATGGGTAAAATAAAGCAACAAGGTAAATGTTTATACTATTATACTTATAATTCATAATTAATCATAAATCCCAGTTTGCTGTAACTTTAGTTTAAAATGGTACACATAAACACACACACACTCAGAGAAGACTTGTGTGTGTTGTTGGTGGTGTAAACAGAGCACAGCTTGTACTCTCACTTGTATGATTTTATGCAGGAGAAATGTCTGTGAAAAAAAGGTTCTTTATTTTGTTTTAGTTTTTTATAAAACTTTTTCAGTGCACATGAAAAAACAAATTATATGTATTAAAAGCACTATCTTTGTTTAATGCATTAGTATATATATTCTAGTAATTCTTTTTAAAAACCAAGCTGAAATATTACACATTCCATTCCATGTGCATATGTAAACAGAACAAAATGTGTTGTGAAATAATCAGAGTTTCTGGAAAATATCATAAACTTTTAATCAATGATTAATTAATGTTGCTCATTTTTGATAAGCATATATGTTATATGTACTTTTTCCAGAATGTCAGGGCAATTCAATGGTATTAAATTCATTGTTGTTTATTTTTATATAAAGACACAATTCCCTGAAAAAAAAGCCGCATATTTGTTGTAAAATAGGAAATTAAATGCTAAAACAAAGAGAAAGATTGCATAAAACATAGATCGGACTATAAGTGTATTCTATAAGTATCATTGAAAAATGAAAAAGTTACCTATTTCACCTTGTTAACCTTCCTGTTATATCCAATTACAGCTAAACTATCCACATGGTAAATACATTGACAGTCCCTGCTCCGATATCTTAATAATTAGGCACATTATATACAAAATAAATAGTTTTAAATAATCAGTTTATGTACAGAAGAAATAATTACTGTCTCAATGAAATATCACAGTTTGAATGGTGCCACCAGGTTTTAATTTTTAACAGTGTTGCTTTTACTTCTTGGTTTAATAATTAGGCTTTGTATTGAGGGATTAGTGAGTGTGTGGTGCTCTCTCATTATGAATAGCAATCTCTGTGTAGTATTTGTGACATGACACATATTTCGCTGAATCCTGTTGAACTCTCTATGGATGGACTCTCCTCTTTGTTCTCCATGGAGACCCATTCCAAAACCCCATTTACTAATCCAGTCTATGACATGATCTTCCAGAAAATGATGCTTAGGGATGAGTAAATTTGGAAAGTACTGTCTGTAATATTTCAAGTAATTTTCAATGGAAATTTTGATATCTGGAAGCATATCTTGTGATATTTTATCCATGTGTCCAACTTTAGTGTGAATGTCAGAGAAATATTGGTTAAGTTTCAAAAATTTAGATGCAGTTTGTTTTGCCCTATCATTTATGTCAGGCTTTCCACTCGGCTCACAAACTTTTTCTAGAATGGTACACCATATGTCATCCTGGATATTTGACTTTAAACACTTTGAGCAGTGATTCTCTACAAATGACTTGGAATGATAAGCCTGTTGGACAGTATTGTGATGCTTTAGTGTAATCTGCACTGCTGATACAACAGGACCAGACTGGACTTGTAGTGATGGTTTACATTTTACAAGTTTCAATTTGTAGCGTCCCAGTGTTTGGGTTACAGTTTGTGTGCCAAGTTTCGCGTTGTGTTCAAAATACCAAAAGTCCCAAATTCTTTATCGGTTCAAATATCGGGCTCATTCATAAATGAGGCTTGGTATCACTTTTGGCCCAATATCTAATGTTTCCAAGAAGGTTGGTTGAATTTAAATCCAAAACAGCATAAAATAATCACAATATTATTTTTATTTCATATTCATTCAACAGATAAAATATAATTTACATGACAATCATTACATTCGAAGTACCTCCCTAAATAAATACATGGACATTATAATAATTTAATTCAAAATACCTCCCTAAATAAATACTTGGTACAATAATTTCCTAATAAAGAGATGTTACTACAAGCATGAATGAGTCTTGCAGGTGCTCTACTATAATTACCCTATCAGTGTAGGTTTCCTTTGGTTTCAACCAATTATATTAGGCTCTCACTTCCACACACCTTTTCACCTGAAACGACGTTCCTTATATAGGAATCGCCGGTAAACACCGTCAAATGACGTAAAATTGACGTCACGAAATTAAAATGATGTCACGAATTCGTGACGAAACGAGGTTTAGCGAGCGCCCATAACTAGGTCACCGCCATATTGGATATAGATTACACTTAAAAATGTGAAAATATGAGGATATAAAGCAAATATAAGGTAAAATATGATTAATTTATCAACAAATATATATAAAATAATGCTTAAAAGGCGATATGACGCCTTTTAAAGTGGAAAAATCCAAGCTGGTGAGCGCGAAACCGCCAAATTCACCGACGCACCGCCATACACCGGTCTTGGTCACGTACCGATCACCACACTACCCCCCCACTTAAAAATATGTTATGTCCCATTACATGTATACTTATAAAAAAAAAAAAATCTTAAGCTACACAAAGTTTAATACAGAAATAAAGCTGCTAAAGATTAAACTGAAAAGCTTAAAACACAGTATAATACTGCCAAGAGGCTAGACTCATAAGTTAAACACAGCCTAATATGATAAAGACTATAGACTCATAAGCTATAAACACATTCTAATACTGATAACAAATAAAAGACTAGACTCATAAGTTATAAACACAACCTAATACTGATAACAGACTAGACTCATAAGCTATAAACACATTCTAATACTGATAAAAACACATTCTAATATTGATAAGAGACTAGACTCATATACTGAAATACATAATAGTGAAAAGCATTTATATATATTTACACATACATTAATATCATTAACTTCAACACAAGAGTCAAATACTCTTCAAGTACTCTTTACATAAGTAAAGTAATAATATGACCTAAAAAGATCATAACTAAGTCAATTAACTAAAATAGCCAGTAACATACAATAAACATACACATTGAAATATCCAGATATTAAAATCAGTCATTTTAAAACTACCTAGGTAACTGTTAATGTGACCTGAAAAGGTCGCCAGTGACTAAAACAGCCATATAATACATACACAGTGGAAGCAATAAGCATAAAATGTATCTATATTGACATTCTTTAAAGTTAATTGAAATTATGTTTCAAAATTCAGAAAGATATGAAGAGTTACTTAAATGTTTCAATTTACTATTTATAATTTATGTATGTTGAATGAACCCGACTTTAGTAATTTAGAAAATTACCCTACCAAAAATTTGGCTCAGTTCAAAAAAAAAATCAGATATTTTATGCTTTAATTGCTTTCAAAAATCATGGTTAACATAATCTAGAAAGTTCATCTGACGATGGATCCTTGACTTCTCTTGCAGACGCCTCATCTTTGCCTCACAGTCTCTTCTGATGTCTCGTTCCTCCTGTAATTTCCTTTTCAAGTCCTGTATAGAAGCCTGTCTCTTTTCCTCATCAAATTTTTGTAGTGCCTGTTTTGCTTGTGCCTCAACTTTACTCCAGAACTTCACTTTCTCTTTAGCCTCCAACACTTTTCTAACGATCAAGTCTCTAGAAGTTTCAATTGTTCCATCCATAATCCTTTCCTCCAGGTTGATTGGCTTTCTGGGTGCTGTTTTGGGTGCACAGGTTGGTACGTTTCTCAGCTGCGAGGTCTGAAGTGGCATCTGACTCTCCACAGGCCCTGTCCTCACCTTGCTTACTACCGTCTCACATCCCTCTGGAGGGGTCACAGATTTGGGATTTATGTAATATTTATTCTTCCTCATCACTTGGTCTCCCTTGATTTGGTTATTGTTATGTTTGCGTGCACCATGCTTCTTGAGGTCTGACATTCTCTTAAAGACTTGGGTGCAACTTTCACACTGCAGTAAAGACACCTCCTCACGGTGCACTTCTGCCCAGTGCCTGCGTAATGTGAAAGCGTTGGTGAACTTTTTGCTCTGGCATGCTGGTACCGGGCACTTTATCACGGGCTTGTCTGGAAATTGAATCAAGTCATCTAAGACTTCTCCCTCCTCCAAATTATCATTTTCCGGCCAGACTAGGTCTGCTGCATCTTTGAGTATCTCTTCCAGAATGTTCTCTTCATTCATTTTTCCTAAAAAAGAATAATAAACACCACTAAGTATTTTATGTCAGACATAAGCATCAATTATGTAACATATTTACACTTTTTACATAATTTCACTTATGTACACTATTTATACTTGTGAGTTTACTCAGTTTGTGTTTCCTTATCTGAATGAATGAGACTAGGAACTACCCATGATTCTGGGGTTTCGCCTTCATATCTTTTAATATGATCTACATGCAATGTAACTTTTCTAGAAAGTTTATGTTCTTGGACACGATAATTTAAGTCCCCTATTTTATCAACTACCAAGAATGGCCCTTTCCATCCTTGACCAAATTTTTGTTTGTCACTTGGAAGGTGGTAGACCCAAACCCATTCCCCTACCTTAAAGGTTCTCATTGCGGAATTACGATCATAGGCACGTTTTTGACGTAAAGCGTTGGCCTTGACTGACTCTTTGACCTTTCCAAAGGCATTAGACATACTTTGTCTGACCCATTCAACATAATCTATGGGACAACTTGTCCACATTTCAGTGTTAGTTGCCCCATATACTATGTCGACAGAAGTCTGGTTTCCCTTCCAAACATTAACAAATTCGGTGTACATTTAGTACTTTCCTGAATAGTTGCCCTATATGCCATCATCACGTACGGTAAATGATGGTCCCAATCAGATTTTTCAACCTGACAAAATGATTTAAGCATTGACTTCAACGTCCGATTGTATCGTTCAACCAAACCATCTGTTTGTGGGCGATAGCGTGAAGTACGGATTTTTTTCATATCCAGCAACTTGCATACTTCTTGAAACAAACCAGACTCAAAGTTTCTACCTTGGTCTGACAAAATCTGTAATGGCACACCAAATCTGCATATCCACTCCGTCACCAAACAGTCAGCAACTGTTTGAGCTGTTTGATCTGGCAGTGCATATTCTTCTACATACTTTGTGTAATAATCAGATACTACTAGTATGTATATGTTTTTTCTTTCTGTTTCAGGTAACGGACCCATGATGTCACATGCTATTTTGTCCATTGGAGCTGAGATAAAATCTTGCTTCATTGGTGCTTTTTTTGGCATGTGACCAGCTTTATGACTGTTACACACTTTGCATTTTTGACACCAGCGGATAATATCCTTCTTAAAGCCCGGCCAATAAAATCTTTGTTTTATTTTACCTAGTGTTTTACTGATCCCCAAATGACCTGATGTCCTATGGTTATGAAGATGTGTCAATATCTCTTGCCTCATTAGACTAGGAACCACAAATTGCAGTACAGGTTTGGCATGAGGCCCCTCGGACTCCCATTTCCTGTACAACATGCCATGTTGTATTTCTAGCATAGGCCATTGACTACACAAAATTTTGACCTCAGGACTTTCAGTACTCAACACACTGTTATCAGGTTGACCTTGACCTTCAAGTTTGAACCTAATAACACGTGAAATATTTTGATCTTCTGATTGACCATTCTTCAACTGCTCATTTGACCAAGTATCAGCCCAGTTGCATTTAATCTTGTTTTTCATGGTTGACCTATTAACAGTAGCTTGTGAATTGACCTCACTATTTTCACTACTAGTCGCAATGCTAGTAGGACTACTGATCAAGGTTTTTCCCATTACATTTGAAGCAAGTTCACTGTCATCTAAACTAGAACTTTGAACGTCATTATTTAATTTGGTCTTGGACTTAGTTTCTGAATTATCAGGTTCTTTGACCTTATCGAACTGAGTCTCTACTTGACCTTGACCTTCTTGGTTTTTAGCCTGAGCTCTAGTTACAACACACACACATTGAGTGCTCACTAATGCACAATCTTCACAATCATCACGTTTACACTTGCGTGGTGGTTGTCTAGAAAGACTGTCAGCATTTACATGTGCCACTCCCTTACGATGTTGTGTTTCAAAATCATAGGAACAAAGTACTGATAACCACCTGGCTAGCATACCTTCCGGTTCCTTAAAATTAACTAACCACTTCAGCGAAGCATGGTCAGTTCTCAGAATGAACTTTCTTCCCCACAAGTAATGGTGAAAATGTTTGATAAATACAACTGCCGCCAAAAGTTCACGCATGGTAGTACAATAGTTCTGTTGAGTTTTACTCAAGGTGTTACTAACAAAACTTATGACCTTTTCTTGACCATTTTCCTGAACTTGAGATAGTACTCCGCCTATTCCACACAAACTGGCATCAGTGTCAAGCACAAATGTACCTTCATTGTTGGGATAGGACAAAACCACTGGGTCACTACTCAATTTTTCTTTCAGGGTTTGAAAAGCCAGTTCACAGTTTTCATCCCATGCAAATTTGACATTCTTTTTGGTAAGAGCATGTAATGGTGATGCAATGGTTGAGAATGATTTCAAAAATTTCCTATAGTAAGAAGCGAGGCCCAAAAATGATCTCACTTGTTTGACTGAAGTAGGCCTTGGCCACTCTCTAATAGCCTCAAGTTTCTTTGGATCACAAGATACCCCCTCACTGGATACAATATGCCCTAGAAATTCAACTGATAGTTGAAACAGGTTGCATTTTGAAGGTTTTAGTATCAACCCTGCTTGTCTTAATCTTTGAAATACACATTCCAGATTGTCCTTTGTTTCTTCAAAAGTTTTCCCATAGGTTATAATATCATCTAAATAAAGGACAGCTTTAGACCACTGTAACCCACTCAGAACTAATTCCATTAGGGACTGAAATGTTCCAGGAGCATTTGACAGACCGAACGGCATTACCGTAAATTGTCTCAAACCCCTTCTAGAAGTAAATGCAGTTTTGCATTTATCTTCTGGATGCATTGCTACTTGATAGTATCCTTGGGCTAAGTCTAATGTACAGAAGTACTTTGACCCAGATAAGGAATCTAAGCATTCTGAAATCTTTGGTAAAGGCACTGCAGATTTCCTTAATACCTCATTTAAGGCCCTGTAATCTACACATACCCTTATGTCTCCTGTTTTCTTTTTGACAATAACCAAAGGAGAAGACCAGGGACTATCACTAGGTTCAATTATTCCCTCGGCCTCCATTTTATCAAGTTCTTTGTCAACTACGTCTTGTTGTGCCATTGGTAAGCGGCGTGGACGTTGTTTAATGGGTATAGCATTACCAGTGTCAAGTCGATGTTTTACCAAGTCAGTTCTACCAAGTCTACCTTCAGGACTTTTAAAAATGTCCTGATACTTGTATAGTAACTGTGTGACCTCGTCATGTTCAGTTGGAGAAAGTGAATCACTTGTTTTCTCAACCAGTGGTTTCAAATGTTCAGGTAAGTCACCTAACTTACTATGTTCAATCTTGTTCACATATGCAATGTGTTCGTCGTTTTGTTTTGATTCACCTTTATCAAAATTGCAAACTTCCTTTACTGATTCAAGTTTGGCAAGTCTGGTACCTTTCTTGATTTTGACAATTTGGTCGCTTACATTAGCTACTCTCACAGGTACAGTATTTTGTTTCAAATTTACCAGTGACCTTGCAACTAGTAGACCAGTGTCATTTGTAAGGTAAGTATTTGATTCAATTAAACCTTCATTTAAGTTTGCAGTCAATTGTTTGTTTTTCAATACTCCTTCTATGACCATTTCATGTCTTGGGGGTATATGAAAACTCGTTTCTGAATGTATGTAGGCCAATTGTATTTCACCTTTTCTTTTCATACCAAAAGTACGACCATTCAATTTCATGGTACCCTTGTGTAAGTTCAAGATACAGTTTTGACCTTCCATAAAATCCAATCCCAAAATTGTACTCTTATCACCTAAAGATACAACTTTCACAGGGACGTTAAACACCTGACCTTTGACCTCAAGATCCATGTTTGTTTGACCTAATACATCCATGACCTCCCCACTGGCATTTTTCAATATCAAATTGATTTGTTCCAATGGTGGTTTCATATTTTCAGGAATATTCTCATAGAATATATAATCTACAATTGTGTATGTGGATCCAGTGTCAACTAAAAATTCTGTTTGAATTCCCATGACACTGCCATCCACATACCAACATGACAAATTTATCATTTCAATTTTTCCCTCAATTGGCCTTTCATTTTTGTTAGCTGAGAATTCGGCCTTGTCATTCTCAGCTACATCTAGTTTAACTTTGCTTTGGGAGATGTTCCAGCTTTACTAGCCTTAGCTGCCGGATTTTGTGGACCTTCTCTAGAGTAATGTCCTTTTTCATGGCATCTATAACACTCGATCACTTTCTTATTGCCCATTTTGTTTGAACCTTGTGGTTTGTCCTGATTGTTCAATTGAGATTCTTCAATTCAACCTGAATTTTCTCTATCTCAGAAGCTGTTTTATCAAGTTTCTTGCAAAGATTTTGAAATTCAGTGCTTTGCAACTCACTATTTCCAATAGCCATTACTTTGGAATTCACTGGTTTGGAAAATTTCCTGTGGGAATTCTGCTCAAAACTTTCAAATTCAGTGGCCAATGAAATAGCTTCATGCAAATTTGCAGGGTGTGCAAATTGGACATGCTTCCGTATTTCAATGTTGCCCAATCCATTTATAAACTGATCAAGTACCCATTGCTTCTGAGCTTCCATGTTTATATTTGGAAAAGCTTTCACTGCCAATCTTTTCAGGGAGTAACCAAATTGCATTGGTGATTCAGATTCTTTTCTGATCCTATTTCTAAACTCTGCTCTAAAAGCTGACTCTTTCTCAATGGGATTGAACCTATTAGAAAGTTCATGAACCAGAGCTTCATAATTGTCCAAAGGTACATACGAGATGTCACTAAGTACTCGGCGTGCCTCGCCTTGCATGCTAATTGCAAGTTGCATGGCCTTTTCTTGTTGTGACCACCCATTCCAACTAGCTACCATTTCAAAATGGTGTAAATAATCTGCCCATTCTATTGAATGCCCGTCAAATTTGTCGGGATCCCTTTGCTTTCTATTTCTGTTGCCATTGGCACGATAAAAATCTCTGCCACTAGGTTTATAGAAATGTTCATGGTGGTTGACCTGATTATTTTGCCCTGTTTGTTTTTCAATTCTATGTGGTCTATGATTGCCGGTATTTTGATTGAACTGTGACTTTCTAGTAACATGTTCCTCAAAATCACCTGCACTGTGATCATATTCTCGGTCATTCTGGGGAATCCAGACTTGTGCATTTGGACTCAAATTGTGATTGTTTCTATTTTCACAATATGGTTTGTTGTTTGCTAGTCTATTGTCAATTGGCCTCTCAGAAACAATTGCTTTGGGCAATGTTTTTGGAGTTGACTGACATAAACGAGCATCAACATGATTGTGTAAATCATAGAAATCATCACTCTGATTCACGGCTGGGTCTCCAGCATGACCAGGAATATGGAAATCTTCTCCACTCAGGGATGGTGGAGCTGTACATGCCTCAGTGGGCCTTTGAAACCTTGGAGGAATTTTATTGATTTGCACCTCAGAGTCTGATATGGCTTTATCATTATCTGGAGCTCTGTTCCTTTTGGGCCATCTTGGCAACCAATCTTGAACAGTTTGAATCCAGCTATGATTGTGCTTTGGGTTTGACATATTGGACATATATTTGGACTAAAAAAAATGGACACAAAACATAAGAAATTACTACATAAGAAATTACTGTACCAAATATAAATTAACCAATCCTGGTCACGGCACCATAAAATATCTGTAGCGTCCCAGTGTTTGGGTTACAGTTTGTGTGCCAAGTTTCGCGTTGTGTTCAAAATACCAAAAGTCCCAAATTCTTTATCGGTTCAAATATCGGGCTCATTCATAAATGAGGCTTGGTATCACTTTTGGCCCAATATCTAATGTTTCCAAGAAGGTTGGTTGAATTTAAATCCAAAACAGTATAAAATAATCACAATATTATTTTTATTTCATATTCATTCAACAGATAAAATATAATTTACATGACAATCATTACATTCGAAGTACCTCCCTAAATAAATACATGGACATTATAATAATTTAATTCAAAATACCTCCCTAAATAAATACTTGGTACAATAATTTCCTAATAAAGAGATGTTACTACAAGCATGAATGAGTCTTGCAGGTGCTCTACTATAATTACCCTATCAGTGTAGGTTTCCTTTGGTTTCAACCAATTATATTAGGCTCTCACTTCCACACACCTTTTCACCTGAAACGACGTTCCTTATATAGGAATCGCCGGTAAACACCGTCAAATGACGTAAAATTGACGTCACGAAATTAAAATGACGTCACGAATTCGTGACGAAACGAGGTTTAGCGAGTGCCCATAACTAGGTCACCGCCATATTGGATATAGATTACACTTAAAAATGTGAAAATATGAGGATATAAAGCAAATATAAGGTAAAATATGATTAATTTATCAACAAATATATATAAAATAATGCTTAAAAGGCGATATGACGCCTTTTAAAGTGGAGAAATCCAAGCTGGTGAGCGCGAAACCACCAAATTCACCGACGCACCGCCATACACCGGTCTTGGTCACGTACCGATCACCACAAATTCTATTGAATCTATGCGGGTTTGCAGTTTCTTAGCCTCCTTCTCAGTCAAGTTACTGTTTTCTTCGTCTCTTTCATCCCTGAGAAAGCCAAGTGAATTCAGCAATTTCCTCTTTTCCCTCAACCCTTTAATGTACTGGTGAAATGAGTTATCTAGTTTTACCTTTGAAAGTGATATGTCTTCAGCAATTTGAAGATCAATTTGGTGAAGCTCATTTTCCAGAAGGTCATGGTGTTTTTTCACAATCCCCAGCAGCATATGGAGGTATGGAGGGCAAACATGTTTTACTTTGACATCCCACATAGGCCTATGTATCACATTGTTGAAACTGGAGGCAAGTGACAGATTTTGTTTGCCATCCTTCTTGAAGTTCTCATAGTCTTTTATCATTCTTCCAAGTTTTCTAGCCCTGATCAAACCTCGACGTTCAAGTGGAATCTGTAGATCACCATAGCGAATATTGCACCAGAGACAAAAATGTTTGCCTCTTGCACCTGAGAGACCATATAGACTAGCCAGAAAGGCATAATCTCCATAAACAAACAACCTTATCCTTTTGTTTTCCCAATACTCCTCTTTAAGCTGGTTTATTTGGCTCTCATGAATGGAGCATATCTTGCTCATATTTTCATAAATATCTTTGGCAGACATACAGGCATATACTATTGTGTTCTCCTTCAAATTTGGCTTGTCTAAATTGCACACTTGGAGGCACAATTTAAAGAATTGCCTCCATGATCTCCACCTATTTTTACCCATATCTCATCCTTTGGCATTCCATCTCTCCATAGAAGCTTGCCATTTTGCTTGTAGCCATCAAGTAAGTCCTTCACAAACTTTTGGAGGTTCTTCACATGGACTACTGGTGCAGATGTTTCTGTTAATCTTCCTTTACTATCGTGCCTTTTGTCATTTCATTCAATAACTGTTATTTGCTTTGTTTCTAAATAATTTGACAGAATCTTTGATCTTTCAAGTCTTTCCTTTTTCTCACTTTCACAATGTACTCCAAGTATTCTTGTCAGATAGCGTTTCTGTCGCCTGTGCTGATTCCATGACAAACCGAGAGAAGTTTTCATAGCTAAAGCAACTCTCTTGGACAGGAAAGATTTTTGTTTTACCCCAGCATTGGAACATATTTTAAGTTTAGAGTTTTTCGAAAGCACTTTAAGCTCAGATGACTGCTGGGCACTGTGTGAATCCTTACTTTTTCCTGCTACAGCAACACGATACGAGGCAATTTGACGTGCTCTTCTTCTTTTTAATGGAGACGAAACATTGGCACTTTCCTTTCTTGGTTTCACTATTCTTTTCAAAAGTAATGGTTGACCACCAGTCTTGCAAGCTATGATATTTTCTTTAGCAAAGTTCAGTTTTCGTTTTGTTAAATGTGTATGTAACCTTTCCTCATCCTTGTCAAGTGGTGAGGTGATTGATCTAGAAACTGTTTTATTGAATGTACTATCAGGTGATTCTTCTTGAGTGAAAGTTCCAAAAATCGGTGATGTTTGAATTTGCATTTCAACATGAGATTTATTGGGTTTTGGAGTACTATATGCCTGCTCGTGACCTGGAGTTTCAATTATAACATTAACTGACTCACTGGTGGATTGTATACTTAGAGGAGAGTTGATATCACAGTTATGATGGGACATAAGGTCATAAGACATTGTCTTTTCACATTTTCCACACTTCACAGGGAGCTTTGTTAGTTGCTTGTGAAATCTTTCATCAGCGCTTTTAACATCACTAGTTGAAACAAAATCAGAACATACTGTACACAGAAGAGGGTCACTTTTTTCACTGTGGATATAGTTTGATAAGCATTCACAGCAAAAGTAATGATCACATTTGGTTTTTACTGTTGCTAATGAATATAGATCTTGACAAATAGGACACTTGTATGTTTCTGCATGTTCAACTGGCACTTTTGTATGATCAATGTGGACTTCCAAATGTGATATATTTGTTTCATGATCGAAAAGCTTCTTTAAAATGTTTTGTTGAGCTGATTGGCAAGAGGTTTTACTTCTTGGTCTTCCCTTTTGATGTTGTTTTTTTTTACGTCCTTTGCCAGATTGAGAATCGTATTGTTTGCACACTTTACAATCAAATCGCTTGTGGCACTGCCACATGTCTGAAACGATTTTTGCTCTTTCTTTAACACTTAGATATTTTTCATTATCCAGTTTTGTAGTTTCACAGAGAACTTTAGCATTTTTCATCTTGAAAAAACAATGGGTGCAGATTTTCTGAGGATGTATTTCAGTGTCTGATGTAACATTTATTCAATAGAAAATGAAACTTTCATCTTTGCTATTGACACAAAGTCTTGGCACCTGCCTTTTGTCTTTCTGTAGACGAGTCAGGACTCTGCTACTACAGATCGAGACACTTGAAGTGATATTCCATTGTCATTGATTCATTTGGTCTATTTTTTGCCATATTTCTTAGGCAAAATTATAAATATTAAGAAGTATATAAAGTGATCAGAGTTATTCTCCAATATTCATTAATCTACATGTACATAGATTAAAATTTGAGCTAGACACAAATTACATTTAACGATTTAAACAAATAATCTTTCAAGATTATGTCAAGAGTATATTTTATTCTATGAAAAGAATAACCAAACAGACATATTTATAAGATGTCATTTTACAAACCATTCTTAAAAATTGTATACCATGAAAAACATTGCAGTGTCTGCAATGCCTATTGCTTCAGCAGCTAAAAGGGCCTATGTTTTTATCATATGCATAACAAACACGCAACTTCAAGTATATGCACAATACTCTGTGTGTAGTGTGATAAATGGGGCTATTAAAATGATTAAACAAAAATAAACAGAAAAGTACCTTGGTGCATCAGAAAGCACGGGCTCTGGGCTGTACTCTGATATAAATTTTACCTTGGACAAAAATGAGGAAACACTAAAACTTACAGGTTTAAAAGAGGTGAAATAATTGTTCATTGGAAACTCAATTCTCTTATGTTTAGTTCTAGGGATGAATGGAATGTCATCTTTTTTGTTGGTTAATTTTAAAAGAAAGATATTTTTTTTATTTAGTCAAGATAAGTATGGTCTTAGCTTTTAATACATATAGGTTTTGCTTAAAAATTTTGGGAATAAGTATTTTTAAAAGTTGATTATAAAAAGAGATCCCAAGTTTGTCAGCTTTTCTTCCGCGATAAAATTTGTATGTGTGGAATGTGTGCGTGTGTGTGTTGTAAACTGCTGTTGTGTAAGTGTTAGCCAGAACTTATCTTATGTAGGCCAAATAACACAATCCAACTAAAACACAGGAATTACTTGCTTTAAAACCACTGTGTCAGAAAACACATTGGAACATAGATAACAAGGGTAGTGCACACTATATAAGTGAATGAGGGGTACAGGCCCATTGAATTCCACATTGAGGAACTATGGATTCCGTTTACAGGTAATAAAAGCTGATTAGATTCTGTAGAACACATATGTAGAGTACTGTTCACAATTTTAATGTAAAATTTACTTAATGAATAACAGTATGCTCATTAAAACTATGCAGTGCACTAGGTACTGGCTCTGCCCTCTTCATTTCAGTGCTGAACCCCCATTTCATTGACACTAGGCACGTCTGGGGAAAACCCAAAGCAGAATTCAAATTAAAGACTTTTTATCGTCCATTATTGCAGAAATGGAGTAAAATACATACAATGATGACATAAAACACAATAAGCAGGTATAAACGTAATTATCTGTGGCTTTCAATGTCGTTTGTTTAATATTTATATTTGCGTTCCCTTTTACTGTCCCGTTCCGATGACTGTTACAGGGTGTAACTACTGTGGCACTACTGTTTTCATACACAGGTGGACATAGTTGTAAATGGCAAATCTCATCTTTAATTTACAATATATCACAAAATCACTTTTCTCAGTGTAAGTATTATTTTAAAAGTGTAAAATACGTTTATGTTTCTTCCAAATATCTCTTACAGACTCCCAATAATGGGGTTCCGGCATGAAATACTCACCAGGGCGGCGCCACAATCGATGTGACCTAAACAAAAAACGTATGTGACAGAAGAACCAGGAAGTAGCGAATATTAATTTATCTGATTTCTGGATATATACGCATTTATCTTATAAAAACTATAATGGAAATAGTGCAATAAATTATATAAATTAGTTCCGTGAAGAATATAGAATTTGTATGAGATATTTGTAGCAGTTTTAACATAAATCCCCTATTTTCGCCCAGTTGTAGCTAAACAGAGTACCAGTAGTGGCATTCTACCAGTGAACGCCAGCCTACCAGTGAACGCCCGCCTTATATATCTTTGTTAGAGGTCAAGGACAAATCCTCTTATATGTCAACAAAATGGGCGTTCACTGGTATTTCCGGTATTAAAATATAATGTTTTGAAACAAATTTAATAAAATGTACCTCAAATAATAATTGTAGTGTGTATCATCAGACAATCCGGTTGTAGAAGAATAAATACAAAGCTGTTAATTGAATTTAAATTCAATATATTCACTTCAGCATGGGCGTTTACTGGTTTCAATGAAGATCTGTTTCAGAAAAAAATACTGGTTTAAATCTTATAAAAGAAATTTTTAGAGGAAATCAAAAAAAGAAATATTTAGAAGAAATTTATTTCATCAATAAGGCCTCATTTTCTTTGATATTTCCAAAAAATATTTAAATCACAAATATGTTATATACATACAAAGTTTTTTTGTAATTTCATCCCAAATTTTTTCAATTTTTTTTTTTATTTATGGACTTATTTTACTTATTATTTAAACAAACTGGTGGATAATAAATAAAACACCCAATCTGTTGTTTCATATATTTATGTACCTATTTCCTAATATTTTTGTACTATTTTCCCATTATTATCCTTTTATAAATAAAATAATCAGTCAAAAATCATCTCCAAAAATAACTGTACAGGTTAAAGAAACCTCATTTCGCCCACCTTAGAAGAACAAAAAAAAAAAAAAAAAATTCAAAGTACCTTTTCTTGGCCAAAAAAACCCACTATTCTGTAGATCTATATTTATATTTTTATAAAAAATTAAGCTTAGTGTGTGTAGTGTACGTTATTTTATCTAAAATATTCTGAAAATTTTTTGCTGATTTTTTTGGCAAATACACAAATATTTTCAACTAATGAACATGTACATACCAATTACTGGTGTTCTCAACCATTTTCTAAATTTAATAGCTAATATTTTCATGTTTATTTCAAATAAAAAAAATTTCCAAAGAAATGCCAGGAAATTCTGTATGGATTTTATTTATTTACTTGTTGCTTTACGTCGCGTTCAACAGCCAGGGTCATATTGCGACGGCTAGTTTACAGGTGGAGGAAACCAGTGCATACTGCACTGTAAACCACCAGGCATCAACAAGTAACTACCAACTTTCCAACATGAAGCGCCCGGCCCGAGATTCAAACCGGTGGCCTCAGAGGTTAGAGAGAACTCTAACCGCTACACCACTGAGCCCCCTAAAAATTCTGTATGGAAATTAATAGACAAGGGTATACTTCTTGGATTTACAATACATTACATTTTACAACAATAAGTAATACAGTAGCATATTCTGACATATTGGGAGACCTGGGTTTGATT
This sequence comes from Sabellastarte sp. h YS-2021, assembly GCA_964017235.1. Taxonomy (NCBI): domain Eukaryota; kingdom Metazoa; phylum Annelida; class Polychaeta; order Sabellida; family Sabellidae; genus Sabellastarte; species Sabellastarte sp. h YS-2021. The sequence continues at coordinate 151,948,358 of OZ024928.1, read as the reverse complement.
CCCAGTGGTGTTCCTTCAAAAACATCATAGCTTAGTGATAAAGCACTCAGTCTGTCAGTTATATTACTCTTTTATTATTTATTCAAATTAAATTCTGCATGGATTTTTAGGGACTACATATGAGCAGAAGCACTGAGGAAATACCTTACTAGTGATATATAGAATACATCTCTGGGTTACATAGTGTGAAAGGTCATGGTGTGACCTTTGACCTTGCTGTAGTGACCTTGAACTTTAAATCTTACAGTTTCTACATAGTGTGCAAGGTCATGGTGTGACCTTGAACTTTAAAATCTTACAGTTTCTGCATGTGATTAAATTTCTTTTCCTGGCTATATCTCAGAAAGTGAAAGTTGTACGAAGAAATAGATTATCAATTAATTAATTTCAATTTTTTTTCATAAAATATTTTAGTGAACAAGAGCCCAATGAGTCAAACACCACTAATTATGATACATCTTTACCCCCAACGCCCTTAAGGGCTGTCAAGACATTGTTTTCACCTGGTGTCCTGATGGGCATTCGGGCAGGTGGACAGCTGGAAAAAGTTTGATTTAACCTTTGACCTTGCCATAGTGACCTTGAGTTTGCAAATCTTGTCTGGGCTATATCCTGGGAACTGTAAGGTGTATGCAACATTATGGTGTGATCTCAATTTGACATTTGACCTTGTCATAGTGGCCATGAGTTTAAAATCTTGTCCCCATTTCTTGGATTCAGTAATGCAGGTGTTCCGCTTGAGCTGACCCTACAACTCAGGTCAGCTAAAAAAGTCGGGTGGTCAGGGATAAAAATTCTCAAAAAAGGGCGGGAAAATACTAAATACTCCTCCCCGACAGGACGGTACACACAAGGTAACACCTAGCGAATGCACACTCCGTGACCGGTCCTGCCAGTAGTATATACAGGATGTCTTTTTTTGGAGTTTGGTGGGATCGGTCACACCCCCAACCAACATCCATACCACATAATCCAGCAGCAGCGATCAATCGGTGGCATCCCCAACCAACGTCCCTACCACATAATCCAGTGGCTGTGATCAATCGAACCAACCTGAAAACAAATAAGCACTCCCAACAGTCTACTCAATAACTTTTGGAAACCCTTATTATAGTCCAGGCAACAAGCTAAATACACACAAAATAGAATATAGCTGGCTGGGGTCAAAAAGGGGTATTTTAAACTCATGTTAGGTCCTCAGTAAGAGATATGTACCAATACAAAAATGCAAATTTTCTTTAAAATATACCGTATTTTTTCGAAATAAGGCCCGGGCGTTAATTATTTTCAAATGGCATCAGATCAGGCGTTAAATTGAACCAGGCGTTCTTTTGAAATACAAGAAACAGTGTAACAAATTGTAACCAGTATGCCTGGTGCCAGGCGTTTATTTGAACCAGACGTTTATTTGAACCTGGGCGTTATTTTGGAAATTTATGGTATAAATAATTTCTTATGTTATAGTATTGCAGCAACAAAATACCAGACTGAGTGCTCTGTCACTGAGCTATGATGTCTTATTCCACATCACTGGGAATCAAACCCAGGCCTCCCAGTCTGAGCGGACAGTTAATATTTTGTTACAAGAATGAACAGCCCTAGCGAACTGTATGTTCTCGTTTCATCTGCCCTTCTAACTACCCGTCGTGATATGAACCTGTACAGTGTTGAAAGTGACGTAAAACCCCAAATAAATACATAAGTAAGTTACAAGAATGAAAAAAAAAAAATTCTGATATGACTTTAAAAAAATATTTTGCCTTTGAGCAATATGTCTCAAATAATGGATAATTTTTTTACTGATTGTACTGGTATTTAAAGCATCTGAGGACATTTTTATAAATTAAATACTCACTGACTGTATAACAAAATTATAACATAATAAATATTGAAATATTAAGGTAGCCAGGGTCTTTTTATTTATTTATTTATTTTTATTGGTCTTCTTCAACATCAGTGATAAGTTAGACTTTTATAAATGGAAAATAAAGGAGCCAGAGGGTTTTATTCAAATTTAATTACTTTAAGGACGACATATAGAGCTACAGTAATATTTACAACTTAAGGTAACCATAAAATCAATGTATCCCCCCAAATTCTCATCCCTATAGTTTAAAACAAAGTACAATGAAGTAAAAACAATTCCAAAGACAAAGTTGTTATTCAGGGGTGGCCATAATCCGGCGATGGCGAACAGGTGTACCATTGTAAAACATGTAAGCACCCCTGACAGGCTGTTGGAGTTTCAGACACCCCTATTATCGCCCATTTCACATGATAAATACACAAAAAATAAAACATGGCAGCTGTCATAAACTGCTTCAAAATAAGTATTATGCATCAATTGATAATTATTATATATATATATTTTCAAATAACTCTGCTATATATAACAGGACAAGAATTTATCCTCATTTGTTTATATTAGTTACTGTGTTTGGTTCAAAGGTCACATCGATAACGGCGCCACCTGGATTCGGGTACACGCTACTATTAGTACGCCGGAACGCCATTACCCAACAACAAAAAGAGAAACCTTTAGTGCAGAAAAAAATGTACATAAATGTAAACAACACAATCATTTGAAGGTTAATTTGTTTAATTTTTGTTGGTAAATTCTACAGTTTGCGTTTGTGTCAATGCAATTCAAAAAAGGAAACCTATGCTGTATCACTGCTCAACAATCCAACTTTGTCATACACCCATGCTCATCCCCTCCAATAAAATTATCAGAAAGAAGCAATTATGCTTTCCAGAGTGGGTTATAAACAGTGCATTTAGAGTCATTCACAATTATACCCTTTCAAGTCCAAGGGTATACACGTTCAATTCTGTTTTGATCTATCCTATGAAATGGTGAAATAATAGGATTTGTAATATTTATATAATGAATAATTTAGTGTATATTATTGTTGTCTTGGTTACTAGTCATCCTGTTTAGACTACTGTAACTCCCTCACTATTTGGAAGTCTGTCAGGTTTAATCTACATAAGATCCAGTGTATTCAAAAGACTCTTGTACATATGATCAAAAATTGTGGAACGTGAGCTCATGTAACATCCATCCTAAAAAGCTGCAGCAGTTGCCTTTTGAGTACCATTGTGTGCACAAAACTGCTGTGTGGTCTATAATTTCTTCAAAGGGGCTGCCCCAATTATTTTGGGCCTTCCTTGGCTCTGATCTGTTGCATCTACAACACCAGATATGGCCACCCGGGCCAGCAGTACTTGCCAGTTCCACGTTTCAACTCTTCAGTTAATAAATCAGTCAAACATTTCAGTAATGAATAGTTTTTGTCTTTTTTTGCCTCTATTGCCTATTTTAACAAAAAGCTCAAAACTTACCTGTTTACAAAAGCCTGATCACCTTATCCACCCCAGCTCCCTGTGCCTCTGTGGTGTAGCCTGGCTACATTAATCAAATTCAAAGTTATGGTTTTACATCCCTTTTAACAGCCAGGGTCCTATTGGGACAGGCCCTCAGCATTGCCCCTTTTGGGACTTAAACACTAGGTCAATGGACCAATTCTTATTTGCATAATTGGACTTTAAGTCTGTTACAAGCTGGAGATTAGGCACTATATGAGTCACTATTGGATTCGATTAAATTGCACACTTTTTGGCACATAATACATTAATGTCCTCAATGAAATGTTTGTAGTTAAATCTCTGAAAAAATAAATGCAACAAAAATTCATCTTCATTGAATTCTAACAGACCCCCCCCCCCCCCCCCCCCCCCCCCATCAAAATAGTTTAGCATGTGCCACAGAAAACACTGATTTTAGGAACAACCGATATTTACTTCCTTTTTGTCGGCACAATGGTGGCTGGGGTTTGTAACTTTTGGGAGAAATTTATATCTAGTCGAATCCTTTACATAACCTTTGTGACTTTTATTTAGATTTTTACAATTATTTTATTGATTAAAGCCAGTTATGACTTTATTTTTCAGACACTGTACACTTATCCTAACAACTTTAGGGCCTATAAGGCTCAAATAGCTGCTGCCTACAGTGGTGCCAATGTAAAAGTTGCATCACAACCCCCAGAGTTTAAATTTGGGGAAACAAACAAAAGTGAGGCGTTTCTGCAGAAGTTTCCAACGGGAAAGGTTATTTTTATTATTTATTATTTGACCGTTCTTGAATTTTTTTTTTTTTTTTTACTGTACTGTCAGTGTATTATTTGTTATAATGTTTACAGCCAGTAGACATTTTTAATAGCATGAAAACCCCACGGATCATCATACGTAAGTTCGATATAGACAAAAGGTGTATTCGACTGATAATCTATGGAAAGTAAGCATTAAATATGCGCAGTGGATTTCCATTAAATGCATTAAATGACCAGTAGAATGGATAGATAGATTTCATAGATTCCAAACTTTAAAAATCGTTTGAAAATTGTCTCCATTAGTATAAAGTTTATGCTTAAGTAGAATGGAGACAATAATTCAAGTTGCTACATACTGTTGTCATTGTTTATTTCTTATATTGTCACATTGCAACATAAATATATACAAAAAACTGCAAAAATAAAAAAAAATACTTATAAATTCTTCAGATAAAATCTAACAATATGGGTATCATAATTTAGCATTTTTAATGCTTTATATGATTTTATTATGTTCTCTAGATATTATATTTCCACACAAAAAGATAAATCTTATTCAGCTATACAAAACTATTAAACAAAATGGCGACCATTTGAGTTTCTATCAGTACTGTGTGAATGCTTTCTTTTCATTGGTCCATTTAGCCTTGATCATCATGTTCTTCCTGGTTTACCAGCAGGGAGACATGTGGTAACCTCGTACATGTATAAAATCTACCATAAAGTAGAGTCAAACCGAAAATATAGATCTCGTACAAGTATTTCTTCTATTATCTCGCCAGTCGAATACGCCTAATATGTCGATCCGCTTCGTTTTTTTCCGATCCGCTTCGTTTTGAATGGTTGTATGAGGAACGGAAGGCTGCTGGCGTTTCGAATGTAAACCTTCTTACCGGAAAAATTATTTTATTCTGATGTTTTTGTGTCAAAATGAAAAAAACAGGTATTTTTATTTTTCCTTTGCAAAAATAGATGTAATAATTGTTGTTGCACAATCAAAAATTGTTTTTAAAGAACTTTCCATTGCAAAATTTAAAGAAATTGCATTTTTATTAGAGATGTTTTACTTACCTGACTGAGATGAAAGATAAAGAGGTGAGTACCAAATGATCGATTTTTTTGTACATCTCTATCCCCTATGACAACAGTTAAAGGAAATGGTATCTTTTAAATATGAATAAAAGCGTTATATTTTAGATAATTTCAAATAAAAACATCTTAGCAAAACTAAAAAGATATTTTTACGCATATTGTACGTTTCAAAGTTTACTAACACCTTTTTATTAGACTTTTATTCGTATATTTGACATCAATTTTCTTAAGCAATCAAACTTCCGTACAACGACGATAATACTTCATAAAACTGCTGATTCAAAGGAGTTGCATGGTTTATCCAAATTTGTAAGGTTAATGTAAATCCTGTTTGCCCAAATATTCTTTGGTTGATTCAGAAAAATAAAATATGGTTTGTGCAGTATGATAACAAATGGCATCCCTTGTTTTCATAATTTTCATAAATGCTAATGAGTTGTAAAAGCACAGAAATTTACACCTGTGGACATAGATGTGGTTAGCTTGGCTCTACTTTACTTGTGTGTAGAGCTGTGGCACGACCCCATATAGACGGTGTCAAATGTTCAGAAATAAAAATAAGATAATTTATGGCTTTGTTGTCCAATAGGTTCCAGCATTCGAGGGTGATGATGGTGTTGTGCTGTTTGGATCAAGTGCCATTGCATATTACCGTAAGAAAAATGTGTTCCTTTCATTGTGATTATATATATATAAATCAAGAGTATACGATCGGGTTCCCGTTCTTTGGAAACACTGGTAATCGATCGGATCCCCTGTCATATTTTACAACCGAGTATGTTTAAATGAAGGTAATTTATTTTATTGTGACGTAAATGAACTTGGGTGGGTGAAGCTAAAAGGATTGCAAAAGAGTTTGATCATTTAACCCTGTTCGCAATCGGTAATCATGTCAGAATGTGTTCAAATCTGAATTGATAATATACCCCGGTCAACAAGCAATAGCTTCAGCGTGTGATTTACTAAGTCAGGCCAGACAATTTCATCATTATATCCCCAGACGAAAGTCGGGGATATATTGGCTTCAGGTCCGTCGCGCCGCCGCCGCCGCCGCCGCCGCCGCCGTAGAAATTTCCTTGTGGACGCGATAACTCAAAAACAAATTAATATTTTTTTTTCAAACTTGGTACACATGTTAAGGGTGCCCAAAGGAAGATCCCTATTTTAAGGTGACCTTAAACTCCCAGTAAAAAAGAACTTATGGCCACCTTAAGGTCAGAAATTGGACTTTTGGCCACTTAGAGCCCTGTAGGTCACAAACTATGATGCTCAGCTGGCTGAAATTTTACCTGACAACACATTAATATGTTCTTAGTACATGTGCCGAAAATCACGACTTTAAGTTGAGGAGAAAATTGTGTTTGAGGCCCATAAATACCCCCACTTGGGGATTTTTTGCTATACTTTTCACATATTTTGCCCTATAATTTGGAAGTGGTAATTCTGATGAGTCTCAAACTGCGCTAGGTATAACTTTGATATGTAATCCTTGTCTGTAGAAAATTTTAGGGCTGTAGGTTTACCCAAAGGGGTCGACTTAAGGTCTCAAAAGTGCCCACAGAGACCCAATTTATGCACTTTTTGCCACTTTCAAGCACTGTAGCTTTCAAACTATGTCTCTCATCTAAGTTAAATATCATCTGGGAATATATCTATGTGTTTTCTTATATGTGCCCCAACATTTAGGCCTTTAATAGACAGTTAACCTGTGTATCAGGACCATAAACACCCACCCGAGTGACCCTTATAAGACATTTTTCACATCTTTTTCCCTGTAACTTGGAAATGGTAAGTCTGAGAAGTTTCAAACTGTATTAGATATATATTCTGTGTGTAATCTTAGTATGTAACAGATTTTAAGTCTGAAGCTTTAATTTTGAAGGTCAAATTGAGGTCTCTAAAAGGCTCCCAAAGACCCAATATTTGGACTTTTCGCTACTTTTAAGCCCTGTGACTGTCAAACTATGTGACTGATAGAGCTCAAATCCTATCTGGGAAGATATTAGTATGTTATTTATATATGTGCCAAAAATTAAGGCTTTAAGAAGACATTTAACCTGTGTATGAGGACCATAAATCCCCACCCGAGTGACCATTTTTAGACATTTTTCACATATTTTGCCCTGTAACTTGGAAATGGTAAGTCTAAGAAGTTTCAAACTGTATTAGATGCATATTCTATGTGTAATCTTAGTATGTGACAAATTTTAAGTCTGAGGCTTTAATTTGAAGGCCACATTTAGGTCTCTAGAAGGCCCCATAAAGACCCAGTATTTGGACTTTTTGCCAATTTTAAGGCCTGTGACTGTTAAACTATGTGACTGATAGAGCTGAAATCTCATCTGGGAATACATTATTATGTTCTTTTTACATGTGCCAAAAATCAAGGCTTCAAGTAGACATTTAACCTGTGTATGAGGACCTTAAACACCCACCTGAGTGACCCTTTTAAGACATTTTTCACATATTTTGCTCTGTAACTTGGAAATGGTAAGTTTGAGAAGTTTCAAACTTTATTAGATACATATTCTATGTGTAATCTTAGTATGTAACAAATTTTAAGTCTGAAGCTTTAATTTGAAAGCCACATCGAGATCTCTAAAAGGCCCACAGAGACCCAATATTTGGACTTTTTAACCACCTTTAAGCCCTGTGACTGTTAAACTATGTGATTGATGGAGCTGAAATCCCATCTGGGAATGCATTATTATGTCCTTTTTACATATGCCGAAAATCAAGGTTTTTAGTAGACATTTAACCTGTGTATGAGGGCCATAGACACTCGCCCAAGTGCCTTTTTGGACATTTTTTCCGTATTTTGCCCTGTTATTTGGAAATGCTTAGTGTGACAAGTCTTAAACTGTATTATATATAATTTTTGTTTGTTATGTATGTCCCCCAAAAAGTTTCAGATCTGTTGTTTAATTGCTAAGGTCTCTTTAACAATTGTAAAATGCCCACAGAAACCCAATTTATGGACATTATGCCACTTTAAAGCCCAGTAACTGTCAAACTATGTGGGTTATAGAGCTGAAATCTTTGAATTTTTAAAAGGAAATGCCTGTCTATTTAAATTTTGAATATTAATAATGTTATGGCTATCTTAGTCTTTTAAGAACTTATTTTTGTGTGTTATACCTCTGCTTGCTGAGTTTTTAACTTTTTAAAATAAAACTGGTTAAACATATTCAAGTAGACAAAATGGACACTTTAAGTGAGCTTTAAGTCCCAATATTAATGAAATTATATCCTTATGTAGTAAAAGTAGGGGATTTTTAACCCTCAACTAGCCCAGTTTTATTCAACTTGCCTCAGTTAATTTTGACACAGCTCCTACAGTTATGAACTCATTTCAGTTGATAATCACATACTTAAAATTCTCAATTCTTTTTGTATTTGAGTACCCCTTTTATATAGATTGTTTGTTTACCATTTATGCATCCCCCACCCGGATTCCCCCCACCCACCTCTGGGACCTCCAGCTATATTGAGTGACACTAAATAAACAAAGGTATTTAATGATATCAGATGAGAAACAAAGAACTCAATGGGGTTGCAGATCTTGTGTAATAGTGAGAGAGGTGTGGAGAAGGGGAGAGGGGTGGGGGTGGGAGGTGGTGGGCTTCATTACATATAACACAAAGGGGAGTCAGAACTGAGATTGTGTCACATATTTAGGTTGCATATATATGGACCACATATATAGGTATAGAGGAAATGAATAACTGAAAACAATTTGCAAATTCTAAAAATAATATAGTAAAATAATAATATAAATAATTTTTTTTTAAATAATATTTTATTTGTGAACAAATATAGAAACAGATATGCGCTTTTGGGATTATGAATTTTAGAATGGACATTGAATCATCAATCATTTAAATACTTTGAAGGAAGATTGAAAAGTATGATGAGTTGAGTTAAAAATAATATTTTATTTGTCAACAAATATAGAAACAGATATGCTCTTTTGGGATTATTATTTTAGAATGGACATTCAATCATCAATCATTTAAATACTTTGAAAATAGGTTTAGAGTTATCATTGCAGGAAGATTGAAAATATAATTTGAGTTATGTATTCGGCGTCTGGGGATACACCATCTTCCTTGGAAGATATAAACAGAGTAGATTGATGTGCTGAAGTTCATATAATAATGGGTAATTATGTTTTAAAAAATTCCCGATCAAAACCTGTGGCGTGAGTGATGACCTGTCTGGGGATATGTTGGCGCCGAGTTGGCCCAATCTAGTTTTTATATGTGCCAAAAATTAAGGCTTTAAGAAGACATTTAACCTGTGTATGAGGACCATAAATCCCCACCCGAGTGACCATTTTTAGACATTTGTCACATATTTTTCCCTGTAACTTGGAAATGGTAAGTCTAAGAAGTTTCAAACTGTATTAGATGCATATTCTATGTGTAATCTTAGTATGTGACAAATTTTAAGTCTGAAGCTTTAATTTGAAGGCCACATTTAGGTCTCTAGAAGGCCCCATAAAGACCCAGTATTTGGACATTTTGCCAATTTTAAGGCCTGTGACTGTTAAACTATGTGACTGATAGAGCTGAAATCTCATCTGGGAATACATTATTATGTTCTTTTTACATGTGCCAAAAATCAAGGCTTCAAGTAGACATTTAACCTGTGTATGAGGACCTTAAACACCCACCTGAGTGACCCTTTTAAGACATTTTTCACATATTTTGCTCTGTAACTTGGAAATGGTAAGCCTGAGAAGTTTCAAACTTTATTAGATACATATTCTATGTGTAATCTTAGTATGTAACAAATTTTAAGTCTGAAGCTTTAATTTGAAAGGCACATCGAGATCTCTAAAAGGCCCACAGAGACCCAATATTTGGACTTTTTGCCACCTTTAAGCCCTGTGACTGTTAAACTATGTGATTGATTGAGCTGAAATCCCATCTGGGAATGCATTATTATGTCCTTTCTATATGTGCCGAAAATCAAGGTTTTTAGTAGACATTTAACCTGTGTATGAGGGCCATAGACACTCGCCCAAGTGCCTTTTTTGACATTTTTTCCGTATTTTGCCCTGTTATTTGGAAATGCTTAGTGTGACAAGTCTTAAACTGTATTATATATAATTTTTGTTTGTTATGTATGTCCCCCAAAAAGTTTCAGATCTGTAGTTTAATTGCTAAGGTCTCTTTAACAATTGTAAAATGCCCACAGAAACCCAATTTATGGACATTATGCCACTTTAAAGCCCAGTAACTGTCTAACTATGTGGGTTATAGAGCTGAAATCTTTGAATTTTTAAAAGGAAATGCCTGTCTATTTAAATTTTGAATATTAATAATGTTATGGTTATCTTAGTCTTTTAAGAACTTATTTTTGTGTGTTATACCTCTGCTTGCTGAGTTTTTAACTTTTTAAAATAAAACTGGTTAAACATATTCAAGTAGACAAAATGGACACTTTAAGTGAGCTTTAAGTCCCAATATTAATGAAATTTTATCCTTATGTAGTAAAACTAGGGGATTTTTAACCCTCAACTAGCCCAGTTTTATTCAACTTGCCTCAGTTAATTTTTTTGACACAGCTCCTACAGTTATGAACTCATTTCAGTTGATAATCGCATACTTAAAATTCTCAATTCCTTTTGTATTTGAGTACCCCTTTTATATAGATTGTTTGTTTACCATTTATGCTGTAGCACTCCATCTCTTTGTAGTCCAAAGTGAACCCACATCCCCCCCCCCCCCCCCCCCCCCCCCCCCCCTGGATTCCCCCCACCCACCTCTGGGACCTCCAGCTATATTGAGTGACACTAAATAAACAAAGGTATTTAATGATATCAGATGAGAAACAAAGAACTCAATGGGGTTGCAGATCTTGTGTAATAGTGAGAGAGGTGTGGAGAAGGGGAGAGGGGTGGGGGTGGGAGGTGGTAGGCTTCAATACATATAACACAAAGGGGAGTCAGAACTGAGATTGTGTCACATATTTAGGTTGCATATATATGGACCACATATATAGGTATAGAGGAAATGAATAACTGAAAACAATTTGCAAATTCTAAAAATAATATAATAAAATAATAATATAAATAATTTTTTTTTTAAATAATATTTTATTTGTGAACAAATATAGAAACAGATATGCGCTTTTGGGATTATGAATTTTAGAATGGACATTGAATCATCAATCATTTAAATACTTTGAAGGAAGATTGAAAAGTATGATGAGTTGAGTTAAAAATAATATTTTATTTGTCAACAAATATAGAAACAGATATGCTCTTTTGGGATTATTATTTTAGAATGGACATTCAATGATCAATCATTTAAATACTTTGAAAATAGGTTTAGAGTTATCATTGCAGGAAGATTGAAAATATAATTTGAGTTATGTATTCGGTGTCTGGGGATACACCATCTTCCTTGGGAAGATATAAACAGAGTAGATTGATGTGCTGAAGTTCATATAATAATGGGTAATTATGTTTTAAAAAAATTCCCGATCAAAACCTGTGGCGTGAGTGATGACCTGTCTGGGGATATGTTGGCGCCGAGTTGGCCCAATCTAGTTTAATATAGCAGCTAATTAACCAATTGAGGTAATCAACCAATTAAATTATTTACATGCGGATATTGCAATTTACTATGCAAGTCAGGCCAGCCACACCGACAATTTCATCAATTACCAAGTAATTAATCAATGAGATAAGGAACCAATCAAATTTAAGGGCTAGTTGCAGCATGGTTACATACACATCTATGTATGGAATAACATGGGAGCTTTTCATCAGCAACACCTTATATTCACCGTGTCCCCAACTGTTGGCCTATTCAATTAAAAAAGTGCAAATTACAAATAGTCAGTATGAAAGATTTGTTTCTTATTTGAAGGTTTCTTTATTGTCTGGTCATATTCATTCCATCTTCAATCACTTCATCTTGATAAAGTTTTCAAAAGCATATACACTCTCTTGGTCTTGAAAGTTTTAATTAGTAAATTTGACACTATAAAATACAAGGTGCAACTGCTAAAATCTGTTAATTCCTGTACAAAGAAGAATGAATTAGAACCGGTTTACTTTGCTACGTACAATTTAAACAAAATTGTCGGTTACATTTTGTTACAACACCTGAAACAATCCTTTAGAAATATAAATGTTGCAAAAATTGGTTTCAGTTTCAAATGATGAACTTCATGGCAAGAACCCCAAAGATGCTGCCTCTATTTTGCAGTGGATTGAATTTGCAGAGAATGAAATATTGCCTGCTTCATGCACATGGGTGTTCCCATGCCTGGGTGCAATGCAGTTCAATAAACAAGTTGGTGGATTGCCTTATGTACTTTCTCACTTCTGATAAATTAGTAGATTGTTTCCAATTTCTGTCAAAAGATTACATTCTCAAAAAATGTAAATTTATGAAACCAATCTTGAATTAGTCTTTAAACTTAAGTTGCAAAAAGGAAAAAAAAATACTCAGTGTGATAAAAAAAATCATGTCCTTCCAATCCATGCAAATCTTGTACATTGAGTCATTTGTCAACCTAATAGTAGTTTATACTTGAAGTAAAAGATCTGATGTGTCAAATCAAAGTAATATCAAAAGCAGTTAATATTGTAATTACAGTGATTGCAGGTGGAAAATTCTTTTCTTCCATACTTGATTAAAATGTTTTTTTTTTTGTTTTTTTTTTTTTTTATGTTGGGGTCTTAGATATTCCAACATGGTACACTTTTAAAATGAAATAACTAGTTAAGAATTTACTATTCACTTTTCTTCCTCCAATCATTTTTTGATTTATTTAGTTTCATTTATGATTTTGGTCCTATTTACTTTCAGGCCACAGAGAAGGCAAAGGGTGATGTTAAGAATGCCTTGCAAATTTTGAACAACTTCCTGCTCAGTAGAACATATTTGGTGGGAGAACGTATTTCACTGGCTGACATCTCTGTCTGTTGTAATCTGCTTCAGCTGTTCCAGTTGGTAAACATATGTACATTCAGTTTTAATTGTGCTGGTTTGGCTACTTTGTTTTGATATCTGCTTGAAAGTAACTGAAGCAGAGCTCTATTCTACTAGGGGTTGATGCAAACAAATTTTAAGAAGTCACAAGTGCAAGGTGTTGTTAATATGGCGGCTCCTGTAAATGAAAAATATAAAGATTGAACCCTTGAATTATTGGAATAAGTTAATGTCACCATATAGAATAGTGAATATTATGTCAGAAATGGTGCATTATGCAGTTTTATGTAAAGTGTGTTATTAATGTTTTACTACATAAAAATAAAACCAGTTCAGTATAGTACTTTATAGGGCTGCAAGCGAGCCCGAATGTGCACCTCGATTCCTCGTTTTAGAAGAATTGACTCAGACTCGGTTAATTGCTTGATTATCGCCCACGAAATAAACTGCTTCATATTTTGACATGTCACGCCTTGTAAAATGGTTCTAAACCACACAACAGGAAAGAATTGTGATAATTTATTGAATTTTGGGGAAAAGACGCATTTATAATCCAAAATATAAGAAACTTTAACCATCTTTATATTGCGAGATTTGAGGCGTCTTCGAAATACGTTATAATAAAATGCCATGTTATAAAACGTTGTTACACAAAGAATTAAAGTTTGCAAATACTTAAAATATAAATACTGAAACGGAAACCCCTTATATTAGTAAAATATATAAATATATTCATATATTTAAAGAAAAAATAGAATTTTGTAGTAGATTTTACGTCTATGTTTAGTTGTTTTCGAAGACCCGGTTCACTTTTCTTGCCTCGAGTATTAAACTGAATCGTTTCGTTTCCGAGTAACCGAAGAATCATTGCAGCCTTAGTACTTTATATATACACAGGTACTCGACTCTTCAATTGTATTAAATTTTCATGAAATTAAGCTCATTTGCCTTATCTCAACTGCTCGGTCACACCCCTTCTTTCAATGTGTGGCAGCCATATGTAAAATTACAAAAGTGATGTGGAATTAAGCCAAATTCCCCAAAATTGCAACCACATCAGAGCAAAACTTTGATTTCATCGGACTTGGGCTACTGCTACTTGTAATCACAGGTGATAGTGATTTGTATTGTAATATTGGTAGATGAAGTCATGTTTCTGTTCTCGGCATTTACCATGTGCATTGTGACATCACCATGGATAGACTTAATAGTTCACATGAAACCAGTGCATCATTTCATGCATGAAAAATTTATTTTGCATGTTATGTGAAATTGGGATGGGTGGTGGATACACTGGTTCAATGTTCGCTCTCGAGTGCGATGTCGTGAGTTTGTACACACTCTGGGGTGAATTGTCGCAAAACCAAGTCACCAACGTGTCTGTGCTGTTGCTACCAGGCGAAACACTAAAAACTGACTGAAGTAATTCGTCTATTATTGGAAGCGACGACGTACATATTTCCTCATAGAAATGGGCGAGAAAAGCATGAAGGGCAGTTTATTTTATTTTATATATCCAGCTAACAGTAATTCACGTGAGAATTCGGGTATTCTCGCGAGATTTCCGTGCTTTTTGTTGATTTTTAAACTCATCTTCTAATTATAGTGTCACAGGCGAAACAGTTGAAACAACTACTGACCAAAGAAATTCGTCTAATATCGGAAGCGACAACGTACATATTTCCTCATAGAAATAGGTGAGAAAGACATGAAAGTGAGTTACTTATTTTATTTGATACATCCAGCTAACAGTAATTCGCGTGAGAATTCCGGTATTCTCACGAGATTTCCGTGCGTTATGTCAAATTTTTAAATCGTCTTCTGCATATTGTGTCACAGGCGAAACAGTCGAAACAACTACTGACCAATGAAATTCGTCTATTATCGGAAGAGACAAAATATAAGAAAAGAGAAGAAATGCAATTTATTTATTTGATGAATGCAGATAACAGTAAAATAAAAAGATAAAAAATAAAAAAAATCAGTAGCACCCAGCCATTAAGCCATTAAGATGTGGTTTGGAAGTGAAATTTAAAAAATATATATATGACAAATAAAAACAGCATTAAATAGTGTATTTATTTTAACTTTTAGTTCAGCATATATTTCTTATTATTATATCCCCAGACGAAAGTCGGGGATATATTGGATTCAGGTCCGTCGCGCCGCCGCCGCCGCCGTAGAAATTTCCTTGTGGACGCGATAACTCAAAAACAAATTAATATTTTTTTTTCAAACTTGGTACACATGTTAAGGGTGCCCAAAGGAAGATCCCTATTTTAAGGTGACCTTAAACTCCCAGTAAAAAAGAACTTATGGCCACCTTAAGGTCAGAAATTGCACTTTTGGCCACTTAGAGCCCTGTAGGTCACAAACTATGATGCTCAGCTGGCTGAAATTTTACCTGACAACACATTAATATGTTCTTAGTACATGTGCCGAAAATCATGACTTTAAGTTGAGGAGAAAATTGTGTTTGAGGCCCATAAATACCCCCACTTAGGGATTTTTTGCTATACTTTACACATATTTTGCCCTATAATTTGGAAGTGATAATTCTGATGAGTCTCAAACTGCGCTAGGTATAACTTTGATATGTAATCCTTGTCTGTAGAAAATTTTAGGGCTGTAGGTTTACCCAAAGGGGTCGACTTAAGGTCTCAAAAGTGCCCACAGAGACCCAATTTATGCACTTTTTGCCACTTTCAAGCACTGTAGCTTTCAAACTATGTCTCTCATCTAAGTTAAATATCATCTGGGAATATATCTATGTGTTTTCTTATATGTGCCCCAACATTTAGGCCTTTAATAGACAGTTAACCTGTGTATCAGGACCATAAACACCCACCCGAGTGACCCTTATAAGACATTTTTCACATCTTTTTCCCTGTAACTTGGAAATGGTAAGTCTGAGAAGTTTCAAACTGTATTAGATATATATTCTGTGTGTAATCTTAGTATGTAACAGATTTTAAGTCTGAAGCTTTAATTTTGAAGGTCAAATTGAGGTCTCTAAAAGGCTCCCAAAGACCCAATATTTGGACTTTTTGCTACTTTTAAGCCCTGTGACTGTCAAACTATGTGACTGATAGAGCTCAAATCCTATCTGAGAAGATATTAGTATGTTATTTTTATATGTGCCAAAAATTAAGGCTTTAAGAAGACATTTAACCTGTGTATGAGGACCATAAATCCCCACCCGAGTGACCATTTTTAGACATTTTTCACATATTTTTCCCTGTAACTTGGAAATGGTAAGTCTAAGAAGTTTCAAACTGTATTAGATGCATATTCTATGTGTAATCTTAGTATGTGACAAATTTTAAGTCTGAAGCTTTAATTTGAAGGCCACATTTAGGTCTCTAGAAGGCCCCATAAAGACCCAGTATTTGGACTTTTTGCCAATTTTAAGGCCTGTGACTGTTAAACTATGTGACTGATAGAGCTGAAATCTCATCTGGGAATACATTATTATGTTCTTTTTACATGTGCCAAAAATCAAGGCTTCAAGTAGACATTTAACCTGTGTATGAGGACCTTTAACACCCACCTGAGTGACCCTTTTAAGACATTTTTCACATATTTTGTTCTGTAACTTGGAAATGGTAAGTCTGAGAAGTTTCAAACTTTATTAGATACATATTCTATGTGTAATCTTAGTATGTAACAAATTTTAAGTCTGAAGCTTTAATTTGAAAGCCACATCGAGATCTCTAAAAGGCCCACAGAGACCCAATATTTGGACTTTTTGCCACCTTTAAGCCCTGTGACTGTTAAACTATGTGATTGATGGAGCTGAAATCCCATCTGGGAATGCATTATTATGTCCTTTTTACATATGGCGAAAATCAAGGTTTTTAGTAGACATTTAACCTGTGTATGAGGGCCATAGACACTCGCCCAAGTGCCTTTTTGGACATTTTTTCCGTATTTTGCCCTGTTATTTGGAAATGCTTAGTGTGACAAGTCTTAAACTGTATTATATATAATTTTTGTTTGTTATGTATGTCCCCCAAAAAGTTTCAGATCTGTAGTTTAATTGCTAAGGTCTCTTTAACAATTGTAAAATGCCCACAGAAACCCAATTTATGGACATTATGCCACTTTAAAGCCCAGTAACTGTCAAACTATGTGGGTTATAGAGCTGAAATCTTTGCATAGACAAAATGGACACTTTAAGTGAGCTTTAAGTCCCAATATTAATGAAATTATATCCTTATGTAGTAAAACTAGGGGATTTTTAACCCTCAACTAGCCCAGTTTTATTCAACTTGCCTCAGTTAATTTTGGCACAGCTCCTACAGTTATGAACTCATTTCAGTTGATAATCACATACTTAAAATTCTCAATTCTTTTTGTATTTGAGTACCCCTTTTATATAGATTGTTTGTTTACCATTTATGCTCAACCCACATCCCCCACCCGGATTCCCCCCACCCACCTCTGGGACCTCCAGCTATATTGAGTGACACTAAATAAACAAAGGTATTTAATGATATCAGATGAGAAACAAAGAACTCAATGGGGTTGCAGATCTTGTGTAATAGTGAGAGAGGTGTGGAGAAGGGGAGAGGGGTGGGGGTGGGAGGTGGTGGGCTTCATTACATATAACACAAAGGGGAGTCAGAACTGAGATTGTGTCACATATTTAGGTTGCATATATATGGACCACATATATAGGTATAGAGGAAATGAATAACTGAAAACAATTTGCAAATTCTAAAAATAATATAATAAAATAATAATATAAATAATTTTTTTTTAAATAATATTTTATTTGTGAACAAATATAGAAACAGATATGCGCTTTTGGGATTATGAATTTTAGAATGGACATTGAATCATCAATCATTTAAATACTTTGTAGGAAGATTGAAAAATATGATGAGTTGAGTTAAAAATAATATTTTATTTGTCAACAAATAAATATAGAAACAGATATGCTCTTTTGGGATTATTATTTTAGAATGGACATTCAATCATCAATCATTTAAATACTTTGAAAATAGGTTTAGAGTTATCATTGCAGGAAGATTGAAAATATAATTTGAGTTATGTATTCGGCGTCTGGGGATACACCATCTTCCCTGGGGAGATATAAACAGAGTAGATTGATGTGCTGAAGTTCATATAATAATGGGTAATTATGTTTTAAAAAATTCCCGATCAAAACCTGTGGCGTGAGTGATGACCTGTCTGGGGATATGTTGGCGCCGAGTTGGCCCAATCTAGTTTAAATAAAGATTTTATGCAGTCCCAAATTGGAACTAAATATTTCAAAATATATTGACACAAAACATGTTTCACATTTTTACCCCATAGCCCTTAAGGGCTGTTGGAGTATTGTTTTCACCCATGGTGTCCGGATGGGTAGGCGGCGGGAAAAAGTTTGTCCTGGCTGTATCTCAGAAACTGTAAGGTGTAGGAAGTTGATACTTGGTAGGGACATTGGTAAGGATGTGTAGGTGTGCAACGTCATGGTCTGACCGTGATTTGACCTTTGACCTTGCCGTAGTGACCTTGACCTATAAAATCTTGTCTCTTGTCCGGGCTATATCAACATCATGGTGTGGAACGTCATGGTGTGACCTTGTTTTGACCTTTGACCTTGCTGTAGTGACCTTGAGTTTGAAAATCTTGTCCGGGCTATATCTCGGAAACCGTTAGGTGTAGGAAGTTGATACTTGGTAGGGGCATAGGTTAGGGGGTAAAGGTGTGCAACGTCATGGTCTGACCGTGATTTGACCTTTGACCTTGCCGTAGTGACCTTGACCTATAAAATCTGGTCTCTTGTCCGGGCTATATCAACATCATGGTGTGGAACGTCATGGTGTGACCTTGTTTTGACCTTGCTGTAGTGACCTTGAGTTTGAAAATCTTGTCCGGGCTATATCTCGGAAACCGTTAGGTGTAGGAAGTTGATACTTGGTAGGGGCATAGGTTAGGGGGTAAAGGTGTGCAACGTCATGGTCTTACCTTGATTTGACCTTTGACCTTGCCGTAGTGACCTTGACCTATAAAATCTTGTCCGGGCTATATCTCGGAAACCGTAAGGTGTAGGAAGTTGATACTTGGTAGTAGTGGTGTGAACGGTTAACCGGTATACCGCAGTTCGTTTCGTTTAGGTAGAAATGACAAAATCCGCAAAGAATATTTAAGTACCGGTAATTGAAAACTTCATTATATTAGGCTTTCTGCTGGTTAATACTTCATCAAAACAATAAAGAACGTATATATTTGAGGAAACATCTTACATTTTTACTTTATGTTATGGTAAATGAAGTTTACAAACTTCAAAATATCTCGCGAATCCATGTTTCCTATTGATAATATTGCTCATGTATGCTCGCGTAAAATTTTTTACCATATCTCTGCACACTTTCGAAATCCTGAATTTCGTTCGGTTTCAAAGCCCCGGAAACCGGTTTTAATTTTCAGAACTGGTCCGACCACTACTTGGTAAGGACATTGGTTAGGGGGTGTAGGTGTGCAACATCATGGTCTGACCTTGATTTGATCTTGCTGTAGTGACCTTGACCTATAAAATCTTGTCCGGGCTATATCTCGGAAACTGTAAGGTGTGGGAAGTTGATACTTGGTAGGTATATTGGTTAGGGGCTGTAGGTGTGCAACATCATGGTCTGACCTTGATTTGACCTTGCCGTAGTGACCTTGACCTATAAAATCTTGTCCAGGCTATATCTTGGAAACCGTAAGGTGTAGGAAGTTGATACTTGGTAGGGACATTTGTTAGGGGGTGTAGGTGTGCAACATCATGGTCGGACCTTGATTTGACCTTGCTGTAGTGACCTTGACCTATAAAATCTTGTCTGGGCTGTATTTCGGAAACTGTAAGGTGTAGAAAGCTGATACTTGGTGAGGACATTGGTTAGGGGGTGTAGGTGTGCAACATCATGGTCTGACCTTGATTTGACCTTACCGTAGTGAACTTGACCTATAAAACCTGGTCCGGGCTATATATTGGAAACTCTAAGGTGTAGGAAGTTGATACTTGGTAGGGACATTGGTTAGGGGGTGTAGGTGTGCTACGTAATAGCGTGACCTTGATTTGACCTTTGACCTTGCTGTAGTGAACTTGACCTATAAATTCTGGTCCGGGCTATATCTTGGAAACCGTAAGAGGTGTAGGAAGTTGATACTTGGTAGGGACATTGGTTAGGGGGTGTTGGTGTGCTACGTCATAGTGTGACCTTGATTTGACCTTTGACATTGCTGTAGTGACCTTTAAAATCTTGTTGCACCTTTGGGTCTGGCTGTTGATGCAGATTAAGCACCGTTAAAGTCATATTAGAATTCATTAAGAATTTCCATTTGCAAGTTCCCATTGTAACAGATGGAATTTCATCAAATGAGCCACAGGCTTTTCTCCCAACACCACACATAAGCATTCATTGAATGTTTTGCCACTTCTGTATGCATGGGTAATATTCAAAACATCCAAACCATAATTCGGCTTTTTTTGGTTTACTGATAACTGCTGTCATTTTATTATTGAATTGTCTTGTTTTAATACTTCATCTTTACATACATTTCTTTTCCTTAGATATTATTTTCTCTACTTAAGCATTATTTGGACCTTAATATAACTGACACTGCTCTGAAAGTATCTTGAACTTTGTACTGTTTCACTACTTCTATATCCCATGGTGTTGAAAAATATTTTCTCAGGCTGTGGGGTACGGGCATCTCTGATGCTATTTTTTTAATATTGACAATTACTTGTCCTAGTTGTAATAAAAGTCCCTGTTCCTTTATTGAGATTACCATTTGATCTGTTTAAGTTACATTGGGTTTCTCTGTACACATTCAGGTACTTGATCCAGAGTTCCGGAAGCCATACCAGAATGTTTTGAGATGGTTTACCACTCTTGTGAATCAGCCAGAATTCAAGTCTGTCCTTGGAGATTTTGAAATGTGCAAGAAAATGGCACAGTTTGATGGTATGTGTAATTATATTAAAAACCTAGTTTAGCAATTTTCATTTAAAATATAGAAGAAAAACCCTGAGTGTTTGCCAGAATACCTGGAATGCCTAACTGGAACTTATGCTAATACTTGGTCACATTGTCCATGGGTTCTTAAGAGCATGGATAGAGTACATAAACACCATTTTGAACATTAATATTTTCTTCTTAGTGTACTAGAAAATGTTTCCTCACCAAGGACCATTTCTTGATTGTTGAGAAGCAATCCTTAGTCTACATATGATTGTTAACTCGAGCACTCTTTTAACAGCACATGACAATAAAATGAAAATAATTTTTGGTTTTCAGGTACATAACCTTGAACTATCACAAAAGTTGCAATTTTATCCCTGGACGAAAGTCAGGGATACTTAGGATTCAGTACGGTCACGCCGCTGCCACAGAGATTTCCTTTTGGACGCGTAAACTTAAAAAATATTTTAGTTAGACCTTTCAAATTTGGTATGTGGGTATATATGGGCAATGCCACGAACGCTATTGTTTCATATAAGCCTACCCCTGCTGAGGTGTAGTCTAATTCGCCCAGTTCTGCCATCTCCTATGAGTTTTCGCAGAACTGTAGAGCCACCAGGAACTGGTTACAGAGCATTGCTTCATCTATAACCGGTTAGGCCCTGGTACTGGGCAGGTCCACAGGACTGGCTAACAGACCAGCAAAAGCCTTTTAAGGGTTCAAGTGGCCGTCTTAGGTTACAGAGAAATTTTTGTACCAGTCATTGGTCCCGGTGAGATGACTGTCTCAACCTACTAGACCAGTCAGCAAGTCTACTCAAAAGTGACTTTAGATAAGAAGACTTTCCCAACTAGATTTGTCCAACTACCTGTCAGTCTTATCTTATCAGACCCCACACCAGCCAGTTACTGGTCCTGGTGAGATGCCGAACTCAACCGGACTGGTCAGCCTACCGCCAGCAAGAAGTCTGCTGTATCAGTTACTGTGGAGGTTCATAAGGTTTTTCTTATGGGTTCCAGTGAGATAGTGTTTTCCACAGTGGGGTTGTGTGGAAATGACCTGAGGTCGCAGATCCCTTTCGGATGGTTTCTTACTGTGTGGATCAGTGAACCTGTCACCAGTGTTGACACTGTTTTTTGGCCCCAACCCGCCTGGTCAAACTTGGGCCACCCTATGGGCCAGTCCCAACTTTAAAAGAATCTCCCAGGAAGGCTATACCCTCCCCTTCCAGAAACAACCAGTTTGACCAGATTGCCAGGCAGGAAAAGTGGCTCAGTACCCTGAATAATTCAGATGGAATATCGGGAACCATGTTAACCTTGCCTCAGCCAGAGGAGTGGATAACCTCAAAGGTGCCTACTCCCTTACCCCATTCGACCAACAAGGAAGTACCAGAGTATTCTCATCCAGGGCCTTCCCTGCCAATTCAGGGACTCCCGTTTTGTCGGTTTTCACAGTACACAGGTGCTCCAGGAAACAGGTGACTCACGCCCGACACATTCACGCTTCAACCATGTCCCGACCGGGAATACACTGCGTCGAGAAGCAATATCTAGTTAGACAACTGGTTTAACTGAATGTTGGTCATTTTGGTCATAATAATTCGTAAAAAATTATAAATTTTTAATACCAGCTACTGTATTTGCATGAAGTATATAATTTTTGTAAATTTTCTCAAGATATTAAGAGTGATAAATGGTCAGTTGTTTAATAGAATATCATATTTTTAACATTAACTGGTTTTTACCCCACAGCCCTTAAGGGCTGTCGGGGTATTTTTTTCACCCATGGTGTCCAGATTGGCAGGCGGGCGGCGGGAAAAAGTTTGTCCAGGCTGTATCTCAGATACAGCCTTGATTGTATACCTTGATTTGACCTTGCCGTAGTGACCTTGACCTATAAAATCTCATCTGGGCTATATCTCTTAAACTGTAAGATGTAGGAAGTTGATATTTGGTAGGGACATTGGTTAGGGGTTGTAGGTTTGCAGCATCATGGTCTGATCTTGATTTGACCTTTGACCTTGTCGTAGTTACTTTGACCTTTAAAATCTTGTCCGGGCTATATCTCTGAAACCGTAAGGTGTAGGAAGTTGATACTTTGTAGGGAAATTGGTTGGGGATGTAGGTGTGCAACATCATGGTGTGACCTTGATTTGACCTTGCGGTAGTGACCTTGACCTATAAAATCTTGTTAGGGCTACTATCCCAGAAACGGTAAGGTGCAGGAAGTTGATACTTTGTAGGAACATTGGTTGGGGGCTGTAGGTGTGCAGCGTCATGGTGTGACCTTGATTTGACCTTTTGACCTTGCCGTAGTGACCTCGACCTATAATGCCTTGTCCGGGCTATATCTGGGAAACCATTAAGTGTGAGAAGTTGATATTTGGTAGGGACATTGGTTGGGGGTTATAGGTGTGATGGTGTGACCTGGATTTGAGCTTTGATCTTGCATATCTGATGCTATTTTATCTCTCTAAGGGGATATCTGATACTATTTTATCTCTCTTATATCTCTCATATATTTTTACTTGAATCTTGGTTGTTGCACCTTTGGGTGCCTTTGAAGGAGATTAAGCACTGTTAAAGTCATATTAGAAGTCATTAACTGTTTTACTTTTGCAACTTCCCATTGTAACAGATGGTATTTCGAGTGAGCCACAGGTTTTGCTCCAACACCACACATAAGCATGCATTGCCATATCTGTGTGTATGGGTAATATTCAAAACATTCAAACCATAATTCAACCATACAAAACAAATATAAAAATGGGAGAAGTTTTAAATGTTCACATAAATGTACGCAGTCACTTTGGTATGGTTGAACAATATTGAAAACATGCAAATCATAATTCAACTGTGCGAAATCTGGATGTATAGCCATCTTACAGCTTCTAGGACAAATAGACTGGCAGGATCTTAATCTTTTCAATCCAATAGCATTTCTGTCGGTTGCGGACTGATGGATCGGCGGTAATTTTGAACCCTGCCTTGATTTGACCTATAATATATTGCCTGGGCATATCTCGGCAACTGTGGGGGGCTCGGTGGTGTAGCGGTTAGAGTTCTCGCCTCCAACCTCTGAGGCCGGTGGTTCGAATCTCGGGCCGGGCGCTTCATGTTGGAAAGTTGGTAGTTACTTGCCGATGCCTGGTGGTTTACAGTGCAGTATGCACTGGTTTCCTCCACCTGTAAACTACCCGTCGCAATATGACCCTGGCTTTTGAACGCGATGTAAAAAACAACAAATAAATAAATATCTCGGCAACCGTAAGGATATGGATTGCTGCAACTGATTATTATATGTACTTTCACATAATTGTGATATTTCCACTGACGGCTATTCTCCAGTTAATAAATTTTACGGCTTCATAATTTTTAGTTTACTGAATTGTCTTGTTTTAATACTTAATCTTTACATGCAGTTTCTAGTAGTGTGGACGGTAAACCGGTATACCGCATTTCGTTTCGTTTAGGTAGAAATGACGAAATCCGCAAAGAATATTTAAATACCTGTTATTGAAAACATTATATTAGACTTTCTACTGGTTAATATTTTGTCAAAACAATAAAGAACACATATATTTCAAGAAATAACTTGCATTTTCGCTTTATATTCATGGTAAATGAAGTTTACAAACTTCAAATATCTCGCGAATGCATATTTCCTATTGATAATATAGCTCATGTACACTCCCGCAAAACTTTTTATCATATCTCTGTAAACTTTCAAAATCCGGTTTTTATTTTCAGAACTGGTCGGACCACTATTAGTTTCTTTCTCTTAGATGTTATTTTCTCTACTTAAACAATATTTGGACACTGACACTGCTCTGAAAGTATCCCATTCTGTGTACTCTTTCACTACTTCTATATCTCATGGTGTTGAAAACTATTTCCTCAGGCTGTGGGGTACGGGCATCTCTGATGCTATTTTTAGTTTACTGGTTAATACTGTCATATTGCAATTGAGTTGCCTTGTTTCAGTACTTGTATACATTTTCTTTCTCTTAGATGTTATTTTCCCTACTTAAACATTATTAGGACCTTTATGTAACTGACACTGCGCTGAAAGTATCCTGACCTTTATACTGTTTCTTTGCTTCTATATCTCATGGCATTGAAAACTATTTCACCAGGCTGTGGTGTATGGGCATCCCCGATTCAATTTTATGATTTTATTTTTATGATTGAGTCATTTTCTAGCTTCATAGTGTAGTGGATTGATTTGAGTTTTAATATAAAAAAGAAATCCTCTTTCAAAGGTGTGCCAATGTCTCTTTGAATTTTTGGTATACAACAATAGAGGTGAAAGCAATTGATTTTGTGTTTTATCCTTTTGGAGAGTTTGCTCTTCAATATTGTTTTACAAGATCATATAATTCATGTATCACCATAAGTGACTTCTTATTCCTGTGTACTCTTTTGAAAGATTCAGGTCTACTAATACCAAGGTGTATGATCATACAGTAATCATTGGTTGATGGAAACAGGTACAAGATGAAGGCTTTCGTGAGAGGTTAATTAGATCTGTTTGGAGCTGATCATTTCAGAAAGTGAGAATATTGATGGAACTGAAATTGAACTATCAGTAGTGGTGTGAACGGTAAACCGCATTTCGTTTCATTTAGGTAGAAATGACGAAATCCGCAAAGAATATTTAAGAACCGGTTATTGAAAACGTCATTATATTAGGCTTTCTACTGGTTAAAACTTGTCAAAACAATAAAGAACGTATATATTTGAGGAAACAGCTTACATTTTTACTTTATATTCATGGTAAATGAAGTTTACAAACTTCAAAATATCTCGCGAATCCATATTTCCTCTTGAGAAATATTGCTCATGTACGATCGCGTAAAATTTTTTACCATATCTCTGCACACTTTCGAAATACCGGATTTCGTTCGGTTTCAAAGCCCCGGAAACCGGTTTTTATTTTCAGAACCGGTCCGACCACTAACTATCAGAGCATTGATTACAGGTTAATTGATATGTGTTGTGTCCCAGGACCAAAGTTGAGGGATACTTAGCAGGGTTTTAGCAGAGTTGCATCCCCACAGAGATTTCCTTTCAGGTGAAATAAATTGAAACTCAAAATATTTTATGCAAACCGTAAAATTTTCTGTGTGGTTATATAAGGTAAGGCCCAGGGCCTATTGCTTTGGGCCTTGGCCCTCAAATTTAAGACCAGTCGCAGTCTGATAAAGGTCAAATTCAGGGCATTTATTTATATTTTTGCCTGCTTCTCACATACAGGACAGGTCATCTTATGGTTTATATATATGTAACCTGTACACATCCTATAAACACGCAAAAGATTGACCTTACTCTCCCTCTAGATGATTGGCTCTCTTCCAAACATTGGCAGGTCAGCTTTTTTCTTTATTTTTATAATTTCATTTATAACTCATTTATCATATCCCTAGACGAAAGTTAGGGATATACTGGATTCACGTCTGTTGCGTGCCGCTATCGCTACCTTACCTTTTGTCTCAAAAATGCATGCACGGATTTCATTTAAACTTGGCAGTTGGCACACATTTAGTTGGATCATGAGTGGAAATCTATTTTAAGGTGACCTTAAACTACCAACAGTAAAGCAGTTATGGCCACCTTAAGGTCAGAAATTTACTTTTGGTCACTTGATGCCTTCTAGGTCAAAAACTGTGGCTGATCTGGCTAAAATTTTACCAGAGAACACATTAATATATTTTTACATGTGCCAAAATTCAGGCCTTTATGTTGAACTTAAAATAGCTCAAAACCTGTCGTTCATTCACATAAAATCTCCTCTGGGATTGCATAATTGTGTTCTTTTTACATTTACCAAAAATCAGGGCTTTAAGTTAGGGCTGCAAGCGAGCCCGAAAATGCGCCTCGATTCCTCGTTTTAGAAGAATCGACTCGGTTAATCGCTTGATTATCGCCCACGACATAAACTGCTTCATATTTTGACATATCACGCCTTATAAAATGGTTACAAACCACACAACAGGAAAGAATTGTGATAATTTATTGAATTTTTGGGAAAAGACGTTTGAGGCGTCTTCGAAATACGTTATAATAAAATGCTGTCTTATAAAACGTTGTTACACAAAGAATTAAAGTTTGCAAATACTTAAAATATAAAATACTGAGACGGAAACACCTTATATTAGTGAAATATATAAATGTATTCATATATTTAAAGAATATCTGAATCGTTTTGTTTCCGAGTAACCGAAGAATTGTTGCAGCCCTACTTTAAGTTAACATTTAACGTGTTTATTTGGCCCATAATCATTTTTCTGCATTTTTTCATATATTTGGCCTTGTTACTTAAAAATGGCAAGTCTGACCAGACTCGAACTGTGGTAGATTTAATTTCTGTACTTGATCTTTGTAAAAAGTTGAGGTATAGTTTTGATTTTAGGTCACCATAAGGTTTTCAAAATGGCTACAGGGAACAATTGTATGACTTTTTTGTCCTATAGCTTTGACACTTTGTTCCTCATCCAACTAATATCTGATACAGTAGAAACTCTATTATCCAACCCTCTATTATCCGAATTTTCAATTATCCGACCTCCAATTCACTCCCAACTCCATTTAAACCTATTAATTTAGGCTTTCTATTATCCGGCCGTTCTATTATCCGACCTAATTGTTACTCTCCCAAGATGGTTGGATAATAGAGGTTCTACTGTACTATATTAATATGTTCTTTTTCTGTATGCCAGAAATCAAGGATTTTAGTTGATATTTAACCACTTTTGATGCTCATAGACCCCACCCGCAAAACTTTTTTCTGCTTTTTTCACAAATTCTACTTTGTAGCATTGAAGTGCAAAATCTACACAGCTGCAAACTATTATGAACATAACTTTGTGTATGTGACCTTTGTGAAAAAATTTAGGTCTGTAGTTTAAATTGTAAGGTCTCCTTCAAGTCTAAAAGAATGTTCACAAGGACAAAATTGTATGTGTTGGACCACAAAACAACTGAAAATGTACAGTATTTCAAAATATAAAGTGGGGTTGCAAAACATTAATTGCTGCAAAATATTAAGTACGGCTGCAAAACTTAAATTTATTTATTTAGGTTTTAACATTGCTTTCAATACATTGTATAGGTCATGTCACGATGGGTAATTTTATGGGAAGAAGAAACCAGTACATACAGTTGGTCAAGGTGAACTGTCAACTAGTGGGTGGATCTCAATATCCACATATTTTTGTATATTTTAGGCAGTTTCCTAATCTTTTCTTTAATAAATTAATAGATTTGTCATTAATTTTGGGTTGGTTTATAACTATCACCATACGTAACGGAAGTGTGTGCTTTTGGTAGATTCTAAATGTTGGAACACCGTTATTCTTACCGGATTGAACTATACTTCATCTGGGAAAGTGTTGCATGATATATTGACCAACAATGGAGTAAAAAAGTCTATTATGGGTCGATCATCGCTTGGAAAATTGGACGAATAATCGACCATGAAAATTCGAGGCGATTCCACTCACTACTGTGGACCAACAGCAAGCAACTACCAGCTTTCCAACTTTGAGGTCGAGCCGTGATTCAAACTCCAATTTCAGCGGTGGGAGGTGAGTGTGTCACCACTGTGTGCTATGTGGCCCCTTGTAAAATGTAAAATGCAGCGAAGTGTTATATTAAATAAATAATTGTGAATCACACAAAAGGAGTGCCACAA
This sequence comes from Sabellastarte sp. h YS-2021, assembly GCA_964017235.1. Taxonomy (NCBI): domain Eukaryota; kingdom Metazoa; phylum Annelida; class Polychaeta; order Sabellida; family Sabellidae; genus Sabellastarte; species Sabellastarte sp. h YS-2021. The sequence continues at coordinate 151,919,545 of OZ024928.1, read as the reverse complement.
ATACCCAATGAATGCTTTTGGTGTGAGAGATGGCCTATCTGGGGAAATGTTGGGATTAAGTGGGGCCAGTCAGCGTAATCTAGTTTTTGGTTGTGATACATAATGTTGGAGAAAGGTAAATCTTGAACTGTGGATCTTTTAGAATGGATGCAATCCATGCTTCAAAGTCAAATGGTGTCTACACACAAAAATGCATAGTATCTTGCTTATTATTGGTTTATTATTGGTCCTAACTTATAAGGATAACAAAACATGTTGGAAATTATAGTCTATAAATATTTTTGAAGGATCAGATTTTCCCTTTACAATCAAAATGTCGTTCTGAATTTGTCGTTCAAGGTGCAATATCATCAAGTTTTGTTATTTGTAAGGCTGTGACTTCGTTAGTAAAACAACACTGGGTATTTGCCTTGAAAGAACCAATCTGAATTCGGTAGTGGTGGAACCGTTTATAGAAATCAAAACCGGTTACCGGGGCTTTGAAACGAACGAAATGCGGTATTACGTATGCATGCTAGTATGCAGTAAAATTATTCGCACGGCGTACATGAGGCAGAACTGGAAATGGCTTTCGCAAGGAATTAGTACGTAAACATGATTTTTGCTCAATATTAAGTAAAAATAGGACATATTTCACAAAATATATATATTTTTTGTCGTTTTGATGAAGTATCAGCCATTAGGTGACCTAAAATGATGACGTTTTCAGTGTTCGCTCTCGAGCGCGATTTCGCGAGTTTGTACACACTCTGGGGCGAGTTGTCGCAAAACCAACTCGCCAACGCGTCTGTGCTGTCGCTACCAGGCGAAACACTCTAAACTGACTGAAGAAATTTGTCTATTATCGGAAGCGACGACGTACATATTTCCCCATAGAAATGTTTGAGAAAAGCATGAAAAGCAGTTTATTTTATTTTATATATCCTGCTAACAGTAATTCACGTGGGAATTTGGGTATTCTTGCGAGATTTCCATGCTTTTTATCGATTTTTAAACTCGTCTTCTGCTTATAGTGTCACAGGCGAAACAGTCGAAACAACTACTGACCAAAGAAATTCGTCTATTATCGGAAGCGACGATGTACATATTTCCTCATAGAAATAGGTGAGAAAGACATGAAAGTGAGTTTATTTTTTTTGATACATCCAGCTAACAGTAAGTCACGCGAGAATTCGGGTATTCTCACGAGATTTCCATGCTTTTGTCTAATTTTTAACACGTCTTTTGCATATTGTGTCACAGGCGAAACAGTCGAAACAACTACTGACCAAAGAAATTTGTCTATTATCGGAAGAGACAAAATATATATTTCTTCAAAGAAAAGAGAAGAAATGCAATTTATTTATTTATTATGTGTTAACAGTAAAATTAACCCCCCCCCCAAAAAAAAAAAAAAAAAAAAACCAGTAGCACCCAGCCATTAAGCCATTAAGATGTGGTTTAGAAGTGAAATTTAAAAAAAATAAAAGAATTAAAACAGCATTAAATATTTTATTTATTTGAACTTTTAGTTTAGCATCTATTTCTTATTATTTAAATAAAGAAGATTTTATGCAGTCCCAAATTGGAACTAAATATTTCAAAATATATTGACGCAAAACATGTCTCACATTTTTTCACAGTTGTCTCGCCTTTTCAAGTGAAGGGAGACGGTCCGTCTCGCATTCATTTTTGACGAGAGCGAACACTGCGTTTTTTCAATAACCGGTTGTCAAAGTTTTGTTGTTTATTCCTTGAAGCTAAAAAGTTTGCTGAAGTTCAGGGTGGAGGATCCAAGAAAGAGAAACCAGAGAAGAAGCAGGAAAAGAAACAACAACAACCAAAGCAGGTAGGATATGGCAGAAAGTTGCTTTTTTATTTTCACTTTCAGAACTTAGTTGCAGTCTTATCAAGGCACCTTCTTATTGTAAAGCTAGTGTAGGGCAGTTGCTCAGGAAAATCCTGTCTGGGCTGTATCTGATGAACCTTAAGGCATAGGAAATGCATACTGGGTGTGGAAGTTGGTTAGGGGGTGTAGGTGTGCAATTGTCCTGGTGAGACCTGAATTTGACCTTTGACCCATGTCATAGTGTTAACCATTAAAATCTTGAAAGGGCTTTGTTTCAGAAACTGTATGGTGTATCAGTTCTTGGTTGTATGTATGCAATGTCATAGTGTGATCATGGTGTGACCTTTGACCTTGGCTCTGCCAGAATATCTGCTGCAGCCCTATTTTAGAAATGCTTTTCCTATCACAAAAGATATCTCAATTGTTGCAACTGATTATTCTAGAAATGATGTCTGTTGGGGAAATGGCGTCTTTGGTGCCATGTTCATGATTTCTAAATATTCTATTGGAATGCTGAGGGCTTGTCCCACTATGGCCCAGACTGTTGAATGGGATATAAAACTGCAACTTGAGTGTGTCTTAAATAATAGGTGTGAATGGTAACCGGGTATTCTACTTTTTCACCTTTAAAATATCTTGTAAAGACAATTTCTGTTTCAAATTATTGCTCATCTATGTTTACGGTTAATTTTCACATAACGGTGGCAAGCATATAAAACGCCTGATTATGTTTGGTTTCAAAGCCCCGGAAACCAATTTTGACTTTGTAACTGGTCCGAAAACTATGTTAACATTTCCAGACAATGAATTTCAAACGTGAAAGTCTACAAACATTTTCACAGCACCAATATTTTTCAGCTAGCATGTATTGTTGCCTATCGACTCTACAGCTATATTTTTATCGATTCCATGTGTTGAAGTAAACTAAACTCAAACTGCATTTGGAGGCGTTTAAACACTTTATGAACTGGCAACTGAAACTCTACAGCTTTGTAGATTGAAACTCGAGTTGTAAGATTTTTAGACATTTCAGTTTTATTACCTCACAGCCCGTAAGGGCTGTCGGGGTATTGTTTTCACCCATGGTGTCCAGATGGGCCAGTGGGCGGGCTCGGGACAAGGTTTGTCCGGGCTGTATCTCAGAAACCGTAAGGTGTAGGAAGTTGGTACTTGGTAGGGACATTGGTTAGGTGTAGGTGTGCAACGTCATGGTGTGACCTTGATTTGACCTTTGACCTTGCTGTAGTGACCTTGACCTATAAAATTTTGTCTGGGCTATATCTCGGAAACCGTAAGGTGTAGGAAGTTGATACTTGGTAGGGACAATGGTTAGGAGGTGTAGGTGTGCAATGTCATGGTCTGACCTTGATTTGACCTTGCTGTAGTGACCTTGACCTATAAAATCTTGTCCGGGCTATATCTCGGAAACCGTAAGGTGTAGGAAGTTTATGCTTGGTAGGGACATTGGTTAGGGGTTGTAGGTGTGCAGCATCATGGTGTGACCTTGATTTGACCTTGTAGTGACCTTGACCTTCAAAATCTTGTTGCACCTTTGGATCTGTCTTTTGATGCAGATAGAATTTCATCAAGTGAGCCACAGATTTTGCTCACAATAAGCATTCATTAAATGTATTACCACTTCTGTATGCATGGTAATATTCAAACCATCTAAACCATAATTCGGCCATGCAGATGTAGATAAAGAGTGTTGAATTTTAGTTTACTGATTAATGCTGTCATCTTGTTATTGAATTATCTTGTTTTAATACTTCATCTTTATACGCATTATCTTTCTTTTAAACATTATTTCTCCATTTAAACATTGTTTGGACCTTTATATAACTGAAAGTGCTCTGAAAGTATCCTGAAGTTTGTACTGGTACAGTACTTCTATATCTCATGGTGTTGAAAATATTTCCCTAGGCTGTGGGGTACGGGCATCTCTGATGCTATTTTCTACTGTATATGATATTGCAGTGAACCTTTTTGGGACGCTTAGTTTTTGTTAGCAAAAACATTTTTCTAGTTCTAGCTTGTGTCTGTTATGTAATTTACACAATAAACCAGAAATTTTAATTGCTTAATTATATTTTATAAGTAATATCTTACCAGAGATTCCCACCCTACTATCCCCGCAGTTTCACCTTACACGAGCACTTTCATGGTTATAATACCATAGTGTTGAAGACGGTAAACCGGAAACCTATTTGCCGACCGAAAGACAGTGATCCGGTTACGTTTCGTTTTCTTCTAACCAAAACCGGTTCCGTCACATATTTCATTATTTTAACTTAACTTTTCCAAAATATTGAACTACAACTAATATTTACCAGTATTTTATAATATTCTGTTGATAATTTGATATATCACACGTTTTGTCTTCGAAAGTCTTAAAAAAGTCCCTTGTGGTTCTTATTTATATACGAGTTAAAGCTCATGTACGCGTTTCAAAAACTTATTTCTTTGCGTTTTATAAATCAAACGTACCCGGTTTTTCGCCGAATTTCTGCTTTCGGAAACCGGTTCCAAAATTCGCATTCAACCACAACACTAGGGTATTATGAAATAGATGACGTCACTAGGGTAGGCCACCTGACAAGTGGTAGGACATTAGCTGCCTAGCAAGTGAAGGGGATTTTGATGGTCTGGCTGGAGCTAAGCACAGTCTGTCTTTTGGTGGGACTAGATGGCACAGGACTATATGTAAAATTCCCCAAAGTCAGATGAATGTAGAGTGAGAATCCGTTTAGTGAAATATTAACTTATAATAATTGAATTTACTGATTAAAACTTTCTATTTTGTTGGCTTAAAGAGATTTTTTTTTTTTCATTTAAGGAAAAGAAGGCAAAGAAAGATTCTAATCCTGATGAAGTGCCAGACTTTCCGGAGGAAAAGAAAGCAAAAGATCCATTCATGCAGCTACCAGCAATGTAAGAAACATGGGCTATTGTCCTAGTTGACAAATTCAAATATTGGATTTTGCATCTCAAGATCATATCATCACTACCTAGTGCATGAGTCATTGCTATCAGCACGATTTGAACCCAAGAACAATTTTAGAAAAAAAACCTGAATATTCAAGTGTCCCTTGAAAGGGGGCTGCTTATTGTTTTCACCCCAGTTTTCAGAGAGCCGCCGCCACTGCATAATTGTCTTGCTTGAATATCTCCTTTGATATTAGGCCAATCCAAATCATATTTGGCAGTTACCTTCATAAATTTCATTTCTGACAAACATTTCTGACATTCATAAATTTGACCTTTGACCTGTATCAAGGTCATATTATCAAATACCATTTTTAAGCGCCCCTTGTTTGTATTTAGGAGAGAGTGGGTCCGCCGGCTCTGCTGGCTCTTACATTTTTTATTGCTTACAGCTCGGCAACCACTCGGCGGATTGTCTTCAAATTTAGCACATGTATGCAGTAGCCTGGAGAAAATCATGAACTTTTGGAAGTGATCCGATAAAAACTGGCCGACTTATTAACAACTAAATGCAACTATTTTTCTTAACGATAAAAACGATGGATCTGTAATATCTCAGAAACAGTGTGAGCTAGAGTGATTTCAACAAAATTATTGGGGCGCAGGGTATCTGCATATTCATCCGGCACTTTCTGCCAAAATTGGTTTTCCTTCAATTCTTGTTGCCATCTTGAATTTCTGCGAAAAATGTAAAAATGCATATATCTAAACAGTGGGAAATAGAGCGATTTCGATGAAATTTTTTACCCTCAGGGTATTTACAGTCATCTGCAAATTTTTGCCAAATGACAATAAAAGTCATCCTGTGTTATCCACAAGCAGGACTGGTCATGTGTGTGCATTTGCTATGTAGTGCATTGTACTTCCTTCCTGTCTAGACAGCATGACGTCATAGCATCTTTTTCGTTTGGCGCATGGAGTGTGCAGACGTGTTTTTGAAGAACTCTTGAAGTGTGAAGAAAACTGAATATATTTGCTAATTTTGAACTTTTTTTACTACAAACTTATTTTGTCCTGTGAAGATCATGTCATCTCCAGGTCAGAAACAAGGCACTTGTGGCCATATTATTGTAAGTTTTGATGGCCATCTTAAATGTGCAAGGTGTCCTGACAAAGGGTTTGGCAAAGATTTTTGTGTTCAGAAGAAAGACTGTCCTATCTGCAAGTCTTTCACTGTTGAACAGAAGCAGCTACTAGCCAACCCTACGTATAAGGCACGGAAAGAGAAGGAGCAGGAAATTAGTGTAGAAGCTAATTACTGGGAGACCATGAGATGGGTTAGGTTGTTCATGGGTTAGCACTAGGTCCTAGGATTTGACACTTATCCTTGAATGACTTTGCCAGTACCAGAACACAGCCAACCGGCAAAGTGTCCCTCAAGCTGCCATCAGATTAGTGGCTCTGTAGGAAAATGAACAAAACGGGGCCTCTTGTGGCCATTAAATGGCACCTTTTGACAAACATTCTCACTGTGTGCCCTGCCGTGAGAAAGGAAGGGGCTGATCCCTGTACCATAAAGACAGAAGATTGACAACACTGTAACATACTAAAGAAGAGAAACTGTTTTTGGCCACTCCATTTTGTCAAAAAAAGAAGCAAACGTGTGAACTAAAAGACAAGTCAGAAGAGTCTAGTACCATCCTTGTGGACCCGACACTGTTATCAGCTTTGGGTTAGTGAGAAAGCAGTGAAGAACTCCAGAGTCAAGTAGCACCCTGTGGTAATGAAAGATAAGACTGTGAAGAGTTCAGAAGGGTCGAGTAGCAACCTTGCAAAACACAAAAACACTCGGAGAATACCAAACATAGCTGTGGCCAAAGATAAGGGCAAGAGCAGTAATAGACATTCCTTGCTGGCCAAGTCTTCAAAACCCTCTACAGACAGCTAACTGGAAGCTACGGACCAGAAATGGTCAGAAAGATTCAGTAGACTTGATGATATGTCGGAGACCCAAGACTTTTAACAAGCCAGAACCGACCTTCCAGTCAGAGTTGCACCAGTCAAGCCTCAACCAGCCAGTGCTGTTGACAGAGCTCAACAGCAGCCTACTGACCGACCTTAGCCTGATTACTGATCTATGCCCACCAACCATCCAAGCACTGACTAGGTGTCCAGACAGTTGCCAATCACGTCAGGCATAGAGGTGGCTCAGCAATCTTCAGACACTGAGATCGAAACTGACTCCAACTCAGACTTCTTGACGTGACAGCGTATCACTGGCCAGACAGAAGAGGGTGAACTGTCCGACCTAGATCTCACAGATACTGATGTGGACCAGGCCTTGTCTGAGGAACAAACCTACAGGGAGACCATGCATAGGATAAGAGTAAATGTCTATATATGGGTTGGACTTGTATCCATGCGTAAGATAAGAGTAAATATCTATATATGGGTTGGACTTGTATCCCTGATATCCAAGCTGCTATGTCAAGTGCTGAGGCAAACCCTTTCCAGCACCTAAGTAGCATTCAGTGTCAACTTAACCACCAATGACTGGTTATCCCGGAAAATGGATAAACTGAACTTAACATTAGTGCAAGGATATCCATCAAGAAGCTCTGAAGCTGGTGGTTTACAAAGGGACCAGTACCTCGAGCCGGCCAAGTCTCAAGCTAAGTGGTATGGACTGCACCCAAACAAGGATAGGCTGGCTGGATCAGTTTCTTTCTGGCACAGTGACTTTGCATAATTGAACAGCGCTTAAGGTAGAATTTGCAGATCTTCTGGACTCGCTACACTGGCACCTACTTCACGTACCATCTCGCAGGATATCCTCAGAAGATGAGAGAAGGCTGTGCATGAATCGTTGTAAGTCTGCAACCAGGCAGCCAGACTCGGTAGGTGTCTTAGTAAGGTCCAGCAGTGTATAGTATCCCATCTGAATGTTCTGCAATCGGATCAAGCCAAAGGGAAGTCGGCCGTAAAAGTGGGCATTGCCACGAAAGAACTTCAGTATTTGCTGAACCTTTAATTCTAAAAAAAAATCACACAGTACATGGCCAAGGCTACCTGACAGAGGCATTTATTTAATGCACTTGTGACCAAAAATGCAGTAGAAATCTGGTGTTTTTCAAAGGACTAGTCTCCAATACCAAACAACCGCCGGAGACCCTAGACCTCAGCAATCTAAACCAATTCCACAAGCATAGAAATTCAAAATAGAGACACCGGAAACGATAAGGACCTCCCTCCAGACTGGGGAGTGCATGACATCTATAGATTTCAAAGGTGGCTACTACAATATACCCAATCAGAACTAGTCCAGGAAAAATATGTTTTCACGTCCAGGGTCAAACCTACCAGTTGAAAGCACTACCATTTAGTCTGTCCACAGCAACCATGGAGTTTACAGTTGTGGCCAAGTATGTCAAAGCGATGGCCTTACACAAGGCCAAGGGTATAGGAATCCATCAGTACATAGACAACTAGTTTGTAAGAGCCAGATCACACCAAACCTGTCTCCAGCATACACAAACTGTAGTAGCAATTTGTTAGGAGTTTGGTTAGAGAACATGAAGTCAGAACTGGACCCCAAGCAAGTCTTTGACTTCGTCTGTTACCAGTTTGACATGAAAGAGGGCAAGGTCAGACCCACACTGGAGCATTGGCAGGCCTCAACTGCAAAAATACTAGGTCTGCTACCTGGACAGACCTGTCCGGTTCAGCAATTAATGTATCTTAATAGGATTACTGACAGCCACAGAAAAGCAATTTAGGCCAGCTCCATATGAGACATAAGGCACTTGAAGAAGAATTGGAGGGTACTGGAATCTCTAGGTAAAAGTGATCCCCATACCAAGGTCACTCCGTCCTCACTTGAAATAGTGGATTCAGGAAGAAAATGTATTTCAAGGCCAGCCATTACACCCCCACAGTCATGCTCTGCAAATTTTTACAGACGCATCAAAAGAAGGGTGGGGTGCTCACTTAGGGAACACACTGTAAGGGGAACATGGTCCCTTCCAGAAAGCATATTGTACAAACTACCTGGAACTGAAGGTGGTCTTCTTGGCCCTAAAAAAAGAGTTCCAAGACCTCTGCTTGAACATAATAAATCTTATAGCAACCAACAAAACCACAGTGGTGGCTTACATAAACAATGAAGGAGGCATGAGGTTGGGCTCAATGTATGCCCTTCTGGAGAAAACCTGACCTGGTGTTTCAGAAAATCGGTAACTCAAAGCCCAACACATTCCAGGCCAGCTGAATCCATTACAAGTGAGGTACCCCCACCAAAAGTGTGAACATTTCAACACTTTGTCACAATTTTCTCATTGACTATTGCAGGGATTTCTCTTATATCTTGCATATATGTGCTAGGCTACAAGTAGATTCCCTTGTGTGAGTATCAGGCCTGGATCTTAATTTTTTTATGAATTTTTATTTTAAATAATTTTTAATGCATTAAAATTCATGAAATCATGCACTAAATCACTTATTTTCTCATTGACTATTGCAGGGATTTCTGTCTTATCTTGCATATATGTACTAGGCCACAAGTATCAGGCCAGGATCTCTTATTTTGTTATGAATTTTAAAAATAATTTTAATGCATTAAAATTAATAAAATCATGTACTAAATCACTTATAACTTGAAAAGTATTGCATTTAGAGCATTTAGTTTCAATATTTTATTCAGCTACTTTTTCTATAGCTACAGAATGATGAGTAAATTGGGAGTCTTTCTCTACAGCTAAGTAAGTGAGCTAGTTTTTGACTTTTCAGTACCTTCCAGAATGAGGATAATCACTTGTAACTTGAAAACTATTGCGGTTAGAGAATTTTGTATAAATATGTTTTTCACCTACTTTTGGGTCAGCTATAACATAGTAAAACTGCTGACCTGTAGCTCATTGCATAGCTGAGTAATAGCTATGTTAAGGTTATCACTGTTGAGTAAATCATTTGTAACTTGAAAACTATTGTTTTTAAAGTATTTTCTTTAAATATGTAATTCACCTACTTTTCAGTCAGCTTGTAGCATAGCTGAGCAATAGCTACTTTGAGGTTTTCACTGTTGAGTAAATCAGTTTAAACTGCAAACCTATTGCATTTAGAGTATTTTGTTTAAATATGTTATTCACCTACTTTCGAGTGAGCTATAACATAGAAAAATTGCAGACCTGTAGCTCATTGCATAGCTGAGCAATAGCTATTTTGAGGTTTTCACTTTTGAGTAAATCAGTTATAACTTGAAAACTATTGCATTTGGAGAATTTGCTTGAAATATGTTATTCAGCAACTTTTGGGCAGCTGTAACATAGTAAAGTTGCAGACCTGTAGCTCGTAGCATAGCTGAGCAACAGCTACTTTGAGGTTCTCACTGTTGAATAAATTGGTTGTAACTTAAAAACTATTGCATTTAGGATATTTTCTTCAAATATGTTCACCTACTTTTGGGTCATTTATAACACTTCTACTCTGAAACTCAAAACACACAGTCAGCTGATACAGAACCCGTTCACGGGCACTGATTGCTTGTTAAAAGTGGTGCCTCAATAATCAGGTGGACTTCAGGGCACAACTTATAAATTCAATAGCCGACTTTCTGCTGTATCTGTTCCAGGACAAGAAGTTGCAGCCAAGTACCATTGGTGGTTATAGGTCAGCCATTGCAGACAAACTGGGAAATTTGATCATTTATATCACCAAAGATGAGATTCTCACTCCTCTCTTGGATAGTTTCCACAGAGACAGACCACAGGGTCAGATGGGCATCCCCTCCTAGAACCTTTTCCTGGTACTGCACCACATCACGGAGGCTCTGTTTGAGCCTATTAAAGTGGCCTCCGTGAAGCATTTAACCTTTAAGACTGTCTTCCTCTTGGCTTTGGGTTCAGGAAAATGCAGGAGTGAGATCCATGCTTGGTTAAGTAAACACATCATACACCAATCAGACTGATCCAAGGTGTCTCTTTATTCCTCCCCCAGCTTTCTTTCAAAGAACCAGCTGGCCAAAGAGGGGTCAGACAATGTGGCCCCAGTGGTTATTCCAGCCCTGGACCCAACTCTGGATAAGTCACTCAAGGCTGATAGCTACCTATGTCCGGTCAGAGCCCTGTGCTACTATTTGGACAGGACTTCAGACCTCAGGCAGAACAAGGAGCCAGATCTTTGTCTCCGTCAAGAAAGACTTAGACAAAGATATCTCACCTGCCACTATTTCCTCATGGATCAAGCAAAGTGTGATCCTCTGTTTTGAGCTCTCTGGTCAGAAGGCCCTCACATTACATTAGGTCAAAGCCAATGTGAGGGCCTTCACTGCTTCTTAGGGCTTCCAGTCGGGAGTCTCCTAAGAACAAATTTTATTAGCCTGCCCTTGGAAGTCGCACAACACCTTCAAACAGTTCTATGTGAAAGATGTGGCTTGGGCTAATTCAAAGCTTTTACATCTGAGCCCCAGTAGTGGCTACTCAGCAGATCCACCAGTAGGCATTATGACAGAGGATATTTGTATGTATGTATATAGCTGTACATATTGTGTTTATGGTCTCGATAAAAAAACAAAAAAAAAAGTTATGTGCTTCCATTGGGAGGTTTATTTTCCTGCCTGCGACTGAAGTCAACCTCTCTTTCCCTACCTCAGAGCAGGTCTGTTAAAAAAAGGGGAGGGGGAGGGGCAACGTCAGTATAGCCCAGGCCATGTTCAGGTCACCCTTGGCCTTAATTTTTGAGTTCAAGTCCCTGGTAACTGACCGGCCTACCAAGCGGTAGTTATTCAGCAATTGTCTATTGGGTAGGATGTATTAACACAATAAAATTGCAAATTCAATAATTAAATTTAATTTTTATGTCAGCTGACTTGTCAGTCAGCTGACATTATGTCGTCACTCTGCGGCGTGGGCGTACGCGTCCGCGTGAACAACTTCTCCTCCAAAACTACAAGGCCTAGAGACGTGCTGTTTTTTTTAAAAGATACCTTATCTATCGAGGATGAAAAATTGTTCAAGGCATGCAAATCTGTCTGTTCGTCTGTTTGCTAGAGACATTACAAGGGGGGTACCCCCACCAAAAGTGTGAAAATTTCAACACTTAATCACAATTTTCTCAGTGACTATTATAGGGATTTCTCTCATATCTTGCATATATGTACTAGGCCACAGGTAGATTCTCTTGTGTGAGTATGAGACCTGGATCTGTCTTACTTTTTTTTAATAAATTTTTTTAATGCATTAAAATTCATGAAATCATGCACAAAATCACTTATAACTTGAAAAGTGTTGCATTTAGAGCATTTTGTTAAAATATGTTATTCAGCTACTTTTTTCATAGCTACAATATGGTGAGTAAATTGGGTGCCTGTCTCAATAGCTAAGTGAGTAATAGCTACTTTTGGGCTTTTCAGTAACTTCCATCATGAGTAAAATCACTTGTAACTTAAAAACTATTGCATTTAGAGAATTTCGTATAAATATGTTATTCAGCTACTTTTGGGTCAGCTATAACATAGTAAAATTTCAGACCTGTAGCTCATGGCATAGCTGAGTAATAGCTACTTTTAGGTTATCACTGTTGAGTAAATCGCTTATAACTTGGAAACTATTGCATTTACAGTATTTTGTTGCATATATTATTCACCTATTTTGGGATCAGCTATAACATAGTGAAGTTTTAGATCTGTGGCTCATTGCATAGCTGAGTAATAGCTACTTTGAAGTTCTCACTATTGAGTAAATCACTTGTAACTTAAAACCTATTGCATTTAGAGAATTTCGTATAAATATGTTATTCAGCTACTTTTGGGTCAGCTATAACATAGTAAAATTTCAGACCTGTAGCTCATGGCATAGCTGAGTAATAGCTACTTTTAGGTCATCACTATTGAGTAAATCAGTTGTAACTTGAAAACTATTGCATGTACAGTATTTTGCTTAAATATGTTGTTCACCTACTTTTGGGTCAGCTATAACATAGTAAAATTTCAGACCTGTAGGTCATGGCATAGCTGAGTAATAGCTACTTTGAGGTTATCACTGTTGAGTAAATTGCTTATAACTTGGAAATTATTGCATTTAGAGTATTTTGTTTCAATATGTTATTCACCTATTTTGGGGTCAGCTATAACATAGTGAAGTTCCAGACCTGTGACTCATTGCATAGCTGAGTAATAGCTACTTTGAAGTTCTCAATGTTGAGTAAATCACTTATAATTTGAAAACTATTGCATTTAGAGAATTTAGTATAAATATGTTATTCAGCTACTTTTGGGTCAGCTATAACATAGTAAAATTTCAGACCTGTAGCTCATGGCATAGCTGAGTAATAGCTACTTTTAGGTTATCACTGTTGAGTAAATCACTTATAACTTGCAAACTATTGCATTTAGAGTATTTTGTTGCAATATGTTATTCACCTATTTTGGGGTCAGCTATAACATAGTGAAGTTCCAGACCTGTGGCTCATTGCATAGCTGAGTAATAGCTACTTTGAAGTTCTCACTGTTGAGTAAATCAGTTGTAATTGGAAAACTATTGCATTTACAGAAATTTTTGTAAATATGTTATTCAGCTACTTTTGGGTCAGCTATAACATAGTGAAATTACAGACCTGTAGCTCATGGCACAACTGAGCAATAGCTATTCTCAGGCACTGAGTGTTGAGTAAATCGGCTATAACTTGAAAAATATTGCATTTGGAGTATTTTGTTAAAATATATTGTTCACCTACTTTTGGGTTAGCTATAACATAGTGAAATTACAGACCTATAGCTCGTGGCATAGCGGAGCAATAGCTATTTTCAGGTTCTCACTATTGAGTAAATCACTTGTAACTTGAAAACTATTGCATTTACAGTATTTTGCTTAAATATGTTGTTCACCTACTTTTAGGTCAGCTATAACAGAGCAAAAATTCAGACATGTAGCTCATTGCATAGCTGAGTAATAGTTACTTTGAGGTTCTCACTCTTGAGTAAATCAGTTGTAACTTGAAAACTATTACATTTAGAGTATTTTGTTAAATATGTTATTCACAGACGTTTTGGTCAGCTATAACATATTGAAATTGCAGACCTCTATGTCATGGCATAGCTGAGCAAAGCTTCTTTCAGGTTCTCACTGTTGAGTAAATCATTGTATCCAACCTGTAGGAAATCTTGGGCTGGGAATCTGTTAATATGGTCCGATTTGACCTTGGAACCCTCCTTCAAGGTCAAATGAGGATAGCCAAACATAAAAGTGCTTATAACTCGCTTATTATTGGTCCTAGAGGTTTGGAATGAAAACCAACCTATAGAAAATCATGAGCTGGGAATTTTTTGGTGTGGTCGGATTTCACCTTGGACCCCTCCTTCAAGGTCAAATGAGGATAGCCAAACTTAAAAGTGCTTATAACTCGCTTATTATTGGTCCTAGAGGTTTGGAATGGAAAACCAACCTATAGAAAATCATGGGCTGGGAATCTTTTGGTGTGGTCGGATTTCACCTTAGACCCCTCCTTCCAGGTCAAACGAAGATAGCCAAACTTAAAATGCTTCTAACTCGCGTATTATTGGTCTTGGAGGTTTAGGATGGTAAACCAACATATAGGAAATCATGGGCTGGGATTCTTTTGGTGTGGTCAGATTTGACCTGGGACCCCTCCTTCAAGGTCAATTGAGGATAGCCAAACTTACAATTGCTTATAACTCGCTTATTATTGGTCCTACAGGTTTGGGATGGTAAACAAGCTACAGGAAATCATGGGCTGGGAATTTTTTTGTGTGGTCGGATTTGACCTTAGACCCCTCCGTCAAGGTCAAACAAGGATAGCCAAACTTAAAAAGTGCCTATGACTCACTTATTATTGGTCCGACAGGTTTGGGATGGTAAACCATCCTAAATTCTTTGGCTGGGAATCTTTTGGTATGGTCAGATTTGACCTTTGGATCCCTTCTTCATGGTCGAACGAGGATATTGCATTTATAGTATTTCTTTAAATATTTTTAACCTACTTTTTACACTTAAACAATTACCTTGTTACTTTATTTCATAATACCATTTGCAGGGCACAACTTTTTTGTCCTTTTCTTCTGTCAGCTTCGGAATATCTTTCGAACATGCTGTTCAGTTACCATTTACTGTATTTCTATACAGCCCTTTCCCTGATAATTATGCTTTCCTCTCATTATCACCATCACAAATCAAAAACATTCAGTCAGCTGACACAGTGCCCGTTCACGGGCACTCTCCTCTTGTTATAAGTAAATACCCTGCCCAATGGACAGACAAGGCCCTCCCACTAAGGTCTAAATAAGTTTAGACATCAAAAAATATGCTCTGACTTAATACTGTCTAGACAGGAAGGAAGTACCATGTGCCACCTAGCGAATGCACAGTACTAGACTGGTCTGCTGGTGGAAACACAGGATGGCTTGTTCTGTCGTTTTGTGGGCTGGTCTTTGCCAACCAGATTAGCAGTTGTCTATTGGGTAGGATATTAACTTATAAAAATTAATTTACTAATTAAATTTGCAATTTCCCACCATTTTTGGTAGCCGTCTGGAAATTCTGCGTAAACACATTATCTTGGAAACTGTGCGAGATAGAGCGATTTCGACAACAGTGTTCACTTCCAGGGTATGCACAGTCAACTGGCATTTTTTGCCAGAAAATCATTTTCTGCGGCGGTGGGAAAAATTTTGTCCGGGCTGTATCTCAGAAACCGTAAGGTGTAGGAAGTTGATACTTGGTAGGGACATTGGTTGGGAGGTGTAGGTGTGCAACGTCATGGTCTGACCTTAATTTGACCTTTGACTTTGCCGTAGTGACCTTGAGTTTGAAAATCTTGTCCGGGCTATATCTTGGAAACCATAAGGTGTAGGAAGTTGATACTTGGTGGGGATATTGGTTAGGGGGTGTAGGTGTGCAACGTCATGGTCTGACCTTGATTTGACCTTGCCGTAGTTACCTTGACCTATAAAATCTTGTCCGGGCTATATCTCGGATACTGTAAGGTGTAGGAAGTTGATACTTGGTAGGGACATTGGTTAGGGGGTGTAGGTGTGCAATGTCATGGCGTGACCTTGATTTGACCTTGCTGTAGTGACCTTGACCTATAAAATCTTGTCCGGGCTATATCTCGGAAACTGTAAGGTGTAGGAAGTTGATACTTGGTGGGGATATTGGTTAGGGGGTGTAGGTGTGCAACGTCATGGTCTGACCTTGATTTAACCTTTGACCTTGCCGTAGTGACCTTGAGTTTGAAAATCTTGTCCGGGCTATATTTCGGAACCGTAAGGTGTAGAAAGTTGATACTTAGTAGGGACATTGGTTAGGGGGTGTAGGTGTGCAACGTCATGGTGTGACCTTGATTTGACCTTTGACCTTGCCGTAGTGACCTTGAGTTTGAAAATCTTGTCCGGGCTATATCTCGGGAACCGTAAGGTACAGGAAGTTGATACTTTGAGTTTGAAAATCTTGTCCGGGCTATATCTCGGGAACCGTAAGGTACAGGAAGTTGATACTTGGTAGGGACATTGGTTAGGGGTTGTAGTTGTGCAACGTCATGGTATGACCTTGATTTGACCTTTGACCTTGCCGTAGTGACCTTGACCTATAAAATCTTGTCTGGGGTAGTGACCTTGACCTATAAAATCTTGTCTGGGGTATATCTCAGAAACCGTAAGATGTAGGAAGTTGATACGGAGTAGGGACATTGGCTACGGTGTGTAGATGTAAAACGTCATGGTGTGACCTTGATTTGACCTTTGATCTTGCCGCAGTGACCTTGACATGTAATGCCTTGTCTGGGCTATATTTTGGAAACCATAAGGTGTAGGAAGTTGATATTTTGTTGGGACATTGGTCAAGGTTTATATGTGTGCAACGCCATGGTGTGACCTGGATTAGACCTTTGATCTTGCATATCTGATGCTATTTTATGTCTCTATGAGGATATCTGATACTATTTATCTCTCTTATATCTCTCTTATATCTTTTTGCTTGAATCTTGGTTGTTGCACCTTTGGTTGTATTTTGGTGTAGATTAAGCACTGTTAAAGTCATATTAGAAGTCATTTATGGTTTTACTTTTGCAACTCCCCATTGTAACAGATGGTATTGCATCAAGTGAGCCACAGGTTTTGCCCCAATTCCACATAAAAGCATGTATTGCTACATCTGTATGTATGGGTAATATTCAAAACATCCAAACCATAATTCGACCATACAAATGAAAATCAAAATGGGAGAAGTCTTAAAGCTTCATAATTTTTAGTTTACTGAATTGTCTTGTGTTAATACTTATTCTTTACATGCAATTTCTTTCTCTTAGATGTTATTTTCTCTACTTAAACATTATTTGGACACTGACACTGCTCTGAAAGTATCCCAATCTGTGTACTGTTTCAATACTTATTTTCCCAGGCTGTGGGGTACGGGCATCTCTGATGCTATTTTTTGGGTTTGAAATGCTGAAACGACATGTTGAAATAGTGAGTTGTGAACCATAACCTGGAGTCAGTTTAAACAATTTTAAGGTCAAACAGCCTGTTCATTCCAAAAAGGGCTTAGTATCTGTTATTTTTGTATCAACTGGATAGCATCTGGTGGATACTATGGATTTTGCAAAATGTTGCCTAGGAACATTTTTGACCTCATTTTGAAAAACATGATTGCCACCATGACAGTCATGAAGCCTTTTTCTCACCAATAGAATATTGAATCTGGTTAAGATTGACATTTTTGATAAATGTCTCCTGTGTAGTGTACATACATTTGACCTTGAAGGTCAGCCTTTGGCCTCTAAAATGCCCAACTGAGTCAATTTTTTGGCAAATCAGTAAGTTAATTATATCCACCCCACTGGGGGGTGGACATATTATTTTTGCTTTTTCCGCCGTCCGGCGTCCCACTTGGTTTCCAGACATTTTATGCAACAGTTCTTATCCTATCTTTACCAAATTTGGCATGCAGGTTTATTGGGTTAATAGCTTGTATGGGATTGCTTTTGGTGATGATAGCTCTATAGCTAACTGAGTAATAGCTACTTTTGAGTATCTCTTTGGTTTCCAGACATTTTAAGGAATGCTATTAAGCCTAGCTTTCTCAAATTTGGTATGGAGGTTCATTGGGTTAATAGCTTGTATGGGATTGCTTTTCGTTGGAATTGCTTCATAGATGAGTAATTAATTAAATAAATGAGTAATTGGCTATTTTGAATACTGAAAAAGGCAAATGTGCTCATAAATTTTCGACCCACAGGGTATCTAAGGAATGTACTCTTTGCAATTTTCAAAAAATTTTCCCCTCCCCAAAAATGGCGGCCATTTTAAATTTTCGAATTTTTGCCAAAAATGGCAAAACACAAATTTGCTTCTATCTCCTTAACTGTGCGAGATACAGTGATTTCGTCATAATTTTCAACCCACAGGGTATCTAAGGAATGTACTCTTTGCAATTTTCAAAAAAATTTCTCCTCCCCAAAAATGGCAGCCATTTTGAATTTTCGAATTTTTCCCAAAAATGGCAAAACACAAAATTGCTTCTATCTCCTTAACCGTGTGAGATAGAGGGATTTCGTCGAAATTTTCGACCCACAGGGTATCTGAGCAATGTACTCTTGGCAATTTTCAAAAATTTTCCTCTTCCCACATATGGCAGCCATTTTGAATTTTCAAATTTTCCCCCAAAATGGCCAAACACAAAATTGCTTCTATCTCCTTAACCGTGTGAGATAGAGCGATTTCGTCGAAATTTTCGACCCATGGGGTATCCAAGAAATGTACTCTTGGCAATTTTCAAAAAATTTTCCCCTCCCCACATATTTTGAATTTTCGAATTTTTGCCCAACATGGAAAAACACAAATTTGCCTTAACCGTGCAAAATAGAGTTATTTCGTTGAAATTTTCTAGCCATAGGGTATCTAAGAAATGTACTCTTGGCAATATTATTTTGAATTTTCAAATTTTTGCCAAAAATAGAAAAACAGAAATTTGCTTCTACCTTCTTAACCGTGCAAGATAGAGTGATTTTGTTAAAATTTTCGACCCAACCAATGCAAAAAGGCATGAAGCTGAAATAATTTACATGTACACTTATAAATATTTAAGCATCATTGATATATTTTACAAATGAAACAGGGTCTTGTAACACTACTGTACAATTTTGCCAAAAGGTTCATGGGGTGGACATTACACATGATAATGTGTTCTTCTATGCTATCCTGTTTCTATTCATATGTCGCAGCTACTATCAACAGGGCGTCCTATTTCTAGTTATAACTACAACACTTTAACATGTTGTTGGGGGGGCGTCGGGTCTTTTGTTTTAATAATTTTACTTCAGAAAATGTTATTTATCTCAAACTGTAAGAGATGGGCAATTTCGAGATCATTGTGCATATCAGATCAGTTACGTTTGAACAGGGGACATCTATTTTCCTGAAATACTTTGAAAGAGAAAGATTATGAATCGTGT
The DNA here is from genome assembly GCA_964017235.1 of Sabellastarte sp. h YS-2021. NCBI lineage: Eukaryota > Metazoa > Annelida > Polychaeta > Sabellida > Sabellidae > Sabellastarte > Sabellastarte sp. h YS-2021. The sequence goes on along the minus strand of OZ024928.1, from coordinate 151,900,335 downwards.
GTACTGTAGGGAGTCATATTTTTGTTTGATTTTCCTTTGCAGGAACTTTAATATGGATGAATGGAAGAAGACCTATTCCAATAAGGATACAGCAACTGTTGCTGTGCCATACTTCTGGGAAAAGTTTGACAAAGAAAACATGTCCATATGGTTCAGTGAATATTTGTATCCGGACGAACTGGAAATGATCTTCATGTCTTGCAATTTAGTTTCAGGTAAATCTATAGATGTTCTATACTAAAGCATGAATTTGATTATGAAATTTATCTTTAAATTAATTAAAAGTTTAAACATGTTTCTTTGGTATTAGTATATATGCTGGTAGACAAACTGACATGGTTTTCATTGACTTCACCCAAACTACAAATATTTGTGTACATTTTAAAGTTTCCCCCAACCAATTGAACAGATGTATGCATAACACCCTGCATAGTAGTTCAATGTGTGTGACTTTCTATGACAGAACCTTTTTGGTGAAAATTTTTTTTGCCCTAATCAATGCTATGTAAATTTTGTCATGAATGGTACTGAAGTTGTCAGTTGTCTATCTGATCAAACCCTTGCAGAAGTTAATCCAACAAAGGTATAATGAGGCCCGTTATTGTATCCCCGAAAATTGAGGGTACTATGGATCATGCAGTCATCCTCTGCAGAGATTTCTTGTGTTCAACCTACAAGCCACATGTCTTTTTGGATTTCTTTTAAACTTGGGTAAGGTATTAACTTATAAAAATTTAATTTACTTATTAAATTTGCAATATTGTGTTCATGTATGGGAATAATAGGCGGCCTTCTTCCAAGAGGAAACCAGATTACAGGCGTTTGTAATTTTGACTGGCATCGACCACCTGTAACATTCAGACTTTGGTAATACAACAATAAGACTGGACTGCTGCTGTTGGGCCAATCTTGTGCCACTCAATTCAGCACAAGATAAAAAAATGTAGCATGCTCATTAATGTATTTACATATAAAATGCTGATCACAAGGCCTTTCCATTTACTGTGCAAGCTTTTCAGACCTTTTAATTTTCTAAACTGCTCCACTTTTTTCAGGAAAAAGAAATGGGTATTTGAAATTAAAATAGTAAACCCTCTGTGCAATTATGTAATTTTTTAGTGCAAAATGGTAATAATTCAAATATCTGCAAGAGTTTTAACTTTGTCATATACACTAAATTTGGGCATAGCGAGTTTGTCACCAAGAAGATTTTGCAAGTTAATCGAGGTCAGGAATACCAGGACATACGATAATGTTGATCATGTCAATACAAGTGTCATAATCGACTTGGTAAACATGAGGCAATTCAGGTTGGGCAACTTTACAGAAAGTAAAATTAATGAAATTGTAGAATTTGTATGCACAAGCTAAAGTAGATAACATTTGTGTTCACTGCCTTGTGCTGTGATGTAAATATGTTTCAGTGTTCTTGTTCTTCCTCCATTGGTACATTGTACGAATAAGCAAATATATAATAAATTTGAAAAATTTCTCAACATTTCTTTTAAGAATTATGGTTTTCACGGAGTATGTTGTTCAGTCACTTTTTGTGTATACTGTGTGCAAGTTTCAGACACTTAGACTGCTGATGTTCTCATTTTACCAAACTTGCTGAAATGGATGGAAAACCCGGATTTTTGTTTAGTTGTGTCCCAAACATGTACACTGAAGTTTGTCTTTTTATCCTTCAGGTATGTTCCAAAGGTTAGATAAAATGAGGAAGCATGCCTTTGCAAGTGTGGGTATCTTTGGTGAAGATAACAACTGTTCCATATCTGGCATATGGGTCTGGAGAGGTCAGGGTCTAGCATTTGAGGTACAGTACCTACTGTTGATTAGTCTTTCGTTGCTGTGCGTTAATTGGTGTGCAAAAACATGCATGGGTTAGGAGAATTTAACTGTGAATTTAAATATGTATACTTAGTCGGTAAAATATTATTTCTGTAAAATCATAGGGACTTACCTGCTGGTCTTTGGAGACCAGCAATATTTATTTAAAAGCAATAATAAGGGTTCTCATGGGTTCCAGTTTGAGAATATCAAAGCTTTTCAAATTGCTACCATATGTTGTATATTGAAAGAATTAGAAGTAGTAGGAAAATGTTGTGATGATTTTAGTAATATGAGAACTGAAAAAATCTCGTGAATCTTGTTTGTCTGTGATGTGATCATATATTCACATATGCCAGCAATTCAACTGGATGTAAATTTGTAGCAAATAAAATGCTTTTCAGCAAGGACAGATCCCTTATCTTTCATGTTGTCTTTCCACGTCAAATGATCTTTGATATTAAACAATTTAAGTATATTGATAAAATAGTTGAAATAAGTAACCAAAAGGAAAAGGATAAAATACAAAACATGTGCAGTTGTTTTTTGTTTTTTTTTGCTATGATATGTGGCAGAAAGCAGTTCTTACATTCATGGAATAGTTAAACTATTCTTAATTCTTCTTTCTGAAAGGAAGTATTGATTGCCCGTATTAAAATCATCTTTGTACTTTGTTCAGCTGTCGGAAGACCTGCAGATAGACTATGAATCCTACAAATGGACAAAACTGGATCCAGATAACGACGAGACCAAGAAAATGGTCAATGAGTATTTATTGTGGGAAGGAGACTTCGGTGGAAAGAATTTCAACCAGGGGAAAGTTTACAAGTAGACAATTGAACATGTTTATGCCATAAGTTGCAGTATGTGCTTGAAGGAAGAAACAGCTGGCTGTGCTAGGGCAAATAGGAAACCAATACTATATGAAAAATTGCTATCAGTATTTTGAATGGATATTTGTGAGGGATTATGAATAATAAAAAAAAAGATATTAACATGTCTCTGTTTTCTTCTTCCTCTTATTCACCCTGGCTTCAGATTAAGCGGACAGGGGGATACAAGTTCTCATTTATCCAGCCAGCTATCTGTCCGTCACAAAAACATCAACCCGCCAAAAGATATCCTCAGGAGATTTACATCGTTAATGTTTTAGGTAAGATTCAATAACAAGCAATCAGTGCCATTAAACAGGCTCTGCTTCAGTTGACTTGGTGTTTTGATCTTCACAGTACAGGAAAAAAATTGTTTCCCAATAGTAATCACAGCCTCAGCCAAACTGCAATGCTTTAACTAATGGAGAAGTAGGTCACTCTTACAAACTTTACAGAATGCTTCATCATATGTAGTCCAAAATACAACTGCCTTTTCTATTTCAAAAGCATAAGGTCATATGTAATTGACAAGCTGCAAGGCATTCAACATTTCACTGTACACCACATTCAGCTTTTAGATGTAGGTCTGTGGTGTCGGGTATTGTCTTTGTCAAGTGTATGAGAGTGATCACTGGCATGCTGCCAGTACCTATACCTGAGACTGTTTGCTTAGCTAGTCTGTGAAAGACCGTTTAGTGAACCACATTTGTCCATATCATGAAACTGCATATTGTCCTCTGTTTATGTCAGCTGACATTATGTCGTCACTCTGCGGTGTCCGCATGAACAACTCTTAAACTACAAGGCCCAAAGAAATGCGGTTTTTTTTTAAAAAAAATACCTTATCTATCGAGGATGAAAAATTGTGCAAGGCATGCAGATCTGTTTGTTAGTCTGTTCTCCAGAGCCATTACAAGTGAGATACCCTACTGAGAGTGTGAAAATTTCAAAACTTTATCACATTTGTCTCCTATCTTGCATATATGTACTAGGCCCCAAGTAGGTTCCCTTGCGAGAGTATCGGGCCTGGATATTTCGTAATTATTTTTAATGAATGTTTTAAATAATTTTTAATGCATTAAAATTCATGAAATGCACTAAATCACTTATTTTCTTATTGACTATTGCAGGGATTTCTTTATTATCCTGCATATATGTACTAGGCCACTAGTAGATTCCCTGGTGCAAGTCTCAAGCCTGGATATTTTTTAAAAAAAAATTTATGAATTTTTAAAATAATTTGAATGCATTGAAATTCATGAAATCATGCACTAAATCACCTATAACTTGAAAAGTATTGCATTTAGAGCATTTTGCTAACACTCGACGATAGGAGAGGGTTATTTTGATCAAATATGGTGGGCAGGTATTTGATGGGGTACAGACTGAATCTTCCAAATTTGGTGTAATTTGTTTGAAAATTAAAGTCTGGAAAGAGTTTTTCTTATTTTTAATTGGGCAAATACAGTAAAATCTGCTTCTCTCCATCACAGCTTTAAAAAAATCAATATCTTGACAGGATTTCTTCATAATTTTTTGTCTGAGCAGAATTGGACTCTCTTGTGACATAAGCAATGTATAGTACGTCCTAATTATGTCACTGCATTATTTCTTTGAGAGGACATTTTTCAAAGGGATGTGTATATCATGAGTGCTGTTTTCAATTAGATGCATATTTCCGAAACCATGTAACCTACAAATATAGCAATACTGCTCAGAAGAGATTGCAAATGATAATGGCTTTCACAAGCATTTCAAGTATTTTCGTGCGTGTCTTCCTACACAGGTTATATTTAAGTCGTTGACAGGCGAGAATGCTTTGTAACACCCGTGAGTCAGTTCACATCCAGTCGAGCATTCTGCTCTCTCCGAGTGCATCTTGTTTAAATATGTTATTCAGCTACTTTTTTCATAGCCACAACATGGCAAGTAACTTGGGTATCTATCGAATAGCCAAGTGAGTAATGGCTACTTTCTGACTTTTCACTACCTTCAATAATGAGTAAAATCACTTGTAAACTCAAACTATTGCATGGAGGGAATTTTGTATAAATAGGTTATTCAGCTACTTTTGAGTCAGCTATAACATAGTAAAATTGCAGACCTGTAGCTCATTGTATGGCTGAGTAATAGCTACTTTGAGGTTTTCTCTGTTGAGTAAACTTAAAAATAGCATCAGAGATGCCCGTACCCGACAGCCTAGGGAAATATTTTCAACACCATGAGATACAGAAGTACTGTATCAGTACAAACTTCAGGATACTTTCAGAGCACTGTCAGTTATATAAAGGTCCAAACAATGTTTAAATGGAGAAATAATGTTTAAAAGAAAGATCATGCATATAAAGATGAAGTATTAAAACAAGATAATTCAATAACAAGATGACAGCATTAATCAGCAAACTAAAATTCAACCCTCTTTATCTACATCTGCAAGGCCCGAATTATGGTTTAGATGGTTTGAATATTACCATGCATACAGAAGTGGTAATACATTTAATGAATGCTTATGTGTGGTGTTGGAGCAAAATCTGTGGCTCACTTGATGAAATTCGATCTCTTACAATGGGAAGTTGTGAAAATAAAATAAATTAATTTATAATTAAAATAAATTAATTTATAATTAATAAATTCTAATATGACTTTAATAGTGGTTAATCTGCATCAAAAGAGAGACCCAAAGGTGTAACAAGATTTTATAGGTCAAGGTCACTACGACAAGGTCAAAGGTCAAATTAAGGTGACACCACGATAATACACACCTATAGCCCCTAACCAATGTCCCTAGCAAGTATCAACTTCCTCAACCTTAAGGTTTCCGAGATATAGCCCGGACAAGATTTTATAGGTCAAGGTCACTACGCCAAGGTCAAAGGTCAGATCATGACGTTGCACAACTACATCCCCTAACCAATGTCCCTACCAAGTATCAACTTCCTACACCTTACGGTTTCCGAGATATAGCCCGGACAAGATTTTTGAACTCAAGGTCACTACGGCAAGGTCAAAGGTCAAATCCTGGTCAGACCATGACGTTGCACACCTACACATTCTAACCAATGTCCCTACGAAGTACCAACTTCCTGCACCTTACGGTTTCCGAGATATAGCCCGGACAAGATTTTATAGGTCAAGGTCACTACGGCAAGGTCAAAGGTCAAATCAAGGTCAGACCATGACGTTGCAGACCTACACCCCCTAACCAATATCCCTACCAAGTATCAACTTCCTACACCTTACGGTTTGAGATATAGCCCGGACAAGATTTTATAGGTCAAGGTCACTACGGCAAGGTCAAAGGTCAAATCAAGGTCACACCATGACGTTGCACACCTACACCCCCTAACCAATGTCCCTGCCAAATATCAACTTCCTACACATTACAGTTTCCGAGATATAGCCTGGACAAGATTTTATAGGTCAAGGTCACTACAGCAAGGTCAAATCAAGGTCAGACCATGACGTTGCACACCTACACCCCCTAACGAATGTCCCTACCAAGTATCAACTTCCTACACCTTACGGTTTCCGAGATATAGCCCGGACAAGATTTTATAGGTCAAGGTCACTACGGCAAGGTCAAAGGTCAAATCAAGGTCAGACCATGACGTTGCACAACTACACCCACTAACCAATGTCCCTACCAAGTATCAACTTCCTACACCTTACGGTTTCTGAGATATAGCCCGGACAAGATTTTATAGGTCAAGGTCACTACGGCAAGGTCAAAGGTCAAATCAAGGTCACACCATGACGTTGCACACCTACACCCCCTAACCAATGTCCCTGCCAAATATCAACTTCCTACACATTACAGTTTCCGAGATATAGCCTGGACAAGATTTTATAGGTCAAGGTCACTACAGCAAGGTCAAAGGTCAAATCAAGGTCAGACCATGACGTTGCACACCTACACCCCCTAACGAATGTCCCTACCAAGTATCAACTTCCTACACCTTACGGTTTCCGAGATATAGCCCGGACAAGATTTTATAGGTCAAGGTCACTACGGCAAGGTCAAAGGTCAAATCAAGGTCAGACCATGACGTTGCACAACTACACCCCCTAACCAATGTCCCTACCAAGTATCAACTTCCTACACCTTACGGTTTCTGAGATATAGCCCGGACAAGATTTTCAAACTCAAGGTCACTACGGCAAGGTCAAATCAAGGTCAGACCATGACGTTGCACACCTACACCCCCTAACCAATGTCCCTACCAAGTATCAACTTCCTACACCTTACGGTTTCTGAGATACAGCCCGGACAAACTATTTCCCGCCGCCCGCCCACCCGGACGCCCGCCCATCCGGACACCATGGGTGAAAACAATACCCCGACAGCCCTTAAGGGCTGTGGGGTAAAAACTATTGCATTTAGAGAATTTTGTTGAAATATGTTATTCATCTATGTTAAAATTAGCTATAACATAGTAAAACTACAGACATGTAGCTCATGGCATAGCTGTGTAATAGCTGTTCTCACTGTTGAGTAAATCAGTTGTAGCGTGATAACTATTGCATTTATTAAGTATGTTCTATAAATATGTTGTTCACCTACTCTTGGGTCAGCTATAACATAGTGAAATTGCAGACCTGTATGTCCTGGCATAGCGGAGTAATGGCTATTTTCAGGTTCTCGCCCTTGAGTAAATCAGTTATAACTTGAAAATTATTGCATTTAGAGTATTTTGTTTAAATATGTTGTTCACCTACTTTTGGGTTGGCTATAACATCGTAAAATTGCAATCTGTAGGTCACGGAAGTGGCCTAAGGCCTTACTTGACAGGCTAAGGAACTGTTGGATAAGGATCCTCTTATACAGGATATCTAGTCACAGGTCTTTTCATGATCATTGTTGGCTGCTTTTGCACCCTATGAATCTGAGTTTGACCTGTTTGGCAGTAGCCTTGATACTCTTTACAATTTCTATTCAGAAAGACCTAGGTAAGGGCAGTCAAAATTAAGGGTAGAGATTTTGCCTTGCCTGAAGCTCAAACTTTTTGACTACCAGTAGGGGACCTAGCCCATAGGAGCCCCAGAGAGACTAGGGGAGATACATATTTTGAAATCTTGTAATTTGCCTCAAAACAAGATTGTCCCAAATGTACCCCCTAGTGGAAACGGGGGTTTTATAGGTTTATTTTCAGGTAAATTAGCAGCCTGAAATCCTGTTTAAATTTATTAAAAACATCTTTAAGTTGAGGACTGAGTGGGAGCATAGCTGAATGGCCCCTTGGCCTAAGCTCCTGTTGGCCTGCCACATTATTCAGAGCCCAGACTGGTGGAGGACCTAGGCAAACTGTCCCTTGGGTAAGGGAGATTCAAGAAACTGGTTAAGTTTCAATGCCCTCAAGAACATTGTTAACGGCAAATCAGGCAAATCTACTTCCCAAAAAATACCGAATCTGGGTCTGATTTTGATGGACCTTGTTCAGAAGCCCTTTTGGGCTTGAGGACTTTTTGACTTGTATAGAAGTCCCAGACAAGTGCCTTTTTAAAACCAAGTGAGTTTTTGGAATAGGATTGTTCTGATCTGAAAAAATCATCTGAATATCCAAACTGCATGGGGTTTGGATCCGAACAATCATCGAAACAAGCTGTTGGTTGGGACCAGGCTTCAAAAATCCTAACATCCGAACTACTCGGATGGTTATAACTCAGATGAAATGCAATGGTTTGGACCAGGCTTCAGATTCAAGTGAGATCTGAACCACGCCCACTGTGAATTGGTTGACAGATTTAATCTATGAGAGGCCTGGAACCTCCCCATTATTGCTTCAACAGTTAGTTTACTTTTTGTTGTTGAACTGAAGCCAAGTTATGGAGACAAAGCATTACGTAAACAATTCTTTACGTTTGAAAATTGCCTTGTCATTGTGCATTAATATATTCGTCTATTTTACAAAGACTTTATAAGTAAAATATTTTAAATATTCATATTAAACATAAAATCTATGATTTTTTAATAAAATGCACAGAAAAGGGGGTACGACTTTTTATTGCCAAACTAAGGTATCCCCAACACCATAGGGAGACCTTAGTTTTGCAAGCACCTGCTGTCTAGACGAAGATGATTCTGAACAAGGACTCTTATTTAATTTTATATTTTAAACCTTTAAATGGTCAGATAATGTAGCAGATAAGGGTGATAATATTTATTTTATGTCAACTGGCCTAGATCCTGTATATAAGCTACAAACATGATAAGTAGTCACTCAGCACTTGCTGTCTAGATTATGTCACCCAACGGGTTCCGGGAGTCTGTTTCTGTGCTTTATTTCATATTTCAACCCGTAAAATGGTCAAATAATGTAGCAGATATGCGAAAAAAAACCTTAAAATATTTATTTTCTTTGATTTCAACGGGCATATATTCCTGTATATATAAGCTACATACACAAGTTGTTGTTGCCCCCACTTTTCTTTACAATGTGAACCCAGAAGTGGATTTAAGTTGTAAAATATGTTAAATAAGATTCTATGATGTAAAATAAAGAAACTGATGAAGTTTCAGTGTCCAACGACAAGTATATCCATACAAAAAATTAAACTTCTTTCCTTGCAATAAAATGCATGTGTAACTATGGCAGCCAACAAGAAAGAACAGGGATCACGCGGTATTTCACGATGGGGCTTGGGGGCCACGGTGGCAGAGTGGTAACACTCTCGCCTCCCACCTCTGAGGCCGGGGTTCCATCCCCGTCAAGGCCTTATGTGGGAAAGCTGGTAGTTGCTTGCCGTTGGTCGGCAGTTTACAGTACAGAACCCTAGCGAACTCTATGTACTGGTTTCCTCTGCCCTTCCAACTACCCGTCGTGATATGACCTGTACAGTGTTGAAAGCGACGTAAAACCCCAAATAAATAAAGAAAGAAATAAATTCACGATGGGGCTCACCTCCCTGTGGGTCACCAGCCAGTAATGGATGTCTATTTTTCTTGGACGTTGGCCGGGGCCTGTGGCCATCCGAGATCAGCATTCAGTTCCACATGGTAAGCTATTGTAGCGCAATAAAATCTGATTATTTCTTGCAGCAGAATGTATAGATTCTACAGCAATTACTTAATTATGTGAGGGGCTACAGTTCTGAAATTTTAATATGCTATAGCTGACACAAAAGTACATCAAAAACATATTTAACAAAATGCTCTAAATGCAATACTTACAAGTGATTTAGTGCAATAAACACTTCAAAAATTCATTAAAAAATTCTAATTCTAAATTCTAAAAAGGTGCAACAAGACAATAGCAATATGCAAATTCAAAGTCCAGGGGCAGAAGTAGGTCGAAGCCATAAGAGAAAACTAGAAATAGGACGCCCTGTTGATAGTAGCTGCGACATATGAATAGAAACTGGATAGCATAGAAGAACACACATTATCGTGTGTAATGTCCACCATGCATGAACCTATTGCCAAAATTGTACAGTAGTCTTACAAGACCCTGTTTCATTTGTAAAATATATGAATGATGCTTAAATATTTATTAGTGTACATGTAAATTATTTCAGCTTCATGCCTTTTTGCATTGGTTGGGTCGAAAATTTTGACGAAATCACTCTATCTTGCACGGTTAAGAAGATAGAAGCAAATTTCTGTTTTTCTATTTTTGGCAAAAATTCGAAAATTCAAAATGGCCGCCATTTTTTAGAAGAGTACATTTCTTAGATACCCTGAGGGTCGAAAATTTTGACGAAATCACTCTATCTCGCACAGTTAAGGAGATAGAATCAATTTTGTGTTTTGTCATTTTGGGCAAAAATTTGAATATTCAAAATGGCCGCCATTTTTTGGGACGGGGAAAATTTTTTGATATTGCCAAGAGTACATTCCTTAGATATCCTGTGGGTTGAAAATTTCGACGAAATCGCTCTATCTCGCACTGTTAAGGAGATAGAAGCAAATTTGCAAATTTAATAAGTAAATTAAATTTTTATAAGTTAATACCCTATCCAATGGACAATAGCTTATCCGGTCGGCGCGGACCGGCCCGCCAAATGTCAGAAAAAGGCGTCCTGTGTCTCCACCGGCCAGGCCGGCCCAGTACTGTGCACTCGCCAGATGGCATGTCGTACTTCCTTCCTGTCTAGACAGCGTGACGTCATAGCATCTTTTTCGTTGTCTAAACCTATTAGACCCCTAGTAAGCTGAAAGCGGGGTTGGTGGGAGGGTCTTGTGTGTCCATTGGATAGGGTATTAACTTATAAAAATTTAATTTACTTATTAAATTTGCAATTTTATTGCGTTAATACATCCTATCCAATGGACAATAGCTGAATAACTACCGCTTGGTTGGCGGGTAAGTTACTAGGGACTAAAAACTTGAACTCATGTTAGAAATAATGACAATTCCTTTTTTAAGCCTGGGTAGACCTTGAAGTCAAACACCCTTAAGGCTATGGTCGAATATCATCATCCGGTTATCCGGAATGGAACCATCAGAGTCGACCTTGCCCCCCCCTCTCTTTTTACAGACCTGCTCTGAGGTAGGGGAAGAGAGGGATGAGTTCAGTCCCATAGAATTACATCTCCCGGAGGAAGTATGTGAGACTTCCAGTGGTAGGCTGATAAGATCTGCTCCAAGGAGACTCCCGACTGGAAGGCCTTAGAAGCAGCAAAGGCCCTGACATCATGAGCTTTAACTTGATGCAGGGTGTGGGCTTGATGGTCAGAGAGCTCATAGCATAGGATCACAGTCTGCTTGATCCATGAGGAGATAGTGGCAGGTGAGATGTCTTTGTCGAAGCCTTTCTTGAAGGAGACAAAAACTAATTGTTTGTCCTGCCTAATGTCTGAAGTCCTGTCCAAATAGTAGCGCAAGGCTCTGACTGGACAAAGAGACCTATCAGACTTGAGGGATCTATCCAGAGTAGGAGCCAGGGCTGGTATGACCACTGGGGCTACACTCTCCGGACCCTCCTTGGCCACCTGGTTCTTGGAGAGAAAGCTTGGAGATGGAAACAGACACCTTAGACCAGCCCGACTGGTGTCTGATGTTCTTATGCTGCCATGCATGTATCTCACTCCTTCTTTTGCCAGAGCCCAGGGCCAAAAGGAAGACAGTTTTGAAGGTCAGATGCTTCAGAGATGCCTCCCTAAGAGGTTCGAAAGGAGCCTTTGTCAGCTGGTGTAGTACCAGGGAAAGGTTCCAGGAGGGTATTCCCCTCCGCCCTTTGGGTCTATCTCTGTGGAAACTTTCCAAGAGCCGAGTGAGATTATCATCTTTGCTGATATTGACTGTTGTATCACCTAGTTTATCAGCAATGGCAGACCTGTATCCATCAATGGTGCTGGGCTGTAACTTCTTGTCCTCAAAGAGGTGCAATAGGAAATCAGCTGCCGACTTTACAGGTGGTGACCTGAAATCCACCTGATTAGTGAAGCACCACTTTGTAAAAATGGTCCACTTTGCCTCATAGACTGATCTGGTTGATCTTCTTTGAGGAGCCTCAATTCTTGCTGCCACTGCCTCAGAAAAGCCCTGTTCTTTGATTTGTGTGGCTCTAGGAGCCAGGCATGGAGATTTAGATTTGTCAGATTTCTGTGACGGATCAGATTGAAGGGCTGTGTTAGCAGACTGGGCAGGTTGGGCAGGCTGAGCGGGACCTGGCTGGACATGTTCACGAAGTCCAAAAACCAAGGCATGTTGGGCCACCCCGGGGCAATCAGAATGAGTCTCTTGCACGGGGAGTCCAGTAGCTTCTCCACCACTTTGCCCAATATGGCGGTCGGTGGGAAGGCGTATGCATCCAGGTCCTCCCATGGCACAGTAAGTGCATCCACTGCTACAGCCAGGGAGTCCGGTACTGGAGAGACAAACTGAGGTAATTTGTGGTTGAACCTCGTGGCAAACAGATCTATTTGAGGGAGGTGCCATTGGTTGCATATTTGCTGAAACACTTCCGGAAGGAGGGACCACTCTGTTTGGATGGTTTGACCCAGCCTGGATAGCTTGTCTGCGATCACATTTAAATGGCCTGGGATGTGTTGGGCTTTTAGAGTCACTTGTCGCTGGGAACACCAGGTCAAGATTCTCCACAGTAGGGCACACAGTGGGCCCGACCTCATTCCTCCTTCCTTGTTTATGTAAGCTACTACTGTAGTATTGTCGGTTGCTACCAGGGCTATTTTGCCTACACAGAGACTTTGAAACTCTTTTAAGGCTAGGAACACTGCTTTTAGTTCCAGATAGTTTATGTGTAGCTTGCTTTCCGGCACCGACCAGGACCCTCTTGCAGTGAACTCGTTTAAGTGAGCGCCCCACCCTTCTTTTGATCCGTCTGTAAATATTTGCAGAGCATGTCTTATTGGGTGTAATGGTTGACCTTGAAGCACATTGTCTTCCTCTAGCCACCATTGTAAGTGAGGGTGCAGGGACCTTGGTAGAGGGATAATCTTCTCTAGAGATTCTGGTACCCTCCAATTGTTTTTGAGATGCAACTGTATGGGTCTCGTGTGTAGTCGGCCGAGGTGAACCTGTTTTTCTGTAGCTGTTAGCAAACCTATCAGGGACATGAACTGCCGGACCGGACAAGTCGGTAGTGACAGGAGTACTTGTATCTTGTCCTGAAGGTTTTGCCACCGGTCCGGGGTCGGTCTGACCCTTCCAGACCCGAGGTCGAACTGGTAACCTACAAAGTCGAAGACCTGTTTGGGTTCCAGCTCTGATTTCTCTAAATTCACCAGCCAACCTAGGTCCTGGCACATTTTGATTAGGGTTTGGGTGTGTTGGAGACAAGTTTCTTGGGATCTGGCTCTCACCAACCAGTCGTCTAGGTACTGGTGGATTCTTATACCCTTGCGTATGGCCATCAGTTCACCTCCTTTGCTAAAACAGTGAACTTCATGGGCACTGTGGACAGGCCAAAGGGCAATGCCTTGAATTGGTAAGTCCGGCCCTGGACATGAAATCTTAGGTATTTTCTGGATTGTTCCTGTATTGGTATGTGGAAGTAGGCATCCTTGAAGTCTACTGAGGTGACCCACTCCCCTTGTTGGAGGGATTTTCTGATGGTTTCTGGCGTCTCCATTTTGAATTTCTCCACCTTGAGGAAAAGGTTTAGTTTGCTTAGGTCCAGTATTGGCCTCCATTTGTTGTTGGGTTTTGGGACTAGAAAAAGTCAATTGAAAAACTCCAGAGATGTTTGGTTGTGGACCAGTTCTATTGCATTTTTGTCTATAAGCTGATGTAATGCCTCCAACAGGTAGCTGTTCCTGTGGGGATTGACATAACGGCTTACGACAGTCGGAGACCTTGTAAGTTTTGGCCGGATCCGAAAAGGAAGGGTGTAACCCTCTCTCAAGATTTGAACTATTTTCGGACCGGCCCCCAGATCCAGCCAAGTTTGCCAAAAGTTTTGAAGTCTGGCCCCTACAGGTAGATTTGAGGCAACATTTTTGACACTTGTTACAGGTTGAACACAAGACAATGGAATGACACAAGAAGCATTTTTCACAGATTTTTATGTACAATCTTTCTGATAATAGACTGCTGCCCCGGGACTTATTTCTTTCCTTTGTGAAAGCCCGGGTGCAGTATGAGCATTTGTAACAACAAGAGGTTTTACATTTAAAGAACTGTCTATTGTCTGTGTAGAACTTCCGGCCAGCAGCTTTGCCTGTAAAAGTGTTATACAATGACTGTCATTTATAAGCCTGCTGGCCTTTGGCTGGTCGGGTGGAGTACTGGTATTTTCCTTTCCCTCTACGGTGTTGACCATGAGAAGAGATATTCTTCCAAGCCGGCCTATCCTGTCTTGTACTATCCGGCTTCTTGTCATGGTTTTCATAAGGGTGGTATCGACCCTTTTTGTACACTGAGCCTGAATGATTTCTGTCGAAGGCTGCTATGTCCTCTTCGGCCAGTTTGACAATCTTATCAAGGAAGAGGGTGTCCAGATCCAGAGGGGCTGCCCTAAGTGCATTTAAAGTGTCAGCATTTACCCCGGCTTTCAGATAAGACAGGTAGGAGTCTCTCCTCATTAAAGTGGTGTTTGCTACATTAACAAAAACAAGTCGGTCAAGTGTTCCATGGCCCTAGCCATTGCATGGCACACACTAGAGTTGAAATCTAGTAGAAACTGCAGCTCGTCAGTGGCTGTTGAAACTTTATTGGCCGACTTGCCCTTCGACTCTGTCCGGATGGTCTTGAGATGGGATTGCATATTTTGCTGGACCTTGAGAAGGCAGCGATTAAATCCGGCAGGCTGATTACATATTACTCTCTAGCTGACCTTTCCCATTTCCTGAGGTTTTCTTGAGATATGGGCCTAGACAAGGGTGGGTTAGAGGCGATGCCGGCTTGTCGGGCTATTCTCAGGTAGGTACTGTTCGGAGGAACCCATATTCCAGGACTTAAGAGAGTCAGAACTGTCCTTCTTGACTTCTGCATGTAAGTTGTACCATTTTGACTGCGACTTGGCCGTCCGAACAAACTGGTCCCTTTGTAGAGTGCCTGCCTCAGTGGTACGTGAGGGATAACCTTGCGTTAAGATGAGATTAAGTTTGCTCAGCTTGCTGCACACCCAGGCGACAGAAATTTTTCCTGGTGTCTGCTTTTTTGGCCCAGCAAAAGGGTTATCGTCTGACGATTTAGTGCCCGAGTCCATGTCCGGGATGTGGCTCCATCCCATGTAAGACCGGATGCCCCTCATTGTTTCCCGGTAAGATTGTTCCTCTGAAAGGGATTGATCCGGGTCGGTGAAGGAAACATCATGTTCATCAGAGAGCTCGCCCTCTTCTGGGAAAAGATCTACTGGAGGACGGTCGGAGATTATGCTATCTACATCCGAGTCACTTGAAGAAATGTCCTTCCTGGTAATATCCAAGGCACCGGACACATGCTTCTGACCAGTAGGTTGGTCAGACACATTAGAAATTCCTGGTCGCTGAAAAGGCGGAGAAACGTCTGATCCGGCCTGTGAAGCAGTAGCTGAGCTAGCAGCGTCGGTAGCCGGTAGAGTAGAGGTGGGAGGTCGGTGAGGAGGTTGGTCGGTCGGCTTCAGAAAAGGTTCAGTGCTGACACTAGCACAAGGGGCATGGGTCGGTGCGACCTTGACCGTAGTAAAAACAGGCTCTTGAGGTCGGTCTAAAGATTTGGCGAGAAGGCGAGCCTCCAACCGGTTGAACCGGTCCAACCACTTCTGCTCCATCACTTCTAACTTCTGGTCGGTGCTAGTGGAAGATGAGGGTCGGTGAGATGAAGATTTGACTGACTTGTCAGCTTTAACCGACTTTTCACTGGAAGCCTTCTTGTCCTCCTTCTTCTTTTTCTTTTCTACCGGCTGATCACTCAAACCAGGCGACCTAGAGGTGCTCTGGCCATCCACAACCCCCATTACCGTCACGGAGGACGGGTCCACAAGGGTGGGACTGAGAGTGGAGTCTGTAGACGATTTCTTAACTGGTGTAGAAGACTTGGATTCCCTCTTCTCCTTCTTGATTTGATAAGACAGGGTAGATAAGTGAACTAATTGTTCTGGAGTAAGGGCATTACAGTGAAGGCAATCCGCCCCTTCCTTCTCTACACAAGGGTCCTTCCCTTTTTTTCTTGTCACGACAACGTGCACAAACTGTATGAGAGTCATAACCAGCCATCATGTGGCCACAACTACCCCGTCGTTGACTGGGAGAAGACATATGGTCTATAAGTCTTCTAGAAATCGTTAATACAATAATAAAAGTAAAATAAGGAATAGTTCTCACATAAAACTTGAAATAAAATTCTACTCAGAAAATCCGTGTCACAAGTACATGCGCCAAACGAAAAAGATGCTATGTCGCTAGACAGGAAGGAAGTACGACACGCCATCTGGCGAGTGCACAGTACTGGGCCGGCCTGGCCGGTGGAGACACAGGACGTCTTTTTTTGGTTTTCCGACCGGATAAGCTATTGTTCATTGGATAGGATGTATTAATGCAATAAAATTGTGTTTTGCCATTTTTGGCAAAAATTCGAAAATTCAAAGTGGCCGCCATTTTTGGGGAGGGGAAAATTTTTTGAAAATTGCAACGATTACATTCCTTAGATACCCTGTGGGTCAAAAATTTCGACGAAATTGCTCTATCTCGCACGGTTAAGAAGATAGAAGCAAATTCATGTTTTGCCATTTTGGGCAAAAATTCGAAAATTCAAAATGGCCGCCATTTTTGGGGAGTGGAAAATTTTTTGAAAATTGCCAAAAGTACATTTCTGAGGTACCCTGTGGGTCGAAAATTTCGACGAAATCGCTCTATCGCACGGTTAAGGAGATAGAAGCAAATTTGTGTTTTCCATTTTTGGCAAAGTAGCTAAGTAGCTATTACTCAGTTATATAGCTAGCTATTATCACTAAAAGCAATCCCAAGCAAGCTATCGACCTAAGTAATGCTCATACCTTAAAATGCCCGGAAACCAAAGAAGTACACAAAAGTAGCTAAGTAGCTATTACTCAGTTAGCTATAGACCTATCTTCACCAAAAGCAATCCCATGCAAGCTATTAACCCAATAAAGACCCATACCAAATTTGGTAAAGATAGGATAAATACTTTTCCTTCAAATGAGCGGAAACCAAGCGTCCGGACGCCGGACGGCGGAAAAAGCAAAAATAATATGTCCACCCCCCAGTGGGGTAGACAAAATGAGCTAAGGAGGATAAGCCTTTGCGTAGAGATAGGTTTTGAGCTTCTTTCTGAAAGAGGCAATAGTGGGTGATGCACGAATGTCTTCAGGAAGCGAATTCCAAACAGTGGGAGCATCAAAGGCGAAACTGAAACCAAACTGCTTAGTGAACTTGTGAATTTTAGGTTGAAGTTTTGGTACAGTAAGGAAATTGGCAACACTTTGGGTGGGGTTACCTCTCTTCTAATGACACTTGGGAACAGAGATCTGCATGGATTTTACGATTTATCATCCAAGATCGATAAAGTATCTTTTAACAAGCATTCCGACACATGCATTTATCTCCCGCCGTATAAATTAGATGTACTAAAGATAGTGGAATATAAATTTTCTTGTGTGATGGAGGCACATGTAGAATGACAACACGTAAGAGGCACTTTAATGTTTGATTGCAATAGTTTTAAAGACAAAAGGCTATTACTCTGCCATGCAAAGAGCTACAGTTCAACAACTTTACTATGTAGATCAACCCAAAGTAGGTGAAGGACATATTTAGAAGAAATTGCCTATCTGTAACACTTTGAGAGGTAAAAGACATTTACTTATTTTAGTGGCTATTACTCTGCCATCCAAAGAGCTACAGTTCTGCAACTTCACTATGTGGTAGATCGCCCAAAAATAGGTGAAGGACTTACTTAGAAGAAATTGCATATGTCCAATACTTTTACAGATAAAAGACATTTACTCATTTTAGTAGCTGTTACTCAGCTATGCAACTCCACTATGTGGTAGATCACCCAATAGTAGGTGAATGACTTATTTAGAAGAAATTGCCTATCTGTAATACTTTTAAAGATAAAGGGTATTGACTAATTTTAGTAACTATTACTCAGTTATGCAAAGAGCTACAGTTGTGCAACTTCACTATATGGTAGATCACCCAAAAGTAGGTGAATGACTTATTTTGAAGAAATTGCGTGCATTCGATAATTTTACAGATAAAATAAATTTACTCATTTTAGTAGCTATGAGTGTGCTATGCAAAAAGCTATAGATCTGAAACTTCACCATGTGGTAGATCAGCCAAAAGGAGGTGAATGACTTATTTAGAAGAAATTGCCTATATGTGATACTTTTACAGATACAAGACATTTGCTCATTTTAGTAGCTATTACTCAGCTATCCAAAGAGCTACAGTTCTGCAACTTCACTATGTGACAGATCACCCAGAAGTATGTGAATGACTTATTTAAAAGAAATTGCCTATTTGTAATACTTTTAAAAATAAAGGGTATTGACTCATTTTAGTAGCTATTACTCAGTTCTACAAAAAGCTACAGTTGTGTAACTTCACTATGTGGTAGATCACCCAAAAGTAGGTGAATGACTTATTTTGAAGAAATTGCGTGCATTCGATAATTTTACAGATAAAAGACATTCACTCATTTTAGTAGCTATGAGTGTGCTATGCAAAAAGCTATAGATCTGCAACTTCACTATGTGGTAGACCAGCCAAAAGTAGGTGAACGACTTATTTAGAAGAAATTGCCTACCTATAATACTTTTAGAGATAAAAGACATGTACTCATTTTAGTAGCTATTACTCAGCTATCTACTCACTTAGCTATTGACCTAGATCTGCAAAGGCAACAAAAATATAAATGAGACAGGGAAGTAAGCTTATCAAAAACTAGATGAGTAACAAATGAAAAGATTTGCCTAACTTTAATACTTGTGAAGGTATTTGACATTTATTTCCGTCATAATTATGCTACAAATAAGAAGGTAGCTATTACTCACTTATGACATGCAATGAAACCCCAAATGATATGCCATCTTATAGTTAAGGACAAAGTAGCTGAACAACGTAGTTTAGGAAAATACTCTCACTGCAATAGTTTTGGAGTTACAATGCATTTTTACTCGACAGTCAGAATTTCAAAGTAGCTATTACTCAGCTATGCAATGTGCAACAGGTCTGAAACTTTACTATGTGATAGCTTACCAAAAACTAGATGAATAACATATTGAAAAGATTTTCCTAACTTTAATATTTTTGAAGATATTCGACATTTACTTATGTCATTATTTTGCTACAAATAAGAAAATAGCTATTACTTATGGCATGCAATGGGACCCCGAACTATGTACCACCTTGTAGCTAAGGACAAAGTAGCTGAACAACTTATTTGAAGAAAAACCTGTAACTGCAATAGTTTTTAGTTATGAGTCCTTTACTCAAAGTAGCTAAGATTGCTATTACTCACTTATCTTCAGGCCTAAGTCCATAAATTTTGGGCGTGAAAATTCATTGGGACAATTAATTTACAAAAAAATCTGTAGCTGTAGTAGTTTTGGAGAAATCTGCGTGACACATGCATGCACACACAGGCATCATTTCATAATCTCTCTCCCGGGCTAAAGCCCGGCAGGAGATAAAAAAAACAGCATGTCTCTGGATCTTGCAGTTTTAGGGGAGAAATTGGTCACACGGATGCGTACGCTGCAGAGTGATGCCATAATGTCAGCTGACATAAAAATTGACTTTTCTTTATCTTGTGACCTTGATAAAGATCAAAGGTAAAATTGATGCCTGTCAAATATTTTTCCCACGTGTATAGGAGACAACTGGCAAATATTTGGATAGGCCTAATATCAATGGAGATGATAATGCGGTGGCGGGGGCTGACTGAAAACTGGGGGTGAAAATAATAAGCGTACCCTTTTCAAGGACACTTAAATATATATGAATTGCTGGAACTGATTATTACATGTACTTTAACTGTGCCACCTCCATTGACAGTTATACTTTAATTAATAGATAAAGAAGAATAACAAGGCAGTACAGAAGCAGCGCAATGCGCAGCAGCAATATATACAGGACTCGCAAGATTATTCTTAAAATATTTGAGTTGGTGGTTGATATTTGTTCTCGTTAACATATAGCACTAGTCAGGATAACGTAAGTATTTAATTTACAAAACTAAAATTTTTACAGTCATTAGGTCACTGTTAATTGATGCTTGATTAATGCTTTGTGCATGTATGGGTCATAATTTTATTTTGTGGACCTGCTCAAGTTCAACTCAATATACAAAGAAATCACAAACAGTCTGACAATGCAAAAGCTTCTGATAACTGACATTTTTAAGCTAATAGCACATTCACCAACCGTTGCTTTTCTCCACTGACTGAAAATGTTCAAACTCCCTCTTGTACTGATCTCTTTTGTCATCAGAAAATTATCAGTGATCTCCCACCCAGTTATTCTATGGACTGAATCAAGGACAAAATACCTCTTGGTAACTCTTAAAGTCACTTATGTGTTGTTAAAATTATCTTTGGGATTTTGAGATTACTATAAAGTTGATCTAAGTACACCAAATATAAATTAAATCTACCATGTAGTTGAGAAATTATTGTCACTATAAGAAACGTGACAAACACGCACATGCTCAAGCTGCGTTTATAATCTGCCTTGCAGTTAGTAAGAGAAATCATTTCTCCACATTTGAAAAGCAGGAGGACATTGAGGACAAATACCTAAATGTCTTGCAGTACTCTACTTCCATCATACTTTGTTCTTAATGAAACAAGATCTTTAGTGTGTACAAATTACAAAGTCAACTGCAACACCTGTATGGTTTTAAGCAACTAGGAATTAGACATTTGGATAACTGTAATACTTTTGGAGTAGATAAAACAAAAGCGATGATCTTACATGGTAGGCTATAAATTGGTGCAAACAAAGTTTATTCATTTTATTATTATTCAAGGGGAAATCAGAAACTTCAACAAAACTGTTATTTGGTTTTGGTCCACCTTGGCCATTTTTTGTGTGAAAGGTGACACAGTACATTACCAGCAATACTACTCCTCAATTGGAATTTACATGAAAAACTGAAGACAGATGAATACATGGTCTATGATACAGCAAAGTATTTTCAATACAGAAAACAAAACCAAATCAACCATATTGCAGATCATATTGCAGAAAAACTAGACCTACGGATCAGAGAACCGATGAAAATTTGTAGCCACCGAAAAGACAACTCAAGAAAGCCAAAGGTCAAATCTAACAACATCAGATGATTTCCTATGAGTTGGTTTCAAATTACAAACCTCTAGGATCAATAATAAGCGAGTTATAAGCACTTTTAAATTTGGCTATCCTCGTTTGACCGTGAAGGAGGGGCCCAAGGTCAAATCTGACCACATCAAAAGATTTCCAGCCCATGATTTTGTGTGAGTTGATTTCACATTGCAAACCTCTAGGACCAACAATAAATGAGTTATAAGCACTTTTCAGGTTGGCTATCCTCATTTGACCTTGAATAAGGGGCCCAAGGTCAAATCTGACTACACCAAAAGATTCCCAGCCCATGATTTCCCATAGGTTGGTTTACCATCGCAAACCTCTAGGACCAATAATAACCGAGTTATAAGCACTTTTAAGTTTGGCTATCCTCGTTTGACCTTGTTGGAGGGGCCCAAGGTCAAATCTGACCACACCACAAGATTCCCAGCCCATGATTTCCTAAAGGTTGGTTTACCATCCCAAACCTCTAGGACCAATAATAAGCGAGTTATAAGAACTTTTAAGTTTGGCTATCCTCATTTGACCTTGAATAAGGGGCCCCAAGGTCAAATCCGACCACACCACAAGATTCCCAGCTCATGATTTCCTATAGGTTGCCTCTGGTGGATACAAATAAGCAAAAACGCATCAGAATTTATTTAAAATGAGCACTACACAAATTTCACATCTATGTGCTTTTTTCATTC
The DNA here is from genome assembly GCA_964017235.1 of Sabellastarte sp. h YS-2021. NCBI lineage: Eukaryota > Metazoa > Annelida > Polychaeta > Sabellida > Sabellidae > Sabellastarte > Sabellastarte sp. h YS-2021. The sequence goes on along the minus strand of OZ024928.1, from coordinate 151,878,247 downwards.
TTGTATCTACTTAAATGGGTAAACCAGTTGAGAGAAATATTAGAACTATAATTTTTACTTTATTTCAAATGTAGAAGGCAATGAAACACAACAGAGATTCAGTCCCATCATTCTGGTTTAATTTATATCAAAGCTAATGCCACAAGTTCTACAGGAGCAAAACTGTGAAACAGTAGCTAGTAACAGCAAAAATTGGGTAAACAAAATGATCTAGGATATTACTACCACTTTATACTACAATTTGAAATCAAGCCCTACTTCTCATGAAATCACATTCAAATTTAACAATTCTAAAGAGGAGATAAAAAGATTAATTCTTCCCATTAACAAAACCCATCAATTTATGATTCTGAAATAGCAAGATACCAATTTCTATGCAATATTGATAATTGCTTTGATAAATCACGCCACAGATGAAAACAGTCTAAATCTTCAAAGTACAACTTTCTCAGACAATTTCATAAAACATTCCTTTCCCACAAGATTATCATTGACACTAATTTCAAATAATACTTTTAACCTATTATCTAGACAGACATCACATTTCGCAAGTTATCTTCTTTGCATCTACATCAGTCTAAATGCATCTAGCACCTACTTTATTAGACAACGCTACAAGCACAACTACTGGGCTTCATACAGAAATGCATCACATGTAAGTTGACAGACAGTTTTATAATTGATATACCACATAATCAATAAACAAGACATAACCGCTGACAGGCCAAACATATGCACATGTCTGCGGTGAACAGAGAATCTCAAGCAGGGAACAACAGTATTCTAATTCTTAAGTTACAAACAATAACAGCACTAATGGTATTAAATGTTACAAATATTGGCATGTCACTCTTTAAGTGTATATGTATGAGCAACCGAATCACAACCTTTCGGAAGTCTATGGTTTTATTTTTGTGCACAAACTCGTGTTACACTTTGAAAAGTGTCTGGTGTTATTTGAAAATTCATCTATCCAACTAAAAAATCAAAATCAAACAAACCTAACACAAAGCGAGATCATTTGTACAACAGGATTACATAAACAGCAGTAAGGTGCTCATATGTAAGTCATTGTACAAGCACCCAAAGTTGAGCCAAATAGTCTTAACAGTGGCAGAATAATCTTGTTTTTTTTCTTTCATTTTTATTGCTACCAGTGATCACAACAAACTAGCATAAAGAACTACTAAGCACTTGAGACTAAAGACCAAAATGTAATCACACCAACAAAAGATAGCAACAATGTCCATTCATATCAGCGAGTGTCCCTATTTTAGCTACCAATAAAACTACAACATAACTACACATCTCTATATTGCGTACTTTCATATGAAGCAGATCCCTGTTAACTAAATCTTAAGAGACCATTAAAATAATTTTACTTAACAAATATTTCCAGGGTGACTTTCAGTGGGAAATGCCCTCTGTGGGTGTGATGTTAATGTCTATTTCAGAGGGAATCCCACTAAATAGAGTTTTAGTTGAAGGGTTCTGGTTGCAGGTCTATGTAAAAAAGATTTCCCTGCAGCCTAAGCCATGCTTCATATCTTCAGGGCCTGTTTCTCGACCACCTCCTGTTCCCTTGTTGGACGTTCATAAGGAGGCGGCAGCTTGTTGCTCATTGGTTCCACACCCCAGATATCACGGGCGTACTCTGCAATAGTACGGTCACTGGAAAATTTCCCTGAGGAGGCGATATTATTCCGTGCCATGAGCAGCCACTTTTCAGGGTCCTGTGGTTTTAAAAATAGGGGCAAAAATTTAAAACTTTGAATTTTAAAATAAACTTTATAAGTTACTTAACAGACAATAGCCTATGTCCGGTACCAGCTTATCCCACCAAACACGTGAATAAGATATCCTGAGTGATGATCTGGTCAGACTGGTAAGACCCAAACTACTTGTTAGGTGATGAATGATGGTTTGACTTCATTTTTTTTGGTTGTAAGACCACTTAAAGAAAAGTCTCCAAACAAGGTGATGAATGATTATTTGACTTCATTTTTTTGGTTGTAAGACCACTTAAAAGTCTCCAAAGTCAGATGAATGTAGAGTACAGTGGAAATTCCTTGATGCGTTAGGTAAGATATTAACTCATAACAATTCATTTAAAATTAAAGACGTTTATGTGCAGATTACTTTCTGGAACTGATTATAACCCTACTGAGATGCAATCTCCTAAGTGAGTGTCCCAACCTTCATTTGATGAAGGGGTGAAGATGTTGGCCAGGAAGTACATTGGCTTACTTAAGTTCACCTAGTGCCAAGTGAGATGAATAAGGAAGGACCTGACAATGGGAATTGGCTACTGCAGTTATTCCAGTATATGCTAATTTCTCTTGAGGCACCACTGAATTAGTCTCAAGTGAAAGCACCCAAACGGCCCTAGCTTTCCTGTGGCTGTGAACAATCGCAGACGAGACATAAGGCGTTTTACATAACTGTGAGATTTTGACACGAGTTACCGGATGTTTGAGTTCAGTGTCTGCTGCCTGTCTGAGGTCGGTCTTACTACTCCTTTAAGAAAGTTGCACTGGTAGCCTACAAAGCTGAAAATTTGTTTGGGTAACAGTTGTGACTTTCACAGGTTTACAGACCAACTTATGTCTGGAGAAATAGCTAGTGGGGTATATGTGTGATGTAAGCACAGTCATCTAAGTACTGGTGGAGTCTGAAACCTCTTACATTAGCCATGAATTTACCTTTTCTTGACAATGATAGTGAACTCCATGGGCGCTGCTGAAAGCCCAAAGGGTAGTGCTTTGAATATGTAAGCCTTCTATTGGTAATGGAATTGTAGACATTTTCTCAAACCTAAGTGAATAGGGATGTAAAAGCGTCGCTGAAATATCGCAAGGTTACCCACTTTTGGAGAGAGAACCTGAAGACTCTTGAATCTCATTTTGAAATTTTTTAGTTTCAGAGATAGGTTGAGTGTACTCGGATCCAAGCGAGGCCTCCATTTGTTGTTTGATTTAGGGACTAAGAACAAATAGTCATAAAAAACTGGAGAGGTATGTATTTGACTGGTTCTATGGTCTGTTGTATTATCAGGGTTAGCAAAGCCTTCTACAAGTTGTTCCTGTGGTGGTTTGAACCAGTGTAGCCCATCAAGTGTAGCCCATCTTCAAAATTAAGACCATCCTCGGACTCAACCCTGGGAGTCACAGATCTGCCAAAAATTTTGCAACGGCAAACTACAGGCAGGACGTTGCACAACATTTAGGGATCTTGTGGCAAGACTTAAAAGACTGATTGACTTACAAAAGAGACATCCTTCACATGCTTTATTTTGATTTCATCACACCTGAATCACAGAACTGTCCTTTGTTTTGAATTTACAGGAGGTATATTAACTGCAACAGACATGGAGCACAGACATGTTCAAACTATGAGATATTTTTCTTTTCCATAACGATTTATACAAAAGATACCTTCAAATAGTTCTTAACAGAACTCACAAAGAACAGAAATTGTCATTTATAATTTGTAATTTCCCTGGAAGGCTTTCAACCTCAGCTTGAAGCTTTACCCCTTCTCCTGGGTGGTCTGTTATTAGTGTTCTTTCCAAGTGACCTTTATGCTGGAGCATATGCCTGTTGACAGCTTTGAGACTTCTTCTGGTCCTGAGACTGTCTGCCAGAGCTTAAGGTCTGGAATGATTGGTGTCCGTGACCTCTACAGCCAGCGAACTCCCGCAGAACCTGATGCGGGTTGAGAGGTATGCCTTCTGGAATATTTGTGCCTCATGAGGTCATCCATCAGAGTTGCAGGAGGGTGCTCCTGAGGGCAAACCTGTTATCATGTATGACCCCTGCTTTGAGGTGATCCGGTGTCCCACGAAATCCTCCCCCTTGAAAATCTTCCCGGCCGGGGGGTTTCTAGGAAATCATCCACCCGGGGGAGCATTTCCTAGGAATATTGCCCCCCACCCCCACCCCACCCCCACCGGGTTAATCATTTTCTAGGAAATTTACCCACCCATTTAATTTTTTTTTATTTTAATGGAATATTACAATTATTTTTAATTGAAAGTTAAACCAATAATAGAATATATATGTGTCTGGATTGAAACACTTCTAGGAAGCCACTGTAAAAAATAAGACACAAAAAACATGAAATCCTGTAAAACTTGTGGCATTCAGTGTCACCTCTCTTGACTGGCAAGATATGAAATGTGACTCTTGCTATCACAAAAACTGTAGCATAGTGTTCCAGCAGACACATATATATATCTGCATCATGTTTTATATTTAGGTTTGGGTAGTACTTATATAAACTTAGTTATCACATGTGTCTTCTAAGTGTATGCATCATACTTTACATGTAGAAACACGTAATAGTGTTTCATAACAGCTTTTGTTTTGTTTCTTGTGTTATTGCTTGAGTGCATAATATTTTTTCACTGTCGTAAATTACACTGAAAAAAAAGAATGGGGGGGGGGGGGGGGGGGGGGGGGGAGGGGAGGATTTCCTAGCAGGGGGGACAAAATCCTAGGAAATTGTCCCCTCGGCGTGGAGGATTTTCAGGGGGGGGGGGGATTTTTCCTGCTACACCGGGACAGCATAATACTGTATTAAGGTGAGATTAGCCATGATAACAAAAGATCAGCAACAGCCATCAATCAATCAATCAATCAGTTGTCCAGGTGCTTAATCTCCGTATCAACGGATTCTAAGGCACACCATCCAATCCGTAAGGCATAAATCATGAGACATTAGACATGTTCCGAGACGTTGCCAGGGAGGCGGTCCGGTGTTCGGTAGTAAGAAGCTATGGTGGGAATGATTTCTGAAATAGGTAGGTTTTGAGTCGACTTTTGAAACTGGAGAGATTTGGAGCACTGCGTATATCATATGGAAGATCATTCCATAACTTAGGGGCACCATATGAGAAACTATTGTTAAAATGGACCTTTGATTTATGGATGGAAGGACAGTAAGAGGGAACCAGAAGGAACAAATTTTTGGGATTGGAACGTCTTGTATTCACGGCAGATTTGTACAAGGGGATATGGTGCAAAATACTTAGGCTGGCCAGTGGTGAGGTACTTATAGACCAAAACTAGGGTTTTGAAGATAATACATTGTCTAACGGGTAGCCAATGGAGTGTCCTAAGGGTGGATGTAATGTGAGTGTACTTTGAAGCACCAGTGACAAACCGTGCAAGCGCATTTTGAACATATTGGAGCCTTGTAGCATTTCGGGATGACAAACTGCGAAAAAGAGAGTTGCAATAATCCAAACGACTACTGACCAGAGCATTTGCAATCACCACTGATGTATCCACAGAAAGAAACCTCCTGATACAATGAAGGTCCCTGAGGCTGATAAAGCAGGATTTGATAACAGAATTTACGTGATTGGTGAAACAAAACTTTGCATCAAACAGAACACCCAGATTGCGTACAACATCTGCAGGAGAGAGGCAATTACCCAGGATATTGACAGGTAGTGAGTCACTGAGCCATTTGTGTCTGTCTTTGGCACCAAAGACTATGAATTCTGTTTTATCAGGATTTAGCTTGAGTTTGTTTTCAGACATCCAGACCTGAATATCATTCAAACATGATTTAAGACGGTCAAAAGACTTGAGACTATCATCAGGGGATAAGTGAATGAACAACTGAGTGTCGTCCGCATAGAAGTGGGAACGGACTCCGGTATATTTTCTGATGACTTGACCAAGAGGTGTTGTGTAGAGGGAAAACAGAAGGGGACCTAAGACAGAACCTTGGGGGACTCCAAACTTCAATTTGAACAAATTTGAAAGACTAGAACCAATCTTGACTGACTGAAAACGATCCTGGAGATAGGATCTAAACCATTTTAATGCCGATCCAGCAAAACCAAATCTAGACGACAGACAGGATAGGAGTGTGTCATGATCGATAGTATCAAATGCCGCAGACAGGTCGAGTAGCACTAGTGCTGTAGGCATGCCCTTGGACAGAGATAAGTGAATCTCATTTTTGATGCACAACAAGGCAGTTTCTGTCGAGTGCCCCACCTTGTAGGCTGACTGGAAAGTATTACCAAGATCATGAGAATCCATGAGATCTAATTTGGGCAGCCACAATTCGCTCGACCAATTTTGACAAGAAGCTAAGACCGGACACTGGTCGGTAGCTCTTCAAATCCTCTTTTGAAAGGGTGGACTTTTTGAGGAGGGGAGTGACAATAGCCTGTTTGAAAGGATTAGGGAAAATGCCGTTTTTGAGGGACAAGTTAACTAGTTTAGTCAATGAAGGGAGAAGAATGTCAATACATTGTTTCACAATGTGAGTGGGGCATGGATCAAGGGAGCAAGTTTTAGAAGGGGATTCCTTGATAAACCTAAGGACTTCAGTCTCAGTGACAGCTTGAAAGGAACAGAAAGTCGGCGGCTCCTTGTCTGGATGAAGAACCTGAAATCGGGTGTATTTAAAGGTGTCTCGAATCTTTTTAATTTTATCAATGAAAAACAAACCAAATCTGTTTGCTAAAGATTTTTCATCATCAAAGGATGGGAGGACAGTAGAATTTGACCGACTCAATGTTCTGTTTAGTGCATGCCATAACCTCTTGCTATCGCCGCAATTTTCACTGACTAGATCACGATAGAAACACCCCTTGTTTCTATTTAGGATGTGGTTACATCTGTTTATCTGCCGTCGAAGACGGGAACGATTTTCAGGGGATTTGTCTCTTCTCCAGGCACGCTCAAACTGCCTTCTCATGCACTTGGCAGTTCTATACTCATCAGTTATCCAGCTTGGGGCTGGTTTGATGAGCTGTTTAGTCTTCACTGGTGCATGAATATCTAGAAGGCCAGACAAACCAGACATGTACTGTTCATGCAATAAATCTATGTCATCAGATGGTGAGCTAACAAACGGAATAGTCAGGAGGTCACTTCTGAATTTATCAATATTCAATTTATGGTACTGACGGAAGGTAACAACTTTCTGAATTGGTGTATCCAAAGATGGAAAGTCAACCACACAAGAGATAATTTTGTGATCACTAATGAAGCCTGAACCTTTCACATCAGAAATTGCAGAGAACTCAGATGGAGCCATCAACAAATCTAAGGTATGACCATGAAGGTGAGTTGGAAAATCAATGTATTGGGACAGACAGCAAGAATCCATGACTGATTTAAATTCAGAGACTGTTGGAGACATAATGTCGACATGAAGATTAAAATCACCACAAATGACAAAGGAGGGGGATAAGGAAGACAAAAAACCCACGTATGACAGAAAATCTTCAAAAAATTTTACTACAGATGAGGCAGGGGGCCGGTAAATGACCCCAAGAAACAAGTGACGCCCATCAAGAGTGAGACAGACAGTGTGATTTTCAAAGGAGGAGAACTCAGGGGAATGAATGGTTTTAAAATCAAGAGCAGATTTAATAAAAAAGCCAACACCGCCACCACGTTTGTTTTCTCTATTGGTGTGAACAAGGGAAAAATCTTCAGGCGTTAACTCATTTAAAAATGAGGGTGTGTCTAGAGCTTTGATATGGGTCTCGGTGAGACCAAAAACATCAAAATTTCCAGTTTGGATTTCATCACAGAGAATTGGACCTTTATTCCTAATGGACCGGCAGTTAGCAAACCCAAACTTCAATGGCCCAGGCCCAGCCATATGCTGCATGGGTTTATTCTTTCAAACAGTAATGATCTGGTTGAATGGGGAGAGGTTTATTATCTGATGCTTTCTTGGCTCTCTTTGGAGGATTTGTCCTTTCGGAGTTCAATAATACAGTTCAACCCAACTGCCTGGCTATATATGCATGTTTCCTTTGCAAATTTCGCCAATTCTTGTGCAGTTTCTTGTGCTGGAAGCTTGATGGACTTCATCGGTGAAGCTTTTACCGGTTCAAGTAAAAACCCCCAGACATGACAGTGGTATCCAGTTTGCATAGCCAAATTCATTTCCTCTAACTTACTGACAAACCAGTCTTCTGGAGTAAAATCAACTGAGATTTGACCAATGGGTTGAGGATGGCCTCCTGCCCACGGGTTGTCTGAGCTAGCCAAGCTCAAACAGGCCAGATCTGGGATGAGCTCTCACTCCATACATCATTTAACTCCTCTGACCATCTCATGGAAAGACTGATCTTCAGACACCATAGTGTCAGTTTCAGCTAGTGGATTTGCTTTGAAACCAGTAAGATAATCCCATTCTTAGGGAATTTCTGCAGCAAAAAGTCATATCTGGTAATGAGACTGAAAAATGCCAGTTGAGAGAGCACTATTTTTGTTTCAATATCAAAAGGTGTATCAGTAGGCTTGTAGTAGTCACACTCATGTCAAACTGTGAAGCTGTTCTATCCAGGGCCTCTGACAAACTGGTCTATCCGGAAAGGATAGACCTCCCAAAGAAAGGTTACTTGGAAATGGTAGCAGTACGAGATGGATGCGAGACAATCCTTCACCAGTGTGAACCCACCAAATCCTGGACTGGTCTTGTACCCATTGCGAGGAGAATTTCTGGCCTGGTGAAGTTGTACTCCTATTGCATAGACTCCATCTTTTTATGCATTAATGAGGTAACAGCAATAGATAAGGAAGCTGTAGAAGGTCTGATACAGGACTGGGCACCACTCTGACAGTGCTGTATTACAGTGACAGATTTTCTACTCCTTTTAGAGATTGGATAGGGGCTAACAACTTGATCTATCTTGGAGTTAAAGAATCTCCACAGGGAACAAGTTTGACCAACTACACAGGGATTTGTTTTTATCCATTTTTTTTCTATAGTGAGCACAATCTGAGAGCTAATTGAGGTCATGATGTGTCCATGAACACTGTTTCCATCTTGATGCTGCAACGTTGGTTCTATAACAAATATGTCCAAAGCCATGAAATGGAGGTAAAATGGTGTAAAACACACTAAAAATTTATAGTTCTTTACAGAGCATAGAAAATGTCTGCTCATCCTTTTGCATGAAATAAAAATAGCATCAGAGATGCCCGTACCCCACAGCCTAGGGAAATATTTTCAACACCATGAGATATAGAAGTACTGTACCAGTACAAACCTCAGGATACTTTCAGAGCACTGTCAGCTGTATAAAGGTCCAAACAGTGTTTAAATGGAGAAATAATGTTTAAAAGAAAGATAATGCGTATAAAGATGAAGTATTAAAACAAGATAATTCAATAACAAGATGACAGCATTAATCAGTAAACTAAAATTCAACACTCTTTATCTACATCTGCATGGCCGAATTATGGTTTAGATGGTTAGAATATTACCATGCATACATAAGTGGTAATACATTTAATGAATGCTTATTGTGGTGTTGGAGCAAAATCTGTGGCTCACTTGATGAAATTCTATCTCTTACAAATGGAAAGTTATGAAAGTAAAATTCTTAATAAATTCTAATATGACTTTTGCTTAATCTGCACAAAAACAGACCCAAAGGTCCAAGAAGATTTTAAAGGTCAAGGTCACTACGACAAGGTAAAAGGTCAAATTAAGGCCACACCATGATAATACACACCTATAGCCCCTAACCAATGTCCCTACCAAGTATCAACTTCCTACACCTTATAGTTTCCGAGATATAGCCCAGACAAGATTTTATAGGTCAAGGTCACTATTTCAAGGTCAAAGGTCAAATCAAGGTCACACCATGATGCTGCACACCTACACCCCCTAACCAATGTCGCTACCAAATATCAACTTCCTTCACCTTACAGTTTCCGAGATATAGCCCAAACAAGATTTTATAGGTCAAGGTCACTACGGCAAGGTCAAAGGTCAAATCAAGGTCAGATCATGACGTTGCACACCTACACAGCCTAACCAATGTCCCTACCAAATATCAACTTCCTACACCTTACGGTTTCCGAGATATAGCCCGGACATGATTTTATAGGTCAAGGTCACTATGGCAAGGTCAAATCAAGGTCAGACCATGACGTTTCACACCTACACCCCCTAACCAATATCCCTATGAAATATCAACTTCCTACACCTTATGGTTTCTGAGATATAGCCCGGACAAGATTTTATAGGTCAAGGTCACTACGGCAAGGTCAAAGGTCAAATCAAGGTCACACAATGACGTTGCACAACTACACCCCTTAACCAATATCCCTATGAAATATCAACTTCCTACACCTTACGGTTTCTGAGATATAGCCCGGACAAGATTTTATAGGTCAAGGTCACTATTTCAAGGTCAAAGGTCAAATCAAGGTCACACAATGACGTTGCACAACTACACCCCCTAACCAATGTCCCTACCAAGTATCGACTTCCTACACCTTACGGTTTCTGAGATATAGCCCGGACAAGATTTTATAGGTCAAGGTCACTACGGCAAGGTCAAAGGTCAAATCAAAGTCACACCATGACGTTGCACACCTACACCCCCTAACCAATGTCTCTACCAAATATCAACTTCCCACACCTTACAGTTTCCGCGATATAGCCCGGACAAGATTTTATAGGTCAAGGTCACTACGGCAAGGTCAAAGGTCAAATCAAGGTCAGACCATGACGTTGCACACCTACACCCCCTAGCCAATATCCCCACCAAGTATCAACTTCCTACACCTTACGGTTTCCGAGATATAGCCCGGACAAGATTTTAAAGGTCAAGGTCACTACGGCAAGGTCAAAGGTCAAATCAAGGTCAGACTATGACGTTGCACACCTACACCCCCTAACCAATGTCCCTACCAAATATCAACTTCCTACACCTTACGGTTTCTCAGATATAGCTTGCACAAGATTTTATAGGTCAAGGTCACTACGGCAAGGTCAAAGGTCAAATCAAAGTCAGACCATGACGTTGCACACCTACACCCCCTAACCAATGTCCCTACCAAATATCAACTTCCTATACCTTACGGTTTCCGAGATATAGCCCGGACAAGATTTTATAGGTCAATGTCACTACGGCAAGGTCAAAGGTCAAATCAAGGTCAGACTATGACGTTGCACAACTACACCCCCTAACCAATGTCCCTAGCAAGTATCAACTTCCTATACCTTACAGTTTCCGAGATATAGCCCGGACAAGATTTTCAAACTCAAGGTCACTACGGCAAGGTCAAAGGTCAAATCAAGGTCAGACCATGACGTTGCACACCTACACCCCCTAACCAATGTCCCTACCAAGTATCAACTTCCTACACCTTACAGTTTCTGAGATACAGCCCGGACAAACTATTTCCCGCCGCCCGCCCGGACGCCCGCCCGCCCATCCGGACACCATGGGTGAAAACAATACCCTGACAGCCCTTAAGGGCTGTGGGGTAATAAAAAGGTAAAGTTACACAACTATTCGCCACCTAGGGGATAGTTAGGGTCCTACCAATCTTGCCAGAGCACAGCTCAGGATATCTTTTTCGGTCTTTGCAGGGACCAGCTGGAGGCGGACATAGGCTATTTTCTGTTAGACATATTTTTTAACGCAATAAAAATACATAAGACTCTGTATAAGTCAGACCAGTTTAAGTGTAACTTTGTTTAAGCAGAGCAGCTTTTAAGGTTCCAAATATATATTTAAAGTTGAAATTGGCCATAACTAGAACCCAATTCCTGTAATTTTAAAGGTTCTACTGAATATAACTCATAACTTTTCAGTGTAAAGGACGAAATCCCCACAATAAAATAAACTAGAGGATCGCTCGCAAAAAAAATAAATAATGTTTTTGCATAGCAAAAACAAAGCATCCCGAAAACGATATAAAGGTGAGTGCTAAAGTATTAAGAAAATGCTTCGTTTCTAGCCTTATACTGTTGTGGCAACCAAAGTCAGCGCAGTCTGCTCTATCTAGCACGTTTTTCAAGATATAAGCATTTTTGTGTTTTGCAAAAAATTCGAAAATTCAAAATGTCCGCTATATTTGGCGAGACAAAAATATTTTGAAAATTGGCATGGCTACTCTGCAGAGATACCCAGCAGGTCAAAAACTTTGTTGAGTTCGCTCCATCTAGCACGGTTTTCGAGATATAAGCATTTTTGTGTTTTGCAAAAACTTTGAAAATTCAAAATGGCCACCATTTTGGGGAGACATTTTTGACAAGACCACTGCCGCGGTGTGTATCTCCCGCCGAGCATTAAAGGAGAAGAAATAGCTTTTCCGAGATATTCACAATTTTTCATTTTCGTGTGTGAAAGCTCTTCCAAAAGTAGGTGAATGAGTTATTTGAGAAAAATTGGCTATCTGCAATACTATTAAGAGATAATTCATATTTACTCCTTTTGAGTAGGTGAGTAATTACCTATGGGTCTGGAACTTCACCAAGTGAAAGTTATCCCAAAAGTAGATGAATGAGTTATTTGATAAAAATTGGGTATCCGCAATACTTTAAGAGATAATTCGCATTTACTCATTTTGAGTAGGTGAATAATTTGCTATGGGTCTGAAACTTCACCAAGTGAAAGCTCTCCCAAAAGTAGGTGAATGAGTTATTTGAGAAAAATTGGCTATCTACAATACTTTTAGAGATAATTAGCATTTACTCATTTTGAGTAGGTGAGTAATTAGCTATGGGTCTGAAACTTCACCATGTGAAAGCTCTCCCACAAGTAGATGAATGAGTATTTGATAAAAATTGGGTATCCGCAATACTTTTACAGATAATTAGCATTTACTCATTTTGAGTAGGTGAATAATTAGCTATGGGTCTGAAACTTCACCATGTGAAAGCTCTTCCAAAAGTAGATGAATGAGTTATTTGAGAAAAATTGGCTATCTGCAATACTTTTAGAGATAATTCGAATTTACTCATTTTGAGTAGGTGAGTAATTAGCTATGGGTCTGAAACTTCACCATGTGAAAGCTCTTCCAAAAGTAGGTGAATGAGTTATTTGAGAAAAATTGGCTATCTGCAATACTTTTAAGAGATAATTCGCATTTACTCATTTTGAGTAGGTGAGTAATTATCTACAGGTCTGAAACTTCACCATGTGAAAGCTCTCCCAAAAGTAGATGAAGGAGTTATTTGATAAAAATTGGGTATCCGCAATAGTTTTAGAGATAATTAGCATTTACTCATTTTGAGTAGGTGAATAATTAGCTACGGGTCTGAAACTTCACCGAGTGAAAGCTCTTTGGGATAGCTGCTCTGCAGAGATACCCTGAAAATAAAAAATCTCGTCAAAATCGCTCTATGTAGCACGGTTTTCGAGATATAAGCATTTTTATGTTTTGCAATTTTTGCGAAAATTGAAAATGGCCGCCATGTTTTGTGAGACAAAATTTTTTTGAAAATTGGCATTACTACTCTGCAGAGATACCCTGTAGGTCAAAAATTTCGTCGAAATCGTTCTATCTAGCAGGGTTTTTCGAGATATAAGCATTTTTATGTATTGCAATTTTTGCAAAAAATTCGAAAATTCAAAATGGCCGCCATTTTTGGCGAGACCTAATATTTTTTAAAATAGGCATGGCTACTCAGCAGAGATACCCTGTGGGTCAAAAAATTCGTCGAAATCGCTCTATCTAGTACAGTTTTCGAGATATAAGCATTTTTATGTTTTCCTTATTTGGAAAATTTATAATGATTAATTAATCATTAATTACTCGGCCATTTCTTAACCAATCAATGCCAAAATCTAATGATTTCCAGATTTTAATAGAATGAATGTATTTGCCAAGTTTCAGGTGAATTGATAAAATTCCTTTGAAGTTATCATCCGGACAAGCTTCCCCATCGAAAAAAGACATTTTTGGTCATGTGACCTCTCTGATTGGTTGAAATGTCACTGCAGCATATTCAAAAAAATTCCCCAAGGCTACTGCCTAAACCTGCCAAATTTGAAAAGAATCCGCCTAACGGTTACAGAGTTATAAGGAAAACAAAATGCGGAGCTGGCGGAGCTGCTGGAGCCTGAAGGTCTCCCATACACAAACAAGCGTCGCAAGGGACGCTTAATAATGCCACATGCGGCTTTGCCTTGTGGTTCTGTGTAAATAAGTAAATTAAATTTTTATAAATTAATACCCTATCCAATGGACAATTGTTTTACCAGGCATTTTGCGGGACTGGTCACGCCGACCGGTAAAGCAATTGTCCATTGGATAGGATGTATTAACGCAATAAAATGAAAATTACAGCAATGATGTAAAGGGTAATGCTAAAAACAAAGCAATAATAAAAACAATGGCCTCTTACGGTATACACTTCACTGACTTTCTCTTGACATTTGACGTACGATTCATAATCAGCACACAGCATGAACCTAGAAAAGAAATACATGACAAAAACAAATCGTTTTTTTCACTAATGATGGTTTATGCCTCACCACATACTGACATTCAAAATATCTGCTTTTTTTGCAAATGGTTTTATTGTCACCACTATCCAAGATGGATATTCCAAATTTTAAATACAAGGTGGCTTAGAAAGCCCACGTAATCCCTGTCAATGCAAGTGATGTTCACAGAATAACAGACATAATAATATATTGATACTGGAAAGTTGTAAATAGATGGCAAGGAAACACTGGTGGTGTAATTATTATCAAGTGTGAATAATCTACGGAGAAGTAATAATAATCAGAAATTGACTGAAACTGATTTATTAATATAATCAATAAACTGTGACTTTAGCTTATGCATACAAGTTTTAACAAATATAATACCAATACCATCACATGGTGGTCTGTGGCAAGGGAAAAACAGCAGTTTCAGCATCAATACGGGAAGAAAGTAAAAATTAGGTCTGTACATCTGCTTACATAATGCGCTGGCTCTTTTATGCACTGGTGCAAAGAAAACATTTCTTTTTTTTTTATTTAAACATATTTTATTAGCAATCGGACAACAATCATACAAGTACAATTATATTAAGTCCTTTTGCAGGATGAAATATTTACAGATGAAATGAAATGAAAATGAGTGGGATGAACAGTCACTGGTATAGAGTTGGTGAGAAACGTTTGGATTGGCAGATATATTTATGGACTGCATCAAAGATAACTAGATTCTTTTCATAGCTTAAAATATTACTTCCATAAAGTAGGATTTCTGGTGAGATTTCAATATTTCCTGCTATTATCACTGCATTATGTAAAATGTGACGGATATTGTCATACAAGGGGCAATGTAGAAAAAAATGATTTATGTTTTCTTGAGGGTACCCACAAGCACAAGCTTCATGATCTATTACATGGAGGTTCTGCATTAAATGTACATTCAACTTGCTACATCCCATCCTTAAACATGCATGGTTTATATTATCAATATGCCTACCATGGGAGTATAAATTGTGTGTTGACTTTGAAAGTGTGATTGATGAACATTTTAGCTTTGAGAGTTCTGCAGCAAAGGATTTCAAGGAGGATGCATTTTTTAGTTCAGCTGGGAGAGCATTCCATAATTTTGTGCCCAATGCTGGGAACATATGGTCAAGGAGTCTTGTACGAGTTCTAATCGGCGGAAAATTGCCAAGCACAGCCCTAGATTCAATATTATGTCATAGGTTTACTGTTTGCATTGGGTATTCTCTAATTATACCAGGTAAAATATTGTTAAGGTATGATGGACAAAAGTTGTTGGAGATTTTAAATACCATTTTTAGAACATGTATTTCTCTTCTAGTGGCAAGAGGAATCCAGCCAGTTTCTTTGTACAAATTAGAAGTGTTTGATCTAGCAGGGGCTCCAGTTACAGCTCTCATTGCTTCTACTACAATGTGGTCAAGTTTAGACAGGTCACTGATTGGTGCTCCAGCCCAGATTATATCAGCATATTCCATGATAGGTCTAATGTAAGAGAAAAATATTTTTTCAATGGCTTTCCTGTTTAATTTGTTCTTTAAAAACTTCAGAATACCAATAAGTCTTGAACATTTGTCGATTAAACTTTCTATATGTTGATGCCATTTAAGATTGTGCGAGATCCACAGTCCTATATGTTTGTGAGCCCGCACATGTGCTATAGGCATATTATAAAATATAAGTCTTGGATGACTATTCTGCACATGTGGTTTCAGTGATACAATCATACTCTCAGTTTTTGATGGACTAAATGTCACAAGCCACTGCTTTGCCCATTCTTCAATGTTTTTTAAGTCTTGATTGATTAGCTCTGCAGACTCTCTATGGTCCTTAACAGTGGTGAACAGACATGTGTCATCGGCAAAAAGCCTGACATTGCAGTTTTTAACAACAGTTGTGATATCATAAATGAACATTAAGAAAAGCAGAGGACCTAGGACCGAACCCTGTGGGACACCCGCAAGGATTTTTAACCAGTCTGAGAATTGGCCATTAATGAGAACACGTTGACAACGGTCTGACAAATAACTTGAGAACCATCTAAGCATGTTGCCTTGGATACCAAATTGTTTTAGCTTAAAAAGTAAGCCCTTGTGCCATACTTTATCAAACGCTTTAGAAATGTCTAAGTAAACAACACGGACATCCCTTCGTTCATCTAAAGCAGAGGAAAATTTGTGGCACAATTCTAGTAGTTGAGTTATGGTTGATGAACCTGGGATAAAACCAGATTGCCAAGTACTTAGTAACTTGTTTTCATGTAGATGGTTGTATACATGTTTAAATATAATGCGCTCAAATATCTTACCTAGTACGCAAAGTAATGACACAGGCCGGTAATTGTCAGAAAACATTTCACATATCTCACTAATGCAATTCTGATCTGAGTCATATTGAACTACTGAAGTCACCTCAAGGCACTAAATAAACTGTTAATGGTATTTTTTTGTTATTTTTGCTGGGAGAGTTCTAAATTAAATCTATTAATAAGATTTGTGTTGCACTTCCAATGGCTGAAACATTGCTTCAAAGCCATAAAGGTTCACTTTACATTCAGAAGAGTACACTTATTATACATGGGTAACCCTATGGCAAGCTACCATGAAAGTGAAACGGCTACCATGGCAGCAACTTTTGCCAGAACTGCAGGAGTCTGACTTTATGTCAAGGTTAAAATATTCTGAAAGTTTCACAGTTAAGAAACTTCAAGTTTGATGTCAGCATGCAAGAGTTTTCCAGTCCTGAAAACAGCTAAAATGCCAAGGAAAAACGGTTGCCATGGCAACATTTTGTGCCAAATCTTTGCAAAAAAAAAATAAAAAAGTCTGTGGTCAAATTTTTCAATGGGATACATATTGTATCAAAATTTGGCAAGGATCGGTCACATAAAGTGGATGTGTGAGGACATTGATTTTGGACAAACAGAAGGATGGTGGCTGGATGCAGACTAGTTCTATACTGCCATTCAACTTTTGTCGACAGGGATAATAAATTCTGCAAAATATATAATACAGGATGAAGTTTTAAAATACACGACACTCTACTTCTAAAATTTTTCAAGCAGTAAGTTCCAATGAAATAAATAGGCTATAAGATGAATTGATCAACCTACCTGTCACTGTGAAGAAGGGTGTTCGAAATGTCTTTAAACAGGCTGGGGTCTTCAGGAGAGAAGTATCCGTCGCCTATTTGATCAATAGCTTTCTTCAATTCAGGAAGTTTGTTGTAGTAATCTGAAGGATTGTATCTGAGCATACAAAAAAAAAACAAAAAAAAAACAACAAAAAAAACAGGTGAAGTTTTAAATGGAAAACTGGTTATTGGGTTTGTTTTGTCATGAAAACCAACAACTGGCTATAAACTTTCCAAAACAGTAGTGTGACTCAACATTAAAAATTGTTGTGCAATACTCATAAAGGTTAGAATCTTTTGCAATCATACCAAAAATGGTGATATTAATGCTTAATTATCCAATATAGACAAACTCATCCTTTCTTTAATTTTGAAGTGACCCCAGCAAACCCCTCACCCTTTCCTCTGCAAAGCTTCAACTTCCTCCACAGTCATGCCAAATATGAAGATGTTCTCATCACCCATCTCTTCTCGCATTTCCACATTGGCACCATCCAGTGTGCCAATTGTTAGGCCACCATTCAACTGTAAAATACACACAAATATCAAGCCAATGCAAAACCATCCCTCAATGAAAGAAGATAAAGAAATCTATTATGACATTTTAAGTGCAGCAACTACATTGGTAGACTGCCATTCAGTTAGAAACATTAAGCACTCTCAGGTTTGGGGGATAATCAATCTTCAAACAAGACCAAAACAAGAGTCATTCGACTGAAAAATGCAAAAAATGATCACACTTTGAATTGTTAAATATGGAACACAAGATGGCCATTCACCTGACACATACATAATGTTATGAAGCTATGAAGTGATACGTGTCATGTGAGAATACCATTGAAATGAAAAAGATGGAAAATACAGGTTATCCCACTTTAAGTGTTAAATCTGCATCGTAAAACATGTAATTCAGCTGGAAAAAAATAAAGCATGTTGGTAATCCAGGGTTGAAGTTCTACATGTCAAGGGCTTTAAGAAATTTCAAGACTGTCATTTGCGAATTAAAAAAAACAAAACAAATACTTTTAGTCATTCAGGATTTCCAAGTAACATTTGTATAAATAGATAAATATTGCTGTATAAGTTTAGTTCTGAAAAAAACAACAAATTGCTTCAAATAGGTTCTTATACATGAAAATGTACTGAAGTTATATCCTCCAGAAGAAATTCCTTTGCAGAGGGCACACTACTAGAAAATACTGACCATGAACTTCATGTTCCCAGTGCCAGAGGCTTCAGTCCCAGCTGTAGAGATTTGTTCACTGAGATCACATGCTGGGAAGATCTTCTCACCCAGTGAGACACGGTAGTTCACCAGGTACACACACTTGAGGCGACCTTTCAAGATGGGATCGTTGTTCACAGTGCGTGCCACATTGTTGAAGAGCTTGATGATAAGCTTGGCCATATGGTAGCCTGGTGCAGCCTGATATATTAGATATATTATCATTTAGCCATTGGTTATTTGTGATGCACGGCTGAAGAAAAATGTACATTTAGTTTTATTCTATGAAGACATTTTTCTACCAGGACAGCTGTAGAAATGGTTCACATTAAGAATTAATGAATCTGAATATTCCCATTCTGAATTTTATTTAATGATATGGGTTCTGTTTCAAGTTGACATGTGGGCACTTGAGGATGTCCATTTCAGTGGACATACTACCTTCTTGGCCATTTGGTATCTGCACTAAATTGATTATAACTTTGCTCCAATGAATATATTTCTACATACAAACTTCATGCTGATTATTTTCTTGAGGTATTTAAAAATTAATTACCTTTGTTGCAATGAATGCAGACCCTTTCATAAACTTAATTTGGGGCTTAGCTTTGAGGCTTTTGTACATCAATTCTTTACCCTCCAGTTACTATGGTTCTGGACACCAGTTTATAATTACATTGCCCTTTTTTCAAGCACCCCCCCCCCCCCCCCCCCACTCATACATGACAATGTAGTAGAAGACCTGTATGAATGCAATCTAAAACTAGAAATAGGACGCATTAGCATGCGTAATGTCCACCCAAAGGGAAGCACCAGTTTTGCTCTAAAACTTGGACAAAAAATTGGCAAG
Organism: Sabellastarte sp. h YS-2021; assembly: GCA_964017235.1. NCBI lineage: Eukaryota > Metazoa > Annelida > Polychaeta > Sabellida > Sabellidae > Sabellastarte > Sabellastarte sp. h YS-2021. The sequence continues at coordinate 151,858,798 of OZ024928.1, read as the reverse complement.
AGTAGATTACTGAGATACCCTGTGGGTGGAAAATTTCGACGAAATCGCTCTATCTTGCACGGTTAAGGAGATATAAGCAAATTTGTGTTTTTGCATTTTTGGCAAAAATTTGAAAATTCAAAATGGCCGCCATTTTTGGGGAGAGAAATTTTTTGACAATTGCCAATAGTACATTGCTTGGATACCCTGTGGGTCGATGAAATCACTCCATCTTGCACAGTTAAGGAGATAGAAGCAAATTTGTGTTTTTCCATTTTTGGGAAAAAATTCGAAAATTCAAAATGGCTGCCATTTTTGGGGAGAGGAAAATTTTTTGAAAATTGCCAAGAGTACATCAATTAGATACCCTGTGGGTCGAAAATTTCGACAAAATCGCTCTATGTCGCACGGTTAAGCAGATAGAAAGCAAATTTGCAAATTTAATAAGTAAATTAAATTTTTATAAGTTAATACCCTATCCAATGGACAATTGCTTTACCGGTCGGCGCGACCGGTCCCGCCAAACGCCAGAAAAAGACGTCCTGTATATAATACCAGCAGGACCGGTCAGTAGTGTGCATTCGCTAGGTGGCGCATCATACTTGCTTCCTGTCTAGACAGAGTGATGTCAGTTCATCTTTTTCGTTGTCTAAACAGGTTTAGACCCCTAGTAAGCTGATAGCGGGGTCGGTTGGGAGGGCCTTGCCTGTCCATTGGATAGGGTATTAACTTATAAAAATTTAATTTACTTATTAAATTTGCAATTTTATTGCGTTAATACATCCTATCCAATGGACAATTGCTGAATAACTACCGCTTGGTCGGCGGGCAAGTTACTAGGGACTTAGAATGAACTCATAAATGGTAACAAAATTTTACCCTACGGTCTAGGCTGACTTAGTCAGGAGACCTATAGGTCCATGGTGGTTACCAGAGCCCGGTTGACGGGCTATACCAGCATTGCCCCCCCCCTTTTACAGACCTGCTCTGAGGTAGGGGAAGAGAGGGATGAGTTCAGTCCCAGAAGGCAAATAAACCTCCCGAAGGAAGCATGTCAATTAGATTCCTGAGCTATTTACATGTATATGTACATGTATACAAATCTCAATATAAGGGCTATTTGTGGATCTGCTGAGCAGCCACTACTAGGCCCAAGTAAAGAGGCTCTAAATCAGCCCTAGCCACATCCTTCAGAACTGTGTGAAGGTGATATATAACTTACAGTGGAAGGCTGAGAGGACTGTTCTAAGGAGACTCCTGACTGGGATGCCTTAGAAGCAGCAAAGGCCCTAACATCATGGGCTTTGACCTGATGTAAGGTGAGGGCTTGCTGGTCAGAGAGCTCATAGCATAGGATCACAGTAGCTTGATCCACGAGATGGTGGCAGAAGAGATGTCCTTGTCGAAACCTTTCTTGGAAGGAGACAATGACCAGCTCCTTGTTATGCCCAAGATGGTAACACAGGGCTCTGACTGGACACAAGGACCTGTGACTTATCCAGAGTGGGGATCAGGGCTGCATTAACCAAGGGGCCACACTGTCTGGACTCTCTTTGGCCAGCTGATTCTTGGGAGGGAGGCTGGCTGAGGGCTAGAAAGACACCATGGACCAGTCTGGTGTCTGAGGTTGTTATGCAGCCAAGCATGGATCTCACTCTTCGCTTGCCTGAACCCAAGGCCAACAGGAAGACAGTCTTGATAGTCAAGTGCTTCAGGGAGGCCTCCTTAAAGGGTTCAAAAGGAGCCTTGTTAGCTGGAGAACCAGGGAAAGGTTCCAAGAGAGGATGCCCCTCTTCCCTTGGATCTGTCTCTGTGGACTATCCAGATGAGTGAGATTTTCATCTTGCTGACATTAATGGGCAAATTTCCCAATTGTAAACAATGGCTGGTCTATAGCCATCAATGGTGCCCGGCTGTAACTTCCTGTCTTGAAAAAAGGTACAGAAGGAAGTCAGCTATGGCTTTTAAAAAGGTGATGCCCAGAAGTCCACCTGATTACTGAGGTACCACTTGTAAAACATATGGTCCACTTTGCCTCATAGACTGATCTGGTTAATCCTCTTGAGGAGCCTCAATTCGAGCTGCCACTGCCCCAGGGAAGCCCTGTTTCCTTGGTAGCTGGGGCTCTAGGGGCCAGGCATGTAGATTCAGATTTACCAGGTTCCTGTGAAGGGTCTGGTTGAGTAGCTGAATCAAAGGTCAGGCAGAAAGTGCATACACAGTGGGATCTGACTGGACATGGTTACCAGGTCCCAGAACCAAGGCGTGTTGGACCACCCTGGTGCAATCAGAATGAGTTTGTTGCACGGGTGGTCTTGCAACTTTCCCACCACTTTGCCCAAGATAGCTACTGGTGGGAAGGCATATGGGTCCAGATCCTCCCAAGGTAGACTGAGGGCATCTACTGCCCAGGCTTGTGGATCTGGAACTGGTGAGACAGAGATGTAGTTATTGAACCTGGTGGCAAACAGGTCCACTTGAGGATGCTGCCACCGGGAGCATATTGCTTGAATACCTCTGGATGGAGGGACCATTTTGTTTGAATGGTCTGTCCTAGCCTGGATAGCCTGGATAGCCGGCTGTGGATGTGTCGGGTTCAGAGTCACCTGTGTTTGGTACACCAGGTCAGAATTCTCCACAAGAGGGCCTAAAGAGGGTCGGATTTCATCCCCCCCTTTATACAGAAAACCACCATGGGGTTGTCTGTAGCTACAACAGCAATATTGTTCAAGCACAGGTTTTGGAACTCTTTAGGGCCAAAAGACCACCTTTAATTCCAGATATTAAAGTGTAACTTGCTTCGGAAGGGGCCAGGTTCCCCTTGCAGCGTGTTCCCTTAAGTGAGCACCCCACCCTTCTTAATGCACCTATAAGGATTTGCAGAGCATATTCAATAGGTGTAATGGTTGACCTTGAAGCACATGGTCTTCCTGCAGCCACCATTTTAACTGAGGGTGGAGTGAACTGGGATCACCTTTTGGTGATTCAGGTACTCTCCAGCTTTTTTATCAAGTGCCACTGTATCGGCCTGATAAGGAAGGCCACCTATGTGGACGGGCTTTGCTATGGCTGTCAGTAATGCTATCAGGGGCATGAGCCGCTGGACCGGGCATGTTTGTCCGGAGAGAAGTTTCTGGATTGCAGATAACGTCTGCAAATGCTCTAGGGTGGGTCTCACCTTGCCCTCTTTCAGGCTGAACTAGTAGCCTCTCAAGTCGAAGGCTTGCTCGAGGTCCAGTTCTAATTTTCCATGATACCATTCAAACTTTCTCCTGACACAAAGCTACTAGAGATTGTGTACGTTGGAGACCAGTTTGGTGGGAACTGGCATTTCCTTGTTGGTTGAAAGGGGCGAGGAAGTATGCACCTTGAGGTTAGCCACTCCTCTGGCTGAAGAGAGGTTCCTGTGGTTCCTGAAATTCCATCTGAATCATTTAGGATACTGAACCAAAAACCTGCCTGGAGAACTGGTCAAACTGGTTGTTTCCGGAAGGGGAGGGTGTAGCCTTCCTGGGAGGTTCATATAAAACTTGGGGCTGGCCCCTAGGGCGGCCCAAGTTTGAACAGGCAGGTTGGTGCAAAAATACCAGTGTCAACACTGGCAACAGGTCCACTAATCCACACAGTAGGAAACCATCCAAAGGGGATCTGTGACCTAAGGTCATTTCCACAGAACCCCACTGTAGAAATACATTTATGAACACTGTGACCTCCGGTCCGAGTAACAGATAAATTTCACATTGTCTGAGTTGTGAAACAAACCGGAAAAGGGTTGTAATCTTGAGGGAAAGCTTGAGTTTGCAAACTCAGGCCCCTGGTGTCAGCTGACACTGGTCACAAGCTGGGTAAAAGGCAAGCTGGGTTTGCCAGATTCGGAGGCTGGATCAATGGTATCTCACTGGAACTAGCAACAAAAACTGATGAACCTCTAGAATAACTGGTACAGCAGACTTCTTGTTGGCAGTAGTCTAACCAGTCTGGTTGAGTTCCGCATCTCACTGGCAAGAGTAACTGGCTGGTGTGGATCTGATAAGGCCGACAGGTAGTTGTACAAGAAATTATTATTTTTTTTTTTTTTTTTTTTTTTTTTTTTTTTTTTTTTATATCTAGTCACTTGAACCGGCTAGGAGGTCCTGACAGTAGGCTGGCTGACTGGTCCGGCAGGTTGAGACAGCCATCTCACCAGGACGAGTGACTGGTCTAAGAATTTCTCTGTAACCAGATTCCTCAGGCAGCAACTGGTTGGTCTAAAATGGCCATTTGGACCCTTAAAACACTTTTGCTGGTCTGTTAGCCAGTCCTGTGGGCCTGCCCAGTACCAGGGCCTAACCGGTTATAGGTTAAGCAATGCTCTGTAACCGGTTCCTGGTGGATCCACAGTTCTGCGAAAAAACTCATTTGAGCTGGCAGAACTGGGCGACTACGTCTCAGCAGGGGTAGGCTTATCTGAAAGAACTGCCTTTTCCTGTCTGTAATGGTGGAATCTTCAGGTTTTCTTTCAGGTTTTAACCGGTAAGCCACTTAACTGGTAAAGAACCGGTAAACTGGTGCTTCTCTGTAACCAAGAATTCAGACAGCCACAGGTCTGTATCATAATTTGATCACTTGGTGGATCTGTCAATCCAGTAAGCTGGTATTCCAGTTTCAGGTTTCTTCACCGGAATTTCTCTGTCTATAAGCCAGACCAGTAGACTCTGTAACTGGCTTGGTATGAAGCTACTGGTCCATGGTTGTGTAAGCCAGAACCCGGTCGGTCGGTTCTGTAACCAGTTGGTTGAGGCAATTTACTGAAGAACTTCCTGTCTATCTGACTGTCACTGGCAAATCTCTGTAACTGGTGACCCTGTTGTCCTCAATGGACTTGTTGACTTAAGTTGCCTTCTGCCCATGGGAACAACTGATTTCTCTGTAACCGGTGAGTCTGCTGTCAGCACTGGGATGGTGGGAGCAGCAGATATCTCAGTAACTGGTAACCGGTAAACTCTGTAACCAGTGAGCCTGCTGTCAGCACTGGGGCGGTGGGAGCAGCAGATCTCTCTCTATAACCGGTAAATTCTCTCTGTAACCAGTGAGCCTGCTGTCAGCACTGGGATGGTGGGAGCAGCAGATCTCTCTGTAACCGGTAAATTCTCTCTGTAACCAGTAAACTCTGTAACCAGTGAGCCTGCTGTCAGCACCGGGATGGTGGTAGCAGCAGATCTCTCTGTAACCGGTAAATTCTCTGTAACCAGATTCTTGAAGAGCCCAGGGTCAGTCTGGCTAATTCACCTGTATTTTCTGCCTGTAAACCGGTCTGGTGGGCTCTGTAACCAGCCCATGGAAAGCACACTGGTCAAAGAAGGCTGTGTAGCCGGCACCTAGTGTGTGGGCTCTGTAACCGGTATTGTAGGCAGCATCAACTCAGTGGCCTGGATAGCTAGCTGGAGCAACTTTTATAACCGGTTCCCGGTAGGCCCATCCTCTGTAACCGGTTGGTAGATCTTCTTACTCTCAACCTGCCCCAGTACCCGTACCAAGGTAGGGTCAAAGGGGGGGAGAGGGCTAGCTGGAGACCCCACCGGTAGTCTGAGCAGAGCTGGTACCAGTAAAATTCAGCACAAGGGGTCATCTTCTTCTTGCTAGCTGAACCGGTCACACTTGGGGATCTGTGGAGCCACAATTTCTTCTGCTAGCCTTGCCGGTCGTGTATGGAGATCTGTGAAGTCACATGACCGGCCCTTCAAAAACACCCAGATTGCTGTGACCAAATGTCATCTAATTTCCTCACACCAACAGACTAGTTGCTGGATTTCTTCTTGCCAGTTAAAAATGGGTGTTGATTTATAAATGGTCGTCTTCTTCTGATGAAAACTTCTGTTGAAAAACACGATTCCTCCATTGTTAAAAGCGCATCACGTGACCTCCATAGTTGAATGCGTATCACGTGACCAGGTCTGTGTCACGTGACCAGCATAAGCTGGAAGTGATGACGTCAGACGATGCATTCTTCTTTCCTTCTAATTTCTTCTCGTCGACATACACTCCGTGTTTACTCGACTAAGTAGAATTAAATGGAGGGTGAATCGTGGAAAATATACGCTTGATTAGAAGAAGGAATGCTGCAGGGACGACACACGAGCTTCCACCCACGACTCGTCTCGACGACAAGAAGAAGGAAAAACTTCAAAAACTGGCTATAAAATGCTGGATAATGCCTCGTTTAAGTCCTGGAGAGGCCATGATATGTAAGTAACACAAAATATATATTTTCAGATGAAAATAAGCTGTAAATTCGTAGAATAAACCGCGTTTTCTTCAAACTTGGAGATAACTTCAAAACGCGTCTGCACACTACACGCGCCAAACGAAAAAGATGAACTGACGTCACTCTGTCTAGACAGGAAGCAAGTATGATGCGCCACCTAGCGAATGCACACTACTGACCGGTCCTGCTGGTATTATATACAGGACGTCTTTTTCTGGCGTTTGGCGGGACCGGTCGCGCCGACCGGTAAAGCAATTGTCCATTGGATAGGATGTATTAACGCAATAAAATTGTGTTTTTGCATTTTTGGCAAAAGTTCGAAAATTCAAAATGGCTGCCATTTTTGGGGAGAGTAAATTTTTTTGAAAATTGCCAAAAGTACATTTCTTAGGTACCCTGTGGGTCGAAAATTTCGACGAAATTGCTCATCTCGCACAGTTAAGGAGATAGAAGCAAATTTGTGTTTTACCATTTTTGGCAAAAATTTGAAAATTCAAATTATCACCAAAAGGAATCCCAAGCAAGCTACTAATCCAATAATCCTCCATCCCAAATTTTGCGAACATAGGTGAAATACTTTTCCTTCGAAATGCTTAAAATAAAAAGCTACTCAAAGTAGCTAAGTAGCTATTACTCAGTCAGTTATATAGCTATCATCACAAAAAGCAATCCCATGCAAGCTATTGACCTAACTATTGCTCATACCAAATTTGGTAAAGATATATCAAATATTTTTCCTTAAAATGCCCAGAAACAAAAGTAGTACACAAAAGTAGCTAAGTAGCTATTACTCAGTTAGCTATAGCTACAAAGCTATCATCGACCAAAAGCTATCCTGGCCAAACTATTAACACAATTATCCTTCATATAAATTTTTGTGAAGCTAGAACACATTGTTCTCCTTTAAAATGCTTAAAATAAAAAAGCTACTCAAAGTAGCTGAGTAGCTATTACTCAGTCAGTTATATAGCTATTATTACTAAAAGCAATCCCAAGCAAGCTATTGACCTAACTATTGCTCATACCAAATTTGTCAAATATCTTTCCTTAAAATGCCCGGAAACAAAAGAAGTACACAAAAGTAACTAAGTAGCTATTATCCAGTTAGCTATAGAGCTATCTTCACCAAAAGCAATCCCATGCAAGCTATTAACCCAATAAACACCCACACCAAATTTAGTAAACATAGGATATTGCAAATTTAATAAGTAAATTAAATTTTTATAAGTTAATACCCTATCCAATGGACAATTGCTTTACCGGTCGGTGCGACCGGTCCCGCCAAACGTCAGAAAAAGACGTCCTGTATATACTACCGGCAGGACCGGTCACAGAGTGTGCATTCGCCAGGTGGCGCATCGTACTTCATTTCCTGTTTACCTATTGACGTCATAGCATCTTTTTCGTGTCTAATCCTAGTAAGACCCCTAGTAAGCTGATAGCGGGGCCGGTTGGGTGGGCCTTGCCTGTCCATTGGATAGGGTATTAACTTATAAACATTTAATCTACTTATTAAATTTGCAATTTTATTGCGTTAATACATCCTATCCAATGGACAATTGCTGAATAACTACCGCTTGGTAGGCGGGTAAGCAGCTAGGGACTTATGTGAACTCATAACAACAAATTTGAACAGGCCCATTTGACCTAGGGTCAGAGAACCCTGAAAGGTCAGGGTCGGCCACTAACTCACTGGTTAACCGGGAGCCTATCGACGTTGCCCCCCCCCTTTTTCTTTCCTTCCAGAGATGGTCTGAGAAGGGAAAGACAGAGAGAGAGAGGGGCTGAGTTCAGTCCCAGAAGAAATAAACTTCCCAAAGGAAGCAAGTCACAGTTTTGTTTTGTCTTTTTTTTTAAATATATGTACACTCAACATATTTACATTATGTACATATCTAACCTATTTACAATATGTACATATTTACATACATACAACATCCCCTCACTTCTGGGCCTGGTGGTGCACCTGCTGGGCAGCCACTACAGGTCCCAGGTGGAAAAGCTCTGAGTCAGCCCAGGCAACATCCTTCAAATAGAATTGGGTGAAGGTGTTGTGAGATTTCCAGTGGCAGGCTGACAAGATCTGGTCTAAGGAGATCCCTGATTGGAAGGCCTTAGAAGCAGCAAAGGCCCTAACATCATGGGCTTTAACCTGATGTAAGGTGAGGGCCTCCTGGTCAGAGAGCTCATAGCACAGAACCACAGTCTGTTTGATCCATGAGGAGATGGTGGCAGGTGAGATGTCTTTATCAAAACCCTTCTTGAAGGAGACAAAGACTAACTCCTTATTCTGCCTGAGGTCTGCAGTCCTATCCAAGTAGTAGCGCAGGGCTCTAACTGGACATAGGGACCTGTCACCCTTGAGTGACCTATCCAGAGATGGTGCCAGGGCTGGGATGACCACTGGCGCCACACTATCTGGACCTTCCTTAGCCAGCTGGTTCTTGGATAGGAAGCTGGGTGAGGGGTACAAAGACACCTTAGACCAGTCTGACTGGTGTCTGATGTTCTTATGTAACCAAGCATGTATCTCACTCCTGCGTTTACCTGAACCCAAAGCCAGCAAGAAAACAGTCTTGAAAGTCAAATGTTTCAAGGAGGACTCTTTCAGGGGTTCAAAAGGAGCCTTTGTGAGCTGATGTAAAACCAGTGAAAGGTTCCAGGAGGGGATGCCCCTCCTGCCTTTAGGTCTGTCTCTATGGAAACTATCCAGGAGACGAGTGAGATTCTCATCTTTGCTGACATTAATGGTGGAATTGCCCAGTTTGTCAGCAATGGCGGATCTGTAGCCATCAATAGTGCCTGGTTGTAACTTCTTGTCCTGAAACAAATACAGGAGGAAGTTAGCAATGGCTTTCAGAGGTGGTGCCCTGAAGTCCACCTGATTACTGAGGCACCACTTTGTAAAAATGGTCCACTTTGCCTCATAGACAGATCTGGTTGATCTTCTTTGAGGAGCCTCAATTCGTGCTGCCACTGCCTCAGAGAAGCCTTGCTCCTTGATTGCTGAGGCTCTAGGAGCCAGGCATGTAGGTTCAGATTCGACAGGTTCCTGTGAAGGACCTGGTTGAATGGCTGAGACACTAGGTTGGGTAGGTTGGGCAGACACAGTGGGATCTGGCTTGACATTGCTACCAGGTCCCAAAACCAGGGCATGTTGGGCCACCCTGGGGCAATCAGGATTATTCTGTTGCAGGGGTAGTCCTGGAGCTTCTCCACCACTTTGCCCAAGATGGCTGCCGGTGGAAAGGCGTATGGGTCCAGGTCCTCCCAGGAGAGACTGAGTGCATCCACTGCCCAAGCCTGGGGGTCTGGCACCGGTGACACAAATGAGGCAGTTTGTTGTTGAACCTGGTGGCAAACAGGTCCACTTGTGGCTGCTGCCACCTTGCGCATACAGCTTGAAATACTACTGGATGAAGTGACCACTCTGTTTGAATGGTCTGGCCAAGTCTGGATAGCTTGTCTGCTATCACGTTCAGCCGGCCGGGGATGTGACGTGCCCTGAGGGTTACCTGCTGTCTGGTGCACCAGGACAGGATTCTCCACAGTAGGGCACACAGTGACCCCGACTTCACCCCGACTTCTTTGTTGATACAGGCAACCACTGTTGTGTTGTCTGTAGCTATCAACAGTCTTGTTGCAGACCAGGGTTCGAAACTCCTTTAGAGCTAGAAAAACTGCTTTTAGCTCTAAGTGGTTTATGTGCAACTTGCTTTCTGGAAGGGACCAAGTTCCCCTTGCAGTGTGGTCATCCAAGTGAGCGCCCCACCCTTCGTTTGATGCGTCTGTAAAGATCTGCAGAGCATGTTTTAGAGGGTGTAATGGTTGACCTAGTAGCACATTGCTTTCCTCCAGCCACCACCTTAGATGAGGGTGGAGGGACTTGGGGACCGGGATCACCTTTTCCAGTGACTCTGGGACCCTCCAATTGTTTTTCAAGTGCCACTGTATGGGTCTCATGTGGAGTCGCCCTAAGTGGACTTGTTTTTCTGTTGCTGTGAGGAGACCTATGAGGGACATGAATTTCCGGACCGGACATACCGGATCCGACATCATTGATCTGATGGCCTGCCAACGTTCTTCTGTTGGTCTGACCTTGCCCTCTTTCAGGTCGAACTGGTAACCTACGAAGTTGAAGACCTGTTTGGGTGGCAGTTCTGACTTTTCCTTGTTCACCAGCCACCCTAGCTCCTGACAAAGTGTGACCAGGGTTTGAGTATGCTGGAGACAGGTGTGGTGGGTAGAGGCTCTCACTAGCCAGTCGTCTAGGTACTGGTGGATTCTTATACCCTGTCGTAAGGCCATGAGCTTGACCTCTTTGGCCACCACTGTGAACTCCATGGGTGCTGTGGAAAGACCAAAAGGCAGGGCCTTGAACTGGTAGGATTGGCCTTGAATGTGAAAACGCATGTACTTCCTGGACTGACTGTGAATTGGAATGTGGAAGTATGCGTCTTTGAAGTCAATTGAGGTGACCCACTCCCCTACCTGTAGGGAGCTTCTTATGGTTTCTGGAGTCTCCATTTTGAACGACTCTGTGTTTAAAAAGATGTTCAAAGTGCTCAGGTCCAGGATAGGTCTCCACCGGTTGTTGGGTTTGGGAACCAAAAATAGCCGGTTGTAAAACCCTAGGGAGGTCTGGTTTGTTACCGGTTCCACTGCATTTTTGTTTGTTAGCTGAGCCAGTGCCTCCAAAAGGAGGGACTGTCTTTGGGGGTTTACATACTTGCTGATGACCATTGGTGACCTGGTTAGGTTGGGTCTGAACCGGAAGGGAAGGGTGTAGCCCTCTCTCAGTATTCTGACTACTTTTGGACTCGAACCCAGAGTTTCCCACTTCTCCCAAAACTGCTGAAGCCTTGCCCCTACAGGAAGATTTGTGACAACAGTTGGGACATTTGTGACAATCTTTACAGAACTCAAGTGATCTACACAGGAAACATCGTTCACATGGTTTATTTCTCTGATAGATTGACAATAAACGGGATTTACACCTTTCTTTTGCGGTAACCCGCTGGCAAAAGGAACACTTGCAACAAAAGAGTTTACATGTGATAACACAGTCTCGCTCTTGCTTGTCACTGGTGGTGGTGGGTTCAAACCCTTCATCTTGTCGGATACATTTACAGAGTTCACCAATCCGACCACATTTGAAACACAGTAATTGTCATTTATGCTTTTTAAATCCCCTGGCCGGCTTCTGGCTGAAGTTTGAGGCTTTACCACCACCTTTCTGAGCAGTTTGCCGGTCTCTAATCTGCTTCCATGCCGGTGTAGTGGGCTTCCGGTCCGGCTGGTGAGGGGTTCGATTGGAGGGGACGTATGGATGAAAACGTCCAGGTTTTCTCAGTGTGGTACCAGCAGAACGCCTCTCTTCACTACGTAAGATCTCCTCTTCAGCCTTGACCAGTAAGCTGTCCGGGAAGAGTGAGAGTTGGTGGACTGGAGACGTGCGTAAGGCAGACAAGGTGTCAGGTTTAACTCCACCTCGTATGAACTCTAAATAACTGTCCCGACGGGCCAGGGTGAGATTAGCCATGCTGATAAAGACTCCCTCTGAGAGATCCTGCATGGTACGGTGCATAGCCTGTGAAATTGACCGGTTGAATGTAACCAGATACTCCAGTTCCTCAACAGCCTGTTGTTGTTTCTCAGCACTTTTGCCCTTTGAGGAATCGAACCTGAGGGACTTCAACTGGGTGACCATGGAGTCCTGTACTTTCGTGAGGCATCTGGATAGGCCAGCAGCGTGATTACACATCACTGATTGCTCTCGGAAGGACCTCTCCCACCTTCTAAGGGTGTCCTGACTGAAAGTACGGGAAGCTGGAGCAGAAGGTAAGCTGCGCCTTGCAACTCTAGAAAACATACTGTTCAGTTTTGCCGGTTCCGGAGACCAGTCACCAACAGCCTGGGTAGACGTATCCTTCTTAACAGCTTGCATGTCGTACCACTTTGAAGTACGGGGTGTCTTCACAAATTGATCACGCAGCAGTCCACTGGTCTCTGTATTCCTGGAAGGATAACCTTCAGCAATAGTTACATTTAGTTTCTCCAGCTTTTTACAGAGCCATTCATCCACCGGCAATTTAACTGACACTTTACCGGTAGTCTTCACTATGGAACCGGCAAAGGGATTGTCATCCATAGATGCAGCTGAGGTGTCATAATCCGGAATTTGATGCCAGCCCATGAAACTCCTCACCCCTCTTAAGGTTTCCCGGTAATTTGCATCTTCAGAGAGGTCCTGGTCAGTGTTTGTTTCCGGTACATCACCCTGGTAGTGAACACTAGCCGGTGAAGCCGGTTCCGCATCCAACTCAGCCTCACTGTCAGATTCCCTAGCAACCTCAGTATTCTGGCCAATGGGAGGCGACTGGTTAGACAGCGTAGTTTCATAACCGGAAGGCAGAACCTCAGGACCCGCACCGGGAGCCTGTGTAGGCTGGGTGGCAGTCCCTGCACCGGGAACCAGTAAAAGTTGGGTGGCAACAGTCTCAGAGGTACTGGGGCCCTGAACAGGGTGGGTAGCACTCTCATTCACTTCCTTCACAGCTTGTGTACCGGGAACCCCCAGCGGAGGTTGGGTAGCCGTCAACTGCGTAGCAACGTCACCAGTGCCCTCAGAAAACATAACACTTGTAGAAGCACCCGGATCAAAGAAGGGGTGTTCTCTGGCCACCACAGAAGCAGAATTCACCGGTCTCACAGGAACAGCAAATGACTGGTTAATCAGCATTGCTTCCAGACAGGAAAATCTCTCACTCCACTTGTCATCAAGGGACTTGAGGTCGTCTGAAGTGGGCTTACTGCTGTGCTTCCGTTTACTAGACCTTGGGGAGCCATCAGAACGCTTCTTCTTCTGCTTGGGTGTAGAATCAACAGGAGACTGCTTTCCTGAATTAACAGGACCCAGCAGTGAAACCTCAGACGGATCAACAAGCTTGGGAGACGTACTTGTCAAATCTTCAGATTTCTTCTGGCTAGAGCGTTCTTTCCGTTCCTTGTAGGTCGGGGTTGCTAACTGGTGGATCTGAGCAGGCGTAAACGCCTTACAGATACTACAATCCAACTTCTTCACACAGGGGTCGTCTCCCACCCCCTTGTCACGACAACGCGCGCATTTCTTATGGTTGTCGAAAAGGGCCATAACGTGCCCGCAAGAACCTCGCTTCTGTCTAGGAGACGACATTATGATCAGAAACGTAGTAAAAGTATACAGCACTAATAAAAAACACGTAACTGGGATGAGTTCGTTGTAGAAAACACAAAACGTATCTCTGATGAAAATTGTCTGCACACTCTTTCGCGCCAAACGAAAAAGATGCTATGACGTCAATAGGTAAACAGGAAATGAATTACGATGCGCCACCTGGCGAATGCACACTCTGTGACCGGTCCTGCCGGTAGTATATACAGGACGTCTTTTTCTGACGTTTGGCGGGACCGGTCGCGCCGACCGGTAAAGCAATTGTCCATTGGATAGGATGTATTAACGCAATAAAAAATACTTTTCCTTGAAATGACCGGAAACCAAGCGTGACGGACGGCGGATGCCGGACGGAGGACGCGGGAAAAAGTAAAAATAATAGTGGGGTGGACATACTGTATAAGTGGTTATTTTCGTGTGGAATTAATTTTCGCTATATTCGCGAGTGACTACAAAACGCGAAAATAACTTCTAGCCAATATTTATCAGTAGAACCAGTCTAGCGTGAGCGATAATACAAGATTATGCAAGATACAATATTTGACACTGCCACGGAAACAATAAATTCCATTGCTTTATCAAATGTACCATTCACAGAAACGCCTAACTTCTTTGATCTTTATCACCAATAGGGAGGGATTAATTCAATTACACGACCCCGCTACACAACTTCTTTGATCATGCGCCGATCAATGAAAGTGTGTTCGATTGGGTTTCGTAAATTTATAATCTCCCAGAGTAGGTTCACACACTGACAACGTGTATAAAAGAAAAGACGTTAACTATGCATTTCCAATCAAACCAGCAGAAGTCCGCGTAATATTTTAATTTGAACATGTTGTTAGTTTGGGCGATAATTGAATATATTTCACCGCGAAAATAAATTCTCGCGAACCAGGCCTACAGTGTACATTCGCGAACTTAAGTACCCGCGAAAAAAACCACTTATACAGTAATACTGAACTTTGGGGGTTATTTCTATTTTTTTGTCTTCCTAAAAATTAATAAGTTGTATGCTTTGTCCAATTATTTAAATGGTTTGCTGTAAATTGAAAACAGTAACCCAGAATCAGTTATAACTGTTTGGTTTACCTTGAACACGTTTGTCCAGATGTGATCACAGGCTGACTTATACTTTTATAATTTGGGATATTTTTTATTGCATGTGTGAATGACACTATTTATTGACCACAAAGCAGAGGGAATTCATAAATTCTGTTTTCACTTCTTTGCAACAGGTTTCACTCCTAATAAGAGATGTGAAATTGGCAGGGAGAAAAATAGACTCAAAACCAATCGAGTGCCCTTTTGAAGGGACACTTAATTACCTTTCCTCCAATGAATACAGTTCTGGGTACAAACTTCATGCTGGGGTTGGCCTTCAGTCTGTTGTACATGGTGATAACATGGAGGATATTGAGTAGCTGGCGCTTGTACTCGTGGATTCGCTTCACCTGGATGTCAAACATGGAGGTCGGGTCAATGGTCACATTGTATTCGGTCTTCACAAACTCAGCTAGTTTAGTCTTGTTCTCCTGTGTAAGAGAAAAACATGTGTGCAAAACACCCGAAACTAGGGTATAAAATGTTACGAGAAAGTAGAGCAAAAACATGTCTAAAACTAGGACAAAAGTCGTGTCAGGGAAACATATCAAGAAAGTAGGAAAAAATGTGTCTAGAAATATATCAAAAGTGTGAGACACCAAATATCTGTGTGCCACAATTACTATAAAACATACCAACACAGGCCCACTGATCTGAAAACTCCAGCAATTCAACCTACAATAAGTTTGATCTTCATTCAAAACATTTAAATGGTTAATCTGTACCCTCTAAATTAGTAAGCCAAAGACAGTCGTCTGTTTTATGCTTTAATATGTGGAGCGGTGAAGTATTATAAAACACTATGATTAGATCTAAACTGATTGACTTATATTTTGGATTTTCATTTTTAGTTTAAAATAAATGTACATTGATGTACCTCAATATGAAAGAATCATAACCGTCCAAAGCACACTATAATTGGTTTAATTTCTGATGAGATGAAATCACTACATCTGTCAACAAGCCCACTGGGGTGGTATGGTCTGTTGGAGATAAACAGTTAATGATACAGGAAGTATGCTACTCAGGGTACTACAAGTATCACAGATCTCTTTCAACCTTGAATGAAAAGTCAAAAAAATGATTCACTATGGTAACATAGTGGTTTTCACACCCCAATTCTCTACGACCAGTAACAAAAGACATACAGCACATCATAAGTATATAAAGGACCATAGTTGACCTCTGAAACAGGGTCCACATTTTTGGGGGTTTTTTTTGCTCATTCCCAAATAAATTCTTTTTGGTATCAATCTCCTGACCCAATGTTCTACATGTTACTATCTATACTCATAATTCACACATGAAATAAATACAGTAATTTGATCTGATTTATGGACGATTCATTTTTGATGAAAACTTGTACTCACTTGCTTGACTCTCTGCAGGACTTTTAAGAAACTAGCGCTGTTCACACTTTTTAAATCTGCCAGCTTGTCGAGGTTCTTAGTCCATGTGTCTCCAATTTTCTGAAGGACAAGTAATAAAACTCCATAAAACCAACACCCTAGGTTAAAATACTACATGTTTTATTCTTAGGATAACCCTAACAAGCGCCAGTAGCAGTGCTTAAACTTTAATCAACCATGATCTCATTTTTGTGATCCGGCAAAGCCTGGGTGTCTAATTCTAATAGCGAGATATGCCGAGTACTTTTCTAGTCACCGGCAACGTGTCATTTTGAATTTAAAAGGTCAAGACGTATTTTAAAGTAGAGCATAAACAAATACTAGCTCAAACAACTAGTTTATACAATAAATAGAAAACCAATGCGATTACAGAAATTGTCTTCCTTGGAAGCAAAAACTGTAGTATTTTTATAAAATATTCTAAACTTATAGTTTAATGTATTATGTTCAGATTTCCATGGTGTAGCTCTCAGTAATTACACTTTCAGTGTCCAGTGCAGTATTCCTCCATTATTTCTTGTGGTTATATTCAATGTTTAGAAATATTTTTAAGTAAAATAACATTACCTTTGTGCTTTCAAACCTTTTCAGATCTTTGTTATATTTGCTGAGAAAAGCATATCTCTTTCTTTCAAAACCCACTTTAACCGATGTGCTCATTAAAATTAATGAGCTGTGAAAGTAAGCAAACAGACCTTTTTCCGTTACAGTGTATTTACTCTGTGACCTAGTCTCTTTTGTCTTCATTTTAAAAAAGCTTCGGATAACCAGTATTTTAAATTGAAATGAGATTTATCGGCACCTTATTTTTACAAGAAATAGATTTCTCTTAAACTTTGTTAATGATTCTTTGTCAAGCATTTGATTTTCAAGGTCACAAACCCCTTCCCACACTCGGAAACAGACAGATAAATGAAGTCATGTGAAAACTTTTAGAATCACTTGTAGTCTTCATTTGTCAAACAAATACTCCACAAATAAACCCAGACCACTCTCCAAATATAATTGGATGTAAGTTGGACCACAACCCATCTTCTGAATTTTTTTAGGAAGATCCAACCTGTAGCATTTGTATAATCCTGCTAACAAGCAGACAATTGGACAAAATGGTCATGAAAATGAAACCTCCTTAGGAGAGGTAACAATATGAGAAAAAACTGCAACAGCAATCCAGGTAATATCTGTAAATTCATTCTTTGAAAGTTTCTCCAATTAACAGAAAGAGATACGTCAATATTTCTGTAACAAAATGTTATGTGGGTGTTCCACCACACGACTAAGGCTCCCGATTAAGGGTTTTGGGGGGTCGGTTTGAAATATTTGCTTAGTCCCAGACCTTCTGTAAGGGTCGGTTGTGGTCGGTTGGGGCCGTGTGAAAAATCAAACATGTTTGATATTTCACACGACTACAACCGATTCATATTTCCCGCCGTCAACAAAATGTCCAGTCCCAGGCATCCTCAGGCCTCCTCAGACCCAATTTTACACAGTCGTGTGTTGTCCCAGGCCGCCTGCGACCCTTAGTCCCAGACCTCCCTAGCTTAGTCCCAGGAGGCCAGTTGTTAGTCCCAGACTCAAATATGATGCGTATGAATTTCATGCGTCTGAAAGTGGGTCGGTTGCATTAGTCCCCGGAAGCCTCAGACCGTCTGCGGTGTCCTGGGACCCAAAAATCAAGGTCTGGGACTAAGAACCGACTAAGGGTAACCGACCCTAACCGATCCAAACCGGCCTCCCCAGGACGCCTGGGACCACACATTTTCAGTCTGCGGCGGCCTGAGGACGCCCCAGGCGGCCTGGGACTAACAACCGACTGTTTTCCGCGCGTCGGAAATTAAAACGAGGCAATGAGGGGGTCTGGGACTATATAAGCGACCGCGCACACTTTGTCGTTGTTACTGACTGTTTGGCTACTGAGAGACGTGTGTCACTGATTTGTAGGGGTTTTCAGTTTTTATTTTACATTTTATATACTTGAGCTTAGGGCAAATTTCACAGTTAGGAGACACATTTTACTATTTTTTTATTATTTTGTCGACTGGATTATGAGGAAAGAGAAAGGAGGGAAGAGAGGAAGGAAAAAGATGGATGAGAGGGAGAAGGCAAGTCAAGTAGAGGAGAGGAGTCAAGTTATTACAGAAGAAGGAAGTGAGAGGAGAGAGGAGGAGGAGATTCAGGAAGATCCAGCTATTGGGGAAGCTGTGGCAGAAGAAGAAGAGAGGTGTGAGGAAGATCCGGAGTGCCATTCTTCAGCCAAGAGAGCCAGGGTGTGTGCCACTTTTACAGACAGCCAGGAAGTTTCCATTGTGGAATTTGTAAAGCTGCACCCTGAACTGTATGACAAGGAACATTCACGTTTCCATGACAGGACCAGAAGAGAGGCTCTCTGGGCAGAAATATCTGCAGAACTCAAGCTCCATCCCTTTGATGTGAGACGTTGGTTCGAGTCCCAGCGAACCCGTTATGGGAAGCTGTCTAAGCTCCAATCTGGCCAAGCCCCGAGGGAGATGACCAAGAGACAGTCCTGGGTCTACCAACATATGGGTTTTCTTAAAACCCACATCAGAAGAAAGGGGGCCAATAGAAGTTCAGGTTTTGAGGCCAGTCCAAATACCAGCAGGCAGGACGAATCACGTGGCTCAACTACTGATACAGAACACCTCGAGTCTAGTGTCCTGAGGGAGAGGAGTCAGTCCATCATTACATCAACGCCCGTTTCAACTACAGACTCCAAGATTCTCGAACACTTTGAGCAGATGAGGACACTTATCTCTGGTTTTCTGCATCAGAAGTCAGACAGGCAGCCCTTCTTTGACTACGTGGCATCAGAGGCCGAAAAGATGACTCGAGAAGAATTCGAAGAATTAAAGGGCAAGATTTTTAGAGACATCGAAACTATTAAGAGTAACCGCAGACGTCAGCCATTGCCCAGAAGATCAGCCACTGTTACCACGGAGTCCCAGAGGGTCGGCCTACTGCCAACAACCACTCCACAGGCGTCTAGTTCCACTCAAGCAGCAGCTAGCAGCAGTTTTGTGTACTATACACCCATTGGCTTCAGCAACCCGACATCTGTCCTAACTGTACAGGACGAAGGGAGCAGACACAATCTGAGTGGAATCTTAAGCCAGCTACCAGATCTGACATCAACACAGATCGTCGAGCAGCCTCAGCAGCAGCAGCAACAACCGCAGCAGCAGCTCTTTACTATCACCACTTCAGCACCGCCTCAACAGCAGCAGCAGCCTCCTCAGTAGCCATCCAGTCAGGGCGGGTCTTTGACCTGCCAGGCCCTTTTCAGGGCCACCAAATCTTCCAAAAACAATTATTCAGCTACATGTTATTCCAATTCCCCCCCCAAAACAAAAAAGTTCAGTACAAATACTCATCACAAGAAAAAAAAAATTCAAGTCCAACACCTACACCACCCCAAACATGAAACAAATAACCCATGGTACCACACATAACAAAAAAGGCCACATAAAAAAAATAAAAATAACTCCCAATATGGCCATTAATCAGCCCATTTTTAGAGTAAAATCCATGGGATAGTTTAAAATGTGTAACTGAAAAGTCCAACACTTACACCTTCCCTAGAGTTAAAAGTGATTGTTACATACTTGCCTACCCACAAACAGACAAACTCCATACCAAACATAACCCCCAAATAACAAACCCAGTAAGAAACCCAACATCCAACTACCAATAATAAACCCAACCCCAGTAACCACCAACCAAGAAACACAGAAACCCAAAATTAAATAGAAGCCATGCCAACAAACTGACAAACTATTTTGCAAACACAATCCCCCATTATTGAAAGCAAAACTAGTTCCATGGCTATATTTTCCACATTTTTGTGATTAGAAGTGAAGATTTAAAATTGAAGATTTCCATGAAAACCTTTCTGCTACAAATAAATTTCCAAGCCATGAACAAAAAAAATTGGTGAAATTATGATGTGGATTTCAAAATATATAAAAAAATAATTCAATTTCGGATATTATGTGTGACTTTGTGTTTGGCTTTTGTTTAACAGTGGGTTTGTCTGTTTGTTGGGTGAGAAAGTTGTGTTTGTCTGTTTGTTCGTCTGAACAAGTTATGTTTGGCATGGGGTTTGTCTGTTTGTCCGTCTGTACAAGTTATGTTTGGCATGGGGTTTGTCTGTTTGTCCGTCTGAACAAGTTATGTTTGGCATGGGGTTTGTCTGTTTGTCCGTCTGTACAAGTTATGTTTGGCATGGGGTTTGTCTGTTTGTCCGTCTGAACAAGTTATGTTTGGCATGGGGTTTGTCTGTTTGTCCGTCTGAACAAGTTATGTTTGGCATGGGGTTTGTCTGTCTGTAGCAAACATAGCTGATTAATTGTTTTTGGAATAATTGGTAGTCCTGAAAAGGACTGTTGTAGTTAGTCCTGAAAAGGACTGGTTACTGCAGCAGGACTTATATTCTGCCATCTTGCCAGGCCACTGCTCCCTCATTGTTGAAGTAGTCCTTCAGGTAATCCCTCTGTCTTTTGGCTTCTCTAGCAGGGTTTCTGTCTTGGCCACCACCAGCAGCACCCCCAATCAATCCACAATCATCAGGTACATCATCATCATCGTCCTCCCCAGGCTGCTGACCACCAGGTTGACCTTGATACTGGCTTCTCAGTATGTTGTGTAGAACAACACAGGTCAAGACCACTTCCCTGACTGTTGCTGGGGGTAGTTCAATGGTTGTCCTCATCACCCTGAATCTTGAGACCAGGATGCCAAAAGCGTTCTCCACCACTCTTCTGCCCCTTGAAATTCTATAATTGGCAATCCTTTCCTCTCTGGTTAACATCCTTCTGCCATAGGGTTTCATGAGCCAGGTCTTCAGGGCAAAAGCATCATCTGCCAGGATGAAGTAGGGGACATCTCTCCCACCCTGGGTTATAGGAGCTGGGTCAGGGAAGCCTATCCTGCCATCCTCAATCCTCCTCTTCAGCTGAGAGGCATTAAATATCTGGCCATCCGAGCAGGATCCTTCAGTACCCACATCCACCCATCTAAACTTGTACTGTCCATCTACCAGGGCCAACATCACAATGGAAAAGAATCCCTTGTAGTTGTGGTAGAGGGCTCCAGTGTTCTTGGGCTTCTTCAGGGCCACATGCTTCCCATCCAGAGCTCCCAGGGCATGTGGAACATTCCATCTGATCCTGAATTCCCTCTCCAGTTCTTTCCACTCATCTGGGGTTGTAGGACATTTCAGGTACTCCCTGGTGAACTCATCCTGGATGGCCCTGCAGACCTCTGGTATAAACTTGGAGATGGTGGATCTTCCAACCCTGAACTGACAGGACAATGATGTGTAGGACTCTCCAGTGGCCAGATATCTGATGGTGAGGGCTAACTTCTCACCAACACTGATTGGTGCTCTGTAGTTGGTGGCCTGCCTGGCTAGGTGTGGTTCCAGTCTGGTCTTAATCATTTAAAAAAATTCTGGGGTCATCCTCATGTAGTTGGTGAATCCTGGAATATCTGTGGCATAAAGATCAGCCATAATGTTGTGGTAGGCCCCCCTCTACTCTCTCTGTAGCAGCCATGGCCTGACCCACATGTTGTGCCTTCTTCTAGGTCTCTGTATGGGTGCTGGTGGTGCTGGTGGTGGTTGCTGTGGTCGACGTAAGAAATGGAAATACATGATTATTTGTAACTGAATAAAAACCAAAAAAGCCCTAAGTTGTTGTTGAATCTGTCTTCCATTAAAAGGTGGCATCCTGCTGTGTTCCCAGAAAAGCAATGATGATTAGATCGCGAATTTTATATATATATACCCAGAAAATCCAGCAACTTTGCAAAACAATAATCGGGGACCCTGGTCTGGGGAAGACTGAGGAGGCCTGAGGACGCCGGTAGTTAATCGTGGGTTAGTCGGGGCTTAGTCCCAGGAGGCCTGAGGCGTCCTGGGACCCAGTCGGTATGTGTACGACAGGATCGTGGTTGAAACCGACCTGAAAACTGGCTTAGTCGGTTCTTAGTCCCAGACCAGTCGGGGACTGTCTGCGGCCGCCTGAGGCGTCCTGGGGACGATCTGTTCTTAATCCCAGACTTCAGTACCGACCCAGTATTCCCGCCCATTTTTGTTATTTTTCCACCGACTGTCCATGATTAAGGGTCGCCGACAGGATCGGGGCTTAATCTTTTGGTGGAACAGGGGCATTAGTGAATATGTCCTTTAGTTATATTTTTACAAGCTTAAAGAAAGTTTTGACAGAAGATTATAAAGGTTATGACATAGTATATTTAATTCATTAATTTCAGCAAATTAAAGTACTTTGACAAGCAATGGCTCGGCTATCACATGCACTTGCTGGTAAATGATCAAAGTTGGTTTTTGACATTCCTTTCCAAGGGTCATACAAGGACCTATCCTCAGTGTATCCAATGTGTCACCATCAACCACATAAATAAGAATTAAGTGATCACTTGTCAAGCCTGATCATCAATAGACTACTGAGTAACGGTGTCATCATCAGCAGTGATATCGCATATTCACCGGTGATGGAATAAATGGACGATAATCGAGGATTAATGATCATCTGCGATACATCTTATAAATATTATTTAACCAATAACTTTAGCCTATTTTTCGAAGGTATTTAATAAAAACATGATGAAATATTCATCTTATTTTTACTTTTATGCTGATTCATTCAAACTTGTGATGTAACCATGGTGATGACTGCTGTTTACTTTTTATTCCTTCAAATATTCACCATTTCAACACCTGTCAGCACAAAAGAAACATAAAATTTAATTTATTTCAGTGAAGTTGTCAATGCACATTTATTTCAAGAGCAAAAGCCGGTTTAATTTGTGACACGATTGCACCACGATATTGCTCACAGTTTTGTTCACAGTATCGAGACCTCATATACCCTATGACAACACTATTACTGAGACCCACTACCAACTTGGTGGATAGTCATTGGCATCTTCCCATCAGATTGGCAAATGGGTATGTCAGCCTGCAGAAACCGATGCTCTTTTTCACTGAAACTAAACCACCAAAAGACCGATCTTGTCTGCTGTTCAATAATTTTAAAATATCTTAAAACTTTTACAATACTGCCCGATATACCTCTGCAATGGCATCTGCAAGACTTGGATTACACAGCAGGAGCCAGCGCCTGGGGGTGATTCCATTGGTCTTGTTCTGAAACTTTTCTGGCCACATCTCAAAGAAGTCGCTGAAACTGAAATACATGTTAAACCAAACTAGAACCTTATTCAATCTACCATCTTTTGTTAAAGCTGTGGAAAGATGTCATAGTAACTGAAGTGTATATAAAAGTATATGTTAAGTTAGCCTTCTATTGAAGAAAAGTCATAAAAACTAGTTCATTGTATACAATTCAAGTGCTATTGTGTATACTTTATTGACAACTCTCATTAAATTGAAAATGCTTAATTCCTTCAAAAGTGGACTCTCACTTATCTGAACCTCGATTATCCGGAAATCTGGGTTCGTATTCACAAAGTGGATTAAGTTAAGCGAAAAATTAGCTTAATTTTCATAAAAATAGCTTAGCTAATGTTTGGATTCAATTGGTATTCACAAAGTTAAGCTAATTTTTGGATTAAGTACAGATTAAGGTATATTTAATGCAAAATTTAATCCATTTTTTGTGTGGATTAAAGTTATTCCATAAGTTAATCCAAAAATAAGTTTATCTTCACTGTGAGTACGAATCTTAATCCTTATCCAATTTTTGGATTAACTTTAGCTAATTTTTTGCTGATATTTTGCTAATCCCTTTTGTGAATAGGGGGAGTGGCTTAATTGAAATTTTCTTTTGTCCCCCGTGTTATATCTCTCATTTTTCTTATCTTGTGTTTCCAGTGTCTGCCTCCTTATTGACAAAATGAATTATGTAAACACCTTCCATTTATATACACCAATGCCTTGATCTGTTACATTTTGTCTTAACTTCTTGCACAGATTAATAAATATTTGTTGAGAACACTAGTTTGGGCTGCATTTTATATCAAGAATGGACTTGTTATTCCAACAAGACCACTGCAGTGGTATGATCTCCCGCCGGGGAGCAAAAATGTGCTGTTTAAAGTGAGTTTTACATCCCAAACCTCTGGAAGCAATAATAAGCTAGATATAGGCACTTTTAAGCTTGGCCATCCATGTTTGACCAATAGTAAGACCAATAATAGGCGAGATGAAAATCCTCCAGTGGGAAAGGATAGGGTGCTTAGTATTTTTGACAATAGATTTATATTATTTAGTAATTTATTCAGTACTTTTGGCAATGGTTTTACAGTATCAGAAAACCTTTCTGTCTTTAACCCCTATGTAAATAGTGAATGCAGAAGACAAAAAAAGGGGAAAGAATGAAAAAAAAAAAAAAAAAAAAATGAAACTTATCATGTAGGGCCAATTAAGATAATGTAACAAAAAAATTTTTCTTGTCCACAACTCCAACTAGCCAGTATAATATGGACAAAAAATTGTTGTTTTCAAATGTTATTGATTGTTTTTCTGTTTTGTTTTTCTGTTTTTCTGTTTGTAATTGGTCAGATATAACTCATATTCAAAATGAAGCACAATTGCTCGAAAGTGTAGGTCATGGAGGCTACTTGGGAAACATAATTTCAAAAGATAGCTATGTATGTTCATTGAAGGTTCCAAATGTGCGAGGAGGTCGTTGCTATTTGTTTAGATATGGAGTTACATAATATTCTTAAAGTGTCATCAGCAAATGTGCAGGGAATAAGAGATAAACTTAAACGAATAGATGTCTTATCATATCTTCTTGTTGACTCTAATATTCTATGCCTTCAAGATACACATCTTACTCCTACGGATGTCAACAGCCTAATGTTACAATTTCCGGATCATGAGATTCTAGTAAGTGGCTCTAAAACTAATTCTAGAGGCGTAGCAATTTTTATCAAAAAAAATTTTGAATACAAAATTAAATACTCGAGCATTGATCAAAAAGGTAACCTGATTTTAGTAGATTTGCAGTTGGGGGAAATATCTCTGAGGCTATTAAATGTGTACGCTGCCAACATCGATAACCCTGCTTTCTTCATAAAAATTAGAGAATATATGGAAGATTCGACAGAAATGTACACCCTATTATGTGGTGATTTGAATCTGGTGCTTGACCCCAAGATGGATTCTCAGAATTATTTACACCTCAATAATCCTAAATCACGATCTATACTAATAGAATCGATGCAAGCACTAAATCTTTCTAATATTTTTAGACAGGTAAATCCGGGTGTGAGGCGCTACACTTGGCGCAGGAAAAATCCAGTGAAACAAGCTCGTCTTGACTATGCAATTGGAACTAACAGTTTGCTAGATATAGTGCATTCTTGTAATATACTACCTGGCTATAGAAGTGATCATTCTCGAATAGAAATAGGATTATTGCTAGACTCTTTTAAAAAAGGGAAAGGCATATGGCGTTTCAATTGTAGCCTGCTGAAAAATCTTGAATACTTACAACATGTTCAAGAGTGGATCAAAGAAGTTAAAGTACAATATGCCGTACCAATTTACCAACCAGATAGCATACATAAAGTGGAGGACACTGATATTCACTTTACAATTCCAGATGCTATGTTTTTAGAGATGCTATTACTAAATATAAGGGGCAATACAATAAAATATTCCAGTAAACTTAAAAAACAATCAAATCAAAAGGAAAACAAACTAATTAAAGAAATTGAATATCTTGAAAGTCTATCAAATAACAGTGATGCAAACCTAATCTGCTCTAAGAAGGATGAGTTACAAAAACTAAGAGAGGTTAAGTCAAGGGGATTTATGATAAGGTCTAGAGTGCAAGACATCCAAATGAATGAAAAACCTACTAAGTTCTTTTGTTACTTAGAAAAAGTTAAATATGTTGATAAAACAATAAAGAAGATTATACTTCCTAATGGAAAATTAGTTCAGTCACAAAAGGAAATATTGGCCCAAATCAGACAGTACTATGCTAATCTTTTTTCCTGTAAAGATGAAAAATGCATTGATGAAGAAAATTTGGAGAATTTGTTTACTACCAAAAGAAAACTTACAATGCTTGAATCTGAAGCTCTAAATGGACCAATTACTATAACAGAGTTAGGCAGCATAGTTAAAAGCATGAAAAATAATAAAACACCAGGCATAGATGGTTTCCCTGCTGATTTTTTCAAAGTTTTTTGGAAAGATTTTAAAACATATATACTGAGAGCTCTAAATGAAAGTTATGTAAGTGGAATCTTACCACCTAGTCTAAGACAGACTGTTATATGCTGTCTGCCTAAAGGTAACAAACCGAGGGATAATATGAAAAACTGGCGGCCAATTTCTCTAACAAGTGTACTGTATAAAATGGCAACAAATGTGATTGCTTCTAGACTTAAGAAAGTCCTCCCAGATTTAATTTCGCAATCTCAAACAGGTTTCATTAAAGGGAGATTTATTGGGGAGAGTACCAGACTTGTCTACGATGTTATGAATTATACTGAAGTTAAAAAAATCAAAGGATTGTTGATGTTTATTGATTTTGAAAAAGCTTTTGATTCGGTATCATGGAAATTTATGTACAAGGTACTACGTCACTTCAACTTTAGTGAGGAATTTGTCAATTGGATAACTCTCTTTAATAATAAAATAACAGCCTCAGTACTCCAAGTTGGTGTTTTATCGGAATTTTTCCCAATTGAAAGAGGATGTAAACAAGGGGACCCCATATCTCCATATCTCTTTCTGTTATGTGCCCAGGTACTGTATGAAATGATCCAAGGTAACACTATGGTCAAAGGTATAAAAATTGGTCAAGAAGAAATCAAAATTTCACAATTTGCTGATGACACTACAATTTTTATGGATGGTTCAGAGAGCTCCTTGCAACAAATATTAAATATCTTAGAAGTCTTTGGATCTCTATCAGGTCTGAAAATGAACATGTCTAAAACAAAAATGGTATGGATTGGACAAAGGAAATACTCCAAGGAAAAACTTTGCTGTGCTAGCGCCTTAAACTGGGGTACAAATTTTTTCACCTTGCTGGGGATAGATTTTGATGTTAATTTACAAAATATACCAGCTCACAACTACTCCAAAGCACTTACCAGAGTCGAGGAAATAATTTCTGCTTGGAAAAAAAGAGCCTTGACACCTCTAGGCAAAATTACTGTTATTAAATCATTAATATTATCCCAACTGAATCATTTGTTCATGGCTATTCCACTTCCAAATAATAATTTTTGTGCAGATTTGAATAAAAAACTTTATAAATTTTTGTGGGATGGGAAACCAGAAAAAATAAAGCGTACAACTATCTGCCAAAACAAAATAGATGGTGGTCTAAAAATGCCAGACGTAGAGAAATTTATCAAATCCTTAAAATGCACTTGGATAAGGAGACTTATAACCTCTCCGACCAGCCCATGGGCTAAATTATTTGAAAGATCATATGGACCTATTGAATCATTGTTCAAAGTGGGTCCTTTTTGGGGGATAAAAAGTAACAAAAGAGTACCCAATGACTTCTGGAAAGAGATCTTTGTATCGTGGAACATAATAGATCAATCAGTTCAAACAAGAACTGAACAAAGTGTGCTTTCAACCTGTCTGTGGTATAATAGTAAAATAGGAAATCCTAATATATTTTGGAAAACATGGTCTGACAAAGGGATATCTGTGATCGGGGATATTGTTCATCAAAATCTTAAAATGATGAGTAGTAAAGAAATTGAGGTAAAGTTTGGCTTTCACATAAGAAATTTCTTGGAATACTTTCAAGTCAGTTCAATGGTACAAAGATACATTAATGATAATAAACATTTATTCATTCAAGTTTATCAACTAGAGAGACCATTCATCCCACAACATATATCCCTTTTTTCCAATGTAAACAAGGATGTAGAAATATCTACAATAAGGTAAAGACAAAAGAAGTAGAATGCGGATATAGAGCCAAATGGAATAAAGATCTTGGTATACAGATAGACAATACAACATAGAGAAGAGTCTTTTATCTTATATTTAATGTAGAACAGGATAATAACTTGATCTGGTTTCAGTATAAGTTGATACATAGAATACTTGGTACAAAGTCAAATGTATAAAATGTCCATTGAGAAATCAGACAAATGTAGAGTTTGTCAATCTGATTCTGAAACATTTATCCATCTCTTTGTGAAATGTCGCTATGTAGTAGACTTATGGAAAGATCTAGAAATCTGGATACATTCCACTTTGGGGAAATTAATAAATTTTTCACCCCTGGATATAATCTTAGGATATTTACACAGGGACAATCAGTATATTCCAATCAACATATTAATTGCTACTACTAAATACTATATTTTCAAAAGTGCTTTAAATAAAAGTGTTCCAAATATATCAGGGCTTAAAAATAAATTAAAGAAAAAATATGAGGAACAATTTTATATTAATTCAGAATGTGATTTTGGAGAAAAACTCTATACTAGTTGGGGTATTTTTAACAATCTGTTTGAATTAGCCTAATAATTCATACCAAGTATAAGGTCAGATTCCATTCATCAGATATGTAGCCTTATAATGTTAACATATTCAGTGCAAATAGTAAAATTTTGTTAAAAAGTTTTTTGTGTTATGTAACATTATTTATATTGTGACATTATTTATATTGTGACCAATTAAAAAAAAAAAAAAAAAAAAAAAAGGGCGAGATATAGGCACTTTTAAGTTTGGGCATCGTCGTTTGACCTTGGACGAGGGGCCCAAGGTCAAATCTGACCACATCAAAAGATTCCCAACACATGTTTTCCTATAGGTTGTTTTCACATTCCAAACCTCTAGGACCAATAATAAGCGAGATATGGGCACTTTTAAGTTTGGCCACAGCAGTTTGACCTTGAACGAGGGGCTCAAGGTCAAATTTGACCACAGCAAAAGATTCCCAGCACATGAATTCCTATAGGTTGGTTACACATTCCAAACCTCCAGGACCAATAATAAGGAAGATATAGGCACTTTTAAGTTTGTCCATTCTCGTTTGACCTTGAACAAGGGGCTCAAGGTCAAATCTTACCACATCTAAAGATTCGCACAACATGATTTCCTATAGGTTGGTTTCACATCCCAAACCTCTAGGACCAATAATAAGTGAGATATAGGCACTTTTAAGTTTGGCCAAAACCAGCTAAGTAGGGTACTTTGGCAGTCTGTGGATGACCTTGAACGAAGAGCTTCAAGGTCAAATGTCTGCATGCTTATAGAGGGCATATATATGTGTTAAATATCTGTGTTTTATAATCTCCCGGGCAAAAGTTTTGCTGTTAAAAGTGATTTACTCAAAGTAAAACAATCAAAGTAGCTATTACTCAGTTAGCTATGGACTTACAGCTCTGAAACTTTGCCACGATACAAAACATTAAAAAGTAGGTGAACAACATATTTGACAAAAATCCTCTAAATTTAATAGTTTTGCAGTTATAAATGATTTACTCAATGGAGAACCATCAAAGTAGCTATTACTCAGTTAGCTATGGACCTACAGGTCTCAAAATTTCCCATTACACAGTACATCAAAAAGTAGGTGAACAACATATTTGCCAAAAATCCTTTAAATTCAACAGTTTTGCTGTTCTAAGTGATTTACTCAATGGAAAACCCTCAAAGTAGCTATTACTCAGCTATGGAGATACAGCTCTGAAACTTAGCCATGACACAGAACATTAAAAAGTAACTGATTAACATATTTGACAATAATTCCCTAAATTCAATAGTTTTGGAGTTATAAGTGATTTATTGAATGTTGAAATTAAGAAATTTCAAAGTAGCTATTACTCAGTTAGCTATGGACTTACAGCTCTGAAAATTTACCACGACACAGTACATCAAAAAGTAGGTGAACAACATAATTGACAAAAATCCTGTATATTCAATAGTTTTTGAGTTATAAGTGTCTTGCTCAATGGTCATATGTTAAACTTAGTGTAGCTATTACTCAGTTAGCTATGGTCCTACACCTTGGAAACCACACCATGATATAGTACATAAATGAGTGGTTCAACAACATATTTGAGACCAATATTGTAAGTAACAGTTACAAAGATAAAAGGAACTTACTCATTTTGGTCATTGTTAAAAACAGAAAATAGCTATTACTCACTTAGCTATCAAGATAGACCCCTAAAAATGGTACTATCTTGTAGGCATGGAGAAAGTAGCTGAACAACATATTTTACAGAAATGCTCTAAATGCAGTCGTTTTGGAGTTATAAGCACTTTACTCAAAGTAGCCACCAATGCTATTACTCACTTAGCTATGGACCTAGGTCTGAGAAAACAGCATCAAATGAAAAGACATAAGCAATAAGGTCATAAAACATTGAAAAGGCCAAGGAGAAACAACCAGTGTGATGTACAGCCCTTTTTAAAAACGTGACACACACACTCACGCATGTGGAATGTGTTTTATAATCTCCCGCCCGGCGGGAGATAAAAACTGAGGGCTGACTATGGGAGAAATACCCACGTGGACCTCTTGATGATGTCTGAGTGGATTTTGGCCACTCCATTGACAGCATGACTTCCCACAATGGCCAGATGAGCCATGTTGATCTTCTTCTCAGGAGACTCTTCAATCAGAGACATCCTCCTCATGCGATCATTATTGCCAGGCCATTTCTCAGACACTTTCTACAAAAGTAAAACCAGTCACTTAACTGATCAGTCAATAAATCAATCGCTTAATCCATGAATTAAGACATATATCCTCCTCATGCAGTCATTGTCTCTAACCACTTCTCAAGACACTTTCAGTAAAGGAGTCACAATCAGTCAGTCAATTAATTAATCCATCAATAAATCAATCATTCAATCCATAAATTAAGCCACATCCTTCTTATCTAGTCAATGTCTTTAGGCCACTGTTGAGACATTTCTATAAAACAGTTACAATAAGTCAGTCAATATAATTAATAATCAATCAATAAATTAAGCCATAACCTCCTCATCCATTCACTGTCTTCAGACCACTTCTCAAAAATACTGTCTGTGCGTTTTGAGAAATTTAATTAATGATTAACAAACATTCATTAAAAAAATAATATATTAAAGCAATTTATTTATCAATCAGAGAGTCACAAAACCAAGTAATACATAAATGCACAGTCAACAAATGAAAACAGATGACGAAATGCATGCACAAAAAGTAATAAAGTTGACAAATTTTCCAATAATCCAATTTCTTTATTGTTATTATTTTTTATTTTCTTTCAGTGGCGAGTTTAATATTTGTTACACTTCAGCAAGGACCACCATTACCTTGAGAAACTGTGCATTAATTTCATAGATGATCTGCAAGTGTCTAGGAAGGAGCTTCTCAAACAGGTGCACAGGCCACCTTTCCAGTGCCTCTGGTAACACGGTATGGTTTGTGTACGCACACGTCTTAGTCACAACCTCCCACGCCTGTGAAAATGTAATACAAAAACAACGAAACCAGATGAAAAAAATGCATTTACAGAGCTACTGGTTTCTCCAATGAAAATAAAAAAGAGCCAGTTTTATTTACCTTTTCAGAAGATTTTCATTTTTTTAAATAGTAAAAGTCTTTACAAGTGCTATTTTATATCATACAGTCTATGCACAATGTTAATCTGGACAAAACACTGCTACACACAAATTGTATATATGCAACAACCTCTTGTGGGAATGTAAGATTTTGGTAGCTTTGAAAAGGTTTCACTTTTTATAACTCAAATAGGTCTAATCATTTTTTTCTGAATCAAGTAGTAAACAAACAAAACACTATTGAATACATAGCAGGCCTCCCAATTTAAAATCTTAAAAATGTAGGAAAACATTTGAAATGGTAGTTTGTGCTGGCAAAAACAAAACGCCTAGTCAGCTCATGTTCATCTTAGGAAAGGCACATTCTGAAACTCCTGATAGAATATATGCAGGGGTTTTGGAAAGTAAGGCATTTACAAAATTCAAGAAATAGACAAGCATTCAGTGATGGAATGAATTGGTCACACATAGAGTTGACACAGACCTTGACGACTGACGCAATAAGTCACACATGTTCTGGGTGCATATTGTTATCAGTACTATCAAGTTTATAAGCAATGAAATATGAACAAAACCTAGTATGTGAAAGTATAAAAATACATAGACATGGCCAATGATTGACAGGTTGTGGGTATTGCTAAGTAATGGGAATCAAAGGCTAATCACATGACATAGGTCATGTTTTTTTTATTTACTAAACAATAATCAATTGATCTTCACTTAGTCAATTATGCCTCAACTGATGTGAAAATCAGGAAAGCAACCTAATTTGGAAAGCAACCTAACCCTCTTTGTGACGATTCATATCAAACATGCTCTATTGATTTGTTTTGTCACTTTCACTATAATATGGTCCATTTTTTCACACAACAGTTTGTGCAATATATGTAGATTTTACTTCACTCATCTGCCTCACCTTATCCCAGGGCATGCCCTCTATGTCCACCAGTAAGCGCATCAGTTCGGGAATCGCCAGAGAAGGGTGGGTGTCATTCAGCTGAATAGCAACCTAAAAGGAAGAGAAACCTAAGCCTAACATGTCCTTGAGAAGTCTCTTTCATAACAGTTCCATCCAAAAAGACTTTTACTTATTGATTATTCTGCTGAGAAAAAAATGCATCAGAGATGCCCATATCCCACAACCTGGGAAAATAGTGTAAGACACCAGGATTTGCTAGAAGCAATAATAAAGTGCAAAGACAAAAAGTCTTTCAAAACAGTGTATGTTTTGTAAAGGTGGAGGAGAAATAACACTTTAGAAAGAGGAAACGTATATAGAGACAAAGTATGAAAACAATACAATAGCAAGATTACAGCATTTACTGGTAAAATTAAAGTTGTGACGCTGTTTAATTTATTAATTGCTATGTTCGTTAATTGCGGTATAGCTGTTAATCAGGTAAAAATAATGTAAGTTGCAGCAATCCTTTACCTAATTTATTTTTCTGTGATTAGAGAAATGAGTCTTAAAGAAAAGATTCTGGCAGACCAAAGGTCACTCTAAAGTCACACCATAATGTTGCACACCTGCACAATATCCGTGCAAAATATCAAGTTGCTACATCTTACAATGTCCGAGATATAGCCCGGACAAGATTTTAAGGGTCAAGGCCACTACATCAAGGTCAAAGGTGAAATCAAGGTCACACCATGTCCCTACCATGTATCAACTTCCTATATTTTAATGTATTGCTGGTAAGGTTTTACACCAGAATAAAAAGATGAATGGATAGACCTAGAAAAAAAAGGTCATAAAAAAAAACTTTACAGCCTGGTCAATATGAAGGACTCTTTTTCAATTTATTTACAACTAGTCTCTTACCTTGTCAGGGAAGGTTTCAAATGAAGTCCTCACAGGGTCCCTGCATCCAAACCTGGAGGACTTAAACCTGCGGATAATGTCCTGAAGAGTTGCTGCCACCAGGAAGTACTGCTGCTTCAAACGCAGTTCTTTACCCTCAAAAAACTTTAAAAATGGAGGAAAAGTGAAAATATGAACAACTTTTGTAAATCAGTAATGACAAATAATATACACTTATTGCTGTTAAATTCCATGGAATGAGAATGTGTTCCATTTTAGTATGAATAATAAAGCCTTTTGTTAAAAAAATGATCCTATTTTCCCGAGATGACAGTAAATGACTGATGACCATTTTGTTGTACTTGCTTCTGAAAATTTAACCACACATGTTTCAACAGGATGGTAACTGGAGATTACATTTAACCGATTTAATACACCATTCAACAGATTTCTGATGATGATTATTTGCTAAATCAAAATTGTTAAAAATTTCTACAATGTACATATTTGTTTAAAGTTGCCTTTAATTAGAACCCTTCCTCTCAAATGTGAGAGTCTAGTGTGTTGACCACTATTTGAGTGGGTAATGAGCCCAGCAGCTAATACAGAAAGTACCACAAGTAACAAGTACAACTAGTCCAGGTTAAAGGTATTTCATGGTTCTTCATTAATTAAAAAAACACACTAGATTATCAAAGAATTTTAAAATTAAAATCACATACAAGTTCTTTGTTTTCTTTGCTCTTAAAAAGAGCACTTAGAATAAGAAATACAGAATTAACAGAAATTTAAAGGACCCAAAGCGGTCACTGAAATGACAAATTTTATAATAATTTTTCAAAATTCAAACCAGGGTGGGATTGTAAGATGATTTTCCATTCTGGTGTTCCGCCTGTGCAAAACTGCAAAAATATTGTGTTCTTACATATCCCTAATTGAATAGGTCCACTTGAAATAAAATTCAGGAAAACAAAACATGATATCCTAAGTGCTTTTCAAAGAAAAAACTATAGAAGTGTTAAATGCTTTCTTGAAAGAGTGCAAGATGACTCTAGGTATTACCTACAGGCCAAAAATTTCGTCAAAATCGCACAGAATCTCAAGATAGCTGCCAAAAATGGTGGGAAAATGATTTTTGGCAAAAAGTGCCAGATGATTCGGCATAAACCCTGCGGGGCCAAAAATTTTGTTGAAACTGTTCATCTCGCACCGTTTCCGAGATAAATACATTTGAGAGTTTTACGCTGACATTCAATATGGCTGCCAAAAATGGAGGGAAAAAATTTCTGGCAAAAATTGCCAGATTATTCTCTCTACATGCTAGAGGCCAAAAATTTCGTCAAAATCACTCGTCAAAATCGCACACAGTTTCAGAACTAAATGCAGAATTTCAAAAACAATATTTATCAAAAAGTGCCAGATGACTGTGCATACCCTGGGGGCCAAAATTTTGTCGAAACCACTCATCTCGCACCTCTTCCATGATAAATGTATTGTGCATTTTACGCAGAATTTCAAGATAGCTGCCAATTTTAGTGGGAAAACAATTTCAGGCAACAAGTGCCAGATAGCTCTACTGGCCAAAAATTTCATCGAAATCGCTCTATCCCACAACATTTCAGAGATATATGCTTGTTTGCATTTTATGCCAAAAAATTCAAGGTGATTGCCAAAAATAGAAGGAAAACGCTTTTTTGGGGTTTTTTTGGCAAAAAGTGCCAGATGACTCTGCATATACCGTGTGGGTACAAAAATTTCGTCAAAATCGCTCTATCTAGCAATGTTTGCAAAGTAAATGCACTTTTGCTTTTATGCAGAATTTCAAGATGGCTGCCAAAAATGATGGGGAAACAATTTTTGGCAAAAGTCCCAGATCACTCTGTGTATACCCGGGAGCCAAAAACGTCACCAAAATTGCTCTAAATACATTTTTGTGTTTAATGCAGAAATTCAAGATGGTTACCAAATTTTTTGGCAGGAAAATGATTTATGGCAAAAAGTGCCATATGTTTCTGCGCATACCCTGCGGGCCAAAAAATTTCATTGAAATTGCTCTATCTGGCAATTTCTGAGATATTTAAATTTTTTTTATTTTCATTGTTAAAATTGTGGCATTTAGTTAATCATTAATAAGTCAGCCATTATGTATCAGATCACTTCCAAAAGTTAATCATTTTGAGACATCTAAATAACTAATCTACTTGCCAAACTTCATGTGAATAGATGAATCACTTTATAAGTTTTCATCTGGACAAGCACACCCCTCTTAAAAAACATACTTTTGGTCATGTGATGTCTCTCATTGGTCGAAATATGTCTGACACCATGTTCAGAATATTTTCCCCTGCAGGAACCTTAATTAGGACATTCAAGTTTCACATGTCTTACTCTGACTTACATTGTCATTTGGGTAGAGGACTTTTGAGATGTTCTCAGCAAGGTTTCTGTCACATACAGCCTGCACATAGTCTCCAGCATTAACTGCAATATAACACTACACTGGTGACATTTGTGGTTCTTACCTGGTCCCCAAACCTCAGGAACATTTTCCTTCTAAAATAAACATGTGATCCCGATAAGATGAACATGTTTTTATTATTGTGAAATTTGTGCACATCCCAGAAGACAGTTGCACAGATCTGGTAACACAAGGTCAAAAAGGATCCTTTTATAAACATATATATACATTTTTTAGTTATATACACACAAAACATCACACAATGAAAAACTTACATAAGATAGAGTTTAAGGATTGTTTTTATTTTTTAAAGTGAATGATCATATAGAATATTCTGAAATTATCAGCAGCGAGATTTGTTATTTACAGTTTGTAATCACAAAAATAGCATCAGAGATGCCCATACCCCACAGCCTTGGGAAATATTTTCAACACCATGAGATATAGAAGTACTGTACCAGTACAAACTTCAGGATACTTTCAGAGCAATGTCAGTTATATAAAGGTCCAAACAATGTTTAAATGGAGAAATAATGTTTAAAAGAAAGATAATGCGTATAAAGATGAAGTATTAAAACAAGATAATTCAATGACAAGATGACAGCATTAATCAGTAAACTAAAATTCAACACTCTTTATATACATCTGCATTTCCAAATTATGGTTTAGATGGTTTGAATATTACCATGCATACAGAAGTGGTAATACATTTAATGAATGTTTATGTGTGGTGTTGGAGTAAAATCTGCGGCTCACTTGATGAAATTCTATCTCTTACAATGGGAAGTCATGAAAGTAAAATTCTTAATAAATTCTAATATGACTTTTGCTTAATCTGCATCAAAAGACAGACCCAAAGGTGCAACAAGATTTTAAAGGTCAAGGTCACTACGGCAAGGTAAAAGGTCAAATTAAGGTCACACCATGATAATACACACCTATAGCCAATAACCGATGTCCCTACCAAGTATCAACTTCCTACACCTTACGGTTTCCGAGATACAGCCCTGACGATTTTATAGGTCAAGGTCACTATGGCAGGGTCAAAGGTCAAATCAAGGTCACACCATGATGCTGCACACCTACACCCCCTAGCCAATGTCTCTACCAAATATCAACTTCCTACACCTAACAGTTTCCGAGATAAAGCCCGGACAATATTTTATAGGTCAAGGTCACTACAGCAAGGTTAAAGGTCAAATCAAGGTCAGACCATGACGTTGCACACCTACACCCCCTAATCAATATCCCTACCAAGTATCAACGTCCTACACCTTATGATTTCTGAGATATAGCCCAGACAACATTTTATAGGTCAAGGTCACTACGGCAAGGTCAAACGTCAAATCAAGGTCAGACCATGACGCTGCACACCTACACCCCCTAAGCAATATCCCTACCAAGTATCAACTTCCTACACCTTACGGTTTCTGAGATATAGCCTGGACAAGATTTTATAGGTCAAGGCCACTTCGGCAAGGTCACAGGTCAAATCAAGGTCACACCATGACATTGCACACCTACACCCCCTAACCAATATCCGTACCACGTATCAACTTCCTACACCTTACGGTTTCTGAGATATAGCCCGGACAACATTTTATATGTCAAGGTCACTACGGCAAGGTCAAAGGTCAAATCAAGGTCACACCATAACGTTGCACACCTACACCCCCTAACCAATGTCCCTACCAAATATCAACTTCCCAAGCCTTACAGTTTCCGAGATATAGCCCGGACAACATTTTATAGGTCAAGGTCACTACGGCAAGGTCAAAGGTCAAATCAAGGTCACACCATGACGTTGCACACCTACACCCCCTAACCAATATCCCTACCAAGTATCAACTTCCTACACCTTACAGTTTCCGAGATATAGCCCGGACAAGATTTTATAGGTCAAGGTCACTACGGCAAGGTCAAAGGTCAAATCAAGGTCAGACTATGATGTTGCACAACTACACCCCCTAACCAATGTCCCTACCAAGTATCAACTTCCTACACCTTACAGTTTCCGAGATATAGCCCGGACAAGATTTTCAAACTCAAGGTCACTACGGCAAGGTCAAAGGTCAAATCAAGGTCAGACCATGACGTTGCACAGCTACACCCCCCTAACCAATGTCCCTACCAAGTATCAACTTCCTACACCTTACGGTTTCTGAGATACAGCCCGGACAAACTATTTCCCGCCGCCCGCCCACCCGCCCGCCCGCCCGACCATCCGGACACCATGGGTGAAAACAATACCCCAACAGCCATTAAGGGCTGTGGGGTAAAAATTGTTGAAAATATGACACAATTCTGTCAATTAATTAATCTTGTTCAAGATTCGGTAACAAAATAATGAGTCAAACTTAATTCTGCCCACCACCTTCAGGATAATACAAGATAATGCTAATCCACAAAAATAGCATCACAGATGCCCGTACCCCACAGCCTGGGGAAATAGTTTTCAACACCATGATATATAGAAGTAGGAAACAGTACAGAGATCGGGATACTTTCAAAGAATTGTCAATTATATATAATGGGATACTTTCAACGCAGTGTCACTTCTATAAAGGTCCAAATAATGTTTAAGTAGAGAAAATAACATCTAAGAGAAAGAAAATGTATGTAAAGATAAAGTACTAAAACAATACCATTCAACGGCAAGATAACAGCATTAATCAGTAAACTAAAAATATGAAGCTGTAAAATTTATTAATTGGAGAATAAAAGTGCATATAATAATCAGTTGCAGCAATCCATATATCTTTGTCATAAGAGAATGATGTCTCAAATATGGCAGATGAACACACTTTGGCAGAGCAAACAGGTCACACCATGATGCACACATACATTTACATACACCCCAGGGTTCGCGAAGTACCTCTAAAATATGGAGTCCAATGGACTACATGACATCCAAAAAATGGACTCCCAATCACTTTTTTCTGAGTCCAGTGTTTACGTTAGGGTTATGAAATGTCGGGTACCTTGTACCTTACGGCAAATCAAAAATGGGGTACCACTGTGTGAAAATGGGGTGCAAGTAATAATTTTTCTCCCTTATTTCTGGATACTTTTAAATAGATTGAGGCACTATACCCTACCAAGTATCAACTTCCGACACCTTACGGTTTCCAAGATATAGCCCGGTCAAGATTTTAAAGGTCAAGGTCACTACGGCAAGGTCAAAGGTCAAATCAAGGTCACACCATGACATTGCACACCTACAATCTCCCATCAATGTCCCTACACCCCCTAACAAATGTGTCTACCAAGTATCAACTTCCTACACCTTACGGTTTCAACCAATGTCCCTACCAAGTATCAACTTCCTACACCTAACAGTTTCTGAGATACAGCCCG
This sequence comes from Sabellastarte sp. h YS-2021, assembly GCA_964017235.1. Lineage (NCBI taxonomy): Eukaryota > Metazoa > Annelida > Polychaeta > Sabellida > Sabellidae > Sabellastarte > Sabellastarte sp. h YS-2021. Next base: position 151,819,680 of record OZ024928.1, on the reverse strand, counting down.
GACAAACTTTTTCCCATCGCGAGCCCGCCCGTCCATCTGGACACCATGGGTGAAAACAATACCCTGACAGCTCTTAAGGGCTGTGGGGTAAAAATGAAGAATAGGCTAAAAGTGTTTCACACTAGAGAGGGCATTTGTAATTATTGATGGCTAATGGCTATATTCAGAACAGCCATAGTAGTACTACTCACAGAACTGTAGATTGAAGCTGGCAGGTGCTCTGGCTGACCACAGACGCATGGTGTTCACACAGTTATTTTCATAGCCAGGTACTGGACTGTCAAATGGCATGGCCAGTACTGTCTAATGGTAACATTTCAAAAACAATGAATGATCAGTCATAGTGACAAATTTCTGCTTTGGAATATCGTAACAGTTAAGAATACTTGGTGTCAAGGCCCTTGTTAACAATCATCAGCATCAAAGACTTAATATAAAATAATTTTACAATTACTTTTATCATTGTCTACTTTGAAAATCTAGGTGTTACCAGGAAACGCTACATCAAAAAATTGTTTTTCTCTATCCTTGAGGCTTTATTTTTTGATTGGAACATCAATATATAAAAATATTAATTTTCCAATACAACTAGAGATTGCGTCTCGACGCAGTGTATCCCCGGACGGGACATAGTTAAGGCGTGAATATGTCGGTCTTGAGCCTGTTTCCTGGAGCACCAGGTCAGGATTCTCCATAGTACCAGATTACTCCCAAAAGCTAATCAATAGTTCTTTCACTTATATCTGTCTTTAAAAATTACATTTCATGGATCCAGAAGATCCATATAGTGATCCGGATCACTTCCAAAATTCAATCAGTTCATCCTTTTACCTTTTCAGACATATTCTAAAAATTTCATCAAAATCCATCCATGACTTTTTGAGGTATTTGCCTTTAAAAATTACATTTCTTGGATCCAGAAGATCCAGATAGTGGTCCAGATCACTCGCAAAATTGAATCATTTCTTCTTTTACCACTTCTTCCTTTCACCATTTGTAACATATCCTAAAAATATCAAAGTCCATCCCAAGATTATGTGGCAGCCTGGATCCAGATGATCCAGACAGTGATCCAGATCACTCCAAAAATTTAATCACTTGTTCCTTGTACCATTTAGGCCATTTGCTGAAACAATCCATACATAACTTTTTGCGGCATCTGTCTTTAAAAATTACATTTCATGGATCCAGAAGATCCATATAGTGATCCGGATCACTTCCAAAATTCAATCATTTCATCCTTTTACCTTTTCAGACATATTCTGAAAATTTCATCAAAATCCTTCCATAAGTTTTTTATTTATCTTGTACACAAACACATCTGGCAGCCTGGATCCAGATGATCCAGATCACTCCCAAAATCTAATCACTTGTTCCTTGTCCCATTTAGGACATTTCCTGAAAATTTCATAAAAATCCACCCATGACTTTTTGAGCTATTTGTCTTTAAAAATTATATTTCATGGATCCAAAAGATCCAGATAGTGGTCCAGATCACTCGCAAAATTGAACCATTTCTTCCTTTTACCACTTCTTCCTTTTACCATTTGTAACATATCCTAAAAATATCATCAAAATTCATCCTAAAATTATGTTGCAGCCTGGATCCAGATGATCCAGACAGTGATCCAGATCACTCCAAAAATGTAATCACTTGTTCCTTGTACCATTTAGGTCATTTGCTGAAAATGTCATCACAATCCAAATAACTTTTTGAGGTATCTGTCTTTAAAAATTACATTTCATGGATCTAAAAGATCCATATAGTGATCTGGATCACTTCCAAAATTCAACCATTTCATCGTTTTACCTTTATAGACATATCCTGAAAATTTCATCAAAATCCATCCATAAGTTTTTGAGCTATATTGTACACAAACACATCTGGCAGCCTGGATCCGGATGATCCAGACAGTGATCCAGATCACTCCCAAAATCTAATCGCTTGTTCCTCGTCCCATTAAGGACATTTCCTGAAAATTTCATCAAAATGCACCCATAAGTTTTGGAGTTATCTGTCTTTAAAAATTAAATTTCATGGATCCTGAAGATCCGGATCACTCCCAAAATTTATTCATACCTTCCTTTTACCATTTTGGACATATCCTGAAAATTTTATCAAAATCTATCTTTCAGTTTTTGACTTATCTTGTTCACAAACAAACAAACAAATAGAGGGCCAAAAATGACCCTCGGTCAGGTACTTTGGCGGTCTGTGGATGACCTTAAATGAAGATCTGTAACCGGTAAGCCTGGATGCTGGTACTCCATCATGTACTCAACCTCCAAAGCCATTTTCAATAGTTTCCATGCAATGTAGTCAGCATTAAGTGTGAAAATATCTCCAAATTTGCCAAAAATGACCCTTGGTCAGGTACTTTGGCGGTCAGTGGATGACCTTCAATGAAGAGCTTTAAGGTCAAATTTCTGCATGCTTACAGAGGACATATATATGTATTATATATACCAGCCATAGGATGATCTGACTTTCTGTATCTTCTGACCTTTAAGAGGCCACCAGTGACCTTGAGATTGAAGGTCAAGGTCACAAAACAATAGCGTTTGTGGCATTGCCCATATATACCCACATACCAAATTTGAAAGTTCTAACTAAAATATTTTTTAAGTTATCGCGTCCAAAAGGAAATCTCTGCGGCGGCGGCGTGACCGTACTGAATCCTAAGTATCCCCGACTTTCGTCCGGGGATACAAATATTACCTATTTATGACAGTTCATGCAAATACTAACTATATGTCACATTATAAAGACGGGAAATGTGCAGTGAACAAAAATTCGTCGCTGCTAGTGTACATTATAATGTAAAGGATCTGATTGTAAAAGTAGTTCCACAGACTGGTTACCATTAAAGTACGAAACACATAATTTTACAGAAACCAGTTTTTGATATAGTTCCAGCAAGATCTAGTTCCTACAACTACATTTATTGACTGAATTAATACCATAGGGTCAAGGGATTTTTGGTTCTCAAAATATAGGAAGTTAGGTAACGATAATATAGGAGGTTTTGAGCAAAATATAACAGAAGCAAGAAAATCTTAATTCTTTTTGAATTATCACTACACAAGGAAATTTCTACGGCGGCGGCGCGACAGACCTGAATCCAATAAATCCTTGACTTTCGATTGGGGATATAACAAGACCACTGCCGTGGTATGATCTCCCGCCGCACTACATCAAAAAGTAGGTGAACAACATATTTGACAAAACTCCTTTAATTGAATAGTTTTGCTGTTATAAATTATTTAAATCAAAAAAGTCAAAGTAGCTATTACTGAGTTAGCTATGAAATTTGAAATGGATAATTACATATTAACGTGTAGTAAGTCAGTTCATGGTACAGGTATTTATGTCAAACGGGACACCAAATGTTGTGAGAAGAAATTCCATGCAATTAACATAGAATGTACATGTGTGATAATCGAAGCGAATGAAGTAATCTTTGCTCTTGTGACTGTTTACAGATCTCCTAAAGACAGCATAAAAACTTTTTTGGGAATAAGTTGAAAAGCTTATAGTGCAATTGAAAGAAGATATGTATGAGATAATCATTTGTGGTGACTTTAACTTTGATTTATATAATCTTAATAAAGCTACATCACTTTTGCAGAGGTATTCTTTGAAGCAATACATAAGTGAACCAACTCATATATGTGGTGGTATTCTTGACCTTGTGTTTGCAACCGAAAGTTTAAAATTAACAACAAGTCAAATGCCGCTTTACTACAGTGACCACCAATTTATTTTCTTCTCTGTATCTATATAGATGTATATGTATGTATTTTCTTAATATTACACAGTAATCATTTAATATTGATAGAACGATTGATTTAATGTACAAGCAACATTTACAGTTTCGTTATGTTATAATTAGTTTGAAATGTAATGTCACAAATAAATAATTGTTGACACTATCAATGTTTTGCAGGTTCTATACACGATATAATTAAATATCGTCAGTAAAAGCAAATTACAATAAAAGGCAATTAGCAATAGAGAATGAAACTTGTAAAAAGAAGAATCTGTTGCGTACACATCAAAGATGTTTGTTATTGAAATTAGAAATGTATTGTTCAGGACAATCATATTAACTTTAAGATGAAATCCAATAACATGAAAAGATTCCCTGCGTATGCTAAATAATGAAGAATAATAATAAATCTAATTATCATGGGCTTCAGCAATAGCTGTATTAAGTAATGTTATGCATTTCATAAGTTTCTCTTTGTGGTTTAGTCCCAATGAAATGGTTGAAAGATAAAAAGGAAATCAGTCAAAGTAATAATGGTTAATGACAGGAACATTTTTGAAATATCAAAACGATGTACTTGATCAATATGTTTGTGCTATTTACTAAAAATTTACATTTCATAGTTGTTTTTAATGTTTTAATGTACTAATAAAATGTTTTTTTTTTGTACATTGTCTTTCTTTTGTCACAAAGTCATTTATACATTCCATTACTCACAGCATGGAATGTATACATTCAATAGTTCTGGCAACTGAATGTACACATTCAATGACAAATCATACCATATACCCATTCAATGATTTGGCCATCGAATGGCCACATTCCAGAGTTAGAGCCACTGAATGTACATATTCCGCAGTTATGTACATGTAAGATATGCACTTAAAAGGTTTGGATATTTTCATTCCACCTCAAAGAAGGGGACCAAGGTCTTGCCCTTACCCTGTGCTTTTCCACTGGTTGGTTTGAAGCTCTCCCAAAAGTAGGTGAATGAGTTATTTGAGAAAAATTGGCCATCTGCAATACTTCTAGAGATAATTTGCATATACTCATTTTCAGTAGGCGAGTAATTAGCTATGGGTCTGAAACTTCACTATGTGAAGGCCCTTGCAAAAGTAGGTGAATGAGTTATTTGAGAAAAAAATTGGCTATCTGCAATACTTTTCAGAGATAATTCACATTTACTCATTTTGAGTAGGTGAGTAATTAGCTATGGGTGTGAAACTTCACCAAGTGAAAGCTCTCCCAAAAGTAGGTGAATGAGTTATTTGAGAAAAATTGGCTATCTGCAATACTTTTAGCGATAATTCGCATTTACTCATTTTGAGTAGGTGAGTAATTAGCTATGAGTGTGAAACTTCACCAAGTGAAAGGTCTCCCAAAAGTAGGTGAATGAGTTATTTGAGAAAAATTGGCTATCTGCAATACTTTTAGAGATAATTCGCATTTACTCATTTGGAGTAGGTGAGTAATTAGCTATGGGTGTGAAACTTCACCATGTGAAAGCTCTTCCAAAAGTAGGTGAATGAGTTATTTGAGAAAAATTGGCTATCTGCAATACTTTTAGCGATACTTCGCATTTACTCATTTTCAGTAGGTGAGTAATTAGCTATGGGTCTGAAACTTCACCATGTGAAAGCTCTCCCAAAAGTAGGTGAATGAGTTATTTGAGAAAAATTGGCTAAGTACAATACTTTTAAGAGATAATTCGCATTTACTCATTTTGAGTAGGTGAGTAATTATCTACGGGTCTGAAACTTCACCATGTGAAAGCTCTCCCAAAAGTAGATGAATGAGTTATTAGAGAAAAATTGCCTATCTGCAATACTTTTAGAGATAATTCGCATTTACTCATTTTCAGTAGGTGAGTAATTAGCTACGAGTCTGAAACTTCACCATGTGAAAGCTCTCCCAAAAGTAGATGAATGACTTAAAAAGTAGATGAACAACTTATTTGAGAGAAATTGTGTAGCTGCAATACTTTTGAAGATATAAAGCATTTACTCATTATGGTTATCATTAAAAATTGACAAAGTAGCTATTACGGTTTGCGAGATATTTGTCATTTTTCACATTTTCACCAAAAGTAGCAATAAAGTAGCCATTACTCACTTGTACATTGAGCAACAGTTGTGAAACTTAAATATGTTACAGTTCACAAAAAAGTAGATGAACAACTTATTTGAGAGAAATTGTGTAGCTGCAATACTTTTGAAGATATAAGGCATTTACTCATTATGGTTATCATTAAAAATTGACAAAGTAGCTATTACTCACTTAGCTATGGAGATACACTTCCAAACTAGTGACCATGTTGTAGCTGTGGAGATAGTAGCTGAACAACATATTGGAACAAAATTGTGTAGCTGCAATACTTTTGAAGATATAAGCCATTTACTCATTATGGCTATCATCAAAGTAGCTATTACTCAGTTAGCTATGGAGTTACAGCTGTGAAAATTCACAATACAGTATATCCAAAAGATAGGTGAACAACATATTCGACAAAAATCCTCTATATTCAATAGCTTTTGAGTTATAAGTGACTTGCTCAATGGTCAAATGTTAAACTTAGTATAGCTATTATTCAGTTAGCTATGGTGCTACACCTTGGACACCTCACCATGATATAGTACATGAAGGAGTTGTTGAACAACATATTTCAGGCCAATATTGTAAGTAACAGTTACAAAGACAAAATCAATTTACTCATTTTGCTCATTGTTAATAACAGAAAATAGCTATTACTCACTTAGCTATGAAGATAGAACCTAAAAATGGTACCATCTTGTATGCATGGAGAAAGTAGCTGAACAACGTATTTTACAGAAACACTCTAAATGCAGTCGTTTTGGAGTTATGAGCATTTTACTCAAAGTAGCCACCATTGCTATTACTCACTTAGCTATGGTCCTAGGTGTGAAATAACAGCATCAAATGAAAGGACATAAGCAATAAGGTCATAAAAAACATTGAAGAGGCCAAGGAGAAACAACCAGTGTGATGTACAGCCCTTTATAAAAGCGTGACACACACTCAATAACACACGCACACACGCACGGAATGCGTTTTATAATCTCCCGCCCGGCCGGCGGGAGATAATTAAAGTTGCCAAAATAAATACATGACTGATCATTTGTACTGTATTTATACTGGAAGCCCACCTTAAAGGTAGCACACATTAAATGTATGGTACCTTATGGGTAAATCTAGCTACCATTACATGAGTGAGTCATCAAACATGAAGGGAAATTAATACAATTATACTGGTGTTATCTAAAATTGTTGCAGGACACGGGGATACCCAGTTCTAAAAGATATAGGAGACATTTCCTTAAAATATAGGAAATACAGGAGAATTTATGCAAAATATAGGAATTTTTTCCTTCCCTCTAAAATATAGGATGTGGGCCTGAAATACAGGAGAATACAGGAGATATATGAATACTTTGACGTCATGTAATACACATTTTTGTGTTAAAAGCATACCAGTCTTTATAATAGCAATAAAGGACTTGTTTTGTTATCGCGTCCAAAAGGAAATCTCTGCGGCGGGCGGCGTGACCGTACTGAATCCTAAGTATCCCCGACTTTCGTCCGGGGATACAATTAACTAGACTGGGCAGGCTCAACATCAACATATTATTAGAAAGGTCATCTCTCATGCCATAGGCATTGATTGGGTATTTTTTTCTGGGACACTTTTTCTGTACACCATAAACACCCACTAATCTGAAAACTCTGCGAAATATGTATAAATCAGTAAGCAGTAAACACTTTTATATATTTTCTACACTTTTAATGTTAGTGTACACATGAAATATAAAAATCTGTTATCAGATCTTAACAGATCAAGTTATATTTTTAAAATGTTTATTCTTTTTCTTTCCAAATAAATGTACATATGTCTTTGCATATGGAAGAATCATAATAACCCCAACAGGGTTATGATCTCCTGCCAGCGAGTTTATACTAAATGACATAATATGTTGCTCAGGGCATTATAAGTCTCACAAACCTTATTCAACCTTGAAAGGAAAGCCCAAGGTCAAAATAAAAAGTTAGGATCACATGGTTTGCTACACATTGTCTTCACATCCTAAACCTTAAGGACCAATAACAAAAGAGATAAAGGGCAAGTATGAAGGACTACATTTGAACTTTGAGCAGGGGCTCAGGGCATTATAAGTCGCACAAACCTTATTCAACCTTGAAAGGAAAGCCCAAGGTCAAAATAAAAAGTTAGGATCACATAGTTTGCTACACATTGTCTTCACATCCTAAACCTTAAGGACCAATAACAAAAGAGATAAAGGGCAAGTATGAAGGACTACATTTGAACTTTGAGCAGGGGTCAAAGGTTGGTTTTCAAGAAAGCGGCTTTCCCATTCATTGCATATTAAATCGCTGATGGGAGAGTTTATCTCAGAAAGTTGGGCTTTCAAGAACTTTATCCCTTTTAAAATCATAAATGATCTAGTATACAAAATAAAATTAATAGAAAATATAAAAAAATGCACTTAAAGTTTATTTACACACATATACAGGACCACTATGGTGGCAGTTACCTCTAGTTATAAATATGGAAAGAAACCTTTGGAGGTTTGCACTTGTATTATCCTTGAAAGAAAACATGCACAACCAGCCAACAGGGGGCAATAACATAATATCTTTAGTTTTGCAGTACTTGAACTGATCTCAAAAACATATGGGCAATTACATACTAGTAAGTAGCAGAGGATTTCAGTTCTATGATTCTACTCTTCTTGAAACCATAACATTAATAGGCTTTAAAAAATTAGTATTATGTCTGCCTATTATGGAAGAAATAATTACTTCCCCACATTTTAGCAAAAAAATCTTATTATTTAAATGCTATACCAAAATATAACAATTGTGTAAAAAACATAAAACTTAATTTTCTTTTCAAAAGCAATTCATGAATGAAGCAACTGTATTTTGCATGTACAGTTAATCATAGGTGAAATGGGGGAGTTAAAATCATAAATTTACTTCCTACTTAAAATGCTGAAGCACCACTGTACTGATCAAAATGCATTGTGTAAGACTAGGGAAGTAAAAAAGACACATATTTGTAAACAGTACAGAACTAAATCTTATGTCATATAGAAAACACCAAAATGGGCTGCACAGAGGCTTATGCTTTGTTAATATGAAAAAGCTTCAGAGTATCATAAACTAAGAAGAATGTTTGGACTAGATCTGAATAATGCACAGGAGTTTCACTTACTTCATTACACATCCTTTTATTGTTAAATTGTCAAACAAAATAGAAATCTTCATAAAACATATCTTCCTCTGTATTTTTTTGTAATTTCATAGACAAGAGCACTCAGACAGCACATACCTCCGCTAAGGGCTCACACCTCTATTATTGCTATAAAGGGCTAAAAAATCTTTTACAAATTCCTGGATCCAGATGGTGATTCAGATCACCACCAAAATTGAAACATCTATTCCTTGTCCCATTGTCAACATTTTCCTGAAAATTTTATCAAAATCTATAACTTTATTAGTACTTTTACAAAGAGAAAATGTACAATACCACAAACACAGGCAAATATCCTAAATTTTTAAAAATGTTGACTACTCTTTTTACCATTTCTCTACTCTTTTGTCTTAAATGAATAGACTTTTTAGTCATAAAAGCAACAAAATAAACCATTTTTTCTTTATATTAAACAGAAATTTGCCAATTTTGATATTCAATTCATTACTGTATCTGAATGTTTTGAAATAGCCTATGTCTGAATTGAAAAAGTAGTCTTAATTGTGTGTTAAAATAACACGTTTCTCCACTCTTTTTTCATTATTTGAGTGTCCTTCGACAGACTTGGTTCAAATACATAACTGCTACAAAAATGCAATTTATTATCATTTTACAAATTCCATTTTCATTGTACACTTAGCTCACTTAACAAAATGTCTAGACCAAATATTATGTTTAGGCAGTAGTTTCACTTAAGAGTAGTTATATCTCTGAAAAAGTGGTCTGACAATCTACGCTTAAATTCTTAGACAAGCAGCCACATATATCTGACCTTTTCTTCAGATTACTCATCAGGCTTTTCAGATTTTTTGTGACTTTTATCCCCAAGAATTACTCTCGTTCATCACTTACATTTTGTTTTCTTAGATAATCATACCTGCTTTTATACAATATGGTTCTTGACTGATATGTGTTTTGTATAGCAATGCTGTAATTAGAAAATGTGTATAATCTCAGTCCAGTTGGGAAAACATTAAAAATTCCTTTATGTAGAATTGAAAGAAAAAAGTATATACTTTCAATTTCATTGTGTAATCAATGACAATCCTACGATTTTCCACAAAACAAATACATAAATAAAAAAAATAATAATTTCCATCAAGTAACTGTTTCATCAAGTCATTAGTTATAAAGTCATGTAGAATTCCACAATAAACATTTGTGGAACATACAACACAAACAAATGAAATACAATATCTTGTTGTACTTTGCTTTTTTCTGATGATAGAAGTGAAATTCAGAGTGTCAATTATGATATGTCTTTCACTTTGTTATAATTCGTTTACATATTTACGTGATACTGGTTCCTGTGGAACTTTTGACATTTTGGTCATCAAAATCACAAAAACATGTAGCATTACACATACAAGATAGATTCCTCAGTATATTTTAAACAACCAGTTAAGGTCAAAATTAAAAACCAAAACAGTAAGATCTTGTATTTTTAGTGTTTCTTTTTTTTTTAAAAAAAAAAAAAAAAAAAAAAAAGAACTATAATTATTTAGTTATAACTTTAACTTGTATGTGAATTTGTTAATTATAAGATGTATTTCACCACAGCACTTTCTTTAACATTTTTATTGCAAAAAAATATTAAGTATTTGTAGAGCTACTGATAGCTGTGTCATGAAATTTTAAATAATTTGGAAAAATTTAATCTATTTATTATGGGGTTGGATCCATTAAGATGGCCAAATATAATCCAATATGCATGCAGCATGCATTCACAAAAATTCCAAAATAGAATTGGCAATTCATAAATGATTACAAGAGAAAACTCAGAGGGCAGCAGTTGACAAAATTTTGGTGTCTGACTGAAGCAGGGCATTGCTCTATAGATTCTATGGTAACATAACAAAAAAATATCATCAGAGATGCCCATACCCCACAGCCTAGGGAAATAGTTTTAACACCATGAGATATAAAAGTAGTGTATCAGTACAAAGTTTAGGATACTTTAAGAGCACTGTCAGTTATATAAAGGTCCAAACAATGTTTAAATACAGAAAATAATGTCTAAGAGAAAGATAATGCATGTAAAGATGAAGTATTAAAGCAAGACAATTCAATAACAAGATGACAGCATTCATCAGTAAACTAAACATTACGACACTCTTTATCTACATCTGGAATGGCCGAATTATGGTTTGGATGTTTTGAATATTACCATACATACACAAGTGGCAATACATTCAATGAATGCTCACGTGTGGTGTTGGAGCAAAGTCTGTGGCTCACTTGATGAAATTCCATCTGTTACAATCGGAAGTTGTAAAAGTAAAATTCTTAATGAATTCTAATATGACTTTAACAGTGCTTAATCTGCATCAAAAGACAGACTCAAAGGTGCAACAAGATTTAAAGGTCAAGGTCACTACGACAAGGTCAAAGGTCAAATCAAGGTCACACCATGACGCTGCACACCTACAACCCCTGACTAATGTCCCTACCAAGCATCAACTTCCTACACCTTACGGTTTCTGAGATATAGTCTGGACAAAATTTTATAGGTCAAGGTCACTATGGCAAGGTCAAAGGTCAAATCAAGGTCACACCATGATGCTGCACACCTACAACCCCTGACTAATGTCCCTACCAAGCATCAACTTCCTACACCTTATGGTTTCCGAGATATAGTCTGGACAAAATTTTATAGGTCAAGGTCACTACGGCAAGGTCAAAGGTCAAATCAAGGTCACACCATGATGTTGCACACCTACACCCCCTAAACAATGTCCAAACTAAGTATCAACTTCCTACACCTTATGGTTTCCGAAATATAGCCTGGACAAGATTTTATAGGTCAAGGTCATTATGGCACGGTCAGAGGTCAAATCAAGGTCAGACCATGATGTTGCACACCTAAACCCCCTAACCAATGTCCCTACCAAGTATCAACTTCCTACACCTTACATTTTCTGAGATACAGCCCCGACAAACTTTTTCCCACCGCCCGCCCAGCCACCCATCCAGACACCATGGGTGTAAACAATACCCCAACAGCCCTTAATTGGGCTATGGGGTAAAAATTGCTCCAGAATCAAGGATATTGACCCGATCATGCCAAAATCTGAACCAGTTCTGATGCTCCCTAAAACTTTCATTACCATATGTGCCACAGTTTTGGAGTTAGGGTATAAACAAACTTACAAAAAAGGGGAAACAGAGTGAGTAATATACTTTGCAAAATTTTGGAAAGTAATTACCATGACAATTCAATCAAGTACACTTCACTTAAATTTAATGATGATAAATGCTGTAGCAAACTGCATTAGTTTCAAATGGATTGGCACTTGATTAATAATGTAAATGCGCCAACCACTTGGCTGAGAACCAACAAGATCTAAACAACTAGAGTAAGAAATGTGAAATGTGCCACATTCTGTGGAAACCACCTGTGAGGAAATCTCACTCTCTCCCCTCTCCCCCAAACTAGTGAGAAATTCTTCACACATGTTGTTCTTGTAACCTTATTAGGCCCCTCATCTCCAATGATGCAAATTTGCCACCTGTTGATTATTATGTCTCACCTTTAGAAGTAAGTGGTGAATTTAACATGCTGTTGACAAAACTGTACAGCAAACAAAATCAGCTGAACTACAGAAGCTGTTTATACTAGGGATGGGTCGGTGTGAAAAATGTGTTAAGAGTTCGTAAATGCAAAATCGTACCGATTCCAGGACTCCAAGTTTAGTACACCCTGATCAAACTTGAATGTCTCCTGTCAACGAAATTGTAACGAAATTCTTCCAATACACAAAATATGATAAGATAAAATTATGATAAAAAATAGTGCAACTTCTTCAGATTTGTGGTTTGTTTCCAATATTTTAAGTTTTCTTTCGATTAAATGTCTTCACAAGCGAGGTAGATGTTACAAAGTGTTGTAAGCAAAACATGACAGTTCTGCTCAAAGTAATCGCTATAAAAGTCTGCAAATGAAGGAAAATAGGGAATAAACCAAAAATATGGAAAAAAATAAATTTCTTAAGAATATGGGTACGTTTCTAACATATTAACAATTCCTTCTAATATATATGTTGGCAAGCGAAGTGGCAGATTTAAAAATCTTGCCACAGTATTTCAGTAAAATGATGTTGATACTGAGACACTGGGCCTACCGACCCATCCCTAGTTTATACAAGACAGTCTTACAGTTTTAGTTACAGACCTGTGTATCCACCCATTTTATTCCTTGACTGGTCTGTTCAACACGACCATAGAAGTTGACTGGGATAGTGTACTCAGGACGGGCCTTCTCCCAGGGATTACCATACCTCAACCAATCATCTGGCTCTTCAATCTAAAGCACAAAAAGTATTATCATCAGCTGCTACAGTCACCAGACATCCAGCTAAATACAGGCTGTAAAGAGTACAACAGCAGTCATTAACAGTAGTCAGTGAAAGAGATCTAAATACATTTTATTGGAATGAGTAAACTTTCCTTGTTTCATATCATCGGTTTTGTTTGTTTTAACAAAATTGACCCAAAGGGATTATTTTCTAAAACTTTTGATAGAGAATCATAGGCAAGTGTATGTTAAGGTAAGGAGTGACTTTTTTATTAATATCAAAGGCTTTACAAATATTTCATATGTATGTGCACCAAAAAAAAACAATCAAAAAACATCCCAGTTTTGTCTGCTGTCTTTTGTTTTACTTCAGTGCCACTCTTATCAATTTGAATACTTTCATATACAAGAACAAGATTTAACTTCTCTCAAAATCATTGTCATTGAAATAGTATTAAAGAGGTAAATTTAAACTTACCTGCCACCCATCTTTCACCTTTTGGGTGAAGATACCATAGTCATATCTTAGGCCATAACCATATGCTGCCAAACCAAGTGTTGCCATGGAGTCCAAAAAGCAAGCTGCTAAACGACCTAATCCTCCATTCCCTAGTCCAGCATCTTCTTCAATGCTCTCTAGTTCTTCAATGTCAAGCCCCATCTGAAAAGTCATGGTTTTGAGGCATTGGATTTTCTTTATTTTACTTATTCATTTATTTAAGTGACAACTCCACATTCAAAATTAGGCCAGTCAAATTGAATAAATGGTTGATAAAATATAGTCCTTCAATATGTGACTCATCAGTAACATCCCTGCATAATTCAACCTGCCTGCAAAAAAAAAATGGCAGGAAAATGCTTCCTTGAAAAGGCGCCAGATGACTCTCTGTTTTGCGTTTTACGCAGTTATTGAAGATTGCCATCAAGATGGTGGGAAAACAATTTTTGGCACAAAGAGGCACATGACTCTGCCCCAGAAGGTCAATATTTTCATTGAAGCTGCCATATCTTCCACCATTTCTGATAAATGCTTTGTTTTGCGCAGAAATTCAAGATAGCTGCTAAAAATGGCAGGAAAATGGGTTTGTTGCAAAAAGTGGCAGAAAACTTCTCCACATAACCTGTGGGTCGAAATTTTTGTCTGTCTTGCACCATTTCTGAGATAAATTCACTTTTGATTTTTACGCAGAAATTCAAGATGCACGCCAAAAATGGCGGGAAACAACGATTTTTGGCAAAAAGTGCCAGATAACTGTGTATGCCCAGGGGGGTCGAAAATTTAGCCGAAAGTGCTCTATCTCACACCGTTTCTGATAAAAAAGAGTGTCTTTGCATTTTACACAGAAATTCAAGATTCTTGCCAAAAATGACAGGAAAACAATTTTCAGGAAAAGTGCCCATGACTCTGTGCTTACCCTGTGGGACAAAATTTTGTTGAAATTGCTCTACCTCGCACCGTTGCCAGATGAGTCAATATTTTTGCACCAAAATCATTCTATCTCACGCTGTTTCTGAGATAAATGCGTTTTCTGTTTTATGCAGAAATTTTAAGATAGCCGCCAAAAATGGCTGGAAAACAATTTTTGTCAAAATCTGCCAGATGACTACATACAACCTGACCCTGTGGGTCCAAAATTGTTAGAAAAACTTTCTATCTCACAGCGTTTCTGAAGTAAGAAAGATTTTTCATTGTTCACCAAAATTGTAACATTTAGTTAATTGTTACAAAGTCAGTCATGTTTCATTGGATCACCTTCAAAAGCTTGCAAAATTTCATGTAAATAGGTAAAGTGCTTTTTAGTAATCATCTGAACAAGCACACCCCTTTGAAAAATATGTTTTGGCCATGTGACTTCTATAATTGGCCGAAATTTCATGCTACCATATTCATAAAATTTTCCCAGGACTAATGCACATAACCACAGAAAATGTGGAGCCAGCAGACCCCTTTTCTCTCCCTGAATAAAGAGAAGGCTCCTCCAAAGGACACTGAATGAACATCTAGAACTGGTTAATATTATTGTCCAGGCATTGTGATGAGTGAGTTACCCACACCTCAAGATATGTGTGAAACAAGACCACTGCAGCATCAGTTATCCAGCAATAAGCCAATAATGGTGGGTACATTGTCTATCACTATCGGTAATATTAATTTTTTGAGAGGGTTGCCAATATCAATGTGCAGCAACATATGTCCAGTTTGGTATTTTATGTGTATTTTCAAGTTAAAATAGGAGAAACAAAACCTACATTTGAAGAATTATAAAAATTATACACTTTTATCTGGTATTTCTGTAGATTTTTATCAGAACTGCCATGCTTTGTTTTGAACTTTCTTTTCTGTAAGTGGGCCTATTCAATTTGGGATATGCTTGAACACATGTTTTTTCAGTATCCTGGAATTGGAATGGTTAGGCAACAATAACCTCCCAATATCAGTTGATAATGAAATAATTTTACAATATTATAAGCCAATATAATGAAGTCACAGCTTACAGGGCTGTTAAAGAGTATAAAGTATGTAGGTTGTTTTACGAGTACCGGTTAGAGAAAAGAATACAGAATGATTTTATATATAAATTGTCTAATAGTATATTTTCTTCAAATAGAGTACTCACTGAAGATTAAAGTAATAGAAAAACAATACTTGTGCACATGTAACATGTAACTTCCTGTGTTTCCAGTTGGAGTTTCCTAAAATGCAGATACATTCAATGAGATTTGGGTAATTTTTTGGAATACCCAGTGGGTGTGAATTGCTGTAAATGCTCATCCCCAAATTTTGGATATGTTTAGTCACATTGCCTATGGGATTTCAAAGCATGGGACTGGTATTACTGAACACTCAATCCTCTAAAGAGAAAAATAAAAGTGGCTACAGCATGTGTTAAACAGCAGTGAAAATAGCATTGCAGATGCCCGTAACCCACAGCCTGGGGAAATAGTTTTCAATACCATGAGATATAGAAGTACTGAAATAGTACAAAGACTGGGATACTTTCAGAGCAGTGACAGTTATATAAAGATCCAAATAATGTTTAAGTAGATAAAATAACTTGTAAGAGAAAGTATACTTATGTAAAGATAAAGTATTCAAACAAGACAATTCAATAGCAAGATGACAGCATTAATCAGTATACTAATAATTGTGCAGCTGTTAAATTTAATATCTGGAGAATGACTGAGAAATAGCACAATTATGTAAAAGTACAAAAATATAATCAGTTGCAGAAATTATGTAAAAGTACAAAAATATAATCAGTTGCAGAAATCCATATGTCTTTGTCATAAGAGAAACATGTCTCAAATATGGCAGGTTAACACACTTTGGCAAAGCCAAAGTTAAAGGTCATACCATGATACACAAGATTTTAAAACTCATGGTCATTACAAAATGGTCAAGCGTCAAATCAAGATCACACCATAATGTTGCACACCTACAAAGCTTAACCAATGTCCCTACCAAGCATCAGCTTCCTACACTTTACAGCTTCACAGATATTGCCTGGAAAAAATTTTAAAGGTCAAGGTCACTTCAGCAGGATCAAAAGTCAAATCAACGTCACACCATGACATTGCAGACCTACACCTCCTAACCAATGTCCCTACCAAGTATCAACTTGCTATAACTTACAGTTTCTGAGATACTGCCCGGGCAGATTTTATAGGTCAAAATTACTATGGCAAGGTCAAAGGTCAAATCAAGGTCACATTATGATGTCGCACACCTACACCCCCTAACCAATGTCCCTACCAAGTTTCAACTTCCTACATCTTACACTTGCCAAGATATAGCCCAGATAAGATTTTATAGGTCATAACTATGGCAAGGTCAATGGTCAAATCAAGGTCACACCATGACGTTTGCACATCTACAACCCCTTAAACAATGTCCCTACCAACTAACATCCTACACCTTATGGTTTCCGAGATATAGCCAGGAGAGGATTTTATAGGTCAAGGTCACTATGGCAAGGTCAAATCAAGGTCACACCATGACATTGCACACCTACATCCCCTAACCAATGTCCCTACCATGTATCAACTTTGTACACCTTATGATTTCAGAGATACAGCTTGGACAACATTTTATAGGTCAAGGTCCCTACGGCAAGACCAAATCAAGGTCACACAATGACACTGCACACCGAAACCCCAAAACCTATGTCCCTTACAAGTAACAACTTCCTACACCTTATGGTTTCTGAGATATAGCCCGGACAAGATTTTATAGGTCAAGCTCACTACTGCAAGGACAAAGGTCATACTACACCATGACGTTGCACATCTACACCCCCTTACCAATGTCCCAACCAAACATTAACTTCAATAGAAATATAAGTGTTGTGTGTCAGTGAGGTAGGCGTTATCTCTGTATAACCTTGCCTATACTCACAGAGCTCGTAAATTCAACCAAGATGAATTACTTGACACTGTACCACGCTCAGAAAGTGAATTACCAGTGATGGTGACCCAGTTTAACCCAACCAATCCACCCATTGGCGCCCTAGTGAGAAACAATTGGAACATTATCCAAAACACAGAGGAACTCACAAAAATATTTAAAGACAAACCTATAGTTGGATACAGGAGACTACCAAATCTCAGGGACATATTAACCAGTAGTAGTATTAACTACCCACCCACACCTAAACCTTTAGGTACAGCCCCACCTCATGTGTCAGTATGCACCAGACTAGGGAAATGTACTTACTGCCCCAAACTCAAGAAACTGGAACAAGTCACCAGTTTCAGCAGCAAAAGGATATTTAAATGTCAGGGACTTCCACCAAAACACAAAATAACATGTGAATTATCAAATGTGATTTACATAATAAATTGCAATCAATGTGGTCTCCAATACATAGGGGAGACCAAAAGACCTATCAGAAACAGGATGTATGAACACTACAGCAGTGTTCAGAAATTCGTTGCTGAAAAATCCACCCCAGTCTCAAGGCACTTCACACAGAAAAATCATTCTGTGAGAAATATGGAATTCTGCATCTTGCAATGGATGGGGGATTCAACCAGCCCAAATGCTACCACTAGGCGTAGACGCCAGGAATTATACTTTATTTGGGCATTCCCTACACTCCACCCTGCAGGCATCAACATGTTTGTATGAAGCTATGCCCTCTTATAGCACCCCTTACCCAGGTGCTCCCCTTTCCCCCAAACATTAACTTCCTACACCTTACAGTTGTGGAGATATAGCCCAGACAGGACTTTACAGTCAAGATATAGCCCGGACAAGATTTTATAGGTCAAGGTACCTATGACAAGGTCAAAGGTCAAACCAAGGTCAAACCATGACATTGCACAACTACACCCCCTGACCAATATCCCTACTACGTATCAACTTCCTACACCTTAAGATTTCGGAGATATAGCCCGGACAACATTTTAAAGGTCAGGGTCACTACAGTAAGATCAAAGGTCAAATCAAGGTCACACCATGACGTTGCACACCTGCAACCCCTAACCAATGTCCCTACCAAGTATCAACTTCCTACACCTTATGGTTTCTGAGATATAGCCCAAACAAGATTTTATAGGTCAAGGTCACTACAGCAAGGTCAAAGGTAAAATCAAGGTCACACCATAACACTGCACGCATATAATACTTAACTAATGTCCCTATCCAGTATTAATTTCCTACACCTTACGGTTGCCAAGATATAGCCCAGACAAGATTTTCAAACTGAAGTTCACTGTGGCAAGGTCAAATCAAGGTCACACCATGTCGATGCACACCTACAACCCCTAACCAATGTCCCTACCAAGTATCAACTTCCTACACCTTATGGTTTCTGAGATACAGCCCGGACAAACTTTTCCCTGCTGCCCACCCATCAGGACAACATGGGTGAAAAAAATACCCCGACAGCCCTTAAGGGCAGTGGGGTAATATTATACCTCTAACCCAATTATAACGTTGTATCTTTCAAAAGACATGAAAGAGCGAAAGATTTGTTGAATGGCTATTCTTGCACAATTACCATTGGAAATACCTCATAAAATTCACCTGGTAAAGGGCTTCATCAACATTGCCCTGTATTCCTAGATTAACCATGGTGTTTGACAAAGACCTTCCCATATAAAACTCCAATGACAAGTAGTAAACTCTCTACAAATAGAAAATGTATATAGCATAAAAATAACTTTTTATAGCTATCAAATTACAAAAATACAGACAGTGTAGTTGGTTGAAATATGTGTGTCTAAAATTTGTTCTTTGTGACATTTTCATGATGACTTTATCATTTTACTAGTTACTACACATTATAACGTATAAAGTAATTGTGAAAATTAACATTCTTTATTCATTATAGAATCATTATTAACAGACAAAAATGCATGAAAGCTAAAATGCATATTTATAGAGCTCTACATAGACCATATATAAACTTTTGTTTAATTCTCTGGAGAAAAATATATCTAGTTTAACTGGGTACTACGGGGTTCTTGTGGTAAATGTTTTAACTTTCGTAATAAATCTTGTCGGTGTTTTTTTTTTCAGAGTCACAGCACTTTTCACAATTTATGTCTGGATAATGAAATCCTCACACGTAAAGAAAATCTGTCATCAAAGCAAAAATAGAAGCCATTTCTCTCTGTTAACTTATAATTTGGTAGACATGGTTACCGCAGCTCTACTTTACTTGTGTGTAAAGCCATGACATGACCCCACATAAAAAAAATTGGAGATTTTCTTCAAACATAAATACCACAAATGTATTCACCCAAGTATTTCCACAACTATTTTGTTGTATTTTCCTTCAAGTTACAAACATAACCGAGTGAAAACAAATGGCATTTACCTATTTTCAATTTTTTTTTTGAAGATTTTCCCAAATATTGAAAATGTTGTTTTATTGTAAAAAAGATGGCCTGTACATAATAATTTTGTAACCCCTACATGAAAATCAATTGAATTCAACTGCATAAAGATAAATTTAGCCATTTATCTGGTTTAATTCAACAGGCAAATCATTTGTGCAAATCTCCAGTTTTATGTGGGTCGTGCCACAGCTCTAAATGCAAGTAGAGCCGAGGTAACCACATCTTATAATTTGGGTATATGCTTGCACACACCCCAATGTAATTCTTGTATCATAATTATGAAAATCATTTGGGCTTTCACAGCTGGAGGATCAAAGAATTCAAATGTATTTACACAATTCATAAGGGAAAATGAAAACTTTCTTGACTATTATCAATTAAAGTTCAAAGTTGGGGTTTTACATCCTGTTCAACAGCCACGGTCATATAGACCGAGTTTCTGTCCCATCACGCATTACTGTTGATATTTCTGATGGTACGCAATGGCGAGGGACAGAACTCACATGTACTGTTTTCTGTGTAAATCTTGAACGGCATATTTGTACACATATTGGCACAAATGTAAAGAGTTATATGTATTTGCATTTTTTGAGGTACATATATGTGCCGTTCACTAATATTTAATGCCTATCCAGCTGCCATGTATAAATTTCTACATATTTATGAAATGTAATTGTAAACTATCTTCACCAACCTTTTCTGCTGCCATAAATGTATGTTATAGTAATGTCTGATATGTTTTCTAAATATATTTATATTATAATTTTTTCACTTATAACTAATTCAAAGGAACAAGAATAATGGGCCACTAGAACAGAAATATGTACTTCAAGATTTACACAGAAAACAAGTACATGCGAGCACTGTCCCTCGCCAATGCGTCCATCAGTATTTCAATAGCAATTGGTGATGGGACAGAAACTCGGTCTAACGGTCATATTGTGAAAGATCCACAACATTGCCACTTTTGGGAGTGGACCCCCACACAGACGTGACTGCCTGTGATTAGATGCCAAACTTGCAAATCACTACAGTAGGTCACTGCGGCCCGATATATAGTGGTGGTGGACCAGTTCACGCCCGGGTACCAATTCAGGCCCACCCTCAATTTTCTTGAAGATTTATAATTTTTCATAGAGAAGATGTTTTCCACATCATAGATAATCATCAAATGGATCGTTTACATTTGTAATTTATTGTTTAACTGTGATTGTTTTGGATAAATTTAGGGGTGGGCGTGAATTGGTACCCGGGCGTGAATTGGTCCACCACCACTATTCAATTAAACAAAAATGGCCGACTATAAAACTTCCAGACTTTTTTCTGATTTGTTTGAATCCTATTGTAGCATTGTTGAACGTCCAAAAGAAGAAAATATGAAGACAATTGTTACCTTCAGGGAATACATGTCAAAATCAAAAGTCAGAAGTGGCCTGTTTAGGAAATTCTGAATGTTACCTTTGGATCCTTTTCATAATAATACTGTTGTGTCCGTATCCATCTGCCAACAATTTGATCACGAACAGTGTGAGCTAATGCCGAAAAGTAATCTCTCTGTGTGGCAACGTTTCTATCTTTTACCAAGGTGTAATGCAGATGACGGTTGAAAGATTCCTTGATGTTTACTACATCTTCAACTTGAGCAATGGCTCTAACACTGATCTGTTTTCTCTTCTCCTTGTCAGTTTTGGGAATAGCTGCCATTATTGATAATTAAACTCTTACTATATGCAAATTCAAATGTGTAATTTACTGGCTCGATAAACATGAAAAAGTTCTGTCAAACTAAACTTCTCCCCCCTGACTTCCCTGGCAGTCCTTCACCGTCCTTGAACTTTTGCCGAAACCTATTAGGGCTATGTTTACGATTATCTCTCAGAAGTCACAAATAAGAAACTGCACAATCTGTGCAATCCAGATTCAGATTTGGATTCCTTGGATTTACTAAAATCGTAAAATGCAATTTTTTTTCTCGACATGAATCCAAAATAAAAAAAAATAACAGAAACAAATATAAATATTACCAAAATTTCCCAAATGTCATAATTTCCTGCCACATTTTGCTGCCATTATTTTACAAAGAATTATGGGTAATCCCACCTCTTGAGGTAGATCAACGGATCAACAGATTCATAATCAGGATTCAGATTCTAGTCACTTCAAAAGTGAATCTGTTAATCCGAGGAATCTAGATTCAATGGATTATGTTTGTGAAATACGCCTACTAGCACAGTCGTCAAACACACTATAACCGATGAGAACATCCGGCAGCTCTCTCAAACATGTTTAAGATATACATAACAAAAATCAAATAAATTCCATAATTATAAAAGTAGGGAATGTTTTAGAATTACAAGGCCTGCAATATATGACAAATTAATGAAGGGGTACTTCAAAAACAGTCACATTTTAAAATATTTTCTTGAATATGAATTATAGCAAATTCAAAAATTGTTTATGAATGCTAATTGAATGTGTGCACCAAATGATATGAATACCTGTCCAATGCATGATTTTCAGGCTTGTTTTATGGAGTTTAAGTACATATTTTGTTAACATGCATGCCTTTTCGACAGGAAAAAAACACTGGATTTAATAATAAAAATTTAACAATTAATGCTAACTTAACAAAAAGTTACTTTATTGGGTTTCTATTTTTTTGCAAATGGATGAAACAACCACCTTTTGCCAAGTTAGCAATTATTATCCATTTTAAATTGAGAAATTCAGTGTTTTTTCTTCAAAAAGTTACATATGCTGACAAAATATGTGCTGAAACCTACAAAAACAAGGCTACAAATCAGGCATTGGACAGTATTCATAGCATTTTAATCACACATTAAACTGGTATTCTTAATAACTTTTTTAAAATGCTATAATTTGAATACAACAAAATATTTCAAAATGTGGTTGCTTCCCAAATATCCCTTCATTAATTTATTATATATTTCAGCACTTGCCACTGTACATTTACTGCCCTTAAAATAACAGAATTTAATTGATGTTTTGTTAGTTAAGTCTTAAACAAGTTCATGAGAGTTGCCGAAGTGCACATTTCTGTTGGTGTCGATTGGCGACAGTGACTAGGCATATTTTACAATTATAAAAACCGGGGGCCGTATTCACGAAAGGTCTTAGCCAAGTCTCAGGCTTAAGTTGGCTGTATTTTTGTACAAAAGTTAGCCTAAGACATGGCTAAGACCTTTCATGAATACGGCCCCAGAAGTGCACAGTTAATGAAAATGCTTCTGTGCTCATATCATCAGTGGACAAAAATAGGAGAACAAATGCCAGCTCTAAACTTGAAGTGCTGTTTCTGAAGTCTGCTTTTACGAGAGCAATCATCCATTCAAAACAATATGGTGGCAGCAATTGTGGCAGCAAATTTTAAAAATTTAGTGATATTTATTATATTTATAGTAGTTTATCTTATTCTTTTCATTTTGGATTTGGAATTTGAGAAAATTGCATTTCACAAATCTAGCTAATGAGATTGTATTTTAACAAGATGTGGTATGAATTGGGGAGCCAGTGTACTTATTGATAGGGAGTAACATGTCTTTTATCAAGTCTACAAAACAATGCTACAAAGTGCACTTTAAATCATTTGGAGTTAGCCACAATATATGTATTCACATCATAGAGGGTGTTGCAGTACTTAATTTGACTGCTAATCATTGAGTTTGTAAGTAGGGCTGCAGTCTCCACACTGAGGAATTTCCGGCTGCATCTGAGGTCCTTGAGATGATAGTAGCAGCCACAACAAACCTTGGTTATGTGGCTAGCTAAAGTTTTTCCAGTCAAAAATATTACCTAAGTTTTTAACTTCATTGGTAAAGGAGATAGAATTATCAAGAAACTGGGTGGGAGATTTTTACGTGAGGGGACTCTCTGGCATGTCTATCACTGATGACAGTTTCACACCATCTATTCACTTTTGAATGCAAAGAAGACACTCAGGTAGCTCAGCAAATCTGGCATCAAAGTTGCTAGAGTTAAGTGCTAGATATAGGGTTGGGTTGCGTCAGCATACAGATGATGGTAGCTGACATTGAAACTGGAAATAATGTGACGGGGGGGGGGGGGGGGGGGTAGAATAAAGGGTTAAAAGGAGAGGACCCAGGACTGAACCTTGAGGAACTCCATAGGGGAGTCAGAAGTCATCTGAAAAGCTATTATACCAAGCTTAACCTTTCTGTGGTTTCTGCCAGTTAAGAAATGATGGCATTTATAATGGACTGTTTTTACAGTGTTGTATTTATACAGTTTATTAAACGTTAAAAGATAATTAAATGCTAAACATCAAACACAGTTGCCTCATTGCCAAACCAGTTCTTGAAGGAATCAAAAAGAATGTTGTGGTCAATAGTATCAAATGCTGCTGAGGTCCAGCAATGTGACAGCCTCACCTGAGTCCATTGAAGCAGCAATGTCATTTTACATTTTAAGGAGTGCTGTTTTTGCAGAATTCAATCTCCTGTAACAGACTATTTAACATGGGAAAACTCGTCCTTTTTTGATCAATTCCCAGTAAACATTTTGGAATTTGAAAGGAAACATTTACCAAAGGCTAAAAAATGATGGCATTTATAATAGAATGTTTTTAAAGTGTTTTATTTATACAGTTTATTAAATGATAAATGCTAAAAAAACTGTTACAAATGAACATTATAATGCTGAATAATAATGGGGTCAGACGTCAAATTCAATATCATTTTAAGTTGTTTACTGATTAAAATATTATTTCTATGTCCAAAATGGTGGGATAGTGGCTTAGAAATAATGCCCCCCTTCAATTCTTACTTTCGGGATTGTATGTGGGGCAATTTTTGACAAAGTTTTCTAAAATCCCCTATTATTGCTCACCGCGATCTTTATATGGACCTGTTTGAAGGTAAATGTTTAACAAGCATTCTGAGAATATGGGTTTAAAAATGTTTTTGATAGAACGTTTTTAAAACATTTGATGGAAAACATTTTAAAATGATGGGTATGAAAACCAGTTGCTATTAAACGTTTGTAAAACATTTTCAGAGCAAACACTTACAAACATTGTTGACAAATGTTATTTAAACATTTTATGAGTACTGTTTATCTAACATTTAATGATGAAAAATGAAAATGAAAAAACATTTCCAGCATAACCTTCATTTCTTCAGTTATTTCATAAATGTTTAAAAAATATCTCCAGTCAAACCTAGCTTCTAGGGTTAATCTATAAAAACATTTAATAAATGTTTTCAGTAAAATCTTTTTATAGAAAATGATTATAAAACGTTTTTTAAACATTACAGCATGAATGTTTACTTGGAAATGTTTAGAAAACCATAAGATAAGGGTTAAATAGGTTTTAAAAATGCCTTGCAATGTTTAAACCATTTGTAAACGGTTCTGATGTTTACTGGGTTTGGATCTGAAAATGAGATTGGACAGGTTTGTTGAGAGGGGGGTGGACATATGGGGTTTAAACCAGTTTGGGAAACTCCTTTCTTTAAGCGAGTAATTCTTGACATTGGTAATCGGAGTGATTAGGATGTCTGCACACTCTTAACTAGTGAAGTTGGTATCGGATCCAAGTCACAAGAATTGATAGGAGAAGATTTTAGAATTTTATGGATGTCATCCTCAGATATTGGCTCGAAAAAGGATTTTTTTAGTTCTTGGTCTGGTGACAGATACTGGCAACAATGGTTGCAGTGCAGCTTTGATTTTATCACTGAAAAAATGTCTGTAGGTATTGGCTAAATCATTGGGACTGATGTGATCAAGTAAAATGATGGTTGAGGATTTATGTAGGATTCTTTAAGCATTCCACATAGCCTTGGGATTACCATTGTTTTCATTAAATTACTGTAGAATAGTGCCAGCATCTTTACTGTTTGAATAGAAAATTTTACCCATTAATAGCAGCTCGATATCTATTCTGGTTGATTGCGGAAATGTCCCTGTGCCATATATGCTCATATTTCCACTTAAGATGCTTGGCTGACAAGATATCTGTATTTTCAAGTCTTTGTCAGGTGCAACGATTCTTCTTTCCTTTGAATCAGAGCATGATGATCAAGAATGTTGTTGAAGGTATTAACATACTGGTGACTAAGTAAATTGGCTGTCTTGTGAGGATGTTTGATTAGATCAGAATTCAGGTTGTCCTCTCTGAAATTAGTAATATTTATCTTGTAAATTTTCCATGTGTTAAACTGCCTGAATTTGCAGGGTGCCTTGATAGGTGTTTTGATGGAGAAGGTGATCGAGGATGGTTTGACAACTCCCCCTGTAACCTTTGGACAAAGGTGTGAAAAGGTGTCCTTCACGCATAAAACATCTAAGATATGGCAGTGAGGACACCATTTGTATTATTTAGACACCATAAGATAAACAATTACTGAGTTCGCTCCTAATACTAGACATATACGGTTTTATGATACCTTAGAATAGTGACATGCCTTGAGATATGACAACAAGGGCTGTAAAGCAAGCCTACAAAAAGTTAAAGGCATGATCAAAGAATGAACTAACCAACTCTAAAATTTGAAACAGAGCCTAAATCAGGAGTAAGAATGAGATACAGAGTATGTCTGTAAAGGTGGGTTGTTTAAAAAAGTTGGGTGATATTGCAAGATACAAAGCTATTTAAAAATTTCACATTATCATAAGAAGTTGTATTAACATGAATATTGAAATCACCACATGGTAAAAAGAAGGAGTTTAGTTAAGAAATGGATTCTCAAAGAGTAAAAAGTTCATTAAATATGGCCCCAGAAGAGCCAGAATGTCAATACACACAAGAAATTACAAAAAAGTTTAACAGAAGAGTAAATGGATATGACAATATTCTCCAAAGTCCCATAGGAAAGACAATCAAAAATGTTATGATGGAGGATATTCCTGCATGATGAAAGATCCCATGCCACCACAAACACCATGCAACATGAGCTTATGACAAACTTTGTAATGTTGTTTCATTTGTTCTACAATATGTACTTCATTTCGAAATTTCCATTATCTTTTAACTTGTAATTATTTTCTGTTTCTT
This sequence comes from Sabellastarte sp. h YS-2021, assembly GCA_964017235.1. Taxonomy (NCBI): domain Eukaryota; kingdom Metazoa; phylum Annelida; class Polychaeta; order Sabellida; family Sabellidae; genus Sabellastarte; species Sabellastarte sp. h YS-2021. Next base: position 151,792,444 of record OZ024928.1, on the reverse strand, counting down.
TACATATTATTTTACAACAACTTCCTGCTATATCTTTATACAAATTGTTGTTCTCTTAGATTTTACTAATTCACTAATCCTCACCATTTTAGTTTTTAGGAATAATTCATCTATGTTGCAAAAAACAAACACTATTACGCACATATATAACACAAATAATTCCCATTTATAGTATACATATCATATATATGTTTGTATTACAAGTGCTAGCCCAGAGCTCATAAAAATATTTGTATAAAGTTGTCCTAGAGACTTTGTTTAACACATTGGACAAATGTCACAAATTGGTTACCTTTCAAGCAATACAATAATACAGTTTACTTGTGATGAACCATGTAATTACTTCAGAAATTACAGGCTCCTTTCAGTTATACCTTTGCAAAGACAGTTCATCTGACAATTACTTGTATATGAACTATGACTTCAAGGATAAGTGATGAGTTAATGTTATGAATAGAAACTGGGAATTGTTTTCAAATCACAAATAAAATATCCTCAAATAACCCTTTCAGAACCAGAAGTCTATTCCCAAATTCAAAGTTTTTGGTTTTCAAACAGAGATTTTATTTAAATAATGTCAGAGCCTCAGGTGTTTCTGGGACTTCAAATATTTTCATGTAAATGAGTAACATGCTTTGAAAACTGTTTTGTGTGAATTGACTGAAGAATATTTGGGAACCATGTTTCTTGTGCTGAAGTAGGTTAGGTCTTTTTCCAGGGACCGTACTTTCCATAGATTTCAGCCTATCTCAGGTTCAACTTGGATAGATTTGTCCATAAAAGTTAAGCCAAAGACTTGGATAAGACATTTGGTGAAATTGACTCAAGTAATTTAATTATTGGCGAAACCGGGAGTTTCTTTCAGCATACGTTGACGGTATAATAGCCTTATATATTTGTAAACATGGCCTCAAAGCATGGCAAAAAGGTTGAAAAAATAAAAAAGAACCCAAAGAATAAAAATGACGCATCTTTAAAACTGTCAGATATTGTTGAACTTGGTGGAAGCAAGGTACATAAGTGATTTTCATTAAAGTTAAAGTGCATTTTCGCATAAAAGTATGGCTGTTTTTGTGGAGCACGCAATATCGCCCGTTGGAAAAAGTTGTGAAAGTGTTTCCCAGACATTCTCCTGTCCGGAAAATCCCGGACCTTTTGCTGTTAAGTTTGTCACATAAAAACCACGAAATAACAAAAAATAATTTTTGTGAGTACTGTATATTCATACATATTTATTGTAAGAATTACTGTAGTACACGGGTGTTTACTAAAGTTGAAGGTACTCAGTTTGGGTGTTTAGTTCAATTTTTAACATTTTCCTGAAACAAAATCAATCTCAAAGTAAATAATTTGAAAAAAAATATTCAAAATTCTGGTCGCAATATTTAAAAAATAGACTCCAATAAAAATCGGATATTATTATGAACCGGACACAATTGCGACCACCCGTGGTACTAAATAGAGAAATAAATTTAGGGATAATTAACAAACCTAGTGGTGATGGGCCAGTTCACGCTCGTGTACCCATTCACGCCCACCTGTAAATTTCTCCAAAACAATCACAGTTACACAATATATTACCAATGTATATGATCAATTTGAAAATTATGATGTGGTAAACATCTTTTCTATGAAAAACTATGAATCTTTAAGAAAATTGAGGGTGGGCATGAATAGGTACACGGGTGTGAATTGGTCCACCACCACTAGTGAATTTGAACCAATTTATGCCCATGTACCTATTCACGCCCACCCTCAGTTTTCTTTAAGATTTATAGTTTTTGGTGGAAAATATGTCTACCATGTTATAGATATTGATAAAGCATATACTTTGGTAATATATAATGTAAATGTCTTTGATTAATTTAGGGGTGGGCGTGAATAGGTACATGGGTGTGAATTGGTAGACCATCACTAATTAACATGGTTTTGTTTTACCTTACCGATGTAATTCGGTCACTTATGACACATTACCGGACAGAAGAATCTCACCCTGTTGTTCCTACCAGTTAACTGATTTGACAACACTGATGGCTTTTTAATTTGAAGTAGCTTAAACTATACAACATACAATCCTTTTCACTGTAGAAGCAGTCTTTTGATCTACTTTGCTAAAGTTTAGACTAGGGAAAGTATATATGATATTTCTGACTTCTGTGTATGCGTAAATAGTGCTTTTAGTATATAGCCAATGTACAGGTTTTTTATATATCCACATTTTCGTTCATTTAAGCTATAAGCTCACAGCTTCATTTTTGGATTACGTTTTTATAATATTTTAGACTGCATATGCAATCAGAATGAACCAGAAACTTTGTGGATTTAATTTTGCTGAATCAAAACACAATTGAACTAGACAATATACACCACACCATTGTCTAACATGCCTTATACATGCATTTAGTAAATGACTGTTTTTCAATTAGACTAGTGTGTCATCATCTCATCAAAGTTTCATTCATTCCCCTGAGATAGGATATTTGACTCCTCTTTTGTGGCACCGTAACAAATTCAAATTTGAACTGTTAGGGGATTGCAGAAAGGGATCCTTTACTTTGGTAATTCATTAAATGTGAGTAATTATGATTTATGTGATGTTTTATTCATATAGTTAACTTATTTCACCAATAAGTTTATGACTTTTAAATAAAAAGCAATACTCAGCTAATGCAAGTTTTTGTGATCAGTCTGTTTATATAGGACGAAAATAGGACCAATTATGGTTACACTAGTTTGAATATTTATCATACTCTCTACTTTGCATATTACTGTATATGCGTTTTAATATAAATTTATGAGCTCCCAGCCTGACATATGGTGTGATATCAGAAAAGTTAGCATGTAAGTTATTTTTGTATGTGTATGGGATACCTGATTTAGATACTGTTGTGTGGTTTTGCACAAAAAGTTCAAATCAAATATGAAAGGTATATAGGATGAAAATAGGACCAATTACACTACCTTCCCTACCTCCGGGAAATGAATGTAACTTTATCCTAGCCTCTCCATCCTAGGCAGTTTAGACAATGGTGTGGTGTATATTGTCTAGTTCAATTGTGTTTTGATTCTGTTTATTATACAGGCATCAGCCTAGACTAGACAATAATCTTACTCTGCCAAGTTACAGCTGATACATAACTGGTACTTGTTCCAAAACTCTACACTCTGGGGGACACAATATTCCACAATAATTGCAATCGATGAAAGTTCATTACTAGTCTGTGGACTGTGTTAACTACACACAAGGTTTACTTAAAGCCATTCATGACAAACATAAAAATGATTAATGGACTCACACACAATCCATCAACTTTCAGATAATTAAGTGGCCCGCGAGGGGCACTTATTTGTTTTCACGTAAGTTCGACTGATCGCCGTCGCCACAGGATTATGATCTCCCTTGAATAACTAATTGGGCTATCAAATTTTTCTTTCCTCCTCATCTTTCTTTAAAATTATATGGGTGGGAAAATTTTTGGGATACTTTGTGGAGACCTTAAGGTCTACTTAAGGTAACCTGAAGCATTTTTCAAAAACACCCCGTCATCGCGTTTCGGGAAAAACCACACCTCTGCTATAAAATTTATCAGGTACATTCTAGACCTAAATCCGCAGGTCGGAAAGGATTTTCTGATCAGTGGGACCATAGATGCCTAGATGGGAGGTATTTCATTTTCGTAAATTTTTAATAGATGGATACTTTGTTTGTATCTCAAAAACTGTCAGGATTTCGGAGTTTTGTTAGAATAACTTATTCTCTATCTGCAATCTTAAGGTCACCTTAATGTCAAAAAGGGGGTTTTAGCCCTCTAGTTCACTTAGTTTTTCACGTTTTTTCAACCAAACTTGGCATATATATTAAGATTTACCGAAGGATTATCCTGACTTTATGGTGACCTTAAACTGTTAATATAATTGGAGCTATGGTCCCCCTAAAGTCATAAAATTGGAAAAAACTGTCTGGTCCCTTTATTTTTTCAATTTTTAAAGAATCAATCTTATATTGATATTGCGGTTGATCAAAATAAGACTCTAACTACCTTATGATTTAAAAATTAATAATGATATGGCCATCTTAAACTTAAAATGTAGGATTTTTCAGCCCTAAGTTGGGTTAATGTTTAAATTTTAAGAATGAAACTTGGCACATTTGTAAAGGTTGCCAGAAGGGATATTCTGATTTTATGGTCACCTTAAAGTCCCAATATCAATGAAGTTATGCTAACCTTACAGTGAAAAAGGGAAGTTTTTAGCCTTCAGCTATCTTATTGTTCAACTGACCTCGGCTAAACTTTGTCCACTTATAAAGGATGACAAAAGGGACATTCTTCTTTTATGGTCACCTTAAAGTCCCAATATGAATGAAGTTATGGCCACCTTGCAGTGAAATTATGGAGTTTTTAACCTCCAGCTATCATGTTGTTAGACTGACCTCAGTTAAATTTTGCACACTTATTAAAGATGACAATAGGGACTTTCTAATTAAGCGGCCCCTCAGGGACGCTTATTTGTTTTCACCGAACTTCGACTGATTGCCGCCGCCGCCGGATTATGGTCTCCCTTAAATAACTTCTTAGCCTTTCAAATTTTTCTTTCCTTCTTATCTTTCTTTAAAACCGAGGGGCCGGAAAAATTTTTTGGATACTTTGCGCAGACCTTAAGCTTTACTTAAGGTAACCTTAAGCATACTTCCAAAACACCCCATCATCGCGTTTCGGAAAAAACCACACACACACCTGTGCTATAAAATTTATCAGGAACATTCTAGACCAAATTTCCAAGGTCGGAAAGGATTTTCTCATCAATCGGACCATAGATGCCTGAATGGGAGGCGTTTTATTTTCGTAAATTTTTTAAAAATGGGTACTTGGTCTGTATCTCAAAAACGGTTAGGCTTTCGGCATTTTGTTGGAATAACTTATGCAGCTACTTTTGCTAATCTTTCACATGTCGAAGTTTTTAGCCCTGTATCTGCGATCTTAAGGTCACCTTAATGTCAAAAAAGGGGGTTTTAGCCCTCCAGTTCACTTAGTTTCTCACTTTTTTCAACCAAACTTGGCACATATATTAAGATTTGCCAAAGGAATATCCTGACTTTATGGTGACCTTAAACTCAAAATGCTAATGGACATATGGCCTGCTTAAGGTCATCAAATTGGAATAAAATCCTCTGGCTCCTTTCTTTTTCCATGTTTTTATATTGAAATTATCACTGGTATTAAACTAGATAAAAATAATACTTATGGTCACCTTAAACTCTCAGTATGAATGGAGTTGTAGCCACCTTAAAGTGAAATAAGGGGGTTTTCAGCCTCCAAGTATCTTATTGTTCGACTGACCTCAGTTAAACTTTGCACACCTATAAAGGATGGCAAACCAAAGGGTTATCCTGACTTTAAGATGACCTTAAACTGTTAATATAATTTTGCCCCCCCCCCCCCCCCCCCCCCCCCCCCCCCCCCCCCAAAGTCATAACATTTGAATAAAGCCGTCTGGCTCTTTTCTTTTTCCATGTCGAACATATATTGATATTGAAGGGACATTCTTATTTTATGGTCACGTTAAAGTCCCAATATGAATGAAGTTATGGCCACCTTGCAGTGAAATTATGGAGTTTTTAATCTCAAGTTATTGTATTGTTCAGCTGACCTCACTTTAATTGTGCACACTTATTAAAGATGAAAGTAGGGACAAGTAACATACACAATACAATAAAATTCACAGTTTCTATTGCTCATGATACATATGTTGACATCTTTTATGGGTGACTTCTTTTTCATCAGGGCCACTTCATTTTGGTCAGCAAAAACATTCTTCTAGTTTTCTTTCCACCTTGAAGTTCCAATACAAGTAGAGCCATGGCCATCTTGATGTAAAAATGAGTGTTTTCAGCTGCCAACTGACTTACGGTTCAAAAACATCATTTAACTTGACACATTGATTAAGCTTAAGGAAGATTTTTATGTTCTTTTTACTTAAAATTCTTGTATTTCAGAAATTTTGGCAATTTAACATAGTAAATATATAGTTCTTGCTCCCATCTCATTTTTATGTCAGCTGACTTGTCTTTATATGGATTATCTTTCTTTTAAACATTATTTCTCCATTTAAACATTGTTTGGACCTTTATATAACTGACAGTGCTCTGAAAGTATCCTGAAGTTTGTACTGGTACAGTACTTCTGTATCTCATGGTGTTGAAAATATTTCCCAAGGCTGTGGGGTACGGGCATCTCTGATGCTATTTTTCTTTCAGCTATAACATTGTAAAATTATTTCAGACTTGTAGCTCATTGCAAAATTATGTAATAGCTGCATATAAAACTATACATTTGACTCATTTTCTGATCTGTGTAAAATCTTCATCAGAGAAAAGAATTGCCTGTGTGTGTGTGTGTGTTACAGCAAAAAAGGAATTGCGTCTGTTAGTGTGTTATATATGTCTGTGTTTTTCTCCCTTCAGTGTTTCAATTGAAGTGCAGAGGGGTGGGGGAAGGGGTGGGGAAGATTTATGATAGACCATTTCAATATTTCCTCAGGTGACTGAAATTAGGTAAACACTCACTCCTGCATATACAGATTTACTGCATTGCACACATATTCTTTGCTTTTCTCTTAGTGTACATTATTGAGGCACAAATATCACTTAAATTCTTTGATATTTAATACTTTGAGTTATTTTGTGTTGCATGTTAACTTTTAAGCATGTTAAATATTTAATTAAGCGTCCCTGAAAGGGCGCTTATTTGTTTTCGCCTAAGTTTCCTCGCCGCTGCCGCCGCCGCATTATGGTCTCCCTTGAATATCTCCCTTATTATTACAAGGTTTCAAACCATATTTGGCAGTTATATACCTTAGACATGGGAAAATTTTTCTGCATGCTTAAATTTGACCTTTGACCTTTATGAAGGTCACATGATCGAAAACAATTTTGCTACACAGCCTTATAATTTGACACACTTGTTTATACTATCGAAAACGCGAGCTGATTAGATCTTATGAGTGATTTTCTGACACCTTGCAATCTGAAAGCCTTAAATTTAGGTCAACCCCCCTATTATCTTCTTAAGTATTGCATTTAGAGCTATAAAATGTACTGGGAGGTAATAGGAAACCATATGTGGAGATTCTAAATAGCCAGTCAGTTTTACCCCACGGTCCCCCCTTATGGGTCAAACTGGGGTCATAGAATAGCTGATTTTGAGTTTTTGCCTTATATCTCCTTTATTGTTGCTTTTATAGCTTCAGAATGTATTAAGAGGTATTGGGAAAGCACATATGGAGAGTCTAAATAGCCGGTCAGTTTTACCCCCCGACCCCCCCTTATGGGTCAAACTGGGGCATAAAATAGCTGACTTTGAGTTTTTGTCTGTCTTGTATCTCCTTTATTGTTGCTTTTATAGCTTCAGAATATATTAAGAGGTATTGGGAAAGCCTATGTGGAGAGTCTAAATAGCCGGTCAGTTTTACCCCCCGACCCCCCCTTATGGGCCAAACTGGGGTCATAGAATAGCTGATTTTGAGTTTTTGCCTTATATCTCCTTTATTGTTGCTTTTATAGCTTCAGAATGTATTAAGAGGTATTGGGAAAGCACATATGGAGAGTCTAAATAGCCGGTCAGTTTTACCCCCCGACCCCCCCTTATGGGTCAAACTGGAGTCATAAAATAGCTGACTTTGAGTTTTTGTCTGTCTTGTATCTCCTTTATTGTTGCTTTTATAGCTTCAGAATATATTAAGAGGTATTGGGAAAGCATATGTGAAGAGTCTAAATAGCCGGTCAGGTTTACCCCCCGACCCCTCCCTTATGGGCCAAACTGGGGTCATAAATAGCTGCTTTGGAGTTTTTGCCTTATATCTCCTTTATTGTTGCTTTTATAGCTTCAGAATGTATTAAGAAGTATTGGGAAAGCATATGTGGAGAATCTAAATAGCCGGTCAGTTTTATCCCCCAACCCCCCTTATGGGTCAAACTGGAGTCATAAAATAGTTGCTTTGGAGTTTTGCCTAAAATCTCCTTTATTGTTGCTTTTATACCTTCAGAATGTATTAAGAGGTATTGGGAAAGAATATGTGGAGAGTCTAAATAGCCGGTCAGTTTTACCCCCCGACCCTCCCTTATGGGGCAAACTGGGGTCATAAATAGCTGCTTTGGAGTTTTTGCCTTATATCTCCTTTATCGTTGCTTTTATAGCTTCAGAATGTATTAAGAGGTATGGGGAAAGCATACGGTGCAGCTTTGTGCATTCTTAGCTTTACATCATGCTTATTAAAACCACAAAGCATTTTAAACTTTAAGGGACGCTTCACTTTTGTTAGCAAAAGCATTCCTCTAGTTTAGAATTAGAAAACCAGTTTACAACACTGTTCTATATTCACATTGTCCCAGGTTTTAATGGAGAGGGGTTGCAATATACATGTACTTGAATATTTTGACAAATTACCCAGAAAAAATGTTTCTTTAAGTTAAAAACAAAGCTTGTTATGGTCAGCCTTACTTTATGGAAAGTCAAAATAAATGCGTTAGCAAAGAAAATCCATAAACATTCCTTATTACATGCACAATTTGTATATGATCAATGAAGAGTATTTTAAATTCATATTTTGACATATTCAGAAATACCTTATAGTAATATCTGTTCTCATTACTACCATAAGGAGGTTATGTTTTGAATGTGTTTGTCTTTATCTCTGTTTCTTAATACTCGAAAAGACATGAACAAATCTTTATGAAATTTTTTATGTACGTAGGGCCTGACTGAAGGAAATGAAATTAAATTTTGTGAAAAATCCAGATCACATTCTGGATACAAAAACCCTGAATTTTCAGATGTCAAATTTTAATGTATTTTTCCAAATGGTTTTGGTTTATTATGGTATCACTCTGCGGCGTCTTGTCTGTTTTGAGAGAATGGAAAAAGCCTTAAATTAAATATATCCTGCAAACAATTTACGATTCCACATTTACAGCTACAGTTTCTGTTTTGTCAAATTTAACCTTTGACTCCTACTTCAAGGTCAAGTAAGGTCATCACGCAAAAAAGTATATCGCCTTTATAATTGATCTTGGGGCTTTCAAATATGAAAACAACTTGTAAGAAATCTTGTGGATCTTTGGCAAGTGTTAGATTTGACTTTTGACCCCTGTTTCAAGGTCAAGTGGGGTCATCATACTAAAAAGGCCATATATCTCTTTTATGATGGTCTTTTGGCTTGGAATTCGCATCATGAATGAATAAAATATGCAAGTTTTGTGCCTTCTTCAACTTCATGAAAGTTCTTACATCTAACAACATCTCATGGGTTCTGTGTACTTCTTAGAACTGAAGTTGTTCCTTAGATCATTACAAATCTCAATGGTGTTGCCCATTTAGTTGTACCCACAGGATGGGTTTCTTGCCAGCTGATGCTGGCTATTTTATTGGTTCTAGAACTTCACAATGTGAAAATAACTTGCACGAAATCATGCCCTTTGAATCTTTTGCAAGTGTCAAATTTGATGTTTGACCCCTGCTTTAAGGTTCAGCTGGGTGATCATATTCAAAAATGATTCTATCTCCTTTATTATTGATCATTGGACTTTGAACCCTGTTTCGGGGTCAGATTACGTCTTAACGCCTGGCAGAAGATAAACAATGTGGCATTGGTCTTGTTTACATAAACCTAAAGTTACACTTTATGCTGTTTACAACTTTATATTTTTGAGTACCACTTTTGAGCTCTGTCACCAAATAAGCACATGTCAGGGCTGCCATAGTGATAGAACCTCAGTCTAAGCATTGTGGTTTTCTGTTGTTGTGACTGCTGTTACAATGGTAACCAAGTGTAAGCTCTTAAGTACAGGATATATATATGTGGTATATGTTTTTGTATTGGTGCAATCCTGGCCAGGCTGTTGTGAACACATTGCACTCTCCAGAGGTTAGAATTGGTGAAACTCCGAAACAAGGCATTACAGTAGTGAAGCCTATGGCTTAAATGAGCATTTGGGGGCCATAACATCTAAATCATACATCAGATACTGACACCTGAGATTACTGAGTTGGACAAAATAAGCATTGCAGAAGCTTAGAGAAGAAGTCAGAGTCAGACCAATAAATACAGATAAATATCAATAAACATGTACAATGCAATTCAACTGCTTTTGGTGTGAATAAATTACAAGATGGCACCCATAGTCAATGATGTAAAGAGTATTATCCCACATAACCCCAACAGAAGCATATTCAGATAAAATATTGCTTAAGGGGATTACTGTACATGGAATTCTTTTGTTTTATATAACTTTTATTGACCCCTTTCCTCTCTATATATCCTGTTAAAAATTTACAACATTTTTGAGTTCAAAGGAACCCTGTCCCTATCCACCATACACTAGAGCAAAAAGGCTGTTAGGGCAACAGAAACTCAATCTAGGGCGCATTATTTGGGAACTCCATGAATGTTTACCAATTTGTTGTCATCTTGTGAGTTCAAGTTATCGTCAAAATAGGACAATTCACTTTATGGGGTGAATTGATACAAAATTCTGTGTTGAAGATTTATAGTAATCTGACAAGGTGTTGATGCTATTAATATTTCAAATTCTCAGGGTATAATATACCTGAAATACATTTAACATATGTATGCTAACTCTGTGCAATTCAATGTAACACAACTTGATTTTGTAATGCCAATCACACAAAGTTTCATATTGTATTTGCAGGCAGATTTTGAGTTGTTAAGAGATATAAATGAAGATGAGCATGATGTTATTGATCATGTTAATAATATGGATGAAGAACCTATCAAACGACAGGAGGTATGAGTTATTTTTATAAATATTGATAAAATTCAGCAAAAAAGAATATGAATATGTTCAAATATATTGCAGAAATTATTGTGTTAAAATTGAACATTTACGTGTGACTTTTTATTGTGTGAAACACTATAAAACGAAACTGAAATGAAATTTTTGCAATGATGTCACTGACTTCTGTACTCTGGTACCATTTGCTATTCAGTGTCACAACTTGTTTGGACACAGGCAAAAGCGCACTTCCAATTATTTTCGCCACAAGCAATTTAGAAATTCTACAATAAAAAAATATCTGAAATTTCACCATCAGTTTTAAAGTTTTGCGGGCCAAAATTAATAGAAATAACACAAAATGAATTCAGAACCCTATTGTCTGAATCAGTGGTGTGAAATTACTATAAGTATGAAATATACAGTCTGTCGCAACCAGGAAAGATTCCTTTTATGGATACAGTTTGTACATAAATGCAATAAATCAATTATTTTATCAGTGGCATTTTTATATATTGGCATTTTTATATCAATTACTTAATAAAGCATAAACTGTCTGCTTATTATGTGACATCAGGATGACATTTTGGGTATACAACCTCCATTCTGGATTGCAAAAACAGGAATCTCATGTCAGCTGACTGATTGTGGCATCACTCTGCGGCGTCCGCGTCTTTGTGAACAACTTCTCCTCCAAAACTACAAGGCCCAGAGGCATGCTGGTACTTTTAAAAGATACTTTATCTATCAAGGATGATAAATTTTAAAATCAACGCAGATCTGTCTGTTCGTCTGTTCCTCAGAGCCATTGGAAGAGGGGTACCCCCACCCAAAGTCTGAAAATTTCAACACTTTATCACAATTTTCTCAGTGACTATTGCAGGGATTTCTCTCTTATCTTGCATATATGTACTAGGCCACAAGTAGATTCCTTTGTGTTAGTATCAGGCCTGGATCGTTCTAAATTATTTTTCTATGAATTTTTGAAATAATTTTTAATTCATTAAAATTCATGAAATTATGCACTAAATTACTAATAATTACATTTTTGACATATTTTGAACTCTGACCAGCCTCATGCAGTTCTGGTTATAATTTCTGTATCTGATCATTGTTTGGTCTGTAAATTTAATTTGTAGGTCACCTTAAGGTCTCAGTAAATATCCATAGGGGCCAGTGTTATTAAATATAATGTGGACTTTTACAGCACTTAATCTTTATCAATTGACAGACTCTAAGGCACAACTGAATGAAACCAATGTGAATAATCATATGTCCAGTAACATAGCCAGGTCAAATACCAAGAAGATACAGGTGTGACATGGAGACTATGGCAGATAGGCTTTTGCAAACAAGTTTTGAGCTTGTTCCTGAAGGAGGCAATAGATGTTGCTCTACGTACATGATTAGGAAGATCATTCCAGATCTTGGGAGCATAAAAAAGAAAACTATGGGCAAAGTGTTTGACTGACTTGTAGAGTGAGGACTTTACTTCCAAAGCAATGAAACACAAGGATTGTAAGTTCTGTGAACAGAATCTTAAATTCTATCAGATTTTAAGTTCTGCCACAATAAACAAATATGCATATCTTGTACAAGCATGCCAACATTTGAACTTGATGCTCATCTTTCAAGATCATCAAAGATTAAATTGCCCTATACACCCGATTTCGGCCAGACTTTAAATGCTTAAATCTCACTTATTATCAGTCTTAAAGGGTTTGCTTTTGAGACCAACCTGTAGGAAATCATGTGCTGGGAATCTTCTGATGTGTTCAATTTTGATCTTTGACCTCCTTTAAGGGCAAATGGTGTGGCGAAACTGAAAGTCTGTATCTTGCTTATTTTAAAAAGGTGATCTGTAGAAGCGCAAGCCGTAAAAATGTATTCTCCTGACATGGGCACTTGGTAAAGTGCTTGCTAAATAAAGTGCTTTGATTTTCTAGTGATCAAATAAGCAATGGTTCCCCAATGTGCAAATTCTAGTTAATTTCCTATTTTTCTCATTTAGGTTCTCGATTTTGTGAAAAGCTTGGGTTTTGACAAAGTCAGGACAGAAGAGACAGATGATAGGTAAGGCTGATTTACACACATACTTTCAAAGAAAATTAAGAAGAAGTAAATCCTGTGCTATAAATAACATTTGTAACTTCAGATTGAAACATACTCAATTCATTATTCGGTGTTTAAAACAGCTTGAACTGGCACAGTGTAGGAAAATACAGAGCTGGAAATCATGGGGCCCTGACGTCTGTGCTATATTTTTTTTTCTGTGATATACTTAACAATGCCTCACTTAAGGCTGAAATCTTTAACAAATCCTGGTGATACAGGAGATACAAGTTCGCCACACCACTGTCTTATCAGTATTCCAGTGTACAAGCCAGTGTGTGTACCAAACTAATGTGGAAACTTAACTGATTAAAAGGAAAGTAAGGGTATACTTTGACATTTTAAAAAACTTTTGTGATGTTGGAACTTGTATTTTCACATTTATAACCCCACATATACTCTTAAAATATGCACCAATCTTAAATGCTGGAAAGTTTTATCACAAATAAGTAAATGGCAGTTTTATCAGTTTTGCGCCTAATGCAGGTGTTCCACTGGAGCTGACCCTATGACTCTAGGGTCAGCTACAAAAGATGGGGGTCGGGGACAAAAATTCACAAAAAAGGCGGGAAAATACTGGGTCGGTTGCACCTCCCCAACAGGACGGTACACTTACAAACAGGACGTGGTGACTAACTCGACAAGACGTAGGGTTGGGGACATTTATTGCACGGCCAGTCATAGAAGTACTACGACAAGCTCTAAACCCCTAACAGACAAGCCTTAGCAGGTCCCGACAAGCCGTACTGACAAAGAGACAGGACTGGAGAAATACACAGAATCACCCTGACAAGACGTGCAGTCGGTATTGCAAGTACAGTTTTTGATGAATTTTTGGGAAAAAAGAGGATCAAGTGTCGACCAATAAACAATTCTTAAACTAGGTCACTGGTAAATAATTGGATCCCATCATGTGACCTAAACGTCCAACTTTACTTTTTTCTTAAATTTTAATTATAGTTTTCAGGTTTTTGCTTTAATATTTAATGAGAAAGAAATCAATGTATGTCTGCTGCAGATTATGAATGAAAAAGCCACTTAAAATATGAAATTTTCATTTAAAATGTTATATCCTTTGCAAAGAAGCAGAGAGAGATGTGCTTCTAACAATATCTCACTTAATAATGAAACCCTTTTGCTTGTTGCTGCCTTTTATACTCCAGTTTCGAGCTTCTGGGAAAGACCCTATTCTCGTGAAGGCAATAAACTTGCTGTAGTTCTGGTCAGGTGATGGGATCCAAATATTTACTGGTGACCTACTTTTAGATTTGTTGATTGGTCGACACTTGATCCTCTTTTATCCCAAAAATTGCTTATGGGTTTTTAGAGTGAGAAGAAACATCTTGTGATTGGATCCAAATAGTTTAACTTTTTAAAAAAAATTGCTCTGGTGAAATATGCCGAGAATTTGTTTATTATGTGACAAAATAAACCCCTTTTTAGGTTTCTCAATTACTTAAAGCATACATGTGGACCCTCACTATCTGTTAACTTCAAAACTATGATCACTTGCATTGTTTCTTTGTCATTCTTGACATAATTTTTTATCATATTTTTACCTCATATCATGCTGGAAATGGACTGCAAATGAGCAGTACTTAAGTTACAAAACACAAGCCGGTTTCATGTTACGACAGGCCTGCAAGTGATAACAACAAGCCTGGAAGGGTTACAGACAAGCCTTGAAGTCATAGGACAAGACGTGAAGTGACTAGGACAAGCCGGTTACCAGGGGGTGGAGCCTAGGCCGGGAACAAGAGTCGGGGAGGGTCGGGGAAATATCAAACATGTTTGAAATTTTACCGACTCCCCCGACAGGCCGGGAACTTACAACCGACCCTATCCGACCATGTAAACATTGGTCCCGACCCTCCAAAAATGCTTAGTTACTGACCGGTTGGCTCCAGTGGAACACCTGCATAAAAGAAATATAAAAATATTGTTTTGTATTTCAAGGAAAGTTGATGTCCTTAAATTTAACTAAATTTAACTGGTAAGGCCATTAATTATCTGTCGCCAGGCCTTAGCATTCAAGGCGGGTGCGTGTGTGTGTGTGTGTGTGTGTGTGTGTGTGGGGGGGGGGGGGGGGGGGGGGGGGGGTTATTAGTGTGTCCTGTAGACGTCTCTGAAACCACTACACTGACACATTTTTGGTGAATTACTTGTCCTGATGCACATTTTTGGTGAATTACTTTTGGGTTTTGTGGACTTTGGCTTAAAGGTAAGTGAGTAATAGCACTTTACCAGATTTTAGTAAATGACTTATAACTCTAAAGCTGTTTAATTTAATAGTCAGTGGACATGTTGCAAGCACATGTTTTCAGTTGCATATTCCATTCACCAGATGTCACTGTTGTATGTCACGGAACTACTTGTTTTGTTTACATTTATATTTACCTTAGCAACTCCATCCAAACTCTTTGTTCAGCCCCGGTGAGTGACTTAGGAGCTTGTGAACATGCCCACTGACCCTTAAAACAATTTGTTGAAATATGTTATTCAGTTACTTTCTCTTTACCTACAATATGGTATGTATTTAGGAACTCTATTGCACAATGCAATGGAGTAGTAACTACTTTCCAAATTTTAGCAAAAATATAGATATAGTACATATCTAATATCTTTAAAAGTTTGGCCCTCAGCCTATTTTATTCAACTATGTTATTCACCTACTTTTTGGACAACTATAACACACTAAAATTGCAGACCTGTAGCTCATTGCATAGCTGATCAATAGCTGCTTTCGGGTATTACTGCTGAATAAATCACTTGTGACTTAAAATCTATTGCATGTAGAGTAATTTGTTTAAATATGTTGTTCACTTACTTTCTACTTTCAATATTGTATGTACTTATGAACCAATTGCACTAATTTTAGCATATTATAGAAAGAGTAAATGTCTAATATCTTCAAAACTATTGCACTTAGCCTTTGAATTTGAATTTGTTATTCACCTATTTTAGGGTTAGCTATAACATAATTAAATTGCAGACCTGTAGATCATTGCATAACTGAACCATAGCAACTTTCAGATTTTCACTGTTGAGTAAATCATCTTGAATTTGGCGAAAGTCAAAAGTGTCATTTATCTGGAAAACTGTAAGAAATGTAGCAATTTCAGGCAAATTTTGGGCCATAAGATAGTAACAACTACTTCATTATCTCCTGAAAAAAAATTTTGAATCCTCTGAATTTCAGCCCCTATGTATATCTTGAATTTTTGCAGAAATCAAAAATGTTGTTCATCTCATAAACTATAAGATATAGAGTAAGTTTGGGCAAATTGATGTTTGAACCCTGCGTGAGCATAAAATTAAATTGTCATAATAACAAGGTCTTATTTTCTTATATTGGTTGTACTTTTATGGTTGATATATTTTGTATCTGGCCACAGGGGCATCCGTGGTCTATAATAACAAAAACATATTTAACATTTATCTTTTCACAATACATTCTAAAATATATGATTTCCAATTACCAGGCCTGAACCCATTGGTATACATAAGAAAGGGCTTACATCTAACAATATAGGAACAACAATATGACAATATATTAATAGTTATGTCTTTCTGTCCACTGGAAGCATTTGGTGGATGCCAGTATTCTTCAGTCTATATGTTTAAATAAACATTAATTAGGCGGAAGATTTTAGACTACATCTTTATGGAGAGGTATCTTTTATGGAGAAAATAAAGTATCCACTTATATTTAAACATTACAACATTCCTGGCCTTTTCAATTTTTTTTGTGTGTGGAAAAAGTACATTTGGAATTCTTGCAGTGGTCCTCAGAAAAAAGTTAAACTTCTGAAGATGCCTCTCACAAAGGATGAACAGAAGCAAGTAAAGGATGAAGATGAAGCTTCAAATGTCAAAAAGAAGAAAGCAAAGAACAAGTTCAAGGTGCAGGTGGATGAAGTGTCCAGTTCTAGTGACAACAACAGTGCCAGCTTTACCAAAGACTACCAACCAAGAAATAAACTTCTCATCAAATGCAGTGGAAAATGGTTTGATCATAAGGTATTTGTTCTAATACCGTATTATAATACATTCCATTGACAATAATATAGTTCAAATAAAGTTTCACCTAAAGCATGGATGAAGTAAAAAGTTGTGTAGAGTGAAATGAAAAGGTATGTTTGATAAAGTTGCTGTAATTACATCTCCATTTGTTTTCTGCAGTGGGGAACATATTAACACATTTGTAATAACATGTATTAAATGCTTAAGGTTAAAGCAGATATTCAAGCAGAAATACTAAACAGACGGGCTACAGAAAATCTAATAAACTAAAATTTTTGTGAGTGTGTGTAAGTGGTAGAGGTTTGTCCCAGTAATTTAAATGGGAGTATTGTAGAGGTGCAGTAGAGGTCAGATACAGTACTATATATGTTGGAAACAGGTGAACAGACAAATATTATTCTCAAAATTACTCTCGCATCATGTCCAGGATAGTGATCATCTTTTAAAAGTATTGTAAGATCGCAAAAATCGGTCTAAAATAGAAGTGTTTTCAAAAATAATGTAAAGATACAAACCTCTGGATGTTACAAAGACTTAAAGAGCCAGTATGATGATCCTATCAGATAAAACTAGTAGCATTTCTGTAAAAGTTGATGACACAGAAGCATTACAACAACACTAAGTGAGCTGACTTAAAATGAATGGGTGCTACTTCATGTTCTTAAATCAACATTCTGTATAACCAAACACAAGTAGTAAGCATCTACTCCAATACATTTGTTCACATCTCACCTCTACATCATGTCTACCATGCCCTTCCACTTTAAACTAATGGGACAGACCTCTACCTCTTCCACATCCCTAGATATGGTAAGGATCTACCAAAACATATATGCTTGCTCTTCACCCACTCGCATGCCCTCTCACAATTCTGTGGGCTCCAACATGAAATATCAACCACCTTTGCAAATATTTGAGCTATATTGTCCATGGACATTCAGATTGTTCTACTATGTCAAATATAATTTGACTTTAACTTCCTGAACCTTCAGCTTCCTGAAGAGGATGTTTTGTTTTTCCTTAACAAAAACTGTTTTGCAGTTATTGGTCTAAACCTTCAGCTCCCTGGAGACAGACTTTGCTTAGCAAAAACCATTTTCGGTTTCAAACTTTTATCCCCATTTTTCATCAAAGGTTTAACCTCCATTTTAGTTTGACAATGACCCAGAGAGTTTTGAAGAGTGCTCACCAGAGCTGGTTGCTGAAATAAAGAGGTACACTGAGCAGCTGATGGACACAGAAGCAGCTCTGTTTAAACAAGGTACAATTACACAATATGCATTTTAATTAAAAACAAGTTGTACCCCTAAAGTTTGTTGAAATACTGCAATATGCCTTTACTACACTACAAAACTACACAAAATGAAACAAAATGCTGTGGTACATTAAATACTTTTTATGTCGTCACTCTGCGGCGTGGGCGTACGCGCACGCGTCCGTGTGAACAACTTCTCCTCCAAAACTACAAGGCCTAGAGACATGCTGTTTTTTTAAAAGATACCTTTTCTATCGAGGATGAAAAATTGTTCAAGCCATGCAAATCTGTCTGTTTGTCTGTTTGCTATAGACATTACAAGGGGGGTACCCCCACCAAAAGTGTGAAAATTTCAACACTTAATCACAATTTTCTCAGTGACTATTGCAGGGATTTCTCTCATATCTTGCATATATGTACTAGGCCAGAGGTAGATTCTCTTGTGTGAGTATGAGACCTGGATCTGTCTTACTTTTTTTTTTAATAAATTTTTTTAATAATTTTTAATGCATTAAAATTCATGAAATCATGCATAAAATCATTTATAACTTGAAAAGTGTTGCATTTAGAGCATTTTGTTAAAATATGTTATTCAGCTACTTTTTTCATAGCTACAATATGGTAAGTTGGGTGCCTGTCTCAATAGCTAAGTGAGTAATAGCTACTTTTGGGCTTTTCAGTAACTTCCATCATGAGTAGAATCACTTGTAACTTAAAAACTATTGCATTTAGAGAATTTCGTATAAATATGTTATTCAGCTACTTTTGGGTCATCTATAACATAGTAAAATTTTAGACCTGTAGCTCATGGCATAGCTGAGTAATAGCTACTTTTAGGTTATCACTGTTGAGTAAATCGCTTATAACTTCAAAACTATTGCATTTAGAGAATTTCGTATAAATATGTTATTCAGCTACTTTTGGGTCAGCTATAACATAGTAAGATTTCAGACCTGTAGCTCATGGCATAGCTGAGTAATAGCTACTTTTAGGTTATCAATGTTGAGTAAATCGCTTATAACTTGGAAACTATTGCATTTAGAGTATTTTGTTTCAATATGTTATTCACCTATTTTGGGATCAGCTATAACATAGTGAAGTTTCAGATCTGTGGCTCATTGCATAGCTGAGTAATAGCTACTTTGAAGTTCTCACTATTGAGTAAATCAGTTGTAATTGCAAAACTATTGCATTTAGAGAATTTCGTATAAATATGTTATTCAGCTACTTTTGGGTCAGCTATAACATAGTAGAATTTCAGACCTGTAGCTCATGGCATAGCTGAGTACTAGCTACTTTTAGGTCATCACTATTGAGTAAATCAGTTGTAACTTGAAAACTATTGCATTTACAGTATTTTGGTTAAATATGTTGTTCACCTACTTTTGGGTCAGCTATAACATAGTAAAATTTCAGACCTGTAGCTCATTGCATAGCTGAGTAATAACTACTTTGAGGTTCTCACTATTGGGTAAATCAGTTGTAATTGCAAAACTATTGCATTTAGAGAATTTAGTATAAATATGTTATTCAGCTACTTTTGGGTCAGCTATAACATAGTAAAAATTCAGACCTGTAGCTCATGGCATAGCTGAGTACTAGCTACTTTTAGGTCATCACTATTGAGTAAATCAGTTGTAACTTGAAAACTATTGCATTTACAGTATTTTGGTTAAATATGTTGTTCACCTACTTTTGGGTCAGCTATAACATAGTAAAATTTCAGACCTGTAGCTCATTGTATAGCTGAGTAATAACTACTTTGAGGTTCTCACTATTGAGTAAATCAGTTGTAATTGCAAAACTATTGCATTTAGAGAATTTAGTATAAATATGTTATTCAGCTACTTTTGGGTCAGCTATAACATAGTAAAATTCCAGACCTGTAGCTCATTGCATAGCTGAGTAATAGCTACTTTTTTGTTATCACTGTTGAGTAAATTGCATGTAACTTGAAAACTATTGCATTTAGGGTATTTTTTTCATGTATTATCCATGTACTTATGGATCAGCTATGACATAGTAAAATTGCAGACCTGTTGCTCATTGCATAGCTAAGCAATAGCTACTTTGAGGTTTTCTCTGTTGAGTAAATCAATTGTTACTTGACAACCATTGCATTCAGAGAATTTTGTTTAAATATCTTATTCATCTACTTTTGAATTACCATAAATGACCTATTTAGCGCACAGCGCGGTAAGGAAAGTCTATTTTTAGTCAATATTTTGGTGGAAAAATTCCACTTTTAGCGCACCCCATCATGAAACACTTTCCGGGATGAAGTATAGCTCAATCCGGTAAGAATAACGGTGTTCTGACATTTAGAATCTACTAAAAATACCCCCTTCCTGTAAATATGGTGGTAGATATAAACAAACTTGAAATTCATGGCAAAAATTTCAATTTATTAAGTAAAAATACGTAAAATATATAAAAAATATGTGGATATCGAGAAAAATTAAGAAAAGTAAGATTTAAGCTGAATAAGCGATCATTAGAAAACACTTGTAACCGACCACGATTGTGCGCTGTTACTGTCTAATCATCTACCCTCTAGAAGTTGTCAAAGCCATTTTTATGGGACCATCCATTTATAGAGATAGGGTGTGGTTACAAGGGCGGATGCGCTAAATAGCTCATTTACGGTAGCTATAACATAGTAAAATTGCCGTTGAGTAGCTCATGGCATAGCTATGTAATAGCTATTCTCAGGTTGTCACTATTGGGTAAATATGTAATTTCAAAACTATTGCATTTAAAATATTTTCTGTAAATATGTTGTTCATCAACTTTTGGGTCAGCTATAACATAGTAAAATTGCAGACATTTATGTCATGGCATAGCTGAGCAAGAGCTACTTTCAGGTTCTCACTGTTGAGTAAATCAGATGTAACTGGAAAACTATTGCATTTAGAGTATTATTTTTAAATTAGGGCTGCAAACGAGCCCGAAAATGCGCCTCGATTACTCGTTCTGGAAGAACCGACTCAGACTCGGTTAATCGCTTGATTATCGCCCACGAAATAAGTTGCATCATGTTTCGACATATCACGCCTTATAAAATGGTTAAAAGGCACACAACAGGAACAAATTTTGATAATTTATTGAATTTTGGGGAAAAGACACATTTATAGTGCAAAATATAGGAAATTTTATCCATTTTTATATTGCGAGATTTGAGGCATCTTTGAAATATGTTATGTTAAAATGCCGTCTATTAAAAACTTTGTTACACAAACTATTGAAGTTTGCAAATGCTTAAAATATAAAAAAACAGAAACACCTTATATTAGTAAAATATATAAATATATTCATATATTCAAAGAAAAAAAATTTAATTTTGTAGTAGATTTTACATCTATGTTTAGTTGTTTTCGAATAGCCGGTTCACTTTTCTTGCTTCGAGTATTGATCTGAATCATTTCGTTTCCGAGTAACCGAAGAATCGTTGCAGCCCTAGTTTAAATATGTTGTTCACATACTTATGGGTCAGCTATAACATAGTGAAATTGTAGACCTGTAGCTCATGGCATAGCTGAGCAATTGCTACTTTTAGATTTTCACTGTTTAGTTAATCGGTTGTAACTTGAAAACTATTGCATTTACATTTTGTTTTTGTATTGTATTTTGTTTAAATAAGCTATTAACCTACTTTTGGGCCAGCTATAAAATAGTAAAACCACAGACCTGTAGCTCCTTGCATAACTGAGTAATAGCTACTCTCAGGTTCTCACTGTTGAGTAAATCAATTGTAACTTGATCACTTTTTCATTTACAGAATTTCTTTAAATATGTTATTTACTTACTTTTGCATGAGCCATACCAAATTGAAATTGCAGCCCTTTAACTGATTGCATAGCTGAGCAAAAGCTACTTTGAGATTCTCACTGTTGAGTAAATCAGTTGTAACTCAAAAACTATTGCATTTGCAGTATTTTTCTTTAAATATGTTTTTAACCTACTTTTTACATCTAAACAGTTACCTTGTTACTTTCCTTCTGAATACCGTTTGCAGGACACTTTGTGTCCTTTTCTTCTGTCGCTTCTACTCTGAAACTCAAAACACACAGTCAGTTGACACAGAGCCTGTTCACGGGCACTGATTGCTTGTTTATTGATATTATCTCATTAGTGGTGTCCAGACATCATGCCTGTCAGTCCTCCCCACCCCAAGATATTTTGGGGGTGCCTTAAATAATTCAGCTGCTATTTGGCCTTAAGTAATTAAGCGGCCCGTCAAGATTAGACAATAATGTCACTCATTTGCTGTCTCACAAAATGGCAGACAATTATAAGTAATTAAGCGGCCCGTCAGGGACGCTTATTTGTTTTCACCGAAGTTTGACTGATCACTGCCGGCGCCGCCGCCGGATTATGGTCTCCCTTGAATAACTTCTTAGCCTTTCAAATTTTTCTTTCCTTCTTATCTTTCTTTAAAACTATAGGGGCGGGAAAAATTTTTGGGATACTTTGCGCAGACCTTAAGCTTTACTTAAGGTAACCTTAAGCATAACTCCAAAACACCCCGTCATCGCGTTTCAGAAAAAAACACACACACCTGTGCTATAAAATTTATCTGGTACATTGTAGGCCAAATTTCCAAGGTCGGAAAGGATTTTCTCATCAATCGCACCATAGATACCTGAATGGGAGGCGTTTTATTTTTGTACATTTTTTAAAAATGGGAACTTGGTCTGTATCTCAAAAACGGTTAGGATTTCGGCGTTTTGTTGGAATAACTTATTCAGCTACTTTTTGATAATCTTTCACATGCCGAAGTTTTAGCTCTGTATCTGCAAACTTAAGGTCACCTTAATGACCAAAACGTGGGTTTTAACCCTCCAGTTCACTTAGTTTTCCACATTTTTCAACCAAACTTGGCATATATATTAAGATTCACCACTTTATGGTGACCTTAAACTGTTAATATTATTAGGGCTATGGCCCCCCCCTAAAGTCATCAAATTGGGATAAAATTGTCTGGCCTGTTATTTTTCCATCTTTTTAAAAATCTAACATATATTGATATTGAGGTACATCAAAAGAACACTCTTACTACCTTATGATTCAAATATTAATAATGTTAGGGCCATCTTAAACTTAAAATGTAGAGTTTTTCAGCCCTAAGCTTAGTTAATGTGTACATTTTTCAAATAAAACTTGCGTCATTTATAAAGGTTGGCAGAAAGGACATTCTGCTTTTATGGTCACCTTAAAGTCCCAATATGAATGAAGTTATGGTCACTTTTCAGTGAAAAAAGGAAGTTTTCGGCCTCCATCTATCTTATTGTTCAACCGACCTCACCTAAACTTTGTACACTTATAAAGGATGACAAAAGGGACATTCTCATTTTATGGTCACCTTAAAGTCGCAATATGGATGAAGTTATGGTCACCTTGCAGTGAAATTATGGAGTTTTTAATCTCCAGCTATCGTATTGTTCAGCAGAGCTCAGTTAAATTTTGTACACTTTTGAAGATGACATTAGGGACATTCTTGTTTTCTTTCCACCTTGGAGTTCCAATACAAGTACAGTCATGGCCATCTTGACATGAAAATGAGGATTTTCAGCCCCCTAACTGATTTACTGTTCAGTAACATCAGTTTAACTTGACATTGATTATACTAAAGTAAGATTTTGTATAACATTTCACTTAAAATTCCTGTACTTAAGAGGCTTTGGCCATCTTAACATGATAAATATATACTTCTTGCTCCCTCCTTATTTATTTTAACACTTTTTAAAACCACACCTGGCATATGTATACTTAAAAATATTTATGCTGTCTGGCAAACCTAATCTCTTAGTGTTTATGAAGTTATGACATCTTGAAAGAAAAAAATGAGCTATTTATGATGCACTGATGTGGTTATTAACATATTGCAACTGATCAGTGTTCACATAATATAAATTCCCAATTTTAGGCATTAAAAAAACCACATTCTTCTGATTCCATTCTTTTGGAATTGTGGGGATATAACTTTTCCTTTTTGGAAAAAAAGCTTCAATTGATTCAACTATTGTTTTGTAGAAGGAGTTGATGATCTAGCTACTTGTTCACATAGACTAGATAAATTTGTCAAATGTATACAGCTGACTTCTTTCACAATATAAGATGCTTGGAAAAAAAAACCACTTTCTCATAAACAGTTTTTCTTGTACAGCATTTTATGTATCTCCTGCTGAGTGGAAATGAATGACTTGTCCTTTTCTTCTTTCTCCCCAACTCTGTATTTATTTGCTTTTGTGTCATATCTATCAAAAGGCACATTTATGGAAAGTCTTTCTATGCAGAAAGAACCCCCCACCCCCACCCCCAACTCCGCTTTAGTGCACATAAAAAGCAAGTGGAAAAAAGAATGGCCTCAGTGGGGGAAGTGGGAGGGGGGGCTTGATGGAGGGAGATGATAGATAGAGATATATATATGTGTGTGCATGAAGCAAAAGTGGAGCAAAAAAAAGTGGAATATTTGTGCTATTCTTTCGAATGTATATTGTTTTCTTTTACTACTTCTTCCATTTCACTTAGACTTCTACATTTAATTAATTTTAGCTCAAGTGGGAAATGAATTTTTGAAACTTTAATGCATTCAAATTCCTGAAGTGATGCACTAAATCACTTATAACTTGAAAAGTATTGCGTTCACAGCATTTTGTTAAAATATGTTATTAGGCTACTTTTTTCCACAGCTACAACAAGTCCAGTAACTTGTTTGGTCTTAATTTTGTGCATTATTGAAGTGTGGAATGGATCATGATCTCCTACTATTATTCCTAAGCTAGATTTTTAATTTCAATTGCTAAATCATTCATAAATATTGCAGTATATAAACTCATACTTTTCCTTCCCAATAAATCCAGTAACATTTTCTAGCGCTATAGCTTGACTTGTTTGTAACTTGATTTTTAGCTTACTGGCCAACGGCCGTAAGCTAATGGCATGGCCTGGCGTCGTCTTCGTTGTTGTTGTTGTGGTTGTTGTCGGCGTTGTCAACAATTTTTTTCCAGCCTCTTCTCCTCAGAGACTACTGCACCGATTTCTTTGAAATTTGGTATGGAGCTTCCTTGGGTGGAGGACTATCATTTTTCCTCATTGCATGTTTTTCCACCAATCAGAAAAGTCACATGACCAAAAACATGTTTTTCAAAAGGGTGTGCTTGTCTGGATGATAACTTAAAAAGCGCTTCACCTATTCACATGAAATTTTGCAAGTAGGTTCGTTATATACATGTCTGGAAATCAATAACTTTTCGAAACGATCCAATACAAAATGACCGACTTATTAATGATTTACTAAATGTCACGATTTTTCTTAACGTTGAAAAAACAAAAACGCGTTTATCTCAGAAACGGTGCTAGACAGAGCGATTTCGTCGAAATTTTCGACCCGCAGGGTATAAAAGGAATGTACTATTGGCAATTTTCAAAAAATTTTCCCCTCCCCAAAAATGGCGGCCATTTTGAATTTTCGAATTTTCGCCAAAAATGGAAAAACACAAAATTGCTTGTATCTCCTTAACCGTGCGAGATAGAGCAATTTCGTCGAAATTTTCGACCCACAGGGTATAAGAGGAATGTACTATTGGCAATTTTCAAAAAATTTTCCCCTCCGCAAAAATGGCGGCCATTTTGAATTTTCGAATTTTCGCCAAAAATGGAAAAACACAAAATTGCTTCTATCTCCTTAACCGTGCGAGATAGAGCGATTTCGTCGAAATTTTCGACCCACAGGGTATAACAGGAATGTAGTATTGTTAATTTTCAAAAAATTTTCCCCTCCCCAAAAATGGCGGCCATTTTGAATTTTCGAATTTTTGCCAAAAATGGAAAAACACAAAATTGCTTGTATCTCCTTAACCGTGCGAGATACAGCCATTTCGTCGAAATTTTCGACCCTGAGGGTATAAGAGAAGTGTACTATTGGCAATTTTCCAAAAATTTTCCCCTCCCCAAAAATGGTGGCCATTTTGAATTTTCGCCAAAAATGGAAAAAGACAAAATTGCTTCTATCTCCTTAACCGTGCGAGATAGAGCAATTTCGTCGAAATTTTCGACCCACAGGGTATAAGAGGAATGTACTATTGGCAATTTTCAAAAAATTTTCCCCTCCGCAAAAATGGCGGCCATTTTGAATTTTCGAATTTTCGCCAAAAATGGAAAAACACAAAATTGCTTCTATCTCCTTAACCGTGCGAGATAAAGCGATTTCGTCGAAATTTTCGACCTGCAGGGTATAAAAGGAATGTAGTATTGTTAATTTTCAAAAAATTTTCCCCTCCCCAAAAATGGCGGCCATTTTGAATTTTCGCCAAAAATGGAAAAACACAAAATTGCTTCTATCTCCTTAACTGTGCGAGATAGAGCGATTTCGTCGAAATTTTCGATCCGCAGGGTATAAGAGGACTGTAGTATTGTTAATTTTCAAAAAATTTTCCCCTCCCCAAAAATGGCGGTCATTTTGAATTTTCGAATTTTCGCCAAAGATGGAAAAACACAAAATTGCTTGTATCTCCTTAACCGTGCGAGATAGAGCGATTTCGTCGAAATTTTCGACCCACAGGGTATAAGAGGAGTGTACTATTGGCAAGTTTCAAAAAATTTTCCCCTCCCCAAAAATGGCGGCCATTTTGAATTTTCGAATTTTCGCCAAAAATGGAAAAACACAAAATTGCTTCTATCTTCTTAACCGTGCGAGATAGAGCGATTTCGTCGAAATTTTCGACCCACGGGGTATAAGAGGAATGTACTATTTTGGCAATTTTCAAAAAATTTTCCCCTCCCCCAAAATGGCGGCCATTTTGAATTTTTGAATTTTCGCCAAAAATGGAAAAACACAAAATTGCTTCTATCTCCTTAACCGTGCGAGATAGAGCAATTTCGTCGAAATTTTCGACCCACAGGGTATAAGAGGGGTGTACTATTGGCAATTTTCAAAAAATTTTCCCCTCCCCAAAAATGGCGGCCATTTTGAATTTTCGAATTTTTGCCAAAAATGGAAAAACACAAAATTGCTTCTATCTCCTTAACCGTGCGAGATAGAGCAATTTCGTCGAAATTTTCGACCCACAGGGTATAAGAGGAATGTAGTATTGTTAATTTTCAAAAATTTTCCCCTCCCCAAAAATGGTGGCCATTTTGAATTTTCGCCAAAAATGGAAAAACACAAAATTGCTTCTATCTCCTTAACCGTGCGAGATAGAGCGATTTCGTCGAAATTTTCGACCCACAGGGTATAAGAGGAATGTAGTATTGTTAATTTTCAAAAATTTTCCCCTCCCCAAAAATGGTGGCCATTTTGAATTTTCGCCAAAAATGGAAAAACACAAAATTGCTTGTATCTCCTTAACCGTGCGAGATAGAGCCATTTCGTCGAAATTTTTGACCCAGAGGGTATAAGAGGAGTGTACTATTGGCAATTTTCAAAAAATTTTCCCCTCCCCAAAAATGGCGGCCATTTTGAATTTTCGAATTTTCACAAAAAATGGAAAAACACAACAACATGCGGGTCGCCAGTAAGCAGCAGGCCTTGTTCTTGTAAGCAATAACACTGAAGTAAAATCAGTAACTTTTGAACAAAAAGCCTAACGCACTTTAGTTCACTGGATTTTATTAGTGGTTTTGTTAAGTTTTTAGTTGAAGCACAATCAGTAATTTTAAACAATAGTTCTTAAGCATCTTAGTCCACTGCATTCAATTAGTGTTTTATACTTAAGTCTGATACTAATGACATTTTGAAGAGAAATGTCTGTGGTCAGTGTACCCTTTCACTTGAGACCTCTTCTCCGAGAACATTACCAAAGAATGTAGGACATACAGAATCCGGGGAAAAAAATGCCTCCTGGACAAAATGCCTCACAGAAAAAAATACCTCCTGGAAAGAATGCCTCCTAGAAAGAATGCCTCCTGGATATTTTGTGACTAGGGAAAAATGCCTCCTGAGAAAAAAAAGTTATTTCAACTTGTAAACATGTTACATATGAAACCTATAACATATAATATCAAAAACATGTTAATTTCAGATATGTACAGTCAAAACCAGAATGTACAATATCATGAAGTACAAATTACAAAATTCTCTTGAAAGGGTATCCCTTCAGCTGTACTCTGGACCAGTTTAAAAGCAGGATTTATGGCTGTGAGGTTTCTTGATGAAATAGTTGTGGCCTTTATGGCTTACAATATGCATTCTAATCAAATTACAACATAGGTTATCCCCTCTGTAAGGAGTTGATCGCAGTTAGATGCACTAGGAGGGGCAGAAATGTAATTACAAGAAAAACACGACACCTGTCATAATGGAAACCAGGGATGAGCAGCCAGCCAAAAGAGTGAGAAGCACCAGCAAAACCTTACAAGAGAAACTTACATACCTTTGTACAGCTAAGCAAAATGGGTAAAAGACTGTGAATTTTTGACAGGCATTGGCGACTATAAGACTCAAGTGGAAAAAATGAAGATGCCTCTGAAGTTGTAATGTGAACCTGTAGTGTTATAATACTTGAAAGAACTTTTTTTTCTTAGGAGGTATTTTTCCTGGTCACAAAATATTCAGGAGGCATTCATTCTAGGAGGTATATTTCCTAGGAGGCATATTTTCTAGGAGGCATTTTTTCCAGGAGGCATTTTTTACGCGCATCGGACATACATTCTTTTGAGAAGTAAATTTCACACCTACAATTTCTCTTCTGCCAAGCTGTGGTCGTTCTTTCATTTGTTAAATATGGTAACATACACAATGCAATAAACTTTACATTTTCTATTCCTTGTGATGCATATCTTGACATCTTTTACGGCTTACTTCGCACTTTTTCATCAGGGCCGCTTCGTTTTTGTCAGCAAAAACATTTTTCTAGTTGGGGTGGCATTTTCATCCCTAGGAGATTTTTGTAACCTCTCATCTTATTGGCTGACCCTAAGGGCATAACCCTTGAAGTGTTAGGGATCTTCAGTTTTGAATTTGAGAGCAACAAGAAAGGACTAAAAAATTATTTTGCTCTCTGTTTTGATATTTACTATTATTTTATTGCGTTAATACATCCTATCCAATGGACAATAGCTTATCCGGTCGGCGCAGACCGGCCCGCCAAACGTCAGAAAAAGACGTCCTGTGTCTCCACCGGCTAGGCCGGTCCAGTACTGTGTACTCAACAGATGGCGTGTCGTACTTCCTTCCTGTCTAGACAGCGTGACGTCATAGCATCTTTTTCGTTTGGCGCATGCATTGTGTACACAAATTTCTTAGAGTGAATTGTTTTTTGGAATATTGTCACTTCATCTTCAAGAAGTTTTTCGGAAGTTTTATAAACATTGTTGTGGGAGTTCATAGAACGTTTGTATCTAATTTCGCATTCCTATCAGTTCATTATGTCTTCTCCTAGCCAGAAACACGGGAGCTGTGGACATATCATGGCCAGTTTCGACAGCCATAGTTTCTGTGCTCGATGCAGAGAAAAGAATAAAGGTTCAGACCCCTGTATTTCACATAATGACTGTCCTGCTTGTAACTCCCTCACGGAAGAACAACGCTTACAGTTGTCCACGCCTAGCTATAGGCTCAAGAAGGAAAAGCGAGAGCTTAAGAAATCTTCTGATACACCTAGCAAAGACTCAGCCAGTTCCTCTCACATCGACCCGTCCTCTGTGACGGTAGTGGGAGCAGTGGACACCCAGGGGGTAGTTAAATCCCCGGGTTTGAGTTCTGACAAGAAAAAGAAGAAACCCGATTCTCAGGAAAAGAAAACTTCCGTTAAACACCACAAAACCAGTGAAGGAAAGTCTTCTAAATCGCCACCTCAAGCTCACAAATCCTCAGTAGATTCCAGGTTTGACGAGTTAGACCTTAAATGGTCGGAGAGGTTTAATAGATTAGAGGCTCTTCTGATTGCAAAAACTCCGGATAGACAAGAACCGACCTTTGCTCCGGTTAAAGTCACACCGACGCACACCCCACCAGTTGGTGTAGTTAGGTCATCGGACCCCTTCATCCGACCGGCTGATAAACTCCCATCCTCAGATTTGTCCAGCACCGACCACTCTCCTCAGAGACAGGCAGTGGACAACTCGCATTCAGCCACTTTGAAAAAGTCTTCAGATTTGCATGGTGATACTCCGATTGGTCCCAAGGGGCAATCGACCAGCAAATTGACTAAAGACAAATCCAACACCGACCAACACTCAGATTTACCTGGAACCAGCTCACCTATTCTTCAGGTCTCCAGTAAATCGTCTTCAGTACCGACCGGCAAACATGACTCAGCTTCCATGGACACTGATTCCGACTCTGAGTTTTCAGACCGACCCCCAGTGGATATATTTGTAGAAGAGGGGGAATTGTCCGACCAAGATCCGGATGCCAATGTGACTGACCCCGACCAGACCCTCTCAGAGGATCAGAATTACAGGGAGACGATGAGGGGGATTAGGTCCTACATGGGGTGGACAGACTTCCCGGATATTGATACCACAACATCTACCTCGGACGACAACCCTTTTGCTGGTCCAAGGACACAACCTACAGGGAAGGTGTCGGTTAAAATGCCCACGGATGAGTGGTTATGCAAGAAAATGGGAAAACTTAACCTGACTTTGGTGGAAGGCTACCCGTCTCGCAGCTCAGAGGCGGGTGGTTTACTTAAAGACCAATTTGTACGACCAGCCAGATCACAACAGAAATGGTATGGGTTGGTATCTGATCCACAAAAGTCTTCTTCCGGCAAGTCAGTGTCGTCATGGAATACCGACTCCTCCAAAGTAAACAGCACCTATAGTAGGATTGCCAGAGCAGCCGGTATTGCCTCCACCCCTCCCCCTTCGCGTCAGATTTCTCAGGACAATCTACGACGCTGGGAAAAGGCAGCTCGTGAAGCATCAACTATGTGCAACCAGGCAGCAGCATTCAATAGGTGTCTGAACAAAGTGCAAGACAATATGAGATCGCAGTTAAAAGCCATTAAGCTGGAACTTAGCAAGGGAAAATCTTCAACCAAGGTCTCTGGTGCTGCAGAGGAATTACAGTTCCTGCTGGATTTTAACTCGGGTATCACCCAAGCTATGGCCAAGACCTTTAAACATCTGACCGATTTTGTTTTCGTGACAGTGGCCAACTCTACACTAACCAGGAGGGATGCATACCTGTCACATCTCAAGGCTGGCATAAAACCGGACACCTTGGCTGCTCTCCGGACAGGTCCACTTAACATGGCTACACTGTTCCCAGAGGACGCTTTAAAGCAAGCAGAACAAGAAATAGCCAACTTTGAATCGAAAGGACAGATTCACACTGGGAAGAAAGCTCGCTTCCATCCTTATGAGCGTCCGGAAAAACGACCAGACAATAAAAAGCCAGAACGACCAGCTTGGAAAAATGTGGGATACAGAGGACAAAGCAAGAGAGGCAGGGGCAAATCCTCTTACTATTCCTCGCGACCAGCCAAGGGCCAGCAGTCCTATAAATGACAATCAATGTGTTTTCAACTCACAGGAAGGACTGCTGGCCGGGAGCCCAGTTACAGTACAGAGACAATGCAAAGACACTTTTGTAAAATTAAATGTTGTAAACCATGTTCATACTGCCCCTGGGCCTTCGCAAAAGAAAGAAGTAAGTCCCGGGGTAGCAGGTTGTCATTCCTTTCAATCATATTATACAGTAAAATATGTGAAAGGTGCTTCTTGTGTCACTCAATTGTCTTGTGCCCAACCTGTAACAAATGTAGAAATTGTCAAAACTCTTCCTGTAGGGGCTCGACTTCAAAACTTTTGGCAAGTTTGGCTGGAGCTGGGGGCGGGTCCGAAAGTGGTTCAAATTTTGAGAGAGGGTTACCCCCTACCCTTCCAGATCCGACCCAGACTCACGAGGTGCCCCACAGTCGTAAGTTGTTATGTCAATCCTCACAGGGACAGATACCTGATGGAGGCATTACATCAGCTTATCGACAAAAATGCAGTGGAACTAGTTCAAAATCAAAAATCACTAGGGTTTTTCAACCGACTTTTTCTAGTGGAGACCTATTTTAGACCTGAGCAAGCTAAATCTCTTCCTCAAGGTGGAGAAATTCAAGATGGAGACACCGGAAACCATCAGGTCATCTCTCCAACAAGGGGAGTGGGTCACATCCATAGACTTTCAGGACGCCTATTTCCATATTCCAATACAGGAACAGTCCCGGAAGTATTTGAGATTTCATGTCCGAGGTCAGACATACCAGTTCAAGGCCCTGCCTTTCGGACTGTCCACAGCACCCTTGGAGTTTACTGTGGTCGCAAAGGAAGTGAAACTGATGGCCACACACAAGGGTATAAGAATCCACCAGTACCTAGACGACTGGTTGGTGAGAGCCAGATCACTAGAAACTGGTCTCCAACACACCCAAACCTTAATCAAAATGTGCCAGGGCCTAGGTGGGCTGGTGAATTTAGAGAAATCAGAGCTGGCACCCAAACAGGTCTTCGACTTTGTAGGTTACCAGTTCGACCTCAGGTCCGGCCGGGTCAGACCGACCCCGGACCGGTGGCAAAGCCTTCAGGACAAGATACAAGTGCTCCTGTCGCTACCGACCTGTCCGATCCAACAGTTCATGTCCTTGATAGGCCTGTTAACAGCCACAGAAAAACAGGTTCACCTCGGCCGACTACACATGAGACCCATACAGTGGCATCTCAAAAACAATTGGAGGGTACCAGAATCTCTAGAGAAGATTATCCCTCTACCAAGGTCCCTGCACCCTCACTTACAATGGTGGCTAGAAGAAGACAATGTGCTTCAAGGTCAACCATTACACCCAGTAAGACATGCTCTGCAAATATTTACAGACGCATCAAAAGAAGGGTGGGGTGCTCACTTAAACGAGTTCACTGCAAGAGGGTCTTGGTCGGTGCCGGAAGGCAAGATGCACATAAACTATCTGGAACTCAAAGCAGTATTTCTAGCACTCAAAGAGTTCCAAGACCCCTGTATAAACAAAATGGTTCTAGTGGCAACCGACAATTCTACAGTGGTCGCTTACATAAACAAGGAAGGGGGCATGAGGTCGGGCCCACTGTGTGCCCTACTGTGGAGAATCTTGACCTGGTGTTCCCAGCGACAAGTGATTCTAAAAGCCCGACACATCCCAGGCCATTTAAATGTGATAGCAGACAAGCTATCCAGGCTGGGTCAAACCATCCAAACAGAGTGGTCCCTCCTTCCAGAAGTTTTTCAACAAATATGCAACCAATGGCACCTTCCCCAAATAGACCTGTTTGCCACGAGGTTCAATCACAAATTACCTCAGTTTGTCTCTCCAGTACCGGACTCCCTGGCTGTAGCAGTGGATGCACTTACTCTGCCATGGGACGATCTGGATGCATACGCCTTCCCACTGATCTCCATATTGGGCAAAGTGGTGGAGAAGCTACTGGACTCCCCGTGCAAGAGACTCATTCTGATTGCCCCGGGTTGGCCCAACATGCCTTGGTTTTGGGACTTGGTGAACATGTCCAGTCAAGTTCCCCTCAGCCTGCCCAACCTACCCAGTCTGCTAACACAGCCCTTCAATCAGATCCCTCACAGAAATCTGAGAAATTTAAATCTCCATGCCTGGCTCCTAGAGCCACAAAAATCAAAGAACAGGGCTTCTCTGAGGCGGTGGCAGCAAGAATTGAGGCTCCTCAAAGAAGATGAACCAGATCAGTCTATGAGGCAAAGTGGACCATTTTTACAAAGTGGTGCGTCACTAATCAGGTGGACTTCAGGTCTCCACCTATAAAGTCAGTGACTTCCTAATGCACCTCTTTGAGGACAAGAAGTTACAGCCCAGCACCATTGATGGCTACACGTCTGCCATTGCTGATAAACTAGGTGATACAACAGTCAATATCAGCAAAGATGATAATCTCACTCGTCTCTTGGAAAGTTTCCATAGAGATAGACCCAAAGGGCGGAGGGGAATACCCTCATGGAACCTTTCCCTGGTACTACACCAGCTGACAAAGGCCCCTTTCGAACCACTTAGGGAGGCATCTCTGAAGCATCTGACCTTCAAGACTGTTTTCCTTTTGGCCCTGGGGTCTGGCAAAAGAAGGAGTGAGATCCATGCATGGCAGCATAAGAACATCAGGCACCAGTCGGACTGGTCTAAGGTGTCTCTGTTTCCATCTCCCAGCTTTCTTTCCAAGAACCAGCTGGCCAAGGAGGGTCCAGAGAGTGTAGCCCCAGTGGTCATACCAGCCCTGGCTCCTACTCTGGATAGATCCCTCAAGTCTGATAGGTCTCTTTGTCCAGTCAGAGCCTTGCGCTACTATTTGGACAGGACTTCAGACATTAGGCAGGACAAACAATTAGTTTTTGTCTCCTTCAAGAAAGGCTTCGACAAAGACATCTCACCTGCCACTATCTCCTCATGGATCAAGCAGACTGTGATCCTATGCTATGAGCTCTCTGATCACCATGCCCACACCCTACATCAAGTCAAAGCTCATGATGTCAGGGCCTTTGCTGCTTCTAAGGCCTTCCAGTCGGGAGTCTCCTTGGAGCAGATCTTATCAGCCTGCCACTGGAAATCTCATAACACCTTCACTCAATTCTATCTGAAGCATGTGACTTGGGCTGATTCAGAGCTCTACCATCTTGGCCCTGTTGTGGCTGCTCAGCAGATCCACCAACAGACGGGGACTTAGAGGAGATCTGTACATCTGTAAATAAGTGTACATATTTGTATATATTGCACATATAGTTAAGGAGCAACAAAAAAAAAAAAAAAATCTCACGTACTTCCTCCGGGAGATGTAATTTTATGGGACTGAACTCATCCCTCTCTTCCCCTACCTCAGAGCAGGTCTGTTAAAAAAAAGGGGGGGGGGCGCAAGGTCGACTCTGACGGTTCCATTCCGGATAACCGGATGATGATATTCGACCATAGCCTTAAGGGTATTTGACTTCAAGGTCTACCCAGGCTTTTAAAAAGGAATTGGCTTTATGTCTAACATGAGTTCAAGCTCTTTAGTCCCTAGTAACTTACCCGCCATCCAAGCGGTAGTTATTCAGCTATTGTCCATTGGATAGGATGTATTAACGCAATAAAATTGCAAATTTAATAAGTAAATTAAATTTTTATAAGTTAATACCCTATCCAATGGACACACAAGACCCTCCCACCGACCCCGCTTTTAGTTTACTAGGGGTCTAATAGGTTTAGACAACGAAAAAGATGCTATGACGTCACGCTGTCTAGACAGGAAGGAAATACGACACGCCATCTGGCGAGTACACAGTACTGGACCGGCCTAGCCGGTGGAGACACAGGACGTCTTTTTCTGACGTTTGGCGGGCCGGTCTGCGCCGACCGGATAAGCTATTGTCCATTGGATAGGGTATTAACTTATAAAAATTTAATTTACTTATTAAATTTGCAATTTTATGTATTTTATATTTTGATTTTACTTGATTTTATGTTACTGAACGCTTTTATTGGATGGAAACTGTGACTTGTGTTGACTGAACGATTGCTACACTGTCATGTTGTCACTTTGTTACATGTGACGGGGTCACACTCCTCAGAATGCTGGTTTGAGACATCATAAGGTGTCATTTGGCTGAACACTGAGGGACGGTCTACCCTATGTTTTTCTGATTCCTTGTAGCAGTGAATTAGCCAAATTTTGTCTTATCTGTCTGGGCAGCATACTCAGGATCGCTTGCTTATTTTTCATAGTGTCTAGAGTAACTTTTATAACAATATGGGGAAGCACAAGGGCTGGTGCAGTAAAGGTCACAAAAGACATTTTCCCCCGACAGGAAAAACGTATAATTGTAGACCTCTAGTTGATTGCATAGCCGGGCAATAGCTACTTTCAGATTCTCACTGTTGAGTGAATCAGGTGTAACTTAAAAACTGCTTTATTTACAGTATTTTGTTTAAATATGCTTTTCATCTACTTTTTACACCTTAACAGTTAACTTTGTACTTTGCTTCTGAATACCATTTACAGTGCACAATTTTTATGTCCTTTCCTGCTTCCACTTTTACTCTGAAACTAAAAACAAAGAGTCAGCTGACACATTCAGCCCATTCACGGGCACTGTTTGTTTTCATTTTAATACCAAACAAATTGTCATACAAATTGTCTTGCATTTTGGGATCACTTTTTAAAATGTTTGAAAAATCTCCTGCGAGCCTCCTTTCTGTACAGATATACACACGGGAAGGCTGAAGGGGGTGGATATCTGTGGTGTACTACCCAGAGCCATAAGGATGAGGTAATCATGAAGGAAATGATACATACTATCTAGATATGACCATAACGAAAGGTGTAACTGGGACATTAATCTGATAGCAAACCATGTGAAAAGATATGTTCATTATTTTCGGAGTATGAACTATAACTTTCTCAAAAATTAATCACTGTTTCTTCAGGTAAGGCTCTACCATCATTAAAATATTTTGTAAAGATGATTTTATTACTTTGGAGTAGTCTCAAATTCAAACAGACAAACAAATGCAACCTCCAGTATATGTAACCTCCTTGTCAAAGGTCATATTTTTTTTATTTTTGGGGACGTTTTGAATTTTCAGAGCAAGACAGTAACAAGCATTCTGATGCCCGTTGGATTCGCACAGTGCTTTCATCTGGGACTCTAGCTGATAAAACTGCAGCATTGACTTTGCTGGTGCAAAGGTCCCCCATCCACAACCTCCAGGGTATAGACACTTTGATTGGAATGGTGAAAAAAAAGTGCAGAAGGGAGTCCCTGGCAGCTCTAGGTGAACCCTTTTTCCGTAATTGAGAAATGTAAACTTCAGCAAAATGTATGAAATATTCCCCATGGGGTCACCCCTTAAAAGTAAGCAATAATGCCAATTCTAACCACCTTTTATAGTATGTAATCTCTATCAATAAAAGCAGACTACGTCACAACAAACAAGACAAATTTTCCAATTTTTAACACAAAAGGTCATCTTCAAGGTCAAGTGGGGTCATACATACTACAGAGGTCTTCTATATCCCCTATCATTGGTTGTGGGGCTTCAAAATGTGTAAACAAGTTATAATAAATGAAGGCCTGCAAATCTTTTTCAGATGTTGAATTTAAACCCTCACATAAAGGTTGAGTCATTATACTAAGGCCTTATACCTCCCTTATTATTGATCCTTGGATTTTGAAATGTGACAACTAATTATAGGAAATCATTGCCATCCAGTATTTACCAAGTGGTGAATTTGACCTTTAACCCCTGCTTCAAGATTGATTTAGGTAATCTTACTGAATAGGCTTTATATTTGATTATTAATGCTTGGGATTTGAACTCTGTTTCAAGGTCATGCTGTTTTCACTTTTGCGTAATACCAGGAGGTAACCATTACAGCAATGGTCTTGGTGGATGTTCTTTTGAAATGTTACGAAAGTTACTTTTGAATCGCTCAATTTTGAAACTCCTAAATATCTCAGAAATGGTAAGAGATACAGTTTTAAAGTCATTTTCAGCCTGGTATGGCACCCAGTTTTTGCATGTATTATCCGTACAAATAAATGGTTCAAACTAGTTTCAATTGATGTTACCTGACACATTACTCAGTTTGGTCTTGTTCATAAAGAGAACTTGACTTTATCTAGTTGTTCTAGTTTAAACATTGAATATACTAGTACAGTGTTGTATCAATCAAATAGCCTCAAATAAATGAACAAGTTACTGTTTTGAAAAATTTCTTACACAGATAATGTGAAAGAGCTCTGGTTATCTGACTTGCTGCCTGGGAACAGAAAGCTGTGTACGTTTGATCAGCACCCTTTATACATGGTGGAACAGCTTGCCAGTGGAAACAAGGAGAGTCGTGACAAGAGGCTGATGCTATGGTAGCCTTTTTATGTCAGCTGACTTGTCAGTCAGCTGACATTATGTCATCACTCTGCGGCGTGGGCGTACGCGTACGCGTGAACAACTTCTTCTCCAAAACTACAAGGCCTAGAGACATGCTGTTTTTTTTAAAAGATACCTTATCTATCGAGGATGAAAAATTGTTCAAGGCATGCAAATCTGTCTTTTTATTGCGTAAAATAGCCTTACCTTATCCTCACAAATGCTTACTTGGTTTTGTGGAGGCAAAACGCGGCGACCAACAAGAATATTTAAAAATTATTCTTGTTCGAGAGGTGAACCCCGTAGTTAGTGATAGGTGTGCATGCGCACAACCCATTGTCGGTTGGACTTTGTCGAGAGATCCTCATTCAATTTTTGGTCGTCGTGGAGGCTGCGCGTTCTTCTTTAGAAGGTCATCATGGCGGAGTCACAGTTAAAATCTACGAAACGTGCGGCTGGTTGTGGTCACCCACTGTACGATTGGGACACACACCTTTTCTGTTATCCTTGCAGAGACAAGGGCAAGGGTCAGGACGTCTGTGTCACTTCAAAAGAAGATGATTGCTTCAACTGTTTACAGTTCACTTCTGAGCAGAAGAAGAAGCTTCGTTCCAAGTCCAAAAAGAAATCTAAAGATATTATTGTGTCCAAAGAGGTTGAAGACTCCCAGTTAGGGCAGGAATCTGACCCTATTCGTTCCCCTACAGCTGAGAAATCTCAGCCTGTAGCAGAGGACTCCTTGCTAAAAATTCTACAGAGATTAGAAGATATGCAATCACAA
The DNA here is from genome assembly GCA_964017235.1 of Sabellastarte sp. h YS-2021. NCBI lineage: Eukaryota > Metazoa > Annelida > Polychaeta > Sabellida > Sabellidae > Sabellastarte > Sabellastarte sp. h YS-2021. The sequence goes on along the minus strand of OZ024928.1, from coordinate 151,753,649 downwards.
ATTACTTCCTTGAAGACGAATTCGTCTTCCTCATCATCTTTACCAACACCCCACCAGCCTCGCCCTAGAGCTTTGGAATCTGGTGAAGATGCGTTCTCTGATGTCAGCTCGGTCCATGAATCTACGAGCATTTCCTCACGCAAAAGGCTTAGATCTCCATCTCCTCATGAGGAGGTTGAAGAAGATCCCACGTACAGGGAAACTCTGGCTGCTGTCAGAACTTTACTGCAGGTTGAAGTTCCAGAAGAATCCTCTGACCAACCTACCAAAATTTTTGGTTCCAAGAGCAAGGAATCAAAGAGGAAACAAGTTCTTCCCATGGTCATGCCACCTTTGGAAGCCATAGTTGAGCGTTGGGATTTTTATGAGGCCAAAGCTTCTGGTAACCCAAAGAAAGGTGAGCCTGAGAGGTTACAGTGCAGTCCTGTTAACACTGACAATTTTTTACAATATAACAGGCCTCCCATGAAGTTCTACAGGTCATCCACGGTAGAATTCTCGAACTCTGCACCCAAATGTCAAGATGCCTTCAGATCTCTCTTTCCAAAGGCGATTCCATCCTCTGTTCATGTACCTATCAAGCAGCATACAAGTATGGAGACCGTATCTAGAGAATGTGTGCAGATTTTATCTTATGTCAATTGGTTCATGAGGGCTATTGGCAAAACCTCATCTTCTATGGAGGAGTTGCTTCAACAGAGTGGTTCAGATGTGTTCAGGGACTCTGATAAGCTGTTATCTCACCTACAAATGCAGTCAGCCTGCCTTACTTCACTTGATAAGGCTTTGGAGTCTGTCACTGATCTCTCTATTGCGTTGGCCTGTAACTTACAGTTGGCCAGAAGAGATTCCATCTTGAAAGTCTGTGCTTCTCACTTGCAGGAGCACGATTTCAACAAATTGCGAAGAACAGGATTCAAATCTGGGGACTTATTTTGTCCCACTACATTGGATCAAATACAGAAAAAACAGGACAGATCCCCTAAGAGGTTGAAGACTGATAACCGCCAGACTTTCCAGTCGAACAGTCGCTCTGATGACAGGCGTTCTTCTGCCTCTTACTCCTCTGGTTCAAAATTTTTTCGTGGCCAACCAGATAGATTCAATAAGAAGCCCTACCAGTCGTCTTCAAGACGAGGAGGCAATAGACGCAAGTGACTACCCACTTCTATTACATGGAGGCCGTTTGCAAAGATATTGGCAGGTATGGCAACACCTTCATTGTCATCCAAGAGTTGTGCAGATCTTGAGATTCGGTTACCAAATTCTTCCTCAATCGAATCCGCCCAAGTCAGTGCTTCCCACAATTCGCAGTGGTTACAGCACACCGGAAAAGCATCGCTTTCTCACAGATTGTGTAGAAGATATGCTCAAAAAAGGGGCTATTTACCCTCTCAAGGTATGCACAACTCTAGGTTTTTGCAGCAGATTGTTTCTTGTACCAAAACCCGGGAAAAAATGGCGCCCAGTAATAGACTTAAGTGTACTGAACAGCTTTCTGCAGGTTCCCACCTTCAAGATGGAGACTGCAGAGATCATCCGAAATTCGCTTACAAAAGGGGAATGGCTGGTTTCCATCGATCTCAAAGATGCGTACTTTCATGTTCCCATACACCCGGCCTCTCAGCATTTGCTTCGCTTCCATGTAGACAAGCGAACGTACCAGTTCAAAGCTCTGACATTCGGGCTAGCAACAGCACCTCTAGAGTTCACGCGAATCGTACAAGAAGTAAAACTTGTTCTTCAGTCTCGCGGAATTCGTGTTCACCAGTATCTAGACGACTGGTTGTTAAGAGCAAATACCAGCCACCAATGTCGTTCACAGACAAAAGAACTCATTCAGGTGGTACAAGATCTCGGCTTTGTGATAAACTTCGAAAAGTCAGAGCTCGAACCTACACAAAAAATCGACTTTCTGGGTTACAATTTCGATTTGATTCAGGGAAAAGTCTTTCCAACCGAAAAGAAGTTGAAAATTCTAGAAAAAGCTGTTCAGGACATGGAGGTCGTATCACAAACAACCCCAAGGTCGCTTATGTCCCTGATAGGTGTACTAGCATCCCTAGAAAAAACAATACCAATGGGCAGGCTCCACATGCGTCCGTTTCAGTGGTACCTGAAGACACATTGGCATTATCCCCAGTCTCTAGACCTGAAGATTCCGGTGTCAAATCTTCTGAAAAGTTATCTTCAGTGGTGGAAAAATCCCAAAAATCTAGAAAAGGGTTGTCCTTTACATCCTCAGGAACACAATACCCTTATTTTCACAGATGCGTCAAACCAGGGTTGGGGAGCTCATTTAGAAAATCTGACAGTCAGTGGCAATTGGACAGATCAGGAAAAATTGCTTCATATCAATGTCCTAGAGTTAAAGGCAGTGTTTCTGGCCTTAAAAAGCTTTCAAAACAGTATTCTAGACAAGAGGGTTCTTATAGCAACAGACAACGCCACTGTAGTCAGTTATCTGAACAAACAAGGGGGAACACACTCGTGGGACATGTGTCTCCTGGTTTGGCGCATCATGGCCTACTGCAATCCTCGAAACATACTCATAAGAGCCAGACACATTCAGGGTTGCCTCAATGTCATAGCCGACAGTCACTCCAGGAAAGACAAAATAATTCAGACAGAATGGTCTCTTCATCCTCAAATGTTCAGTCTTATTTGCAAAGTTTGGCACACTCCAATGGTGGACATGTTTGCCACCAAATTGAATCACAAACTACCAATCTATGTCTCACCAGTCCCAGATGCAAATGCTATGAACATAGATGCATTGAACATCTCCTGGGAGGGTCTGGACGGCTATGCCTTTTGTCCTGTAGCTCTCATACCAAAGGTCATACAGAAAATGAACACCTACAGGTGCAGAATGATAGTAGTAGCACCAGGGTGGCCCAGAATGCATTGGTTTTGGGATCTAGTCAATCTGTCAACCAAGCCCCCATTACAACTTCCTCATTGGCCTCATCTGCTAAAACAACCTTTCAGTCAGAAGTTCCATCAGAATCTCATGTTTCTGAATCTGCATGTTTGGCACCTAGACACCACTCAGAATCACTTGAATCATTCTCTGAGCAGGTGGCAGATCGAATTAAGGCACCTCAAAGACCCTCATCTAGAAGATTATATGAGTCAAGGTGGTCCATTTTTGAACTCTGGTGCCAACAGAATAAGGTGGTCAGCGCAGAGCCTTCTATCTCAGACATAGCAGAATTTTTGAACCATCTGTTTACTGTCAAAAATTTGAAGCCTGCCACAATTGCTGGCTACAGAACTGCAATTTCTGACCATTTAGGACCTTTTGGTCTGGAAGTGGGCAAGAGCATACACTTGAATAGACTTCTTGCAAGCTTTTATAGGGACAAACCTATTCTCAATAGAGGTATTCCCTCTTGGGACCTATCCTTGGTTCTTATGGCTTTGACTAAGGCTCCTTTTGAACCTTTGAAGGATGCAAGTCTTAAGGTTTTGACTTTCAAGACTGTTTTCTTGATGGCTTTGGCATCTGGCAAAAGGAGGGGGGAGGTGCACGCTTGGACATTCTCTTCCCTCAGACATAAGCCTCACTGGAGGGAGGTCACTATCTCTCCTTCTCCTGCCTTCTTGGCTAAGAACCAGTTAGCTTCTGAGGGTCCAGATTTGATCAGACCTATAGTCATTCCAGCTCTAAAGCCATTTTTGAGCTCCGATCTGTCTGATGATATGACTCTGTGTCCTATTAGAGCTCTTCGGTACTATTTAGATAGGACTTCTACTCTAAGGAAGGGCAAAAATCTTTTGTTTATCTCCTTTAAGGAGGGTTTTGACAAAGATATTCAAAGATCCACTATTTCATCTTGGATCAAACAAACTGTTGCTTTAGCCTATCAATCTTCGGATTCTATGTCCGACAATGTTCATGTAAAGGCTCATGACATAAGATCCATGTCAGCCTCTTTGGCCTTTAAGGGTGGGGTCTCATTAGAACAAGTTCTAGGCTCATGTTTTTGGAAGAGCCACAACACTTTTACCACTTTTTATTTGAAGGATGTAGCTTGGCAGTCCACCGACCAATCAGATTTCAAGTTAGGCCCAGTGGTTTCTGCTCAACATGTGGTGAATTTTTGAGTATGTTTTCCATGTTTTTCATATGTTCTACATACTTACATGTCTTCAGCCATACCAGTAGCTTGTACTGACATTTCTCTTCTTTTTTCAGATGGCCCCATGACTGTATTTAAGGAGCCATAGAAGTCAGCTTGGGGGTGCCTTTCTGGTGGATGACGGCATCTTGCTCGAGGGACCCAGGAAGCCATCCCCGACCATTCAGTTAATCGGTGATGGGTAGCTGTAAGATAGCACATACCAATTGAATCAAGTGTCAACAACAACAGTGCATCATGAATATTCATGAGGTTAGCATTCATTACTTATATTCACAGATTTTCACAGTAATGAGTAATCTTAGTGCAGCGTTCTTAAGCTTATCTTATCCTCTCCTTCAAATGCTTTTATGGTGAACCCCATAGTCTATTAACAGGGAGGTTTCAAAACAAACCCCTCCTCCTGTTAGGGTTGGAATCAAGCATTTGTGAGGATAAGGTAAGGCTATTTTACGCAATAAAATGTAACAAATTTTATTGTAATTTAACTTTTTGTAAGTTAAATACTTACCTTATCCTCACAAGGACAGACCCACCCTTCCTCCCCTCACAAGTTTGTTTTCATAGGGGACCAAAAATTAAATGAGGATCTCTCGACAAAGTCCAACCGACAATGGGTTGTGCGCATGCGCACCTATCACTAACTACGGGGTTCACCTCTCGAACAAGAATAATTTTTAAATATTCTTGTTGGTCGCCGCGTTTTGCCTCCACAAAACCAAGTAAGCATTTGTGAGGATAAGGTAAGTATTTAACTTACAAAAAGTTAAATTACAATAAAATTTGTTACAGTTCGTCTGTTTGCTAGAGACATTACAAGGGGGGTACCCCCACCAAAAGTGTGAAAATTTCAACTTTTTATCACAATTTTCTCAGTGACTATTGCAGGGATTTCTCTCATATCTTGCATATATGTACTAGGCCAGAGGTAGATTCTCTTGTGTGAGTATGAGACCTGGATCTGTCTTACTTTTTTTTAATAAATTTTTTTAATAATTTTTAATGCATTAAAATTCATGAAATCATGCACTAAATCACTTATAACTTCAAAAGTGTTGCATTTACAGCATTTTGTGAAAATATGTTGTTCAGCTACTTTTTTCATAGCTACAATATGGTGAGTAAGTTGGGTGTCTGTCTCAATAGCTAAGTGAGTAATAGCTACTTTTGGGCTTTTCAGTAACTTCCATTATGAGTAAAATCACTTGTAACTTAAAAACTATTGCATTTAGAGAATTTCGTATAAATATGTTATTCAGCTACTTTTGGGCCAGCTATAACATAGTAAAATTTCAGACCTGTAGCTCATGGCATAGCTGAGTAATAGCTACTTTTAGGTTATCACTGTTGAGTAAATCGCTTATAACTTGAAAACTATTGCATTTAGAGAATTTCGTATAAATATGTTATTCAGCTACTTTTGGGTCAGCTATAGCATAGTAAAATTTCAGACCTGTAGCTCATGGCATAGCTGAGTAATAGCTACTTTTAGGTTATCACTGTTGAGTAAATCACTTATAACTTGAAAAGTTTTGCATTTACAGCATTTTGTGAAAATATGTTGTTCAGCTACTTTTTTCATAGCTACAATATGGTGAGTAAGTTGCGTGTCTGTCTCAATAGCTAAGTGAGTAATAGCTACTTTTGGGCTTTTCAGTAACTTCCATTATGAGTAAAATCACTTGTAACTTAAAAACTATTGCATTTAGAGAATTTCGTATAAATATGTTATTCAGCTACTTTTGGGCCAGCTATAACATAGTGAAATTTCAGACCTGTAGCTCATGGCATAGCTGAGTAATAGCTACTTTTAGGTTATCACTGTTGAGTAAATCACTTATAACTTGAAAAGTGTTGCATTTAGAGCATTTTGTTAAAATATGTTATTCAGCTACTTTTTTCATTGCTACAATATGGTGAGTAAGTTGGGTGTCTGTCTCAATAGCTAAGTGAGTAATAGCTACTTTTGGGCTTTTCAGTAACTTCCATCATGAGTAAAATCACTTGTAACTTAAAAACTATTGCATTTAGAGAATTTCGTATAAATATGTTATTCAGCTACTTTTGGGCCAGCTATAACATAGTAAAATTTCAGACCTGTAGCTCATGGCATAGCTGAGTAATAGCTACTTTTAGGTTATCACTGTTGAGTAAATCACTTATAACTTGAAAACTATTGCATTTAGAGTATTTTGTTTCAATATGTTATTCACCTATTTTGGGGTCAGCTATAACATAGTGAAGTTTCAGACCTGTGGCTCATTTCATAGCTGAGTAATAGCTACTTTGAAGTTCTCACTGTTGAGTAAATCAGTTATAATTGGAAAACTATTGCATTTACAGAAATTTGTGCAAATATGTTATTCAGCTACTTTTGGGTCAGCTATAACATAGTGAAATTATAGACCTATAGCTCATGGCACAACTGAGCAATAGCTATTCTCAGGTACTGACTGTTGAGTAAATCAGCTATAACTTGAAAAATATTGCATTTGGAGTATTTTGTTAAAATATATTGTTCACCTACTTTTGGGTCAGCTATAACATAGTGAAATTACAGACCTATAGCTCATGGCATAGCGGAGCAATAGCTATTTTCAGGTTCTCACTATTGAGTAAATCAGTTGTAGCTTGAAAACTATTGCATTTACAGTAGTTTGCTTAAATATGTTGTTCACCTACTTTTGGGTTAGCTATAACATAGTAAAATTTCAGACATGTATCTCATTGCATAGCTGAGTAATAGTTCCTTTGAGGTTCTCACTGTTGAGTAAATCAGTTGTAACTTGAAAACTATTACATTTAGAGTAATTTGATAAATATGTTATTCACAGAATTTTTGGTCAGCTAAAACATAGTGAAATTGCAGACCTCTATGTCATGGCATAGCTGAGCAATAGCTACTTTCAGGTTCTCACTGTTGAGTAAATCATTGTATCCAATGGATAGCCGCAGTGTGTAGAGAGACATTTCACCATTACTGGTCTGATGCAAAAAAATATTATAGCTAGCTTTCTTAAGTTTGCAGTATATATTAATAACCATAAAATGTTGTCTGGGAATATTTTTGGCCTCATTTTGAGAAACAAGATGGCCGCCACAGGTGTTTTTTGTCAGTCATGAAAAGTGCTTATATCACCCTTATTATTGATCCTAGAGGTTTGGGATGATAAACCAACCTGTAGGAAATCATGGGGTGGGAATCTTTTGGTGTGGTCAGATTTGACCTTCAGTGACCCCTCCTTCAAGGTCAAACAAGGATAGCCAAACTTAAAAGTGCCTATAACTCACTTATTATTGGTCCCAGAGGTTTGGGATGGTAAACAGACAGGAAATCATGGGCTGTGAATCTGTTGATATGGTCCGATTTGACCTTGGAACCCTCCTTCAAGGGTAAATGAGGATAGCGAAAATTGAAAGTGCCTACAACTCGTTTATTATTGATGACAGAGATTTGGGATGGTAAACCATCCCATAGGAAATCATTGGCTCGGAATCTTTTGGTATGGTCAGATTTGACCTTTGGACCCCTCCTTCAAGGTCAAATGAGGACAACCAAGCTTAAAAGTGCTTATAACTCATTTATAATTGGTCCTAGAGGTTTGGAATGGTAAACCATAGGAAATCATGGGCTGGGAATGTATTTGTGTGGTTAGATTTGACCTTGGACCCCTTCTTCAAGGTCGAACGAGGATATTGCATTTGTAGTATTTCTTTAAATATGTTTTAACCTATTTTTTACACTTAAACAATTACCTTGTTATTTTCCTTCATAATACCATTTACAGGGCACAACTTTTTTATCCTTTTCTTCTGTCAGCTTCGGAATTTCTTTCGAACTTGCTGTTCAGTTACCATTTACTGTATTTCTGTACAGCCCTTTTCCTGATAATTATTCTGTCCTCTAATCACCTTCACAAATCAAAAACACTCAGTCAGCTGACACAGTGCCCGTTCACGGGCACTCTCCTCTTGTTTACTTATTTACTGGTGAACTCTGCCGAGTCAGATTATGAAAAACCAGAAAATAGTTTACTCAATCAGAAAACTGAACAGGGTATAATCAGTTGAAACCAAATTAGTCTTCTTCACAGAAAAGTCAGATTTTTCTTCTCGGCTAAGGTTGCAGATTGTTGTATCTAAAAATAACAAATGTTTTGAGAAGCCACCTTTATTTCTGTGAAAAAATAGGTGTAAAATCTTTTTTGTTATGTGTTTTCAGTCTTAGCAATGTTTATTTTATTCTGTTAGAGAATGTCTGTGAAGAAAATGTATTAGTGATATATCCTGTATGATACAGTGTAGGTAGAGTAAGTGAAAGTCAGATTCAGGTGCTAATGAAGCCAAGTGGAGAACTCTTAGCATCAGCTGATGCTGTATTTGTTGTCAGAGAAGTAGCTAAAAACAGATCCTTTGAATGTCACAGGGTTTATTATCATTTATTGATATTTTTGTTATGTAGATTTCATTATTTTAGGTATTTTGAAGATCAGCTGAAGCAACGATACGAGACGTTTATTGAAGCATTGCAAGCTATGACACACGATTCTATTGTTGCACCGAAGAAGAAAGCATTGTCGGCCATCTTTGATATGCTGGCCGGGAAACCAGAGCAAGAGCAACAGCTGTTGACTGTAATCATCAATAAATTAGGAGATCCAGAAACCAAGGTGGCCACTTTGGGGGCTCACCTTTTAGGAAAACTAGGTGAGTAACTATAATTGCACATTAGAAGCTGATAATATAGATGGATATATTAATATATCACATTTATTTTCAAAATGATAGTCGGAAACAAATATTGAGTGTTGAGAAGAGGTTCTTCAAAGTGAACATATTTTTACCATGAGAAGTGGGGGTTCATATACCTTGAAAACTCCAATTTATATATAAAATTATTGAAACCACAATTATAAAAATAAAACATATTTTAGTCTGTTATGTGTCAAATACAGTAGAACCTTGATTATCTGGTCCGCTATCATCCAGATCTCCAGATTAACCGATCTAAAACCTTGTCTCCCTACATTCTGTACATGTACAGTGATGCTTCTAGAGCGCGGGATACGCGATATCTCGCGAGTTTTAGTACTAGCCCGCAATTCGGTATATTCGGCGCGTTCGGTAGAAGACACGATCCCGCATGTTTACAAAATGGAGGGGCACCGATTGTTTCGCCAGAATCTTTTAATTTTATCATCATGAAGGCTATATTTGGTCGTTTTTTCAGTGAAAAATGTTATTTCATATGAAAACAAAATGGATACTACAGTTTGAAAGTGGATGATGTAAACGTCAGGTAGTAACAAGAATACTGTTGAACCAGTTCATACAGCATGTGTGTTACCTCGTATCTTCTCATGAATATTAATGAGTTGTGAGCTATGGCCGTGAGTTCTCAAGTTTAAAGTGTTATATCTTTGTTGAGGGTTCCATTTTATAAAATATTGCCAGAAAACCCCAATGGAAATCGGAAATCTATGACCTCATATCATCTCATAAATATTAATGACTTGGGTGCTACTGTATGGCCATGAGTTCTTTAATATTTTTTAATTATTTTTTAATACACTAGCATTTGTGTAATCCTGCTAACGGACAGACAAATGCTTCCAAAATTAATCACTCTTTGGCGGATGTACAAATTCCCATTTTTATTGACCAAGCCCCCACATTTTTCGGACATGGGGGGAACTGCCCCCACATTTCAAAATTTCTAGAATCAACACTGTATGTATAATAAACACAGTCTAGCACGACTTATAATACAGGATTTTACACATTCTTGGAAACCATTAATTCTAGTGCTTTGTAAAACAAATCCACAGAAAAGTCTTACTTCGTATATTTTTAATGCCATTGTTTCAATTGGGGAGGGATAAATTCAATTACACCACCTCATTATACAATTTCTTTGATAATGCGCCAATCATTGAATGTGTGTTCGATTGATTTTAGCAATTTATAATCTCCAAGAGTAGGCAATTCACAACAATTTATTGCCAACAGAACATCCCCTTTCACTGAAGGCATGTTGGATTAGGGTTTTACAATTAATATTATCTCCCGGAGTTTTTCAACTGACAAAATGCATGACAATGCTTATCTGAAATTAAATGTCGATAACGCATGGACCAACTAAACACACCCAGCTCAAGCCCAGGTACACTCCATAGAAATAGCAAATAAGTCACAACTAGAGGGGCAGTTATATTACATAAATATATTAAACTGATTCATTAATGACCACCGCCACATATATATATTTAGTGCGTAAAAAAATCTTTCTTGAATTATCGCCCACTTGGTAACCTCATAGATGGTGGGTTTCTAGTGATTGCTGGTTTCCTTTCATCTATCCAAACCGCTCGATTATCTGACCTCATTGTATGTCCCCCATTGAGTTCAGATAATTGAGGGTCTGCTGTATATGAGTCTTAAAACTGATAATCAATTTGAAGAGTGTGTCAAACAACTGTATGCATTTAAAACTTTGGCCCAATGCTGCTACAGAATTCCAAAATATTGCTCTAACCCAAAATATTTCTTGAAACAAGTATCTTGACATGTAGTTGAATATTTGTGACAATAACAATATCCCACTGCAGGGCGTCAAGTTCCTATTTTTTCCTATTATTTCCTATTTTTTAACAAATTCCTATTTATTCCTATTTTCCAGGAAAATTCCTATTTTTTCCTATTTTTGGTGATAATAATGTATTTTAAGTCACTAAATGTTGTTGATCACATGGAAAATGACTAATTTTCTCAAATCATAATGAAGTATAAATTTTACAGCATCATTGAAAAATGAAAAATGGTTTATTATAATTGTGAATTTCACAAAATGAGTGCTGCAAAAATACCCACTGAATGCCTTTGGCATGAGAAATGACCTGTCTGGGGATATGTTGGCATCAATCTAGTTATGATTGTATCCACCGGAGAGCAGTGTGTAGAGATTTTCTTGTTACCCCTCTAGAGGCCAGGGTATTGTCGGTAGATTTCTTAAATTTTCAGGTTATATTCATAACCATAAAATCTTGGCTGGGAATATATTTTTGGCCTCATTTTGAAGAACAAGATGGCTGCCACGGGCGTTTTTCGACTTTCAGCAAGGAGTTTTGTTGGCCCTCCAGGCCTCTAGAACAAAGGGAATTCTAGGTAGAAATCTCAAATTCGCTGGATATGTTCATCATAACAAAATCTTGATTAAAAATATTTTTTTCCTCATTTTGAAAAACGATGGCCATCACGGGCGTTTCTTTTCAGTCATGAAAAGTGCTTATATCTCCCTTATTATTGGTCCTAGAGGTTTGGAATGTCAAACCAACCTATAGGAAATCATGGGCTGCGAATCTTCTGCTGTGGTCGGATTTGACCTTGGGCTGCCTGTTCAAGGTCAAACAAGGTTAGGCAAACTTATAGGCAAACCTATAGGGGTGTTAGGAGACTATCTTGTTAAAAAAGATTCCTATTTTCACTATATTTTTTCAGTAATATTCCTATTTTATTCCTATTTTTTGACTCCCAAAATTCCTATTTTCCTATTTTCTGAGACCCACTTGTAACTTGACGCCCTGCCACTGGCATCTATTCAGGTTTCTAATAATAAGAAAATCTGTGTTTCACTGAAACAATTAAGAAACAAAGAAGTTTGTTGGTTATTGCAGTTCAGCGTCATCCAAACATGAAGATGGTGGTTTGTGTTGAAGTGGAGAACATGCTGTACAGGAAAAACATCGCTGAAAAAGCTCAGTATGTCAAACATATGTTCAATTATGTTAAAATATACAGCAATAGCTTCCTTTAGTATATCTACTATTCTATGTCCCTTATCTCCTTGTTGACCTCTTGTTGCTGGAAACAGAATCCAAATAACCTGTAAAATGCAAATTTTAGAGTTAAAAAAAAGTAATTAGTATGAAATATTTTAGAGTGTACTTGGAGGAAAGAGATCAATTGTAATAAATGTCAGAGAATTGTAAGGGATACTTTAATAATGTACAAGTTAAAATAGTGTAAGATGCAGTCAAATTAATCAAAATAAAGCAATGCCAAAACAAGTAAATCCATGAAATGTCATGTTTTAAGATCAGAGGGACATGAGCCCATTTCTGAAGGCTAGCTATTCCCACCTGATATTCTTGACTCTTCAAAAGTGTCATGTGTAAAAATGTAATTATATTGTAGGAATAAATACCGAATGTGAGGGCATTTGTTACAAGATATACGCCTGGCAAAAATTCCAAATAATGCCAGAGCGCTGTAACAAACACCCGAGCATAAGGTATTTCTTACTATTATAAAGACCGGCCTACCTGGTTTCAAGAAATATCCCTTTATTTTTATGAGGTAACACGAACAAGGACGCTGCCATATTGTTTTGAATGCATGATCGCTCTTGTAAAAGTAGGCGATTTTACTACCAACATACAATCGAGCAATCGAAACAGCACTTCTGTTTTTCAGCGGGCGGTTATCGCATGTTTTACTCCCCGCTGATTCTATGCACATAGTCGGGTTTTCGTTCACTGCGCACTTCCGGTCTTTATAATAATTGTGTAACTATAAATATTGTTGCAAGTTTATGTCAACTGTTGTAAAGACATTATTCTTAGGAAAGTATGAAATTTATCAAAAAGTTATTACTTGTTGCAGATATTATGGGATTTGCTTCTTGAACCAAATTGTCTTGAGTCATTCTGAGAGGGCATTGGCAGCAAAACTGATTGCAATCTATTTCTCATTCTTCCAGGTATGTAGCCCACTAACAAGGGGGATATGGTGACAAATACCCTGCATGGGTATCTTCCCAATGAAGAGTCCCTCTGTTTCCAAAAAGCTTTAGTATGAAAAGTATTTTTGCCTCAGCAGAAAATGTTTTAAAGTTTCTAAGTTACATTAATCAAAGTTATCTGAGCAAATGTAATAGGAAGATATTACATCAGTTAAAGGTATATTTCAAGTTTAAGATGTAAAGGTTGTTACAAGTTTTTGTTTAAATTGTAGTCACTGTAGTGCTTGTTTTAATTTTAAGGTGTTAGATTTTTATGGCTTTACAATTCTTTGTTTCATTATTAATATTAACATTAGCAGTAGTACTGTGATAGTGTTTGTAATAGCTTGGTAGTTTACTGGATAACGGCTCCAGAAATAAAATTTTGTGCCCAAGTATTAGACATATGTTCCATTGACGATATCGTGAATTTATCCAAATTATCTATGAATACTATGTTTTTGCCATATTTTTAAGATAGTTAAAATTTCATGGCAGGTTGCTATACTTTGTACATTAGTCAGCTGATCAAACTGGATCTGACATTGCTAGTCCATAGATATACCAAACATCAAAACCCAAATATTAATCCATTTCGCAGCACTAGTTAGTATAAAGTTTGTTTAAATAAATAAGCTAAGTGTGCTCTGCATTTGAAGGTGTATGCAGAGAAGAAGAAGGTGGAGAGCAAGATGCTCAGTGCTTTACTTACAGGAGTCAACAGAGCATTTCCCTATGCTAAAAGTAAGAACTAAATGGTGTTGTTAGTTGAATGGCATGCATCTTTTAAATGGAGAATATGTTCATTTTGTTGTATAATCTAAGTATATGAGTCACATACAGACTGTTCTCTCATTTATGAATGAAAGAATCCAATCATTTAACCAATATTTATTTGCATGTAAAGTTAATATTTGGAGCCTTGATCACAGGTTCATGCAATATTTTTCATTTCATTCGTTAATATTTTGGGGAATGTAATTGGCCTGCAGTTGTTATTCACATTACACATTTTAACAAATATATGTTATTCCCAGTATATTTCATTTACAGTTTAATTGAGTCAAATAGTTGAACAGAAAATTAAGGATGGTTCAGATGGGTCTGTTTGACATATTGTAGTGGACAGACCGTTTACAGAAATTAAAAACGGTTACTGGGGCTTTGAAACAAACAAAATCTGGTATTACGTATGGTTTTTACTGGCATTGATAATTTCCCGAAGGTGTACATGAACCAGAACTTGCAACTGGAAATGGCTTTTGTGAGATATTATTAAGTACGTAAACATGACTTTTGCTCAATATAACGTAAAAATGTGACATATTTTACAAAATATATATATTATTTTGTTGTTTTGTTGAAGTATCAGCCATTAGAAAGCCTAAAGTGATGACATTTTCAATAACCAGTTCACAAATATACCTTGTGGATTCTGTTATTTATACCAGAAACGATCGAAAAACCACTTCCCAGTTTATCTTTACACCACTAACGTATCGTTTTGTATTTACAGTTGACCAGAGGACACTTACCAGTTAAAAAGTTTATTTAAATGTTTCACATCGTTCAGTTCTATGTTCATTGTGACTTGAAGACACTTCTCAGAAGATTGATCTAATCTAATCTATTCTAATTATATCCCCAGACGAAAGTCGGGGATATATTGGATTCAGGTCCGTCGTGCCGCCGCCGCCGCCGTAGAAATTTCCTTGTGGACGCGATAACTCAAAAACAAATTAATATTTTTTTTCAAACTTGGTACACATGTTAAGGGTGCCCAAAGGAAGATCCCTATTTTAAGGTGACCTTAAACTCCCAGTAAAAAAGAACTTATGGCCACCTTAAGGTCAGAAATTGGACTTTTGGCCACTTAGAGCCTTGTAGGTCACAAACTATGATGCTCAGCTGGCTGAAATTTTACCTGACAACACATTAATATGTTCTTAGTACATGTGCCGAAAATCACGACTTTAAGTTGAGGAGAAAATTGTGTTTGAGGCCCATAAATACCCCCACTTAGGGATTTTTTGCTATACTTTTCATATATTTTGCCCTATAATTTGGAAGTGGTAATTCTGATGAGTCTCAAACTGCGCTAGGTATAACTTTGATATGTAATCCTTGTCTGTAGAAAATTTTAGGGCTGTAGGTTTACCCAAAGGGGTCGACTTAAGGTCTTAAAAGTGCCCACAGAGACCCAATTTATGCACTTTTTGCCACTTTCAAGCACTGTAGCTTTCAAACTATGTCTCTCATCTAAGTTAAATATAATCTGGGAATATATCTATGTGTTTTCTTATATGTGCCCCAACATTTAGGCCTTTAATAGACATTTAACCTGTGTATCAGGACCATAAACACCCACCCGAGTGACCCTTATAAGACATTTTTCACATCTTTTTCCCTGTAACTTGGAAATGGTAAGTCTGACAAGTTTCAAACTGTATTAGATATATATTCTGTGTGTAATCTTAGTATGTAACAGATTTTAAGTCTGAAGCTTTAATTTTGAAGGTCAAATTGAGGTCTCTAAAAGGCTCCCAAAGACCCAATATTTGGACTTTTTGCTACTTTTAAGCCCTGTGACTGTCAAACTATGTGACTGATAGAGCTCAAATCCTATCTGGGAAGATATTAGTATGTTATTTTTATATGTGCCAAAAATTAAGGCTTTAAGAAGACATTTAACCTGTGTATGAGACCATAAATCCCCACCCGAGTGACCATTTTTAGACATTTTTCACATATTTTTCCCTGTAACTTGGAAATGGTAAGTCTAAGAAGTTTCAAACTGTATTAGATGTATATTCTATGTGTAATCTTAGTATGTGACAAATTTTAAGTCTGAAGCTTTAATTTAAAGGCCACATTTAGGTCTCTAGAAGGCCCATAAAGACCCAGTATTTGGACTTTTTGCCAATTTTAAGGCCTGTGACTGTTAAACTATGTGACTGATAGAGCTGAAATCTCATCTGGGAATACATTATTATGTTCTTTTTACATGTGCCAAAAATCAAGGCTTCAAGTAGACATTTAACCTGTGTATGAGGACCTTAAACACCCACCTGAGTGACACTTTTAAGACATTTTTCACATATTTTGCTCTGTAACTTGGAAATGGTAAGTCTGAGAAGTTTCAAACTTTATTAGATACATATTCTATGTGTAATCTTAGTATGTAACAAATTTTAAGTCTGAAGCTTTAATTTGAAAGCCACATCGACTTTGGACTTTTTACCACCTTTAAGCCCTGTGACTGTTAAACTATGTGATTGATGGAGCTGAAATCCCATCTGGGAATACATTATTATGTCCTTTTTACATGTGCCGAAAATCAAGGTTTTTAGTAGACATTTAACCTGTGTATGAGGGCCATAGACACTCGCCCAAGTGCCTTTTTTGACATTTTTTCCGTATTTTGCCCTGTTATTTGGAAATGCTTAGTGTGACAAGTCTTAAACTGTATTATATATAATTTTTGTTTGTTATGTATGTCCCCCAAAAAGTTTCAGATCTGTAGTTTAATTGCTAAGGTCTCTTTAACAATTGTAAAATGCCCACAGAAACCCAATTTATGGACATTATGCCACTTTAAAGCCCAGTAACTGTCAAACTATGTGGGTTATAGAGCTGAAATCTTTGAATTTTTCAAAGGAAATGCCTGTCTATTTAAATTTTGATTATTAATAATGTTATGGCTATCTTAGTCTTTTAAGAACTTATTTTTGTGTGTTATACCTCTGCTTGCTGAGTTTTTAACTTTTTAAAATGAAACTGGTTAAACATATTCAAGTAGACAAAATGGACACTTTAAGTGAGCTTTAAGTCCCAATATTAATGAAATTATATCCTTATGTAGTAAAACTAGGGGATTTTTAACCCTCAACTAGCCCAGTTTTATTCAACTTGCCTCAGTTAATTTTGACACAGCTCCTACAGTTATGAACTCATTTCAGTTGATAATCACATACTTAAAATTCTCAATTCTTTTTGTATTTGAGTACCCCTTTTATATAGATTGTTTGTTTACCATTTATCCCCACCTCTGGGACCTCCAGCTATATTGAGTGACACTAAATAAACAAAGGTATTTAATGATATCAGATGAGAAACAAAGAACTCAATGGGGTTGCAGATCTTGTGTAATAGTGAGAGAGGTGTGGAGAAGGGGAGAGGGGTGGGGGTGGGAGGTAGTGGGCTTCATTACATATAACACAAAGGGGAGTCAGAACTGAGATTGTGTCACATATTTAGGTTGCATATATATGGACCACATATATAGGTATAGAGGAAATGAATAACTGAAAACAATTTGCAAATTCTAAAAATAATATAATAAAATAATAATATAAATAATTTTTTTTTAAATAATATTTTATTTGTGAACAAATATAGAAACAGATATGCGCTTTTGGGATTATGAATTTTAGAATGGACATTGAATCATCAATCATTTAAATACTTTGAAGGAAGATTGAAAAGTATGATGAGTTGAGTTAAAATAATATTTTATTTGTCAACAAATATAGAAACAGATATGCTCTTTTGGGATTATTATTTTAGAATGGACATTCAATCATCAATCATTTAAATACTTTGAAAATAGGTTTAGAGTTATCATTGCAGGAAGATTGAAAATATAATTTGAGTTATGTATTCGGTGTCTGGGGATACACCATCTTCCTTGGGAAGATATAAACAGAGTAGATTGATGTGCTGAAGTTCATATAATAATGGGTAATTATGTTTTAAAAAATTCCCGATCAAAACCTGTGGCGTGAGTGATGACCTGTCTGGGGATATGTTGGCGCCGAGTTGGCCCAATCTAGTTTACTATTGTGGAGGGGAAAGTGCTGAGTGGGGAAGCTTGAGTTGAAGACGTGAGTCTTAAGATGTTTCCCAAAGGATGTTACTGAGGAGTAAATTCTAAGGAAGAGAGTTCCAGAGGGATGGTGCATAGTGGCTGAAGGGCTTGGAAAATTGTTTGTGTGATTTGTGAACTTTATGGTCAAGAGAAGGAACTTGAAAGAGGCTTAAATTTTGGGATGCTATTTGTAGTATTTCTGAATAAACTGCATGGATGGATTATTTCAAGCTTGTTGGCCATATTTTAGAGTTTTGTATGTGATCAGGCCAATTTTGAACCAGTATATTTAAGATTGTTCACGTCAGTCTTTTTAACAAATTGTTCTTTATTTACAGTTGACTTGAGGACAATGGACAAACAGTTGAATAGTATATTTAGGATTGTTCATATTGGTCAGTTTAACACGGGTCTACAGGCACTGATGCTGCTTTTTCAAGTTGTTCACACTGGGTGAGTACTAAATGGCACCGTAAGTGACTTCATGACTTCAAAATATACTTCTGAATTAATACAGGGATGATACTCAATAACCCATGCGGTACAAAGAATTTTACTGTGATACTCTGTTATTAACCACTAAGGTGAAGTTATTACGCACACCATGGTTTGCAAACTTTGCTTGGTATCATTCCTATTGTAACGTGTCAAAAAATTTAAAGATACAATACTTGCCTTACATTTATGAAAACTTTTCTGATTTACAAACCTGCACAACAAAAAAACAAACATATGCATTGCCCTTGGCAAATCTGCGTCTTGGACACAGGCATGTCGTGTTAGAAAAACTCCCACATTAGATAGTTTTATAATTGGTGCATATTTGTCCAATTTTCTGTGCAACAGTAATTGACCGCTACATTATCAGTTGATTTGGGGTGTCAAAGCAGGGCAAATGCAAACACTATCTGTTGTAAGTTTGTCATAATGTGTTGAAAATAACATACCAACACCTCTGTTGTAGAGATCCAGTGATGTGTGACAGGTATTACCAGACTCTGTACAAGAAGTTATTGGACCCTGAGCTACAGAACACCTCCAGGCACCCCATGTTCCTCAACTTGCTCTACAAAAGCCTGAAAAAAGATGACACTGACGCCAGGATTAAGGTGGGTGACTAGATACATGTAGCAAAAATAGATCTTTTATATTTTACCCAATTTTTTAGTTTTAACGAACTATATAAAAGTCTCCAGAAGTAGAATACTGATGCCAGGATGAAGTTTTGTAATTTGTCATAGTGTCATACAGAAGAAAACCCTGCTATCCAAATAGTGGACTATATGACATAAATTTTCATTCTTGAATCTGTGAAATCCTTCTGTTTAATACTACATGCCTTTTAGGCTTTTATGTAAACATATGTTACAAGTAGTTCACAGTTCAGTATCAAGTATTTGAAAAGTTCAAAATTACATTATGACAGTTTTTAAATGAGATATTGATGAGATTTTGGCTTTCGGATTAATAATAATAATAGAAGGATTTATATAATGCATAATCGATAAAAATCTTCCAATGCATTGAATTTCCAAAAGGGATTGTCCGGTAACGTAAACCAATGATCATTACCCAAGAAATGTAAACTACGGTATAACTAAGTTGTGGGGTGTGCCAGTATGAACAAGTTTATCTTCTGTAGGCCTCTTAAGCCAGAGATGTTTACTGATGACAGAGGAAATATTGAAATCTATGTTGAAATCCCACTTTATGGCAGTAATCTTTTTAGCAGTGAACATAATCTTTGTTGCAGTCCATATGTGTATTTCTCAATCTAAAAATTTCTAATTAACTTAATACCAGTGATTGTCCATCCCACTCATTTTTCACTACATATTATTTGTTAATATATCATCCTGCAAAAGATATAATTTTACTCATACAATTGTTGTCTAATTGCTAATAAAACATGTTTAAATAAAACCAGAGATCCGCTGTGTGCTGACATTTGTTGGCAGCCTGAGCCATTCCACTAGTGTGGCAACAACAAGCCTTGCCTAGCAGTCTTTCTGTTGAAAAGGGTCTGATTTTATTGCTATAAGTCAAAAAGAATCCTGTTTATTCTAGAATTATTTTTACACACAGATTCTGTTTGACAGGCATTCTTGAAGAGATTACTTCAGATCTGTTCCCACATGTCTCCCACCTTCATATGTGGAAGCTTAGTACTGGTCTCAGAACTGTTAAAATCCAAGCCAGCCTTGCTGGAAGTGCCCAGAATCAACCAGGAAATTGATGACCTTGACAGTGGAGATGAAGAGGAAAAGTTCACTGATGTGAAGGCTGATAGTGACCTTGAAGATGAAGGTCATCTGGAAGAGGTCAGAAAGGCACTCAGTGACAAAGGACACACAACTGTGGCTTCATGGTTACACAGGTCAAATACAGGTAACATTAAATAACCGATATGCATGGAAATAACGGACATCTTTGTAAAAGTAGATATAATTTTTTTTTGTGACAACAGTCAGTATATTTCACACCTGCAGCAGTTATGGGAAATAGCTTACTTTTAGAAAAATGGACTGACACCATCAGTTAATGCAATTGGAAGAATTAAGTGTCCCACAAGAGGTGCTTGTTTGTATACAGGAGAAAATTCGCGCGGAATGAGCTCTGCCGGCTCCCATATTTTCTATTGACTATATCTCAGCAACCATTGTGTGAATTCTCTTCAAATTTGGCACATGTATGCATTAACCCTTGGGAAATTTTCAGAATATTGTGTCATGACATTTTGACCAATCAGAGAAGTCGCATGACCAAAAATATGGTTTTAACAGGGGTGTGTTTGGATGGATTATAACTTAAAAAGTGTTTCACCTATTCACATGAAATTTAACAAGTAGATTTGTTATATAGATGTGTGGAAATCATTAACTTTGGAAGTAATCCGGTACAAAATGTCTGACTTATTAACAATTAACTAAACACCAAAATTTTCAGCTGAATTTATGCTCTGGAGGGTATACTCAGAGTCATCCACAACTTTTTCAAAAAATCTTTCTTCCGACATATTTGGCGGGCATCTAGAATTTCTGAGTAAAATACAAAAAAGGTGTCTTGGAAACAGTGTGAGATAGAGCGATATTGGCCAAATTTTGGTCCCACAGGCTATACCCAGAGTCATTCGCAAGTTTTTTTTAAAAAAAAATTATCTCCTGCCATATTTAGTGGTGATCTTTAATTTCTGCATAAAATGCAAAAATGTGAAACCGTGCTAAATGGAGTGATTTTTGCCAGCAAATGTATGCAGATTTATCAACATTTTTTATTTTTTTTTTTTTTTCAAAAATTTATCTCCCACCATTTTTACCACAATCTTTGAATTTCTGCATAAAATGCAACAACACATTTATCTTGGAAATGATGGGAGATGGAGCGATTTTGGCGGAATTTTGGCCCAGAGGGTATATGCAGTCATCTGTACCTTTTTCAAAAAATCACTCTAACACCATTTTGGGTGGCCATCCTGAATTTCGCTTGAAAATGCAAAAAATGTGTTTATCTAAGAAACTGCGAGATAGAGCGATTTCGTCTATTTATTTCCCTAGAGTGTATACACAGAGTCATCACAGAGTAAAGCACAAAACACATTTATCATAAACAGAGCAAGACACAGTAATTTTGGTCAAGTCACTATTGCTCATTGGGATGCTTGGTTTTTGTTCTGCAAAAAACAATTCTTTCTCTTGCAATGAAATACTCTAATTTATTCTTTTGATTTAATGCAATAATGTGTTTTGGCAAAGTATAATATTTGGTGATATTAACTTGCCGCTACTGTTTTCTTTCTCAGTCTTTGATAGTTTCATAGATTTCTGACATTTTATCTCTAATAATTCTTTTTATAGCAAAATACCCTTACCATTTCTCACAGTAACGGTTTATATATTTAAGCGTCCCACAAGGGACGCTTTTTTGTGTATGGGAGAGCTTCTGGCTCCGCCGGCTCCGCCGGCTCTGCCGGCTCCGCCGGCTCCGCATTTTGTTTTCCTTATAACTCTGTAACCGTTAGGCGGATTCTTTTCAAATTTGGCAGGTTTAGGCAGTAGCCTTGGGGAATTTTTTTGAATATGCTGCAGTGACATTTCAACCAATCAGAGAGGTCACATGACCAAAAATGTCTTTTTTCGATGGGGAAGCTTGTCCGGATGATAACTTGAAAGGAATTTTATCAATTCACCTGAAACTTGGCAAATACATTCATTCTATTAAAATCTGGAAATCATTAGATTTTGGCATTGATTGGTCAAGAAATGGCCGAGTAATTAATGATTAATTAATCATTACGAATTTTCCAAATAAGGAAAACACAAAAATGCTTATATCTCGAAAACCGTGCTAGATAGAGCGATTTCGACGAAATTTTTGAGCCGCAGGATATCTCTGCGGAGTAGTTTTCCCAATTTTCAAAAAATTTTTATCTCGCCCAAAATGGCGGCCATTTTGAATTTTCGAAATTTTCGCAAAAATTGCAAAACACAAAAATGCTTATATCTCAAAAACCGTGCTAGATAGAGCAATTTCGACAAAATTTTTGACCCGCAGGATATCTCTGCGGAGTACTTTTCCCAATTTTCAAAAAATTTTTGTCTCGCCAAAAATGGCGGCCATTTTGAATTTTCGAAATTTTCGCAAAAATTGCAAAACACAAAAATGCTTATATCTCGAAAACCGTGCTAGATAGAGCGATTTCGACAAAATTTTTGACCCGCAGGGTATCTCTGCAGAGTAGTTATCCCAATTTTGAAAAAAATTTTGTCTCGCCAAAAATGGCGGCCATTTTGAATTTTCGAATTTTTCGCAAAAATTGCAAAACATAAAAATGCTTATATCTCGAAAACCCTGCTAGATAGAGCGATTTCGACGAAATTTTTGACCCACAGGGTATATCTCCAGAGTAGCCATGCCAATTTTCAAAAAAATTTTATCTCGCCAAAAATGGCGGCCATTTTGAATTTTCGAATTTTTCGCAAAAATTGCAAAACATAAAAATGCTTATATCTCAAAAATTCTGCTAGATAGAGCGATTTCGACGAAATTTTTGACCCGCAGGGTATCTCTGCAGAGTAGCCATGCCAATTTTCAAACAAAAAATTTCTCGCAAAAAATGGCGGCCATTTTGAATTTTCGAATTTTTCGCAAAATTGCAAAACACAAAAATGCTTATATCCCGAAAACCGTGCTAGATAGAGCGATTTCGACAAAATTTTTGACCCACTGGGTATCTCTGCAGAGTAGCCATGCCAATTTTCAAAAAAATTTTATCTTGCCAAAAATGGCGGCCATTTTGAATTTTCGAATTTTTGCGCAAAAATTGCAAAACACAAAAATGCTAATATTTCGAAAACCGTGCTACATAGAGCGATTTCGACGAAATTTTTTATCTTCAGGGTATCTCTGCAGAGCAGCTATCCCAAAGAGCTTTCACTTGGTGAAGTTTCAGACCCATAGCTAATTGCTCACCTACTCAAAAAGAGTAAATGCGAATTACCTCTAAAAGTATTGCAGATGGCCAATTTTTCTCAAATAACTCATTCACCTACTTTTGGAAGAGCTTTCACATGGTGAAGTTTCAGACCCATAGCCAATTACTCCTACTCAAAATGAGTAAATGCAAATTATCTCTAAAAGTATTGCAGATAGCCAATTTTTCTCAAATAACTCATTCACCTACTTTTGGGAGAGCTTTCACATGGTGAAGTTTCAGACCCATAGCTAATTATTTACCTACTCAAAATGAGTAAATGCTAATTATCTGTAAAAGTATTGCGGATACCCAATTTTTATCAAATAACTCATTCATCTACTTGTGGGAGAGCTTTCACATTATGAAGTTTCAGACCCATAGCTAATTACTCACCTACTGAAAATGAGTAAATGTGAATTATCTCTAAAAGTATTGCAGATAGCCAATTTTTCTCAAATAACTCATTCACCTACTTTTGGGAGAGCTTTCACTTGGTGAAGTTTCAGACCCATAGCTAATTACTCACCTACTCAAAATGAGTAAATGCGAATTATCTCTAAAAGTATTGCAGATAGCCAATTTTTCTCAAATAACTCATTCACCTACTTTTGGGAGAGCTTTCACTTGGTGAAGTTTCAGACCCATAGCTAATTACTCACCTACTCAAAATGAGTAAATGCGAATTATCTCTAAAAGTATTGCAGCTAGCCAATTTTTGTCAAATTAATCATTCACCTACTTTTGGGAGAGCTTTCACTTGGTGAAGTTTCAGACCCATAGCTAATTACTCACCTACTCAAAATGAGTAAATGCGAATTATCTCTAAAAGTATTGCAGATAGCCAATTTTTCTCAAATAACTTATTCACCTACTTTTGGGAGAGCTTTCACTTGGTGAAGTTTCAGACCCATAGCTAATTGCTCACCTACTCAAAAAGAGTAAATGCGAATTACCTCTAAAAGTATTGCAGATGGCCAATTTTTCTCAAATAACTCATTCACCTACTTTTGGGAGAGCTTTCACATGGTGAAGTTTCAGACCCATAGCTAATTATTTACCTACTCAAAATGAGTAAATGCTAATTATCTGTAAAAGTATTGCGGATACCCAATTTTTATCAAATACTCATTCATCTACTTGTGGGAGAGCTTTCACATGGTGAAGTTTCAGACCCATAGCTAATTACTCACCTACTCAAAATGAGTAAATGTGAATTATCTCTAAAAGTATTGCAGATAGCCAATTTTTCTCAAATAACTCATTCACCTACTTTTGGGAGAGCTTTCACTTGGTGAAGTTTCAGACCCATAGATAATTATTCACCTACTCGAAATGAGTAAATGTGAATTATCTCTTAATAGTATTGCAGATAGCCATTTTTTCTCAAATAACTCATTCACCTACTTTTGGAAGACCTTTCACACACGAAAATGAAAAATTGTGAATATCTCGGAAAAGCTATTTCTTCTGCTTTAATGCTCGGCGGGAGATACACACCACGGCAGTTTTCTTGACAAAAATTTTTGTCTCCCCAAAGATGGTGGCCATTTTGAATTTTCAAAGTTTTTGCAAAACACAAAAATGCTTATATCTCAAAAACCGTGCTATATGGAGTGAACTCAACAAAATTTTGGACCTGCTGGGTATCTCTGCAGAGTAGCCATGCCAATTTTCAAAATATTTTTGTCTCGCCAAATATAGCGGACATTTTTTATTAGGCGGGTTGCGTGTAACCAACCCGCCTATTAGATTGATGTGTCCGACGTCCGTCTGTCTGTCTGTCCGTTTGTCCGTCCACATTTTTCGTTTCCGGACTCTAACTTTAAAACGGTTTGACCAATCAAATTCAAACTACACAGGGAGATAGATCACCATCATAGCTAGGTTCCTTTCGAAATTGGTGAAATTCTGTGTGTTCGTTTGTCCGTTTTTCGTCCGTTTGTCTGTCCATCCATCTGTTTGTCCACATTTTCGTTTCTGGACTCTAACTTTAAAACGGTTTGACCAATCAAATTCAAACTTCACAGGGAGATAGATCACCATCATAGCTAGGTTCCTTTCGAAAGTGGTGAAATTCCGTGTGTTCGTTTGTCCGTTTTTCATCCGTTTGTCTGTCCATCCATCTGTTTGTCCACATTTTCGTTTCCGGACTCTAACTTTAAAACGGTTTGACCAATCAAATTCAAACTTCACAGGGAGATAGATCACCATCATAGCTAGGTTCCTTTCGAAATTGGTGAAATTCCGTCTGTTTGTCCGTTTTTCCGTCCGTTTCTTCGTTTTTGTCCGTTTTTCTGTCCATCCATCTGTCCGTCCACATTTTTGTTTCCGGACTCTAACTCGAAAACGGTTACTCCAATCTAATTCAAACTTCACAGGGACATACATCACCATCTTAGCTAGGTTCCTTTCGAAATTGGTGTAAATCCGTCTGTTCATTTGTCTTGTTTTTCTGTCCATTTGTTCGTTTTTAGGCGGGTTGCGTGTAACCAACCCGCCTATTAGATTGATGTGTCCGACGTCCGTCTGTCCGTCCACATTTTCCATTTCCGGACTCTAACTTGAAAATGGTTTGACCAATCAAATTCAAACTTGACAGGGACATAGATCAACATGATAGCTAGGTTCCTTTCGATATTGGTGAAATTCTGTCCGTTCGTTTGTCCGTTTTTCGTCCGTATGTCTGTCCATCCGTCTGTTTGTCCACATTTTCGTTTCCGGACTCTAACTCGAACACATTTACCTTAAGTGGGTAACCTAACATTTCTTTCCTTGTTCCTAAATTTAATGAGAGCAGTTGCTAACCTTGTTTCCTGCGTGCGCAACCCGCCTTTTGGGGCACCTCTGACCCTCTTGTTTTTTTATTTTTTGCAAAACACAAAAATGCTTATATCTTGAAAACCATGCTAGATAGAGCAGACTGCGCTGACTTTGGTTGCCACAACAGTATAAGGCTAGAAACGAAGCATTTTCTTAATACTTTAGCACTCACCTTTATATCCTTTTCGGGACGCTTTGTTTTTGCTATGCAAAAACATTATCTTTTTTTTTGCGAGCGATCCTCTAGTTTGTATTTTAAACCAATAAAATCTAGTCAGTGCTGAAGAATTCAAGTTTATGTGTGAGTGCAAGTGAGTTCTCTCAAATGATCCCTTTTGTCTCCAGCAAATTGAATGGTGCTTGTAGATATCATACTGGTTATGTCTGGGCAGAAGGGATTGCTCTCAATTACTTCAGCTATTTCAGATAAATCAGATACCACAGGTCGCTACAACCCCTGTCACTGTTAGTATATATATACTGGTTATTGTTTTTTTCTAAGGTTAACTAGTTACAATTTGTTCTGGTAAAACTGGTGCCACAGGCAAGTATGACTCCAGCCATTATGTCCCTGTCTACTGTGTGTTGTGTAAGGATAAACCAATTGTGATCAGTTTGTTTCAGGTAAATCAGGTTGTACTGCTGATATCTGAGTAGAAGTGATCATTGTAGATTATGTCCTGTAAACTCACTGCATTTAGAGCCATCAAAAACCAACATACTCGGTAGCCGTCATTACTTTATATATCTGAAGTGCTATCAGTTGATCTGTTTATTGTGTTTATATAAATCACCTGCAGCAGAGAGTACTCTCAGGTGTAAATACCAAGGACTAATTATCATAAATCAAAGTGTTGCATATCCGTTTGTTTCAGGTAAATCTGGTGCTGCTGGCCACTATGACCCCAGTCACCGTAATCCCATGTACTGTCATGCTGAGAGGGAGTGTGTGTGGGAACTAAGGAGACTAGCCAAACATTACCATCCCTCTGTGGTGCTTTTTGCCAACAAGATTCTCAAAGTAAGTGTATCTAGCTAGCTGTTAAAAGATGGTAGCAGCCTTAAAGGGGAATCTCTATTATGTAAATACAGGGTAACATTTAGCAGTGCATGTATGTCTATCAAAGCATGCCAAGAGATGTTTACAAATCAGAGAATTAAAAGAATTAGCAGCATAATTAATCCAGAATATTAAATTATGACCTGATAATAATATGATTTTAGTTCTTCTTTACAGTTAGAAATCAGAATTTCACCGTAGCATGTGGACTTTGCCTGTGGGGGGGTGGGAAGGGGGTGGGGGTGTCAAAAAAAAAAAGTAATACAAATAATCTATAATTGTGCCAGTTTTGTATCAGGGGAGATCAGAGGCCTAATGTGGTCACAAAAATCACAAAATTGTATAGAATTTCCCACTGTCCAATGAAATAGAAGGGTGTTTTCCCCACTGACACATTTCACATAATGTGGCGTCAAATTTCTCACTCCACCTTGTATACATATAGGGTGAACCAGTGACGTACCAAGGAGATCCTCTGCAGGACTTTGTGCTCATCAGATTTCTGGACAGATTTGTGTACAGAAATCCCAAGAAGTTAACCAAAAGTAAGTATGTTTAGGAGTTTCATAGCATGATATGCATTAATTACTTAAGGGGTGCTAAAATTAGAAGCAACTGTTATATAATATCACAAGTTAATGTAAGAATAGACTTACAAAACAAATGTATAAAAATAGAAAGTTTCCAAACTTTAAAAAGGGCATAAAAATATTAAATATTATTACTCATTGTGCTTTATCTTTACCAGTTTAATCACAAATTCCTGTTATTAATCAGGGTTGTACTCAATTGAGTGAACTGAAGCTAAAAAGTGGTAAGCAGTAGATTCACTGTAGTACAGCATTGCATGTATTCAAACACTTGTCTCTCAACAGATTAAGGATACTCCGTAAGGCCATACTCTATATTTTGCTCCATTTTTAGTAGATTCTCAACTTTTATCATTTTTATGAGCACTTCACTTTTGTTTACAGTTAAACAAATTATGGTTTAATTTCCAGGAACCAGGGGAAACTGTAGACTCAGCAATTTTACAAAATAACTCACTTAAATAATATATATAATCATGACTTTTCATATCCTCCATCAGATGTAGTGTCCAGCCTGGATCGGCGTAGTAGGCAGTCCAAAGTGAAAGGAGCCAAGGCTATTGCCGTGAATGACCAGAAATACATCAACATGGAGGAGGACAGAGTGCCAGTGGATGAAAAATTCTTCTACAAGTAATACATTACAGCCCAACATCTTCAGATATTCAGAGGTTCTAGAGTAATACAGTTGTAACAGTTTGAGAGAGAAAATTTTAGTTTAGATAATAAATAGTTAGTAGAAAATACAAGATATTTGACAATCTGGACGAAATGATGAATTTGGGAGTGTAAAAAGGGCATTCATTAAAATATGTAAGACTCATTTTGATGTTTGCATATTCCTTCTGTTCCTTGCTTAGTCTCAGCACTGTCAAATTTATAATGTGCTTACCCATTGTCCTTTTTCACTGTTATATTTTCATCATTTCTTGTGATCAGTTCTTAAGTATTAGTCTGGTGAATAAATTTGGGGTGATTTTTTTTAATTGGTGAAACTGTTATTGTGTTTCTCATTAAACCTATACAACTTTGATCAATAGATTTATGTAAAATGCTGCCATACTAGTTGCATTTTGATAACACAGTGGAATACAAAGAAAGTAGTAGGTAGGTAGTTTTAAGGTAGTTTTAGGTGGTTTCCATTTAATGCCAACTGGAACTGTTGTATATTGAGACATAACCCATAACAAGTGTGTGTATCCATTCGGGCGGCTTGTTTGAAAAATTCCGTCGTTTTGGAGCAAAGTAAATGAACATTTTGAATTTTTTCTTTAGATGTTTATAACTTCTTTAATCACTGTCTGATTTTAAAATTCTTTCACTAGTATATTCAGTTTTATGTAATGAAAATTTTGATATAAAAAACAGTGGATATCGATATAAATACATGCCCAAGTGTACTTGTAGAAAGCATGCAGATTTAGGAAAAAAATGAGGAGTACTCATTTATGCAATCAGCAGCTACAAGCACAAGCTACACAATGAAACACTTCTGTAACTATACTGTTTTAACTTTATACCACAAGAGTATGCACAAACCACAGCCATGTACACAGACTCATACAATAATCAGTTAAAGTAGATATAATTGGAATTCCTCTCTACTGACCTGTTGACTTGTAGGTACTTCAAGCAGGAGGCCCAGAAAACACAGAAGAAGAAAGTGGAGGATTTAGACTCTGATGCAGAGAGTGTGGATGATGATGAATTCGATGCATTCTTAGGTCAGTTTGAATTTGAATTTAACATTTGGTTTAGCGTTCACTACGCCACCGCCGCACGTAGAGAGATTTTTGGCGTTAATGCTGTCAGAGGAAAACTACACCACCTAGGTTCACCAAATTTGCAGGATATCTTCATTGGGAAGTAAGCTTCTCGGGGACTGATATTAGCCTCATTCTGAAAAACAAGATGGCTGCTGTGGGTATTTCTTTGAAAATTATGTACCTTTTTTACTGGCTGGTTCTCATAGGTAGAAGGTTGAATTTCTTCATAGGTGATATGTATAACAGATATACCTGTCCTCTACAATCTTGTAGACATTTGACCTTGAAGCTCTTAATTCAAGGTCATCCACGGAGTGCCAAAGTACCACACATAGGTGACTTTAAAAGTCCCTATATCTCCCTTATTATTGGTGCTAGAGGTTTGCAATGTGAAACCAACTTACAGGAAATCATAGGCTGAGAATCTTTTGATGTGGTCAGATTTGACCTTGGACACCTCCTTCAAGGTCAAACGAGGATAACCAAACTTAAAAGTGCTTATAACTTGCTCATTATTGGCCCTACAGGTTTGGCATGTGAAACCAACTTTTAGGAAATCATGGGCTGGGAATCTTTTAGTGTGTTCAGATTTGACCTTGGGCCCTTCCTTCAAGATCAAATGAGGGTAGCCAAACTTAAAAGTGCTTATAACTCGCTTATTATTGGTCCTAGAGGTTTGCAATGTGAAACCAACTTATAGGAAATCATTGGCTGGGAATATTTTGATGTGTTCAGATTTGACTTTGGGCCCTTCCTTCAAGGTCAAATGAGGATAGCCAAATTTAAAAGTGCTTATAACTCGCTAATTATTGGTGCTAGAGGTTTGCATTGTGAAAATAACTTATAGGATATCATGGGCTGGGAATCTTCTGATGTGGTCAGATTTGACCTTGAGCCCCTCCTTCAATGCCAACATAGGACAGTCAACTTGAAAGTGCTTACAACTCCTTTAAGGTCAAATGAGGAGAGCCAAATTTAAAAGTGCTTATAACTCGCTAATTATTGGTCCTAGAGGTTCGCAATGTGAAACCAACTTATAGGAAATCATGGGCTGGGAATCTTCTGATGTGGTCAGATTTGACCTTTGGCCCCTCCTTCAAGGTCAAACGATGGTGCACTGACTTTGGTGAGTTGTGTTTTCGGTTCATACAAATTTGCATCGGTCCTCTGATGTGTAGGTCTAGTTTGATTACTGCCTTCATGTGTAGAGGTTCTGTTTGAACTGTTTATCAAAATTTATTTTAGAGTTTGCTAAAAAAAAGTATGTTGAATTTGCTAAGTTCTGTTCCACATATGAAATGTTACCATAAAGTTACTTTATTGTACTTTCGTCTTGCACTTTGAAACATGAAATACACGATAATCAGTGGCCTAAATTAGTGTAAAATCAAAGACAGACCAAGGAAATATGCCATGGTTGCACTTCCAATTGTGCAAGTAACATCTGTCAGTTTTATCCACATAAGAACAGTTTTACTAAAATAAGATAAATTTTCAATTCTTATAGTATAACTAGTGCTTCTTATTTTTACGTAAAAAACTATTTCAGAGGTGAAAAAATACTAGCTTATTGATACAATTGAATATAATATGAATAAGTAAAACCCAAAGATATATTGATTGTAATGAGAGTACATGGATTAGCATGAAGTGGGTCGATTCATTAAGACGGTCAATTTTTCAAGAATTTCAACCAAAATAAAAATGTCCTTTATTCCTGTGTCATTAAATTTTTGGATGAGTTTCACAGTACATAGCTACATTACAAAAGATCAGATTTGGATGTTTTGTTATCTGTTAAATTTAATAATTTAAATTATTAAATTCAATTTTTTTTGCCCTTCTCATAGGAGGGAAGAGCCTGACTGTAATTCCATCAGGACACACTCACAAACCAAATCTGTTGATCATGAGTTTATTACTATTTTCTTCCAGATAAACACTTTTTGTGAACTTTTAAATATCATAAATCCAAGAAACACATTGATTTGGTCAAAATATGAATATGAGAGAATTATTTTTGACAAAAAATTCGACCCACTTCATGAATGTTTAGTGAAGTTATTTTTTAAAGATTTTGTGAATATTAACAATTGCAGGAAGCAAGTCATGAACAAAGTTTTACATAATGTTGCTATAATCACTTTCTTCTGTTTATCTCCCAAATATGTTTCCAGCTAATTTCCTTTTTACACAGCACTCAAAAAACCTAAAAAATCGACCCACTGCATACTAACCCATGTACTTGCTTTATTTATCACAAGACCATCATAACTTTGAAATCATGGAAAAACAGTACAGTGTATCTCAATCATGTAACCCTTATTCGGTAGTGAAAATATATATATATTTTTATTCTTTTGGCAAGTTGTAATCACCAGGTGATGTGGTGACACCACTTATTTTGTCTTGATCTTACTAAGATGATGACTTGATAAAAGTTAAAATAAAAATCTCAGTGTCTTAACAGGGGCTTCGTATCAGGTTTGGATAATATTGAATATTTTTCAGATAAATATGAAGCTAACTTTGAAGGGGCAGAAGATATTGAGTTTGATTTTGCCGGGTAAGTTTTAGAAACGGTTTCACTGGTAACACATTAGATGTTTAATTGTCTGTGTTTGTTTTTAGTGATAATTTTCAGCAACTGATCTGGGAATAAGTGGTAGTGCATGAAATAACAGGATAGAGAATGGAATACTTTTATTGTGCTACAATAGCTTACCATGTGGGACTGAATGCTGTTCTCGGATGGCATCACGGCCAATGTCTAAGAAAAACAGACGTGTAGTTGGCTGTAGCCTCAGGTTGTTGTCACGTGATTTCTACTTTATGTCATCTCCTTTCTCATTGGCCGCCTCCATTTTAACTATGTTTTGCTAGTAAAAGACGTTTTTTCGTCCATATCTCTGTACTTATCCACACCTAGCCATTTTGTTTATATATATAT
Organism: Sabellastarte sp. h YS-2021; assembly: GCA_964017235.1. Lineage (NCBI taxonomy): Eukaryota > Metazoa > Annelida > Polychaeta > Sabellida > Sabellidae > Sabellastarte > Sabellastarte sp. h YS-2021. The sequence continues at coordinate 151,721,199 of OZ024928.1, read as the reverse complement.
ATATATCTTGTTTTGAGGAAGTTTCGTTTCTCCAGGATAAGTATTATTTAATTGTATCCACCGGATAGCATCCGGTGGATACTATGGATTTGACTTTGTTACGCCGCCGCCGCAGTGTGTAGAGAGATTTCACCGTTACCGCTCTAACGAAAAACATATTATAGCTAGCCTTCTCAAATTTGCAGGATATATTCATAGCCATAAAATCTTGCCTGGGAATATTTTTGGCCTCATTTTGAAAAACAAGATGGCCGCCATGGGCGTTTTTTGACTTTAAACAAGGACTTTTGGTGGACCTCTAGAGCAAAGGGTATTATAGGTAGAGATCTCAAATTCGCAGGATATGTTCCTCATTATAAAATCTTGACTGGGAATATTTTTGGCCTCATTTTGAAAAACAAGATGGCCGCCACAGGTGTTTCTTTGCAGTCATGAAAAGTGCTTATATCTCCCTTATTATTGGTCCTAGAGGTTTGGGATGGTAAACCAACCTATAGGAAATCATGGGCTGGGAATCTTTTGGTGTGGTCAGATATGACCTTGGACCCCACCTTCAAGGTCAAACGAGGAAAGCCAAACTTAAAAGTGCTTATAACTCGCTTATTATTGGTCCTAGGGGTTTGGGATGGTAAACCAACCTACAGGAAATCATGGGCCGGGAATCTTTTGGTGTGGTCGGATTTGACCTTGGACCCCTCCTTCAAGGTCAAACAAGGATAGCCAAACTTAAAAGTGCTTATATCTCCCTTATTATTGGTCCTAGAGGTTTGGGATGGTAAACCAACCTATAGGAAATCATGGCCTGGGAATCTTTTGGTGTGGTCGGATTTGACCTTGGACCCCTCCTTCAAGGTGAAATGAGGATAGCCAAACTTAAAAGTGCTTATAACTCGCTTATTATTGGTCCTAGAGGTTTGAGATGGTAAACCAACCTATAGGAAATCATGGGCTGTGAGTCTTTTGGTGTGGTCGGATTTGACCTTGGACCCCTCCTTCAAGGTCAAATGTGCACAGCCAAACTTAAATGTGCTTATAGCGCGCTTATTACTGGTCCTAGAGGTTTAGGATGGTAAACCAACCTATAGGAAATCATTGGCTGGGAATCTTTTTGTGTGGTCGGATTTGACCTTGGACCCCTCCTTCAAGGTCAAAAGAGCATAGCCAAACTTTAAAGTGCTTATAACTCACTTATTATTGGTCCTAGAGGTTTGGGATGGTAAACCAACCTATAGGAAATCATGGGCTGGGAATCTTTTGGTGTGGTCGGATTTGACCTTAGACCCCTCCTTCAAGGTCAAACGAGGATAGCCAAACTTAAAAGTGCTTATAACTCACTTATTATTGGTCCTAGAGGTTTGGATGGTAAACCAACCTATAGGAAATCATTGGCCGGGAATCTTTTGGTGTGGTCGGATTTGACCTTGGATCCCTCCTTCAAGGTCAAACGGGGATAGCCAAACTTATAAGTGCTTATAAGTCGCTTATTATTGGTCCTACTCCTAGAGGTTTGGGATGGTAAACCAACCTATAGGAAATCATGGACTGGAAATCTTTTGCTGTGGTCGGATTTGACCTTGGACCCTCCATCAAGGTCAAACGAGGATAGCCAAACTTAAAAGTGCTTATAACTCGCTTATTATTGGTCCTAGAGCTTTGGAATGGTAAACCAAAATCTAGGAAATCATGGGCTGGGAATCTTTCTGTGTGATCGGATTTGACCTTTGGCCCCTCTTTCAAGGTCAAATGAGGATTGCCAAAATTAGTGTTTATATCTTGCTTATTCGTATTCCTAGAGGTTTGCAGTGTCACACCAACCTATAGGAAATCGTGGGCTAAGAATCTTTTGATATGGTCAGATTTCACCTTGGGCTTCTCCTTCAAGGTTAAGCGATGTTAGAATGGCTTTGGTGAGTTTTCTTCTGGTGGATACAATTTGCATTGGTTCTCTGATGCGCTAGGTCTAGTTTCTGAGTGTTTTTGCTTTTCGTCTCGCCAGGCTTGTTTACTTGTCGAGCATTGGTTGTTTTCATGAACAACGTGCTTTTATTGCCTATTTCTTCCTTTCCAAACAATAAAGTCTAGCCGCGAGCTTTACTGTGTTCAATTGTGATTTTGCTCATCACCCACAATTTTATCAAATGGTTAATTTGTCGAGCTTCTATCTCGAGGCAAGCCAGTTTTCGATTGGACTTATTTCCTCAATCGACTTCTAGAAGTGGAGGTGGATCAGATCTCCTCTTCAGCCTCAGAAGCTTGCACATTTTATCGAAATCTTTACTTCTGGACCTCCACCCCTCCCCTCGACTCATCCCTACGCTCGAGGCAATGGTTGTGGACTTGGTTCCAGCATTCCTCGTCTCGGCACTTGTCAATGTCGCCTCTGCCCTACCCTTCGAGGTTGTCCTCGACCACCAATGACATCTTTCGATTCATGCAGAGTATCTGGTGTAGTGTAGTGGTTAAAGTGCATAACTCATCAGTAAGAGGTCTGGGGTTCGTACCCATCCTGGGGTGTAATTTTACATAAGATAAACATTAATCCAGATATGTGTCTTCCTTGTCAGAGGAGGATCAGTCCTCTGCTCTCAGACACAGGTCTTCAGGTCCTTCTTGGAAGGCCCATAAGACCAACCTCAACATGATCCAGACCCCTCTTTAGGATAGGGATGTTGCCTTGACCGACGTCCCCTCCAGTATGCAAAGGAAATGGAGACCTTTAGGATTCGCCTTTACTCCCTGACCCCAGGGAACTATGCCGAGGACTGCCTCTGGTTAGGGGCTGGATGTCGAGAAAGGTACACAGGAGCTTGGTCCTACGGGCCCTTCCTCCATGCTCCATTCTTATTAAAGATGCCTTTGATAAGTTTGACAAGGTTTTTAAACTGCCTTTTCTGAGGGAAGTTCATCAAAGCTCCTCCATCCATTCCTAAGTGGTACAAGGTGGGACACCCTTGTTATTAAGACAAGATTCAGGAGGTGAGTACAGATTGGCAAACATCTGTATTACCCCTAACCCTCTGGGGCCCCAATGGGCAAGTTTCCCCTACCAATTTTCTAGGAATTGGAATATCAAGCGAGGCAAACTTTTCCACACTCAATAAGACTTCTTCCTCCTGTAATTCCACTCTGGAAATTGTCAGCATAGTTTGAAGTCGACCTTCACGAAGGTCAATTCACAATCTAGAAAGGTGCCGACCCTGAAAAGACAGCGAAACGTGCTTATGAAGAAGCCTATGAGTATCTGGATCCGTGGAATAAGATCATCTTAATCCAGCACAGAGCCCTTACTTGCCTCAGTAAATCCCTTGCCCATGTTCTCCAGAGGGAACTCTAATCAATGGGCAATTCTGGCTTGCCTAGGCGCGAAGCCAAAATGACCCAATTACATCCTCAACTGGGAGAAACCAGACGCCAGGAGCTCAGGAATGCGTCCTTTTGGCCGTCTTCATTATTTAAATCTCAGTTAGTCAAGGAAGGTGAGGACTTCCTTCTTAAAAAGGCACCTCATAAGATTCTCAGGGTTTTCCAACCCTTCCAGAATAAGCCCTTTCGTGGTCCCCACAAGAAAAGAGGCTCCTACAGGAAACGCCCGTATGGGGGTAATTCCTCCCAGGCAGTAACCAGTCGTTTTCCTCAAACAGGAAAACAAAACTTCAGAGGCTCCAGGGGTCGTTTTCGACCCCACAACAGGGGAAGGGGGCATGGAAACCCCTCTTCCCAATGACTCCTCCATAGCCTCTGTCAGTCCACCAGTAGGAGGTCGCCTCCGTTCTGTCAGGAGAGACTGGCAAACAAACAATTCCTCATCCAACATGTTTAACATTATCACCAATGGCTACGTACGGCCATTCTCCTTAAAGCCAAACTTGATCAGATTTTCTATGATAATATCAGAATACAAGGCCCTTCAAAAGACCAAGCTCTGGCCCATTGCATCCAGTCTCTTCTGTCAAAGAACGCTATCGAAAGGGTGGAAAATGTAAAATCTCTCGGGTTTTACAGTCGCCTGTTCTAGTCCCCAAGCCTCACCAAGGTGGAGGCCAGTAATAGACTTAAGCAGGCTCAAACGTTTCTACACGTAGAAAAGTTCAAATGGAAACTCCAGAGTCCATCAGGACCTCCCTCATTCCAGGGGAATGGGTAGCGCTGATAGATCTATCGGACGTCTACCTTCACATCCCCATCCACCCAAACTCAATGAAGCATTTCAGATTTTTGAGGTCTCAGGTGTTCCAGTTCACCTCACTTCCTTTCGGACTGGCCACAGCCCCCAGGTCTTTACATGATCGTTAAGGAAGTCAAGCTCATGGCCCTCTCCAGAGGACTCAGACTTCACCAATACCTGGACAACTGGCTGATCAGGTCCCAGTCTCAGGAGGAAACCCTAGTGAGCACACAGGCAGTGGTAGATCTAACTCAGTCCTTTGGGTGGATCATAAACCAGGAAAAATCAGAACTGATTTCTTCTCTGGTGTTTTCGTTCGTGGACTACGAGTACCACCTAGATTCAGCCCTTGTACAACCCACTCAAGAGAGATGGCTCAAACTCCAGGATTGGATCCTACGACTCAAGTCAATACATGTTTTGACTCCAAGATGTTTGATGTCTCAAATTGGGTTCCTAGCCTCAACGGAGAAGATGGTCCCGGAGGGACGCCTTCACATGAGGCCCTTTTAGTTTCGTCTCAAGGAGCAGTGGAGATATCCTCAGTCATTGGACTGCCTCCTTCCTTGGACAGAGTCCTTTTCTGCACATCTAGACTGGTGGCAGAATCCTGTAAACGTGCTGAAAGGCGTGGATCTCCATCCCAAGACCACAGTATCCAACTCTTTTCAGACACCAGAAACGAAGGTTAGGGCGCTCACTTAGAACAAGTTCTACAAAGGGTCTGTGGTCAGACCAGGAGAAAAGGCTACACATAAACGTCCTAGAGTTGAAGGCGCTTTCACTGGCCCTCCGAAGGTTCAAGGACCAGTGTCAAAAGCAAACAGTTCTAGTGGCAATGGACAACTCAACAGTGGTAGCCTACATACATAAACAAGGAGGAACTCACTCTGCGGAGATGTGTGCGCTCCTGTGGAAGATCATGACATGGTGCCATCATTATCAAATAACTTTGAAAGCCAGACACATTCCAGGGTGTCTAAATGTGATGGCCGACCCCTTATCCAGGTCCAACCAAGTGCTGTCGACGGAGTGGTCACTGCATCCACAGTTGTTCAAACAGATTTGCCACAAGTGGTTCACTCCTCATGTAGACCTGTTTGCCACTCATCTGAACCACAACTCCCTCTATACGTGTCTCCTATTCCAGACCCAAAGGCCTGGGACATAGATGCTCTAACATGAATTGGACGGGTCTCACTGCTTATATTTACCCTCCTACGGCTCTCCTTCACAGGGTGATCCAAAATCAGGCAATGCCACTGCCTGATCATAGTGATAGCCCCAGGCTGGTCAGGGATGCCCTGGTTTTGGGACCTAGTGCAGCTCTCAACAGAGATCCCACTACAACTACCAGTGTCAACAACCCTTCTCAAACAGTCCCACCTTCATGTGTTCCACAGCAATCTACAACATCTCAACCTCCACGCCTAGTGTCTAGGAGTGGACAGCTCCAAGAACAAGGCTTCTCTGTGGAGGTGGCAGAGAGAATTGCTGCCCCCCAACGGTCATCAACAAGGACCATCTACAAGTCAAAGTGGGCCCTATTTGAAAAATGGTGCAGAGAAACTTTGGTGGATTTCTCCACTCCCTCTGTGAAACAAATTTCGGATTTTTTTTCATGTACCTGTACCAAGACCTAAACAGGCGCCCCTCGACCATTGATGGTTACAGGACTGCCATTGTTGACACCTTAGGCCCAACGGGCCAACATATTGCACATAATGCAGACCTTCATAGGTTACACACCAGTTTCCATAGGGATCGTCCCAAGAGTTCCAGGAATCTCCCTAAGTGGAACCTTCTGTTGTTCTTAATGAGCTCACAAAAGCACCCTTTGAGCCTATGAAAGACACAGACCTCAAACATCTCACTCTGAAAACTGCATTCTTGCTAGCTTTGGCCTCCGGCAAGCGCCGCAGCAAAATCCATGCCTGGGTCGCAAACAAAGTATCGAATCTAGGCCAATGGGAAAAGGTTGCCTTGTTCCCTTCTTCTGACTTCATAGCCAAAAACCAACTAGCAAGAGAAGGTTCTCAAAGTGTGTCTCCGATGACTATTCCTGCTTTCACTACCATTATAGATAGACAATTCAAGAAGACAGGACCCTGTGTCCGGTGCGGGCCCTGAGGCACTATTTGGACCGAACCAAGGACCTGAGAGGTTCCCGGTCCCTTCCTTTCATCTCCTTCAAGATAGGACTTATCTCAGACATCAGACCCGCTACACTCCCTTCTTGGTCAAAACAAACCATTCTACTTTGTTATAAACAAGCAGACCAACAAGCCTTGGACTTGGTCCAAGCTACAGCCCATGACATTAGGGCCTTCGTAGCCTTTAAGGCATTTTACGGTGGGGTATCAGTGGACCAGATCATGCAAGCTTGTCACTGAAAACCTCACAACACTTTTCTAACTTCTATCTAAAAGACCTTACTTGGTCGGACAACGACAACAACATGTTTCTGGGACCAGTAGTAGCGGCTCAACAGGTCCTAGACCCTTCCCCTCAGAGTAATCCTTGGAAAGAAAAGAAGGAAAGGGGGGGGGGGGCACATCCGCTACAACCAAGTCTTAGTAGTCTTCCCCAGGTTCTAGGTATAAGTCTACCTCATCAGGGTGTTTAGGGTAAGGTCTTTATATCCTTTAATCGTAATTTTATTTCTTGTTTAAGGACCATTAAGGTTGTCATTAAACCCCTTAAGGGCATAGTAGCATCTCCAAGCCTTGGCCTTGGATTCCTCACGTGATAGCCCTCGGGCTCTCCCTCTGAAGTGTATTTGTCGTACACTTCTCTCCTTAGTCAAACACCCAGACAGTGTATCTGCACTGTCTTTCTTTCATTCTGGTTTTTGGCTTAGTACAGGCCCAACCTCGGGTTGGGGCACTGTCACGGGACTCAGACTGGTATTTTTGATCTCACTTTCATATCTCTCATTATCTAATTCTATCTAAATTCTAAGAAAAACAAACATATTCGCCAGTCTCAGCTGTAATCCCACCACCGGGCGGTTGGATTCAGCATTCATTCCCACATGGTAAGCTATTGTAGCGCAATAAAATTGAAAATTTTAATTACTTAAATGTAGCTTTTATAAGCTACAAGCTTACCATGTACGACTGAGAAGAGTCCCACCCGACCTCCCCGCTGTATTACAGCTGAGGGGGTATGGGTTTAAATCTCAATGAGAAAGGAGATGACATAAAGTAGAAATCACATGACGACAACCTGAGGCTACGGCCAACTACAAATGTCTGTTTTTCTTAGACATTGGCCGTGATGCCTCGCGGCCATCCGAGAACAGCATTCAATCCCACTTGGTAAGCTATTTAAGTAATTAAAATTTTCAAATTTGCTTCTCTTCACCCAGTTTAAGTGTCTTGTTCATTTGGATCCTAAACTTATAAAAGTCAAGGAAAGTGATTGTGCAGAAAGCTTCAATCTTGGTCATGGATTTATGAGCAAATAACCTGAGGATATTCCTGTTCTGAAACTATTTTATCGTACTTAGATGTGTTTACTCTTTCCTCTTGATCTTTAGTTTTTCCAACGCAATGATGTTTGTTTTTAATGGGTTTGAGAAGGACTCAAAATATTGAGACCGGGAGCACAAAACATAAAACCTGGGCCAAATTCAGGAAATCAATTTTCATTTTTTAGTGGTAACGAAATAGAAATACAGTAGACACACTTAGCGAAACCACTTGGTAGATATTCATGGATAATCATGGGAATCAAATAGCCGAGAGTGAGACCTTTGATATGTATTCAAGGCAATGACCTAGAATACAGTGTTTTGTCAATATTGATATTAAATACAATTACAAAAAAAAATGAACATAAATGTAAATAAGAAATAAAGATACTTATTTTTTTTTCTGCTTTTTGTGAAAAAAAATCCTGATACTTTCCATTAAAAGTAGTACATATGTGTTTTATATCAAAAGCCAACATCAAATGATAACTGTGTTTAAACTACAGTTAAACAAAAAGTAATTGGGGTAATTAGATGTTTGCGGTAACTTTGATCACCTATTATCACTCCTTTGGATCAGAAGAAAGTGAATTTCAATATGGAAAATGCAAGAGAAATCATATTGTGCGCATAAAATGTTTGGTTAAGCCAGATTTTCTGATGATTAGGGTTAGGATAAGTGAGAGTTCAACATAGCAATACAGCAGCTATGGCAGTCAATTTTAACAGATTTGTTGAAAAATTAAAAATCAACTACCCATTAAATAAAGAAAAATTATGTGAAAATTATGATCCATGTTTCACAAATGTTATTATAGTTACAGGGAGTATTTAAATAGTTTTTCCAAGTACTGAGTTTTCTAGATTGTACTCGGTTTCTCAGAAAACATGTGTAGAAACGGGTCTAATTTTCCACTTAAAATTTTCCAGAGAATTCGACAAAGAAAGGAGTAAGCGTAAGAAGAAAAGAGCCAACTTGGATTCAGATAGTGAAGAAGACATGGATGGTGGTGATCTGGATGACGACCTTTCTGATGAAGAGGTGGACTTCGGCGACCTTGACATGGGTGATATGGAGGACTGGGAAGATGGAGACAGTGATGGAAATGAGGCTGGTTCACGGGAAATGGCCCCTGGAAAAGACGCAGGCTTTGATGAGGAGGAAGTGGCTTTCTCTGACCAAGGTGTGGTAGATCTTTCTTTCAAATCATATAAATCTGGTACTTTTAGCTGAAATATCCCATATCTCAAAAGTAATCTAGATATATGACTGATTTATTCAGTCACTCTTTATTTAACGACCATCGATATTGTTCACAAGAGATTATATAGACCTCAATCTATGTGCTATGTGAACAGAATGCTAAAATGTATTAACATAAGCTTGGTCATAAGTCTGAATATATTTTCAAAAGTATTATTTGTAAATCTGTTCTTTATTACGTTTTCAAGAAGGAAAGCATTGAGACTTTTCAAAATTAGTGATTATCTGGTGTGATTCACGAGTTGGTAAAGAAAGTGTTAAATGCATTGTCAGACCCAAAGAACTAATAGAAATCACATTGATTTGTTACAGATGAGCTGGAGGGAGTAGAGTTTTCCTCCAAACCAAAGAAAAGAAAACAGACAAAAGTAGTTGGAAAAGCAGTGAAGAAATCAAAATTTGGGTTTGTAGAGAAAAATATTAATAGTAATAGTAAATTTTCTTTAATTCTTCATTACACACAACATTTTTTTTTATATGGCGAAGTTAGTCTCATTAGTGAGCCAGATGACATTACTAGGTTTATTTTTCAAATAAATAATTTTGAGTTTTGTTTATTTGCAGTTACCATGACATCGGTGGTAATTGTGGATTCCAAATGTTCAGTAACCAAAATTATATCACTTTGAGAATCTAAAAAATATGTGGGTGTTTTAATAATCCAAGTAAAATAGTAATACTTATAGCCTTAGCAAATGGGTCTTAAAATATGTTCAAGAAGAAGTATCAGTTATTATAATTGTCAATTACGTCCTTGCCTTTGTGTTATAGAAAAGACAACACTGGAAGTCTGTTTGCTGCAGCAGAAGAGGTATGTGTTTTGAAGTAAAAAGAATGAAAACAAAAGCCAATGTTATGGTTTATTTTATATTCTGTATTAAATATTGACTAAATTACAGGACTCTGATCTGTATACTGCACATGGTTATCACATTGTGTAAAAGCTGAACAGTTAAAATGCCAGACAAGTAGAATTGAACCTGTTAGGTCAAGTAAATCTACAGAGACCAGAAAATATTTCTTTTTAACTGGGGTCTCCAGATGAAATGATAATTGAATAGAAGAAGACCCCGCTGCTTAAAGGGATTTTGTTTATAAAAGTTATATTTAAAAAGCTTTGACTAATACTATTTATTTTAACGAAAAATATATTGGCCTATTCAAATACCTGCTTACCTGAAAAACATTATTTATTAGTTTTTGAAAAAAATGTTAAAGTGGAGTTGCAGCTATCTAATTAAAAGGTATACCTCTTTTAAATACTGTGTAAGTGTTTAAAAATCATGGGCGAAATATGTGTTGATTGAATAACTTGTAAGATGGTGGCCAGTGTTTGTGAACAACCCTGCTCATTCTCTTGTAGATTATATTGCTGTTGCTATTTCAAATTCAAACTGGATAATGTTTGAAACATACTGATATTTGGTATAATAAAACATATTAACTCACAAAAGAAATCTGTTTCAGTTTAAATGTTTTAGCATTTGAGAAATGTTACTTCTATTTGGATGGAGCCAAATTAAGTATCCTGTTAGATGGTTTAAGTGCAATTTTCATGGGTTTTAGCTGAATTAGGTTTTGTTGTGCTGTTTATAATTAGTAGGGTGTGTGGCTGAGAAAACCCTTCTCTGTTTATAAATATTTATTGTTTTTCTGCATAGAATAGTACATGAAAATGTGACGCTAATATCATGTTTCAGTTTGCTTCACTGATGGATGAGGATACCAGTTCAAAGTTTGACCTCATTGGAAGTGAAGCTTATTCCACAAAGGATAATGCACGTAAGTAATGTGTTATATTGAAAGGGGAGATTTTTGGTGGTTGACCGAAATTTGGAATGATGAAATAAATAATAAACAGTGTCATGGTGGCTATGTTACAATGTAATATTCTCAAATTCTTTATTATAGATTCATTCATGGGTGAAAAAGTGCAATATATTATCCCCTGTATGCAATATATGACCTATATATGGGTGTATACAGAACAGGATATATTTTTTGTATACAACGGCGCCTCGGTACCATGGATAATTAGCATCAACAAGTGCCGCTTTTCCATTAATATCTCAAAAACTTTGTAACATACAAATATGTATTATATATCATGAGAAAGGTTTTTTTACAGCGCTTCTGCTTGTTTTTGTTGCATAAAAATCCATGAAGAAATGGCCGAAAAATCGCAGGTTTAAGATTGAGGTTTTATATTGACTGGTGCTTCTGTCTATATGCAAGCCTTTTTCACATTCTCTCTTTAAATGTGGATTTATTTTAGGCATAAATTATGAAAAATGGTGGATAAAAAATGCAAAACATCCCTCAAATGATATATACAGAAAAAATATATCACTCATGAAGATTAACAGTACAATACTTGTGTTACACACTCATATATATGGTTCTCTTCATTTGTGATATATTGTTTTTGCATATGTCATTCGGGAAGTTGCTGTTATATAGTATGAGTAATGCCATAGAACTAAAAGATATAAGAATGAATAATGAGAATTAAAAATATTCTGAATTTACTCTCTCTTTAAAGTAGCCTTCAGGCGGTTGGTGTACTCGAAAAGTCATGGTAATGGTTTTTTATCCCAACTGGAATTATTTTGTCCTGATTGTATTAACTGATAATACCTCCTAAAAACTCTGTCGAGAATTTAGTTCTGCCTGCAGGGACTGAGAGAAGGAACAGAGACCATAGTATTTGTTTAGCAGATGTAAAGCAACAGGTAACCTGAAAATCTTTTAAAATTCCCTTGAAAAAAAACCACTTAAATCTTGCAATGTTTTTGTTAAATTTTATTCAACAGTTTGGAATTTATTTATACTTGTACATCAGGGCCTGTATTCACTAACATGGATCCAGCTGAGCGAAAAATCAGCTCAAGATCAGATCAGGATCAAGGAAAATGGCTCAGCTGATCTTTGGCTCGAGTCTGTATTCACAAAGGAAGGATCAGCTGAGCCAAAAATTTTGAAAAATTTCACATAGCAACGCATAAGTTAATTACTTTTATGCATTGTAAACAACATTTTTATGCCTGAATTTCCACAAAATATACAATAATATAAATTTGGTTCATTATTTTTTCACTTTAGAATTTTTAAATATTTGATGTTTAATCCAAAAATTTAGGCTCCGCCATCTTTTGATCCAGAAAAAAAACAACAAAATCTGACCTATTTTACACATCAATATAAGCATACTTAAAACAGGAATAAAGTATTAAAACTTATTAATTAACAATATAAAGGATTAAAGATTATTAACCAATGATTTATTTTTCATATGTTTGCTATTTTAGTTAATTATAAAGCCACAAACTTTGATCCAAAACTTAATCCACCAACCTAGCTGGATCAAAGTTAAGCCAAAATTTGAGCCAAAAATCAGCTCAAATTCTTTGTGAATGCTAGCTTGATCCTGATCCAATTTTAGCTTATCTTGAGCCAAAAATCAGCTTAAGTTAAGCTTGATCCCATTTGTGAATACAGCCCCAGGGCATCTCCTGTATGGTGACCTAAAAGCCCCCAACAATACCTAAATTATAGTGACGTTAAAAGACCTCTATTAAGCGCAAATAGTTGCATCATTATGCATCAAGAATTCACCATAAATGGGATGTACAACTGGATTTTGGGAATATAACTAGTTCAAGGTAACCTTAAACTCAAAACAATAGCTATATTATGGTGACTGTGTGGTTACTATTTTAGGAATCAATCACGCTAAATTTAACTTGATAGTCTTTTTTATTCTTCAGATGTAAAACAGTTGAAATGGGAGTCACATCGTGACAAGTGGGTGAGAGGACAGGACTGGAGGTCAAAGAAATGGAAGCAACAAAAGTCAGGCAAAGCATTTGGAAAGCAGAAGAAGAAGTTTAATAAATAAATAGTTGCCTTATTCTTGTACCTAATTGAGTTATATGGATGATTGTATCTGTATTGGTAGCTTACACAGATATTTAAAATTGGCCAAATTTATGAAAATTATGTTGAACAAGAGTGAATAGGAATTCTTTATTTCAGTAAGAGAAAATACTTTATGATATCTGCCAGTGTGTTATAGAGTATCAGTGCATGTATGCCTTTTATACAAAGAACAGATTACCTTTATTAAATTGTTTAAGACAGGTTCTTGTTGTCCGTGGTAACAAAGGTACCACTTTGTTTTGACTGTTATTTATTAAACTAGAATTGACTTTGAAAACAATCTCAGTGACACCGAGTTTTGATGACATGTTAAAAGTGATTTTAACACAGGCAAATTGAGGTTATAACCACAAACATGCACAAATTTGTTCAATAAACTACAACAAACTTGGGCACTTTTGGCATTTATGATCTGTGCATTTATGGTCAATATAATGGCAAGCAAGTTCACATTGTTTTGTCTCTTTTGCATGTTAGGATTAAAATGTATGATTAAAACCACTGTGAATATCATCTGTGTATGATACTTGAATCTGTAGACACATGTCGTGTTGTACCAAGAATGGTGTTCTGTAAACATTAACTGGCAGTTAAACCCATTGTGGTGTAGCAAGCACATGGTAAAACATCTCATTGTAATCATTGTAAAATCTCGAAAATAAAATGTTAATCAGACTTTCAAATTAGATCAATACCATTATACAGAAAAGTGAATATTCCCTTGAATTTGCATAAAGTCTGCTTAAATAGTATACAGATGGACTTTTATATAGACCTGACAAACATATTTTCTCTAGGTTTATAGTTGTTCTTACCGTAAGTGAAGAATATTTGATTCAGTATACACAAGTAATGAAGTTGACAATAGGACTACTTCAGTTCAGAGGGTTTTCTCGTGAAGTAGGGGAGACATTTTTCATTTATCTTGGAGCTCATTGCAATAAATGGTGCCAGATCATGTTAAAACTTAATCAACTCACTCATACGCTGCTGCTGTTGAAAAAGTGTTGAAAGTGACATTTAATTCATACAAATAATCTTTATTTCTATTGATTGAAAGATAAGGGTTACTTTGAACTATCAGTCAGTGATTGTTAATGTGCTCTGTGTCAGTTAACTTTCTTTTGATCTTCAGAGTGAAAGTAGAAAATGACAAAAAAGTTGTGTGCTGCAAAGGGTATTCAGAAGTAAAGTACATTTAACTGTTAACCAAGGAGCTACCAAAAGGACCTGGTTCTTATACAAATGTAGAGAGTTCAAAAAGTAGGTGCATAGTGCCCACAGATGTCGAGCTGATATCTTCACAGTAAGTAATATTCCTCTGGCCTAGTACATATTGGCAAATTACAGATTTATCCCTCCAATGTTCACAAATTTTAACACTAGATAGGGAGCCTCACTTGTAACAGCTCTTCACACACAACAATATTTCTAGGACCAACAATAAAAATGGCGATTAAAAGTAGCAAGGACCATTTTGACTTTGAAGGCAGGGTCAAAGGTAAAATCTGAACCCACAGAAAGATTAGGGGCACATGATTTCCCAGAAGTTGTCTTCAAGTCCCAAACCTAATAAGAGAGACCATTGATTGTAAAGAGAAAGTCAAAGGTCGAATCAGACCAACCAAAACATTGAGGGCACATGACTTTTCCTATAAGCTGTCTTTACATCTCAAACCTGTAGGACCATTAATAATGGAAATATAGGGCATTGAAAGTATCAACAACCCCATCTGTAGAATCCTATCTCACCAAAATATGTAAGCCATGTGACTTCCCAAACCTCCGTGATCAATAATAAAGGACTTAAAAGACATTTTTTCCCAAACCTCCAGGATCAATAAGACCAATGCCCCGGTGTTTATCTCCTGCTGGGTCTAAAGGAAAAATAGAGGTAGTGTGACCACAAATCAGGGTTCAAATCCCAAGCAGTAAAAATACGGGAGATAAAACCCTTTCAATTGTATGACCAACTGAACCTTGAAGCTGGGGTCAAAGATCACATTAATCACCTGCAATGACACTTGCACATTTGTCGGACATTATTTCCTACAGGTTATTTTCACATTTCAAAGTTCTACAAGCAATAATAAGGAGATATAAGGCCTTTTTAGTATGCTTACCTCACTTGACCTTGAAGCAAGGGTGAAAGGTCAAATTCAACACTTGCAAAAGGTTTGCTGGCAGTGATTTCCTATGGGATTTTTTTCACATTTCGAAGCTCTGGAACCAATAACAAGGAGATACAAGTGATTTACTCAACCATTAAAATCTAAAAATATGTGCAATAGTTTCAAGTGATGTACTCATCATTAACACTGTCAAAATAGCTATGGCTCAGCTATGCAATGAGCTACCGGTCTGCAATTTTACTATGTTAAAGCTGACCCAAAAGTAATAAAATAACATATTTTAACAAAAATACTGTTAATGCAATGGTTTCCAAGTTACAAGTGATTTACTCAACAGGGAGAATCTCGAAATAGCTATTGCTCAGCTATGCTATGAGCTACAGGTCTCCAAATTTACTATGTTATAGCTCACCCAAAAGTAGGTTAACATATGTTAACACTATACCTGAAATTGTGTTTAAGTTACAACTTACAAGTGATACAAGTAGTTTACTCAACGGTAAGAATGTCAAAATAGCTTTTACTCAGCTATGCAATGAGCTACAGGTCCATAATTCTTGTATGTTGTAGCTGACCAAAAGGTGAATAAAATTTAAACACAATACCTAAATGCAGTAGTTTTGAAGTTACAAGTGATTTCACTTTATATGGAAGGTACTGAAAAGTGAGAAAGTAGATTTTTATTGCGTTAATACATCCTATCCAATGGACAATAGCTTATCCGGTCGGCGCAGACCGGCCCGCCAAACGTCAGAAAAAGACGTCCTGTGTTTCCACCGGCCAGGCCGGCCCAGTCCTGTGCACTCGCCAGGTGGCGTGTAGTACTTCCTTCCTGTCTAGACAGCGTGACGTCATAGCATCTTTTTCGTTTGGCGCGTGCCCTGTGTACACGAAAATTTGAGAGTGAATTTATATTTTGGAATTTGTCAATTTATCTTCAAGAAGTGTTTCGGAAGTTATATAACATTGTTGTGGGAGTGTCATAGAACGTTTGTATCTTATTTTCACATCCTTTCAGTACATTATGTCTTCTCCTAGCCAGAAACACGGGAGCTGTGGTCACATTATGGCCAGTTTCGACAGCCATAGTTTCTGCGCTAGATGTAGAGAAAAAAGTAAAGGCTCAGATCCTTGTATTTCACATAATGACTGCCCTGCTTGCAACTCCCTCACAGAGGACCAACGCTTACAGTTGTCCACTCCTAGTTATAGGATTAAAAAGGAAAAGCGAGAGCTTAAGAAATCTTCTGATACACCAAACAAAGACTCAGCTAGTTCCTCTCTCATCGACCCGTCCTCTGTGACGGTAGTGGGAGCTGTGGACGCCCAAGGGGTAGTCAAATCCCCGGGTTTGAGTTCTGAAAAGAAAAAGAAGAAAACAGAATCCCAGGAAAAGAAATCTTCTGCTAAACACAAGACTGCTGAAGGAAAGCCTTCTAAATCGCCACCTCAAGCTCACAAATCCGCAGCAGATTCCCGGATTGACGAGTTAGACCTTAAATGGTCGGAGAGGTTTAATAGACTAGAAGCTCTCCTCATTGCAAAAACCTTGGATAATCAAGAACCGACCTTTGCTCCGGTTAAGATCACACTGACGCACACCCCACCAGTTGGTGTAGTTAAATCCTCAGAACCTTTCATCCGACCGGCTGAAAAACTACCAACCTCAGATTTGTCCAGCACCGACCACTCTCCTCAGAGACAGGCAACGGACAAATCGCTTTCATCTACTGTCAAGAAATCTTCAGATTTGCAGGGTGTCTCTCAGATTGGCTCCAAGGTTCAATCGACCAGCAAATTGCCTCAGGACAAAACAAACACCGACCAACTTTCAGATTTACCTGGGACCGGCTCCCCTTTTCTTCAGGCCTCCAGTAAATCGTCCTCAGCACCGGCCGGCAAACATGACTCAGCTTCCATGGACACTGATTCCGAATCTGAGTTTTCCGACCGACCCCCAGTGGATATCTTTGTAGACGAAGGGGAGGTGTCCGACAACGACCCGGATGACACTGTGACTGATCCCGACCAGACCCTCTCAGAGGATCAGAATTACAGGGAGACGATGAGGGGGATCAGGTCCTACATGGGGTGGACAGACATTCCGGATATTGATACCACAACATCTACATCGGACGACAACCCCTTTGCTGGCCCAAGGACTCAACCCACAGGGAAGGTGTCGGTCAAAATGCCCACGGATGAGTGGCTGTGCAAAAAAATGGGTAAACTTAACTTGACCTTGGTAGAAGGCTACCCGTCTCGCAGCTCAGAGGCGGGTGGTTTACTGAAAGACCAATTTATACGACCAGCCAGATCACAGCAGAAATGGTACGGTTTGGCATCTGACCCACAAAAGTCCGCTTCTGGCAAGTCATTGTCTTCTTGGAATACCGACTCAGCCAAAGTTAACAGCACCTACAGCAGGATTGCCAGAGCAGCAGGTATTGCCTCCACCCCTCCCCCTTCGCGTCAGATCTCTCAGGACAATCTACGACGCTGGGAGAAGGCAGCCCGCGAAGCATCCACCATGTGCAATCAGGCCGCAGCATTCAATAGGTGTCTGAACAAAGTGCAGGACAATATGACATCACAGTTAAAAGCCATTAAGTTGGATCTTAGTAAGGGAAAATCTTCATCCAAGGTCTCTGGTGCTGCTGAGGAATTGCAGTTCCTCCTGGATTTTAACTCGGGTATCACCCAAGCTATGGCCAGGACCTTTGAACATCTTACTGATTTTGTCTTCATTACAGTGGCCAACTCCACACTCACCAGGAGGGATGCATACCTATCTCACCTCAAACCTGGTATAAAGCCGGACACCTTGGCTGCTCTCCGGACAGGTCCGCTTAACATGTCTACACTTTTCCCAGAAGAAGCCTTAAAGCAGGCAGAGCAGGACATAGCCGCCTTTGAATCGAAAGGACAGATTCACACCGGGAAGAAAGCTCGCTTCCACCCATATGAGCGACCTGAAAAGCGACCAGACAATAAAAAGCCGGATCGTCCAGCTTGGAAAAATGTGGGATACAGAGGACAAAGCAAGAGAGGCAGGGGCAAATCATCTTACTACTCCTCGCGACCAGCCAAGGGCCAGCAGTCCTATAAATGACAATCAATGTGTTCTCAAATCACAGGAAGGACTGCTGGCCGGGAGCCCAGTTACAGATCAAAGACAATACAAAGACACTTTTGTAAAATTAAATGTTGTGAACCATGCTCATACTGCCCCCGGGCTTTCGCAAAAGAAAGAAATAAGTCCCGGGGTAGCAGGTTGTCATCCCTTTCAAAAGAATCATACAGTAAAATATGTGAAAGGTGTTTCTTGTGTCACTCAATTGTCTTATGTCCAACCTGTAACAAATGTCAGAAATGTTGTCACAACTTATCCTGTAGGGGCTCGATTCCAACACTTTTGGAAAGTTTGGCTGGAGCTAGGGGCCGGTCCGAAGGTAACTCATATTTTGAAAGAGGGTTACCCCCTCCCCTTCCGGATTCGACCCAGGCTCACAAGATATCCCACAGTCGTAAGTTGCTATGTCAATCCTCACAGGGACAGCTACCTGATGGAGGCATTACATCAACTTATCGACAAAAATGCAGTGGAACTAGTTCAAAATCAAAAGTCCCTAGGGTTTTTCAACCGGCTATTTCTAGTTCCGAAACCAAACAACAGGTGGAGACCTATCCTAGACCTGAGCAAACTAAATCTCTTCCTCAAGGTGGAGAAATTCAAGATGGAGACACCGGAAACCATCAGGTCATCACTCCAACAAGGGGAATGGGTCACATCCATAGACTTTCAGGACGCCTATTTCCATATTCCAATACAGGAACAATCCAGGAAATATTTGAGATTTCACGTCCAAGGGCAAACATACCAATTCAAGGCCCTGCCGTTCGGCCTGTCCACAGCCCCCTTGGAGTTTACTGTGGTCGCAAAGGAAGTGAAACTGATGGCCACACACAAGGGTATAAGAATCCACCAGTACCTAGACGACTGGTTGGTGAGATCCAAATCCCGCAAAACCTGATCAAAATGTGCCAGGACCTAGGTTGGCTGGTGAATTTGGAGAAATCAGAGCTGGAACCCAAACAGATCTTCGACTTTGTAGGTTACCAGTTCGACCTCAGGTCCGGTCGGGTCAGACCTACACCGGACCGGTGGCAAAGCCTTCAGGACAAGATACATCTACTCCTGTCGTTACCGGCCTGTCCGGCCCGACAGTTCATGTCCCTGATAGGCCTACTAACAGCCACAGAAAAACAGGTTCACCTCGGCCGACTACACATGAGACCCATACAGTGGCATCTCAAGAACAATTGGAGGGTACCAGAATCTCTAGAGAAGATTATCCCCCTACCAAGGTCCCTGCACCCCCACTTACAATGGTGGCTAGAGGAAGACAATGTGCTTCAAGGCCAACCACTACACCCAGTAAGACATGCTCTGCAGATATTTACAGACGCATCAAAAGAAGGGTGGGGCGCTCACTTAAACGAGTTCAC
Organism: Sabellastarte sp. h YS-2021; assembly: GCA_964017235.1. Classification (NCBI taxonomy): domain Eukaryota; kingdom Metazoa; phylum Annelida; class Polychaeta; order Sabellida; family Sabellidae; genus Sabellastarte; species Sabellastarte sp. h YS-2021. The sequence goes on along the minus strand of OZ024928.1, from coordinate 151,701,715 downwards.
TGCAAGAGGGACCTGGTCGGTGCCGGAAAGCAAACTGCACATAAATTATCTAGAACTCAAAGCGGTCTTCCTGGCCCTCAAAGAGTTTCAAAACCTTTGTGTAGACAAAATGGTTCTGGTGGCAACCGACAACACTACAGTGGTAGCTTACATAAACAAGGAAGGAGGCATGAGGTCGGGCCCACTGTGTGCCCTACTATGGAGAATCTTGACCTGGTGCTCCCAGAGACAAGTGACTCTAAAAGCCCGACACATCCCAGGCCATTTAAATGTGATAGCCGACAAGCTATCCAGGCTGGGTCAGACAATCCAAACAGAATGGTCCCTCCTTCCGGAAGTTTTCCAACAACTATGCAATCAATGGCACCGGCCTCAAATAGACCTATTTGCCACGAGGTTCAACCACAAGTTACCTCAGTTTGTCTCTCCGGTACCGGACTCCCTGGCTATAGCAGTGGATGCTCTCACCCTGCCATGGGACGATCTGGATGCATACGCCTTCCCACCGACCGCCATATTGGGCAAAGTGGTGGAGAAGCTACTGGACTCCCCGTGCAAGAGACTCATTCTGATTGCCCCGGGGTGGCCCAACATGCCTTGGTTTTGGGACCTAGTGAACATGTCCAGCCAGGTCCCTCTCAGCCTACCCAACCTGCCCAGTCTGCTAACACAGCCCTTCAATCAGATCCCTCACAGAAATCTGACAAATCTAAATCTCCATGCCTGGCTCCTAGAGCCACAAAAATCAAAGAACAGGGCTTCTCTGAGGCAGTGGCAGCAAGAATTGAGGCTCCTCAAAGAAAGTCAACCAGATCAGTCTATGAGGCAAAGTGGACCATTTTTACAAAGTGGTGCGACACTAATCAGGTGGACTTCAGGTCACCACCTGTAAAGTCAGTAGCTGACTTCTTAATGTACCTCTTTGAGGACAAGAAATTACAGCCCAGCACCATTGATGGATACAGATCTGCCATTGCTGATAAACTGGGTGACACATCAATCAATATCAGCAAAAATGATAACCTCACTCGTCTCTTGGAAAGTTTCCACAGAGACAGACCCAAAGGGCGGAGGGGGATACCCTCCTGGAACCTTTCCCTGGTACTACACCAGCTGACAAAGGCTCCCTTCGAACCACTTAGGGAGGCGTCTCTGAAGCATGTGACCTTCAAGACTGTCTTCCTTTTGGCCCTGGGCTCTGGCAAAAGACGGAGTGAAATCCATGCATGGCAGCATAAAAACATCAGACACCAGTCGGACTGGTCTAAGGTGTCTCTTTTTCCATCCCCCAGCTTTCTCTCTAAGAATCAGCTGGCCAAGGAGGGTCCACAGAGTGTAGCCCCAGTGGTCATACCAGCCCTGGCTCCTACTCTAGATAAATCGCTCAAGTCTGACAGATCCCTCTGTCCAATCAGAGCACTGCGCTACTACTTGGACCGGACTTCAGACCTCAGGCAACACAAGGAGTTAGTCTTTGTCTCCTTCAAGAAGGGTTTCGACAAAGACATCTCCCCTGCCACTATCTCCTCATGGATCAAGCAAACTGTGATCCTATGCTATGAGCTCTCTGATCATCAGGCCCACACCCTACATCAAGTTAAAGCTCATGATGTCAGGGCCTTTGCGGCTTCTAAGGCTTTCCAATCGGGAGTTTCCTTAGAACAGATCTTAGCAGCCTGCCACTGGAAATCTCATAATACCTTCACCCAATTCTACCTGAAGGATGTGGCCTGGGCTGATTCAGAGCTCTACCATCTTGGACCGGTTGTGGCTGCTCAGCAGATCCACCAACAGACTGGTACCTAGAGGAGATCTGTACATATGTAAATACTGCACATATTTGTATATATAGCACGTTTAGTTAAGAACAACAAAAAAAAAAAAAAAAAAAATCTCTCACGTACTTCCTCCAGGAGGTGTTATTTTATGGGATTGAACTCATCCCTCTCTTCCCCTACCTCAGAGCAGGTCTGTTAAAAAAGGGGGGGGGGGGGGGCAAGGTCGATTCTGACGGTTCCATTCCGGACAACCGGATGATGATATTCGACCATAGCCTTAAGGGTGCCTTTTGACTTCAAGGTCCACCCAGGCTAAAGTAGAGATGTTTATAATCTCGGACATAAGTTCAACTTTAATCCCTAGTAACTTACCCGCCGACCAAGCGGTAGTTATTCAGCTATTGTCCATTGGATAGGATGTATTAACGCAATAAAATTGCAAATTTAATAAGTAAATTAAATTTTTATAAGTTAATACCCTATCCAATGGACACACAAGACCCTCCCTCCGACCCCGCTATCAGCTTACTAGGGGTCCAATAGGTTTAGACAACGAAAAAGATGCTATGACGTCACGCTGTCTAGACAGGAAGGAAGTACTACACGCCACCTGGCGAGTGCACAGGACTGGGCCGGCCTGGCCGGTGGAAACACAGGACGTCTTTTTCTGACGTTTGGCGGGCCGGTCTGCGCCGACCGGATAAGCTATTGTCCATTGGATAGGGTATTAACTTATAAAAATTTAATTTACTTATTAAATTTGCAAATTACTCACTTAGCTACGGCGATAGAAACAAAATGCTCTAATTGCAATACTTTTCACGTTATAAGTGACTTCATGCATGATTTAATTTAATGCATTAAAAATCGTTTCAAAATAATTAAACAAGATCCAGGCCTGATACTCATAAAAGAAACTCTAGTTGTGGTCTAGTACATACACACAAGATAAGAGACAAGTCTCTTTCAATAGTCAATGAGAAAACTGTGATACAATGTTGAAATTTTTACACTTTGGATGGGAACATTATTTGTTACAGTTCAATAGTCAAATTAGGGGCCACGGTGGCAGAGTGGTAACACTCTCGCCTCCCACCTCTGAGGCCGGGGTTCGATCCCCGTCATGGCCTGAAGTGGGAAAGCTGGTAGTTGCTTGCCGTTGGTCAGCAGTTTACAGTACAGAACCCTAGAGAACTCTATGTACTGGTTTCCTCTGCCCTTCCAACTACCCGTCGTGATATGACCTGTACAGTGTTGAAAGCGACGTAAAACCCCAAATAAACAAAATCAATAGTCAAATTCCAGAGATAGGTACCTTTTAAATCAAATAGCGCATCTCTGGACCTTGTACTTTTGGAGAACTTGTTTATGCGGATGCAGACACCACAGAGTGATGACATAATGTCAGCTGACTTGTGACTGAACTGGATTGGGAAACCAAGGATTATGTTGATGCAATGGAAAGTTCATGGAACAAAGAGGGGGGTTTTACTGTAAAAAATAGATCAACTTTATCACAGCTCTTCACCTCTGATTGGTTTGACTCACCAGTGGCAGTCCTGAGGCCGTGTCCCAATATGGGCTGTTAAATGGCAATAAAACCCTGATTTTGACTTTGATATAATGGCTTGGAAGATTTAATAAACTTAGTTATTCTGACAGTAGAAATTTGAATAAGGACATTCCATTATTCCGAGAAAAGCATTTCATAGTTTCAAAGTGTTTTGCATGCAAAACCATTCTGTTTCATGGAACAGTAGCTCAAAGAACTTTTCAACTTTTTCCCTGAAAAGATGGAGCCCTCAGTATGCATTTCAGTAAAAGTTTGAGGTAAACCATAGTGTTCATAGAGTTCACTCAAATGAAGCATTAACTGCTGAGAGAGCTAAAATGGTTTAAAATTGCAAATTTAATAAATTTGAAAATTTTAATTACTTAAATGTAGCTTTTATAAGCTACAAGCTTACCATGTGGGACTTAATGCTGTTCTCGGGTTGCCACACCCGGGGCCAACGTCTTAGAAAAAAAGATCGTTCTTGTTAGCCACCGGATATACTGGTAGTTGTCGTCACGTGATAACTTCTGACCAATCGCCCTACTTTCTCGTTGAAATTTTTTAAACCTACCCCTCAGCTGTAAACAGCGGGGAGGCAGGGTGGGACTCTCCTAAGTCCCACATGGTAAGCTTGTAGCTTATAAAAGCTACATTTAAGTAATTAAAATTTTCAATTTTATTACGCTACAATAGCTTACCATGTGGGACTTAATGCTGAATTCAACCGCCCGGTGGCAGGATTACAGCTGAGACTGGAAGATATGTCATTTTTTTCTAAGATTTGAATTAGTATTGAAACGGCCCAGCGGAAGTGTTGTATCTCTTATTTCTGTAGTTGTTATCTCTGTACTGGGGTCTCAATTCTGAAGCCACCAGTTAAATTTAATCTGGTTGAGTGTCACAAAGTAGAGTTGTCTCTCAATACAATATCACAGGAACCAGTTTCTCATCAGTGCTAATCACAGTCTAAGTCTTGATATCAAAGTGTAAGGGTATTATGTGGTCAGGGGTATTAGCTAGTACTTATATAACAGTAATTTCTCTTCAGCAGATTCCACAGCTTTGGTCAGTATTTTAAATAAAAGTATGAGCAAGTGTCGATAGTAGTGAAAAGAGCCAAATATATAACTATAAAGTCAGTTTATTAAAAGAAAACAGTAACCTATCCTATGGTGAAATGATATATCTGTACAGACAGGATACACAGTATTCAGTAAAATATTATATACAGTGTAATATATACAACGGTCCATGCAAAATCAACCTAAAGTTTAGACAATGACAAGAAGAAAACAATCTTTAAATTAAATGGTCCAACTGAATTGTACTATTCAGTTATTCATACAGATATTCCGGTACTGTTAATATGCTCAGTCATGGGCCTAATGTAGGAGTCACCCAGAAAACTGTGGAGTGACTTACTCAAAGGGGTATTTTAGCTTGTGCCAAGTTTCTCTTAGTGCTGGTTACTTATCAGTGAGCACTATGTCAGGCCTTAATTACTGCTGATAAATATCAGTATATCAAAATTATCCCTCTAAAATAATTAAATATCACCTATTAAGTTACTGGGTAAAATAATAAAGGCACTTACAGTGATTTCCAAGAGTATTCTGATAAGATATCTGTGATACTATAAGTTTATATCAATCTGACAGCTGTCACAACATTGTAGTAAGTTGGAGCCAAATATGGAAAATCTCATCTGCCAGTTATAATATGTAAACAAAGAATAGAGGGGTGATAGCTTTCTAGCAAGTTGTGATTGTAGATTACCTCAGTGGATAAGTGTGGAATTATCAGAGTGGAGTGGACTAATCTGCTGGTAAATTCTCAGGAGAGATGTTTACACACTGGAGTTCTGAGCTAAACTCCCCCCAATTACCTATTTTACTCTCAATTTTTTAAGGCCTACTCTGACTTACTCTGGTTTCCAGAGTACATAGATACCCACAATGCCTAGAAGCCATTTGATTGGCTGAGTCTACTCTGACATACTCTGACTCTACTCTGACATTCAGAGTAATTATTTGCACAAAGTTTCTCCCCAAAATATAGTAAAATTACATTATTAAACATGTCCCAATACATCAAGAATATGTAAGTACAATTTTATACACATGCATAAATAACTTTTGAGACATAATAAAGACATTCAGTTTTATACTAAACTATCCCCAGAATACATTCCTCACTCTACACAAGTGTGTGTACTGAAACAAATCCACTAAAAGATCGAGATTTACTGGAGAAACTAAACACACACACATTCAAAGAAAGCATGTTCAGCCTAGAAAATCAATAAAGTGAGTACAGAGTTAAAATATCCCCCCCTCTCAAAGTTCTGTACTACAGAAATGCTTTACTTAGGGGTGACCCTTATTTGGGTCACAAGTGATTGTACAGCTTAGTGGGAAGGTGCAGCCCTGCCTGGCTGTAAGATAACATTTTAAAACTGGTGAAAAATAATCAGAAAAACCTATTCTGTAACTTGGATAACTTTGTAAGTTCCTATAGTCATGAATTCATTACATTCATAAGAAAAATATTAACTGATCTACCCCAGACCCATTACATTGCCCCCGCCTAAGATTATAGCGCCCTCGCATAATCCTGACCAAAAGTTCACAACATAGTTACTAAGGTCAAGTCAGGTATTTAGTCACAGACAAAAAGGCCCATGCTACTCTAAATACAGTTCATCACACAATATATTAAAATTTCAGTTCCTACAGCAACAAAAGCAAAGAAAAGAAAACTATTGTAAAAGTCTAAAACCCCCAATCACTGTCCTCGTCCTCTTCTTCCTGGTTGCTCCCTCTCCAGCACTTTATACAATAAATCTTGTCGGACACCGTCCTCTTCCTGGAATTTGCCTCATTTATTGTTGATGTCACCCTTTCATATACTGGTAAATTCACTCCATGTGGGCAGGTCCCCCTCGCATCGATGGCGATCTCTCTACCACAGTGTCATGTTTCATCTTTTGATGTTGTTCTGACTCCTCCATACTGGTACCACAACTCTTGAATTTCCCATTGGAGCTGATGTTTCTCTGTGAAATTTTGGTAGGTGCCAGATACTTTGGGGACTTTGGTACAGCCTCCACAGAGCTGAGACCAGTCTGAGTGGTGATGGCACAACGCTCGGGGATGTATGGGATGTTCGGATCTATATCTGTGGGTAGAACGAGTCTCTGATGGGTGACTGTGGCTGGCAAATCATTCTTCTCTGATGCTTCTTGATGAACCCTTGCACTTTGGACATTAGTGGGAACAGCTACCAGCTTTACTATAGGTGGCTGCTCTGGAACCACCTCGGATGAAATAGATGCAGCAGCTGTCTGTAGGACATCCTGACAGTTGTTGTCCAGCAGGTTCTGTAGTTCTACTGGAAGTTGAAATCCAGGGCTGCACAGGCTTAACGGTGTCTCAACTTTCTTATTTTGACCAGCAATGTGGACAACTGATCTGACAGCTACTGCTGGTGGAGTGTCAAGTGCAGTATCAGAGATGACATGGGATGGTGTGTCCTTGACCCTTATCTCACGGATCAAACTCTGGTCAGCCTGGACTTGGGCTTTCCTTTCTGGGTGTGACATCCGTAGATGTTGCCTCATGTCGGCCTTGCTCTTTCTCTTAGCAGTGCAGAACGGACATTGAAAGGTAACACCTGGAGAACTGTGAACTTGGTCGAAGTGTCTCTCCCAATTCCACTTCCTGTTAAAACTCAGATTACAGCGCTGGCAGTGGAATTCTCTAGCCATCTGTAGAACAAAAAAAAATGAGAAAAATGTATCAATGTTGTAGTCACCTTGACTAATAAAGTATTCTTAACTAATCTGGTGGTTGTTGCTGTTCTGGCAATCTGTAATGACAAAAATGACATCAGTACTTAACTATAAGTCAGTCTGTCGGGGACTTGTCTTGTACGTTTCAATCTTCGTGGGTTGTCTCTAGTGAAGGTTTCTGCATCACAAACACTGATTTCCAAAGAGCCATTGCTCAAACCCTCTTGGAGATCCTTGCCTCTTTCAGAGACGATTTCCTTGGTAGTTACAGGACTACCTTGTCCACTTCTTGTGAAAGTTACAGGACTTTCATGTCCACTTTCTGAAGTCTTTTCTCAACAGAAGTTTCAGGACAATCATGTCCACTTCTTACATTTTCATAGGAAGTTCCAGGACTTACTTGTCCACTTCCTGCCAGACAAAATACATCTGTCTGTCCTTGAGTATTCTGGAGGGCGCCTTCTCCAATACTCAAACCCGAGGAGATATCTTCAAACTCTGGGAGACCTTCATCTGGTTCCCTCGTGTAACCCTCATCTTCATCTGATGAAGCATCTGTTACCCTTCCTCGTACAATTGAACTATCCTGTTCATTAACATCAGCAATGTCCTTTGTGGTGTGGCTTTTGCCCCCATGTAGACTTCCACGGTTTCTATATTCCTTTAATCTACTTTTGGTTTTGTCTTAGGTGACCACTGAATTCTGTACAACAAGTCGTTTATCTTCTGTAGGACAGTAAATGGTCCCTTCCAGTATCTTTGCAGTTTTGGGCACCGACCTAGTTTCCTAGTTGGTTCATGTAACCAAACTAAATCTCCACTATTATACGACTTCCCATTTGCCTTCCTGTCATAGTAACGTTTCTGTCTTGAACTGGCGCGTTGTATTTTCACACGTACATACTCGTGTGCTGATTCTAGTCCTTCTTGTAATTGGGCAATATATTCAGTTGTATCTGGATATTCTTGTGGTGGTTTTCCGAAAATGACATCAACTGGAAGGAATACCTCTCTTCCAAACATGAGCAAATTGGGAGAAGAATTAGTAGTTTCCTGTACAGTTGATCTATATGCCAGGAGTAAGAATGGTATGTAGTTGTCCCAATCCTTCTGATGTTCAGACACAAAAATACTCAGCATGTTCTCTAAGGTTCGATTCATCCGTTCAACCAGACCGTCACTTTGTGGGTGAAAGGGTGTTGTTCTACTCTTGTCAATATCAAGCATGTCACATAACTCCTGAAATAGGGCTGATTCAAATTGTCTCCCTTGATCTGTATGTACAGAGAGGGGTACACCAAATCTGCAGATAAACTCTTCTACAAATTTCCGGGCAACTGTTATGGCCTCTTGATTTGGTATTGCATAAGCTTCTACCCACTTGGTGAAGTAATCAGAGAGTACCAGCAGGTATCTATTGCCTCGGTTGCTTCGAGGTAGGGGTCCCATTATGTCCAATGCTACTTTTTCCATTGGCATGCCTGCTGTCACGTGTCCCATTTTCCCTCACCTTTTCTTGCTGGGTCCTTTCCGTGAAGCACATAAATCACATGATCCACACCATTTTTCAACATCTTTCCTGTGTCCATACCAATAGAATCGAAGATGAAGGTTTGCCAATGTCTTATGTTCTCCAAGGTGACCAGCTGTGATGTGATCATGAACCATCTGTAAAACTTCTTGGCGTCTGCATTCAGGTACTACCAGTTGCCATGTGCATTTGCCACTGACATCTTCATCCCATATTTTGTACAGAACATCATTCTTGATTTCTAATTGATTCCACATAGACCAATAAGCTTTTATGGCTGCTGACTGTCCCGAAATCTCACCCCAGTTTGGTCGCCTGTTTTCAGTTTTCCATTTGAGTATTTGGCCAATAACCTTATCTTGCATCTGTTCTTGCGACAGTGCTTCACTCCCAATGCTTGAAATCCACTGAATTTCTGGGTTCTCATCACTCTTGTATTCTTGCTCAGTATCTTGTGTGTCTTGAGATCGGGTCAGAACTGTTACTTGCTGCATTATTTGCGTGTCATCCATACCACATTGTCTGCATGGTCGCCGGGAAAGTGCGTCTGCATTACCATGCATTTTACCTGGTCTGTGTCGAATTTCGAAGTCATACATAGCCAAAGTTTCCATCCACCGGGCTATCTGTCCTTCAGGCTCCTTAAAATTGTACAGCCATCTCAGAGATCCATGATCAGTGCGGATGACAAAATGGCTGCCATAGAGAAAGTGTCTGAAATATTTTACAAAATGTACCACTGCGAGTAGCTCCCTTCTAGTGACACAGTACCGCCTTTCAGGTTTGGACAAACTGCGACTTGCATAAGCAATGACGTGCTCTTCCCCATCAATAATTTGAGACAGAACTGCACCAATTCCAGTGTCACTGGCATCAGTGTCCAAGGTAAACTGGCACTCTGGTTGAGGATATGCTAAGATGGGTGCTTCAGACAAAGATTTAATCAACTGTTGAAATGCTGTCTCACATTTTTCAGTCCACATAAACTGCTTATTCTTCTTAGTGAGCTCATGTAAAGGTGTTGCAATGGTGGCAAAGTCTTTTATAAATTGACGGTAGTATGAACACAGTCCAACCAAGCTTCTCACTTCTGTAATATTTGTTGGTCAGGGCCAGTTTTTCACAGCTTCAACTTTTTCTGGATCAGTTGCCACACCTTTCTCAGATACCAAATGGCCCAAATATGAAACTTCTTTCTGGAAGAAAACACATTTACTGGGTTTCAGTTTCAACTTGGCATTTCGTATTCTGTTGAAAACTGCAGCAAGTCTTTCTATTTTCTCCTCAAAACAGGACCCAAAAATAATCACATCATCAAGATAAATTAACAGCATAGTGTACTGCAGTCCACTAAATACATGCTCTATAAAACGCTCAAAAGTGGCAGGAGCATTACACAGACCAAAAGGGAGAACTTTAAATTGGTATAGTCCTCCATCTGGAGTCGTAAATGCAGCTTTTTCTCTGTCTTGTGGATCAACTTCTATCTGCCAATACCCCGACTGAAAATCAACAGTTGAAAAGAATTTTGCTCCTGAAAGAAATGGAAGATCTGTGTGGTAATCTGGGATAGCCTTAGCATCTTTTCGGGTCAGAAAATTTACTTTTCTGTAATCTATGCAGTATCTCCAAGTGTTGTCCTTCTTTTTGACCAGCACTACTGGTGATGACCATGGACTCTGATGGTTCAATGATGTCTCGTTCCAACATGTCCTGAGTTTGCTTCCTAGCTTCCTCACGCAAATGTAGTGGTATTCGCCGTGGTCATTGCTTGATTGGTGGTGCATCGCCAGTGTTTATTCTGTGTTTTATCTTGTCCATCCGCCCAAGGTCACCAGAATCTTTTGCAAATATGTCTTGATATTCAATCATCAGGTCAGTCATCGCAGCAATCTGAGTATCATCTAAGTGCTCAGAACTCCTGTCTATCATATCTTTTAAGTGATCTGGAATTTGAGGTGATATTTCATCTGACCTTGACTCCACTTCAAGGTCATTCATTTGTACTGTCCGTATATATGTTCTGTCCTCCATGTCATCAAATGCAACAGCGGGATAACACATGGCAGCAGTTGTGCCTCCCCTTAGGTCAGTATCACATTCTGTGGGATTCAATACTCTCATCAGTACTTGCCCCTGTTGAATATCAACTAGAGCTCTTGCAACCAGAAGACCATATCTCTCCGTGAACTTTGCCGTACCCTCCAATACATTTGTGTGACTTTCATTGCCTCTTCGGTGAACCCGTCCAAGAATTATTTTCTCGTGCTTTGCTGGAATTGTGGTGTTTTCTTTGACTGACACTCGGCAACAGCCTGGATCCTCATCCTCCTTCCACATATTCACAGTTGTTCCTTGAATGGATAATTGTTGACTAGGTAGGTCTAATTTACAGTCATGCTGTATAAGGAAGTCTATTCCTAATATGGCATCATCATGAATATCTGCCACAACAATATTGTGACTAACCCTGAGTGGACCTAGTGTAATTTCGCTGACAATTTGACCAACCACTGGCAAGGGATCCCCATTTGCCTGGTAAATGTCGAAACTCACTGGGTCTATCTGGTGATCTTCAAAATTTACAACTTTTTGTGACACCAGTGTTATACTTGCTCCAGTGTCCACCAAAAATTTAACTGGAAGTCCATCAATTTGTCCAGTCACTATTAGTCCTGATCCCCTTGTTATTGTTATGACTTGTTTTGGCCTCATTTCTTGGACTGTACCTTGGCCATGAGGCACAGCCCAGCTCAGTTTGACAAATTCTGTGGTTTCTGAAACTGCCGTGGTTTCCTACACTCAGATCTGTAGTGACCTTTAATGCCACAGTTCCAGCATTCAATGTCTTTTCGCTCCCTTTTCCCACTCCCTTGCTGGCTGAAGTTTGGTTTCTGTTTCAATTTTTCCATCATCTCCTTTAGCTGCTCCATTTGCTGTTGTATCTTTTCTAATGACATGTCATTAGCTGCAGGTGATAGGCTATTCTCATATTTGTAAAGGTCGACCTGTCTCACACTTTTTCTTGGTCGAATTCGTTGTCTTTCAGCCTTCTTGTATGCTTCCATTTCTACTGCTGCACAAACTGCATCATCTAGACTTTTGGCCTTGACTTGGTATAAACGCCAACGGAGATCACTGTCATCCAGAGCATCGATAAAGTAATCTCTTCCCAGAACATCCATCACATCTTGAGATGCGGTTGGATAGGCTAGGTGGACCAGTCGTCGTATTTCTTGTGCTAATTCTGGCAAACTTTGTGAAGCTAAACGCTGGCAGTTTCTTAATTCTGCTCTGAACAGTTCTGTTTGGTTTTCTGGGTTAAATCTGCGCCCAAGAGCTGTCACTAGTTCGTGATAATTGAGTCGTTTTGCTGGGGTCAGTGTCCGTAGCAACTGGCATGCTGCTCCTCTCAAACTCACACTCAGGTACTGAGCTTTTTGGCGGTTGCTCCACTCATTCAAATCTGCGCAGATTTCAAAGTGGCTGATAAATTATGGCCACGATCCATTCCCATTGAACTGATCTGGCATCACCCTGGGTCTTTTATTATTGCCTGGCTGCAAACCAGCATTCCAGTTGTCTCTGTCCTGGCGTCTATCGGGATGTGGAGGACGACTGCCAAAAACATCTATCCCAGGTCGTTGTTCAGTATCATTATCATTCTGCATGTACAGCAAACATTCAGCAGCAGCTTGAAGTCTGTCCATATTGTCATCTTCATGAGAGTTACCAGCTAACAGAGAATCCCTTTTCTGTTGAATATCTCCAGATCCCTTCTCATTAGCTTTATCCATGTAGTTTGGTGTGTGTGACATCTTGGTAACACTCCAGGGGCTCGTATCACTGGATCTCTCAACAAAGTTGAAGATCCCACTTCTGACACCACTTGAAACGGCCCAGCGGAAGTGTTGTATCTCTTATCTCTGTAGTTGTTATCTCTGTACTGGGGTCTCAATTCTGAAGCCACCAGTTAAATTTAATCTGGTTGAGTGTCACAAAGTAGAGTTGTCTCTCAATACAATATCACAGGAACCAGTTTCTCATCAGTGCTAATCATAGTCTAAGTCTTGATATCAAAGTGTAAGGGTATTATGTGGTCAGGGGTATTAGCTAGTACTTATATAACAGTAATTTCTCTTCAGCAGATTCCACAGCTTTGGTCAGTATTTTAAATAAAAGTATGAGCAAGTGTCGATAGTAGTGAAAAGAGCCAAATATATAACTATAAAGTCAGTTTATTAAAAGAAAACAGTAACCTATCCTATGGTGAAATGATATATCTGTACAGACAGGATACACAGTATTCAGTAAAATATTATATACAGTGTAATATATACAACGGTCCATGCAAAATCAACCTAAAGTTTAGACAATGACAAGAAGAAAACAATCTTTGAATTAAATGGTCCAACTGAATTGTACTATTCAGTTATTCATACAGATATTCCGGTACTGTTAATATGCTCAGTCATGGGCCTAATGTATGAGTCACCCAGAAAACTGTGGAGTGACTTACTCAAAGGGGTATTTTAGCTTGTGCCAAGTTTCTCTTAGTGCTGGTTACTTATCAGTGAGGACTATGTCAGGCCTTAATTACTGCTGATAAATATCAGTATATCAAAATTATCCCTCTAAAATAATTAAATATCACCTATTAAGTTACTGGGTAAAATAATAAAGGCACTTACAGTGATTTCCAAGAGTATTCTGATAAGATATCTGTGATACTATAAGTTTATATCAATCTGACAGCTGTCACAACAATGTAGTAAGTTGGAGCCAAATATGGAAAATCTCATCTGCCAGTTATAATATGTAAACAAAGAATAGAGGGGTGATAGCTTTCTAGCAAGTTGTGATTGTAGATTACCTCAGTGGATAAGTGTGGAATTATCAGAGTGGAGTGGACTAATCTGCTGGTAAATTCTCACGAGAGATGTTTACACACTGGAGTTCTGAGCTAAACTCCCCCCAATTACCTATTTTACTCTCAATTTATAAGGCCTACTCTGACTTACTCTGGTTTCCAGAGTACATAGATACCCACAATGCCTAGAAGCCATTTGATTGGCTGAGTCTACTCTGACATACTCTGACTCTACTCTGACATTCAGAGTAATTATTTGCACAAAGTTTCTCCCCCAAATATAGTAAAATTACATTACCATAGATTATTAAACATGTCCCAATACATCAAGAATATGTAAGTACAATTTTATATACATGCATAAATAACTTTTGAGACATAATAAAGACATTCAGTTTTATACTAAACTATCCCCAGAATACATTCCTCACTCTACACAAGTGTGTGTACTGAAACAAATCCACTAAAAGATCGAGATTTACTGGAGAAACTAAACACACACACACACATTCAAAGAAAGCATGTTCAGCCTAGAAAATCAATAAAGTGAGTACAGAGTTAAAATATCCCCCCCCTCAAAGTTCTGTACTACAGAAATGCTTTACTTAGGGGTGACCCTTATTTGGGTCACAAGTGATTGTACAGCTTAGTGGGAAGGTGCAGCCCTGCCTGGCTGTAAGATAACATTTTAAAACTGGTGAAAAATAATCAGAAAAACCTATTCTGTAACTTGGATAACTTTGTAAGTTCCTATAGTCATGAATTCATTACATTCATAAGAAAAATATTAACTGATCTACCCCAGACCCATTACATTATATACAGAATAGTGCCAGAAATACTAGTCTGAGTCCCCTTTACAGTGCCCCGATCCCGAAGATCGGGCCTGTAACGAGCCAAAAACCTACGTAAAAGAGAGACAGTGCTAAAACTGTCTAGATGTTTGGTTGTAGGACGGAAGTGCAGCAGTGCTCACTTCGAGGTCTAAGGGTCCCTAGGAGACCATCACGTGTGACTGACCAACCCAGTGGTTGGGCATCTCATGAAATTTTTAACCTGAAATATGAGATTAATGACAACTGAATAAGTCCTTAATAGAAATTACTTGATAATTAAAAAATAATATGACCTTACCCATAACATCTTGAAGGTAAAGGAATACCTAGATCCTGGGAGAGACTCCTGAAGACTTGGTTGTAGCGGATGTGCCCCCCCCCCCTTTTTTCTTTCCGAGGACAACTGGTCTGAGGGGAAGGATCTAGGACTTGTTGTGCCGCCACTACGGGTCCCAGATACATATTGTTGTCGGTGTCTGACCAAGTAAGGTCTTTGAGGTAAAAATTTGTAAATGTGTTGTGAGCTTTCCAGTGACAGGCTTGCATGATTTGGTCCACCGATACCCCACCGTAAAAGGCCTTAGAGGCCGCGAAGGCCCGGATGTCATGCGCTTTAACTTGGACTAAGTCCAAGGTTTGTTGGTCTGCTTGTTTGTAACAAAGTAGGATGGTTTGTTTCAACCAGGAAGAGAGAGTAGCGGCTCTGATGTCTGAGGTATGTCCTTTCTTGAAGGAGATAAAAAGGAGGGAACGAGACCCTCTCAGGTCTTTAGTTCGGTCCAGATAATACCTCAGGGCCCGTACCGGACACAGGGTCCTGTCTTCTTTAAATTGTCTATCTACAATGGTAGTCAAAGCAGGAATAGTCACCGGAGACACACTTTGAGAACCTTCTCTTGCTAGTTGGTTTTTGGCTATGAAATCAGAAGAGGGGAACAAGGCGACCTTTTCCCATTGGCCTAGATTAGATACTTTGTTTGCGACCCAGGCATGGATTTCGCTGCGGCGTTTGCCGGAGGCCAAAGCTAGCAAGAAAGCAGTTTTGAGAGTGAGATGTTTGAGGTCTGTGTCTTTCATGGGCTCAAATGGTGCTTTTGTGAGCTCGTTGAGGACAACAGAAAGGTTCCACTTGGGTAAGTTTCTGGAACTTTTGGGACGATCCCTGTGAAAACTGGAGAGTAACCTATGAAGGTCTGCATTGTGTGCAATATGTTGGGCCGTTGGGCCCAAAGTGTCAACGATTGCCGTACTGTAACCATCAATGGTCGAGGGGCGCCTGTTTAGGTCTTGGTACAGGTACATGAAAAAATCTGAGATTTGTTTCACAGATGCAGTGGAGAAATCCACCGAATTTTCTCTGCACCATTTTTCAAATAGGGCCCACTTTGACTTGTAGATGGTCCTTGTTGATGACCGCTGAGGGGCAGCAATTCTCTCTGCCACCTCCACAGAGAAGCCTTGTTCTTGGAGTTGTCCGCTCCTAGACACCAGGCGTGGAGGTTCAGCTGTTGTGGGTTGTTGTGGAACACATATTTGTAGGACTGTTTTAGTAGGGTCGTTCACACTGGGAGTTGTAGTGGGATCTCTGTTGAGAGCTGCACTAGGTCCCAAAACCAGGGCATCCCTGGCCACCCTGGGGCTATCACGATGATCAGGCAATGGCATTGCTTGATCTTTTGGATCACCTTGTGAAGGAGAGCTGTAGGAGGGTAAGCATAGGCCATGAGGTTGGTCCAGTCTATGTTCAGAGCATCTATGTCCCAGGCCCTTGGGTCTGGGATAGGAGACACATACAGTGGGAGTTTGTGGTTCAGGTGAGTGGCAAATAAGTCTACATGAAGGGTGAACCACTTCTGGCAGATCTGTTTGAAGACCTGTGGGTGCAGAGACCATTCTGTTGACTGCACTTGGTTGGACCTGGACAGTAGGTCGGCCATCACATTCAGACACCCTGGAATGTGCCTGGCTTTCAATGTTATGTGGTAGTGATGGCACCAGGTCATGATTTTCCACAGGAGAGCGCACATATCTTCTGAGTGAGTTCCCCCCTGTTTGTTGATGTAGGCTACCACTGTTGAGTTGTCCGTCGCAACTAACACTGTTTGATTCTGGCACTGGTCCTTGAAGTCTCGAAGGGCCAGGGAGACCGCCTTCAATTCCAGGACATTTATGTGTAGCCTTTTTTCCAGATCTGACCACAGACCTTTTGTAGACTTTTGATCTAAGTGAGCGCCCCAACCTTCGTTTGAGGCGTCGGTAAAGAGTTGGATACTGTGGTCCTTGGGATGAAGGTCTGAGCCTTTCATCACGTTTGAGGGGTTTTGCCACCAATCTAGGTGGGCTACAATGGCTTCTGTCCAGGGAAGGAGGTTGTCCAGCGACTGAGGATATCTCCAGTGCTCCTTGAGATGAAACTGAAAGGGCCTCATGTGAAGGCGTCCCTCCGGGACCATTTTCTCCGTTGAGGCTAGCAACCCAATTAGAGACATCAAACATCTTGCAGTCAAAACACGTGTTGACTTGAGTCGTAGGAGCCATCTCTCGTGAGTGGGTCTTACAAGGGCTGAATCTAGGTGGTATTCGTAGCCCACGAACGAAAACACCTGAGTAGGTTTCAGTTCTGATTTTTCTTGGTTGATTATCCAACCCAAGGATTGGGTTAGGTCTACCACTGCCTGTGTGTCCACTTGGGATTCCTCCTGAGACTGGGACCTGATCAGCCAGTCGTCCAGGTATTGGTGAATTCTGAGTCCTCTTGAGAGGGCCATTAGTTTCACTTCCTTTACGATCATCGTAAAGACCTGGGGGGCTTTGGCCAGTCCGAAAGGTAGGGAGGTGAACTGGAACACCTGGGCCTTGTAGCAAAACCTTAGATATTTCCTTGAGTTTGGATGGATGGGGATGTGTAGGTATGCGTCTGACAGGTCTATCGACAATACCCACTCCCCTGGAACCAGGGAAGTCCTGATGGACTCTGGAGTTTCCATTTTGAACTTTTCTACATGTAGAAAAGTGTTGAGCCTGCTTAAGTCTATGACTGGCCTCCACCTTTGGTGAGGCTTGGGTACTAGGAACAGGCGACTGTAAAACCCGAGAGATTTTACGTTTTCCACCCTTTTGATAGCGTTCTTTGACAAGAGAGACTGGATACAAGTGGCCAAGGCTTGGTCTTTTTGTTGGGCCTTGTACTCTGACAGGATCAGAGGAAATCTGATCAAGTTTGGCTTTGAACGGAATGGCAGAACGTAGCCATTGGTGATAATGTTTAACACGTTTTGAGAACATTTGTTTATTAGCCAGTTTCTCTTGAAAGAACGGAGGCGACCTCCTACTGGTGGACTGAGTGAGGCTTTGGAGGAGTCATTGGGAAGGGGGGTTTCCACGCCCCCTTCCCCTATAATGGGGTCGAAAACGACCCCTGGAGCCTCTGAAGTTGGATTTTCCTCTTCCCGAGGGAAAGGATTGGTTACTGCTTTGAGAGGTATTGCCCCTATAGGGGCGTTTCCTGTAGGAGCCTCTTTTCTTGTGGGGGCCACGACAGGGCTTATTCTAGTAGGGTGCGAAACCCTGAGAATCTTTTGAGGTGCCTTTTTTGAGAAGGAAGTCCTCACCTTCCTTTACGAGTTGAGACTCGAACAAGGAAAAGTCCCAGAAGGACGAGTTCCTAAGTTCTTGACGTCTCGTTTCCCCTAGCTGGGGATGTAATAGAGTCATCTCGGCTTCGCGCCTAAGCAAGCCGGTATTAGCCATGGAATATAACTCCCTCTGGCGAATATGGGCTAGAGATTTGCTGAGACAGGTGAGAGCTCTATGTTGAACAAGAACAGTCTTGTTCCAAAAATCCATGTACTCAGCAACTTCCTCATATCCGCGCTTTGCTGCTTTCTCAGGATTGGCACCTTTCTGGATCTGAGATTTAATCTTCTTGACAGTTGACTTAATGCTATGTTGGCACTTTTCCAAGGAAGCATTGCAAGAAGAAGAAGTTTTGGCAAAGGCAGCGGTGAAGTTGAGGGTTAAAATATTTTGTCTAGCCTGATGTTCCAGCTCCTTAAGAACTGGCAGAGGAACTTTGGCTACTGGTGCCCCAGGAGGTCTAGGAGTAATACAGATCTTAGCAAAGTCTGTATTCAACTCCTGAATTTTGTCTTGAAAAGTGGGCTGTCCAACCTTATACCACTTAGAAGTGGATGGAGGAGGCTTGACATATTTGCCCTCAGCTAAATTGGCAGCTTTAAAATCATGCTGAAATTTATCAAAGGCGTCCTTGATAACTGAGCTAAGTGGTAGAATAGAGGAAGGACCTCTAGGTCTGAGCTCTTGATGGCCTTTTTCGTCATCCAGACCCAACACTGAAGTTGATTTTTGTTTGTTTGGGGTTTTACGTCGCTTTCAACACTGTACAGGTCATATCACGACGGGTAGTTGGAAGGGCAGAGGAAACCAGTACATATAGTTCGCTAGGGTTCTGTACTGTAAACTGCCGACCAACGGCAAGCAACTACCAGCTTTCCCACTTACGGCCATGACAGGGATCGAACCTCGGCCGCAGAGGTGGGAGACGAGAGTGTTACCACTCTGCCACCGTGGCCCCCAACACTGAAGTTGAAGACCTAGGCATAGAGTCCCTGGGGTCAGGGAGAGAGAGAATACGCCTGAAGGTATCTACTTCTTCAGAGTATTGGGAGGGAATGTCAGACAGAGCTACTTCCCTATAATAAGGGGGGTCTGGATCATGTTGTGGGAGGTCTTGATCAGAAGCTGCGCCTGAGGGCTGAGCCCTAGAGGGCTTAGAAGACCTGTGTCTGGCAACAGGGGAGTGATCTTCCTCTGAAGATGACACATATCTGGACCTGGATTTATGCTTGCTCTTGTCAGAGTGCTTCTTAGGTCTAGTTGAATGGATCCGAGGTTCGTCGGAATCCTCATCCAGTTGGTCCGAGGCAGAGCTCGGTGCTACTGTTTGCCTGTGGCTTTGTTTTTTATGAGAGTACGAGGAATCCTTCGGTATAGCCTCAGAAGGGGCAACGTACTGATCCGAGGTAGTTTGGTTAAGTACTAGTCGAGGAGGGAGTGCTGGACCAACGTCCACATCCATTGCCTCGGACTGAGCATTAGTACTTGATCTCGGAGGGGGTAGGTCCAGATGAGCAGCAATGTTGCTGGATGGACCAGCTTTTGAAGCATGAGACGAGGGTTCAACCTCAGTTGGCTTTTTAATTGTTAACTCCTCTCGGAGTGATTGAAATGCTTCTAACATGGATGCCATTTGCTGCTGTAAATGAATGTTTAGTGAATCACCCAGGGATTTCTCAATATTTCTTTGAATTTTATTTTGTAAAACTGTACCTGGGGTGGGAGGAACAGCCTTGGCTGGGGTCTTTAAAGATAAAGAACTGAAGGCGAGAGGTTGAGGACTGGGGGGTGAGGTAAAGAGGTTATCAGCAGCACTCTCTAGGTCTGCATTGGAACCAGTAAAAGAGTCCCCATCGCCTTCACCCAAGAGTTCTAGTTCATCTTTGGAACTAGTTTCCGCTTTTTGCTTTTTTAAGTACCGCTTCCTGTTTTGAATTTTTTGCAATTGTTCATCAGTGAGAGACGTGCAAATTTGGCAGGGGGTTTCAAAGGTGACACGGGTCATCTCCCTTGCCAGCCTCCCTACAGGTAGGGCAGTAGTTATGATTATCAAAACTGAAGCAAAAATGGCGGCATTTCTTAGCTCTCGGTTTGTCTTTGTTTGCTTGATGGAGAGACATTTTAACGCAATAAAAAGACGTACAATTGGAATTGCCTGAACCGAGAAAACTCAAAACACGCGGAAGCAAAGAAAATACTTAAGTTGTGAAAATAATAATTTTACAGAATGATCTATGATATATTTTAAATGAAATATTCAAATATTAGCCTCCAACAATACGTAAAGACTGAGAAATAAATGAAAATGTCTGTATATTTACAAACTGCTACCAGTCCATTGTGGCCAACGAGAAAGTAGGGCGATTGGTCAGAAGTTATCACGTGACGACAACTACCAGTATATCCGGTGGCTAACAAGAACGATCTTTTTTTCCAAGACGTTGGCCCCGGGTGTGGCAACCCGAGAACAGCATTAAGTCCCACATGGTAAGCTATTGTAGCGTAATAAAATAAATTTTTATAAGTTAATACCCTTTCCAATAGACAATTGCTAATCCGGTCGATGCAGACCGGCCTGCCAAACATCAGAAAAAGACGTTCTGTGTTTCCACCGGCCCGCCCAGTACTGTGCACTCACCAGATGGTGTATCGTGCTTCCTGTCTAGACAGCGTGATGTCATAGCATCTTTTTCATTGTCTAAACCTATTAGACCCCTAGTAAGCTAATAGGGATAGCGGGGTCGGTGGGAGGGTCTTGTGTGTCCGTTGGATAGGGTATTAACTTTAATTTTAATTTACTTATTAAATTTGCAATTTTATTGCGTTGATACATCCTATACAATGGAAAATTGCTGAATAACTACCGCTTGGTTGGCGGGTAAGTTACTAGGGACTTAGGTGAACTCATAAACAAACTAACAAAATTTTCTCCAGGCCTGGGTCGACCTTGCCATCAGGAAACCCTTAGGGCCATAGTCAGTAATTACCAGTAGCCAGTTAGCTGGGGCTGTACCCATGTTGCCCCCCCCCCCCACACACACTCTTTTAACAGACCTGCTCTGAGGTAGAGGAAGAGGGGGATGAGTTCAATCTAGTGATCTCAACGGGTATCCGGATATCCGGGTACCCGAACCCTGAATATTTACCCGAATCTGAAATCACATACCTGAGTACCTGAAACTACTGTCAATATCGCCCACTTTGGCTGACGAGTACACATATATCTGGACTTCATAAATTCACCTAAAAATGAATTTATTCAATTAAAATGCACGACAGTAATGTTTTCTCACCCTTCTACACCATTTAAAATATTTAATTTGTCTTTTATTTTGGGTATTAATGCATTGTTAAATGCCGATACCCTTTGAAAATCGTCAGTATATTAACTCAGTTATGTAATTCCGAGTACATGAAACGTTGTATATATTGCCTATATAGTGATATGCACACCTTAAATAAATTAAAAGAAGGATATTTTCTATTTTCAAACAGTATTTCATAATTTAGAATCAATAAAGTTCACTTACCTGCCTGGAAAAAAAATAAAGTTTCAATTCCGAAACTACATTCGAGTAACAGTAAATGCTTTTACTGATAGGTCATGTGACTCTACTTTTATGGACACTGCAATAAACAACCGTGTTTTGAATGTACAGAAATCTTTTCTTGGTTAACATTTCTTCTGTGTGGTACTGTTTTGAATGCAAAAAGGGTGGCCGACGAGAAATAAAGCAAATGGTTGGATCCCATTATTTGTGTAAGTTTTAAGTTTGTAAATGTGGAGATTTTTGTAGAATCACCTATTATAGCCCATCGGCGCGAGTACCCGGGTACCCGGCCGCTGAAATCATTACCTACCCGGTCCCACCAAAAGCGATACTTTGAGAACACTAGTTCAATCCAATAAGAAGTAGAAATAAACCTCCCGAAGAAAGCCTGTCAGAGTGTTTTCTTTTTCTGTTTTGAATGGTTTTATGAAAACTTTTTTTAATATATATGTACAACTATTGACATATGTACAAAATCTTCTCTATATTGTGGGCTATTGGTGGATCTGCTGAGCAGCCACTACAGGTCCCAGATGATAGAGCTCCGAGTCAGCCCATGCCACATCCTTCAGGTAAAATTGTGTGAAGGTGTTATGTGACTTCCAGTGGCAGGCTGATAGAATTTGCTCTAAGGAGACTCCCGATTGGAAAGCCTTAGAAGCAGCAAAGGCCCTGACATCATGGGCTTTAACCTGATGTAAAGTGTGGTCGTCCCGGTTGGAGAGTTCATAACATAGGATCACAGTCTGCTTGAGACTGAGGAGATTGTGGCAGGTGAGATGTATTTGCCGAAACCTTTGTTAAAGGAGACAAAAACCAACTCCTTGTTCTGCCTGAGGTCTGAGGTCCTGTCCAAATAGTAGCGTAATGCTCTGACCTGTCAGAGGGACCTGTCAGACTTGAGGGATCTATCCAGAGTTGGGGCCAGGACTGGTATCACCACTGGGGCCACACTGTCTGGATCCTCTTTGGCCAGCTGATTCTAGGAAAGAAAGCTGGGAGATGGGTACAGAGACACCTTTGACCAGTCAGATGGGTGTCTAATATTTTGTTTTGCCAATCATGTATCTCACTTCTATGCTTGCCCGACCCAAGGGCCAAGAGGAATACTCTTGAAGGTCAAATACTACAGAGGCCTCTTTAATTGGTTCAAATTAATTGGGTCTTTGTCAGCTGGTGTAAAATCAGGGAGAGGTTCCAGGAAGGGATTCCCCTCTGTGGAAACTATCCAAGAGACAAGCGAGATTTTCATCCTTGCTAATATTTATGGAGGAGTTTCCCAGCTTATCAGCAACGGCTGACCTGTAACCATCAATGGTGTTGGGTTGTAACTTCCTGTCCTGAAACAGGTACATAAGGAAGTCAGCAACTGACTTTACAGGGGGTGCCCTGAAGTCCATCTGATTTGTGATGCACCACTTTGTAAAAATGGTCCACTTTGCCTCATAGACAGATCTGGTTGATCCTCTCTGAGGAGCCTCAATTCTTGCTGCCACTGCCTCAGAGAAGCCCTGCTCCTTGATTACTGAGGCTCCAGGAGCCATGCATAGAGATTTAGATTTGTCAGATTTTTGTGAGGGGTCTGATTGAAGGGCTGTGTCAACAGGTTGGGCAGGCTCAGTGGGATTTTGCTGAATATGGCCACTGGATCCCAGAACCAAGGCATATTGGGCCTGCAAGGGGATTCCTGCAACTTCTCCACCACTTTGCCCAGTATGGCTGCTGGTGGGAAGGCGTATGCGTCCAGATCCTCCCATGGCAGACTGAGTGCATCCACTGCTGTGGCCAGGGGGTCCGGTACCGGTGACACAAACAGAGGCAACTTGTTCAACATTGTGGCAAATAGGTCTATTTGGGGCCAGTGCCACCTGCTCCATATTGTCTGGAAGGAGAGACCACTCTGTTTGGATGGTCTGGCCTAGCCTTGATAGCTTGTCTGCTACTACGTTCAGCCGGCTTGGGATGTGTCGGGCTTTGAGAGTTACTTGTTTTGAGAGGTCAAGATTCTCCAAAGTAGGGCACAAAGTGGGCCCGACCTCATGCCTCCTTCCTTGCTTATGTATGATGCCACTGTGGTATTGTCAGTTGATAAAAGAACTATTTTGTCTGCACAGAGGTCCTGAATTTCTTTTAAAGCTAGAAACGCTGCTTTGAGCTCTAGATAATTTATATGCAGCTTGCGTTCTAGAAGGGACCAGGTTCCCTGTGCAGTGTGCTCGTTTAATTGAGCGCCCCACCCTTCTTTGATGCATCTGTAAAGACTTGCAGAGCATGTTTTGTTGGGTGTAATGGTTAGCCTGTGAGTACATTGTCTTCCTCTAGCCACCGATGCAAAGACCTCGGAATTGGGATCACCTTTTCTAGTGATTCCGGTACCCTTCAGTTGTTCTTCAGATGCCACTGAATGAGTCTCAAATGAAGTCGGCCTAGGTGAACTTGCTTTTCTGTGGCTGTTAGTAAACCTATCAAGGACATGAATTGTCAGACTGGACAGGCTGGTTGGGATAGTAGTTTTAGTATTTTCTCTTGAAGGTTCTGCCACCTGTCCGATGTCGGTCGGACCCGGCCGGATCTGAGGTCGAACTGGTACCCTACAAAATCGAAGATTTGCTTGGGCTCTAGTTCTGACTTTTCCAGATTCACCAGCCAACCTAACTTTTGACACATTTCTACTAGATCCCGAGTATGCTGGAGACAAGCCTGGTGGGATGTGGCTCTCACCAACCGGTCGTCTAAGAACTGGCGGATCCTTATACCCTTGTGTATGGCCATCAGTTTCACCTCCTTTACTACTACAGTGAACTCCATGGGTGCTGTAGACAAACCGAAAGGCAGAGCCTTGAACTGGTATGTCTGAACCTAGATATGAAATCTCATATATTTCCTGGATTGTTCCTGTATCGGTATGTGGAAGTAGGCGTCCTTGAAGTCTATTGAGGTAACCCACTCCCCTTGTTGGAAGGATGTCCAGATGGTTTCCGGTGTCTCCATTTTGAATTTTTCTGCCTTGAGGAAAAGATTTAGCTTGCTCAGATCTAGGATAGGTCTCCATTTGCTGTTGGGTTTTTGGACCAAGAAAAGATTTTTTATTTTGTACTAGCTCGATTGCGTTATTGTTCATAAGTCGATATAATGCCTCTAACAGGTCGAGGTTCCTGTGAGGATTGACATAGCAGCTTTTGCTGGTTGGTCACCTTGTCAAGTTCGGCTGGATCTGAAAGGGGAGGGTGTAGCCCTCTCTCAGGATTTGAACTACTTTCGGACCGGCACCCAGTTCCAGCCAAGTTTACGCCCCTACAAGTCTCACCCCTACAGGCAGATTTGAGGCAGCATTTTTTTACATATTTACACAAGACAACTGAGTGACGCAAGAAACACCTTTCACAGATTATAATTTGTACTTTCTTTGAGGATAACCAGCTAACCCGGGACTTAGATCTGTCATTTGGGAATGCCCGGCACAGTATGAGCAACTTTACAACATGAAAGTTAACATTTAAATTTGCACAAGTGTCTATTGTCTGTCTTAGTGGTGAGCTCTCGGCCAGCAGTCATGCCTGTAACTTGGGTTACACAGTAATTGTCATTTATACGACTGCTGGCCCATGGCTGGTCGTGATGGGTAGTTGGAAGCTTTCCGTCTGGGTTGCCTGTACCGACCCTTCCCAGTATTTTGCCATGCTGGTTTATCTGTTTTCTTGCCCGACCGTTTATCCGACCACCTGTCCGAACTTTCATAAGGGTGAAAATGCCCCTTTCCACGAGATGTACTAGAATGTCCCTTGGACTGATAGTGTGAGATCTCCTCCTCAGCTCTCTTGATCAACGTGTCAGGAAAAAGTGTAGGGATATGTATGGGAGCTGTCCTGAGTGGAGCCACAGTGTCGGGCTTGATACCCCTCTTGAGGTGTGTCAGATTTGCATCTCTTCTAGCCAGTCAAATTCCCCATGAAAATAAATACAAACTCACTGAGATGCTCCATGGTCTTTGCTGCAGCCTGGGTTAAAATCCATTAAGTATTGCAACTCGTCCATGGTAGTTGACACCTTTGAAGAGCTCTTCCCTTTGCTTTCACTACGTAAGGTCTTCATTTGGCTCTGCATGTCCTGCTGCACCTTAAAGAGGCACCTGTTAAGGCTGGCCGCCTGGTTGCAGATTACTGTGGCTTCCCTGGCTGACTTCTCCCATCTTCACACAGATTCCTGCGAAAAAGCGTCTCAATGCAGCAATCCTATTATAACAACTGTTGAGCTTTGAAGACTCTATACTCCAGGTCAAGACAGCGGCAGGGTCAGCTTTCTGGACGGGAGACAGCCCGTACCACTGGGACTGCAACTTTGCTGTTCTCAAGAACTGGTCCATCAACAGGCCACTGGCCTCAGAACTGTGGGAGGGGTACCCCTCAACCAGAGTTAAGTTTGGTTTACTTATCTTCTGACAACGCCAGTCTTAAGTAGGCATCTGCACCAACAGATTATCATCTGAACCAGTATTGGCACTATCCAAGTCCGGAATGTCTGACCAACCCATGTATGATCTGATGCCCCTCATTGTCTCCCTGTAAGTTTGCTCTTCTGATGGGATTTCATCGGATTCGATAGCAGTCAGATCTAGGTCTTCTGATAACTCTCCTTCTTCAGCATAAAGGTCGACCGGTGGTTCATCAGAAAAATCACTGCCGGCACCAGAACTTAAGCTGGATATACTGTTCTGTTTCTGTCGGTGAAGTGGAGAGCCGGTGTCGGTGGCCACAGTGGGTCCTGGTTGGCCAGGATGAGGTTTATTACCATGAGACTTGCTGGTGGACTGGTGCCTGGAGGCAGAGGGTCGGTATTAGAGTGTCCAGTGGATTTAGGTTGGTTCCGGATGGTGTGAAGTTGGCTGCTGGACTGCTGCTTGCTAGTAGACGAGTCTGTACCAATGCACTTGAGAGGTGGAGATCTTGAAGACTGTTGGTCGGTGATAAGCTGGCTGGCTGGTTGATGCAAAGAAACCCTTGCCAGTGCACTTTGGAGATAATGATGATGAATCTGATCGGTGTCGGTCAGATCTGAGCTGGCTGGTTGGCTGGTGCTTTCCAGTAGAGCGCCTTTACCAGTGCGCTCTGTAGATGTCCGAGTATCTGACTCCAGCTGGCTGATGCAATAATGTAGAGGAGTCCGTGCCTGTGCGCCCTGCAGGTAGAAAAAATGGCTCAGAGTCTTTAGGAATGTTAGCAGGTGGTGAGTGAGGAGGTGTGACTTTGACTTCGGACGAAAAGTCTGGTTGTAAAGTTCTAGACAATAGAAGTGCTTCAAGCCGGTTGAACCGGTCAGACCATTTCTGGTCAAGTTCAGCTATTTTTGTGTCAGTAGAACTACTGTCCGTAGATTTCTTGGCTTTAGAAGGCAACTTTTCCTATTTGACTTTCTTTTCTGGAGGTGCTGATGAAATAGATGGAGATTTAACAGTCTCTTGTTGGCCAACAACCCCAATGACTGACACACCAGACAGGTCAACAAGTTCAGAAGTCTCTTTAGTGGGGGTGGCAGTTTCTGCTTTTCTAGCCTCGTGTTTCTCTTTTTTCAATTTATATGAAGGGGTAGAGATCTGAGCATGTTGCTCCGCAGTCAAAGCCAAACAAAACTTACAGTTCGTAGTCCTGTCCCTTATTCTTCTCGTAACAACGTGCACAGTAAGAGTGCTGATCAAAATTCGCCATAACATGGCCACAACCCCCTCTTCGTTGTCCAGGGGAAGCATTCTGAGCTATAAGTTAAAATATCTTTGGTGTAACCAAAAAGACAAAATTCTCAAAATAAGAATATTCTGCAAAAAACTTTATCACTCAAAAATCTGTTAGCACAGATGAGGCACCAAACAAAAAAGATGCTATGACGTCACGCTGTCTAGACAGGAAGGAAGTACAATGCGCCACTTGGCGAGTGCACAATACTGGACCGGCCTGGTCGGTGGAAACACAGGACGTCTTTTTCTGACGTTTGGCGGGCTGGTCTGCGCCGACCAGATTAGCAATTGTCCATTGGATAGGATGCATTAACGCAATAAAATATTCATTGTAATAAAACATGTGCATAATTTTTTGCATTTATTGTGTCTCGTAAAAAATACCAATAACCTAGTTTTATGCGAATAATTCTTTCTGTTTTACATGAGTAGTATGGTTTTTAATCAATAATAATTCATATATTCCTGAGTGACACATCATTAACAACAGTATATTTACAATTTTGTTTGTTTCACTTACATAACTGCTTCTATTTGAAAAACTGATATTCCATTCTTTATTCCACACAGCAATGAAATTTATCAAGTACATTTTCTACAGAAAACTGCATATTTTTAGAATTGCCACAAATATCAATATATTTACTGTAAGCCTTAACTAGTCAATAACCACATTCAATAACAACACTTATATTCTAACCAAGAAACTCAGAAGTACTTTTGCTTTCTGATCATTTATCTGACTTAACCATTAAATTTCAGCCCTATTTCCTACTAATTAAAATGTACCTTTAAACCTTAAATAAATCCTAACAACTCCAGAACTACTACACAAATATGTAAAAAAATATCACAAAGCTTTTTACATGTGTTTCACATTCATTTGCTTTTGAATCTGGGATATTGAATCTGAGTAACTATAAGAGACAGCAAAGCTTGGATTTTAGCTTACTATTCATAAAAATTAACTAGCATTCAGCACCCAATAAATGGGAACAGTGTGAGTTGACCGTGGTTCCAAAGGCTCCAGTAATTGCAAGCAGTGCAGCATTTCAAACATTGTTGTATAGACACAGACTCTTAGGGAGACAGTGTTGGTACCTTTTAACACTTTTTGGATCTGTATGATGTTTTCAGTTTTTTCTCACTCTCCAAAGATACTATACATCACAAACACTGGTTAGTCATTGGCAAATGAAAGTAGTTTCACAGTGCAATTGCTTGAACCATGCATGTCAGCAAGTTTGTCAGCTGACACAAAATAGATGTACATATTGTGATACACAGAAGTCAAATGGAAAACAAAATAGTAGTCACACACTTGTCACAAGCATTAAAACCAATAAACTACTGAAACCTGATTAAACAGAGGGTAGCTTTAGAACAGAAAAAATGGCATCAGAGATGCCCGTACCCCACAGCCTAGGGAAATATTTTTAACACCATGAGATATAGAAGTACTGGTACTTCCAGGGTATATGGACACGGCCGTTTACA
The DNA here is from genome assembly GCA_964017235.1 of Sabellastarte sp. h YS-2021. Classification (NCBI taxonomy): domain Eukaryota; kingdom Metazoa; phylum Annelida; class Polychaeta; order Sabellida; family Sabellidae; genus Sabellastarte; species Sabellastarte sp. h YS-2021. The sequence continues at coordinate 151,672,943 of OZ024928.1, read as the reverse complement.
ATGGCATCATGCACTTTTCCACTGCAATGTGGCTACATTTCAGAAATGTGGCTACAAATATGTCCTATAAGGTTGGTAGCCACATTTCTGAAATGTAGTCACATTTCAGTTGAAAAGTACATAGCAACATTGTAAACGACTGTGTCCATATACCCTGGAAGTGAATGCTTATGTGTGGTGTTGGAGCAAATCTGTGGCTCATTTGATGAAATCCCATCGGTTACAATGGGAAGTAATAAAAGTAAAATTCTTAATGAATTCTAATATGACTTTAACAGTGCTTAATCTGCATCAAAAGATAGACCCAAAGGTGAAACAAGATTTTAAAGGTCAAGGTCACTACGACAAGGTCAAAGGTCAAATCAAGGTCACACCATGATGTTGCACACCTACACATCCTAACCAATGTCCCTACCAAGTATCAACTTCCTACACCTTACAGTTTCTGAGATACAGCCCGGACAAACTATTTCCCGCCGCCCGCCCGCCATCCGGACACCATGGGTGAAAACAATACCCCAACAGCCCTTAAGGGCTGTGGGGTAAAAAAGGAAAAGGTGCAGCATTTAAAGGCTACTACTACATTAGATCAAGAAATATATTAGCGCATTTCAAGGCAACACTTACCAAGACATTGTGACTGAAACAGTTATAAGACACTTAAAATCCCCTAAAATATTTCTTGGATTTTTAAAATGTCATTTACTTGTCTTTTCAAATCACTTTATTTTAATGCAACCACACCTCAAATGGCATTCAACCTGCATTTCTAACTCGTATTGTGACCAAATAAGCATGTACACATAATTCTGAGCACTCACTAATATCAACAAAACAAAACAAATATTTTTGACTCAGAGGACACATCCATATTTCACTTTAGGTCCAGGTTCTAGCAGCCATACAGTTAGTAACTGCCATATGGAACGGGGAAAAAGAGTTTATGGCTATAAGCAAAACTGAGGATCTTACAAAATATGTGCTAAGTATAAGCTTGCTATAAAAAGGTTTTACAGTATCAGAAACATCCATCTTGTTGAAATTTTTTGCATATGATCCATTATGCTACATGAAACTGTTTCACCCACAAATAACTACGTCTAATTGACAAAAAGCTTTTTCAATGTATGGTTTAATTTGCACTGTCAATGAAATGAACAATCACCTGAAAAATTTATAAAACAAAAATAGCATCAGAGATGCCCGTACCCCACAGCCTGGGGAAATATTTTTCAACACCATGAGCTATAGAAGTAGTGTAACAGTACAAAGTTTTTTCAAGATACTTTCAGAGCAGTGTCAGTTATATTAAGGTCCAAATAATGCTTAAGTAGAAAAAATAATATCTAAGGAAAAGAAATGTATATAAAGATGAAGTTTTAAAACAAGACAATTCAATAATAAAATGACAGCATTTATCAGTAAACCAAAAATGGCCGAATTATGGTTTGGATGTTTTGAATATTACCCATGCATACAGAAGTGGCAATACATTCAATGAATGCTTGTGTGGTGTTGGAGAAAAACCTGTGGCTCACTTGATGAAATTCCATCTTAATGAATTCTAATATGACTTTAATTGTGCTTAATCTGTATCAACAGACAGACCCAAAGGTGCAACAAGATTTTAAAGGTCAATACAGCAAGGTCAAAGGTCAATCAGTGTTACACCATGATGTGGCACACCTAAAACCCTCAACCAATGTCCCTACCAAGTATCAACTTCCTACACCTCTTACGGTTTCCAGGATATAGCCCAGACCAGGTATTATAGGTCAAGTTCACTACGGCAAGTACAAAGGTCAAATCAAGGTCACACCATGATGTTGCACACCTACTACCCACAACCAATGTCCTCACCAAGTATCAGCTTTCTACACCTTACAGTTTCCGTAATATAGCCCAGACAAGATTTTATTGATCAAGGTCACTATGGCAAGGGTCAAAGGTCAAATCAAGGTCAGACCATGACGTTGCACACCTACACCCCCCAATCAATGTCCCTGCCAAGTATGAACTTCCTACACCTTACGGTTTCTGAGATACAGCCCGGACAAACTATTTCCCGCCGCCCGACCGCCCATCCGGACACCATGGGTGAAAATAATACCCCGATAGCCCTTAAGGGCTGTGGGGTAAAAATGTTTGGGGACTTTGGTTACAGTGAGATGGGTGATTACAAAGTTTTTATCAGCTAGAAACAGTTACCTGCTTACTTAAGTTCATACAAGCTTTTGTGTTAACAGAAGAGTTGATTAGTAGTGGTCAGTATATGGCAATTGAACAAAAAATGGATACCAAGGTTTGGATAATCCGCCAAGACTTACTGTGGGCTGTCACCCCAACTACAAAGTCAGTTGTACAATGCAACAATTGGGAAGTTGAAACATGTTCATCAGTAGCAAATGGTCTTCCTCCAGCAATGGTCACATGTACAAATTTAATTCTAAGGGACAAGCTCATTCTTAAAAGTAAACGTGCAAGAAACTAAATTTTTCTTTACAAAATCCACTGTTCATAATGTTGACATTGGTGATACAGGCTTAATTATTTTGACACAATTTGAGCTGCTTCAATCAGTGAGCCTTACTTTAGCTTTAACACATAAACCCTGAGTATATAACATACTCTATATGGCTAAAACTTGATGAGAATTCCCAGTCTGTAGCAGCTTCTTCAAGAAGGTTTTGTGACTGCAGTCTCTTGTTGTTGAGTGGGGTTGTTCTCTGATTGTGTGGCTGGGGGATAGCCCATCATTGGTCCTTGATATGGAAGGTAGAACCCCGAGGTGGAGGCATAGGGATGTAGTGGAAGCATACCTGGGGCTACACCACTGTAATATGAATATTCACCTTATTAATACATACATTAAAAGTTTTGGAAGTAGATCAGCTAATATTTGTAAGATCAAGTTTTTTAAGACAAATGTACCCAGATCAGTCTGTACTGCAACTGATGGTTTTACAATAAATATTTAGTTGAAATAAATGTCCCTAGGTACAACCTTTATCAAATATTTAAGCTATCATTAATACATCATTGGTAGTCAGTGACTGCAATTAACACCAACCCCCCTAAGTCCGAGATTGGTAACTATTCCCATGGACCTGTATCTTTCAAATGTTACATGTCCGGATGTCCTGTAACCAAAGAAAACTGTTCAGATATACATTTTTAATCACTAAAAGTGACTAGATTTTTTGCCTTTTGCAATCTTGCAATTGTAGAAAACAACAATAAACAAATTGTTCTTTAGCACTTGCCACTTGGTCAATTTTAAGGCTGCGACGAGTAGATAAAATCCACCCTGATAACCTAACTATCTAAATTTGTCTCACAATTTGGTATTCGCATGGTTTAGTATGCACATTTTTTCCTCTCCACAAACACAATGGTGGTTTCTGTAAACTACTGGTGTTGCGGTAGTACCGGTATCGTCGGTACGGTAAATAAATTATTGAAAACCGTCATAAGTTCAGCTACCGGTTTTCCACTTATACTTCAATGTAAAGAAACTTTACTAACCTTACATACAAAATAAGTGTCACAATCCACTTTTATTTGCTTTTTACTGTAACACCACAGCCATAATGAGCAATAATTTGCAGAAACCATATATTCCGTTGTTTAGCCAATCAGAATCGAGGACACATCTGTGTCATGTTAGAATTCCTGTTTTACAGTATAGAAAGTATTTGGTTCTCATGTTTTGTTAAACAAGATACGGTTAACTGGTAACCGACCGGGAAGTGAAAGATGGGAAACCGGAAGGAAAAAATAAATATTATAAAATGAGGAATATTATATAAAACTTCCCAATTTACAAAATATTCTGACATTTTGCTGTGTTGTAATGTTTTGTCATACTACAAAATGTGCCCAAGTGGGCAACAATATAATATATTGTAGTAGTTAACGACTATCGAGTTGACCAGAAAGCACTCAATATCTTCCCAAATTGACCCCAATTGCCAATATTGACCACTTGTCACAGCTTTAGTCAATTTTGAAGCCCAATATTTACTGATATACAGACAGGCAATTTTTGCTACGGACCTCTTACATTTTGAGTTCTATATTTATTGGACTTCACATACTGTTAATACTTTACAAAAAGTTAACACTTCTACTGTTAATTATCCAGGAACAAAGTATTCTACTTACAACTGATTAGGTCCATTAAATTGGGGCATCATGCCATACGGTGGAAATCCAGTCATCCCAGGGTAGCCTTGAAGTCCCATCATAGGTGGATGATACCCAGGCATATCCACTCCACTGGTTACTTGAGACTTTTCTAAATTAACACTCGATGGACAACTTGAAGGGTGACGTGTATCCTTTATTTGATCATTATGTCCAATCACCGGTTTGTTGACCTCATCACCTGATTTGACATGTGACTTGATCGCAGTATCTCTTCTCAACAGGTCTTTAGAATTCTTTGTGTACTCTTGATTAGTGGCTAAGTTTAATGGTTGATTACCCAATTTAGTTTCTGCTTTTGTTGTCGCTTCTTCCTCTTTATTTCTTTTACTCACTGACAAATCTAGCACTCCCGCCTTAGTGGGTGACCACTTTTCAAATGTTTCTTGTTTTAGTTTGGTGTCCAGCTGTAGAGGATGTGAGTGCATAGCCTTTTCTTGCCCTGAGACAGTGCTATCCCCATTCTGTACTGCTCCTCCGTATACACTGGGTTTCACATCAAAAGATGGTGGTAATCTGACACTTGTGTCACTCTGTCTTGCATTGCAATGTTGTCTTACTTCCTCTTTTAGAAAACCAGCAGCAGTATTCGATGTAGAAATCCCCAATGCTTTTGAGTTACCTATCTTCTGTGGTTCTACTATTGTTTCATTTATCGCAGATGTAGTTTGTTGGTATAAAGTCCTTGAAGAGTCGCCAATCAATGATGCCACACCAGAGTTTCCAGAGGTTTCAGCATTGTCCTGTGGATGTTGCAAATGTGGCATTCCCAATGACAAATGGGTTACTGAATGTTCTTTGAACCCACTGAACTCGTTGCTCACACTAGTGTCCAAAGTTTGTTGTGGACTGGTGACTTTCACAGCATTACTTTGTGGATGAAGAGCAGCTCCTGTAGAGTGTGACATATCTGTACTTTGTAAAGAGGACAATAATTGTGTTGGTGTTACACCATGTTGCTGTGTCTGACCAATATCTGTAGAGTTACACTTTATGACATTCGTCGGGGCAAACAACTCCTGTGATCCCATAGAACTGGGCAGATTACTGACAGTGGATGCCACCGAATCTGCAGTGACTGGCATAGCAGCCGGCATTAAATTGTGAAAGGTGGGTTCAGCATTTTCCTCACTAGTTCCAGGCAAGCTTTGTTCTTGATAAAAAGATGGCATTGGGAGCGAACTCTCAGTTGGGAGGGCTGAGTCTCCAGCTGTGTCAGAGTCTTCCAGGTCTGAATTGGTTTCCTGAAATTATACAACACACCACACACTACACAAGAGTTCTACTCATTTTTTTGCAATTTGCTACAAAATGCTGCAAACAGAGGAAAAACGTTTGTAAAAATCATCACATTTTTTTTGTCACAGGACACCACTACAGCGGAAAATTGCCTTTTAAGCGTCACTTTTTATCACTCCAATGAGCATTCCATTATATGCAGTTTATCCTGTTTGGAGTTTTTATTTCCTCTTATTTGTCTTTGTTTTGACAGATTTATCCAGCCCACGTTACTCGCAAGAGATTTATGAAGCTTAGAATAACTGTTGGTCTAGATGTAACTCATATTTTTGCATGAAACACTCTATCCTTGATTAACATAATCATGTGGTTGCTCACAAAAAACATGTCCTTCTGCAATTAAAAATCACAACTACAAAAAACCTGTTGATGCATTATGTATATCCTTGTATGACTGGTAACAGAATTACACATCAGGAGTTTGAATACAAGTATGTGATGATGATGCAAGGTAAATCTAAAGGCCTCAGACATCACAGTCTACCTCACTCTCAGTGTCTTTGTGTTCCTCTTCATCACTATGTCTCCGTTTTACTGGAGTAGCAGCAGGTATGACTTCCCCATCTCGCTTCTTCTTTGGTCTGTAAAAATAAAAGTAACTATTCTGGAATACGAATAAGATTAGATATACACGCATCAATATAAATTTGTATAAAACTCTAAACCAGTGTTTGCTTTCACCTATATTAATCTACCATGAGTATCTTTTCACACTCTTACACAAGCATGGCGTACACAATACAAGATTTTTAGAAACACCCACTTTAGAATCCACATTTCAAGATTTGAACAGTCAGCAGTTAAAAATAATAACCAAATTATACACACTATGAGTTGGAATTAAGCATGTATGTGGAGGTTATGCATATTATATCTGATTGGAAATATTTAATAGTTTTTTTTAAATCAAAATATGTATATTTGTATCCCCAGACGAAAGTCGGGGATACTTAGGATTCAGTACGGTCACGCCGCCGCCGCCGCAGAGATTTCCTTTTGGACGCGATAACTTAAAAAATATTTTAGTTAGAACTTTCAAATTTGGTATGTGGGTATATATGGGCAATGCCACGAACGCTATTGTTTTGTGACCTTGACCTTCAATCTCAAGGTCACTGGTGGCCACTTAAAGGTCAGATTTTGGCCATTTTTGCACATTTTGGCCCAGTTCTCCAAGACAGAAAGTTAGATCATCCTATGGCTGGTATATATAATACATATATATGTCCTCTATAAGCATGCAGAAATTTGACCTTGAAGCTCTTCATTGAAGGTCATCCACTGACCGCCAAAGTACTTGACCGAGGGGCATTTTTGGCCTTTTTGGAGATATTTTCACACTTAACGCTGACTATATTGCATGGAAACTATTGAAAATGGCTTTGGAGGTTGAGTACATTATGGACTTCTGCCATCCAGGTTTACTGGTTACAGATCTTCATTTAAGGTCATCCACTGACCGCCAAAGTACCTGACCAAGGGTCATTTTTGGCATATTTGGAGATATTTTCACACTTAATGCTGACTACATTGCGTGCAAACTATTGAAAATGGCTTTTGAGGTTGAGTACACGACGGAGTACCAGCATCCAGGCTGACCGGTTACAGATCTTCGTTGAAGGTCATCCACTGACCGCCAAAGTACCTGACCGAGGGTCATTTTGGGCCCTCTATTTGTTTGTTTGTTTGTAAACAAGATAACTCAAAAACTGACAGACAGATTTTGATAAAATTTTCAGGATATGTCCAAATTGGTAAAAGGAAGATGTGATTAAATTTTGGGAGTGATCCGGATCACTGTCTGGATCTTCTGGATCCATGAAATTTAATTTTTAAACACAGATAGCTCAAAAAGTTATGGGTGCATTTTGATGAAATTTTCAGGAGATGTCCTTATTGGGACGAGGAACAAGTGATTAGATTTTGCGAGTGATCCGGATCACTGTCTGGATCATCTGGATCCAGACTGCCAGATGTGTTTGTGTACAATATAGCTCAAAAACTTATGAACGGATTTTGATGAAATTTTCAGGATATGTCTGAAAAGGTAAAAAGATGAAATGGTTGAATTTTACAAATGATCCGCATCACTATATGGATCTTCTGGATCCATGAAATGTAATTTTTAAAGACAGATACCTCAAAAAGTTATGGATGGATTGTGATGACATTTTCAGCAAATGGCCTAAATGGTGCGAGGAACAAGTGATTAGATTTGGGGAGTGATCTGGATCACTGTCTGGATCATCTGGATCCAAGTTGCAGATGTGTTTGTGTACATTGTAGCTAAAAAACTTATGGACGGATTTTGATGAAATTTTCAGGATATGTCTGAAAAGGTAAAAGGATGAAATGGCTGAATTTTGGAAGTGATCTGGATCACTATATGGATCTTCTGGATCCATGAAATGTAATAAGACAGATACCTCAAAAAGTTATGGATGGATTGTGATGACATTTTCAGCAAATGACCTAAATGGTGCGAGGAACAAGTGATTAGATTTGGGGAGTGATCTTGAACACTGTCTGGATCATCTGGATCCAGGTTGCCAGATGTGTTTGTGTACATTGTAGCAAAAAAACTTATGGACGGATTTTGATGAAATTTTCAGGATATGTCTGAAAAGGTAAAAGGATGAAATGGCTGAATTTTGGAAGTGATCCGGATCACTATATGGATCTTCTGGATCCATGAAATGTAATAAGACAGATACCTCAAAAAGTTATGGATGGATTGTGATGACATTTTCAGCAAATGACCTAAATGGTGCGAGGAACAAGTGATTAGATTTGGGGAGTGATCTGGATCATCTGGATCCAGGTTGCCAGATGTGTTTGTGTACATTGTAGCAAAAACACTTATGGACAGATTTTGATGAAATTTTCAGGATATGTCTGAAAAGGTAAAAGGATGAAATAACTGAATTTTGGAATTGATCCGGATCACTGTATGGATCTTCTGGATCCGTGAAATGTAATAAGACATACCTCAAAAAGTTATGGATGGATTGTGATGACATTTTCAGCAAATGACCTAAATGGTACAAGGAACAAGTGATTATACTTTTGGAATGATCTGGATCACCGTCTGGATCATCTGGATCGAGCCTGCAACATGATTTTACGATGAATTTTGATGATATTTTTAGGCTATGTTACAAATAGTAAAAGGAAGAAGTGGTAAAAGGATGAAATGATTGAATTTTGGAAGTGATCCGGATCACTATATGGATCTTCTGGATCCATGAAATGTAATTTTTTAAGACAGATACCGCAAAAAGTTATGGATGGATTGTTTCAGCAAATGGCCTAAATGGTACAAGGAACAAGTTATTACATTTTTGGAGTGATCTGGATCATCTGGATCCAGGCTTGAACATAATCTTGGAATGGATTTTACTATTTTCAGGATATGTTACAAATGGTAAAAGGAAGAAGTGGTAAAAGGAAGAAATGGTTCAATTTTGCGAGTGATCTGGACCACTATCTGGATCTTCTGGATCCGTGAATGTAATTTTTAAAGACAAATAGCTCAGAAAGTCATGAATGTATTTTTATGAAATTTTCAGGAAATGTCTTAAATGGGACAAAGAACAAGTGATTAGATTTTGGTAGTAATCTGGATCACTGTCTGGATCATGTGGATCCAGGCTGCCAGATGTGTCTGTGTACAAGATAATCAAAAACTTATGGATGGATTTCGATGAAATTTTTGAAATGTCTGAAAAGGTAAAAGGATTGTTACGGTCACGGGCAAGCACGGTAGCAATTACCGGTTGTCTTTAAGTTGTAACAGAAAAAGCAAAAAGTTGAACTTAACAAATTTATTTAATAGTCAACAATAATGATTACAGTTAACTGGTGTGCTCTTAACCAAACACACTAATACAATAATAAGATCTAGCTGACCTGACCACTGAGATTAAGAGTTAAGTTTATTCGCCATATCCAGCAATCTGTTCTCTAATCCGTCCTGTGGTATATTCTGTGGTCTGTCCAATGTCCTGTGGTCTGTCCTGTGATCTGTCCAATGTTCACTCACACACGGATATCTATATCTTGTGACCTGTCTCACACTCAACAACACAAAAGGTTCTTGTCCTGCTATTCTTTATATATCCAGTCTCACAGAATGTCTGTCTGGAGATATTTAGAGAGTTAACACATCTGTACTGTCTGCTCCAAGATGTGGACAATGTCCAAAATGCAGTAAATTCACTCTCTGTTATATGAATGTACAATATCCAAAATATCCAAAGTACAATAAATCTGTCCAGATGATGTATCCAGTTCACTCCAGTAAAAGTTCACAGTAATATAAGCATATATTATATTCCAAAACACAATAGCTCTCCTTATAGCCAGCGAATACAAAGTTCACTTGTGGTCAGATGTACATTCCTTATATACATTCACAGATTTCTCTGGAATTGTACAGAACCAACTCAAAAAAGCTTGAGCCATCTAGGCCAAAGGAGGAAGTTCTAGAAACTACTGGCAATTGGGTTTCCCCAAATCTATCATAACCACTAAGGGGGGGGGGGGGGGGGGGGGGATTTCCCCCAGTCTGTGAACAGATCAATAAACACTAAAACACAAAAATCAATAACTCCCTTACTTTAAATGTCAACACACAAAAAGAAACAACAACACAATTATCTTTTATGACAATGTATAAACATAAAGCTTAAATTAAACAATGCACTAATATAGTGCCTAATATATGTAATATACAATGTACTAATATAGTGTCCAATATATGTAACAAGGATGAAATGATTGAGTTTTGGAAGCGATCCGGATCACTATATGGATCTTCTGGATCCATGAAATGTAATTTTTAAAGACAGATATAAGTGAAACAACTAGTGATTAGCTTTTGGAAGTAATCTGGTACTATGGAGAATCCTGACCTGGTGCTCCAGGAAACAGGCTCAAGCCCGACACATTCACGCCTTAACTATGTCCCGTCCGGGGATACACTGCGTTGAGACGCAATCTCTAGTCACATTGATACTTCACATGGGAAGTGCATACTAAATTTTATGCCACTATTGAACGCCCTCCAATATACTATGATTTGGGAGTACATCACTAATTTAAAAATTCTGTTTGTTTTATGAAAGCTACAAGTATGATATGTATACTATTTCCAATGGAAGTTAGTGTCTTGTCTGGACATTTTCATTTAAACTTATTAGGTTGTGTAACCAAATGTATATTGGGTTAAATTTGAAAATTTTAATTACTTAAATGTAGCCTTTATAAGCTAAAAGCTTACCCTGTGGAACTGAATGCTATTTCGGGAGGCCACAGGCATCCCTCCACGTCCCAGAAAAATAGATGTTTAGTACTGGTGTGAGCCTCGTAGGAAGCTGAACCTCATAGTGAAATACCACTAATCAACCTTCGTTCGAGTTGTAATTTTGCCCGTACCCCCTCAGCTGTAATACGGCATGGAGGAAGGGTGGGACTATCTTCAGTTCTGCATGGTATGCTTGTAGATTATATAAGCTACATTTAAGTAATTAAAATTTGCATTGCATGATTTTTTGGATCACCCTGTGAAGGAGAGCCATGGGAAGGTAGGCATTAGCAGTAAGACCTGACCAATTTATGTTCAGAGCATATATGTCCCAAGCATGTTGGTCTGGGACTGGAAATACATACAAATGAACTTTGTGGTTCAGACGAGTGGCAACTAGAAATAGGACGCATTGGTATGCATAATGTCCACCCAAAGGGAAGCATGAGTTTTGCTCTAAAACTCGGACAAAATTGCTCTATCTCGCACGGTTAAGGAGATAGAAGCAAATTTGTGTATTTGCATTTTTGGCAAAAATTCGAAAATTCAAAATGGCCGCCATTTTTGGGGAGAGGAAAATTTTTGTGGGTCGAAAATTTCGACAAAATCACTCCATCTCACACGGTTAAGGAGATAGATGCAAATTTGCATTTTTCCATTTTTGGTAAAAATTCGAACTTTCAAAATCGTTGCCATTTTTGGGGAGAGGAAAATTCTTTTGAAAATTTCCAAGAGTACACTGCTCAGATAGGACGCATTGGCATGCATAATGTCCACCCAAAGGGAAGCATGAGTTTTGCTCTAAAACTTGGACAAAATTGGACGAAATTGCTCTATCTCGCACGGTTAAGGAGATAGAAGCAAATTTGTGTTTTCGCATTTTTGGCAAAAATTTGAAAATTCAAAATGGCCGCCATTTTTGGAGAGAGAAAAGTTTTTTGAAAATTGCCAAGAATACATTTCTTAGACACCCTGTGGGTCAAAAATTTCGACGAAATCGCTCTATCTTGCACGGTTAAGGAGATAGAAGCAAATTTGTGTATTTGCATTTTTGGCAAAAATTCGAAAATTCAAAATGGCCGCCATTTTTGGGGAGAGGAAAATTTTTGTGGGTCGAAAATTTCGACAAAATCACTCCATCTCACACGGTTAAGGAGATAGATGCAAATTTGCATTTTTCCATTTTTGGTAAAAATTCGAACTTTCAAAATCGTTGCCATTTTTGGGGAGAGGAAAATTCTTTTGAAAATTTCCAAGAGTACACTGCTCAGATACCCTCTGGGTCGAAAATTTCAACGAAATCACTCCATCTCGCACAGTTAAGGAGATAGAAGCAAATTTGCGTTTTTCCATTTTTGGCAAAAAATCGAAAATTCAAAATGGACGCCATTTTAGGGGAGAGGAAAATTTTTTGAAAACTGCCAAGAGTACATTGCTTCAGATACCCTGTGGGTCTAAAATTTCGATGAAATCGCTCTATCTCGCACGGTTTAGAAGATAGACATATTTATGTTTTTTGCTATGTAGCTACTACTCAAGAGGTTAAAGCTATTACCATCAACAACAATACCAAGCAAGTAAATGACGCTATAAACTTTCACACCCAATTTTAAAACTAGAGGATCGCTCGCAAAAAAAAGACTAGGGTGAAGTGGCTGGCCTTCTGCCAACCACGGAGTCGAATCTTAGGACAGCAGTGGGTGTTGAAATCTGTAAACTTGGTATTATCGCCCGCTAAACAGAGTGAGGTGCGGCGACAGTAAAATATTGCTGGATTATATATTTGTAAAATGTTGTTAGAAACCCCATTGTAGCCTCACGTTTTCATCACTCTGTGGGTGTACAACTACCAGCATTTGATATTTTATTTGTTTTAAATATTGCGAGAAGACAGAGTGAGGTGCGGCGACAGTAAAATATTGCTGGATTATATATTTGTAAAATATTGTTAGAAACCCCATCGTAGCCTCACGTCTTCATCACTCTGTGGGTGTACAACTACCAGCATTTGATATTTTATTTTAAATATTGCAAGAAGACAGAGTGAGGTGCGTGACAGTAAAATATTGCTGGATTATATATTTGTAAAATGTTGTTAGAAACCCCATCGTAGCCTCACGTTTTCATCACTCTGTGGGTGTACAACTACCAGCATTTGATATTTTATTTGTTTTAAATATTGCGAGAAGACAGAGTGAGGTGCGTGACAGTAAAATATTGCTGGATTATATATTTGTAAAATATTGTTAGAAACACCATTGTAGCCTCACGTTTTCATCACTCTGTGGGTGTACAACTACCAGCATTTGATATTTTATTTGTTTTACATATTGCGAGAAGACAGAGTGAGGTGCGGTGACAGTAAAATATTGCTGGATTATATATTTGTAAAATGTCAGAAACCCCATCGTAGCCTCACGTTTTCATCACTCTGTGGGTGTACAACTACCAGCATTTGATATTTTATTTGTTTTACATATTGCGAGAAGACAGAGTGAGGTGCGGCGACAGTAAAATATTGCTGGATTATATATTTGTAAAATATTGTTAGAAACACCATTGTAGCCTCACGTTTTCATCACTGTGTGGGTGTACAACTACCAGCATTTGATATTTTATTTGTTTTAAATATTGCGAGAAGACAGAAATATTGCTGGATTATATATTTGTAAAATGTTGTTAGAAACCCCATCGTAGCCTCACGTTTAGAAACCCCATCATGATACCTTCTAGGACATACAAAAGCGCCTTCTAGTGGTTGAATGTAGATATACGGAGTTTGAATTTTCATTGTCTCTGCCAGAGGTGATCTCGATTTTGATTGGCTAAACGAAAAATGTATAGTACTACCGTGACGTCACTTCATTCATTAATTTCTTTGCGGTTTATTTGTTTGACAAATAATGGCGTACACGTAGATGCGCAGACAGCAATTTTACATTAACAGTGACTGCGTGGTAAACCCTGCAGACAAATAAATTAATTGGGGTTTCACCTCTAGAAACCAGCAGACGAAACCGTTAAAAAAGACTCTTTCGAGTAGGCCATTACAATGGCAAACACAATAGTTTCTAGGACATACGGGTCCTTGGAGAAAGCCAGACGAAGTGCTAGACAAGCTTTTTACTTTATAAAATATAACTGAATAAAAGCATTAAAAATCTTCAAAATGGCAGAGTGTATAGTATAGACCTTAATGTACCGATATGTGAACAAATATTATGAAGAATTTGATATTTAAGGGCTTAAACGGCCCTTTTAAAATCGCGACCGCAACTCAGTACATAACTCGAATCAAAGATTCGACTAATAATGTTTTTGCATAGCAAAAACAAAGCGTCCCGAAAAGGATATAAAGGTGAGTGCTAAAGTATTAAGAAAATGCTTCGTTTCTAGCCTTATACTGTTGTGGCAACCAAAGTCAGCGCAGTCTGCTCTATCTAGCACGGTTTTCAAGATATAAGCATTTTTGTGTTTTGCAAAAAATAAAAAAATTAAAAATGTCCGCTATATTTGGCGAGACAAAAATATTTTGAAAATTGGCATGCTACTCTGCAGAGATACCCAGCAGGTCCAAAATTTTGTTGAGTTCACTCCATATAGCACGGTTTTCGAGATATAAGCATTTTTGTGTTTTGCAAAAACTTTGAAAATTCAAAATGGCCACCATTTTTGGGGAGACAAAAATTTTTGTCAAGACCACTGCCGTGGTGTGTATCTCCCGCCGAGCATTAAAGCAGAAGAAATAGCTTTTCCGAGATATTCACAATTTTTCATTTTCGTGTGTGAAAGGTCTTCCAAAAGTAGGTGAATGAGTTATTTGAGAAAAATTGGCTATCTGCAATACTATTAAGAGATAATTCACATTTACTCATTTTGAGTAGGTGAATAATTATCTATGGGTCTGAAACTTCACCAAGTGAAAGCTCTCCCAAAAGTAGGTGAATGAGTTATTTGAGAAAAATTGGCTATCTGCAATACTTTTAGAGATAATTCGCATTTACTCATTTTGAGTAGGTGAGTAATTAGCTATGGGTCTGAAACTTCACCACGTGAAAGCTCTCCCACAAGTAGATGAATGAGTATTTGATAAAAATTGGGTATCCGCAATACTTTTACAGATAATTAGCATTTACTCATTTTGAGTAGGTGAATAAATAGCTATGGGTCTGAAACTTCACAGAGTGAAAGCTCTCCCAAAAGTAGGTGAATGAGTTATTTGAGAAAAATTGGCTATCTGCAATACTTTTCGAGATAATTCACATTTACTCATTTTGAGTAGGTGAATAATTAGCTATGGGTCTGAAACTTCACCAAGTGAAAGCTCTGCCAAAAGTAGGTGAATGAGTTATTTGAGAAAAATTGGCTATCTGCAATACTTTTAGAGATAATTCGCATTTACTCATTTTGAGTAGGTGAGTAATTAGCTATGGGTCTGAAACTTCACCAAGTGAAAGCTCTCCCAAAAGTAGGTGAATGAGTTATTTGAGAAAAATTGGCTATCTGCAATACTTTTAGAGATAATTCGCATTTACTCATTTTGAGTAGACGAGTAATTAGCTATGGGTCTGAAACTTCACCAAGTGAAAGCTCTCCCAAAAGTAGGTGAATGATTAATTTGAGAAAAACTGGCTATCTGCAATACTTTTAGAGATAATTCGCATTTACTCATTTTGAGTAGGTGAGTAATTAGCTATGGGTCTGAAACTTCACCAAGTGAAAGCTCTGCCAAAAGTAGGTGAATGAGTTATTTGAGAAAAATTGGCTATCTGCAATACTTTTAGAGATAATTCGCATTTACTCATTTTGAGTAGGTGAGTAATTAGCTATGGGTCTGAAACTTCACAGAGTGAAAGCTCTCCCAAAAGTAGGTGAATGAGTTATTTGAGAAAAATTGGCTATCTGCAATACTTTTAGAGATAATTCGCATTTACTCATTTTGAGTAGGTGAGTAATTAGCTATGGGTCTGAAACTTCACCAAGTGAAAGCTCTCCCAAAAGTAGGTGAATGAGTTATTTGAGAAAAATTGGCTATCTGCAATACTTTTAGAGATAATTCACATTTACTCATTTTTAGTAGGTGAGTAATTAGCTATGGGTCTGAAACTTCACCATGTGAAAGCTCTCCCACAAGTAGATGAATGAGTTATTTGATAAAAATTGGGTATCCGCAATACTTTTACAGATAATTAGCATTTACTCATTTTGAGTAGGTAAATAATTAGCTATGGGTCTGAAACTTCACCATGTGAAAGCTCTCCCAAAAGTAGGTGAATGAGTTATTTGAGAAAAATTGGCTATCTGCAATACTTTTAGAGATAATTCGCATTTACTCATTTTGAGTAGGTGAGCAATTGGCTATGGGTCTGAAACTTCACCATGTGAAAGCTCTTCCAAAAGTAGGTGAATGAGTTATTTGAGAAAAATTGGCCATCTGCAATACTTTTAGAGGTAATTCGCATTTACTCTTTTTGAGTAGGTGAGCAATTAGCTATGGGTCTGAAACTTCACCAAGTGAAAGCTCTTTGGGATAGCTGCTCTGCAGAGATACCCTGAAGATAAAAAATTTCGTCGAAATCGCTCTATGTAGCACGGTTTTCGAAATATTAGCATTTTTGTGTTTTGCAATGTTTGCGCAAAAATTCGAAAATTCAAAATGGCCGCCATTTTTGGCAAGACAAATTTTTTTTGAAAATTGGCATGGCTACTCTGCAGAGATACCCTGTGGGTCAAAAATTTCGTCGAAATCGCTCTATCTAGCACGGTTTTCGAGATATAAGCATTTTTGTGTTTTGCAATTTTGCGAAAAATTCGAAAATTCAAAATGGCCGCCATTTTTTGCGAGAAATTTTTTGTTTGAAAATTGGCATGGCTACTCTGCAGAGATACCCTGTGGGTCAAAAATTTCGTCGAAATCGCTCTATCTAGCAGGGTTTTTGAGATATAAGCATTTTTATGTTTTGCAATTTTTGCGAAAAATTCGAAAATTCAAAATGGCTGCCATTTTTGGCGAGACAATTTTTTTTGAAAATTGGCATGGCTACTCTGCAGATATACCCTGTGGGTCAAAAATTTCGTCGAAATCGCTCTATCTAGCAGGGTTTTCGAGATATAAGCATTTTTATGTTTTGCAATTTTTGCGAAAAATTCGAAAATTCAAAATGGCCGCCATTTTTGGCGAGACAAAATTTTTTTCAAAATTGGGATAACTACTCTGAAGAAATACCCTGCGGGTCAAAAATTTCGTCGAAATCGCTCTATCTAGCACGGTTTTCGAGATATAAGCATTTTTGTGTTTTGCAATTTTTGCGAAAATTTCGAAAATTCAAAATGGCCGCCATTTTTGGCGAGACAAAAATTTTTTGAAAATTGGGAAAAGTACTCCGCAGAGATATCCTGCGGGTCAAAAATTTTGTCGAAATTGCTCTATCTAGCACGGTTTTCGAGATATAAGCATTTTTGTGTTTTCCTTATTTGGAAAATTCGTAATGATTAATTAATCATTAATTACTCGGCCATTTCTTGACCAATCAATGCCAAAATCTAATGATTTCTAGATTTTAATAGAATGAATGTATTTGCCAAGTTTCAGGTGAATTGATAAAATTCCTTTCAAGTTATCATCCGGACAAGCTTCCCCATCAAAAAAAGACATTTTTGGTCATGTGACCTCTCTGATTGGTTGAAATGTCACTGCAGCACATTCAAAAAAATTCCCCAAGGCTACTGCCTAAACCTGCCAAATTTGAAAAGAATCCGCCTAACGGTTACAGAGTTATAAGGAAAACAAAATGCGGAGCCGGCGGAGCCGGAAGCTCTCCCATACACAAACAAGCGTCCCTTACGGGACGCTTAAAAATGAGTTAAATACCTTTCCTTTAAAAGAGTGAAAACAGAAATGCAATTCAGAGTAGGCTCAAAGTAGCAAAGCAGTTATTAATCAGATAGCTACAAAGCTATCATCGACCAAAAGCTATCCTGGCCAAACTATTAACCCAACTATCCTTCATATAAATTTTTGTGAAGATAGAAAACATTGTTTTATTAAAATGTCCAGAAAAAGTCGACTCAAAATAGCATAATAGCTATATAGCACAGTAGCTAATACTGGGCTATAAAGGTATTATCACCAAAAGCAATCCCAAGCAATCTACTGATTAAATTATCCTCCATCCCAAATTTTGTGAACATAGGTGAAATACTTTTCCTTCAAAATGCTTAAAATAAAAAGTAGCTATTACTTAGTTATATAGCTATTATCACTAAAAGCAATCCCAAGCAAGCTATTGACCTAACTATTGCTCATACCAAATTTGGTAAAGATATGTCAAATATTTTTCCTTAAAATGCCTGGAGACAAAAGAAGTACACAAAAGTAACTAAGCAGCAATTACTCAGTTAGCTATAGAGCTATCTTCACCAAAAACAATCCCATGCAAGCTATTAACCCCATAAACACCCATACCAAATTAGGTAAACATAGGATAAATACTTTTCCTTGAAATGAGCGGAAACCAAGCGTGACGGATGGCGAAAAAGTAAAAATAATGTGTCCACCCTCCAGTGGGGTGGACATAAATAGATCTACATGAGGAGTGAACAACTTTTGACAGATCTGTTTGAACACCTATGGATGCAGTGACCATTCTGTTGATTGGACTTGGTTTGACCTGGACAGAAGGTCGGCCATCACATTCAGACACCCAGAGTTATCTGGTAATGATGGTACCAGGTCATGATTTTCCACAGGAGAACACACATCTCAGGCGAGTGGGTTCCTCCTTGTTTGTTTATGTAGGCTACTACTGTTGAGTTGTCTGTAGCAACCAACACTGTTTAGTTTTGGCACTGGTCCTTGAACCTTTTCAGGGCCAGAGATACCGCCTTGATGTGTAGCCTTTTTTCCCTGTCTGACCACAGACCTATTGTCGAGACTTGCTCCGGGACCATCTTCTCCGTTGTGGCGAGCAATCCTTAAGTTTGAGCCATCTCTCTTGAGTGCGTCTTACAAGGGCTGAATCTAGGTGGTACTTGTAGCCCACAAACGAAAACAACTGAGTAGGTTTGAGTTTGGACTTCTCCTGATTGATTATCCACCCTAAGGACTGGGTCAGGTCTACCACGGTCCGAGTGTTCATGTGTGCTTCCTTCTGAGAGGAGCCCTGATAAGCCAGTCATCCAGACATTGGTGAAGTCTGACTCCCCTTGTGAGGGCCATCGACTTCAATTCCTTTACAATCATTATAAATACCTGTGGGCTAGGCCGAAAGGGAGGGAGGTGAACTGAACACCTGTGAATTGTGGCAAAATCAAAAAGGTACTTCCTTGAGTTTTGGTGGATGGGGATGTAAAGATAACTGTCTGACAGGTCCACGACACCCATTCCCCTGGATTCAGAGTGGCCCTTATGGACTCTGGTGTTTCCATTTTGAACCTTTCAGTAGGAAGGTGTTGCGCCTGCTTAGGTTTATCACTGACCTCCACCTTTGATGAGGCTTGGGGACCAGAAACAAATGACTGTAAAACCCGAGAGATTTTACATTTTACACCCTTTCTATTGCGTTCTTTGACAAAAGAGACTGGATACAAGAGGCCAGAACTGGATCTTTTTGATGATTCTTGTATCCTGAGTGAATCAGAGGAACTCTGGCTAATTTTGGTTTTGTCATGAATGGTAAAACGTAACCACTGGTAAAACACATTGTTTGAGCATTTGTTTGCCAGTCTCTTCTGAAAGATGGGAGGCGACCCCCTACTGGTGGACTGAGGGAGGCTTTTAAGGAGTCATTGGGAGGAGGGCTTTCCATGCCCTCGTCTCCTGAGTGAGGTCAAAAACGACCTCTGGAGTCTCTGTTACTCGATTTTACCCCTACCTGACGAAAAAGATTGGTTACTGCTTGGAGTGGATTGTCCCCCATAGGGGCGTTTCCTGTGGGAGCCGCTTTTCTTATTGTGGGGACCACGAAAGGGCTTGTTTTGATAGGGTCCAACACCCTGAGTGTCTTTAGGGGTGCCTTTTGCAAGGAGGAACTTTTCTCTGTCCTTAACCAGTTGAAACCCTTACAAAGGAGAGGGCCAAAAGGGGGAGCTCCTAAGGTCCTGACATCTAGAATCCCCCAATTGAGGTTGAAGATAGGTCATTTCAGCCTCGCATCTGATAAGGCTGGAATTACCCATGGTGTACAACTCCCTCTGAAGAATATGGGCTAAGGCCTTACTGAGACAGGCTAATGCTCTCTGCTGAATGAGTATTCTCTAATTCAGGATATCTAGTCACAGGTTGTTTCATACCCATATCAGGCTGCTTTTTCAGGATTCGCATCCTTTTGAATTTGGCTTTAACTCTTTTGGCAGTAGACTTGATACTGTCCTAGCACTTTTCCATGGTGGAATTACAAAAACAACCAGTCTTAGCAAAGGTAGCTGCAAAATTAACAGTGCAGAAGTTTTGCCTAGCCTGATGCTCAAACTCTTTAACTATCTGTAGGGGAACCGTGAAAATAGGGGCCCCAGAGGTTTTAGGGGGGATACAGATTTTGGCAAAATCTGTTAGTATTTAATTCGTATGACCTGTCCTCAAAACAAGGTTGTCCCACTTTGTACCACTTATAAGTGGAAGCAGGGGGGTTTATATATTTACGCTCAGGTAAATTAGTGGCCTTAAAGTCCTGTTCAAATTTTTCAAAAGCATCTTTCAGATAAGGATTGAGTTGGAGAATAGCTGAAGGGACTCTTGGCCTAAGCTCCGGTTGGCCTTTTTCATCATCGAGAGCCAAGATAGTGGTAGAGGACCTGGGCATAGTGTCCCTGGAATCAGGGAGCTTTAAAATCTGCCTAAAAGTTTCTATGTCCTCTGCATATTGTGAGGGCAAGTCAGACATATCTACCTCCCTATAAAAAACAGGATCTGGATCTGTTTATTGTTTGTCTTGTTCAGAAGAAACCCTTTTGGGCTTAGAAGACTTTTTGACCTGCACAGAGGCCTCAGATCCCACTGAGGAAGATGAAAAAGTAACATATTTGGCCCAAACTTTATGTTTTCTCTTATGCGAGTGTTTCTTTGGTTTAGCTAAACAAACACACTTGGATTGTTCGGAATTCGGATCTGATCCGAACTCAGAATGAACTCCTGGACCAAAATGTGGTGGTAAAACAGGCCCACAAAATATGTTTCCATGGGCTCATCCGATGTTCGGTTGAATGTTCGGTTGAGTGTTTGGGGATATGGGCAAGTCATCTAGTTGTTTACTTGGCCCAGGCTTCGGATATGAAATGGAGATCTGATCCACCTCCGGTTCGGCAGTTGTCTTTTTGACAGACTTGATTTCGTCTCTAAGAGACTGCAATGCTTCCATGATCCAAGCCTGGAAAACCCCAATTTGTTGCTGGAGTTCCATGTTAAATTGAGAACCCAGACTTTTTTCTAGTTTGTTTTAAATTCTATTTTGAAGGACTGTGCCTGGTGTGGGAGGGACAGTTTGAGGCATTTTCAAAGATAAAATTTCAAAATGTAAGGGCTGGGGACGTGGAGGTGAGGAATCAAGTTGTTCTTTAGCATTTTCCAGGTCCTCAAGAGAACCTGAAAATGTGTCCTCCATTTCAGGATGCCCCAGAAGATTCAGTTCGTCTTTCGACGAATTCAATTTCTGCTTCCGAACATACCTTCATTGCTTTTTGATTTTTAATTTTTGTTCTTCTGTGAATGACTTGCATAAATGGCATTGCTGCACATTTGTGATACAAGGGTCATCTCCCATATCTGCCTCTCTGCAGGAGGGCAATAGTTATGCAAGTCAAATGGCAAGCAGAAATGACGGCATTTCAAGATCTGGGTTTGTTATTGTTAGCTTGGTGAGAAGACATGATGCAAGTTTGTCTGAACAATCCAAACCAAAACTCACAATGAAAACTAGAGGATTGCTTGCAAAAAAAAAGATAATGTTTTTGCACAGCAAAAACAAAGCATCCCGAAAAGGATATAAAGGTGAGTGCTAAAGTATTAAGAAAATGCTGTGCTTCTAGCCTTATACTGTTGTGGCAACCAAAGTTAGCGTAGTCTGCTCTATCTAGCACGGTTTTCAAGATACAAGCATTTTTGTGTTTTACAATTTTTGCATAAAAATTCGAAAATTCAAAATGGCCGCCATTTTTGGCGAGACAAATTTTTTTTGAAAATTGGGATGGCTACTGTCCAGAGTTACCCTGTGGGTCAAAAATCTCGTCAAAATCGCTCTATCTAGCACGGTTTTCGAGATATAAGCATTTTTGTGTTTTGCAATTTTTGCGAAAAATTCAAAATGGCTGCCATTTTGGAGTAACAAAATTTTTTTGAAAATTGGGATGGCTACTCTGAAGAGATACCCTGTGGGTCAAAAATTTCATCAAAATCATTCTATCTAGCACGGTTTTCGAGAGCATTTTTTGTGTTTTGCAATTTTTTGCGAAAAATCCGAAAATTCAAAATGGCAGTCATTTTTGGCGAGACAAAATTTTTTTGAAAATTGGGATGACTACTCTTCAGAGATACCCTGTGGGTCCAAAATTTCGTCGTAATCCCTCTATCTAGCACGGTTTTCGAGGTATAAGCATTTTTGCGTTTTGCAATTTTTGTAAAAAATTTGAAAATTCAAAATGGCGGTCATTTTTGGCGACACAAAAATTTTTTCAAAATTGGGATGATTACTCTGCAGATATAACCTGTGGGTCAAAAATTTCGTCGAAATCCCTCTATCTAGCACGGTTTTCAAGATATAAGCACTGTTGTGTTTTGCAATTTTTGCGAAAAAATTCAAAAATTCAAAATGGCCGCCATATTTGGCGAGAAAATTTTTTTTTGAAAATTGGCATGGCTACTCTGCAGAGATACCCTGTGGTTCAAAAATTTTGTCGAAATTGCTCTATCTAGCACGGTTTTCGAGATATCCAGATTTCCAGATTTCAATAGAATGAATGTATTTGCCAAGTTTCAGGTGAATTGATAAAATCCCTTTCAAATTATCATCCGGACAAGCTTACACATAGAAAAAAGACATTTTTGGTCATGTGACCTCTCTGATTGGTCAAAATGTCACTGCAGCATATTCAAAACAATTCCCCAGGGCTACTGCATACACCTGTCAAATTTGAAAAGAATCCGCCCAACAGTCACAGAGTTATGAGGAAAAGAAAACGCGGAGCTAATGGAGCCGGCAGAGCCAGATATCCTCCCATATACAAACAAGCGTCCCTCAAGGGACGCTTAATAAAGAAAAATACTTATCCTGTAACTTCAAAAACGATACAGAATTAGACCTAGCGCATCGGAGAACCGATGCAAATTGTATCCACCGTAAAGACAATGCACCAAAACCTCTAGGACCAATAATAAGCGAGTTATAAGCACTTTTAAGTTTGGCTGTCCTCATTGGACCTTCAAGGAGGGGCCCAAGGTCAAATCCGACCACACCAGAAGATTCCCAGCCCATGATTTTCTATATGTTGGTTTACCATCCCAAACCTCTAGGACCAATAATAAGCGAGTTATAGGCACTTTTACCTTTGGCTATCCTCGTTTGACCTTGAAGGAGGGGTCCAAGGTCAAATCCGACCACACCAGAAGATTCCCAGCCCATGATTTCCTATATGCTGGTTTACCATGCCAAACCTCTAGGACCAATAATAAGCGAGTTATAAGCACTTTTAAGTTTGGCTGTCCTCATTTGACATTGAACGAGGGGCCCAAGGTCAAATCCGACCACGCCAGAAGATTCCCAGCCCATGATTTCCTATATGTTGGTTTACCATCCCAAACCTCTAGGACCAATGATAAGCAGGTTATAAGCACTTTTAAGTTTGGCTGTCCTTATTTGACCTTCAAGGAGGGGCCCAAGGTCAAATCTGACCACACCAGAAGATTCCCAGCCCATGATTTCCTATATGCTGGTTTACCATGCCAAACCTCTAGGACCAATAATAAGCGAGTTATAAGCACTTTTAAGTTTGGCTGTCCTCATTTGACATTGAACGAGGGGCCCAAGGTCAAATCCGACCACGCCAGAAGATTCCCAGCCCATGATTTCCTATATGTTGGTTTACCATCCCAAACCTCTAGGACCAATGATAAGCAGGTTATAAGCACTTTTAAGTTTGGCTGTCCTTATTTGACCTTCAAGGAGGGGCCCAAGGTCAAATCTGACCACACCAGAAGATTTCCAGCCCATGATTTCCTATATATTGGTTTACCATCCCAAACCTCTAGGACCAATAATAAGCGAGTTATAAGCACTTTTAAGTTTGGCTGTCCTTATTTGACCTTCAAGGAGGGGCCCAAGGTCAAATCCGACCACACCAGAAGATTCCCAGCGCATGATTTCCTATATGTTGGTTTACCATCCCAAACCTCTAGGACCAATGATAAGCAGGTTATAAGCACTTTTAAGTTTGGCTGTCCTTATTTGACCTTCAAGGAGGGGCCCAAGGTCAAATCTGACCACACCAGAAGATTTCCAGCCCATGATTTCCTATATGTTGGTTTACCATCCCAAACCTCTAGGACCAATAATAAGCGAGTTATAAGCACTTTTAAGTTTGGCTATCCTCGTTTGACCTTGAAGGAGAGGTCCAAGGTCAAATCTGACCACATCAGAAGATTCGCAGCACATGATTTCCTATAGGTTGGCTTCACATTGCAAACCTCTAGGACCAATAATAAGGGAGATATAGGCACTTTTAAAGTCCGCTATGTGGGTTACTTCGGCACTCTATGGATGACCTTGAGTTAGGAGTTTCAAGGTCAAATGTGTGCAAGGTTGTAGAGGACATGTATATGTGTCATACATATCACCTATGAAGAGATTCAACCTTCTACCTATGAGGAACAGCCAGTAGAAAAATGTAGATTATTTTCAAAGAAATGTCCGTGGCGGCCATCTTGTTTTTCAGAATGAGGCTATTTTCCTTCCCAGAGAAGCTTACCCCCCAATGAAGATATCCTGCAAATTTGGTGAACCTAGCTGCTGTCGTTTTCCTCTTAGAGCGTTAACGCCAAAAATCTCTCTACGCGCGGCGGCGTAGCGAACGCTAAACCAAAGTATCCACTGGATGCTTCCGGTGGATACAATTAACTATGACAATTAATAAAGAAAATGGCTAAATAACACCCAACAATACGTATATCCAGAGAATTTCAATAATATATCAGAGAGCAAAAATAGACGCTTCCTAGTAACGCCAAGTACCCACACACTGAAAACCGACCCAAATTTGAGTAATCATGAGTTTTAGTATCTACTATTAGAAGTCTTCTGTAAACAAATGATAACAAAACTTTTGAAGAAAAATGTCTTCTATTTATCCAGGTATTATGAAATATGGAGTAAATTACACATTTTTAAGGCTAAAACCACAACTTCAATTGATATTATGTGGCTGAAATACAGAAATGTAACATATTTTACACAAATGTTGCATTTCGCAGGTGATAATACAATATGCTGTGAGTAATCAAGCAGTTAAAAAAGACACGAGTCCTAGTAAAGACTGACTCATCTATCGAGGCTCGAGTATCCGTTCGCAGCCCTATTTATGCTTATAGTATGATATCCATATAATTTTGAAGAGAATTTCCGGTGTGTTTCCAATATTTTTAGTTTTCCTCTGAATATATATGTTGTCAGGCAAGATGGAGGTAGAGGTGTCGTAACTTATTTTCTACGAAATTGCAATAAAAGTCCTCCAAAATGCACAAAATATGGGACAGAAGGTGTGTAATGTCATCAGATTTCTGGTTAGTTTCCAATATTTAAAGTTTTCCTTCCATCAAGGAAATGGCAGTTGTAAAATTTCACCACGGTATTTCATTAAAATGCTCTCGATACCGAGATACCACCTACCAACCCATCCTTACTGAAAAGTCAGTGTAGTTTTTACTCACATAGCTATTGGGATAGACTCCCAAGTTACTCACCATGTTGTAGCTATAGGAAAAGTAGGTGAACAACATATTTTAACAAATGCTCTAAATGCAATATTTTCCAAGTTAAGTGATTTTTTGCATGATTTCATGACTTTTAATGCATTAAATATTATTTTAAAAATTTATTAGAAAATAATTAAGAAAAGTCCAGACCTGATAGTCATAGAACAGAATCTATTTTGGCCTAGTACAAAACTGCAAGATAAGAGACAAATTCTTTCTATAGCCAATGAGAAAATTGTAATTAGTGTTGCAATTTTCACACTTTGGGTGGGGGTACCTTGCTTCTAATGGCTCTGCGGAACAGATGAGCAAACACATCTGCATGCCTTGAACACTTTTTAATCCTTGATAAATGAGGTATCTTTTGAAATAAAAAGCATGTCTCTGGGCCTTGTAATGTTGGAGAAGTTGTTCACGTGGACTGCAGCGTGATTCCATAATGTCAGCTGAGTGACAGATGTAAACCAAATGTAAACCAAACTTCACATTGAAAGATTTTTTTCTTTCTTATTTGGGGATGGATTTTAATGCAATGAAAAATAAAGTATTTTCGTGTGAGTAGTTTTTTATATACTTTTAAAAGATCAGCACCATTTGAGATTCTCGTCATAGCTGGAATTTTGGAACAATTGTATCATACTGCAGAATATTGAGTTTCCAAGCATCACACCTGTCATATATTCGTTAAAAGCATGAAAACAGTGTGAAAATCTAGGCCAAAGGATCACCATTTCAAATAACAGTATGCTAGGGTTGGATTCTGTTGATCCCAGATAATAAAGAAATCAAGTTAACGCTTTTTTAACATTTGCATCTGTTGAGATCCCCCCAACGGCAAATGTCACATCATGAGGCAAGTTATGCCGGGTCTGATCACAACTGCTGAATTTCTCAGATGACACACTTTCAAATTCTTAATCTACCAAACAAATCTACCCCACCTTCCCCTTGGCCTCGGTGCTTGTCCAGGGACAGGAGGTGGTTTTGTCCGCGGCTTTGGAGGGGGAGGATGATCACTTGTTGTCTCCTCTTCTTCATTAGCTTGGACATCAGGAATGTTGGCCACCAGATCTTTCAGAAAATCAAACTTTTTCTCTGATAAAATTATTTGTTTTCTGAAAAATTTTAAATAAATTAAATAACATGTTAAAATGCAGAATGGATAATTTTTACATAAAATTATTTTTGGAGACAACTTTCCATATATCATCAGATAAATCTGGCATTAATTAAAGTAAAAACTAGACCAACGACACATCTGTAGCCAGATGCAAGATGTATCCACCGGAAAAGGACAACTAACCTGGTTTTGAAGATAAACTGCATTTTTCAACTAGACCTACACATCAGAGAACCGATGCAAATTTGTATCCACCGGAAAGACAACTCACCAAAGCCAGTGAACCAAAGATTCCTAACCCATGATTTCCTATAAGTTGATTTCACATTGCAAACCTCTAGGACCAATAATAAGCGAGTAATAAGCACTTTTAAGTTTGGCTATCCTCGTTTGACCTTGACGGAGGGGTCCAAGTTCAAATCTGACCACATCAGAAGATTCCTAGCCCATGATTTCCCATAGGCTGGTTTCACATTACAAACCTCTAGAACCAATAATAAGGGAGATATAGGCACTTTTAAAGTCCGCTATGTGGGGTACTTTGGCACTCCACGGATGACCTTGAATTAAGTGCTTCAAGGTCAAATGTCTGCAAGGTTGTAGAGGACATGTATATCTGTAATACATATCACCTATGAAGAGATTCAACCTTCTACCTATGAGAACCAACCAGTAGAAAAAGGTACATAATTTTCAAAGAAATGCCTGCGGCAGTAATCTTGTTTTACATAATGAGGCTAATTTGAGTCCTAGAGAAGCTTAGATATGAAGATATCCTGCAAATTTGGTGAACCTAGCTGGTGTAGTTTTCCTCTGACAGCTTTAACACCAAAAATCACTCTACACACGGTGGCGGCGTAGCCAACACTAAACCAAAGTATCCACCGGATGCCTCTGGTGGATACAATGAAAGCAAGTTATAAGCACTTTTAAGTTTGGCTATCCTCATTTGACCTTGAAGGTGGAGCCCAAGGTCAAATCTCACCACATCAAAATATTCCTAGCCCATGATTTCCTATAAATTCGTTTCACATGCCAAACCTCTGGGACCAATAATAAGCACATTATAAGCACTTTTAAGTTTGGCTATCCTCGTTTGACTTTAAAGGAGGGGCCCAAGGTCCAATCTGACCACATCAGAAGATTCCCAGCCCATGATATCTTATAGGTTAGTTTCACATTGCAAACCTCTAGGACCAATAATAAGCGAGTTATAAGTACTTTTAAATTTGGCTTTCCTTGTTTGACCTTGAAGGAGGGGCCCAAGGCCAAATCTGACCACATAAGATTCCTAGGCCATAATTTCCTATACAATGGTTACACATTGCAAACCTCTAGGACCAATAATAAGCGAGTAACTAGACCTAGCGCATCGGAGAACCGATGAAAATTGTATCCACCGTAAAGACAATGCACCAAAACCTCTAGGACCAATAATAAGCCAGTTATAAGCACTTTTAAGTTTGGCTGTCCACATTTGACCTTCAAGGGGGGCCCAAGGTCAAATCCGACCACACCAGAAGATTCCCAGAACATGATTTCCTATATGTTGGTTTACTATCCCAAACATCTAGGACCAATAATAAGCGAGTTATAAGCACTTTTTAGTTTGGCTGTCCTCACACTTGACCTTAAAGGAGGGGCCCAAGGTCAAATCCGACCATGACAGAAGATTCCCAGCCCATGATTTCCTGTATGTTGGTTTACCATCCCAAACCTCTAGGATCGATAATAAGCGAGTTATAAGCACTTTTAAGTTCTGCTATCCTCGTTTGACCTTGAAGGAGGGGTCCAAGTTCAAATCTGACCACATCAGAAGATTCGCAGCACATGATTTCCTATAGGTTGGCTTCACATTGCAAACCTCTAGGACCAATAATAAGGGAGATATAGGCACTTTTAAAGTCCGCTATGTGGGTTATTTCGGCACTCCGTGGATGACCTTGAATTATGAGCTTCAAGGTCAAATGTGTGCAAGGTTGTAGAGGACATGTATATGTGTCATACATATCACCTATGAAGAGATTCAACCTTCTACCTATGAGGAACAGCCAGTAGAAAAATGTAGATTATTTTCAAAGAAATGCCCGTGGCGGCCATCTTGTTTTTCAGAATGAGGCTATTTTCCTTCCCAGAGAAGCTTACCCCCCAATGAAGATATCCTGCAAATTTGGTGAACCTAGCTGCTGTTTTCCTCCTAGAGCGTTAACGCCGAAAATCTCTCTACGCGCGGCGGCGGCGGCGGCGTAGCGGACGCTAAACCAAAGTATCCACCGATGCTTCCGGTGGATACAATAAGCACTTTTAAATTTGGCTATCCTTGTTTGACCTTGAAGGAGGGCCCCAAGGTCAAATCTCACCACATCGGAAGATTCCTAGGCCATGATTTCCTATAGGTTGGTTTCACATTGCACACCTCTAGGACCAATAATAAGCAAGTTATAAGTACTGTTAAGTTTGGCTATCCTCATATGACCTTGAAGGAGGGGCCCTAGGTCAAATCTGACCACATCAAATGATTCCCACCCCACGATTTCCTATAGGTTGGTTTCCAAACCTCTAGGAGCAATAATAAGGGAGATATAGGCACTTTTCATGAATGAAAAGAAACACCCGTGGTGGCCATCTTGTTTTTCAAAATGAGGCCAAAAATAGTCCCAGTCAAGATTTTGTAATGATGAACATATGCTACAAATTTGAGAACTATACCTATAATACCCTTTGCTCTAGAGGGCCAAAAAAAAACCCTTGCCGAAAGTCGAAAAATGCCCGTGACGGCCATCTTGTTTTTCAAAATGAGGCCAAAAATATTCCCAGGCAAATTTTAAGGTTATCAATATATCCTGTAAATTTGAGAAGTCTACCTATAATACCCTGGCCTCTACAGGGGTTACGAGAAAATCTCTACACACTGCGGTGGCGGCGGCATACTCATGCATAATCCATACTATCCACCATATGCTATCCAGTGGATACAATTAAAAATTTAACCACTTACAATATTTTCTATGATTGGCAAACAAATTAGTTCTGTATATAATTAAGTAAAAAATATCAAAATCTATTACACTGTAATTCAAAATATTTATCTAAACAAATTTACTTGTTGTAATTTAAATATTCAAACCTTTTTTTTACAAAATACATGTCTGGTCAAGAGGCTTTCAAAGAAGATAAATAATAATCAAGGTCAAAAATATACAAGTGGTCATTAATTTTAAAGAAAATGAAGTCACTTACATGTGTGAGGCTGATAGAGTTTTTGCATTTCTTGCTTTTGTGTGGTCAGCTGATTTTAATATTAAAGATTCTATGAAGAACTCCAGAGCTCTCGCTGATTATATGTCAAAGACTGTAACACTGTTCTGTACTTTTTGAAAAACAGGCTAAACGAGGTTAATTTTTTTACTGAATAGTTTCATCAAAACCATGCATCTAATCGAAAGACTGATACATAAAAGTAACCAAACAAGCAATCAGTGAACGTGAACAGGCTCTGCATCAGCTGACTATGTGTTTTGAGTTTCAGGAGAAGAGGTGAAAGCAGAAAAGGACACAAAAATGTGCCGTGTAAATGGTATTCCGAAGTAAAGTACAAAGTTAACTGTTAAGGTGTAAAAAGGAGGTGAAAAACATATTTAAACAAATTACTGTACTTGCAATAGTTTTCAAGTTGCAACTGATTTACTCAACAGTGAGAATCTCAAAGTAGCTTTTGCTCAGCTATGCCATTTGCAGCAATTCCACCTAGAAAGTGTGCATCTTGCATATTTGTATTCTGTAGACCTAAATAATGCCCCTTAAAAGCATCTTAAGAAATAAAAAGTCAATCTATAGGGCTAGAAAAATGTTACTGGGTTTATTGGGAAAGAAAAGTATGAGTTTACATATTGGAATATTTATGAATGACTTAGCAATTGACTTAAAAATTTAGGCTTAGGAATAACAGTAGGAGATCGTGATCCATTCCACAGTTCAATAATGCACAAAATTAAGACCAAACAAGTTACTCAACTTGTTGTAGCTATGGAAAAAGTAGCCTAATAACATATTTTAACAAAATGCTCTACACACAACACTTTTCAAGTTATAAGTGATTTAGTGCATGATTTCAGGAATTTGAACGCATTAAAATTTCAAAAATTCATTTCCCACTTGAGCTAAAATTTATTAAATCTAGAAGTCTAACTGAAATGGAAGAAAGTAAAAGAAAACAATATACATTCGAAAGAACAGCATAAACAGCTAGACTTGATAAAGCTCAGTCAAATTTAACCTTCCCAGTTACTTTCATTTACAGAAGAGAGACACATTTTACATTAATGTTTCCCTTTTTGTTTCAATGAACTGAACACACACATATATATATCTATCATCTATACCACACACACACACTCTCCCTCCATCCACCCCCCCCCCCCCCACCCCCATATACAGAGGAAATTCTCTTTTCACCTGCATTTTATGTGCACTAAAGGGGAGTGGGGGGGTCTTTCTGCATAGAAAGACTTTCCATGAATGTGCCTCTAGATAGATATCACAAAAAAGCAAATACAGAGTTGGAGGAGGAAGAACAAAGAGACAACTCATTCATTTCCACTTAGCTGGAGATACATAAAATACTGTACAAGATAAACTGTTTATGAGAAAGTGTTTTTTTTTCAGTCATGTTATATTCTAAAAGAAGTCAAGTCTATACATTTGACCAATTTACAGTCTGTTTGAACAAGTAGCTAGATCATCAACTCCTTCTGCAAAACAGAAGTTGAATCAATTAAAGCCTTTTTTTCCAACAAGAGGAGAGTGCCCGTGAACGGGCACTGTGTCAGCTGACTGAATGTTTTTGATTTGTGATGGTGATAATGAGAGGAAAGCATAATTATCAGGCAAAGGGCTGTACAGAAATACAGTAAATGGTAACTGAACACATGTTCGAAAGATATTCCGAAGCTGACAGAAGAAAACGACAAAAAAGTTGTGCCCTGCAAATGGTATTATGAAATAAAGTAACAAGGTAATTGTTTAAGGGTAAAAAGTAGGTTAAAAATATTTAAAGAAATACTATAAATGCAATATCCTCGTTCCACCATGAAGAAGGGGTCCAAAGGTCAAATCTGACCATACCAAAAGATTCCCAGCCAAAGAATTTAGGATGGTTTACCATCCCAAACCTCTCGGACCAATAATAAGTGAGTTATAGGCACTTTTTAAGTTTGGCTATCCTTGTTTGACCTTGAAGGAGGGGGTCCAAGGTCAAATCCGACCACACAAAAAAATTCCCAGCCCATGATTTCGTGTAGCTTGTTTACCATCCCAAACTTGTAGGACCAATAATAAGCGAGTTCTAAGCAATTGTAAGTTTGACTATCCTCAACTGCCCTTGAAGGAGGGGTCCCAGGTCAAATCTGACCACACCAAAAGAATCCCAGCCCATGATTTCCTATATGTTGGTTTACCATCCCAAACCTCCAAGACCAATAATACGCGAGTTATAAGCACTTTAAGTTTGGCTATCTTCGTTTGACCTGGAAGGAGGGGGTCCAAGGTCAAATCCGACCACACAAAAAAATTCCCAGCCCATGATTTCCTGTAGCTTGTTTACCATCCCAAACTTGTAGGACCAATAATAAGCGAGTTTTAAGCAATTGTAAGTTTGGCTATCCTCAACTGCCCTTGAAGGAGGGGTCCCAGGTCAAATCCGACCACACCAAAAGATTCCCAGCCCATGATTTTCTATAGCTTGGTTTTCCATTCGAAACCTCTAGGACCAATAATAAGTGAGTTATAAGCACTTTTAAGTTTGGCTATCCTCATTTGACCTTGAAGGAGGGGTCCAAGGTGAAATCCGACCACACCAAAAAATTCCCAGCTCATGATTTTCTATAGGTTGGTTTTCATTCCAACCTCTGGGACCAATAATAAGCGAGTTATAAGCACTTTTATGTTTGGCTATCCTCATTTGACCTTGAAGGAGGGTTCCAAGGTCAAATCGGACCATATTAACAGATTCCCAGCCCATGATTTCCTACAGGTTGGATACAATGATTTACTCAACAGTGAGAACCTGAAAGAAGCTATTGCTCAGCTATCCCATGACATAGAGGTCTGCAATTTCACTATGTTATAGCTGACCAAAACGTCTGTGAATAACATATTTAACAAAATACTCTAAATGTAGTAATTTTCAAGTTACAACTGATTTACTCAAGAGTGAGAACCTCAAAGTAACTATTACTCAGCTATGCCATGAGCTACATGTCTGAATTTTTGCTCTGTTATAGCTGACCTAAAAGTAGCTGAACAACATATTTAAGCAAAATACTGTAAATGCAATAGTTTTCAAGTTACAACTGATTTACTCAATAGTGAGAACCAGAAAATAGCTATTGCTCCGCTATGCCATGAGCTATAGGTCTGTAATTTCACTATGTTATAGCTAACCCAAAAGTAGGTGAACAATATATTTTAACAAAATACTCCAAATGCAATATTTTTCAAGTTATAGCTGATTTACTCAACAGTCAGTGCCTGAGAACAGCTATTGCTCAGTTGTGCCATGAGCTACAGGTCTGTAATTTCACTATGTTATAGCTGACCCAAAAGTAGCTGAATAACATATTTGCACAAATTTCTGTAAAAGCAATAGTTTTCCAATTACAACTGATTTACTCAACAGTGAGAACTTCAAAGTAGCTATTACTCAGCTATGCAATGAGCCACAGGTCTGGAACTTCACTATGTTATAGCTGACCCCAAAATAGGTGAATAAAATATTGAAACAAAATACTCTAAATGCAATAGTTTTCAAGTTATAAGTGATTTACTCAACAGTGATAACCTAAAAGTAGCTATTACTCAGCTATGCCATGAGCTACAGGTCTGAAATTTTACTATGTTATAGCTGACCCAAAAGTAGCTGAATAACATATTTATACTAAATTCTCTAAATGCAATAGTTTTCAAATTACAAGTGATTTACTCAACATTGAGAACTTCAAAGTAGCTATTACTCAGCTATGCAATGAGTCACGGGTCTGGAACTTCACTATGTTATAGCTGACCCCAAAATAGGTGAATAACATATTGAAACAAAATACTGTAAATGCAATAATTTCCAAGTTATAAGCGATTTACTCAACAGTGATAACCTAAAAGTAGCTATTACTCAGCTATGCCATGAGCTACAGGTCTGAAATTTTACTATGTTATAGCTGACCCAAAAGTAGGTGAACAACATATTTAAGCAAAATACTGTAAATGCAATAGTTTTCAAGTTACAACTGATTTACTCAATAGTGATGACCTAAAAGTAGCTATTACTCAGCTATGCCATGAGCTACAGGTCTGAAATTTTACTATGTTATAGTTGACCCAAAAGTAGCTGAATAACATATTTATACTAAATTCTCTAAATGCAATAGTTTTCCAATTACAACTGATTTACTCAATAGTGAGAACCTCAAAGTAGTTATTACTCAGCTATGCAATGAGCTACAGGTCTGAAATTTCACTATGTTATAGCTGACCCAAAAGTAGGTGAACAACATATTAAAGCAAAATACTGTAAATGCAATAGTTTTCAAGTTACAACTGATTTACTCAATAGTGATGACCTAAAAGTAGCTATTACTCAGCTATGCCATGAGCTACAGGTCTGAAATTTTACTATGTTATAGCTGACCCAAAAGTAGGTGAACAACATATTTAAGCAAAATACTGTAAATGCAATAGTTTTCAAGTTACAACTGATTTACTCAATAGTGATGACCTAAAAGTAGCTATTACTCAGCTATGCCATGAGCTACAGGTCTGTAATTTCACTATGTTATAGCTGACCCAAAAGTAGCTGAATAACATATTTATACGAAATTCTCTAAATGCAATAGTTTTCCAATTACAACTGATTTACTCAATAGTGAGAACTTCAAAGTAGCTATTACTCAGCTATGCAATGAGCCACAGATCTGAAACTTCACTATGTTATAGCTGATCCCAAAATAGGTGAATAACATATTGAAACAAAATACTCTAAATGCAATAGTTTCCAAGTTATAAGCGATTTACTCAACAGTGATAACCTAAAAGTAGCTATTACTCAGCTATGCCATGAGCTACAGGTCTGAAATTTTACTATGTTATAGCTGACCCAAAAGTAGGTGAACAACATATTTAAGCAAAATACTGTAAATGCAATAGTTTTCAAGTTACAACTGATTTACTCAATAGTGATGACCTAAAAGTAGCTATTACTCAGCTATGCCATGAGCTACAGGTCTGAAATTTTACTATGTTATAGCTGACCCAAAAGTAGGTGAACAACATATTTAAGCAAAATACTGTAAATGCAATAGTTTTCAAGTTACAACTGATTTACTCAATAGTGATAACCTAAAAGTAGCTATTACTCAGCTATGCCATGAGCTACAGGTCTGAAATTTTACTATGTTATAGCTGACCCAAAAGTAGGTGAACAACATATTTAAGCAAAATACTGTAAATGCAATAGTTTTCAAGTTACAACTGATTTACTCAATAGTGATGACCTAAAAGTAGCTATTACTCAGCTATGCCATGAGCTACAGGTCTGAAATTTTACTATGTTATAGTTGACCCAAAAGTAGCTGAATAACATATTTATACTAAATTCTCTAAATGCAATAGTTTTCCAATTACAACTGATTTACTCAACAGTGATAACCTAAAAGTAGCTATTACTCAGCTATGCCATGAGCTACAGGTCTGAAATTTTACTATGTTATAGCTGACCCAAAAGTAGGTGAACAACATATTTAAGCAAAATACTGTAAATGCAATAGTTTTCAAGTTACAACTGATTTACTCAATAGTGATGACCTAAAAGTAGCTATTACTCAGCTATGCCATGAGCTACAGGTCTGAAATTTTACTATGTTATAGCTGACCCAAAAGTAGGTGAACAACATATTTAAGCAAAATACTGTAAATGCAATAGTTTTCAAGTTACAACTGATTTACTCAATAGTGATGACCTAAAAGTAGCTATTACTCAGCTATGCCATGAGCTACAGGTCTGAAATTTTACTATGTTATAGTTGACCCAAAAGTAGCTGAATAACATATTTATACTAAATTCTCTAAATGCAATAATTTTCCAATTACAACTGATTTACTCAATAGTGAGAACCTCAAAGTAGTTATTACTCAGCTATGCAATGAGCTACAGGTCTGAAATTTCACTATGTTATAGCTGACCCAAAAGTAGGTGAACAACATATTAAAGCAAAATACTGTAAATGCAATAGTTTTCAAGTTACAACTGATTTACTCAATAGTGATGACCTAAAAGTAGCTATTACTCAGCTATGCCATGAGCTACAGGTCTGAAATTTTACTATGTTATAGCTGACCCAAAAGTAGGTGAACAACATATTTAAGCAAAATACTGTAAATGCAATAGTTTTCAAGTTACAACTGATTTACTCAATAGTGATGACCTAAAAGTAGCTATTACTCAGCTATGCCATGAGCTACAGGTCTGAAATTTTACTATGTTATAGCTGACCCAAAAGTAGCTGAATAACATATTTATACGAAATTCTCTAAATGCAATAGTTTTCCAATTACAACTGATTTACTCAATAGTGAGAACTTCAAAGTAGCTATTACTCAGCTATGCAATGAGCCACAGATCTGAAACTTCACTATGTTATAGCTGATCCCAAAATAGGTGAATAACATATTGAAACAAAATACTCTAAATGCAATAGTTTCCAAGTTATAAGCGATTTACTCAACAGTGATAACCTAAAAGTAGCTATTACTCAGCTATGCCATGAGCTACAGGTCTGAAATTTTACTATGTTATAGCTGACCCAAAAGTAGCTGAATAACATATTTATACGAAATTCTCTAAATGCAATAGTTTTGAAGTTATAAGCAATTTACTCAACAGTGATAACGTAAAAGTAGCTATTACTCAGCTATGCCATGAGCTACAGGTCTAAAATTTTACTATGTTATAGCTGACCCAAAAGTAGCTGAATAACATATTTATACGAAATTCTCTAAATGCAATAGTTTTTAAGTTACAAGTGATTCTACTCATGATGGAAGTTACTGAAAAGCCCAAAAGTAGCTATTACTCACTTAGCTATTGAGACAGGCACCCAACTTACTCACCATATTGTAGCTATGAAAAAAGTAGCTGAATAACATATTTTAACAAAATGCTCTAGATGCAACAGTTTTCAAGTTATAAATGATTTTGTGCATGATTTCATGAATGTTAATGCATTAAAAATTATTAAAAAAATTTATTAAAAAAAAAGTAAGAGAGATCCAGGTCTCATACTCACACAAGAGAATCTACCTCTGGCCTAGTACATATATGCAAGATATGAGAGAAATCCCTGCAATAGTCACTGAGAAAATTGTGATAAAAAGTTGAAATTTTCACACTTTTGGTGGGGGTACCCCCCTTGTAATGTCTCTAGCAAACAGACGAACAGACAGATTTGCATGCCTTGAACAATTTTTCATCCTCGATAGATAAGGTATCTTTTAAAAAAAACAGCACGTCTCTAGGCCTTGTAGTTTTGGAGGAGAAGTTGTTCACGCGGACGCGGACGCGTACGCGTACGCCCACGCCGCAGAGTGACGACATAATGCCAGCTGACTGACAAGTCAGCTGACATAAAAAGGAAAAGTTATATCCCCACAATTCCAAAAGAATGGAATCAGAAGAATGTGGTTTTTTTCATCTGCCTAAAATTGGGAATTTATATCGTGTGAACACTGATCAGTTGCAATATGTTAATAACCACATCAGTGCATGAAAAATACCTCATTTTTTTCTTTGAAGATGCCATAACTTCATAAACACTAGGAGGTTAGCTTTGCCAGATAGCATAAATTTTGTTTTAAGTATACATATGCCAGGTGTGGTTTAAAAAAGTCTTAAAATAAATGAGGTGGGAGCAAGAAGTATATATTTATTATGTTAAGATGGCCAAAGTCTCTTAAATACAGGAATTTTAAGTGAA
The DNA here is from genome assembly GCA_964017235.1 of Sabellastarte sp. h YS-2021. Classification (NCBI taxonomy): domain Eukaryota; kingdom Metazoa; phylum Annelida; class Polychaeta; order Sabellida; family Sabellidae; genus Sabellastarte; species Sabellastarte sp. h YS-2021. Next base: position 151,635,036 of record OZ024928.1, on the reverse strand, counting down.
ATGTCACACAAAATCTTCCTTAAGTATAATCAATGTCAAGTTAAACTGATGTTACTGAACCGTAAATCAGTTAGGGGCTGAAAACCCTCATTTTCACTTCAAGATGGCCATGACTGTACTTGTATTGGAAGTCCAAGGTGGAAGGAAAATACGAATGTCCCTATTGTCATCTTTAAAAGTGTGCAAAATTTAACTGAGCTCAGCTGAACAATACGATAGCTGGAGATTAAAAACTCCATAATTTCACTGCAAGGTGGCCATAACTTCATTCATATTGGGACTTAAAGGTGACCATAAAATGAGAATGTCCCTATTGCCATCCTTTATAAGTGTACAAAGTTTAGCTAAGGTCAGTTGAACAATAAGATAGCTGGAGGCTGAAAACTTCCTTTTTTCACTGAAAGGTGACCATAACTTCATTCATATTGGGACTTTAAGGTGACCATAAAATCAGAATGTCTCTTTTGTCATCCTTTATAAGCGTACAAAGTTTAGCCGAGGTCAGTCGAACAATAAGAAAGCTGGAGGCCGAAAACTTCCTTTTTTCACTGAAAGGTGACCATAACTTCATTCATATTGGGACTTTAAGGTGACCATAAAATCAGAATGTCCTTTCTGCCAACCTTTATAAATGTGCCAAAAATCAGAATGTCCTTTCTGCCAACCTTTATAAATGTGCCACGTTTTATTTGAAAAATTTAAACATTAACTGAGCTTAGGGCTGAAAACCCCTACATTTTAAGTTTAAGAAGGCCATAACATTATTAATATTTAAATCATAAGGTAGTCTTCTTTTCATCTACCTCAATATCAATATACGTTAGATTTTTAAAAAAATGGAAAAATAAAAGAACCAAACGGTTTTATTCCAATTTGATGACTTTAGGGGGGCCATAGCTCCAATAATATTAACAGTTTAAGGTCACCATAAAGTCAGGATAATCCTTTGGTAAAGCTTAATATATATGCCAAGTTTGGTTGAAAAAAGTGAAAAACTAAGTGAACTGGAGGGTTAAAACCCCCTTCTTGGACATTGAGGAGACCTTAAGATTGCAGATACAGGGCTAAAACTTCGGCATGTGAAAGATTATTAAAAGGTAGCTGAATAACTTATTCCAACAAAACGCTGAAATCCTGACCGTTTTTGAGATACGGACAAAGTACCCATTTTTTAAAAATTTACGAAAATCAAACGCCTCCTATTCAGGTATCTATGGTCCGATTGATCAGAAAATCCTTTCCGACCTTCGAATGTAGGTCTAGAATGTACCTGATAAATTTTATAGCACTGGTATGTGTCATCCGAAATGCGATGAGGTGTTTCTGAAAAATGATTAAGGTTACCTTAAGTAGAGTTTAAGGTCTCCTCAAAGTATCCCAAAAAATTTTCCCGCCCCTATAGTTTTAAATAAAGATAAAAAGGAAAGAAAAATTTGAAAGCCCAAGAAGTTATTCAAGGGAGACCATAATCCCGCAGTGGCGGCGATCAGTCGAACTTACGTGAAAACAAATAACTTACTATTAATTACCCTTAGGCAAGCTTTCCAAGCTATTTACATTTTGTGCAAATACAACATAGCTAGCTGTAATATTTTAAATTTTAGAACATATCAATGATTTTCGAGCAATCGGCTATGACGGGCTGGCGGTCATGTTGTTTTTTCTAAACCGAGTACAATAATTTTTACCCCAATCTCGGCCTTGGCTAGCAGGAGATTAAAATGCAACTGTAGTAATATCGGTTTAATAGAGCCCCTTTCATAGTTACGAAGTTTAAGACCGAAAAATATTTAAAGCATTACCATGGCAACAGGTGTTGTCAGATACCCTCCAGAACCTACTCAGTTGTAGATCCTGTTTCGGTTAACATATCCTGAAAATATGGTGAAAATCTGTGCATGGGTTAAGGCTGTGAACACCCACAAGCTTTATGCCCACCACCACCCGGACAGCACAGGGGACAACTATCATTCTAGCCTTTAGGGACTGGGGTTAATGAAATTCTCTAAATGCAATCAGTTTCAAGATACAACTGATTTACACAACAATGAAAACCTGAAAGTAGCTATTGCATGGCTATGCAATGAGCTACAGGTATGCAATTTTACTGTTACAGCTGATCCATTTCCAAAAAATTCAAGACAGCTGTCAGAATTTAATTTTTTTTCTAGAAGAAATAGTACTTACTACCCAGCGTATCCAAATTTTTAGTTTTACATACTCCTTACTGTTCAACAGGATTTCTCACTTGAGCTAAAATTTACTAAATTTAGAAGTCTAACTAAAATGGGAAAAAGTGAAAAAAATATACATTTGAAAGAACAGCATACACAGCTAGGCTTGATAAAGCTGAGTGAAAGTGAACTTTCAAATTTACTTTCATTTTCTTATATTAGTTCACCAACACATACACAAGACAGAAGAGACACACATTTTACACAAACGTTCCCCTCTTTGTTTGAATGAAGTGACAGACACATATACCAACACCCCCCCCAACACACACACACACACACACACACACCCGCCACACATACACAGGCAATTCCTTGATCACCTGCATTTTTTGGAGAAAAGGCTAGTGCGGATGTTCTGTCTGTACAGATCAGCATAAATATTCATTGTTTTCTGCAGTGTGTATAGTTTGTACAGCAATTACTGAGCTTTGCAATGAGCTCAATGTCTGAAATTTTACTATATTATAGCAGACACAAAAATAGGTGAATAACATATTTTAACAAAATCCTCTAAATGCAATACTTTTGAAGTTATGAGTGATTTTGTGCATGATTTCATAAATTTTAATGCATTAAAAATAATTTCAAAAATTCATAAAAAAATAATTGAGAAAGATCCAGGCCTGATACTCACACAAGGGAAACTACTGGTGGCCTAGTACATATATGCAAATTAAGACAGAAATCCCTGCAAAAGTAAATGACAAATTGTGAAAAAGTGTTGAAATTTTCATACTTTGGGTAGGGGTACCTCACTTGTAATGGCTCTGGGGAACAGACGAACAAACAGATATGCATGCCTTGAACACTTTTTCATCCTCAATAGATAAGGTATCTTTAAATAAAAACTGCTTGTCTCTGGGCCTTGTAGTTTTTCTGAGACCCCACAGTGATGCCATAATGTCAGCTGCCTGACAAGTCAGCTGACACAACTATGACATTATTTGCTAATAATCAAACAATTTGGGTGAATTTTCTACATTTCTAGCGTCTTGCGGTCTGTCATATTGTTTATTTACATCCTGTACACATGGACATGTGATGCTTTTGGCTTTTTCTCAAACATGCTAAACATTGGAAATAGTTAACTGGTTAGTTGATGGTTTATGCAAGCATTTAGCCAGCTAGACAATTATGCTCATACTTTGAGCCTTACTAAAAAGTAACCAAATAAAGCCCAGCCCACATGTATATATGAGTCGAACATCATCAAGTTTGGTCAGCTAAGTTTAACTTCAAGTTACAATACATGGACATAAAGTATTGCCTTTATGGACTGGGGTTAAAAATACAGGAATGAAGTGTACTATACTTACACAGATGATCACACTTTATGCAATTAAAAATTTTTATGGTTTAATAAATTTCATAATATTGTAGAGTATTTTAAACTCGAAATAAGGGTAGAATGCACAACAAAAGATACATATCACAACAGGAACTGCTGCAGCAACTTTGCCAACATCTTCATCAGTTTGCATTATCTTTTTTATTCTAGCCTGCAACAAAAATATGCAGAAAAAAGTAGTTGATTTGAGAATCCCTTTTTGAGACTTGAGATTTGATTACTACCATTTCTAATGTTTAACAATCCACCTGTATTTTTGTTTAAAGAGAAAATTCTGCCTTCATGTTTCTATATTTACCAAATAATTGCAAAATTTTAAGTGAAATTGTCCCATAGCCATAACAAGACTTTAAACGTCAAGGCCCCAACAGCAAAGTCAAATCAAGGTCACATCCTGACGTTGTAAACCTACACCCCACCCAATGTCCTTACCAAGTAACAACTTCCTACACCTTAAGGTGTCGGAGATAAAGCCCAGACAAGATTTTAAAGGTCAAGGTCACTACAATAAGGTCAAAGGCCAGATCAGGTACCATCATGATGTCATACACCTACACTTTCAATTTTTATTCCCCACTAATTATCAACCTTCTACACCTTATGATTTCTGAGTTACAGCCAGAACAAGATATCCCCCCCCCCGGTGCTATGGGCGAAAACATTATCTGCACAGCCTTTAAAGGCTGTGGGGTAAAAACAAATGTAGTAGATTCAAAATATTCACAAAACCAAGACAATTGGTGCAGTGTTTATCTCCTGCTGAGCATTAGGCAAAATTAGAGGTAATGTGACCACAAAAAAGGTTGAAAGCCCAAGGACCAATAATAGGGGAGATACAAAAGGCCTGTTCAATACGATTATGATGACCCACTGAATTTTGAAGGATAACAACGATCAAATTTGCTCTTGCAAAAGATTTGCAGGACAGGATTTTCTATAGGTTGTTTTCACATTTGAAAGTGCTAATACCAATAATAATGGAAAAATAAGGTCTTTTTAAAATGTAGAACCCACTTGAAGTCAAAGGTAAAATTTGTGACTTGCTAAAGATTTATAGGCCATGATTTGCTATAGGTTGCTTTTACATTTCGAACCAATAATAAGGGAGATATAAGACCTCTTTAGCATGCTGACCCCACTTGACCTTGAAGCATGGGTAAAAGGTCAAATTCGACACTTGCAAAATATTCACAGGGCATGATTTTCTATGGGTTGTTTTCACATTTCCAAGCTCTAAAACAAATAATAAGGGAGATATAAGGCCTCTTTAGTATGATGACCCACTTGATCTTGAAGCAAGGGTCAAAAGATTCATTAGAATGATTTCCTATTGGTTTTCACATTTCAGAGCTCTATGACAAGTAATAACTAGATTGGGCCAACTCGGCGCCAACATATCCCCAGACAGGTCATCACTCACGCCACAGGTTTTGATCGGGAATTTTTTAAAACATAATTACCCATTATTATATGAACTTCAGCACATCAATCTACTCCGTTTATATCTCCCCAAGGAAGATGGTGTATCCCCAGACGCCGAATACATAACTCAAATTATATTTTCAATCTTCCTGCAATGATAACTCTAAACCTATTTTCAAAGTATTTAAATGATTGATGATTGAATGTCCATTCTAAAATAATAATCCCAAAAGAGCATATCTGTTTCTATATTTGTTGACAAATAAAATATTATTTTTAACTCAACTCATCATATTTTTCAATCTTCCTTCAAAGTATTTAAATGATTGATGATTCAATGTCCATTCTAAAATTCATAATCCCAAAAGCGCATATCTGTTTCTATATTTGTTCACAAATAAAATATTACTTAAAAAAAAATTATTTATATTATTATTTTATTATATTATTTTTAGAATTTGCAAATTGTTTTCAGTTATTCATTTCCTCTATACCTATATATGTGGTCCATATATATGCAACCTAAATATGTGACACAATCTCAGTTCTGACTCCCCTTTGTGTTATATGTAATGAAGCCCACCACCTCCCACCCCCACCCCTCTCCCCTTCTCCACACCTCTCTCACTATTACACAAGATCTGCAACCCCATTGAGTTCTTTGTTTCTCATCTGATATCATTAAATACCTTTGTTTATTTAGTGTCACTCAATATAGCTGGAGGTCCCAGAGGTGGGTGGGGGGAATCCGGGTGGGGGATGTGGGTTGAGCATAAATGGTAAACAAACAATCTATATAAAAGGGGTACTCAAATACAAAAAGAATTGAGAATTTTAAGTATGTGATTATCAACTGAAATTAGTTCATAACTGTAGGAGCTGTGCCAAAATTAACTGAGGCAAGTTGAATAAAACTGGGCTAGTTGAGGGTTAAAAATCCCCTAGTTTTACTACATAAGGATATAATTTCATTAATATTGGGACTTAAAGCTCACTTAAAGTGTCCATTTTGTCTACTTGAATATGTTTAACCAGTTTCATTTTAAAAAGTGAAAAACTCAGCAAGCAGAGGTATAACACACAAAAATAAGTTCTTAAAAGACTAAGATAGCCATAACATTATTAATATTCAAAATTTAAATAGACAGGCATTTCCTTTTAAAAATTCAAAGATTTCAGCTCTATAACCCACATAGTTTGACAGTTACTGGGCTTTAAAGTGGCATAATATCCATAAATTGGGTTTCTGTGGGCATTTTACAATTGTTAAAGAGACCTTAGCAATTAAACTACAGATCTGAAACTTTTTGGGGGACATACATAACAAACAAAAATTATATATAATACAGTTTAAGACTTGTCACACTAAGCATTTCCAAATAACAGGGCAAAATACGGAAAAAATGTCCAAAAAGGCACTTGGGCGAGTGTCTATGGCCCTCATACACAGGTTAAATGTCTACTAAAAACCTTGATTTTTGGCATATGTAAAAAGGACATAATAATGCATTCCCAGATGGGATTTCAGCTCCATCAATCACATAGTTTAACAGTTACAGGGTTTAAAGGTGGTAAAAAGTCCAAATATTGGGTCTCTGTGGGCCTTTTAGAGATCTCGATGTGGCTTTCAAATTAAAGCTTCAGACTTAAATTTGTTACATACTAAGATTACACATAGAATATGTATCTAATAAAGTTTGAAACTTCTCAGACTTACCATTTCCAAGTTACAGAGCAAAATATGTGAAAAATGTCTTAAAAGGGTCACTCAGGTGGGTGTTTAAGGTCCTCATACACAGGTTAAATGTCTACTTGAAGCCTTGATTTTTGGCACATATAAAAAGAACATAATAATGTATTCCCAGATGAGATTTCAGCTCTATCACTCACATAGTTTAACAGTCACAGGCCTTAAAATTGGCAAAAAGTCCAAATACTGGGTCTTTATGGGGCCTTCTAGAGACCTAAATGTGGCCTTCAAATTAAAGCTTCAGACTTAAAATTTGTCACATACTAAGATTACACATAGAATATGGATCTAATACAGTTTGAAACTTCTTAGACTTACCATTTCCAAGTTACAGGGAAAAATATGTGAAAAATGTCTAAAAATGGTCACTCGGGTGGGGATTTATGGTCCTCATACACAGGTTAAATGTCTTCTTAAAGCCTTAATTTTTGGCACATATAAAAATAACATACTAATATCTTCTCAGATAGGATTTGAGCTCTATCAGTCACATAGTTTGACAGTCACAGGGCTTAAAAGTAGCAAAAAGTCCAAATATTGGGTCTTTGGGACCCTTTTAGAGACCTCAATTTGACCTTCAAAATTAAAGCTTCAGACTTAAAATCTGTTACATACTAAGATTACACACAGAATATATATCTAATACAGTTTGAAACTTCTCAGACTTACCATTTCCAAGTTACAGGGAAAAAGATGTGAAAAATGTCTTATAAGGGTCACTCGGGTGGGTGTTTATGGTCCTGATACACAGGTTAACTGTCTATTAAAGGCCTAAATGTTGGGGCACATATAAGAAAACACATATATATATTCCCAGATGATATTTAACTTAGATGAGAGACATAGTTTGAACGCTACAGTGCTTGAAAGTGGCAAAAAGTGCATAAATTGGGTCTCTGTGGGCACTTTTGAGACCTTAAGTCGACCCCTTTGGGTAAACCTACAGCCCTAAAATTTTCTACAGACAAGGATTACATATCAAAGTTATACCTAGCGCAGTTTGAGACTCATCAGAATTATCACTTCCAAATTATAGGGCAAAATATGTGAAAAGTATAGCAAAAAAACCCTAAGTGGGGGTATTTATGGGCCTCAAACACAATTTTCTCCTCAACTTAAAGTCATGATTTTCGGCACATGTACTAAGAACATATTAATGTGTTGTCAGGTAAAATTTCAGCCAGCTGAGCATCATAGTTTGTGACCTACAGGGCTCTAAGTGGCCAAAAGTGCAATTTCTGACCTTAAGGTGGCCATAAGTTCTTTTTTACTGGGAGTTTAAGGTCACCTTAAAATAGGGATCTTCCTTTGGGCACCCTTAACATGTGTACCAAGTTTGAAAAAAAAATATTAATTTGTTTTTGAGTTATCGCGTCCACAAGGAAATTTCTACGGCGGCGGCGGCGCGACGGACCTGAATCCAATATATCCCCGACTTTCGTCTGGGGATATAATAAGGGAGATACAAGTGGGTTACTCAAAAGTGAGCATCTCAAAATATTGCAATGAGCTATAGGTCTGCAATCTTATTTTGTTATACCTGACCCAAAAGCAGGAGAATAACATATTTTAACAAAATACTCTAAATACAATAGTTTTCAAATTACAAGTGAATTGATCAACAGTGAAGATCTCAAAATAGCTATTGCTCAGCTATCCAATGAGAGACAGATCTGCAATCTTGCGATGTTCTAGCTGACCCAAAAATAGGCAAATAACATATTTCAACAAATTACTCTAAATGCAATAGTTTTCGAGTTACAAGTCACACAAGTGATTTACTCAACAGGGAGAATGTCCAAAGTAGATTTTGCTAAGCTATGCAATGAGCTACAAGACTGCAATTTTACTATTTTATATAGCTGACCCAAAAGTAGCCAAATAATATTTTTCTAAAACAAATACTCTAAAAGCAATAATTTTCAAGTTAGAAGTGATTTACTCAACAAGGAGAACTTGAAAGTAGCTACTGCCCAGCTGTGCAAAGAGCTACAGGTCTGCAACTTTACTATGTTACAGCTGATCCAAAAGTAGGTGAACAACATATGGAATGGAATAGGTTAGGTGCAGTACTTTTGAAGATATTCAATATTCACTCTTTCAATAATGTAGTTAAAATTAAGGAAATAGCCCTTACTCACTTTAAGTCACTTATAAGCTCCAAAGTATGTACATACCATCTTATAGTTGTATGTAAAGAGAAAGTAGCTGAACAACACATTTTAGCGAAATATGCTAAATGCAATAGTTTTGGAAGGTATTTCCTCAAATCAGCTAAAAGTGCTATTACTCACTTAGATTTAAGCCCAAGTCAAGAAAAAAAACCCTAAAAAAACTGAAGGTCAGAAAAATGCATCAGGACAAGTAATTTATCAAAAATGTGTAAATGCAGTAGTTTTAAAGAAATCTGTGTGATACACTAATGGATGCACTGATGCACACACACACAGGATGCATTTCATAATCTCCATCCTGGGCTAAGCCTGGTGGGAGATAATTAGTTGAAATGGTTCATTTTTTTTAATTTGACCTGCTGTTTAAAAAGATAAATCTACAATTTGTGACAGAAAGTGAAGCATGTGAGGTAAATTCTTTGGTTTTATACATTTTGCTTTCATAACAGATAATTACAGAATGAAATGCTTCTTCCTGGGCAATGTTGTGATTTAATTGCCCAGAAAGAAGTGCTTTACTGCTGTTTTGTAGTATCAGGGCACAAATCAGATCTTGGCACAAACTGGAAGAAAGAATATTTATTATTTGATAGTTATCGGTACATTTCTGCATACCATATAAGGAAGTCAAGGTGATGACGGATACACTTTTAATATCTTTGTCGATTTCATTATACAAATTGTGCCATGTTGGGGCTCTGATTTCATGTAGAAACTAGACCTAGCGCATCGGAAAACCGATGCAAATTGTATCCACCGTAAAGACAATGCACCAAAACCTCTAGAACCAATAATAAGGGAGTTATAAGCACTTTTAAGTTTGGCTGTCCTCATTTGACCTTCAAGGAGGGGCCCAAGGTCAAATCCGACCAGGCCAGAAGATTCCCAGCCCATGATTTCCTATATGTTGGTTTACCATCCCAAACATCTAGGACCAATAATAAGCGAGTTATAAGCACTTTTAAGTTTGGCTGTCCTCATTTGACCTTCAAGGAGGGGCCCAAGGTCAAATCCGACCAAACCAGAAGATTCCCAGCCCATGATTTTCTATATGTTGGTTTACCATCCCAAACCTCTAGGACCAATAATAAGCGAGTTATAGGCACTTTTACCTTTGACTATCCTCGTTTGACCTTGAAGGAGGGGCCCAAGGTCAAATCCAACCACACCAGAAGATTCCCAGCCCATGATTTCCTATATGCTGGTTTACCATGCCAAACCTCTAGGACCAATAATAAGCGAGTTATAAGCACTTTTATGTTTGGCTGTCCTCATTTGACCTTGAAGGAGGGGCCCAAGGTCAAATCTGACCACACCAGAAGATTCCCAGTCCATGATTTCCTATATGTTGGTTTACCATCCCAAACCACTAAGTCCAATAATAAGCAAGTTATAAGCACTTTTATGTTTGGCTGTCCTCACTTGACCTTGAAGGAGGGGCCCAAGGTCAAATCCGACCATGCCAGAAGATTCCCCGCCCATGATTTCCTCTATGTTGGTTTACCATCCCAAACCACTGGGATCAATAATAAGCGAGTTATAAGCACTTTTAAGTTTGGCTATCCTCGTTTGACCTCGAAGGAGGGGCCCAAGGTGAAATCCGACCAAACCAGAAGATTCCCAGCCCATGATTTCCTATAGGTTGGTTTACCATTACAAACCTCTAGAACCAACAATAAGGGAGTTATAAGCACTTTTAAGTTTGGCTGTACTCATTTGACCTTGAAGGAGGGGCCCAAGGTCAAATCCGACCACACCAGAAGATTCACAGCACATGATTTCCTATAGGTTGGTTTACCATCCCAAACCTCTAGAACCAATAATAAGGGAGTTATAAGCACTTTTAAGTTTGGCAGTACTCATTTGACCTTGAAGGAGGGGCCCAAGGTCAAATCCGACCACACCAGAAGATTCACAGCACATGATTTCCTATATGTTGGTTTACCATCCCAAACCTCTAGGACCAATAATAAGTGAGTTATAAGCACCTTTAAGTTTGGCTGTCCTCATTTGACCTTCAAGGAGGGGCCCAAGGTCAAATCCGACCACACCAGAAGATTCCCAGCCCATGATTTCCTATAGGCTAGTTTACCATCCCAAACCTCTAGGACCAATAATAAGGGAGTTATAGGCACTTTTACCTTTGGCTATCCTCGTTTGACCTTGAAGGAGGGGCCCAAGGTCAAATCCAACCACACCAGAAGATTCCCAGCCCATGATTTCCTATATGCTGGTTTACCATCCCAAACCTCTAGGATCAATAATAAGCAAGTTATAAATACTTTTAAGTTTGGCTGTCCTCGTTTGACCTTGAAGGAGGGGCCCACGGTCAAATCTGACCATGCCAGAAGATTCCCAGCCCATGATTTCCTATATGTTGGTTTACCATTCCAAACCTCTAGGACCAATAGTAAGCAAGTTATAAGCACTTTTAAGTTTGGCTGTCCTCAATTGACCTTGAACGAGGGGCCCAAGGTCAAATCCGACCACACCAGAAGATTCCCAGCCCATGATTTCCTATAGGTTGGTTTACCATCCCAAACCTCTAGGACCAATAATAAGCGAGTTATAAGCACTTTTAAGTTTGGCTATCCTCATTTGACCTTCAAGGAGGGGCCCAAGGTCAAATCCGACCAGGCCAGAAGATTCCCAGCCCATGATTTTCTATATGCTGGTTTACCATCCCAAACATCTAGGACCAATAATAAGCGAGTTATAAGCACTTTTAAGTTTGGCTGTCCTCGTTTGACCTTGAATGAGGGGCCCAAGGTCATATCCGACCACACCAGAAGATTCCCAGCCCATGATTTTCTATATAGTGGTTTACCATCCCAAACCTCTAGGACCAATAATAAGTGAGTTATAGGCACTTTTACCTTTGGCTATCCTCGTTTGACCTTGAAGGAGGGGCCCAAGGTCAAATCCGACCAAACCAGAAGATTCCCAGCCCATGATTTCCTATATGTTGGTTTACCATCCCAAACCTCTAGGACCAATAATAAGCGAATTATAAACACTTTTAAGTTTGGCTGTCCTCGTTTGACCTTGAAGGAGGGGCCCAAGGTCAAATCCGACAAAGCCAGAAGATTCCCAGCACCTGATTTCCTATATGTTGGTTTACCATCCCAAACATCTAGGACCAATAATAAGCAAGTTATAAGCACTTTTAATTTTGGCTGTCCTCGTTTGACCTTGAAGGAGGGCCCCAAGGTCAAATCTGACCACACCAGAAGATTCCCAGCCCATGATTTCCTATATGTTGGTTTACCATCCCAAACCTCTAGGATCGATAATAAGCGAGTTATAAGCACTTTTAAGTTTGGCTATCCTCGTTTGACCTTGAAGGAGGGGTCCAAGGTCAAATCTAGAATATGAGATAACACTTCAGTACTGTTGTATAAATGTACATATTTGGTTAAAAAGAAATCAATGTAACTTCACTTAATTAAAAAACAATAGATAATTTGATTTTTGCATAAAACTTCTGCTCAGTTACAGTGGGGAGCAATAGATCTTTTTTGTATGAAAGATTTACTTTTCTTTTTTATTATCTAACATTAATTGTACATAAAAATCATTGTGAAAGTATTCTAACAAAATGTGATGTTATAACTTTCATCAAAAAAGAGCAATAACCCAAAATGCTCCCCTCAAATAAAGTGTTCTTATTGGTTGATGCACAGATACTTGCAGTATAAGAAAGTCCATTGCAAAATGTCTGTCCCGCCCATCAGAAAGCCCACACAATTGTGAAATAGGAACTTCACCTGTCCTATTTTCATCATCCTTATCCGTTATTGCCGGTAACCGTGATAACCAAGATCTTTTGGTGTAAAACATGCAGTGTAATCACTGTGTCCATGATCAGGAGGGAAAAAAATTCATTCTTCACGGAGAGCTACTATACTGTTTTGTACAAAAAAAGATCTAGTTTATCACAGGTAGAGAGTCTCTACTAGAGACAATAACGAACATGGATACAGGTGATGAAAAAAGGACTACTTTTAGAGACATTATGTGTATTCCTTTGCATCTGATTGAAGTGAATAAAGAGATCTTTTCTATTTGATTGTGGCCTTTCATGTAACTAAAATCATTACACCAAGTAATCATACAGGGAAGCATGATCACTTAAAGTTACGTCATGATTTAAGTGATCTAAGTGATTGGGGAGAAGGGAAGATTAAGGCGCAGCTCGGAAGACTGACGGAAGATCTCCCCCTTCAACCCATGTTTTAACAGTGTTTTGACTGAATGCGCCTCTGTCTTCACTTGATCCAGTTATTGCAATAAAATACACATAGTGTGGGCATTTACTGGTAGGTTCAGAAATTAAGGCCTGATAGAAGAAAATGACTGCTAGTGGTGGTGGACCAATTCACAGCCGTGTAGCTATTCACGCCCAAAAAAATAAGGTTTAAAATAGGTTTACCACATTATAGATAATTGTAAAATTTATCATATATACTGCAGTACATTGATAATTTATTGTGTACTGTTTCACACCTTAACTTGGCACACCTTTGTTGTATCTTGACCAGTAAAACAAACTGTTTTAACAAGCAGGTTTTATTCTTGGTTATTCTTGGAACAAAACACTCATATATGTAATTCTTATAAAGCCTGTTTATGTGTGTGTAACTATTGAGAAGTGGCAGTGTTTTCTCTCCTATGTTCAAAGTCCAACTCCAGGGTAATTAATCATGTGGCAGTTAGCATCAACAGAGTTGCTGTTTTTCAGAAAGGAACTTTAACAGAGTTCTTTATGATTTTACAACTGCATTGTCTACAAAGTACCAATGTAGGTTTAACACTAACAGAATACTACATTCCCCTACACCTAGTTTAAAAACACTAGACAATAAAGCTTTAATTTACAATTATTCATGCTGAAGGAAAATGGGGTAGACTACCCTTTTCCTTTTAATAGAGCTTGGGATTATTCTGCCCAAAATATGTATAGTGCTCTATTTGGCCTAACTTATCATATAGTCTTTCAAATAAGCTGGACGTTTTCGGTCTCTCCTTGGTCTGGTAGGTGTTTTTGCCAGTTCTGTGGTGATATCATCTTTGTCTTTTGTAGTCATATCACCTTCTCCATTTGTTGGTGAAACTGGTGAATCTGCTTTTTCCGGTTCAGGTGTATTTAGAGATTTCTCGTGCCTGCGGTGAATATGATCTTGGTGACGGCTGACAAGAGCCCTGTCCATTCTGTAGTTGAACTTCTGCTGATACAGGACGCCTGGAAGCCATACTGGTTTCTTAGATGTAAAATCCTTCACAAGCACTTTGTCGTTTTCATGGATTTCGCGATATTTGGCATGTCTATCATAAGCATCTTTCTGACAAGACTGTTTCTGTAATACTTTACTTGCAAGATCTGGTCGCAACAAATCAAGATGATTTCTCAGCTTCCTACTTAGTAAAAGTTCTGCTGGTGATACTCCTGTGGTACTATGAGGTGTAGTTCTGTACTGGAACAGGAATCGTGAAACTTTCATTTGTACCGTTCCACCCGTCTGCTTTCTCATACTTTGTTTGAGGGACTGGACTGCTCTTTCAGCAAGCCCATTTGAAGACGCATGATATGGAGCCGAGAATATATGCTTGATGCCATTTGCAGTTGTGAAGTTCTTGAATTCTGTGCTTGTGAAACATGACCCATTGTCAGTCACAATTTGATGTGGTAACCCTAGGTTAGCAAATGTTATTCGCAGTTCTCTATGGTGACTTCTGATGTAGAACTACTGGTAGGATGCACATCTATCCATTTGGAGTGGGCATCCACTATAATCAAAAACATCTTCCCCATGAATGGTCCAGCACAATCAAGGTGTATACAAAACCAAGGCTGGCTTGGTCATTCCCAAGGGTGTAGTGGTGCTTTGGCAGGACTCTTCTGATTACTGCTGCATTCATTACAGGTGTGTGCCATCTGTTCCACATCTGAGTCCATACTAGGCCACCAAATGTAACTCCATGCTAAAGACTTCATCCTGCAAATGCCGGGATGTGTCTGGTGCAACATCTGTAATGCATACCTTCTTGCCTGTGGTGGCAGTACAACACGCTGTCCACACAGAATACATCCATCTTGGACACTTAGCTCAGCCTTCCTTTTGTAGAACGGCTTCACTGCATCAGTTGGACAAGTACTAGGCCAACCTATCTGCACAAACCTCAGAACCATGGAAAGAGTTGGATCTTTCCTGGTCATCTGCTTCACAGTCTCTGTGTGAATAATTTTACTGTTCATAGTCTCTATGAGACAAACAGTTTCACCTGGTACTGGTGCTTGAAAGCGTTTTGTTTGGAGTGGTAGTCTGCTCAGTGCATCAGCGGCTTGATTTTCCTTTCCTGCTCTGTGTCTTATTGTGTACTCATACGCCGACAAGGTAAGTGCCCATCTTTGCTATCCTAGGTGATGACATATGTGGAACAAGCTTGTGTTCATTCAGCAAACTAACCAAGGGCTTGTGATCTGAACAAAGTACAAAATGATGTCCATAGACATACTGGTGGAATTTCTTTACCCCAAAAATGACACTAAGAGCTTCTTTATCCAGTTGAGAATAGTTTTTCTCGGCTGGTGTCAAGGTGCGGGATCGAATATCGCACTGGTGAGACACCATGTTTGTTTATCTGTTGCCCCGGATAGGTAACTTCAGGTTCCATAAAGAAACATTTGTTTCTGTTCCGCCTTAGTCCAGACATTTCCAGTTTCTGTAGGACCGTCTCTAATGTTTTCAGATGCTCTTCATCATTCTTTCCTGAGAGCAATATATCATCCATCCGAACCAATACATTCGGAATGTCCTTCAGCAAGTCTTCCATCACTCTCTGGAAGATCCCAGGTGCTGATGAGACTCCATATGGCAATCTTGTGTACTGAAACAGTCCCTTATAGGTATTTATTGCAGTGTATTTCTTGGAATCTTCATCCAGTAACAACTGTTGATAGGCCTTGTTCATATCCAGTTTGGTGAACTTTTCATCTCCCGCCAGAGTTGCCAACAAATCCTCTGTTTTGGGGATAGGATAATTATCAAGCTTGGAG
Source organism: Sabellastarte sp. h YS-2021 (assembly GCA_964017235.1). Classification (NCBI taxonomy): domain Eukaryota; kingdom Metazoa; phylum Annelida; class Polychaeta; order Sabellida; family Sabellidae; genus Sabellastarte; species Sabellastarte sp. h YS-2021. Next base: position 151,619,048 of record OZ024928.1, on the reverse strand, counting down.
ACCCTGTTCACTGTGACTTTATAGTCACCACAAATTCTGAGGCTTTTGTCCTCCTTCACAATAGGCACTATTGGAGCTGCCCACTCTGAGAACTCCACAGGTTCCAGAGTACCTTCTTGAACTAAGCGGTCAAGCTCCCTCCCGAGTTGATCCTTAATTGAATAAGGAACTGGTCTGGATTTATAATACTGTGGTTTGGCATCACTTGGAACATAAATCTTTGCAGCAAGGCCTTTGAGGGTGCCTAGGGATTCACTGAATAGCAGCGGGTACTTCTCCAATATTTGCTTTGAGTTTATCTGTGCTGCATCAGTCTGCACTTGAAATATGGCATGCCAGTCTAGCTTAATTTGCTTCAGCCAATCTCGGCCTAATAAACCAGGACCATCCCCTATGACTACTAGTGCTGGCAGTTCTGCATCCTGATCTTTGTAGTTTACTCTAACCAGGACCTTCCCTAGAACTTGAATTTGTTCCTCCGTGGTGTAAGTACGCAGCTTCTGGTTGCAGGAAGTTAAGCTTGGCTTCCCCAGATATGTGTGTCTTTTAATTCATAATGGTCACAGATGCCACTGTGTCTACTTCCATTGGAACACTTTTCTTGTTGATATTCACCCAGACCACACAAGGACTACTTGCTCCATTGATATTGTACAATGAGTACACTTCTGACTTTTCATCACAGATTTCACCTTCTTCTGTGAGAACATGGGCTGTTTCAGGCCTTTTTCCCTGCTTCCTACTGTTGGAACGACAGGCCTTGGCTATGTGTCCAATTTTTTTATATTTGTAACATTCTGCCTGCTTGAATTTACATGTGCTGGGTGAGTGTTTTGACCCACAGCGGTAGCACTTCTGTCCCTCTGGTGGACCACTGCCCCGAGTTTGCTTGGTTGAACTTCCTCCAGTCGTATTGCCTATGAAGTTTCACCTCTTGTGGTGTGGCTCTTTGGAGATCCTGTGCATTCTTCTCTGCAATCTCCATACTCTGGGCTAGTGACAGTGTTTTACTGAAGTCGAGTGTCTGAAGTTCTCACAGAGTAGCCTTTGCTGGATTCTGGTGTCTTTTACACCACATGCAACTCTGTCGCATAACATGTCCTCCAGGGTAGCGTTGAAGTTACAGTTGGCTGACAGCCTCCTGAGTTCAGCCACATACTCTGATATTGTCTCATTTGATCTCTGGTTGCGACTTTTGAACTTGAAACGCTCAATTTCTGATGGCTGAGGATTGTGATGATTTTTCACAACTTTCACCAAATCATCATATGAAAGATCTCCTGGCCCCGTATTCACAAAGAAATCTTAAGTCTGAGACAAAAAAATTGTCTCAGATTTGAGATTTGGTCTCAGCTGAGACCAAGTCTCAACTTTGTATTCACAAACAAGTTCTCAGCTGAGACCAAATTGAGGCCAATCTCAAGTCTTTCCAATGTAAACAAACCCTATACTTGCAAATATAACCAACAATTTTTTAAAGATGAAAAGTGTTTGTGTGTTTTAATTCTTAACAAAAATTATACTGTCTATTAAAATAAAAAATAAAATAGAAAATTGTGTCAGTTGTTTCTTATTTTGTATGTCACATGATCTACTTCTTTGTTGCTATGCAGTCAGAAAACACTGTTGAAAAGTGTCTCAAAGCAAGGTACTTTTGAAACCAAAGTTTGGGCTATCCGTTGTTACAAAAGTTTAGGCCAAGTACTATATATGTTGTAAATTATTTCTACTTTACATTAAGCCATAAAAAGTAAAAACATGAATCTCAGTTAAGGTGAAATAATGCTTGAGACTTTTACCAAAATATTTGAGACAACTGTATACTAGTCTTAAATTTGAGACCAAATCTGAGACTAAATTTGGTCTCAACTATTTTGTGAATAGCTAACAAGCTTGAGACCAAAAACAGTCTCAGATTTGAGACCAAAACTTGAGACATGAGACAAAATTTGGTCTCAGCAAGCTTTATGAATACCGGCCCTGGCTTCTGGGGTGAGACTAGGTTTCTCATCAGCTTGTAAGTTCTTGCTCCACAAACACTGAGTAATATGAACTTTTTTATAGCAGCATCAGTAACTTTATTAGCTACAAAATAATGTCCAAGCCTTTCACAGTATTCATTCCATGCTTCAGCATCCCCACTATCACATTGGAATTCATCTAATTTCCCATGTGTAGCCATTTTAATGATGTTCAAAAGAAATAACAATTTTCAGCAGTTTTTTTTAATTTTTTTTTATGTATTATACTCTTAGTGGTTCTTTTACACTTAATACAGTAACAGTTAATTTGTTCTCAAGTATAATCAACTTGTTATCCCATCCTCGTCGCCACTTTTTATGTTGTATCTTGACCAGTAAAACACTCTGTTTCAACAAGCAGGTTTTATTCCTGGTTATTCTTGGAACAAAACACTCATATATGTAATTCTTATAAAGCCTGTTTATGTGTGTGTAACTATTGAGAAGTGGCAGTGTTTTCTCTCCTATGTTCAAAGTCCAACTCCAGGGTAATTAATCATAGTGGCAGTTAGCATCAAGAGTTGCTGTTTTTCAGAAAGGAACTTTAACAGAGTTCTTTATGATTTTAGAACTGCATTGTCTACAAAGTACCAATGTAGGTTTAACACTAACAGAATACTACAACCTTGAACACAAAACACTTATTTTTGATTGTTTTGAGTGTAGTTTCGTGGGTTTCTTTTTATTAAAATATGTATTGACACAAGCCTAAGTTATAAAAGTGTTTTACTGACATAAAATCAAAATAATAAATCTTTTACACTTGTTTTTAATGAGCGATAATGTAATTTCTACATGAAATCAGCGCCTCAAATTGGCACAATTTGCATACAGAAATTGCCGATGATATTTAAATTATTTCTGTCATCATTTCCACTTCCTTATTTGTTAAGCGGAAATGCGCGAGTGTGGGAGATAAAGTACAAGTGTTACTTAATATTTTAATTTCCGTTGTGTGCCAATTTAAGGCTTGTGTCATTACATGGCGCCAAGCAGTAACAGTAATTGTCTTCAATTAATTTAGGGGTGGGCGTGAATAGGTATGGTGATCCATGGGGTTTTCGTGGTAGTAAACATTTTATACACGGGCGTGAATTGGTCCACCACCACTACGTACATGTTAATTTCATTAACAAAGCATACTGCCTCCCGCCATAACTTGACACAACTTAGACACAAAAACCTTATTTTTGTTTGTTTTAAGTGTAGTTTCGTGGATTTCTTTTTATTAAAATATGAATTGACACAAGCGCAAGTTATTAAACTATTTTACTAACATCAAATCAAAACAATAAACCCGTTAGAATCGTTTTTAAGGGGCGATAATATAATTTCTACATGAAATCAGCGCCTCAAATTGGCATAATTTGCATACTGAAATTGACGAAGATATTTAAATTATTTCTGTCATCACTTCCACTTCCTTAAATTGTTAAGCAGAAATGAGCGAGTGTGGGCGATAAAGAACCATTGTTATTAAATATTTTAACTTCCGTTTTATGCCAATTTGAGGCGTGTGCCATTCTATGGCGCCAAGCAGTATTACACACAGACAAGGACAGAATTTTTTACTGGGCAATCAAAACATGGGTACCGATATGATCCCCCAGTATAGCACTAGTGACTTGGAGCAACATGGCCGTATTCTACTTTGAGAAGACAAATAAATTTTACATAAAAAACGATATTACTGGTGGAAATCTTGCACTGTATTTCTTTTTCTTACTAGGCATGCTATATTAAAATATTTAACTTCCAAAAATACATCAAAGACTTTACGTCAATGGCGATAATATGAATATTCATAAGATGCAAAACTGTAAACATCCGGGTATGAGGAATGCACGCATGGTCTATATTAAACGTTTAATGGAAACCTCCGCCCGTATCCAAGTCGGACCCCACCCCAATAAATCAATACTTTTGATATTTTGTATTACTTGCAAGTAGTCTATAATACCCAATAGTCTATAATCCCAAATGCGAACACACTTTATAATTAAAAGTTTGTTAAACCACGGGAACAAGCACAGATAGTATAGGTTTGGTACCATTAGATTCAGGATGTATTTGGAGGTAACATGAAACCATGTATATGGTATCTAGAAATTGGGTTAGATTCATCCCTAGCCCTCACTGGTCAAACCTGGGTCATAAAATTAGCATAATATTTCAGCAAACCCTTTAAACCCCCAATTTTTTAAAGTTCAGGTCAAATGGTTTGAACCCTAAACTCCCAAAATTTTAAAGAATTAAACTCAAGACCTGCAACAATCAAAAGTAAAAGGACTTGATTTCTAGACCTCCAATAAGTAGAATTTGCAGGGTTACAACAAAAGAATCCCAAAATTTGAAAGTTAAAGGGCTTGAACCCTAGACCCCCAAGAATTTAAAACTAGACCAAGGATGCATCTGTAGCCAGATACAAGATAAAAGCAGTCCATTCTACCTATTCAAGATCTTGTACTCAAATCAATCTGATAAAATCAGTCAAGGATTCAAACCCCCACCCTGAGGTCCACAGTGACCTAGTGGATTGGCAGGTTGACATATAATCACGGGCTGCCACATCTATTTGGGATTGAGTCTCTCAAGTGTCCATGCTGGTGGACCCGTCCAAATATGGTCCTGGCTGTTGACAGGACTTGAAACTATAAACTTTTTCAAACCTCTATTATTATGGGGGTGTTCCACTGGAGCCGACTTCTAAGTAACTAAGTATTGTTTGAGTGCAATGTTAAAAGAGTTGTTAAGGATTGGTTGTAGTTTCCCGGCTTGTCATAGTGGATCCGCAAAATATCAAACATGTTTGGTATTTCACTGACCCTTTATAACTCTGTATCCGGACCTTGGCTCTCCCCACCTTAAAAACGTCCTGTTGTGAATCTCTATGGTTTGTTTGTCGCACTTCCCATCTTGTCCTATACTCTAACCTTCTTGTCTGGAAGAAATTCCTGGCCTGTCATGGTTAAGTACCAGGACAACACCTCCCGAAAGGCAGTACACACAAACTGACAGGGGGTTTATATAGTGTGACTCTAGGAATTAATCAGTCCAGTCGTGGTGGGTCAGGAAAATGTTCCAGTGCTGTCTGTTTATCAGTACGGCTTGTTGGGGTTTGTTACAGCTTGTCTGTTAGGGGTTTACAGTTTGTTGCGGTAGTTTCCCGTCTTTTCTGGGAGAAAATCATCCCGATCCCAAGTTAAGTCAGGATTTTGATCCAGATAGCAAGTATGTAATACATCCTGTCAGAGAGATGAAACTTACCCAACATTTTTGTGCGCATTTTTTCTGGATTCGTGTCTCAGACTCCCGACTTTTGTAACCAACCCTAGAGTCATAGAGTCAGTTATAGGGTCAGCTCAAGTGGAACACCCCCATTAGATATGAAAGCCAAGTACAATATTGTTTATCAAGATTGTGTGCCTGCGTACGATAAAGATTTATATAAATTTACATTTGTTTTGCCTACATAAAATGTCACTCTCCTGTGCCAATCATTTGTCATTTATGGGCTTTAGAGTCTGCAACCTTGTTAGCATAACAGATGTGTCAAAAGGAGTGTTTCCACCAGCAATTTCTTTTAATAAAACAGTTGCTTTTGTCCAAAAATTTAACTTAATGTCATAAAAGACTAATGTTGTTTTTCAAATAATAATAATCCATATACAATAAGGAAATATAGTTCTTTTTAAATAAGAAAAGCACAGAACAGTTTAGGGTGATGGGGTTGGCTTTTGATTTATTTGGTTTGATGTACATAAGCTTTTAACGGGTAAAGTTTAACAGCATAATTTGGATGAAGGCAAATTTTGCATACCCATCTGTATAAACAGAAAAATCCAATTTAATTTAACTTCCACATGTTCTGGTAAATTAGTATAAATTGTCTCTGGTTGTTTCACAAAGTTACCAGGAAAGTCTCTGTTTTATACCATAAAAAGTGTATACAAATAAGACAAAACTAACTACCTAGATGGGGGAAACCTCCAAAGCTGAGAAATGTCATGTACATCTAAGTGGAGAAAGAAATAATGAGTACAATAAATCACTTGAGCATGACTGTAGTAAAATTTACAATGCACACTGTGCAGTGGAATCATCTGGCTGTCTCTATGAACAAACAACACTCCAAGCCAGGTCATCTCAGATGTAAGTATGCTAATGTGTAGGGGGAATCCTCTGAGATGTGTGCATTAATTTAAATGTGGTAAAACTCATTACAATTAAAACCCCTGGCTGAGACAAGTCTTTGTATGTCATCCCTCAGTAATTTCCCCACCTATCAGGATGGGTTCATAATGATTCCATATATGTCAGATTTGGTGTAATAAGAAATACAAAGACTTGGAGCAATTCTAGCCCATATGGGTATCCTCAAGTCCTTCCCTGCATGAGATAATGTAATATTTAGCACTCTGAATTGCTGCAGGCTTGAGACTGCTCCCCAGTACTGTACAAGCCTGGGATGGACCTCTCTGCCCCAGAGTTGACAAATGAAAATGAACTGTGGCATAAAAAGGAAAAATTCTCTGTTGCAATTTGAGAGGGCTACAGTTGCAGTGTCAGAAAAATGTTCCTCAGATCTAGGTCTTAGTTCCCTCAATAGGTCTGAGCTATATATCCCAATCTTTGTCTTACAAGGCTTGGAGGGGCCACGGTGGCAGCATGGTAACACTCTCGCCTCCCACCTCTGAGGCCGGGGTTCGGTTCCCAGCACGGCCTCAAGTGAGAAAGCTGGTAGTTGCTTGCCATTGGTCGGCAGTTTACAGTACAGATCCCTGACAAACTCTATGTACTGGTTTCCTCTGCCCTTCCAACTACCCGTCGTGATATGACCTGTACAGTGTTGAAAGCGACGTAAAACCCCAAATAAATAAATACAAGATATGGGCACGGGTGCCCTATGTCACCTTACTATGAAATTTATGCTACTTTCATGATCAGGAATACTTGCATCTACTGCAGCATCTTCTTTGATTGATGTATACCATTATTTCCATTTTCACATCGTGAGTGACAGACTGTTACACTGAGAGACAGGGCAATGGTAACTATAGGTTGTTATGCAGCATCTTAGCCCTATACCCCTATACCAACCTCTGGTTTTACCTCAAATAAAGGTATGTCTGGGTCTGGTTGAGTGGCCACCATATAAACTTCCCAACTCTATTTGTCAACTACCTTGTTTTTACCTTTCAAACCAACATTTAGAGTCAACACTCTAACCTGCACCGACTTTAACAAAAGCAACATAAATATGTTTATCATTCAATCACTTCTGATCTGCTTGACTTTGACTGACATTTCATGATTTACACCAATTAATAAGCTTCTGCTAGCTCAGTCTGCAGATTTGCAATGTAATAACCCAACACCACATGAATAAGTTCTGCATGGCTAGCTTCCTAGAGCTAGACCAATGGCATGTACTGCCAAAAAAAGATAATGAGGAGGAAACCCAGTTCTGTCATGTCTTGTACAATATATGTGCATGGACAAGTGACCCGATATAATTTTTCCAATTTGCCTTCAGATCAGGATCAAGGGTACCAACTATATTTTGCAGGGTGAATTGCTTTCAAAGTTCCTCCCCTGATCACTGTGTAACTGCTTTTGAAAACAATAAATATACACGAAGAAGTTGTTATAACCTTGTCAGTTATGCATTCAGTCTGGTTTTACATTGTTTTCATACACTTGTGTATATTTGGTGAAGTGATCCGTTATGATCAGTGCATTCTTACCACCTTTCAAAAGTTCAAGTTTTTGATAGCCCATGCAAGCAAGCTCCATTGGTTGAAATGTATGTGTTCATAAGTGGTGTGCATGGAGAATTATAGTCCTTTTACCTCAGACATCTGAAATCAACAATCAATTATTGCATGCCCTCCCATGCAGTAGTAGCTTTCTGACAGCAGCTTTAACGATCGACCCCTCATAAGATAACCCATTTGATTGTGCACATACTCAATAGTTATACCTTGGTACCTACTAGGTGAAACCAGATGCCGCTATTTGAGACCTAAACAAATCATATATCTCATCAGTTTTCCACAGACAATGGAAAGAAACTTTATCTCCTTCCTTTTACTTGCAGTGAGAGCTCAGGGTCTTTGATTTGACTCACAAGTCTCAACAGACCTGATGACAGGATTCTGAGCCTGATAGTAGTATAAGGACCCCGACATCCTTATACTTCTCATCATTTTTGAGCGATCTGATTGGTCGAGACACTGGAAGTGATGTCACGATTACCATGACAACGGAAGTGACATCATCATGTTTACCATGACAACGGAAGTGACATCATTATGTTTACCATGGTGACGGAAGTGACATCATTATGATCACCATGGCGACGTGACGTCATCATGCGCACATTAAATTTTATCCTGCGCATGCGCACTTCTCCTATGTTTTTATTCGCGCATGCGCGCACTAGATTTTATCCCGCATTTTTTATGCGCACGTAACGTTTTTATTCGCGCATGCGCATGCTAATTTTTAGGTAAAAGAGTACTGTAGTTTGGATCATATCTCTGCAAATACTGGGCGGATTTTTAAAAGTAAGATATCATTGGATTCGTCTTGAAGAGATCTGTCCAACCATATGAATATTGTTAGGGATTGCTTTTTAGAAAATGTAACAACTTTAAACACAGCATTGCTATTGTGCTCACAATATTCAAACTTTCGTACCCATAATTTGCAAACTATGTATATAACACATACATGGCTACTGTTTATTTTATAGAGATGGATGACCGAAAGTGCCCTTTTTGCTTCAAGATCTTCTTTCACAAAGGCAATTGTCGACGGCATCAAAAGACTTGTAAACTAAGAGGCAGCCAACCCCCACCAGAAAAGAGACCAAGACTAGAGAAGCACAGTCAGCCTCTGCGGTTACACGGTTATTGCTGCAGACACTGTGGACAAATTTGTGCTAGCAGACGACAACTGCATTACCATAGAAACCTGCAGCACAGAGGTGGGCTGCAACAGGCTCCATGGACAGAGATTGGGGATACAGCTTTAAGGGAGGTGATAGAGGGAAATAGCAGTATCATTTTGGCCCCCAAAAGAGTGGATAGAGGGAGACACATTCTTTACAATGTACCAACAGACGGATTGAGAGAAGGTATGAACACAATGATTGAAAGAATTAGAGACATTTATGAACAGCAAACAATGGCATTTAAACTCAATATTTCACTGGGATTTATACTGAGAAACATTGAGACTGGAGAACAAAGATACTTTGCCCCCAACACGAACCAAATCATGTGGACACTCCCTCACTTAATCAGCTCGCGCCAGTCACTGAACACAGTGGAAAACAGACTGAGGGACATGGATGTGTTGGAACATTTGCAGGCTTCCAAGCCCAACAGCCAGTGGAAACCATTTCTGGTGACAAACATGGTATTCGATGTTACCCCCACTCAATTTCCCCTGGGAAATGGGGAGCTGCCTGATTACATGGTCAACTGCAAGGGATTGTTTACCATGCATAGAAACACCCGGGGGCATCTGTATGGAGACAACCTATGTTTCTTCCGTTGTTTAGTTTACCCCAACTTGAAGAAAACCAAAGAAGCCTTAAGACAGTGGGAAGAATTCATGGGAGAAGGCACCCCAGTCAGTTTACAAGTTATACCCGAATTAGAAGAATGCTTTAAGAAGAATATTTATGTGTACGAGCTGCAAGAAAATGGAACGGTGGTGCCCATCTATCAAAGTTTCAGCCTTTTTGAAGAGGAATTAAAATTAAATCTACACAACCACCATTTGAGCCTCATTACAGATTTTCAACGCTATGCCAAGAAATATACCTGCCAGCACTGCCAGAAACTGTTTGATCACAGAGGAGATTGGAAACAACACCAAAAGAATTGCACAGGAATCAAAAAGCTTCAGTATGTGGGAGGAATCTATACTCCGCCGTGCAGTTTTTCTGAAGAGATGTACCAGAGGACGGGAGAACGTCCATTTTTCCCCTGGTTTATCGTGTACGATTTTGAATCTCTGCTCTTGCCTGTGAATACAACCCAGCAAACCATTCACTGGAAAACCAAACACCACCCCATCAGCGTCAGTGTCTGCAGCAATGTACCTGGCTATGACTCACCCACCTGTTTTGTGAGTCCCGACCTCAAAGTCTTGTTAAAGGACATGGTGGACTACATGACCGAGATAGCCGCTCACATTTACGACTTGGCCAGTGAGATGTTTGATGTACCCTTAGAAGCTGATCTAGAAAAGAAGCTCGAAAAATATAAGCGAGAAGTACCAGTGTTAGGTTTCAATAGTGCCAAATACGACATCAACCTCATCAAAATGGAGCTCGCTAAAACATTAAAGCTGCATGAAACCAACGATTATTTTGTGGTCAAGAAAAACAATCAATACATGTGTGTTGCCAATCCAGAATTTAGGTTCCTGGACATTTCCAACTATTTGGCTCCTGGTTATAGTTATGCGAAATTTTTGAAAGCCTATCAGACAGAAGAATCTAAATTTTATTTCCCTTATGAATGGTTTGATGATGAAAGAAAATTGGAAGCCACCAGCTTACCTCTTCCAGAAGCTTTTTACTCTACGCTAAATCAAAAGAACACCCTGGGAGAAGGAGAGGGTCTCGTACAAAATTATGAAATGTTGCAGCAAGTGTGGAAAAGGCAGGGCATGGAAACCTTTCAAGATTTTTTGGAATACTACAACAATTTAGACGTGAAACCTTTTGTGGAAGCAGTAGAAAAAATGCAAGTGTTTTATAAAGACATTGGAATCGATTTTTTAAAAGAATGTTTGAGTATCCCGGGTGTAGCCAGAAAATTTTTATTTCAAGACAGACCCACCTGTTCCTTATTTGGACTGGAAGACGTTGATCTTTACAAGATCATCAAGAAAAATATTGTGGGTGGACCCAGTATCATTTTCACCAGATACCACGAGGCTGGGAAAACTCGAATCAGAAAAAAGAAACTGTGTCAGAATATTGTGGGGTATGACTGTAATGCTTTGTATCTGTGGGCCATAGGAGAAGATATGCCGGGGGGTTATTTTGTGAGAAGACAAGGTCCAGACTTCAAACCCAAAGTCAACAAAAAGTATCTGCACATGTTTGCCTGGATGGACAAAGAGGCCGAATCCAAAGGCATTCAGATTCAACACCTGATGAATACAGGCCAAGAATACCGCATAGGTCCCTATTTTTGTGATGGGTATGACCACATCAACAAAACTGTGTATGAATTCGACGGGTGCTGGTACCATGGACACACATGTAGACTCACGAACAAGACCTGGGAAAAATTTCCAAAACTGATGACCAAGAGGCAAAAGAGGACACAGGATAAAGAAACATATTTGAAAGAACAAGGTTTTAAAGTAGTCAAGATGAAAGAATGTCAGTACCAGCCTTTACCACTGAATAAATATTTACCGCCTTATTACCAAAGCCATAAGAAAGCGTTAACACAAGACCAAATACTAAAGGATGTAGTTGATGGAACATTGTTTGGCATGGTCGAAGTCGATATTCAAGTCCCAGAACATTTGAAAAGTCACTTTGAAGAAATGAGTCCCATCTTTTGTACTTGTGATGTGCCAGTCAGTGCCATGGGTTCCCTGATGCAAGACCACATCACCAAATACAACATGTCCACCAAGCCTAGGAGATTGTTGATAGGAGGCATGAAAGCCAAAAAGATCTTGCTGTTGACCCCACTGCTCAAATGGTACATACACCACGGTTTGGAAGTGACAGAAGTCTATCAAGTCATCGAGTTTTTTCCCCAAGCCTCTTTTAAAGAGTTCAGGGAGAAAGTCAGCGAAGCCAGATGCAAAGGAGATGTCTCACCAGACCACTTGCTTTTGGGGGACACTATGAAATTGCTGGGCAACTCGGCTTATGGGTCCATGATCATAGACCAGGAAAAACATCAAAAGGTTGAATACGTCAAAGGAAACAGAGATATTTCACTGAAAGTAAACCTGCCCACTTTCAAGAAAATAGAAGATCTTGGAGACGATTTTGCAGAAATAGAATTGATGAAATCCCACCAAAAGTTAAACCTCCCTATTCAGATTGGATTTGCCATCTTACAATACGCTAAGTTAAAAATGCTAGAATGGTATTATGACTTTTTACTGGAATACGTTGACAAGTCCGATTTTGAATACATAGAAATGGATACGGATTCGGCCTACTTTGCTATTACTGCCCCTACCCTGAGAGATGTGATCAAGCCCGAAAAACGACAAGATTTTGAAGACAAGTTATTCCACAGTTGTCACCTAGATCGAGTGCAACCTAATCCTTTTTGGTTCCCGAGAGAGTGTTGTGCCAATCATGAAGCCTATGACAGGAGACAAGCTGGACTTTTTAAGTTGGAAAAAGAAGGGACGGTGATGGTGGCCTTGTGTTCCAAAACCTACGTCCTAAGGGATGCGAAAGGGGAAGAAAAGACTGCACTGAAAGGCATCAACAAAAACTTTGTACAGAATGCTCTTGCCACCAGCCAAAAAGTGTTGGAGACTGGAATTCCATCCACATCTACCAATAAAAGCTTCAGGGTGCACAATAACACCATTTTTACCTATGAACAAGAAAAGACCGGATTTAGCCAATTTTATTGTAAACGTGAACTGGTGGACAACATCCATACCAAATCCTTAGATTTAGTGTTAAGTCCATGGCCTTCCAAAGAAGCATTTAGTTTTGATGAGAAGCATATTTTATCCCCAGTCAGCGATCAATCTCATCCCTCTATCTTTGAACATTTACTAACTTTGGATAATTGCACGATTAGTGAAAGAGAAGAGATTGCAACAGCTTATATCAAAGAAAGACGTTTGTACAATTATGATTTCGACCAAGCCTTACAAGCCTTGAAAGATTTCAATTTTGTATTTGTACACATGCATCCATTTTGGGGTTGTGGACAAACCCAAGAGCAGTATGACACGAGTGAAGACTATCCCGGTGCCAATATGTGGGGATATTGTTTAAATAAAATTGTGAAAAGTTGTACATAAACTTTAATGTGTTTTTTTAAAATAAAATGTATATAGTTGTACATAAACTTGTTGTAAAGTTTTGTTGTTATACATATGTTGTTGTTGTTGTTGAATATTATTGTTAATAAAATACATATTGTGGATATCTTTATTTTGTTCTCGTCTTTCCTCCTCCTCCTCCTCCTCTTTCCTCCTCCTCTTTCCTCCTCTTCTTTCCTCCTCCTCCTCCTCTTTCCTCCTCCTCCTCCTCTTTCTTCCTCCTCCTCCTCCTCCTCCCGCTCCTAATATTACCCTTGACCCTCAGTTTCACTCCACCACCAACACCACCTCCACCACCAACACCACCACCACCACATTCCACCACCACCACCACCACCACATTCCGCCACCACATTCCACCAGCATAAGTAATTATAAGGTAAATAAGTTATTTGTAAAAAATAAAATTGATAAAAGAAACTTTCATGACCTCATTCAAATTTTAAGTTCATTGTGACGAAGTTTACATCTCAACGTCACTGAAATATTTTGCGTCATGATGACGTTAGGCGTTTTATATTCAAATTTTTTTTCAAGATGTTGAGCTGTATAGTTCATGTCAAAGAGTTGAAAGATTGCTTTGATTTCTTATCAGAGCCATTTTCTTTTATTGTGCTGTTTGATCCGGTCAATCAAGAAATAAGTTTGGTGGTAAAAATGGGCCCCGACAAACTTTTCACCAGACAAATAGTGAGAGAAAATTTAGCAAATCAGTACAGGTTAGAACTAAATCTGATCTGCTTTGGAACCGTAGAAGAACTGGTGGATTTTTACCACAAAAATTATTTGTATGACTGGGCAGGCAGCATGGTAACAAGGTTAAAATTGAAAAGGGCAGTATACAATCGTGTCCTTTCTTTGGAATACCTTGCGAGAGTGGTGTTGAGAAGAAATCGAATGGCAATTCCTTATCAACATTTGCAGGGCAGCTCTTCATCAACATACTTTTAAAATGTAAACAATCAAGGGGAATTTTTATTCCCCCCATAAAAAAAAAAATCCCAAGATTCAATACACTTGTTTTATTCAGCCATAAACTTAAAACACATTTTAACGGTGAAAATTTACATTTATAACTTTAACATTTTTAGCAATTTTATATCATTTAACTTATCACAAAAGTTTAAAGTTAAAATTTTTAAAAAGACATTTCATAAAATTTAAAGAGTTTAACAAATTATAAAAATTTACTTTTTAACTTGAAAATAATAACAAACTACTAATTAACAAAACAATGTTATTATGTAAACACAAAGTTTATAATCACAAAAATTAAAAATTTACAAAATTTTTTCAATTATATAATATTTATACAACATTTATTTGCATGTTTTAATCTATATAATTGCAAAAAAAAAACAAAAAAAAAAACAAAAAAAAAACAAAAAAAACAAAAAAAACATTAGAAATATTTATGAAAAAAAAAAAACTTTTAATCACGGAACAATTTCAACACCTAAAGGTTAAACCTTTTATACATCAATAAAATTTTTACATTTTTATGAAAAAAAACTACTTTCTTTTGCGCATTTGAAAAGTTAAACCTCACATCTTTTGTGAGACATGAAAAAACTAGTGCACTCTACTAGTTTTACAAAAACTAAACATTTTTTGTACAAAAGTCATCTTCATTTTAGTGGAGGTTTTGGAAAAGCTTTTAAAATCTAAGTTTAAGACACGTTACATCACTGGCTTTTTAACACTTTTTTTTTCCTTTCAAGTAAGACGTCATTTTAAGATATGTTATATTATTTTTATGAAACCCTATTTTTTAAAGACTGTATTCTTTTTTAACTTATTCTAAAATTGTAAAACAAATCTAGTCTAAATTTTTTCTACTTTTTGTTTTAAAATACTTTTTTCCAACAAAATTCAAATTTCTTGAAAATTTTAGACTAGGTTTGTTTTACAATTTTAGAATAAGTTAAAAAAAATACAGTATCTCAAAACGCGACATTAAACGAGAAACGGAAAAAATTCTCACCTTTTAAAAAAATAAAAGTTACACAGTTCCCTCAAGTCTCGGGACAAAATACTGAATATATTATGTAAATGTCAGTTCTCGGAAGTATCATTCAGTTCAAGGCACTTCAATCAGCAAATTCAAGGTCTTCGAACATACCAGTACACCTTCCCCCGTGCGCACTGACATTTGAATTTGCACGCTGGAAAACTGGAAAGACAATGTTGATTGGTTAACAATTGGAACCTCTGAAACCGTCTCTGGAACCATGTCTGGAACCATGTCTGGAACCATGTCTGGAACCTCCATTGGACCCTCATCTGAGATCTCTTCTGTGTCCACTAAAATTGGTTGGATCGGGTCTTGAGATTTCACCTCCGATTTCACTTTAAATTCCACAGGCGAGCCCACATTGACTACCATAGATTCTGCATCAGATTCTACATCAGATTCTGCATCAGAAGAACTTGTCTCTTCGGTTTGTACACTTGTATCTTGATTCCTTGACTCTGTCTGGACACTGGTGCTCACTGAATGCAAGGGAAAGGGATACTGACTTCAACCCTCGAGATGGTCTTGAATTTTTTGATAGATACTACAGTAACATCGGATGCGCCCCCAATCTAGTGCAGTCATGACATCTTGTGTTCGGGTGAGTGGGTGGTACTGGCACCTAAATACATGCAAGTACACTTCTTCAGTAACTGGCCCAAGATACTTGTGGCACCAATAACAGTATGGATAAAAAGGTCCTTTTGGTTTTTTCACTGGATGTAGATATTTCAAACACTTGTTACAAGTTAAGTTACACATTGCAAATGTTCAAAGACGTCCTAATCCTTCACTAGCTCAAAGTTAAATGATTTGACAAGAACATTTCAGTCATGACATCAGTCGGTATCCAAGGAGATGAAAATCAACAAAAATATGCATAGTTTTCTTACTTTTTTAAAATTACATTTATTTTTATTATTATTGTTTACTCATATCGACTGTATATATAAAACAGTTTTATTCTTTGTCTTTTTCATGACTTTAAAATAAAAAATAAATAGACAGCGCTTCATGAATACATTTTTAAAACGTTTCATAAACATATTTACATATCAACGGGACGATACTAAAAAAACGTCATGCGTAACTAAAATTTTATGCATGACATCACAATATATTTTTCGTGTGGTTTTCAATGTCACAACACTTTTAAAATATACGTTGTTTTACTTATCGGTTTTTTCATGATTTATAATTTGAAAAACAATATTTTTCACAAGTATTTTAGCGGGGTTTTTAAAAAAAATCATTTCGTTACCTTTTTACAAACCGAAACATCGTTCACACCTCATTTCATGGCAGTGACATCCTTCGTTTGATAATTGGTAACACACAGTGCACATCATTTGGAAACTGTTCATATCTTCTAAAACATGCTCAACTCCAGACAATTCTTTGTCAAGTCCTTCTGATCCCTCAGTCATGGCTAATAATGACTCTAATCGATTCTCCGCTTCATTGTCTGGCGTTTGTACATCTGTTAAGATTTTGTCCAGTTCTTCAAACAAAGTCTTTGGAGATGTTGAATTCATCATTATCATCATTCTCAAACTTATGTACTGGTTTCCTCTGCCCTTCCAACTACCCGTCGTGATATGACCTGTACAGTGTTGAAAGCGACGTAAAACCCCAAATAAAATAAAAATAAAAATAAAATCAAACTTCTTTCGGGAAGAGGATCCACTATTTTATTTAGAAAACTAGCCGCATCTTCAGAATGGAATACTTTCTGCCAGGCTAATGGGTGTAATGGTTTTTTCCCCACAGGTGTTTCTTTTTCCAATGTCACACTGGGAAAATAACCCGAAAGTTGCTGCACAAAAATAAAAATCACTTGTTTGGCTTTTATCAATTGACGACTGGATTTGACAAGATCTTCACAATGAGCACCTAAATAAAGGGGCATCAGTCTTTCACTTCTTTCTTCTGCTCCATTTACCCAGAGGCATGGTGCTCCAACTCCTAAACTTTTACTCGTGGGAAGATTGTCTTCTTCAATCACTTGTGTCACCATACTTTTCTTCATTGGAGCAAAATAATATGTCTTCATAGCTTTTGAACATCCCTTAATCTCTATGACTTTAGCTTGACTGGGATAACCACACACATGAATCATGTCTTGAAATTCCATCAAGTCTACTTTGTTTTCATTCAAGAACTTTTGCAGTTCTTTTAAACTACTTTCAATGTCCAGATACTGTGAGGTGAAAAAACTCCCTCGATGTTCTATTTCTAAGTACCCTCTGTATCCTTGGTCTAATAAGTCTAATGAAGACACTTGAAAACTCTTAAACCCAAAGGACTCCTCAATAGACATATCTTTGACAAATACTTTTAACAGACTCAATTTCCCCTTAATTAACTTTAAAGCTACATAGTCCCCTGTCAAATGCACTTTTAAATTTTGAAAAATGTTAAACACATCTTCTTTACGACAGAGTCTAAAAAACACTGTGTACACCATCTTGACTAAAGTACAAATGACGGACATTTTATTTAACATCTATAACGTCACTTTGGTTGCCAAGCAACATTGATTTGTGTTGACAACCGTATCTATATACATTTTACATCACCCAGCAACTTTGAACTTGCGTTGACAACCGTATCTATATACATTTTTACATCACCTAACAACTTTGAACTTGCATTGACAACCGTATTTATATACATTTTTACATCACCTAGCAACTTTGACAACCACCACAAAACACATAACCACTTTTAATATATTTTTACATTTCTTCTTCTTTTACAAAAGGTTTAAACAACATCTCATATTCACGAGGATAATTTACAGGTTTTACAACATCCATTATTTCCTTATCTTCCATGGACATTATTCTCTCAAATGAAATACTTTCATCTATCCCTAGACTTTTTAAAGCCCCTTCGAAAAATTCTACCACTTTTTCCTCTTTTAAGGTAGATTTTACCCTATGATAATAATTATCTACTTGATCACCCCACTCCACAAGACAAAGATTATGATCTAATTGACTCAAATACCCCATAAAACAACCCTCGCAATTTTTTCTTGAATATGTTTTTATCATTTCTCTCACAACATAACTTATCCCCATTAACATAAATTCATAGTTTGTTGGAGGAGTCAATTTTTTCTTCAAAATTTTAACACCCGGATAATCAGCGGCTGCTGATGCTTCATGAAAATAAAACACTTCCCCGTGTTTGGGATAATACCGCACTAAAAATGGTTTCTCAAAAATTTCTTTTTTAGGATCTAATTGACCCATAATTTTGTCCATCATTTGGTGCAATCGAACCCATTCTTTTCCATTCAAATTAATTCTGTTCACAAATTCCCCATTCTTCTTTTCAAAACAAAAATAATGTTCCCCTTCATACACTTTCACTTGAACAGCCACTGTTCCCATTTTCAAACATTCCTTTTCTTCCCCCGTTTGCATCCATTTTTGAATTTCACCCTTCATCAAAAGAATTTTCTCAAATAAACTACTGCTCAAATTAATCCACCAAGACTTCCTATTCTTTTCTCGAAGTAGTTTCACATAATTCCCAACCCCCTGTCTTACTGATATTGAAAGAGTTGAACTCAATTCCATTTTTTTTTATTCCTTTCTCTACAAACCCTTTATCTGGAATAATTCATGTGATTCTTGTCTTTCTCTTTTAAACACTTTTTCCAAATATTTAAGTCGCGCATGCGCATACTATTATTTTTTCCATTGAGCATGCACATTCTAAATTTTAGTAACACACATAGTAAAAAATTTAGTATGCGCATGCGCGTGCAAAAGATTAGGGCAAAGTTTAAATTTTAGAGTCTGCGCATGCGCGGGATAAAATCTAATGTGTGCATGTATAAATTTGAAAATGAAGTGACGTCACTTCCGTTGCTATGGGGACCGTCACCTAGGTCACGTGCCCTCCTCGATCAATCAAATCGCTCAATGGGAATAATTTCTTTAAAGGAGGATCAATATAAACTTCTATTAAAATAAAACAGTAGTATGTCTTATATACATTTACATAGCTTGCAAATTATGGGTAACATAGTTTGAATATTGTGAGCACAATAGCAATGCTGTGTTTAAAGTTGTTACATTTTCTAAAAAGCAATCCCTAACAATATTCATATGGTTGGACAGATCTCTTCAATACGAATCCAATGATATCTTACTTTTAAAAATCCGCCCAGTATTTGCAGAGATATGATCCAAACTACAGTACTCTTTTACCTAAAAATTAGCGTGTGCATGCGCGAATAAAAATGTTATGTGCGCATGCGCGAATAACAATTTAGCGTGCGCATGCGCAGGATAAACTCTAGTGCGCGCATGCGCGAATAAAAACATAGGAGAAGTGCGCATGCGCAAGATCAAATTTAGCATGCGCATGATAAAATTTAATGTGCGCATGATGACGTCACGTCGCCATGGTGATCATAATGATGTCACTTCCGTCACCATGGTAAACATGATAACGTCACTTCCGTTGTCATGGTAAACATGATGATGTCACTTCCGTCACCATGGTAAACATAATGACGTCGCTTCCGTTGTCATGGTAAACATGATGATGTCACTTCCGTTGTCATGGTAATCGTGACATCACTTCCGGTGTCTCGACCAATCAGATTGCTCAAAAATGATGAGAAGTATAAGGATGTCGGGGTCCTTATACTACTCCTGATCTTCAACCCGTTAATGGCCTGATTAAAGGGATTAGCCTTCAGTTCCTGTAAAATGTCAAAAATTGCATGCTCTTCATAGCAAAAGCTTCCCACAGAATTTTAAATGCTTATATGAACATTAATTATCTGAATCAGCACCTCAGTATCAGCACTTTCTGTTTGATTTCTTTTTGTAATTAAAATATATTTAACAATATTTTATTCTTTTAGCATGTAAAATATATAACATAGTGTGATTAACACTCACACATATACGAATAAAGTTGTATGGATTTTTATTCAAATTGGTATGTATATTAAGAACAATAATTCTATGTTTATCCTCAGTTATACCACTGTTCTGCAACATGATAACACTTGTTAAATAAATGTACATATATATCTATAAGTTCAGATCTGTTTTAAGCAACATATTATTTGTCACTGTCTGAACCCAGCATGCAGTCACAGACCTTTGAAAATACATTGATTTAGTGTGGAAAAGTGATCCAAAAATTGATGTACACTTTTTCAACAGTAAATCTAAATTTGATTTCTGACATCATTTCTACAGGGAAAAGTAGTCATATTTTAGAACAAAAATATGTTGAATATGGGAAAATGTGTGACATGAGCATGTTAATTGTGTTCCTCCGTTGTAAGTGATGAGCTTTTCAAAAAAATTCTGATAAAGCTAAATAATTTTGAATTATCCTTCTTAGTTCTTACATTGTCTATTTTAATTTGTGTGTTTTAACTAATACTATTTATTACTTATTAAGCTAATTGAAAGCCAACTCTATATCCATGCACAATATACCTGTCTACGAAATTATAAAATTTCACACATACTGTATTTCAAATGCAACTCTAGTCTCATATATTGGATAACAATCAAACTCGAATATCAGTTTTTAAAATTATAACTCCACACTGAAAACTACCCGTGGGCAGTAGCATCTAAAATATAATATTTACTTTATCTGCAGTAAAAAAGCAGCACATTTGTAGATATTGGTAATCATCAAAATAATTAGTATGTAATACATACATATTTATAACATATATGTGGTACAGTCATTCGTATGTACAAGACAAATATATAGATAGAATAAGAAAATCACTTATCTAAAGCAGCATGAACCCAGACTCTTCATTTATAACATTTAATCACTCTGAGAATGCAATATAGCTCAGTGGTGTCATGGGGGTTCATGTATTTATCTTATCAGTACTCCTTGCTGTACTCACTCTTAGGTTTGCAACTAGAATTTATTACTGACAGGACTACACAATAGGGGTGTTTACTCTTTCACAATAGCATGGTGTTGGTTTTTATAGCTAGGTCCACCTTTTTGTGGTCAAAGTTGAAAACTAGTTAAGTTTGGACAACAATGTGGTGAAGTTTTTAATATTTAGTTGGTTTGTGTGTTTTTTTTTTTCAAACTACATTCAAAATATAAATGTTTTGAATGTTTTAGATGTATTTCAACCAGATTTCAGCCATAATATTGGATTCATCATGATTTTATCTGTTGGTTTCAACATGACTTCACCAACTAAATCCAACTAAAAACAGTTCAACTAAATTTCATTGTTGATTCAACCTGATTTCAAAGTTGCGTGTCAGATGAAAATACTTTTGTTTTTGATACTGTCTCATTCTGAGAATGTTAATGTTAACTTTGGAATTTAAATATATTTACTTGCTTGATTAAATTTAAAACAGGCTGCAAATACTTCTCTCCAGTCTTTATCAGGGTCTTGGATAACATTTTGCCATTTCTCTGTACAATTAGTATATAGTTTGCCATTTCTCTGTAAAATTAGTATATAGTTTATCTTTTTCCAATTAAGGAAAAGTAAAAAGCTCTGTAACCCTATCCAAGACATTGGTTTTCAAACAAAATTTTGTCCAATGCTTTAATTCTTTATATGGTATTATAAAAATTAACATTCTAAAGTAATAATTGTTCAACTGGCATCTAGAATATCCTATATACAGTTACAGCAAACTCATCACCGCTGTCAGTACACTTCTACAATTGTGCCAATTCAAAGTATTCAAAGTATTCTTCCACTAAATAGGTATAAAATGTGTCATCGTTATTTAGCATTTGTACATATCAAAATTTTATTGGGAAACCCAATAGAAGTCTGTGCCCTTATATTTTTCATGCATGCATGAATTAAATTATTCACAGTCAAACATACAAAATAAATACTTTTTTGTGAAATTAGCCTCTGGCTAAACAACAGATCTGTCCATCAGTTTCTCACATGGGTAATTCTAATCAACTAATACAGATACATTTACACACACATACAGTGGGCCACTGAATCAAATCAATATTATTTTTCTGCAAGTTCAGAAAAGTGTAGCTCACTGTCTAGCCTTGCTTCAGGCATAAGTTTGTACAATATAAAAATAAATGTTTTTTTTTATTATTTTAAAACCTAAATAAATAAACAAAAATCTTTACTTTAAGCTTGAAACCAAGCTCAACTAATTGAATTGAAGAATGCATGCTTGCACAAATGGGCATATTTTATGCACTGCTTCAAATTTACAGAAGGATTTGCATGCAAATCCAACTCATGAATATTCATGGGAAAAGTTGTTTTATCAGCTGCTGCCTGTACTGTCCACTTTCATCTAAATTTGTCTGAATAGGTACATGTGTAAATCAGTACAAAAGGTCACAGATGGCAAGTCAAATTAAAGTGAAAATAATACAAATATTTTAACAGAATGTGTACCTTCAAGTTGCACTAAATTGCTAAATAATGTTTTAACTTTAGTACTGACATGACACAAACTATATAAACACAGCTGGGTCCCCAGGTGTACTTTATTGTATGGTTTACAGTAAGTACTTTTAAAAAGTTTATGCCACTATGGGTTGTTATCTTTGCTGTTGAGCAATTTTCTTACCCAACTGATACTTAAAACTTTTTACAAAATTATAAATAGGCGTATTTCACAACCATAATCCATCGAATCTAGATTCTTCAGATCAACAGATTCGCTTATGATGTGACTTAAATCTGAATCTGGATTATGAATCCGTTGATCTACCTCGAGAGGTAGATCAATGGATTCAGATTCATTGGATTACCCATAAATCTTTGTAAAATAATGGCGGCAACATGTGACAGGAAATTCTAACATTTGGGAAGTTATGATAATATTATATTAATATATATTGATATATATTAATATATTATATTTATATTGGTTCATCTTATTTTTTAATTTTGGATTCAGATGTACTGGATTGCACAGATTACGCAGAATTTTGTTTGTGAGTTAATCATTTTGGCGGCGCGCTTTCGTGAGTAAACTTATATTTTGGTGGTTTAGCACAATCCATAAAGACTTCCGGCAAAACAAACTTCAAACAAGAGAAAAAAAGGAGACAAAATAAAAACAGTTAAATGTGTGGTAACGGTTGTGCTTATTTCATGAACGAAATGAGTAGATTTCTGTCATGTGCTCTTTTCAACTAGGAGCCAGTGTTGCTTCAAATCACCCCACCAACTCTCCACCATACTGTTTCCCGCTTTCACTTGGCCCAAATTGGACACAAAAACCTTTATTTCTTTTAAACTTTGCAAGTGGCCTGCTATGGTAGTGGTGGTGGACCAATTCACGCCCATGTACCTATTCACGCCCACCCCTAAATTTATCCAAAACAATCACAGTTAAACAATAAATTACAAATGTATATGATCAATTTGATGATTATGATGTGGTAAACATCTTCGCTATGAAAACTTTTAAATCTTCAAGAAAATTGAGGGTGGGCCTGAATTGGTACCCGGGTGTGAATTGGTCCAGCACCACTAGAGATCTGGCAAACCTATTCTTGTGGTAGCCCAGGAGTTAAAATTATGATCTAGGGAGCCAAAAACTTCAAAAAATTTTGACTTTTGCTTATGTTCAAGCTATACTGCTACCCTGCATAAGTTGGCTGCAGGCAGAAGTTGGCCGTGGCTCATCTACAGGCTCCAAAAAGACAAATAGGTTATTGTACACCAATGAAAACTGTTGCATATAATAAGTTTTAACAATAATACATGATTTCAGAGTGTAGTAGGCCACTCATATTAAAGCCCTGTGAAGATGTGGTGAGCGCGGCCAACTTATGCCTGCGGCCAACTTATGAAGGGTAGCAGTAGGGCACAGTTTCATCACTTCCAAGTGATGACTTAGACCGATTAATCTGTCTGTCAGCCAATATTTAAAATATGGATGTATTGACAAGAGACAGATGGCATAAGTATGCAAAAAATATAAATCCCGAAGGGCAACAAATGGCACACATCCTGACATTAAACATGTACTAGGCTACCACCTCTAGTATCAAGGATATGCCCCGCAGTGAAAAAAAATAAACTTTTTGCATAGTTAATGGATATATTTACCAAAATTTATTTCACTTGCAAAATTTTATCATTGTTTATACTAACAGGAAGTGCAGAAAAAGTGTCTATATTACTGCAAACACAGAAAATTGTGTTCCTGCATCTAAATGCTTTATAATGTTATTATATTTAAGTGGATATTTTAAAGTTTAAGGTGACAGTAATTTTCAGATATTGAAGTTTTTGTGTGGCAAGGAACTCTGTCCCAAAATGCGATCCTTCAGTTTTAAAAAGGCATATTTTGAGACAGAATTTTACACATGTGATATGGCGGCCATTTTGTTTTTTGAACTAGTGCCAAAATTACTATCAGACTAGCTTTTCTAGCCATATAGCTTTTGTGCAAATTTGATGAAGCTAGCTGGAATATTTCAAGATTTAGAGCACCTTTATGATTTTCAAACAATTGGCTATGGCGGCCATTTTGTTTTTCAAAATGAGTCTAAAATTTTGCAGAGACAGGTTTTCATAGCCATAAACATTCCCTGCAAATTTGGTGAAGATATCTTTAAGATATCTTCATCATCTTTATAAATGAATGAGATATTAAGGTTTATGCAAAAACGTGCCGAACTTTAAACATGTGATATGGCGGCCATTTTGTTTTTTGAACTAGTGCCAAAATTACTATCAGACTAGCTTTTTTAGCCATATAGCTTTTGTGCAAATTTGATGAAGCTAGCTGGAATATTTCAAGATTTAGAGCACCTTTATGATTTTCAAACAATTGGCTATGGCGGCCATTTTGTTTTTCAAAATGAGGCTAAAATGTTGCAGAGACAGGTTTTCATAGCCATAAACATTCCCTGCAAATTTGGTGGAGATATCTTTATAAATGAATGAGATATTAAGGTTTATGCAAAAACGTGACGAACGGACGGATGTACGGAAGGCGTTTTATAATCTCCCAACCTCGGCCTTCGGCCGCAGGCGGGAGATAATAAGTGTCATAATCAACTTTTATTTGCATTTTACTGTAATACCACAGCCATAATGAGCGATAATTTGGAGTAACCATATATTTTGTCATTTAGCCAATCAGAATCGAGGACACATCTGTGTCATGTTAGAATTCCTGTTTTACAGTATGGAAACTATTTGGTTCTCATGTTTTGTTAAATAAGAGACGGTTAACCAGTAACCGACCCGGAAGTGAAAGACGGGAAACCGAAAGGAAAAAATTGCTACTGCAATACCCCTACTATGTTTAATGTCAAAGTTGGTGGAGTGGGTTGTTGTCAAACAGCTTATGCAACATATCAACTGTAACAATCTAGACAATCCTCAATCAGCATATAAAACTGGTCATTCCACTGAAAATGCCCTACTGCATATTAAAAATGAATGGTATATGAGCAAATCACCGACAAGACATCTCACAGACATCAACTCACCGACAAATTTTGCTGAAAAGACATTACAATATTCAAATAATCATCTGCATGTCTTTGTACAGATAAAACACGTTTTTGTTATCCAGAATATAGATTCATGTGTCATTTCATGGTGAATGGTCTGTTAAGTTGCACACATACTAAAAACTTGTTTTGAATCTTTTGATTGGTTTGGTTTAACAGATAATTTGTATGGAGAGAAATCATTGGCTTTGAATCGTAATAGGTAAACATGAAGGAAAATATTAAGTAAACACGTCCAGTATTTTAAAGGAACTCGAGTTTGCAATAAAACAAACTAAAATTAAACCCTGAAAAAACAGAGTTCATCATATTTGGATCTCATGGTCAGCTAAAGAAATTATATTCTTGCCTTCCTGTTGGGATATTTGGTAAACTCTTGCATCCATCAGCTGTTGTAAAGAACATCGGTGTCTGGTTTGATGCTAATTTTTCCTTTGCTGATCATGTCCGCAATATTTGTAAGACTTGCTTCATTCAATTGCGTCATCTCAGACTAGTCAGACAGTAACTGATGGATGAGGCTGCTCTCCTGGCGGCAAGTACCCTGGTGAACAGTCGTCTGGACTACTCCAACTCTCTTTTCAGAAGTCTGTCGAGTTTCAACATGCGCAAACTGCAGTGTATTCAAAACACACTTGGTGGGATTGTCACAAATTGCAATGGCTACTCCTATTCTCAAAAAAACTCCATTGGTTGCCAGTTGAATTTTGGTGTATTTTCAAAACTGCCACTTTGATTTATAAGTTTCTCCACAGTGGTCACCCAAGCCCTCATCTGTCTATTCGTTGTAGAAGATATGTACAAGATACAACCACCCAGATAAAAAGTTCCGGGAGGTTCCTCAGTACTAACCATCTGTACACAAATCCCACATCACTTTGGTCATAGTTTTGCTTTTGATGTTCCACACTTTGCAATGATCTGCCTGGTGATGTTCGTTCTGCTCCAACTCTTGCCTG
Organism: Sabellastarte sp. h YS-2021; assembly: GCA_964017235.1. Classification (NCBI taxonomy): domain Eukaryota; kingdom Metazoa; phylum Annelida; class Polychaeta; order Sabellida; family Sabellidae; genus Sabellastarte; species Sabellastarte sp. h YS-2021. The sequence goes on along the minus strand of OZ024928.1, from coordinate 151,592,484 downwards.
TTTCAGGAAAAAGCTTAAATCTCATCTCTTTGGTAAGGCTTTCCCACCTTAGAATGTACACTTCCCGGCGTCTCCCCTGGTGTCGACCTGGCTATGTCTATGGGATGATGATTATTGAATTGGACCTGGTGTTGCTACAAACTTTATCCTTAGCTACAAGATAACAAAGTTTAGATCTCTATTGCATTAGATTAATGAGAAATAGCTACTTTTTATATTGAAGCAAAATAATATAATGAGTAAATGTCTAATATCATCAAAACTAATGAAAACTTCCCATTACCATTACCCCAGGCCTGATAGAAGTCGCATGAATTTTGTCAAAAATGTTCATCCTCAACTGTTAGATAATCTATGTTATGTAATAAAGTTTCAGACCTGTGGTTCATTGCATAGCAAAGAATTAGCAACTTTTAGCTAAGTAAAACAATGAGTAACAAGATGCACTCAGAGAGAGCAAAACGCTCGACTCGATGTGACCAGTCTCACAAGTGTTATAAAGTATAACACACATCCATCATGGTGACATTTCCAGAAATTCTGGAGGCTTCTTGGCATCCAATATATTAATTGGATCTTTCCTAAACTATAATCACTCCTTCCCATGGCTAGTCCCTTCCTACTTCAAATTTGACATCAAAATTTATTAATTACTTTTGAAGAAATATGAAGTAGAAAGCTAAAATAATTAAAATACATTGAAATGGGACCTATGAAAATTCATGATTTTTTTGTATCCAAAATATGATCCACGTCTTTCCCAAAAATTAGTAATTTCTTCCTTTCACCAGGTCCTACTCACAATTTTTTTTATAAAGATCTGTTCATTAGTTCTGGAGTAATCTAAACACCAAAAACAGGCAGACAAATAGACAAAAAAAGCACACAACAAACATAAATTCCTGGTAGAGGTAAAAATATTGGTTAAAAGCCACTTCTTGGTCAAAATTACTCAGGGTAAATTTTTGTGATGGACTGTCAAGAAATTGAAACAAACAAACGAAAAAAAAAAACAAAAAAAAACCAGAAATAAATAAACATGACAAATACACCACTTCCCTCTCAATTGTATTTATGTCAATTTCAAGACATAAATTTAATGAGAAGAAGTATATCACACGTATCACAAGCTAGGTTTTGTGACCTCACAATGACAATTGCATTGTGACATCATTAAGTAATGACATCATCAGACAGCAAAATATTGATTTTTTTACTTATGCAATAAAGAAAATCAGATTTCTCTGTATATGCCCAATTGATCTATTATTGTCCATCAAGTTGAACACTTTATCTTGGTTAAAGTTTTTTTTTTTGAACAGTAAAATTTTAGATGCTGTGTTTTTTTCTTTTCTTTTTAAAAGACCTTTAAAAAAATTGCTAAAATAAACCTAAAAACAAAAATTAAAAAAAAAAAATTTAGAATTGACTGGTATTGAACCCCAACCATGAGATTACAAGTTCTACACATTACACTCACAGCCACAGAGGATATCTGATGAGGCAAGAATTTATGAGGAGGAAATCCTATCATGATATTGATTTTTGAAGACAAGTAGGTTTCACTGTATTTACCCAATTAAAAATTTAAAAACCTGTCTCCTGACTTTAATTTTCAAACAAATTACACCAAATTTGGAAGATTCCGTCTGTACCCCATGAAATATCTACCCACCAAATTTGAGCTCGATTGATGGTATAGTTTTTGAGTTATAAGGGCAAAACGGTGCACAGACAGAGAGACTGACAGAAACAAACTGATTACAATAACCCTCTCCTATCGTCGAGCGTTAACTATCAAATATCTTAAAAAGTATTATACATAGCCAATTTCTCTCTGTATAGTATTCATGTACTTTAGGGTAAATAGTGAAGTTGCACATGTAGCTCATTGTATAGCTGAATAATAGCTAATTAAGCGGCCTGTCAGGGACGCTTATTTGTTTTCACATAAGTTCGACTGATCACTGCCGCCGCTGCCGCAGGATTATGGTCTCCCTTGAATAACTTCTTGGGCTTTCAAATTTTTCTTTCCTTCTTATCTTTCTTTAAAAATATAGGGACGGGAAAAATTTTGGGAATACTTTGAGACCTTAAACTCTACTTAAGGTAACTTTAAGCATTTTTCAAAAACACCTCGTCATCGCGTTTCGGAAAAAACCACACACACCAGTGCTATAAAATGTATCAGGTACATTCTAGACCTACATTCGAAGGTCGGAAAGGATTTTCTGATGAATCGGACCATAGATGCCTGAATGGGAGGCATTTGATTTTCGTAAATTTTAAAAAAAATGGGTACTTTGTCCGTATCTCAAAAACGGTCAGGATTTCAGCGTTTTGTTGGAATAAGTTATTCAGCTACTTTTTTATAATCTTTCATATGCCGAAGTTTTAGCCCTGTATCTGCAATCGTAAGGTCACCGTAATGTCCAAAAAGGGGGTTTTAACCCTCCAGTTCACTTAGTTTTTCACTTTTTTCAACCAAACTTGGCATATATATTAAGATTTACCAAAGGATTATCCTGACTTTATGGTGACCTTAAACTGTTAATATTATTGGAACTATGGCCGTCCCTAAAGTCATCAAATTGGAATAAAACCATCTGGCTCCTTTATTTTTCCATTTTTTTTAAAAATCTAACGTATATTGATATTGAGGTAGATCAAAAGAAGACTCTTACTACCTTATGATTTAAATATTAGTAATGTTATGGCCATCTTAAACTTAAAACGTAGGGTTTTTCAGCCATAAGCTCAGTTAATGTTTAAATTTTTCAAATAAAACTTGGCACAGTTATAAAGGTTGGCAGAAAGGACATTCTGATTTTATGGTCACCTTAAAGTCCCAATATGAATGAAGTTATGGTCACCTTTCAGTGAAAAAAGGAAGTTTTCGGCCTCCAGCTATCTTATTTAGTGATCTCAACGAGTATCTGGATATCCGGGTACCCGAACCCTGAATGTTTACCCGAATCCGAAATCACATACCCGAGTACCCGAATCTAAGCTTTAATTCTGTCAATATCGCCCACGTTGGTTGACCGAGTACAAACGTATCTGGACGTCATTAATTTACTTAAAATGAAATTATTCAATTAAAATGCACAAGAATATTGTTTTCTCACCCTTGTACACCGTTTATAATATTTTATTTGTCTTTTATTTTGGTTGTTTATACATTGTCAAATACCGGGACCCCTTGAAAATCGTCAGTATATCAACACAGTTATTTAATTCCGAGTCCATAACGCTGTATATTGGCTATATAGTGACATGCACTCCTTAAATAAATAAGAGTACAATATTTTCACACAGTAGTTAATAATTTTACATTAATAAAATTCACTTATCAACCTGAAATAAAAATGAAGTTTCAATTCCGAAACTACATTTGAGCAGTAGTTTGCCTTTGGGATAGATCATGTGACTCTGTTTTATATAAACAACCATGTTTTGAATGTACAGAAGTCTTTTTTATTTAACATTTCTTCCGTGTAATATTGTTTTGAATGCAAAAACGTGACCGACAAGAAATAAAGTAAATGGTTGGATCCCATTATTTCTGTAGGTTTAAAGTTTATAAATATGGAGATTTTTGTAGTTTCAGCTATTATCGCCCATCGGCGCGAGTACCCGGGTACCCGCCCGTTGAAATTACTACCTACCCGGTCCTACTAAAAAGGGTTTTTGAGAACACTAATCTTATTGTTTAACTGACCTCAGCTAAACTTTGTACACTCATAAAGGATGACAAAAGGGACATTCTCATTTTATGGTCACCTTTAAGTCCCAATAGGAATGAAGTTATGGCCACCTTGCAGTGAAATTATGGAGTTTTTACCCCACAGCCCTTAAGGGCTGTTAGGAAAAAGGTTGTCCGGGCTGTATCTCAGAAACCGTAAGGTGTAGGAAGTTGATACTTGGTAGGGACATTGGTTAGGATGTGTAGGTGTGCAACGTCATGGTGTGACCTTGATTTGACCTTTGACCTTGCCGTAGTGACCTTGAGTTTGAAAATCTTGTCCGGGGTATATCTCGGAAACAGTAAGGTGTAGGAAGTTGATACTTAGTAGGGACATTGGTTAGGGGGTGTAGGTGTGCAACATCATGGTGTGACCTTGATTTGGCCTTTGACCTTGTCGTAGTGACCTTGACCTATAAAATCTTGTCCGGGCTATATCTCGGAAACTGTAAGGTGTAGGAAGTTGATACTTGGTAGGGACATTGGTTAGGGGGTGTAGGTGTGCAACGTCATGGTGTGACCTTGATTTGACCTTTGACCTTGTCGTAGTGACCTTGACCTTTAAAATCTTGTTTCACCTTTGGGTCTGTCTTTTGATGCAGATTAAGCACTGTTAAAGTCATATTAGAATTCATTAAGAATTTTACTTTTACTACTTCCCATAGTAACCGATGGAATTTCATCAAGTGAGCCACAGATTTTGCTCCAACACCGCACATAAGCATTCATTGAATGTATTACCACTTCTGTATGCATGGTAATATTCAAAACATCCAAACCATAATTTGGCCATGCCAGATGTAGATAAAGTAAAGAGTGTTGTAATGTTTAGTTTAGTGATTAATGCTGTCATCTTGTTGTTGATTTGTCTTGTTTTAATACTTCATCTTTACATGCATTGTCTTTCTCTTAGACATTATTTTGTCTATTTAAACATTGTTTGGACCTTTATATAACTGACAGTGCTCTGAAAGCATCCTGAACTTTGTACTGATACAATACTTCTATATCTCATGGTGTTAAAAATATTTCCCTAGGCTGTGGGGTACGGGCATCTCTGATGCTATTTTTAATCTCAAGCCATCATATTGTTCAGCTGAGCTCAGTTAAATTTTGCACACTTTTAAAGATGACAATAGGGACGTTCTCATTTTCTTTCCACCTTGGAGTTCCAATACAAGTACAGTCATGGCCATCTTGAAGTGAAAATGAGGGTTTTCAGCCCAAAATGATTTACTGTTCAGTAACATCAGTTTAACTTGACATTGATTATACTTAAGGAAGATTTTGTATGACATTTCACTTAAAATTCCTGTATTTAAGAGACTTTGGCCATCTTAACATAATAAATATATACTTCTTGCTCCCACCTCATTTATTTTAAGACTTTTTTAAACCACACCTGGCATATGTATACTTAAAACAAAATTTATGCTATCTGGCAAACCTAACCTCCTAGTGTTTATGAAGTTATGGCATCTTCAAAGAAAAAAATGAGGTATTTATCATGCACTGATGTGGTTATTAACATATTGCAACTGATCAGTGTTCACACGATATAAATTCCCAATTTTAGGCAGATGAAAAAAAAACACATTCTTCTGATTCCATTCTTTTGGAATTGTGGGGATATAACTTTTCCTTTTTGGAAAAAAAGGCTTTAATTGATTCAACTTCTGTTTTGCAGAAGGAGTTGATGATCTAGCTACTTGTTCAAACAGACTGTAAATTGGTCAAATGTATAGACTTGACTTCTTTCAGAATATAACATGACTGAAAAAAAAAAACACTTTCTCATAAACAGTTTTTCTTGTACAGCATTTTATGTATCTCCAGCTAAGTGGAAATGAATGAGTTGTCTCTTTGTTCTTCCTCCTCCAACTCTGTATTTGCTTTTGTGTGATATCTATCTAGAGGCGCAATCATGGAAAGCCTTTCTATGCAGAAAGAACCCCCCCCCCCTCCAACTCCCCTTTAGTGCACATAAAAATGCAGGTAAAAAGAGGATTTCCTCTGCATGTGGGGGTGGGGGGGGGGGGGGGGGTGGATGAAGGGAGATTGTGTGTGTGTGGTATAGATGATAGATATATATGTTATGTACAATACTACAAGTTGAGATTTTGTACAAGTTGCAACTTGTACAAGCAGTTTGTACAAGTTGCAACTCGTACAAGATTGGCTGTACAAGTTGTAACTTGTACAGAATTTCACTATCAAATAAACCCAACTTGTACAATACTGTTGTACAAGTTGGATTTAAAAAGAATTTTGGTTAAATTAACAATTTTATTGAAACTATAACTTATTTTATGTGTACAAATATCCAAATTAATGTTAGACTATCATATATATACAATTTTTCCATAAAAATTAATTCACATAAAAATCTTGAAATTTTGGCCAGTAACACTTAAATACAAAAAAGCTGTTAATATATTAATAGATCAAGTTGGCAGTTTATCACTCAAGAGTAAATGTTTTTACATTGTTTATCATGCAGAAGAAATTAAAGCTAATTTTGTTAGTGACTAAATTGAACATAAATATCCGATGGGGCTTACTGATTCTTGTCAGACTTAATTCCTACTCATCCAAGATATGACACGGTGTATTGGCGTCTTAAGCAGAAAAGTTTAATAATAACAATCAGACTTCAAAGAAGAAAGTTAAAAAGTAATAAGTAAGAAATAGAAATCCTCTAAATGCAATCAACTGTCTTGGTGTGGCTGCCTGTAGTATTAGGGATATTGTGTGACTAATACCTCAAGACAACAAGGCAAGAAGCTAGGAACAGGAAACTTCAAAGGAGAGATGGAAGTATATTGTATAATTGTAATTATGTCCACCCCACTGGGGGGTGGACATATTATTTTTGCTTTTTCCGCCGTCCGGCGTCCCACTTGGTTTCCAGACATTTTAGGCAACAGTTCTTATCCTATCTTTACCAAATTTGGCATGCAGGTTTATTGGGTTAATAGCTTGTATGGGATTGCTTTTGGTGATGATAGCTCTATAGCTAACTGAGTAATAGCTACTTTGCTACTTTTGAGTAGCTCTTTGGTTTCCAGACATTTTAAGGAATGCTATTAAGCCTAGCTTTCTGAAATTTGGTATGGAGGTTCATTGGGTTAATAGCTTGTATGGGATTGCTTTTGGGGGGAATTGCTTCATAGATGAGTGAGTAATTAATTAAATAAATGAGTAATTAGCTATTTTGAATACTGAAAAAGGCATATCTCCTAAACCGTGCGAGATAGAGCGATTTCGTCGAAATTTTCGACCCACAGGGTATCTAAGGAATGTACTCTTTGCAGTTTTCAAAAAATTTTCCCCTCCCCAAAAATGGCGGCCATTTTGAATTTTCGAATTTTTGCCAAAAATGGCAAAACACAAATTTGCTTCTATCTCCTTAACCGTGCGAGATAGAGCGATTTCGTCGGAATTTTCGACCCACAGGGTATCTAAGGAATGTACCCCAAAAATGGCGGCCATTTTGAATTTTCGAATTTTTGCCAAAAATGGCAAAACACAAATTTGCTTCTATCTCCTTAACCGTGCGAGATAGAGCGATTTCGTCGAAATTTTCGACCCACAGGGTATCTAAGGAATGTACTCTTTGCAATTTTCAAAAAATTTTCCCCTCCCAAAAATGGCGGCCATTTTGAATTTTCGAATTTTGGCCAAAAATGGCAAAACACAAATTTGGTTCTATCTCCTTAACCGTGCGAGATAGAGCGATTTCGTGGAAATTTTCGACCCACAGGGTATCTAAGGAATGTACTCTTTGCAATTTGAAAAAATTTTCCCCTCCCCAAAATGGCGGCCATTTTGATTTTTCGAATTTTTGCCAAAAATGGCAAAACACAAAATTGCTTCTATCTCCTTAACCGTGCGAGATAGAGTGATTTCGTCGAAATTTTCGACCCATAGGGTATCTAACAAATGTACTCTTGCCAATTTTCAAAAAATTTTCCTTTTCCCAAAAATGGCGGCCATTTTGAATTTTCAAATTTTTGCCAAAAATAGAAAAACAGGAATTTGCTTCTATCTTCTTAACCGTGCAAGATAGAGTGATTTCATCAAAATTTTTGACCCAGCCAATGCAAAAACTCATGAAGCTGAAATAATTTACATCTACACTAATAAATATTTAAGCATCATTGATATATTTTACAAATGAAACAGGGTCTTGTAAGACTACTGTACAATTTTGGCAAAAGGTTCATGGGGTGGACATTACACATGATAATGTGTGTTCTTCTATGCTATCCTGTTTCTATTCGCATCTACTATCAACAGGGCGTCCTATTTCTAGTTGACACATGCCTTTCCTAACTAATGACATTTACTGCATTGTCTACTGTTTCAGAGATATTCTGTGATTTACCTGATTGATCATAAGTAGCTAAGTGAAAGTATAAAAGGACAAATGACTATATAATTACAAATTATGTATGTCTTGTATTAATAAAACTCTGGCTGATCACATATACTGCATAGTCTTAATATTTACATGAGGTTTTGTCATCATAAAAATTCCAGGCATTTCGCGAAATCCCTGATTCACGCGAAATGCCTAAAATTTCCAGGCATTTCACGAAAAGCCTGGAATTTGTCCTTCTTTATTACACAACTTGCCTGGTGCATTTTAGGCAAATTGTGAAATACAGTAATTTTATATAATGCAAAGCTTTGATGATTATTTAGCCATTTTTAGATAAATGAGAAGAATTATAGAGCTGTTTAAAAATTTAAATTGTTCCTGTTAGAAATTTGAATTATTTTATCATCATGATGGCTGATATTTAGAGCTCTGTTACACAAAATATAATAACAGTATGGATGAAATATTTTAAATGATCCGGGCATATATTTCTGATTATTTCATGTGTTTTGAATGGCATTTAATGTATCAGTTAAAGTTTTGTACAAGTTATATAATGTAATATCAAGTTATATCAAAGAACCTTAACTTGTATAACTGACTTGACAAGTTTAACACCACATCATTTTTAAGCTTAAAAAACTGAAGACAGTCTGTACAAATGTTCTGCAACAAATTTTCGTGAAAATCTTGGTCAAATTAATAGGTGGTACACACTTACATTAGAAGAAACATGTCAGGAAGTAAAAATAAACTTAAAAAGATAGGATATGAAATAAAAATGAGTTGCATGAAAATAGAATAAATAGATTACATCTATATAACAAGCTATTAAAATATATGCACAAATATAAAGATTCAAGGAAAATTTAATTTCAACAGCACATCAGTGTATTGTGATGAATGGGGGAGTGATGCTATTAATGACATTTTGAATTTTTATTGGTATCATCTTTTACATATTTTCACCTTTACAACTACAACCTATATTATTTACAGACAAATAGAAATCCAGTTCTCTAGCAAACAGGTAGCATTCATATAATTGCAATTGCCTAGCATTGGACTGGGTTGGGGGTGGAGGTCAGAGCTTTAATTAGTCTTTGTTCAATATACAGTGAGGGTTTCTTGTTAGCTAGCTGATTTGCATTATGCTTATTATGTCATTGTATAAAAATGTTTAACTTTTTGTTATTATGTTATGATCCTAAAGCAAATATATGAAGTAACTGATGATGCCACATTAAATATTGGTGTTTAAGTAAATCCACAATTTTTTTGTATCTGTGCAACTTAGTTAAAGACCTAGCTTTTATATCAACCAATTAAACAATATTTTTGATATATTATGTAATTTGTGTTTACATGTTGTCAAGTATATTGAATAAATAACTTCTGAATTAACAAAAACAAGAAATGTTATTGATACATTAGATGAAGGTGTTGGTAAATCTGTAATTAGTGTTTACATGTTGTAAAGTTTGTTGAATAAATAAGTTTTGTATCATCAACAATAAACTATTGGTGAAATAAATTCGTCTTCTTAAACCAAATGATCAAACAGAAAAATCTGATAAAAATAAAATAGACTGGAGAATCATATTTAGGCATTTCACGAAATGCCTGGAGCTCAAAACCAGGCATTTCGCGAAATGCCTGGAAATTTTAGGCTCTTTGCGAAATGTGTAAGTGAATCAGGGATTTCGCGAAATGCCTAAAAATTCCAGGCATTTCACGAAATGCCTGATTACACAGTTTGTAACATATATATGTGTGTGTTCACTTCATTGAAACAAAAAGTGGAACATTAATGTAAAATGTGTCTCTCTTCTGTAAATGAAAGTAACTGGGAAGGTTAAATTTGACTGAGCTTTATCAAGTCTAGCTGTTTATGCTGTTCTTTCGAATGTATATTGTTTTCTTTTACTTTCTTCCATTTCAGTTAGACTTCTAGATTTAATAAATTTTAGCTCAAGTGGGAAATGAATTTTTGAAATTTTAATGCATTCAAATTCCTGAAATCATGTACTAAATCACTTATAACTTGAAAAGTACTGCGTTTAGAGCATTTTGTTAAAATATGTTATTGGGCTACTTTTTCCATAGCTACAACAAGTTGAGTAACTTGTTTGGTCCTAATTTTGTGCATTATTGAACTGTGGAATGGATCACGATCTCCTACTGTTATTCCTAAGCCGAAATTTTTAAGTCAATTGCTAAGTCATTCATAAATATTCCAATATGTAAACTCGTACTTTTCTTTCCCAATAAATCCAGAAACATTTTTCTAGCCCTATAGATTGACTTGTTATTTCTTAAGAAGCATTTAAGGGGCCTATATTTAGGTCTACAGAATACAAATATGCAAGATGCACACTTTCTAGGTGAATTTCTGCAAAAGCATTTTTTTTCTAGCAGGTAAATTTTACAGCAAACTTATAGTAAAAATGATATATTCTTCTCCCAAAATATACTACTTCTCAAAACACAATAAAGCTTACATTCTGCTCACTGTCTCATACCGCAACAACTGTAGCTTTAATAGCCCCACATCTCCATCCGGGTCGCTTGTTTTTGTTAGCAAAAACCTTTTTCTAGTTTGACTTACTCATGGTTGAGTAAATCACTTGTAACTTTAAAGCTGTTGCTTCTAGAGGTTTGCTATGTTCAACCAACCTATAGGAAATCACATGCTGTGAATCTTTTCATGTGGTCAGATTTGACCTTTGGCCCCTTCTTTAAGGTCAACTCATGGAAAGTTATCTTGAAGGGTCTTTATCTCATTTATTATTGCTTGTAGAGATTTGGTATGTACAAACAACTTATGGGAATCATGCAATGTGAATCTTCTGATGCGCTAAGATTTGACCTTTGACCCCCTCCTTCAAGGTCAAATGATGAAACTAAACTTTAAAAAGGACTATATCTCATTTAATATTGATCAGATAGGTTTAGAATGTTGATATAACTTATAAGAAACCCTGGCCTGTGGATCTTCTGATGTGGTCAGTTTTCAGGTTTCTGGCCCTCCTTCAAGTTCAAACAATGAAACTGAACTTTCAAAGGCCTTTATTAAGCGTCCCGCAAGAGACGCTTGTTTGTGTATGGGAGAGCTTCAGGCTCCGCCGGCTCCGCATTTTGTTTTCCTTATAACTCTGTAACCGTTAGGCGGATTCTTTTCAAATTTGGCAGGTTTAGGCAGTAGCCTTGGGGAATTTTTTTGAATATGCTGCAGTGACATTTCAACCAATCAGAGAGGTCACATGACCAAAAATGTTTTTTTTTTCGATGGGGAAGCTTGTCCGGATGATAACTTGAAAGGAATTTTATCAATTCACCTGAAACTTGGCAAATACATTCATTCTATTAAAATCTGGAAATCATTAGATTTTGGCATTGATTGGTCAAGAAATGGCCGAGTAATTAATGATTAATTAATCATTACGAATTTTCCAAATAAGGAAAACACAAAAATGCTTATATCTCGAAAACCGTGCTAGATAGAGCGATTTCGACGAAATTTTTGACCCACAGGGTATCTCTGCGGAGTAGTTTTCCCAATTTTCAAAAAAATTTTGTCTCGCCCAAAATGGCGGCCATTTTGAATTTTCGAAATGTTCGCAAAAATTACAAAACACAAAAATGCTTATATCTCAAAAACCGTGCTAGATAGAGCAATTTCGACAAAATTTTTGACCCGCAGGATATCTCTGCGGAGTACTTTTCCCAATTTTCAAAAAATTTTTGTCTCGCCAAAAATGGCGGCCATTTTGAATTTTCGAAATTTTCGCAAAAATTGCAGAACACAACAAGATGCACTCAGAGAGAGCAAAACGCTCGACTCCATGTGACCAGTCTCTCAAGTGATATAAAATGTTGCAAGGAAGACAATAAAATAAAACCAAACATGTAAATTAATTTTCATAGAAATATCAAGTAGAAAGCTAAAGTCATTAAAAATACATTGAAATGGGACCTCTGAAAAATCATGAATTTCTTGTATCTAAAATAAGATCCTGATCTTTCTTTTAGTAACTTCTTCCTTTAGTCAGGTCCTACTCACAAATTTTTAAATAAAGATCTGTTCATTAGTTTTGGAGTAATCTAAACACCCCCCCCCCCCTCACACACACACAAAAAAAAAATATAATAAAACAAACATAAACAATTAACACACAAAAATTTAAACTGCTGGTGGAGGTAAAAATTCTACTTAAAGGTCACTTCTTGGTGAAAATCATGCATGGTAATTTTTGGTGATGGACTGTCAAGGAATTCAAAGAAAAAAGAGAAAATAAAACAGAAATAATAATTAATAAAAATGATGAATATACCACCTCCCTCTTTATTATGTTTATGTCAATTTCAAGACATACAATGAGAAGAAATATTTATACTTAAAGACATCAAGTATCACAAGCTAGGTTTATGACCTCACAATGGAGGTTACATTATGACATCACTTAGTAAAGAAATCATCAGAAAGCAAAATATTGATTTTTACGTATGTGATGAAGAGAAGCAGTTTCACTGTGTATTCCCAATTAAAATAAGAAAAACTCTCTCCTGGCTTTAATTTTCAAACAAATTAGACCAAATTTGGAAGAATCTGTCTGTACCCCATGAAATACCTTCCCACCAAATTTGAGATTGATTGAAGTTATAGTTTTTGAGTTATAAGGGCAAAATGGTGCACAGACAGAGAAGCAGATTTCACTGTAAAAGCCCATTTAAAAATAAGAAAAACTCTCTCCTGGCTTTAGTTTTCACACAAATTACACCAAATTTGAAAGAATCCGTCTGTACCCCATAAAATGCCTGCCCACCAAATTTGAGCTCGATTGGTGTTATAGTTTTTGAGTTATAAGGGTGAAACGGTGCACAGACAGACAGACAGACAGAAACAAACTGATTACAATAACCCTCTCCTATCGTCGAGCGTTAAAAATACTTATATCTCGAAAACCGTGCTAGATAGAGCGATTTCGACGAAATTTTTGACCCGCTGGGTATCTCTGCAGAGTAGTTATCCCAATTTTGAAAAAAATTTTTGTCTCGCCAAAAATGGCGGCCATTTTGAATTTTTCGCAAAAATTGCAAAACATAAAAATGCTTATATCTCGAAAACCCTGCACGATAGAGCGATTTCGACGAAATTTTTGACCCACAGGGTATATCTGCAGAGTAGCCATGCCAATTTTCAAAAAAATTTTATCTCACCAAAAATGGCGGCCATTTTGAATTTTCGAATTTTTCGCAAAAATTGCAAAACATAAAAATGCTTATATCTCGAAAACCCTGCTAGATAGATCGATTTCGACGAAATTTTTGACCCACAGGGTATCTCTGTAGAGTAGCCATGCCAATTTTCAAACAAAAAATTTCCCGCAAAAAATGGCGGCCATTTTGAATTTTCGAATTTTTCGCAAAATTGCAAAACACAAAAATGCTTATATCTCGAAAACCGTGCTAGATAGAGCGATTTCGACGAAATTTTTGACCCACAGGGTATCTCTGCAGAGTAGCCATGCCAATTTTCAAAAAAATTTTGTCTTGCCAAAAATGGCGGCCATTTTGAATTTTCGAATTTTTGCGCAAAAATTGCAAAACACAAAAATGCTAATATTTCGAAAACCGTGCTACATAGAGCGATTTTGACGAAATTTTTTATCTTCAGGGTATCTCTGCAGAGCAGCTATCCCAAAGAGCTTTCACTTGGTGAAATTTCAGACCCATAGCTAATTGCTCACCTACTCAAAAAGAGTAAATGCGAATTATGTCCACCCCCCTGGGGGGTGGATATATTATTTTTGCTTTTTTCGCCGTCCGATGTCCGTTGTCCGGCGTCCAGCGTCCGATGTCCGGCGTCACGCATGGTTTCCGCTCATTTAAAGGAAAAGTATTAGAGCTATTGTCACCAAATTTGGTATGCAGGCTTATTGGGTCAGTAGCTTGCTTGGGATTGCTTTTGGCTGTTGTACCTCTTTTGCTTACTGAGTAATACTTAAGTACAGCTATTTTCAGTACCCATTGGTTTCCGTGCATTTAAGCCAAAATAATTAAAGATATTTTACTACAATTTTGAATACAAGATTGTTATGTCCATAGCTCGCTTGGTATTGCATTTGGGACTGATAGCTTTGTCAGTACATGAGTAATAGCCATTTAGGTACTTCATTGTGTATTTTCAGTACTACTTTTGAGTAATTTGCTCCTATCTCCTTAACCGTGCGAGATAGAGCGATTTCGGCAAAATTTTCGACCCACAGGGTATCTGAGGAGTGTAATATTTGCAATTTTCAAAAAAATTTCCCCTCCCCAAAAATGGCGGCCATTTTGAATTTTCGAATTTTTGCCAAAAATGGCAAAACACTAATTTGCTTCTATCTCCTTAACCGTGCGAGATAGAGCGATTTCGGCAAAATTTTCGACCCTCAGGGTATCTGAGGAGTGTACTCTTTGCAATTTTCAAAAAATTTTCCCCTCCCCAAAAATGGCGGCCATTTTGAATTTTCGAATTTTTGCCAAAAATGGCAAAACACAAATTTGCTTCTATCTCCTTAACCGTGCGAGATAGAGCGATTTCGGCAAAATTTTCGACCCACAGGGTATCTAAGGAGTGTAGTCTTTGCAATTTTCAAAAAATTTTCCCCTCCCCAAAAATGGCGACCATTTTGAATTTTCGAATTTTTGCCAAAAATGGCAAAACACAAATTTCCTTCTATCTCCTTAACCGTGTGAGATAGAGCGATTTCGTCAAAATTTTCGACCCACAGGGTATCTAAGGAGTGTACTCTTTGCAATTTTCAAAAAATTTTCCCCTCCCCAAAAATGGCGGCCATTTTGAATTTTAGAATTTTTGCCAAAAATGGCAAAACACAAATTTGCTTCTATCTCCTTAACCGTGCGAGATAGAGCGATTTCGTCAAAATTTTCGACCCACAGGGTATCTAAGGAATGTAATATTTGCAATTTTCAAAAAAATTTTCCCCTCCCCAAAAATGGCGGCCATTTTAAATTTTCGAATTTTTGCCAAAAATGGCAAAACACAAATTTGCTTCTATCTCCTTAACCGTGCGAGATAGAGTGATTTCGTCGAAATTTTCGACCTACAGGGTATCTAAGGAATGCAATCTTTGCAATTTTCCCAAAATTTTCCCCTCCCCAAAAATGGCGGCCATTTTGAATTTTCCAATTTTTGCCAAAAATGGCAAAACACAAATTTGCTTCTATCTCCTTAACCGTGCGAGATAGAGCGATTTCGTGGAAATTTTCGACCCACAGGGTATCTAAGGAATGTAATATTTGCAATTTTCAAAAAATTTTCCCCTCCCCAAAAATGGCGGCCATTTTGAATTTTCGAATTTTTGCCAAAAATGGCAAAACACAAATTTCCTTCTATCTCCTTAACCGTGTGAGATAGAGCGATTTCGTCGAAATTTTCAAGCCACAGGGTATCTAAGCAGTGTACTCTTTGCAATTTTCCAAAAATTTTCCCCTCCCCAAAAATGGCGGCCATTTTGAATTTTCGAATTTTTGCCAAAAATGGCAAAACACAAATTTGTTTCTATCTCCTTAACCGTGCGAGATAGAGCGATTTCGTCGAAATTTTCGACCCACAGGGTATCTGAAGAGTGTACTCTTTGCAATTTTCAAAAAATTTCCCCCTCCCCAAAAATGGCGGCCATTTTGAATTTTCCAATTTTTGCCAAAAATGGCAAAACACTAATTTGCTTCTATCTCCTTAACCGTGCGAGATAGAGCGATTTCGTCGAAATTTTCGACCCACAGGGTATCTAAGGAATGTAATATTTGCAATTTTCAAAAAATTTTCCCCTCCCCAAAAATGGCGGCCATTTTGAATTTTCGAATTTTTGCCAAAAATGGCAAAACACTAATTTGGTTCTATCTCCTTAACCGTGCGAGATAGAGTGATTTCGTCGAAATTTTCTTACCCACAGGGTATCTAAGGAATGCAATCTTTGCAATTTTCCCAAAATTTTCAGCTCCCCAAAAATGGCGGCCATTTTGAATTTTCGAATTTTTGCCAAAAATGGCAAAACACAAATTTGCTTCTATCTCCTTAACCGTGCGAGATAGAGCGATTTCGTCGAAATTTTCGACCCACAGGGTATCTGAGCATTGTACTCTTGCTAATTTAAAAAAAATTTTCCCCTCCCCAAAAATGGCGGCCATTTTGAATTTTAGAATTTTTGCCAAAAATGGCAAAACACAAATTTCCTTCTATCTCCTTAACCATGCGAGATAGAGCGATTTCGTCGAAATTTTCGACCCACAGGTATTTGAGGAGTGTACTCTTTGCAATTTTCAAAAAATTTTCCCCTCCCCAAAAATGGCGGCCATTTTGAATTTTCCAATTTTTGCCAAAAATGGCAAAACACTAATTTGCTTCTATCTCCTTAACCGTGCGAGATAGAGCGATTTCGTCGAAATTTTCGACCCACAGGGTATCTAAGGAATGTAATATTTGCAATTTTCAAAAAATTTTCCCCTCCCCAAAAATGGCGGCCATTTTGAATTTTCGAATTTTTGCCAAAAATGGCAAAACACTAATTTGCTTCTATCTCCTTAACCGTGCGAGATAGAGTGATTTCGTCGAAATTTTCGACCCACAGGGTATCTAAGGAATGCAATCTTTGCAATTTTCAAAAAATTTTCCCCTCCCCAAAAATGGCGGCCATTTTGAATTTTCGAATTTTTGCCAAAAATGGCAAAACACAAATTTGCTTCTATTTCCTTAACCGTGCCAGATAGAGCGATTTCGTCAAAATTTTCGACCCACAGGGTATTTGAGCATTATACTCTTGGTAATTTTAAAAAAATTTTCCCCTCCCCAAAAATGGCGGCCATTTTGAATTTTCGAATTTTTGCCAAAAATGGCAAAACACAAATTTGCTTCTATCTCCTTAACCGTGCGAGATAGAGCGATTTCGTCGAAATTTTCGACCCACAGGGTATCTAAGGAATGCAATCTTTGCAATTTTCCCAAAATTTTCAGCTCCCCAAAAATGGCTGCCATTTTGAATTTTCGAATTTTTGCCAAAAATGGCAAAACACAAATTTGCTTCTATCTCCTTAACCGTGCGAGATAGAGCGATTTCGTCGAAATTTTCGACCCACAGGGTATCTAAGGAATGCAATCTTTGCAATTTTCCCAAAATTTTCAGCTCCCCAAAAATGGCGGTCATTTTGAATTTTCGAATTTTTGCCAAAAATGGCAAAACACAAATTTGCTTCTATCTCCTTAACCGTGCGAGATAGAGCGATTTCGTCAAAATTTTCGACGCACAGGGTATCTAAGCAATGCAATCTTTGCAATTTTCCAAAAATTTTCCCCTCCCCAAAAATGGCGGCCATTTTGAATTTTCGAAGTTTTGCCAAAAATGGCAAAACACAAATTTCCTTCTATCTCCTTAACCATGCGAGATAGAGCGATTTCGTCGAAATTTTCGACCCACAGGTATTTGAGCATTGTATTCTTGGCAATTTAAAAAAAAATTTCCCCTCCCCTAAAATGGCGGCCATTTTGAATTTTCAAATTTTTGCCAAAAATGGCAAAACACAAATTTGCTTCTATCTCCTTAACCATGCGAGATAGAGCGATTTCGTCGAAATTTTTCAACCCACAGGGTATCTAAGGAATGTAATCTTTGCAATTTTCAAAAAATTTTCCCCTCCCCAAAAATGGCAGCCATTTTGAATTTTCGAATTTTTGCCCAAAATGGAAAAACACAAACTGGCCTTAACCGTGCAAAATAGAGTTATTTTGTTGAAATTTTCGACCCATAGGGTATCTAAGAAATGTACTCTTGGCCATTTTCAAAAAAATTTCCTTTTCCCAAAAATGGCGGCCATTTTGAATTTTCAAATTTTTGCCAAAAATAGAAAAACAGGAATTTGCTTCTATCTTCTTAACCGTGCAAGATAGAGTGATTTCGTCAAAATTTTCAACCCAACCAATGCAAAAAGGCATGAAGCTGAAATAATTTACATCTACACTAACAAATATTTAAGCATCATTGATATATTTTACAAATGAAACAGGGTCTTGTAAGACTACTGTACAATTTGGGCAAAAGGTTCATGGGTGGACATTACACATGATAATGTGTGTTCTTCTATGCTATCCTGTTTCTATTCGCATCTACTATCAACAGGGCGGCCTATTTCTAGTTACCTCTAAAAGTATTGCAGATGGCCAATTTTTCTCAAATAACTCATTCACCTACTTTTGGAAGAGCTTTCACTTGGTGAAGTTTCAGACCCATAGCTAATTATTTACCTACTCAAAATGAGTAAATGCTAATTATCTGTAAAAGTATTGCGGATACCCAATTTTTATCAAATAACTCATTCATCTACTTGTGGGAGAGCTTTCACATGGTGAAGTTTCAGACCCATAGCTAATTACTCACCTACTCAAAATGAGTAAATGCGAATTATCTCTAAAAGTATTGCAGATAGCCAATTTTTCTCAAATAAATCATTCACCTACTTTTGGGAGAGCTTTCACTTGGTGAAGTTTCAGACCCATAGCTAATTACTCACCTACTCAAAATGAGTAAATGCGAATTATCTCTAAAAGTATTGCAGATAGCCAATTTTTCTCAAATAACTCATTCACCTACTTTTGGGAGAGCTTTCACTTGGTGAAGTTTCAGACCCATAGCTAATTACTCACCTACTCAAAATGAGTAAATGCGAATTATCTCTAAAAGTATTGCAGATAGCCAATTTTTGTCAAATTAATCATTCACCTACTTTTGGGAGAGCTTTCACTTGGTGAAGTTTCAGACCCATAGCTAATTACTCACATACTCAAAATGAGTAAATGCGAATTATCTGTAAAAGTATTGCAGATAACCAATTTTTCTCAAATAACTCATTCACCTACTTTTGGGAGAGCTTTCACTCTGTGAAGTTTCAGACCCATAGCTAATTACTCACCTACTCAAAATGAGTAAATGCGAATTATCTCTAAAAGTATTGCAGATAGCCAATTTTTATCAAATAACTCATTCACCTACTTTTGGGAGAGCTTTCACTTGGTGAAGTTTCAGACCCATAGCTAATTACTCACCTACTCAAAATGAGTAAATGCGAATTATCTCTAAAAGTATTGCAGATAGCCAATTTTTCTATTTCACTTGGTGAAGTTTCAGACCCATAGCTAATTACTCACCTACTCAAAATGAGTAAATGCGAATTATCTCTAAAAGTATTGCAGATAGCCAATTTTTCTCAAATAACTCATTCACCTACTTTTGGCAGAGCTTTCACTTGGTGAAGTTTCAGACCCATAGCTAATTATTCACCTACTCAAAATGAGTAAATGTGAATTATCTCTAAAAGTATTGCAGATGGCCAATTTTTCTCAAATAACTCATTCACCTACTTTTGGGAGAGCTTTCACTGTGTGAAGTTTCAGACCCATAGCTATTTATTCACCTACTCAAAATGAGTAAATGCTAATTATCTGTAAAAGTATTGTGGATACCCAATTTTTATCAAATACTCATTCATCTACTTGTGGGAGAGCTTTCACATGGTGAAGTTTCAGACCCATAGCTAATTACTCACCTACTCAAAATGAGTAAATGCGAATTATCTCTAAAAGTATTGCAGATAGCCAATTTTTATCAAATAACTCATTCACCTACTTTTGGCAGAGCTTTCACTTGGTGAAGTTTCAGACCCATAGCTAATTACTCACCTACTCAAAATGAGTAAATGCGAATTATCTCTAAAAGTATTGCAGATAGCCAATTTTTCTCAAATAACTCATTCACCTACTTTTGGGAGAGCTTTCACTCTGTGAAGTTTCAGACCCATAGCTAATTACTCACCTACTCAAAATGAGTAAATGCGAGTTATCTCTAAAAGTATTGCAGATAGCCAATTTTTCTCAAATAACTCATTCACCTACTTTTGGGAGAGCTTTCACTTGGGGAAGTTTCAGACCCATAGCTAATTACTCACCTACTCAAAATGAGTAAATGCGAAGTATCTCTAAAAGTATTGCAGATAGCCAATTTTTCTCAAATAACTCATTCACCTACTTTTGGGAGAGCTTTCACTGTGTGAAGTTTCAGACCCATAGCTATTTATTCACCTACTCAAAATGAGTAAATGTAATTATCTGTAAAAGTATTGCGGATACCCAATTTTTATCAAATACTCATTCATCTACTTGTGGGAGAGCTTTCACATGGTGAAGTTTCAGACCCATAGCTAATTACTCACCTACTCAAAATGAGTAAATGCGAATTATCTCTAAATGTATTGCAGATAGCCAATTTTTATCAAATAACTCATTCACCTACTTTTGGGAGAGCTTTCACTTGGTGAAGTTTCAGACCCATAGCTAATTACTCACCTACTCAAAATGAGTAAATGCGAATTATCTCTAAAAGTATTGCAGATAGCCAATTTTTCTCAAATAACTCATTCACCTACTTTTGGGAGAGCTTTCACTCTGAAGTTTCAGACCCATAGCTAATTACTCACCTACTCAAAATGAGTAAATGCGAATTATCTCTAAAAGTATTGCAGATAGCCAATTTTTCTCAAATAACTCATTCACCTACTTTTGGGAGAGCTTTCACTTGGGGAAGTTTCAGACCCATAGCTAATTACTCACCTACTCAAAATGAGTAAATGCGAATTATCTCTAAAAGTATTGCAGATAGCCAATTTTTCTCAAATAACTCATTCACCTACTTTTGGGAGAGCTTTCACTTGGGGAAGTTTCAGACCCATAGCTAATTACTCACCTACTCAAAATGAGTAAATGCGAATTATCTCTAAAAGTATTGCAGATAACCAATTTTTCTCAAATAACTCATTCACCTACTTTTGGGAGAGCTTTCACTTGGTGAAGTTTCAGACCCATAGCTAATTATTCACCTACTCAAAATGAGTAAATGTGAATTATCTCTAAAAGTATTGCAGATAGCCAATTTTTCTCAAATAACTCATTCACCTACTTTTGGGAGAGCTTTCACTGTGTGAAGTTTCAGACCCATAGCTATTTGTTCACCTACTCAAAATGAGTAAATGCTAATTATCTGTAACAGTATTGCGGATACCCAATTTTATCAAATACTCATTCATCTACTTGTGGGAGAGCTTTCACATGGTGAAGTTTCAGACCCATAGCTAATTACTCACCTACTCAAAATGAGTAAATGCGAATTATCTCTAAATGTATTGCAGATAGCCAATTTTTCGCAAATAACTCATTCACCTACTTTTGGGAGAGCTTTCACTGTGTGAAGTTTCAGACCCATAGCTATTTATTCACCTACTCAAAATGAGTAAATGTAATTATCTGTAAAAGTATTGCGGATACCCAATTTTTGTCAAATTAATCATTCACCTACTTTTGGGAGAGCTTTCACTTGAAGTTTCAGACCCATAGCTAATTACTCACATACTCAAAATGAGTAAATGCGAATTATCTGTAAAAGTATTGCAGATAACCAATTTTTCTCAAATAACTCATTCACCTACTTTTGGGAGAGCTTTCACATGGTGAAGTTTCAGACCCATAGCTAATTACTCACCTACTCAAAATGAGTAAATGCGAATTATCTCTAAAAGTATTGCAGATAGCCAATTTTTCGCAAATAACTCATTCACCTACTTTTGGGAGAGCTTTCACTTGGTGAAGTTTCAGACCCATAGCTAATTACTCACCTACTCAAAATGAGTAAATGCGAATTATCTCTAAAAGTATTGCAGATAGCCAATTTTTCTCAAATAACTCATTCACCTACTTTTGGCAGAGCTTTCACTTGGTGAAGTTTCAGACCCATAGCTAATTATTCACCTACTCAAAATGAGTAAATGTGAATTATCTCTAAAAGTATTGCAGATGGTCAATTTTTCTCAAATAACTCATTCACCTACTTTTGGGAGAGCTTTCACTGTGTGAAGTTTCAGACCCATAGCTATTTATTCACCTACTCAAAATGAGTAAATGCTAATTATCTGTAAAAGTATTGTGGATACCCAATTTTTATCAAATACTCATTCATCTACTTGTGGGAGAGCTTTCACATGGTGAAGTTTCAGACCCATAGCTAATTACTCACCTACTCAAAATGAGTAAATGCGAATTATCTCTAAAAGTATTGCAGATAGCCAATTTTTATCAAATAACTCATTCACCTACTTTTGGCAGAGCTTTCACTTGGTGAAGTTTCAGACCCATAGCTAATTACTCACCTACTCAAAATGAGTAAATGCGAATTATCTCTAAAAGTATTGCAGATAGCCAATTTTTCTCAAATAACTCATTCACCTACTTTTGGGAGAGCTTTCACTCTGTGAAGTTTCAGACCCATAGCTAATTACTCACCTACTCAAAATGAGTAAATGCGAATTATCTCTAAAAGTATTGCAGATAGCCAATTTTTCTCAAATAACTCATTCACCTACTTTTGGGAGAGCTTTCACTTGGGGAAGTTTCAGACCCATAGCTAATTACTCGCCTACTCAAAATGAGTAAATGTGAATTATCTCTAAAAGTATTGCAGATAGCCAATTTTTCTCAAATAACTCATTCACCTACTTTTGGGAGAGCTTTCACTGTGTGAAGTTTCAGACCCATAGCTATTTGTTCACCTACTCAAAATGAGTAAATGCTAATTATCTGTAACAGTATTGCGGATACCCAATTTTTATCAAATACTCATTCATCTACTTGTGGGAGAGCTTTCACATGGTGAAGTTTCAGACCCATAGCTAATTACTCACCTACTCAAAATGAGTAAATGCGAATTATCTCTAAATGTATTGCAGATAGCCAATTTTTCGCAAATAACTCATTTACCTACTTTTGGGAGAGCTTTCACTTGGGGAAGTTTCAGACCCATAGCTAATTACTCACCTACTCAAAATGAGTAAATGCGAATTATCTCTAAAAGTATTGCAGATAGCCAATTTTTGTCAAATTAATCATTCACCTACTTTTGGGAGAGCTTTCACTTGGTGAAGTTTCAGACCCATAGCTAATTACTCACATACTCAAAATGAGTAAATGCGAATTATCTGTAAAAGTATTGCAGATAACCAATTTTTCTCAAATAACTCATTCACCTACTTTTGGGAGAGCTTTCACTCTGTGAAGTTTCAGACCCATAGCTAATTACTCACCTACTCAAAATGAGTAAATGCGAATTATCTCTAAAAGTATTGCAGATAGCCAATTTTTCTCAAATAACTCATTCACCTACTTTTGGGAGAGCTTTCACTTGGTGAAGTTTCAGACCCATAGCTAATTACTCACCTACTCAAAATGAGTAAATGCGAATTATCTCTAAAAGTATTGCAGATAGCCAATTTTTCTCAAATAACTCATTCACCTACTTTTGGGAGAGCTTTCACTTGGTGAAGTTTCAGACCCATAGCTAATTATTCACCTACTCAAAATGAGTAAATGTGAATTATCTCTAAAAGTATTGCAGATGGCCAATTTTTCTCAAATAACTCATTCACCTACTTTTGGGAGAGCTTTCACTGTGTGAAGTTTCAGACCCATAGCTATTTATTCACCTACTCAAAATGAGTAAATGCTAATTATCTGTAAAAGTATTGTGGATACCCAATTTTTATCAAATACTCATTCATCTACTTGTGGGAGAGCTTTCACATGGTGAAGTTTCAGACCCATAGCTAATTACTCACCTACTCAAAATGAGTAAATGCGAATTATCTCTAAAAGTATTGCAGATAGCCAATTTTTATCAAATAACTCATTCACCTACTTTTGGCAGAGCTTTCACTTGGTGAAGTTTCAGACCCATAGCTAATTACTCACCTACTCAAAATGAGTAAATGCGAATTATCTCTAAAAGTATTGCAGATAGCCAATTTTTCTCAAATAACTCATTCACCTACTTTTGGGAGAGCTTTCACTCTGTGAAGTTTCAGACCCATAGCTAATTACTCACCTACTCAAAATGAGTAAATGCGAATTATCTCTAAAAGTATTGCAGATAGCCAATTTTTCTCAAATAACTCATTCACCTACTTTTGGGAGAGCTTTCACTGTGTGAAGTTTCAGACCCATAGCTATTTGTTCACCTACTCAAAATGAGTAAATGCTAATTATCTGTAACAGTATTGCGGATACCCAATTTTTATCAAATACTCATTCATCTACTTGTGGGAGAGCTTTCACATGGTGAAGTTTCAGACCCATAGCTAATTACTCACCTACTCAAAATGAGTAAATGCGAATTATCTCTAAATGTATTGCAGATAGCCAATTTTTCGCAAATAACTCATTCACCTACTTTTGGGAGAGCTTTCACTTGGGGAAGTTTCAGACCCATAGCTAATTACTCACCTACTCAAAATGAGTAAATGCGAATTATCTCTAAAAGTATTGCAGATAGCCAATTTTTGTCAAATTAATCATTCACCTACTTTTGGGAGAGCTTTCACTTGGTGAAGTTTCAGACCCATAGCTAATTACTCACATACTCAAAATGAGTAAATGCGAATTATCTGTAAACGTATTGCAGATAACCAATTTTTCTCAAATAACTCATTCACCTACTTTTGGGAGAGCTTTCACTCTGTGAAGTTTCAGACCCATAGCTAATTACTCACCTACTCAAAATGAGTAAATGCGAATTATCTCTAAAAGTATTGCAGATAGCCAATTTTTCTCAAATAACTCATTCACCTACTTTTGGCAGAGCTTTCACTTGGTGAAGTTTCAGACCCATAGCTAATTATTCACCTACTCAAAATGAGTAAATGTGAATTATCTCTAAAAGTATTGCAGATGGCCAATTTTTCTCAAATAACTCATTCACCTACTTTTGGGAGAGCTTTCACTGTGTGAAGTTTCAGACCCATAGCTATTTATTCACCTACTCAAAATGAGTAAATGCTAATTATCTGTAAAAGTATTGTGGATACCCAATTTTTATCAAATACTCATTCATCTACTTGTGGGAGAGCTTTCACATGGTGAAGTTTCAGACCCATAGCTAATTACTCACCTACTCAAAATGAGTAAATGCGAATTATCTCTAAAAGTATTGCAGATAGCCAATTTTTATCAAATAACTCATTCACCTACTTTTGGCAGAGCTTTCACTTGGTGAAGTTTCAGACCCATAGCTAATTACTCACCTACTCAAAATGAGTAAATGCGAATTATCTCTAAAAGTATTGCAGATAGCCAATTTTTCTCAAATAACTCATTCACCTACTTTTGGGAGAGCTTTCACTCTGTGAAGTTTCAGACCCATAGCTAATTACTCACCTACTCAAAATGAGTAAATGCGAATTATCTCTAAAAGTATTGCAGATAGCCAATTTTTCTCAAATAACTCATTCACCTACTTTTGGGAGAGCTTTCACTGTGTGAAGTTTCAGACCCATAGCTATTTGTTCACCTACTCAAAATGAGTAAATGCTAATTATCTGTAACAGTATTGCGGATACCCAATTTTTATCAAATACTCATTCATCTACTTGTGGGAGAGCTTTCACATGGTGAAGTTTCAGACCCATAGCTAATTACTCACCTACTCAAAATGAGTAAATGCGAATTATCTCTAAATGTATTGCAGATAGCCAATTTTTCGCAAATAACTCATTCACCTACTTTTGGGAGAGCTTTCACTTGGGGAAGTTTCAGACCCATAGCTAATTACTCACCTACTCAAAATGAGTAAATGCGAATTATCTCTAAAAGTATTGCAGATAGCCAATTTTTGTCAAATTAATCATTCACCTACTTTTGGGAGAGCTTTCACTTGGTGAAGTTTCAGACCCATAGCTAATTACTCACATACTCAAAATGAGTAAATGCGAATTATCTGTAAAAGTATTGCAGATAACCAATTTTTCTCAAATAACTCATTCACCTACTTTTGGGAGAGCTTTCACTCTGTGAAGTTTCAGACCCATAGCTAATTACTCACCTACTCAAAATGAGTAAATGCGAATTATCTCTAAAAGTATTGCAGATAGCCAATTTTTCTCAAATAACTCATTCACCTACTTTTGGGAGAGCTTTCACTTGGTGAAGTTTCAGACCCATAGCTAATTACTCACCTACTCAAAATGAGTAAATGCGAATTATCTCTAAAAGTATTGCAGATAGCCAATTTTTCTCAAATAACTCATTCACCTACTTTTGGCAGAGCTTTCACTTGGTGAAGTTTCAGACCCATAGCTAATTCTATCTCACACTGCTCCAGAACAGAGAAATCACATGAGAAGGCTTGCACTTGTCAGAGCTCACTTGTGTTTGCTGCTTTGAAGAGTTCACATGTGAAAAGTTTTTCTCTAGCATTCTAAATATATTAGCCTTTTTGCTGGCTCCATTAGAATACTTTGTGCATCTTAAAATTATTTGGATAAAAAAAAAAAAAAAAAAAAAATCTTTATACGATTAACATTTCCTGTGTCATACATGGGTTGGAAAATAATTTACTAAAATTCTGTTGCATTGGATAATAATTGACATTTGGATATCTTAATTTGGAATACTAACAATGGATGCACAGGACATTCAAGAGCACTCTCCCCCCGGGAGTTCATCTGTTGGTGATGGGCAAGGGTCTCTGTACCTTGAAACTCAGTTGGCTTCCATTGCCAAAACAATGCAGGACATGAGCTCTGTAATGCAGGCCCTGTCACAGAAACGTGGCCCAACAGATGAAGGTGGGGATGAGGTGCCGGTGAAGAGGGCGCGCTCTGTTTCGCAGCAGTCTGATGAAGAATCAGATGAGGAGGCTATAGAAAGCCTACTGGATAAAAGATCCAATGCAGACCCAGAGTCTGAAGAGAGTGGATTATTGGCCCAAATTGTTCAAGACCTGGATGACAGTGAACCACTGGGGCCCAAAATCAATGACAAGTTGGCCAAAATTATAGACAAACGCTTCACCTCAACCCTGACTTCGGAGAAAGTGAAAGAAAAACAGGCCAAATATCTGCGCCCAGAAAATTGTGAAAAACTCATTGTGCCATCCATCAACAAAGTCATCAAAGATATGATGGGGACCCGCACACTGGCCAGGGAGAAACCACTCCAGTTCACCCAGCTTGCCATCACTAAGGCATCATGTGCATTGTCTGAGGTTGCAAATGACCTACTGTCCTCTACTGCACTGGATACTCGCGCATTGGTGACCACCATCACAGATGTCCTGGCATTGCTTGGTCATGCCCATGTCACTCTCTCCCATAAGAGGAGAGATGTTCTATCCCCTGATTTGAAGAAATGTTACAGTGGCTTAACATCACCTGATGTTCCAATCACCACCAATCTGTTTGGGGATGATATCCTTAAAACCATGGCTGACCTCAAGAAAACAAATTCCGCTCAATACGAGGCAAAATATAGTCAGCCAAAAAACTACCGTGCGCCCCGCGACCGGGGCTATCAAAGGAACAACCAGTTCAAAGGGAAAGCAGTTCAACAGCCACAACAGAGGTACAAGCCCTACAAAAAACAGCAGAGGCCACAGTAACACATAACACCCCAGATACCTCACAAGTTAACAGACACAAGGTTAGTAAAAGTGATTATGCCACTTTTGTCTGCAATACTATCTCAAATAATAGTATCAAACAAGAGATTTTCCAGGCTGGCAGGCTTAAAGCATTCAAATCAAACTGGAGGGAATTGACAACTGATACCATAATTCTAGGTGCTATTGAGGGTTTCAAAATACCATTTACATCTACTCCAATGCAGAAACACCTCCCTACCAAGGTTTCTTTCTCAGATGAGGAGAAAATTCATGTAGAGCATGAAATATCACGCCTTTTAAAAACTGGGGTCTTAGTTACCTGTAACCGTGAACCTGGAGATTTTATCTCAAATATTTTCCTCAGAGAGAAGAAAAATGGTAGTTTCAGAATGATTTTAAATTTAAAGCAACTGAATGAATATATTCCTTACCAACATTTTAAAATGGAAAATCTACAACAAGCGGTAAATATGATAACAGACAATTGTTATATGTGTACCATAGACTTGCTTGAGGCATATTATTGTGTCAGCATTCACACAGATTACCAGAAATATCTGAAATTTTGCTATGAGGGAAAACATTATAAATATACTGTTTTTCCAAATGGCCTTTCCTGTTGCCCAAGAATCTTTACAAAACTCATGAAGCCAGTACTTGCTAAACTAAGACAGAAGGGCCATGAATCTGTTCAGTACATTGATGATGGATTTCTGAAAGGGTTTACATATAAAGAATGCCAACAAAACCTTATGGATACAGTTCAGTTGTTACAATACATGGGATTTATAATTCATCCTGAAAAATCTGTCCTTACACCTGTTCAAGAAATCACTTTTCTGGGTTTTGTTCTCAATTCTTCCACAATGACTGTATCCCTTACAGAAGAGAAGAAAGCAAAGATTAAATCTAGCTGCAGTAGGTTAATAGCCTGCACCAGACCCAAAATCAGACATGTGGCAGAAGTAATAGGCCTACTTGTTAGTGCACTTCCAGGCGTTCACTGTGGCAGATTGTTTATACACTCTCTACATAGGGACAAAAACAAAGGCTTAAAGCAGTGTAAGGGAAATTATTCAGCATGTATGCAATTTTCACCAGAATCAATTCAGGAATTACATTGGTGGCAAACTACTGGTATTACAACTTCATATAAAATATCCCACTCTGCTCCTGCTGTTGTTGCTATGACTGATGCGTCGAAGAAAGGCTGGGGAGGTGTCATCCAAGGCACATGTGAAACAGTGAATGGCCCCTGGAGTGAGGATGAGAAGAGGGCTCATATCAATTGTCTTGAACTCAAGGCGATTTTGTTTACACTAAAATCATTGTGCCAGGAGAGGAAAGATATACATATCCGTGTCCTGACAGATAACACATGTGCAGTGTCATACATCACCAACTTTGGAGGATGCAGATCTTTATCATGTCACAATATTGCCAGAGATATATGGCTTTGGGCTCTACAAAGGAATATCTGGATAACTGTGGCACATTTACCTGGAAAAACAAACACCTCTGCAGATTTTCAGTCTAGAAATGTTAACCCTGATTGTGAATGGAAATTAAACCCAGATATATTTGCTCAAGTAGTACAAAAACTGTCTTTCTCTCCAAAAATTGATTTGTTTGCTTCAAGACTGAACTACCAGATCATGCCATATGTATCATTTCATTCAGATCCTCATAGTCTTGCAGTTGACGCATTTTCGTTGATAACTTGGCAGAAATGGAGATTTTACGCATTTCCCCCCTTTGCTGTTATCCCTCTGGTTCTACAGAAAGTAGTTTGTGATAAAGCCTCTGGATTGATAATTGTTCCCAATTGGCCGACCCAGGCATGGTATCCCACATTGTACAAGTTACTAATTCAACCACCTTTTCTGCTTTCTAGGCACCGGGAACTCCTCTTTTCACCAGTGGATTCGAGTCAAAAACATTCACTTCACAGAAAAATGGATCTTCTGGCA
The DNA here is from genome assembly GCA_964017235.1 of Sabellastarte sp. h YS-2021. Taxonomy (NCBI): domain Eukaryota; kingdom Metazoa; phylum Annelida; class Polychaeta; order Sabellida; family Sabellidae; genus Sabellastarte; species Sabellastarte sp. h YS-2021. The sequence goes on along the minus strand of OZ024928.1, from coordinate 151,562,856 downwards.
TGTCTCATATCAGGAGAGCAATCACACTTTCAATAGAAGGGCTCAATCAAAACACACAGGACCTAATTTTGGAATCATGGAAACCGAATACTTCAAAACAGTATTCAGTTCATTTAAATAAATGGGATACTTATTGCTCACAGCATAACATTTCACCAAAGTTTGCCTCAGTTACTGATGGGCTCAATTTCCTGTCACAGTGTTACTACAATGGTTACAGCTACAGTGCATTAAATACTGCTAGAAGTGCTTTGTCCACTGTTATCTTACTTCCCTCAGCAGTTACCTTTGGATCCCATCCATTGGTTGCCAGGTTGATGAAAGGTGCATTTAACAAAAGACCATCACTTCCAAAATATTCCTTCACTTGGGATATTAATACTGTTTTACAGTACCTTGAACAAAAACCACTGGAGTCAATCTCACTCAAAGACCTCACTTTTAAAACTGTTATGTTATTATCATTGCTCAGTGGCCAAAGGATTCAGACCCTTCAGCGTGTGAAGGTAGATAACATTTCATTTACAGAGAGGGGGTGTGAAATATACATTGATACCCTACTTAAAACAACAAGACCGGGAAGACATCTAAAACCCATTATACTAGAAAAATATGATGTGAAAAGTTTATGTGTTGTGTCCCACTTACAGGAGTACATATCTATGACCAAGATCCTCAGACAAAATGAGGAGCATCTATTTATCCAGTTACAGAAACCACATCTTGGTGTGTCCACTGATACTATAGCTAGGTGGTTAAAAGGTGTAATGTCATCGGCTGGTATTAATGTCAAAGTGTTTTCAGCACACAGTACCAGAACAGCATCCACTTCGAAGGCTACATACTGTAATATATCAATTGACACTATATTAGCAGCTGGAGGATGGACAAATGCTAAAACCTTTGCTATGTACTATAATAAGCCTATCACCCCTGACAGTTTTGGGGCACAGTTACTAGAAAACAGGGACAAGTCTGAGATGAAAGTTTAGTTGGATGTGAGTTCTATCCTTTAATCCACGGTTTAACCTATGTATAATATGTTCAATAATCACCAAAAACCAGAAAGCTTGTCTTTCCTTTTAGTCACAGCCTTCAGCCATCACAGCTCTAAAATCTCATGTGATTTCTCTGTTCTGGAGCAGTGTGAGATAGAATTTAAAAATTAAACGAGACTTACCTGTAAGGTGAAGTTTGATTGTGATTCTATCGATCACTGCTGAGGAACAGAGGAATTACATGCCCACCCAATGGCTGAATTTCTCTTGTGCTGATGTCTTCCGCATCTTTACCCACCCCTTGCCTATATGATGTCTTCAGGCCTCTAAAGTGTGAGCTCTGACAAGTGCAAGCCTTCTCATGTAATTCCTCTGTTCCTCAGCAGTGATCGATAGAATCACAATCAAACTTCACCTTACAGGTAAGTCTCGTTTAATTTTTAAATTATTCACCTACTCAAAATGAGTAAATGTGAATTATCTCTAAAAGTATTGCAGATGGGCAATTTTTCTCAAATAACTCATTCACCTACTTTTGGGAGAGCTTTCACTGTGTGAAGTTTCAGACCCATAGCTATTTATTCACCTACTCAAAATGAGTAAATGCTAATTATCTGTAAAAGTATTGTGGATACCCAATTTTTATCAAATACTCATTCATCTACTTGTGGGAGAGCTTTCACATGGTGAAGTTTCAGACCCATAGCTAATTACTCACCTACTCAAAATGAGTAAATGCGAATTATCTCTAAAAGTATTGCAGATAGCCAATTTTTATCAAATAACTCATTCACCTACTTTTGGCAGAGCTTTCACTTGGTGAAGTTTCAGACCCATAGCTAATTACTCACCTACTCAAAATGAGTAAATGCGAATTATCTCTAAAAGTATTGCAGATAGCCAATTTTTCTCAAATAACTCATTCACCTACTTTTGGGAGAGCTTTCACTCTGTGAAGTTTCAGACCCATAGCTAATTACTCACCTACTCAAAATGAGTAAATGCGAATTATCTCTAAAAGTATTGCAGATAGCCAATTTTTCTCAAATAACTCATTCACCTACTTTTGGGAGAGCTTTCACTTGGGGAAGTTTCAGACCCATAGCTAATTACTCGCCTACTCAAAATGAGTAAATGCGAAGTATCTCTAAAAGTATTGCAGATAGCCAATTTTTCTCAAATAACTCATTCACCTACTTTTGGGAGAGCTTTCACTGTGTGAAGTTTCAGACCCATAGCTATTTGTTCACCTACTCAAAATGAGTAAATGCTAATTATCTGTAACAGTATTGCGGATACCCAATTTTTATCAAATACTCATTCATCTACTTGTGGGAGAGCTTTCACATGGTGAAGTTTCAGACCCATAGCTAATTACTCACCTACTCAAAATGAGTAAATGCGAATTATCTCTAAATGTATTGCAGATAGCCAATTTTTCGCAAATAACTCATTCACCTACTTTTGGGAGAGCTTTCACTTGGGGAAGTTTCAGACCCATAGCTAATTACTCACCTACTCAAAATGAGTAAATGCGAATTATCTCTAAAAGTATTGCAGATAGCCAATTTTTGTCAAATTAATCATTCACCTACTTTTGGGAGAGCTTTCACTTGGTGAAGTTTCAGACCCATAGCTAATTACTCACATACTCAAAATGAGTAAATGCGAATTATCTGTAAACGTATTGCAGATAACCAATTTTTCTCAAATAACTCATTCACCTACTTTTGGGAGAGCTTTCACTCTGTGAAGTTTCAGACCCATAGCTAATTACTCACCTACTCAAAATGAGTAAATGCGAATTATCTCTAAAAGTATTGCAGATAGCCAATTTTTCTCAAATAACTCATTCACCTACTTTTGGGAGAGCTTTCACTTGGTGAAGTTTCAGACCCATAGCTAATTACTCACCTACTCAAAATGAGTAAATGCGAATTATCTCTAAAAGTATTGCAGATAGCCAATTTTTCTCAAATAACTCATTCACCTACTTTTGGCAGAGCTTTCACTTGGTGAAGTTTCAGACCCATAGCTAATTATTCACCTACTCAAAATGAGTAAATGTGAATTATCTCTAAAAGTATTGCAGATGGGCAATTTTTCTCAAATAACTCATTCACCTACTTTTGGGAGAGCTTTCACTGTGTGAAGTTTCAGACCCATAGCTATTTATTCGCCTACTCAAAATGAGTAAATGCTAATTATCTGTAAAAGTATTGTGGATACCCAATTTTTATCAAATACTCATTCATCTACTTGTGGGAGAGCTTTCACATGGTGAAGTTTCAGACCCATAGCTAATTACTCACCTACTCAAAATGAGTAAATGCGAATTATCTCTAAAAGTATTGCAGATAGCCAATTTTTATCAAATAACTCATTCACCTACTTTTGGCAGAGCTTTCACTTGGTGAAGTTTCAGACCCATAGCTAATTACTCACCTACTCAAAATGAGTAAATGCGAATTATCTCTAAAAGTATTGCAGATAGCCAATTTTTCTCAAATAACTCATTCACCTACTTTTGGGAGAGCTTTCACTCTGTGAAGTTTCAGACCCATAGCTAATTACTCACCTACTCAAAATGAGTAAATGCGAATTATCTCTAAAAGTATTGCAGATAGCCAATTTTTCTCAAATAACTCATTCACCTACTTTTGGGAGAGCTTTCACTTGGGGAAGTTTCAGACCCATAGCTAATTACTCGCCTACTCAAAATGAGTAAATGCGAAGTATCTCTAAAAGTATTGCAGATAGCCAATTTTTCTCAAATAACTCATTCACCTACTTTTGGGAGAGCTTTCACTGTGTGAAGTTTCAGACCCATAGCTATTTATTCACCTACTCAAAATGAGTAAATGTAATTATCTGTAAAAGTATTGCGGATACCCAATTTTTATCAAATACTCATTCATCTACTTGTGGGAGAGCTTTCACATGGTGAAGTTTCAGACCCATAGCTAATTACTCACCTACTCAAAATGAGTAAATGCGAATTATCTCTAAAAGTATTGCAGATAGCCAATTTTTATCAAATAACTCATTCACCTACTTTTGGGAGAGCTTTCACTTGGTGAAGTTTCAGACCCATAGCTAATTACTCACCTACTCAAAATGAGTAAATGCGAATTATCTCTAAAAGTATTGCAGATAGCCAATTTTTCTCAAATAACTCATTCACCTACTTTTGGGAGAGCTTTCACTTGGGGAAGTTTCAGACCCATAGCTAATTACTCACCTACTCAAAATGAGTAAATGCGAATTATCTCTAAAAGTATTGCAGATAGCCAATTTTTCTCAAATAACTCATTCACCTACTTTTGGGAGAGCTTTCACTTGGGGAAGTTTCAGACCCATAGCTAATTACTCACCTACTCAAAATGAGTAAATGCGAATTATCTGTAAAAGTATTGCAGATAACCAATTTTTCTCAAATAACTCATTCACCTACTTTTGGGAGAGCTTTCACTTGGTGAAGTTTCAGACCCATAGCTAATTATTCACCTACTCAAAATGAGTAAATGTGAATTATCTCTAAAAGTATTGCAGATAGCCAATTTTTCTCAAATAACTCATTCACCTACTTTTGGGAGAGCTTTCACTGTGTGAAGTTTCAGACCCATAGCTATTTGTTCACCTACTCAAAATGAGTAAATGCTAATTATCTGTAACAGTATTGCGGATACCCAATTTTTATCAAATACTCATTCATCTACTTGTGGGAGAGCTTTCACATGGTGAAGTTTCAGACCCATAGCTAATTACTCACCTACTCAAAATGAGTAAATGCGAATTATCTCTAAAAGTATTGCAGATAGCCAATTTTTCGCAAATAACTCATTCACCTACTTTTGGGAGAGCTTTCACTTGGGGAAGTTTCAGACCCATAGCTAATTACTCACCTACTCAAAATGAGTAAATGCGAATTATCTCTAAAAGTATTGCAGATAGCCAATTTTTGTCAAATTAATCATTCACCTACTTTTGGGAGAGCTTTCACTTGGTGAAGTTTCAGACCCATAGCTAATTACTCACATACTCAAAATGAGTAAATGCGAATTATCTGTAAAAGTATTGCAGATAACCAATTTTTCTCAAATAACTCATTCACCTACTTTTGGGAGAGCTTTCACTCTGTGAAGTTTCAGACCCATAGCTAATTACTCACCTACTCAAAATGAGTAAATGCGAATTATCTCTAAAAGTATTGCAGATAGCCAATTTTTCTCAAATAACTCATTCACCTACTTTTGGGAGAGCTTTCACTTGGTGAAGTTTCAGACCCATAGCTAATTACTCACCTACTCAAAATGAGTAAATGCGAATTATCTCTAAAAGTATTGCAGATAGCCAATTTTTCTCAAATAACCCATTCACCTACTTTTGGCAGAGCTTTCACTTGGTGAAGTTTCAGACCCATAGCTAATTATTCACCTACTCAAAATGAGTAAATGTGAATTATCTCTAAAAGTATTGCAGATGGGCAATTTTTCTCAAATAACTCATTCACCTACTTTTGGGAGAGCTTTCACTGTGTGAAGTTTCAGACCCATAGCTATTTATTCACCTACTCAAAATGAGTAAATGCTAATTATCTGTAAAAGTATTGTGGATACCCAATTTTTATCAAATACTCATTCATCTACTTGTGGGAGAGCTTTCACATGGTGAAGTTTCAGACCCATAGCTAATTACTCACCTACTCAAAATGAGTAAATGCGAATTATCTCTAAAAGTATTGCAGATAGCCAATTTTTATCAAATAACTCATTCACCTACTTTTGGCAGAGCTTTCACTTGGTGAAGTTTCAGACCCATAGCTAATTACTCACCTACTCAAAATGAGTAAATGCGAATTATCTCTAAAAGTATTGCAGATAGCCAATTTTTCTCAAATAACTCATTCACCTACTTTTGGGAGAGCTTTCACTCTGTGAAGTTTCAGACCCATAGCTAATTACTCACCTACTCAAAATGAGTAAATGCGAATTATCTCTAAAAGTATTGCAGATAGCCAATTTTTCTCAAATAACTCATTCACCTACTTTTGGGAGAGCTTTCACTTGGGGAAGTTTCAGACCCATAGCTAATTACTCGCCTACTCAAAATGAGTAAATGCGAAGTATCTCTAAAAGTATTGCAGATAGCCAATTTTTCTCAAATAACTCATTCACCTACTTTTGGGAGAGCTTTCACTGTGTGAAGTTTCAGACCCATAGCTATTTATTCACCTACTCAAAATGAGTAAATGTAATTATCTGTAAAAGTATTGCGGATACCCAATTTTTATCAAATACTCATTCATCTACTTGTGGGAGAGCTTTCACATGGTGAAGTTTCAGACCCATAGCTAATTACTCACCTACTCAAAATGAGTAAATGCGAATTATCTCTAAAAGTATTGCAGATAGCCAATTTTTATCAAATAACTCATTCACCTACTTTTGGGAGAGCTTTCACTTGGTGAAGTTTCAGACCCATAGCTAATTACTCACCTACTCAAAATGAGTAAATGCGAATTATCTCTAAAAGTATTGCAGATAGCCAATTTTTCTCAAATAACTCATTCACCTACTTTTGGGAGAGCTTTCACTCTGAAGTTTCAGACCCATAGCTAATTACTCACCTACTCAAAATGAGTAAATGCGAATTATCTCTAAAAGTATTGCAGATAGCCAATTTTTCTCAAATAACTCATTCACCTACTTTTGGGAGAGCTTTCACTTGGGGAAGTTTCAGACCCATAGCTAATTACTCACCTACTCAAAATGAGTAAATGCGAATTATCTCTAAAAGTATTGCAGATAGCCAATTTTTCTCAAATAACTCATTCACCTACTTTTGGGAGAGCTTTCACTTGGGGAAGTTTCAGACCCATAGCTAATTACTCACCTACTCAAAATGAGTAAATGCGAATTATCTCTAAAAGTATTGCAGATAACCAATTTTTCTCAAATAACTCATTCACCTACTTTTAGCAGAGCTTTCACTTGGTGAAGTTTCAGACCCATAGCTAATTATTCACCTACTCAAAATGAGTAAATGTGAATTATCTCTAAAAGTATTGCAGATAGCCAATTTTTCTCAAATAACTCATTCACCTACTTTTGGGAGAGCTTTCACTGTGTGAAGTTTCAGACCCATAGCTATTTGTTCACCTACTCAAAATGAGTAAATGCTAATTATCTGTAACAGTATTGCGGATACCCAATTTTTATCAAATACTCATTCATCTACTTGTGGGAGAGCTTTCACATGGTGAAGTTTCAGACCCATAGCTAATTACTCACCTACTCAAAATGAGTAAATGCGAATTATCTCTAAAAGTATTGCAGATAGCCAATTTTTCGCAAATAACTCATTCACCTACTTTTGGGAGAGCTTTCACTTGGTGAAGTTTCAGACCCATAGATAATTATTCACCTACTCAAAATGAGTAAATGTGAATTATCTCTTAATAGTATTGCAGATATCCAATTTTTCTCAAATAACTCATTCACCTACTTTTGGAAGAGCTTTCACACACGAAAATGAAAAATTGTGAATATCTCGGAAAAGCTATTTCTTCTGCTTTAATGCTCGGCGGGAGATACACACCGCGGCAGTGGTCTTGACAAAAATTTTTGTCTCCCCAAAAATGGTGGCCATTTTGAATTTTCAAAGTTTTTGCAAAACACAAAAATGCTTATATCTCGAAAACCGTGCTATATAGAGCGAACTCAACAAAATTTTGGACCTGCTGGGTATCTCTGCAGAGTAGCCATGCCAATTTTCAAAATATTTTTGTCTCGCCAAATATAGCGGACATTTTTAATTTTTTTATTTTTTGCAAAACACAAAAATGCTTATATCTTGAAAACCGTGCTAGATAGAGCAGACTGCGCTGACTTTGGTTGCCACAACAGTATAAGGCTAGAAACGAAGCATTTTCTTAATACTTTAGCACTCACCTTTATATCCTTTTCGGGACGCTTTGTTTTTGCTATGCAAAAACATTATCTTTTTTTTTTGCGAGCGATCCTCTAGTTTTATCCTTGCTTGTTGTATACTTAGAGAATATATTTTATGTCCATTCATGAACAACAATAATGAAAATGGTATTTTGATTAAAAATTGACCCAAGATATGTACAGTATATTCTATTACCATCAACAGAGTTAATATCATTACATATACATTGTTGTGTGACTAAACTCAGCAGTGAAACCTTGCATGACTGGGCTAAAATATGAAAACAGAAAATCTGCCTTCACATTTACACATTATACTTCTTTAAAACTGGCAGCTAATTTCAGCTCCTCAATCATTGTAGTATGCTGCTGTTTGGTATCAGAACTTTCTTATCTGCTTCATATTTCTTGAATAGGTCAGTTTTAAAATTCTGTTCAAAAGTTTTGCTGAGTAATGTGTCCGTAATCTATCTTGTCAAGAAATGATATCAGTTATTTAAAGCTAAAATACTGATCTCAAGTGAGTTGTAACTAATTAAAATCATCTTCAGGTTCTTGCACTATTGTTGTTTTGACATGAAATACTAGTATGTCATTGTCATATATCAAAGCTGCTAGCACCTTACATTGGGAGGGGGGGGGGGGGGGGGGCATTCGTGCAGAATACTCACTAATGTCAAACAAGCTAAGTGTTTAGGTGCTAAAAAGGTTGAGGAGTCCTAATTGCAGTTAAGCTTTTTCCATCTAATAGGATTAACATAAAAGTTGTCAGTATTGTCTCATATAATTAAAGAAGCTCCTCACATAACAAGACAAGAAAACGTAATCTTTTGAAAAAAAATAAAACCAATTGGATGCCCTTCTTACAACTGAATGAAAAGAGGTATGAAAAATATGATTATTATTGATAACATTGCAAAACTGCTCATTTATTTATTCAATATACAAGAAAAGTATAAAAGATATCAACATGTACCTTAATTGAAAGTCATACAGTTAAAAGTACAACTTGAATTGCTTCTATCAGCAAGAAATAACACATATCTATAAAATTTAAAAAAATGGTCGGACAGACTGCTTGAAATCTCAAACCAAAGTTTAAGTATTTGATATAATTAAAGAAGCCACACCCCATATAATAACATCAGAGGATGTACTTAGAACTGAAAAATGATTTGAACATGGTACTATTCTTAGAAGTAAATGAGAATAAGTATGAAATGTATCATCATTAATGGTTATATGATAAAACTATTTATTTACTCACTTTTGCAAAAATGCATGAGATATGTCAAAATATAGCTTCATTAATTGTCATGCAGTTAAAACTACATCTTGAATTGCTTATAGCAAGAAATAATCCTATTCCTTCAAAAATATCTTTAAAAAGATGATTACACAGATTGCCTGAAATTTCAAATACTTGTTTAGGCAATCTGTGTAACACTGAACCTTATATTTCAGTCATTACGTGAAATGCCTAGGCATTTCGCGAAATGGCTAAACAGTTTAGGCATTTCGCGAAATGACTGAAATATTCAGTCATTACGCGTAATGCCTGGTTACACAGATTGCCTGTAACATATATATATATATATATATATATATATAATAGCTGATTTTGACATTTTTCCTTATATCGCCTTTATTATTGGTTCTACAGCTTTAGAATATATTAAGAGGTATTGGGAAACTATATATGAAGAGTCTAGATAGCCAGTCAGATTTACCCCCTGATGACCCCCCCCCCCCCCCCCCCCCCCCCTCTTATGGGTCAAACTGGGGTCATAAAATAGCCGATTTTATGTTTTTGCCTTATATCTCCTTTATTCTTGCTTTTAGACCTTTAGAATGTATTAAGAGGTATTGGGAAACCTTATGTGAAGAGTCTAAATAGTCGATTCCCCCCCCCCCATGGGTTAAACTGGGGTCATAAAATAACCGATTGTGTGTTTTTGCCTTGTATCTCCTTTATTCTTGCTTTTAGAGCTTTAGAATGTGTTAAAACGTATTGGGAAACCTTATGTGAAGAGTCTAGATAGCCGGTCAGAGTTACCCCCTGACCCTCCTTTATGGTTCAAACTGGGGTCATAAAAAATAGCAGATTTTATGTTTTTGCCTTATATCTACTTCATTCTTGCTTTTACAGCTGTAGAATGTATTAAGAGGTATTGGGAAACCTTATGTGAAAAGTCTAGATAGCCAGTCACATTTACCCCCTGACCCCCCCTTATGGGTCAAACTGGAGTCATAAAATAGCCGATTTTGTGTTTTTGCCTCATATCTCCTTTGGATTTTTGCTTTTAGAGCTTTAGAATGTATTAACAGGTAGTTGGAAATCATATGTGGAGAGGGTGATTCGTGGAGAATCTTGGTAGCCAGTCACATTTACCCCCTGACCCCCCCCCCTTATGGGTCAAACTGGGTCATAAAATATCAATTTTTCTGTTTTTGCCTCATATCTTCTTTATTATTGGTTTTACAGCTTTACAATTTTTTAAGACGTAGTGGGAAACCGTATGTTTAGAGTCTTAATAGCTGGTTACAATGGGGTCATTAATTGGGTGTACAGAAAATGCCCATCAGGAAAAATGCCCATCAAGTGAATCCCATCAGCAAAAAAAAAACCATCAGGAAAGTTGCCCATCAGCTAAATTGATGGGTAGGAAAATTCCCCATGAATTTTTCAAAACTTCTGTAATGATAAACTTCATTTATATTTGATGAGATCAATAAAAAGTTATTGTTGTATCCCCGACGCGAAGCGGGGATACCTTGGATTCATCATCGTTGTCGTCCGCACCCGCGTCCGTAGAGATTTCTTGTTAGCGACCTACAGTCCACATTTCTTTCCGGATTTCTTTCATATTTGGCAGGTGGCTTGATATGGTAGAGGACTCGCCACCCTATCTTTTTGGTAGGCTTTATGTCTAAATTAGGCCTGTGGTAGACAAAAATGTCTAAAATGTGGAATATTGCTTGTTAGCGACCTACAGTCCACATTTCTTTCCAGATTTCTTTCATATTTGGCAGGTGGCTTGGTATGCTAGAGGACTCGCCACCCTATCTTTTTAGTAGGCTTTATGTCTAAATTAGGCCTGTGGTAGACAAAAATGTCTAAAATGCATTAAAAGTCATGAAATCATGCACTAAATCACTTATAACTTGAAAAGTGTTGCATTTAGAGCATTTTGTTAAAATATGTTATTCAGCTACTTTTTTCATAGCTACAACATGGTGAGTAACTTGGGTGTCTGTCTCAATAGCTAAGTGAGTAATAGCTACTTTTGGGCTTTTCAGTAACTTCCATCATGAGTAAAATCACTTGTAACTTGAAAACTATTGCATTTACACAATTTTGTATAAATATGTTATTCAGCTACTTTTGGGTCAGCTATAACATAGTAAAATTTCAGACCTGTAGCTCATGGCATAGCTGAGTAATAGCTACTTTTAGGTTATCACTGTTGAGTAAATCACTTATAACTTGAAAACTATTGCATTTAGAGTATTTTGTTTCAATATGTTATTCACCTATTTTGGGGTCAGCTATAACATAGTGAAGTTCCAGACCTGTGGCTCATTGCATAGCTGAGTAATAGCTACTTTGAAGTTCTCACTGTTGAGTAAATCAGTTGTAATTGGAAAACTATTGCATTTATAGAAATTTGTGTAACTATGTTATTCAGCTACTTTTGGGTCAGCTATAACATAGTGAAATTACAGACCAGTAGCTCATTACATAGCTGAGCAATACCTATTTTCAGGTTCTGACTGTTGAGTAAATCAGTTGTAACTTGAAAACTATTCCATTTACAGTATTTTGTTTAAATATCTTGTTCACCTACTTTTGGGTCAGCTATAACATAGTGAAATTACAGACCCGTAGCTCATGGCATAGCTGAGTAATAGCTACTTTGAGGTTATCACTATTGAGTAAATCAGTTGTAACTTGAAAAGTATTGCATTTAGAGTATTTTGTTTAAATATGTTAATCACCTCATTTTTGGTCAGCTATAACATAGTGAAATTGCAGACCAGTAGCTCATTACATAGCTGAGCAATACCTATTTTCAGGTTCTGACTGTTGAGTAAATCAGTTGTAACTTGAAAACTATTCCATTTACAGTATTTTGTTTAAATATGTTGTTCACCTACTTTTGGGTCAGCTATAACATAGGGAAATTACAGACCCGTAGCTCATGGCATAGCTGAGTAATAGCTATTTTCAGGTTCTCACTGTTGAGTAAGTCAGTTGTAACTCGAAAACTATTGCATTTACTGTATTTTGTTTAAATATGTTGTTCACCTTTTGGGTCAGTATTTTCTTTATATGTGTTATTAACCTACTTTTGAGTCAGCTATACCACAGTAAAATTGCAGCCCTTTAACTCATTGCATAGCTGAGCAAAAGCTACTTTGAGATTCTCTCTGTTGAGTAAATCAGTTGTAACTCAAAAACTTCTTTCATTTCTACTCTGAAACTCAAAACACACAGTCAACTGACACAGAGCCCGTTCACAGGCACTGATTGCTTGTTGTCTCTCTTAAACATTATTTTCTCTGTTTAAATATTATTTGGACCTTTACAAACACTGTCTACTCTGAAAGTCTCCTGATCTTTGAACTCGTTCAGTTCTATATTTCTTGGTGTTGAAAACTATTTCCCCCGGCTGTGGGGTATGGGCATCTCTGATGCGATTTTCTGTATTTTGTTTTTTTTTTTTTAAATAGATAGTAAAGATGGATTCAAAATGTGAAGCAGATGCCATTGATGGGCCCTTCAAATGTTCATACTGTGAGAAAAAATTTGAAACTAAAAGGGAACTAGTTCATCATAAATACAATCACCAGTCAAACTCAAAATATTCATGCCAAGTATGCAACAAAGTGTTTACTTCTCATGAAGGATTGTCTAGACACAGTAGAGTTCATCAACGCGGCAAAAAACCTGTAAAGTGTAAATTATGCAAACAATCATTCTCTATGAAACTGGATCTAGAGGAGCACCATAGAGACTGTCACTTAGAACAGAAGGCATTCAGGTGCAAAGTTTGTGGTGCAGAATTTTCTTGGGAGGAAAACTTACAGAAGCACCAGCGCATGCACATGGTTGACAACTACAAATGTCAGTACTGCGACCGTGTTTTTTGTGACACAATTAGTTTGAAAATACATCAGCGACACCACAAACCAGTCACTAAGCCCCCCTCACCAGATTTTAAGCCCTTTAGCTGTTCAGTGTGTGGTATGAGGTTCCAATTTGATTTCAGCTATAAAGCTCACATGAATTGCCACAAAGTTCAAGGAGTCCCAAAATCTGAGGATGACAAGCAAGGAGACAAAGTTTTGAGTCATTCCGCCGTAGATAGCAGTGAAAAGACTTTAATTGCTGAGTTTCATATGCCTCAAATGAAAAACAGGTCAAATGAAGTTTCAGTGGAAATATGTGAAAATACAAAGAATTCACAAGGAGTAAGTACAGTAAGGCTGAAACCTGAGGTGGAAGATGATATTTTTGATCACACGGCCCATATGAACAGAATACCTGCTGATAAAACATCTATAAAGGTAGTACCTTAGTTGAATCCTATTTGGGGGCACTTTGTCTTGTTTATTGAATGAATAATTTAAAAGCTATTTTGGCATGTCTCTGGCTATCTTCTGGGGGTAGGGGTGGGGTAGATGGACACACATACATATATATATATATATATAATATATATATAAATTTTTTTTCTCTGTGTCCGCCATCGGGTATTACACTTTGTTTTACGTATCTCAAAACAGATACTTGGCATTTGGGGATTAGGGATTATTGCATTTATAGCTTATATAGGATTACTTTTGAGCCATGTATAAACATAAAGGCTGTTGGTATAGTTGTCACCTGCACCGTCCAGGCGGCGGGCATAAAGCTTCTGGGTATTCCACAGCATAAAGAAATTCATGGATTTTCACCAAATTTTCAGGACATCTTTACACCAAGAGGATCTAGAGCTAATTAGATATTGGGCGCTGGATCTGGCAACAGCTGTTGCCATGGCAACACTTTAAGATTTTTATCTCTTAAAATTTGTGGGTGTTCCACAGCCTAAACCTGTTCATGGATTTTCACCGAATTTTCAGGATATGTGTACCCCAAGAGGATCTAGACCTGATTAGCTTTTAGAGGTTATCTGGCAACAGCTGTTGGCATGGTGATGCTTTAAGTACTTTTTGGTCTTAAACTTGACATTTAAAATCTTGTCCATGCTGTATCTCAGATACTGTAAGGTGTAGGGCTGCAAACGAGCCCGAAAATGCGCCTCGATTCCTCGTTTTGGAAGAATCGACTCGGACTCGGTTAATCGCTTCATTATCGCTCACGAAATAAACTGTATCATATTTTGACATATTACACCTTATAAACCGTTCAAATGCGTACAACATGAAAGAATGTTGATAATTCATTGAATTTTGGGAAAAGGACACATTTATAGTGCAAAATACAGGAAACTTTAACCATTTTTATATTGCGAGATTTGAGGCGTCTTTGAAATACGTTCTATTAAATGCCGTCTTATAAAAACATTGTTACACAAACAATTGAAGTTTGCAAATGCTTAAAATATAAAAAAATGAAATGGAAACACCTTTTATTAGTAAAATATATAAATATATTATTATATTTAAAGGAAAAAATCTAATTTTGTAGTAGATTTTACGTCTATGTTTAGTTGTTTTCGAAGACCCGGTTCACTTTTCTTGCCTCCAGTATTGAACTGATTCGTTTCGTTTACGAGTAACTGAAGAATCGTTGCAGCCTTAGTAAGGTGTAGGATGTTGATACTTGGTGGGGGCATGGTTGTGGGTGTAGGTGTACCATGTCATGGCGTGCCCTTGATTTGACCTTTGACCTTCCTGTAGTGACCTTGATCTTAAAATATTGTTGATCTATATCCCAGAAACATTGAGGTGAAGAAAGTTGATACTCTGAAGGGTCATTAGTTGGGAGTGTAGGTCTGCAGTATCATGATCTGACCTTTATTTGCCCTTTGACCTTGCCATAGTGACCTTGGAGTATAATTTTTACCCCACAGCCCTTAAGGGCTGTCGGGGTATTGTTTTCACCCATGGTGTCCGGATGGGCGGGCGGGCAGCGGGAAAAAGTTTGTCCGGGCTGTATCTCAGAAACCGTAAGGTGTAGGAAGTTGATACTTGGTAGGGACATTGGTTAGGGGTCTGACCTTGATTTGACCTTTGACCTTGGCATAGTGACCTTGACCTATAAAATCTTGTCCGGGCTATATCTCGGAAACTGTAAGGTGTAGGAAGTTGATATTTGGTAGGGACATTGGTTAGTAGGTGTAGGTGTGCAACGTCATGGTCTGACCTTGATTTGACCTTTGACCTTGCCGTAGTGACCTTGACCTATAAAATCTTGTCCGGGCTATATCTCGGATACCGTAAGGTGTAGGAAGTTGATACTTGGTAGGGACATTGGTTAGGGGGGTGTAGGTGTGCAACGTCATGGTGTGACCTTGATTTGACCTTTGACCTTGCCATAGTGACCTTGACCTATAAAATGTTGTCCGGGCTATATCTCGGAAACTGTGAGGTGTAGGAAGTTGATACTTGGTAGGGACATTGGTTAGGGGGTGTAGGTGTGCAACGTCATGGTCTGATGTTGATTTGACCTTTGACCTTGCCGTAGTTACCTTGACCTATAAAATCTTTTCTGGGCTATATCTCGGAAACCGTAAGGTGTAGGAAGTTGATACTTGGTAGGGACATTGGTTAGGGGATGTAGGTGTGCAACGTCATGGTCTGACCTTGATTTGACCTTTGACCTTGCTGTAGTGACCTTGAGCTATAAAATATTGTCTGGGCTATATCTCGGAAACTGTAAGGTGTAGGAAGTTGATACTTGGTAGGGACATTGGTTAGGGGGTGTAGGTGTGCAACATCATGGTCTGACCTTGATTTGACCTTTGACCTTGCCATAGTGACCTTGACCTATAAAATCTTGTCCGGGCTATATCTCGGAAACTGTGAGGTGTAGGAAGTTGATACTTACTAGGGACATTGGTTAGGGGGTGTAGGTGTGCAACGTCATGGTCTGACCTTGATTTGACCTTTGACCTTGCCGTAGTGACCTTGACCTATAAAATCTTTTCTGGGCTATATCTCGGAAACCGTAAGGTGGAGGAAGTTGATACTTGGTAGGGACATTGGTTAGGGGTTATAGGTGTGCATTATCATGGTGTGACCTTAATTTGACCTTTGACCTTGTTTTAGTGACCTTGACCTTTAAAATCTTGTTGCTCCTTTGGGTCTGTCTTTTGATGCAGATTAAGCACTGTTAAAGTAATATTAGAATTTATTAAGAATTTTACTTTTATAATTTCCCATTGTAAGAGATGGAATTTCATCAAGTGAACCACAGATTTTACTCCAACACCACACATAAGCGTTCATTGAATGTATTACCACTTCTGTATGCATGGTAATCATCAAGACATCTAAACCATAATTCGGCCATGCAGATGTAGATAAAGAGTGTTGTAATTTTAGTTTACTGATTAATGCTGTCATCTTGTTATTGAATTATCTTGTTTTAATACTTCATCTTTACATGCATTATCTTTCTTTTAGACGTTATTTTCTCTATTTAAACATTGTTTGGACCTCTATATAACTGACAGTGCTCTGAAAGTATCCTGAACTTTGTACTGATACAGTACTTCTATATCTCATGGTGTTCAAAATATTTCCCTAGGCTGTGGGGTATGGGCATCTCTGATGCTATTTTTTTTGTCTGGGCTGATCACTGTTGCTATTTTCTATTTTCTGGTAATCACTTTTAATTGTTTTATGTTGGTAATTTTTTTGTATTTGATGAAATTACTTCAAGGCCTTTTCACTCTCATCAAGCCATGTTACTGTAGCTCTGATCGTATGTCCTTGTGAACGTTCCTTTTGGACTGATTGCAGTTCCAACTTTTTTTTTTGGCAAAGGATAAATTAACAAAAATTAGTAAGAGTAAATTAACACAATTTTTTAGTGTCAGGGTTTTGTTCTTCCAAATCTATAATTTCTTTTTTAACTTTTAGTTCATGCTGATCTTTTCTTACTTTTTTATGGATGTGTGTTTAATTGTTTCACCTTGGTTATGGGGATTGTGTCACCGCCATATATTGCATCAGGTTTCTGGATGCCTATATCAAAAAAAAAAAAAAAAAAAAAATGGTGGAAAAAAATTGATTTTCTGAAATCTTTGAATTTTTTAAGATAACATAAAAAAGACTGATTGCAAGTAAATTCTTCAATTATAGGGCACTACAGGCTGTATAAATAGAACATTACAAAAAAAAAATTTTTTTTTAAGTTTTAGAGGCAATCTTGGTTTTCTTGGCTAAAATGTAAAATCACAAGCAAATGTGTATTAATTCAGATTATATATTGATGTTCTTTTCCAAAACATCATTTGAATAAATTTGAAAGTGAGATTATAAAAAAATGCATTGACACAAACTGTCCACAAATGAATCACTTGAACAGGTAAAACTTAAATGACTGTTGCAATTTTTCAGGTGCATGATGCAATGCCATATAGGTCTGCCAATAATGAAATCTCATCATTCATAAAGAACAGTCTTGTATCAAAGAAAAATGACAACGAAAGTGCTCCTGAATGTGAAAATAGTAATCATGGGACAGTGGACGAGTCAACAGTTGTTGAGGGTACGTGTGTATAGTTATAAAATGGACAACTCGGTGGTGGATTGACATGATTACAGTTGTGGAACAAAATAAATTTATCAGTTGAAGTGTCCTATGCTGCCTTGTGTGTGTTACACAGATAAGGTCACACACCTCAGTCATCCGTTAGTGAAACAAGTGTGACATTTAATAACCAGGCTTTCACCTCTGTTGTCATGGATGCAAATCCAGCACATGAAGACTGGTGGGATTCACCGAGTGCTTAGCTGTGGGAGACATAAAAACTCAAACTTTGGCCTTTGCCACAGATAAGGTTTTAAAAATTGTAGAATAAGTCGGAAATATCCTTTGATAAAATTTGTGCTCAATGCTTATTATGTTAAAATACACTATTTTATAGCGAAATACCCTTACCATTTCCTAACAGTAGCTATTTGTTGGAGCCATCCAACCCAATGGCCAACGCAGAGATGCGATTTTAAGGTTATATAACCACCTTAATAAAGCCATTGGGTTACAGTAGTCCGTCCTCCCACCAATTAGGTCACATGACCTCCTTTGTTTACCTCATTATTTTTGTTGGCCATCAACAGTAGGACGTGTTTTTGAAGTGGTAAAGTTTTCAGGGACTTTTGCTTTTTTATTGAGGTTTATTCTTCAATATGGCTAATAATAATGATTCTGCTGACAATAAGGCGAAGAAATCGTCGTCTTGTGGTCACCTTATGCCTGGTTGGGACAATCATAGATATTGTTTCAAATGCAGAGAAGCTGGTAAGGGAGACGATTTATGTGCTTTGAAGAAAGATTGTTTGCTTTGTGCATCTTTCTCTGAAGATCAGAAGCGTAAACTTAATTCTAAACATTCAAAAGGAAAGAAATCTGTAAAAGAAACTGCCGTTGAAAAACCAAAGATAGACGATTCCATCTTGGATGAAGATGACAATTCGTCTGTCACAAATGTTGCTCAGTCTTCAACATCTAACAACTAGGCATTGGCAGCAATTTTATCACAACTCACTTCCATATCGAATAGGCTTTCAGCCGTAGAGAAGAGGGATTCCCCTATGCAGGCAGACATTAGGGAAGCGTCTCCAAGGGGAAGTTCCGATTGCAGAGAAAAGACTATCTCTTCGGAAAACGCTTCCGTCGAGGTCCAGTCAAAACGTTCAGCGGAGGAAAACCCCTGTAATGACAATCGAGTTTCTGTACCTACAAAAAGGTGCAGAATCGAGATTTCAGATGGGGAATACGATTCATCTCAAGAGGAAAAACAGCCAGGTCCTTCCTATTCAGAAACTTTATTAACTGTGAAAAAATGGTTGGACATTGATATTACTGACACTGATGTTATCATTGCTCCGTCTGTGTTCTCCCAAGCTCATAAGATTAAGAAGTCTGCACAGGTCTCTCTTGCTTTACCTCCAGCAGAGAACATGGTGAACCTTTGGGATTTCAAGGAGTATGAGGCTTCTGGAATCTCCAAAGGTCAAGATAACATGAAGAATAAATCTTCCAGGAAAAATCCTCTAGCCAGGGGTCAATTTTTTAACTTTGACAGACCAAATATGAAATGGTACAACATGACTCCTCAACCTCATGCTTTGGGAGCTCCTAAGCTACAGGATGCTTTTAGGAATATCGCTGCTCCTCAATTTCAGGCTCCCACTACAGTTGCAACTCCCTTGAAGCAATATACTTTATGGGAATCAGTGAACAGGGAAAATATAAACGTGTTGAATCATATTTTCTGGTTCAACTCTGCAAATATGAAGGCTACTGAGGAAATGGAGAAACAATTCAGCATTATTAAGTCTGCAGAGTCTGAGGGTGATTTCAACAATGCCATGGAATATGTCCAGGAGTGTTTGCAGCTCCAAGCCACTATAAATCAGTCATTGGGGAAGTCTTTGGAGTCTTTGTTAGGGAGTTCCATGACTATGTCCTCCAATTTATTGCTGAATAGCAGAGATAACTACCTGAAACATTGCTCAAAGGATGTTACAGAGGATGATATAACTAAGTTGAGGAATGCTTCATTCACTCCTAATGACGTATTTCCAGTGGAGACTTTGTCAGAAGTTCAGAGGAATTTTATTCAGTGGGCTCATGTTAACAGAGAGTCTTACAAACCTAGAAAGGAGCACTGTACTAGACATGATGATAGGAGGGACACTAAACCACAGAACAGGTCTTTTCGTTCCTATCATGACAGTTCTGCCACCAGCTCCTCAGCATCTAGTTCCACAACTAGTAACAGAGGCAGAGGATCCTTCTCATCCAGACCCTTCAAGGGCAGGGGTGATAGAAGGAAATGACTGCTTGGTGCCAGGAGGCCGTTTATCCACATTTTGGCAGGTATGGGAAGCCAGGAGGGCACATCCAAGGGTAGTGACCATTTTGAAGGAGGGTTATTGTCTAAATTTCAGGCTAAAACCTCCATTGACAAAGATTCCTGTAATAAGGAGCAAATATTTGAACCGGGAGAAACAGCAGTTTTTGATAAAGGCGGTTTATCAAATGATTGACAAAAGAGCGATAACTCCACTTCAAAAGTTCACTTCCCTGGGATTTTACAGTCGCTTGTTTCTTGTACCAAAACCAGGAAAAAGGTGGCGTCCAGTAATAGATTTAAGTGTGGTAAACAGTTATTTACATGTACCCACTTTCAAAATGGAAACTGCCGAGAAAATTCGAGATTCTTTGCAAGAAGGCGAGTGGGTAACCTCACTCGACCTTACAGATGCATACTTTCATATACCAATACACCCACGGTTTCAGAAGTATCTTCGCTTCAATATAGGCGACACATCATACCAGTTCACAGCCTTACCCTTCGGAATCGCTACGGCTCCACTCGAGTTCACCATGGTAGCAAAAGAGGTGAAACTGATGGCTCTTGCAGAAGGCATCAGGATTCATCAGTACATAGACGATTGGTTAATGAGAGCGAAAACGAAGCAACAATGCCAAGAGAATACCCACAGGTTGATTCGTCTTGTTCAAAGCTTGGGTTGGATAATTTCAAAAAATCAGATTTAATTCCAACTCAGGAAATTGAGTTTTTGGGTTACAAATTCGACCTCAGGGTGGGTCTAGTGTTTCCAACTCAAAAGAAAATCGATCGCCTTCTAGAAAAGATAGTTTCCATGTTGAAAGCTACTCAAACATCTCCAAGGGAGCTCATGTCACTGATTGGGAGCATGGCTTCAATGGAGAAGACTGTACCATTGGGTCGTCTGCATATGAGGCCTCTACAGTGGTACCTCAAGACGCACTGGAGGTATCCTCAGTCTCTGGATATTCCAGTACCAGTATCCCAGGTTCTAAAACATCATCTTCAGTGGTGGACCAATCTCTCGAACTTGAAGAGGGGTTCCCCACTTCATCAGAAGGAAAACAATCTCCTTCTGTTCACGGATGCTTCCCTGAAAGGCTGGGGTGCTCACTTAAAGGATCACACAGCCAGTGGTCTGTGGAATCAGGTGGAGTCAAGACTTCACATAAACATTCTAGAGCTAAAGGCAGTTTTTCTAGCTTTAAAATCATTTGAAAATCAGCTTCTAAATCAAAATCTGCTGATTTCCACAGACAACTCCTCAGTGGTTGCCTATCTGAACAAGCAGGGAGGTACCCACTCTCAGGAAATGTGTGCCCTGATATGGAGAATCATGGCTTGGACGAATGCCAGGGGAATCCAGATTTGGGCAAAACACATTCCAGGGAATCTCAATGTTTTGGCAGATTCCTTGTCAAGGAAGGACAGGGTGATTCAGACCGAATGGGAGTTGAATCATCGAGTGTTCAATCAGATTTGCCATTGTTGGCATCAACCAATGGTAGATTTGTTTGCAACAAAGTTGAATCACAAGCTACCAATGTATGTGTCTCCTGTCCCCGACAGTTGGGCTTGGGAAACAGATGCATTGAACATCTCTTGGGAGGGTCTGGACGCCTATGTGTTTTGTCCAGTGGCTCTCATTCCTCAGGTGATTCAAAAGATAATCACTTACAGGTGCAGAATCATCATGATTGCACCAGGGTGGCCAGGGATGTCTTGGTTTTGGGATCTGGTGGATCTGTCCACGAAACTCCCTCTAAGGCTTCCTTTGTGGGTGAATCTGTTGACTCAACCATTCAGCAACAGACTTCACAACAATCTAGCTTATTTGAACCTTCATGCTTGGCATCTGGAGTCAGTCTTGAAGGTTCAAGAGGATTCTCAGAGGAGGTGGCGAAGCGAATTAAGGAGCCTCAGCGACACTCCTCGAGGAGAATCTATGAATCAAGGTGGTCCATATTTGGGAAGTGGTGTCAGGAGAGTCAGGTGGACATCTCAGATCCCACTATTCCAGACATAGCAAATTTCCTTAATTACTTGTTTAAGGAGAAAGGTCTCAAGCCATCTACTATTGCTGGTTACAGGACAGCAATTGCTGATGGATTGGGTTTCAAAGGTGAAGATGTGTCAAAAAGTCTTGAGTTAAATAGGTTATTGTCAAGTTTTTACAGAGACAAACCAGTGACTAATAGATCCATACCTTCTTGGGATTTGGCTTTGGTTTTGCAGGCTCTCACTAAACAGCCCTTTGAACCTTTGGGGAAGGCTTCCTTGAAGTTGCTTACCTTCAAGACAGTTTTCCTTTTGACTTTGGCATCAGGCAAAAGAAGAAGTGAAATTCATGCTTGGACTTTCTCTTCTCTTAGTTACAAAGAAAATTGGTCACAAGTAACTATTGCTCCATCAACTGCCTTTTTGGCAAAGAACCAGTTGGCGTCAGATGGGCCTACTGTTATTAAACCTGTAGTCATTCCAGCTCTCAAACCTCATTTGGACAGCAGTTTGACTCAAGATAGATCTCTTTGTCCTGTGAGGGCTTTGAAATACTATTTGGATAGAACAAAGGATTTAAGGAAGAATAAGAATCTTTTGTTTGTAGCTATTAAGGAAGGTTTTACCAGAGATATTTCAAGGGCAACAATCTCTTCTTGGCTAAAACAGACCATACTTTTGGCTTATGAGGAGTCAGATTCTGAAACTCAGCAGTTGTGTCAGGTCAAAGCTCATGATGTTCGTTCTATGGCGGCATCTTTGGCTTTTAAAGGAGGAGTTTCCTTAAGTGAGATTCTTGAAGCATGCTTTTGGAAGTCCCACAATACCTTTACCAATTTCTACCTGAAGGACCTCTGTTGGCATAATGGTCAGATTTTGAAATTGGGTCCAATAGTATCTGCTCAGCATGTTATAAACTTATGAGTAGGTTTTATAACTGTATAATACTTCATGTGTTTGAGTATGTTTTTATAGTTGATACTTTGTGATGGATACAATTATTTACCAATCTATTTGTATTTTACAGGATAGACGGCATCGACCTGTATATATTGTACAGTTTGCCTAGCTTGGACCGTACTTGGTGTTTATGACGCGTCAGCTGATAGTGGTACCAAGTGGGGTTCAACCTGATCATGAGTGTTAGTTACAGTTTGTAAAGTAGATGTTTGTTCAACAAGTGCATTTATTGGATTCAGAGCATTGTGAGAAGTGTTCAACTGCATACTGCCTTCATTTAAAAGGTATGTTGTTGTGTTGAATGTTGTATGTTGGAATTTATGTGTTGCTGTTTGCATGTACATTTCACTATTGTTATGTTTACTGTTGGTTCTCACAGTGTTGCTTGTTTGTTGTTGGTAGGTGGAAGTTTTAATAAAGAATTTCCCTCCTTCCTGCAAGGCTGCATTCAGCTACTATTAGGAAATGGTAAGGGTATTTCGCTATAAAATTGGAAAATTTAATAGTAATTTAAATTTTTATTAGAAATACTTACCATTTCCTAACACATGGATTTCCCTCCCGCCTCCCCGCAAGTCATTCTTTTACTTGCAACAAAAATAATGAGGTAAACAAAGGAGGTCATGTGACCTAATTGGCGGGAGGACGGACTACTCTAACCCAATGGCTTTATTAAGGTGGTTATATAACCTTAAAATCGCATCTCTGCATTGGCCATTGGGTTGGATGGCTCCAACAAATAGCTACTGTTAGGAAATGGTAAGTATTTCTAATAAAAATTTAAATTACTATTAAATTTTCCAAGTTGATGGGCATTCTCACGTGAGAAAATGTTCCACAAGAAAACTCTTTTAGAAAAAAAACTATATCAGGTACAGCCCATTGTAGACCTACATACAACTTGACATAATACTTTTACTGCTATATATGTTACAACAAATGAACAAATAATCTTAAAAATAAATAGTAACATATATACCTGTGTGAGGATGGTCGAAATATACAAATTCTTTGCCCCATACTTGTGTATTTCTAAAACTATTGTGTATATGTTGCCTTTTATGATATATAAGTAGTTAAAGTTTGTGTTATGACTATATATTGCAGACAACAAGGATGGGGATTGTAAAAATACTCGTAATGGTAAAAAGAGAAAAGCCTACAGTGGACGATATGGGGAATTATCTATGACTGAGTCTAAAGCATATCAGTGCAGCTTCTGTAAGTATTCCATCTGCTTTGTTGTAGAAGAAAAAACACTAGTCTGATGTACCTTTTGCTAAATAAAGTAGTCAACTGAGCCATCAGATGATTTTGTTTGTGTGTTTGCTAACAGAAATATTTCGTGGCAGAATAGCTTACTAACTAAATAACTGCTCTGTTTTGAGTGGTTTTTACAATGTTTTATTTTAGCCCTTGCACTTTGATCATATACCCAGACAAAAGTTGGGTGATATACTGGGTGTAGGTCCGTCACATCACCACCACTGCTGCTGCCGTCTCTAGTGGAATTTTTTTGCATACATGATAACATTGAATTGACATTTTCTTCTCAAACTTACGGTGCATGACGTGGGTTGTGTAAGGAAGATCCTCATTTTCAGATAACATTAAACTCCTATGTTAAAGTAAAAGGGGGTTTTGATTCCCCCAGTTTATATAATTTTCCACTTGTGTCAAACTTGACACATATATGAGGTTTGCCAAAGAAGTATGGTGACTTTCTGGTGGCCTTAAATCTAAATTCTGGGTTAAGTGGTGGCCAACTTAAGCTCATAAAATGGGCTTAAACCCCCTTGTTCATTTGCTTTTACATTTTTTTGTAAATCAAACTGATATTAAAGTTTCCTAAAGGAAGGTCCTGGGTACCTGAAAAGCCAAATATTAATGGCAGACCAGATATTAGAAAAGCTCGTGAAGTGAAAAATTTCAGCACTATGCCAGTTTCAGCTATCCAGCTGCAATTCTTACTGTATTGGGGTTATTTGATCTGTTACTTGACTTGTATACTACAAAAATAAGCTTTTCAGCATGTTTATTCATTGGATGTAGGGTAAATTTGTCAAATGCAAAAACTGTAACAAATACAAATGGGCATCTCTTATTCTCAAATGACTCCATTGGCTCCCAGTTAAATTTTGCTGTATCTTCAAAACTGACACTTTAGTTTACAAGTTTCTTCACAGTGGTCATCCCAGTTACTTTGGTCCTCTTTTGTCTACTCGTGGAAGATATAGTACAAGATACAACCGTCCAGATAAAAGGTTCACAGAGGTTCCTCATATCATATCTATCCATCTGTACATAAATTCCAAAACCCTTTAGCCACAGCTTTGCTTTGATAAAAATACTGAAGAAAATTCCAGCAAAAACATCTGTTAAGATCTTAAAACAGTGTTTTTAATATTGCGTCGCTCCACTAACATGTTAAAGGCATAGAAAACAAAAAAAATAGTTTTTGGGCCTACTAATTTAGAATATCAAGTCGACCATTTGAGTACTTTTGAAAAGGATCAACCTTACCATTGCATAATGATTGAAAGTGAAAAAAAAATGTAAATGTGTAATTATTCAAAGATGTTATGTTCTGCTTGTCTGGGGATACATTTATCCTTTTGGAAAATATTTTTGGTTGAATTACTAGATTTCTCAAATTATTGGGAGATAATGTTTCATAAAAAAACATGGCTGACAGAAAATATCCAGTCAACACTTGTGGCTTGGGAGGTGCCCGTCTATGGAAATGTTGACCTTGAGTTGGTGCAATCTAGTTCAATGTGTGTTGTCACTTTGACGACAAGCTAAATATGAAAGAAAGATCAGACTACAATGTAAATAATATCATGTCATATTGCATTATGGAATCATATATACAGCATTGTTTCTACAACTTGAAAATTACTTTATCATAATTTTGTACATTGCTGGCAGTTGTATATCAACTCATTTATTTTTTGCAGGATTTTCACCTCTAAGGTATATGTCTTGGGATATCCTTTTAAATAAGATTTAAAAGTATGATGTTTTGTTTGTGTTCACAGTTATTAAAGTTAATGATTTAGTTATATTCAAGATAACAGGATGATGTTTTGATAGGTGTATGGTCTAGTCTTGAATAGGAGTAACTTGGTAATGTGACTCCGAAACCTCAGAATTTTGTGTCAGAGTTTTGAACTTCATGAGGGTAAAATCTGTCTTTTGTATAAAAATAACCAACCAGTATATTGTAAAAGTGGATAGTCCATCTCTTCATATAGTTAATGTACTTTTGTAATTTTGCATTTTTAGCTTTATTATATTCTTCTTCTCTCTTGTTTGATGCATTTGACTGTTTTGACATTAAATTTTACACACTTTCTGGACTATTTATATCCATATGGTATTGTTTGTAGGTAAGAAAAGCTTCCGCTGGGAAGTGAGTCTGAAAGTACATATAGAACAGCATAAAACGGGTTCACTAAAGGGAGAGACCAATGGGAAGGTCTCTCGGAAAGCCAAGAAAGTACCCAAAGTCTTCCAGAAGAAAAACTCACCACTCAAGTATGATATTTAAGCATCCCTTTGCTGGATGTATACCTGCTTTTACACCATTTTCGTATTTTTCTTGCCTTTAAAGGCTTATGTGGATATAGTTTTTATCCATGACCCCCAGCTGTCTCATCAGTCTGGCGGGCTGATGGGCAGCGGGAAAAATCTTGCTCTTGCTGTATTTAAGAAATTGTGAGGTGTTGATACTTGGTGGGGACATTAGTTGGGGGTGTAGATGTCCAATGTTATGGTGTGACCTTGATTTGACCTTTAACCAGGGTTCAAAACTAGCACTGATCCACCAGTCAAAGAAACCGTAGGATGTAGAATGTTGATAGTTGGTAGGGGGTATTAGTTGGGGTGGGTGGGTGGGGGGGTGTAGTTTGTCCTTGCATTGACCTTTTTTAACCTTGCTGTAGTTGCCTTGACACTTGACACAATTTTATCCAGGCTTTTTCTCAGAAACCGTAAGATGTAGGGTGTTGATACTTAGTAGGAACATTGGTTCGGGGATGTAGGTGTGCAAATCATTGTGTGACTTTGATTTGACTTTGACCCTGCTGTGGTGGCCTTGACTTTAAAATCTTGTCTGGGTTATATCTCAGAAACTGTAAGGTGTATGATGTTGATCTTTGTTGGGACATTGGTTAGAGGTGGTTGGGTTTGAAATATTATGGTGTGATGCTTCGAACTTGGCTCTACAAGTATGTTGCTTCTGCCACATTTGGGACATATTTCTGTGAACACAAAGCTGTAGAGGTTGCTCCTGCAATATATGACTTTTAAGTTGAGCTGGGGTTTTCCATGGTGACCTTCACTTTTAAAAAAAAAATGTCTGGGCTATATTTTAGAAGCTTTAAGGTGTGTCAAGTTGATATTTGGAAGGCACATTGGTTGGGGTGTGAGTGTGCATTGTCATTTGGTGACGATGATTTGAGCCCTGCTGTAGTGACCTTGACTTGTAAAATCTTGTCCAAGCAATTTTTTCAGAAACCACAAAGTGTAGGGAGTTGATAATTGACAGGGATATTGGTCGGGTATAGTTATTAATTTGGTATATAGGTATATATGTGGGTAATATAAATAGCCCATTGTTTTGTGGCCTTGGTGTTCCACAGTGAGACCAATAGCGGCCTTGTAAAGGTCAAATGTGCGGTACTTCTTCACATTTTTGCCTAATCCCTTCATACAGGACAGATTATCCTATTGCTGACACATATAATGTTTTTATATATCATCTATAAATATGCAAAAATTTGACCATGGACCTCTTTCTTTGAGGTTATGGCTGGCCATTAAACATCAGCATGGTGACCTTTCTTACCCCAGTTCGTAAAGGGTTTTAGTTATCCCCTCTGTGTTAGCAGCAGGAAGCAAAACAAAATAAAGACCTATTTCTATTAATGTTAAACTATTGCAAGTTTATTTGTAAATCTTTATGTAGTTCATGTGAAAGCTAGATATTATAGGAATAAAAGACGTATTCAAGTGCTTTATGATGGTTTTAAACTATTGATTGGCTGTGTTAAGCCACGAAGCCCGAAACCATCGTAAAGCACGATAATTTGTCTTTTATTCCTATGCTAAAATGGTTACAAAATATTTTAGTCAAAATAAGGAGTAAGTCTTGCGCAAAAATCAAAACAAATCCAACACCATGTTGGCTGTTCCATCAATGCAACATACATAGTGATATCTAGGGTAAAAAACAAGTATTTTGTGTTACTCTATTTTCACAGAAATTCTCATTAAATATTGACAGATTGTCATTGTAGATGCTTTCATTTTGTTGTAAACTTTAAAACGATATGTTATTTGTTAAAATCAAGCAAGAAATGACAATTTTATAAATATTTTAACCACTTATTCTACTGGGAGTTGTTTGTTTACATTTGTATGCGAAGGAACGATGCACGCAGAATTCAACAGCGTTGTTTTATTAGTCGAATCTTTGATTCGAGTTATGTACTGGGTTGTGGCCGCGATTTTAAATTGGCCGATTAAGCCCTTAAATATCAAATTCTGCATAATATTTGTTCACATATCGGTAGATTAAGGCGTATAGTATACACTCTGCCATTTTGAAGATTTTTAGTACTTTTATTTAGTTATATTTTTTAAAGTTAAAAGCTTGTCTAGCACTACGTCTGGCTTTCTGTAAGGTCCCGGATGTCCTAGAAACTATTGTTTTACCCATTGTTATGGCCTACTCGAACGAGTCTTTTTTAACGGTTTCGTCTGCTGGTTTCTAGACCTTAAACCCCAATTAATTTATTCGTCTGCAGGGTTTATCACGCAGTCACTGTTAATGTAAAATTGCTGTCTGCCCATCTACCTTTACTCAATTATTTGTCAAACAAATAAACCGCAAAGAAATTTATGAATGAACTGACGTCACGGTAGTACTATACATTTTTCGTTTAGCCAATCAAAATCGAGGACACCTCTGGCAGAGACAATGAAAATATTCAAACTCCGTAGATCTACATTCAACCACTAGAAGGCGCTTTTGTATGTCCTAGAAGTTAATTCACGATGGGGTTTCTAAACGTGAGGCTACGATGGGGTTTCTAACAACATTTTAGAAATATATAATCCAGCAATATTTTACTGTCACCGCACCTCACTCTGTCTTCTCGCAATATTTAAAACAAATAAAATATCAAATGCTGGTAGTTGTACACACACAGAGTGATGAAAACGTGAGGCTACAATTTAATGGTGTTTCTAACAATATTTTACAAATATATAATCCAGCAATATTTTACTGTCACCTCACCTCACTCTGTCTTCTCGCAATATTTAAAACAAAATATCAAATGCTGGTAGTTGCACACCCACAGAGTGATGAAAACGTGAGGCTACGATGGGGTTTCCGACATTTTACAAATATATAATTAATCCAGCAATATTTTACTGTCACCGCACCTCACTCTGTCTTCTTGCAATATTTAAAACAAATAAAATATCAAATGCTGGTAGTTGTACACCCACAGAGTGATGAAAACGTGAGGCTGCGATGGGGTTTCTGACATTTTACAAATATATAATCCAGCAATATTTTACTGTCACCGCACCTCACTCTGTCTTCTCGCAATATTTAAAACAAATAAAATATCAAATGCTGGTAGTTGTACACCCACAGAGTGATGAAAACGTGAGGCTACAATGGTGTTTCTAACAATATTTTACAAATATATAATCCAGCAATATTTTACTGTCGCCGCATCTCACTCTGTCTTCTCGCAATATTTAAAACAAATAAAATATCAAATGCTGGTAGTTGTACACCCACAGAGTGATGAAAACATGAGGCTACAATGGTGTTTCTAACAATATTTTACAAATATATAATCCAGCAATAGTTTATTGTCACCGCACCTCACTCTGTCTTGCGGGCGATAATACCAAGTTTATAGATTTCAACACCCACTGCTGGCCTAAGATTTGACTCTGTGGTTGGCAGATGCCAACCACTTCACCCTAGTTTACCATTCTATATTTGCGATTCCAACATTGCGCAAGAGACGTGTCCATGTTCACTGCGCAGCCTACCATTTTAGAATGAGGAATATAGACATGTTTTGATTGTTGAGCAGTTGAGATTATCAGGGTATTATCTGTATTTTTCAGATCACAGCTGGTAAAGCGCAGAGCTGGTTCTGATGATGAAGAAGATGACTACATTGAAAGTGCAGAAAGTGACCTATGTCCTGCAAATAAAAAGAAAGCAGGGGCAGCTAAGTTTAAGCCTGCCAAGGAGGGGAACCAACCCACAGAGACAGTGTCTACTGTGGTCCATTTGAAGAAAGTGTCAGACAGCAAAGATGAAGAAAATGTCACATACGTGAAGAACTGCAGTGACATTGTTTGCATCACCCCAATCAACCGTGCAGGGAAGGTCTTTGAGGGGGCTGCTCTTGAAGGAACAGTTTCCAACCCAACCCAAAGTCCCAATGGTGAAGATCAGGACTCGTCTGTTCAAATAGTGAGTATCTCCAAATTAAAGAAACAAGTGGAGGAGGATATAAAGTCTGAGGATGATGAGGGTGGAGCAAATGAGGTTGGTGATGTAAGGCTAACCAGGTCAGACAGGTACACAGTGCAGGATGGGGAGGAAAGTGACACTGCAGAGGACACTCAGCTCTACATTAGCATGGACCAAGAAACTGGTAGCCAGAGGGAAACTGGACAGTTTGAACAGCCAACAAGTAACAACCATATCTTATACAATGATAAAAATCATATGCAACAAACTGTAACAATTGACCATACAGCAGGTGAACAAACCATAGGAATACGAACACCAGGCTTCACCAGTGACTGTATCAAGGCAGGTGAATCAGCTGTTTCAAATAATGCTGGTAGTACAGTCTGTCAGTCACAAGCCTTTCTGGGTCCAGATATAGTATCTGTACAGCCAATTATTCAAGAAACAGTCAATGTGGGAGTGCCAAACCCAGACAGTTACAATCAGAATGGACAAGATAGTGTATTACACACTAGCCACATGCAGAATCCTGTTTCAACAATGACTGGACATGATCACACAATGAATGATGGAAAAAGTACTGGTCAAACTAGCTTTTCATTTAAACCCATAACTTCAATATCTAGCATTCCAGAGCCTCCAGTAACAAGTTTACCAGAAACACAAATGTCCCAATTGGAGAAAATATTAATGTCTGGAACATCAGTGTCAGGTACTTTGCCCACATTAGCAAGTACAGAGCCTTGTGTACATCAGCAGTTTGTTTATTCAGAATTAAATGCACAATCCGTCCATGAAAACAATGCCATTTCGTCTGGTGGCAGTGCTAGCATGAGCGGTTTAACACAACAGAAAGAAAACTTGACACATAATGGCCTTGCAGTCGCTGGAAATACCACTTGTCTACAAAGTGGACTAGTTCAAGGTAGTCTTCTGAATTATATGCAACGTGACTCAACACAGCATCTTCAAGGAATGGCGAATTTTATAGATACCACTAGTGTTACTCCACATACATCACAGCAAGCACTATCTAATCAAACCAACACTGCAGAGAGCTCTCTTTTGAACCCGGCATTACAGTCTTCCATCAATAGTACCATGATTACTGAGATTGGACAGACCTACCCCAAGCCCTCTGTTCAAGCTTCAGAGCAACAGCAGGGTCTCTTAGGGAGTCCGTACCTTCAGCATGCCACCACCTCTTCGGCTCAATATCTTACCCATGATTCTCACACAAGTCCCCTCAGTGGAATTCCCAATGTACAAGCCATTCAGAAGATGGTCCAGAGCTTACCAGAGGTGCCCGGTCAGCGGAATCTCACACAGAGTGTAAAAGCAGTGAGGAAACAAAGGATTGAAGAAACCACACGCAATATTAATCAGACAATAGTAAATCATCAAGGCCAGCTAGTAGTGGCAAATCCAGACATTTGTCAAATCACTCAAGTATCAGCGCCAAACACAATCATAGGACCTAATATGGTTTCTTCTGACAGTCCAAATATTGTTCACAATATGCAGGTAGGCCTTCAGAACAATAACATGCTGACTGCTATACCCATACAGAATACTCAAAACCCATTGCAAGGAGTCCAGCAAAGTCAGATGGTCACAAATGTTACAGAAGACACAAGTTCTGTCTCGTCTGGGCACCATGCCACTCATGTTAATGTGGGGGTGCCATCCCAAGATGCACCAGGCCATCCCTCGACTGTCTCTACATCTACTCAGATGCTTGAAAATACTAGCATTATTCAACCCCCTGTTGGTATACCAGCAACCATGAACACACACCAACAAATAAATACAAATGCAGGTGCAAAAGCTGTGATGCACCCAGGCATACAAGGGAGAACAGTAGTATTGAATAATATTCAATCTGTCCAGAATATCTTGCCAACTGGTGTTTCAGGTCCCAGTTTGCAAGACAAAAGCCAATCAGTTCTGAACAGTGGTCAGCATCATATCAACAATGTACAGATAATTAATAAAAATGTTGCGACTTCACAAGGTGATAATGTTCTCAACAGCAATCTTTCTAATGTTGCTATCATTCAGGGGAATGTACAGCAGGTGCAGCCAAACCCTGTGATCATGCCCTCTTTACAAAATAATATGCAGTATGTACAACCAGCTATACAACAAGGAATAGTGCCACTTCAGACTCCTGTACAAGCAGTAGGGCTGGGAAACCAATCTGAAATCAGAATACTAGGTAATATTCCAAATATCTTGGGGACTGTACATTTACAAACTGGATATGTAAATCAGCAAGTCAGTTGTATTAATGAATTTGGTCAGGTTTTAGCAGTAACACCACTGTTTCAGATACCTGTGGATCAGAATAACCTGCATCAGTCAGTGGGTGGCACATTCATCCAGCAAACACCAGGTCACCTTGTACAAGGTCAGCCTCAGATTTTAGCACAGCCAATTATAGGTCAGCCAGTGGTGCAAAATTTACAAGCTGGTTCTAGTCTTTCAAATTTTCAGGGGTCAGGTGTCAGTGTAAATCAGCAGTGTGTTACATCCAATATGGTCAATGTTGTAACAGGTACTGGGATGGGTCCTCCATCTGTTCAGCCATTAGCCAATCAAATGATGGCAAGCACAGAAAACAGGCCACATCAGAACCAAGTTCAGTTGAGCCAGAGCATGATGACATCATCCCAGGAATTGGTTCATATTGCAAGCCATGCTAAGTCTATTGTCTCAGGTGCTGCAACATCCAGTCCAAAGTTGTCACAGCTTGATGGCTGCTACCAAAGGGATACTATTGATCCTTGTGAGGGTAGCAGATATGATGAAGTAAATGATTGTGCTTTTGAAATGAAAATTTCATTGCGTTAATACATCTTACCTACCAGACGATAGCTATAGCCCGGCGCCAGCCGGTCCCGCCAAACGAAAGAAAAGACGTCCTGGGTTTCACCCCCGGCAGGACCGGTACACTACACTCCACTCGCCAGGTGGCCTAGTTCCTGCCTCACTCGCCAGAGGGACGTGACGTCATAGCATCTTTTTCGTTTGGCGCGATATTCAAAGTTTGAATTTTTGGAAACTCTTTTTATTTTGAGTAGTTCTTAATTTATACAGTGTGTTTTGTGTTACGATTTGTCAGTTAGTTGGATAAACTACCATGGCATCTCCAGGACAAAGGAAAGGAGCCTGCGGGCATATCATGGCTAATTTTGACCCTCATTCTCGTTGTGCCAGATGCAGGGATAAAGGGTTGGGCCAAGACCCGTGTGTTTTAAAGTTGCAGTGTGAGTTTTGTGACACTTTAACCCCTGAACAATTGCTCCAGCTTTCAACCCCTACGTACAAACTGCGGAAGGAGAAATCTAAATCCAAAGAAGCCCTTGTGGATCCGTCCACTGTCACTATCGTGTCTCAGGTGGAAGCTCAGGAAGTTGCTTCAACTTCTCCACCCCATGTTGCTGAACAAGATCTCTCTTTACCTCCACCTATGTTCCGCCAAGAGTTAAAAGACTTGGACGAAAAGTGGTCAGTACGTATGGCCCGTCTGGAAGCACTCATTACTTTGGGGCAGCGTCCTTCACCTCAACCTTCCTTCTCACCGGTCAAGGCACCGGTACCGCACCAAGCTCCCGCGGGAGCTCTTTCTCAGGCACCTTTTCTCTTATCATCTGTCCCTTCCGGCCAAGCCGCCCCGGCTTTTGGCCCGGATAGGATAAAACCTAGTGCCACTGTCACTACCAGCTCAATATCTAGGACGTCTCCTCTAGAAGGCCTTTACTCTGAACAGGACCCGGAACCGGTATTCTCTCAACAGAGTTCTTCCGGCCCGGTGGCCTCTGCTTTGCCTCAACCTCCTCCGCAATCCAGCTTGTTCAAGTCAGCTCCGGAGCACTTTGAAGAAGGTGAGGTATCTGACCAAGAAGACGTCACTGACCATCCTGATCAAGAATCTCCAGATTTGGATAAGACATTGAGCGAAGATCAAAATTACAGAGAGACTGTTAGGGGAGTACGTGCTTTCATGGGCTGGTCGCATATCCCAGATCTTGAGTATACTCCAAGTTCCAAGTCAGACAATCCCTGGATTGGCCACCGGGCACAACCTGTAGGCAAGGTCTCTATCGACTTACCACCAGAGGACTGGCTTTGTAAGAAGCTTGAAAATTTAAATCTCGTCCTCATAGAAGGTTACCCGTCCAAGTCTACGGAACCGGGTGGACTTCATGTTGATCAGTATCTCCGCCCCCCCAAATCTCAGGCAAGGTGGTACGGTATTCATCCCGCTGAAAACAAAGACATCACTAGGCCGGGAAAATATGTTACTACTTGGCCCAATGACGCGGCGAAGTTGAACAGTTCCTTTGCCCGAATTGGTAAACCTGCTCTTGCTTCATCCCAACCCGCCTCCCGCCCTATTGCTCAGGATACGCTCCGGAAGTGGGAGAAAGCAGCAAAAGAGACCAGTTATATTTGTAACCAGTCCGCTGGTTTCAATAGGTGCATCACCAAGATACAGGACTCGTTTCAAGAACAGTTACAAATTCTTCAGACAGAGTTGGGAAAAGGAAAATCTTCCACAAAAGCTCAAGGTGCACTTGATGAATTACATTTCCTGTCTGCATTCAACCAAAATGTGAGTTTTGCGGTTGGCAAATCCCTCCAACACCTCTCAGATTTCACTTTTATACAAATGGCTAATTTAACTCTGGTCAGGAGGGATTCTTATCTTGAGCACCTAAAAGCTGGCGTCAAGCCAGATACCTTTTCCTCTCTCAGGAACTGTCCTCTGCAAACCAGGGCTTTGTTTCCGGACGACATTATCCGGAGGGCGGAAGATGAAATAGCAGCATTTGAGTCACATAAGCGTACCAACCAGCCCGGTCCGGGCCGTGGTGGGTTCGCCGGCACTCAGAAAAAGCAACACCGTTACCAGCCATATTCAACATGGAAACAGGACGATTCTGGAAACTCCGGGGCTCCCGGCAAAGAGATGCCTGCATGGAAAACATTTGGCAATCGCGGGAGAGCCCGTGGCAGAGGCAGGGGTGGTCAACCCGGTCGCGGTTCGCGCCCTGCCAGAGATGCTAAGGCGTATAAATGACAATCACTGCAAAGTTCCTCCGGAAGTAACATCCTGTCCGGAGTTTGGTGTTGTAAATGTAACAAAGACAAGTCTTCCTGTTCTTGTGAAAGACTCTGTAAATTGTCACAATGTTGTTCATCATGTACTTTCTGTAAAAAACATCAGGCAGCCACAAAAGAAAGGCATAAGTCCAATCTTAAACTCACAAAATACAATAAAGTATGTGAAAAGTGCTTCTTTTGTAAATCACTGTGTCTTTGCCCCAAGTGTGTCAAATGTCCTCAGTGTTGCAAATGTCCAATCAGTAGGGGGACGCCTACAAAATTTTTGGAAAATATGGGCTCTCAAGGGTGCAAACCCGAAGGTAGTATCCATTTTGAAAAAGGGCTATGTGCTTCCCTTCAAGGTCAGACCTCCCTTAATAAGGGAACCCCTGATAGTAAGCGGCTATGCAAACCCCACCAGAGACTCCCACTTACAAGAAGCAGTGCAAGCTCTGATCAAGAAAAAGGCAGTAGAGAGGGTCAGGGTTCGAACCTCACTAGCCTTTTTCAACAGATTGTTCATTGTCCCAAAGCCGAACCAAAAGTGGCGGCCAATCTTGGATCTCAGTACTCTAAATCAGTTTTTATGCGTAAAAACATTCAAAATGGAGACTCCAGAGACAATCCGGACCTCTCTACAACAAGGCGAGTGGGTGTCATCAATAGATTTCAGCGACGCCTACTTCCACATTCCAATCCACTTCACATCCCGAAAATTCCTCAGGTTCCACTTCCAGAACCAGTCGTACCAGTTTCGGGCTCTTCCCTTTGGCCTCTCAACAGCTCCCATGGAGTTCACTGCTGTGGTCAAAGAGGTCAAGTTAATGGCTCAGTCACGGGGTATAAGAATCCACCAGTACCTAGACGACTGGTTTATTCGAGCCCCTACCAAAGAATCTTGCCACCAGGGAACCCAGTCCCTCCTAGCCCTTTGCCAGGAGTTGGGCTGGATGGTAAACATGCAAAAATCAGAACTGGAACCCCAACAAGTCTTCGACTTTGTAGGCTACCAGTACGACCTGCTCAACGGACTGGTCAGACCGACTCAAAACCGTTGGGAAGCCCTTCAACAAAAAATAACAGGGCTATTGCAGAGGAGATCTTGCCAAGTGAGAACTTTCATGTCTCTTATAGGCCTTCTCACTGCGACAGAAAAACAGGTGACCCTAGGCAGACTGCACATGAGACCTATTCAGTGGCACCTCAAGAAGCACTGGAGAGTCCCGGAATCTCTGGAAAAAGAGATCCCAATTCCGAGGTCTCTCCATCAGCACCTGCAGTGGTGGACCCAGGAGTCAAAGGTCCTAAAGGGTCAACCCTTACACCCCCTACAACACGCAATACAAATCTTTACAGACGCCTCAAAA
The DNA here is from genome assembly GCA_964017235.1 of Sabellastarte sp. h YS-2021. Lineage (NCBI taxonomy): Eukaryota > Metazoa > Annelida > Polychaeta > Sabellida > Sabellidae > Sabellastarte > Sabellastarte sp. h YS-2021. The sequence continues at coordinate 151,525,908 of OZ024928.1, read as the reverse complement.
GAAGGCTGGGGTGCTCACTTAGGCGACTTCACAGCAAGCGGGACTTGGTCAGTACCCGAAAGCAAATTACACATAAACTTCTTAGAGCTAAAGGCCGTGTTGTTAGCACTAAAAAGATTCCAACACTTAGTGCAAGGAAAGGTCGTCCTGATTGCCACAGACAACACCACAGTTGTGGCATACATCAACAAGGAGGGAGGTATGAGGTTAGGTTCACTGTGTGCCCTTCTTTGGCGGCTCCTATGTTGGTGCAATCTCAGACAAACAGTACTGAAGGCCAGACATATTCCGGGCCGTCTGAATGTAATTGCAGACAAGTTGTCTCGCCAGGGACAGGTCATTCAGACAGAGTGGTCCCTCCATCAGGAGATCTTCGACACCCTTTGCCGAACTTGGCATTATCCCCAAGTGGACATGTTTGCAACAAGGTACAACTGCAAACTAGTCCGGTTTGTGTCCCCAATTCCAGACCCGAAGGCCTGGTCAGTGGACGCTCTGACGCTGTCCTGGGAAAACCTGGACATGTACCTCTTTCCCCCAGTGTCTCTGATGGGGAAGGTGGTCAGCAAGCTGTCAGACCATTGGTATCACAGAGCAATCCTGATTGCTCCGGGATGGCCAAACATGCCTTGGTTTTGGGACCTAGTGGAGCTGTCGGCCATGGTTCCTCTTTGTCTTCCACACCATCCAGATCTAGTGACCCAACCTTTCAACAAGGCACGTCACAGGGATCTGACAAGCTTAAACCTCCATGCCTGGCTCCTAGAGCCCAGACCATCAAGGAACAAGGGTTTTCTAGCCCAGTGGCGGCAAGAATTGAGGCGCCTCAAAGACGTTCAACCAGAGCAGTCTACGAGGCAAAGTGGGCCCTTTTTGTTAGATGGTGCGAAACAAGTCAGGTGGACTTCAGGAACCCATCTATAAAACAAATAGCAGATTTCCTCCTGCATCTTTTCCAGGAGAAGAATCTCCAGCCCAGCACTATCGATGGTTACAGGTCAGCCATTTCAGACAAACTGGGAAATGCCTCGGTTAATGTTGGCAAGGATGACAATTTGACTAGACTGTTAGACAGTTTTCACAGAGATAGACCCAAAGGGCGCCGGGGGGTTCCTGCTTGGAACCTCTCCCTGGTTTTACACCAGCTTACAAAAGCGCCTTTTGAACCACTCAGAAAGGCTTCTCTGAAGCACCTTACTTTCAAAACTGTTTTTCTCCTAGCCCTGGCTTCGGGAAAACGCAGGAGTGAGATTCATGCTTGGTTAAACAAAAATATCAGACACCAAGCTGATTGGTCCAAAGTTTCCCTCTACCCTTCACCAAGCTTCTTGGCGAAAAATCACTTGGCAAAAGAGGGACCAGAGTGCGTGGCCCCTGTGGTCATCCCGGCCTTAGCCCCCACTCTGGATAAGTCTTTAAAGGAAGACAGATCCCTTTGCCCCGTTCGGGCTCTTCGCTACTACCTGGACAAAACGCAGGACCTAAGAACGGGAAAGGAGTTAGTTTTTGTTTCATTCAAACAAGGTTTTAACAAGGACATCTCTCCTGCCACTATCTCATCCTGGATCAAACAAACAGTAGTGTTGTGTTATGATCTCTCTGACCAAGATTCCTTGACCTTACATCAGGTTAAGGCCCATGATGTTAGGGCCTTTGCGGCCTCCAAAGCCTTTCAAGGTGGCATATCTCTGGACCAGATTCTAGCAGCATGCCACTGGAAGTCCCACAACACCTTTACACAGTTTTACCTTAAGGATGTTGCCTGGGCAGATAGGGAGCTTTTTCACTTGGGTCCTGTGGTGGCTGCCCAGCAGATCCACCACTAGTCCCCTAAGCTTCTTTGTATATAATTTTATATAGTGTACATACTAGTTAGTTTTAGGTATAGGCTCACCTTTAGCCTTGACCTTGGCTCCTCAAAGTCGTTTACTTCAGAATAATCCTCTGGGTATAGGACTTTCCCCACTCTTCCAGGTTAACCGTGGAATTTCTTTGCCTTGAACTCTTACTCTCTTCCTCCCCTCAGAGCAGTCAAAAGGGGGGGGGGGGGGGGGGGAGCAGGTGGGTCTAGTTACCCTCGAGACTAACAGGTCTCCGCAAAAGGGGCTAGAACCTCGCACCTAAGCACAATATAAGAGTTCTCTCTCTAATCCTCAGAAGGCTGCCCTCCTTCCACTGGGTAGTTATTCTAGCTATCGTCTGGTAGGTAAGATGTATTAACGCAATGAAATTGCAAATTTTAATTAGTAAATTAAATTTTTATTAGTTAATACCTTACCTACCAGACGGGAAATTCCCACCCAGCCTTCCCCGCTTTCAGCCTTACAATTCAACCTTAGGGACGAAAAAGATGCTATGACGTCACGTCCCTCTGGCGAGTGAGGCAGGAACTAGGCCACCTGGCGAGTGGAGTGTAGTGTACCGGTCCTGCCGGGGGTGAAACCCAGGACGTCTTTTCTTTCGTTTGGCGGGACCGGCTGGCGCCGGGCTATAGCTATCGTCTGGTAGGTAAGGTATTAACTAATAAAAATTTAATTTACTAATTAAAATTTGCAAGTTTCCACATTTGCTATTTGTGTGGCAAACTATTGATGTCATCATCAGATCATAAATTACACATGGCTTTATCACATGCAAGGAAGAATATGATCAACTGTCAAGAGTGTGGAGAAGTTTTTGAAAACAGTGTATCTTGGGTTCATCACAGGTGCAAAAGACTGTCCAAACAGTGTGGTATATGCAATAAAGTAATCAGAAACATATATGAATTGAAAGTTCACAAGTATAATCATAGAAAAGCGAGGAAAGGAATTCAGTGCAAAGTATGTAAACAAAAATTCTTTGGAATAAAAGGACTGGCTATGCACATGAAATCTCACTGAAGATTACCCATCAAGTTTCATAAGTGAACAATTTTCATACTTGGTTGTGTGTAGTGAGTGCATTTTTGCATGGACATACTGCTACTGAAGCATTTATTTGTACAAATGAAATTATCTTCTTTGTCATCACTGTACGTCTTTAAAGTTGCATGACTGCTATAGTTGACATTGTAAAACTTTAATTTTGTTTTGAGATAACATGGAGTTTAATTCTGTTGTTTTGAGTTTTTACCCCACAGCCTTTAAAGGCTGTCAGGGTATTGTTTTCATCCATGGTGTCCGGAAAAACTTTTGGCTGTATGTCAGAAACGGTAAGGTGTAGGAAGTTGATACTTGGTAGGGACATTGGTTAGGCGGTGTAGGTGTGCATCATGGTGTGACCTTTAACTTTGGCTCTGCCAAAGTGTGTTCACCTTCCATATTTGAGACATCTTTCTCTTTTGACAAAGATATATGGATTGCTGCAACTGATTATTATATACACTTTTACATAATTGTGCTTTTTCCAATGATAGCTATTCTCTAATCAATAAATTTTACAGCTTCATGATATTTAGTGTACTGATTAATACTGTCATCTTGCTATTGAATTGTCTTGTTTTAATACTTTGTCTTTACATACATTTTCTTTCTCTGGGATGTTATTTTTTCTACTTAAACATTATTTGGTGCTTTATATAACTGACACTGCACTGAAAGTATCTAGATCTTTGTACTGTTTCACTACTTCTATATCTCATGGTATGGCAAACTATTTCCCTAGGCTGTGGGGTATGGGCATCTCTGATGCTATTCTTGATATCACTGGGTTCTTGGTTCAAGAAAGTATTTTACATATAGATATTTAACACCACTGCAATTGGTTTACTGAAGTCAAGATGTCATCAATATCATATTACAGATTGAATATGCTTATATATGACATGTGCAAAGTGTCACTGGATTTTTTTCTTACAGGGTCTGATTCAGTAATATATATATAAATCTGTGTTCAGGATTATAATTAGTCAAAAATAGAAGGGAAGTGGATCCATATAATATTGTGGACAAGACAGTATGCACTTTTTAGACAAGGAAAATATAGTCTTTATTTAGAAAATGAATCCATTGATGTCTTACAAGAGCTAGAATGTAAAAGGGAATGGACATTCATGGAGTTGGTCGATCACAGAGAAATAAAATAAAAGTTATTTTATCTCGGTATATTTACAAACATATAAACATGGTGACATGTGTAATATTGAAGCATTGTTCGCTTAGTGTCATTTAGGGGTGTGACAGGGTGCCCGGTCACCGAAAGACGGTGACAATCTATGAAACTACCGGGTATATTTTAACGTTCGTGGAAACCGAAAATCTATACTTCCTTTACAGAAAAGGTACAAATTGTGTTGAATAAAATAAATATAACAATAAAAAGTGTTTTACTTACCCTAGAACTCCATTATCTATCATATTTTATCACAACTTGAGCTTCAGTACACCTTAAGTACCTGGACTTCCTGTTTGGGGATTTACCGTAATCAACTAAACTATCTCCATAGCAACCATAGTTCATTTCCTGTCTGCAGGTAAGTACTCTCTTTTTTGCTAGTATCCAGTTTAACTGTATTTTGTGTTGCTTTTTTGACAAATTCTGAGGACCTGTCCCAATATGACCCTGGCTGTTGAACGGGACGTAAAACCCCAACTTTGACCAACTTTGACAAAAGGATCATTTTTGCCTTAAAAAACGAAGCAAACTGCAAGGAAATGGTCTAATATTAAGCTTTTGGATGTTCACGATCTCCGGTTACGGTCCGGTTATTTCCCGCGGATTAACCGGAGTCAAAATATTGTCCCCGTCTCACCCCTAGTGTCATTGCAATCATTGTATCCCCAGACGAAAGTCTATTGTTTTGTGACCTTGACCTTCAATTTCAAGGTCACTGGTGGCCTCTTAAAGGTCAGATTTTGGCCATTTTTTTCACATTTTGGCCCAGTTCTCAAATACAGAAAGTAAGATCATCGTATGGCTAGTACATATAATACATATATATGTCCTCTGTAAGCATGCAGAAATTTGACCTTGAAGCTTTTAATTGAAGGCCATCCACAGACTGCCAAAGTACCTCACCCAGGCCATTTTCGGTCTTTTTACCCCACAGCCCTTAAGGGCTGTCGGGGTATTGTTTTCACCCATGGTGTCCGTATGGGCGGGTGGGCGGCAGGAAAAAGTTTGTCCGGGCTGTATCTCAGAAACCGTAAGGTGTAGGAATTTGATACTTGGTAGGGATATTGGTTAGGAGGTGTAGGTGTGCAACGTCATGGTCTGACCTTGATTTGACCTTTGACCTTGCTGTAGTGACCTTGACCTATAAAATCTTGTCCGGGCTATATCTCGGAAACTGTAAGGTGTAGGAAGTTGATACTTGGTAGGGACATTGGTTAGGGGGTGTAGGTGTGCAACGTCATGGTCTGACCTTAATTTGTCCTTTGACCTTGCCATAGTGACCTTGACCTATAAAATCTTGTCCGGGCTATATCTCGGAAACTGTAAGGTGTAGGAAGTTGATACTTTGTAGGGACAATGGTTAGGAGGTGTAGGTGTGCAACCTCATGGTCTGACCAGGATTTGACCTTTGACCTTGCTGTAGTGACCTTGACCTATAAAATCTTGTCCGGGCTGTATCTCGGAAACTGTAAGGTGTAGGAAGTTGATACTTTGTAGGGACAATGGTTAGGAGGTGTAGGTGTGCAACGTCATGGTCTGACCAGGATTTGACCTTTGACCTTGCCATAGTGACCTTGACCTATAAAATCTTGTCCGGGCTGTATCTCGGAAACCGTGAGGTGTAGGAAGTTGATACTAGGGACATTGGTTAGGGGGTGTAGGTGTGCAACGTCATGGTGTGACCTTGATTTGACCTTGTCGTAGTGACCTTGACCTTTAAAATCTTGTTGCACCTTTGGGTCTGTCTTTTGATGCACATTAAGCACTGTTAAAATCATATTAGAATTATGTCCACCCCACTGGGGGGTGGACATATTATTTTTGCTTTTTCCGGCGTCCACTTGGTTTCCAGACATTTTAGGCAACAGTTCTTATCCTATCTTTACCAAATTTGGCATGCAGGTTTATTGGGTTAATAGCTTGTATGGGATTGCTTTTGGTGATGATAGCTCTATAGCTAACTGAGTAATAGCTACTTTGCTACTTTTGAGTAGCTCTTTGGTTTCCAGACATTTGAAGGAATGCTATTAAGCCTAGCTTTCTGAAATTTGGTATGGAGGTTCATTGGGTTAATAGCTTGTATGGGATTGCTTTTGGGGGGAATTGCTTCATAGATGAGTGAGTAATTAATTAAATAAATGAGTAATTAGCTATTTTGAATACTGAAAAAGGCGAATGTGCTCATATCTCCTAAACCGTGCGAGATAGAGCGATTTCGTCGAAATTTTCAACCCACAGGGTATCTAAGAAATGTACTCTTTGCAATTTTCAAAAAAATTTTCCCCTCCCCAAAAATGGCGGCCATTTTGAATTTTCGAATTTTTGCCAAAAATGGCAAAACACAAATTTGCTTCTATCTCCTTAACCGTGCGAGATAGAGCGATTTCGTCAAAATGTTCGACCCACAGGGTATCTGAGAATTGTATTCTTGGCAATTTTCAAAAAAATTTTCCCTCCCCAAAAATGGCGGCCATTTTGAATTTTCGAATTTTTGCCAAAAATGGCAAAACACAAATTTCCTTCTATCTCCTTAACTGTGCGAGATAGAGCGATTTCGTCGAAATTTTCGACCCACAGGGTATCTAGGGAATGTAATCTTTGCAATTTTCAAAAAATTTTCCCCTCCCGAGATAGAGCGATTTCGTCGAAATTTTCAACCCACAGGGTATCTAAGGAATGTACTCTTTGCAATTTTCAAAAAATTTTCCCCTCCCCAAAAATGGCGGCCATTTTGATTTTTCGAATTTTTGCCAAAAATAGAAAAACAGGAATTTGCTTCTATCTTCTTAACCGTGCAAGATAGAGTGATTTCGTCAAAATTTTCGACCCAACCAATGCAAAAAGGCATGAAGCTGAAATAATTTACATCTACGCTAATAAATATTTAAGCATCATTGATATATTTTACAAATGAAACGGGGTCTTGTAAGACTACTGTACAATTTTGGCAAAAGGTTCATGGGGTGGACATTACACATGATAATGTGTGTTCTTCTATGCTATCCTGTTTCTATTCGCATCTACTATCAACAGGGCGTCCTATTTCTAGTTCATTAAGAATTTTACTTTTACAACTTCCCATTGTAACAGATGGTATTTCATCAAGTGAGCCACAAATTTTGCTCCCAACACCACACATAAGCATTCATTGAATGTATTACAACGTCTGTATGCATGGTAATATTCAAAACATCTAAACCATAATTCGGCCATGCGAGATGTAGATAAAGTACATGTATTTTTTATTGCGTTAATATATCTTACCTAGTGGACAGATGCATTTGTGCGGCGCGCAGCCGGTCCCGCCAAACGTTAGAGAAAAACGCCTCGAGCTGGGCTCTGGCCCGGACCGGTAGTGTCCTGTTTACTCGCCAGGTGGCTGTATAGCCTCCCTGCTGGTGCACTGCGCGTGCGCGCGCATGCGTACTTCCTCCTTTTGTTTGGCGCGAAGACGAGAGGTCGTCTGTTTTGTGGAGAAACTTTTATTTTATTTTATATCTGTTACAGGATATATTTTGATAAATTCTTTGTGTAGAAGTGTTGTTTAATAACTATGGATTCACCAGGACAAAGGCGGGGATCGTGCGGCCATAAGATGGCTGGATTTGATATGCATGAGAAGTGTGCTCGTTGTCGAGACAAAGGTCTGGGTAAAGATCCCTGCATTGTGGGAGGTGCGATATGCAAGATTTGTGACAATTTTACAGCAATTCAACGTGAGATGCTGGCCACTCCACAGTATCAAATTCGCAAGGACAAGAAAGCGGGTTTGCTAGTGTCACCACGAGATGTAACTGTGCTGTCTCCAGTTAATTCTTCTCAACAGCCAGCTAGTACTGCGCATGCTCAGCAGACGATTTCTGAAGATGACAGTGCGCATGCGCAGGACCTCCCTGGGGGTAGCGATAATGTGAGTTCTTCAGATTTTGTTTCCAAAAAAGATTTTGACAAATTAAGTGACCAGCTAGATGAGAAATTCTCTCGTTTTGAAGCACTCTTATCAAGAGGCAATATATTTGCTACCCCCAAAGTACCGGTTCAGGTTTCAAACCCACCGGTTTCTGATCAGCCATTCATAGATCCTGCCTCTGCCCGAACCACCGGTCCGGTGCGGTTTCCGGCAGTACAGGCTAGTACAGGATCAGATGGCAAGAAAGATTCAAAGAAGAAGCACAAGTCTTCTCATCATAAATCTTCCAAAGCAAAACCGGTTCCGGTTGAGGAAAATACCGGTCCGGTACAGAAAAAGCCCTCTGACACTGCACTTCAACAATCTAAACCGGTACCGGTCGGGGAGATGACCGGTCCGGTCAGGGCATACCAAACTGACACCTTTGTACCCAAGGAACCGGTTCCGGTTGTGGATGGATCTTTTACCGGTCCGGAACCGGCTGCACCGGCTGGGGAGCCGTTTATGAGAAACCTTGCTTCTGCTGGTGGCTCAGATGATATGTCCAATGTTGAACACCCCTTAACAGATGTCTTGCCTGTGGCTTCAGACGAACCACTCTTTGGGGATCATACATCAACAGATGTTGTGGATAGGGATCATACATCACCAGATGTTTTGGATAGCGAGGATGGTGAACTTTCTGAATCAGACACTGATAAACCAGAAACGAATGAAGAAATGAGTTACAGGGAAACAGTTCGTTCCATCAGGGCCTTTATGGGCTGGAACTTTATCCCAGACTTTGAGTTTGAGTACAGTGACCCGGATAAGTCCAACAATCCGTGGCGTGGGAAAAATCCGAAGACAAGTTCAAAGGTGTCAGTAGCCATGCCAGCAGACGATTGGCTCTGTCAGAAGCTGGAGAGGATTAATCTGACTGTAGCTGAGGGTTACCCTTCCCGAAGTCAAGAAGCTGGTGGTTTGCGTACTGACCAATTCATACGCACCCCTAAACCACAGGATAAATGGTATCCCATGCATAAGTTAAAGACAGATGGTCCCCAGCGACCAGGTAGAAAGCTGTTCAACTGGCATGGTTCTGAGGCGAAACTAAATGCTCAATTCTCAAGAATTGTCAAACCGGCTGCATATCTCGCAACAGGTCCCGTGTCTCGTCCCATATCGCAAGAAGTACTGCGCAGATGGGAAAGGTGCGCCCGAGAGGGTACTTACACAGTGAACCATGCAGCTGGTTTCAGCAGATGCACTAGCGAGATTCAAGATCAGATGGCACATCACATAACTTTCCTACAGACTCATCTCAGTAAGGGCAAGTCAGCCAAGGAGGTGTCTGAAGCACTTAAGGAGTTAAGGGATTTATGTGCTTTCCACCAGAATGTATCTGTCTCTCTTGGGACAGCTCTACAGCACCTGGCTGATAGCCTTTTTGTGCAGCTGGGGAACTTCATTCTGATGCGTCGGGACTCTTATTTAGATCATGTTTGTCCCGGTATGAAGATGGACACTTGGAATGAACTGAGGAATGCTGCTCTTTTTGGATATGGGTTATTTCCCGACGCGGCCTTGAATGTCGCGGAACAAGATATCAACAAGTTTGAGACACAACATGTGTCGGTCCAGTCTCGAGTTGGTCCCCAGCACCAACAGAAGACCAAGTATCGCTATAAACCGTATGAGAAGAAGGAGGCTAAGACCATGGTTCAGCCGTCATCTGCTCCTCAACAACCTTGGCGACAGTTTGGGTCACGAGGTCGTGGCCGTGGGCGTGGTTCTACTAACCACCGTTTTTCCAAGTATGCCCGGGGTGGCAAAAATTATAAATGACAATCATTGTACAAACCCACACAACCAAATAATTCCAAAAATAGTGGGTCAAAACATCAGCTCTCAAAACATTTCAAAGACTGTATACTCAAGAACTGCTGTAATTCCTGTTCCTATTGTTGTCGGTCCCGGGCAGCCGCAAAAGAAAGGCCTAAGTCCCGATCTTTGTCAGACAGAAATAAAACATGTCAAAAGTGCTTCTTTTGTCTCTCCTTGTCGTTCTGTCCCTCATGTACCAAATGTCCACAGTGTTGCAGAAAATCCTCCTGTAGGATGCAGGTTGCACAGGTTCTGGGAAACGTGGCTCAGCCTGGGTTCAAATCCTCGGGTAGTCTCCATCTTGAAGGACGGTTACAACCTCCCTTTCAAGATGAGGCCCCCATTGACCAGGTGTCCTCTGATAATCAGCGGATACGCCAACCCTCGCAGAAACAAGTTTTTGAAGGAGGCGTTGCAGTCCCTGATTACAAAACAGGCCGTAGAAAAAGTAGTGGTTCGGGCTTCTCTGGCCTTTTACAACCGGCTGTTCATAGTTCCCAAACCAAACAACAAATGGCGTCCAATCTTGGATTTGAGCAAACTTAATCTTTTCCTCCACTCGGAAACCTTCAAAATGGAAACTCCGGAGACCATCCGGCTATCCCTTCAAAAAGGCGAATGGGTCACATCGCTGGATTTCAGCGATGCCTATTTCCACATTCCCATCAACCCAAGGTCGAGGAAGTATCTCCGGTTTCACCTGCACGGTCAAACCTTCCAGTTCAGGGCTCTGCCGTTCGGCCTAGCGACGGCTCCTTTGGAATTCACAAAGGTGGTGAAGGAGGTGAAATTGATGGCCCAGTCCAGGGGTATAAGGATCCACCAGTACCTAGACGACTGGTTGCTTCGAGCGCCCTTTCGGGAGGCTTGTGTGAACCAAACGCGGACCCTGATGGCTCTGTGTCAGCAGTTGGGATGGTTAGTCAATTTGCAAAAGTCGGAACTTGTTCCCCAACAGGAGTTCAACTTTGTCGGTTATCATTTCGACCTCTCCAAGGGTCTAGTGAAGCCGACTCAGGAGAGGTGGCAAACCCTAACTCAAAAAATAAAGATGCTAATGAACAGAGGCCATTGTTCGGTCCGAGAGTTCATGTCTCTCATAGGTTTGTTGACAGCCACAGAGAAACAGGTGGTTTCGGGGCGCCTTCACATGAGACCGATTCAGTGGCACTTAAAGAATCACTGGCACGTGCCAGAGGTACTAGAGAAGGAGATTCCTCTTCCCAGATCTCTATACCCTCATCTGCAGTGGTGGCTGGACGAAAACAATGTGCTCAGCGGCCAACCTCTTCATCCTCTGCAACATGCTCTGCAGTTGTTTACCGACGCCTCAAACGAAGGTTGGGGCGCGCACTTAGGAGACCACACGGCAAAAGGAGTTTGGTCGGACTCAGAAAGCCAGTTGCACATAAACTTTCTCGAGCTAAAGGCGGTCCTTCTGGCCCTCAAGAAGTTCGAGCAACAGTGTTGGGGCCAGATCATTTTGATAGCCACGGACAACACAACGGTTGTCTCATACATCAACAAGGAGGGGGGTATGAGATCAGGCTCACTTTGTGCCCTCCTCTGGAGACTGCTTTCCTGGTGCAATCGCAGACAGATAGTTCTAAGGGCCAGGCACATTCCGGGAAGGCTGAATGTGATAGCAGACAAATTGTCCAGGAGCACTCAGGTTATTCAGAATGGTCCCTCCTGCAGGAAGTCTTCGACCACTTATGTGCCAGGTGGCACACTCCCCGAGTGGATCTCTTTGCAACAAGGTACAATCACAAACTACCCAAGTTTGTGTCCCCAGTACCCGATCCACAGGCATGGAGAGTAGATGCTCTCAGCCTGAATTGGGAGAATATGGATGCCTACGCGTTCCCTCCTGTGTCTCTTTTGGGCAAGGTGGTGTCCAAGATCCTAGATCAGGGAGTTCACAGGTTGGTTCTGATTGCTCCAGGGTGGCCCAACATGCCTTGGTTCTGGGATCTAGTCAGCATGTCTGTTCAGATTCCTCTCTCCCTTCCAAACGTGGAGAACCTGCTGACCCAACCGTTCAATCAGTGTCCCCACAGAGATCTCCTAGGGCTCAACCTCCACGCCTGGCTCCTAGAGCCTCTAGCATACAGGCACAAGGATTCTCTGATGAAGTGGCAACGAGAATTGAGGCTCCTCAAAGACAGTCAACCAGAGCCATCTATGAATCGAAGTGGTCCATATTTGTCAAATGGTGCGAGTCACACAAGGTGGACTTCGGGTCACCTTCTTTAACTCAGGTAGCGGAATTTCTCCTATTCCTTTTCAAGGAGAAAAATCTTCAACCTGGCACCATAGATGGCTATAGAACTGCTATAGCCGACAAAATTGGTTGTGACAAGGTTAATTTTGGTAAAGACGAAAACCTTACCCGCTTGCTAGACAGTTTCCATAGAGATAAACCCAAGGGTCTTCGAGGAGTCCCTAGCTGGAATCTGTCTCTGGTCTTGCATCAATTAACCCAGTCCCCCTTTGAACCCCTTCGAAAGGCGTCTCTGAAACATCTTACCTTCAAAACGGTGTTTCTCCTGGCTTTGGGCTCGGGCAAAAGAAGGAGTGAGATTCATGCCTGGGTACACAGGAACATTAGACATCAGGAAGATTGGGCTAATGTTTCTTTATTCCCTTCTCCTTGTTTCTTGTCCAAGAATCAGTTGGCTAAAGAAGGGCCTTCTTCAGTAGCTCCGGTAATTATTCCGGCCTTGGCCCCTACGTTGGATAAGTCTCTCAAGGAGGATAGAACCTTATGTCCAGTTCGGGCTTTGCGTTATTACCTGGACAAGACCAAAGACCTCCGTTCCGGCAAACAGTTGGTCTTTGTGTCTTTCAAGAAGAACTTCAATAAGGACATCGCTCCTGCTACGATTTCTTCTTGGATTAAACAAACCATCTTGTTGTGCTATCAATTGTCCAATGAGGATGCACAACAATTACATCAGGTCAGAGCCCATGATGTGCGGGCCTTTGCAGCTTCTAAGGCTTTTCAAGGAGGTGTGTCCTTGGACCAGATCCTCTCAGCCTGCCACTGGAAGTCGCACAATACCTTCACCCAATTTTATTTGAAGGATGTAGCATGGGCTGATGCTGACCTGTACCATTTAGGACCAGTGGTCGCAGCCCAGCACATACGCGAGTAACTGGTATCCTTGAAATGATACTTGTATATAGTGTAAAGCGTTTAGAAGGAGTAGTGGGTTGTTTTAGTTGGCTCCTTCTTTTTTAGTTATCTTGTTTTGAAACCCCAGCGCGCAGTTCTCAACCGGAAGGGCTGGTGTGGGGTATGAGTTATTTCTAGTTTATCCTGTTTTGCTTCCTCCGGAATCCTTGGGACTGAACTCTTACCTCCTCTCTCCTATAGTCCTAGCCCAGGTGGCTCGGTAGACGGCAAAAAAGAGGGGGGGGGAACCAACTATGGTGTAGGGTATGGGAAGGATCCCTAACCCTTGGGCCGGAGGCCCAGAGTTCTGACAAGAGTCCCTGTTGAGTTTAGCTGCCCTCCATCCAATGGGTAGTTATTCTGCATCTGTCCACTAGGTAAGATATATTAACGCAATAAAATGGAAAATTTAATAAGTAAATTAAATTTTTATAAGTTAATATCTTACCTAGTGGACAGAGGGATTCCCACCCTGCCTTCCCCGCAACAAACATTCCCAGGGGACTCAAACAGGGTGCAAACAAAAGGAGGAAGTACGCATGCGCGCGCACGCGCAGTGCACCGGCAGGGAGGCTATACAGCCACCTGGCGAGTAAACAGGACACTACCGGTCCGGGCCAGAGCCCAGCTCGAGGCGTTTTTCTCTAACGTTTGGCGGGACCGGCTGCGCGCCGGACAAATGCATCTGTCCACTAGGTAAGATATTAACTTATAAAAATTTAATTTACTTATTAAATTTTCCAATTTTTCTCTTAGGCAGTATTTTCTCTATTTAAACATTGTTTTGACCTTTATGTAACTGACAGTGCTCTGAAAGTATCCTGAACTTTGTACTGATACAGTATTTCTATATCTCATGGTGTTAAAAATATTTCCCTAGGCTGTGGGGTACGGGCATCTCTGGTGCTATTTTTAATTGATAGTTTTCAAATATATACAACGCAATTTCAAAACAAATTATATTACCATTGTCAACCTGAAAAAGTAGTCATAATAATAGGTTTCAAGTTCAAAATCAAATCAATAGTTTCATGAAAAAAAGTTTGTTTCTAATGTCTCTAGTTTAACTATTAATGTCAGTTGATCATGAGGTAATCATGAGATTAATTATCAAACATAAAACTAATAACTTAATCAGTATTAGTCTTCATCTTTTTCTCTTTTTTAATGTTTTTCTCGATTTCCATTGCTTTTTTTCTCCAGCCTCTTCATTTTATTACGCTACAATACCTTACCATGTGGGACTGAATGCTTTACTGGTTGCCGCGAGGAACTATGACCAACGCAAAAAAAGACATTTATTCTTGGCCGTAGCCTCAGGTTGTCGTCACGTGATCTGCCCCTTTGTAAGCACATTTCTCGTTGGTCGCCGCCATTTTACAGTCTTTGGGAAGTATTTACTGCTGTTTTCTAGTTATATCTCTGTGCAGTTTTATTGTTATACCTCCCTTTTTGTGTATTTCATTTATCATTGTATAAAGCACATTCTGGCCAATTTTCAGCACTTCCGCTTTTGTAATTTGTCCTTATTTTGAGTTTTGTGAGCTCCCCTCGACTGGCATTCTTCTGCGAGTATTTTAGTCGAGGATTTACTAGCGTTCTTTTTATTGCATTAAAAACATGTCTTCTCACCAGTCTAACAAAGACAAACCTTGTGCATCCAAATGTAACCATTTCTGCCACCCATTTGATCATCACAACTACTGCCCTACCTGCAGAGAGGCAGGTAAAGGCGACGATCCGTGTGTCACTCTATTGTCTCCCTGTACTATTTGCTCGTCTTTACTGATGAACAACTAGCAAAAATCACCCACAGGAAACGCTACTCTAAGAAATCTGATAAAAATAAGGCAGAAGACATAGATTCTGAACTATTGGGTGACAACACTTCAGAATCCTATGGAGGTTCGCATGCAGAGTTAGAAGTGGCTGCGAATCATCTCTTTACATCCCCGCCTCGCCGTCAACCTCTTTCATTCGAGGCGTTATCTCTGCGAACTCCAGCTCGCACTGTCCCGCCTACACCAGGTACGGCTTTACAACAAAACGTGCAAGCTAACCTCGAAAAATCTTTGTCTTCTCGCCTTGACATACAAATGGATAAGAAAATGGCGGTTTTTCAGGCTAGTATGTTGGAGGCGTTTAATAGTCTTCGTGAAGATTTTCAGAAATCTTTACAAAAACAAGGGGAGGTAGATCAGACCTCTTCTTCTGCTTCTAAAATGAACGCACCCTCCAAAGATATAGCCAAACCCTCACAGTCCAGTAGTGCACTTGAGTCTATGGAGGTAGAGTATGGTCCAGATCTGCCTCCTCGCCTCGACTCGTATTCCAGTCGCCTCGAAGACTACTCGGCGCAAGTTCGTAGTTCTCGAACCCTCGAAGGTAGCCTCGAGCAAACCAGAACAACCTACACACTCTTCTAGGTATCAGGTCGTGGATCCGAGCTCTGCCTCAGACCACTACTCAGACTACTATGTTGACCCTCAGCCGGCCCTTAGGCCCAAAAAGCACTCTGATAAATCAAAACACAAGTCAAGGGCCAGATTTTTACCATCATCTTCAGAGGAGGATCAGTCCCCTGAACGTAGGCATAGGTCCCCTAAGCCCTCTGGGAAGTCTTATACTGATCAGGACCACCCCCAACATGACCCTCATTATTACAGGGAAATAGCCTTGTCTGACATCCCATCTCAATATGCCGAGGAGGTGGATATGTTCCGATGCATCCTTAAACTTCCAGATCCTAGGGAATCCCTACCTAGATCTTCAACAGCGGTCATGGGCCTTGATGAGAAAGGCAGGCAAGAACTTAGGCCAAGAGGTCCTTCCTCCATGTTGCCTCTCAATTCAGTCATCAAGGATGCCTTTAATAAATTCGATCAGGACTTCCAGGCAGCAAATTTACCTGAGGGCAAGTACATCAAACCTCCTCGCTCCACTGCCAAGTGGTACAAGGTAGGCCAGCCTTGTTATGAGGACAAAATACAAGAGCTGAATACGGACTTTGCCAAGATTTGTATTTCTCCTTAACTACCTGGGGCTCCTATGGGCAAGGTCCCTATGCCAATTCTTAAAGAATTGGAACATCAGGCAAGACAGAATATTTTCACTCTCAATTTCGCTACTACTTTTGCCAAAACCTCGTCTTCCTGTAATGCCACTCTGGAGAGGTCTCAGCATAGCTTAAAAGCGACCTCCAAAAAGGTCAAGTCTCAGATCAGGAAAGGTGCCGACCCTGAAAAAGCAGCGAAATGTGGATATGAGGAAGCCTGTGAGTATTTGGATTTGTGGAATAAGACCATCCTAATCCAACACAGGGCCTTAACTTGCCTTAGTAAATCACTGGCCCATATTCTCCAGAGAGAATTGTACTCTATGGGCAATCTTGGCTTGCTTAGGCGCGAAGCTGAGATGACTCTGTTACAACCCAACTGAGGAGAAACCAGGCGCCAAGAACTCAGGAATGCGTCCTTCTGGCCGCCGTGCTTGTTTAAATCACAGTTGGTAAAGGAAGGCGAGGACTTCCTTCTTAAAAAAGGCACCTCAAAAGATTCTCAGGGTTTCGGACCCTACCAGAATAAGCCCTTTCGTGGTCCCCACAAGAGAAGAGGCTCCTACAGGAAACACCCCTATGGGGGCAATTCCTCTCAAAGCAGTAACCAATCGTTTTCCTCTAGAGGAAAACAAAACTCCAGAGGTCGTTTTCGACCCCACAATAGGGGAAGAGGGCGTGGAAACCCCTCTCCCCAATGACTGCTCCAAAGCCTCAAACAGTCCACCAGTAGGAGGTCGCCTCCGTTCTTTCAGCAGAGACTGGCAAGCAAACAATTGTTCATCCAACGTGTTAAACATTATCACCAATGGCTACGTTCTGCCATTCCTCTCAAAACCAAACTTGGTCAGATTTCCTCTGATAATATCTGAATACAAGGCCCTTCCAAAAGACCAAGCCTTAGCCGATTGCATCCAGTCTCTGCTGTCAAAGAACGCCATCGAAAGGGTAGAAAATGTAAACTCTCTTGGGTTTTACAGTTGCCTGTTTCTAGTACACAAGCCTCACCAAAGGTGGAGGCTAGTAATAGACCTAAGCAGGCTCAATACTTTTGTACACATAGAGAAGTTCAAGATGGAAACTCCAGAATCCATCAAGACCTCTCCGATTCCAGGGGAATGGGTAGCGTCGATAGATCTGTCGGACGCTTACCTTCACATCCCCATCCATCCTCACTCAAGGAAATACCTAAGATTTTGCCACAGGTCTCAGGTGTTCCAGTTCACCTCCCTACCTTTCGGACTGGCCACAGCCCCCCAGGTCTTTACCATGATCGTAAAGGAGGTGAAGCTCATGGCCCTCTCCAGGGGCTCAGACTCTACCAATACCTGGATGACTGGCTGATCAGGTCTCAATCCCGGGAGGAAGCCCTAGTGAGCACTCAGGCAGTGGTAGATCTAACCCAGTCCTTGGGATGGATCATCAATCAACAAAAATCAGAACTGAATCCCACTCAGGTGTTTTCGTTCGTGGGTTACGAGTACCACCTAGATTCAGCCCTTGTAAAACCCACTCAAGAGAGATGGCTCAAACTTCAGGATTTTATCCTGCAACTCAAGTCAAAACATGTTTTGACTGCAAGATGTTTGATGTCGCTAATTGGGTTGCTAGCCTCAACGGAGAAAATGGTCCCGGAGGGACGACTTCACATGAGGCCCTTTCAGTTTCACCTCAAGGAGCACTGGAAATTTCCTCAACCACTGGACAGCCTCCTTCCTTGGACAGAAGCCATCTCTGCACACCTAGACTGGTGGCAGAACCATGCAAACATGATGAAGGGCTCAGACCTTCATCCCAAAGACCACAGTATCCAACTCTTTACAGACGCCTCAAACGAAGGTTGGGGTGCTCACTTAGAACAAAGTTCTACCCAAGGTCTGTGGTTTCCCCAGGAAAAAGGCCTTCACATAAACGTCCTAGAATTGAAAGCTGTCTTTCTGGCCCTGAGACACTTCAAAGACCAGTGTCAGGACCAAACTGTGCTAGTTGCAACGGACAACTCAACTGTGGTTGCTTACATAAACAAACAAGGGGGAACACACTCAGTGGAGATGTGTGCACTCCTGTGGAGAATCATGACCTGGTGCCATCACTTTCACATAACATTGAAAGCCAGGCACATTCCAGGGTGCCTGAATGTGATGGCCGACCTACTTTCCAGGTCAAATCAGGTACAGTCGACTGAATGGTCACTACATCCACAGGTGTTCAAACAGATCTCCCAAAAGTGGTTCACTCCCCACGTGGACCTATTTGCCACTCATCTGAACCACAAGCTTCCTCTGTACGTGTCTCCTATCCCAGACCCTGGAGAGGTCTCAGCATAGCTTAAAAGCGACCTCCAAAAAGGTCAAGTCTCAGATCAGGAAAGGTGCCGACCCTGAAAAAGCAGCGAAATGTGGATATGAGGAAGCCTGTGAGTATTTGGATTTGTGGAATAAGACCATCCTAATCCAACACAGGGCCTTAACTTACCTTAGTAAATCACTGGCCCATATTCTCCAGAGAGAATTGTACTCTATGGGCAATCTTGGCTTGCTTAGGCGCGAAGCCGAGATGACTCTGTTACAACCCAACTGAGGAGAAACCAGGCGCCAAGAACTCAGGAATGCGTCCTTCTGGCCGCCGTGCTTGTTTAAATCACAGTTGGTAAAGGAAGGCGAGGACTTCCTTCTTAAAAAAGGCACCTCAAAAGATTCTCAGGGTTTCGGACCCTACCAGAATAAGCCCTTTCGTGGTCCCCACAAGAGAAGAGGCTCCTACAGGAAACACCCCTATGGGGGCAATTCCTCTCAAAGCAGTAACCAATCGTTTTCCTCTAGAGGAAAACAAAACTCCAGAGGTCGTTTTCGACCCCACAATAGGGGAAGAGGGCGTGGAAACCCCTCTCCCCAATGACTGCTCCAAAGCCTCAAACAGTCCACCAGTAGGAGGTCGCCTCCGTTCTTTCAGCAGAGACTGGCAAGCAAACAATTGTTCATCCAACGTGTTAAACATTATCACCAATGGCTACGTTCTGCCATTCCTCTCAAAACCAAACTTGGTCAGATTTCCTCTGATAATATCTGAATACAAGGCCCTTCCAAAAGACCAAGCCTTAGCCGATTGCATCCAGTCTCTGCTGTCAAAGAACGCCATCGAAAGGGTAGAAAATGTAAAATCTCTTGGGTTTTACAGTTGCCTGTTTCTAGTACACAAGCCTCACCAAAGGTGGAGGCTAGTAATAGACCTAAGCAGGCTCAATACTTTTGTACACATAGAGAAGTTCAAGATGGAAACTCCAGAATCCATCAAGACCTCTCCGATTCCAGGGGAATGGGTAGCGTCGATAGATCTGTCGGACGCTTACCTTCACATCCCCATCCATCCTCACTCAAGGAAATACCTAAGATTTTGCCACAGGTCTCAGGTGTTCCAGTTCACCTCCCTACCTTTCGGACTGGCCACAGCCCCCCAGGTCTTTACCATGATCGTAAAGGAGGTGAAGCTCATGGCCCTCTCCAGGGGCTCAGACTCTACCAATACCTGGATGACTGGCTGATCAGGTCTCAATCCCGGGAGGAAGCCCTAGTGAGCACTCAGGCAGTGGTAGATCTAACCCAGTCCTTGGGATGGATCATCAATCAACAAAAATCAGAACTGAATCCCACTCAGGTGTTTTCGTTCGTGGGTTACGAGTACCACCTAGATTCAGCCCTTGTAAAACCCACTCAAGAGAGATGGCTCAAACTTCAGGATTTTATCCTGCAACTCAAGTCAAAACATGTTTTGACTGCAAGATGTTTGATGTCGCTAATTGGGTTGCTAGCCTCAACGGAGAAAATGGTCCCGGAGGGACGACTTCACATGAGGCCCTTTCAGTTTCACCTCAAGGAGCACTGGAAATTTCCTCAACCACTGGACAGCCTCCTTCCTTGGACAGAAGCCATCTCTGCACACCTAGACTGGTGGCAGAACCATGCAAACATGATGAAGGCCTCAGACCTTCATCCCAAAGACCACAGTATCCAACTCTTTACAGACGCCTCAAACGAAGGTTGGGGTGCTCACTTAGAACAAAGTTCTACCCAAGGTCTGTGGTTTCCCCAGGAAAAAGGCCTTCACATAAACGTCCTAGAATTGAAAGCTGTCTTTCTGGCCCTGAGACACTTCAAAGACCAGTGTCAGGACCAAACTGTGCTAGTTGCAACGGACAACTCAACTGTGGTTGCTTACATAAACAAACAAGGGGGAACACACTCAGTGGAGATGTGTGCACTCCTGTGGAGAATCATGACCTGGTGCCATCACTTTCACATAACATTGAAAGCCAGGCACATTCCAGGGTGCCTGAATGTGATGGCCGACCTACTTTCCAGGTCAAATCAGGTACAGTCGACTGAATGGTCACTACATCCACAGGTGTTCAAACAGATCTCCCAAAAGTGGTTCACTCCCCACGTGGACCTATTTGCCACTCATCTGAACCACAAGCTTCCTCTGTACGTGTCTCCTATCCCAGACCCGAAGGCCTACGACATAGATGCTCTAAACATAGATTGGGCGGGTCTCACTGCCTATGCTTACCCTCCAATGGCTCTCCTTCACAGGGTGATCCAAAAAATCAGACAATGCAATTGTCTAATCATACTAATAGCCCCAGGCTGGCCAGAGATGCCCTGGCCAGAGATGCCCTGGTTTTGCTCTCAACAGAGATCCAACTACAACTCCCGGTGTCGGCAACAGTCCTCAAGCAGTCCCACAATTACGTGTTCCACAGGAACCTGCAGCACCTCAACCTCCAGAGATGCCCTGGCCAGAGATGCCCTGGTTTTGCTCTCAACAGAGATCCAACTACAACTCCCGGTGTCGGCAACAGTCCTCAAGCAGTCCCACAATTACGTGTTCCACAGGAACCTGCAGCACCTCAACCTCCACACCTGGTGTCTAGGAGTGGACAACTCCAAGAACAAGGCTTCTCTGTGGAAGTGGCAGAGAGAATTGCTGCACCTCAGCGGTCATCAACAAGGACCATCTACAAATCAAAGTGGGCCCTATTTGAAAAATGGTGCAGAGAAAATTCGGTGGATTGCTCCACTCCATCTGTGAAACAAATCTCAGATTTCTTCATGTATCTGTACCAAGACCTAAACGGGCGCCCCTCCACCATTGATGATTACAGGACTGCCATTGTTGACTCCTTGGGCCCATCGGGCCAACATATTGCTCATAATGAGGACCTTCATAGGTTGCTCTCCAGTTTCCACAGGGATCGCCCTAAAAGTTCCAGAAATCTCCCCAAGTGGAACCTTTCTGTTGTTCTCAATGAGCTCACAAAAGCACCCTTTGAACCTATGAAAGACACAGACCTCAAACATCTCACTCTCAAAACTGCTTTCTTGCTAGCTTTGGCCTCCGGCAAGTGCCGCAGCGAAATCCATGCCTGGGTCTCAAACAAAGTATCTAATCTAGGCCAATGGGAAAAGGTAGCCTTGTTCCCTTCTTCTGACTTCATAGCCAAAAACCAACTAGCAAGAGAAGGTTCTCAAAGTGTGTCTCCGGTGACTATTCCTGCTTTGACTACCATTGTGGATAGACAATTCAAAGAAGACAGGACCCTGTGTCCGGTGCGGGCCCTGAGGTACTATCTGGACCGAACCAAGGACCTAAGAGGTTCCCGGTCCCTCCTTTTCATCTCCTTCAAGAAAGGACTTACCTCAGACATCAGACCCGCTACCCTCTCTTCTTGGTTGAAACAAACCATCCTACTTTGTTATAAACAAGCAGACCTAAACAAGGCTTGGATTTAGTCCAAGTCAAGGCACATGACATTCGGGCCTTCGCAGCCTTTAAGGCGTTTTACGGTGGCGTATCGGTGGACCAGATCATGCAAGCCTGTCACTGGAAAGCTCACAACACTTTTACCAATTTTTATCTAAAAGACCTTACTTGATCGGACAATGATAATCTGTATCTGGGACCAGTAGTAGCGGCACAGCAGGTCCTAGACCCTTCTCCTCAGTCCAGTCATCCTCGGAAAGAAAAGAAGGGTGGGGGGACATCCGCTACAACCAAGTCTTCAGGAGTCTAAGCCTAGGGTCTAGGTATACATCTACCTCATCAGGGTGTATACGGTAAGGTCTATCTAATCTTTATTCATTTTAATTGTACATTATTAAGGACCTGAAGGTTGTCATTTTACTCAGTTCCCGAGCCTTAAGCTCAGGTTCTTCCGTGATCGTCCTTGGGACTGACCCCGCCTGTGTATCTAGGGTACACCCCTTCTTCTCATCAAACACCCTGACAGTTTTTAGCACTGTCATTCATTCATTCAGGTTTTTGGCTTCTACAGGCCCAGTCTTCAGGATTGGGGCCCTGTAGACGGAACTCAGACTGGTACTTTCAATCTTTCATTCTACCATTATTATCAAAATTCTAAGAAAAAACAGACTTATCTGCCAGTCTCAGCTGTAATCCCTCCTCCGGACGGTTGGATTCAGCATTCAGTCCCACATGGTAAGCTATTGTAGCGTAATAAAATTGAAAATTTTAATTCCTTAAATGTAGCTTTTATTGCGCTACAATAGCTTACCATGTGGGACTGAATGCTTTACTGGTTGCCGCGAGGCACAGACGACCAACGCTCGAGAAAAACAAGCATGCAGTTGGTTCGGCCTCATAGGTTGTCGTGACGTCATCACTTCCTGTGTATCAGCCTCCTTTTCGTTGGTCGCCGCCATGTTGGATGCTCTGCTAAGTTTTCAAAGCTGTTTTCTATTATATCTCTGGATATATTGTTTGTCATTCGTCCATAATTCGGCTTTTCCTTTATTTAGCAGTATAGAATCTTATACCCAATTTTCAGCACTTCCGGTGCTGTATTTTGTCAGTTTTTTAACGTCTTCTTATTTCGCGTGTTGTGTGCTCGCCACTACACTAGTACTGCTCGAATCTACGGTTCGGAGTATTTTCATATTTTATTGCATTAAAACATGGCCACCGCCCACCAGTCTTCTAAAGATAAACCCAGATCCAGCAAATGCAATCATTTCTGTCAGCCATTCGACAGTCATGGCTATTGCCCTTCCTGCAGAGATGCAGGGAAGGGCGATGATCTGTGTGTTACAAAAGCTGGTACTTGTCAAATCTGTGCGTCTTTCACAGATGAACAGTCCACTAAAATTGCTAATAGAAGACGATACAAGAAAAAACATCCCACTTCTCAGGCATCGGACAAAGATCGGGACGAGGTACTTGGCGATTCTTTTGAATCGTTTTCTGGATCGCAAGCCGAACTTGAGGCTGCGGCCGATCATTTGTTTACTTCACCTCCATGTCCCAGACCCTTATCTTTCGATCCTTTGCCTCTTACTACACCAGGGCGTACTGTTCCTCCCACTCCCAGTACAGCCTTACATCATAAAGTCCATTCTTCTGTAGAAAAGTCTTTGGACCACAAATTTGATCAGAAATTTGGTGTTTTTCAGGCCAACATCTATGATGCCCTTAAATCTATGCGTGAAGATTTCCTAAAATCTCAACAAGGGCTGGCTGATAAGATCGCCTCTTCGGCTGTTCGCACCGAACCTCAGACCTCTGTCAGTGCTTCAGAACCCATGGATATTGAATATGGCCCTTCTCTTCCTCCTCGCCTTCAGGCCGAGCAAGGTTCGGACGTTCGTCTTAGCTCTTCCGAACAGACAGAGTCTGTTCGCCCCAAGACGTCCACTCACAAGGTTAGCCATGCTCCAATCTCAGGTTCGGGATCTGATTCCGATCATGATCGCCCTTCATATTCTAGACCTAAAAAGCACTCTGACAAGTCTAAACATAAGTCAAGGTCCGCATATTTGCCCTCATCGTCTGGGGAGGATCAGTCCCCTAGACGTAAACACAGGTCTCCCAAGCCCCAGAGAATGGCCTCTGATGATCAGGAACATCCTCAAATTGACCTTGATCCGCCCTACTATAGGGATGTGGCTCTGGCTGACATCCCAAATCAATATGCGGAGGAGGTAGATACTTTTCGACGTATCCTCAAATTACCTGATCCGAGGGATTCAGTCCCCAGACCTGCTACTGCTATCATAGGTATCGATGACGAGGTGGCCGTCCAAGAGCTGAGACCTACGGGTCCATCAGCTATGTTGCCCCTCAACTCTGGTATAAGAGATGCCTTTGACAAATTCAACAATGACCTTATGGCTGCAAACCTGGCAGAGGGCAAATACCCAAAGCCCCCCCCTTTCCACTTCTAAGTGGTACAAGGTTGGACAACCTTGTTTTTCGGAGAAACTCCAAGATTTAAATGCAGACTTTGCCAAGATCTGTATATCTCCTAAACCTTCGGGGGCCCCTTTAGGCAAGGTCCCACTCTCTGTCCTCAAGGACTTAGAACAACAGGCAAGGTACAATCTAACCACTTTGAATTTCACGACCACTTTTGCCAAGACATCCTCCTCCTGCAACTCTACCATGAGGAGGTGTCGTTATGGACTAAAAGAAACCTTCAAGAAGGTCAAGTCCCAGGTCAGGAAAGGTGCCGACCCTGAAAAAGCAGTAAAACGTGGTTATGATGAGGCCTAGGACTACTTTGATCTCTGGGAGAAGACCCTCACTATTCAACATAAGGCCATAACCTGCCTGAGCAAATCCCTTGCCCATATTTTACAAAGGGAACTTTACACAATGGCAACTTCCGGCTTGCTTAGACGCGAAGCCGAAATGTCCCACCTGCAGCCACAATTAGGGGAAACCAGACGTCAAGAGCTCAGGAATTCCTCTCTCTGGACTCGTTCCCTGTTCAACTCCCAGTCAGTGAAGGAAGGCGAGGACTTCCTTCTCAAAAAAGGCACCTCAAAAGATGCTCAGGGTTTCGGACCCTACCAAAATAAGCCCTTTCGTGGTTCCCACCACAATAAGAGAATAGGCTCCTACAGGAAACGCCCCTTTGGGGGCAATTCCTCCCAAAGCAGCAACTATTCGTTTCCCTCTTCTAGAGGAAAACCAAACTTCAGAGGCTCCAGGGGTCGTTTTCGACCCCACAACAAAGGAAAAGGGCGTGGAAACCCCTCTTCCCAATGACTCCTATCAAGCCTCAGTCAATCCACCAGTAGGAGGTCGCCTCCGTTCTTTCAGGAGAGACTGGCACGCAAACAATTGCTCAGCCCACGTGTTAAATATCATCACCAATGGCTACGTTCTGCCATTCCTCTCAAGGCCAAACTTGATAAGATTTCCTCTGATTGTGTCAGAGTACAAGGCCCCTCAAAAAGACCAAGCCTTGGCCGATTGCATCCAGTCTCTCCTGTTAAAGAACGCTATCTAAAGGGTGGAAAATGTAAAATCTCTCGGGTTTTACAGTCGCCTCTTTCTTGTACCCAAGCCTCACCAAAGGTGGAGGCCAGTAATAGACCTAAGCAGGCTCAACACTTTTCTACACGTAGAAAAGTTCAAAATGGAAACGCCAGAGTCCATCAGGACTTCTCTGATTCCGGGGGAATGGGTAGCGTCAATAGACCTGTCGGACGCTTACCTCCACATCCCCATCCATCCAAACTCAAGGAAGTATCTAAGATTTTGCCACAGGTCACAGGTGTTCCAGTTCACCTCGCTCCCATTCGGACTAGCCACAGCCCCCCAGGTATTCACCATGGTCGTCAAAGAAGTGAAGCTCATGGCCCTCAGCAGAGGACTCAGACTTCATCAATACCTGGACAACTGGCTGATCAGGTCTCAGTCCCAGGAGGAAGCATTAGTGAACACTCGGACAGTGGTAGATCTCACCCAGTCCTTGGGATGGATCTTAAACCAAGAGAAATCAGAACTGAAACCAACTCAGGTGTTCTCGTTCGTGGGCTACGAATACCACCTAGATTCAGCCCTTGTAAAACCCACTCAAGAGAGATGGCTCAAACTTCAGGATTTGATCCTACGACTCAAGTCGAAACATGTTTTGACTGCAAGATGTTTGATGTCTCTAATTGGGTTGCTAGCCTCAACGGAGAAGATGGTCCCGGAGGGACGCCTTCACATGAGACCGTTTCAGTTTCACCTGAAAGAGCACTGGAAATTTCCTCAGTCGCTGGACAGCCTCCTTCCCTGGACAGAAGTCATTTCTGCTCATCTGGACTGGTGGCAGAATCCTGCAAAGGTGATGATAGGCGCCGACCTTCATCCCAAAGATCACAGTATCCAACTCTTTACAGACGCCTCAAACGAAGGCTGGGGCGCTCACTTAGAACAAAGTTCTACAAAAGGTCTGTGGTCACCTCAGGAAAAAGGACTTCACATAAACGTCCTAGAAATGAAAGCTGTCTTTCTGGCTTTGAGACACTTCAAAGACCAGTGTCAGGACCAAACAGTGCTAGTTTCCACGGACAACTCAACTGTGGTAGCTTACATAAACAAACAAGGGGGAACACACTCGGCGGAGATGTGCGCACTCCTGTGGAGACTCATGACCTGGTGCCACCACTATCACATAATCTTGAAAGCCAGACACATTCCAGGGTGCCTGAATGTGATGGCCGACCTACTTTCCAGGTCGAACCAGGTTCAGTCGACCGAATGGTCACTCCATCCACAGGTGTTCAAACAGATCTGCCGAAAGTGGTTCACTCCCCACGTGGACCTTTTTGCCACTCATCTGAACCACAAGATCCCTCTGTACGTGTCTCCTATCCCAGACCCCCAGGCCTGGGACATAGATGCTCTAAACTTAGACTGGACGGGTCTCACTGCTTATGCTTACCCTCCAACGGCTCTCCTTTACAGGATGATCCAAAAAATCAGGCAATGCACCTGCCTGATCATACTAATAGCCCCAGGCTGGCCAGGGATGCCCTGGTTCTGGGACCTAGTGCAGCTCTCAACAGAGATCCCTCTACAACTCCCGGTGTCGACAACACTCCTCAAGCAGTCCCACAACTTTGTGTTCCACAGCTCCCCGCAGCACCTCAACCTCCACGCCTGGTCTCTAGGAGTGGACAACTCCAAGAACAAGGCTTCTCTGTGGAAGTGGCAGAGAGAATTGCTGCACCTCAGCGGTCTTCAACAAGGAACATCTACAAATCAAAGTGGGCCCTATTTGAAAAATGGTGCAGAGATAATTTGGTGGATTTCTCCTCACCATCTGTGAAGCAAATCTCAGATTTCTTTATGTATCTGTACCAAGACCTAAACAGGCGCCCCTCTACCATTGATGGTTACAGGACAGCTATTGTTGACACTCTAGGCCCTACGGCCCAGCATATTGCCCATAATGAGGACCTTCACAGGTTGCTCTCCAGTTTTCACAGGGATCGCCCCAAGAGTTCCAGAAACCTTCCTCAGTGGAACCTATCTGTTGTCCTCAATGAGCTCACAAAAGCGCCCTTTGAGCCTATGAAAGACACAGACCTCAAACATCTCACTCTCAAGACTGCTTTCTTGCTAGCTCTGGCCTCCGGCAAGCGCCGCAGTGAAATCCACGCCTGGGTCGCCAACAAAGTATCTAATCTAGGCCAATGGGAAAAGGTAGCCTTGTTCCCTTCATCAGATTTTATAGCCAAAAACCAGCTAGCAAGAGAAGGTTCTCAAAGTGTGTCTCCGGTGACTATTCCTGCCTTGACTACCATTGTAGATAGACAATTCAAAGAAGACAGGACCTTGTGTCCTGTACGGGCTTTGAGGTACTATCTGGACCGAACCAAGGACCTGAGAGGGTCCCGGTCCCTTCTTTTCATCTCCTTCAAGAAAGGACATACCTCAGATATCAGACCCGCTACTCTCTCTTCATGGTTGAAACAAACCATTCTACTTTGTTATAAGCAAGCAGACCAGCAAGCCTTGGACTTAGTCCAAGTTAAAGCGCATGACATTAGGGCCTTCGCAGCCTCTAAGGCTTTTTACGGTGGGGTATCGGTGGACCAGATCATGCAAGCGTGTCACTGGAAAGCTCACAACACGTTTACCAATTTTTACCTAAAAGACCTTACTTGGTCGGACAACGACAACAACATGTATCTGGGACCAGTAGTAGCGGCTCAACAGGTCCTAGACCCTTCTCCTCAGTGATGTCTTCTTCGGAAACAAAAGGGGGGGGGCACGTCCGCTACAGCTAAGCCTTCAGGAGTCTCCCCAGGTCTAGGTATAAGCTACCTCATCAGGGTGTTACAGGTAAGGTCACACATATTAAATTTACATTAACTTTAAATTCTTGGGACCATAA
The DNA here is from genome assembly GCA_964017235.1 of Sabellastarte sp. h YS-2021. NCBI lineage: Eukaryota > Metazoa > Annelida > Polychaeta > Sabellida > Sabellidae > Sabellastarte > Sabellastarte sp. h YS-2021. The sequence goes on along the minus strand of OZ024928.1, from coordinate 151,497,614 downwards.
GGTTGTCTTATAAATAAGGTTGCAAATAGCAATTCTCGAACCTTGACCTCATTTCTGACGTCATAGCCCTTAGGGGTTCTTCCTATCTGTGTACTCCGGGTACACAATCCTCCTTCCAAACACCCTACAGTGTACGACACTGTGTATTCTCATCAGGTTTTTGGCTCTTTACAAGTCCGACCTTCAGGATTGGGACTCTGTAAATGGGACTCAGACTGGAAATTTTTTGGAACTATTTTTTATTACTCTCAATTCGAGAAAAACAACATTCAGACCTTCCAGTCTCAGCTGTAATCCCGCCACCGGGCGGTTGAATTCAGCATTCAGTCCCACATGGTAAGCTATTGTAGCGCAATAAAATTGAAAATTTTAATTACTTAAATGTAGCTTTTATAAGCTACAAGCTTACCATGTGGGACTGAGAAGAGTCCCACCCTACCTCCCCGCTGTATTACAGCTGAGGGGACATGGGTTTAATCTCAACGAAAAGGAGGCTGATACACAGGAAGTGATGACGTCACGACAACCTATGAGGCCGAACCAACTGCATGCTTGTTTTTCTCGAGCGTTGGTCGTCTGTGCCTCACGGCAACCAGTAAAGCATTCAGTCCCACATGGTAAGCTTGTAGCTTATAAAAGCTACATTTAAGTAATTAAAATTTTCAATTTTATAAGCTACAAGCTTACCATGTGGGACTGAGAAGAGTCCCACCCTGCCTCCCTGCTGTATTACAGCTGAGGGATATGGGCTTAAAATCTCAACGAGAAAAGTGCTTACAAAGGCCAGATCACGTGACGACAACCTGAGGCTACGGCCAAGAATAAATGTCTTTTTTCTTAGACGTTGGTCGCAGTTCCTCGCGGCAACCAGTAAAGCATCCAGTCCCACATGGTAAGCTTGTAGCTTATAAAAGCTACATTTAAGAAATTAAAATTTTCAATTTTTCTTTAGAATTTTTCTTTCTCTAAATTTTCTTTATCAGCATTTTTATCTCGTTTTTCCTGGTAAATATTATCTGATGTCAACAATCTGTGTGATGTCACTCTTTTCTTCTTTCCTACATCTACACTTTCACTTGCTGGTGTAGGCAAACAAAATTTGTCATCTATATTTTCTTGCCAGTTGGCCATGAGAGGTTCAGATAACGGTAAAATTTCAGTGAAGAGACTCGAGTTGGGCAAATTAAGGCTCACATCCAGGGTAACTTCTTGGCCTGTTGCAGATGCCTCCGATAGTTGCAAAGATACATCTTGTGGTAAATCAATTACTTTAACAGCTGTCATATTTGGCATGTATGGATTAATGGGAAAATTTGGCAGGTTTTGGTCATTTTCATCAGACTTTGGGAGAGTTTCACAGGGTTCAGCTGTTACCTTATCAAATGGTGGAAGGGGTTGGTTGGCATTAGGATTTGCACTGACAGATGACTTGCATGCCTGGAGAGTGTTACTGACTTTTTTCTGAAGTACAGGTTGTGATATTCTATCAGCATCTGGGACAGGGCAATCAAAGGGGATGGATGGAGCATATGCTGTTTCAGGTATAGCTTTTGGATTAAGTGGACAAATTCCGCATTTTTCAAATTCAGCTTTAATATTAGCCTTGGTAACTGTTTTATCATAGGCTTTCTGGTATAGTGATGGCCATTCCCATTTGTTAACAATATTGGAAGGGGATTTTGCCATAAACTCTGAGCATACACGATTGTATTCCCTAGACAAAGGAGAAAATACAGACTTGTCCAAAGGACAAAGCCATTGGGTAGAATGGGGAGGCAAAGCAAGGATAATAATGAATTCCATTTGTGACAGGAGTTCTCAGGAGCAAGCTTTTGGCCAGTTGAGCTGCTTTAGCTGCAAGTTGCATCCTTGACGGGCCAAAGCCCTTAGCTGCTGCCTCTTTAACTTTCCCTGCAAACTTGTTTTCCACTTCCATGGGAAAACTGTGCTCTTCCCCACCTTTGCACCTTCCAGAAATTCTGTCACCAATGGTGAATTTCTGAATGTGAAAATTCTTAGCTGCCTTTCTAATTGACATTTTGCCACATTTGACCATGTCTACTGCTATCTCCAAATCTTTTAACGGAGTACTGGCCCCGTACAGCTTTACTCTTTTTAGGCATTATCTGTAAAACCAATACAAAGTAACAAAACATCAGGAAAGCATTTAATGCTTCCTAAAAGATGTTTGTTTTTCTAAGACTAATTTATTGATGGATGGAGGAAACCATAGCATACTAGTTGGTCAAGATTCTGTTATGGAAACCACCTGAGATCAACAAGTGCCAGCTGACTGATGGTTCCTAGATCAAAGGTCAAAGTTGCATATTTATGTCATGTTCAACATCCAGGGTCATATTGGGACAAGTGCTTAGCATTGTATTTTTTGGGAGTTGAACCCATACAAAGTTTTACTTTGAATCTTAAGACATTATTTTTCTGACAATTAGAATTTACTACCAAATTAAATTACAAGCATGATAGAAAATACATAAAGTTCGGACCATATATTTATTTCAGGTAACTTCAGTATCAATAAAACCAAACTGCAAATTGTATTTCATTGTGAACTTTCATTTGACTATTACTGTCATTTCAATTGGACTATGCGACTTTATTTCTTGTGAAAGTAGAAGCTAATGTGCTCTTTCTTCAGGAAACTTTCCACTTGAACTTTTCTTTCATGGTAAATCTTAAAGGCAACATAGCAATGTTGCTGTGGACCCTTTTGTTTTGTCTTTACGACTGGTTCATATTTAGCCTTTATATAAATATCGCCACCTGGGATATTATTGTCAATCAAATTTGACAGCATCCTTGCAGATGTTCTTTCTGCATATGGTAAAATCCTTCCAGTGCTGGGATGAAGTATAGCACATGCTTTGCTGTGATATGGATTGCCTGGCTCACGTTTAATTTTGAGCTTTTCATTTATCCCAAGGGACCTGGGACCATGATGGTGCATCCCTACTGCTTACACACCTCTTATACATGGCGTCAGAGTATTGCTATATTCCCTATATTCTCCTGTATTTCAGGCCCACATCCTATATTTTAGAGGGAAGGAAAAAATTTCTATATTTTGCATAAATTGTCCTGTATTTCCTATATTTTAAGGAAATGTCTCTTATATTTCTAGAACTGTGTATCCCCATGTCAAAACGTCAACTCCTGCAAAAATTTCAGATAAAAGTTTTGCTGCTATGCAGCATATCTGATCATAATATAGCTTGTCTTGTGTTCAACTTCATTGCTAACCTGTATTTCTCTTCATTGATGATTCACTCATGTAATACTGGTAGCTAGATTTACCCATAAGGTACCATACATATAGTGTGTTCTACCTTTAGAGTGGGCTTCCAGCATAAATACGGTACCAATGATCAGTCCTGTATTTATGTTGGCAACTTCAATTATATCCCCAGACAAAAGTCAGTCATTTATTGGATTCAGCTCTGTCGCGTCGCCGCCGTAAAAATTTCCTTGTGGACGTGATAACTCAAAAAGAATTAAGATTTTCTTGCTTCTGTTGTATTAGTTTATGTTTATAAACTATCAATTTGTGAACTTACCGCAAAAGTATGCACTTGAACAGTGTGTATCCGAGTGTTTATCTCATGACAGTTATAATAAAAGGGAGGTAAGGCTGGTTATAACACCCCAGTTACACATCCAAGGATTATCTACCAGATCGTGCTAGGTTTCCTAATATGAAAAATTTTGAGTGATTTACGGATCATATCTTTCATCCGTGAGCTCATCCTTAATGTCCTTATGGCATCTGACATGGATGTGATGTGTCTGCAAGGATGCTATGGAAAAAATCCAAGAGCTTGATTTTCCGTAACTCGTCCCTAACATCCTTAAACCCATCCAGAATGTCCTTGTGGCATCCCTAACATCCTTGACTCTTCCACGCCAATAAAGGCTCAGGAAAATTTCCACGGAGGTTCCCAGAGGCTACAAGGATGCCTCCGGATGTTAACGGACATTCCCTGAAACCCCACGGACCAATCAGAATGGTCCTGGAAGAAGGTCACGGAAATGAAATTTTCTTGCGGATATACATACATCCACTGATGTGTCCCAGGACAATAGGGACAGGGTTTACGGATGATAAGGACACCTGAAGGACAATAAGGACGGGGTTTACAGATAGATATGTGGTTTCCCACGCTCCTTGTGAAGTTACAGAAAGACACTTTCATATAGATGAAAGCATATATAAAGGGCACTTGGCTTGGCTTTTGCTCATACACATTTTGCATTTCGATGAGGATACATCAATTCAACAACTTTACAACAGATACTGGAGAAATTTGAGAAATTCTCTGTCTTACACACAGATGCAGGCCCCACAGCAGCAGATGCAACAGACATTTACCCATGTACCACAAGCACTTCCAAAGCAGCAGCATTTACAACATTCACAGCAGCACTTTCAACAGACATTTACTCGGGCATATGCACCAGATCAACAACAGATCCACAGCCAGGCTCTACAGCAAAGCATACAGGTATCTGATCCTCAGTAGGTTGTGCAGTACAAGGCACGCCATGACCACCCTGGTCACCACCGGGGGCTCCTGCTGAATCGGCTTCTGGAAGATTTTAAAGCGAGATGTGAGGATCCCAAAGGCGTTTTTGACCACCCGTCTTCCATGGCTGATCCTGTAGTTGAAGACTCCTTCAAGTCCATACCATGTCTTGAGTAGGGCTACATTGTCCAGAGCTTGAGGGGGAAAACATCCCCGAGGATGAAAAAGTTCACCTTTGGTCCACCAATCCCCAGGGATTTACTCTCAGGGAAGCTGATGCTGCAGTCCTGTTTTTTGCCTAAAATCAGAGTTTTTATTGCGTTAATATATCTTACCTAGTAGACAGATGCATTTGTCCGGCGCGCAGCCGGTCCCGCCAAACGTTAGAGAAAAACGCCTCGAGCTGGGCTCTGGCCCGGACCGGTAGTGTCCTGTTTACTCGCCAGGTGGCTGTATAGCCTCCCTGCCGGTGCACTGCGCGTGCGCGCGCATGCGTACTTCCTCCTTTTGTTTGGCGCGAAGACGAGAGGTCGTCTGTTTTTTGGAGAAACTTTTATTTTATTTTATATCTGTTACAGGATATATTTTGATAAATTCTTTGTGTAGAAGTGTTGTTTAATAACTATGGATTCACCAGGACAAAGGCGGGGATCGTGCGGCCATAAGATGGCTGGATTTGATATGCATGAGAAGTGTGCTCGTTGTCGAGACAAAGGTCTGGGTAAAGATCCCTGCATTGTGGGAGGTGCGATATGCAAGATTTGTGACAATTTTACAGCAATTCAGCGTGAGATGCTGGCCACTCCACAGTATCAAATTCGCAAGGACAAGAAAGCAGGTTTGCTAGTGTCACCACGAGATGTAACTGTGCTGTCTCCAGTTAATTCTTCTCAACAGCCAGCTAGTACTGCGCATGCTCACCAGACGATTTCTGAAGATGACAGTGTGCATGCGCAGGACCTCCCTGGGGGTAGCGATAATGTGTGTTCTTCAGATTTTGTTTCCAAAAAAGATTTTGACAATAAGTGACCAGCTAGACGAGAAATTCTCTCGTTTTGAAGCACTCTTATCAAGAGGCAATATATTTGCTACCCCCAAAGTACCGGTTCAGGTTTCAAACCCACCGGTTTCTGATCAGCCATTCATAGATCCTGCCTCTGCCCGAACCACCGGTCCGGTGCGGTTTCCGGCAGTACAGGCTAGTACAGGATCAGATGGCAAGAAAAATTCAAAGAAGAAGCACAAGTCTTCTCATCATAAATCTTCCAAAGCAAAACCGGTTCCGGTTGAGGAAAATACCGGTCCGGTACAGAAAAAGCCCTCTGACACTGCACTTCAACAACCTAAACCGGTACCGGTTGGAGAGATGACCGGTCCGGTCAGGGCATACCAAACTGACACTTTTGTACCCAAGGAACCGGTTCCGGTTGTGGATGGATCTTTTACCGGTCCGGAACCGGCTGCACCGGCTGGGGAGCCGTTTATGAGAAACCTTGCTTCTGCTGGTGGCTCAGATGATATGTCCAATGTTGAACACCCCTTAACAGATGTCTTGCCTGTGGCTTCAGATGAACCACTCTTTGGGGATCATACATCAACAGATGTTGTGGATAGGGATCATACATCACCAGATGTTTTGGATAGCGAGGATGGTGAACTTTCTGAATCAGACACTGATAAACCAGAAAAGAATGAAGAAATGAGTTACAGGGAAACGGTTCATTCCATCAGGGCCTTTATGGGCTGGAACTTTATCCCAGACTTTGAGTTTGAGTACAGTGACCCGGATAAGTCCAACAATCCGTGGCGTGGAAAAAATCCTAAAACAAGTTCAAAGGTGTCAGTAGCCATGCCAGCAGACGATTGGCTCTGTCAGAAGCTGGAGAGGATTAATCTGACTGTAGCTGAGGGTTACCCTTCCCGAAGTCAAGAAGCAGGTGGTTTGCGTACTGACCAATTCATACGCACCCCTAAACCACAGGATAATAGGAAAACGTCCCGAATGACATATACAGAAAAAATATATCACGAATGAAGATAACAATATTATACGAGTGCGTAGCACGAGTATTATATTGTTAATCTTCATGAGTGATATATTTTTTCTGTATATGTCTGATGAGGGATGTTTTACTTTTATTATCCACCATTTTGTGCAATTTATGGGTCAAATAATATGAATATTTAATGAGAAAACGTGAAACAGACTGTCAAAAAGAATGAGCAACACTGAATATAAAACTTCAATCTTTACCTTGCAATATCTCATTCATATCTGCATGGATATTTATGCAACATACATGAGCAGAAGCGCTAGAATAACACCTTTCTAATGATATATTATACATATTTTTAAGTTACATACTTTCCGAGATATTGTTGAAAAACCGGAAGTTAATCACACTCAATATCCATAGTACCGGGGCGCCGGTGTATACAAAAAAATACATCCCGGTCTGTATTTCCCCGTATTTAGGGCAAGTACGTCGCGTGGTGGATAATAAAAATGGTATCCCATGCATAAGTTAAAGACAGATGGTCCCCAGCGACCAGGTAGAAAGCTGTTCAACTGGCATGGTTCTGAGGCGAAACTAAATGCTCAATTCTCAAGAATTGTCAAACCAGCTGCATATCTCGCAACAGGTCCCGTGTCTCATCCCATATCGCAAGAAGTACTACGCAGATGGGAAAGGTGCGCCCGAGAGGGTACTTACACAGTGAACCATGCAGCTGGTTTCAGCAGATGCACTAGCGAGATTCAAGATCAGATGGCACATCACATAAATTTCCTACAGACTCATCTCAGTAAGGGCAAGTCAGCCAAGGAGGTGTCTGAAGCACTTAAGGAGTTAAGGGATTTATGTGCTTTCCACCAGAATGTATCCGTCTCTCTTGGGACAGCTCTACAGCACCTGGCTGATAGCCTTTTTGTGCAGCTGGGGAACTTCATTCTGATGCGTCGGGACTCTTATTTAGATCATGTTCGTCCCAGTGTGAAGATGGACACTTGGAATGAACTGAGGAATGCTGCTCTTTTTGGATATGGGTTATTTCCCGACGCGGCCTTGAATGTCGCGGAACAAGATATCAACAAGTTTGAGACACAACATGTGTCGGTCCAGTCTCGAGTTGGTCCCCAGCACCAACAAAAGACCAAGTATCGCTATAAACCGTATGAGAAGAAGGAGGCTAAGACCATGGTTCAGCCGTCATCTGCTCCTCAACAACCTTAGCGACAGTTTGGGTCACGAGGTCGTGGGCGTGGTTCTACTAACCACCGTTTTTCCAAGTATGCCCGGGGTGGCAAAAATTATAAATGACAATCATTGTACAAACCCACGCAACCAAATAATTCCAAAAATAGTGGGTCAAAACATCAGCTCTCAAAACATTTCAAAGACTGTATACTCAAGAACTGCTGTAATTCCTGTTCCTATTGTTGTTGGTCCCGGGCAGCCGCAAAAGAAAGGCCTAAGTCCCGATCTTTGTCAGACAGAAATAAAACATGTCAAAAGTGCTTCTTTTGTCTCTCCTTGTCGTTCTGTCCCTCATGTACCAAATGTCCACAGTGTTGCAGAAAATCCTCCTGTAGGATGCAGGTTGCACAGGTTTTGGGAAACGTGGCTCAGCCTGGGTTCAAATCCTCGGGTAGTCTCCATCTTGAAGGACGGTTACAACCTCCCTTTCAAGATGAGGCCCCCATTGACCAGGTGTCCTCTGATAATCAGCGGATACGCCAACCCTCGCAGAAACAAGTTTTTGAAGGAGGCGTTGCAGTCCCTGATTACAAAACAGGCCGTAGAAAAAGTAGTGGTTCGGGCTTCTCTGGCCTTTTACAACCGGCTGTTCATAGTTCCCAAACCAAACAACAAATGGCGTCCAATCTTGGATTTGAGCAAACTTAATCTTTTCCTCCACTCAGAAACCTTCAAAATGGAAACTCCGGAGACCATCCGGCTATCCCTTCAAAAAGGCGAATGGGTCACATCGCTGGATTTCAGCGATGCCTATTTCCACATTCCCATCAACCCAAGGTCGAGGAAGTATCTCCGGTTTCACCTGCACGGTCAAACCTTCCAGTTCAGGGCTCTGCCGTTCGGCCTAGCGACGGCTCCTTTGGAATTCACAAAGGTGGTGAAGGAGGTGAAATTGATGGCCCAGTCCAGGGGTATAAGGATCCACCAGTACCTAGACGACTGGTTGCTTCGAGCTCCCTGTCGGGAGGCTTGTGTGAACCAAACACGGACCCTGATGGCTCTGTGTCAGCAGTTGGGATGGTTAGTCAATTTGCAAAAGTCGGAACTTGTTCCCCAACAGGAGTTCAACTTTGTCGGTTATCATTTTGACCTCTCCAGGGGTCTAGTGAAGCCGACTCAGGAGAGGTGGCAAACCCTAACTCAAAAAATAAAGATGCTAATGAACAGAGGCCATTGTTCGGTCCGAGAGTTCATGTCTCTCATAGGTTTGTTGACAGCCACAGAGAAACAGGTGGTTTCGGGGCGCCTTCACATGAGACCGATTCAGTGGCACTTGAAGAATCACTGGCACGTGCCAGAGGTACTAGAGAAGGAGATTCCTCTTCCCAGATCTCTATACCCTCATCTGCAGTGGTGGCTGGACGAAAACAATGTGCTCAGCGGCCAACCTCTTCATCCTCTGCAACATGCTCTGCAGTTGTTTACCGACGCCTCAAACGAAGGTTGGGGTGCGCACTTAGGAGACCACACGGCAAAAGGAGTTTGGTCGGACTCAGAAAGCCAGTTGCACATAAACTTTCTCGAGCTAAAGGCGGTCCTTCTGGCCCTCAAGAAGTTCGAGCAACAGTGTTGGGGCCAGATCATTTTGATAGCCACAGACAACACAACGGTTGTCTCATACATCAACAAGGAGGGGGGTATGAGATCAGGCTCACTTTGTGCCCTCCTCTGGAGACTGCTTTCCTGGTGCAATCGCAGACAGATAGTTCTAAGGGCCAGGCACATTCCGGGAAGGCTGAATGTGATAGCAGACAAATTGTCCAGGAGCACTCAGGTTATTCAGACAGAATGGTCCCTCCTGCAGGAAGTCTTCGACCACTTTTGTGCCAGGTGGCACACTCCTCGAGTGGATCTCTTTGCAACAAGGTACAATCACAAACTACCCAAGTTTGTGTCCCCAGTACCCGATCCACAGGCATGGAGAGTAGATGCTCTCAGCCTGAATTGGGAGAATATGGATGCCTACGCGTTCCCTCCTGTGTCTCTTTTGGGCAAGGTGGTGTCCAAGATCCTAGATCAGGGAGTTCACAGGTTGGTTCTGATTGCTCCAGGGTGGCCCAACATGCCTTGGTTCTGGGATCTAGTCAGCATGTCTGTTCAGATTCCTCTCTCCCTTCCAAACATGGAGAACATGCTGACCCAACCGTTCAATCAGTGTCCCCACAGAGATCTCCTAGGGCTCAACCTCCACGCCTGGCTCCTAGAGCCTCTAGCATACAGGCACAAGGATTCTCTGATGAAGTGGCAACGAGAATTGAGGCTCCTCAAAGACAATCAACCAGAGCCATCTATGGATCGAAGTGGTCCATATTTGTCAAATGGTGCGAGTCACACAAGGTGGACTTCGGGTCACCTTCTTTAAATCAGGTAGCGGAATTTCTCCTATTCCTTTTCAAGGAGAAAAATCTTCAACCTAGCACCATAGATGGATATAGAACTGCTATAGCCGACAAAATTGGTTGTGACAAGGTTAATTTTGGTAAAGACGAAAACCTTACCCGCTTGCTAGACAGTTTCCATAGAGATAAACCCAAGGGTCTTCGAGGAGTCCCTAGCTGGAATCTGTCTCTGGTCTTGCATCAATTAACCCAGTCCCCCTTTGAACCCCTTCGAAAGGTGTCTCTGAAACATCTTACCTTCAAAACGGTGTTTCTCCTGGCTTTGGGCTCGGGCAAAAGAAGGAGTGAGATTCATGCCTGGGTACACAGGAACATTAGACATCAGGAAGATTGGGCTAATGTTTCTTTATTCCCTTCTCCTTGTTTCTTGTCCAAGAATCAGTTGGCTAAAGAAGGGCCTTCTTCAGTAGCTCCGGTAATTATTCCGGCCTTGGCCCCTACGTTGGATAAGTCTCTCAAGGAGGATAGAACCTTATGTCCAGTTCGGGCTTTGCGTTATTACCTGGACAAGACCAAAGACCTCCGTTCCGGCAAACAGTTGGTCTTTGTGTCTTTCAAGAAGAACTTCAATAAGGACATCGCTCCTGCTACGATTTCTTCTTGGATTAAACAAAAAATCTTGTTGTGCTATCAATTGTCCAATGAGGATGCACAACAATTGCATCAGGTCAGAGCCCATGATGTGCGGGCCTTTGCAGCTTCTAAGGATTTTCAAGGAGGTGAGTCCTTGGACCAGATCCTCTCAGCCTGCCACTGGAAGTCGCACAATACCTTCACCCAATTTTATTTGAAGGATGTAGCATGGGCTGATGCTGACCTGTACCATTTAGGACCAGTGGTCGCAGCCCAGCACATACGCGAGTAACTGGTATCCTTGAAAGGATAACTTGTATATAGTGTAAAGCGTTTAAAAAGAGTAGTGGGTTGTTTTAGTTGGCTGCTTCTTTTTTAGTTATCATGTTGTGAAACCCCAGCGCGCAGTTCTCAACCGGAAGGGCTGGTGTGGGGTATGAGTTATTTCTAGTTTATCCTGTTCTGCTCCCTCCGGAATCCTTGGGACTGAACTCTTACCTCCTCTCTCCTATAGTCCTAGCCCAGGTGGCTCGGTAGACGGCGAAAAAGAGGGGGGGAACCAACTATGGTGTAGGGTATGGGAAGGATCCCTAACCCTTGGGCCGGAGGCCCAGAGTTCTGACAAGAGTCCCTGTTGAGTTTAGCTGCCCTCCATCCAATGGGTAGTTATTCTGCATCTGTCCACTAGGTAAGATATATTAACGCAATAAAATGGAAAATTTAATAAGTAAATTAAATTTTTATAAGTTAATATCTTACCTAGTGGACAGAGGGATTCCCACCCTGCCTTCCCCGCAACAAACATTCCCAGGGGACTCAAACAGGGTGCAAACAAAAGGAGGAAGTACGCATGCGCGCGCACGCGCAGTGCACCGGCAGGGAGGCTATACAGCCACCTGGCGAGTAAACAGGACACTACCGGTCCGGGCCAGAGCCCAGCTCGAGGCGTTTTTCTCTAACGTTTGGCGGGACCGGCTGCGCGCCGGACAAATGCATCTGTCCACTAGGTAAGATATTAACTTATAAAAATTTAATTTACTTATTAAATTTTCCAGCTTGAAAATCTGAGCTTGACCTGGCAGCCCCCACCTCCACCCAGAGGAACTTGTAGTCTCCATCCACCAGGGCCAAGAGTACTATAGCCCTTGAAATTGTGGTAGAGGTTGCCACTCCCTTCTGGAGATATGATTGGAATATGCTTTCCATCCAGGGCACCTAGGGCATGCGGAATGTTCCATCTCCGTCGGAAGACCAACTCCACCTGCAACCAGTCATCTGGGAGTGTGTGGCAGCCTCTCTATCATAGCTGAAATGATGACTGCCTCTCCATTTCTAAGAGTTGAATTTGTCCAAGATTTCTGCCCTATCTGTTCATATTGGCATCAAAATTCTATCTGGCTAGTGCCCTGACCTTTACCCCTTTTATAGCCATTGGGAACCAGGTATCCAGTGGTCACTAGCTCCCAGCAGGACATCTGCAATGTTTTCTTAAAACTCCCTTATTGATAAGCTGACAACCAAGAGAAAAATTTTGATCCTTAAACCCCATCTGCGAATATCCGCAAGGAGTGCAAACCCATCTGGGGAGAGTGTTTCCGCAACACTGCTGCTGGTCGTGGAAGTGTATCCACGAGTGATGCGCAAGCGAAGAGAACGAGTCCCTAGCGTCGTTGTGGCATCCTTATCATCTGTAGAATTTTCCGTGGCACGTCTGTAAGTCATTCGCTTGTCCAAAATCCCCCCCCTCAAATTTGCAGAATATGTTCTGCATAACAAAATCTTGACTGGAAATATTTTTGGCCTCATTTTGAAAAACAAGATGGCCGCCACGGGCATTTTTTTTTGTCAGTCATGAAAAGTGCTTATATGTCCCTTATTATTGGTCCTAGAGGTTTGGGATGGTAAACCAACCTATAGGAAATCATGGGCTGGGAATCTTTTGGTGTGGTCGGATTTGACCTTGGGCTCCTCCTTCAAGGTCAGACGAGGATAGCCAAACCTAAAAGTGCTTTAACTCTCTTATTACTGGTCCTAGAGGTTTGCAGTGTGACCCCTCCTTCAAGGTCAAACAAGGATAGCCAAACTTAAAAGTGCTTAGAACTCACTTATATATATGTCGTACAGGTTTGGGATGGTAAACCAACTTATAGGAAATCATGGGCTGGGAATCTTCTGGTGTGGTCAGATTTGACCTTGGGCCCCTCCTTCAAGGTCAAACGAGGATAGCCAAACTTAAAAGTGCTTATAACTTGCTTATTATTAGTCCTAGAGGTTTGAGATGGTAAACCAACTTACAGGAAATCATGGGCTAAGAATCTTTTGATGTGGTCAGATTTGACCTTGGACCCCTCTTTCAAGATCAACAAGGATAGCCAAACTTAAAACTGCTTAGATCTCATTTATTATTGGTTCTAGAGGTTTGCAATGTGAAACCAACCTATAGGAAATCATTGGCTGGGAATCTTTTGATGTGGTCAGATTTGACCTTGGGCCCTTCCTTCGAGGTCAAATGAGGATAGCAAAATCTAAAGTGCTTATAAATCACTTTTTCTTGAACCTAGAGGTTTGTCATGTGAAACCATCCTATAGGACATTATTCGCTAGGAATCTTTTGATGTGATCAGAGTTGAGCTTTGGCCCCTCTTTCAAGGTCAAATGAGGATATCCAAAATAAAAAATGCTTATAACTCGCTTATTCGTGTTCCTAGAGGTTCGCAATGTCACACCAACCTATTGGAAATCATGGGCTAATAATCTTTTGATGTGGTCAGATTTTACCTTGGGCTCCTCCTTCAAGGTTAAGTGATGGTTGATTGACTTTGGAGAGTTTTCTTTCTGGTGGATACAATTTGCTCTCCGATGTACTACATCTAGTTAAATTTGTATCTTTCATTAAGCAAACATTTTGTTGGTTTAGTGTCAGTACAAGTTGCTCTCATAAACACTTAGGCCCCCTCCCCACCCGACATGGGGTCGAATGCAAATGCATTTTAAACACTTTTTGAAAGTATTTGCATTTGGATTTGAAAAAAAAATTCAAATACATTTTGCAAATAGTATTTATTCTGCAAGTGACTGACTTTGCTGCTTTTTAATTTTTTTGCAGTTATTCTTTTTATTAATGTTATGTATCAGTGAACTCAGTTTCATTTAGATTTTTATAAGTACTTTTATAAAAGTAATGAGTTAAAAATATTTTATCTTATTGACTTATTGGATACTATTAATACTATAAACATGCCTCTTTGCAGATATTTAGCTAATAATGTGACATTATGTCAAAGACTGATCTCTTAAAGTAATATTGCAATTAACATAAACAAGTCTAAAGCCAAACCATTGCCCTGCTTATACAAAAGCAGGTTACAAGTAAAGTGGCAGTCTCATCATTGCAGATTTGTGTAAAACTACCTAAACACAAAAACAAACATTCAGTAAAAGGTTAATGGGAAGATTCAAGATGTCAGGAAAGATTAAGCCTAATGTTAGACAACACTCTTCTGTTCTGAATGTCCCTGATGAAAAAAGAAAGTATTGTGTGAAGTGCAAGCATTGTTCTACTGAACTCAGTGACTCAACAAATGCAACCACTAATCCCCTCACTTAAAAGTTAACATTTGAAGCATTTCTTATAAATGTTACTGGAATGTAAAATTCAATCCTTCATAAAGAAATTTCTTTATTAGAAAATAAATACCTTAAAAGTTCATGAAATAATTTTAAGATACATTCTTTTTGAACATTGTAAATTAATACAATTTTTCTACAGATTTTTTAAATATATAATACCAATTGTACTTATCACCACTATGTTTTAAGTAAAGTAATATTACACTTCTGCTGTTTTCCCTACTTATTTTTACAAAGTGACACTATTTATAGCATATTTCTATTATTTTGTTTCAAGAGAACAATTAAAATTTATTCCGTGTGTTTTACAATTTTTAATTTCCACTTAATGTGCGTTATAATTTTCACATTGAATATATTCATGTATGCCAACATATAAAACTTAAAGTATTTGACAGTATTTGAAATACTTTTGAAAAGTATTTGCATTTGAAGAAAATAAAAGTATTTGCATTTGAAAAATGGAAAAGTATTTGCATTTAAATACTTTTGAAAGTATTTGACCCCAAGTCTGATGTCCACAGGGTATATTTGTGTCAGCCATAATACTCTGTATGTCACGCTTCAACCATATCCCATCCGGAGATACACTGCATCGAGACACAATCTCTAGTTGAATCTGTCATGAAAGCAAGTTAATTTCATTTGGAAATATTTCACTTTAAAATTTTATTGGTTATGTGATTTCTGCACACAAACTTTTTTTTGCAAAAGAATTAAATAACTTTCTGAAATGAAAAGATAATATTTATAAATATCATTCTAAGCAACAAATCAAAGAGAATGTCTGCTCGCCAAGTCAGCTGATCACTTCATGTACTTTACTTGAATTGAAATTCTTGTCAGAAGTGAAACCTTTCAGTTTCAAAACGCATGTATATATGTATGTTACAGTGAATTTTGGTAATCAGGGCATTCGCGAATTCCCTGAATATTTTTAGAGAATTTGCAAAATCCTTAAATGGACCTGGGAATTTGCGAGTTCCCAAAAATCTCTTTAAAATCTTATTTGAAGCTACTGCTATTTCCTATTTCTACTAATATGGTTACTTTTTTACAGTTCCAATTATTGTATTGAAATTGTATGAATTGAACAAACAATAAATCTCTCAATACATGCAACACTTTTATATTTTAACTGCTATTTCAGTTCTTTCATGTTATAAAACTTATTATTGTATCCACCAGAAGCATCCGGTGGATACTTTGGTTTAGCGTCCGCTACGCTGCCGCCGCCGCCGCATGTAGAGAGATTTTCGGCGTTAACGCTCTAAGAGGAAAACAACAGCAGCTAGGTTCACCAAATTTGCAGGATATCTTCATTGGGGGTAAGCTTCTCTGGGAAGGAAAATAGCCTCATTCTGAAAAACAAGATGGCCGCCACGGGCATTTCTTTAAAAATAATCTACATTTTTCTACTGGCTCTTCCTCATAGGTAGAAGGTTGAATCTCTTCATAGGTGATATGTATGACACATATACATGTCCTCTACAACCTTGCACACATTTGACCTTGATGCTCCTAATTCAAGGTCATCCACGGAGTGCCGAAGTAACCCACATAGCGGACTTTAAAAGTGCCTATATCTCCCTTATTATTGGTCCTAGAGGTTTGCAATGTGAAGCCAACCTATAGGAAATCATGTGCTGCGAATCTTCTGATGTGGTCAGATTTGACCTTGGACCCCTCCTTCAAGGTCAAACAAGGATAGCCAAACTTATAAGTGCTTATAGCTCGCTTATTATCAATCCTAGAGGTTTGGGATGGTAAACCAACATATAGGAAATCAGGGGCTGGGAATCTTCTGGAGTGGTCGGATTTGACCTTGGGCCCCTCCTTCAAGGTCAAACGATGACAGCCAAACTTAAAAGTGCTTATACCTCGCTTATTATTGGTCGTAGAGGTTTGGATGGTAAACCAACGTATAGGAAATCATGGGCTGGGAATCTTCTGGTGTGGTCGGATTTGACCTTGGGCCCCTCCTTCAAGGTCAAACGAGGATAGCCAAAGGTAAAAGTGCCTATAACTCGTTTATTATTGGTCCTAGAGGTTTGGGATGGTAAACCAATATATAGAAAATCATGGGCTGGAAATCTTGTGGTGAGGTCGGATTTGACCTTGGGCCCCTCATTCAAGGTCAAACGAGGGCAGCCAAACTTAAAAGTGCTTATAACTCGCTTATTATTGGTCCTAGAGGTTTGGGATGGTAAACCAGCATATAGAAAATCATGGGCTGGGAATCTTCTGGTGTGGTTGGATTTGACCGTGGGCCCCTCCTTCAAGGTCAAACGAGAATTGCCAAAGGTAAAAGTGCCTATAACTTGCTTATTATTGGTCCTAGAGGTTTGGGATGGTAAACCAACCTATAGAAAATCATGGGCTGGGAATCTTCTGGTGTGGTCGGATTTGACCTTGGGCCCCTCCTTCAAGGTCAAACGAGAATAGCCAAAGGTAAAAGTGCCTATAACTCGCTTATTATTGGTCATAGAGGTTTGGGATGGTAAACATATAGGAAATCATGGGCTGGGAATCTTCTGGTGTGGTCGGATTTGACCTTGGGCCCCTCCTTCAAGGTCAAATGAGGACAGCCAAACTAAAAAGTGCTTATAACTCGCTTATTATTGGTCCTAGAGGTTTGGGATGGTAAACCAGCATATAGAAAATCATGGGCTGGGAATCTTCTGGTGTGGTTGGATTTGACCGTGGGCCCCTCCTTCAAGGTCAAACGAGAATTGCCAAAGGTAAAAGTGCCTATAACTTGCTTATTATTGGTCCTAGAGGTTTGGGATGGTAAACCAACCTATAGAAAATCATGGGCTGGGAATCTTCTGGTGTGGTCGGATTTGACCTTGGGCCCCTCCTTCAAGGTCAAACGAGAATAGCCAAAGGTAAAAGTGCCTATAACTCGCTTATTATTGGTCATAGAGGTTTGGGATGGTAAACATATAGGAAATCATGGGCTGGGAATCTTCTGGTGTGGTCGGATTTGACCTTGGGCCCCTCCTTCAAGGTCAAATGAGGACAGCCAAACTAAAAAGTCCTTATAACTCACTTATTATTGGTCCTACATGTTTGGGATGGTAAACCAACATATAGGAAATCATGCACTGGGAATCTTCTGGTGTGGTCAGATTTGACCTTGGGCCCCTCCTTCAAGGTCAAATGAGGACAGCCAAACCTAAAAGTGCTTATAACTCGCTTATTATTGGTCCTAGAGGTTTGGGATGGTAAACCAACCTATAGGAAATCATGGGCTGGGAATCTTCTGGCATGATCGGATTTGACCTTGGGACCCTCCTTCAAGGTCAAACCGGGATAGCCAAAGGTAAAAGTGCCTGTAACTCGCTTATTATTGGTCCTAGAGGTTTGGGATGGTAAACCAACATATGGGAAATCATCTGCTGGGAATCTTCTGGTGTGGTCGGATTTGACCTTGGGCCCCTCATTCAAGGTCAAATGAGGGCAGCCAAACTTAAAAGTGCTTATAACTCACTTACTATTGGTCCTACAGGTTTGTCATGGTAAACCAGCATATAGAAAATCATGTGCTGGGAATCTTCTGGTGTGGTCGGATTTGACCTTGGGCCCCTCCTTCAAGGTCAAATGAGGATAGCCAAACTTAAAAGTGCTTATAACTCGCTTATTATTGGTCCTAGAGGTTTGGGATGGTAAACCAGCACATTGGAAATCATGGGCTGGGAATCATCTGGTGTGGTTGGATTTGACCTTGGGCCCCACGGTCAAGGTCAAATGAAGACAGCCAAACTAAAAAGTGCTTATAACTCACTTATTATTGGTCCTAGATGTTTGGGATGGTAAACCAACATATAGGAAATCATGCGCTGGGAATCTTCTGGTGTGGTCGGATTTGACCTTGGGCCCCTCCTTCAAGGTCAAATGAGGATAGCCAAACTTAAAAGTGCTTATAACTCGCTTATTATTGGTCCTAGAGGTTTTGGTGCATTGTCTTTACGGTGGATACAATTTGCATCGGTTCTCCGATGCGCTAGGTCTAGTTATTAGATAGGCAGGCATTCCCTAGCTCATTAATGTTTTTTAAAAGGTCCATAAAACACCATATTTGCACAGATTCTTTCATTATCCGCCCGCTATTTTGGGATTAATAGTAGAGAGTTTGCGAACAACGTTTTTGATGCCCGTTTCTACTTTCCGCTACGTTACACGTCATTGATTTCTGTGTGTTTTGTCATTTCATAAGGTTTTAACTGTACAAGGTTACGTTTTTTACGTGGCAAATGGCTTTGCCACGTAATCTGTTTCCCTTGTGGATTTATTAATTATTGGAGCAATAAAGTGTGTTTTTCATGTCAGTACAGAGTTCTTGAGAGACTGTAGATGATTTTTAGCAACTTTGTCAATTTTTGAAAAACCCAAGTATACAACGACCAGCCTTTTTTCATCCCCTGTCATAAGCTTTTTTGAGGTAATGAACACAATCTTCCAAAATTTTATGTACGTGTGTTTTATAAGCTATTTAACTTGTGGGTTTACTGGTTGTTGGGCCAATAAAGTTTGTATTATATATCAGTACCCAGTTCATTCTGTACTGTAGATGAATAAAACCAGTGGATTTATCTTTAATGAGTTGTATAATTCCCAATTAATTTAAATAAAATGCATGTAAAAATCCTAGTTCAAACGCTGTTCGCAAACAAAACTGTCCCCCTCAATGGCTTTCTCACGTATTGATCAATTATGTTGCGTATTTTTGCAAGGGGCGTTTATGAAACGTAGTGCGCAACCTCTCTAATATTGATGCATATTTTAATGTTTCTCGTAAGTTTGTTTACAATTGGTTTGCTCCCACTTGAAATTTTCAAAATGCCATATCTACCTTATTATTTGATGGATTTTGATCAAATGAAAAAGAGTATAAATAGCTTAAAAGCATTTTTACAATAGAACGAGTACAAATGGTATGAGTTAAAGAAATGAAAAATCCTAAAAAATGTGAATGTTTTGAATGAGTGCATTACTGATTGTGGAATAAATAACATTTTACAAGGTCAAAGTTCATGAATCTTGGTGGCCGTGAGTGTAGAATGTTTCATATTTTAATCGTGGGGGATGGGGTTCGAATCCCAGCAGGACAGTTTATTTTTTTTTGTACTTAGCTTTTTAAAGCAATCTTTTAAAAAGGGTTTTAACATTAAAAATATGCTATCTACTGAAGAGTTGAAGTATTAAAGTCAAGGTTAAAAATTATTTTTAGCATGTTTACAGTTACAGATAAACAATTGAATCAAAATACACGTATATGGTTTCCTTTGAAGTACTACAGTTTTGCAAGAAAATGTTAGAATAATACTTAATATTTATGAGAATTTAGGTGAATAATAATGACAAATGCAGATCTAATAATAATAGTAATAATGTGATTTTGCACGGGCATTATAGGTTTTTACAGGCACTTCATGAATCATTATTGCCCTCGGGCCTAACGGCCCTCGGGCTGTAATGATTCATGGCGTGCCTGTAAAAACCTATAATGCCCTACAAAATCACATTATTGTACTATTAACTGCAATCTTTATGTATCCACAATGGAGAGTAAGAGGGAGCTTACATGTGTTTTATTAACAGGTTAAAAAGAGATTCAGTCCGCTATATCAATATATAATCTCGCTTTTGTCAATTAGAACTAGACAAAAGTTTTTGTACACAAAAACAAAGCGTCCCTACAGCTTACAAAGTTTATGTAAAGTGCTAAAGGACCAATGTGAAGAGATAAATGTTATTGGTGAAGAGAAATTCTACTGAAACGATTATGTTAGGGTCATAAGAGTAACCGTAAAACCAAACAAGCAATCGGTGCCCGTGAATGGGTTTTGCATCAGCTGACTGTGGTTTGAGTTACAAAGGAGAGGTGGAAGCATAAAAGGAGACACAAGTTTCCCAGTTCTTCAATGAGCTATGGGTCTGCAAATGTAACTATCTTATAGCTCCCTAAACTAAAAGTAGGTGCATAACATATTTAAAGAAAATTCTACAAATGAAATAGTTTTCAAGTTACAAGTGATTTACTCAACAGTGAAAACCGGAAAACACCATTGATGAGCTAGTTAATGAGCTACAGTTCTGCAGAATCACTATGCTATAGGTGACCCTAAAGTAGATGAATAACAAATTTAAAAGAAAACTCTAAATGTAATAGTTTTCAAGTTACAACCAATTTACTCAAAAGTGATTTATTTATTTGGGGTTTTTTTACGTCGCTTTCAACACTGTACAGGTCATATCACGACGGGTAGTTGGAAGGGCAGAGGAAACCAGTACATAGAGTTCGCTAGGGTTGTGTACTGTAAACTGCCGACCAACGGTAAGCAACTACCAGCTTTCCCACTTAAGGCCGTCACGGGGATCGAACCCCTGACCTCAGAGGTGGGAGGCGAGAGTGTTACCACTCTGCCACCGTGGCCCCTACTCAAAAGTGAGAACCTGAAAGTAGCTATTCCTCAGCTAAGCAATGAGCTACAGGTCTACAATTTTACTGTTACAGCCCACCCAAAAGTAGGTGAATAACATATTTAAACACAATTCTGTAAATGCAATAGCTTTTAATTTACAAGCGGTTTACTCATTATGGAAGTCACAGAAAAGTCAGGAAGTAGCTAATACTCACTTAGCTATTGGCAAAGGTTCCCAAGTTACTTACCATGTTGTAGCTATGGATAAAGTAGCTGAATAACATACTTTAACAAAATACTGTAAATGCAATACTTTTTAAGTTATAAGTGATTTAGTGCATGATATCATGAATTTTAATGCATTAAAAATTATTTTAAAAATTCATTAAAAATAATTAACAATGATCCGGGCCTCATACTCGCACAAGGGAATCTACTTGCAGCCTAGTAGATATATCCAAGTTAAGAGATAAATCCCTTCCATAGTCAAGGAGAAAATTGTAATAAAATGTTTAAATTTTCACACTTTGGGTGGGGGTACCTCTCTTCTAATGGCAATGGGGAACAGACGAACAGACCGATCTGTATGCCTTGAACAATTTGTCATCCTCAACAGACAAGGTATATTTGAAATGTAATGCCTCTGGGCCATGTACTTTTGGAGATCGAAGTTGTTCACGAGGATGTGGATGCGTACCGGACAATGCAGAGTGATACCACTTCGTCAGATGTCGACCCTTGCTCAATCTCCTTTATGTGTTGAGCAGCTACTTCACTAGCTCTCAGCATGTCAACTGCTTCATTTAGATTGGCTACCTTCTCTCTAAACATCTGTGCTCTTGCGGCCTTGTATTTCATCCCCATAACCACTCGGTCTCAACATTGCTTCAAAGTTGCAAGACTTTAAAAGTTGTCTCAGTCTGTTAACCCAGTGATCCACATTTTCATTGAGTAGAACATGTATTGTTTGTAAATCTCATTTTGGGCTGGTTTGAAATAACTTTCTAGTGCCTTTATGCACTTTGCTATATCTTTGTAGATTTACTAAGATTCTAAAACAATATCTACCCATAACATAGACTTTCACCAAGTACTTTTGTCTTTTGTGTAATATATGGGTACTGTGTGATCTTTGGAGAAACAACCAGCCCGTTTTTTTCAGAGACTATCCCCCATACTCCAGAATGCTTGTGCTATACTGAACTCTTGTAAATTTCCAGTTTAAATTTAACTGTTCCAGTTACTGATGGATATAAAAACTTGCAACCCTTACATTCTTTGATTTGTCTCTTAGTCCATTGGTTACTTTGTAATTTTCCCATTGATCTTTGAAAAATGTCCAATTACTAATTAAGTCACCTTTCACCTCCATTGCAGCTGGAACAGGGATATTAAAAAAAGCCTTTCTGAATATTTTCAGTGTGCTGTGTATTATATCCTGTTGTTACTATTTGTATCCTATTATGAGATGTATTCTTCCATAATGTGGTTTTGTTCACAAGATTAAAACTACTGCTGTTTACCTTTATAAAAGGATAATTAGAGTTCAACAGGTGATCCTTCCCATAAACTGGATTTTATACTCCACTTTACAACTGTCTTAGCCTTTCCCAAAGTCTCTACTTACAACTGTATAACTCAAAACAGGGCCCCAGGCCAAATCTAACCACATCAGAAGATTCCTAGCTTATGGTTTCCCATAGGTTGATTTCATATGGCAAACCCTAGGACCAATAATAAGCAAGCTAAAACACCTTTAACTTTGCCTATCCTTGTTTGACCTAAAAGGAGGAACCCAAGTGAAATCTGGACACATCAGAAGATTTCCAGCCCATGATTGTTAACAAGTAGCTTTAACATTGGAAAACTCTAGGACCAATAATAAGCAAGTTATAAGCACTGTTACCTTTGGCTATCCTCGTTTGACGAAGGAAAGGCCCAAAGTGAAATCTGATCACATCAGAAGATTCCCACCCCATGATTTACTACACACTGGTTTCACATTGCAAACCCCTAGGACCAATAATAAACGAGTTATAAACACTTTTAAATTAGTCAATACAGGTTAGGATGGTTGATCAAGATTACTGCAAATATAAAGCACCAGCAATTAACCTTACTTATTTCAAAAACAGTTCTACAGCTTTAAAAATAAACAAATCATCCGAAAGCTATGTTATCTGTAGATAATGTCAGTAATACATGATATTATTTCTACAATGTACTGCGGTATATTACAGGAAATAAAATGAATATGATGCAATGTCTGTTATTATCACCAATATTCCATCAGATAATGCCACAAACTGGTCTTATATTAAAAAGGTGATTAAAATGGTGATTTCAACTGAAACAATCTGTGCACCTGAACAAGGCTACATGTTTGGTCCATCCTTGAAGTATATGTACAACAGTGTCTTTTCTCCAAATTCTCATTGAGTTAGTGCAAACAAAAGGTTGAATCCACTATTAAGTTGGCATGGATGTGTATATCTTTACACAGAAAGAATGTGTCCATATTGTCATGTAAAAGTAATTACATAAAATTACATAAATTACATAAAATACAGTCATCGTTAATCAAAGATAATGAAGTCCTTTTTACAAATATAAAAGAAAGGGAACAAAGTAATATATGGTATTGTTGCACTATCCAGGAAAAAGATCTATGTAACTTCAGTCAAAAGCAAGAGGTTGTAAACTAAATACACTTGTGTCAGAGATATGAAGGTCAACTGCAGAAAGATTTCAAAAACACAAATGAAAAACAATTTTCATGTGATTGTAAGATGTGTTACAGTAACATGTGTATTTTGTCTTTACTCATTTACACATAAGCTATGACTTGTCAGAACTGAATTTATAACACAACTTATCTGTAGGTTAATACTTGTAATAGGAGTATTCTTTTCAGGAAAGCCAAAAGATTTCCCAATAGGTTAATTTCATATCCCAAACCTCTAGGTCCAATAATAATTATTAATAATTATTATAATAAGCAACTTACAAGCACTTTTATGTTTGGCTATTCTCGTTTGCCCTTGAAGGAGAGGCCCAAGATCAAATTGGACCACACCAAAAGATTTCCAGCCCATGATTTCCAGTAGGTTGGTTTACCCTCCAGAACTTCTAGGACCAATAATAAACAAGTTATAAGCACTTTGAAGTTTGGTTATGCTCGATTGACCTTGAAGGAGAGGCCCAAGGTCAAATCTGACCACACCAAAAGTTTCCCAGCCCATGATTTCCTACATATTGGTTTACCATCCCAAACCTCTAGGACAAGTAATAAGCGAGTTATATGCACTTTTAAGTTTGGCTGTGCTTGTTTGACCTTGAAGGAGAAGCCCAAGGTGAAACCTGACCACACCAGAAGATTCCCAGCCCATGATTTCCTACATGTTGGTTACCATCCCAAACCTCTAGGACCAATAATAAGTGAGTTATAAGCACTTTTAAGTTTGGCTATACTCGTTTGACCTTGAAGGAGAGGCCCAAGGTCAAATCCGACCTCACCAAAAGATTCCCAGCCCATGATTTCCTACATGTTGGTATACCATCCCAAACCTCTAGGACCAATAATAAGCGAGTTATAAGCATATTTAAGTTTGGCTATCCTCGTTTGACCTTGAACAAGGGGCCCAAGGTCAAATCCGACCACACCAGAAGATTCCCAGCCCATGATTTCCTACATGTTGGTTTACCATCCCAAACCTCTAGGACCAATAATAAGCGAGTTATAAGCACTTTTATGTTTGGCTATGCTCGTTTGACCTTGAAGGAGAGGCCCAAGGCCAAAACCGACCACACCAGAAGATTCCCAGCCCATAATTTCCCACATTGTGGTTTACCATCTGAAACCTCTAGGACCAATAACAACCGAGTTATAAGCACTTTTATGTTTGGCTATGCTCGTTTGACCTTGAAGGATGACCTTGAAGGAGAGGCCAAAGGTCAAATCCAACCACACCAAAAGATTCCCAGCCCATGATTCCATATATGTTGGTTTACCATCCCAAACCTCTAGGACCAATAATAAGTGAGTTATAAGCACTTTTAAGTTTGGTTATCCCCGTTTGACCTTGAACCAGGGGCCCAAGGTCAAATCTGACCACACCAGAAGATTGCCAGCCCATGATTTCCTATACGTTGGTATACCATCCCAAACCTCTAGGACCAATAATAAGCGAGTTATAAGCACTTTTCAGTTTGGCTATGCTCGTTTGACCTTGAAGGAGAGGCTCAAGGTCAAATCCGACCACACCAGAAGATTCCCAGCCTATGATTTCCTACATGTTGGTTTACCATTCAGAACCTCTAGGACCCATAATAAGCGAGTTATAAGCACTTTTATGTTTGGCTATCCTCATTTGACCTTGAAGAAGAGGCCCAAGGTCAAATCCAAACACACCAAAAGATTCCCAGCCCATGATTTCCTATATGTTGGTATACCATCCCAAACCTCTAGGACCAACAATAAGTGAGTTATAAGCACTTTTAAGTTTGGCTATCCTCGTTTGACCTTGAGCGAGGGGCCCAAGGTCAAATCCGACCACACCAGAAGATTCCCAGCCCATGATTTCCTACAGGTTGGTTTACCATCCCAAATCTCTAGGACCAATAATAAGTGAGTTATAAGCACTTTTATGTTTGGCTATCCTCGTTTGACCTTTAAGAAGAGGCCCAAGGTCAAATCCGACCACACTAAAAGATTCCCAACCTATGATTTCCTGTATGTTGGTTTACCATCCAGAACCTCTAGGACCAATAATAAGCGAGTTATAAGCACTTTTAAGTTTGGCTATGCTCGTTTGACCTTGAAGGAGAGGCCCAAGGTCAAATCCAACCACACCAGAAGATTCCCAGCCCATGATTTCCTACATGTTGGTTTACCATCCCAAACCTCTAGGACCAATAATAAGTGATTTATAAGCACTTTTAAGCTTGGCTATCCTTGTTTGACCTTGAGCGAGAGGCCAAAGGTCAAATCCGACCACACCAGAAGATTGCCAGCCCATGATTTCCTACATGTTGGTTTACCATCCCAAACCTCTAGGACCAATAATAAGCAAGTTATAAGCACATTTAAGTTTGGCTATGCTCGTTTGACCTTGAAGGAGAGGCCCAAGGTCAAAGCCGACCACACCAAAAGATTCCCAGCCCATGATTTCCTACATGTTGGTTTACCATCCCAAAACTCTAGGACCAATAATAAGCGAGTTATAAGCACTTTTATGTTTGGCTATGCTCGTTTGACCTCGAAGAAGAGGCCCAAGGTCAAATCTGACCACACCAAAAGATTCCCAGACCATGATTTCCTATATGTTGGTTTACCATCCCAAACCTCTAGGACCAATAATAAGCGAGTGCAATGTAATGATATGGCTTTAGTTTGACATTTGACCTTGTCACAGTGACCTTGATCTTTAAAATCTTGTCCAGGCCTTATCTCAGAAACTGTAAGGTGTAGGAAGTTGATACTTGGTAGGGACATTGGTTAGGGGATGTAGTTGTGCAACATGGTGTGACCTTGATTTAACCTTTGGCCTTGCCGCAGTGACCTTGAGCTTGAATGTTTTGTCCAGGCTTTATCTCTACAACCATAAGTTGTAGGAAGTTGATGCTTGCTAGGGACATTAGCTAGGGGTTGTGGGTGTACAATGTCATGGTGTGACTTTGGTTTAACCTTTGACCTTGCAGCAGTGACCTTGACCTATAAAATCTTGTCCGGACTATATCTTGGTAACCGTAAGGTGTAGGAAGTTGATACTTGGTAGGGCCATTGGTTCAGGGTGTAGGTGTACAACGTCATGGTGTGACCTTGATTTGACCTTTGACCTTGCTGTATTGACCTTGACCAAAAAATCTTGTCTGGGCTATATCTTGCCAACTGTAAGGTGTAGGAAGTTGATACGTGGTAGGGATATTGGTTAGGGGCAGTAGGTATGCAACGTCATGGTGTGACCTTGATTTGATCTTTGACCTTGCTGTGGTAACCTTGAACTATAAAATCTTGTGTGCACATCATAGTGTTACTTTGATTTGACCTTTGACTTTGCTGTAGTGACCTTGAGTTTGAAAATCTTATCCGGGCTGTATCTCAGAAAGTGTAAGGTGTAGGAAGTCGATACTAAGTAATTGGTAGGGATATTGGTTGGGGGTGTAGGTGTGCAACATGATGGTGTGACCTTGATTTGACATTTTACCTTGCTGTAGTGACCTTGACCTTTAAAATCTTTTCCGGGCTATGTCTAGGAAACCTAAGGTGTAGGAAGTTGAGACTTGGTAGGGCCATTTGTTAGGGTTTGCAGGTGTGCAACATCATGCTGTGACCTTGATTTGACTTTGTCCTTGCGATAGTGACCTTGAGTTTGAAAATCTTATCCGGGCTGTATATCAAAAAGTGTAAGGTGTTGGAAGTTGATACTAAGTAATTGCTTCATGATGGGGATATTGGTCAGGGTGTAGGTGTGCAACATCATAATGTGTCCATGATTTGACCTACTTTGCTATAGTGACCCTGACCTTTAAAATCTTTTCTGGTCTGTATCTCAGTAGCTGTGATGTGTAGGAAGTTGAAACTTGGTAGGGACATTGGTTAGGGGTTGTAGATGTGCAGCATCATGGCGAGACCTTGATTTAACCTTTGACCTTTTCGTAGTGACCTTGACCTTTAAAATCTTGTTGCACCTTTGGGTCTGTCTTTTGATGCAGATTAAGCACTGTTAAAGTCATGTTAGAATTCATTAAGAATTTTACTTTTACAACTTCCCATTGTAACAGATGGAATTTCATCAAGTAAGCCACAGATTTTGCTCCAACACCACACATAAGCATTCATTGAATGTATTACCACTTCTGTTTGCATGGTAATATTCAAAACATCTAAACCATAATTTGGCCATGCATTATCTTTCTCTTAGACATTATTTTCTCTATTTAAACATTGTTTGGAACTTTACATATCTGACAGTGCTCTGAAAGTATCCTGCACTTTGTACTGATACAGTACTTCTATATCTCATGGTGTTAAAAATGTTTACCTAGGCTGTGGGGTATGGGCATCTCTGATACTATTTTTTACTTTTTTCAACCAAACTTGGCATATATATTAAGATTTACCAAAGGATTATCCTGACTTTATGGTGGCCTTAAACTGTTAATATAATTTGAGCTACGGCCCCCCTAAAGGCATAAAAGTGGAATAAAGCCATCTGGCCCCTTTCTTTCTCCATATGTATATATTGATATTGAATTGTCATTCTCAGTTTATGGTCACCTTAAAGTCGCAATATGAATGAAGTTATGGTCACCGTAGAGTGAAAAAAGGAAGTTTTTAGCCTCCAGCTATCGTATTGTTCAACTGACGTGAGCTAGACTTATGCACTTATAAAGGATGACATAAGGAACATTCTTAGTTTATGGTCACCTTAAAGTCCCAATATGAATGAAGTTATGGCCACCTTGCAGTGAAATGATGGAGTTTTTAATCTCCAGCTATTGTATTGTTCAGCTGACCTCAGTTAAATTTTGCACACTTATTAAAGATGAAAATAGGGACATTCTTATTTTCTTTCCACCTTGGAGTTCCAATACAAGCACAATCATGGCCATCTTGAAGTAAAAATGAGGGTTTTCCGCTCCCAACTGACTTAATCTTCAATGACATCAGTTCAACTAGACACATTGATTAAGTTTAAGGAAGACTTCTAATGACCATTTTCTTTAAAATTCCTGTATTTAAGAGACTTTCGCTAACTTAACATAATATATAGTTTTTCCTCCCACCTCATTTATTTTAAGACTTTTTAAAACCACACCTGCCACATGTATACTTAAAACAAAATTTCTGTTATCTGGCAAAGCTAATCTACTAGTGTTTTTGAAGATATGGCATCTTCAAAGAAAAAATGAGGTATTTAGCATGTAGTGATGTTTCATGGAAGAAGAGCCTTGTGGTAAGAATATCTTGTCTGTTTTGAGAGAATGGAAAAAGCCTTCATAATATGTAAAAACCTTGGGTTTTCATGATATTCAGATATAGAGTCACGTGTGAATTAAAAATGTTAACAATAAGTTCAATAACATCTGACAACATGACCTTGTGTATTTTTTTACAATGGAACAATAAAGGATTTCACAAATACAATTATCTTGAGCATATTTATCTTATAAAAATATTAAATAGCAATGAATTTTCAGAGGCATAAAATGCCTCAAAAATACACAACATATGAATGTCCCTATAGCCAATTATAGTTTACTACAGTGTGTCTTTATCATCATAAATCTATCATTAAATATCTCCTGGAAAAAATTTACGATCCCAAATTTACAGCAAAAATGATATGTTCTTTTCACAAAATATACCACTCTACGAAACACAATAAACCTCACATTGCTTACAGTCTAATACTGCAACTGATACAGTTTTTAGATCATCCCCTTTCCATTAGATACAAAACACAGTAAAGCTTACCTTTTTACAGTCTCATACCACAACTACTACAGCTTTAGTAACTCAAGTCTCAATCCATTTTGTTAGCAAAAACCTTTTTCTAGTTGGTATGGATATTAGTTATAGGTGTAGGTGTGCAACATCATGGTGTGACCTTCATTTGACCTTGCTGTGGTGACTTTGACCTTTAAAATCTTTTCCGGGCTGTATCTCAGAAACCGTAATGTGTAGGAAGTTCAGACTTGGTAGGGGCATTGATTCATTCGGTCACTGATTGCTTGTTAATGTACCTTTTTGTCAATAAATAAATCTTCCCCTATCATATTCTTTTATGGTTTTATAAATATGGTCCTAAAGAAGCATAAAGAATTAAGTGCATTAACTTTTTCTGTTTAGTAAATGTTAGCAAAGTAAAATATGTTCAAGGATTTCATGAAATTCCTAGCTAAAATTTTAGGGCTTTCATGAATTCCCTAGCCATTTTAGGTAATTTAATTTTAGATAATTTTCAAAAAAGTTTTTTTTCGCCAAAAATGATGGCCATTTTGAATTTTTCGCAAAAATTGCAAAACACAAAATGCCTATATCTCGAAAACCATGCTAGATAGAATGATTTCGACGAAATTTTTGACCCACAGGGTAAGTCTGCAAAGTAGCCATGCCAGTTTTCAAAAAATTTTTGTCTCGCCAAATATGGTGGCCATTTTGAATTTTCTAATTTTTTTGCAAAAATTGTAAAACAGAAAAAATGCTTATATCTCGAAAACCGTGCTAGATAGAGGGATTTCGACATTTTGGCCATTTTGAATTTTCGAATTTTTTGCAAAAGCTGCAAAACACAAAAATGCTTATATCTTGAAAACCGTGCTAGATAGAGCAGACTACGCTAACTTTGATTACCACAACAGTATAAGGCTAGAAGCAGCCCAGCAGGCAATAGGATATCAAAAAGAAATCAAAAAGACACTGGGCAAGACATCAGAAACTGATGCTTATTTGAAATTCGAAATGACATCATATATTAAATGTCAAATAGATCTTTAGTAGCCTAGTATATTTGACATCTCCAAAAGCCATAAAAATGACATCTAGTAGCCGATATAAATTTGATATCAGCATAAGACATCAATATGATCACCCAATTTGGATTGACTTCGTGTCTATATGACATCAGAAACTGACATCAATCTGATGTACTGATTTAAAACTCTGACTGATATCATTTCACAAGTGCTGAAACCAATTTTCAGTAATAAAAATTTTGGTTAATATAACATTACATTGCTTTAACTACCATTTGTGTACACTTACCTGACACAGTTTTACGTGATTTCCATGTACTATAAAGATTATTCCATGGGAGAAAATAATCAATATTCTGTGGGAACCAGTTCAAAAATTTATACCATTTGTAAAGATACAAATTATGGGTACAAAAGTGTGAATATTAAAAGCCCTTTTTCGGAACATTTATCTTTATTTACTCAATCTTTGGCTTGGTTGCAAACACTAAAGTATACATTTGTTTACAAATCAACATATTTCTTGTAAATTTTTGCTGTCTCACAGCATTTTAGTTACAGTTTTAAACATAATTGTTTTGTCTGTACCCAAACTTAATTATTTTTGTCAAAGCAACATCACAGACTAGAGGCCAAGTTAGTTAGTAGGTTCAGCATCTAATCACAGGTTGTCACCTCTGCCTAGGTTTGCCCCTACTCATGTGAAAAAGCTGAGGGCCTGTCCTAATATGACCCTGGTTGTTGTACAGGATGTAAAATCCAACTTTGATTTAACACAGACTAGATAAATTATTCAGACTTAAATATCATTTAGACATCCATACGATGCATTTGTAATATTCCTAAAAATGATATAATTTTATAGAATACTAATGTTAATCTGATGTCAAATAATATGACGATACTCCACTTGAAATGTTTTAACAAAGTGACATCATATTAATATCATTAAGATGTCAGAAACAATGCCCGAGTAGAATATCAGGTCACATCATATTATTCGAACATCATATTTTCATCATTTGACATGACTACAAAAAGTCATGTTGGGATGGTGTCAATTTTATGTCATTGAATAGGATAATACAATCACATTAGGTCTGGTTATCATTTTGTCATCTAGTTGATATTGTAGGTATGTTATTGACATAAAGTCATGTCATGTCACATAAACTGGATGTCAGATTTGTGTCAGATGACGTGACCACCTTAAATCATGTCCAGGTGATAGTTACTTGATGTCATATACCAACATGACCAAAACATGATGTCAAGAATTGGACCTGTGCCTGCTGGGAGAGTATTTTCTTTTACTCACCTTTATATCCTTTTCAGGACGCTTTGTTTTTGCTGTGCAAAAACATTATCTTTTTATTGCAAGTGATCCTCTAGTTATAAATCATTTTTCAGCTCAGTTTATGCAAGTTTAGAAGTTATGAGATAAAAATAGGAAAAATTTTACATAAACAGATAATCACTTTCTAAACAATCAAAATATTTGAAAAATGTGGAAAAATAAGTTCCCAGGTGGGATCTTTATGGGCTTAAAAACCTTAAGGTGACCTTAAAATTTAAACTACAAGGCTAAAATTTTTCACAGACAAAGATAACACGTATAAGTTATATCTAGTACAGTTTGAAGCTGGTCAGAGTTTGGATTTCAAAATTACAAAGAATTTGTGAACAAAAAGCAATCAGCACCGGTCAACGGGCTCTGTGTTAGCTGTGTGTTTTGAGTTTCATAGTTGTGAAAACAGAAAAGGACACAAAAGTTGTACCCTGCAAAGGGTAATCAGAAGTAAAGTACAACTTACTGTTACAGCAACTTACAGCTAACTTTTAAGGTGTAAAAAGTAGATGAAAAACATATTTAAACAAAATACTGTAAATGCAATACTTTTTTAGTTAGAACTGATTTACTCAGCAGTGAAAACCTGAATGTAGCTTTTTATTTGATAAAATAGCCTTACCTTATCCTCACAAGTGCTTGGTTGGTTTTGTGAAGCAGAACACATCGACCGACAAGACTTTTTTAAGGAAATATTCTAGTCACGAGAGGTGACCCTTGTCTGCGCATTTTCGCCAGACAATTGTCAAGAGCTCTTCATTATATTTTTGGTCGATGTGGGAGCAACACATTTTTTTCTTGAGATCGTCAATGCACTGACGAAAAACTTAAAAAATATTTTAGTTAGACCTTTCAAATTTGGTATGTAGGTATATATGGGCAATGCCATGAACGCTATTGTTTTTGACCTTGACCTTCAATTTCAAGATCACTGGTGGTCTCTTAAAGGTCAGATTTTGGCCATTTTTTCACATATACAGAAAAGTTAGATCATCCTATGGGTGGTAAATATAATACATATGTATGTCCTCTGTAAGCATGCAGAAATTTGCCCTTGTAGCTCTTCATTGAAGGTCATCCACAGACCGCCAAAGTACCTTACCGAGGCCATTTTTGGCCTTTTTGGAGATATTTTCATACTTAATACTGACTATAGTGCATGAAAACTATTGAAAATTGCTTTGGAGATTGAGTACATGATGAAGTACCAGCATCCAGTTTGTTGACCTTGGCTATTGCATGGCGTCAAGGGATTTTTGGTCCTCAAAATATAGGAATATAGGAAGTTACCTGACGAAAATATAGGTTTTGAGCAAAATATAGATCTAATGCCCTATTTCACTTATAAATCTGATGAGAAATGCATGCTTTTTTAATATTATGGCCTCCTCCACCCCTTATGTGGCAGTTACACATCCGAGCATACCCACGGATATAGACCACAGTTCCATATATGGTAACTGACATGGATCTCCTGCGGATCGAGGTTTTTTTGGGTTTTTTTGTTTTTTTTGGGGGGGTGGGTGGGTGGGTGTGGGATTTTGGACAAGTGAGTTACTTACAGATGCGCCACGGAAAATTTTACAGATGATAAGGTTGCCACAAGGACGTTAGGGACTAGTTATCTTCACTTGAGGATCACTCATGGATACACTTCCATGACCAGCAGCAGTGTAGCGGAAACACTCCCCCCGGATGGGTTTGCAATCCTTGTGGACATCCGCAGATGGGGTTTAAGGATCAAAATTTTTCTCTCGGTTGTCAGTTTATCAATAAG
This sequence comes from Sabellastarte sp. h YS-2021, assembly GCA_964017235.1. Taxonomy (NCBI): domain Eukaryota; kingdom Metazoa; phylum Annelida; class Polychaeta; order Sabellida; family Sabellidae; genus Sabellastarte; species Sabellastarte sp. h YS-2021. The sequence continues at coordinate 151,464,184 of OZ024928.1, read as the reverse complement.
GGAGTCTTAAGAAAACATTGCAGGTGTCCTGCTGGGAGCTAGTGACCACTGGATACATGGATCCCAATGGCTATAAAAGGGGTAAAGGTCAGGGCACTAGCCAGATAGAATTTTGATGCCAATATGAACAGACAGGGCAAAAATCTTGGACAAATTCAACTCTTAGAAATGGAGAGGCAGTCATCATTTCAGCTATGATAGAGAGGCTGCCACACACTCCCAGATGACTGGTTGCAGGTCGAGTTGGTCTTCCGACGGAGATGGAACATTCTGCATGCCCTAGGTGCCCTGGATGGAAAGCATATTCCAATCATATCTCCACAAGGGAGTGGCAGCCTCTACCACAATTTCAAGGGCTATAGTACTCTTGGCCCTGGTGGATGGAGACTACAAGTTCCTCTGGGTGGAGGTGGGGGCTGCCAGGTCAAGCTCAGATTTTCAAGCACTCTGATTTAAGGCCAAAAAACAGGACTGCAGCATCAGCTTCTCTGAGAGTAAATCCCTGGGGATTGGTGGACCAAAGGTGAACTTTTTCATCCTCGGGGATGTTTTCCCCCTCAAGCTCTGGACAATGTAGCCCTACTCAAGACATGGTATGGACTTGAAGGAGAGAGTCTTCAACTACAGGATCAGCCATGGAAGACGGGTGGTCAAAAACGCCTTTGGGATCCTCACATCTCGCTTTAAAATCTTCCAGAAGCCGATTCAGCAGGAGCCCCCGGTGGTGACCAGGGTGGTCATGGCGTGCCTTGTACTGCACAACCTACTGAGGATCAGATACCTGTATGCTTTGCTGTAGAGCCTGGAGGTCAGATTTTGCTGAGCTTGAGGTTAAACACTGACACCATGAGATCTAGTAGTACGGGTAATTTGTGTATCCTGGTTGGACAGGTCTGCTGGTTCATCAGTGGATTCTGGGTGAGAAGTGTCCTGGAACTGTTCCATGTGCACAGTCTCCTGTGTGGATGTTGAGTCTGCTGCTGCAGTGGCTTGGGAAGCAGAACCCCTGGGAACCCTGAATACATTTTTTGCTGTAAGATGGCGCACAATGTGGTCCCTCAGGAAGTCAAACTTGTCTCTGGTCCATTTCTGCTTCTCTGTCAGCTGTGGTTCCCCCTGGCCAGGCTTCATGTGAGTGACCTTTCCAAAGAGTGTGCTGGCTCTGAAACTATCTTTGGCAGGCATCTTTGTCCATGTATTTCCGCTCACAAAACTTATCCCACACAGCCTCCCTCTTTGACCTATCCTTGTTGCCCATTAAATGCTTGTTGTAGAGAATTTCATTGTCACGCAAAAGTCCACTAATTTCTGATCCACCTCAGAACAGAACAGCAGGTTTCTTGCTTCTTTTATCAGCCTTTTGTTCTGATACATGTTGCCCTTCCCTGGTCCTTGACTTGCCCTTGCCTTTGCCCTTCAGTCTGTGTGTCCTGTGTTTCAGCAATGTCCTCATCACTTGAATCCGAATCCTGCTGTGTCTCAAGCACAATGTCACACTGTTCTGTATCCGACATCTCCAGAGAATCCTCCACCCCCACCACCAACTCCTCCACCCCAGCTGCCTGCTGGCTCTGCTGAGTCTCTGGTACACAACTCAACTAGTCCACCTCTGGACTCCTGGGCTGGGCCTGGGTGGACATCCTCTCCACCTCATGACTGCTTCTCCTGTTTGACCGTTTCTTTGGTGGCATTTTACAGAAATGTTCACCAAATTTGCTTTTCAAAAAAAAAATTTTAAAAATTAAAAAAAAAGTCTCGACGATTTTGACTTAATATTTCAGCAAAATATATCCTCAAATTTCTCCCGTATCTGTTGTAAAGTTGATGAACTGATGTATCCTCATCGAAATGCAAAATGTGTATGGGCAAAAGCCAAGCCAAGTGCCCTTTAGTAGTGGTGGTGGACCAGTTCACGCCCATGTTGACGCCACAGTTCTACAATAAATTACCAATGTATATGATCAACTGGATAATTATCCATGATGTGGTAAACATCTTTTCTTTGAAAAATTATAAATCTTTAAGAAAATTGAGGGTGGGTGTGAATAGGTATATGGGGGTGAATTGGTCCACCACCACTATACTGTACACGCATTATGTACAAACTGGTTCAACAGTATTATTGTTAGTATCTGACGTTTCAATAATCCACTTTGTTTTCATATTAACTAACATTTTTCACTGAAAAAATTATGAAATATAGCCTTCCTGATGATAAAATTAAAGGATTCTTGCGAAACGATCGGTGCCCCTCCATTTTGTAAACATGCGGGATCCTTGTCTTCTACACATGTGTTGTACACTCGGGACGGTTTTAACTCAGGACACCCAGACACAAAAATGATTAAAACTTGTTAAAAATAATTGCAACACCCATGTATCAATAATATACAAGTAAATTTGTTATAAACATGCCAAAACAATCCTTTTTCAATTAATTTTTCACCATATTATTCCTGAGATGATAGTCACACTATTAATCCACGATGGACGGGTTTTCGATATGACAACGTAAACGGACAACGCTGAATATCACAACCAATGCAAGCAAAATTATCAGACATATAACAACAAAATTATATCCTCGCTGGTTCAATGTAACTGCATATTCATTCAAAAATATTGTAAAAACTGTCATCCAAAAACGAGGGCGACAGTTTATGCTTTAAATGATCGAAAACGTGAATATATCGAAAACCCGTACATTGGCTAAATATGTTAGCCAGTGCAGATATACAATTTAATGACATTCCTGAAACCAATGTCCCTTGTGCACAACTTCTATCCATATTATTTTGTGCTATGTTTTGTTTTATATAACAAAGTATGCATTATAAAGCATCAATAAATACAAGATGTAATAAAAATCACTTTAACTTTTGATTTAGGGAATTAGCATATCTTTAAAAAGTGTCCGGAGTTAAAAATAAAATGAAAATACCAGGAATACATATTTGTTGTTTAGTTGACAAGGAGGCATTCTATACTGGATAATTTTTAGTGACTGCTAGACTGCCACTCCTCTTCTCATATGATAAGGATGAACAGATATTCTATTTTTCTTTGTTATGTATTTACACTATTTGTTCAAAAAGTGTCCTGAGTTCGCAACACAGATGCTGCGCCGAACATACTGAATTGCGGGTTAGTACCAAAAATATCATGTAGCCCGCGCCGTAGAAGCATCACTGAATAAAGTTATGGAGTTTTTAATAACTTCAACTCACTTCATCAGGGCCACTTCATTTTAGTGAGCAAAAACCTTTTTCTAGTTTTAAATATTAAAGTTTTTGCATATGCAATAAATTCCACTGACTTTTCAGTTGATAGGTATGATGTATGTGTAGCTTCCAAACGTATCATTTGTGTTAATATATCTGCTCATTAATATTCATGAATTTAGTGTTGAAGTTTTTGTACTTGTAGTAAATAATTGTTAAGCCACAAATATATTAACTTTGTTGGTTTTAATATTTGTTTAACTGCAATTTTGATACCGTGACTTAAGTGGAAACTTAAAACTACAATGTAACAGAAGTAATTTTATCAGAATTAAAGCCATTTCCTTCATATAGGTGATTTTCTTCATATTTCATTGCTTCTACACAAACATAAGTAAACACTGTTCAATAGTATATCGAGGTATGTCATAGCATAATCTAATAACACAGGAACAGTTTGTCCACAAAGTTATACATAGCAATCTGCCACTAAGAGGGGGAGCCCAGTGATTAAATGTATAACTTTACAATCACTTCACCACTCTTTCCCACTGAGGTACTACTGGTTTATGATAGTTTTTGTAGAAACTATTATCAACTTTATGAAACCTGCATTATTTTCTGTTGCTGCCTGAATTCAGACACATTTAATGTACGAGTTTAAAAAGGAAACTAGCAATAGGATGCCCTGTTGATAGTAGCTGCGACATATGATTAGAAACAGGATAGCATAGAAGAACACACATTATCATGTGTAATGTCCACCCCATGAACCTTTTGCAAAAATTATACAGTAGTCTTACAAGACCCTGTTTCATTTGTAAAATATATCAATGATGCTTATATATTTATTAGTATACATGTAAATTATTTCAGCTTCATGCCTTTTTGCATTGGTTGGGTCAAAAATTTCGACAAAACCGCTCTATCTCGCACGGATAAGGAGATAGAAGCAAATTTGTGTTTTGCCATTTATGGCAAAAATTTGAAAATTCAAAATGGCCGCCATTTTTGGGAAGAGGAAAATTTTTTGAAAATTGCCAAGAGGACATTTGTCAGATACCCTGTGGGTCGAAAATTTTGACGAAATCGCTCTATCTCGCACGGTTAAGGAGATGGAAGCAAATTTGCAAATTTAATAAGCACCAGGGAAAGGTTCCAGGAGGGGATGCCCCTCCTGCCCTTGGGTCTGTCTCTACGGAAACTGTCCAGGAGACGAGTGAGATTCTCATCCTTACTGACATTAATGGTGGAATTGCCCAGTTTGTCAGCAATGGCTGATCTGTAGCCATCAATAGTGCCTGGTTGCAACTTCTTGTCCTGAAACAAGTGCAGGAGGAAGTCAGCAATGGCTTTCAGAGATGGTGCCCTGAAGTCCACCTGATTACTGAGACACCACTTTGTAAAAATGGTCCATAGACAGATCTGGTTGATCCTCTTTGAGGAGCCTCAACTCGTGCTGCCACTGCCTCAGAGAAGCCCTGCTCCTTGATTGCTGAGGCTCTAGGAGCCAGACATGTATATTCCGATTTGACAGGTTCCTGTGAAGGATCTGGTTGAATGGCTGAGACACTAAGTTTGGTATGTTTGGTAGACCCAGTGGGATTTGACTGGACATTGCCACTAGATCCCAGAACCAGGGCATGTTGGGCCACCCTGGGGCAATCAGAATTATTCTGTTGCAAGGGTAGTCCTGTAACTTCTCCACCACTTTGCCCAAGATGGCTGCTGGTGGAAAGGCGTATGGGTCCAGGTTCTCCCAGGAGAGACTGAGTGCATCCACTGCCCATGCCTGGGGGTCTGGGACCGGTGACACAAACTGTGGCAGTTTGTTGTTGAATCTGGTGGCAAACAGGTCCACCTGGGGCTGGTGCCACCAGGAGCATATAGCTTGGAATACTTCTGGATGATTTATTTATTCATTTGGGGTTTTACGTCGCTTTCAACACTGTACAGGTCATATCACGACAGGTAGTTGGAAGGGCAGAGGAAACCAGTACATACAGTTCGCTAGGATTCTGTACTGTAAACTGCCGACCAACGGTAAGCAACTACCAGCTTTCCCACTTAAGGCCATGAGGGGGATTAAACCCCGGCCTCAGAGGTGGGAGGCGAGTGTTACCACTCTGCCACCGTGGCCCCTTACTTCTGGATGAAGTGACCACTCTGTTTGAATGGTCTGGCCAAGTCTGGATAGCTTATCTGCTATCACGTTCAGCCGACCGGGGATGTGACGTGTCCTGAGGGTTACCTGCTGTCTGGTACACCAGGACAGGATTCTCAAAAAGTAGGGCACACAGCGAGCCCGACTTCATTCCCCCCTCTTTATGGATATAGGCAACTACTGTTGTGTTGTCTGTAGCTGTCAGTACTGTCTTGTTGCAGCAGAGGGTTCGAAACTCTTTTAGAGCTAGAAATACTGCTTTTAGCTCTAAGTGATTTATGTGCAACTTGATTTCTGGAAGGGATCAAGTTCCCCTTGCAGTGTGCTCGTCTAAGTGAGCGCCCCACCCTTATTTTGATGCATCTGTAAATATTTGCAGAGCATGTTTTAGAGGCTGTAATGGTTGACCTAGTAGCACATTGCTTTCCTCCAGCCACCAACTTAGATGTGGGTGGAGGGAGTTGGGGACTGGGATCATCTTTTCTAGTGACTCTGGTACCCTCCAGTTGTTCTTCAAGTGCCACTGTATGGGCCTCATGTGAAGTCACCCTAGGTGGACTTGTTTTTCTGTTGCTGTGAGTAGACCTATGAGGGACATGAACTGTCGGACCGGGCATAACGGATCCGACAGTATTGACCTGATCTTGTCTGTCAAGGTCTGCCAACGTTCTGGTGTTGGTCTGACCTTGCCCTCTTTCAGGTCGAACTGGTAACCTACAAAGTTGAAAACCTGTTTGGGAGCCAGTTCTGACTTCTCCTTGTTCACCAGCCATCCTAGTTCCTGACAAAGGGTCACTAAGGTTTGTGTATGCTGGAGACCAGCCAGTCATCTAGGTACTGGTGGATCCTTATACCCCTCTAATGTGCCATGAGTTTGACCTCTTTGGCCACCACTGTGAACTCCATGGGAGCTGTGGATAGACCAAAGGGTAGGGCTTTGAACTGGTAGGACCAACCCTGGAGATGAAAACGCATGTACTTCCTGGACTGATTGTGAATTGGTATGTGGAAGTATGCGTCTTTGAAGGCTATGGATATGACCCACTCCCCTGCCTGTAGGGAGGTTCTTATTGTCTCTGGGGTCTCCATTTTGAACGACTCTGTGTTTAAAAAGGTGTTCAAGGTGCTCAGGTCCAGGACCGGTCTCCACCGATTGTTGGGTTTGGGTACCAAAAATAGCCGGTTGTAAAAACCCAGTGAGTTTTGATTTTCTACCGGTTCTACTGCATTCTTGTTATCAGCTGATACAGTGCCTCTACAAGGAAGGACTGCTTGGCTGAGTTGTGGTAGTTGCTTATTACAGTAGGTGACCTTGTTAAGTGGGGTCTGAACCCGAAGGGGAGGGTGTAGCCCTCCCTCAGTGTGGTGACTACCTTTGGACTCGAACCCAGAGCTTCCCATTTCTCCTAACACTGGTGTAACCTTGCCCCTACAGGAGGATCTATAACAGCATGTGGGGCATTGTTGACAAGATTTACAGAACTCAAGTGACCTACGCAAGAAACATTTTTCACATATTTTATTTCTGTGTACATTTGACAAAAGGTGGGATTTACACCTTTCCTTTGTGGCAACCCGGTGACAATATGAGCATTTGCGACATGAGAGTCTACATTCAAATTTAAAGTCACTTTGCTGTTCCCGGCTACCACTGGTGCTGGGTTCAAGTCTCCCTGACCGGTCACAGAATTTACACAGTGATTGTCATTTATGAGACTTGAAACCCTTGACCGGCTTCTGGGAGAATGTTGAGGCTTTGCCACAACCCTTCCTGGCTTGTTGCTGGTCTTTAATCTGCTTCCAAGCCGGGAGGTTAGATTTCCTGTCGTGGTGGCCAGTCGACTTGTCACTTGCAGGATAAGGGTGGAAGCGATTTTGATCTCGGTGTGCAGTACCAGACGAACGCCTCTCCTCACTCTTACTGATTTCCTCTTCAGCCTTGGAAATAAGCTGGTCTGGGAACAGTGCGTTGAGATGTACCGGAGACGTTCTTAAGGCGTTCACAGTATCTTGTTTCACCCCAGTATGTAGGTAGTCCAAATAGCTATCTCTGCGAGCCAGAGTGAAGTTAGCCATGTTAATAAAAACACCCTCAGATAAATCCTGCATGTTTCTGGCCATGGCTTGTGAGATTGACCGGTTCAAAGTGGTCAAGTATTCAAGTTCATTAACAGCTTGTTTCATCTTCTCTGATGACTTGCCCTTGCTGTCCAGACGTAGGGTTTTAAGCTGAGTGGCCATAGAGTCTTGAACCCTAGTCAAACACCTTGATAAACCAGCAGCCTGGTTGCACATTATTGTCTGTTCCCTTGCTGCTCTCTCCAAACGCCTGAGTAGATCTTGACTGAAGGCCCGGGAGGGTGGGGCAGTAGGTAAGTTTCTTCGTGCCACCCTGCTGAAGGAATGGTTGAGTTTGGCAGGATCCGGTGACCAGGTGCGTACTGTTGAGCTCTCACTGGTCTTCTCAGCATGCATCCTGTACCATCTGGAAGATCTGGGAGTTTTAACAAACTGGTCCCTGAGGAGGCCTGTATTGTCGGTGTTCCTGGTGGGATACCCTTCTGTGATTGTGAGGTTGAGAGTAGACATTTTCCTGCACAACCAGTCGTCCACAGAAAGTTTCACAGAGACTTTACCGGTAGGCTGTACACGTGCACTGGCAAAGGGGTTGTCATCTGCAGCAGAGGACACAGTTTCAAACTCAGGAATCTTGTGCCAGTTCATGAAGCTTCTCACACGTCTCATAGTCTCTCTATAATTGGCCTCCTCAGTAGGTTCATGGTCAGTCTCATCCCTGGTGACATTCCTGTCCGGTGACCGGTCCCGGTGGATCTCATCATCCAGGGAACCGGTAACACTGAGCTGGTCAGCTTCACTGTCAGATGCTCCACTCAGATCTACTTCACAGGTGGGCTGACCATCAGGGACTGAACCGGGGGCCTGAACAGGCTGGGTTGCTGTTCCAGCACCGGGAGCCTCAAGAGGCTGGGTGGCTGTCTGCATCTGACTGCTGGTGGTGGTACCAGGGTCAAAAAATAGCATCAGAGATGCCCGTATCCTACAGCCTAGGGAAATATTTTCAACACCATGAGATATAGAAGTACTGTACCAGTACAAAGTTCAGGATACTTTCAGAGCACTGTCAGTTATATAAAGTTCCAAACAATGTTTAAATGGAGAAAATAATGTTTAAAAGAAAGATAATGCATGTAAAGATGAAGTATTAAAACAAGATAATTCAATAACAAGATGACAGCATTAATCAGTAAACTAAAATTCAACACTCTTTATCTACATCTGCATGGCCGAATTATTGTTTAGATGTTTTGAATATTAACATGCATACAAAAGTGGTAATACATTTAATGAATGCTTATGTGCGGTGTTGGAGCAAAATCTGTGGCTCACTTGATGAAATTCTATCTCTTACAATGGGAAGCTATGAAAGTAAAATTCTAATATGAATTAACAGTGTTTAATCTGCATCAAAAGACAGACCCAAAGGTGCAACAAGATTTTAAAGGTCAAGGTCACTACGACAAGGTCAAAGGTCAAATTAAGGTCACACCATGATAATACACACCTATACCTGATAAGCAATGTCCCTGCCAAGTATCAACTTCCTACACCTTATGGTTTCCGAGATATAGCCCGGACAAGATTTTATAGGTCAAGGTCACTACGGCAAGGTCAAAGGTCAAATCAAGGTCACACCATGATGCTGCACACCTACACCCCCTAACCAATATCCCTACCAAGTATCAACTTCCTACACCTTACAGTTTCCGAGATATAGCCCGGACAAGATTTTATAGGTCAAGGTCACTACGGCAAGGTCAAAGGTCAAATCAAGGTCAGACCATGACGTTGCACAACTACACCCCCTAACCAATGTCCCTACCAAGTATCAACTTCCTACACCTTACGGTTTCTGAGATATCGCCCGGACAAGATTTTCAAACTCAAGGTCACTACAGCAAGGTCAAAAGGTCAAATCAAGGTCAGACCATGACGTTGCACAACTACACCCCCTAACCAATGTCCCTACCAAGTATCAACTTCCTACACCTTACGGTTTCTGAGATATAGCCCGGACAAGATTTTCAAGCTCAAGGTCACTACAGCAAGGTCAAAGGTCAAATCAAGGTCACACCATGACGTTGCACACCTACACCCCCTAACCAATGTCCCTACCAAGTATCAACTTCCTACACCTTACGGTTTCTGAGATACAGCCCGGACAAACTTTTTCCCGCCACCCGCCCGCACATCCGGACACCATGGGTGAAAACAATTCCCCGACAGCCCTTAAGGGCTGTGGGGTAAACATGGCTTCTGGCTGGTAGTCACATCTGAAGCTGGTTTCACAACTGGTTCAACCGGTACTGTGAAAGTCTTGGCCAACAGCATCGGAACCAGCCTGGAAAACCTCTCTGCCCATTTATCATCTAGCTGTTTCAGGTCAACAGCTGAAGGTCTGCTACTTTCTTCTTACTGGCAGAGGGCTTGGGAGACTCACTACGTTTCGTCTTCTTGGCAGTCGTAGGGATTGACTGAGGCTGTGAAGCCTTGACCTTCTCTACCTTAGGGTCCACGAGAGTGGGAGCAGAGGAGGACGCAGTCGCCTTCTTGTCTCTTCGCTCTCTGTAGGTGGGTGTTGATAACTGCTGAATCTGATCAGGGGTGAAACCCCTTACAGACATCACATTCTTTCTTGAGGACGCAAGGGTCGTCACCCACCCCCTTATCTCGACAACGCGCACACTTGGAATGGGAGTCAAAACTAGCCATAGCGTGACCACATGAACCTCGTCTTTGTCCTGGAGAAGACATAGTCATAGATAATACTGTAGAACTTCTTAAACGTTGAAATAAAATGGATGTATCCGGGGTAGAATAAAAAATTCGCTTGTCATGAAAACACGTCTTCACTCTCCACGCGCCAAACGAAAAAGATGTTATAACGTCACGATGTCTAGACAGGAAGAGGAAGTACGATGCGCCACCTGGCGAATGCACTCTCCTGGCCGGTCGAGCCGACCAGTAAAGCAATTGTCCATTGGGTAAGATGTATTAACACAATAAAATTGTGTTTTGCCATTTTTGGCAAAAATTCGAAAATTCAAAATGGCCGCCATTTTTGGGGAGGGGAAAATTTTTTGAAAATTGCCAAGAGTACATTGCCCAGATACCTTGTGGGTCGAAAATTTCGACGAAATCGCTCTATCTCGCACGGTTAAGGAGATAGAAGCAAATTTACTGCATAATACTGCTGATTCGAAAATTCAAAATGGCCGCCATTTTTGGGGAGGGGAAAATTTTTTGAAAATTGCGAAGAGTACATTGCTTGCATACCCTGTGGGTCGAAAATTTTGACGAAATCGCTCTATCTCGCACGATTAAGGAGATAGAAGCAAATTTGTGTTTTCCATTTTTGGCAAAGTAGCTATTACTCAGTCAGTTATATAGCTATTATCACTAAAACCAATCCCAAGCAAGCTATCGACCTAAGTAATCCTCGTACTAAATTTGGTAAAGATAGGTCAAATATTTTTCCTTAAAATGCCCGGAAACAAAAGAAGTACACAAAAGTAGCTAAGTAGCTATTACTCAGTTAGCTATAGACCTATCTTCACCAAAAGCAATCCCATGCAAGCTATTAACCCAATAAACACCCATGCCAAATTTGGTAAAGATAGTATAAAGATTTTTCCTTCAAATGAGCGGAAACCAAACGTCTGGACGCTGGAAAAAGCAAAAATAATATGTCCACCCTCCACTGGGGGGGTGGGGGGGTGGGGGGTGGACAATAAAACAATGAAAGCCTGAGACATGAATCTTTCTCATTACGTTTCCATTCAGGATACTGGCACATGTTAATACAAATTACCATTTAACACCCTTTAAAGGGCTGTTTTTGCTTGTTGTTCCTTCGAATTGGTTGTGAAAGTTTTGGTTGCAAGCAAAATGTGGCTTTTGGCACAAAATATTAAATTCTTCCCTGAATTAGCTAGCAAATGATCTCAATAATACACTAATAAAGTGACACCTCTTGTTTGGCATTCATTAATATTTCCTATGAAACCAATTGAAATATCAATGAAATATTACTGGAGATTATCACGGACAAGTTAGAGATAACGCTAATTAATGGTGACAAAAGATTATCCGTACAACTGAGGAAAAGAGTTAAACTGTGATTACTAAATGCGAGAGGAATCTCTGGAATCCCTCCTTTAAGGCTGACACAAAGTTTAAAGTATGAAAGATCTGTTAAAAGGGTCTAGGACACAACTTGTGGGTAACACACTCCTCCAAGTGCTTAGATTCTGGGTTTGAGTGCATGCATTTACCTAAAGTGGGGAAGTTGTAAATTTCTTGCTTATATTTGAATACTTAGGAATATTTGTGAATGCTGACATATAGGATTATGTTATTCATTAAACAGTTCCTTCTGACATCCAGATTTATTATGGACTCTCTTCCAACCCAGACACTCCCCTCATGTCAAGTTGTAACTGTCTCTTAACACAAAACATCATTTACTGAATTTAATATATTTTAACGGAATGTAGAGGAGTCCATGCCAAAATGACTAGTATTTGTAAATCATTTAGCTCTTAAAATTTGAAACAATGGTATTTTCTGGTTTTGAAACAAACTTACACAAAAACATTTTTTTTCACAGAATCCACTGGAGTCAAAGCTACAATGACAGGTCTTTGTAAATCCCCTCCAAACTCTAAATCCATAAAACATGACATCTCAATCAGTCTTTTTTGGCACTTCTTTAAACCTTCTGACATGGTGACTTTTTCTTGCTTAGAACCTCGCTGTTTCACCCGTAAACAGTCGCTGGTCTGAAACCCTATGAGTTCACACAAGACTCCATCACTCACCGAAACTTCCATAACACTGGTGCCGTCATTAATTTTCAACAGCAAGGACCAGTAACGGCCTCCATTGAAGTCTAGTTTTCCAATCAATGTTGAGATATAAGTCTTGGTTCTAACTCTTTGTTTTAGAGCTGAATTTACCATACCATTAAGTTCAATAAGATACGTAAAAGCAGGCTCTGTCGCCTTTGAAGAATTCAAATATTCCTGCTTTACATTTACAACTCCAAGTTCAGTACATAGTGGTGAGTCTTGTTTAATCTGTACTGTCTCCTGAGCTAGATTAAATGCTTCTTGGTTGAGTTTAGATATCTCTTTCTTAACAGTAAATGGCTCTAGTTTTATAGTGGCAGGGACTGGTGTGACCCTAACAAAATCCTGTTCAGTACTTAATCTTTCTTGCTTCACATTTCCTCGCTCTGGTTGAACATGGACAATACTACCTTTTTGTTCAAATGAGTCAATTTTTTGTTTTACTGCCCATTGCTCTGGCTGTGCACTGTGTTCCTGACCTTTACTTTTACCATCAGATACACACGAATTAACCAAGCTGCTAGTGAATCCCTCATTTTCTCGCTTTATTACTTTTTCAAGCTGTTCTAGCTCATCTGGATCAAAGTCAGAATCATCATCCATGAAATGCTGACTTGTTCGTTTTGCACTTGCATTTGGTCTCAGGTGAGACCCATTTCTTTGATCAATAGGCCTTGTTATAGAACTTCCCCTGGTCATTTCTTCCTTGTTCCAATTATACTGCACAACTCTAAATTTATCACTTTGATCATCCACTTCAGTTTGTTTCAGCAGTAAATCATCCATGTCATCCCCCCAGTCTACACCCATGTCTTTCACCTCCTCAGCTGTTTCCTGTTGGTGAGGTCTGAATTCACTCTTGAATGTTTTACTCAAACTATATATTCCCCCAGTTTTCCAGTCCATCCTATGCCCACTGTAGCTTTTATCTTTATCATACTTTTTCCCTTCACCTTTGAACCTTTCACTAAATGGCTCTTGCTTAAAATGCTCCTTCAACTGTAAAGCTTGGTTAAGCAGGTCTTCCTGAGTACAAACCAAGCTATCTACTTCCCCACCAATAACCCGAACATTGTTTCCACTGAGCATCAACACCCCTAGGCGACAAAGGACTTTCCCACTGACTATAATCTTTGTGCCAAGTTTTGTATTTACATTCACATCTCTCATCTGTCTGTATTCCATGGCTTTCACATCTATTGTCCCATCAGTTAAGTCCATCATCAGCATCCTTCCACTCTTTACATCTTCATCCTTATTATACTGAGTGGCTGAAACATGGACATTTTCATTTTCAGTACCTTGAACCTTCTGAAGCTGGGAATAATAGGAACAACCCACATCTAACACTGAATTAATCTGAAGGCAGTAAGTGCCATTCAACACAAACTTCTTTTCCTGACATAGATTTTCTGGCAGGCATTGTGCTCCTATCTCTTTCAGGTCAGACAACAGCCACTGTTCTAACACAAGTTCGTGCAAACTATTCTGGTCATTAGTGGTGTGGTCTCCATGCTCAGAACTTATCCAGTTGATACAAGCTTCCAGCCAATCAACTGGAGCAGACACTGAGTGTTTACTTTTCAGCCATCTGGCAGTTTCTTCAAAAATATTTGCCATGGTGATGCCTAAAATGTATACTGTAAAAAGTAAATTCATTATTAGTTATAATAAATACTAAACTCCAAAGTTACAAGAATAAACAGATTGTCTACATGCAATGTAACTGAAACACAAAGAGATTGATTCACATTTTGACAAAAGAAATTGATTTAACTTTAAAAAAGTATCAAAAGTACCTTTAAAGCTACCATGATCAAACACTAAATATTAATATTTGGTGTGTCATGAAGTAATTTTTCACAATTATTTTAACCCAAAAGCTGTTTAAATACTGATAAAGTACTACCGCTAATAATCTGGAAACAGCATACCTGCTGCTGTTTGTGTTTTTGAGAAATCAGAACTTTTTAAATTTATCCTAATTCAAGATGGTTGTCAATATTTGGAAACTTTACATTCTAATTTTAGCTTTATGTAACAACACTTTTCCAAAAATAGCATCAGAGATGCCCGTACCCCACAGCCTGGGGAAATAGTTTTCAAGACCATGAGATATAAAAGTAGTGAAACAGTATAAAGATTGGGATACTTTCAGAGCAGCATCAGTTATATAAAGGTCCAAATAATGTTTAAGTAGAGAAAATAACATCATAGAGAAAGAAAATGCATGTAAAGATAAAATTTTAAAACAAGACAATTCAGATGAAAGCATTAATCAGTAAACTAAAAATTATAAAGCTGTAAAATTTATTTATTGGAGTATAGCTGTCAATCGAAATAGCACACTTATTTAAAAGTACATATAACTAGAAGAATATTTTTGCTGACAAAATCGAAGCGGCCCTGATGAAAAAGAAGTCACCCATAAAAGATGTCAACATATGCATCATAAGTAGTGATCTCAACGGGTACCCGGATATCCGGGTACCCGAACCCTGAATACTTACCCGAATCTGAAATCTCATACCCCAGTACCCGAATCTAAGCTTATTTCTGTCAATATCGCCCACATTGGCTAACCAAGTACAGACGTATGTGGACTTCATTAATTCACTTTAAAATTAAACTATTCAATTAAAATGCATAATAATATTGTTTTTTCACCCTTGTACACCGTTTATAGTATTTTATTTGTCTTTTATTTTAGTTGTTTATACATTGTCAAATACCGGAACCCTTTGAAAATCGTCAGTATATCAACACAGTTTCTTAATTCCGAGTCCATAAAACGCTGTATATTGGCCATATATAGTGACATGCACTCCTTAAATAAATAAGAGTACAATATTTTCACACAGTAGTTAATAATTTGACGTTAATAAAATTAACTTACCAACCTGAAATAAAAATAAAGTTTTAATTCCGAAACTACATTCGAGCAGTAGTGTAATGCTTTTGTAATAGGTCATGTGACTCCATTTTTATATAAACAACCGTGTTTTGAATGTACAGAAGTCTTTTTTTATTTAACCTTTCTTCCATGCAATATTGTTTTGAATGCAAAACCGTGGCCAACAAGAAATAAAGCAAATGGTTGCATCCCATTATTTCTCTAGGTTTTAAGTCTGTAAATATGGAGATATTTGTAGTTTCAGCTATTATCGCCCATCAGCGCGGGTACCCGGGTACCCGCCCGCTGAAACCACTGCATACCCGGTCCTAGTAAAAAGGGTTTGTTGAGAACACTAATCATAAGCAATGGAAACTGTGAACTTTATTACATTGTGTATGTTACTTGTCCCTATTTTCATCTTTAATGAGTGCGCACAATTAAAGTGAGGTCAGCTGAACAATACAATAGCTGGAGATTAAAAACTCCATAATTTCGCTGCAAGATGGCCATAACTTCATTCATATGGGGACTTTAAGGTGACCATAAAATAAGAATGTCCCTTTTCTCATCCTTTATAAGTGCATAAAGTTTAGCTCAGGTCAGTTGAACAATAAGATAGCTGGAGGTTGAAACTTCCTTTTTCACTGTAAGGTGACCATAACTTCATTCATATTGTGACTTTAAGGTGACCATAATATGAGAATGTCCCTTCAATATCAATATATGTTAGATATGGAAAAAGAAAGGAGCCAGATGGCTTCATTCAAATGCTATGACTTTGCAGCAATCCATATATCTTTGTCACAACAGAAACATGCATCAAACATGGCAGGTGAACACATTTGGGCAGAGCCAAAGTTAAAGGTCACACCATGATGATGCATACTTTCAAACCCTAACCAATGTCCCTACCAAGTGTCAACCTTCTACACCTTACAGAATCCAAGAAATGGCCCGGACAAGAGTTTAAACTCATGGTCACTGTAACAAGGTCAAAGGTCAAATCAAGATCACACCATGATGTTGCACACCTACAACCCCCAACCAATGTCCCTACCAAGAGTCAACTTCCTACACTTTACAGTTTCCGAGATATAACCCGGACAAGATTTTATAGGTCAAGGTCACCATAGCAAGGTCAAAGGTCAAATCAAGGTCACATTATAATGTTGCACATTTACACCCCCTAATCAATTTGCCTACAGAGTATCAACTCCCTCCACCTTACGGTTTCCGACATATAGCCTGGTCAAGATTTTCAAACTGAAGGTCACTACGGCAAGGTCAAATCAAGGTCACACCATGAAGTTGCATGCCTACACCCCCCAACCAATGTCCCTACCAAGTATCAATGTCCTACACCTTACAGTTTCTGCGATACAGGCCAGACAAACTTTGAGTGCTGCCTGACCGCCCACCCGCCCATCCGCACACCAAGAGCTGTGGGGTAAAAATTCAATAATCTTGGCTTTATTGTTTAAATAATAAGCGAGTTATGAGCAGTTTTAAGTTTGGCTATCCTCGTTTGACCTTGAAGGAGTGGTCCAAGGTCAAATCTGACCACACCAAAATACTCCCAGCCCATGATTTCCTATATGTTGGTTTACCATCCCAAACCTCTAGGACCAATAATAAGCGAGTTATAAGCATTTTAAGTTTGGCTATCCTCGTTTGACCTTGAAGGAGGGGTCCAAGGTACAATCCGCCCACACCAGAAGATTCTTAGCCCAAGATTTCCTATAAGTTGGTTTACCATCCCAACCCTCTAGGACCAATAGTAAGTGAGTTATAAGCACTTTTTAAGTTTGGCTACCCTTGTTTGACCTTGAAGCAGGAGCCCAAGGTCAAATCCAACCATACCAAAAGATTCCCAGCCCATGATTTCCTATATGTTGGTTTTCCATCCCTAACCTCTAGGACCAATAATAAGGGAGATGTAAGCACTTTTCATGACTGACAAAAAACCGCCCATGGCGGCCATCTTGTGTTTTAAAATGAGGCCAAAAATATTTCCAGTCAAGATTTTGTAATGTGGAATTTGAGATCTCTACCTGTAACAACCTTTGCTTTAGAGGGCCAACAAAAGACTTTGCTGAAAGTCAAATAAATGTCCCTGGTGGCCATCTTGTTTTTCAAAATGAGGCCAAAAATATTCCCAGACAAGATTTTATGGTTATGAATATATCCTGTAAATTTAAGGAGGCAAGGCATAATATTTTTTTTTGTTAGAGCGGTAACAGCCAAAAATAAAGGAGGTATATGTACTCAATCTCCAAAGCCATTTTCAATAGTTTCCATGCAATATAGTCAGCATTAAGTGTGAATTTCACACTGTGAAAATATCTCCAAAAAGGCCAAAAATGGTCTCAGTGAGGTACTTTGGTGGTCTGTGGATAACCTTTAATGAAGAGCCTCAAGGTCAAATTTCTGTATGCTTACAGAGGATTTATATATGTATTATATATACCAGCCATAGGATTATCTAACTTTCTGTATATGAGAATTGGGCCAAAATGTGAAAAAAATGGCCAAAATCTGACCTTTAAGAGGCCACCAGTGACCTTGAAATGGAAGGTCAAGGCCACAAAACAATAGCATTCATTCTATTGCCCATATATACCCACATACCAAATTTGAAAGGTCTAACTAAAATATCTTTAAAGTTACTGCATCCGAAAGGAAATCTCGGTGGCGGCAGCGGCGTGACCGTACTGAATCCTATGTATCCCCGACTTTCATCCGGGGATACATAAGCAAGAGGCACTTTAATATTTGACTGCAATACTTTCAAAGATAAAAGGCATTTACTCATTTTAGTAACTATTACTCTGCCATCCAAAGACAAACAGTTTTGCAAATTTACTTTGTGGGAGATCACCCAAAAGTAGGTGAAGGACTTATTTAGAAGAAATTGCACACGTGCAATACTTTTAAAGATAAAAGGTGTTTACTCATTTTAGTAGCTATTACTCAGCCATTCAAAGACAAACAGTTCTGCAACTTCACTATGTCGTAGATCACCCAAAAGTAGGTGAAGGACTTATTTAAAAGAAATTGCCAATGTGCAATACTTTTAAAGATAAAAGGTGTTTACTCGTTTTAGTAGCTGTTACTCAGCTATGCAAACAGCTACAGTTGTACAACTTCACAATGTGGTAGATCACCCAAAAGTAGGTGAATGACTTATTCCAAACAAATTGCCTATATGCATTACTTTTAGAGATAAAAGACATTTACCCATTTTAGCAGGTATGTCTCAGCTATGCAAAGAGCTATAGATGTGCAACTTCACTATAGGAAGGAGTTATTCAGAAGAAATTGCCTATTTGTAACACTTTTAGAGATAAAAGGCATTTACTCATTTTAGTAGCTATTACTCAGCTATGCAAAGAGCTCCAATTTTTTGGTAGATCACCCAAAAGTAGTTTTAGAGATAAACTAGACCAAGGGCGCATCTGTGGCCAGATGCAGAATGTATCCACCGGCAAAGGGAAAAGTAGCTATTACTCAGCTATGCCACGAGGTATAGGTCTGAAATTTTACTATGTTATAGCTGACCCAAAAGTAGCTGAATAACATATTTATACGAAATTCTCTAAATGCAATAGTTTTCAAGTTACAAGTACTCATGTTGGAAGTTACTGAAAAGCTGAATAACATATTTTAAGTAAATGCTCTAAATTCAATACTTTTCAAGTTATAAATGGTTTAGTGTTGAGTAAGAACCTCAAAAGTAGCTATTACTCAGCTATGCAATGAGCCACAGGTCTGGAATTTTACTATGTTACAGCTGCCTGAAAATAGGTGAATAACATATTGAAAGTAAATAATCTAAATGCAACAGGTTTCAAGTTATAAGTGATTTACTCAACAGTGATAACCTAAAAGTAGCTATTACTCAGCTATGCCATGAGCTACAGGTCTGAAATTTTATTACGTTATAGCTGACCGAAAAGTAGATGAATAACATATTTGCACAAAATTCTCTAAATGTAATAGTTTGCAAGTTACAAGTGATTTTACTCATGATGGAAGTTAGTGAAAAATCCAAAAGTAGCTATTACTCACTTAGCTATTGAGATAGACAGCCAAGTTACTGACCATGTTGTAGCTATGAAAAATATCTGAACAACATATTTTAACAAAGTGCTCTAAATGCAATACTTTTCAAGTTATAATTGATTTAGTGCATCATTTCATTAATTTTAATGCATTAAAAATTGTTTAAAAAATTCATAAGAAAACTTTAGCATGTGAAAGCTCTCCCAAAAGTAGGTGAAGGAGTTATTTGAGAAGATTTGGCTATCTGCAATACTTTTACAGATAATTTGCATTTACTCATTTTGGGTAGGTGAGTAATTAGCTACGGGTCTGAAACTTCACCAAGTGAAAGCTCTCCCAAAAGTAGGTGAATGAGTTATTTGAGAAAAATTGGCTATCTGCAATACTTTTAGAGATAATTCACATTTACTCATTTTGAGTAGGTGAGTAATTACCTACGGGTCTGGAACTTCACCATGTGAAAGCTCTTCCAAAAGTAGATGACTGAGTTATTTGAGAAAAATTGGCTATCTGCAATACTTTTAGAGATAATTAGCATTTACTCATTTTGAGTAGGTGAATAATTAGCTATGGGTCTGAAACTTCACAAAGTGAAAGCTC
The DNA here is from genome assembly GCA_964017235.1 of Sabellastarte sp. h YS-2021. Taxonomy (NCBI): domain Eukaryota; kingdom Metazoa; phylum Annelida; class Polychaeta; order Sabellida; family Sabellidae; genus Sabellastarte; species Sabellastarte sp. h YS-2021. The sequence continues at coordinate 151,444,312 of OZ024928.1, read as the reverse complement.
TCCCAAAAGTAGGTGAATGAGTTATTTGAGAAAAATTGGCTATTTGCAATACTTTTAGAGATAATTCGCATTTACTCATTTTGAGTAGGTGAGTAATTAGCTAGGTCTGAAACTTCACCATGTGAAAGCTCTTCCAAAAGTAGGTGAATCAGTTATTTGAGAAAAATTGGCTATCTGCAATACTTTTAAGAGATAATTCACATTTACTCATTCTGAGTAGGTGAGTAATTAGCTAGGTCTGAAACTTCACCATGTGAAAGCTCTTCCAAAAGTAGTTGAATCAGTTATTTGAGAAAAATTGGCTATCTGCAATACTTTTAAGAGATAATTCACATTTACTCATTTTGAGTAGGTGAGAAATTACCTACGGGTCTGGAACTTCACCATGTGAAAGCTCTTCCAAAAGTAGACGACGGAGTTATTTGAGAAAAATTGGCTATCTGCAATACTTTTAGAGATAATTAGTATTTACTCATTTTGAGTAGGTGAATAATTAGCTACGGGTCTGAAACTTCACCAAGTGAAAGCTCTCCCAAAAGTAGGTGAATGAGTTATTTGAGAAAAATTGGCTATCTGCAATACTTTTAGAGATAATTCGTATTTACTCATTTTGAGTAGGTGAGTAATTAGCTATGGGTGTGAAACTTGAGCATGTGAAAGCTCTTCCAAAAGTAGGTGAATGAGTTATTTGAGAAAAATTGGCTATCTGCAATACTTTTAACAGATAATTCGCATTTACACATTTTGAGTAGGTGATTTTAGACATTTTTGTCTACAACAGGCCTAATTTAGACAAAAACCCGACCAAAAAGATAGGGTGGCGAGTCCTCTAGCATACCAAGCCACCTGCCAAATATGAAAGAAATCTGGAAAGAAATGTGGACTGTAGGTCGCTAACAAGAAATCTCTGCGGACGACGATGATGAATCCATAGTATCCCCGCTTTGCGCCAGGGATACAATAAAACAAATTCGGAGGTAGAAGCAAATTTGTGTTTTGCCATTTTTGGCAAAAATTTGAAAACTCAAAATGGCCGCCATTTTTGGGGAGGGGAAAATTTTTTGAAAATTAGCAAGAGTACACTCCTCAGATACCCTGTGGGTCAAAAATTTCGACGAAATCGCTCTATCTCGCACGGTTAAGGAGATACAAGCAAATTTGTGTTTTAGACATTTTTGGCAAATTTCGAAAATTCAAAATGGCCGCCATTTTTGGGGAGGGGAAAAATTTTTGAAAATTGACAAGAGTACATTCGTCAGATACCCTGTGGGTCGAAAATTTTGACGAAATCGCTCTATCTCGCACAGTTAAGGAGATAGAAGCAAATTTGTGTTTTAGACATTTTTGTCTACCACAGGCCTAATTTAAGCATAAACCCTACCAAAAAGATAGGGTGGCGAATGCTCTACCATATCAAGCCACCTGCCAACTATGAAAGAAATCTGGAAAGAAATGTGGACTGTAGGTCGCTAACAAGCAATATTCCACATTTTAGACATTTTTGTCTACCACAGGCCTAATTTAGACATAAACCCTACCAAAAAGATAGGGTGGCGAGTCCTCTACCATATCAAGCCACCTGCCAAATTTGACAGAAATCTGGAAAGAAATGTGGACTGTAGGTCGCTAACAAGAAATCTCTGCGGATGCGGACTATGATGAATCCATAGTATCCCCGTTTCGCGCCGGGGATACAAATACATCTAATCATTTTAGTAGCTATTTCTCGGCTATGCAAAGACCTATAGACCTGAAACTTCACTATGTGGCGGAAAATGAAAGCTTTTGCAAGTACACTTTGCATATACCCTACGGGTCAAAAATTTCGTTGAAATCTCTCTACCTCGCTCCGTTTCCGACATAAAAGCATTTTTGCATTTTACGCAGAAATTGAAGATGGCCACCAAAAGTGGCGGGAAAACAATTTTTGGGAAGACTTGCCAGTAGACTGTGCTAATACCATGGGGGTCTAAAATTTTGTCATCGCTCTAGCTCGTTCTGTTTCCGAGATGAACATGGTTTTTGCATTTTACGAAGAAAAATTCATGACCGCCAAAAGTTTTGGTGGGTAAACCGATTTTGGGAAAAGTCCCCTGTTCACTATGTAGATACCCTGCAGGTAAAAAAATTCGTCGAAATCGCTCTAGCTCACTCCATTTCGGAGATAAACGTGTTTTTGCGTTTTACCTAGAATTTCAAGATGGCCTCCAAAAGTGGCAGGAAAACAATTTTTGGGAAAAATTCCCAGTATATTCTGCTGATACGCTGTTGGTCAAAAATTTTGTTGAAATCACTCTAGCTCGCTCCGTTTCGGAGATAAACATGTTTTTGCATTTTACGCAGAAATTCAAGATGGCTGCAAAATGTGGTGGGAAAACGATTTTTTGGAAAATGTGCCAGTAGATTCTGCATATTCCCTGTGGGTAAAAAAAAATCCCTAAAAGGGCTCTAGCTCACTCTATTTCTGAGATAGGTCAAGGTCACTACGGCAAGGTCAAACCATGACGTTGCACACCTACACCCAATAACCAATGTCCCTACCAAGTATCAACTTCCTACACCTTACGGTTTCCGAGATATAGCCCAGACAAGATTTTATAGGTCAAGGTCACTACAGCAAGGTCAAAGGTCAAATCAAGGTCACACCATGACGTTGCACACCTACACCCCCTAACCAATGTCCCTACCAAGTATCAACTTCCTACACCTTACGGTTTCCAAGATATAGCCCAGACAAGATTTTATAGGTCAAGGTCACTACAGCAAGGCCAAAGGTCAAATCAAGGTCACACCATGACGTTGCACACCTACACCCCCTAACCAATGTCCCTACCAAGTATCAACTTCCTACACCTTACGGTTTCCGAGATACAGCCCGGACAAGATTTTATAGGTTAAGGTCACTATGGCAAGGTCAAAGGTCAAATCAAGGTCAGACCATGACGTTGCACACCTACACCCCCTATCCAATGTCACTACCAAGTATCAACTTCCTACACCTTAAGGTTTCCGAAATATAGCCCAGACAAGATTTTATAGGTCAAGGTCACTACGGCAAGGTCAAATCAAGGTCGTCACACCATGACGTTGCACACCTACACCCAATAACCAATGTCCCTACCAAGTATCAACTTCCTACACCTTACGGTTTCCGAGATATAGCCCGGACAAGATTTTATAGGTCAAGGTCACTACGGCAAGGTCAAAGGTCAAATCAAGGTCAGACCATGATGTTGCACACCTACATCCCCTAACCAATGTCCCTACCAAGTATCAACTTCCTACACCTTACGGTTTCAGAGATATAGCCCGGACAAGATTTTCAAATGCAAGGTCACTACGGCAAGGTCAAATCAAGGTCAGACCATGACGTTGCACACCTACACATCCTGACCAATGTTCCTACCAAGTATCAACTTCCTACACCTTACGGTTTCTGAGATACAGCCCGGACAAACTTTTTCCCGCCCCTCGCCCGCCCATCTGGACACCATGGGTGAAAACAATACCCAGACAGCCCTTCAGGGCTGTGGGGTAAAAATTGGTTCATAACTTTTTCGATCGATTTTTCAGTCAAAAAAACTTTTCCCATATTCATATTTTGACCAAATCAATGTGTTTCTTGGATTTATAATACTTAGTGGCTTTCTACCAGTGAACGTCTGCCTTATATTTCTTTGTTAGAGGTCAAGGACAAATGTGCTTCTATATATCTACAAAATGGGCGTTCACTGGTATTTCCGGTTTGCCATAAAAAAGGCCGATAATAGAGATAAAATATTAAAATTTAAAACTTTGAAACAAATGTAACAAAATGTATCTCCATTATTAATTGTAGTGTATATCATTTGATAATCTGGTGGTCGAAGAATAAAATATAAAGCTGTAAATGTAAGTTAAATTCAAAATATTAACTACAGCATGGGCGTTTACTGGTAGGAAGCCACTAAAAGTTCACAAAAAAATGTTTGCCAGAAAGAAACTGGCAATAAATCCATGATAAATAGATCTGATTTGTGAATATGCCATGGTCTAATTGCAGTCATGATTTTCCCTCATATGAGAAGGGCAATAAAATTTATTTTTAATAATTTAAATTATATGAGAAACTAGATTGGGCCAACTCGGCGCCAACATATCCCCAGACAGGTCATCACTCACGCCACAGGTTTTGATCGGAAATTTTTTAAAACATAATTACCCATTATTATATGAACTTCAGCACATCAATCTACTCTGTTTATATCTCCCCAAGGAAGATGGTGTATCCCCAGACGCCGAATACATAACTCAAATTATATTTTCAATCTTCCTGCAATGATAACTCTAAACCTATTTTCAAAGTATTTAAATGATTGATGATTGAATGTCCATTCTAAAATAATAATCCCAAAAGAGCATATCTGTTTCTATATTTGTTGACAAATAAAATATTATTTTTAACTCAACTCATCATATTTTTCAATCTTCCTTCAAAGTATTTAAATGATTGATGATTCAATGTCCATTCTAAAATTCATAATCCCAAAAGCGCATATCTGTTTCTATATTTGTTCACAAATAAAATATTATTTAAAAAAAAATTGTTTATATTATTATTTTATTATATTATTTTTAGAATTTGCAAATTGTTTTCAGTTATTCACTTCCTCTATACCTATATATGTGGTCCATATATACAGAGGCAGATACAGGATTTCCCGAAAGGGGGGGCGTGGGTTATCGCGGGTATGGATTTTCATATTTGGACCTTTTGTAGCGGGACATATCACGCGATGCATGGACAAAATGTCAATGGACAAAATACTGGGGGACAAAACACCAGTCAAAATTGCAAGGTGAGACAAAATGCTGTCCATTTTATGGGACAGGGAAAGCAAAATTCCAATCTTTGTCTACAATCAATTGTCACACCAATACAGCAGTTTACTGACATAAATAAAACACTTGAAACCTAAAATAAACTCAAAGGGGCTTTCCATAATAAACAATGGTACAACTGAAAAAAAAATTGGAGGGAAACATACTTGAATCTTAATATAAATGCCACATTTTTTCTTTAACACTTTTATTTTAAAATAACTGATTCTTTCATTGTTTTTCTTTAAAAACACATTCACCAATTGATTAAATTTGATTAAACGTTTTCAGAATTTAACTTGTTTTGAAACATAGAAGTGAAATAATAAATTATTAATTGGGGTGAGTGATTCCAGCTTTGTAAACTGTATATCTCATGTTTAAACATACACTAGTAAACAAAAAAGGTTTATAAACAAAGTTATTCACAAAAGATGTAATCCCCAGTTTGTTTGAGGATGAGATCTAACTTAGTACAAACACAAAAGAGCTTAATTCACTTTGATACTAGACAGTGACACTTGTATAATAACTGTCACTTTAAACAGATATATGACCCTAGTAAAAACAGATCTTGGGGTGGGTGATTGAGGGGGGGGGGCGTGGGCAGGGACAAAAATCCCCATGACTAAAGTTTCAAACTCTGAAAGGGGGGGCGTGCGCCCTCCACGCCCCCCCCCTAGATCTGCCTCTGTATATATGCAACCTAAATATGTGACACAATCTCAGTTCTGACTCCCCTTTGTGTTATATGTAATGAAGCCCACCACCTCCCACCCCCACCCCTCTCCCCTTCTCCACACCTCTCTCACTATTACACAAGATCTGCAACCCCATTGAGTTCTTTGTTTCTCATCTGATATCATTAAATACCATTGTTTATTTAGTGTCACTCAATATAGCTGGAGGTCCCAGAGGTGGGTGGGGGGAATCCGGGTGGGGGATGTGGGTTGAGCATAAATGGTAAACAAACAATCTATATAAAAGGGGTACTCAAATACAAAAAGAATTGAGAATTTTAAGTATGTGATTATCAACTGAAATGAGTTCATAACTGTAGGAGCTGTGCCAAAATTAACTGAGGCAAGTTGAATAAAACTGGGCTAGTTGAGGGTTAAAAATCCCCTAGTTTTACTACATAAGGATATAATTTCATTAATATTGGGACTTAAAGCTCACTTAAAGTGTCCATTTTGTCTACTTGAATATGTTTAACTAGTTTCATTTTAAAAAGTGAAAAACTCAGCAAGCAGAGGTATAACACACAAAAATAAGTTCTTAAAAGACTAAGATAGCCATAACATTATTAATATTCAAAATTTAAATAGACAGGCATTTCCTTTTAAAAATTCAAAGATTTCAGCTCTATACCCCACATCGTTTGACAGTTACTGGGCTTTAAAGTGGCATAATATCCATAAATTGGGTTTCTGTGGGCATTTTACAATTGTTAAAGAGACCTTAGCAATTAAACTACAGATCTGAAACTTTTTGGGGGGACATACATAACAAACAAAAATTATATATAATACAGTTTAAGACTTGTCACACTAAGCATTTCCAAATAACAGGGCAAAATACGGAAAAAATGTCAAAAAAGGCACTTGGGCGAGTGTCTATGGCCCTCATACACAGGTTAAATGTCTACTAAAAACCTTGATTTTCGGCATATGTAAAAAGGACATAATAATGCATTCCCAGATGGGATTTCAGCTCCATCAATCACATAGTTTAACAGTTACAGGGCTTAAAGGTGGTAAAAAGTCCAAATATTGGGTCATTGTGGGCCTTTTAGAGATCTCGATGTGGCTTTCAAATTAAAGCTTCAGACTTAAAATTTGTTACATACTAAGATTACACATAGAATATGTATCTAATAAAGTTTGAAACTTCTCAGACTTACCATTTCCAAGTTACAGAGCAAAATATGTGAAAAATGTCTTAAAAGGGTCACTCAGGTGGGTGTTTAAGGTCCTCATACACAGGTTAAATGTCTACTTGAAGCCTTGATTTTTGGCACATGTAAAAAGAACATAATAATGTATTCCCAGATGAGATTTCAGCTCTATCAGTCACATAGTTTAACAGTCACAGGCCTTAAAATTGGCAAAAAGTCCAAATATTGGGTCTTTATGGGGCCTTCTAGAGACCTAAATGTAGCCTTCAAATTAAAGCTTCAGACTTAAAATTTGTCACATACTAAGATTACACATAGAATATGCATCTAATACAGTTTGAAACTTCTTAGACTTACCATTTCCAAGTTACAGGGAAAAATATGTGAAAAATGTCTAAAAATGGTCACTCGGGTGGGGATTTATGGTCCTCATACACAGGTTAAATGTCTTCTTAAAGCCTTAATTTTTGGCACATATAAAAATAACATACTAATATCTTCTCAGATAGGATTTGAGCTCTATCAGTCACATAGTTTGACAGTCACAGGGCTTAAAAGTAGCAAAAAGTCCAAATATTGGGTCTTTGGGAGCCTTTTAGAGACCTCAATTTGACCTTCAAAATTAAAGCTTCAGACTTAAAATCTGTTACATACTAAGATTACACACAGAATATATATCTAATACAGTTTGAAACTTCTCAGACTTACCATTTCCAAGTTACAGGGAAAAAGATGTGAAAAATGTCTTATAAGGGTCACTCGGGTGGGTGTTTATGGTCCTGATACACAGGTTAACTGTCTATTAAAGGCCTAAATGTTGGGGCACATATAAGAAAACACATAGATATATTCCCAGATGATATTTAACTTAGATGAGAGACATAGTTTGAAAGCTACAGTGCTTGAAAGTGGCAAAAAGTGCATAAATTGGGTCTCTGTGGGCACTTTTGAGACCTTAAGTCGACCCCTTTGGGTAAACCTACAGCCCTAAAATTTTCTACAGACAAGGATTACATATCAAAGTTATACCTAGCGCAGTTTGAGACTCATCAGAATTATCACTTCCAAATTATAGGGCAAAATATGTGTAAAGTATAGCAAAAAATCCCTAAGTGGGGGTATTTATGGGCCTCAAACACAATTTTCTCCTCAACTTAAAGTCATGATTTTCGGCACATGTACTAAGAACATATTAATGTGTTGTCAGGTAAAATTTCAGCCAGCTGAGCATCATAGTTTGTGACCTACAGGGCTCTAAGTGGCCAAAAGTGCAATTTCTGACCTTAAGGTGGCCATAAGTTCTTTTTTACTGGGAGTTTAAGGTCACCTTAAAATAGGGATCTTCCTTTGGGCACCCTTAACATGTGTACCAAGTTTGAAAAAAAAATATTAATTTGTTTTTGAGTTATCGCGTCCACAAGGAAATTTCTACGGCGGCGGCGGCGGCGGCGGCGGCGGCGCGACGGACCTGAATCCAATATATCCCCGACTTTCGTCTGGGGATATAATTAATTTGTAAGAGTATACTAATGGAAATTAGACATTTTTAATAGCATGAAAACCCCATGGATCAAGAAAAGGGTGTTTGTTTACTTGCATTTTCAAATGATGCTTGTCATGTGCGGTAAAGCTGTCAATTACGACCGATCGACTTAATGAGCATATCGATAATAACGATCATATACTGTGCAGTATGGTAGTTTACCGTTGCAAGTCGTAAACGTGACGCTAAATAACAAGTTTCACAATCTTCTATGCACACTTAATTAAAGGTAGAGGATATTTACCCAACGGCTGGGTACGCTAGATCAGTTTCAGTGCTAGCGTGCCCAACGGTTGTGTACGAAAGATCAATTTCACTGCTAGTGTACCCAACGGTTGTGTACGCTAGCAGTGATACTGGTCTAGAAAAGGGTGTTTGTTTACTTGCATTTTCAAATGATGCTTGTCATGTGCGGTAAAGCTGTCAATTACGACCGATCGACTTAATGAGCATATCGATAATAACGATCATATACTGTGCAGTATGGTAGTTTACCGTTGCAAGTCGTAAACGTGACGCTAAATAACAAGTTTCACAATCTTCTATGCACACTTAATTAAAGGTAGAGGATATTTACCCAACGGCTGGGTACGCTAGATCAGTTTCAGTGCTAGCGTGCCCAACGGTTGTGTACGAAAGATCTATATCACTGCTAGCGTACCCAACAACTGTGTACGTACACTACTGGCATACCCAACTACCCTGCATGCAAGGCAGTGAACCCTATGTTCCAAATGGTTGTGCACCCTAGGTCAATAGCTTTCTTAGCATATCCAACAATTGTGTACGCAAGATCTATTTCACTGCTAGCCTACCCAACGGTTGCGTACTTTAGCAGTGATATGGGTCTAGCATACCCAACGGCTATGTACGGAAGACCCATATCACTGCTAGCGTACCCAATGGCTGTGTATGTACATTAACGGCATACCCAACTATCCTGCTCTCAAAGCAGTGAACTTATATTATCAATGGTTGTGCACCCTAGGGTAATAGCATTGTTAGTGTACCCAATCGTTGTGTACGCAAGATGTATTTCACTACTAGCATACCCAATGGTTGTTAAGCTAACAGAGATATTGGTCTAGCATACCCAACAGCTGTGTATGTACACTAATGGAACAAACAACTTTCCTGCATCTAGTTAAAGCACTAAGTTCTATTTTCACAATGGTTATGTACCCTAGATTAATGTCATTGTCTTTTTGTTTTTTGTTAGTGTAACCAAAATCTGTGTAAGGTACTGGCATACCCAACTACCCTGTCCCCAAGGCAGTAAACTCTGTGTTCCCAAAGGTTTTGCACCCAAGATCAATATCATTGCTGGCATATCCAGTGGCTGTGTACACAAGATCCATATCACTGCTAGCGTACCCAGCAGTTGTAGTTAGTGCTGGGACGAGTTGACAGTAACTCGAGTCGTAACTCGGTGGGCGATATTTGGGGATGACATCGAGTTACGCAATATAAACTCGAGTTTTTCACAAACTAAATAATGTTATACTTACCTTGGGACATTTTTGGATCTGATCAAACCATCAAAACTTAAAACTCAATAAATAATGGCGGTTTTAAGATTAACCTTAGCTGCGCGGCTGTTCCATGACGTGCACATTCATACCTGTACACTTTAAATGGCAAAAAAATATTTTTTCTTGCAATAAAAAGGTATTTAACACAACTGGTAATAATATTTGGATTTTTCTTATTTTATTTTTATTTTTGTGTATTTACTCGAGTCCAACTCGAGTTCAACTCGTTTCTAACAAATGATCCTCGACCTGCAAAAATCGCCGACGATCCCAGCACTAGTTGTGGTATTGGTCTAGTGTACCCAGTGGTTGTGCACACAAGATCTATAACGCTGCTTTTACAGCCTGCCCAATTTCTCATTACCCAAAGTAGTATGCACTCAACGGTTGTGCCCTCAATATCAGTACCCTTTACAGCATACTCAACAGGTCTGTATCCATGGCATTGTGAAACAATTAGTTTTTATCTGCCACTGTGGCCTAGCAGGTAACACACTTGTCTAGGACTGCAGAGGACGTGGGCTCAAACCCAGGTACAGTCAGATACATAGAGGCTCGGATGACCACTTCCCCAGTAGAAGGTTAAAGAACCTCAAGGACGTTGATAAATGGTCATCCTTGAGCCTCTATCTTCCAGCTAGGGGAATGTCAGTTACTTGTGAGTTGGGGCTGTACCTGTACAGTCGGATTGGTTAAATAACGCTTTGATTTCTGTAGTATATGGAGATATTGCGCTGAGTATAAATACACATTACATTAAATTTTGGGAAATTTTTCGAGTAGTCATACATGGGCCAAGGACCACTCTCTGAATTAAAAATAATCAGCTTAGCATAGGTTTGCTTGAAAAAGCAGAACAACTTGGTTATTGATACATTTTGGGAAAGTTAATTCAAGGAATTAATTTAAGTGATTAAAATTTGGGTACACTGGCAGTGATCTTGTGTACTTAGCCATTGGGTACGCTACCAATAAGCCAAATCACAGTTTCGTCTGCGCATGCTCCAGCACACGGCCTTGAAAGGTCAAGTGGGTAAAAACAAACGTCTGTAATTGAACCAGGAAGTGATTTTTATATGGTAAAAACACAGAAATAATATATCTCTCCTCACATAACAAACAAAATACTTTACTTTACCTTAAAATATGTATATTGAGGTACAAAACTGCCACTTTTTATTTGTGAATGATATTTTTAAATGTTGTTTTGATCTTTCTTAGGTGGGCGAAATTAGGGGATCACAGTATTAAAAATGCATCAACAAGTGCCGAATTGATGTTATTATTTTATGAAAACTGTGAAACCTAAAAATATTATATATACATCATTACAAAGATATTTTAACAGAGCTTCTGCTCATTTTTATTGCATTAAAAGCCATGAACATTTGGCGTTAAAAAAATAAAATTTGGATTTTAAAATATTCATGGCTGTCATAAAATACTTAATTACTTTTTCAATGTTGAAATTTTAAATATGGACTTCAAAGTCATCAAAAAAAAAAAAAGAACTGATGTAAATATCTGGGGATTTTCTCAAATATGTTTACAGAAAATGGACAATATTCAATTATTTGATGATAAAAGACCTCAAACCTCGATTTTGAAGGTATTTTTTATGCTATTAGTGTATCAGTATGGCCAGCTTCAATGGTGGAAAAACTAATTTTACATTCACACAGAATCCTGAAAATAAGGTAGAAATGTAGAAAACTGTGAATACTAGTTCCATGTGTACTTGAATACATCAACATGAGGTCCTCAGTGACTTTAAATACCAATACAAAAAGTAAAAAATGCCCACTATATGAGACAGGTTGCTGAAGGAAAATTGTATTCATACATTAAAGACTTTTTTTTTCATATTCTAATGACAAAAAAATATTGCAAGAGGATCACCACTTAGTGATCATCTGACTCACTATGCATTGGCCCATATGGGGCCAGAATTGAGATGGTCACCCATACAAGTAGTAACCCAAGCCCAGTACTTCTTAACTTCAGTGATCAGATAAGAACTGGCCAAACCACCCAACAATAAACAATCAAATAGCAAGAGAATATTGCAACATTGATCCAAAAATTGGCCCAACATAGATCAGATCTAGTAATAAGCAGCCCAAAACAGTCATTAGAAAGCCACAGATAGCCCAATAACTTGGCCCAAGGGTAGCAGAACTGACCATGCATAAATTACAAATAGCCAATGTCGGTCAGATGGTGTCATATACTGCATGTATTAATAAGAATACTTAGTGTACACATACCTCCACCAAGGCCCAAAAAAGAAAAGTGAGGGAAAATCCTTCAAAAATTGAAATAATTTAATGGCACCATTATGATTAATGAAACAGTAGAGTTAAAACCATAAGAAATCTAAAACCTTGGTCTTGGGATTGAACCCAGTTAAGATACCCTTTATGTTTATGAAATAATTAAAATACAATTGTTATTTATTTAAAAACATTAGAAAGAAAACACACAGTGAACTCGTTTACGTCGTCCCCGAGTTGTTAAGGACGCGTGATTGTAGCTGCGGACGAAAGAAAACAAGGGCGACTACGTCCCGGGGACGAAACGACGAATATTCCTGTACTTTTATATAATTAAAATAACAAAACTTGCGGATTTCATCCAATTTGCAATATCCTTTAATATCGCCCACTGCTAATCGCGAGTAAAAAGCTCGCGAGAACTAACCGCGAGATCTCGTTCAATCGCGAGACCTCATTCCTCTCTGTTTTACCGCGATTTTATGCTAGTTTGACACAGTATATACGTGAATCATACATTTTTCCACGTGAACCATACATTTTATCTCGTTAATCATACATTTTCCAGTGTAAAACATACATTTTTCTCTGCAGTCTGCTGCAATACTGTAATTATGTCAGAATCACCAGCTCTCAAGAAAAAAAAAATTAGACATTATAACCCATCTTGGTTGAATGATTCAACTTTTAAATCCTGGTTATTTGTTGGAAATCAATCACAGGGTGGAGCTGAGGCCAGTGCTTCTGCTTGTAGTTCAGATCCAAAAATGTTTTGTTCTGTATGTCAAAAAGCAGGGAAAAGCAACATTTTTACCCAGGGTTGCCAAGATTATCAAAGGAGTGCACTGCTTCGTCATATAGCCTCCTCAAGCCACCAAGATGGCCTTAAAATTCTTAAAGGAAGGGAGGAATTTCAAAAGGCCAAAGCTAGTCAGGTGCTTAAAACCTCAGATGCACTAGAAAGCCAGCTGAAAACTGCTTATTTCATTGCACAAAATCATTTGCCCCTGACAATTTTTCCTGAACTGATTGGTCTACAAGTTAGTAATGGTGCTCCAAACATGACTCAAACATACAAATCGTATGATGCAGTATCAGATATGATTGAATCTATTGCTTCTGCATTGGATGGAAATTTGAGAGAAATTATAGGTGGCTCACGATTTGTAGGCTTAATGACTGATGAGTCCATTGATATTGCAGTTTTGAAGAAGCTAGTGATCTATGTCAAGGTGGTTAAAGATGGTAAATCTCAGGTGTACTTTGCTGCAAATGTAACAGTCCCAGATGGAAAGGCAGAGACGATAATTAATGCAATAACTGAATGGTTGGCCAGTGAGAGGATAGCTATCCAGAAAGTACTTGGTTTTGGTTCAGACGGTGCTGCCGTCATGATGGGGTCTAGATCAGGAGTAGGTGTTAGACTTAAGGAGCTGACAGGTGGCCTTACTATTCATGTTCATTGCTATGCTCACAGGCTGGCACTGGCTGTTTCACAAGCAGCTAACATAGTAGATCAGATAAAGTCCTATCAAGATACAGTGAACTCGATCTATTTCTACTTCCATAATTCAGCACAAAGGTACAATCATTTACGGGAAATTTATGACCTGCTAGAGGATGATAAATTTGTATCACTGAAACAACCTCACGCAGTGCGCTGGTTGTCCTTAGATCAGGCCGTATATGCAATTAATCACTGTTGGCCAGCATTAGTAATTGCTCTGGGTGAGGCAGCTGCCAATGGTGTTGCAGTTGCCAGAGGACTAGCAGATAAAGTGGAGAAGTACAGCTTCATCGGGATCACTTGTCTTTTGGCCGACATCCTTCCAAATTTTTCAAAGATGTCAAAGGTTTTCCAGCGTGAATCTCTAGACTTTGCCATGGCAAGCACAGCCTTAGACACAGTAAAAGCAACTCTGACGACCATGCAGGTACAATTAGAATGCAGACTATATTCCTGAATAATTACCGGTATTTATAAAAGTATGTTAAGCTTAATCTCAATAAAAATTTTAAAACAGGACAAATAAAACTTAACTGAACAAAGAGTAAACTTAACAAAGAGTAAACAAATGAAACTTATCTGATTGGTAACAACATAAAACAGAACTAATACAACTTGTAAACTAAAGATTGAACAAACGTAACAATAATAATGTAACTTATCATAGTAATAACAAGACAAAATAAATTAAATAAAATAAACTTAAACTTTAAACAAATTCAAAACTAAAGCACTTTGATGCAATGTCCCTTTTCAGGATGATAATCAGCTTCAGCATGCATTGCCTTCCCTGTTCCAGTTAGATGAGGCACTTGATACAATGGATGACAACCAAAAACGCTTTCGAGACACAGAAGTGAAGTTTGCTACTCAAGGGAAAGTTACACTCAGGACAACCAAAAGTATGTAATTCTATACTGTGTGTTTTACTGTAATACTTACCATGTAGCACATTTAACCAAAAATCAATTTGTGTATAAATTTAAGCAGTCCTTATGACACTATCTCTGCAAAATACAATAGTTAGCTTACTGTTCCCTGTTGCAATTATAGAATATACCTACTACTTCTTTGTGGTCTGCTGCATATAATCACTTGGCTCTCAACTCTGTGGACATGGGTTCAAGTGTAGCTCATGTCAACTTTTGGGAATATTGGAACTTCTGGAAGTCATCCCAATATGACCCTGAATGTTGAATGGGAAACTCCAACTTTGTGTTTTTGCTGGCCTTTTGGTATAGGAGTTTAGCAAATGAACATTTGACTGATGTAAAAAGTTTGATCCCAAATTTGAGGTGACTGATGGTTTGAGTCCAGCATTAACAGGGCTTAATGCGCAGGTGTCGCTCAAGCCCTATCTACGAGTGTACAGCTGAGTGTAACAAATATCAATGTATAGAATATAGTAAAAACTTTGCCTGTATGCCCCCCTGAATCCCGAAATATTCACAGATGGCATCTGATTTCTTTATTTTATTTTCAGCGAGATTCATTCAAGCACTACTGGACAACTTGGAGCAACGTTTCCCTGAAGATGCCCAAGTCACTTTGAAGGCATTAAATATCATTTTAAACCCAAAAGCACTTACAAACAACAATGCTGAAGTTGCTTTGTTTGGACAAAATGAACTTGATTATCTGTTACAGAGGTATGGGCAGGAGAACCAAAATATTGTGAACGCAGCAAGATGCAGACAAGATTTCTTGGCATATAAGCATTTTGTTGGTCTTCATAGAAACAAATCTTTCCCTGAATTTTGTGAGATACTTATCAAAGATCAAAGTGATGTTTTCCCAGATTTTGTTGTTTTTGCAGAGCTAGCTTTGGTAGTGCCTCTGAACTCTGCATCTTGTGAGCGGGGGTTCTCTGCCCAAAACAGAATCAAGTCCAAAAGCAGAAATAGGTTGAGAGATGAACAAGTGGACAGGCTAATGAAAATAACAATAAATGGCCCACACTATGCAGAGTACGATTACACTGCAGCCAAGAACAATTTTCGGGCCATGAAAGACAGGATTCAGTGAACTTACATTGTTTTAGCCAGTTTTAGCTAGTTACAAAGTGTTGAAATTGACATTTAACATTGAAATTGGTTTAAGTAATTTACGTGAAATTGGTTTAAGTAATTTACGTTCGAGGAATTGAATAAAATATTGGGACTCCAAAAATGAAACATAGGACTCATTTTTTTCAAGTCTATTGAGTCCCAGGGACTTAACTTTACCACTTCCGAGTGAGCACGCTGACACATATCCGACAATTATCTTAATATGAAATATCTTATCTCAAAGATACTATGATTCAAATAGAAGCCATGTGTTATCACAGGTAGAAATTATATTATGGTTCATAAAATAACGGGGGTTAAAAATGTCTTGTTATTGTATGATTTCCATCTTTTGAGCGGACATTCAGTGCTAAAAAGATTTTATTAGGTTGAAAATAAAAGTCTTCATACGTGAAACATATACTTATTTTTTTTAATGTATTTTGTTTCTTTTTCATGGGTCACATTTGGCTTTATTTTCCACCATTTAGATTGAATAGCAAGTAAAATAAATAAATGTATAAAAATAACACCAAAAATTATGTCACAAGGGGCGCCAATGGATGTTAAACTGTATTTCCAATGACATATATAAAATATTTTTAGGTTACACAGTTTTAGAAATATTTGCACTGAATGCCACTGATGCTGATTTTTGAGAGTAGATAGATTTGAATACGTAGTATTCACCTGTAGTGGGCGAAAATAGGTGATTTATTATAAAAACTGCTGCAAATATCTTGCACAAATGACATCTTGTACACAGAACTTATTTATTTAATTTATTACACTATTTCCATTATAATTTTTATGATTAACATTCGTACATATATAGTATTCACATAAATTACATTTTCGCTACTTCCTGGTTCTTCTGTTTGTTTTTACCCACTTCACCTTTCAAGGCCATTCGCGAAAACGAGGCAATTGAAACTGTGATTAGGCGTATAATATAGATCTTGCATACACAGCCGTTGGGTACGCTACAGCTAGCGTACACAGCCGTTGGGTAAATAACCACTCCGTTAATTAAAATAAAAGAAGGGAATGGCAGTTGCTTAATGTCCATAGATGTTTTAAAACAGCACAGTTTAATAATAAATAACTTGGAAAAATAAAGTTTCCTCACTGTAACAAACCGGTTTTCTTGCATTATCACTCAAATAGAAAATAAGTAGTCGCCTATCCAGGGTTGCGTGAAATAATTTTATGTAAAATTCCTGAGTGAAATTATTAGGTAATAAGTAAATTTTCTATACTATCTTATAAATCACTCATTATTACATAACAAGCTTTTGTGCCATCTGCTATTACATGAAACAAGAACTTATTACATAAGAAATTAAGTGATGTATTGACATGGGTTGGGTAACTCATACCAGTCAGCATTATATGAATGTTGATTCTGGTGTTCTCATCTTGAACTTTGGAACTGAGAGAAAGTAGTTAAGGGAGCTAAAGTCTACGACCAGTTTCTAATGTTTTCCTGGTTTTGAAACCAGGAAGTGGAGGCTGTAATATCCAAGGCTGTCTATTTTTTCTGCTTTTTCTATTGCTTGTTTGGACAATAGGTCTTGAATAGAAATCAACAAGGCATTGGCTTTGTTTCTGTCTCTGTAGCCATTTGAGATGCAGGAAATCCTGGATAATCTGGTGTGCTTTTTTCAAAGGAAGATGTTTTCCCAGCTGTATTATCTCGATTTGAAACTGATGAGCACCCCTTTTTCCTATTGTGTGACAAAATGTCGAGTCTGCCTCCCACTGGCAGTTTTTGTAAAATTTCTTGAATAAATACAATAGCTTCCTGTACACAATCTTTTCCCCCTCTGGTGGAGAGTGTAAACATGGAGTCTTTGCCCTCTCTGGTAGTGACTGAGCTCTCAGAGTTTTACCCTGTCTGGTACGGTTTTGGCACTGGCATCTCATATATGCTTTATATGAGTTAAATGACGACATCCAAGATTCAGTCAGGGATGTGATATGAGAGTGTCATTATTGGGGTTCCTGTTGATTTTGCTGTTGTTGCTGTTGGCCTGAGTTATTTTCCCAGCCTATGTGACCATCCCATCCTCAATGGCTGCCACAGAACCCCACACTCTGAGGCTGTGATTGAGGGTAGAAGGGTTGAAGAACTAGATATTGGATTGGCTGGACTGGAACTTGATAATATCTACCCTGTTAGTAAGCACCTCTGCCTCTGTCCCTTGGCTTTTTCTTGGACTTTCTATAAGGATGGAATCTGGATCCCTGTTGTGTACCAGTCTTAACGCCAAAACCTATGACATGCTGCTCATACTCCTGCATTAAGGAGCATTCAAAGAGATCAGACCAGAAATGAGTGCTGATCTAAGTTTCTTGAGCTGGTATAGGCGTCCAGATTATGATGCACATGTTTGAGACACATGTTTTGGCATATAGGACCAGGTTGGTCAGAAGATGTAGGAATTTTTTCAGAAGATGCTGGTACATGACTGCTCCACTCCTATATACTGATATCCAACATAAATTGCATCTGTGCTGTATCCTCTAGGATATGCTGTTGAAGAGTTGTTATTGTAAGTATTGACCATTAGCTCTAGAGTCAGGGTCTGAGGCTAGTAGACCAAAGGTTCTTTCTCTTTGGTCCCTTGCAGAGTTCAGGTTGTTGAGTGTAGACTCACTTGCAATAGAAAGGGCAGAGAGAAAATTTGACGTGCAATGCACTCCCTGATCATGCATTTCAGTTTTACCAATTCTCTATGGTTCACCAAAGCAGAAGGAAGACCTTTATATCTGGATTTGCAAAAGACTGCAGTATGATCTGGGGTTTTGGTTTTGGTACCAGTTGCCTCTGTTGGGTTGACTAGAGATAAAATTACCAATGTAGAGGGAAGAGGAAGAAGCTCCTGCATGGTTTGACCGCTGAATCCTGATTTTGGAATAATTTCTCAATGTCATCCATCAGTGGTAGTTTAAGTGATGGTGGACATGAGGATTGCTCCATCTTTAACATGTTGGGGTCATGTCCAAGTCTGGTGCCTGTTATATATGTGTGTGCTTCACTATTTGTAACGTACCAACTATTACATATTGTACATACAATGTATATATAAGACTTTGTTATGTGAAATCTGGGAGTTTAGAATAAATGCTTTTAGTGTCAAGACCTATCTTGTTGTCTGTTGTTAAATGAAGATTAACATTAATTAAGCTCCAAAGAAACCCACCAAATAACACATGGTGTCAGAGTTGTAACTTACATATACTTTGGATATTTTATGTACAATTGGACACAATTTTGACAATGGATAGGCATGTAACAACACCTGTAATGGACTGCATGGGAAGCTAAAACCTGCCAGAAATCTGGAAAAAATTCAGGCAACATACAGAATTAATGTTTTCTGGCCCACTCCGAAGGCTTGGTGAAGAAGCCAAAGTCAGTTTTTTACTGATATGGGTAGGTGAAAAGGGAAGAGACATTCAGAATACTTGGACTTTGTCAGATGAAGAAGGGAAGAGGTTACAAACCTTCTATGACAAATTTGAAGCTTATGTCACCCCAAAAAGTAATGAAGTTTTCACCTGCTACAAGTTCCAAGCTCGAGTTCAGGCTGAAGGTGAGCCTTTTGAAAACTTTGTCACCGATCTGAAGTTATTAGTAAAAGACTGTTCATATCCAGAAGATGACAAAATGGTGCGTGATCGTATTGTGTTTGGTGTGCACAACCCAAATATATGTGAAAAACTCATTAACAAAGGAAATGTACTCACCCTGGATAGCGCCATTGAAATGGCCCAAACCTACGAGGTCTGCAAGCAACAACTGAAAACTATGGCCAGTCCACCTGAAGAAGTACATGTAGTTAGGAGGAAAACTTCCTATGGAAAATCCAGCAAAAGTAAGAAAAACCATCAAAACACAAGACCTAAAAAGGAATGCCCCAGGTGTGGTGGTCAACACAGCCCAGGTAGAACCTGTCCTGCGATGGGGAAAGAATGCTATAGATGTGGAAAAGCTAATCACTTTGCCAGCAAATGTAGGTCAAACCCACCAAAAGTTCATACTGTTAATGAAAGTGCGACTGAAAGTGACACAGATAGTGACCACGGTGAACACTTCTATATAGGTGAAATAAGTGCCAATTGCAAACAAGATGAAGTATTTGTCCCTGTAAAACTGTCCACTGGATCAAAAGCAAAAGCTGTCAGTTTCAAGCTGGATACGGGAGCACAAGTAAATGTTTTGCCATTGAAGCTTTACAGAAAATTAGGTCTTCGTGCTATACTCTTAAAGCCAACTTAAATCCGCCTGACAAGTTACAGTGGCAACCCGTTGAAAGTAGAAGGAAAGGTCTCTTTACAAGGCCAGTACAAGGAAACAACAAAGACTCTGGATCTCTATGTTGTTCTGACATCAGCGCCACCAGTGCTAGGTCTCAAGGCATGCACAGATATGGGTCTGATAAAAGTCATCCTCTCGGTGGACAAGGACAAGCCAACAAATTTCATGGAAGAATTTAAAGATGTCTTCAGTGATCTTGGTATGTTTGAAGGAGAATACCATATTCATGTGGACCCAAACTACCAACCAGTTGTTCACCCCCCACGACGAACACCTGTTGCAATAAAGAATAAGGTTAAATCGGAGCTAGACCGTATGGAGAAATTAAATGTGATTGCCAAGGTTACCGAACCGACAGCTTGGGTCAACTCCATGGTTGTTGTCCAGAAAGCTAACTCAGATATTAGAATTTGCCTTGACCCAAAGGACCTAAACCAGGCCATAAGGCGACAACATTACAGAACCCGTACCTTACACGACATCCTGCCAAACCTCAAGGATGCAAAGTATTTTGGTACTTGTGATGCCAGAAGTGGCTATTGGACAATAAAACTTGACGAAGAAAGTGCAAAACTGACAACCTTCAACACAGCCTTTGGCAGATATAAATTTCTACGCCTCCCATTTGGTTTGATTTCTTCCCAAGATATCTTCCAACAGAAAATTGATCAGGCGTATGAAGGGTTAGAAGGTGTAGAACCAATTGCTGATGATATTCTGATCTGGGGAAATAGCCTTGAGGAGTATGAGGCCAATCAAAGGAAAATGCTGCAGAGATCCAGGGAAAAAGGCATCAAGTTAAACAAGGAAAAGTGCAAATTTGGTTTAACTGAAGTCTCCTTCTTTGGACATGTGCTATCAAAAGATGGCCTGAAGGCTGACAAGAAAAAGGTGGAAGCAATCAAGAATATGCCAAGCCCTACAAACAAAGGTGAACTAGAATCAGTCTTGGGAATGCTCAACTACCTGTCAGCATTTCCCCCTATGCTCTCGGACATGACAGCCCCTTTGAGAGAACTAACAAGGAAGAACACAGTATTCAAATGGGACTGTAACACGGAGTCAATCTTCCAGAAGGTAAAAGATGTGATCACAGCTTCACATGCAGTACTTGCTTATTTTGACCCAGAAAAAGAGACCCACATTCAAGTGGACGCATCTAAAAATGGATTAGGAGCGACTCTAATGCAAGATGTCAAGCCTGTGGCTTTTGCATCCAAATCCCTAACTGAGACACAAAAGGCCTATGCACAGATTGAGAAAGAACTGCTTGCAATCCTATTTGGCTGTGAAAAATTTCATGAATACCTCTATGGCAGAAAGGTGATAGTTGAATCAGACCACAAGCCACTAGAAGCCATCACAAAAAAGCCACTTGCTTCAGCTCCCCCTCGATTGCAGCGCATGCTATTACAATTACAAAAGTATGACATTACTGTCATCCACAGGCCAGGAAAAGAAATACCTGTCGCTGATGCTCTGTCACGTAAGCACATGAAAAGCACTGACAACCTAGGGGATGAGGACATTGAAGCGCAGGTCTATGCTGTTGTGCAAAATCTGCCAATCAGTGATAATCGACTTAATGAAGTCAAGTTAGAAACCAAGAAAGACGGACAGCTGCAAGTTTCAGCCAATGTCATAAATACAGGATGGCCAGATCACAAAGCCAACTGTCCTGCAGAAACCCTTGAATATTGGTCAGTGAGGGAAGAATTGTGCATCATTGATGGAATCATATTGAAGGGAGACAGGATACTGATGCCACAAGCCCTGCGAAAAACAATGTTGGATAAACTCCATATTGGTCACAAGGGCATTGAGAAGTGTAAACAGAGAGCCAGGACACTGTTCTATTGGCCCAAACTTAATTCTGACATATATAACATGATCACTAAATGCATCATATGTCAGATCCACAGGAAATCAAACACCAAGGAACCACTAAGACAACATGACATACCTTTAAATCCATGGGCAAAGATTGCAACTGATCTGTTCAGTTGGAATAATGACAACTATTTGGTTATAGTGGATTACTTAAGCAGATTCTTTGAAATGGAAAAACTGGAGTCTATCTCGAGCAAAGCTGTCATAACAAAGATGAAAAGAGTGTTTGCTACGCATGGGATTCCACAGCAAGTTATCTCAGACAACGGAACTCAGTACACTTCACAAGAATTCCAGAGCTTTGCAGAGGACTATGGATTTATCCACACGACAATTAGTGCAAAACATCCTCAGTCAAATGGTCTTGCTGAAAAAACTGTTGGGATAGCTAAGGACCTGTTACAGAAATGTAAAGACAGTTCCCAAGATATAAACTTAGCCCTACTTGAATATCATAACACACCTGTCGACCAGATAGAGGCACCCAGCATTCTCCTCATGGGCCGAGAACTACGCTCCATTCTCCCAACCCATAGTAATCACCTGAAACCCCGTTATGTGTCTCCACAACACATGAAGACACGACTGAGATTAAAACAGCAAAGGCAAAAGAGGTATTATGACAAAGGATCTAAACCCCTGCCTAAGCTTGCCGTAGGAGAATACATCAACCAAACAACCAAACAAACGCTGGAAACAAGCTGTTGTCAAGGCAGTCCACAGTGATCGTTCTTACATTGTCACAACAGAGGACGGGGCAGAATACAGGCGAAATAGAATCCATTTACAGAAACTGCATCACTAAAAATGTGGAATACAGTTGAAATATAAATCGGTTCACAGAAACCTTATTACAAGAAACTTTCTGGGCAATACTGGAAGTTTTGTGTCTAAGTGGATACTTTGTATATATAATTCAACCTGATTACTAGATCTATAGCTATTTGTGCATTTATTAAGCTAGGCAAATTACTATCACACCAATAAAAGGGCAGAATAATCCCTTGGGTGATAAAACAGAGAAAGGGCAGTCTACCCTGTTTCTCAGCATTGGAAAATGCATGTTCCTTGATAAAAAAAAATAGGAGAACATTTTAAACATATTAAATAATGCAGTGACACTTGATTTGTACTAACCCACTCTCTTGTAAGATCCACTCTACAATATTTGGTGCACCAGAATTAATACCAGAGAGGAGAAAATTCAAAGGCAAATATATCTTTCACAGGAAATGCTACATCTGTGAAAACAACTTTCCAACATGATTATCTAAGTGCATAAATTTAAAGTAATTGTAGAAGCTACTGATGTATTCCATTTTATTGTGTACAGTAACAGCATTTCCTATGTTCTCGGGAAGCTCTTATATCAAGATAAGAATAACATAATTTATCACTTTAAAGGAACACTACACAGATCTGACAAGCCATTAAATCCAGTCAACCTTTTCTAGCTACCATAACATCTCCAATAGAACCTATATGCTTATATTTTAAAGAATAATCTTGATAGACATTTATAAAGATAATTTTGTATTAATTAATTAAACAATTAATTTTTAATAAAAGAGGGGCATGTTATATATGTGTGTGCTCCACTATTTGCAATGTACCAACTATTACATATTGTACATACAATGTATATATAAGACTTTGTTATGTGAAATCTGGGAGTTTAGAATAAATGCTTTTAGTGTCAAGACCTATCTTGTTGTCTGTTGTTAAATGAAGATTAACATTAATTAAGCTCCAAAGAAACCCACCAAATAACACAGTGCCCAACTTGTATTTCTCAGTGATACCCAGGTAGCTTTTAACTTGGTCTATACATTTAGATTTATTTGTTGTTTTATGTCGCGTTCAACAGCCAGGGTCATATTGCGACAGGTAGTTTACAGGTGGAGGAAACCAGTGCATACTGCACTGTAAACCACTGGGCATCAGCAAGTAACTACCAACTTTCCAACATGAAGCGCCCGGCCTGAGATTCGAACCGGCGGCCTCAGAGGTTGGAGACGAGAACTCTAAATGCTACACCACTGAGCCCCCCAACTTGGTCTATAAAGGCATTGAAGACTACCTGGGGGGGGGGGGGGGGGGGGTTCAGGTATTCACATTCAGTATCTCCCGCTTGTGAAGTGGAAATCTTGAGAGAACTCTTGTCTGTACCATATTCTCCCTTCTTGAGTCTTAGGAGGGGAGAGAGAACTTGAAGCTGAGTGGATGCAGAGGGGGGGGGGGGATACAACTGCTTAGATGGATTGTGAGGCAATTGCTAATGAACCTATATCCCTTTTAAGCCTTTTTAAATTGTGGGTGGCCCCTGAGGAACTGAGGTATTCATGGGTTCCTGCAGTTTTTCCAATGGTTAAGGTAACTGTGGGATGTCGATGAATATTGTAGATTGTGCTGAGACAGCTGCCTGAGTTGTTGCAGTTACAGAAGTGTCTGACCAGAAGCTGCCAGTCTTAGAATCATTTGCTGTATTGAGGAAGATAATCTGTTGTAAGCCTGACTAGATGAAAGATCTTGAATGTGTTTTTGATTTTGGAGTCATCAATCTCTCCAGCTTCTTGCTCATTTTCATCTTCACTATCCGGGGCTATTGGATTGACTTTGTCTCCCACTTGGTACTTCTTTCAAGAAAATCTGTTTTCAAATGATTCCATTTAATTTATGATAAGGAAAACAAGCAGCACAGGTCTCCACAGGGGCGCCAGATGCATAGGAGTCTTCCCCTTTACAGTTTCTTCTACAGCCTTAACACCTCAAATGGGTGTCAAAGGCTATCATCTAATGGCCACACTTGCGCCTCTACTGATGTGGAGGAGTGCTTACCATGATAAGTTCACAGTGTCACAATTTATATACTGCTTTAAAGCAGAATTTTACGATAAATAACATACCAATAGTGTCTATGCACTAATATGAGTAAAATATGTGAAACTTTATGTTGTAACACATCAAATAAATACTATAAAATACTCACAAAGTGAGAGCAAAAATATGCAGTCTGGTAAGATTGCTACAGAAAGAAGGAAGATTCATGTGAGCTGTGCACACGCATGTCTGCTCAACATTATACCAATCACTGGATGGGTCAGCCCGCCACCAAGACCGGCTCTGGAGAACCGGTCATCCCTACAATAGTGGGAAAAGTCTAACAACCTTTATTCCTGTTGATAGCTCTTCCGATAATCAACGGAATAGCACTCTGTTTCAATAGGTACTGTAGCGAAATAAAACTATCAGGAGGTCCTTTCCCAAGAAGGCTTTGTCAAACCGGGAAATGGTCCGGCACTGTTTTCCAGAAGCTCATAATAATAGGTTTAGTATTAATCATTTACGTCGACATGAAAAGTCGTTTAGTTATGGAAAAACAAACGAAGATATCGATATGAGGATGTAGAAAAATATGGGATAAATAAGCAATAACAAGGCAGTGTTACCTTTTGAGTGAAATGGAATTCCGTGAAGAGCCGGTGGAATCGGTATATGAAATAGGAGACGAGATCGGAAGGTAAAATTAGACTTCCCTATTTTCTAATCCGCTCTGAACTGTTCTGACTCTCTTTTGCATGGTCTCTTGCCGCAATTACCATTTTGTTAACCCAATGTACGGGTTTTCGATATATTCACGTTTTCGATCATTTAAAGCATAAACTGTCGCCCTCGTTTTTGGATGACAGTTTTTACAATATTTTTGAATGAATATGCAGTTACATTGAACCAGCGACTTTGAGGATATAATTTTGTATTTATATGTCTGATAATTTTGCTTGCATTGGTTGTGATATTCAGCGTTGTCCGTTTACGTTGTCATATCAAAAACCCGTCCATCGTGGATATGTTTGGTGTGTGGTGGTGCATGTTTGTCGATAAGGGTAGACAAGGTAGTGTGATATTGTTCATAGAGAGTGTCGGCTTCCTTGGATGGATTATTAAGTAGTTCAGAAGCGAGGAGATCTGTTTTCAATTTCTCTTTATCAATTTATGATATTTACGAAAGGTAACAGTAGCATTAGTTTGGGATATGGGGGTTGAGAAATTTGGGGTAAAACCGTAAAACTATTCGAAGTAACTCCGTCTACGGTATCGTAGATGGAGTATTTTATCTTCGTTTACGGCGTCGTATATGAAGTTTGAATGCTTCTGCTACGGCATTATATTACTCACACTATATAATAAACGATTCAAATAACTGTATAGTAATACTGTATAAATGTGAAGAAATACTCACGTGCTTATTGGTAATCCGTGTGTAATATTAATTTTCAAGTACTTTTTGTCAATAAGCCCATACATAAGGTCTATCTTTAAGTATCATTATAATCCATGTTTATGTGTAGATACACTGAACAATCAAACAAGTAAATGCAAAGCCCCACTATCATACAAGTGTGTAATAAATTGCAGTTATCAAATGAACACATGCACACAAGTCAGCCATTGTTGCTAATTAGCATAGGCACTTCCCCTATTAGACTGGTACCCTGGTTATGCTCAATTGCAATTATGTGCAGAGGGGAGAGTGACAAGTTGGCCTTGGATTAACAGGCTGGCATGTAGTGAGTGATATCAATTGTGATTGACCTGAAATTGATAAAACTGTTAATTATAGCACTGGGGTGTTGTGAGTTAAAGTGTCACTACTGAATTTCAATTGCCTAGCTCATTTTGTGTATAAATAGAGCTCCTCAAAGTGGGGTAGTCAGTATGTTCATCACAAGCATTGAGTGTGTATGAAAATCAACATGGCTAGATTCCAAGTGGGAACTGTGTTTAATACTTTCCAAAAATTAGAGGAGATCAAAGCTTTTGAGCAAGAGTCATTTGTGAATTTGGTTAAGAGACACTCTAGGTCTATTCAAAATGCCATAAAGAGGGGGTCCAATAAGTCATTTAATCCAGACATAGTTTTTGCAGAAATTAATTTTGTGTGCAAACATGGTTGTTCTTACAAACCAAGAAATAATAAGGATGAGAGGAAAAACACTAGGACAGAGAAAATGGAGTGTCCTTTTGTCCTTAAATTCAAGGCTACCTCTGATGGCCAAGGACTGGCAGTTGTTCACCTGAACAATGACTACAACCATGAGGTCAGTCAAATTGAATTCCAGTTCGCTCCGAAACAGAGGATTGTGGACAAGACAGCACAGAAGGATATTGCAGACATGGTTGCCTTGAATGCAAACAGGAAGAAGATTCAGCAGATGTACTCTGAGAAGACGGGTAAAGCAATTCTAATGAAGGACATCCACAATATAGCCACCAGAGCTAAGCAACAGAAGAAGGTGGACAGTGGGACAACAACCTGCAGTAGTCCAGACAGGGTGAAGAACCTGAGTGAGTGGATCAAGTCACAATTCCCTGCTCTCCATACCACCTTTGTGCAAGATGAAGAAGGGGTTGTGTTAGGAATTTTTATGCAGGACAATGAGATGTGCTCTGCATTTGACAGATTCCCTGAGGTTCTACTGATTGATGCCACCCACAAGACCAATGACCAAGGAATGCCATTGTACACAATCATTAACATAGATGGCAATGGTGAGAGTCAGGTTGTTGCTGCCTTTCTAGTCCAGACTGAAAGTGAGCCAACTCTACGTAGTATGACTAAGGTCTTTAAGGAACAGAATTCCAAGTGGGAAGATGTGAAGGTCATCCTCACAGACAAAGATATGGTTGAGAGGGGAGTCTTTAAGTCAGAGATGCCACAGGTTAGCATGGAAATATGCTTATTCCATGTTCTCCGTACCTTTGGTCGTGAAATTACTGTGGAGAAAATGGGAGTGACCCTAGGGGAGAAGGCCACCATCCTGGACAAGATACAAGAACTCGCCTATAGCTGGAGTGAGGAGAGCTACCAGTCCCAGTATGACAGTTTATGTGAAGTTATGCCCGACATTGTCTGCACCTATTATGACCGAAACTGGCATCCCATCCGTCATGAGTGGGTTGATGGTTTGAAGCACACAATGAACCTCTGCACCAGAACCAACAACAGGATTGAAAGCTTCTTCAAACATCTGAAGAGTTACATTACCACCAGAGGTTCAATAGAAGATTTAATTGAGGGGTTCATATCTGTACTTTCAATCCTAAGAAATGAGAGAAGTTTTCGACTACTGAAAAGCCTATCCACTCTCCCCACCAAACCTGTTAGTGCAATTGAAGCAGAGTACCAGAGGTATGTCACCGCCTATGCACTCACTCAGATCCAGGAGCAGTTGAAGTACAGCACAAAGGTGACCATCATAAATGACACTACAGTTGAGACTTCATCTGGTCATAGAACTGTGGATGAGAGTGGGTGCTCATGTGCATTCTTCATGCATATGAGACTCTCTTGCCGTCACATGTTCGCCATAAAAAGGTTTAAAGATGAAAATCTCTTCATGCCCGAGATCACCGCAAAAAGATGGACTATAGAGTACTACAAGAGCCACAGGTATATCAGTGACAGCAGACCACGATTGAGTATAGCCGTGCAGAAGACCCTCAAACCCAAAGCTATCAGTGAAAACCAAAAGTGGAAAGATGCTGGAGAAGTCTTCCAAGTGGCACAGAGTATTTTATCCAAGTGTGGGATGGAGCAGTACAAGGCCAGACTAGCATGTGTCCAGAAATTAATCTCCCTATGGCAAGAAGACAAGGAGGCTTTTGTGGGAGAATTTGTGGCGACAGATATTAGTGATGAAACTCCTGATGAAAGTCGAACAGATGAGAACGAAAGCAGAAATAGTACTTTTGGACTACCAAATTTGCCAGAACCCCATGAGGACCTCCCTGATCTGATGGAACTGGAAAATAAATCCATAGAGCCAGAAGAACAACCAGCACCTGCTCAGCCAGACACCCAACCAACTTCAGTAGAGTCAGAGGAACAACCAGCAACTGTTCAGCCAGACGACCAACCAACCTCACCTGACTTACAAGGGGTTAGGTTTGCACCAGTACCAAGAAAAAGAGGGAGACCAAAGGGGGCCTGTACCACAGCAATTGGGTTACCTCTCAAAAGAATTAAAAAGGCCAACAACTCAAAGACGCCCGATCACAGAAAAAGTAGTGCTGAAAAAGGGAGGATGCTTTTAAGCTTTTTATGTCAGCTGACTTATCAGTCAGCTGACATTATGTCATCACTCTGCGGCGTGGGCGTCCGCGTCCGCGTGAACAACTTCTTCTCCAAAACTACAAGGCCTAGAGACATGATGTTTTTTTTAAAAGATACCTTATCTATCGAGGATGAAAAATTGTTCAAGGCATGCAAATCTGTATGTTCGTCTGTTTGCTAGAGACATTACAAGGGGGGTACCCCCACCAAAAGTGTGAAAATTTCAACTTTTTATCACAATTTTCTCAGTGACTATTGCAGGGATTTCTCTCATATCTTGCATATATGTACTAGGCCAGAGGTAGATTCTCTTGTGTGAGTATGAGACCTGGATCTGTCTTACTTTTTTTTTAATAAATTTTTTTAATAATTTTTAATGCATTAAAATTCATGAAATCATGCACTAAATCACTTATAACTTCAAAAGTGTTGCATTTACAGCATTTTGTGAAAATATGTTGTTCAGCTACTTTTTCATAGCTACAATATGGTGAGTAAGTTAGGTGTCTGTCTCAATAGCTAAGTGAGTAATAGCTACTTTTGGGCTTTTCAGTAACTTCCATTATGAGTAAAATCGCTTGTAACTTAAAAACTATTGCATTTAGAGAATTTCGTATAAATATGTTATTCAGCTACTTTTGGGCCAGCTATAACATAGTGAAATTTCAGACCTGTAGCTCATGGCATAGCTGAGTAATAGCTACTTTTAGGTTATCACTGTTGAGTAAATCGCTTATAACTTGAAAACTATTGCATTTAGAGAATTTCGTATAAATATGTTATTCAGCTACTTTTGGGTCAGCTATAACATAGTAAAATTTCAGACCTGTAGCTCATGGCATAGCTGAGTAATAGCTACTTTTAGGTTATCACTGTTGAGTAAATCACTTATAACTTGAAAAGTGTTGCATTTAGAGCCTTTTGTTAAAATATGTTATTCAGCTACTTTTTTCATAGCTACAATATGGTGAGTAAGTTGGGTGTCTGTCTCAATAGCTAAGTGAGTAATAGCTACTTTTGGGCTTTTCAGTAACTTCCATCATGAGTAAAATCACTTGTAACTTAAAAACTATTGCATTTAGAGAATTTCGTATAAATATGTTATTCAGCTACTTTTGGGCCAGCTATAACATGGTAAAATTTCAGACCTGTAGCTCATGGCATAGCTGAGTAATAGCTACTTTTAGGTTATCACTGTTGAGTAAATCACTTATAACTTGAAAACTATTGCATTTAGAGTATTTTGTTTCAATATGTTATTCACCTATTTTGGGGTCAGCTATAACATAGTGAAGTTTCAGACCTGTGGCTCATTTCATAGCTGAGTAATAGCTACTTTGAAGTTCTCACTGTTGAGTAAATCAGTTATAATTGGAAAACTATTGCATTTACAGAAATTTGTGCAAATATGTTATTCAGCTACTTTTGGGTCAGTTATAACATAGTGAAATTATAGACCTATAGCTCATGGCACAACTGAGCAATAGGTATTCTCAGGTACTGACTGTTGAGTAAATCAGCTATAACTTGAAAAATATTGCATTTGGAGTATTTTGTTAAAATATATTGTTCACCTACTTTTGGGTCAGCTATAACATAGTGAAATTACAGACCTATAGCTCATGGCATAGCGGAGCAATAGCTATTTTCAGGTTCTCACTATTGAGTAAATCAGTTGTAGCTTGAAAGCTATTGCATTTACAGTAGTTTGCTTAAATATGTTGTTCACCTACTTTTGGGTTAGCTATAACATAGTAAAATTTCAGACATGTAGCTCATTTCATAGCTGAGTAATAGCTACTTTGAAGTTCTCACTGTTGAGTAAATCAGTTATAATTGGAAAACTATTGCATTTACAGAAATTTGTGCAAATATGTTATTCAGCTACTTTTGGGTCAGCTATAACATAGTGAAATTATAGACCTATAGCTCATGGCACAACTGAGCAATAGCTATTCTCAGGTACTGACGAGTAAATCAGCTATAACTTGAAAAATATTGCATTTGCAGTATTTTGTTAAAATATATTGTTCACCTACTTTTGGGTCAGCTATAACATAGTGAAATTACAGACCTATAGCTCATGGCATAGCGGAGCAATAGCTATTTTCAGGTTACTCACTATTGAGTAAATCAGTTGTAGCTTGAAAACTATTGCATTTACAGTAGTTTGCTTAAATATGTTGTTCACCTACTTTTGGGTTAGCTATAGCATAGTAAAATTTCAGACATGTAGCTCATTGCATAGCTGAGTAATAGTTCCTTTGAGGTTCTCACTGTTGAGTAAATCAGTTGTAACTTGAAAACTATTACATTTAGAGTAATTTGTTAAATATGTTATTCACAGAATTTTTGGTCAGCTATAACATAGTGAAATTGCAGACCTCTATGTCATGGCATAGCTGAGCAATAGCTACTTTCAGGTTCTCACTGTTGAGTAAATCATTGTATCCACTGGATAGCCGCAGTGTGTAGAGAGAGATTTCACCATTACTGCTCTGATGAAAAAAAATTATAGCTAGCTTTCTTAAGTTTGCAGTATATATTAATAACCATAAAATGTTGTCTGGGAATATTTTTGGCCTCATTTTGAGAAACAAGATGGCTGCCACAGGTGTTTTTTGTCAGTCATGAAAAGTGCTTATATCTCCCTTATTATTGATCCTAGAGGTTTGGGATGATAAACCAACCTGTAGGAAATCATGGGGTGGGAATATTTTGGTGTGGTCAGATTTGACCTTCAATGACCCCTCCTTCAAGGTCAAACAAGGATAGCCAAACTTAAAAGTGCTTATAACTCGCTTATTATTGGTCCCAGAGGTTTGGGATGGTAAACAGACAGGAAATCATGGGCTGTGAATCTGTTGATATGGTCCGATTTGACCTTGGAACCCTCCTTCAAGGTCAAATGAGGATAGCGAAAATTGAAAGTGCCTACAACTCGCTTATTATTGGTGACAGAGATTTGGGATGGTAAACCATAGGAAATCATTGGCTCGGAATCTTTTGGTATGGTCAGATTTGACCTTTGGACCCCTCCTTCAAGGTCAAATGAGGACAGCCAAGCTTAAAAGTGCTTATAACTCATTAAGCGTCCCGCAAGGGACGCTTGTTTGTGTATGGGAGAGCTTCCGGCTCCGCCGGCTCCGCATTTTGTTTTCCTTATAACTCTGTAACCGTTAGGCGGATTCTTTTCAAATTTGGCAGGTTTAGGCAGTAGCCTTGGGGAATTTTTTTGAATATGCTGCAGTGACATTTCAACCAATCAGAGAGGTCACATGACCAAAAATGTCTTTTTTCGATGGGGAAGCTTGTCCGGATGATAACTTGAAAGGAATTTTATCAATTCACCTGAAACTTGGCAAATACATTCATTCTATTAAAATCTGGAAATCATTAGATTTTGGCATTGATTGGTCAAGAAATGGCCGAGTAATTAATGGCCTTGCGACCTTATTGTTGCTTTGTGGTGACATCTCCCTTAATCCTGGACCAATCTCGTTTGGGGTGGTAAATTGCCGATCTGTAAGAAACAAGGGACCCTGCATCGATGATACTGTAACAGTACATTCTGTCGACATTCTTGCTGTCACTGAAACACATATTCGCCAGGAGGAAACGGACAGCCTTCTACATTCCATCACCCCGACAGGCTTCAAATTCTGCCACAAACCCCGTATTCATGGCCGTGGTGGTGGTGTCGGATTTTTTATCAACAAAGCTATACAGTTTAGATCTGTGGACACACCTACTTTCAGTTCCTTTGAAAATGTTAGCATTGCAATTGGGTCGGCGGCTCAACAGCTTGTGTTGACTTGTGTTTATCGTCCACCTGGCTCATGCTCTGAAAGTTTCCTGGACCAATTTCTCAATCTTTTAGAATATTTATCCTCTGTTTCTCCCTCTTTCCTAATTTGTGGGGATTTCAATATTCATGTGGATACTTCTTCAAATGATAGTATCAAATTCCAGAACTGTTTAGAATCATGCAATATAACACAAAATGTTCAAACGGCTACCCATCTACATGGTCATATCCTAGACCTTGTTCTTACTCCTACTGATGCCAGTGTCATCTCTAATGTACGAGTTGCTGAATTTATTTCTGATCATGCTCTTGTCCTTGCTCAGCTTGACTCAGTTAATCCTCCTTCACATAAGGCAAAAGTTGTCACTTTCAGGAGGTATCATAAAATTGACATGGACAGTTTCCGTAAGGATTTGGGAAATAGCGCATTCGTAAAATGCCCTGGTGATACAGTCAGTGGTTTGTGTGAACAATACTTAGATGATTTGAGCAAATTGCTCAACAAGCATGCACCATTGGTTACTCGCACTTTTACTAAGCAAGCTACTGGTTGGCTATCTGACACCTACAGGCTGGCAAAAACCATCAGGCGACAGCTGGAACGAATCTGGCGTAAAGATAAATCTGCCTATAATCGAGCTAGACTTCGAAGACAGATTGGTCGCTGCAATTCACTGGTCAACAAAGATAAGGCAAATTACTTCAGAAACCTGGTCAAAGAAAATACCAATGACTCCAAGAAGCTATGGCAGGTCTTGCGTTCCGCACTGCACTCTAGTCCAGAAGCAGTACTCCCTTCTCATGAATCTAAGAAAGGTCTTGCTGACCGGTTTGTCACTTTCTTCAGTGACAAAATAGATAAAATCAGAAACTCATTTTCTTCTAGTGACTCATTCACTCTGCCTCCTCCACCTGATGTACCCAATTTCAGCTGCTTTAAACAAGTTTCTCAAGAGGAAATTAGAAAAATTATCATGAAGTCACCCACTAAATCTTGTTTGTTAGACCCATGGCCTACATTTCTTGTTAAGGAATGTATTGATATTTTACTGCCCTCTATCACCAGGCTTGTTAACTGCTCGTTGTCAGAAGGTGTTGTACCTGATGAATTCAAGAAGGCTATTGTAACCCCATTGATTAAAAAGTCATCACTACCACCCAATGACTTAAAAAACTACAGACCTGTTTCTGGGTTGGGCTTCATATCCAAACTGGTTGAACGTGTTGTTGCTTCTCAGTTGAATGACCATGTTAGTTTGAACGGACTGGAGAATGTCAGGCAATCTGCCTACAAACTAGGTCACTCAACTGAATCTGCATTGCTTTCAATTAAGAATGATGTTCATTTGGCTTTTGCTAAAGGTGAGGCTACTGCTGTCGTTCTCTTGGATCAATCAGCAGCGTTTGATACTATTGATCATGATACGCTACTTAATTCTCTTAGCTCCTGGTTTGGTGTGAGCGGGGTTGTCCTCGATTGGTTTAAGTCTTATCTCTCAGACCGTGTTCAGTGCATTAAGATTGGGTCAATTTTATCTGATGCCAAAAAGTTATTGTATGGTGTGCCTCAAGGCTCTGTCCTGGGGCCAATCCTTTTTTCACTCTATACTACTCCACTGAGTAAAGTCATACAGAATCATCCTGGTATTAGTTTCCAGTTCTACGCTGATGACACACAATTGTATGTACACCTCACACATAAAAATGTTGCCTCGGCCCTTGATAAGCTGTCACACTGCCTTGAAGACGTAAAGAGATGGCTCTCTACAAATAAGCTCAAGCTAAATCCAGATAAGACCGAATTCATTGTGTTTGGCTCAAAGTCTCAGCGCGAAAAACTTAATCAGTCCTTCCCGGTCAACATACTTGGTAATCTCATATCACCAACAGATGCAGTTAGGAACCTTGGTGTCTGGTTTGATTCTGATTTCTCATTCTCTTGCCATGTTAGGAAGGTCTGCAAGGCTTGTTTTGCTCATGTCCGGGATCTTAAGCGACTCCGAGGACATCTGACACATGAAGCTACTCTTATGGCTGCCAATGCTCTGGTCGAAGTCAACTAGATTACTGTAACTCTCTGTTCAGAGGTCTCTCAGCTCTAGATCTGCGCAAACTTCAATGTGTTCAGAATAGCCTGGCCAGAATTGTTGCCAACACCACCAAGTACTCACACATCACTCCAGTTAGAAAAGCACTACATTGGTTGCCAATTAAGTACCGTTCTATCTTTAAGACTGCCATGTTGGTATATAAGTTCCTACACAGTGGTAACCCCAAATACTTTGAACCCTTCCTCATTCCCAGACATAGTGCATATAACACTCGTCGAAGTCAATCTGATGGCATATTTTCCCCACTTTGGTTCAATTTTCAAGTCTCGAAAACATTTTGGACTCAGTTTTGCGTATGACGCACCTATGATTTGGAATGACCGTTCTATCTTTAAGACTGCCATGTTGGTATATAAGTTCCTACACAGTGGTAACCCCAAATACTTTGAACCCTTCCTCATTCCCAGACATAGTGCATATAACACTCGTCGAAGTCAATCTGATGGCATATTTTCCCCACTTTGGTTCAATTTTCAAGTCTCGAAAACATTTTGGACTCAGTTTTGCGTATGACGCACCTATGATTTGGAATGACCTTCCTGATGAGGTCCGCTCTGCAAACTCACTTGCCTCTTTCAGGTCAAAGTTGAAGTCATACCTCTTTGGAAAAGCATACCCACCCTAAATTTCCAATTTCCTTTCTGCTTTCTCCGCGGTGCTGACCCCTGCAATGTCTCTGGTTTTTGAATATTGAACAATGTTTTTGTGTGATGCGCCTTAGAGTCTGTCTTTTGACAGAGATTAAGCGCTATAAAAGTGCTATTAGAATTAGAATTAGAATTAATTAATCATTACGAATTTTCCAAATAAGGAAAACACAAAAATGCTTATATCTCGAAAACCGTGCTAGATAGAGCGATTTCGACGAAATTTTTGACCCACAGGGTATCTCTGCGGAGTAGTTTTCCCAATTTTCAAAAAATTTTTGTCTCGCCCAAAATGGCGGCCATTTTGAATTTTCGAAATTTTCGCAAAAATTGCAAAACACAAAAATGCTTATATCTCGAAAACCGTGCTAGATAGAGCGATTTCGACAAAATTTTTGACCCACAGGGTATGTCTGCAGAGTAGTTATCCCAATTTTGAAAAAATTTTTGTCTCGCCAAAAATGGCGGCCATTTTGAATTTTCGAATTTTTCGCAAAAATTGCAAAACATAAAAATGCTTATATCTCGAAAACCCTGCTAGATAGAGCGATTTCGACGAAATTTTTGCCCCACAGGGTATATCTGCAGAGTAGCCATGCCAATTTTCAAAAAAATTGTCTCGCCAAAAATGGCGGCCATTTTGAATTTTCGAATTTTTCGCAAAATTGCAAAACACAAAAATGCTTATATCTCGAAAACCGTGCTAGATAGAGCGATTTCGACGAAATTTTTGACCCACTGGGTATCTCTGCAGAGTAGCCATGCCAATTTTCAAAAAAATTTTATCTTGCCAAAAATGGCGGCCATTTTGAATTTTCGAATTTTTGCGCAAAAATTGCAAAACACAAAAATGCTAATATTTCGAAAACCGTGCTACATAGAGCGATTTCGACGAAATTTTTTATCTTCAGGGTATCTCTGCAGAGCAGCTATCCCAAAGAGCTTTCACTTGGTGAAGTTTCAGACCCATAGCTAATTGCTCACCTACTCAAAAAGAGTAAATGCGAATTACCTCTAAAAGTATTGCAGATGGCCAATTTTTCTCAAATAACTCATTCACCTACTTTTGGAAGAGCTTTCACATGGTGAAGTTTCAGACCCATAGCCAATTACTCACCTACTCAAAATGAGTAAATGCGAATTATCTCTAAAAGTATTGCAGATAGCCAATTTTTCTCAAATAACTCATTCACCTACTTTTGGGAGAGCTTTCACATGGTGAAGCTTCAGACCCATAGCTAATTATTTACCTACTCAAAATGAGTAAATGCTAATTATCTGTAAAAGTATTGCGGATACCCAATTTTTATCAAATAACTCATTCATCTATTTGTGGGAGAGCTTTCACATGGTGAAGTTTCAGACCCATAGCTAATTACTCACCTACTCAAAATGAGTAAATGCGAATTATCTCTAAAAGTATTGCAGATAGCCAATTTTTCTCAAATAACTCATTCACCTACTTTTGGGAGAGCTTTCACTTGGTGAAGTTTCATACCCATAGCTAATTACTCACCTACTCAAAACGAGTAAATGCGAATTATCTCTAAAAGTATTGCAGATAGCCAATTTTTCTCAAATAACTCATTCACCTACTTTTGGGACAGCTTTCACTTGGTGAAGTTTCAGACCCATAGCTAATTACTCACCTACTCAAAATGAGTAAATGCGAATTATCTCTAAAAGTATTGCAGATAGCCAATTTTTGTCAAATTAATCATTCACCTACTTTTGGGAGAGCTTTCACTTGGTGAAGTTTCAGACCCATAGCTAATTACTCACCTACTCAAAATGAGTAAATGCGAATTATCTCTAAAAGTATTGCAGATAGCCAATTTTTCTCAAATTAGTCATTCACCTACTTTTGGGAGAGCTTTCACTTGGTGAAGTTTCAGACCCATAGCTAATTACTCACCTACTCAAAATGAGTAAATGCGAATTATCTCTAAAAGTATTGCAGATAGCCAATTTTTCTCAAATTAATCATTCACCTACTTTTGGGAGAGCTTTCACTTGGTGAAGTTTCAGACCCATAGCTAAATACTCACCTACTCAAAATGAGTAAATGCGAATTATCTGTAAAAGTATTGCAGATAGCAAAAATTTTTGTCTCTCCAAAAATGGTGGCCATTTTGAATTTTCAAAGTTTTTGCAAAACACAAAAATGCTTATATCTCGAAAACCGTGCTATATGGAGTGAACTCAACAAAATTTTGGACCTGCTGGGTATCTCTGCAGAGTAGCCATGCCAATTTTCAAAATATTTTTGTCTCGCCAAATATAGCGGACATTTTTAATTTTTTTTATTTTTTGCAAAACACAAAAATGCTTATATCTTGAAAACCGTGCTAGATAGAGCAGACTGCGCTGACTTTGGTTGCCACAACAGTATAAGGCTAGAAACGAAGCATTTTCTTAATACTTTAGCACTCACCTTTATATCCTTTTCGGGACGCTTTGTTTTTGCTATGCAAAAACATTATCTTTTTTTTTTGCGAGCGATCCTCTAGTTTATAATTGGTCCTAGAGGTTTGGAATGGTAAACCATAGGAAATCATGGGCTGGGAATGTATTTGTGTGGTTAGATTTGACCTTGGACCCCTTCTTCAAGGTCGAACGAGGATATTGCATTTGTAGTATTTCTTTAAATATGTTTTAACCTATTTTTTACACTTAAACAATTACCTTGTTATTTTCCTTCACAATACCATTTACCTGTACAGCCCTTTTCCTGATAATTATTCTGTCCTCTAATCACCTTCACAAATCAAAAACACTCAGTCAGCTGACACAGTGCCCGTTCACGGGCACTCTCCTCTTGTTTGTTGATGTTTCTACACGTACTGAGGGAGTGCTACTTGGTGAAGAATCAGTTGAATGTGTTCCTGAAAACATCCCCTCCAGTGCACTGGATGAAAATGTGGACATAAACATGATACGGAAGTTCTTTGATGCTGATGGGTGGCTGGCAGTAAGTGGTGTTTATGAAGCCAGGAAGCAACTCCCATGGAAATGCCAGCAGTGTAACACTAACTTGGAGGACTCTGACCCATCAATCGGATGCAACAGCTGTCTCAACTGGAACCATTGGAGGTGTGTGGGGTTAAAAACCAAACCCAAAAGGAAGTTTTGGTTTTGTAAGGACTGTTGTTAAGTTGTTAAGTGAAATTTAGACAGTCATTTGCTAGTATATGACTTACCTTGTATATGTATATATTTGTGCTATATGTGCTGTACTTACCTGTATTTCTACTTTTCTACTTTAATATGTTTCTACTATTACTTACCTGTATGTTTCTGTGAATATATGTATCTACCATTACTTACCCGCATGTTTCTGTGATTATATGTATCTACTATTACTTACCCATATGTATGTGTGATTCTTTGCAGTAAAAAATTTTTGAGGACCAGTCTACTTTAAATTTGGAAACCATAGCAGGTGCTCCTCACTTCAGAAGAATTTGTACATAATATTTCATTGTGAACTAATTTAACTGATTGAACTGATTGTGAACTAATCTAGGATAATAAAGGTACTGTAAACTTTCACAGCTTGCATTCATACATCAATGCCGTATGGGAAGCCTGATGTCTCCATATACGACACCGTAAACGAAGACAAAATACTCGATCTACGATGCCGTAGTTGAAGCCGTACCGAAAACTATTTGAAAAATGGTCGGAAAAGGCCATAAACAAAGGTTTATAAACAAAAGAAGATTTAAGTTTTTTAATATCTGAATTTACGTGGAAATATGCAGCGAAATCAGGCATTTATGTTCCATTTTATAAAAATTGTGATATATAAATATTGAAGTAAAACTGCCACTTACCCTGCTTTATAACAGGACTTCTTATTTCAGCACACAGTAGTTGTGTGCACTACCACTAAATACCTGGACTGTGCTTTATAAACACAGTCCAGACGTCTCTCCAGTTGAATATTTGTGACAATATATTTTGTGTATGTTGTCCGTTCACTTTCAAACCAAAGAGTGCCTACTTCCGGTACTCAGTCTTTACGCTGGTCCCCGATCTTCGGTGACTGCTAAACCCCGGATCTCAACCCCGGATCACCACATTCTCCTCTGTGGTGTTTTTGGTTATCCTTTAGACGCTAAGGTTAGGCAATTATGAACTACTGTGGCCACCTCGATGGATACTTAATAAAACATTTAAAGTTACCACAACTACTATAAGGAATTACTTTGCTTAAATATATCTAAGACTTTTTGGTTAAAACTATTTTCTACTGTTGTTGTCTGCACATTTACATGTTCAAAGTTACATTCAATAGTCCGTTAAATTTACTTTTATTAAAAATACTTTTTTTTCCAAATTATTACTTTGTTACATAGACATTTTACTTTTTTATTTATAATCTTAATTTTACACATTTTGCCTTTACCTTTTGGTATGTCAGCTTGACATACCCTGAGAGCATTGGGTAGCCCTCCCCACACCTGAGTGCTAAGGAATGTCGGCGTAACGACAAACCCAGCAACCCTCCCCCTTCAATGTGAGAGGTTGTAGAATCGCCTGGCGTTGTCCGAGGTGGCCTTGATCACATCTTCCACCTGCAGGCCCTTCAAGTCGGCGATTCGTTGAGCAACACACAGAATGCCAAAGGGTGTGTCACAGATAGCATGCTCTGGTGCTGTTAGGTGTGGTGCATCTGTTTCTAACAGAATTCTATCCAATGGCAGTTTCTTGATGACGTCACTGACTTCGCAATGACGTTCCGGCCTGAGGATTAAAGCAGTAAAGCCTCGCACCTTGTTTTCAATTGTTTTTAAACACAGGTCACTTGCACCAGGAGAGTTGTTATAATCCCTACAATGGATAACCAGAACTTTTGACCACAGTTTTGACTCTACGTAAAACGAGAGAATATCCTCTAGAAGTTTGGTTTGATATTCGATGAGGGTGCTGTGGCTGGAAGTACGCTCAATACCAATTTCTCCAATTGCTACGCATCTGGCTTCTTTCAGTATGCCAAAGGCAAAACTGAGACGATGATCTCGTTTCAACATGCGTAATTTGTCCCAGGTTGGAACCTCATCACAGAACACAGCCACGGCGGCTTCCAATTGAGAGGGTATATGAGGCATAGGGCCACGCATCATGATGGGATCCAAACGATCAAGCCCTGTTTTCCTCTGCAGCCTATCCATATGGAAATGTGTATCCACAAATGAAATTTTTTGGTGAGACCTCAGGTAAGCTAATTTATCTGCTCTGCGGTCTGCCTCCTTTTCATCATATGTGACACCAATCCTGTTTTGGTTCATCTCCTTACTTATCTCACAAGCCCGTAATAAGGCTGCTTTGAAGTCCATTTTCTTTCCTTCCCCTGTATTATCACCAGTGTCTGATGTTTTTTTACCGGGTTCACTGGAAGGTTTTGATATCGGGGCAACATCACTGGCTGCAATATCTTTTTTACTGGGATGAGTTGGTGATTTAGTAGAGCTACTTGTTGGCTTTGCTGATGATTTCGAGATGATTTCATCAGTGTCCATTGGTTCTTCAACATCACTAGAAGGTCCTTCTTCTGTGGTTGATGTTGTAGCCAAACTTTTATCTATTGAAGCCAATAGAGTGTCATCATCTGGTACAACTATCACTTTTTCTGCCTCCTTAGTGTTAGAGTCCTCCTTTTGTGTCACCTTTCTACAGACTTTAGAAGTTTTCTCCGGCTCTTCAACCACATCTGTTGTTGTCTCGGATGTTTGTTCAGTCTGTATACAGACTTGTAGAGTTGGCCTTGCAACTTCAAAATGTTCCTCACCAATGACATTGATGAGGCAAGCGGCAATGCTCCAGTGAAGTAAGGACTCAATGACATTAGGTGGATCGATGTTTGGTGTCTTTCCAACTGATTCAGGGTGTCTCCACTGATGGAAATCCTGCATCATTTTGCGATCCTCCTCAGATTCATGAATGGTCATTCCCCTGGTATCCGGGTATATGTGATCCTTCAGAACCTTGTTCATTAGCTCCCCATTGTCACGGCACTTGAGTTGATCCCTCGCGACTTGAAGAAATTGTTCTAATGAGGCCATTCTCTGTGCTAGTTCCATGTCTGTGCCTGCAAATCCTGCTGGCAAATGCGCTTGTATGACATGGCGTCTCATATGTGATTGTTCTTCTCTGCACGATTTAATAGGACATTGCGGACGACGCTTCCTTTTCGGTGCAGGCTTTGGTGTTTGAGACGGATTTGGCCTCTTCTGAGCCTTCTTAACATCCTGTTCCTGATCATTCGATCTGCTTGAGTCCTTTTCATGTTTGTCAGACGGCTTACTCGTCGGCTTCGAGTACTGTCGATGTTTTGGGGCCTGTTTCCATTTACTAGACCCTTTCTTTGATCTGACCGTCTGCCAGGCATATTGACTTTTCTTATAACGTTCCTGGCGCCTGGGAGGTGATACTGCCCTGGTTTGAGCAGGCCTGTTTGTGTGTCTTAATTCGGCTTCCTCCTCCATTACTCCATACACACTTTTCGCAGATGATGCTGTTGTAGGTTTAACAGGCTGACTCACCATCTGAGCACTGGACGGAGTTATAGTAGCTCTGGTCACAGTTGATGTGCGTGCTGGGGGTGACAGGTGCGACACCCGCGGTACAACAAAACTGGCCGTCGTGTAACTTGTTGCTACAGAGCTAGAGCTTGGTGTCTGAGATTCAAACTCATCGCCAGGATTCATCGGGAAGAGATTTCTTATGTCCCTAAGACACCTTTCCAATAACAATGGCTGATCAAAGGGATCTCTTCTGTTGTGTAACATGAAGACACGTTCACGAACCTGATCTGGTCGTAGCATGGGGTACATTTGCACCAATATCGACACTACTTGTTCGTCTTCAGTTGTAGATGTCGTGCGTGGTCGCTGAGATGGCTGTGGCACGTGCAAGGAATAATCAGGCACACTTTGCCTCACCGGAGATCCTGAAGTACGTCCGGTGTGCTGTGGACTCTGCCTGGTGCGATTTCCTTCTCCTGCAGATAACGCTCTACAACGGAGTCACGTTCAGCCTTCAGGTTAGACAATTCCTGTAAGGATTTGTTTAGATCATCTTGAAGAGACCTATAATCGGGATCCTGAAGTTCCTGTGCTGCGACACCTGATGGTCTGGTGTGTGTTTGAGCTTTAAGGTGATCAACATCCAGTTTTAGAACACCAACATCTTGCTTGAGATACACCAGATCTTTGTTTATAGGCTGTTGTTGGACTTCCATTTTACGGTTAAGGTCCACCACCCTCTGGTCCGTTGATTGAATGCGCAATGTCATGTCACTCAATTCATCTTGGAGTCCTGTGATCTGCTTAGTCTTACCTTGCATATCACTTTTAACCTTTTCAATGTCGGAGGTTAATTCTATTTGCACTCCTCGAATGCTATCACCCAGATCGTGAACTTCAGTTTGAGTTGATGTGATGTGTTGATGAAGTTCCAAGTTAAAAAGATTGACTTTCTCATCGGTAGTCTTGATGCTCTTCTTAACGCCACCCAAGTTCTGCTGCATGGAAACTTGGTTCGAGTCACATTTGGACTTGACCCGTTTGACTTCATCATCAGTGGATTTTATGGATGACGAAACGACACCCACATCTTTCTTCATTGTGGACATCTTTTGTGTGACATCCTGACTCGCACCCTTGACTTCGCCATCAAGTTTCCCAACATCCACTTGTACACGTGACAGACTGTCTTCAACCTTCTGAACTCGTGAAGTCACACCACTCATGTTCTGCTCTTCAGCATTCATTTTATTTTCTAGCTGACAGACTTGCTCTTTGGTGGAATTGATTCTACTCTGGACTTCTTCTTGATTTTTATCGACTTTCTGTTCCAATTCCACTACCATACTTTCCACCGCATCACATTTTTCTGCAACTGGCTTTATGGCTTCATCACACTTGG
This sequence comes from Sabellastarte sp. h YS-2021, assembly GCA_964017235.1. Lineage (NCBI taxonomy): Eukaryota > Metazoa > Annelida > Polychaeta > Sabellida > Sabellidae > Sabellastarte > Sabellastarte sp. h YS-2021. The sequence continues at coordinate 151,400,826 of OZ024928.1, read as the reverse complement.
TCTGTAATCCGCCAAGTATTTTATTCATGAAGTCAGACATCTTGTTGTCCAGGAAATCTGTCATTCTGTCATCAATGGATTTTGTTGTTGTTTTCATTTCATCCAAAGACTTCACTGTATTGTCCAGCCTGTGTGACATCTGATCCAAACGAGATTCAACAGTCAGTGGCAACGCAACTTCCTGTTGTGGATCAACTTCCACCTTTGGTGAAAACTTAGACATCTGGACTTGACCATCACATGGCGCGACATCTTGTCCCGAGCTGACATCACCATCACTGAACTGGATGATCCCTGTGGATACAATCTCCTGCTTGATACTATCAGGAATCTGGACTTTCGCAAACTGGTCGGCTGTTATAACACCCCCGCATCTTGATCGGGCGGATAAAATGGCTTCTGCTCTGACATCACCATGAATCGTCTTCAGCACTTCAGCTGTAACAGTTTCGATGTGGAACTGCTTTGCTTCGGCCATCTTTTTTTTTTTTTGTTATTTCATATATTTTTCCCAAATTTTGAACAAAGATGAAAATCTTGTTTTTTTTTTATTTCACTTTTATTTCATCTGATATATTTATTACATACAATGCAACATAATAAGATGAATTTTATTTTACTGACCATAAAATTTCTTATTACACAAATGCAACATGATAAAACAAGTCAGTTATTTTTTTTTCCCAAAATTTATTTTCAAATTTAGTTACAAAGTTATAATATTATTCAAAATCAATAATTAAGCAATAATAATTACATCTGACTGTAACCAAAATGCCTAAAAATTTTATAGTCAAGATTTAAGTAAACAAAATTGTAAATAATGCAACTTGTATACTTAACTAGTCATTGATCAGCTGACTGCTTATCCCTACCTGCAAACTGGGACCTGTAAACTTGTCAACCGTCACCACATGCAACTTGACTATTTAATCCGTTTTTTTTTTTTTTTTACAATATTTGATGCACGAATAAGCTGATTTCAATTTTTCATGCAAATCAATTTCTAAATTTACTCAGTAATAAGCACTGATTGATCTTATTTATGTATTAGTATGTACTGAATCACAGTACGATTTTATGCAATATGCAAAGTATTCAATAATAATAAAAACAATTTGCATCGGTTTTCCGATGCGCTAGGTCTAGTTTAATATGTGGAAATGTCGCTAAATAAAGTAATTAAATGTATTTCTAACTACTATCAACTCTGTTACATGATAATTTCAAAGTGACAATATGGCTACCAGTGTAAATAGGTCACAAATCCGCGCCAATTTACTTCTGGTACCAGTGAAGTAAAACTGCCACTTACCCTGCTTTATAACAGGACTTCTTATTTCAGCCCACAGTAGTTGTGTGCACTACCACCAAAGTCCAGACGTCTCTCCAGTTGAATATTTGTGACAATATATTTTGTGTATGTTGTCCGTTCACTTTCAAACCAAAGAGTGCCTACTTCCGGTACTCACGTCTTTAAGCTGGTCCCCGATCTTCGGTGACTGCTAAACCCCAGATCTCAACCCCGCATCACCACAATATCCCAGACAGTAATTGATATTAATATGCAATAAAAGATAAAGCAAGTACTTTGTAATTTTGTCTCCTTTTTCCCTTAAATTGCCTGAGCTGTCAAATTTTGTTTTTTTTTGACACCAGTTTTGACTGGTTCCCAAACAGGAATTGACGGTTACTGTGAAAAATAATTGCCAAATATGAATTTGCAGAGAAGTTTGAAGTTGAAACATCTCCCTTGCACACACTGTTGATATTAAAAACAATGTTTCCTTCTCCTGTAGTATTTTATTTGCTTGAAAATTTAGGTGAATAAATTTTTGGTGTAGTTTTGATACCTTTGGAAATTTTGATCTTAAAAGTATTTTTTGTTCTTTAGGTTTCAAATAGGCCTAAAACTTATTGGAACTATTATTCCTCTTCCCAAATATGGCAGCCATTTTGAATTTTCGAATTTTTGCCAAAAAATGGAAATACACAAATTTGCTTCTATCTCCTTAACCGTGCAAGATAGAGCGATTTCGTCGAAATTTTCGACCCAACCAATGCAAAAAGGCATGAAATAATTTACATGTATACTAATAAATATTTAATCATCATTGATATATTTTACAAATGAAAAGGGGTCTTGTAAGACAGTAAGACTACTGCATAATTTTTGCAAAAGGTTCATGGGGTGGACATTACACATGATAATGTGTGTTCTTCTATGCTATCCTGTTTCTATTCATATGTCGCAGCTACTATCAACAGGGCATCCTATTTCCAGTTTCAATTTGTTCTTGCTGTTAGAGGTTTGGGATGTTCTTATAACTTGCAGAAAACCTAGGCTGCACTTATTATGATCTCCCACAGGGTCCAAAGTTTGTATATGACTAAGGCCTCTTATAAGCGAATATTTGCTTCTACAGGTTTCCTATGTTCGGGGATACACTGCCAGCTTGCAGTAAAGTGAGCAGCAAATATCTAGTTGGATCTAGAGGTTTGCAATATGAAACCAACTTATAGGAATTTATGTGAATCTTCTGATGTCGTCAGATGAGGGTAGCCAAACTTAAAACTAAAAGTGTCTATAACTTGCTTATCATTGGTCCTAGAGGTTTGGTTTGTTTATTTGGGGTTTTACGTCGCTTTCAACACTGTACAGGTCATATCACGACGGGTAGTTGGAAGGGCAGAGGAAACCAGTACATAGAGTTCGCTAGGGTTCTGTACTGTAAACTGCCGACCCACGGCAAGCAACTACCAGCTTTCCCACTTACGGCCATGACGGGGATCGAGCCCCGGCCGCAGAGGTGGGAGGCGAGAGTGTTACCACTCTGCCACCGTGGCCCCCCTAGAGGTTTGGAGTGTGAAACCTACCAATAGGAAATCATGGGCTGGGAATCTTCAGATGTATTCAGATTTGACTTTGGACCACTCCTTCAAGGTCAAACAACGGTTCACTGGCTTTGGTGAGTTGTCTTTCCTGTGAATACAAAATTTGCACGAGTTATCTGATGCACTAGGTCTAGTTCATGTTTTGGATTTTGACTTTTTTTTCTTTATGAAATATATTGGGGATTAATAATGATCAAACTGAAAGAGAGGTATTTGTTGTCAGAAAGTCAGAAAGAAAGTCATGTCTACACCTCAGTTTTAATCAACTCCCTGCTGATACATTATAACTCATATGCATGGTGTCAGCTACAGTTTGCTGGCAAAATGCTGGTCAGAATACTAAGGGTAGAGAGGTTGGTGATAGGTTTTGGGCAGGATGGATAAAATGTTTGTCTTAGCAAAATGTATTTTAGCCTATTATTGTGCCCAATTCAACTCAAAAAATTTTTTCAACTAGGCGGATTCTTTTCAAATTTGGCAGGTTTAGGCAGTAGCCTTGGGGAATTTTTTTTGAATATGCTGCAGTGACATTTCAACCAATCAGAGAGGTCACATGACCAAAAATGTCTTTTTTCGATGGGGAAGCTTGTCCGGATGATAACTTGAAAGGAATTTTATCAATTCACCTGAAACTTGGCAAATACATTCATTCTATTAAAATCTGGAAATCATTAGATTTTGGCATTGATTGGTTAAGAAATGGCCGAGTAATTAATGTAGAAATAAAGTCCGAGGTTTTGTGATTTATAACCCCAGATAATTCACAAATTTACGGCGAATAACGGACGCACGGTTATAAATCACAAAACTGAGGACTTTATTTCTATTATAAAGACCGCATTGAGCCCTTTTTTGTATCATAACTGAAATGAATATGGCTAGATAACCTTTTTTGTGTTGAACTATTTTTGCCGTTTTATTGTTTTGGCTGTTCCACCTTGTAAACATTCATGGTGACACATAAACGAGAATCACTAAATCTCTCAAACTTTATTTCACTATTTCAACACATTTAGTGTAATACAGGCAATTTGCTTTCTAAAATTATTTAAGTCAAACTGTTACATTAAAAAAGAATTTCTGATCCAATTTATTGTCTATTTTTCATGCACCAATTTACCAGACGTTTCCCAGTGCAGGGTAAATAATGGCTTAACGGAATGGCCAGAGTACAATTATACGCTCATATAATTTCACGGAAACAATGTGCGCACTGCCGGGATTTTCGTTGTCTGTGCATTTCCGGTCTTTATAATGATTAATTAATCATTATGAATTTTCCAAATAAGGAAAACACAAAAATGCTTATATCTCGAAAACCGTGCTAGATAGAGCGATTTCGACGAAATTTTTGACCCGCAGGGTATCTATGCGGAATAGTTATCCCTATTTTCAAAAAATTTTTGTCTCGCCAAAAATGGCGGCCATTTTGAATTTTCGCATTTTTCGCAAAAATTGCAAAACACAAAAATCCTTATATCTCGAAAACCGTGCTAGATAGAGCGATTTCGACAAAGTAGCCATGTCTATTTCCAAAAAAATTTTGTCTCGGCAAAAATGGCGGCCATTTTGAATTTTCGAATTTTTCGCAAAAATTGCAAAACATAAAAATGCTTATATCTCGAAAAACCTGCTAGATAGAGCAATTTCGACGAAATTTTTGACCCATAGGGTATCTCTGCAGAGTAGCCATGCCAATTTTCAAAAACATTTTGTCTCACCAAAAATGGCGGCCATTTTGAATTTTCGAATTTTTCGCAAAATTGCAAAACATAAAAATTCTTATATCTCAAAAACCGTGCTAGATAGAGCGATTTCGACGAAATTTTTGACCCACAGGGTATCTCTGCAGAGTAGCCATGCCAATTTTCAAAATAAAATTTCTCTTGCCAAAAATGGCGGCCATTTTGAATTTTCGAATTTTTGCGCAAAAATTGCAGAACACAAAAATGCTAATATTTCGAAAACCATGCTACATAGAGTGATTTCGACGAAATTTTTGATCTTCAGGGTATCTCTGCAGAGCAGCTATCCCAAAGAGCTTTCACTTGGTGAAGTTTCAGACCCATAGCTAATTGCTCACCTACTCAAAATGAGTAAGTGCGAATTACCTCTAAAAGTATTGCAGATAGCCAATTTTTCTCAAATAACTCATTCACCTACTTTTGGGAGAGCTTTCACTTGGTGAAGTTTCAGACCCGTAGCTAATTACTCACCTACTCAAAATGAGTAAATGCTAATTATCTCAAAAACTATTGCGGAGAGCCGGATACCCAATTTTTATCAAATAACTCATTCATGTACTTTTGGGAGAGCTTTCACATGGTGAAGTTTCAGACCCGTAGCTAATTATTTACCTACTCAAAATGAGTAAATGCTAATTATCTGTAAAAGTATTGCGGTTACCCAATTTTTATTAAATACTCATTCATCTACTTGTGGGAGAGCTTTCACATGGTGAAGTTTCAGACCCATAGCTAATTACTCACCTACTCAAAATGAGTAAATGCGAATTATCGCTAAAAGTATTGCAGATAGCCAATTTTTCTCAAATAACTCATTCACCTACTTTTGGGAGAGCTTTCACTTGGTGAAGTTTCAGACCCATAGCTAATTATTCACCTACTCAAAATGAGTAAATGCGAATTATCTCTAAAAGTATTGCAGATAGCCAATTTTTCTCAAATAACTCCTTCACCTACTTTTGGGAGAGCTTTCACTCTGTGAAGTTTCAGACCCATAGCTATTTATTCACCTACTCAAAATGAGTAAATGCTAATTATCTGCAAAAGTATTGAGGATACCCAATTTTTCTCAAATACTCATTCATCTACTTGTGGGAGAGCTTTCACATGGTGAAGTTTCAGACCCATAGCTAATTACTCACCTACTCAAAATGAGTAAACGCAAATTATCTCTAAAAGTATTGCAGATAGCCAAGTTTTCTCAAATAACTCATTCACCTACTTTTGGGAGAGCTTTCACACACGAAAATGAAAAATTGTGAATATCTCGGAAAAGCTATTTCTTCTCCTTTAATGCTTGGCGGGAGATACACACCGTGGCAGTGGTCTTGACAAAAATTTTTGTCTCCCCAAAAATGGTGGCCATTTTGAATTTTCAAAGTTTTTGCAAAACACAAAAATGCTTATATCTCGAAAACCGTGCTATATGGAGCGAACTCAACAAAATGTTTGACCTGCTGGGTATCTCTGCAGAGTAGGCATGCCAATTTTCAAAATATTTTTGTATCGCCAAATATAGCGGACATTTTTAATTTTTTAATTTTTTGCAAAACACAAAAATGCTTATATCTTGAAAACCGTGCTAGATAGAGCAGACTGTGCTGACTTTGGTTGCCACAACAGTATAAGGCTAGAAACAAAGCATTTTCTTAATACTTTAGCACTCACCTTTATATCCTTTTCGGGACGCTTTGTTTTTGCTATGCAAAAACATTATCTTTTTTTTTTTTGCAAGCGATCCTCCTGTTTTATTTCTAGGCGTAGGACCCCTAAACTCAAGTTCCTTCATACTTCCACTTTTGATCATAGAGTTCATAAATCAATTAAAAACTTCTCTAATTCTTTTAGTCACTACAACCCAGTTCTTTGGAACTCTTTACCCTTCCAAATAAGAAACAGTCCCTCTGTCGCATCTTTCAGGAAACACCTCAAAACCCACCTTTTCAATTCTAGTTTCCCAACTTAGTCTCCTTCCCTGTCGGTCTCGCCCACAACTCTGGAACACTGATCTTGAACGCCCCTAGATTCTCCTTATTAAAAATGATTTTTGTTAACTAGTGCACTGAGTTCCTCTTAGTGGGGAAGATATTGCACCTGCAAAGCAGTAGATTAGAGTAGATTATATTATTTCTCTCCAGAAATGCTTTAAAATCATGAAATGTAATTCATTTTCCAACCACCACCCACTCATTTTTATGGAACTAAATTTTGATATTTTTAACTTAACTGTGAAATTAAATTGAAGTGTATTTTTTCAATGATTGGATGAAACCTGAATTTTGTTCACCCTTGCAATTTTGACCTGGATTCTTCAACTGCATGGTCTCTCAAGCCCTGGCCCTAAGGTTTACTAAAGATTGGACCATGTTCTTTGCCAAAGATATCTTGAACAGTGAAGAGACTTCCAAAAAAAGGCCCAACACCTTCGATATTGCTAATGGGTGCAATGATAAAAAGTCTGCTAAAAACTTCCTGGATCCAGAGGGTAACCCGGATCGCCTGCAGAACTTAATCATTTGTGCTATTGTCAACATTTCTTTAAAATTTCCTTAAAATCTGTTGATATGTTTTTGAGTGTGTTTGCAAACAAACAGTCGAAACACGCCATCAATTAGCCACAAGTTAGATTTTGTGATCAGGTGAGAATTAAAGAAAACAAGAACCTATTTTTTATAGCTATAAATATGAAAGATTAACTCAATGTTGAAATAGAAAAGTAATTATTTAATTTTTGGTTTCTTTATGTATTTATTTCTTGTTGGTATGATGTTTTGTATGCGTTAGTTTGTATGAAAAAAGATCTTGCAAAAGATAGTTGCATACATTTTATCTGTTGTTTCAAAAGTCATCTTTTATCTGTTTATATAAGTAGTTTTGTAACATACTTTTTACACAGTACAAATTTATATGTATTTTATTACCAGTTTATTGAGTTCAGTAATCAGATATAATGTTCACTATTTGATGATTCTCTAAAGACAAGTTGACCGGAAGTAGACTCTGTCAGCAAAATCGTAAAAGATACATTAGTCACTTCAATATTTCTTTCATGTTGAGGACGTCCTCTCCTTTACATTGTTATAGATATTTTTCCTCATATTTATGTGTATATCTTGCACTAGGAAAAATGATGTAATTAATCCACTTGTATCTATTTGGCCAATAGGTGATAAGCAAGTAATTGGAGATATCTTGTCTGATTGTAAATATTTACCTGTGTGTATAGCTATGCATTTTTCTTTCATAAGTTGTAATGCTGCTGGAATATAGCTAATAAAATAATTAGTTGATCCTTTAAGAGTCCCTGAATAGTAAAATATTTGAATTTAAGGTTTTGTGTTTTAAAACATTGATGTTATGATCACATAGTACCTAAGCTTTATTTCCCATCTTTTGTGAATGTGTAATTAATAAATTTATGAATGCCATTGGGTGATGATATGACCTGTGCATTTACTTGGAATTTATAAAAATCCTTTAAACATGACAAATATGAGTGACATCTGATCTTGCAGTGATATTGGTGTGATTATCTGTATTAAGATATATATTGTCATTGAGGCAATAACTTCAAAAATAGTCCTTTTCTTTAAGATAGTTCCACCACCAAGTTGTATATAGTTTTAATTTGTGAATGATAGTGGGATTTCTAATGTCGTTTAAAGGACACAGGTTTGAGGCTTGCAACAGGTATTACAACTTAGCCATATATTAATCAATGATTCATCATAATTTTACTATTTTCATTTTTTTTCAAAGGGTGTTAGTTTGATATTGTCTTTGTAGATATTGTAAAAGATTCAAGTACAAAAATTTACAAAGTATTATTAAATACAGATTAAAAACTCGAAACATACATCGAATAAAATTTTTTTAACAAAATAATATCATTCCAGAGAAGGAGTATTCTCAAAGTGACATTTATAATACTCATTTGTGGCATCCAGATCTGTCCATTTATCTTTTTGTTATGTAGAATACTTCAAAGTGAGGTAACTCAATTTCTTAATTTTTTCCCTGCCATGAAAATAGTTTTTTTCTGAAATTGTGTACATTGATACTACCTGGCTAGAACTTTGTGAGTCACAGCTCTGGATTACCTTTCAAAGTTAATTGATTCCCATTAAAAATTAACACCTTGTCTATGTAATGTTTGAAATCAATAAACATCTGAGTTATATCTTCGGCAAAAATGCAACACAGATCGATGTACATGTTACTTGATATTTATATCTTTTCAGTGGCCAGTTTGCTGTTGTGAAGAAGTGCTTTCACCGTGAAAGTGGAGAGGAGTATGCGGCAAAATTCATTCGTAAAAAGCGGGCCAAAGCTAGCCGGCGAGGGGTTCTAGTGGAGGATATACACCGGGAGGTGGACATCTTAACTCAGATCAACCATGAGAATATCGTGAAACTAGTTGAAGTGTTTAGCAATCAACAGGAAGTCATTCTTATATTGGAACTGTGAGTACTATGTAGCCAATACTAGCCATGTGATTTGAAGTGAACAATGAGGCTAGGTATATTATTGCAACAACCATACCCACTCCAGGTGGCGATGTTATAAGTTTTAAACAACTGGAAATACCAATAACACGAACGCTATTGTTTTGTGACCTTGGCCTTCAATTTCAAGGTCACTGGTGGCCTCTTAAAGGTCAGATTTTGGCCATTTTTTATGTTGTCACTCTGCGGCGTCCACGTGAACAACTTCTCCTCCAAAACTACAAGGCCTAGAGACATGCTGATTTTTTTAAAAGATACCTTATCTATTGAGGATGAAAAATCGTTCAAGGCATGCAAATCTGTCTGTTTGCTAGAGACATTACAAGGGAGGTACCCCCACCAAAAGTGTGAAAATTTCAACACTTTATCACAATTTTCTCAGTGACTATTGCAGGGATTTCTCTCATATCTTGCATATATGTACTAGGCCAGAGGTAGATTCTCTTGTGTGAGTATGAGACCTGGATCTGTCTTATTTTTTTTTCATAAATTTTTTTAAGAATTTTTAATGCATTAAAATTCATGAAATTATACATCAAATCACTTATAACTTGAAAAGTGTTGCATTTAGAGCATTTTGTTAAAATATGGTAGTCAGCTACTTTTTCCATAGCTACAACATGGTGAGTAACTTGGGTGTCTATCTCAATAGCTAAGTGAGTAATAGCTAGTTTTGGGCTTTTCAGTAACTTCCATCTTGAGTAAAATCACTTGTAACTTGAAAATTATTGCATTTAGAGAATTTTCTGTAAATATGTTGTTCACCTACTTTTGGGTCAGCTTTAACATAGTAAAGTTGCAGACCTGTAGCTCATTGCATAGCTGAGCAATAGCTACTTTGAGTTTTTTTCTGTTGAGTAAATCAGTTGTAACTTGAAAACTATTGCATTTAGAGAATTTTGTTTAAATATCTTATTCATTTACTTTTGAATTAGCTATAACATAGTAAAATTGCAGATGTGTATCTCATGGCATAGCTGAGTAATAGCTATTCTTAGGTCTTCACTGTTGAGTAAATCAGTTTTAACTTGAAAAATATTGCATTTAGAGTATTTTCTTTAAATATGTTATTCACCTACTTTTGAATTAGCTATAACATAGTGGAATTGCAGACCTGTAGGTCATGGCATAGCTGAGCAATAGCTACTTTCAGGTTCTTACTGTTGAGTAAATCACTTGTAACTTGAAAACTATTGCATTCAGAGTATTTTCTTTAACTACATTGTTCACCTACTTTTGGGTCAGCTAGAACATGGTAAATTTGCAGACCTGTAGGTCATTCTATAGCTGAGCAATAGCTACTTTGAGGTTTTCTCTGTTGATTTAATCTATTGCATTTAAACTATTACAGTTCGAGTATTTTGTTTTAATATGTTATTCATCTACTTTTGAATTAGCTATAACATTGTAAAATTGCAGATTTGTAGCTCATGGCATAGCTGAGTAATAGCTACTTTCAGGTTCTCACTGTTGAGAGAATCAGTTGCAACTTGAAAAGTATTGTATGTAGAGTATTTTGTTTAAATAATTTGTTCAATTACTTTTGGGTCAGCTATAACATAGTGAAATTGTAGACCTGTATATCATGCATAGCTGAGCAATAGCTACTTTGAGGTTTTCTCTGTTGAGTTAATCAGTTGTAACTTGAAAACTATTGCATTTAGAGTAATCTGTTTAAATATGTTGTTCACATACTTATGGGTCAGCTATAACATAGTGAAATTGTAGACCTGTAGCTCATGGCATAGCTGAGCAATAGCTACTTTAAGATTTTCACTGTTCAGTTAATTAGTTGTAAGGTGAAAACTATTTCATTTACAGTATTTTGTTTAAATAAGTTATTAACCTACTTTTGGGTCAGCTAAAAATAGTATAATTGCAGAACTGTAGCTCCTTGCATAGCTGAGTAATAGCTACTTTGAGGTTCTCACTGTTGAGTAAATCAGTTGTAACTCGAAAACTATTGCATTTGCAATATTTTCTTTAAATAAGTTTTTAACTTACTTTTTACACAGTTACCTTCTTACTTTCCTTCTGAATAACATCTCTAGGGCACAACGTTTGTGTCCTTTTCTTCTGTCACTTCTACTCTGAAGTTCAAAACACACAGTCAGCTGACACAGAGCCCATTCACGGGCACCGATTGCTTGTTTCACATTTTGGCCCAGTTCTAATATACAGAAAGTTAGATCATCCTATGGGTGGTATATATAATACATATATATGTCCTCTGTAAGCATTCAGAAATTTGACCTTGAAGCTCTTCATTGAAGGTCATCCACAGACCACCCAAGTACCTCACCATTTTTGGCCTTTTTGGAGGTATTTTCACATTTAATGCTGACTATATTGCATGGAAACTATTGAAAATGGCTTTGGAGGTTGAGTACATGATGGAGTACCAGCATCCAGTTAGCTGACCTTGGGTATTGTAGGAAGTTGATACTTGGTAGGACATTGGGTAGGATGTGTAGGTGTGCAGCATCATGGTGTGACCTTGATTTGACCTTTGACCTTGTCGTAGTGACCTTGACCTATAAAATCTTGTCCGGGCTATATTGGAAACCGTAAGGTGTAGGAAGTTGATGCTTAGTAGGGACATTTGTCAGGGGTTGTAGGTGTGCATCATCATGGTGTGACCTTGATTTAACCTTTGACCTTGTCATAGTGACATTGACCTTTAAAATCTTGTTGCACCTTTGAATCTGTCTTTTGATGCAGATTAAGCACTGTTAAAGTCATATTAGAATTTATTAAGAATTTTACTTTTATAACTTCCCATTGTAACAGATGGAATTCCATCAAGTGAGCCACAGATTTTGCTCCAACACCACACATAAGGATTCATTGAATGTATTACCACTTCTGTATGCATGCCCTATTGCATGGTAATATTCAAAACATCTAAACCATAATTTGGCCATGCAGATGTAGATAAAGAGTGTTGTAATGTTTAATTTACTGATTAATGCTGTCATCTTGTTATTGAATTATCTTGTTTTAATAATTCATCTTTACATGCATTATCTTTCTCTTAGACATTATTTTCTCTATTTATTTTCTCTATTTATTAATTTTGCTTTTTCCGGCGTCTGCCATCCGGCGTCCGGCGTCACACTTTGTTTCCAGACATTTTAGGCAACAGTTCTTATCCTATCTTTACCAAATTTGGCATGCAGGTTTATTGGGTTAATAGCTTGTATTGGATTGCTTTTGGTGATGATAGCTCTATAGCCAGTGTTCGAAACTGCGCGGGCCCGGTGGCCAGGAACTACCAAGTTTTGCTCCGGGCCATCTCTTTTCGCAAATGCGTAGCCCGGCTGGCCATTTAATGCTTTGGTTCCTGATTAAATGGGAAGAAAAATATTGTATGACAACCAGTCGAAACACTGAAAACGTTTTAAAATCGAGAGAACTTCGCAGAATTTCTGCTTCCCGATGATAACGTTTTGAATGCAAATTCTCTCTGGTTCCTGATTAAACGCGAAGAAAAATATTGTACGACAACCAGTCGAAATACTCGAAACGTTTTAAAATCGAGAGAACTTCATAGAATTTCTGCTTCCTGATGATAACGTTTTGAATGCAAATTCGCTCTGGTTCCTGATTAAACACGAGGAAAAATATTGTATGACAACCAGTCACAATACTCGAAACGTTTTATAATCGAGAGAACATCACTGAATTTCTGCTTTCTGATGGTAACGTTTTGAATGCAAACACACTGGTACGTGGGACGTCTTCGTTTTTAAAGATTTGGAAATAAGATTTTTATCAATATGTAGCCTTTGAAAGCAAAGTCAAGACCTGTGTGATTTTGTTTTAAAGATTTCTTCGTTTTTTGTTTTTTTTTGTAGGAGTTGGGCAATATAACAATGTTTAATTTTTGATCAGTAGTGGTACTGACTTTATGTACTCAGTACATATACTCTACAGTAATGTTGAAAAAAAAAGGTATTGCAGACCTTGTCGTTCTGTCTATGGCCCACTTGCTTTAAAAATAAGGCACAAAGCTCAAAATTTTCAGGGGATAAATTTGCTAAATACATGCATGGTCCGTTATTCCAGCGCAGTGATAATTGCTTTGACTTTTTTTTAAAAAAAATTTGGCAAAAATATTTCCCTATTTTTATTTTATTTCCTATCTGAATTTCTAAACCACTTGATGATTGGTTTAAAAATGGTAATTATTACAGAAAATAAGGAGATTTAAATTTAATTTTATTGGGCTATTTAAATTTCATACGGGCCATCAAAAGTGAAAAGTTAATGGCCCTGCTGGCCATCTGGTTTCGTAGGGTAGTTCATACACTGTCTATAGCTAACTGAGTAATAGCTACTTTGCTACTTTTGAGTATCTCTTTGGTTTCCAGGCATTTTAAGGAATGCTGTTAAGCCTATCTTTCTGAAATTTGGTATGGAGGTTCATTGGGTTAATAGCTTGTATGTTATTGCTTTTGGGGGGAATTGCTTCATAGATGAGCGAGTAATTAATTAAATAAATGAGTAATTGGCTATTTTGAGTACTGAAAAAGGCAAATGCGCTCATATCTCCTAAACCGTGCGAGATAGAGCGATTTCATCGAAATTTTTGACCCACAGGGTATCAAAGGAATGTACTCTTTGCAATTTTCAAAAAATTTTCCCCTCCCCAAAAATGGTGGCCATTTTGAATTTTCGCCAAAAATGGCAAAACACAAATTTGCTTCTATCTCCTTAACCGTGCGAGATAGAGCGATTTCGTCGAAATTTTCGACCCACAGGGTATCTAACAAATGTAATCTTTGCAATTTTCAAAAAAATTTTCCCTCCCCAAAAATGGCGGCCATTTTGAATTTTTGCCAAAAATGGCAAAACACAAATTTGCTTCTATCTCCTTAACCGTGCGAGATAGAGCGATTTCGTCGAAAGTTTCAACCCATAGGGTATCTGAGAATCGTACTCTTTGCAATTTTCAAAAAATTTTCCCTTTCTTAAAAATGGCGGCCATTTTGAATTTTGAATGTTTGCCAAAAATGGCAAAACACAAATTTGCTTCTATCTCCTTAACCGTGTGAGATAGAGCGATTTCGTCGAAATTTTCGACCCACAGGGTATCTGAGCAATGTATTCTTTGCAATTTTCAAAAATTTTCCTCTTCCCACATATGGCAGCCATTTTGAATTTTCGAATTTTTGCCAAAAATGGCAAAACACAAAATTGATTCTATCTCCTTAACCGTGCGAGATAGAGCGATTTCGTCAAAATTTTCGACCCACAGGGTATCTAAGAAATGTACTCTTGGCAATTTTCAAAAAATTTTCCCCTCCCCACATATGGCGGCCATTTTGAATTTTCAAATTTTTGCCCAAAATGGAAAAACACAAATTTGCTTCTATCTCCTTAACCGTGCAAAATAGGGTTATTTCGTTGAAATTTTCGACCCATAGGGTATTTAAGAAATGTACTCTTGGCAATTTTCAAAAAATTTTCCTTTTCCCAAAAATGGCGGCCATTTTGAATTTTCGAATTTTTGCCCAAATTAGAAAAACAGAAATTTGCTTCTATCTTCTTAACTGTGCAAGATAGAGTGAGTTCGTCAAAATTTTCGACCCAACCAATGCAAAAAGGCATGAAGCTTAAATAATTTACATGTACACTAATAAATATTTAAGCATCATTGACCTATTTTACAAATGAAACAGGATCTTGTAAGACTACTGTACAATTTTGGCAAAAGGTTCATGGGGTGGACATTACACATGATAATGTGTGTTCTTCTATGCTATCCTGTTTCTATTCATATGTCGCAGCTACTATCAACAGGGTGTCCTATTTCTAGTTTGAAAATCTGAGGTGACCAAACTTAGAGGAGCCTATATCTCCCTTATTAATGGTCATAGAGGTTTTGGATGTGAAGACAACTTATAGGAAGTCATGTGCCCCGAATCTTTTGGTGGGTCAGATTTGACTTTAGATCCCTCCTTCAAGATGGAATGTGGAAATTGATACTTATAATGGGATTATTCGTAGAGGTTTTGGCGGTAAAGATGATTTATGGGAAATCATCTGCCCTGAATCTTATGGTGGGGTCACATTTGACCCTGGGCCCCCTACTTCAAGGTTGAATGTGGTCCTAGATACCTATAATGGCCTATATCTCCCTTACTATTACTCGTGGAAGTTTTGGATGTAAAGATAACTTATAGGAAATCATGTGCCCCGAATCTTTTCGTGATGTCAGATTTGACCTTGGAGCCCTCCTTGAAGGTCGAATATGGTCCTTGATACCTAGACTGGTGTATACATCCCTTATTATTAGTCGTAGAGGTTTGGATATGAAGACAACTTATGGGAAATCATGTGCCCCGAATTTTTGGGTTGGTTCGGATTTGACCTTTGACCCCTCCTTTAAGGTCAAACGTGGTCCTTGATACTTGTAATGGCCTATATCTCCCTTATTATTGGTCACACCTTATAATTTGACATAGAGGTTTGGGATGTCAAGACAACTTACAGGAAACCATTTGCCCCAATTCTTGTGGTGGTGTGGGATTTGAGCTTTGACCCCTCCTTGGAAGTCGCATTTAGTCCCTGATATCTATAGTGGAGTGTGTCTGACTTATAATAGGTCGTAGCTTTTTTGGTTGTGAAGACAACTTATAGGAAATCGTGTGCTTCGAATCATTTGGTGAGCTCATTATTATGGTGAAACCCTCATTCAAGCTTGAATGTGGTCCTGTCCCATCCAGGGATACACTGTGTCGAGACGCAATATCTAGTTTTTGTTCAAAATGATACCAAAGAAGTTGCTTTCAAACCTGAAATCCCTAGAACTAAAAGTAAGGAGATGTAAGGCCTTTTTAAGTGTGATGCACTTGACCTTAAAGCAGGTGTCAAAAGTCAAATTAGACAATTGGAAAAGATTTGCAGGCCACGATTTTGTATAAGTTATTTCACATTTCAAAGCATTCCAAGAACCAATAATAAGGGTGATATAGGGCCTTTACATATGATGACCCCATTTTACCTGAAAACAGAGGTCAAAGAAGAAATTCACAGCGATAATTTCCTGCAGGTGTTTTTTGTATTCCAAACCCCTAAAACGAATTATAAGGCAGATATATATCTTTTTAATATGATGACCTCAACTTGACTGTAAGCATATAATACGGCAGCCATTTTGCTTTCAAATGAGACCAAAATTTTACAGCCATATTTTTTAAGTTTCAGAGTTGGATTTCATTTCATGCAGTACACACTGCCAGTTCATGAATTTATCACTGTTCATAGGACAGAGCTGTTAGTGTTAAGTTTTAAGAATATGATAAAATTTTCTGCTGTCCTATGGACAGTGATAAATTCATGAACTGGCAGTGTGTACTGCATGAAATGAAATCCAACTCTGAAACTTAAAAAATATCTACATCAAATCATATAAGTGATAAGAGTCACTTTTTGAGATCCTTTTAATATTAATAAAGCAATGAAAAAATGCACAAGGAAACTAAATTGTCTGTGGTTTCCATATTTTGCCAGTTTTTCCACCTAAAAGTTTTAGAAACATATGATAAGCAAATATGCACACAATATCTAAAAAATATGATTAAGGCGATACTTAAACTTTTATTGTGCATGGTTTTTGTATTCTTATGATCTCATACTATTTTGAAATCAAATTTCTACTTTGCCAATTTAGTTGACATAAAATTTGGAAATACAAACTTAAAAATGATAGAGATGTAATAATTTATTAATTTTATGTTAGATGTATAAATCAGATATAAATTATATACCTATAATTGATTTTAAACATCAACTTGAAGAGTTGCTATATTAATTGTACACACTACCAGGTGAATATGATTTACCCAAGCAAGTGTGAATTGCAATACTGGAATATCTATAGG
The DNA here is from genome assembly GCA_964017235.1 of Sabellastarte sp. h YS-2021. Lineage (NCBI taxonomy): Eukaryota > Metazoa > Annelida > Polychaeta > Sabellida > Sabellidae > Sabellastarte > Sabellastarte sp. h YS-2021. Next base: position 151,383,792 of record OZ024928.1, on the reverse strand, counting down.
ACATGTTTACCCCACATTCCTGTGAATAAATGGTGAAATGCATTCACAAACTAGCTTTGTAGTAACTCACATATTGGAAGGCCTTCAATTTGTGTGCACAGAAAAACTTCTCAAATAAAATTACACAATATTCACATGAAAGAAACTTCCCTTATACTGTGGTTAAAATGAAAGCCATATTTATATCATTCATGGTAAATATGTTGCAAATATGGGCATTGATTTGTTTATACAACTAAAACAAACTTTACTGCTGAGTTGTGTGCATAATTTTTTTTGTGTGTTTGTAGATATATTTTCGGTTGGAATTTATCATAAAATCATCCAACACCCCTGTAACCATACTAATTTTGTTGAAATATGATATCACTTCATAATAAAAGTTGGATCTTTGTGTAGAAACAAGATATATCTGTGTATATATATATATAATTTTTGGCCCAATTTATCATCGAATATTATTGTAAACGCGGCTTTACAAAGCACAGTAAGGGTAATATTCTATTCTATTCTGTACTTTTATAGCGCTTAATCTCTGCTAGGCAGACTCTTAAGGCGCAACACCAAAAATCAAGTTTAAGAAATCATCTGTCCATAGCCGTTGCCAAGTCCAGTACCACGGAGACGCCGGATAGAGTGTAAGCTAAGGTGGGAATGCCTTGTGGAAGAGATATGATTTTAACCTTTTCCTAAAACAGGTGAGAGTTGGGGCAGAACGTACCTCATTAGGCAAATGATTCCAGACTGTGGGGGCATCAAAAGCAAAGCTGTGGCCAAAGTGATTTTTGGATTTATGTACAGATGGACAGAATTGAGGAACCTCCAGGAACCTTTTATCTGGATGGTTGTATCTTGTACTATATCTTCCGCAACGAGTGGCCAGAAGAGGACCAAAGTAACCGGGATGACCACTGTGAAGAAACTTATAAACTAGAGTGGCAGTTTTGAAGATACAGCGAGATTCAACTGGGAGCCAATGGAGTCGTTTGAGAATAGGAGATGCCCGCGTGTATTTGTTACAGTTTATGGGATTATACGCCACAAAATATTTCACAAAATATCAACTTGATACAAATGTTCTTTCCATTTCTTGTTTCTTGTTCAAATGACTCTTTTCATTTTTGTTTTAACCTGGAAGCATATCTGTTTTTAATTGCCTGAATTTAATTTACTTGTCCAATTTTTATGAACATCATTCTTGAACTTACTCTTGAAAATTGTTAAAACACATGTAATAAACAGTTCATAAACCCAGAATAATTGAAGAAGACAGTAACTGATAAGAAAAAAAAAGTGTTCTTTACAGAAAATTCTGATGTCATATTATTTGTGATAAGCTTTAGTGTACTGCTTCTGGATAAGTTTTTAACTGGTTTTAAAAATTAAAGGAATCAATTCCTGATATATTAAGTTTGCAAAATAGAAGGTACAGCACATTAAGGAGGAAGTGCATTAAATACCCAAATTTGTTCACTCCAGCAAAATATATAGGGGAATCTCATATTATTATTCATGAAAATGTACATCTGTACAGTGCATTGAAGTTCAGAAAAGTCTAAACAATAATACTCTTCTTCTTAATTTTCTATTTTGGGAGAAATGATGGCATAGCTCTCTTTTGATAAAGGCAGAGATTCATAATTGCTAAATTGACCTGTGAAAAGTATACAGATTTTGTATAACATTATGCTGGTCTTATCAAAACTCTTTTTACACTACCAGGTGTTCCTTTGATAGTAGTCAGTATAATGCCAAGTTTGACACCAAGAATAACTGCCAGTTTTATCATTATACACACATTTTACATGTGGTTTGGCTATCAGTGATAAAATCTGGGCACAAATTAAATAGCATGAATATATCAAAGTAAGACCGAATGTTCCATGTGTTTTACCATTGAACTCAGCTTATGTAGTTCATAGCTGTTCTACCAAACAGGCTCCCGATTCGAATAAATTAACTTTAATTACATATGTTTCAACTTCTTTCAAGTAAATGAAAAGTTTTAAACAGAATCATTTGTAGTTGTGGTGATTGGTGTCCACTACAAAGTTCTTAACATCAGATCAATGTTTGAATTTAAAAACATTTTCCAAAAGCTTACCCAGTTTTATTTTAATTGCCTAGTTTATAATCCAAAAATTAATTCAATTACATAATTTTACAGAAACTAAAAATCTTTCTGAGAACTTTGAAAATGAAATCGTCACAAGCATTAAAAAAACAATTTCTCACAACCTGATTAGCCACATACTTTGGGGAGGAAATAACTGGAAAATGTACAAGTTTTTGCTCATATTTTTGTGCCATGTTTCTCCATATTACTTTTGATAGTGCACAATATTTTCCAACACATACATATGTCAAATCATCAGGAAACTAAGCTATTTTGGTCAACCAAAAGTGTAGTGTTTCTTTGTTGTGTTCTTGGAGGCTATGAGAGTAGTTTTTACACATGCTGTCCAGTTGAGTGAGCAGAAGAATATTGCCTGTGCTATATCTCAGAAACTCTGAGGTGTAGACAGTTCTTTCTTCACAAGGATATTGGTTAATGTCTAGATTGTCAACATCATGATGTCCTTTGACATTGCTGGAGTGATAAGGAGGAGGAAGTTCAAACTTAGCAGGGGTATTGGTTTGTGGTGCAGGGGTACAACAGTATGATGGACCTTGATTTGACCTTTGACCTTGTTGTAATGACCTTGACCTTTAAAAATCTGTCTTGGTTATTTCTCAGAAACTGTAAGACATAGAAAGTACATCCAAGGTAGGAAGGTAGGAATATTTGCTGAGGGGTTAGTACTGCACCATCACAGTATGACTTTGATTTGACCTTGTAAAATGACTATGACTTATAATGTGAAAATGCTTGTCACATAGGCTGCTTCTTGTATTGACATATTACCTGGGTGGCATGATGCAGACATCTCCACTGTTATGTTTTAGCATTAACATAAACTTATTCTGATTATTTTAAATTAACTGGCCCATATGATACTGTATTTGGTTTAAACTCCTGCTTTGGGGCATATTATTTTTTAGTCATACCTCCTGTTTTGAGGTGTCTGGAATATTTCATTGACTCATTCTTGCATTCAGGGTATATAGAATAGAATAGAAACATTTATATAGCACAAACTTGATACAACATCCTCTAATGCACTCAAGATCGAAAATGGAAAGTCCAGGGACGTATCAGGTCGAGATCCAAATTAGCACCCACCAGGGAAATGTTCTATGGTGGAGGATATAGTAGTCTAAACAAGTAAGTTTTTAACTGGCTTTAGAAAGCTGTTATTGTATCTCCGGATGAAAGTCGGGGATACTTATTATTCAGTACGGTCACGCCGCCGCAGAGATTTCCTTTCTCACGCGATAACTTAAAAAATATTTTAGTTAGACCTTTCAAATTTGTTATGTGGGTATATATGGGCAATGCCACGAACACTGTTATTCTATGACCTTGACCTTCAATTTCAAGGTCACTGGTGGCCTCTTAAAAGGTCAGATTTTGGCCATTTTTTCACATTTTGGCCCAGTTCTCATATACAGAAAGTTAGATCATCCTATGGGTGGTATATAGAATACATATATGTCGTGACAGAACTTAAAATTTGACAGAATTTTAAATTCTGTCGACAGAACTTAAAATTCTAAGTTCTGTTGACAGAACTTAAAATCCTTGGATTTCATTGGTTTGGAGGGATTTTAAGTTCTGTTGACAGAATTTAAAATCCTGTCGACCGAATTTAAAATCCTGTTGACAGAACTTAAAATTCTGCAGACAGAACTTAAAATCATATAGCTTATATAAATTATATAGCTGTAATAAAAAAATAAAGTCTAACAAAAACATTTTAAACTTTATTGATAAAATTGAACATTAAACGCATACATTATTCACTGAGTTTAGCACTGCAATTATAGCAAAGAAATAGAGACAAAAACCTACTCAGGCACATATCAAAAACCTACTTGAAAAACCTACAACAATAAAAAACATTTTGCGCTGGAGTACAGATCAAAGTACATCAGAGCAGGTAATTAAACAGATCACAGAGAAAGATCAGCTACTCAGGGGGAAATTTTAAAATACATGTATTGAAAAGTTAGTGCGCATATTAATGTACTATTATAAATGAAAGTGAATACCATTTCTGAGCTCCCTTTAAAATGTAAAATACTAACTAACTCAAATATATGGAATCATGATTTTATCAGGATTTTAAGTTCTGTCAAGATATTTTGATAGAATTTTAAATTCTGTTGACAGAATTTAAAATCCTGTCGACAGAACTTAGAATTTTAAGTTCTGTTGACAGAACTTAGAATTTTAAGTTCTGTCAAGATATTTTGACAGAATTTGAAATTCTGTCGACAGAATTTGAAATCCTGTCGACAGAACTTAGAATTTTAAGTTCTGTCGACAGAACTTAAAATTTTAAGTTCTGTCGAGAATTTTAAATTTTAAGTTCTGTCACGACATATATATGTCCTCTGTAAGCATGCAAAAATTTGACCTTGAAGCTCTTCATTGAAGGTCATCCACAGACCCCCAAAGTACCTCACTGAGGCCATTTTTGGCCTTTATGTAGATATTTTCACACTTAATGAAAAAAATATTATAGCTACCCTTCCCAAATTTACAGGATATATTCATAATCATAAAATCTTGCCTGGGAATATTTTTGGCCTCATTTTGAAAAATGAGATGGCCGCCACAGGCGTTTTTTCGACTTTCAGCAAGGACTTTTGTTGGCCCTCTAGAGCAAAGGGTATTATAGGTAGAGATCTCAAATTCGCGGGATATGTTCCCCATTACAAAATCTTGACTGGGAATATTTTCTGCCTCATTTTGAAAAACAAGATGGCCGCCACGGGCGTTTCTTTGTCAGTCATGAAAAGTGCTTATATCTCCTTTATTATTGGTCCTAGAGGCTTCGTATGACAAGCAAACCTATAGGAAATCATATGCTGGGAATCTTTTGATGTGGTCATTTGACCTTTGACCCCTCCTTCAAGGTCAAATGAGGAGAGTCAAACCTAAAAGTGCTTATAACTCGCTTATTATTGGTCGTACAGGTTTGGGATGGTAAACCAACCTATAGGAGATCATGGGCTGGGAATCTTTTGATGTGGTAAGATTTGACCTTGGGCCCCTCCTTCAAGGTCAAACGAGGAGAGCAAAATCTAAAAGTGCTTATAAATCGCTTTTTCTTGGTCCTAGAGGTTTGTAATGTGAAACCATCCTAAGGAAATCATGGGCTGGGAATCTTTTGATGTGAACAGATTTGACCTTTGGCCCCTCCTTGAAGGTCAAATGAGGATAGCCAAAATTAAAAGTGCTTATAACTCGCTTATTCTTGTTCCTAGAGGTCACATCAACCTACAGGAAATCATGGGCTAAGAATCTTTTGGTGTGGTCAGATTTCACCTTGGGCTCCTCCTTCAAGGTTAAGCGATGGATGATTGGCTTTTGTGAGTTTTCTTTCTGGTGGATACAATTTGGATCGATTCTCCTATGCGCTAGGTCTAGTTATTGGCTGTATAACTTACTGGCTCATGTTGATTATCTCTAGATGGCCCACTGGACAGGAGGTTATGTATGGCATAGGTCCATAGCTAAGTGAGTAAGAGCACTGGTAGCTTCTTTGCGTAAAGTGCTTATAACTCAAAAATGACTGCATTTACAACATTTTGGTAAAATATGTTGTTCAGCTACTTTCTCCATGCCTACAAGGTGGTAACTTTTTCAGAGGTCTGTCTGAATAGCTACGTGAGTAATAGCTATATTCAGTGTTTAACCATGACCAAAATGAGTAAATGATATTTTTCTTCATAACTGTTAGAATTACAATAATTTTGTCAAATATGTAGTTCAGCTACTTTTTGATGCACAGTATCATGGCAAATTTTTAGAGCTGTAGGTCCATAGCTAACTGAGTAATAGGTACCTTGTCAGTTCACCATTGAGTAAATCACTTCAGTTTGTTCAATTTGGTTGGTTGCTATGGCAACGAATTAAAAAATATGAGGTGACCAAACTTAAAGGAGCCTATATCTCTATATCTATACCCTTATTATTGGTCGTAGAGGTTTTGGATGTGAAGACAACTTATAGGAAATCATGTGGCCCGAATCTTTTGCTGGTTTCAGATTTGACCTTGGACCCCTCCTTCAAGGTCATATGTAGTTCTTCATACCTATAGTCTCATATCTTCTTTGTTATTGGTCGTAGAGGTTTTGGATGTGAAGACAAACGATAGGAAATCATGTGCCCCGAATCTTTTGGTGGGGTCAGATTTGACCTTAGATCCCTCCTTCAAGGTCGAATGTGGTACTTGGTACCTATGATGGACTATATCTCCCCTATTATTGGTCATAGAGGTTTTGGATATGAAGACAACTTATAGGAAATCATGTGCCCCGAATCTTTTGCTGGGGTATGTCTCTGTATGTCACGCTTCAACCATGTCCCATCCAGGGATACACTGTTTCAAGACGCAAAAATATCTAGTTGTTTGCTGTGATCGAATTGATTGTATGAGTCTGTTCTGTTCAATGGGGGAAGCCATTGCAAAACCTGAGGAAAGAGATAGCTGATTTCCATGAGTTAGGCTGCTGGTTTTGATCAAGGATGATAAGTATGTGGTTTGGGAGAATTTGATGGCCTTGAAAGTAATTAGATTATATTTAAACAATATATAGTATGTAATAGGGAGTGGAGTATGTACATTGACTTGTTCCTGCTGTTTCAGGGTGTCTGGGGGTGAGCTATTCCAGTACTTGGCAGAGAAGGAGAAGGTGTCTGAGGATGAAGCTGTGGAGTTCTTGCGTCAGATTCTGGATGGTTTGCAGCACATGCACAGTATGGATGTTGTGCACCTGGATCTCAAGGTATCTATGTTCAACTTCATGCTATTAACAGTGACTGCACTTAAACACTTCAACACTTCTGTATATTGAGAACACAGACCACACGATAGATATATATGTGTTTTTCCCCGAAGGGTATAAAATGGTGGCCAAAAAATACAGATGCAGAAAATGAGCAGAGCAATGAATTCATAAATTCAAATAATAGCACTAAATCAAGAATTTGTAAGATGCCAAAAGTTATATATGCTAACTTGTGGTTAATATTGGTTTTAAAATTAAGACTTTCACTTGGTTCAGGTCCAATTTCATCCAAACAGTTTGATAAAGTTGCCTGTATATATACTTTTTAGCCAGAAAACCTAATGCTCCTGGATGAAAACAGTAAACGGTTAAAAATAATTGATTTTGGTTTGAGCCGACGATTGGAAAAGAATGCAGAATGCAGGGAGTTGTTAGGAACACCAGAGTTTGTTGGTAAGCATTTGATAATCCATGCAATGGGTAATACACCTATATCAGTGGAAGTTGGAAGTCAGTTGTTCTGGTTTTAAATCGTTCATGCTAACCTTAGGTCGCCACATAAAATAATAAATATCTACAAAAATGGTTCGTTAATTGATTTAATTTAACTAAAATTTCTTGTTAATGTTTTTATGTAAAACTTAGCACATTAAATGATGTCTTATTGTTATATACAATTGTACACTAGACCGTTTAAATTGGAAATGATTTTCTATAATACTCCACTCTTCTAGGTAGCATTGACTAATTCGCCCAGTACACTCCCTCCACCCTCTGTGGTTTTGGGTTCAAATCCAAGGCTAAACCTCGAGTGGGAAAGTAGGTTATTTGATTTGATGGTTTATAGTGCAGAATCTTGATCATCTAGTGCAAATTGTTTTCATCCCTCAGCTACCCATCGTGTAGGAACTGTAAGGTGTGGCAAGTTGATATTTGGTAGGGACATTGGTTAGGATGTGTAGGTGTGCAACGTCATGGTCTGACCTTGATATGACCTTTGACCTTGCCGTAGTGACCTTGAGTTTAAAAATCTTGTCCGGGCTATATCTCGGAAACCGCAAGGTGTAGGAAGTTGATACATGGTAGGGACATTGGTTAGGGGGTGTAGGTGTGCAACGTCATGGTCTGACCGTGATTTGACCTTTGACCTTGCCATAGTGACCTTGACCTATAAAATCTTGTCTGGGCTATATCTCGGAAACCGTAAGGTGTAGGAAGGTGATACTTGGTAGGGACATTGGTTTGGGAGTGTAGGTGTGCAACGTCATGGTCTGACCTTGATTTGACCTTTGACCTTGCTGTAGTGACCTTGACCTATAAAATCTTGTCCGGGCTATATCTCGGAAACTGTAAGGTGTAGGAAGTTGATACTTGGTAGGGACATTGGTTAGGGGTTGTAGGTGTGTACAGGGTTAGCGAAGTACCTCTAAAATATGGAGTTCCAACGGACTACATGTCCTCCGGAAAATGGAGTCCCAATCATTTTTTTCTGAGTCCAGTGTTTGCGTTAGGGTTATGAAATGTTGGGGATCTTGTACCTTATGGCTCATCAAAAAAGGGGTACCACTGTATGAAAATTGGGTGCAAGTAATAATTTTTCTCCCGTAATTTGGATACATTTAAATATATAGAAGCACTATCCAATTTCCTTTATACTGATAAATAATATGCATCTGTCCATAAATAAATTTTAAAAATATTTTTAAAAGCTGAACCCCAGTCAACAAACTTCATTTTAGTGCAATTAGATTGAAATTTATTTTGTATGATTATTTTATTTAAGCTACAAATATGGCATTGATACTGTTTGAAAGACAAAAATTTGTAGTTTTTCTTGCTTTTTGTTTGACAAAAATTCATTGGGTAGTTCCAGAGATATAGTTTTTTGTCACAATATCCCCTGTAAATATTTTCGAATGTTACAGCTTTTATTTTCCGGGCAACTTTCCGGGGCTAAATATCAAGAGTTTCCGAGATTTAGTAAAATAGTTTGTCTTCCACGAAATTCACCGTGCTGGCTTGTTGTTTCGACTGTTTCCGTGCAGAGATCAGGCTTCCTTTCGATATATAACGTTTTGAGTAGATTTGCTTGTGTACGAAATATCTCGCTTTACAATGGTGGACGTAAACAACTTGCCAGGAAATCGCTTGAAACCATTTAATTTTAAAATATAAAGCTTATCTTCAGTGTTATATATATTGCTTACACATCTACGTTTCCTGCCAACCGAAATTCGCTTCTAAAGCAGAAATATTTTCTTCATAAAAATCGCGTCCCGATGGACACACTGACAACCGAAACTTGCGTCCAAATCTGAAATACCGCGTGTTTAACATACTCGGACGGCGTAATCGCGAACCCTGTGTGTACCATCATCGTGTGACCTTGATTTGACCTTTGACCTTGTCATAGTGACCTTGACCTTTAAAATCTTGTTGAACTTTTGGGTCTGTCTTTTGTTGCAGATTAAGCACTGTTAAAGTCATATTAGAATTCATTAAGAATTTTACTTTTACAACTTCCCATTGTAACAGATGGAATTTCATCAAGTGGGCCACAGATTTTGGTCCAACACCACACATAAGCATTCATTGAATCTATTACCACTTCTGTATGGATGGTAATATTCAAAACATCTAAACCATAATTCGGCCATGCCAGATGTAGATAAAGAGTACATGCATTATCTTTCTCTTAGACATTATTTTCTCTATTTAAACATTGATTGGAACTTTATATAACTGATGGTGCTCTGAAAGTATCCTGAACTTAGTACTGATACAGTACTTTTATATCTCATGGTGTTAAAAATATTTCCCTAGGCTGTGGGGTATGGGCATCTCTGATGCTATTTTAATTATATTTGATATGTAGGTCTACTTGTTTAAAACTGTGGTGCAGCTGCTAATTATGTGGTTATTAAGTTAAGTGATATGTTTAGATTGCTTTGACCATACATGAAGTGTTACCTTGTGGAAATGTGACATACCATTGAGGTATGAGAATGTGAACATGGAATGTGGAGCCATTTCTTATGTGTACTAATTGCTAAGTAAACAGGATATTCAGTGATAGACTGATAGCATATATATGTTACAGGCAATCTGTGTAACCAGGCATTACGCGTAATGGCTGAACATTTCAGTCATTTCACGAAATGCCTAAACAGTTTAGCCATTTCGCGAAATGCCTAGGCATTTCACGTACTGACTGAAATATAAAGTTCAGTGTTACACAGATTGCCTAAAGAAGTATTTGAGATTTCAGGCAATCTGTGTAATGATTTTTTTTAAAGTATCTTTTGGATAGAATATGATTATTTTTTGCTATGAGCAATTCAAGATGTAGTTTTAACTATATTACAATTAATGAAGCTTATAATATTGACATATCTCATGGATTTTTGCATAAGTGAGTACATAAACAGTTTTACTATATAATCATCAATAATAATACATTTCATACTCATTCTCATTTTCCATCTTTTAGTTCTTGGTACATCCTCTTATGTTGTTATATGGGGTATGGCTTCTTTGAGTATATCAAATACTTAAACTTTGATTTGTGATTTCAAGCAGTCTGTGTCACCATTTTTTTTAAAGTTTTATTGATTCAATGCATTATTTCTTGCAGATAGAAGCAATTCACACATTGTAGTTTTAACTGTATAACTATCAATTAAGTTACATTTTGAGATCTCTTATACTTTTTTTAACATAATTGAATAAATGAATGAGTAAATTGAATAAATGAATGAGTAGTTTTGCAATGTTATCACTAAGAGTCATATTTTTCATACCTATTTCATTTAGTTGTAAGAAGGGCATCTAATTGTTACTGTTTTCAAAAGAGTATGTTTACTGATCTTGTTATGTGGGGCTTCTTTAAATATATGAGACAAATACTGAAAATTTTTATGTTAATCCTCTTAGATGAAACAAGCTTAACTGCAATTAGGGTTCCCCACCCTTTTAGCATCCAAACACTCAGCCTGAGCTTGCTTGACTTAAGTAAGTATTCTGCACTAATGCTCCCTCCCCCCTTGACATATGACAATGACATATTTCAAGTCAAGTTTAATGAGTTACATCTCACTTGGGAGCAATATTTTAGCTTTAAATAACTGATATCATTTCTTGACATAACAGATTACTAGTGTTCATTAAAATAAATAAATAAAAATACATTACTCAGTAAAGCTTTTTAAGAGAAAATTAAAACTCAAGAAATATGAGGCTAAAAGAAAGTTCTCATGCCAAAAAACAGTATACTATAATGATTGAGGTCCTAAAATAAGTGTTGGTTAATTATGCCACTTTTTCAAAACATTACTGGTAACATCATTTTGGATTTGTGTGTATTATTATGTTTTCTGAACACTTTGTATGGACAGTGACAAACAATTTCAGTAAAATTGAAAATAGGTATTTTTAATCATAATACCATTGTTATTATCATTGTTCATGAATGGGCATAAAATATATTCTCTATGTACACCACAAGCAAGGATAAAACTATATAACATCAAAATAATTCAGGAATAATCATCAAACATGGTACACAACTATGTTCAGGCATTACGCATAATGCCTAGAGCTTATTTTCAGCCATTACGTGAAATGCCTAGGCATTTCATGAAATGCCTGAACTGTTTAGGCATTTCGCGAAATGACTGAAATGTTCAGTCATTACGTGTAATGCCTGGTTACACAGATTGCCTGTAACATATCTACACACAACAACACTCATGAAACAAGGGCTGCAGTAACTGTTAAGCTTTAGTTGTCCCACAGATTTGTTTAATTGTTAAACAATTCTTTTCCGTTTTTTTTTTTTTTTTTTTTTTTTTTTTTTTTTTTTTTTTTTTTTTTTTTTTTTTTGAAAAGAAATGTTTTAGTTATGTTTATTACATGTTTTCTGATAAATTTTCCCATACATAAATATAAGTAAAAAAGACCATGAAAACACCATTGGCAGCTGTTAACTGGGCATTGTGTGCTATTCAGAAGAGGAGACTTTAGAATTCTTTCACTGTATTCTAGTGGTTCTGTGCCTTAAAACAGGCCATTCAGATGATTCATTTTTTGTGAAACATTTATAGGTTTCTTTATGCAAAGATCATATTGAAGTGTGTAGTGTTTGGTGAGTTTTAACCTGTATTTTATAGCCCCAGAAGTGGTGAGCTTCGATCCACTGTCCCCAGCCACAGACATGTGGAGTATTGGAGTGATCACCTATATACTGTGAGTCTTGCTCACTCTCATTTGATTGTATATTTATAATGTAGTCTGCCCCCTGTAAAGCTGGGGCTTATGGAAGGGTGTGGGCTTACACCTCTGAGGTTATTACTTTTAGTTTTAAATCTTGATCTGAATTTCAGCCCTTAAGCACAAAATACATAGTACATAAATAATTGAGTAAAAATAGGTTGTGTAAGTTTTGAAGGCACCATCTCTTTCTCTGCATCAAATAATAACTAGTAGTGCAGTGGGTTCTGTCAGGTTGCGAGTATCTACTAGGGCTGGGACGGGTACTAAAAAACAACCCTGAGTACCTGCACTCTGACAACCAACGCAAATTCGACTAATTGCGAGATTCGGTATCTTCTGTAAGCAAATGGTAACAAAATTTTGGAAGAAAAAAGTGTTCCATTTAACCAGGTATTATAGAATATGGTGTAAGTTATACGTTTTTAAGCCAAAACCAAAACTTTAATTAACAGTATGTCGCAAAATGCAGATATGTAGCATAATTTACACAAACGTTTCATTTTGCAGGTGATAATACAAGATGTTGTCAGTAATCAAGTACTTAAAATGTACTCGAGTCCTAGCAAAGTCTGACTCGTCTTTCAAGGCTCGAGTAACCGTTTGCAGCCCTAGTATCTACTGTCCATTTTGAAGGTACATAACTGTTAATGGCCAATGTTATATGAACACTATGTTTAAAGTGTAATTGTTTCGCTGTAAATGAGTTCTTTTGTAGGCTGAGTGGCTGTTCACCATTCCTCGGAGACACAAAACAGGAGACCCTGTCTAATGTGTCCAGTCTCAACTACACACTTGATAATGAACACTTTGCCAACACTAGCCAGTTGGCCAAAGATTTCATTACCAGTCTTCTAGTCAAAAACCCAAGGTCAGTAAGAAACGTGTGTAAAAATGTTTTAATATTGTTACCTGTCTTACCTTATCTTACTTATGTACATGGAAATAGGTGAATTCTTAACAGAACTTTTATCAATATTTTAGTGTAACACACACAGTGTTTGGTTAGCATGATATTCATTCCACATGTACATCACATATAAATTCGAATTAAATTTGATCAGTATCGCCATTATGATACAAGAAGTAAAAGTTGCAGCATACAAAAGTTAGGCCAAAAGCAGACATGGTTACTGCGTATTTAGTTAGATATAAACCAAGACAGCCAAGTGTCCTCAAATTGTAATGTCTTCCAAATACCCTGATAATCCAATAGCATGACCATAAAAACATCTGTTCATTATCTTTGGAGTAATCTCAACCACAAATCCAAAACCATTGAAACTGCAGCTGTTGAAAATTCAGGATTTTTCTGCATCCACAATATGATCCTGATCTTACCCAAAATTTAATCATCTTTTCCTTAGGCCCTACCCACATTAAAATATTTCATTAGTGTTGGAGTAACCACGAAACAGAGAAACAGACAGATAAACAAAGGCACCCGTAAACATAACCTCCCTGGAAAAGGTAATTTTTATCAAAATAATTGATAAGAAAAATACACTGTGTGGTATATTGGCGATAGACTCATAAAGTGTTTTAATGTACAACCTTGATTTTAACTTTAATATTTTCTTCTCCATTTTGAGGCTTTATACATTTGCATCTAGCCAACAGGGCATATTGTCCCTTCTTCATTCACCTGTGTTCAGTCATTACACCAACTGACTGGTCCTAAATGTCAGTCACTGTGTGTAATGACTGGCATTTTAGATTGACTTTAACATACACATATTGTTATTTTTTATCCCTCTTCAAGGTAATGCATGGTTTCCATTTATGACTAGTGCAAGGCATTGTAATGACAATTCAGATCTCTTTTGCTTCAACGATAAAGTTTCACAAATTCTCAGTTTTCAGAAATTCACTAGAAGTAATTTTTACTGATAGTCAGTTTATACTAAAGAGATCAATGCAGATATAAAACTCCAAGCTCATCAGTTGAACTAGCTCAAATTAATACCTGCTCAGAATTTCTACTTGAGTATAGTAACAGTTAATGAATGTATTTTCCCTGTCAACTCTGTCATTGATAACATGTTATTCTTTGTTCAAATTTTCTTAAGTTATCTTTTTTTTTTTTTTTTTCAGGGAGAGATCTTCTGTGAAAGATTGTCTTGCCCACCCTTGGATCACAGTAAGTTTTATTATGTTAATTGCTGTAGTACCATAATCAGTGTCTGTTGTTTCTTTTAATAAAGCAAACCATTGTAAACACTGGATAGTAACTTAAGGAAAAACTGGTCAAATTTTGTTTAAAATGGAATAGGAATGTCAAAATGAGAAAGTAGCTGTATGCATTTATAATGACAGCAACCATTGTTTAAAGATATGACAGTAGAACCTCTATGACAAGTGAGGGAGATATATTTTTTGATTATAAAAGGTTAAAAAATAGTTGAGATGTTTTAAACTAAAACATCAGAAAAATGATGAATTTTGGAGAGTAGAACTGTATTTTAAAGTGGAATATTTAGATAATATTACTTTAGATGAAAAGGTTCCAGTGTATATACTCAGTCTACATAAATTACAATGTATCCAAATTAAAGTGGCTAAAATGTATCAGACACTAGCAGATATACCAGTACAAGACACGTTTTGATTGCATTGACTGCCTGTTAAACATCACTCCATGTTAGGGGTGTTGCGATAGTACTGGTATCATCGGTACAGTAAACAGATTGTTGCAAACCGTCATAAGTTCAGCTACCGGTTTTATGCTTACACTTCAATATAAAGTAACTTTACTAACCTTACATACAAAATAAATGTCGTAATCCACTTTTATTTGCTTTTTACTGTTATAAGACAGCCATAATGAGCGATAATTTGGAACTACCATATATTTCGCCGTTTAGCGAATCAGAATTGAGGACACATCTGTGTTGTGTTAAAATTCCTGTTTCACAGTATGGAAAACTATTTGGTTCTCATGTTTTTACCCCACAGCCCTTAAGGGCTGTCGGGGTATTGTTTTCACCCATGGTGTCCGGATGGGCGGGCGGGCGGCGGGAAATAGTTTGTCCGGGCTGTATCTCAGAAACCGTAAGGTGTAGGTTGATACTTGGTAGGGACATTGGTTAGGGGGTGTAGGTGTGCAACGTCATGGTCTGACCTTGATTTGACCTTTGACCTTGCCGTAGTGACCTTGAGTTTGAAAATCTTGTCCGGGCTGTATCTCGGAAACCGTAAGGTGTAGGAAGTTGATACTTGGTAGGGACATTGGTTAGGGGGTGTAGTTGTGCAACGTCATGGTCTGACCTTGATTTGACCTTTGACCTTGCCGTAGTGACCTTGAGTTTGAAAATCTTGTCCGGGCTGTATCTCGGAAACCGTAAGGTGTAGGAAGTTGATACTTGGTAGGGACATTGGTTAGGGGGTGTAGTTGTGCAACGTCATGGTCTGACCTTGATTTGACCTTTGACCTTGCCGTAGTGACCTTGACCTATAAAATCTTGTCCGGGTTATATCTCGGAAACCGTAAGGTGTAGGAAGTTGATACTTGGTAGGGACATTGGTTAGGGTGTGTAGTTGTGCAACGTCATGGTCTGACCTTGATTTGACCTTTGACCTTGCCGTAGTGACCTTGACCTATAAATTCTTGTCCAGGCTATATCTCGGAAACTGTAAGGTATAGGAAGTTGATATTTGGTAGGGACATTGGTTAGGGGGTGTAGGTGTGCAACGTCATGGTGTGACCTTGATTTGACCTTTGACCTTGCCGTAGTGACCTTGACCTATAAAATGTTGTCCAGGCTATATCTCAGAAACCGTAAGGTGTATGAAGTTAATACTTGGTAGGGATATTGGTTAGGGGGTGTAGGTGTGCAGCGTCATGGTCTGACCTTGATTTGACCTTTGACCTTGCCATAGTGGCCTTGACCTATAAAATCTTGTTCGGGCTATATCTCGGAAACCGTAAGGTGTAGGAAGTTGATATTTGGTAGGGACATTTGCTAGGGGGTGTAGGTGTGCAGTATCATGGTCTGACCTTGATTTGACCTTTGACCTTGCCGTAGTGGCCTTGACCTATAAAATCTTGTCCGGGCTATATCTCAGAAACCGTAAGGTGTAGGAAGTTGATACTTGGTAGGGATATTGGTTAGGGGGTGTAGGTGTGCAATGTTATGGTCTGACCTTGATTTGAACTTTGACCTTGCCATAGTGACCTTGACCTATAAAATGTTGTCCGGGCTATATCTCGGAAACCGTAAGGTGTAGGAAGTTGGTACTTGGTAAGGACATTGGTTAGGGTGTGTAGGTGTGCAACGTCATGGTCTGACCAGGATTTGACCTTTGACCTTGCCATAGTGACCTTGAGTTTAAAAATCTTGTCTGGGCTATATCTCAGAAACCGTAAGGTGTAGGAAGTTGATACTTGGTAGGGACATTGGTTAGGGGATATAGTTGTGCAACGTCATGGTCTGACCTTGATTTGACCTTTGACCTTGGCGTAGTGACCTTGACCTATAAAATCTTGTCCGGGCTATATCTTGGAAACCGTAGGGTTGAGGAAGTTGATACTTGGTAGGGACATTGGTTAGGGGCTGTAGGTGTGTATTATCATGGTGTCACCTTAATTTGACCTTTGACCTTGTCCTAGTGACCTTGACCTATAAAATCTTGTTGCACCTTTGGGTCTCTCTTTTGATGCAGATTAAGCACTGTTAAAGTCATATTAGAATTTATTAAGAATTTTACTTTCATAACTTCCCATTGTAAGAGATAGAATTTCATCAAGTGAGCCACAGATTTTGCTCCAACACCACACATAAGCATTCATTAAATGTATTACCACTTCTATATGCATGGTAATATTCAAACCATCTAAACCATAATTTGGCCATGCAGATGTAGATAAAGAGGGTTGAATTTTAGTTTGCTGATTAATGCTGTCATCTTGTTATTGAATTATCTTGTTTTAATACTTCATCTTTATATGCATGATCTTTCTTTTAAACATTATTTGGACCTTTATATAACTGACAGTGCTCTGAAAGTATCCTAAAGTTTATACTGATACAGTACTTCTGTATCTCATGGTGTTGAAAATATTTCCCTAGGCTGTGGGGTACGGGCATCTCTGATGCTATTTTGTTAAATAAGAGACGGTTAACCGGTAACTGACCTGGAAGTACTAGACGTGAAACCGGAAGGAAAAAATCCGCAACACCCCTACTGCATGTTTAAAACAGCCACAGTTAACAAATTTCTTCACACTAATTTTTGCAGTGTTTGCTCTCGTCAAAAATGAATGCGAGACAGACTGTCTCCCTTCACTTAAAAAGGTGAGACACCTGTGAAAAAATGTGAGACATGTCTAACTTCAAGATATTTTGAAATATTAGTTCCAATTTGGGACTGCATAAAATCTTCTTTATTTAAATAATAAGAAATAGATGCTAAACTAAAAGTTCAAATAAATAAACTATTTAATGCTGTTTTTATTAAATTTTGTCTTTTTTTTTTTAATTTCACTTCTAAACCACATCTTAATGGCTTATTGGCTGGGTGCTACTGGTTTTTTTTATTATTTTTTTTTTTTTTAATTTTACTGTTATCTGGATTCATGAAATAAATAAATAAATTGCATTTTTTCTCTTTTCTTTGAAGAAAGATATATATTGTCCCTTCCAATAATAGACGAATTTCTTTGGTCAGTAGTTGTTTCGACTGTTTCGCCTGTGACACAATATGCAGAAGACGAGTTAAAAATTAGACATAAAGCATGGAAATCTCGTGAGAATACCCAAATTCTCGCGTGAATTACTGTTAGCTGGATGTATCAAATAAAAGAAACTCACTTTCATGTCTTTCTCACCTATTTCTATGAGGAAATATGTACGTCATCGCTTCCGATAATAGACGAATTTCTTTGGTCAATAGTTGTTTTGACTGTTTCGCCTGTGACACTATAAGCAGAAGACGAGTTTAAAAATCGACAAAAAGCACGGAAATCTCGCGAGAATACAGGAAATCTCACGTGAATTACTGTTAGTTGGATATATAAAATAAAATAAACTGCTTTTCTCACCCGTTTCTATGAGGAAATATGTACGTCGTCGCTTCCGATAATAGATGAATTTCTTCAGTCAGTTTTGAGTGTTTCGCCTGGTAGCGACAGCACAGACGCGTTAGTTAGTTCGTTTTGCTACAACTCGCCCCGGAGTGTGTACAAACTCGCGAAATCGTGCTCGAGAGCGAACACTGTTTTTGTCCATATCTTTCTTCTTGTAGTAGTTCTTACAGTACTAGGTACTTTTAATGCTCCCAGTGTTGGGAATGCTCTTCCTGATGTTCTTTAACAGTTCACCAAATCCCTTATACCTGCAAAAGTATGGAATTTGGAGCATTTTCCTGCAGTATTTGGTACATCTGCTTTGTGATGTACATTGTGATGGCAACTTTTCAGAGATTAAGGTCCATTATTAAGTAAATTACTTGTTTTGCAGGTTCCTTGGAATATTTATTCTAGCATTTGTTCTTGGCATCTGGATATGATGTGTTCTCTGTCATAACAAAATTGTTGAATAAGATTGCATATAATAATTTTTTAGGAGTCAGTGAAATTTCATATTTTTTATATCATTGAGTGTTTAATGATCATACTACCATGGTGGTGTTGTTATAACATGATTTTATTTTGTAATTTTTACAGCCTCAGGAAGTGACACAAGTACGGTACCGCAGATCTTCCAGTATTAATGTAGATAACCTCAAGCAGTTTGTAGCCAGGAATAAGTGGATGGTAGGTTCTAATCTAATGATTGGTGTCATCAAGTGTATCTTGCCAAAATTGACCAGGCTTCCATCTGTTACTGTGCTAAAGTTGTCCAATATATTAGAAAAGCTCCATAATTGAAACAGTGTGAAAAAATAACATAAATCTGTCTAACTGAAAAGCATTTGTAGACAGTAATTTATTTATTTTTTCATGAAAAAAAAAAAAGAATTTCCTATATGACACACATTTGAGTTCCATCACAGAATGTAGATCCGCAGTCGCTGATGCTTGATGCAACATTTGTCTCAACTTGATCCATAGATTTCAGGTGACTTCCACAACCTGTTTAAAAAAAATTACTGGAGAATTAATTCTTGAGGCTAAATACTGAGGTAAAATGAAACCCCTGACTTAGGTCTCATTTCCTCAGTAAAAATTATCTGTCTATTATTATGACTTTCCCAAAACAGAGAAAAGATTGTATGTATTTGTTGATACATGTTTATGAATTTTAATCCACTTGCGGATAATTTTGACCGTCATTTTTGTTAATCCTTTATTATTTCTTATGTGATTTAATTGTGCATTTACCAAATCGTTCGTGCATAATAGCTAAGCCTCTTACAAATTGATTAGAAAAATGGTACATGTTTTTTGACTGTTAAAATTGATTATGTATTACATTAACATATAATCAACTTTTGCTAAAAATGGAAAAAAAATTGATTGTGTAAAATGTTATTGTTTTGATATGTTTAGGTGTACCTTCATAAAACTGTTTTCTTAAAATGATGTATTTATTTTATCATATTGTGTAACTTGGTATCATGACTTTTATTTCAGCAAATTGTGGAAATAGTATTGTTGTGTAATGGTCTTTCCAAATCAACTAGTCATCTTCACAGCCATTCCCTTGATCTCAGGAGAAAAGGGCCTCAATTAAGGTTTAAGGTAGGATGTAAGCCCAAAGGTTGAGTTGTATGTTTTTTTCTTGTATTATTCCCTGTTTAGACTCCCAAGTGTTTTGTATGTTTAAACATCTGTTGGATTTCCATCTGTCGACATTCCAAAGCAATGGAAAATCTGATGTTAAGCAATTTTTGTATCCCATGATATTCTGCCATATTTGTCCTTGACTTTCAAACATTAGTGTAGGTGTTTTTATGGTTGAGTAAAAAGGGTTGTGGAATAGTCACATTGTAGCAATTTCACCATGCCGTTTTGAGGAGTGTGTAGAATTTTGAAGCATCTTGAAATAAATGTTAAAATTTAGTGTTTATACATCACTTTAAGTTTTATACATCGTCTTTAAGTTTTGGATGGTTATATAGGTAACAAGCAGTAAGAGAATTGCTGTGTGCAAGTTTTATTGAGCACTAATACAAATGGTGATGATGTGGGATAATCTGGTGTGCCTTGTGACATGTTACCTGGGTACATGTGACCAAGGTGTCCACGCAGACTCCGTAGGTTTACTCGCCATTTTGAGTGGCTTCCTGTTTCATATCAATATTTGAGCATGGTTTTAGAACTATATTAAGGTAACATATCTAAGACTCAGTAGCATGTATATCAACATATATTCAGAATCATGGCATTTAAGATCAATTAAAATATTGTAATGAGTAATCATATTTGAAACATAAAGATAAAAATGAACAATATAAAGTGGCTATACTTGTATCTTGTAGTTCCTAAAAGGAGGTAAATGGGAAGGGGTGAGTACACACTGTCCAGTCTGTGATACACACACACATGTTCTTGTAATATTGCCTTTGCTTCTGTATAATCAGTGCTTCAGATAAATTGAGGGTGTTTCACTGGGTTCTGAATACTAATAGCGGTTTCTCTCCAACCTGTCACTATAGACTTAATATCTTCAGAGACAGTAACGTAAAGTTTGACTAAAAAGTTTATAAACATAGCCATGATACTACAGGCCAAACAACTCCGAGAAAGTTAAATTTTTGATAACATGCTACAGCAGGAAATATTTGAAATTGATAAATATACTAGTTAAGGGCTCATAGGGCTGAATAACATCTTACTGTTTGGGTGATTGCTAAATATATCATCTTTCAGGGCATATTTCTGAATTTCTATTTCAGTTACTAATCACTCTGTATCCTTTTCTTAAATCCAATTTTGGGATGGGACGATTTTTATTTTTACTAATTGTATTGATCATAATGTGGAAACATTTATCATTTGAATTTTTAAAAATTTATAACAAAATTCCTGTGATAAGGTCCACAGTAAAATTCTGTTTTATTTCTTTAATTACAACACTGCTTTTGAAGAATTTTCTTTTGGAAAACTTTTTCATTCATTAAAGACTTGTTCAATAAGAGCCGACTATGATATGAGAAAATCCTCAAGTTAAAGTATATCATTGATTTTTTTCAACTTAAGAAAGTGTTACAGTTGATAGTTTCAATATATAATTGGTTTTTCTCATACAGAAAACTTTGTTATGTCTCAGAATCTATATATAATAAATTGATTTTAGTCAGATTTTGACTGTATAATCAAGTTTATGTAAACAATAAGGACAATGAATGCTCAGGTATGTTTTCCCCTCTAAGTTGCATTTATCTGGAGCACTGACACATATTGATGTTGCAGCTTTTAAAACACACATCACTCTTGCACAATATTGTGAGTCGCCTTGGCACTGATTGTAAAGCTGTACAGTTGTGTTAACACAAATTGTGTGAAAATAATGTACGGAATGCAAGCCTTACCTCAAATTACTCAACTCAAGATTTGTGACATAGATGTAGTAAAATTGCTTTGTTGTTAATCCTCAAGTCAGATGTATTAATGTGGCAAAGTTTGGAACTAGTGCAGTGACTCGGCCATTTGTAGAGACTTAATTGTCACCCAATTCGGATTTATTAATTATTCAATTTATTCAACACACAAAATCATGAAAGTCATTACATAAGCATAATTAAACATATTCATACTATCAACTAATCAAATAATAAAATCTTACATGTAGAATATCATTGTCAAAATATGCAAGTTAGAAAATGTGAGAACATGCTGATGCAAAATAGCAAAGTTAAAACTTGATGTTTCACATCCCTGTAAACAGCCAAGGTCACATGAGGTCCGGACCTCATTGAATCTCACCAGTTGCCACAAGCTAGATTTAAGCCAAGTGGTGGAGGAAAACTTCTAACTAACTGGTGTAATCAATAAACTTTGAAGTTTGGGATTACTGATGTACCAAAAGTACTTCATAACTAGAACCTCCAATATTCATAGAATTTATTTCTAGTTAAGTCTAACTTCAACTTATACGTACAGAAGTACTGCATTTTCTGATGCAGGGGGCATCGAATTGGTTCCACATATACATGTGTACTTCCACTGGTGTACATACACAGAGCATGTTGTACTGACTTACTCATTCATGTGTACAAGTTTGAGTTTGGAAGATAATCAGTGAGATATTTGACATGTAGTGAAACACAAATGTCTAGAGGTATTGAGGTAATCATAAAACAAACAAAATCACATGTTTTTAGATCAATAAAATAGTACTAATTTTGATAGAACCATAGTTGGGCACTTTTGGGTGGTAAAGTTTCAGTTGTCCATGAGCTGTTTGTTGTTGTTGTTTTTTTTTTTTTTGTCCTTACCACAATAACATCAGGAGTAACCATCTACTTATGTGTTGTTTTCCTCACAAAGAGTGTAGTATATTACCATTTGGTGTATTCACTTGATGTGACATTTTATCTGTGTTGGTGGTATTAATTGTGAGAGTAGTGTGTCCCCAGTATATCAGCACTTGTAGCAGTGTAACGTTTGGCTATGTACCCCAAGTTGTAGTGTTCTAACACGATAATTAACTGCTTTTTGTAGTGAAAAAAGCCTTAGTTGTTAACAACAACAAAAAAACAGATAATGCACAGGCAATACCATAGATTAAAGACAAGGCTTAAACTTACTTTGTAATTGTTAGTGCATAAACCCTAGCTCTAGTATATCATGTGAAATGACGGTGGATTCTTGCATTCAGTGCAGTCTTGTACAGAGCATTTATATGAGTGCATTATGAACATGCTTGGATTTTCGCGACCTCTTTCCACCACTGTGTTGAAAAGGAGGTAGTTTTCATTATCTGCATGTAATAGTCCGTTACTAACAGCTTTCATTGTAAGTCACAGGTGACCACCTATTTGTTGAGAAAATATTTTGGGAACACTGAATCGAAAGAGAGAACAGTTTTGAAGTTTTTGCAATGGTGGATTAAGTATACATTGAAGTCACATTCTTGCCCACGGAATTAGTGGACGAGACTCCAGACAATCCATGCTTTCAAAGACTCACTGTTCAGCTGAAAACAAGAAGTTTGGTTGTGACAAAAATCACACCAAATAATAAATACATTATGATCAACAAAAAGCTCTTCATAAGTATAGAATTCTTGTATGCACACCTTAGATTGTTCAACTTGTGTCACAGTATTGTGCTTGACCAATACAGGCTAGTGGCGTATGCAAATTTAGGAGAGGTCGAGGGTCATCATTCTTTGTAAATTGAAGCTGTGACCTCTATTTCCCATATCTGTTAACATTGGTCATAAATCTTTGACGATTGCTGTTATATGATGTATGTTATTTACAGAGACAGAGCTCGCGTGAATCAAACTGCAATGACAGTGTTAGCGTAAGGAATTTTCCCTCATCATGTGATCTCTGTGTATACATGTATATATTGTGCACTTACACAATTTCCTTTACATCCATAGTTAAGCGTGCTATTCGCATTTTACTTTTCTCACCACCTTTTCAGTTTTATTGTTACAGCGGTGTTGTTTCTTTGGTTTTTCAGAAAATGTAAAACAAAAGTGCAACAAAATTAGTTTTAGTTAGTATCTTTTCGCACTGTTGAGTGTTCAAGTTTCAAAAATTGAAAGGCTTGATCTTTTATAGGAATTATGAGGTTAACTGTTTTGGGATGGAGATAAAACACTAACTTCATTGCATGATCTTTGTCATAACTTCATGTTTGAGAAGAAAGCATGTTGTTAGTGACTCTTCTGTTGTGACAGTTTCTTTCATTTTCCAATGATACATTTTTAAGCTCGTTTCACTGTGGGTGAAAAAAGCTGTTAATAATTTTCGACCAGTGTTTTAATATTTGGTAGTTTTACCACTGCTAATTCTAAATCATCACAACATACAATTTACTTGATGATTTACCATTATGAGTGACACTAAGTACTCATGATGAGCTGCCATCACTTTCCTTTGTTGGGATGTACTAATATAAGCATGACTTTATAATCCTCTGGATTTACCATACTTAAAAACTAATTTATGATGGATAATTAATATAGTAGATCAATATGCATGTTGTTTTTCAATGACACAAAGTAAATTTAGTCTGTGGATTGTTCTTTAAAACACTTTTATTACATTCAAGTCAGGAAGAGCTACAATGCAAGTAATTTGGAAATTTGAATGCTACTATTTCCACACAGTCACAAAACTTGTCTCCTCCAAATACAAGTTAAAATAGCATATTCACCATCAAGAGTTGATCAAACACATTATAGTGTATAGTTTGTTTATTTGGGGTTTTACATCGCTTTCAACACTTTACAGGTCATATCACGATGGGTAGTTGGAAGGGCAGAGGAAACCAGTACATACAGTTCGTCAGGGTTCTGTACTGTAAACTGCCGACCAACGGCAAGCAACTACCAGCTTTCCCACTTGAGGCCGTGCCGGGAAGTGAACCCCGGCCTCAGAGGTGGGAGGCGAGAGTGTTACCACTCTGCCACCGTGGCCCCTTATATAGTGTATAGATAAATATGGCATAAATAATTAATGGTACTTGCATATTTCTGGCAGTTGGTATTAAAAGTACAGTTTTGGACCTTGTGCTAAATCTTCCATTAGAGAGAGATTGTCTACCGTCTTTTCATGCAAAGCCCAGAATGCAGGAATTGTTGCAGACCAATGGAAAGTTACCTG
Source organism: Sabellastarte sp. h YS-2021 (assembly GCA_964017235.1). Classification (NCBI taxonomy): domain Eukaryota; kingdom Metazoa; phylum Annelida; class Polychaeta; order Sabellida; family Sabellidae; genus Sabellastarte; species Sabellastarte sp. h YS-2021. The sequence goes on along the minus strand of OZ024928.1, from coordinate 151,358,898 downwards.
ACTTTTCTTTCTCAAGACAAATGACAAATGCATAACCAGGACATGGCTGATATACAAATTTGACATTATGCAATGGCATTAACATAACCTTAATTTTTTTTCTGATTTATTGCGAGATGACAAAAATGTTCATCTTTACTATATATAATATACATGCCTATAATGGTGAATATAGAATAATGCATGTTCAATGCATTGATATACATCAAAGACATCACCTTATATCATCATTTATTCATTGTTTCATATCTCTCATTATATGGCCCCATGATATCTGATGTACACTGAATATTCTCAGGAGATAAATATATTTGACATTTGTTGCAAAATGTTAGGGTAAGTGAACAGCAATAAGTTAATATTTTGGGATTAAACAAAACAATTTAAACTGTGAGTACTCATTAATTGAGTCTTTTCTGTTATTTAGAAATTTGATATAAAATGTTTTACAAAAGTAACAAACATTATTCTTTATTGGGCATACAAGTAGGTCAGTCAATACACTGAATCTTGAAAGCAGCAAGACAAGGATTCTGAAAAACTGAAAACATTTTCTTGGATATTTTACGATGTCTTAACATGTTTTTCCATTGAACGTCTTTGCGTGTATCCCAACTGACGACATAATTTCTCCTGCCCAATTAACACACATGGGTGATTGTGGCTGTTCCATTGCATAATACAATAACTCCTGGTCTAACAGAGATGACATTTTGGAGGAAATGGATATTGTTTACCTTGGTGTGTTTTGCTTTTATTACATTTTACTGAGTTTGCTTCAACAGATGATTTTTTCCACAACAGATGCATGGCATATAATATTAGGCTTAACACTCGTACTAGGTATGTTTGTTCTCATGTTATTTTCTTATTAAAATCTTATATTTCAGTGAAAGTGCTGACTTTTATGTTTAATTTTATATATAAAAAACTTTAAAGAAAATTGGTTATTCATGCTGTAATTTCTTCAAAAGTTATTTTCTCTCAAAATTTGTTCACTCTGCCATTTTGTATAGGATATACCAGTACAGAAAAAGTTACTTGAACTTGATCAAAAATCCCAATTTTACTTTATTGTTTCTGAAGCTTTTCTGTAATTTCAAAGTTATCAGGGTTTTTTTTTTGTGTGTGTGTATTTTTAATGGAGTCAAATAAAGAACTTTATGTTTGCCATAAAATTCTTCACAAGTTAGAAAATCACAAGCATTTCTATGGTTATGTACTGCACTGGATGTTAAGATTTTTTCCCTTGCTAAACTTTGTCCTCGACTCCTCATCGACAAATATAAGTTCCTTTATTGTATACTGGTATAAACGATTTCTCATCAAAAACTGCAGGGACTCTGGCATTAGGAGATTTATAACCTTGGTTCAACTTAATTGTTATCAAGTAATAAATGGTGACAGCACTTTCACGGAATTTCACTGATGTTAACGTGTATAAACATATATATGTAATATAGTCAGTTACATTCTAGAATACATAATTTAGTGAATGTTTATCCATGAAATGATAAATATTTTCGTGATTCTGTTAGATTATTCCTACTGATTTGTGTATGCTCTGAAACTGAATCATACTTTGTACGTTTAATATTGCACTAATACATAAAGTAAGCTCGTATAATTCTCTATCATGATAAGCTTCTTGGTGTTCTCTATGTTGTAATTTATAAGTGTAGTGTAACCCACATTTTATACAATTAATTTAGTTTTACAAAATTTGTTGTTTTGTATATATGAATATTTTCAATGATTGTATTATCTTTAAATTCCTAATCCGTCTATAATATTATTATCTGTGAAGTTTTGAAGTGCCTAACACACCAGCCTTAGGTATTATGAAAACATATTGAAATTGAAAATCTAGCTAAACAACAGGTTAAAACCTTAAAAAATTGATTACATCTTTGTTATATATCTATATGTAAAAACCAATCTAGTAATCTACAACATCCATTCCACATATTCTTTTTATGTAATATTATAACATGTTTTAAAAGTCAGTGCTCGGCTACAAAGAAACATTTAAACTGAATAAAGAGAGATATGTGGTCGCCCTTGGTATTACTAACATACACTACCTGGTTCTTGTTTTGTAGAATTTTTTTTTGTTTTTTTTTTGGGGGGGGGGTCTCATTGTACTGGTTAACACACTTGCCTTCCCACTCTACAGTAAGTACAGTTAGGGTTTATCAGCCAGGATTTGATTGTAAAAATTTTGGCAGTAGACTCATAATCTTGGTGACAAATAGAGATATAGGAATCCTGCTCTCAGCCAGGAAAAACCTCTGAGGACATGGGTTCAAATTGCAGCTTTGGCCTCAGGTGAGAAAGTTGGTAATGGTTTACAATATAGGGTCTCAATTAATTGGACTACACTGCTTTCCTCTCTTCCCTTATAGTATGGCCTATACAATTTGTTTAAGCTTTAAAGTGCCAAAATAGATCAAATGAAATATATTGACCAGTAAAACTACTGGTACACTGGCCATTGTGGTATTGCCTTACAGTGGCCAGTATTCTATTGTCACATGACATATACAGTGTACTCTGATGTATATTAAATATCAACTATGGTATGCTGTATTTTGGTTTCAGGCTGACATGCTGGACATGGAGAATATGGAGATGGTAGACAGTGTCTTCAGTGACCCCAGTCTGTGGGAAGTACTGGTACTCGACTGTACCCTAAAAGATGGGGCTTCAGTCACCACTCTCAACCAGTTCAGAGGGATCGAGACTGGTGGCTCTGTAGACACTATTGATGGCATCAATGATACATTAGAAGACATAGACCAACCAACTGCTGGTGGTTCAGAAGACACTTTAGATGGGTTCAATGATACATTGGAAGAGATAGATCAGTCAGAAAGTTCTACAGTGCAGAAAGAGTGCAGTTGTAGCAATTTGGATGATACTTGTCAGAATGGTCAACCAAGTTTGGACATGCGCAAGGCTGATGACAAAGGCAAATACATCAAACAACAGGCAGATGCTATAACTAGAAAGGGAAAACCTATTGATACTAAAACAAAAGATTTTTATGTGAATGATAAAGATAATTTGGAAAACGGCTTTCTTGGAACAAGCAATTCAAGAGACAAAGGTAACATTGGTGACAATGGTGGATCAGATAAGAGTGCCTTAGTGATGAAAACTGACAATTCTTGTGAAACGCTTATAGAATTTGAAATGAAGGAAACCAGTAAAGAGATCCATGGTTGTAACCTCACTGAAGACAGAGTTACTTTGGGTGGGACCACTTTAGATAAGGAAATTGACCAAGTAGAAAAGACTTGTGTCAATAACAATGTACCATACCATTCCAGTGAGGTGGTTAATCCCAAGAAGGAAGAAGATAACCTCACAGCAGAGGAAGCCAGAGCTATTCCAGAATCTAGTAATTCCATGGTTGCAGCAGTTACTCAACATTTTGAATGCCATTCAGGCAGTTCCACAAAAGGTACATCTGTTGAGGAAGAACTCACGGAAGCAGACAACAGAGGTGCAGATTGTGCTGGAGAAATGGCAAGTGATAGTAGAAGCCCTGCTCAGGAACAGTTAACTACAAAGGAACCTCAGTCATCAACCAGTGGAATTTCCTACTATGCAAAGCCTCTGTCATCAAAGAAACGGCAAGAGCGAGCAACTTATGTGAAGAAAATGATAGATTTATTTAATACTGGAGTGGACCAAAACACAGAGAAAAAGTAACATTCCTTCACCAAAGAAACACTTACTTTGTAGGTTTCTTTCTATATATTATTGGTTATTTTGTATTTATCTTGTACTGTATTATTCAAGTTTATTTACATGTACTTTGAGTGCAAATATGGGGTACTAATGACACATAGCTTTCAGGGTAGTGTACACTGTACAGTATTTATAAGTTACTCATATGTATAACAATGACTTGTGGAAGATTATTCAAAGATTTCATATTGTTCTATATATTTATATTGACCATGTGAGACTTTCCAGTTTTGCATTTTCATCAAGTTTTATCCATATGTTTCATGTGAATGTTGTGCAATAAATGTGTGGAGATCTTAAGTAATATGATTTTTGTCTGTGAATAATTACTTACTAATGATATCAGTTAGTATTATAGTAGGTTGATGTTTTCTTCGTTCACTGAAAACCTTTAGTCTAATATTGCATAGATTCAGAATAATGAAAGGATATAACAATAAATTATAGTTCAGAAATATTTAATGAACTTTTTTCCCTGAAGTAAAGCAAGGGAGACACTTCATGTGGCTCACTTGTAAATGTTAAGTATGTATTTTGTAAAGTTTGAGTGACGTTATGCCAGATTCTGTTCTGTATTCATCTATTGTTATGCAATATTCCAAAATGCACATTTTTTTTATATCTGGAAAGTAATATGGACAGGCATTGTTAAAATATTCAATCAAAAACTGGTGTTTTGGTTGAAAACCTTTGAAAAATAAGGTAAGAATACTAGTATTCGTGTTATACCCACTTTTTAAATCACATAATTTAAAAAGCTTAAGTTCAATCTCTTTCCTTGTATGAGGTTATTTTAAGGTAATTTACAGAATCAAGAACAGGATAAAAGGTTATCTCTATCAATGTGTGTATTATTTTCTTTGAAAAGCTTTAAAAGATCTACTGCACATAATAGGAAAACTTCCCGAATGACAAATACAGAATAAATATATCACGAATGAAGATAACAATATTATACGATTTCGTAGCACGAGTATTATATTGTTCATGAGTGATATATTTTTTCTGTATTTGTCTGATGAGGGATGTTTCAGTTTTATTGTTCTCCGTTTTGTACGATTTATGGTTTAAATAATACAAATATTCAATGAGAGAATGTGAAAAAGACTGTCAAATGCAGTGACAACAGTGAATATAAAAAATTCAATCTTTAACATGCAATATCTCAGTCATTATGTCCACCCCCCTGGGGGGTGGATATATTATTTTTGCTTTTTTCGCCGTCCGATGTCCGATGTCCGATGTCCGTTGTCCGATGTCCGATGTCCGGCGTCCGGCGTCCAATGTCCGGCGTCACGCATGGTTTCCGCTCATTTAAAGGAAAAGTATTAGAGCTATTGTCACCAAATTTGGTATGCAGGCTTATTGGGTCAGTAGCTTGCTTGGGATTGCTTTTGGCTGTTGTACCTCTTTTGCTTACTGAGTAATACTTAAGTACAGCTATTTTCAGTACCCATTGGTTTCCGTGCATTTAAGCCAAAATAATTAAAGATATTTTACTACAATTTTGAATACAAGATTGTTATGTCCATAGCTCGCTTGGTATTGCATTTGGGACTGATAGCTTTGTCAGTACATGAGTAATAGCCATTTAGGTACTTCATTGTGTATTTTCAGTACTACTTTTGAGTAATTTGCTTCTATCTCCTTAACCGTGCGAGATAGAGCGATTTCGGCAAAATTTTCGACCCACAGGGTATCTAAGGAGTGTACTCTTTGCAATTTTCAAAAAATTTTCCCCTCCCCAAAAATGGCGGCCATTTTGAATTTTCGAATTTTTGCCAAAAATGGCAAAACACAAATTTGCTTCTATCTCCTTAACCGTGCGAGATAGAGCGATTTCGGCAAAATTTTCGACCCACAGGGTATCTGAGCAATGCAATCTTTGCAATTTTCAAACAATTTTCCCCTCCCCAAAAATGGCGGCCATTTTGAATTTTCGAATTTTTGCCAAAAATGGCAAAACACAAATTTCCTTCTATCTCCTTAACCGTGCGAGATAGAGCGATTTCGTCGAAATTTTCAACCCACAGGGTATCTAAGGAGTGTACTCTTTGCAATTTTCAAAAAATTTTCCCCTCCCCAAAAATGGCGGCCATTTTGAATTTTAGAATTTTTGCCAAAAATGGCAAAACACAAATTTGCTTCTATCTCCTTAACCGTGCGAGATAGAGCGATTTCGTCGAAATTTTCGACCCACAGGGTATCTAAGGAATGTAATATTTGCAATTTTCAAAAAATTTTCCCCTCCCCAAAAATGGCGGCCATTTTGAATTTTCGAATTTTTGCCAAAAATGGCAAAACACAAATTTGCTTCTATCTCCTTAACCGTGCGAGATAGAGCGATTTCGTCAAAATTTTCGACCCACAGGGTATCTAAGGAGTGTACTCTTGGTAATTTTCAAAAAATTTTCCCCTCCCCAAAAATGGCGGCCATTTTGAATTTTCGAATTTTTGCCAAAAATGGCAAAACACAAATTTGCTTCTATCTCCTTAACCGTGCGAGATAGAGCGATTTCGTCGAAATTTTCGACCCACAGGGTATCTAAGGAGTGTAATATTTGCAATTTTCAAAAAATTTTCCCCTCCCCAAAAATGGCGGCCATTTTAAATTTTCGAATTTTTGCCAAAAATGGCAAAACACAAATTTGCTTCTATCTCCTTAACCGTGCGAGATAGAGCGATTTCGTCGAAATTTTCGACCCACAGGGTATCTCAGGAGTGTACTCTTTGGAATTTTCAAAAAATTTTCCCTCCCCAAAAATGGCGGCCATTTTGAATTTTCGAATTTTTGCCAAAAATGGCAAAACACTAATTTGCTTCTATCTCCTTAACCGTGCGAGATAGAGCGATTTCGTCGAAATTTTCGACCCACAGGGTATCTAAGGAATGCAATCTTTGCAATTTTCAAAAAATTTTCCCCTCCCCAAAAATGGCGGCCATTTTGAATTTTCGAATTTTTGCCAAAAATGGCAAAACACAAATTTGCTTCTATCTCCTTAACCGTGCGAGATAGAGCGATTTCGTCGAAATTTTCGACCCACAGGGTATCTAAGGAATGCAATCTTTGCAATTTTCCCAAAATTTTCCCCTCCCCCAAAAATGGCGGCCATTTTGAATTTTCGAATTTTTGCCAAAAATGGCAAAACACTAATTTGCTTCTATCTCCTTAACCGTGCAAAATTTTCGACGCACAGGGTATCTAAGCAATGCAATCTTTGCAATTTTCAAAAAAATTTCCCCTCCCCAAAAATGGCGGCCATTTTGAATTTTCGAAGTTTTGCCAAAAATGGCAAAACACAAATTTCCTTCTATCTCCTTAACCATGCGAGATAGAGCGATTTCGTCAAAATTTTCGACCCACAGGTATTTGAGCATTGTATTCTTGGCAATTTAAAAAAAAATTTCCCCTCCCCTAAAATGGCGGCCATTTTGAATTTTCAAATTTTTGCCAAAAATGGCAAAACACAAATTTGCTTCTATCTCCTTAACCATGCGAGATAGAGCGATTTCGTCGAAATTTTTCAACCCACAGGGTATCTAAGGAATGTAATCTTTGCAATTTTCAAAAAATTTTCCCCTCCCCAAAAATGGCAGCCATTTTGAATTTTCGAATTTTTGCCCAAAATGGAAAAACACAAACTGGCCTTAACCGTGCAAAATAGAGTTATTTTGTTGAAATTTTCGACCCATAGGGTATCTAAGAAATGTACTCTTGGCAATTTTCAAAAAAATTTCCTTTTTCCAAAAATGGCGGCCATTTTGAATTTTCAAATTTTTGCCAAAAATAGAAAAACAGGAATTTGCTTCTATCTTCTTAACCGTGCAAGATAGAGTGATTTCGTCAAAATTTTCAACCCAACCAATGCAAAAAGGCATGAAGCTGAAATAATTTACATCTACACTAACAAATATTTAAGCATCATTGATATATTTTACAAATGAAACAGGGTCTTGTAAGACTACTGTACAATTTGGGCAAAAGGTTCATGGGTGGACATTACACATGATAATGTGTGTTCTTCTATGCTATCCTGTTTCTATTCGCATCTACTATCAACAGGGCGGCCTATTTCTAGTTTCTGCATGGATTTTTATGCAACAAACATGAGCAGAAACGCTGTAAAAATAACTTTCTAATGATATTTTATTCATGTTTTTAAGTTACATACTTTCCAAAGTGAAGATATTGTTGAAACAACGAAAGCTATACACACTCATTATCCATAGTACCGGGGCGCCGGTGTATGTAAAAAAAATACATCCTGGTCTGTATTTCCCTGTGTTTAGGGCAAATACGTCACCATGGAAGATTTTGGAACCTTTGTTTGCCTTTAACATAGATTCATTTCTTCCTTGAACCAAACCACACAATTCCTTTTAGAAAAGTGTCAGTAAAGTCATTTGGCCACTTAAATGGGTATTCTTACTAAAAAATAAAAAAAACAACAGTGGAAGTATAAGCTTCCACCATACAAAGGTAATTATATCCCCAGACGAAAGTCGGGGATATATTGGATTCAGGTCCGTCGCGCCGCCGCCGCCGTAGAAATTTCCTTGTGGACGCGATAACTCAAAAACAAATTAATATTTTTTTTTCAAACTTGGTACACATGTTAAGGGTGCCCAAAGGAAGATCCCTATTTTAAGGTGACCTTAAACTCCCAGTAAAAAAGAACTTATGGCCACCTTAAGGTCAGAAATTGGACTTTTGGCCACTTAGAGCCCTGTAGGTCACAAACTATGATGCTCAGCTGGCTGAAATTATACCTGACAACACATTAATATGTTCTTAGTACATGTGCCGAAAATCACGACTTTAAGTTGAGGAGAAAATTGTGTTTGAGGCCCATAAATACCCCCACTTAGGAATTTTTTGCTATACTTTTCACATATTTTGCCCTATAATTTGGAAGTGGTAATTCTGATGAGTCTCAAACTGCGCTAGGTATAACTTTGATATGTAATCCTTGTCTGTAGAAAATTTTAGGGCTGTAGGTTTACCCAAAGGGGTCGACTTAAGGTCTCAAAAGTGCCCACAGAGACCCAATTTATGCACTTTTTGCCACTTTCAAGCACTGTAGCTTTCAAACTATGTCTCTCATCTAAGTTAAATATCATCTGGGAATATATCTATGTGTTTTCTTATATGTGCCCCAACATTTAGGCCTTTAATAGACAGTTAACCTGTGTATCAGGACCATAAACACCCACCCGAGTGACCCTTATAAGACATTTTTCACATCTTTTTCCCTGTAACTTGGAAATGGGAAGTCTGAGAAGTTTCAAACTGTATTAGATATATATTCTGTGTGTAATCTTAGTATGTAACAGATTTTAAGTCTGAAGCTTTAATTTTGAAGGTCAAATTGAGGTCTCTAAAAGGCTCCCAAAGACCCAATATTTGGACTTTTTGCTACTTTTAAGCCCTGTGACTGTCAAACTATGTGACTGATAGAGCTCAAATCCTATCTGGGAAGATATTAGTATGTTATTTTTATATGTGCCAAAAATTAAGGCTTTAAGAAGACATTTAACCTGTGTATGAGGACCATAAATCCCCACCCGAGTGACCATTTTTAGACATTTTTCACATATTTATGTCCACCCCCCTGGGGGGTGGATATATTATTTTTGCTTTTTTCGCCGTCCGATGTCCGATGTCCGATGTCCGTTGTCCGATGTCCGATGTCCGATGTCCGGCGTCCGGCGTCCGATGTCCGGCGTCACGCATGGTTTCCGCTCATTTAAAGGAAAAGTATTAGAGCTATTGTCACCAAATTTGGTATGCAGGCTTATTGGGTCAGTTGCTTGCTTGGGATTGCTTTTGGCTGTTGTACCTCTTTTGCTTACTGAGTAATACTTAAGTACAGCTATTTTCAGTACCCATTGGTTTCCGTGCATTTAAGCCAAAATAATTAAAGATATTTTACTACAATTTTGAATACAAGATTGTTATGTCCATAGCTCGCTTGGTATTGCATTTGGGACTGATAGCTTTGTCAGTACATGAGTAATAGCCATTTAGGTACTTCATTGTGTATTTTCAGTACTACTTTTGAGTAATTTGCTTCTATCTCCTTAACCGTGCGAGATAGAGCGATTTCGGCAAAATTTTCGACCCGCAGGGTATCTGAGGAGTGTACTCTTTGCAATTTTCAAAAAATTTTCCCCTCCCCAAAAATGGCGGCCATTTTGAATTTTCGAATTTTTGCCAAAAATGGCAAAACACAAATTTGCTTCTATCTCCTTAACCGTGCGAGATAGAGCGATTTCGTCGAAATTTTCGACCCACAGGGTATCTAAGGAATGTAATATTTGCAATTTTCCAAAAATTTTCCCCTCCCCAAAAATGGCGGCCATTTTGAATTTTCGAATTTTTGCCAAAAATGGCAAAACACAAATTTGCTTCTATCTCCTTAACCGTGCGAGATAGAGCGATTTCGGCAAAATTTTCGACCCACAGGGGATCTAAGGAATGCAATCTTTGCAATTTTCCAAAAATTTTCCCCTCCCCAAAAATGGCGGCCATTTTGAATTTTCGAATTTTTGCCAAAAATGGCAAAACACTAATTTGCTTCTATCTCCTTAACCGTGCGAGATAGAGCGATTTCGGCAAAATTTTCGACACACAGGGTATCTAAGCAATGCAATCTTTGCAATTTTCAAAATATTTTCCCCTCCCCAAAAATGGCGGCCATTTTGAATTTTTGCCAAAAATGGCAAAACACAAATTTGCTTCTATCTCCTTAACCGTGCGAGATAGAGCGATTTCGTCGAAATTTTCGACCCACAGGGTATCTAAGGAATGTAATATTTGCAATTTTCAAAAAATTTTCCCCTCCCCAAAAATGGCGGCCATTTTGAATTTTCGAATTTTTGCCAAAAATGGCAAAACACAAATTTGCTTCTATCTCCTTAACCGTGCGAGATAGAGCGATTTCGTCGAAATTTTCGACCCACAGGGTATCTAAGGAATGCAATCTTTGCAATTTTCCAAAAATTTTCCCCTCCCCAAAAATGGCGGCCATTTTGAATTTTCGAATTTTTGCCAAAAATGGCAAAACACAAATTTGCTTCTATCTCCTTAACCGTGCGAGATAGAGCGATTTCGTCGAAATTTTCGACCCACAGGGTATCTAAGGAATGTAATATTTGCAATTTTCAAAAAAATTTCCCCTCCCCAAAAATGGCGGCCATTTTGAATTTTCGAATTTTTGCCAAAAATGGCAAAACACAAATTTGCTTCTATCTCCTTAACCGTGCGAGATAGAGCGATTTCGGCAAAATTTTCGACCCACAGGGGATCTAAGGAATGCAATCTTTGCAATTTTCCAAAAATTTTCCCCTCCCCAAAAATGGCGGCCATTTTGAATTTTCGAATTTTTGCCAAAAATGGCAAAACACTAATTTGCTTCTATCTCCTTAACCGTGCGAGATAGAGCGATTTCGGCAAAATTTTAGACGCACAGGGTATCTAAGCAATGCAATCTTTGCAATTTTCAAAATATTTTCCCCTCCCCAAAAATGGCGGCCATTTTGAATTTTCGAATTTTTGCCAAAAATGGCAAAACACAAATTTGCTTCTATCTCCTTAACCGTGCGAGATAGAGCGATTTCGTCGAAATTTTCGACCCACAGGGTATCTAAGGAATGCAATCTTTGCAATTTTCAAAAAATTTTCCCCTCCCCAAAAATGGCGGCCATTTTGAATTTTCGAATTTTTGCCAAAAATGGCAAAACACAAATTTGCTTCTATCTCCTTAACCGTGCGAGATAGAGCGATTTCGTCGAAATTTTCGACCCACAGGGTATCTAAGGAATGCAATCTTTGCAATTTTCCAAAAATTTTCCCCTCCCCAAAAATGGCGGCCATTTTGAATTTTCGAATTTTTGCCAAAAATGGCAAAACACAAATTTGCTTCTATCTCCTTAACCGTGCGAGATAGAGCGATTTCATCGAAATTTTCGACCCACAGGGTATCTAAGGAATGTAATATTTGCAATTTTCAAAAAATTTTCCCCTCCCCAAAAATGGCGGCCATTTTGAATTTTCGAATTTTGGCCAAAAATGGCAAAACACAAATTTGCTTCTATCTCCTTAACCGTGCGAGATAGAGCGATTTCGTCGAAATTTTCGACCCACAGGGTATCTAAGGAATGCAATCTTTGCAATTTTCCAAAAATTTTCCCCTCCCCAAAAATGGCGGCCATTTTGAATTTTCGAATTTTGGCCAAAAATGGCAAAACACAAATTTGCTTCTATCTCCTTAACCGTGCGAGATAGAGCGATTTCGGCAAAATTTTCGACCCACAGGGGATCTAAGGAATGCAATCTTTGCAATTTTCCAAAAATTTTCCCCTCCCCAAAAATGGCGGCCATTTTGAATTTTCGAATTTTTGCCAAAAATGGCAAAACACAAATTTGCTTCTATCTCCTTAACCGTGCGAGATAGAGCGATTTCGTCGAAATTTTCGACCCACAGGGGATCTAAGGAATGCAATCTTTGCAATTTTCAAAAAATTTTCCCCTCCCCAAAAATGGCGGCCATTTTGAATTTTCGAATTTTTGCCAAAAATGGCAAAACACAAATTTGCTTCTATCTCCTTAACCGTGCGAGATAGAGCGATTTCGTCGAAATTTTCGACCCACAGGGTATCTAAGGAATGCAATCTTTGCAATTTTCCAAAAATTTTCCCCTCCCCAAAAATGGCGGCCATTTTGAATTTTCGAATTTTTGCCAAAAATGGCAAAACACAAATTTGCTTCTATCTCCTTAACCGTGCGAGATAGAGCGATTTCGTCGAAATTTTCGACCCACAGGGTATCTAAGGAATGTAATATTTGCAATTTTCAAAAAAATTTCCCCTCCCCAAAAATGGCGGCCATTTTGAATTTTCGAATTTTTGCCAAAAATGGCAAAACACAAATTTGCTTCTATCTCCTTAACCGTGCGAGATAGAGCGATTTCGTCGAAATTTTTGACCCACAGGGTATCTAAGGAATGTAATCTTTGCAATTTTCAAAAAATTTTCCCCTCCCCAAAAATGGCGGCCATTTTGAATTTTCGAATTTTTGCCAAAAATTGCAAAACACAAATTTGCTTCTATCTCCTTAACCGTGCGAGATAGAGCGATTTCGTCGAAATTTTCGACCCACAGGGTATCTAAGGAATGCAATCTTTGCAATTTTCCAAAAATTTTCCCCTCCCCAAAAATGGCGGCCATTTTGAATTTTCGAATTTTTGCCAAAAATGGCAAAACACAAATTTGCTTCTATCTCCTTAACCGTGCGAGATAGAGCGATTTCATCGAAATTTTCGACCCACAGGGTATCTAAGGAATGTAATATTTGCAATTTTCAAAAAATTTTCCCCTCCCCAAAAATGGCGGCCATTTTGAATTTTCGAATTTTTGCCAAAAATGGCAAAACACAAATTTGCTTCTATCTCCTTAACCGTGCGAGATAGAGCGATTTCGTCGAAATTTTCGACCCACAGGGTATCTAAGGAATGCAATCTTTGCAATTTTCCAAAAATTTTCCCCTCCCCAAAAATGGCGGCCATTTTGAATTTTCGAATTTTTGCCTCTATCTCCTTAACCGTGCGAGATAGAGCGATTTCGTCGAAATTTTCGACCCACAGGGTATCTAAGGAATGTAATCTTTGCAATTTTCAAAAAATTTTCCCCTCCCCAAAAATGGCGGCCATTTTGAATTTTCGAATTTTTGCCAAAAATGGCAAAACACAAATTTGCTTCTATCTCCTTAACCGTGCGAGATAGAGCGATTTCATCGAAATTTTCGACCCACAGGGTATCTAAGGAATGTAATATTTGCAATTTTCAAAAAATTTTCCCCTCCCCAAAAATGGCGGCCATTTTGAATTTTCGAATTTTTGCCAAAAATGGCAAAACACAAATTTGCTTCTATCTCCTTAACCGTGCGAGATAGAGCGATTTCGTCGAAATTTTCGACCCACAGGGTATCTAAGAAATGCAATCTTTGCAATTTTCCAAAAATTTTCCCCTCCCCAAAAATGGCGGCCATTTTGAATTTTCGAATTTTTGCCAAAAATGGCAAAACACAAATTTGCTTCTATCTCCTTAACCGTGCCAGATAGAGTGATTTCGTCAAAATTTTCGACCCACAGGGTATCTGAGCATTGTACTCTTGGTAATTTCTAAAAAATTTTCCCCTCCCCTAAAATGGCGGCCATTTTGAATTTTCAAATTTTTGCCAAAAATGGCAAAACACAAATTTGCTTCTATCTCCTTAACCATGCGAGATAGAGCGATTTCGTCGAAATTTTCAACCCACAGGGTATCTAAGGAATGTAATCTTTGCAATTTTCAAAAAATTTTCCCCTCCCCAAAAATGGCAGCCATTTTGAATTTTAGAATTTTTGCCCAAAATGGAAAAACACAAACTGGCCTTAACCGTGCAAAATAGAGTTATTTTGTTGAAATTTTCGACCCATAGGGTATCTAAGAAATGTACTCTTGGCAATTTTCAAAAAAATTTCCTTTTCCCAATAATGGCGGCCATTTTGAATTTTCAAATTTTTGCCAAAAATAGAAAAACAGGAATTGGCTTCTATCTTCTTAACCGTGCAAGATAGAGTGATTTCGTCAAAATTTTCAACCCAACCAATGCAAAAAGGCATGAAGCTGAAATAAATTACATCTACACTATCAAATATTTAAGCATCATTGATATATTTTACAAATGAAACAGGGTCTTGTAAGACTACTGTACAATTTGGGCAAAAGGTTCATGGGTGGACATTACACATGATAATGTGTGTTCTTCTATGCTATCCTGTTTCTATTCGCATCTACTATCAACAGGGCGGCCTATTTCTAGTTTTCCCTGTAACTTGGAAATGGTAAGTCTAAGAAGTTTCAAACTGTATTAGATGCATATTCTATGTGTAATCTTAGTATGTGACAAATTTTAAGTCTGAAGCTTTAATTTGAAGGCCACATTTAGGTCTCTAGAAGGCCCCATAAAGACCCAGTATTTGGACATTTTGCCAATTTTAAGGCCTGTGACTGTTAAACTATGTGACTGATAGAGCTGAAATCTCATCTGGGAATACATTATTATGTTCTTTTTACATGTGCCAAAAATCAAGGCTTCAAGTAGACATTTAACCTGTGTATGAGGACCTTAAACACCCACCTGAGTGACCCTTTTAAGACATTTTTCACATATTTTGCTCTGTAACTTGGAAATGGTAAGCCTGAGAAGTTTCAAACTTTATTAGATACATATTCTATGTGTAATCTTAGTATGTAACAAATTTTAAGTCTGAAGCTTTAATTTGAAAGGCACATCGAGATCTCTAAAAGGCCCACAGAGACCCAATATTTGGACTTTTTGCCACCTTTAAGCCCTGTAACTGTTAAACTATGTGATTGATTGAGCTGAAATCCCATCTGGGAATGCATTATTATGTCCTTTCTACATGTGCCGAAAATCAAGGTTTTTAGTAGACATTTAACCTGTGTATGAGGGCCATAGACACTCGCCCAAGTGCCTTTTTTGACATTTTTTCCGTATTTTGCCCTGTTATTTGGAAATGCTTAGTGTGACAAGTCTTAAACTGTATTATATATAATTTTTGTTTGTTATGTATGTCCCCCAAAAAGTTTCAGATCTGTAGTTTAATTGCTAAGGTCTCTTTAACAATTGTAAAATGCCCACAGAAACCCAATTTATGGACATTATGCCACTTTAAAGCCCAGTAACTGTCAAACTATGTGGGTTATAGAGCTGAAATCTTTGAATTTTTCAAAGGAAATGCCTGTCTATTTAAATTTTGAATATTAATAATGTTATGGCTATCTTAGTCTTTTAAGAACTTATTTTTGTGTGTTATACCTCTGCTTGCTGAGTTTTTAACTTTTTAAAATAAAACTGGTTAAACATATTCAAGTAGACAAAATGGACACTTTAAGTGAGCTTTAAGTCCCAATATTAATGAAATTATATCCTTATGTAGTAAAACTAGGGGATTTTTAACCCTCAACTAGCCCAGTTTTATTCAACTTGCCTCAGTTAATTTTGACACAGCTCCTACAGTTATGAACTCATTTCAGTTGATAATCGCATACTTAAAATTCTCAATTCCTTTTGTATTTGAGTACCCCTTTTATATAGATTGTTTGTTTACCATTTATGCTGTAGCACTCCATCTCTTTGTAGTCCCAAGTGAACCCACATCCCCCCCCTGGATTCCCCCCACCCACCTCTGGGACCTCCAGCTATATTGAGTGACACTAAATAAACAAAGGTATTTAATGATATCAGATGAGAAACAAAGAACTCAATGGGGTTGCAGATCTTGTGTAATAGTGAGAGAGGTGTGGAGAAGGGGAGAGGGGTGGGGGTGGGAGGTGGTGGGCTTCATTACATATAACACAAAGGGGAGTCAGAACTGAGATTGTGTCACATATTTAGGTTGCATATATATGGACCACATATATAGGTATAGAGGAAATGAATAACTGAAAACAATTTGCAAATTCTAAAAATAATATAATAAAATAATAATATAAATAATTTTTTTTTAAATAATATTTTATTTGTGAACAAATATAGAAACAGATATGCGCTTTTGGGATTATGAATTTTAGAATGGACATTGAATCATCAATCATTTAAATACTTTGAAGGAAGATTGAAAAGTATGATGAGTTGAGTTAAAAATAATATTTTATTTGTCAACAAATATAGAAACAGATATGCTCTTTTGGGATTATTATTTTAGAATGGACATTCAATCATCAATCATTTAAATACTTTGAAAATAGGTTTAGAGTTATCATTGCAGGAACATTGAAAATATAATTTGAGTTATGTATTCGGCGTCTGGGGATACACCATCTTCCTTGGGAAGATATAAACAGAGTAGATTGATGTGCTGAAGTTCATATAATAATGGGTAATTATGTTTTAAAAAAATTCCCGATCAAAACCTGTGGCGTGAGTGATGACCTGTCTGGGGATATGTTGGCGCCGAGTTGGCCCAATCTAGTTATAACCTGCATCATACATCATTAACGCTTTGTTAGAAAATGCATGCTGTAGAATCAGTTGCACAAGGTTGCTGATTGCATAGCAAAAATATATATATTATAGAAACATCATAAAACGTTAATAGTAACACTGATTTATTCAGCAAGGAACTGTGTCTAATACTTGGTAGTAATATTTTGATGATGTACATATATTCAGGGGTCCTGATTGAGGTTCAGAAGCAACACTGACATATTTATTATCTTCCATTACATGTAGAAGCAGATTCATTTGAAATATTCTGAAGATTTTGCTCTATGTACTTAACTTTATGAATACAGATGATTCCTGAGGACTTCATGTGGAAAGTTTCAGAGATAGTGACAAAAGTGTTACTAGTAGTGGATCAGTTAATACGTGTTCAACAGATAAAGGTGGCTCAAGTCAAAAACCAAGATAGATTATAGATTATTGCACATAATGTTTCTTTCTTAAAACAAATTTTAGAATTGTCCTTGGAAAAACTCCCAAGGTACCCAGCTGTTATGACTTACGCAAATATTTATAGCACAGGAGCCATATGACATGTTCTATATACCAAAATGGACATATAGCTGGAAATTTTTTTACTAATATTAAAATTAATGTTATTCACTGGAATTAATATTCAACTAAAAGTCACTTTCTGCTGAAGTCATGCAAATGTGAGATTTTACTGGGAATTATTTATCACTCAGCTTTTTAGCTAAAATACCAGAAATTATTACCTTTGTGAAATTTGCCACTTATACAATCCATGTATTATAATAACTGCTCACCACAAGTGAAGGTTCCACTTGTACATTCTACTGACTTTACGGGCTGTGAGGGTATTGTTTTCACTCATGGTGTCCAGATGGGGCATGTGGGCAGGCGGTGGGAAAAAGTTTGTCCAGGCTGTATTTCAGAAGCTGTAAGGTGTAGGAAGTTTGTACATGGTAGGGACATTGCTTAGGGTTTGTAGGTGTGCAACATCATATGACCTTGATTTGACCTTTGACCTTGCTGTAGTGACTTTGACCTTTAAAATCTTGTCCTGGTCTTATCTTGGAAACTGTTGCGTGTAGGAAATTGATACTTGGGAGGGACATTGCTTAGGGGTTGTTGGTGTGCAATGTCTTAGTGTGACCTTGATTTGACCTTTGACCTTGCCGTAGTGACCTTGACCTTAAAAATCTTGCCCTGGCTGTATCTCAGAAGCCATAAGTTGTAGGAAGTTAATACTTGGTAGAGACACGGGTTGGGGGTGTAGGTGTGGAATATAATGATATCACATTGATTTGACCTTTGATGTTGTTGCAGTGACTTTGATCTTTAAAATCTTGTCCAGGCGATATCTCAGAAACTGTAAGGTGTAGAAAGTTCATACGTGATAGGGACATTAGTTAGGAGTGTAAGTGTGCAATGTCATGATGTGTCATTGATTTGACGTTTGACCTTGTCAAAGTGACCTTGATCTTTAACATCTTGTCCAGGTCTTATCTCTGAAACCGTAAGGTGTAGGTAGTTTTGATACTCAGTAGGGACAGTAGTTAGGTGTGCATCATCATGATGTGACCTTTAACCTTGTCTTTCCCAAAGTGTGTTCACCTGCAATATTTGAGACATGTTTCTCTTTTGACAAAGATATATGGATTCCTGCAACTGATTATTGAATACTTTTACTTAATTGAGCTATTTTATTAACAGCTCTACTTCACTTAATACAATTTACAGCTTCATAATTTTTAGTTTATTAATTAATTAATGTCATCTTCTGTCATTTTCTTTCTCCTAAATGTTATTTTCTCAACTTAAACATTATATATAATTGACGATTCTTTGAAAGTATCCCGATCTCTGTACTGTTTCACTACTTCTATATCTCATGGTATTGAAAACTATTTCCCTGGGCTGAGGGATACGAGCATCTTTGATGTTATTTTCATTAGTTTGTGATATTAGTTTTGTGTCAGTTATATGTTTATGGTTCACACTTTGTAGTTTTTATTGCTGGTCATACCTCAGCTTTCTGCATATCCTGTGCATACTATTTATTTAAAGTGAAACCAGATTAGTTCATAGTAATAAACCATTCCTTTGTACTTTTGTAGTTTTACAAGGAAAAACAGATTAGTTACTGATATCTATCATTCCGCTGTATTTTCATATCAGTATTTAAAGGTGCTTTTCTGTGTATATTTTGTGCCTGACTCACTTGGTGTGATAAAAAACATTCAAAGTGTTCATCGCTCTGCTTTTGTATATGGGCTTTTTGAAATTTTTTTCTGTGCTTACTTCTCAACAATTTGGGTGTGTTTATATAGGAAAATTGCTATGAATGTATTGCGCAAGGTTAAATGAGAAATTTATTCCTATTAGTGTTAGTAAGTTTATTATTTTACCATGTATTATTATCATGATGTTTGTGTACTCTTGTATCCTCTTCTGGAAGTTGAAATAATGGAGAGGAACAACGTGAAATCTGGTAAATACCAGCTTACGCACATTTGTATTGTTATAGTTATTTACGTAATTGACTTTATATAGACAAAAGAAACACATCTTTGTATTTTATGCACAGTGTGAATAATTGCAGAAGTTGAATAAAGAAGACCAAGCTTAAATTACTGAGAACAAACCACTGAAATGTAATAAAATGCTCATAAAATATGAGTATGTTATTTTGGGATGGTGCTTTATAATTATTTGTTCCCAGCTGTCCATGTATATGGCTTGCAGTTAAGCCTTACAGTAAAACATTCAAACACCAAAGTAGTAGCTGGATCGTTTCTATGTAGGTTGGCGTGTATTCAGTTTGGGTTAATTTTCAGACTTTTACAGCGTCGGCAAGAACCTGTATATTTTCTGGTTAAATTTTAGGAATTGAAATTTTTGTCTCATTGTACTAACATTAAAATTTGAACACATGAGCAAGGTATGGTCAAAATTGTGTTAATTTATAAAATGTTAAAATAAAATAATATATATGCGAGTGGAAATAAAGTAATATTTATAAAAGCTGTATCTGCATTGTGTGCATGTAAATGAGTAAAACTATCATGTTTTTATCAAAGTACACTAAATATTCTCACAGGGGCCACGGTGGCAGAGTGGTAACACTCTTGCCTCCCACCTCTGAGGCCGGGGTTCGATCCCCGTGATGGCCTTAAGTGGGAAAGCTGGTAGTTGCTTGCCGTTGGTCGGCAGTTTACAGTACACAACCCTAGCGAACTCTATGTACTGGTTTCCTCTGCCCTTCCAACTACCCGTCGTGATATGACCTGTACAGTGTCGAAAGCGACGTAAAACCCCAAATAAATAAACTAAATATTCTCACAGACTCACATCTCTATGATCAGGTTATTGCATCACTATAAACATCAACTGGTTTCCAGGTTTTGTATTTGAAAGAACAAGTAGACCCCAGTTACACATTCACGGATGGCCTGCTGGATCGCGCCAGGTTTCCTAATTTGCAAAATGTTGAAAAATGTTGAGTGATTTACAGATCATATTTTCCATCCATAAGGGCATCCGTAATGTCCTTGTGAGATCTGTAGCGGCATGTTGTGATCCGTATTAACATGCGAAGGATCAGATAAGATCCCTAGGCCATTACGGAAAAATCAAACATGCTTGATTTTTCCGGGAAGTCCATACGGACGTTAATATCCATAGCTCTTCCGTACCTCATCCGTGAGTGTCCTTATTGTCCATAAACCCATCCTGGATGTCCTTGTGGCATCACTTTCATCCTTGACGCTTCCGTACCAACAAATATCCCCCAAAAACATTGCCGGATCTAACCGGATCTGCTACAAACTTACACGGAAAGGGTTTCGGATTAAAAAAAAACAGTCAGAAGACCAATCTTTTGTGCAGTCTTGTCATCCGCAAACCTGTCCTTGGAGCATCGTGGCGGTCCGTAGGAGATCCGTGGCAGATCCGTAAATCTTATACATGACCCACCCTCATCCCTGTCAGTTTCCATATATGGAACCGTGGCATATATCCGTGGGGGATCCGTGAAAGTGTAACTGGCCCCTTACGTTTATATTACGTAAATCTCATAGTTTTAGAAACTTGCCCATACTATGGTATTATTTGGGCAAAGCATAAATTATCTGTGTGGTTATTGAAAGAACAAATGAAATTTACTAGGTATGTATAAAAGCCTTTATTAGGAACCCTGAGTTGTATAGTAGAAAACACAATTACTTTCCATCTCTACAGTTTTGTGTTCAAATCCTGACCCTGACCTTAGGTGGAAAAGTTTGTGTTTACTTATCAAAGTCTGGTGGCTTACAGTTCAGAATCATGAATAACTATTGCGCTCTACATTCTTCACGGTCTAAAATATCCATAATGGTATGACTTATAAATTGCGGTTAAAAGATGTTTCACTTAAAGAAATACATCCCCAGTCACATTTATTGTTTTCACCCATGGGGTCCGGATGGGCGGGCGGGCGGCGGGAAAAAGTTGGTCCGGGCTGTATCTCAGAAACCGTAAGGTGTAGGAAGTTGATACTTGGTAGGGACATTGGTTAGGAGGTGCAAGTGTGCAACATCATGGTCTGACCTTGATTTGACCTTGCCGTAGTGACCTTGAGTTTGAAAATCTTGTCCGGGCTATATCTTGGAAACCATAAGGTGTAGGAAGTTGATACTTGGTAGGGACATTGGTTAGGGGGTGTAGGTGTGCAACGTCATGGTGTGACCTTGATTTGACCTTGCCGTAGTGACCTTGACCTCTAAAATCCTGTCCGGGCTATATCTCGGAAACCGTAAGATATAGGAAGTTGATACTTGGTAGGGATATTGGTTAGGGGATGTAGGTGTGCAACATCATGGTCTGCCCTTGATTTGACCTTTTACCTTGCCGTAGTGACCTTGACCTATAAAATCTTGTCCGGGCTATATCTCGGATACTGTAAGGTGTAGGAAGTTAATATTTGGTAGGGATATTGGTTAGGGGGTGTAGGTGTGCAACATCATGGCGTGACCTTGATTTGACCTTTGACCTTGCCATAGTGACCTTGACCTCTAAAATCTTGTCCGGGCTGTATCTCGGAAACCGTAACGTGTAGGCAGTTGATACTTGGTACGGATATTGGTTAGGGGATGTAGGTGTGCAAGGTCATGGCGTGACCTTGATTTGACCTTTGACGTTGCCATAGTGACCTTGACCTCTAAAATCTGGTCCGGGCTATATCTCGGAAACTGTAAGGTATAGGAAGTTGATACTTGGTAGGGACATTGGTTGGGGGTGTAGGTGTGCAACGTCATGGTGTGACCTTGATTTGACCTTTTACCTTGCCGTAGTGACCTTGACCTATAAAATCTTGTCCGGGCTGTATCTCGGAAACCGTAACGTGTAGGAAGTTGATACTTGGTAGGGATATTGGTTAGGGGATGTAGGTGTGCAAGGTCATGGTGTGACCTTGATTTGACCTTTGACGTTGCCGTAGTGACCTTGACCTCTAAAATCTGGTCCGGGCTATATCTCGGAAACTGTAAGGTGTAGGAAGTTGATACTAGGTAGGGACATTGGTTGGGGGTGTAGGTGTGCAACGTCATGGTTTGACCTTTGACCTTGCCGTAGTGACTTTGACCTATAAAATCTGGTCCGGGCTATATCACGGAAACTGTAAGGCATAGGAAGTTGATACTTGGTAGGGACATTGGTTAGGGGTGTAGGTGTGCAACGTCATGGTCTGACCTTGATTTGACCTTTGACCTTGCCGTAGTGACCTTGATCTATAAAATCATGTCGGGGTATATCTCGGAAACCATAAGGTGCAGGAAGTTGATACTGAGTAGTGACATTGGCTAGGGTGTGTAGATGTAAAACATCATGGTGTGACCTTGATTTGACCTTTGACCTTGCCATAGTGACCTTGACCTATAATACCTTGTCTGGGCTATATTTTGGAAACCATAAGGTGTAGGAAGTTGATATTTGGTAGGGACATTGGTCAAGGGTTATATGTGTGCAACGTCATGGTGTGACCTGGATTTGACCTTTGATCTTGCATATCTGATGCTATTTTATGTCTCTACGAGGATATCTGATACTATTTATCTCTCTTATATCTATTTTTATCTTTTTACTTGAATCTTGGTTGTTGCACCTTTGGGTGTCTTTTGGTGTAGATTAAGCACTGTTAAAGTCATATTAGAAGTCATTAACTGTTTTACTTTTGCAACTTCCCATTGTAACAGATGGTATTGCATTAAGTGAGCCACAGGTTTAGCCCCAATTCCACATAAAAGCATGTATTGCTACATCTGTATGTATGGGTAATATTCAAAACATCCAAACCATAATTCGACCATACAAATGAAAATCAAAATGGGAGACGTCTTAAAACTTCATAATTTTTAGTTTACTGAATTGTCTTGTTTTAATACTTGTTCTTTACATGCAATTTCTTTCTCTTAGATGTTATTTTCTCTACTTAAACATTATTTGGACACTGACACTGAAAGTATCCCAATCTGTGTACTGTTTCACTACTTCTATATCTGATGGTGTTGAAAACTATTTTCCCAGGCTGTGTGCTACGGGCATCTCTGATGCTATTTTGTAGGGTTTGCATCGTGTTGATTCATAATATTTCATAATGGTTGTCAATGACTGTTTTCATAACCGCTTCTTGCTAACTTGTCTTTTGTGTGAAATTTATATGCTTCATTTTTGTAAACGTTTTGAACAAATTGCTTCCAATGACATACATGGTTGGTGATGAATAAAAATATATAAAAATTATTTTCATGATAAGGATCTGCCGGTAACTAGACTAATCGGTGTTAAAGCTGCATGGATATAATTTTATTCATAGCAATTCCTTATCGTGCAAATCTTTGGAATCACATGTTTTAACTACCTAATAATATTGTATCTCTTCAACTATAATTCTATGAACACTTTTTTTTTCAAACAAAAAGTGTGAGAAATGACAATAACTTTAATACTTTCAGTACTCAATATCAGTGTCTGATCAATGTAATTTCATTGCAAAATAAAAAAAAAAAATCAATCAACACCTAATTTTTTAATGTGAATGAAAAATTTTTCATATTACTTTTCAAAAATTCTTTTGATTTCCTTTAAAAGAAAAACAGTGCATAAAAATTCATCCACAAGTAAGAGAAATTATTCAACATATACAGCTACTTACCAACTATAAATAATTTTTTTACATAGGTTTAGGATACACCTGGGGATTTGCTTCAAATCTATTGAACATTTGAAAGTTTTGAAAATATATAATATTGAACATTGACACTGCTTCATATTAATGCAAAAGGTGGAATATTTGATAAAAAATACCGTAATAATCTAATTTTGTAATATTGCACTTCAGTTGTTGGATATGTCATAAATTAGCTTTTATCAGTGATTATAGAAGACTTTTCGGATCCATGCTTTCAAAATAGTGCCACAAAATTTTGGTTTACTTTTAATCAACAATAGTAATATGTTGAGATTATTGCTTGTTACGAGTTTGATAGAGTCTTTTAACCTTTTAAAGTTAATGATTCGTTGAGGATTACGCAGTTCATAACCTTGTGCAATACAAAACACTCAAGGTGCATCAGCTCCAGATGTCGCGTGTTGATGATATTTTTCGATAATTATGTAGATAGCTGTAAATAATCATATAGATTAAATTTTTACACTAAATGCTGAGGTTGTAAAAAAGTAAGTTTCCTCTAACAAAGCGAAAGCACTTAAGCTTTAGTAACCTATTTCTTTACTTACTGTTATCATACCTACAGAAGCGTATATCAAAGTAATACAATAACTTTTGTACTGAAAGAGAAAAACATTAGCCAATAAAAAATAAGTGCCAATTTTTAATAACTGTTTGATTACTGAAATATCTTTTAAGGAAATTGTGAAAGTTGGAATAAAATTGAGAGTAAATTTGTTTTGATGTCTAGGTGAAATATAAGTGATATACAAAAAAGACAATTGATCAGTGTTCATCACTTTTCACATTGTTGTGGTACATTTGTATGTATTTGTACATTTGTTCAATCAGAGCACAAGAAGAGATTTCACTAGAACTTGTAATACATTTGTAGCAGTCTGCCAACTTATCCATTTCTTATACCTGTGTTGAATTGCAACCAGTGTCAGTATTTAAATCATTACAATCTGTGCATATAGTGATAATAAATTTTTGTTTGATTTACTCGATACATGTATTTTTATTGCTGCTGATAGATTTGGTGTCGTTATGACAAAATAATCCCTGTATGAGCACATTATGACTTTTGAGGAAAGAAAGTTGCTCGAACAAGTTATGTTCCATTGTTATCTTAATAATGTTTAAACAATGAAAATTTTATTTAGTAGTAGTTTATTTTGGTTGTCCAAGAGTATTTATTTCAGAAAGAAGCTCTGGAAACATTTGAACCCAACGCTTATTAATAGAATTTCAAATTCTACCGGTAGAAGGACTTTATACTAAATTTAGCCTGGTAACAGGTTCATTTCAAGTTTCTACAGGTAGAATTTCAAATCCAGCCAAATTGGACTTTCTACCAAGCAAAACTATTCATTTGACACATGGAGAAGGCTAGGCCACTAAATGTATTAAACTGTAAGTATTCCAAGAGAGTTCTTGTAACTAACTTAAAATTTAAAGAGCTGTTTATAGCTAAAATCTTAGAGGAGAACTCTAATAAGTAGAATCAGGTCCGCAACAGTACCCAATCATCTGTAATTCCTGGTTCAGTATAAGATAAGGGATACCTTACTTTGACAGTTACCCAATTATCTGCAATTACTGGTTCAATATAAGACACAAGGATACTTTACATTGACAGTTACCCAATTATCTGCAATTACTGGTTCAATATAAGACACAAGGATACTTTACATTGACAGTTACCCAATTATCTGCAATTACTGGTTCAGTATAAGACACGGGGGTACTTCGTATTGAAAGTTACCTCATCATCTGTAATTCCTGGTTTAATATAAGACACAAGGATACTTTACAGGGGTGTTCTGCTGGAGCCATCTTGTCGGTAACTATGGATTTTTCGAGGGTCTGGAGCAATTTTTATAGTCAGGATCAGCTGTGATTTTCTGGCTTGTCATGGTGGGTCAGCAAAATATCAAACATGTTTGATATTTCACCGACCCTCCACGACTGTTGCTCCCGATTTTGGCTCTGCCCACCTGGAAAATGCCTCGTCTCTCTACGTTCTGCCATATTTACTTCCAGACTTGTCCAATACTGTTACAGTCTTATCGGGAAACACTTGCCGGCCTGTTGTATTCAAGTACCCTGCCATCACTCTACAACAGGCCGAGGAACATACCAACTGTATTTGATAGGAAACTGGCCTGTCATATCAACCACGACCTGACTTCGTGGTTTCCCATCAAGATGGGAAATCTCCAAGTCTTTGGTCGCAGAGTCTTTTGCATCACAGCAGGACATGCCGGGAACAGAGCAGGACAAGTTGTAAAAGGAAACCGATAAGGCAGTTACAGCAACAGACAAGCCCGGAAGTGTGTAGGACAGGCGGGCTGCATTTCACCAAGTCGGAGCTTGTTGGTTATGGGATCTGTGTCTATAAAAGGCGAATCGGTGTGTGGAATGCATTATTTGGATTTTTAACACCGACAGATTACATCTGGTAACGTTGAGATGGGGGTTTTGTTTTTTTGCAGTTCAACTTAGGATTTAGTACACAGATGTAAATTTTGGTGGCTAGCTGATAGGCTTTTGTTTTTTCAAAGCGCTTCCTTGATTTGATTTCTAAGATGGGTCCTAAAAAAGCAAGAAAGAATGTGAGGAAGATAGAAGTCCCCACACCTACAGTTAGGAGGAGGAGGGAGGAGAGACAACAGAGAGAGAGGGTTGAGGCAAAGAAACAACAGAGGGAGGAGAGGGAGGAAGCCAGGAGGGTAGAAATTCTACAGGAGGAAACTTCACAGATGGAGGATGCAGTGGCCGAAAACAAGACCAAGAACTGAGAGGAGTGAAAGTGAAATGCATACAGAGGCCAGAAGAGGCCAGCGCATCTACTGAATGCCAATCCAGGTGCAAGAAAACACATATGACGAACATTTATTTAACAGACTCAGATGAGGAAGCTATAGTAGACTTTGTCAAGGATCATAAGGAGCTTTGTGACAAATCCAGTGAGCATTTTAAGGACAAGGCCAGGAAGGATTGCATATGAAACTGATAGAGTGGCATTTGAAAAACAACGGGAGAGTGCCCAGGTCACTCCATTCTCACATAAAGTGGTAGCTTCAGGAAGGAAATGTCCTTCAAGGTCGACCACTACACCCACTCAGTCATGCTCTGCAAATTTTTACAGACTCCTCAAAAGAAGGATGGGGTGCTCACTTAGGGGAGCATACTGCAAGAGGACTTGGTCCCTCCCAGAAAGCAAGTTAACCATAAACTATCTGGAAATAAAGGCCGTCATTTTGGCGCAAAAAAAGAGTTCCAAGACCTCTGCTCAAGCAAAATAGTATGCATACCAACAAACAACATCATAGTGGTTGCTTTTATATAAACAAGGAGGGAGGCATGAAGTCGGATGAAACCGTTATCTCTCAAGGTCAGACACATTCCAGGCTGACTGAATGTGGTAGCAGACAAGCTATCCAGGCTGGGCCAGACCATCTGGACAGTGTGGTCTCTCCTTCCAGAGGTCTTTCTTTTGATATGCACCATCCTCAAATAGACCTTTTTGCAAAGAGGTTCAGCAAGATGTTGCCTCAGTTTGTGTCACCAGTTCTAGATTCCTTAGTCTGAGCAGTAGATGCACTCTGTCTACCTTGCGAGGATCTGGACCCAAGTGGTGACAAAACTAAGGGACTAACTGTGCAGGAGAGTCATTCTGATTGCTCCAGGGTGGCCCAACATGCCCTGAATCTGGGATCTTGCAGCCATGTCAAGCCACATCCCTCTGTGACTGCTCAACCTAGACAATCCACAGATCAGTTATTCAGTCAGATTCCACACAAGAATCTGTCAAACCGAAATCTCTATGCCTGGCTCCTAGAGCCTCAGCGATCAAGGAGCAAGGCTTCTCTGAGGCAGTGGGAGCATGATTTGAGGTTCCTCAGAGTCTCAACTAGATCAGTCTACAAAGCAAAGTGGGGCATTTTTACAAAAGACTTCAGGGCACCACCTATCAAAACCATAGCCATCTTCCTCCTTACTTGATATTCCCTCTTGGAATTTTTTCTTGGTCCTACACTAACTTACAAAGGGTCCTTTTGAACCCCTTAAAGAGGCCTCGTTGAAGCATCTGGCCTTCAGGATCATCTTCTTAGCTCTGGGTTCCAGCAAACGCAGGAGTGAGAGCCATGCTTGATTCAAGGAAAACATGAGACACCAGACAGACTGGTCCCAAGTGTCTCTCTACCCCTCACCCAGCTTTCTTTTGAAGAACTAATTGGCCAAAGAGGGTCCAGACAGTGTGGCCCCATTAGTTATTACGGGCCTGGTTCCAACTCTGGACAGGGTGTATCCAGTCATGGAAAACCTTGAAAAGTCATGGAATTCCATTTTTTTCCAGACCTGGAAAAGTCATGGAAATTGACTCCAGGTTTTGGAAAATTCATAAAAAGTCATGGAAATTAAAAGGCATCCTTTCGCAAAACTGTGTTGTTCCTTTCTTTCATCCAGCATTTCAACACAAGGATGTGTTTGTAAACAGATCAAACTTTGGTGTCTTCCTCATGTAATGGGACTGGAACCTTGTGCCTGGTTCTGAAAGGCAAAAGCGCTGGAGCTCGTGGCCTCATTACATGTCTCTCGCATGCCACAAAGCATGTAAAATGCCCTTGATTTTAAAGCTTTGGTCTTGGAGAAGTGATGGAAAAAATATTGAGATTTAGTGGATAGACCCTGTCGCTGGATAAGTCGCTCAAGTCTGATAGGTCACTTTGCCCAGTTGGAGCCCTGCACTACTATTTGGACAGAACCTCAGACCTCAGGCAGAACAAAGAACTGTCTTCTGCCACTATCTCATCATGGATAAAGTAGACTGATCCTATGCCATGAGTTCTGTGATCAAGAGGCCCTTAGTCTACATTCGTTTAAAGCCCACGGTGTGAGGGACTTTGCTGCTTCTGAGGCCTTCCAGTCAGGAGTCCCCTTAGAACAGTTATTATCAGCTTGTTAATGGAAATCCCACAACACACAACACAGTTTTATTATGTCCACCCCCCTGGGGGGTGGATATATTATTTTTGCTTTTTTCGCCGTCCGATGTCCGTTGTCCGATGTCCGATGTCCGGCGTCCGGCGTCCGATGTCCGGCGTCACGCATGGTTTCCGCTCATTTAAAGGAAAAGTATTAGAGCTATTGTCACCAAATTTGGTATGCAGGCTTATTGGGTCAGTAGCTTGCTTGGGATTGCTTTTGGCTGTTGTACCTCTTTTGCTTACTGAGTAATACTTAAGTACAGCTATTTTCAGTACCCATTGGTTTCCGTGCATTTAAGCCAAAATAATTAAAGATATTTTACTACAATTTTGAATACAAGATTGTTATGTCCATAGCTCGCTTGGTATTGCATTTGGGACTGATAGCTTTGTCAGTACATGAGTAATAGCCATTTAGGTACTTCATTGTGTATTTTCAGTACTACTTTTGAGTAATTTGCTTCTATCTCCTTAACCGTGCGAGAAAGAGCGATTTCGGCAAAATTTTCGACCCGCAGGGTATCTGAGGAGTGTACTCTTTGCAATTTTCAAAAAATTTTCCCCTCCCCAAAAATGGCGGCCATTTTGAATTTTCGAATTTTTGCCAAAAATGGCAAAACACAAATTTGCTTCTATCTCCTTAACCGTGCGAGATAGAGCGATTTCGGCAAAATTTTCGACCCACAGGGTATCTGAGGAATGCAATCTTTGCAATTTTCAAACAATTTTCCCCTCCCCAAAAATGGCGGCCATTTTGAATTTTAGAATTTTTGCCAAAAATGGCAAAACACAAATTTCCTTCTATCTCCTTAACCGTGCGAGATAGAGCGATTTCGTCGAAATTTTCAACCCACAGGGTATCTAAGGAGTGTACTCTTTGCAATTTTCAAAAAATTTTCCCCTCCCCAAAAATGGCGGCCATTTTGAATTTTAGAATTTTTGCCAAAAATGGCAAAACACAAATTTGCTTCTATCTCCTTAACCGTGCGAGATAGAGCGATTTCGTCGAAATTTTCGACCCACAGGGTATCTAAGGAATGTAATATTTGCAATTTTCAAAAAATTTTCCCCTCCCCAAAAATGGCGGCCATTTTGAATTTTAGAATTTTTGCCAAAAATGGCAAAACACAAATTTGCTTCTATCTCCTTAACCGTGCGAGATAGAGCGATTTCGTCAAAATTTTCGACCCACAGGGTATCTAAGGAGTGTACTCTTGGTAATTTTCAAAAAATTTTCCCCTCCCCAAAAATGGCGGCCATTTTGAATTTTCGAATTTTTGGCAAAAATGGCAAAACACAAATTTGCTTCTATCTCCTTAACCGTGCGAGATAGAGCGATTTCGTCGAAATTTTCGACCCACGGGGTATCTAAGGAGTGTAATATTTGCAATTTTCAAAAAATTTTCCCCTCCCCAAAAATGGCGGCCATTTTAAATTTTCGAATTTTTGCCAAAAATGGCAAAACACAAATTTGCTTCTATCTCCTTAACCGTGCGAGATAGAGCGATTTCGTCGAAATTTTCGACCCATGGGGTATCTAAGGAGTGTAATATTTGCAATTTTCAAAAAATTTTCCCCTCCCCAAAAATGGCGGCCATTTTAAATTTTCGAATTTTTGCCAAAAATGGCAAAACACAAATTTGCTTCTATCTCCTTAACCGTGCGAGATAGAGCGATTTCGTCGAAATTTTCGACCCACAGGGTATCTCAGGAGTGTACTCTTTGGAATTTTCAAAAAATTTTCCCCTCCCCAAAAATGGCGGCCATTTTGAATTTTCGAATTTTTGCCAAAAATGGCAAAACACTAATTTGCTTCTATCTCCTTAACCGTGCGAGATAGAGCGATTTCGTGGAAATTTTCGACCCACAGGGTATCTGAGGAGTGTACTCTTTGCAATTTTCAAAAAATTTTCCCCTCCCCAAAAATGGCAGCCATTTTGAATTTTCGAATTTTTGCCAAAAATGGAAAAACACAAACTGGCCTTAACCGTGCAAAATAGAGTTATTTTGTTGAAATTTTCGACCCATAGGGTATCTAAGAAATGTACTCTTGGCAATTTTCAAAAAAATTTCCTTTTTCCAAAAATGGCGGCCATTTTGAATTTTCAAATTTTTGCCAAAAATAGAAAAACAGGAATTTGCTTCTATCTTCTTAACCGTGCAAGATAGAGTGATTTCGTCAAAATTTTCAACCCAACCAATGCAAAAAGGCATGAAGCTGAAATAATTTACATCTACACTAACAAATATTTAAGCATCATTGATATATTTTACAAATGAAACAGGGTCTTGTAAGACTACTGTACAATTTGGGCAAAAGGTTCATGGGTGGACATTACACATGATAATGTGTGTTCTTCTATGCTATCCTGTTTCTATTCGCATCTACTATCAACAGGGCGGCCTATTTCTAGTTTGAAGAATGAACCTGGGCTGATTCAGAGCTTTTTCATCTGGGCCCGGTGGTGGCTGCCAGCAGATCCACCACTAACCCATACATAAGTAAGCAGCCTGACACCTTGCCAAGCAGTCTTCAGGCGGTGGTGGCCTGCCCAAGGACTACCAGCTAGACTCCTTTTCCTTCTGAAGAGGGCCTCACCAGGGACTGAACTCATACCTCTCTTCCCCACCTCAGGGGAGGTCTGTAAAAAGTGGATGGAGCAAGGTTGGTTGGTTCCAGTAACCTGTTTACTAGCAACCGACCAGTGGGACCAGCTGATGTCCCTGGGAAACTACCAATGTCTCTGTTGAGTCCAGTCTTAAGTCCTTAGTAAGCTACCCACCTTCCAAGCAGTAGTTATTCTAGGTAATTGTCCATTAGGTAAGATGTATTAACACAATAAAGTTGCAAATTTAATAAGTTAATTAAATATTTTTAAGTTAATACCTTACCTAATGAATAAGGGTGGCCCTCCCAACTGACCCCACTTTTAACTTACAAGGGCTTATCTAGGTGTAGGCAATGATGCTATCACATCACATCTACACAGGAAGGAAGTACGGCATGCCATTTGGTGAATGCACACTACCTGACTGTCCTGGCGTTTCGCGGTACCGCGTATCTATTCCAACCGGTATAGCTGATTGTTCATTAGGCAAGGTATTAACTTATAAAAATTTAATTTACTTATTAAATTTGAAATTTTTTGTAGACTCACATAAGAAGGAAGGGCCCAGCAAATGTTTGAATTCTCAGAAAATAAGTATAACTGTTGTAATTTGAAAACTATTGCACCAGTATTTTGTTGAAATATGTTATTCACCTACTTTTGGGTCAGCTGTAACATAGTAAAATTGCATACTTGTAGCTCATTGCATAGCTGAGCAGTAGTCACTTTGGGACTTTCAATGTTGAGTATTATTAATCAATTGTAACTTGAAAACCATTGCATTTAGAGTGTTTTGTTGAAATATGTTATTCACCTAAGTTAAGCTAAGTTATGGCCCCACTGAAGTTTATAAAGTAGTTGGGTAACAGAGATACTGTATATTTACAGTATGAAAGTAATGGACCAGTCTTTTCTGCTCAAATGGGATTCTAGAATAGGAGTAAATGTGACTGTGCACAGTAAAATGGGGTAGATATAAACACCAGAAGAAAGAAAATAAATTGTACAAATTTATAAGTTCTACACTGATGTATATGACCCTTTTCTCTGTAACAGCAGGGATGATTTGTGTTTATAGTTTATATATTTGGGTTTTTAATGTCGCTTTCAACACTGTATAGGTCATATCATGATGGGTAGTTTTGTGGGAAGAGGAAACCAGTACATGGTCCATGGATTGAACCGCAGACCTCAGAGGTAGGAGGCAAGTGTGTTACTAATGCCCCACTGTGCCCCCATGTTTAAATATTGTAAATGTTTTAAATATTTCAAAATATTCAGTACAGCATGTGGCACTGTAAAGGTTCACATTAGGTTAAGTTAGGTTATATAGCAATGTCATACACATATCTGTGTCAAGAAGGTTTACACATTTTGCACTGAAGTTTTTAGAGGCTGTGCAACACTTATAAAACTATGTTTCAAAATGTGACTATAGTGTTCAAATGGAGAAGTCAGACTTGAGAAAGCATGGAAACTTACTTAGCATCCCGATTACAATGCTGGCTATGTACACCTGTGGTATGTCTTCAATGCAAGACCTTAAGGCACTACATACGATGGTTGACCAGCCTTCTCCTCGGCCCTAAGAATATATTGTTACATAAGGGTTGAAAAAATTGGTAAAAAGCTGAAAATGCATATGAATCATGATCCAGGAGTTTTTTGGTTAATGATTATGGTAGTACCACAAAAGAACTCTTTAAATACTTTCTTCTACACAGAATAACTTTTATGCTCATGTAGGTAGAAAAACAATAAACCGTATAATTCTATAGAATCTAATATAAGACAGGACAATGAAATATGTGTTCTAACTTGAAGACAGGCCTTGAACTGTCTCCAAACCTCAGTGGCAGTGTGAGAGTGATGGGAGGTAGTTCTTTGATGTCACTGCTGACAGATTCTTATGAGAGACCCTCAAAACACAGAAGACAAGAACTACTGACAACAGCGAAATACACTGATAAATGTGGCTAAAGCAATAATTATTAAGGCCTATGGTTCGTCCAAGGTTTTTAATCCAATAAAATATTATTTAAAGTGACTGGTTGGTGTAGTTCTGTAATTATTTTCTACTGGTTTTCCTGCGTGCTGCAACACTACAATGTTTTATCAGTTAATATGTCCATGAATATTTGATCACAGATACATAAAAAGTGTTGTGTGGAAATTACTTTTATGAGTGAACACTGAGCATTGTTGTGACAAAAAAGTCCAAAAAAGTTTATTAAGTGGAAAAGAAAACCTTAACAGTATTATGACATGACTGTCCTGAAATTAATTTTGTCAATTAGCTTCTTGGTTCATCATAAATATAAAATATGAAAGTTACATAAAATGGAAATGGTCTATCAATAAAAATATGTTTATGCAGTTTACATGCAATACATGTTCTTAGTTTTGCAGGTGGATCATGCGCTGTCATTAATAAGATCTAACTAGTAATATTTACAAAAGAACAGGAAGGAAAGTCTTGTCTTGTGAAATGTAGGTTGGTGTCTTAAGTGATAGCTCGACCTCATAAAATATTCATGAACACAAGTCACAGAAAAAATAACGTTAGACTTCAACTACAGAGACACTGGTATCACAGGACCATTCAAAGTAAAGCTTATTAATATAGAGCATTGCAGTTTTTTATGGAGAAAATATTTAGAATTTTTGTACATGTATATTTGACTGTGTATGAATGAATAAATGTAGTACACGGATAATGTGGAAGAAAATGGACAATATACATATAAATAGTGATGCGAGTTAAAGCATGTATTTACTGATGATTATACATTCATGTACTGTATAAAAACTGAATTGTAATGCATAATTCAGTTAGCAATTCTGATTTCAGTGACTGTCTGGAAGGACATTTATAATAATAATAGAAACATTTATAAAGGGCTAAATTGATTAAATACATTATCTGACTCAGCAGTGTCCAAAAACAGAAGGTCCATACTTAGAAAAAAAATTCTGTGTGCTGTGAAAGTATTTGTGTTACACTTTATTGACACAAAAATATTATTCTTTTAATGTGCACCATTCAAAGGGAATTTTTTTTTTATTTCCAAAAATAGTATCCAAGCAGAGGGGTAATTAGGAAAGGGGATAGATCTGAAGAGAGCAGTCTTTAGATGATTTTTGAAACCAGATACCAGATACTCTTGATACGATTTAAGGTAATGTATACCATTAAAGGGGCCTACAAAAACAAAGCATCTCCTAATCTCTTTGATTGGTTTGAAGGACAGAAATGAAATTTCTGCAGGCAAAGGCTGCTGGACTTAATCAGTGAAGATAGCATGGAGGCTAACCCATTTGGTTGTATTTAAACAAGAGGAGAATGTGTTTTAAAATCACTTTCTGTTCAACATATTTTCAACTGTGACATAATTTCTGGATTTATATAAATCTCAACTATTGTGCAACCCCATTATGATTTTTTTTAAAGATTTGCTTTTATAAAAAAAAAACAATAATCATTGACTTTGTCATTGTTATTTTGTTGTAAAAGGTACAGAGAACACTCACACTGAACAGATGCAGTTCCTCAAATTTGCCAATTTTTTTTTGACAGTGTTTCATATAGAGAGGCATATAACTTGAGTGTATAGGTGAAATGAAGTGTTTTATGAAAATATGTATTCTAGACAAAATCTTCCACATTGATGCCAAGCAAACCAAATTATTAAACAACTTCATTTGTGGGATGTAAATTTTCATAACAATGGTTTCATTGTGACTGCAGTATTGTTTAGATAGCATTAGTTCTGACTCAAAGAAGGTCACAATTAGAATGACCAAAATGGCAAAGGTGATGGTACATATAATTTACAGCTGAATAGCAGGACATAACAGATGATAGATAAGTAGAAACAAATACTTTATTGCCATGGTTATTGCAGGGTTCACAGTTATATTAGATATTCTTTGTTGGCTATGGTTTGTCGAAATTGAGGGTTAAAAATTAACAATCAACAGATACTTGTAACATAGAAGGCATATGCTGTAATATATCCAAAATTTTGCTTTTGTTCAAAATGACCAACTGCTTCAGATTAACAGCAAGGTGTAGTATACCCGGAATTGAATTGTTGGCACTATTTGTTATTGCAAGTTAATTCCACTTATTAGCTGTATGTCATTGTTGTAATGGATTTTGGAAGTAACTTGTGCTGGTGCAATATTTTATGAAAACTATGGTAGAATGATGCAAAATCAATGTATTTATGATGAACTGTAAATGTAGCAGTAATGTGCACAGAATAGTTCAGTTTTTTAAGTAACACACTTTAACATGCACAATGGCAAAGCATGACTTCACACTGATGAATTAAACATGCTAATGAGACAGATGTACAAGTACACATGTTCAGTCGATACACAGGTACATTTGAAAGAGACAAGAGGTCATTTAAATCATGAATATGGAAGGAAAAACAGTTCTTTTGTGTAAATATACACTTTTCACTAAAAAAAGCCCTTTGGGATAGATACATCACAGAGACAGAAAACCTATTGACGTTTTTTTGTCAACCAGAAGTTTTAACATGAAATCCTCAGTATTTGGAGTGTCCTATCATTTGACAGAAGTGATAGAAGTGTGACTGGAGTCTATTGTTTGAAAATATATGTATATTCTTGTGAGGGCATCTATAATTTGCATTTGTATCCTATTATTCAGTCTCACGGGGATGCTTACTGATTATCGTCCTATTTGATACTTGGATATTATGATTATACAGGCCAGTTCAACCAACAGGCCCTGATTTTATTCCCTGTCGAAGGACACATCAAGTATGGCATGAGGGTACATGCTGAGAGCTGACTCTGGTTGATTTATAATTCCATACTGCTCATGTCAATGGAGTAAACTGAGTGTGTATGGCATAAAAGAACAAAGTGGTGATGCCCCTAATGTTTGTATTTTAAGCACTACTGGGTGTTTTTGTTTCAGACATCATGCTGTAGCTTTGGGGTGAGAGTATATACCAGTGCCCCTGTGTAAAAGTTTAGGGATAAACAACAGAGGAAGAGAGAGTGCTTTTGTATAGCTTTTGTATATAGTTTGCTTAAATGGATTGTCCTTTGGAGAGATGCTTATCATGTTACATGGCTACACAGAAATAATGTGAGGGCTGAATAATCAGCTAGTCTCTGCAAATTAGGACACATTTTTCAAATAGTTTGTGCTCAACAAAGCTAATTAAGTTATTGATCTACATTACAGATATGCATTAAGGGGCTTTGGTTTCTGCATGACAAGTGCTGTATGAATAGAATAGATGGGAGAAAATTTATAAAAAGGAGGAGAAAATCACGATTTGCTATGTTTATTCGATAAAAATGAATTTATTGTCACTTTAGTGGCATTTGATCAGTAGATGTGGATGATTTTTGTATATGTACAAGTATAAAAGTGAAAAGACATACTATTTTTTTAAAGAAAAACTTGTTATTTTATGGATAATTTAAAAAAAATATATAGATCACTAAGCATTCAGCATCAAAACTTCCAAAGTGACATAATTGAGAATTGATTTTTCCCTCTTGTCACACCTGAGTGAATCTGTTGTATAATATTTATTACATAGTCAATTTTTGTCTCTCAGTAGCTGAGCATATTTCACAGGTAACAGACGTTATGGACGCAAAAAAGTTCAATGTCAAGAACAGTAATTAACAATGGAACATCTTCTCAACAAGGACGTGTGCAATCGATATGCCAGACAATTTGCGTCAACTTCTTGCTGTCACTTTTAAAGAGGAAGACAGTGTATTGCTGTAGCCTTTCTCGGGCACTTGTGAATTCGGTCGAATATTGATTTCAGATATTTAAATTCATTTAGAACGTGTTGTCCTAGAGGAACCAGAATTGTGGAGTGGGTAACACACTGGTGTCTCACCTTTGAGGTTCAGGGTTCAAATCTGGCCTTGATCTGAGGTTAGAGAGTGAGTCATTTGTTTGTCAATGCCCTATGATTTACAGTGCAGAATTGTGAACAACTAGTATACACAGTATTCCTCCATCCCCACAACTGTCTGTCACGATATTACCTGCACAATATTTTGAAAGTGAATGTTAAACCTAACTTGTGTTTAAGAAGTAATCTAGGTAATGGTAACAGACTGCTCTTCTTATTCTCAGAGGGTTGTATAATGCCAAGAGAATTTCAAATAAGTTGGCAATATTGACTGCCAGGGCTGCTGACCAATTCAGTTAAAATAGGAGCGAAAAAATATTCAGTTAGAACACAGTTACAACATACATTTATCAATTTTGCTTTGTTTTACCACCAAACATACTTATAATCCTGCCTGTAGGAAATTGTAAGATACCAAGTATAAAATGCTTGTTATATCGAAATACCCTTACCATTTCCTAACAGTAGCTATTTGTTTATTTTCCTGGAGGATATTGTAAGATACCAAGTATAAAATGCTTGTTATAACGAAATACCCTTACCATTTCCTAACAGTAGCTATTTGTTTATTTTCCTGGAGGATATTGTAAGATACCAAGTATAACATGCTATTAGTTGGTTTATTTAGTTTTAAGGTAATAGCTTGAATTGAGTTATATTTGTCTTGTGCATCTAAAAACAAGAAGTGAAGCGGAAATTAAAGTGAGGAAGAAAGTGCAAAAATTAACGCAGAAACCAGGCTACATAACCAGGAAACAGCAGTTCTATTTTTATTTGTGTACCACATGTAGCTTCAACTTTATGGACAGTTTGCTCAGCACTGCTGGTTCAATATCACCCAACTGGAGCTTTCGTGTATTAAAGATTGCTTTCCTTTGTATAATATTATGTCAACAGATTTAACAGACACTTCCTTGAGAACGACAGTTGAATTAATACAATTGTAAGTTTTAAATAGTGTTAAAATTGCGAGCTATGGTTTATACAACATACTCATTGGAAATTTTCTGAAAACTATTTCTTTGAAAATTACTGTAACAAAAACCGATGATGTCATTGGGCCAAAATATTTGAACTTTTTTTTTGAGTATGTAACTGACTGAACTACTGAAGTCAAAGGATATTGACACCTTAACATAAAATATCAAGTATTGTTTTACAGATATCAAACACTAAAAGTGCTCTGACTCAAACATATACTTAGCTAAAGAGTAAACACTTTGTGAGTCAGATGTGTTTTTCTAGACTGTAGCAGACAACATAAAACACACAGAGTGCACTTCTGGGTGAAAAGTTATAGATCCTATGGGGATAAAGCACATCAGTCCTGCTTACCAAAGGATGGCAAATGTTCTGTCTTGTAATCTGAATAATTGCAGTGACAGTTTTACTGCACACAGGTAAAGGCAAAGACTAGTAGGTAATGTGACTCCATTTATAATTGATTCACTTAACACAGATGGATATTCTTACAGTATAAATTGAAGTGTCATCAGGATAATCTTTTTATCTTGTTCTATGAAGGAGATTATAATTTAGTACAATGGATTAGTGCTTCTATGGTGAGGTGAATGTTGTCCTGCTATCTAATCTTTGTACTCTTGACTAATTCATATGTCTCTAGGAGAAAACTATGGCAATGGTAATTTTAGGAAGAAAGAACATACCTCTATCTCTTGCAAGTGAGGTAAATGTGAAAAAAGCATTGCCTCTTCTTGCCAGTTTTTTTTTGTAAGTCAGGTAATTACAAGATAGAAAGTTAATTGCCTTTGCCAGATAATAATAATTTAAATTGTACGTTGTACATCAGAAACCAAGCTGTAAACAGGCATCCAAATGTAATACAAAATTTCCACAATTTGATTATTTTATAAGACACATACACTGGAAACATATATAACTAGTTATATATAATTTATCAGTTAAATGTCCGTTATATTTTTAAAAATTCATCATTTTATTATTGTACTGAGTAAGGTACATGAAATTTGATGAAAACAAATTATAACCATATTATATCTTATAACTTAAACTCCATTTATATGCAATATGGCCCAAGCAATTATTCTTTTGAAGCACTCATAAAACAACTTGAGTATGATTGCGCCTTTGTAAATTTTAAAAAGGGTTATAAAAAGTGATCACAATATTTATCTCAGAATGTTTATTGAAACAGAGTGAAAAGTATTAAGTTAAATATGAATGGGGGGAGGGGGGGGGGATTGCAGTAATGGTCCCATGCAGTTAGTCACACCAGATATAATTATATACATGTATATGCTGTGCTGCTGCCAGTCGCCTGTATTATTCTGTTCACATTGCAGTCAGTTGATGAAACGTTTGCTTCCCAGAGGTAGAATTATGGGACAGTTTTTCGTTCATAATAATAAATAAGGCATTCTTTAGACAGGAATCAATAGAGTTGTAATATAATGTGCACATGGACTACTTGTTGCAAGATTGAGTTCATCTCCCTCACCATTTAACTCTGGCTAAAAATAAATGGGCAAGTGAAACTAGCACTCACTGTACTTATCCATTAAATATAAGCCAGAAATCTAACAAAAAGGGTGTACAAATGTACTTACACTACATGCTTATTGTATGTACACTAGAATCTGAAAATAATATGCAAATTGAGAAGATTTTATTATTATTTTCAAAGACAAAGAACAGGATTCACCAGTAGTAAGGTAGGTATAATTGATGTAAAAGTGTTAAGATCACCAAGCAAAAGTGAAGCTAATGGTCTGCTGCCATTGGTATTGAAAGGAATAAAAAATGAGACAAAATGTACCCATAGAAACTGGCCTTGTTCTTTACCAAAAGGGGAGAGCAAATACAAGAAAAAGACAAAAATAGTGGCAAAAAAGAGTGGCAGAGACAATAAAGACCAAGTGTTTAGTTGCTGTCTCAGAATCCCTCTATGATTTTTATTGTGTGTTATTGTAGCTATACTTAGCAAAGCCATCAAATCACATTGGAGTAGCATGCAAAGTTTGTTGATTTGGAGAGAGGAAGCTTAGGATAGAAGGAAGCAGAGAACATTTAGGAAGAGCCTAGATGGATGAATTATATAACACTATATGCAGTGTCATTGATGTGTGCATTGAATGGCTGGATTTTGTGCCGAGATACACTGCCAATATTGTCTCCTTTGACTTTTCATTTCACATAAATATGTTCTCTACAATAAGATGAAATGCCTCTTTTAGGAATAACTTCTCATTGCAGATTGCAATTGTTGTTTTTGGTGTTATCAGGAGCAAAACTACAAAATATTACTGGAAAAGCTTAAGAAACCTAAATTTGTCACCAAACTCCATAACATCTATATGAGGGACAATTAATGTCAGTCTTCCAGTGATTTGTTCAGTGTCTCACAAAATATACATCAGAACAACTTCATATTTGGTTTGTGCAAATATTCCTAATGTTTAGACATCTTGGGATATATTTAATCAAACCATTTTGAAAAATTTGCAACATTTCTGCAGGGACTAGCTGTGTACTGCAGTATATATAGTTCAGGTTTTCTTTGACCTTTGTAGAGTGACCTTGACCTTGCAAATCCAGCTTCAGCTAAATCTCATCAAACTTGAATCACATTATCTTTATACTTTCAACAAAATTTTTCTTTAAGGAGGCCAGATGTCAATGTTAATATTTTGGCCTGGATTTGATCATCCACCTTCAAGATAAGCTTGATTAACTGCAGGCTGTGGGGTTTGTCACCATAAATGATATTTCTGTAATGCAACATATATATTTGTATTGGCAGAGATTAATTAACTTATTAATGCATCAAGAATTGTTGGAAATCTGAGAAATTAGTGTCCACAAAGACTGTTAAAAAAGTAAACTGTATATTGAATATCAGTGTGCTGCAACATTCCATTGGATATTGATGAAATTCAGTGTGCATACTTTGAATAACTAACCGTTTCTACTGTGGTGGAAGACTTGGCTGTTTATACTGGTTCTGTGATATTGATGGGACAGATAAGAAATGATAAAATGTCCATGTATGGTACATTTGTGGATATCACTAAGCTAGAGCCTATAGAAGAAGAGGATGGAGAGGTCAAGGTGAGAATATAGAAACTTATAGAGCAAAACGTGTGCTTATTTTACCACTCTGGATACCCTTTAAAACTTGAAAAGACAAAATTTCTAAAAATTCTGTATCAAATTAGAAAAAAAAATAACGTA
This sequence comes from Sabellastarte sp. h YS-2021, assembly GCA_964017235.1. Lineage (NCBI taxonomy): Eukaryota > Metazoa > Annelida > Polychaeta > Sabellida > Sabellidae > Sabellastarte > Sabellastarte sp. h YS-2021. The sequence continues at coordinate 151,317,160 of OZ024928.1, read as the reverse complement.
AAAAAGTCAATGCTACAAAGTTTTAAAATTGGAGATTCTTTAAAGGAGTGCATATATCCACCACAAATGGTCCACAGCATACACATAATATGCAGCAACAAGGTGTAGGTCCTCAATGGCCTAGTGGGTTTACAGGTTTGGCATCTAATCACAGGCTGTCACCTCTGTGTGGGTTCGACTCTCACAAGTGACAATGCTGAAGACCTATCCCAGTATGACCTCGGCTGTTGAACGAGACCTAAAACCCCAACTTTGACTGGATATCACTAAGCGGTTAGTTGACTTTTCAGCAGTAAGGTTTTGTTCAAAGTAAAGAGGTGGGGATGGAGGCTGATGGTGGGCTTTCCCTCAGTTCCAAACTTCCCATTGAATCTTCTGTTGTGATTTTTACATTTCTCCACTTGTGTACTAATTGGATTCATTAAAGTTAGTAGCAAATACATGTTGATAACCTGTGGTTTGTAGTACATCCAAGATGCAGTACTTTTATCCATTGTTTTAAAGATCTGAAATAATGTGTTTTTAATAGTGTATTGAAAATGGCAATAAAGCCAAGTAAATCAAATCTATGTGATTGTCTTTAATGTGCTTTCCTTTGTTATTTCCATGAAATATGACAAAACAAAAATAAACACACAACAGGTAAGGGTGATGCAATCCAGTCTCTTTATTTTTTTGTGGAAAATCTTTGTTTTGACATACATTCCATTTAGAATTTTACAAAAAAAAAAAAAAAAAGTTTCATAAGAACTCCCTTTGAACACCCATATACCCAGGTACACTGAAAATGTTTATTCAGACTTGAATTAAGTAAAACATGATCCAGATCGAGTGGGTTGCTTACACACTTGCCATTATCTTGCTTGTAAGGTGTCATTATTTTGAGTGGGATAATCGAATGGATGCTGTCCTTTTATAGAATTAATTATCTAATATTTGAGAGACAATAACCACTGTAAATATAAAGTCACAAGGCTCAAATGATTTGTTAATATAATTTATAATTTAAAACCACCTAGTCTGCAAATACAAACAGGGATGTGGGGATGGTACAGACTGTGAGTGTTATATCTGTCCATCTTTAATACTTTAAGCTGAAGCAGAATTGCCCCATTTGTATGAATTTGCTTTCTTGTTTGAATGTGAAACTTGTAAAATGTTAAAGAAATATGTTTGAGTCCTGCATTTTGCCTCAGGTTTTTGGTGTCTCTCTAAAATGGGGAAAACGTTATATCTGATTAGTTGACTTCCTTGGGTGCACATGTTAGACTAATGTAATTTGGACCAGGCATATTGTATGGATTCAGCAAAGGGGGTATCATTAACTGTTAGCCAAGGATAGTTGTAAGTTATCGGAATGATGTGATGCTGACTCACTAAGTTAAATCTAAGTTGTAGAGTTTGGTCTTATATACTTTAATGTGAAACTTAACAATTAGAAGAACAAACAAATAAATCACATGTTTACATGTTTCGTAAAAAAAAAAATTTGAGTCTAATTTTTCCGGCTTTCAGTTTTAATCTAACCATTTTAAAGATGCACTTTTTTATACATAATCTCTGGATTTTAGTTTTAAAAGTTAGTTTTTAGGGTTTGCTTAAGTAATTGTTAAAGTGTGTTTACTTTTCCAGAGTGACAAATCTGTTTTGTATTCAACAAGCATTTTATAGAGATTTCCACTATTTCCTCGAGTCAAAGTGGTTGGGTATCATCAGTAAGCTGCATTCAAGTTTCCCACTTAAACTTGAGTGAGAGTCAAACCCAAAAACCTCATAGGTAGTACTCACTTGGTAATTGTAATACCACCATCAGAATCTAGTTCAAGAATAAGAATTGTTTATTCTGAAGACAAACTCAAAGTTGGGGTTTTACATCTCTTTCATTACACCCAGGGCCACACTGGGACAGGTCTTCAGCATTGTCATTGTGGGAGTCAAACCCACACAGAGGTGACTGCCTGTGATTAGATGCCAAACTTGGTAACCACTAGGCCACCAAGGACAGACTGATTGGTATACAGCTATAATGTGTTTCATATGCAGATGTTGTCTTAAAGCATTGAAAGTACAAAAGACTTACATGATGAAACCGTTCCTTCATTCATAACCTAGATGGTATTGTTTTCACCCATGGTGTCCGGATGGGCGGGCGGGTGGCGGGAAGAAGTTTGTCCGGCCTGTATCTCAGAAACCGTAAGGTGTAGGAAGTTGATACTTGGGAGGGACATTGGTTAGGGGGTGTAGGTGTGCAACGTCATGGTGTGACCTTGATTTGACCTTTGACCTTGCCGTAGTGACCTTGAGTTTGAAAATCTTTTCTGGGCTATATCTCGGAAACTGTAAGGTGTAGGAAGTTGATACTTGGTAGGGACATTGGTTAGGGGGTGTAGGTGTGCAACGTCATGGTGTGACCTTGATTTGACCTTTCCGTAGTGACCTTGACCTATAAAATATTGTCTGGGCTATATCTCGGAAACCATAAGGTGTAGGAAGTTGATACTTGGTAGGGACATTGGTTAGGGGGTGTAGGTGTGCAACGTCATGGTGTGACCTTGATTTGACCTTTCCGTAGTGACCTTGACCTATAAAATCTTGTCCGGGGTATATCTCGGAAACCATAAGGTGTAGGAAGTTGATACTTGGTAGGGACATTGGCTAGGGTGTGTAGATGTAAAACGTCATGGTGTGACCTTGATTTGATCTTTGACCTTGCCGTAGTGACCTTGACCTATAATGCCTTGTCTGGGCTATATTTCGGAAACCATAAGGTGGTTGGAAGTTGATATTTGGTAGGGACATTGGTCGGGGGTTATATGTGTGCAATGTCATGGTGTGACTTGGATTTAACCTTTGATCTTGCATATCTGATGCTTTATTTATTTCTCTACAGGGATATCTAATACTATTTTATCTCTCTTATATCTCTCTTATATCTTTTACTTGAATCGTGGTTGTTGGACCTTTGGGTGTCTTTTGATGTAGATTAAGCACTGTTAAAGTCTTATTAGAATTCATTAACTGTTTTACTTTTGCAACTTCCCATTGTAACAAGGTACAATGGTATTGCATCAAGTGAGGCACAGGTGTTGCCCCAACTCCACACAAAAACATGTGTTGCCATATCTGTATGTATGGGTAATATTCAAAACTTGCAAACCATAATTCGACCATACAAATGAATATCAAAATGGGAGAAGTCTTGAAGCTTCATAATTTTTAGTTAACTGAATTGTCCTGTTTTTATACATAATCTTTACATGCAGTTTCTTTCTCTTAGATGTTATTTTCTCTACTTAAAACATTATTTGGACACTGACACTGCTCTGAAAGTATCCCAATCTTTGTACTGTTTCATTACTTCTATATCTCATGGTGTTGAAAACTATTTCTCCAGGCTGTGGGGTACGGGCATCTCTGATGCTATTTGTTTATATATATACAAGCCATAAAAGTTGATGTCAAGTGTAAAAAGAAAATAATATAATTAAACAAAGCACTTTAAACATCTTCTGAGTACCAACTCAAGCAGACATTTATCAATTATGGTTTCCCCTATTTAAAGACCATAAAGTTTGAAGAGACTCTGTGTATAACTCTCTGTTCATGTGGCCTATTGATCAAGACTGTCAGTGCATAAAGCATGTAAGAATGTGGTGCATGGTTTTAGACACAAAAAGAACTAGCTCTACCGCTGTCCTGTGTATAATATAAATATCAATCTGTAGTGTTGTGTGTAGTAAATTCACACACCTGTGTGTCAGAAGCATTTGTCCATAAAGCCACAATTCAGAAGAGCCACAATATAAACTTCTACATAGGACAAATTCCTGCTGTACATATAAGGCTAACCCCTCTCAAATAGTCATGCTTAATATAATGGTATGATAATGTGTCTATGTGACACCAAGTTGTTACATTTCAGTGTTTTTAAGAGGGTATATGATTTGAGTGGTATTTGGTGCCAGTTTTATTTGTATGCAAGTACTGTTATGTTTATATGACATTTCAAGGAAAATAAGTTTATAACTGAAAAGCTTGATAAAACATCAGCGAAGATTTAGAAGGTTAAAATAGACAATATTTGGTATCATGTCTACAGTATCGCTTTCATGTACAAGTGTTACTTCTATAATATACTGTACAGTACTGGTAGCACTTTCTGTTGCACATGTAAAATCCAATTTTTATCAAAAATAGTAAATTAAACCAGGAATAAATAATACCTGCATTTACAAACATACACATAACTGTTGCAGTGAACACATTGAAGGAATATTGTTATAAACTTGGTTTTTGTTTGATGTTTTGATGAGAGTCTTTCTTGTCTCATGTGCTCTGTGGACATATTATTATAGTAGGTGTGGCCTGTAATTTTAAATGACTCACTCAGTGTCACACATCATAGAAACACATAGAATTTGATTTTGCAAAAGAATAACCTTGTTTGGAAGTGCATGTGCATTGTGTTTATATCCCAACATTCTGCATTTTGTTGAGACAATAACATATTGAGGGGTCTCTAGTTTTTCATCTGGAAATATGATGCAACCAATACAGGTATGTGACTGCACTGATCCAATTGAATTTAGTTACTTAACTTGTTCTTGTTAAAAACAATGGGTTTTTTATAAAGGATGGGGGTGTGTCATTTAAAAGTGACAGTGGAATCTCATGTGCTGAGATACCATCTGTGAGAAAAGTGTGGTGTAGAAGGTGAAATTGCTACTTTGTGACAATTATTTGGTAAATTTATTAGTCCTTCACGTGATATTGAAAAAAATATGTGCTCAACCTTTGGTTAAACAGTTGTTAATATTAAATGCTTCAGACATTGTTGTTACTGCCTTCTCTGAAATATTTTAACATGTACAGCAGAAAGTACTTTTGTCATGGACTAAATGAGATGAAGTTTTATTTTTTGAAAACAAATACTACACAGCCTCCCAATTAATGTAACTGCTTACTGCTTGATTGCTGAAAATAATACTGATTAAAGAGTATCTAATATTTGTGAAAGAGGAAGTCAGAAAAATGTACCACTCCTGTCTCTCATTGTATTTTTTGGGCTGTGTAGAGCAAGCATTTTATGGAAACTGTTTTGGTAATAATTCATAATTTACAACCTGTCACTGTATTTTTTGGTATTGTAGTCTGAAGGGGCATAAGTTTGTATGGACTGTAGCAGTAAATATAGACGACTAATTTAATGGTTGTCACTCTATTTTTTGTTGTGTGTTAGAGGAACAAGAGGACTTTTGTACTGACTGCATTTTTTAACACTGGTTAAAAATTAATGATTGTTGGTCTATTTTTTGGGTGGTGTAGGAGGAGGAGGAGGAGAATTTTGTACTGACTGCTTTGTGCTCAGCTGCAGAAGAAGGAAATATCAAAGGTCTGCAAGAACTGTTGGACAAGGCAGAAAATGTCAACATCAATCAAACCAACAGGGTGAGTGGGGGTGAAGTGTCTTCTCGTTGGTCAAGTAGATATTCATTATGTGACAATATAATGTTCTGCGCATCTTCTGTGATTAAAGTTTTGATTGAGTTTTATTCATTTTCAAGATTGTAGTGCCTAAGACAGTGTTTCATTATTTTGTTTTCTAATTTTGGATTGCTTATCACAGTTTCTTCACTGTCAGGAGACACTTTGGTTGGCCAGTCTGCTTGCATCACTTAAAGTTAGCCTAAAGGAGAGAGTTGGCTTCCAGTAATCAGTCTGAGAGTAAACACAGTTTTTCATTTCCATCAATTTTGATAAAACTGATGGCAACCAATCTTCAGAAGACTTTTTCTGGACCAGATTTTTTTCTTTAAATTCTACTTACACACACAAAGAAATTTATAACTTTAGCCCATTTACAAAGGTAGCAATATTGTACTATTACTATTTGAATAAAGCAGCTGTCTTCTCTTTACCTTTCCACACTGCATAGTTGTCTGTGATTTCAAAGGGCATACTGGCAAAAAGTTAGTGTGCATACTTTTTGAGTAATGACCACCTTGGGCCAGTGCTACTTGACTCATATCAGTTTCTCATCAAAGGGGCCACAGTGGCAGAGTGGTAACACTCTCGCCTCCCACCTCTGAGGCCGGGGTTCGGTTCCCGCACGGCCTCAAGTGGGAAAGCTGGTAGTTGCTTGCCGTTGGTCAGCAGTTTACAGTACAGAACCCTGACGAACTGTATGTACTGGTTTCCTCTGCCCTTCCAACTACCCGTCGTGATATGACCTGTACAGTGTTGAAAGTGATGTAAAACCCCAAATAAATAAAAAAAGTTTCTCATCAAAACAAATGAAGCTGTGACATTAAATAAAAACCACGATCTTTTTATGTTTTAAATGAAATAAAACCATGTGGTAGATACATCCCCACATGTAATGAAGGTTTGAAAATTTGAAGGAAAAAATACTATTAAGCACCTCCATTCAACTCCAGACATCTTCTCTAGTTTCATTGCAGTTAATTCAGTGTTAAGTGTCAGAATATTGCAGAGAAAAGTTGGCCTAACTGTCTGGCAAATTGGCAATACAATTATATAGTTGTATTACGCAAAATCTTCAATAGGTGATTTGTATTGTCATTAGACCACCTTTGCCAGACCATTCACAGGTCACCGAGGTGCATTCTTAGTGTGTAACATGTATACCCAGCTTTCTCTGCCTTTGTTACAAATTATACAATTCTCTGCTGCAAGGTTTCTCAATAGTTTACAAAATTTTGGATTTATATAGTTTAAACATATTTTATTAGCAATTGGGCAACAATCGTAATTAGATTTGTTTAACCTTCAATGGCACAAGTATGTCAGGTAATGTACTATTGTCAACAATACAGTTCAGTGTTTTACATATATCTTCAGATAAACTGGCAGAAATTTGGTTTCCAAGCTCACATATGGCATGTTTAGAATATATGCTCAAATAATGTAACCTTTCAGGATATTTCAAAATATTAACTAAATTGCTGATGTTTCAGTTCTAATTCTAATTCAAATTCTAATTTGACTTTTATAGCACTCAATCTCCACTGAGTAGTGGACTCTAAGGCGCAACAAGGCAATAGCAATATGCAAATTCAAAGTCCAGGGACAGAAATAGGTCAGTACTACGGAGAATCCACAAGAGAAAATGAGCTAAGGAGTTCATGTTACAACTGATGTTAAATCTGTGATTTTCATGGCTGCTGTGATAAACGATGGGAATATTGATTGAATGATTGGAATACTCGGGTCATTCACCTAACAATTTGCTTTATATCGATTAATTGCAGTAATTTTTCTTCAAAGTTGTCTCATGTTTTTCTTGTGTTATGTGCTATTGCTATTCTCGAGATAATTGAATCATATGAAAGAGCCAAGCACAGCTAATCCAGGCAAAGCCGCCATCAACATACCAGTATATATATTCTCAGAATGATCTTGTAGTACATACTCCACTCAAATGAAGGTTATTTTGATCATTGGATCTGTGTAAAATATTTTGTACTTTCATAGTTCTTTCTGAGACCATTTTTGTACTGTCCAGAAAGGACTTGCTACATCTTTTTCAAATGCTTGCTGTTTGTACTACATGTATTTGAGATTTTAATATTTGAGAAATTGTGAGATACAATAGAAATATTATCAGAGTGACATATAATTTTATATTGTATCATAACAGAACTGAAATATAATTGAAATATAAGTCAAATCCGAGTAAAATCAGGTGTCAGGTGTATCCACGGTAAAGGATGAATAAAATACTTTTAGCCTATGATTTCACAACCATTTTTGTAATATATTATGCATATTTTATGTGATATGACCTGAAAGAAAACCAGGCCTAAACCTGATTACAGAATCTTTTTGTGACTTATAAATACCGCTCTGTATCTGTTTTGTATATAATCACATCTGTCATAATATTCTCTGGGGGAGCTAAATATTCAAGATGCCTTGGTGTCTGGCAAAGATAAGACATATAAATGAGGCCCTAGATTAAGTCTGACTTGTAAATAATTGGCCAACATATGCTATGGAGTGTTGCACACATATAAAATAATATATTAAAAAGTTAACTGTAATAGTGAAAGCATTTTTCTAGCTCTGTGGGATTTGACAGAACAAGATTCATTATACATCTCCTGATATTTCACTTTTAGAACAAAAATATCTTTGATTTTTCTGTTGACAGCATGGAGAGACCGTCTTACATGCAGCAGCTAATAATGGCCAAATGGACGTTATCAAATTCCTACAAGAAAAGGATGCAGACTTCAAAGTGGCTGACAAGGTATATGCATATTTCATAGCAATTATAGCCCTCATGCTGGAGGTCCATGTTTTCGTGACTGTGTGCCAGAAATGAGCAGACTGTTGTGCCATTTTTTATATCTCCTAAAGTAATCAAACAAGAACGAGTTTCGAAATCGGTGAAAAAAACTGCATCAAAAGTATAAGAAGAATTTTATTTAAGTGTTTAACATTGTATGAAGTGTGCTTAAAATGCAGGAAAATGAGTGTTTGAAGTTAAGGCTTAACTCTAGATGAGATTGGAATGATTAAATGGTGGTGGGAAGGGTAATCTTCTGGGCTGATTTTTTTTTCACCAAAAATAAAATGTCTTATAAAATGTATCTTTTTCCAAAATGTCAGATTGATGTGGTCGTTTGAAGAGCTATAACATGTACAGTTCTCTAAATAAAGTGAAAAATATAAAAATTTATATGGATTTGACCAGTGAACTGAAATAGTCACACACCAAAGCTAATGTAATCAGTCTTGTACAGCACTTAATTTATCTGCTGGCGGATAGTGGCGCACATAAAAGCCTCACTGCCTAAAACAATGCAGCCAATGAACAGGCATTGGTTGCTGATTTTGACCCAGGAGTCCTTGGTTACTACCTTTTGGAAATGAATGGGTATTGTTTTGGACTAATCTCATGTCTTCTCATACCATCAACCACTGAGCCATGAAAAAGAGTGTCCCTCCAATCCAGATTCCAATATTTTACATTGCAATGTCAATTGCAAAGCCACCTTGTGTAAAGACTGGCATCATGTCTGACTTTAGTGCATAAACTTCTCTACTTCTTTTGAATGGTAAAAACGGTCACAAATATAGGTGTTTTGATATTCAGAGATTTCCCGTGGGTCATCTTTTCAATTATGCCATTAGCTTTTCAGGGGTTCATTGATATTTGTATATAAATTTTACATGCATAGTAATTTCCCACATGTATACCTCTGACATTTCCTTTCTACCTCTGAAAAATCATAAATGTAAGTTCTTTTTATTGCTGCTGCACAATAGATTATTGCTATCCAAGCAGTGCTATACTTGAAGCACTCAAATGTGTTACTTATAATCCAGCCATTCTGAATTGCATTCCAAACATAACCAAATTCCAAACCAATTTTTTTCATGATTTTTTTTTAAATTTTCTGTATGTATACTGCTGACATAACTGTTATGGCCAGTCTCTCATTGATGACTGACTTAAGTTTCCTTTTACTTCACTGTGTTATACAAGACAAATCATACATTTGATGCTTCAACTCTTTTTATTAGTTATATGTGTCTTGAAAGATTGGAATGGAAAGGAATAGTGTCAGGGGAGGGGGTGCTCCCTGATCTTTCTGTTGACCAGTCCAGGGCATATTATGAACTATCAATTTCAGCATTTCTTCAGAAATCCCTGTAAAGTGGAGTGTGGAGACATACGTTGTGCCAACTGATGGGGGCAAGACTTGATAGTGGTGCCAATTAAACATAATTGATCCTTGGCAAAGTTACTGTATGACTAAAAATTTTAGCTGAAATAAAATCTCACTTTTGACTCAAATATTGAAAAAAAAATTTGAATTGATTACCATTAATGCTAGTTTTTACTAAATCAGTACAGACTTAAAATTTTACTAGGAAGTAATTTAAACTCTCTAAGCTTATGAGCTAATATAAAGCTAAATTGAATGTATAGCAAAAGTTTTATACTAGCCACACAACCACACCTTCATCATTCTCATCAATTCATATTCTTTTGTATATGTATATATATACTACTTCTTGCGAGAAGGCTTATTATAATCATTTTGTTAATTTTGCCTAATTGCTTTAATTTTTCTGGAATAAAATATTGTTTATGACAAAAATGTCTTGTGAAAATTTCCACATTATGTCTTACCAGACATCAAGTCTAATTGTGATCGATCAGTTCTTCCAAGCTCAACAAAATACACAACTACACAATATAGAATATGTATGGATGTACATTACTGAGTAATGAGTAACACAGAATACTTCTGATAACTACTGGTTTCCTCATAATGCTGAGAGGAAACCGGATCTCGAGAAGTAGCTCATGCGAAACTCTTCTCAACCACATGCAGTAGACTGTCTATTACCAGACCCTCTATTGTCAAAATTTTCAGTTATCACATCTCATAAACACTCTCCCATCTTTATTTAAACCTGTTATTCAGACTTTCTATGATTCGATCTTTTTTCTGATCTAATTGTTACTCCCTCTAAGGGTTGAATAATAGAGATGATAATGTACTTGCTGACAGCGGTGTAGCAAGATTCACTGATGATGACTAATATACAGCCAATCCACTTTAAGTAGAACACTGCGTAGAGTCGAGAGTCAAGTAGAGTCCCCTTTTACCTAGATTTGTTTATTTATTTGGAGTTTTATGTCACTTTCAACACTGTACAGGTCATATCACTTTGGGTAGTTTTGTGGGCACAGGAAACCAGTACACACAGTTGGCCTAGGTTCCGTACTGTAAAGGGCTGACCATCGGTAAGCAACTACCAACTTTCCCCACATAAGGTTTGGGGTTTGAACCGCTGACCTCACAGGTGGGAAGTAAGTTTGTTAACACTGTGGCATCACGCCCCCCCCTTCCCCCTTTTTTTACCTAGATGACAATAGTAGATCTCAGTATGAGATTCTTGGGACGCTTTCTTATGCTATATCCCAATAATATACCTGTGAGAATTACAACTTGGACATTTTGTAGATTTTAGTATTTTACTTGTGTTATGCACAGTATTATTATACACACACATTTCCCAGCAAAGACCAAGATATTGTTGTTATTGTTACAATTACTCAAATGCAACATGATGTATTATGTGACCTCAACTGTACAATATTAAACTGTCAGTTACTTCAGCCAAAGTGACTGCCACTCTACAGGACCTGTGTTAACCATAGCCAATAAATGGTGTGTAATTGACTCATTTTTACCCCACAGCCTTTAAGGGCTGTTGGGGTATTGTTTTCAGCTATGGTGTCTGGATGGGCGGGCGGGCGGCCAGAAAAAGTTTGTCCAGGCTGTCTCTCAGAAACCATAAGGTGTAGGAAGTTGATACTTGGTAGGGACATTGGTTAGGGGGTGTAGGTGTGCAATGTCATGGTCTGACCTTGATTTGACCTTGCCGTAGTGACCTTGACCTATAAAATCTTGTCCAGGGTATATCTCGGGGAAAACGTAAGGTGTAGGAAGTTGATACTGAGTAGGGATATTGGTTAGGTGGTGTAGGTGTGCAACATCATGATTTGACCTTTGACCTTGCTGTAGTGACCTTGACCTATAATGCCTTGTCTGGGCTATATTTAGGAAACCATAAGGTATAGGAAGTTTATATTTGGTAGGGACATTGGTCAAGGGTTATATGTGTGCAATGTCATGGTCTGACCTTGATTTGACCTTGCCGTAGTGACCTTGACCTATAAAATCTTGTCCAGGGTATATCTCGGGGAAAACGTAAGGTGTAGGAAGTTGATACTGAGTAGGGATATTGGTTAGGTGGTGTAGGTGTGCAACATCATGATTTGACCTTTGACCTTGCTGTAGTGACCTTGACCTATAATGCCTTGTCTGGGCTATATTTAGGAAACCATAAGGTATAGGAAGTTTATATTTGGTAGGGACATTGGTCAAGGGTTATATGTGTGCAATGTCATGGTGTGACCTGGATTTGACCTTTGATCTTGCATATCTGATGTAATTTTTGTCTCTACAAGGATATCTGATACTATTTATCTCTCATATCTTTTTACTTGAATCTTGGTTGTTGCACCTTTGGGTGTCTTTTCGTGTAGATTAAGCACTGTTAAAGTCATATTAGAATTCATTAACCATTTTACTTTTGCAACTTCCCATTGTAACAGATGGTATTGTATCAAGTGAGCCTCAGGTTTGGCCCCAACTCCACATAAAAGCATGTATTGCCACATCTGTATGTATGGGTAATATTCAAAACATCCAAACCATAATTTGACCATACAAATGAAAATCAAAATGGGAGAAGTCTTAAAGCTTCATAATTTTTAGTTTACTGAATTGTCTTGTTTTAATACTTAATCTTTACATGCAGTTTCTTTCTCTTAGATGTTACGGTAATTTCTCTACTTGAACATTATTTGGACACTACTCTGAAAGTATCCCAATCTGTGTACTGTTTCACTACTTCCATATCTCATGGTGTTGAAAACTATTTTCCCAGGCTGTGGGGTACGGGCATCTCTGATGCTATTTTATATCACAAGCTTCTTTCATTCTGTTTATCATAAGACTTAAGGCAATCAGAAAAAAAATGAAATTACAATTTTATAACAAAATTGGTGTATGATTAAAAAATATTTTACATTTTGGAAAATTGTTCTTACATGTATGTATGTTCTGAGACATGGCCAGTAAGTAGGATGAATTCAGTTGAAAGTAAGACAGTGCAAAGTTTTGATTGTTGAATTCCACTGTCAGTATCGATTTTCAGTTGACTTTTTTTATCAGTTGATATTGAAACACTTGATGTCTTATTTACTAAAAGAGTTGTATAAAGATACATGAAGTATTTAAAGTGATCATGAAATTAACAACACTTTTGTAAAAATTGGAAGAATAAGTTTCCAATGAATAAATTTGGATAAGTAAAATGTGAGGTAGTTATAAAATAAAAGAACAAAGTTTAAAATACTGCCTAATGAGATATTGAAAACAGTATTTAAATTGATATTTTAATACCAATATAAATTCAGGATGTTATATTGGTGTGGAAACATGGACATATGATCCTTTCTCCTGTGTAAAGAATATTTAATATTCTGCTTTTAAGAAATTACTCTAGTAAGCAGTTTTAGGTACTATTTTATTTACTATTTTACCCAATGATTAGAAGACAGTTTTAAGTACTTTTTTATTTACTATTTTACCCAATGATTAGGAGACAGTTTTAAGTACTATTTTATTTACTATTTTACCCAATGATTAGAAGACAGTTTTAAGTACTATTTTATTTACTATTTTACCCAATGATTAGGAGACAGTTTTAAGTACTATTTTATTTACTATTTTACCCAATGATTAGAAGACAGTTTTAAGTACTTTTTTATTTACTATTTTACCCAATGATTAGGAGACAGTTTTAAGTACTTTTTTATTTACTATTTTACCCAATGATTAGGAGACAGTTTTAAGTACTTTTTTATTTACTATTTTACCCAATGATTAGGAGACAAGTGTTGCTTGTGTGGTGAAATCCAATGTTAGACAGCACTGAAAGTTCTGAGTATTGCCATCAGCCAATGCAGACTGGCCATGTTTTTTAAGACTGGCAGAAACAAAGTCAACTGCTAGCAGTACACTCAGTCCAGTTCATTTAATCCACTAACATTTAACAAACCTGCTTGAAGCCACAGATCTATCATTTTTAATTTGTTTTTCATTTGCAGTGGCATTAATTGACATAGGGACATTTATCAGCTTAACATATCTGTTTTAATGGATGTATACTGAGACCACACATTGTTTACAGAGACACTAGTGTTGGTTATAAGTTACAAATATTTTTTTCTGGAAGAAAAATTCAAGTTATTCTCTCCAATACTTGTGTTGCTGACATGATATATTGATGTTAGGAGTACAATTTATATTTCTTCCTCTGTTACGTGATTTATTCAGCTCAAAATGTTAATTGTACACTAGTTTATTACATTCAGTGATGGAAAATCCTCCTTTAAGTCTGCACTTAAATAAGCAAGACAACAGTATCATTGGTGATGGAATATGTTAACTGTGTTAATTGCCAGTGTTTATAGAGACAATTAGTTGTGTATCTGATGGCATTTTAAGTAGTCTTTAGAGAGTAAAACCTATTGTCATTGATCACAGACCATCATTGGTTAGTGGTATTTTGGCAAGTGATACACAACAAAATCACACACCTGTGACAGATGAGGCCAATATTGTACAACAAATTCACCAGAACTTTAATTGGGAATTGTAACTTTGTATATATAGAGCTAATCCACTTATGTTTTTGAAAAAAAAAAATATTTGTCAAAGCTTTATATATGTTATTTGATGATTCAAAAGTAAGTATCAATGTTTTTTGAGAAACTGTTTACCCGTCATGCATCTGCTACTGTGGCCTAGGGGGTAACACAGTTACTAAGGAACACAGAAGATGTGTGTTTGATCCCCACATACAAGCAGGTACAAAGTGACTCAAATGACCGCTTAAAATGGTGACCCTCTTTTATTGGGTCCTATTCCCAGTGGCAGGTTAAAGAACCTCAGGTACATTGATGAATAGTGACCCCTTTCCAATAGCGGTTTCGGTCATGTAGTACAAGGAGATTTTGCACGGAGTTTGTATATACAATCCAATACTACCAGTGCCTCAAACTTGATAAAGTTCATTAATAGTTCTGATTATTGACATACCAACAATGATACAATATTATGTGATGATAAAGTTAAAACTTATATGACATACCTTGTCCATTCACACTGAAGAAGATGCAATATAAGCCAATACAGTGTGAGTTTTATTTTGACGAAATCCAATACTTTTATTGGATCACTAGGTATCATCAGCAAGTAATACAGGGCCCCAGTTGAAGTGAACATAATTTCCTTATTTCTGGACTTATTTATTAGTTTATTGAGGTCTTGTATCCAAGCGTTTCATATTAAATTGTAAGGATTTGGTGTGTGTGGCCCCTAAGACTTGGCATAGGCATAAAATCAATTAACTTGTGTTATAATCTATTTGGTAGTTTTCTTTTCCAGCATTTAAGTTTAACTTAAAATTGCCTCTGGGTGTCCTCTAGTCCTCTATACATCGTCTTATAGTTATTCCAGTTCATGAACTGTGTATATGTTAACTGTGTATTTTGTTAAAATCACAAACTAGAAGGGCTGCTGTCATAGTAATGTTTAAACTTGAAAGTGCTGCATCTTATAAAATTTGGATGAAGTTTTTCTTTTGTACAGGTATTGCAAGTATTTTGTAACATCTCTATGATTTGTATGAACAATAGTAATCCCTTTGAGAATGGGAAGCACATCTTTAAAGGTCTGCAGGTATAAGTCCAGGTTGGGTGTTTATGTCCCTTCAACAGAAACGGCCCATATACACCAGCAATGATACAATGCATGTCGATGCAACTATAATGTTGCAAGTCTTTTAAAATTTACCTTAACTTCCTTATGTCTGGACTGATGTCCACATTTTTTCCCCAATGTCATGAGCTTACTGAGAGCTTGTATTTGCTTATTGTATGGGATTATATCAGTTTGATGCACACAGCCCTTTCAATTCATATTTGAACAAGTCATCAGTATTTGCAAGATATAACCGTAAGTAGGATCCTAACTTGTCTTAACCCATATTATTATACCTCAAGTGAGTTTCAACCAATCAGATTGCAGTATTTGTGGGCAATATGATGTGATATTGCCCGTTTCTGACAAAAAATATCACTCAGATGCCCTCTTTGTTTTAAAATGTAAACAAATTACGTAGATTGTGTTTACTTGATACGTCATTGAAACATCACATAAGAACGTTATTCAGCATTTGAGAACAAGCTGGGTGGAGTTTTATTGGTTCTCTTTGTAGAAAAGCTAGGTAGTGTATGACGTGAATGTAATTGGTTTGTGACAACATATTGTATTGAAATAGACTTTTCACAAACATTCTACTCTCTTCCCCTATACTTTAATAGCGCCTAATCTCTGCAAAGCAGACTCTTGCACTTTTATATACAATTACTGCTAAATAAAAAATATAAAAAATAAATACTTTCAGTATAATAAACAGAATAAAACACTTCTTTCTGGGCAATATCATTTGCCCTCGGGCTTCATAAATCACGATATTGCCCAGAAAGAAGTGTTTTATTCTGTAAATAACCATTGGTTCATTGGGTTCCAATGTATAAGTATGTCAGTTGTACAAAAACTCATAAAGTCAATTGATATCTGTTTTTCAGAAAGGAGACACAGTGGTGCATGCTGCTGCCAGACATGGTCATCTGGAGGTGCTCAAATATCTGGCTGAACAGGGTCTCTCTCTCAATGTTCAAAACAGCGTCAGTATCTCACTTCTTTTATATTAGAGATATTAGGGTGAGGTGTGCACCAGACTTACCAGATGTTAGTAGAACTTACTAATTTCACGAATTTCCATGTGCAAGGTAGATTCCCAAATTTCAAAAACTGAAAGCAGATTTCTTCAGAAATAATATAATGTCCATGCATATGTTAAAATTATGCAAGGCACTTTTTAGTTACTCTAAAATACCATTAAAAATGACCTTGCATACTTTAATCGAAGGAAATTTTATACAATACTTTAAAAAAACAAGTATTTGAAAGATTCTGTGTTCATGTTGCTCTGAGTTACAATGCAAAGCAACTAGTTCAGCAGTGGTAGAGATATCAAAAAGATGAAATGACAGAGAGCCAGTGAAGGGGATAACAGTAATGGATATTGGCAATGACAGGGAAATTTATACTGTGAAATAAATCATCAGTATGTTCTTCAAATTGCTGCATATCGACCAGAATGTTGCCAGCTAAATGGACGATAAAGCTATAGTCTCTCTTCTTTTTTTTTACATTTTATATTATTTTTTGTTCAAAGCTCTTACCCTCCATAAGAGAGATGAATACTTTTGCATTACATATGATTTCCTCAACTTAATAGGGAAAAGCTTGTCTTGAGACAATGCCATGGCCTTTTGGCCTTTAGTACACCGGTATTTCAAGCCATTAACCATCTATTCCATTTGCCACGAAGAGTAATTTACTGTTTGATCTTGGCTTGTTAGAAATACTAAAAGTAACCTTGAACTTTTTTATCCTTTATCAATTGTCCCAAAATGAGAGATGCTGTTTTTAGGCTTCATAGTACCTTGTGCTTGAATGTGAATTCAGAAGCCTTCTGTTCATTTACTTTCTTAAAAGGCTTTAAAAAAGATATATGTTACAGGAAAAATTATTATCCAGACATTAACAAACATACCTAAATATTTCTCAGAAAATATAATTAAATACTGACTTATATAATAAAATAAAAAAAATTCTAAGAAATGCTGTACAGGCTTAGATGACATCAGTACTGTAGTGACACATTTATGTGTTAAGTTGTGTGACTTAATTTCAGTGCCAATCACATAACTGAACACCAGATCAAACTGTACTGTGTTTTTATGCTACATTTTACATTTATTTGATGCTCAGGAATCTTTGGTAGATATAAAAGGGATTTCTTCAACGTGTGCCATTGACATGAGTAGATCAGTTGGAATAGGGAAAGTAATAGAATTTACAGGGTTTTACTTAGTTTGAATTCATTGTTATTGTGCAGCGTTAAAGTATTTTAAACCAATTTCTTTGCTGGGGCCCAAAAAAAAATAGGCACATAAGGTTGTTATGTGTCTGTTTTGTTGTCTCTCTCACAAAAAAAAAAAAAAGATGCCCTTAACTATATCACACATCCTCACCTGTATCCAGAATATATTTTAATCAATATTAGTTTGTAATTAGGCCAGTATTCGTTTTAGAACTCCTTTATATTCAAGTGCTGTTGATGCTGTGGTCTGGCTTGGGATTCTGATAAAAATGGAATAATTAAAGTAGTATTTTTTAATTTACTGTTAATACAAACATTAAACAAAGCATTTTTTTATTGCATAAAAACGTACTTACATAATCCCAACAGAAGCTTACGTGACCTACCGTTCGGTCAAGGACACAGACAATGTGTCTCGCCATTTTTTCTCTCTTAATGTACACACGTAAACCCCAGCGGGCACCTGCTGGAGGTTATATCTCCACTGTAAGTTGTCATTCTTATTTTGACCGCCGTCAAGTACACACGCGTTCTTTTCGGATCTTCAAAGATTTTTTACCATGTCCGAAAAACAAAGGAAATGCTCCATTTGTGCAGGTGATATGTTGCCTTGGGACAACCATCAGGCCTGTTTAAAATGCAGAAACGACAAGAAAGGGAAGGATAAGTGTGTGATTGGTAAGGAAAGTGACTGTACTATTTGTGCTGGTGCTTTGAAAATTCCTCATAGAAAGAAATCTTCAAAAACTAAAGTTTCTGACAAGTTTGATGACTCGCTGTTGGATGAGCCAACTCCTTCAAAGTCCTCAACTTCCTCCACTTCTACTCCTGATTCATCTCTTCAGGAGATGTTAAAGGCTATGAATTCTCAGTTATCTTCCCTGGCTTCTCAATTTGAGGAGTTTAAGCGCAGGGATAAACCTTCAGCTTCCAAAACAACTCTTCCACACTCTCAGGAGCAGGGTATGTGTGCCCCTGCCTCCCAGAGCAGACCAGTCCCCTCAGAGGGGGAATTATCTGATGAGGAATCATCTTTACCTGCTACAAAACGCCATAGATCCAGGTCTCCTCAGGGTGATTCAGACACTCATTCCCAGGAATTAGATCCTTCCTATGTGGAAATGCTCAATGCCATCAGGAATCTGTTGGATTTAGAGGTACCACAAGTAGAGTGCCTTGTGGCTCCCTCTGCATTCTCTAAGAAACCTTCAAAGCAGGTGGTCAGAAAACAGAATTTGGCTTTACCTCCTGTTCAAGATATACAGTCCATGTGGGACCATAGATACAGAAAGGCCTCTGGAACAACAGTAAAAGACAAGTCCAGCTCTGAATCTCTATCTCAGGGACAGTTTTTGGCCTTTGAGAGGCCTGACATGATTTATTACACCACTTCTCCTCAAAATACTCCTCTGAAAGCTCCTAAACTTCCTGACTCATACTTCAACATAGCTAAAGTAAAGTCTTTGTCATCTTCAATCTCTGTACCTTCCAAGCAGTTTATTGTACAGGAGACAGTTTGCAGAGAAAATGTTCAAATCCTGGGCCATGTTGTATGGTTTAAAATGGCTATTGAGGAACTCAACAATAGGATCCAGGAGTTAGCTACTGAGATCAAATGTTCAGAAGATCTGGAAACCATCAGGGAATCAGCAGATCTCATGATGAAATACTCTCAACTCCAGGCTTCTGTCACATCTTCCTTAGAAATAGCTCTGGATACAGTCCTCAAGCAGAATATGACTCTGGCCTGCAATATGCTACTTGCAAGGAGAGACAGCTTATTGAAGGACTGCAGCTCAAAATTAGGTCCTAAGGACTTGGCAAGCTTGCATACAGACCATTTTGACCAACAGGAGGTCTTCAACTCGGATATTTTATCCCAGGTTGAGGATAACATGATCAAAAGATTGTCAATAATGAAGGAATCTGATTCCAAGTCATACAGAGACTCTGTGAAGAATTTCGATTTCGGGAGGTCTTCACATCCAAAGCCCTCACAGGAAGGTAACAGGTCGTTTCGTGACAAACGAACGCAGCAAAATTCAACCTATGGCCACTTCTCTGCGCGCGCATCGCGAGGAGGCAGAGGTGGAAAGAGGAAATGACTTCCCAGGGGCAAGATTGCGGACTTTTTGGCAGGTATGGTCAAAAAACCACGCCCATCCCAGAGTAGTAAGTTTACTGCAACATGGCTATCGCCTAGACTTCAAGTTTCTTCCAAAATTGTCGAAAATTCTGCTCATTTTGAGCGAATATCACAACAAAAACAAAGATGGCGCCCTCCAAGAGGCAGTTCAGGCCGTGCTTACAAAAAAGGCGATAGTTCCTGTCAAAAAACTCACTACTCTGGGATACTACAGCAGACTTTTTCTGGTTCCAAAACCCATGAATCGTTGGCGACCAGTAATAGATCTAAGTATGTTAAACCTTCATTTACATGTACCGACATTCAAGATGGAAACAGCCGAATCTATCAGGAAATCGATTCGAAAAGGGGAGTGGGTCATCTCGATAGACCTCACAGATGCTTATTTCCATGTTCCAATACATCCACAATCTCAAAAATATCTGAGATTTCAGACCAAAAAAGGGGTTTTTCAGTTTCAAGCTCTTCCTTTTGGTGTCGCGACAGCTCCCCTAGAGTTCACTCGCATTGTCAAAGAGGTCAAACTCATAGCTCAAGCCAGGAACCTCAGAATCCATCAATATCTGGACGACTGGCTTCTTCGGTCACCATCAAAAGATCAATGTCTCAAAGATTCGGAAAAGTTAGTTCAATTGGTCCAAGAACTAGGCTGGCTTATCAATTTTCAAAAATCGGAATTGATACCCATGCAAAAACTGGATTTTCTGGGCTATCATTTCGACTTTCAGAGGGGTCTAGTGTTCCCAACCCAGAAGAAACTCGATCGGCTAAACGCTCAGACTGTTTCCATCAGAAAGTCATTAGTCTTGACTCCAAGAAAGCTCATGTCGCTCATAGGGACTTTAGCTTCCTTGGAAAAAACAGTGCCACTAGGAAGGTTACACATGAGACCTTTCCAGTGGTACCTAAAGTCGCACTGGAAGTTTCCCCAGTCATTGGACATAAGGATTCCAGGACAGGAAATTTCCTGAAGCACCTAAAGTGGTGGGAGGATATCAAAAATCTCATGGCAGGTGCTCCTATCCATCCTCAGGTACACAACACACTGGTGTTTACAGATGCCTCACAAAAAGGCTGGGGAGCTCACTTAAACGAGATAGTGTTAAGTGGTCTCTGGTCAAACAAGGAAGCCCAGCTCCACATCAATGTATTGGAGCTAAAAGCTGTTCTTCTAGCCCTAAAGGGCTTTCAGGAACACTTACAAGGTCAAACAGTGCTCATTTGTTCAGACAACAGCACAGTAGTAGCTTATCTGAACAAAGAAGGAGGCACACATTCCATAGAGATGTGTGCTCTTATCTGGAGAATTCTTGCATTCACAAATTCCAGAAGAATCCAGATAAGGGCAAGACACGTACCTGGATCCCTAAACGTCATAGCAGACTCTCTATCACGAAGGGACAAGGTCATACAGACGGAGTGGTCACTTCACCAACAGATATTCAACCAAATTTGCAAAGTTTGGCACACACCAATTTTCAAAAATCGGAATTGATACCCATGCAAAAACTGGATTTTCTGGGCTATCATTTCGACTTTCAGAGGGGTCTAGTGTTCCCAACCCAGAAGAAACTCGATCGGCTAAACGCTCAGACTGTTTCCATCAGAAAGTCATTAGTCTTGACTCCAAGAAAGCTCATGTCGCTCATAGGGACTTTAGCTTCCTTGGAAAAAACAGTGCCACTAGGAAGGTTACACATGAGACCTTTCCAGTGGTACCTAAAGTCGCACTGGAAGTTTCCCCAGTCATTGGACATAAGGATTCCAGGACAGGAAATTTCCTGAAGCACCTAAAGTGGTGGGAGGATATCAAAAATCTCATGGCAGGTGCTCCTATCCATCCTCAGGTACACAACACACTGGTGTTTACAGATGCCTCACAAAAAGGCTGGGGAGCTCACTTAAACGAGATAGTGTTAAGTGGTCTCTGGTCAAACAAGGAAGCCCAGCTCCACATCAATGTATTGGAGCTAAAAGCTGTTCTTCTAGCCCTAAAGGGCTTTCAGGAACACTTACAAGGTCAAACAGTGCTCATTTGTTCAGACAACAGCACAGTAGTAGCTTATCTGAACAAAGAAGGAGGCACACATTCCATAGAGATGTGTGCTCTTATCTGGAGAATTCTTGCATTCACAAATTCCAGAAGAATCCAGATAAGGGCAAGACACGTACCTGGATCCCTAAACGTCATAGCAGACTCTCTATCACGAAGGGACAAGGTCATACAGACGGAGTGGTCACTTCACCAACAGATATTCAACCAAATTTGCAAAGTTTGGCACACACCAATGGTAGATCTTTTTGCAACTCATCTAAATTACAAACTTCCAATTTATGTATCTCCTGTCCCAGACAGAAGGCTTGGAAAATAGATGCATTGAATATCTGTTGGGAAGGCCTAGACGGCTGTGTCTTCTGTCCAGTAGCCATCCTGCCACAAGTAATTCAAAAAATAATAACATACCCATGCAGGATGATAGTACTGGCTCCAGGGTGGCCAGGGATGCCATGGTTTTGGAATCTGGTGGATCTCTTGACCAGGGTACCCCTACAGCTCCCTCACTGGAAGACACTTCTGAAACAACCACATTCCAACAGGTTCCACAACAACGTGGAGTACCTGAATCTACATGTGTGGCTTCTGGATTCCAGGAATCCAATTCTGGAAGATTCTCTTCTGAGGTGGCAGAAAGAATTAAGGCACCTCAGAGGGAATCCTCAAGAAAAGTCTACCAATCAAGGTGGACCATTTATGGGCAATGGTACACAGAGAATAAGGTGGACATCACCTCAACAGCTGTTCCCCAGGTAGCAGAATTTTTAAACTACCTGTTCACAGTCAAAAATCTCAAACCAGCTACAATCACTGGTTACAGAACAGCAATTGCTGATGCTTTGGGTTCACAGGGTGAATTCATTTCAAAAAGTCTAGAACTGAATAGACTTATTGCCAGCTTCACCAGGGATAGACCTAAACCAAATAGGTCCATACCTACATGGGACCTCTCATTGGTCCTCTTAGGTTTGACAAAACCTCCCTTTGAGCCTTTGTCAGAGGCTCCTTTGAAGTGGCTAACTTACAAGACAGTGTTCCTGTTGGCTTTAGCCTCAGGAAAAAGAAGGAGTGAGATACATGCATGGACTCACTCTTCTGTCTCTTCCACGGTGGCAGAGTGGTAACACTCTCGCCTCCCACCTCTGCGGCCGGGGATCGATCCCCGTCATGGCCGTAAGTGGGAAAGCTGGTAGTTGCTTGCCGTTGGTCGGCAGTTTACAGTACACAACCCTAGCGAACTCTATGTACTGGTTTCCTCTGCCCTTCCAACTACCCGTCGTGATATGACCTGTACAGTGTTGAAAGCGACGTAAAACCCCAAATAAATAAATAAATAAATAAATTCTGTCTCTTCAAGGAGAAATTGGTCAGAAGTTACTGTCTCTCCTTCTCCGGCCTTCCTGGCTAAAAACCAATTGGCTTCGGATGGCCCTGATTCCATTAAGCCAGTAGTGATACCAGCCCTTACTACCATGTTGGACAGCTCACTGGTGGAGGACAAGTCACTTTGTCCAGTTAGGGCCCTCAAGGTCTATTTAGAGAAGACCAAATCCATGAGAACTTAGGGAGGGTTATTCTAAGGATATCACAAGAAAAACCATTTCCCAGTGGATCAAACACACCATTCAAACTTGCTATCAGTCTTCAGATACGGCTGATCAACAGGTCACTCAGGTTAGAGCTCATGATGTTAGAGCTATGGCTGCATCACTTGCATTTAAAGGAGGTATCTCCTTAGAGCAGGTCTTGAGCTCCTGTTACTGGAAATCCCACAATACCTTTACAAACTTTTATTTGAAGGATATTTGCTGGGAAAATGATGATATCTTTAAGTTAGGTCCCATTGTGTCTGCACAGCATGTAGTGAACAATTGAGACTTAATAATATAATCAGTCTTTATGTTTTCAGGATGTATGGATTTGGACTGGAATGTACTAGGACTT
Organism: Sabellastarte sp. h YS-2021; assembly: GCA_964017235.1. Lineage (NCBI taxonomy): Eukaryota > Metazoa > Annelida > Polychaeta > Sabellida > Sabellidae > Sabellastarte > Sabellastarte sp. h YS-2021. The sequence continues at coordinate 151,293,380 of OZ024928.1, read as the reverse complement.
TGATTTGTGGAACAAGAATATGGATAAGACTTCATGTTATGGCTGCTTGGCTTGAGGGACAGCTGCACTCTGACTGTTGGAGTTTTATTCAACTGGGCACAGCTGACCTTTGACCCCTGCACTACTGTATAGACAAGGTGGAGGGTTTCATACATATTATTTGATGTACAGTACAGCATGCTGCTTTCATAAGTAGGTGAGTACTTTACAGCTACTTTATTACAATTACTTTTCACTTTAACAGTACTTGTATTGACTATGACAGTAATAATGATACTAGTATTCATATATGTAGTATATTACAGTGTTTATAGTATAACATATTGTGTATGCATTTTTTTGTATCTGTATACCCAAAGAACTCTCCTATAGCACTTGACAGTCCGCAGAAGTCTACCCACCATGGACCTCAGGGCTGCATTCAAGCTTCTGTTGGGATTATGTAAGTACGTTTTTATGCAATAAAATTGGTTAATTTTATTGTAATTGGAATTTTTATAAATAAAAATACTTACATAATCCCAACAGGGAGAGTCCCACCCTCCTCCCCTCTACCATCTTCTGAGGGGTTGGGTCAAAATTAGAATGACAACTTACAGTGGAGATATAACCTCCAGCAGGTGCCCGCTGGGGTTTACGTGTGTACATTAAGAGAGAAAAAATGGCGAGACACATTGTCTGTGTCCTTGACCGAACGGTAGGTCACGTAAGCTGCTGTTGGGATTATGTAAGTATTTTTATTTATAAAAATTCCAATTACAATAAAATTAACCAAATCTGTTATCTCCCCTCTGCCATGTTGGGTGATAATAGGAGATTACTTGTTTCAGTCAGGAGAGATTCCAGCAGACCTGGCTGCCAATTTGGGAAAACAACAAAAATCTTCAAGAAATAATTTAGGATCTAAGGAATTACAGTTGATACAAAAGTAATATCAAGTAATTCTGCTCATTTTGAATTGTTACTCTGTTTTCTTTCCCGCTGTTGCAGTGGGTGATAATGGATGAATCATTGTTTTTCAGTCTGCAGAGACTCCCGCTAACCTAGCTGCCCGTTATGGACACACAGCTATCCTGGAATACTTGGGTGGTCTGGAAATAGACCTTAACATTCCAGATAAGGTAAGACATGCTCATGAATGTGAAAGAATGTGTCATCACATTAAAAAAGCTTGAAACCGTAGATGTATACAGAGATTTGGCAGATTGTCTTTTCCCCCTACATTCAACACCATGTAAGACATGATTTTGAATGTGATTGAATGTGTCTTAACATTAAAATAAAACAAGTGAAACTGTAGATATGCTGAGATGTGATGCATTTTTTTCTGCTAACATGCAATATTTCATAAGCTAGCTGCCTTTGCTTTTCTAAAATCTTCTGTTACATATTTACTTTTTGTGAAAAGTGTAAAGTTTTGTTTTTATTCGATTTAATCTGTGATGTGTGCTTCCGTAATCAGGGCCAAAAATCAGCTCAAGTTCACAGCTGTTTATACTAAACTTGAGATGATTTTGCTCAACTTGATCTTAATCATATTTGTGAATAGGGCCCCGGGATTCATCAAAAAGTAATATAATAATTTTCCATGAAATTTTCAGGTACACATGGTATGAACCTAAGCAATTTTATGATTTTTTATTGACATGCTGAATAAATGTGGAGAAAACCCTTTATGTAGAATTCTGATCAGTAGGATTGCTATTGAATAGCATACCTATAAGATCACTGGAGTGTTCTTCCACTAAACTTTGTCGTCTGTACTTCCTGGTTAAATAGAAGTGTTTTTCCGAAATTTTGAAACTTGACTCAACCAGATTCAGCTGCTTGTGGCAAGAAAGTTTGTTATATTTTTGTGGCTTTTATAGCAATTAAAAAATCCTATGTGAAGGTAGTATATACTAACAAAGTAATTCCTCTTGTTTGGAGTCATTCGTGTACATATCTTAGAATATCTTTGCATTGGCACCATTGTGTGGAAGTAAACATGTATTGTGATACGTATACCAGAGATATTGTTTTTAGCATAATAAATTGATGGAGAAATGAGGCTTTTCTCATTAGATGCCATTGTTTGGATTGTCGAGGTTAATTTATTGCAAACACTACATAGCTGTGGTCTCACTTTAATTTCCTCTTTGTTTCTCTTTGTTGCAATATGTAATGTATTATTATTTTTTTCTCATATTACCAGATTAATGAAGCTACAGTTTGCCAGTTCTGAAACATTTTAAGCATGCTTCAATAAGTTGATCATGACATGATAAGTTAAATATGTGGGGAAAATATCTCAAGATTCCTGGCTCCAACTGATTGTATAAATGCCACACACCCCTCATTGACATCAATGTAATGTTCAGTTAGAAAAACATACGGTTTCACTTGACATCTTAAACAAGCTTAGATACTCAGTAATTGCAGTCATAAGGTCAAAACCTTCATTTGGGGCAGTTATTTGAGTTATTTACTTCATAACTTCATAAGCCATCTCAGCAGATTTGATGGTGTGGGTTCAGCTCTTGCCTTATAAAAGAAACTTTTCACTCCAGTATGAAAATGTTACCTAATTTCGCTTTGTCATATTTAGAGGCGTTATCCAAAAGAATCAAACACAATTGTGTGTGACTATTTCATCTTCTATAAACCCTTATACTTACATCATTATCGCTGTTTAAATGTGTACAGTAATTTGGAGGAGCTTGCCATGTGTTCGTTTACTTCAGCATATCATTTGACAGAGGAATAAACCATTGTAAATGCGTATTTAACTCTTCAAAATTTGGTCGTGGTTTGTTGATGCCTCAAGTTAATTAAACTGCAGAATCTTGCTTAAACTAGCATGCACCTATTTTTTAAATATTTACAAATAACAATTGTGACATAAGGTAAACAGTGTTTTGAATAGAATGGAAAATCTGTTTAAACTGAATGAAGTTGGACTAGAATTATTAACTAGACTAGACCATTAACACAAAAATCAGGGTTTTGTATGAATTTTTACCATTTGGCAGTAGTTTAGGTGTGGTTAAGTACCATAATGTGACTGCTTTAGATTTTTGTAAGATTAAAATAAATAAAAAAGGCAAAGAAGACAAAGAATTTAGTGATGAAAATGACTTTTTAAAAGCAAAGGTTCATTAACATAGCTTTAACTGACTTATGTACAGATAAAATTACTATAATTTAAATCAAATACAGTAAGTATGACACAGCTGAAAATTTTAGTTGAAGCAAATATAACTTTGTCAAGCAGTATTACATATACTGATAAATAGCTAAAGTGGTCTATTTTACTGTTAACATTGTTCCCCTCAGGATAAAAAGAATCTATTTGGAGTCCTTGCTTACAGTTTATTGCAATGCGGGTAATCCTGTGTTAATGAAAAATAACCTTGGGTTACACTGGCAAGAGTGAATCACAAAACTGGAAAATATTGACTCATTTTTTAGTCTAAAAGTAAAGGCTGCATTATCTCAGATAATAGGCTAGCATTACATTTGACCGTCAAAACTCAAAAGTCAAGGTCAGAGAGAATTTTTATCTTTGATGATCTCTTTGCCTCTGGCTATGAAATTATGTGGGATAAACTGAAAGTGTGCTGAAAAATAAAGACATCCAGTATTTTATTGATGATTTGTCTATTTCCTCATTTTCATGAGATTTTATAGTCTATTTTTATAACGTATTTGTTTGTCAGTGGCAGTGAGTATATAGGATTGTCTCTGTTGCACAATAGCAGATGGTTAGCTGCTACATGCTTGTACAGTCTTCTGTCCTGTAGTCACATGATTGATGATGGGTTTTGTCAGTGATTGCCTTTAAATTGGGGATGTCAGCCTGGATATCTTGGGACCTGTTGCTATATTTTCCCAGAAATGTCAACCTCGAGTCTGTTTAATGTGAAAGTTTGCTTTTGTGCTACTTATATCTTCTGCAACCAGTGGTGTACTTATATATTTACACACTGTAAATTGAAAATTTGTATGTAAATCCTTTTGTATCAAATTTATATTTCCCAACATAGAGGAATGTGCAAGAACAGATTCTTTTTGTGTAAATTCAAGATTACACTAAACAAATGTTTTTATGAATGTTTAGTTTTTAGAACAGCTGCCCATATTGCTTGAGTAAAATACAATTTATTTGCTATTCTTTGTTTAATTTCTTTCTGTGAGAGAAGACAGTGACATTGGCACTCTATATGAATATTTAGTTTCACTTTTTAAATTTATTTTTGAGAGGTCCTTGGTGCTGTAGTATTTAGTCATTTAGGCATCTAACTATAAACTGTCACCTGTGTGGGTTTCAACTCCCACAACTTATAATGCTGAGGGCCAGTTCCAATATAATATTAAAAATCCTTGCTGTTGAACGGCAACTTTGAACTGTAACTTTGATTTATTTTTGGGTTTGTTTATTTAGTGTAAACTACTTTTTGTTTGGCTGACACCCCATTCTATGCAGGTGTCTGGACATGTATTCATTGGTGAACTTGTTTGAGATTTATTGATGTCACCAGAAGACTGTTCATGCACATATGCTTTCCTTGTGTTTTGCTGCACCAAACTGGGTGATACTGTCACATGCAGGTGTTGCACATACATCCCAGTGTGTGACTCTATTTTACAAGATGAAGACAGTCATGAATGTCTTCATATGACTGCACACAGATATGTTTCCCTCTTGACTTGAATTATCTGCAGTTGAATCTCTTTAAACCAGTAGAAACACTGTCATCGAATTGCTGTGATCCAAATATGAATTCCTGTCAAATCATATAAGATATAACATTTTCTACTTTTTTACTGTGTTTATTGAAATCACCTATATTTTTTGAGAACCTTTCTTCATCCAAACAAGATCTTCTGCTTCTGATATTTTCAGACTATGTAAGGGCTACTGTAAATCTGTAACAGCATAAATATAAATAGAAAGTGATTCTGAGCCATTTGTGTTTTGTTAATAGAAAAAAACCCATTTAGTTCTACTTTACAAAAACCCTGCATAACAGCATATCTATAAAATGTGTTTTACTGTACATATCTGTGTGATATCTCCACAGGTGTATGATATTATAACATACCTGTATTCACTTCTATTCGCCTGTGTTTTTGAGTTTTGTTGGAGTTTCCTCACATGTTTAATATTGAGTGCTCACACACACATGAGTTCCCTGTGTTTTTTCTCTCACGCAGCTGGGGGACACCCCTTTACATATAGGTGCCTGGAACGGCATTCACCCCCGTGCCATTGTACTTCTTTGTCGATCTGGAGCTAAACCAGACGTCAAAAACAAGGTCTGTCTTCTCACTTTTTGCTGCCTTTTCACAATTTTCACAGTTTTCATATTAACATTGCGGCTAATCATTTCACTAAATTAGTTTTGCTTTAGTGTAGACATTAATTTAAACTTAAATAGAATGTAAACTTCCAAAATATGTATAATACTGTACATATCATTCTCAGATCATTTTATTTCAATTGATATCTCAGTTTAGAATAGAAACTGACCTTATGTCTATTATTAGATTATTTTAATACTAGTTGTGCGTTTATGTTATGTGCACTTAATTATTTAATTATTTGTGAAGACAAAATCTTGTTTCATCAATATTATACTGATTTTACCATGTACTTTGCACTGGTTTATATGGCCTGTATCATGCAAATAAGAGTGACATAAAATTTGATGCAAATGACGTTATGGAATTGTCATATTTTTGTAAAGTTAGGCTTCATATACTTTTATAATGATTGTGTTTTATTAGATAAAAAATAAGGTGGGCTAACAGTAAAACAGAGATGATAGAATTGATGTCTCCAGTTTACTAAAGTGAATCCTAGGTTTTAAGTGAGGAAGTGCCAGTAACCGTGTTTTGTGTGTTGTCAGGATGGAGAGACGGCCCTTCATGTGGCAGCCAGCCGTGGTCATGTGGAATGTGTTAGAATCTTGCTCAGTTTTAAAGCTTCCATAGACTTGCAGGATGATGTGAGTTGTGCAAGGGACTTGTAAAGAATGACACTTACTAAGGTTCCAGCTGATAGAACTGGTGTAACCTTTGTGGATGATTAACAGTGAAATTTCTTGTAAAAGAACAGTAGTACCTAGTGTCCCAGTGTTCTCCAGCACTGCTGATACATTGGTGATCCAACTAGTTAAATTTAAGTAAACATCATTATGCATAAGTTATATTTAATCTCTCTATATTCAAATGCTAAGGATTAGGGCTGCGAACGAGTACTCGAGCCTCGGTATACGAGGCGGTCTTGGCTTGTACTTGAGTCCATTTTAAAAACTCGGTTACTCGTGAGGTATTGTATTATCGCCCACGTAATCAAACGCTTGTGTAAAATATGCTACATTTCAGTCACATAATATCAATTAAAGTTGTTATTTTCGCTTGAAAACATACAATTTACTCCATATTCTATAATATATGGTCAAATAGAAAACGTTTTTCTTCAAAAGTTTTGTTTCTGGAACCGACTATTTGTTTACAGAAGACTTCTAATCTCGCGGTTACTCAAATTCGGGCCGGTTGTCAGAGGGCGAGTACTTGATGCCGTTTTTCAGCACCCGTCACAGCCCTACTAAGGATTTTAAAGTCTGATGTTTATTAAATAAACACAACATTCTAAGTGAATCTATGTAATACTGCCTAGCTTGAAATTCACACCAATTTTCAAACACTTGAGTTTCATTTTCTCTTTATATATTTCAAGTAAATTAACACCTCCTTAGAAACTAACACAGGCATTTGCGTAACTATCCTATGTGTTAAAAATGACCTTAAATCTCAAGAAGTCATCATATGCCTTGTTTCATAACAGCGTGGAAACACAGCCCTTCATCTAGCCTGCAAGCGTCGTCACACCAACATTGCCTTGTTGTTGCTGCATGCCGAGTGTCAGATGGACCTACAGGACCAAGGTATGGAAACCCCAATGCATGCATGCAGCAGGGAGGGGCTGCTAGCTGTCACTCAAACCATGTGTGCCTTTGGCTGCAGGGTGGATATTGTCAACAAGGTGAGAATTAGTGATGGGAATCGCCTCCAATTTGCATGGTCGATGAATCGTCCATTTTTCTGAGCGATGATCGAGCCATAATCGATTCCAATGCTAGTTATATCATTAAACACATTCCGGGGTGAAGTGTATGTTGATGCGGTAGGAATAACAGTGTTCCGAGGTTTAGAATCTACCGAAAATGCTCACTTCCTGTAAATATGGCGGCAGATATAAACAACAACAAAATTCGTGACAAATCTGTCAATTTATTGAGGAAACTGCCTAAAATATTTGTAAAAATGCGTGGATATGTAGATTCATAAAGAAACGTAACAAAATATTATGAAATCTTCAATTATAATGATGAATCGATTTGCACTGCTTCCGGATCGATCATCGCTAATACAGTGAATTTTGACCAACCATTCGATGTCTGTAGACAATCGTTCCACCACTAGTGAGAATGAAACAAATGGTCAAATTTTTTAAGTGGAACTGTGACAGTAGAGGGCTCTGTTTAAATAGTATAAGATCTCCCTATTAAAGTCAAGTGAATATCCTGTTAAATTATAGGAGAGCAGAGTGTGCTGTTTATTAAAAGTAAACATTCTTCTCTCATCTATACTTTTATAGCACGTCATCTCTGCAAAAGCAGACGGTTGTACTTTTGTTTTCAATTACTGCTAACTAAAGAAAGATGAAAAATAGATACTTTCGGTATAAGCAATGTTGTATTTATGAAGCCCTCGGCCAAGTGATATTGCCCTTGGACGGCATCACTTGCCCTCGGGCTTTATAAGTCACAACATGGCTGAGAAATAATGTTCTGTAAATATAACATCCTGTTAAATAGATATTAGTGCTCACTTAACAGTATCCTGTTGATTGAAAGCTATTGAGGAGATTTTTGAAACAAAATGAAGAGCAACTGATTTCTTTTAAATTGTACTTCAACAGTCCTGTATTTATAACAGCTGAAAATCCTTTTATAATCCACTTGATATCCGGTTACAGTAGCAGTTTAACATATAGATTCAATGAAATGGGTAACATGTTAATCTTTTCTGTGGGATTTTATAAAAATTTGACAACATTGTGATACCATTACTAGAACATGGTAGCCTTTCAGAGTAGGGAACTGTGGCTGTAGTAGTACAATATGCTGTTTGAAAGGTCACCATCTTTCTTTGGCACTATGAATGATGTGCTTTTACCATTATGCCAAAGGTTACCGGGATTCTGTGTGTTTTTAAACTCCGCTATATCAGTTTGTTATTGACTCAGTGTAGTTCTTTCTCTGTATTTCTGACTCTAGTCTCCGGAAACAAGGGACTAGTTAATATGCAAGTATGTTCCCATAACTGCCTTAGCCTTGATCTGAATCTGATAATGTAAAATGCCACCAAGTCCAAAAGTTTTTTGTGATTCTAATTAACAGAAGCAGTAGCTGAGAACACACAAATTCTCACCCACAGGTAGTGCTGAACAAAGAATTCTGTATTTTTTTTTATCCTGATCAGGGTCTATCTCCATTTAGATTTCCACACATCTTATGGTTCTCTCATCTGGTCCACTCCTGCTCTTCAAAACTTGGCTACATCAAGTTGAAACAATTCTGTTACAGGGTTGCCTTTGTTACATCTAGAGCGTTAAATGAGGTGATTGATAATTTGTTCATCCACCTCTATTGCCTCTTTTCAAAAGAAATTTATGCCTTACTTTCTTGAAGTGCATTACCCTTTATTTACCCTGATTCTTCATGGCACTGACATTCTTCTCATCCTGGGTATTGAACCTTGGAATCTGGTCTTGTTTGTCTTGACTTAATCTGCTTTTTTAGCAGAGATTAAGTGCTGTGTAAGTTGTGAGGATTAAAACTGTATTGGAAGCTGTTAATCTAGTGAGGTTGTTGCCTTGTATATTTTTAGTGAGGTCACAACCCATTACCAGTGAGTTTATTTCAGTTTCAGTCTGTAGAATGGTCAGTTTAATTATCAAACAAGCTAAACACATGGCAACTGATATGTCTTTCTAACTATTTTAATGAATATAATTTATTATGTCCCATTTTCAAGGAATCTATACTCATACAGTTGAGACCCGGCTTTTGATTCTTTTAGAGTCTTGTACACTGTTTTTATTGTGTTTTAATTATCAGGGAGGTCACAACCCATTACATCTTGCATCCCGTGCTGGTCACACAGAGGTAGTGAGATGTCTGCTTCTGTCTGGTGTTGACCCAGAGGTGCTCAATAAAGTGAGTAGATTTCATACATTTAGTCTGTTTTAACCTTTAATGAATCAGAAAATATTGGCACTTAAACCTAGTTTTGTTCGCTACTTCCAGTATTATTATTCATTTATTAATAAAGATATGCATATGAAAAAAAAAGAAAAAATAATTATTCATGTTGTCTGTTTTAGGCAACTAATGACTCAGTGGGTTTTTTTTTTTTTTTTTTTTTTCTGTCACAATCTTCAGGGTATTATATAACTAGTTCAGAACATAAGTCTAATCAAAAGTAACTGCTGCTGTGGGACGAGTCTTTTTTATTGGGTTTCAACCTGTCCTGTGATGATTGTATTGTATTTCACAGTATTCTGTTTGCATCCAAAAAAAAAAAACACCCCAGACACCAGAATAACTAGTGTAGAAGACCATAAACCAGAAGGCTATTTTCTGACCAAAAGACACTGATCTGGCAATGTTCTGTTTTCTTGTAATCAAAGCCAGTTTCCTGAAATTTTCTAATTTTTAAATTTATTCAAAGACAATGCCTGTATCTAAGAAATCTTCTTATTCTATAACTAAGAACGTTTGTGAATTTGGACAGAGTTGTACATGTAAGCAAAAGTACTATTGAACTGATGGTTATTAAAAAACAAACTCATAGTTATGCAGGAACATGACATACATACAGATATTTCTACCTCAGCATCTGTTACTGTATGTCTCATTATTTTGTTTTTTTATATTTGTATTCAATAAGAAAGTATGGTCCTGACACCTCATCAAATGGGTCATGTAGTTGTACTCTAGGCTATGATATTATTACTGATGAAAACCAACAAGGTGCTCCAATTATGTAATAAACACAAATCGTGCAAAGGTAGCATGTAACACCAATTCACTGATGAAACAAAATTGCATCCAAAAAAAATATGCTTATATGCTATACATTTTTATATCAATGCGAACACATATTTCAGCATTTTACAACTGGTGTTGTTACATTGTATATGAAAAAAGTCAGCACTGATGAAGTAATTGTTAAATGGAATGAGCTGCTTTATTCTAAATATAGAGTAAGAAATCTAAAATTCGCCAGGAATCTAAAATTCACCACCTCTAAAACCTTAGTTAATTTTATGAAGAAAATGATGTTTTTGTCTAAAAATTGGTATTTTTCAGTTCAAAAAGCCTTAATTTACTATACAGTCAACAAATCTCACCACAATTCATTTATTTTATTAGTATTTTCACCTGTGGCGAATTTCAGATATGTGGCGAATTTTAGATTTCTTACTCTAATAGTTGTGTGAGCAAATCATAAATCTGCTCATTGATTCTTGCATGACACACAAAAAGGCACATGCAAAAAAATCAGAATAAATTTATATCAGATCAGCTCAGCAGTAGTTAACAGGTGGGTGATATAATGAATAAACAATGCATATGAATGGTTTATCTTTTTAAAGTATTGGTTGTATTTTAAATGAAGAGGCAACATTTTACTGATATATTTATCACTGAGTGAATTACCATCATGAAAAATGAACTGGAAACTTAAATCTGCAGAGTATTTGGGAAAACCCTTTTATAATATGGTTTAAAAGAAGAGTTTAGGTAAAGAATAGAAATATTTAATCGTGTGGTAGGTTGATTTTACTTGGATTTTACTTGGATAAAACAAATTGTAACATGATTAAAATGGTAAAGTTGTTTTGTAGATATATTATCAATTACAATAATTGATAAATATTATGACACATTTGGAATGCTAGATATCTGTTCCATAATTTCAGATGGCATATATACAGGTATTTCTACGACACCATCCATCATCATGTGTCTCGTTGATATGACGGTGGGGAGGGTGGGGGTATGTTTCTGTTATTCAAGGTGACAAGGTTAAAACAGTATAACTGAACTCCTGTCGAAGATAAGGCCTGAAGTTATGTAAAGGATATGAAAAGAACGTTTCAATCTGTTTAGTGATCTGTTGTTTCCACAGGATGGAGTGACTGCAGAAATAATGGCCATTGCCCAGGGTCACAACAGCATTGCAGAACTCCTTTCCAAGATGAGGCCAGACAAACGCGATCAGTGTGTTAAGCAGCTTTTGCCAGGGAAACAGACTCTCAGTCGAATCAAGGTCAAAGTATTTGGTAGCACAGGTGTGGGAAAGTCCACCATGATTGAGTCGTTAAAGACTGGATATTTTGGGAGTTTCTTCAGAAAGTCTAAACTCCCAGTATCCTCTTCCTCCTCCTCAGTCAGTCTCGACAAAGCTGCAAAAGGTGAGAATCTAGTGTTCAAGTTTGGTTAAGGGCCAAATTTGCTCTTTTACCTAATTTGCCAGTATACAATTCCATGAATTTGTTTGGTTGGTTCAATTGTATCTCGGCAATTGCAAATTTAGATGTTTTATGGGGTGTGGGACAATAGATGCCATTTTCTTTTTTGATGCATTTTCAGTGTGAGTTTGTTATGTATATGTAAAAGACAATATTAAGGTGTGTTAACAGGTCAGAGTTTTACAATTCTATATACTTCATAGATTTGAAGCAGTAGTTCAACAGGTGAACATGATACAATCAAAAACTTGCCTCCAAATAATTTCAGTCCTTTAATTACAACTACCTGGGTTTTTTTCTGACATTTTCATAACACTGAATCTCTGAAAAAAATTACTATAAGTGTTTTGTAAGGCCTAACCTTTTGCACTTGACAATAAACAACACAGATATTGATAGATTTACACACCAAGTGGCTAGCTCTTACTTTGTTTGTCAATGTGAAATGTAGCAGGTGAATCGAGAATTACTCCGTAAATTATCCAAATATGACAACCCTCTATGTGCCCCCTTAATATTCATCACCATTGTAATTTTATTTGATGTGTAATAGCACTCCATCCTGCAAGTGAGTGGAGTAGATTGTCAGGAGAATACAGAGCAGTCTGTATAACAGTATTATAAAAAATGAGGACAGATTAATAGGCAGTACTTGATAGAGTTTTCAAAAGTCCTGATGTCTGACACAAAATTTTACTGTGAAACAACCGAGAAGACAGTTTCAGTATTGATAAAAATGCTGAATGAACTGGTGACTACTGGCTTCATTACCTCAGCTGAGGAGGTTATGTTTTGCCTGCGTTTGTTTGTGAGTTTGTTTGTGAACAAGATAACTCCAAAATTTATGGACGGATTCTGATGAAATTTTCAGGATATGTCTGAAAAGGTAAAAGGAAGAAATGATGCAATTTTGGGAGTGATCCAGACCAGTATCTGGATCTTCTGGATCCATGGAATGTAATTTTTAAAGACACATAACTCAAAAAGTTATGGACGGACTTTGACGACATTTTCAGGATATGTGCTCCCTTGATGCCCCCAAAATGATGCATATTAAGTTATATTAATACACAGATAACTTTTTGGTTTTTGTATAAACCAAATAAAAAAATAAAAAGGTATTAATAGCTTTCGTACAACATAGCAGTTTATAATTTATTACAGTAATCAAGTGTTCTGTGGCAATTTGTGTATTTCAAGTAAATTTTCAACAGGATGTGAAATTCTCAACTGGAAACTAAGCAATCCATAATATGTTGTACCTGTATGTAATTTGATCGTGTTTTCATTTCAAATACCAGAATAGCTTGAACAGTTACAGCTTTTTTAACTTTCACTTTCCATTTTAGAACAAATAAGTATTTTAGTACTTGTCTACTATTTGCTGGAATTTTTGCACTTAAATACTCTGAAAAACATGAAGAATACCCAGAAAACAAAGAAATTAGGGAAAGATTATGCTTGTTCTGTTGAAACATATAACATTATTTTTGTAATATGGAAGGTTAAAGACTGAAAGAGAGCAAAAAAAAAACAAAAAAAGAAACAACAGAATAATCACTGAATATATTTTACTTTATGTATATGCATTGATATGTGATATTAGAGTAATTATTCTGCAGAGATATTGATGCTTTTCCAAAATTGCTATTATAATAATGGTTTAGTTATTTTTGTGTCATATTTTTTCCTCTCTTTTTGCCCACATTTATGTACAGAGGATTGGGTTCATTCTCCTTATTCCTGGATGAATAAATTCATTCACTCCAACAGTGGAGATTCGTCCTATGTACTGTATAACCACATTCCAAGTCGGGAGGATGGTACAACAAACCGTGAGATTATACACAGAATGTATCCAGCATGTCGCACTCATGTTTTCATATGTACCAAATATCTGTATGACGCTGATCGTAAAATCAGAATGATGAGACAAAATATTTGTTTACTCCATGTACCTCCATATATTTGATTGATGGCTGTCAATTACACAGCAGACACCCTGTTAACCAAACCATATTAGGGGAGATAAAGATGCAATTTCCGTTAAGCAGAGGTAAAGTGTCCCTTACATCCGAAGGTACATGCACATACATGCTGACCACGGCCAAAAATGGCCTAACATTGAAGTTACACTAATGTGGCACCCATGTGAAATGCAAGTAAAACATGGATCATCTGTAGGTTTTTGCAAAACAAAGACAGCACTCCATGGCCATAGAAAAGAAATTGTTATGCAAATTATTTACTATGTGGTACTAGAAACAATGGAACACAGTCAGGCCACATGATTCACTGGCTTTGTAAGTTAGATGTGCAAACTGTACATCTACCCATGGATGTAAATTTCACAAGAAATCCTGGGGTCCATACATGTTTTCATCCATATGCAGGATGTAAGAATAGCTTAGATAGCTAATCTTCAGAAGCCTTTTTCCTTTCAGATTTAGTTTGTCTCAAAAATTGCCACTGCATTCTTGAAAGGACCATTTTTGGGCAACAGGACTTTGGCCTCAGGTTTATAGTTTTTAACTTTTGAGTCTTGTTTTAAACAGGAGTCCAAAGTTTTGTGATTCACAAAAGGGGTGAGCCCTTTTTTACATAAATTTTGGTTAAAGTTGAGCTTGATGCAAACTGTCACTAAATAAATAGAAGTCAACATGACTTCAGTCCTTTGAACACTGTTATGAATTTTGTTGGTTCATTTGGCTGAAAATGTAAGATTAGTTTTATAGTGTGCTGTTTTTATGATGAAATACCCTCACCATTTCCTAACAGTAACTATTTGTTGGAGCCATCCAACTCAATGGCCAATGCAAAGATGTGAATGTCAGGTTACATAACAACCTTAACTAGGCCATTTAGTCATAGTACTCTGTTCTCCCGCCAATTTATCTCATGACCACACTGTATACTTCAATATTTTTTGTTGGCCATCAACAGTAAGGACAAATTGTGAAAATTGGTTGAAGTTTTTTTATGGGGATTCCTTGTTTTATTGAGTTAACTTCAATTGTGGCAAATAATAATGATTCAGTGATTCAAAAGCAAAAAAGTCAAGTTCTTGTGGTCATTTTCTGCCAAACTTGGACAATCACAGATATTGTTTTAAATGTAGAGAAGCTAGCTAGACCTATGTAAGCTTATTAAAGATTGCTTGCTATATGCAGCATTTTCCGAAGAACCGAAGTGTAAACTTACTAGTAAACATTCAAAAAAGTCAAAGATAAATGACTCCATATTTGTGTTAATTTTAGATACTTAAAGTTTGGTTGACAGGGTTTTCTGTTTTAACAAGTTTAGGAAAATGTGATTAAAGATGTGCTAAATGTTGATTAATTTATTAAAAAAATCTCATTGCATGGCATTATGCAGGAGAGCTGTTAAAACTATTTACCTGAGGTTTAAAGCACTGAACATGTTATTTACTTGAACACTGGTATATAAGGTTATTAATTTGGACCAAAACCAAATGACCCTTCATTTCCTCAATGATTGAGTATTTGTACAAATATCATTATATATCTTTAGCCAAAATGTGTGACACTACCACTATTTGTTGAAATTGTTGTGCAAATTTTTTTGGTCCTGAATTAAAATCATGTACAAAGTTTTATACCAAGTGATTCAAGTATTTGACAAGGATATCTCTGACAATAATAAACTAACATGAAAAAGAAAGTATAGAAAAAGTATCTTCTGCATCATATAACACTATGATAAGAGATGATAGCACAATCAAAATTACCCCTTCAATAGACCATCAATTTTATTTACCAAACATATAGCATAACTGTATTTTCACAAAACTTCATATTTCAACTGATTTAAATTTTCTGAAGCACCATGTACATGTTGTTGTTAGTGATACTGAGGGATAAGTAGTTTATTCAACATATGCAATAAATATTTTAAGCGCAAATCCATTCAACTGGTAATAAATGAGATGCCAGCTCTTTCATATTACTCAGTAATTCCTGTACAATAAATGTCCATGTTTAGTGTAATCTGTGTTGTAAATTTGCCACAAGGTTTGAGTTATAAAACTCAAAACTACTCGTTGCACAATATCAGCATTTACATCTGTTAATTTAAATTATACACCCAATGTTATTTTAATGTGCCTGCATGAATGTGTATGGTTTCCTGTCTTGACAAACAATGACTAATTAAGCGTCCCTTGAAAAGGGGACGCTTATTGATTTCACCCCGTTCTCAAACAGCCTACGTCCCCGCCACAGTATTTTCTAAGTTTAACATCTCCCTTAAAAATTATTGCCTGAAACCCTGTTATTCTACAGGGCTATTCAAACCTAGGGATGTCGCTTTTTACTCTCTTCTTTGCCTTTCAAGGTCAATTTAATGACCCTATATAGGTCTGAGTATTCAGTTATTATTTAATGTCTCTTTAATTATTGCAATTAGAGCTTTAGAATTTTTTGGGGGGTAAGGGAATTCATGGCCTGGGATTTCAAAAAAGCCATCAAGTTTTCCCCCTGAGACCCCCTCGAGGTCAAATGGGGTCATAAAGTTGAATTTCTTGTATTTTACAGTGTATCTGCAAGAATATTGCTTGAATCCTATAAAACTTCATTGAATAATTCTTCAGGATGATTCAATCCTGGGAATGTAGGTTTTTGCCCCCTTCTTGCCTTTCAAGATATATTTTATGATCATAAATGGGTCAGATTTTCATTTGTTGCTGAATATCTTTTTAGCTATTGCAAGTATAGCTTTGGAATGCATTGAGAGATAACACAAAACCAAGGCCTTTGATTCGAAATGTACCATCAAATCTGCCCCCTGAGTCCCCCCACCCCACCCCCACCCCAATTTTGGACCCACAGGGTATCTCTGCAGCGTAGCCATGCCTATTTTCAAAAAAATTTTATCTCGCCAAAAATGGCGGCCATTTTGAATTTTCGAATTTTTTGCAAAAATTGCAAAACATAAAAATGCTTATATTTCGAAAACCCTGCTAGATAGAGCGATTTCGACGAAATTTTTGACCCACAGGGTATCTCTGCGGAGTAGTCATGCTAATTTTCAAAAAAAAAATTTTCTCGCAAAAAATGGAATTTTTGCGCAAAAATTGCGAAACACAAAAATGCTAATATCTCGAAAACCGTGCTACATAGGGCGATTTCGACGAAATTTTTGATCTTCAGGGTATCTCTGCAGAGCAGCTATCCCAAAGAGCTTTCACTCGGTGAAGTTTCAGACCCGTAGCTAATTATTCACCTACTCAAAATGAGTAAATGCTAATTATCTCTAAAACTATTGCGGATACCCAATTTTTATCAAATAACTCATTCATCTAATTTTGGAAGAGCTTTCACATGGTGAAGTTTCAGACCTGTAGATAATTACTCACCTACTCAAAATGAGTAAATGCGAATTATCTCTTAAAAGTATTGCAGATAGCCAATTTTTATCAAATAACTCATTCACCTACTTTTGGAAGAGCTTTCACATTGTGAAGTTTCAGACCCATAGCTAATTACTCACCTACTCAAAATGAGTAAATGCGAATTATCTCTAAAAGTATTGCAGATAGCCAAATTTTCTCAAATAACTCATTCACCTACTTTTGGGAGAGCTTTCACTCCGTGAAGTTTCAGACCCATAGCTAATTATTCACCTACTCAAAATGAGTAAATGCTAATTATCTGTAAAAGTATTGTGGATACGCAATTTTTATCAAATAACTCATTCATGTACTTGTGGGAGAGCTTTCACATGGTGAAGTTTCAGACCCATAGCTAATTACTCACCTACTCAAAATGAGTAAATGCGAATTATCTCTAAAAGTGTTGCAGATAGCCAATTTTTCTCAAATAAATCATTCACCTACTTTTGGGAGAGCTTTCACTTGGTGAAGTTTCAGACCCATAGCTAATTATTCACCTACTCAAAATGAGTAAATGCTAATTATCTGTAAAAGTATTGCGGATACCCAATTTTTATCAAATACTCATTCATCTACTTGTGGCAGAGCTTTCACATGGTGAAGTTGCAGACCAATAGCTAATTACTCGCCTACTCAAAATAGTAAATGCGAACTATCTCTAAAAGTATTGCAGATAGCCAATTTTCTCAAATAATTCATTCACCTACTTTTGGGAGAGCTTTCACTCCGTGAAGTTTCAGACCCGTAGGTAATTACTCACCTACTCCAAATGAGTAAATGTGAATTATCTCTTAATAGTATTGCAGATAGCCAATTTTTCTCAAATAACTCATTCACCTACTTTTGGAAGAGCTTTCACACACGAAAATGAAAAATTGTGAATATCTCGGAAAAGCTATTTCTTCTCCTTTAATGCTCGGCGGGAGATACACACCACGGTAGTGGTCTTGTCAAAAATTTTTGTCTCCCCAAAAATGGTGGCCATTTTGAATTTTCAAAGTTTTTGCAAAACACAAAAATGCTTATATCTCGAAAACCGTGCTAGATGGAGCGAACTCAACAAAATGTTCGACCTGCTGGGTATCTCTGCAGAGTAGCCATGCCAATTTTCAAAATATTTTTGTCTCGCCAAATATAGCGGACATTTTGAATTTTCGAATTTTTGCAAAACACAAAAATGCTTATATCTTGAAAACCGTGCTAGATAGAGCAGACTGTGCTGACTTTGGTTGCCACAACAGTATAAGGCTAGAAACGAAGCATTTTCTTAATACTTTAGCACTCACCTTTATATCCTTTTCGGGACGCTTTGTTTTTGCTATGCAAAAACGTTATCTTTTTTTTGCGAGCGATCCTCTAGTTTAAACCTAGTGATAGGCTTTTTGTCCCCTTCTTTCCTTTCAAGGTCAATTTTATGACCCCTTTGATTTTCACTTATTGCTTACTTTTATGTACCTTTGATATTGACTTGTAGTTATGCATTATTACCAACAACACCATTCATATATTTTACAAGCCTTTATCATAACCATTTTGACCCCACAGCCCTTAAGGGCTGTCGGGGTATTGTTTTCACCCATGGTGTCCGGGTGGGCGGGTGGTGGGAAAAAGATTGTCCGGGCTGTATCTCAGAAACCGTAAGGTATAGGAAGTTGATACTTGGTAGGGACATTGGTTAGGATGTGTAGGTGTGCAACATCATGGTCTGACCTTGATTTGACCTTTAACCTTGCCGTAGTGACCTTGAGTGTGAAAATCTTGTCCGGGCTATATCTCTGAAACCGTAAGGTGTAGGATGTTGATACTTGGTAGGGACATTGGTCAGGGGGTGTAGGTGTGCAACGTCATGGTGTGACCTTGATTTGACCTTTGACCTTGCCGTAGTGACCTTGACCTATAAAATCTTGTCCAGGCTATATCTCGGAAACCGTAAGGTGTAGGAAGTTGATACTTGGTAGGGACATTGGTTAGGGGCTGTAGGTGTGCAACGTCATGGTGTGACCTTGATTTGACGTTTGACCTTTCCGTAGTGACCTTGACCTATAAAATCTTGTCCGGGCTATATCTCGGAAACTGTAAGGTGTAGGAAGTTGATACTTGGTAGGGACATTGGTTAGGGGGTGTAGGTGTGCAATATCATGGTGTGACCTTGATTTGACCTTTAACCTTGCTGTAGTGACTAGTGACCTTGACCTATAAAATCTTGTCCAGGCTATATCTCGGAAACCGTAAGGTGTAGGAAGTTGATACTTGGTAGGGACATTGGTTAGGAGATGTAGGTGTGCAACGTCATGCTCTGACCAGGATTTGACATTTGACCTTGCCGTAGTGACCTTGACCTATAAAATCTTGTTGCACCTTTGGGTCTGTTTTTGATGCAGATTAAGCACTGTTAGAGTCATATTAGAATTCATTAAGAATTTTACTTTTACAACTTCCCATTGTAACAGATGGTATTTCATCAAGTGAGCCACAGATTTTGCTCCAACACCACACATAAGCATTCATTGAATGTAATACCACTTCTGTATGCATGGTAATATTCAAAACATCTAAACCATAATTCGGCCATGCCAGATGTAGATAAAGTACATGCATTATCTTTCTCCTAGAGATTATTTTCTCTATTTAAACATTGTTTGGACCTTTATATAACTGACAGTGCTCTGAAAGTATCCTGAACTTTGTGCTGATGCCATACTTCTATGTGTCATGGTGTTAAAAATATTTCCCTAGGCTGTGGGGTACGGGCATCTCTGATGCTATTTTTTTTAAAACTATTATTCACTTCCTGCTGTGGGACGGTCGTTTTTGCCTTAGCAAAAACTTTTTTCTAGTTGTTTGATGAAATAGATTTCCTGCCAGTAGCAGTCACCAGCTCTGCTTCAGTATTACAGGCCGAGTAACAATAATTTAGTGGCTGCACACTTGCCTCCAACCTTTGGGGTTATGGGTTTGAAGTTTCAGTCTTAATTAGGAAGTCGGTAGTTACTTTTAGATGCCCAGTAGTTTACAGTACAGATTAACTGTTCTCCACCTTCTCAACTGTGCACCGTGATATAGCTTTATATAATGTGCTGAAAGCATGCAACACTAAACCCAATTAATTGGTCATTCATTCAATGTTCAATACCCTGAGAGTGCAGACAGTTGTGTTACCTCCTCCGATATTTGTTTGTTTGCCTAAATGCAGTGTATTTGTTCTGCTGTGACCCCACTATCTAGATCTACGAGTTTTCAACCTTTTCAGATATAATACTGCGGGATCTTGGTGGTTATCTTTGCTCTCCAACTAATGTGCTGTAATGTGTCTTTGGGCATATATACCCAAGAAATTACAATAGATGTGGGGAAAAATTTCTCAAAAATAAAGAAAAAAATGGAAAAATAGTTGAATAATCTGCTAGCAAGTTGAGATTATTAAACTTTGGAGATATTTTAGTTTCAGATGTGATTGGTGACAGATAAAAATTCTAATAATTTGAACAGTAAGGTTCATGGCATTTTTCATCAGTAAAATTATATCCATGTTACTACCATAGTCAAATGGAGTGGAACTATGATTATACATACAAATGCTGTTAGAATGATCTCACAGAAAGGATTACTGTACCTCCCATACATTGTAAGACAGCAATAGTGTAAACCCTAGTTTGTAAGACAGCAATAGTTTATAAACCCTAGTTTAAATATACCCATCTGATGAGAACCATTTGATGTCTTATAGTCCATTCTATTGTTGCAGTTTAAGGTAATATGTTTAAATTAACCTCATATATAAATCCTCAGCTCTCTGTAGTTAAGGCTGTGAAATATGTTTGAACATTGCTGCTGCTATGTAAATGTACTAAATATTGCATGCATTGCAGTATTGCTGCACTACAGACAGGTCACATGACCATTCACTGTCTGTTTATGATTCCCCAGTGAATCAGGCTCACAGTACACACTGTGTGTTGAACACTAATGAGAATACCCAGACTCAACAACCCCAAGTGACTGGAAACTCTTTATCATGACAATATGTCTCAAACTGAACTGCAAATTATATTATCCACAGAACAAGGTTGTTTTGAAAGCATTTATGTTTTATTTACATTCAGTTTGCTTTTAGGGGCTGTTTTCTTCTACAAAAAGTAATAAGTTCTACAAGTAGGTTAACTTCAAGTTACAGTATATTACATCATGTCATTACAATAAAATCATGGAACCATGAAAAACAATCATTTTAGGAAATACAGAGTGAGGGGAAATGCTCATAACACTGAGATAATGTAAATACTAAATAGTCCTACTGTATCTGGTAGTATGAGCTGGTATTCAGTGTGGTAACAAATACATGTATTGCTTTGTAGTGACATGCTGGAATAAAAACTTGTATAAACAGTGGAATTTGAAATTATCTGTCAAACTTAAATACAACACTTAGTAATATGTTTTATTTAGGTGTAATTGGCCTTGAAGATGCCTCAGATATTTTAACATCATCTTTTAAATTCACATTAATTGTATGATGTAAAACAGATCTGCTTAATGAGAAAATATTTTTTTGGTAATAAAAAATATCAATAATGTTCAGTTCTATTCTACAGTAGTTCATAGAAATTGAAAGACATTCTGTTTCAAAAAGTGCTGAAATATTAATGGCACATTTTTGTTTATCCATAATAAGACAATTTCAGAATTTTAAAGTTAGAGTCTGAAGACAAAACTTTTCTGCTTATTAAAATTTTAGCTCCTGAGTTTCACATTTTATGATATAGCAAAGGAACATAATAATTTTCACAAAAGAGGACTACTTAGATTTAACAGGAACCGTATTGTATTCAGGCTTAACAATAAATTGTCTTTTTAGTCAGAATCTATATTGAGGTATAACCTCATGGTTATTTGTGAAGCAAAATTTGTTTTTCAACACAGTATAGACATTTTTGGTGTTCCATTGTTTCATTATCACAGACTGTTTAATGTCTGGTCTGGCAACTAGTGCCAGTATTAATACAAGTTAAACTTTAGTATTCATAAACACAAACATTTCACAACATGGATCGCACATATTTTTAGGAAGATATTTTTCTTGCAAAGCTGAAATCTTTTACTTCATGCATTGTGGCAATTTCTTAACATGATTAAGCTAATTTACCATAAAAAGTAATCCTGAAAATATCAAATGAAATTCTTAAAGGTAAAAAAGTTGTTTGTAGAATTTATCTGCTGTGTGCATCCTTAGAGAGAATTGGATACAATTTTTAATATACATGGGATTTTATTCCCCTTTTTGCCTACTTTACTGTTAAAACAAAAGAAAGCTCTGTTATCTGAACACATTATGCAGTAGAAGACAAGATTAAGTATAAAGCACCAGCAAATATACTTTTGGAAAAGTCAGAATTGCTTTTATAGAATTAAATGTACTTAAAGAAGAATTAAATATAATTAGTTTATATACCGGTAATAGATGTTGATTACAGAGTGTACTTTACAGAAAATGGGAACGGCACTCACTCCCCTGTTAGGCAGCAGAGTCTGACCACCCAGCTATCCTTTGAAGTCTCAAATGAAGGCTACACCAAAGGCATCGGTGTGGACCCATGCAGCATCTCAGGTAAAAGATTACATTGTCCATCAAAAAGCATACAGTCTTATTTACCATCTCCCAACCCGAGGCCAGCAAAGCTTTATCTACCTTCGCTTTTCACAATAGACGGCTGTTGTGGTCTTATAATGGTTTGAACCAAAAAATGGATTTTTTTGATTAAATATGTTTATCTTGGACAAATAATGGTCACACTATTCAGCAGTGGTATAATAATGTTTGAAGATGTATTTCTCAGTCCTACAGATTCACAAGGTTTTAGTAAAGTTCTGCAGCGCTTAAGGATGTAAAAATAACAATGGTTAAAGCACTGCATGTACAGCATTTATCAAGCAGGAATTTTTAAAAGTTCCAGGCCAAGGGTCTTAGAAATATTGTACACGAGTGTTAAACATTGTAAGACACAAACAGATGCACTGAACCCCCACATGACATGGGTAATACATTATATCTCACTGTGTTTTCGGGGTTTTTTTTTACAGGAGTGGGAGACCTGAGCATCTGGGAGTTTTCTGGCTATGAACCTTACTACATGCTGTATGACCTGTTTATTGGTGACCCGAACTGTATTCATTTTGTGACTTTTAACCTTGCTGACCCCCAAGATGTTCAACTGTCCCAGGTGCTCTTTTGGCTCAATTTCATCAAGGCTAGGATGTCACCTATGCATCCTATTGGTAAGTCTTAAAGTATGTGCATTTAAAACTGTTTAAATTAAAAAAAATATTTGCGATTTGTATTTCAAGGTTAAATTATGTTTATCCCAGAAGATCTCATTTTAAGTAATGAAATCCACATAGCAGTAGTGGGGGACTCCGTGGTGTAATGGCAGCCCACTAGCCTCTCACCTAACAGGTTATGGCTTCAAACCTTAGTACTGACTTCAAATGGGAAAATTGGCAGTTGAATTGACAAAACATTGTTTACAGGCCTGCATCCCCGCCACTCCTTACTATGATATAATGTGGCCAGAGTGACAATAAATATTTTAGTTTAATTTCAGATAAGCAGTAGCTATGGTCATTTCATTCATTGATATTCAAATGACACAATGTCATGGTGTTTATCTTCATGCATTCTGTCTTCAAATTTGGATTTTAGCTACTTAAGGAACAATGCTCAACTGTTTGATACAGATATATCATATCAAGTATAGAGTGTACAAACATGTCATTTCAACCAACTCAAGGCCATATTAGGACATACCTACAGATTTGTCCACATCAACTTTTATTCCACACTTGTAGCTATCTACGGCAAGCAACCATGGCCTGCTAAAGTGATCCTGATCGCGACCCATGCGGATGTCACAAACTGCCCAAAGAACAACCAGGGTGAATATGTGAGTGCAGACGCAGAGCTGATCCTGGCCAATGCCATGCAGAAGTTCTGTATGGACTTTGACATTATGCAGCATGTCTTTGTAATGGACTCCCATCAAGCCATGTCTGCAGAGATCAAAAGCCTCAGAACATGCATGGCTGATGTGAAGGCTCGGATAGTACAGGTGAGAATATGCTATACATGGGGTTATTACAGTTTGACATAAATAGTGTAAGGCTTGTTTAACTACAGAAAATTAGTTCTGCCAAATTAAAGTCCTCAGGATACAAGTGGAATTGCTATTGTCTGAATATGTCGAGTGATATTTTATGTGGACAACAGAATATCTGTAATACAGAGTAGCATTTTAGCATGAAAGGATAGCAAAATATGAATATAGATGAGCATAAATGAGTTCTTTATGTTTAACATGAATGCTTTATACTCCACTGATCCTACAGTGTCCTGAATCTGGTTTCTTATTTGAATGTCTAATTAAATGAATCGAGTTGTTGCACACTCACAAATGTGTTCAGATATTCTCCTGATACAAAGTTTATTCAGTGCTATTACCATAGGCTATTAAAACACTGTTGAAATAAATGTTGTATTTATGTCTAAAACTAACATTGATTTCCCTTAATTGCAGTTTATTCTGCAAGTTCAAAAAATATATACAAGTAACTTTTTCCACGAGGTGACTATCTTTTTGTGAAAAAGGCAAGCATTGCTGTCAGTCTAATTCACATAAAACTCATACAGACTAATAGAAAGTCTGTGTAATGTCATTATAAGTACATTATTGAAACATTGTTGAAAAAGCTTTTAAAGAGTACATTTGGTTTTCTCTAAATTGCAGTTTATTTGAAACATCTGAATACAAGTAAACTTTCACATGAGTAAGTAACCTATTTTTGTCTAAAAGACAAGAGTAACTATAGCTGTGTGTGTTATGTTCTGCCTCACATAAAACTGATATGAGTCAATTTGTTCATAGATTACTCCATCCTATAATATGTGGTGCCAAACGACCAAATGGTAAACACTTTTTCTTGTATTTCCAGAGTATTCCAATTCCAACTGGGTTTCTTGATGCAATCATCCAAGCTCTTCCAAACTGGAGAAAAATGTCAGCCTCTTTGCCTATTGTGACATGGCCCAGTTTCATAGACTATGTCAGGTCCAAAGTTAACATGTTAGCCAGTGAAGATCATCTGAAAGAGGTCATGTGTCAACTACAACTTGTTGGCGAGGTGATGTTCAAATTATACATTGGATTTTAAGGCAATCAAACTGTCTGTGTTTAAGAACACACTCGAGTCATTCTTGTTAATTCTGACCCCAAGTGCTTGTAGTTTAATGTTAGACTGAACACAATTGTATCATGCTACGTCTACATTCAGTTGACTTTTTGGTGACTGCTCACATTAATGTTTTTTTCCATCACTTCTCCTTATATTTTTTACGTAAACCTTTGAGAATCTTAGGACCTTAGAGTCCCCTTGTAGAGGGGAGATTAAGCACTGTAAAAGTCCATTTAGTTATTATCTCAGTATCTTATCAATAAAGCAAGTTTTTGATGATGTGTTAAACAACTTGCGTCTCCCACTTGTGTTGTCTTTTTATCGCCCTTTATATTGCATGTACTACATATTTGCTACTCCCACTTACTGTGTTAAAATATTAAACTACTGTAAATTGAAATTCCCACAAACATTTTTTACATCTAGTCTCACCAGATCCAAAGTTGGATTCCAACCTTGCTCATCCTTTTTTTAACCCCAGCCCATAAAGGCTGGGGTTATAGTTGTCCCCTGTGCCGTCTGGGCATTGGCAGCTGCGTCAGCGGGCATAAAGCTTGTGGGTGTTCCACAGCCTAAACCCCTGCATGGATTTTCACCAAATTTTCAGGATATGTTTACCCTAAGAGGATCCAGGGTTGATTAAGTTTTGGGGGGTATCCGGTAACAACTGTTGCCATGGCAACACTTTTAAGATTTTCGGGTCTTAAAGTTTGTGGGTGTTCTACAGACTAAACCCCTAGACGGATTTTCACCAAATTTTCAGGATATGTTTACCCTAAGAGGATCCAGGGTTGACTAAGTTTTGGGGGGTATCTGGTAACAACTGTTGCCATGGCAATGCTTTTAAGATGTTCAGGTCTTAAAGTTTGTGGGTGTTCCACAGTCTAAACCCATGCACAGATTTTCACCAAATTTTCAGAATATGTTTACCACAAGATTATCTAAAGCTGATTAGGTTTTGGAGGGTATCTGGTAACAACTGTTGCCATGGCAACACTTTTAAGATTTTCAGGTCTTAATGTTTGAGGGTGTTCCACAGCCTAAACCCATACATGGATTTTCACCAAATTTTCAGGATATGTTTACACCAAGAGGATCTAGAGCTGATTAGGTTTTAGGGGGTATCCAGCTCCAATTATTGCCATGGCAACACTTTAAAGTTTTGGGGTCTTCTCAAATTTTTGATATTTTTGGTAACCTAAAATATTGCAGCTTGCTTCATCAGATTTGCACAAAATATAAATGGATAGGAAAGCTTGCCTGAGAATAATTGTGTCCTTGTTTTTGAAATAAATTAACCACCATATCACATCTTTTATGCCAAACAGGAGGGTCATCATATCAAAAAGGCCTTATATCTCCCTTATAATTGCTTCTAGGGCTACAAAATATGAAAACTACTTGTAAGAAATCATGGCCTGTGAGTCTTTTGTAGAACATCTCTTGGGTTCTCTATACTTCTTACAACAGAAGCTGTTCCTAAGATTTTCCTAAATCTCAATGTTGTTGGCCATTTAGCTGTACCTGCAGGTTGGGGTTCTTGCCTGCCGAGGCTGGCTTTTTTTATTATGTCATATCTCACTTTTTTATAATGTCATGTTACACATGGTCATTACAGTTGGTTGTCACCTGTCCCTTTAGGTCTCTCCTCCTACATATACAGTAGAACATCTGGTATGCAACCTTCTATTGTCTAAATATTCAGTTTTATGAACTCAGTTGCACTGTCCCAAATTTGTATTTCCTTGTTTTTCTGTACTAAAACTTTTATGGACATGTATTGTCTTACTCTCTCAGCATGGTTGGTTAATTGAGGATATGGTGTATCTGTAACCACAAAACATTTTAATACTTTTCCATATATTTTCTAGCTGACCTTAATGCTATTTATGTCATTGGATATTTCTCTATTTCTGTTCATTTTCCAATTGGCCTTTCAGGAATATAGTGTACTTAACCAATGCTGCACTATATTTTCAGGTTGTTTATGTGGAATCTGAATCTGAGCATGACTTGGTGGTGCTGGATCCAAAGTGGCTATGCTGTAACCTGCTTGGTGAGCTATTATGCAATGAGCGTTTACTTCAGGCCCGCCCCACTGGTTGCTTCAGTAGAGAAGACCTGGAAATCAACTACCAACTGCTGCTGCCTGAGGTGGAAACTGTGCAAGTTCTTCCTCTGTTTGAGGCCTTAGAGATCTGTACTCCTTGTGATGTGGATGGAGATGTTGAGTACGAGTTTCCCTGTTTTAACTTTATCGAGACATTGCATGGTCTTTGGGATCGAGATGAGAAGCGTATACCTAATGCAGTCTATGGAGGGGTGCGTCTGCAGTGCCCAAGGGGCATGTCCAATCAGCTTATTCACCTGTTTCCACGGCTACAGACTTCATTGAGACGAGACATCCTACGCAACCATAACTCCCCAGACTCTGATTTGTACCAGTGGTACCATGGCTCTAAGTACTGTTCTGGCCCTATGGAAGCTCTGGTCACCCTGGAACAAGGTGAGCAGGTGATTGAGATCAAATGCCGAGGTCCCGGCGATTCTCGCTCCACTTTGTTCTCCTTCTTTGAAGATGTTCATAACCTCATCTCAGAGTCGCTAGAAGACATATGCCCAGGCCTGTGTATTGAGAGCCATGTATTAAGTGCCATGCAGCTGAAAGAACACCAAAAGAAAGCCTACGGCTACCCTCCTAAAGACATTATCCAGACACAGCTACAGGGTCAATCTACAGTAACCATGAAGGAAGGAGTGGAAGAAAAACTCTCCGACCTGCTTTGTTTTGGTTCCCAAGATATTCTCTCCGCAATGACCCTAGGTGTGCATCTCCACATTTCTCAGCTTCCCATCAATGCCAGAAGGTATCTTTGTATGTACCTGGATCCTTCAGATGCTATGGGTCGAGATTGGTGTCTTCTAGCCGTCTCCCTAGGACTCACCGATGTCTTGCCTCATTTAGACGACAATCCACCAAGGCATTTACTCCCTCGAAGTAAGACAGACAGATCATTAGAAACCTGGTCACGTGATCCGGCATCTACTATTGGTGTATTGATTTCAAAGCTACAAGATCTTGGCAGGCAAGATGCTGCAGATGTAGTGAGCACATTAGCCCCATCATATTATATCTATCAAGACGACAACAGTAACGTGGACAAAGTGGGGCCCAAGTCCCCATCATTTGAATCAGATAATAGTCATAATACCATGGTGTCTCGATGACAACTAGACTTTCAAAAAATGCAAAGAATCATTAACATTTGCCGCACATATGTAAACTTTACAGCTTGTAAAACAAATTTAAGTAAGTAGCATGATAGATTACAAGTCTTTTGCTTCCAAATGAAATATTAGCCAAACATGTTACGAGAGGAATATATGTTTTACAGAACAAGGATTTGTTGTTGTGGTATTTTAGTGCCAAAATTGCAGAAAGAAATAATGCCCGGCAGTCAAAAGGGTTTTTTGTTAAAGTAAATTTCAGTGTAATGGAACTTTTGGTAAAAGGTAACATGTGTTTAACATATGATAATTGATGCACTTTAGCTGTATTTTAATTTTTTAAGCAGCAAACGTTAAATACAGGCAACTGTGTGTAAAACATATTTAAGTAAAACATTAATGAGGTAGTTTTACCAGCACAGATTGAACAATGACATTCAGGATGCTATATCTAACTTTTCAGCTGTAGAGAGATATTACTAATAGCATTGCATAGTCGTTAAAAGCTATTCACATTCAAATTATTAACACCAGTGAGGAGTGAGTGATTGTAATATGGTATTAATTGTATATTTAATAAGATTAACTGGATTACCTTAATTACTAAAGATTTGTTAACCCTTTCGCTACTGAAGGAACATTATTCTGCTGGACTGTAGCTATATGACGTCATATCACGTCAGAAATGCGTATAAAGTAAGATATTAACTCGCGACCTTATAAACTTCATTTGCGGTATTTTTCGGCATATTTTATTAGGAATTGATGAAATGTCGAATGAGGAAACCACAGGGAATCACCCAAATAAATATAACCACCAGTAAACAATATGCAGCTATATGCGATGAATACGGCAATATGTACAGAAACCAGTTAAAATAGGTGAAAATGGTAAAATTTATTAAAATATAACAAAACTTCCATATAAAATACTTAAACAATCGTTTTAATACTGATACACCAACAAAAACCTATTGCAGTATACTTCAGGGAAAGAAGAAATCAATATTATTGCCGTTGACTCTGTCGACAGACATGATACCTTATAATACATACTGACGTCGACTGCTAGTCGTCATAGATGGTAGCGAAAGGGTTAAATATAAAAATAAACTTTAATACTTGGACTGATGCTGTATGAAATAATTTCATGAGTTTTGTGTGGGCAGGGGGTTGTGTAATGGGAGCTATGACAGGTGTAAATCTCCTTTCAATGTCATTCATTCATAATACATTCAGCCAATGGGTATGTTATGTATATGTTAAATTCTCACAAAATGATCACACAAGATAAAGAGATGCTTTTAAAGACAAAGTGTTGTGTAGATTATTCTCCAGAGTAGAAAATATATGCAATGCATTTACCATGAAAAATATCCACTCTCAAAGTGATGAAGTCGTGTAACTGATATTAGCATTGATATTATTGACATGTACAAACACTCTGTAAACTCAATTATCCAATTATATGATGTAAGCTAGAATTTAGCCTTCAACGTGCTGTTATTGCTAGAGTTCTATATTCTGGTTTGTAAAGTATATAGTTTTAATGTAGATCTCTAGCGCCTGAATAGATTTATTTTGTATGTACAATAGTACTTCATACAAAAATAGATGTAAAGCACTTTTACAGTGATAACAGTTTAGGATTATTTAAAGATATTTTGAAGTAAAAGAAAAATATATTAAATTTTTTTTAAACAAAAGAAGTTTGTTTTTTAGTCATATTAAGCAGAAGAAAAGCTAGAAAATATGAGATAAATGTAAACAATAGAGCTAATGCAATCATTTTGCATAGTTTTACTGAATTTATTGTTATGTTGGAACTATAATGTATTTCTTTGAGGCCCCTTTATGGATATTTCACATCACTCGTGTTCTAAATATGTCAGAATTATTGAACTGCTGAAAGTTACAAGTACTTCTATATCTCCAGGAAACTTTTTCAAACTGCTCTTTGTCATGAAGACAATTGACGTAATTTTTGTCATGTTTCTTATTTTACACATCGTTATTTCTTCTTTTGTTGTCTTTGTGAACCTTTAGTATTCTCACACTCACTGCCAAGGAAGCTGTATTCAGTATATATTGAGATGTAATAAGGTATCTTATCTTGATAAAAGCTCCAGTCAGCTTGAATAAGCATATTCTCTACATTATGTGAGATTTGATGCTGAGGAATACACCTTATTTTAGTATGAATAATGGGATAGTGTTATTATTATATTTGTTGCATTCAGATGATTTCACTTCGTATATCTCATCTCTTGCAAAATTTCACGGACTTTAAACATTGTGATGGTTATAATTGTAATGGGTGATCTCAGCGACAAATTTCACATTTTGTAGTCTATCTACTTGATTATGATTCAAACAGTCAAGTTTAAAGCATTATTGACTGAACTTAAGTTCTATGAAAAACATGTTGTTTCTTTAGATGAACTTGTTCCTTACAAAACCACTGCTGAAGTCTTCATTTTTCCACAGTTTTGATCCAATTAGATAACTGACATCACTCAATCATGACAGAACAAGTATTTGGAGGGAGTAACTAACATATTTAATCTATTTTGCGTGGAAAAGCATATTTTGTTAGCTTCGTAAATTCTGCATTTTTATCCAGTTATTGAAGGTCGCTTACTTAAAACCCCGTAAACTGTAAAAATTTTATTGTAATTTAACTTTTTATCAGTTAAATACTTACCTTATCCTCACTAGATTCACAAGTATATTCGTAAAAACGTTTTGTGGTTTTTTAAACTTTATATTTGTGGTTTGTATTTGTGTTTTTAAAAGCGCTTTTGTATCTTTTGGTAAAATATGTTCTCCCTATATTTGTATTAAGACATTTTTCCTTAAACAATAGCCAGAAAAATATTTAATGCATTTTGTCCTTGCATTCAGAACAATTCAGAAAGGATACTTTTTGTATGAAAGGCTGTTATTCAAATTTTGTACCAAAATTTGCGATATTATTGTGTCAGAACATTAATTTGGAACTGCCATTTATAGACTATTGAATGACATTTTTTCATCATCTTGGCAAAAGTTTGTTAAAAATCTGTGTGAAAGAAAGTTTGGAAACTTCAGATGTTGGATATCAGTTATTTCTGTTGAATCTTTGTTACAATAAGGTTACAATTTATATTTAAAGTTACTGTTTATATGAACTGCTGCAAGCTTGCAATGAGTGAACTAGTTTGTATCTAATGGACAATAAGATTATATGGCAACACTGATGGTTGTTTAGTTTGCAATCAAAATGTTTAACTTTGGGGTTTCAATATCTTCACCAGAAACTCTAATTAGATAGTGCTATGCCAGTTTACTTGGGTTATATAAATTATAATACATTGTAGGATTTATCTGCCAACGTTTCAGACCCAACAAATCTGTAATATTTTTAATGGAACTCAGTTTAAGTGTATATTTCTTGACCCTTCAGTTAAATATGCAATAAATGCAAAGAAATGTAAAACTTACCGCCCTAGTATATAAACTTCACTAATTGGGTGAACCCCTCAAAATTCTTCAGCAGATTATGTGATTTATCAGTAATGGCGACACAAATCACAGATTTCAAAACAAGTCAAAGTAACAAAAGTTTTTCTTCTAAAAAGATTTCCTATTTCTTAATGTATTCAGACAGTAGTAAATTTATAATGGCACTTACTGTGACCCAACATATCTACCAGCCTGTTGATTAATGGGTGATCACAACTTTGCATTAGTTCCGACAAATTTCCTGCACTAGTCAATGGTGAGCATTTGTAACATTCCATTTTCTCTATCTTGCTGTGTGATTAGGTGGTTAGGTTCTTTTTCTTTTGTCTTCCAGTTATTTAATAACAGATATTAACAAATTGTAATGCTGCGTTATTCAAAAAATTTTGTATCTTTTTTTTTAAATAAACATGAAACATTTTTGCTTTATAGATACTTTACTTCTATCCCTTTTCTGCTGTACCCACTATGGAATTTGAATTTTTATTGCATTAATACATCCTACCCAATGGACAATTGCTTTCAATCTAAATTACAGTAAGTTTTCTAAGTCAGATTTAGTTGACTGGATCCATATATCAGGTTATCTCAACATTTCTGTTCATCTGATACAGCCACAGTCTACCTTCTACAACAAATTTATGTCCATATAATCATTAACTTCTTGTATTCAAAGAAGTTTATAGCTTCAGACATATACAAGCAAGCACTGGTACTTGACAGAAGCAAAACAATGGGTTTTTTTTCTGTTTTTTTTTTTTTTTTTTTATCTGTCCTGTGGGTAAAATTTGGAGTGATCAAAAGATGTGCATACCAGGATTTTCTCTTAGACTTACCAAACCTATAGCTTCAATACCATTACTCTACAGCTCTGTAATCTGACTTCCATGATTGTCAAAGCCAGTTCAAGCAGAAAACATTTTTGAAAACAAAAATGCACTGGAGCTGATACTCTAATAACTTGCTTCTCAGTTCACTACAGTTACCTGTGGCCTTCTACAAGTTCAAATGTAGGTGAGCAAGTTATGCTTGGCAACCTCTATGTGTGGACTTGCTCCAAGACTTGCATTTCGAAATTTGACAAAAATCTGCAAACCGAAAATCTTGCTAAGGGGTATATTATACAATGAAATAAAACCTTAAACAGAACCTTAAACACCAAACAAGAGTTAACAAAGATATAATGTAGTGTTAATTCTTATAGTGTGATCAAAGTCAGCCAGGTAGGAGGTAAACAACTGGAGTAGAGAATTAACAAACCACGATGAGCAACAAACGACATGTACATGTAAATCACATAAATGCAGTCAAGCAGTTAAGTAATTCTCAGGCGGGAGATTCATCTCTGGATGAGGAAATATATGCAGGTGTACATCATTTTTTATGGGCAGGAGAGCTATCTCAATGAAATGACCCAATTTTTAAGCAGACTGGTATAGATTATCCAAACAATGAACCTGAATCTGATCCATCACCTGCATGGCTAGTATTAATACAGCATGCTCAACAAGCTTCTATATGAAGTTCAACCCTGATAAAAGATTGTCACCGAAAAGAGAGGCTATTTTGAATACTTATGTATGGCCATTTTACTTTTAAATGGGACTCCCACCATCTAAAGAGGATTGTTATGTCTGTTTGCAATTTTCTGCTGAAAAAAAGAATGAAAGTCTAACAAGGCATACAAGAAAAATAAAGCAAAGGAAACTGAGGAGTTTGTTTGGTATTGATGATAGGTCTACCATCACTACTCCTACCTCCTCATCTACACCATACATAGAGCCTTTGCACTTAATTAACTTATTTGTTTTCACCGAAGTTCGACTGATCGCCGCCACAGGATTATGGTCTCCCTTGAATAACTTCTTGCCCTTTCAATTTTTTTTCTCCTTCTTATCTTTCTTAAAAACTATAGGGGCGGGAAAATTTTTTGGAATACTATGCGCAGACCTTAAGCTTTACTTAAGGTAACCTTAAGCATCACTCAAAAACACCCCGTCATCGCGTTTCGGAAAAAAACACACACACCTGTGC
Source organism: Sabellastarte sp. h YS-2021 (assembly GCA_964017235.1). Taxonomy (NCBI): domain Eukaryota; kingdom Metazoa; phylum Annelida; class Polychaeta; order Sabellida; family Sabellidae; genus Sabellastarte; species Sabellastarte sp. h YS-2021. The sequence continues at coordinate 151,259,391 of OZ024928.1, read as the reverse complement.
TATAAAATTTATCAGGTACATTCTAGACCAAATTTCCAAGGTCGGAAAGGATTTTCTCATCAATCGGACCATAAATGCTTGAACTGGAGGCGTTGTATTTTCGTAAATTTTTAAAAAATGGGTAGTTGATCTGTATCTCAAAAACGGTCAGGATTTCGGCGTTTTGTTGGAATAACTTATTCAGTTACTTTTTGATAATCTTTCACATGCCGAAGTTTTACCTCTGTATCTGCAAACTTAAGGTCACCTTAATGACCAAAACGGGGGTTTTAACCCTCCAGTTCACTTAGTTTTCCACTTTTTTCAACCAAACTTGGCATATATATTAAGATTTACCAAAGGATTATCCTGAATTTATGGTGACCTTAAACTGTTAATATTATTGGGGCTATGGCCCCCCCAAAGTCATCAAATTGGAATAAAACTGTCTGGCCCCTTTATTTTTCCATCTTTTTAAAAATCTAACATATATTGATATTGAGGTACATCAAAAGAACACTCTTACTACCTTATTATTCAAATATTAATAATGTTAGGGCCATCTTAAACTTAAAATGTAGAGTTTTTCAGCCCTGAGCTTAGTCAATGTGTACATTTTTGAAATAAAACTTGGGACATTTATAAAGGTTGGCAAAAAGGACATTCAGATTTTATGGTCACCTTAAAGTCTCAATATGAATGAAGTTATGGTCACCTTTCAGTGAAAAAAGGTTTTCGGACTCCAGCTATCTTATTGTTCAAGTGACCTGAGCTAAACTTTGTACACTTATAAAGGATGAGAAAAGGGACTTTCTCATTTTATGGTCACCTTAAAGTCCCAATCTGAATGAAGTTATGGTCACCTTTTAGTGAAAAAAGGAAGTTTTCGGCCTCCAGCTATGTTATTGTTCAACTGACCTTGGCTAAACTTTGTACACTTATAAAGGATGACACATTATATGGTCACCTTAAAGTCCCAATATGGATGAAGTTATGGTCACCTTGCAGTGAAATTATGGAGTTTTTAATATCCAGCTATCGTATTGTTCAGCAGAGCTCAGTTAAATTTTGTACACTTTTAAAGATGACAATAGGACATTCTTATTTCCTTTCCACCTTGGAGTTCCAATACAAGTACAGTCATGGCCATCTTGACGTGAAACTGAGGGTTTTCAGCCCCTAACTGATTTACTGTTCAGTATCATCAGTTTAACTTGACATTGATTATACTTAAGTAAGATTTTGTATAACACTTCACTTAAAATTCCTGTACTTAAGAGGCTTTGGCCATCTTAACATGATAAATATATACTTCTTGGTCCCTCCTCATTTATTTTAACACTTTTATAACCACACCTGGCATATGTATACTTAAAAAAATATTTATGCTATCTTGTTTATGAAGTTATGACATCTTCAAAGAAAAAAATGAGGTATTTGTGATGCACTGATGTGGTTATTAACATATTGCAACTGATCAGTGTTCACATAATATAAATTCCCAATTTTAGGCAGATTAAAAAACCACATTTGTCTGATTCCATTCTTTTGGAATTGTGGGGTATAACTTTTCCTTTTTGGAAAAAAAGCTTCAATTGATTCAACTTTTGTTTTGCAGAAGGAGTTGATGATCTAGCTACTTGTTCACATAGACTATGTAAATTGGTCAAATGTATAGACCTGACTTCTTTCACAATATAAGATGACTGAAAAAAACCACTTTCTCATAAACAGTCTTTCTTGTACAGCATTTTATGTATCTCCAGCTGAGTCGAAATGAATGACTTGTCCTTTTCTTCTTCCTCCCCCCAACTCTGTATTTGCTTTTGTGTGATCTCTGTCAAATTCATGGAAAGTCTTTCTATGCAGAAAGACCCCCCCCCCCCCCCACAACTCCCCTTTAGTGCACATAAAAAGCAAGTGGAAAAAAAGAATGGCCTCAGTGGGGGTAGGAAGGGTGGATGGAGGGAGAGAGTGTTTTTCTGTGGCACAGATGACAGATAGAGATATATATATGTGTGTGTGAAACCAAAGTGGAACAAAAAAAGTGGAATATTTATGCTGTTCTTTTGAATGTACATTGTTTTCTTTTACTTTCTTCCATTTCACTTAGACTTCTACATTTAATTAATTTTAGGTCAAGTGGGAAATTAATTTTTGAAACTTTAATGCATTCAAATTCCTGAAGTCATGCACTAATTCACTTATAACTTGAAAAGTATTGCGTTCACAGCATTTTGTTAAAATATGTTCTTAGGCTACTTTTTCCACAGCTACAACAAGTTCAGTAACTTGTTTGGTCTGAATTTTGTGCATTATTGAACTGTGGAATGGATCATGATCTCCTACTCTTATTCCTAAGCCTAGATTTTTAATTTCAATTGCTAAATCATTCATAAATATTGCAATATATAAACTCATACTTTTCTTTCCCAATAAATCCAGTAGCATTTTTCTAGCCCTATAGCTTGACTTGTTTGTAACTTGATTTTTCTTGTAAGCAATAACTCTCAAGCAAAATCATTAACTTTTGAACAAATAGTCTTAAGCACTTTGGTTCACTGGATTTTATTAGTGTTTTTGTTAACTTTTTAGTTGAAGCACAATCAGTAATTTTAAACAATAGTTCTTAAGCATCTTAGTCCACTGCATTCAATTAGTGTTTTATACTTAAGTCTGATACCAGTGACATTTTTCTTTCTTGTACAGCATTTTATGTATCTCCAGCTGAGTCGAAATGAATGACTTGTCCTTTTCTTCTTCCTCCCCCCAACTCTGTATTTGCTTTTGTGTGATCTCTGTCAAATTCATGGAAAGTCTTTCTATGCAGAAAGACCCCCCCCCCCACAACTCCCCTTTAGTGCACATAAAAAGCAAGTGGAAAAAAAGAATGGCCTCAGTGGGGGTAGGAAGGGTGGATGGAGGGAGAGAGTGTTTTTCTGTGGCACAGATGACAGATAGAGATATATATATGTGTGTGTGAAACCAAAGTGGAACAAAAAAAGTGGAATATTTATGCTGTTCTTTTGAATGTACATTGTTTTCTTTTACTTTCTTCCATTTCACTTAGACTTCTACATTTAATTAATTTTAGGTCAAGTGGGAAATTAATTTTTGAAACTTTAATGCATTCAAATTCCTGAAGTCATGCACTAATTCACTTATAACTTGAAAAGTATTGCGTTCACAGCATTTTGTTAAAATATGTTCTTAGGCTACTTTTTCCACAGCTACAACAAGTTCAGTAACTTGTTTGGTCTGAATTTTGTGCATTATTGAACTGTGGAATGGATCATGATCTCCTACTCTTATTCCTAAGCCTAGATTTTTAATTTCAATTGCTAAATCATTCATAAATATTGCAATATATAAACTCATACTTTTCTTTCCCAATAAATCCAGTAGCATTTTTCTAGCCCTATAGCTTGACTTGTTTGTAACTTGATTTTTCTTGTAAGCAATAACTCTCAAGCAAAATCATTAACTTTTGAACAAATAGTCTTAAGCACTTTGGTTCACTGGATTTTATTAGTGTTTTTGTTAACTTTTTAGTTGAAGCACAATCAGTAATTTTAAACAATAGTTCTTAAGCATCTTAGTCCACTGCATTCAATTAGTGTTTTATACTTAAGTCTGATACCAGTGACATTTTGAACAGAAATGTCTGTGCTCAATGTACCCTTACACTTGAGACCTCTTCTCTGAGAACAATCCCAAAGAATGTAGGATATACAGAATCCGGGGGAAAAATGCCTCCTGGACAAAATGCCTCACAGAAAAAATGCCTCCTGGAAAAAATGCCTCCTGGATATTTTGTGACTAGGAAAAAAAAGGCTCCTGAGAAAAAAAAAGTTATTTCAACTTGTAATCATGTTACATATGAAACTTACAACGTATAATATAAAGAACATGTTAATTTCAAATATGTACAGTCAAAACCAGAACATACAATATCACGAAGTACAAATTACAAATATCTTCTTGAAAGGGTATCCCTTCAGCTGTACTCTGGACCAGTTTAAAAGCAGGATTTATGGCTGTGAGGTTTCTTGATGAAATAGTTGTGGCCTTTATGGCTTACAATATGCATTCTTATCAAACTACTACATAGGTTATTCCCTCTGTAAGGAGTTGATCGCAGTTGGATGCACTAGGAGGGGCAGAAATGTAATTACAAGAAAAAAAACACAACACCTGTCATAATGGAAACCAGGGATGAACAGCCAGCCAAAAGAGTGAGAAGCACCAGCAAAACCTTACTAGAGAAACTTACATACCTTTGTACAGCTAAGCAAAATGGGTAAAAGACTGTGAATTTTTGGCAGGCACTGGCGACTATAAGACTCAAGTCGAAAAATGAAGATGCCTCTGAAGTTGTAATGTGAACCTGTAGTGTTATGATACTTGAAAGAACTTTTTTTCTTAGGAGGTATTTTCCCTGGTCACAAAATATTCAGGAGGCATTCTTTCTAGGAGGTATATTTCCTAGGAGACATATTTTCTAGGAGGCATTTTTTCCAGGAGGCATTTTTTCCGCACATCGGACATACATTCTTTTGAGAAGTAAATTTCACACCTACATTTTATTGCGTTAATATATCTTACCTAGTGGACAGATGCATTTGTCCGGCGCACAGCCGGTCCCGCCAAACGTTAGAGAAAAACGCCTCGAGCTGGGCTCTGGCCCGGACCGGTAGTGTCCTGTTTACTCGCCAGGTGGCTGTATAGCCTCCCTGCCGGTGCACTGCGCGTGCGCGCGCATGCGTACTTCCTCCTTTTGTTTGGCGCGAAGACGAGAGGTCGTCTGTTTTTTGGAGAAACTTTTATTTTATTTTATATCTGTTACAGGATATATTTTGATAAATTCTTTGTGTAGAAGTGTTGTTTAATAACTATGGATTCACCAGGACAAAGGCGGGGATCGTGCGGCCATAAGATGGCTGGATTTGATATGCATGAGAAGTGTGCTCGTTGTCAAGACAAAGGTCTGGGTAAAGATCCCTGCATTGTGGGAGGTGCGATATGCAAGATTTGTGACAATTTTACAGCAATTCAACGTGATATGCTGGCCACTCCACAGTATCAAATTCGCAAGGACAAGAAAGCGGGTTTGCTAGTGTCACCACGAGATGTAACTGTGCTGTCTCCAGTTAATTCTTCTCAACAGCCAGCTAGTACTGCGCATGCTCAGCAGACGATTTCTGAAGATGACAGTGCGCATGCGCAGGACCTCCCTGGGGGTAGCGATAATGTGAGTTCTTCAGATTTTGTTTCCAAAAAAGATTTTGACAAATTAAGTGACCAGCTAGATGAGAAATTCTCTCGTTTTGAAGCACTCTTATCAAGAGGCAATATATTTGCTACCCCCAAAGTACCGGTTCAGGTTTCAAACCCACCGGTTTCTGATCAGCCATTCATAGATCCTGCCTCTGCCCGAACCACCGGTCCGGTGCGGTTTCCGGCAGTACAGGCTAGTACAGGATCAGATGGCAAGAAAGATTCAAAGAAGAAGCACAAGTCTTCTCATCATAAATCTTCCAAAGCAAAACCGGTTCCGGTTGAGGAAAATACCGGTCCGGTACAGAAAAAGCCCTCTGACACTGCACTTCAACAATCTAAACCGGTACCGGTCGGGGAGATGACCGGTCCGGTCAGGGCATACCAAACTGACACCTTTGTACCCAAGGAACCGGTTCCGGTTGTGGATGGATCTTTTACCGGTCCGGAACCGGCTGCACCGGCTGGGGAGCCGTTTATTAGAAACCTTGCTTCTGCTGGTGGCTCAGATGATATGTCCAATGTTGAACACCCCTTAACAGATGTCTTGCCTGTGGCTTCAGACGAACCACTCTTTGGGGATCATACATCAACAGATGTTGTGGATAGGGATCATACATCACCAGATGTTTTGGATAGCGAGGATGGTGAACTTTCTGAATCAGACACTGATAAACCAGAAAAGAATGAAGAAATGAGTTACAGGGAAACAGTTCGTTCCATCAGGGCCTTTATGGGCTGGAACTTTATCCCAGACTTTGAGTTTGAGTACAGTGACCCGGATAAGTCCAACAATCCGTGGCGTGGAAAAAATCCGAAGACAAGTTCAAAGGTGTCAGTAGCCATGCCAGCAGACGATTGGCTCTGTCAGAAGCTGGAGAGGATTAATCTGACTGTAGCTGAGGGTTACCCTTCCCGAAGTCAAGAAGCTGGTGGTTTGCGTACTGACCAATTCATACGCACCCCTAAACCACAGGATAAATGGTATCCCATGCATAAGTTAAAGACAGATGGTCCCCAGCGACCAGGTAGAAAGCTGTTCAACTGGCATGGTTCTGAGGCGAAACTAAATGCTCAATTCTCAAGAATTGTCAAACCAGCTGCATATCTCGCAACAGGTCCCGTGTCTCGTCCCATATCGCAAGAAGTACTACGCAGATGGGAAAGGTGCGCCCGAGAGGGTACTTACACAGTGAACCATGCAGCTGGTTTCAGCAGATGCACTAGCGAGATTCAAGATCAGATGGCACATCACATAACTTTCCTACAGACTCATCTCAGTAAGGGCAAGTCAGCCAAGGAGGTGTCTGAAGCACTTAAGGAGTTAAGGGATTTATGTGCTTTCCACCAGAATGTATCTGTCTCTCTTGGGACAGCTCTACAGCACCTGGCTGATAGCCTTTTTGTGCAGCTGGGGAACTTCATTCTGATGCGTCGGGACTCTTATTTAGATCATGTTCGTCCCGGTATGAAGATGGACACTTGGAATGAACTGAGGAATGCTGCTCTTTTTGGATATGGGTTATTTCCCGACGCGGCCTTGAATGTCACGGAACAAGATATCAACAAGTTTGAGACACAACATGTGTCGGTCCAGTCTCGAGTTGGTCCCCAGCACCAACAGAAGACCAAGTATCGCTATAAACCGTATGAGAAGAAGGAGGCTAAGACCATGGTTCAGCCGTCATCTGCTCCTCAACAACCTTGGCGACAGTTTGGGTCACGAGGTCGTGGCCGTGGTTCTACTAACCACCGTTTTTCCAAGTATGCCCGGGGTGGCAAAAATTATAAATGACAATCATTGTACAAACCCACACAACCAAATAATTCCAAAGATAGTGGGTCAAAACATCAGCCCTCAAAACTTTTCAAAGACTGTATACTCAAGAACTGCTGTAATTCCTGTTCCTATTGTTGTCGGTCCCGGGCAGCCGCAAAAGAAAGGCCTAAGTCCCGATCTTTGTCAGACAGAAATAAAACATGTCAAAAGTGCTTCTTTTGTCTCTCCTTGTCGTTCTGTCCCTCATGTACCAAATGTCCACAGTGTTGCTGAAAATCCTCCTGTAGGATGCAGGTTGCACAGGTTCTGGGAAACGTGGCTCAGCCTGGGTTCAAATCCTCGGGTAGTCTCCATCTTGAAGGACGGTTACAACCTCCCTTTCAAGATGAGGCCCCCATTGACCAGGTGTCCTCTGATAATCAGCGGATACGCCAACCCTCGCAGAAACAAGTTTTTGAAGGAGGCGTTGCAGTCCCTGATTACAAAACAGGCCGTAGAAAAAGTAGTGGTTCGGGCTTCTCTGGCCTTTTACAACCGGCTGTTCATAGTTCCCAAACCAAACAACAAATGGCGTCCAATCTTGGATTTGAGCAAACTCAATCTTTTCCTCCACTCGGAAACTTTCAAAATGGAAACTCCGGAGACCATCCGGCTATCCCTTCAAAAAGGCGAATGGGTCACATCGCTGGATTTCAGCGATGCCTATTTCCACATTCCCATCAACCCAAGGTCGAGGAAGTATCTCCGGTTTCACCTGCACGGTCAAACCTTCCAGTTCAGGGTTCTGCCGTTCGGCCTAGCGACGGCTCCTTTGGAATTCACAAGGGTGGTGAAGGAGGTGAAATTGATGGCCCAGTCCAGGGGTATAAGGATCCACCAGTACCTAGACGACTGGTTGCTTCGAGCGCCCTTTCGGGAGGCTTGTGTGAACCAAACGCGGACCCTGATGGCTCTGTGTCAGCAGTTGGGATGGTTAGTCAATTTGCAAAAGTCGGAACTTGTTCCCCAACAGGAGTTCAACTTTGTCGGTTATCATTTCGACCTCTCCAAGGGTCTAGTGAAGCCGACTCAGGAGAGGTGGCAAACCCTAACTCAAAAAATAAAGATGCTAATGAACAGAGACCATTGTTCGGTCCGAGAGTTCATGTCTCTCATAGGTTTGTTGACAGCCACAGAGAAACAGGTGGTTTCGGGGCGCCTTCACATGAGACCGATTCAGTGGCACTTGAAGAATCACTGGCACGTGCCAGAGGTACTAGAGAAGGAGATTCCTCTTCCCAGATCTCTGTACCCTCATCTGCAGTGGTGGCTGGACGAAAACAATGTGCTCAGCGGCCAACCTCTTCATCCTCTACAACATGCTCTGCAGTTGTTTACCGACGCCTCAAACGAAGGTTGGGGCGCGCACTTAGGAGACCACACGGCAAAAGGAGTTTGGTCGGACTCAGAAAGCCAGTTGCACATAAACTTTCTCGAGCTAAAGGCGGTCCTTCTGGCCCTCAAGAAGTTCGAGCAACAGTGTTGGGGCCAGATCATTTTGATAGCCACGGACAACACAACGGTTGTCTCATACATCAACAAGGAGGGGGGTATGAGATCAGGCTCACTTTGTGCCCTCCTCTGGAGACTGCTTTCCTGGTGCAATCGCAGACAGATAGTTCTAAGGGCCAGGCACATTCCGGGAAGGCTGAATGTGATAGCAGACAAATTGTCCAGGAGCACTCAGGTTATTCAGACAGAATGGTCCCTCCTGCAGGAAGTCTTCGACCACTTATGTGCCAGGTGGCACACTCCCCGAGTGGATCTCTTTGCAACAAGGTACAATCACAAACTACCCAAGTTTGTGTCCCCAGTACCCGATCCACAGGCATGGAGAGTAGATGCTCTCAGCCTGAATTGGGAGAATATGGATGCCTACGCGTTCCCTCCTGTGTCTCTTTTGGGCAAGGTGGTGTCCAAGATCCTAGATCAAGGAGTTCACAGGTTGGTTCTGATTCCTCCAGGGTGGCCCAACATGCCTTGGTTCTGGGATCTAGTCAGCATGTCTGTTCAGATTCCTCTCTCCCTTCCAAACGTGGAGAACCTGCTGACCCAACCGTTCAATCAGTGTCCCCACAGAGATCTCCTAGGGCTCAACCTCCACGCCTGGCTCCTAGAGCCTCTAGCATACAGGCACAAGGATTCTCTAATGAAGTGGCAACGAGAATTGAGGCTCCTCAAAGACAATCAACCAGAGCCATCTATGAATCGAAGTGGTCCATATTTGGCAAATGGTGCGAGTCACACAAGGTGGACTTCGGGTCACCTTCTTTAACTCAGGTAGCGGAATTTCTCCTATTCCTTTTCAAGGAGAAAAATCTTCAACCTAGCACCATAGATGGCTATAGAACTGCTATAGCCGACAAAATTGGTTGTGACAAGGTTAATTTTGGTAAAGACGAAAACCTTACCCGCTTGCTAGACAGTTTCCATAGAGATAAACCCAAGGGTCTTCGAGGAGTCCCTAGCTGGAATCTGTCTCTGGTCTTGCATCAATTAACCCAGTCCCCCTTTGAACCCCTTCGAAAGGCGTCTCTGAAACATCTTACCTTCAAAACGGTGTTTCTCCTGGCTTTGGGCTCGGGCAAAAGAAGGAGTGAGATTCATGCCTGGGTACACAGGAACATTAGACATCAGGAAGATTGGGCTAATGTTTCTTTATTCCCTTCTCCTTGTTTCTTGTCCAAGAATCAGTTGGCTAAAGAAGGGCCTTCTTCAGTAGCTCCGGTAATTATTCCGGCCTTGGCCCCTACGTTGGATAAGTCTCTCAAGGAGGATAGAACCTTATGTCCAGTTCGGGCTTTGCGTTATTACCTGGACAAGACCAAAGACCTCCGTTCCGGCAAACAGTTGGTCTTTGTGTCTTTCAAGAAGAACTTCAATAAGGACATCGCTCCTGCTACGATTTCTTCTTGGATTAAACAAACCATCTTGTTGTGCTATCAATTGTCCAATGAGGATGCACAACAATTACATCAGGTCAGAGCCCATGATGTGCGGGCCTTTGCAGCTTCTAAGGCTTTTCAAGGAGGTGTGTCCTTGGACCAGATCCTCTCAGCCTGCCACTGGAAGTCGCACAATACCTTCACCCAATTTTATTTGAAGGATGTAGCATGGGCTGATGCTGACCTGTACCATTTAGGACCAGTGGTCGCAGCCCAGCACATACGCGAGTAACTGGTATCCTTGAAAGGATAACTTGTATATAGTGTAAAGCGTTTAGAAGGAGTAGTGGGTTGTTTTAGTTGGCTCCTTCTTTTTTAGTTATCTTGTTTTGTAACCCCAGCGCGCAGTTCTCAACCGGAAGGGCTGGTGTGGGGTATGAGTTATTTCTAGTTTATCCTGTTCTGCTTCCTTCGGAATCCTTGGGACTGAACTCTTACCTCCTCTCTCCTATAGTCCTAGCCCAGGTGGCTCGGTAGACGGCAAAAAAGAGGGGGGGGAACCAACTATGGTGTAGGGTATGGGAAGGATCCCTAACCCTTGGGCCGGAGGCCCAGAGTTCTGACAAGAGTCCCTGTTGAGTTTAGCTGCCCTCCATCCAATGGGTAGTTATTCTGCATCTGTCCACTAGGTAAGATATATTAACGCAATAAAATGGAAAATTTAATAAGTAAATTAAATTTTTATAAGTTAATATCTTACCTAGTGGACAGAGGGATTCCCACCCTGCCTTCCCCGCAACAAACATTCCCAGGGGACTCAAACAGGGTGCAAACAAAAGGAGGAAGTACGCATGCGCGCGCACGCGCAGTGCACCGGCAGGGAGGCTATACAGCCACCTGGCGAGTAAACAGGACACTACCGGTCCGGGCCAGAGCCCAGCTCGAGGCGTTTTTCTCTAACGTTTGGCGGGACCGGCTGTGCGCCGGACAAATGCATCTGTCCACTAGGTAAGATATTAACTTATAAAAATTTAATTTACTTATTAAATTTTCCAATTTCACTTCTGCGAAGCTGTGGTCGTTCTTTAATTTGTTAAATATAGTAACATACACAATGCAATAAACTTTACATTTTCTATTCCTTCTCCTGCATATCTTGACATCTTTTACAGATTACTTCGCACTTTTTCATCAGGGCCGCTTCGTTTTTGTCAGCAAAAACATTTTTCTAGTTCTAGCTAAGTTCAAGGTTATGCAAGGTGATTTGTCGGTATTGGAAAACAAGCACTCAGTACCTGTGAATGGGCTCTGTGTCAGCTGACTGTGTGTTTTGAGTTTCAGAGTAGAAGTAAAAGAAGGTCACAAAGGTTGTGCCCTGCAAATGGTTTTCAGAAGTAAAGTTAGCTGTTAAGGTAAGCGAAAAGTAGGTGAATCACAGATTTAAACCAAATACTGTAAATGAACTAGTTTTCAACTGATTTACTCAGCGAGAACCTCAAAGTAGCTATTGCTCGTCAATGCAATGAGCTACAGGTCTGAAACTTTAGTATGTTATAGCTGTTCAAAAAGTAGCCTAATAATATATTTAAAGGAAATTCTCTAAGTGCAATAGTTTTCAAGTTACAATTGATTTACTCAACATTGAAAACCTGAAAGTAGCTACTGCTCATGTATGCAGGTTTACTATGTTACAGCTGACCCCAAAACAGGTGAACAACACATTTTAAAAAATACTGTAAATGCAATAGTTTCAAGTTAAAACTCGCTCAACTGTGATAACCTGAAAGTAGCTATGGCTGCTACAGGTACACAATTTCATTATGTTATAACTGACTGAAAAGTAGATGAATAACACATTTAAATAAATACTGTAGATGCAATAGTTTTCATGTTACAACTGATTTACTCAACAGTGAGAACCTGGAAGTAGGTATAATTGTTTAGCTTTGCAATTACCTACATGTCTGCAATTTTACTATGTTATGGCTGACCCAAAAGTAGATTAACAACATATTTAAAGAAAATTCTCTAAATGCAATAATTAAGCGTCCCTGAAAGGGCGCTTATTTGTTTTCGCGTCGGTTTCCTCGCCACCGCTGCATTATGGTCTCCCTTTAATATCTCCCTTATTATTGGAAGCTTTTAAACCATATTTGGCAGTTATATACCTTAGGCGTGGGAAAATTTTTCCACATCCTTAAATTTGACCTTTCATCTTTATCAAGGTCACATGATCAAAAAATAGTTTTTTTGGGGTACACCCATCCGTCATCGCCGCTCAGCAAAATCTACTGACCGCAGAAGCTTGTATTATACACACATGTTCATACTATCAAAAAATGTGAGCGGATTAGATTTGGGGAGCGATCCAATGAAAAATGACTGATTTATGAGCGATTTTCTCACAGGTACCAACCAGAAAGCTTAAAATTCATGTGAACCCCCTATTATCTTAAGTATTGCATTTAGAGCCATAAAATGTATTGGGAGGTAGTAGGAAACCATATGTGGAGAGTCTAGAAAGCAAGTCAAATTTTCCCGACCCCCCTGTAGGGGTCAAACTGGGGTCATAAAATAGCCAATTTTGACATTTTTCTTTATATCTCCTTTATTACTGGTTTTAGAGCTTTAGAGTGTGTTAACAGGTATTGGGAAACCATATGTGAAGAGTCTAGATAGCCAGTCAGATTTACCCCCAGACCACCCTTATGGGTCAAACTGGGGTCATAAAATAGCCGATTTTATTGCGCTACAATAGCTTACCGTGTGGGACTGAATGCTGTTCTCGGATGGCCGCAGGTCCGGCCAACGTCTAAGAAAAATAGACTTTTTTAGGTGGCCGTAGCCTCAGGTTGTCCTCTCGTGGTACTCTACAAGATCTCTTCCTACTTTCTCATTGACCGCATGTTTTGGTAGCTTCTGTTATAAACAGTCATATTTTCTTCAATTTCTCAGCACATACGTATTGTTGGAGTTTGATTTTTTGCCATTTTGTTTAATATACCTTATAGATTATTCTGTGAAAGTTACATTTCAATAGGATAAGTATTTTTGCTTATTTTTGGTGTTTTGAGTTTTCCTCGGTTCAGGCTTTGTTGTTTAAACATGTTTTTTTTTTTTCATTTCAAAATGTCCTCCCTCCAAACAAATAAAGACAAGCCCAGATCTGCAAAGTGTCGTCACTTCTGCTTCTCTTTCGACACTCATAACTATTGCCCCACATGCAGGGAATCTGGCAAGGGTGATGACCCCTGTGTCACGTTCGAATCTCCTTGTGATATTTGTGCTGCCTTCTCTGAAGAGCAGTTAATAAAGATCACCCACAGGAAATGTTAAAAAGCAGAAGCGAGACACTACAAAAGATGATGAACTCGACCTCTATTAGGGGATGAGGACGTCGAATCCTTTACTGGATCTCAGGCAGACCTTGAGAGTGCTGCAGACAATTTGTTTACCTCTCCACCACGTCCTCAGCCCCTACCGTTCGAGTCATTATCACCAAAAACACCAGCAAAATCTGTCCCACCAACCCCAGGTACTGCCTTACAGCAGAAGATCAAGTCCAGGTTCAAAAAGTCCCTGAGTAACACTTTTAACATCCATTTACAGCAACAAATGGGCGTTTTCTAGGCTTCCAAGCTAGAGGCATTTCAGTCTCTCCAAGATGAATTTTTGTCTTTTCAAAAGACTCCTAAACAACCAGAAGTGGAGATGGATCAGACCTCCGTTTCGGCCTCTAAGCCTGGCCCTTCCTATCAAGCTGTAACTCTGGACCCACCCCCTCGGAGATCTCGGCCTACCTCACACTCAGTTGAGGCTATGGAGGTGGACTATGGTCCCTCCCTGCCACGTCTCGGTGCTGATCAATCTCAACACGCATTGGATCAGCATTCAGGTCTATCCAATGAACCTACTAAGGTGGCATCGGCTAGGCCCAAAAAGCATTCTCACTCTCATAAAAAGCATGACACTGAACCGAGGTCCGCCACAGATCAGTATTCAGGTCAATTGGATGACCCTCTGGTAGCATCATCTAGACCTAAAAAACATGCAGATAGAAGCAAACACAAAGTGATGTCCAGATATGTGTCTTCATCTTCAGAGGAGGATCAGTCCTCTGGATCCAGACACAGGTCTTCAAAGCCCTCTGGGGCTCATTCTGATCAAGCCCAACCTCAACATGATCCAGCCCCACCTTATTATAGGGAAGTAGCCTTATCTGACGTTCCCTCTCAATATGCTGAGGAAGTGGACACCTTTAGACAGATTCTTGTCCTCCCTGATCCCAGGGAGTCCATGCCTAGGTCCTCCACTTCTGTCATGGGGCTGGATGACGAGAAAGGTCGTCAGGAGCTTAGGCCAAGAGGCCCTTCTTCTATGCTCCCCCTCAGCTCAGTTATCAAAGATGCCTTTGATAAATTTGAGCATGACTTTCAGGCCGCTAATTCACCTGAAGGTAAATATATCAAACCTCCTCCTTCCACTGCTAAGTGGTACAAGGTGGGACAGCCTTGTTATGAGGACAAGATTCAGGAGTTGAGTACGAATTTTGCAAAAATCTGTATTACTCCTAAACCCTCTGGGGCCCCTATGAGCAAGGTTCCCCTACCAATTCTCAAGGAATTGGAGCACCAAGCTAGGCAGAATATATTCACCCTCAATTTTACTGCTGCCTTTCCCAAGACTTCCTCTTTCTGTAATGCCACTCTTGAGAAGTGTCAATACAGCCTGAAGTCTTCAACTCAGGCTTCCAAGTAACTGGATTACAGGAGCACGCCACAACTCCCAGCCAGGTTAAATCCCAAATCCAGAAAGGTGCCAATCCTGAGAAAGCAGCCAAACGTGGATATGAACAAGCCTGTGAATATTTGGACATCTGGAATAAAAGGGTTCTTATTCAACATAGAGCTCTTACATGCCTCAGCAAATCCTTGGCCCATATACTCCAGAGCGAGCTATATTCTATGGGTAACCCCGGCTTGCTAAGGCATGAAGCGAGATGACCCTTTTTCAACCACAACTAGGGAAAATGAGTCGCCAGGAACTTAGGAACTCGCCTTTTGGCATTCCTCCTTGTTTAAGTCTCCGCTAGTTAAGGAGGGAGAAGACTTCCTCCTCAAAAATGGCACCTCTAAAGACTCTCAGGGTTTTGGACCCTATCAAAACAAGCCCTTTCGTGGTCCCCACAACAAGAAAAGAGGCTCCTACAGGAAACGCCCCTATGGGGGCAACTCCTCACAAAGCAGTAACCAATTGTTTTCCCCAGGCAGGGGGAAACCGAACTTCAGAGGCTCCAGGGGTCGTTTTCGACCCCACTCTATGGGACGAGGGCATGGAAACCCCTCCCCCCCAATGACTCCTTAAAAGCCTCCCTCAGTCCACCAGTAGGAGGTCGCCTTCGTTCTTTCAGAAAAGACTGGCAAAAAAACAAATGTTCATCCAACGTATTAAACATTATCACCAATGGCTACGTTCTGCCATTCATTTCAAAACCAAGTCTGGTCAGATTCCCTCTGATTCGGTCAGAATACAAGGCCCTTCAAAAAGATCAAGCTCTGGCCACTTGTATCCAGTCTCTTCTGTCAAAGAACGAAATAGAAAGTGTGGAAAATCTCTCAGGTTTTACAGTCGCCTGTTTCTAGTCCCCAAGCCTCACCAAAGGTGGAGGCCAGTAATAGACTTAGGCTCAACACTTTTCTCCACTTAGAAAAGTTCAAAATGGAAACGCCAGAGTCCGTCAGGACCTCCCTGATTCCAGGGGAATGGGTATCGTCGATAGACCTATCAGACGCTTACCTTCACATCCCCATCCACCCAAACTCAAGGAAATACCTAAGGTTTTGCCACAGGTCACAGGTGTTCCAGTTCACCTCCCTCCCTTTCAGACTAGCCACAGCCCCCCAGGTCTTTAACTGTAAAGGAAGTGAAGCTAATGGCCCTCTCGAGGGGACTCAGACTTCACCAATACCTGGACAACTGGCTGATCAGGTCCCAGTCTCGGGAGGAACCCCAAGTGAACACTCAGGCAGTGGTAGACCTAACCCAGTCCTTGGGGTGGATAATAAATCAGGAAAAATCTGAACTAAAGCCAACTCAGGTGTTTTCGTTCGTGGGCTACAAATACCATCTAGATTCAGCCCTTGTAAAACCCACTCAAGAGAGATGGCTCAAACTTCAGGATTTGATCCTACGACTCAAGTCAAAACATGTTTTGACTGCAAGATGTTTGATGTCGCTGATTGGGTTGCTTGCCTCAATGGAGAAAATAGTGCTGGAGGGACACCTTCACATGAGACCCTTTCAGTTTCATCCCAAGGAGCACTGGAGATATCCTCAGTCGCTGGACAGCCTCCTTCCTTGGACAGCAGCCATTTCAGCACACCTAGACTGGTGGCAAAATCCCACTAACGTGATGAGAGGTGCAGACCTTCATCCCAAAGACCACGGCATCCAACTCTTTACAGACGCCTCAAACAAAGGTTGGGGCGCTCACTTAGAACAAACCTCTACAAAGGGTCTGTGGTCAGACAGGGAAAAAGGGCTATACACAAATGTTCTAGAGTTGAAGGTGGTCTCTCTGGCCCTTCGAAGTTTCAAGGACCAGTGTCAGAACCAAAGTGTTGGTTGCAACGGACAACTCAACAGTGGTAGCCTACATAAACAAACAAGGAGGAACTCACTCAGCAGAGATGTGCGCTCTCCTGTGGAAGATCATGACATGGTGCCATCACTACCAGATAACATTGAAAGCCAGACACATTTCAGGGTGTCTGAATGTGATGGCCCACCTTCTGTCCAGGTCGAACCAAGTGCAGTCAACAGAATGGTTACTGCATCCGCAGGTGTTCCATCTGATCTGTCAAAAGTGGTTCACTCCTCATGTAGATCTATTTGCCACTCATCTGAACCACAAACTTCCACAGTACGTGTCTCCAGTCCCAGACCCAAATGCTTGTGACATAGATGCTCTAAACATAAACTGGACAGGTCTCACTGCCTATGCTTACCCTCCGATGGCTCTCCTTCACAGGGTGATCCAAAAAATCAGACAATACCATTGCCTGATCATCGTAATAGCCCCAGGCTGGCCAGGGATGCCCTGGTTTTGGGGCCTAGTGCAGCTCTCAACAGAGATCCCACTACAACTTCCAGTGTCAACAACTCTTCTCAAACAGTCCCACAATTATGTGTTTCACAGCAATCTACAACATCTCAACCCCCATGCCTGGTGTCTAAGAGTGGACAACTCCAAGAACAAGGCTTCTCTGTGGAGGTGGCAGAGAGAATTGCTGCCCCTCAGAGGTCATCAACAAGGACCATCTACAAGTCAAAGTGGGCCCTATTTGAGAAATGGTGCAGAGAAAATTCGGTGGATTTCTCCACTCCCTCTGTGAAACAAGTCTCAGCCTTTTTCATGTACCTGTACCAAGATCTAAACAGGTGCCCCTCGACCATTGATGGTTACACGACGGCCATTGTCGACACTTTGGGCCCAGCGGGGCACCATATTTCACAAAGCTCAGACCTTCACAGGTTGCTCTCCAGTTTTCACAGGGATCGTCCCAAAAGTTCCTGGAATCTGCCAAAATGGAACCTTTCTGTTGTACTCAATGAGCTCACAAAAGCACCCTTTGAGCCTATGAAGGACACAGACCTCAAACATCTTACTCTTAAAACTGCTTTCTTGCTAGCTTTGGCCTCCGGCAAGCGCCGCAGCGAAACCCATGCCTGGGTTGCAAACAAAGTATAGCCAAAAACCAACCAGAAAGAGAAGGTTCCCAAAGTGTGTCTCCGGTGACTATCCCTGCTTTGACTACCATTGTACATAGACAATTCAAAGAAGACAGGACCTTATGTCCGGTGCGCGCCAAGGTACTATTTGGATCGAACCAAAGACCTGAGAGGGTCTCAATCCCTCTTTTTCATCTCCTTCAAAAAAGGACACACCTCAGACATCAGACCCGTTACTCTTTCTTCTTGGTTGAAACCACTATTCTACTTTGTTATAAACAAGCAAACCAACAAGCCTTGGACCTGGTCCAAGTTAAAGCGCAGGACATTAGGGCTTTGCGGCCTCTAAGGCCTTTTACGGTGGGGTATCGGTGGACCAAATCATGCAAGCCTGTCACTGGAAAGCTCACAACACATTTACCAATTTTTACCTAAAAGACCTTACTTGGTCAGACGACAACAATATGTATCTGGGTCCAGTAGTGGCGGCACAAGTCCTAGACCCTTCCCCTCAGACCAGTTATCCTCGGAAAGAAAAGAAGGGGAGGGGAGTCCCCAGGAGTCTAATCCCAGGGTCTAGGTATAGGTTTACCTCTCAGGATGTTATGGGCAAAGTCTTTTATATTATCAGTATATATAGTGTATTATGTATTAAGGACTTATCAAGGTTGTCATTAATCTCATGTTTAGATGGCAAAAATTATGAGAATTCCAACCCTAGGGCTGGTTTTTCTATTGTGGATTGGCCCGAAGGGCCTTACACTTCGTGAGCACGGCTGCACTTCTCTCCTACAATCAAAACATCCACACAGTTTTTTTAGCACTGTCACTCATTCAATTCAGGTTTTTGGCTCTTTACAGGCCCGGTCTTCAGGATTGGGGCACTGTAAATGGGACTCAGACTGGTATTACTTTTTTCTAATCTATTAATTCAAAATCTAAGAAAAATTGACATTTTTATTGCGTTAATACATCCTATCCAATGGACAATTGCTTTACCGGTCGGCGCGACTGGTCCCGCCAAACGTCAGAAAAAGACGTCCTGTACATAATAACGGCAGGACTGGTCACAGAGTGTGCATTCGCCAGGTGGCGCATTGTACTTCCTTCCTGTCTAGACAGCGTGACGTCGTAGCATCTTTTTTGTTTGGCGCGTGGAGTGTGCAGACGTGTTTTCTACAGAGAGACGTTTTTGAAGTTTATCAACGAATTTCACCTTTTTATGAACTTTTAAGTTTATTTACTTACTTCTACGAGTTCTATCATCATTATGTCTTCCCCTGGACAGAAAAGAGGAACTTGCAGGCACGTTATGGCCCTGTTCGACAGTCACAAGAAATGTGCCAGATGTAGGGAGAAGGGGGTGGGAGACGATCCCTGTGTTATGAAGCTTGATTGCCAGATTTGTAAGGCGTTTACGCCTTCTCAAGTTCAACAACTGGCCACCCCAACCTACAGGTCCAGGAAAGAACGTGGAGAGCAGAAGAAAACAGAAACTACCAGTAGTGCTACCCCCACTCTCTTGGACCCATCAGAGGTGACTCTGTTGGGATGGGTAAACACTGACGAGCCATCTTCTGTGGAATCTACCCCTACCAAGAAGAAGAAGCGTTCTGATGGCTCTCCTAAATCCAGCAAGAGAAGGCACAGCAGTAAACCTACTTCTGATGACTTGAAAAGCTTGGATGACAAGTGGAGTGAGAGGTTTTCACGACTTGAAGCTTTGCTTCTGAACAAGTTCTTTGCTGTGCCGGGGAATCCTGTGAATTCCTCTACTGTGGTGACCAGAGAACATCCCTTCTTTGATCCGGGTGCATCTTCCAGTGTAGTGTCTGCTGGTTTGGTCACTGAGGGTACCAGTCCCAGTCTTGTACAGACCACAGGTGAGGCTGCCCAGTTGTCAGCTACCCGACCTCTGCTGAGGGTTCCTGGTACAAATGCTGTGCAGGATGTCAGTAAGAGTGCTACCCGCCCTGTTCAGGGTCCTGGTACCTCTGATGTAGCCACCCAGCCTTTACAGGCTCCCGGTGCAGGGACAGCCACCCAGCCCCACAGGCTCCTGGTGCAGGTCCTGAAGTGCTGCCAACCGGTTATGATGCTACATAGTTAGACCAGTCACTTCCCGGTGTACAAACTGATGAGATTGCCGGTGAATCTGACAGAGGCAGAGATGGATAGGGAACCGGTTTCACCAGCTAGTGCCAATGCCAAGGGTGAACTGCCTGAAGAATCTACTGACCTCTCTGAAGAAGCCCACTACAGAGAGACAATCAGAGGGGTCAGATCCTTCATGGGCTGGCATCAGATCCCTGACTTCGACAGTGCCTCTTCCTCCCTGGATGATAATCCATTTGCCGGTTCCAGAGTCAAACCAACCGGTAAAGTGTCTGTCAAGTTACCGGTGGATGAGTGGCTGTGTCGAAAATTTGAGACTGAGTGTAACTGTTGCTGAAGGCTACCCTTCCAGGAACACGGAGACTGGTGGACTGCTTCGCGACCAGTTTGTCAAGCCACCCAGGTCATCAAAGTGGTATGACATGCACACAGATAAGAAAGACCTGTGTGTGACTGGTCACCGGAACCGGCCGAATTAAGCAGCACCTTTAGTAGAGTGGCCAGACGTAGTTTGCCTTCTGCCGCAGCCTCCCATACTTTCAGCATTCCGGGAACAGTCAGTGATATGTAACCAAGCTGCTGGTCTGTCAAGATGTTTGACAAAGGTACAAGACTCTATGGTTACACAGGTGAAGACACTACGTGTAGACAAGACTAAGGGCAAGGCAGCAGAAAGAATGCAGCAGGCAGTTGAAGAACTAGAATATTTAGTGACCTTCAACCGGTCAATCTGTCAGGCCATGCAGCGTACTATGCAGGATCTCTCAGAGGGAGTGTTCATCAGCATGGCCAATCTCACTCTGGCACGTAGAGACAGTTACCTAGAGTTTATACATGGTGGAGTAAAGCCAGATACTTTAACTGCCTTACGTACAGCACCGGTCCATCTTCATTCACTGTTTCCAGACAGTTTACTGGTCAAGGCTGAAGAGGAAATCTCGCGTAGTGAGGAGAGGCGTTCTTCTGGCAGTTCACACCAGGGTTGGGGTCAAATCCTTGAAAAAGGATTTAAATCCAAATCAAAATCCTTTGACATTTTTCAAATCCAAATCCTTTCCTTTTCAAAAGGATTTAAATCCAACTTCACACAGGAAGCCCAGATGTTTTCAACCATACGCTTCCTCAAGTAGCAGATCAACACAGCTACCGGACGGGAAGCCCACTACACTGGCCTGAAAGCAAATTAGAGACCGGCAAATTGGAAAGAAAGGTCGTGGTAAAGCCTCAAACTTCACCCAAGAGCCGGCCAAGGGTTGAAAGAGAAGTAAATGACAATTACTGTGTTTCAAATGTAGCCAGAGTGAAGGACTCTGTACATGTATCCGGCAAGAAAGAAGATCTGAACCCTTCACCAGTGACCAGCAAGAGCGAGACTATATTTTTACATGTAAACTCTTTTGTTGCAAATGTTCATTCTGTCACCGGATTGCCACAAAAGAAAGGCATAAATCCCAATTATTGTTACAATCACACAGAAATAAAACATGTGAAAGATGTTTCCTGTGTAGGTCACTTGAGTTCTGTAAATATTGTCACAAATGTGCCAACTGTTGCCATAAATCCACCTGTAGGGGCAAGGCTACATCAGTTTTGGGAGAAGTGGGAAGCTCTGGGTTCGAGTCCAAAAGTAGTCACAATGCTGAGAGAGGGTTACACCCTCCCCTTCCAGTTCAGACCCAATCTAACCAGGTCACCAACGGTCATAAGCAACTGTGTCAACCCACAAAGACAGCCCCACCTTTTGGAGGCACTGTATCAGCTGACGAACAAAAATGCAGTAGAACCGGTAGCAAACCAAAACTCACTGGGCTTTTACAACCGGCTATTTTTGGTACCCAAACCCAACAACTGGTGGAGACCTATCCTGGACCTGAGCAACTTGAACACTTTCCTAAACACAGAGTCGTTCAAAATGGAGACCCCAAAGACAATAGGAACCTCCCTACAACTAGGGGAGTGGGTCACCTCCATAGACTTCAAGGACGCGTACTTCCATATACCAATTCACAGTCGGTCAAGGAAGTACATGCGTTTTCACATCCAGGGTCAGTCCTACCAGTTCAAAGCCCTACCGTTTGGTCTGTCCACAGCACCCATGGAGTTCACAGTGGTGGCCAAGGAGGTACCTAGACGACTGGTTGGTGAGAGCCACATCCCACCAAACTTGTCTCCAGCATACACAGACCTTGGGTAGCTCTCTGTCGAGAACTAGGTTGGCTGGTGAACAAGAAGTCAGAACTGGACCTAAAACAGGTTTTCAACTTCGTAGGTTACCAGTTCGACCTCAGGGAGGGCAAGGTCAAACCCACACCAGAGCATTGGCAGACCTTAACAGACAAGATATTGTCAATTCTGTCCAGTCCGGTATGCCCAGTCCAGCAGTTCATGTCCCTCATAGGACTTCTAACAGCCACAGAAAAGCAAGTCCATCTAGGTCGACTTCATATGAGACCCATACAGTGGCACATGAAGAACAACTGGAGGGTACCAGAATCACTAGAAAAGGTGATACCCGTTCCCAGGTCGCTCCACCCCCACTTAAAGTGGTGGCTGGAGGAAAGCAATGTGCTTCCAGGTCAACCATTACACCCACTAAAACATGCTCTGCAGATATTTACAGACGCATCAACAGAAGGGTGGGGCACTCACTTAAACGAATGCACTGCAAGGGGAACCTGGTCACTTCCAAAAAGCAAGTTGCACATAAATCACTTGGAACTAAAGGCCTTCTGATCCTAAAAGAGTTCCAAGACCTTTGTTCAAACAACATAGTCCTAGTAGCCACAGACAACACAACAGTGGTTGCCTATATCAACAAAGAAGGGGGGATGAAGTCGGGCTCACTGTGTGCCCTACTGTGGAGAATCCTGTCTGGGAGCACCAGGAAACGGGTAACTCTCAAGGCACGTCACATCCCCGGCCGGCTGAACATGATAGCAGAAAAACTATCCAGACTTGACCAGACCATTCAGAGTGGTCCCTTCACCCAGAAGTGTTTCAAGCTATATGCTCCCGGTGGCACCAGCCCCAAGTGGATTTGTTTGCCACCAGATTCAACAACAAACTCCCACAGTTTGTGTCACAGGTTCCGGACCACCAGGCTTGGGCAGTAGATGCACTCAGCCTGTCTTGGGAAAATCTGGACCCATATGCCTTCCCACCAGCAGCCATCTTGGGCAAAGTGCTGGAGAAGTTACAAGATTACCCCTGCAACAGGATCATTCTGATTGCACCAGGGTGGCCCAACATGCCCTGGTTCTGGGATCTAGTGGCAATGTCCAGTCAGATCCCCGTGTCTGCCAAACCTGCCCAATCTGGTATCTCAACCATTCAACCAGACCCTGCACAGGAACCTGTCAAACCTGAACCTACATGCCTGGCTCCTTGAGCCACAGCAATCAAGGAGCAGGGATTCCCTGAGGCAGTGGCAGCACAAATTGAGGCTCCTCAAAGAGGATCAACCAGATCCGTCTATGAGGCAAAGTGGACAATTTTTACAAAGTGGTGCCTCAGTAATCAGGTGGACTTCAGGGCACCACCTCTAAAAGCCATAGCTGACTTCCTGTTGCACCTATTTCAGGATCTGGTACCATTGATGGTTACAGATCAGCCATTGCTGACAAGTTGGGCAACTCTACCATTAATGTCAGCAAAGATGAGAATATCACCCATCTCCTGGATAGTTTCCATAGAGACAGGCCCAAGGGCAGGAGGGGTATACCCTCTTGGAACCTGTCCCTGGTCTTACACCAGCTGACAAAGGCTCCTTTTGAACCTTTAAAAGAGGCCTCATTAAAACATTTGACCTTCAAGACTGTTTTTCTGTTGGCCCTGGGTTCTGGTAAATGCAGCAGTGAGATCCATGTTTGGCTACATAAGAACATCAGTGTCTTTGTACCCCTCACCCAGCTTCCTATCCAAGAATCAGCTGGCTAAGGAGGGTCCAGATAGTGTGGCTCCAGTGGTCATACCAGCCCTGGCCCCCACTCTGGATAAGTCCCTCAAGGGTGACAGGTCCTGGGGTCCAGTCAGAGCCCTTCGGTATTACTTGGACAGGACCTCAGATCTTAGGCAAAACAAGGAGTTAGTCTTTGTCTCCGTCAAGAAAGGTTTTGATAAGGACATCTCACCTGCCACCATCTCCTCATGGATCAAACAAGCTGTGATCCTTTGTTATGAGCTCTCTGACCAGGAGGCCCTCACACTGCATCAGGTCAAAGCCCATGATGTCAGGGCCTTTGCTGCTTCTAAGGCCTTCCAGTCGAGGGTCTCCTTAGAGCAGATTCTGTCAGCCTGCCACTGGAAATCCCATAACACCTTCACACAATTCTATTTGAAAGATGTGGCCAGCTGACCAGCTATCTAGACTCTTCACATAAGGTTTCCCAATATCTCTCAATACATTCTAAAACCCCAAAACAATAAAAGAGATAAAAGGCAAAAACACAAAATTGGCTATTTTATGACCCCAGTTTGACCCATAAGGGGGGATCCGGGGGTAAATCTGACCAGCTATCTAGACTCTTCACATAAGGTTTCCCAGTACCTCTTAATACATTCTAAAACTCTAAAAGCAAGAATAAAGGAGATAAGAGGCAAAAACACAAAATCAGCTATTTTATGACCCCAGTTTGACCCATAAGGGGGTCCGGGTGTAAATCTGACCAGCTATCTAGACTCTTCACATATGGTTTCCCAATACCTCTCAATACATTCTAAAACCCCAAAAGAATAAAAGAGATAAAAGGCAAAAACACAAAATTGGCTATTTTATGACCCCAGTTTGACCCATAAGGGGGGATCCGGGGGTAAATCTGACCAGCTATCTAGACTCTTCACACAAGGTTTCCCAATACCTCTTAATACATTCTAAACTCTAAATTCAAGAATAAAGGAGATAGAAGGCAAAACCACAAAATCAGCTATTCTATGACCCCCAGTTTGACCCATAAGGGGGGTCCGGGGGTAAATCTGACCAGCTATCTAGACTCTTCACATATGGTTTCCCAATACCTCTTAATACATTCTAAAGCTGTAAAAGCAAGAATAAAGGAGATAAAAGGCCAAAACACAAAATCAACTATTTTATGACCCCAGTTTGACCCATAAGGGGGGATGCTGGGGTAAATCTGACCAGCTATCTCGACTCATCACATAAGGTTTCCCAATACCTCTTACTACATTCTAAAACTGTAACAGCAAGAATAAAGGAGATATAAGGCAAAAACACAAAATTGGCTATTTTATGACCCCAGTTTGACCCCTACATGGGGGTCGGGGGGGGAAATTTGACTTGCTTTCTAGACTCTCCACATATGGTTTCCTACTACCTCCCAATACATTTTATGGCTCTAAATGCAATACTTAAGAAGATAATAGGGGGGTTCACATGAATTTTAAGCTTTCTGATTGGTACCTGTGAGAAAATCACTCATAAATCGGTTAATTTTCATCGGATTGCTCCCAAAATCTAATCAGCTCACGTTTTTGATAGTATAAACATGTGTACGAAGTTACAAGCCTCTGCGGTCAGTAGATTTTCCTGAACTGCGATGACGGGCTATTTTTTGATCATGCGACCTTGATAAAGATCAAAGGTCAAATTTAAGCATGTGGAAAAATTTTCCCACGCCTAAGGTATATAACTGCCAACTATGGTTAAAAAGCTTGCAATAATAAGGGAGATATTCAAGGGAGACCATAATGCAGCGGACTTGCTTCCTTTGGGAAGTTTACTTCTTGGGACTGAACTCAGCCCCTCTCTCCCCCTCTCTTCTTCCACAGAGCAGATCTGGGAAAGAAAAAAGGAGGGGGGGGCAACTTCAGTTGACTTCCGGGTAACCGGTTAGTTGGTATCCGACCCTGACCTAACAGGATTCTCTGACCCTAGGTCAAAATGGGCCTTCACAGTTTTGTTCTGTTATGAGTTCACTTATGTCCGTAGCAGCTTACCCGCCTTCCAAGCGATAGTTATTCAGCAATTGTCCATTGGATAGGATGTATTAATGCAATAAAATTGCAAATTTAATAAGTAAATTAAATTTTTATAAGTTAATACCCTATCCAATGGACAGGCAAGGCCCACCCATCCGGCCCCGCTATCAGCTTACTAGGGGCTTAATATGTTTAGATAACGAAAAAGATCCTACGACGTCACGCTGTCTAGACAGGAAGGAAGTACGATGCGCCACCTGGCGAATGCACACTGTGACCAGTCCTGCCAGTATTATATACAGGACGTCTTTTTCTGGCGTTTGGAGGGACCGGTCGCGCCCACCGGTAAAGCAATTGTCCATTGGATAGGGTATTAACTTATAAAAATTTAATTTACTTATTAAATTTGCAAATCTTCCACTCTCAGTTGTAATCCCTACACCGAGCGGTTGGATTCAGCATTCAGTCCCACATGTAAGCTATTGTAGTGCAATAAAATTGAAAATTTTGATTACTTAAATGTAGCTTTTATAAGCTACAAGCTTACCATGTGGGACTGAGGACTTACCTTATATCTCCTTTATTCTTCCTTTTAGAGCTTTAGAATGTATTAACAGGTATTGGGAAACCATATGTGTGAAGAGTCTTTATAGCCGGTCAGATTTACCACCTGACCCTCCCTTATGGGTCAAACAGGGGTCATAAAATAGCCGTTTTATTGTCCTACAATAGCTTACCATGTGGGACTCCATGCTGTTCTCGGATGGCGGCAGGCGCCAACGTCTAAGAAAAATAGACATTTATAGTTGGCCGTAGCCTCAGGTTGTCTCTTGTGGTACACTATGAGATATCTTCCCACTTTCTCATTGGCTGTATGTTTTGGTAGCTTCTGTCACTTCACAGATATTTTCATCTATTTTTCAGCACATACGTATTGTTGGATGTTGATTTTTATACATTTCATTTAATATATAACATAGATTATTCTGTGAACGTTTCATTTAGACAGGATAAGTATTTTTATTATTTTTTTTTATTACCGAGGTCCGCCTTGGATCAATACAACAATGAATCCGATGAACCTCGGATCTCATCTTCTAAATCAAAAAAACATGCTGACAAGAGTAAACATAAGGTGAGGTCCAGATACGTGTCATTTTCAGAGGAGGATCAGTCCTCTGTACCCAGACACAGGTATTCAAAGCCCCTTGGGGCTCAGCCCTCTGGGGCTCTCTCTGATCAAGACCAACCTCAACACGATCCAGACCCCCCTTATTATAGGGAAGTAGCTCTGTCTGACGTTCCCTCCAAATACGCTGAAGAAGTGGACACCTTCAGGCGCATTCTTTCCCTCCCTGACCCCAGGGAGTCCATGCCTAGGTCCTCCACTTCTGTCATGGGGTAGGACAACGAGAAAGGCCGTCAGGAGCTCAGGCCAAGAGGTCCTTCCTCTGCTCCCCCTCAGCTCAGTTACCAAAGATGCCTTTGATAAATTTGAGCATGATTTCCAGGCCGCTAATTTACCTGAGGGTAAATACATCAAACCTCCTCCTTCCACTACTAAGTGGTACAAGGTGGGACAGCCCTGTTATGAGGAGAAAATGCAGGAGTTGAATATAGATTTTGCCAAAATCTGTATTACTCCTAAACCCCCTGGGGCCCCTATGGGCAAGGTTCCCCTACCAATTCTTAAAGAATTGGAACACCAAACCAGGCAAAATATATCCACTCTCAACTTTACTGCTGCCTTTGTCAAGACTTCATCTTCTTGCAATGCCACTCTTGAAAAGTGCCAACATAGCCTGAAGTCAACCTTTAAGAAGGTTAAGTCTCAGATCCAGAAAGGTGCCAATCCTGAAAAAGCAGCTAAACATGGATATGAACAAGCCTGTGAATACTTAGACATATGGAATAAGACTGTTCTTATTCAACACAGAGCTCTCACATGCGTCAGCAAATCCTTAGCCCATATACTCCAGAGGGAGCTATATACCATGGGTAACACCGGCTTGCTAAGGTGCCAAGCCGAAATGACCCTTTTACAACCACATCTAGGGGAAACAAGATGCCAAGAACTCAGGAACTCGCCTTTTTGGCATTCAACTTGTTCAAGCCTCAACTTCTGAAGGAGGGAGAAGACTTCCTCCTCAAAAAAGGCACCTCTAAAGACTCTCAGGGTTTAGGACCCTATCAAAATAAGCCCTTTCGTGGTCCCCACAAGAAAAGAGGCTCCTACAGGAAACGTCCCTATGAGGGCAACTCCTCACAAAGCAGTAACCAATCGTTTTCCTCAGGTAGGGGGAAACCGAACTTCAGAGGCTCCAGGGGTCGTTTTTGACCCCACTCTAGGGGACGAGGGCATGGAAACCCCTCCCCCCAATGACTCCTTAAGAGCCTCCCTCAGTCCATCAATAGGTCACCTCCGTTCTTTCAGAAGAGACTGCCAAACAAACAAATGTTCATCCAACGTGTTAAACATTATCACCAATGGCTATGTACTGCCATTCATTTCAAAACCAAGTCTGGTCAGATTCCCTCTGATTCAGTCAGAATACAAGGCCCTTCAAAAAGACCAAGCTCTGGCCACTTGTCCAGTCTCTTCTGTCAAAGAACGCAATAGAAAGGGTGGAAAATGTAAAATCTCTCGGGTTTTACAGTCGACAATCTACACCTTTCAATATGGATACCTTTCTTAAATATACAAGCCTTGTTATGATTTTTTTACAACCACCTCTTCTGTCTTTCCAACTTCAGCACCGGTATGTCAGGACTCTTTCTGGGCAATTTGCTCAGCTTTAACTCCAGCCATCCATTTCTGTCCCTACCAGACAGTTTACCACAATGGAGTCTGTAAATGTAAGTAAATCCAGATGTTGGGATTTGTTAGAATCCTCAAATTGATATGACAAAGTATCTTCGAGTTAGAGTCCGGAAAAAGGATTTCAAGATGGCAGCCCTGGCGGCCATTTTTTTTGAAGTGGCACTAATTTCGAAAGCAACCTTGCCTAGGTGATGCCCTACCACCCTGTTAAGTTTCAAATCAATTGGTAGAAGTGCCTTTGAGTTAGAGTCCGGTAATGGAATTTTAAGATGGCAGCCATCTTGTTTTTCAAATGGTACCAATTTTGAAAGCAACCTAGCCAAGGTCTAATCTAATCTAATCTACTGCTTTGCAAGCGCAATATCTTCCCCACAATGAGGAACTCAGTGCACTAATTAAACAAAAACATTATCATATGGAAGTCGAGGGGCGTTCAAGTTCGGTAATCCAGGATTGTGGGTGTGACCGGGAGGGAAGGAAGACTAAGTTGGGAAGCTAGAGCTGAAGAGGTGAGTTTTGAGGTGCTTCCTAAAAGATGCAACAGAGGGACTATTTCTTACACAGAGAGGGAAAGAATTCCAAAGGGCAGGGGCATACTGACTGAAGGAATTAGAAAAGTGTTTAATTGATTTGTGAACTCTACGATCAAAAGTGGGGGCTTTGAAGGAACTTGAGTTTGGGGGTACTTCGCCTTGTATTTCTAAAGGAGGTGTAGGGGTGGATTAAATCTCTTAGGTAAACTGGTTGACCCTGGGTGAGAATTTTGTATGTAATAAGACCAATTTTAAATTGTACCCTGTATCTAACTGGTAGCCAGTGGAGTTTTTTTAGTTGAGGGGTAATGTGAGAGAATTTAGAGGAACGGGCGACAACCCAGCATAGTGATTTTGGACTAGCTGCAATCTCCTTAACTCAAAATCAGTGAGCGATAAGAAGAGTGAATTGCAGTAGTCCAGCCTGCTGCTCACCAAAGCATTCGCTAACAGGACTGATGTATTCAGGTCTAGAAGGGGACAAATTCTGTAGGGGTCTCTCGCTTGTGTACTCTAGTGGACTTAATGACCTGTGACACGTGGTTTGAGAAAGTGAAATTAGAGTCGAACACCACTCCGAGATTCCTGACACTTTGTGCTGGTGAGACCTGATTTCCCAGAATATTGAGGGAGGAGCTGGTTACGATTTTTTCGGGAGCCTATGAGAATGAACTCGGTTTTGTCTGGGTTAAGTTTTAATTTATTTGCGAACATGAAATTTTGAATGTCGTTTAGACAGTTCTTTAGTTTTTGGATAGAGTGAGAGAAATTTTCTGGTGAAAGTGTTATGTATAACTGGGTATCATCGGCGTAAAAGTGGTAGTTGATGCTACTGTGGGAATGAATGATTGAGCCGATTGGGTTAGTGTAGAGCGAGAACAGGATTGGTCCAAGGACAGAGCTCTGGGGTACTCCATAGTAGTGATGGGACGATTAGACCAACGTTCGATTAATCGTCGGCGTTATGGTACAATCGCGTTCGGTCACTGATAACTTCTAGAAATCGATTAAATCTTACCCTTCCTTATGTGTCTCAATATCCACGTGTTTTTTATATTTTAAGCTATTTCCTTAACTTTCCTTTGATAAATAATGAGATTTGTCACGAATTTGGGTTTGTTTATGTCTACCGCCATATTTACCGGAAGTGAGTGCTTTTGTTAGGTTCTAAATGTCGGAAACACCGTTATTCTTACGGATTGACAAATACTTCATCCCGGAAAGTCTTTCATAATATATTTTCTTACAGTGGAGTAAAAAAGTCGATTAAGGGTCGATCATCGGTCGGAAAATTGGACGAATAATCGACCGCGAAAATTGAGGCGATTCCACTCACTACTCCATAGTGGAGCGCAGCAGGATGCGAGAGAGTACTACCTACCTTGACCGAGTGTGTCCTTCCTGACAGGTATGATTTGACCAGCCAAGTGCAAGTTCACTGAGTCCATAATAAACATTGAGTCTGTCCAGGAGAATGGTGTGGTCGATGGTATCGAAAGCGGCGGATAGATCCAGAAGGGTAAGGGCAGTGACAGAACCCTTGGCCATGTTAAGAAGAATATCATTTTGTAAATCAAGGAGGGCGCTTTCAGTTGAGTGGTGTTTTCTATAAGCCGATTGGAAGGCAGTCATAAGACCGGCTTCATCAAGATAAGTTTGTAGCTGGACGGCTACTACCCTTTCAAGAAGATAAAGTTTAAATTTGAGACAGGCCTGTAGTTTTTAAAAACTTCTTTTGTCTAGGGATGGTTTTTTGAGGATAGGGGTAACATGGGCCTGCTTGAAAAAGTTTGGACACTTACCTTGCTCAAGAGAAGCATTGATTATTGAGGTGATGGGGGTAATCAGAATATCCAGATAATCCAGAACAAGGAAGGTAGACCAAGGGTCTAGGGAACATGATTTACTAGGAGAATTGGTAATAACTTTAGTAACTTGATCCTCTGTTACAGTCGAAAAAGTGGAGAGCATAGGGGGAGGAGTCAGGGGTGATGTGTTGCAAATTGGCAGAAGCAGAGAATGTTGAGCGAAGGTGAGTCCCTACCACCCCGTTAAGTTTCAAATCGATCGACAGAAACATCTAGAGTCCAGAAATGGAATTTCAAGTGGTGGCCATGGCAGCCATGTTGTTTTTCCAAATGGGACCAATTTCGAAAGCAACCTAGCCTAGGTGGTGCCCTACCACTCTGTTAAGTTTCAAATCAATCGGCGGAAGCATGTTCGAGTTAGAGTTCAGAAACTAAAATGCTGATTTATATTTTAGTAATCATGAACACACACAGGCAACACCTACAACTTTTATAATTCAAGACTACCCCACACAGAACCACACACACATGGGTGGCTGACTTGAATACAATCTTTTTTTTGTTGCACCATATATATGTACTGACAAAAGCCAGGATTGTTCTTAAAACTGAACAAAATTCATTTAAGATAAGATTTATTTTTTATTTTATTTTAACAAACTATATACAGTTCCAAAGGTTAAAATTCAAATATATTTACTCGAGTTGAAGTCTCTAGAAATGGATTACTTTTCAAAAAAGACAAAATTTTGACACCTTTATCTGATTGACATTCTATAAAAAATTTAATCCTTCACAGTTACCAAAACTTCTAAATTATGTCTTTAAAGTGACAATGAATTATGATTGCTGCTGACACTCTGTAACAAAATAACCTGCTACATATTGCAATAAACATGCAATCCTTTAACTGGAAAAATGTTCACTTAGTGTAGTGACATGCTAATATACACTGTGTACACAATTCTGTCCAAAATCATGACACAAAATCAAAAATTCAGAAAAATTCCTATTTCTGTCTTGCATGCTTCTTGAGAAGTTAAATATACACTCTGTTAATAATACTAGCTTTTCACACAAGATATTTCACAATAAATTATTGGACTGAAGAAACTGTTCCATTACTTTTATTTTTGTACATGTCTGTAGATTAATTCAGAGTTCACAACTTAAAACACCTCAACTTCGGTACCAATTTCTGACTTCAGACATGCGTTTAATCTTCTTCTGTAACTGTAACACACCATACAGCAAAGCTTCTGCAGTGGGAGGACAGCCTGTCAAAACAATACAAACCACTAGAGACTAACGCTGTGAGATCGCCATGGTATTACCTGTACTGGAAAATGTAAACAAACGTCTATCATTGCCGATCATGGAGTCAGAAGTGTGAACCAGACAAAAGAAAAATCAAATATTAAATTAAAACAAGGAAAATAGACACAAATAACCACAAATATAACCCAAAAGCCTTTCACAAACTTTTTCCTCACTACATACCATGCTTTACCTATCCTCACTTGTGACTGATTGATTGTATGATCACCTTAACAACATGCGAAAATCCCAAGGTGTTTCCGGTTAACTTTATATTTTTGCAGCTAGATCTGTCATTTTAATGAGTAAAAGTATCATTTTTTAATGCTTGGCAATTACCCTGAGTGATAACAGAAAACTTTACAAAACACTGTCTTAGCACTACTCAAGACTCTTGTGTGATGATCTCTTACATTCCTTCTCTCTTTTGTTTACAACTTCATCCTGTCGACTTTTATACCAGTTCACCTGAAGTCTCAGCAGAAATTGTTTCATCAGAAAACAACCTCAGAAACTGTTGTGTCTGTAACCCATTGTACATTTACACACCACTTTACATGGATCCATATACAAACATGAACATTTTAACATTTTTGGTGATTTTCTGGAAACTTTCCCTACTTTCAGATGCAACCCTTCCAACATAGTTCCAATAAATCTTACTTTAATCCTGCACTTTCTTATGGTTTTCTGTATTTTTTTAGAGAAATGTATATCACACAAACGCTCTATGAAATCATTTGGAAGAAAATATTGTAATAAAGATTTGCATCAAATTTCACGGAAAATACTTCAGAAGTGCTTTATTCCACACTTTTGTTTCTATTACAAATTATAACTGGATAAACTTTTTTAGCACTTTAAATTCTGTCCATTCACTGGAAAAGTGGCTATCACTCCACTGGAGAACACCAGTTAGTTAATGATTACATGTTATTGCACACAATAATCCAGTTGGACAATTAGCTGAACTTATTCAGTTGAAAAGCAATACCATATGGTTTAATGCAAGTGCTGTTTTTGAGTACCCCAGTACTTGTTAAAGACTGGAGTTACAAATTTAAAACTTGCAGACAATAAATACATGAACTACTTGTTTGGTGAAAAAGTAGAATTATTAAGAGCTTTTAAGCTATAAGCCAAGCCCTGCTTCAATTACTCAACAAGTATGACAGCTTGACATCTAAAACACGCAGAAAATCATTTTCTGGATGTACCCAACCAACATGTTTTAATTGGAAAATGATTACAAAACAAACCCTGTAATTTAAATAAAGCAGCTATGCTGGTACGAATATTTAAAGTCCACTTACTGGTTATTTCTTATTAGTAGTGCTGGGACGGGTACTAAAAAAACAGACCCAAATTCGAGTAATCGCGAGATTTAGTATCTACCATTAGCAGTCTTCTGTAAACAAATGGTAGCAAAACTTTTGCAGAAAAACGTCTTCTATTTCACCAGATATTGTGGAATATGGGGTATATTATACATGTTTAAGCTAAAACCACAACTTTAATTGATATGCTGGCAAAAAAGCAGAAATGTAGCATATTTAACACAAACATTTCATTTCAAGGGTGATAATACAATACACTGCAAGTAATTGTGAAGTTAAAATGGCCTGATGTCCTAGCAAAGACCAACTCGTGTATCAAGGCTCAACTGACCATTCGCAGCCCTACTTATTAGCCAGCCTTTATTACCCCTACCTGGTACATAGATGTCTACAGGCATGATTCTATCACACCCTCTAAGGACTGAGTAGGAGTAATGGTAGTAACCACCCCCATTTGCACAGCTGCCCATTGAAATCACCCACTTAGGTTCTGGCATCTGGTCATACACCTAAGAAAAGGGACATACAGAGAATATAAATATATACCTTCAAATAAATTAATACAATTGATCTAGGTTAAGTTCAGAAAAATACTTCAGTGTAACCAGAATTCCAAATAACAAGGCACATTATAATGGCTCTGAATGTAATCTTTCAATACTGATGCACAGTTCTACTCAGAATTCTTTAGACTGTATACAACACCGACATAGGATTACTCAAACTACCAGGAATAGAATGCAATCCCATCTTGATATAAAACCACCCCCTGATATTTAGGGGACTACTTTAATACACTCTGAATACAAGAACTACTTCACAGTTCTTTTCAGTTAAGATATCTGGGGTTACCTTTCTGAGAGCAGTGGCCATTTTATTGGTGACTGTGCCTGATACAATAATGAGGTCCACCTGTCTAGGACTGGATCTAAATAATACACCAAACCTATCCATGTCATATCTGGGGGCAGCAAAGTGCATCATCTCCACAGCACAGCAGGCTAGCCCGAAAGTCAGAGGCCAAAGTGAATTCTGAAATATACACAATGATCTCCTGTCATAAACTGAGCTGTGAAAAATAAAGTAATTAAAACAATGAACGGCAGAGCCAGTAAAATTAAGAATGGGCTGCTGGCTGTAATATTTTATGATGTCTTATGTAAATTTCTGTGTGAGGCCCTTGTGGCCTACAAACATTGTATCTCCCAGTGACAGATCTATACATTCTATCAGGAAAACATACACCACACCAAAAGCTTCAGCTAGCATAAAGAGATAAGACACTGATAACTATAAGGCAGGATTTGGGAATACCGACTAATCAGTAAACCAACTGTGAGCTTTTGATTCCTAGGCAGACCAAGTGTAAGATGCAAAACCTGTAACTAATATTTCTGTCACACAAAACTCTGACTATGGTGTTCTTAAAGCAGTACCTGAACCTATTTTACCACCTTAAATTAGACCAACAACTTGCAGAATTAAAATATCTGGCAGCTGTACCTTTCTAGCAAAGTTTGCTAAATCATCCAGTCTTGACACCACATATTCTGCATCATTGTCAAATCGCTGAAATGGAGAATATGGCTTTCTCTTCTGCAGTGCACCACCAGCTTCTGTACTCTGTTCTCGTACTGGAACCAGGCTAAAACATTGGAAATTAAAACTCAGTTTCAATACAGAATTTATCCACCAGGGGCGGTATTCACGAACACGGATCAGTAAAGATCAGATCAAATTTGAGCAAAAATGATCAACTTTTGATCAGATTTTTGGATCAACAATGATTGGTATTCACGAAACATTTGATCTGATTTTCTGATCAAATTTTGGATTAAATTTGATCTATATACTTTGCTGGATTAACTTTCTGATCAAGGTGGATCTTTTAATCAGGCACTACAGAGACAGAGGAACTAATGGTTCCATGACTAACATTGGAATTTTCAGTGCATTGTTCAATGATCACTTGTTCCCTCTCTGGCCAGATATTATTCATCATAACTTCTCTGTATTTGGATGGCACTGTAATATATACATATCCATAAATTTTTAGCAAATCCAAAAATTGATCTACAAATAAAACTTTGCCAGATGAATGATACTGCCCGGATTTACAAAGATTCTTAAAATCATACTTAAACTCAGACACATAATCTCAGTTTTTTCTGCACACATGAGATTATGTTGAAGTTTGTATTTTCAAAAGTAATCTCATGTGAGACAAAAAATCAACCTCTGAGTTTATGCTTAAACTCAAGCTTAAACCTAAGTTTGTCAACAGCTTAATCTATGATTTTGTGACATTGTTTGTAAATATACACACATGGAAAACATGAAAACAGGTACATTTAAACAATTGTATGTATCCTAATGTGCAAATATATTACCTCTTTTGGTTACCATGTTTGTGAGCTATTATTGCAACTAGAATTAATTCTTTTGTTTATATAAATCTAACACATGTATTTCAGAAAAACAAACTACTGAAAAAAAAACTGCTCTAAAAATGTTCACATCATTTTGCTGACACAAATTAGAAAAAGGAGAAATGTTTACTGTCTTGACACAGCTAAAAATCACACCTACTCAGTGCACTTTGCATGCATTGATTTTTGTCATATTGGCACATATAGGGTCAAACCAAAGGCACACTTATGTTTACATTCCATGGTATAATCAATCAGATTTCTTTAATCATAAACCCAATAGAGGACAGCATGTCAGGGTTTGCAAATTATGTGTTTCTTCAATAGTTTTCAAAACAATGTGGATATTTTGCCAGGCAAAAATATTGTGGCTCTAAAACACAGTTGTTTAAACAATGGGGATATTTCTTAATGTTTATATATGCAGCAAAGTAATAAACTATATGTCACTAAAATACAGCTGTATGGATATATTTCTAATATTTTTGTTTGCAGAAAAGAACAACACATGGCTCTAAAACATTTGTCAAAACAATAGATATATTTTACACTGGGTATCTGTATAAAAATTATGTTGCCCAAGATTTGGGAAACAATATTTCAGTGCTTAATATTATTTATAGCACTGTTTTGTTTTTCTGCTGAAGGGTAAATCTGAAATTTAATATGTACTTTGTAATGTGGTCTAAAATAATTTATTGAAAACAATGGATTAAATACATCACTAAAGTGTTTAAAAAGATAAAGTAATTTGTGAGCAGTGATGCTTTCAGTATAGTACAGTTTGAACCTCTATTATGTGAACAAGTTGGGAGTGAGATTTTTGTTCAGATAATGGAAGGCTCATACATCAAGAGGAATTTTAACCTAAAACAATAAGCAACTACAAATTGGGAGAGTAGTAATGATTACAAAAACAGATCAAATATTTTATCTTTTCAGCTCAAGTGATCCCTGCTTTGTGAATAGCTATTTGATCCACTGGCTCACTTGAAACTTTTTTCTCAAATTTGATCTGATCTTAATCCTTGTTAGTGAATACCGCCCCTGGACATCTGAAATCAGAAAATGAAAATTTTCAATTGGCCATATAAGTTGGATAACTTGGAAATGGGGATTTACAGTGCTTGTCATCAAGTTTTTATACAAAACACACGATCAGAATACCCTCGGAGGCTGATATTTCTGCAAAAGAATTTGAAATGTTTACTTGAATAGAGACAACCCACCTGAGACCCTGTATGATGAAAAATAAGCAATCTTCAAGTACTTTGAAGGGCTGAAAATGGGCTTAAAATAGCTCTATCTATTACAATCTGAGTCATCTCTGAGATATTGAACATACAAAGCATTTAAAGTTTGAAAGAACAGTTAATATGAAGACATAGCAGATAACACCCAATTATTTAAGATATAAAATCTTCATGACGATTTTAGTAAATAAACGTATTTACTGGACCGAAAAACCAGTAAATACGTGTATTTACTGAAATTTTCAGGGCATAGGCATATTTACTAACCAAATCAGTAAATTTGAAAATCTGAAAATTTCAGTAAATAGACGTATTTACTGATACATATATAAAATATCATTGAACTTGTTGCATTCCTATGTAGTAAAATGTTAATAACTCATCTTACATTAAATCGCATAATGTACCATAAACTATTTATACGGCGACATCAGCTAAGTCCAATCAATCAAGGCTTTTATATTTATTATTAATTTTTTTTGTTTTTGTTTAGAGTAGCCATTATATTGGGTGTTGTTTCCTGTTAAGGTACATACTAAACTTTGTCAGGCCTCAATGTCAAGCCAAAATTTCATCCGTGAGCAATCATCCAAAATTTATTTGCACTCATCGTAAGTGTCAGAGATTCTCACTCTCTTTCATATTTAACAAATATGATAATTTATCATTAGACAATTTACTTTTTGAAGGTACCTTTTCTTGCTCAAATTAAATATCTAAAACAGTTGGAAAATGATAAATAATCTATGCCATTCTAAATCAAGACATAAACTATATTACCAACCTGGTACAAGTTGTGTTAATTTTCACATCGTGAAATTTTCTGCAACCAACTGCAGCTAAGCTCTGCTGGTTTGTTACTGGAGCCCTCAAGAGCGGAGAGAGTAGTCCTGGGAATCCTGACACTACAATAATCAACATACTCAGTAAGGCTTTAAAGCAATGCCATATATTTCTCATTTATTTGCCAGCAACACTATTTAAATATCATTAAACAACAAAAATAGCATCAGAGATGCCCATACCCAACAGCTTGGGGAAATAGTTTACAACACCATGAGATACAGAAGTAGTGAAACAGTACAAAGATCAGGATACTTTCACAGCAGTGTCAGTTATATAAAGGTCTAAGTAATGTTTACGTAGAGAAAATAACGTCCAAGAGAAAGAAAATGTATATAAAGATAAAGACAATTCAATAGCAAGATGAAAGCATTAAACTGTAAACTAAAAATTATGAAGCTCTAAAACTTATTAATGGGAGAATAGCTGTCAATGGAAATATCATAATTATGTAAATTTATTTATTTATTTGGGGTTTTACGTTGCTTTCAACACTGTACAGGTCATATCATGATGGGTAGTTGGAAGGGCAGAGGAAACCAGTACATACAGTTCGTCAGGGTTCTGTACTGTAAACTGTCGACCAACGGCAAGCAACTACCAGCTTTCCCACTTGAGGCCGGGACGGGAACCGAACCCCGGCCATAGAGGTGGGAGGCATGAGTGTTACCACTCCACCACCATATATCTTTGTTATAAGAGAAAGACATCTCAAACATAACAGGTGAACACACTTTGGCAGAGCCATAGTTAAAGGTCACACCATGATACACAGTAACACACCCTAACCAATGTCCTTACCAAGTGTCAACCTTCTACACCTTGCATAATCCAAGAACTGGCTCCGACAAGAATTTAAAACTCATGGTCACTATGACAAGATCAAAGGTTAAATCAAGGTCACACCATGACGTCGCACAATTACAATCAATGTACCTAAGAAGTAGCAACATCTGAGATATAACCCGGACAAGATTTTATAGTTCAAGGTCACTACGGCAAGGTCAAATCAAGGTCACACCAGGATGTTGCACACCTACAACCCCCAATCAATGTCCATACAAAGTATCAACTTCCAATACCTTACGATTTCCGAGATATAGCCCGGACAAGATTTTATACGTCATGGTCATTACAGTAAGGTCAAATGTCGAATCAAGACCACACCATGACGTTGCACACCTACAACCCCAACCAATGATCCTACAAAGTAAAAACTTCCCACACCTTATGGATTCTGAGTTATTGCCAGAATATGATTTTATAGGTCAAGGTCACTACAGCAAGGTCAAATCACAGTCAAACGATGACAATCCACACCTACACCCCCTAACCAAAGTTCCTAACAAGTATCAACTTCCTAAACCTTACAGTTTCTGAGATATAGCCCGGTGTAGCATCAGATATTGTATCCCTCAAAAAAGTGAGCGGGGATACAGAATATGATGGGTGGGGCTGTCAGATTCTGTATCCCCTGTTAAATTCTGTATCCCCTTGTCATATTTTGTATACCCTGAAGTGGGACTAGTCCTATTGGTATTTCAGTCACATTTGTGTGTAGTTTTCTTAAGAAATATGATGTATATTGTGCCTGTATGATGTATTGTTCCAGCATTCTTTTGGACTTGATTTGTTTAACCTCCGGTTGAATGACTAGCTAACAGTATTAATTGGATATTGATGTAAGACTCTTTAATGTGTTTTGGCGGTGATACTTTACATTTAATCTATTATAAACAAGGGGATTAACTTAATCATAATTTTCAAATATATAAAGTTAACTTCTTAAATAGACAACTAATACACAATTACCCATCAGGGCTGAGTCCAGTACATTTGTACTCCCATAACCTAATATAAAAGTCCAATTTTTTATGTGCATATGACAGAAATTCATCAAATTAACTTGTTGATTTTTTAACATTTTCCAAAAAGAAAAGGTAATTTTCTAATTCTTTGTTAAATTTAATAATCAGGCTCACCCATAAAACCATCCTACATATTTGTGTGACCCTATTTGTGTTTACCCCTCAAAGGTTTGACAGAATTAAGCCTCATTATATTTAAAGATTATTTTGATATTGATTTGTTTCACTTTATGATTTCGGGTATTCCCTATTGTGTACTTCACCCACCCCAAGTGAAACAAATCAACACCAATAGAATATTGAGACAACAGACACAAATCCAATCAAAAATCATCTCAATAAATGACAAATCAACATCAAAGGAATATTTTTATACTTCTCAGGGCTTAGGATACAAAATCTTTTTAAACAATGTGTATCAACTTTTTCAGATCTTGTTGCATAAATAACGCTCATGTAATGTGTTATTAAAGTCTCCTTTAAGAACAGTGTGTCTTAGAACAACTCAATGAATATATCTTGTTTTCATATAATTGGGCTTAATGTAACTTGTCTCAATCTCCCTCCCCAAAAGCCGCTTCACAAGCGTACAGGTTTTGATGGGGGTACAATATTTGATTTTCAAATTCTGTACCCCCTTGGTCCCTCTACTGTTGGGGATACAAAATATTCTGTATCCCCTAAAGATCAAAGAGGGAATACATAATTTGATGGGGATACACAATTTGATGTTACACCAGACAAGATTTTATAGGTCAAGGTCATTATTGCAAGGTCAAGTCAAGGTCATACCATGATGTCGCACACCTACAACCTCTGACCAATGTCAGTATCAAGTATCAACTTTCTACGGTTTCCCTGATACAGTCCGGAGAAGAATTTATTGGTAACAGTCATTACGGCAAGGTCAAATCAAGATCACACCATGATGTTGCACACATACAACCCCAACCAATGTCCCCACCAAGTTTCAACTTCCTACACCTTACAGTTTCCGAGATAAAGCCCGGACAAGATTTTAAAGGTCAAGGTCA
This sequence comes from Sabellastarte sp. h YS-2021, assembly GCA_964017235.1. Taxonomy (NCBI): domain Eukaryota; kingdom Metazoa; phylum Annelida; class Polychaeta; order Sabellida; family Sabellidae; genus Sabellastarte; species Sabellastarte sp. h YS-2021. The sequence goes on along the minus strand of OZ024928.1, from coordinate 151,218,408 downwards.
CTACAACATCAGAGGTCAAACTAGAAGAATGCTTTTGCTAACAAAAGCGAAGCATCCCTGAAAGTTTAAATGCTTCGTGGTTTTAATAAGCATGCTGTAAAGCTAAGAATGCACAAAGCTGCACCGTATGCTTTCACAATACCTCTTAATAGTTTGGCCCATAAGGGGGGGTCGAGGGGTAAAACTGACCGGCTATTTAGACTCTCCACATATGCTTTCCCAATACCTCTTAATAAATTCTGAAGGTCTAAAAGCAACAATAAAGGAGATATAAGGCAAAAACTGAAAATCAGCTATTTTATGACCCCAGTTTGACCCATAAGGGGGGGGCCAGGGGGTAAAACTGACCAGCTATTTAGACTCTCAACATATGCTTTCCCAATACCTCTTAATACAGTCTGAAGCTATAAAAGCAACGATAAAGGAGATATATAAGGCAAAAACTCCAAAGCAGCTATTTATGACCCCAGTTTGGCCCATAAGGGGGGGGGGGGGGGGGGGGGGGGGGGGGGGTAAAACTGACCAGCTATTTAGACTCCCCATATGCTTTCCCAATACCTCTTAATACATTCTGAAGCTATAAAAGCAACAATAAAGGAGATATAAGGCAAAAACTCAAAATCAGCTATTTTATGACCCCAGTTTGACCCATAAGGGGGGCCGGGGGGTAAAACTGACCGGCTATTTAGACACTCCACATATGCTTTCCCAATACCTCTTAATACATTCTGAAGGTATAAAAGCAACAATAAAGGAGATATAAGGCAAAACTCCAAAGCAACTAATTTATGACCCCAGTTTGACCCATAAGGGGGGGTTGGTAGATAAAACTGACCGGCTATTTAGATTCTCGACATATGCTTTCCCAATACCTCTTAATACATTCTGAAGCTACAAAAGCAACAATAAAGGAGATATAAGGCAAAAACTCCAAAGCAGCTATTTTATGACCCCAGTTTGACCCACAAGGGGGGCCCGGGGAGTAAAACTGACCGGCTATTTAGACTCTCCACATATGCTTTACCAATACCTCTTAATACATTCTGAAGGTATAAAAGCAACAATAAAGGAGATATAAGGCAAAACTCCAAAGCAACTATTTTATGACCCCAGTTTGACCCATAAGGGGGGCTTGGGGAATAAAACTGACCGACTATTTAGATTCTCCACATATGCTTTCCCAATACCTCTTAATACATTCTGAAGGTATAAAAGCAACAATAAAGGAGATATAAGGCAAAACTCCAAAGCAACTAATTTATGACCCCAGTTTGACCCATAAGGGGGGGTTGGGGAATAAAACTGACCGACTATTTAGATTCTCCACATATGCTTTCCCAATACCTCTTAATACATTCTGAAGCTACAAAAGCAACGATAAAGGAGATATAAGGCAAAAACTCCAAAGCAGCTATTTTATGACCCCAGTTTGACCCACAAGGGGGGGCCGGGGGGTAAAACTGACCGGCTATTTAGACACTCCACATATGCTTTCCCAATACCTCTTAATACATTCTGAAGGTATAAAAGCAACAATAAAGGAGATATAAGGCAAAACTCCAAAGCAACTATTTTATGACCCCAGTTTGACCCATAAGGGGGGCTCGGGGAATAAAACTGACCGACTATTTAGATTCTCCACATATGCTTTCCCAATACCTCTTAATACATTGTGAAGCTATAAAAGCAACGATAAAGGAGATATAAGACAAAAACTCCAAAGCAGCTATTTATGACCCCAGTTTGGCCCATAAGGGGGGATCGTGGGGTAAAACTGACCGGCGATTTAGACTCTCCACATATCCTTTCCCAATACCTCTTAATACATTCTGAAGCTATAAAAGCAACAATGAAGGAGATATAAGGCAAAAACTCAAAATCAGCTATTTGATGACCCCAGTTTGACCCATAAGGGGGGGCCGGGGGGTAAAACTGACCGGCTATTTAGACTCTCCACATATGGTTTCCTATTACTTCCCAGTACATTTTATGGCTCTAAATGCAATACTTAAGAAGATAATAGGGGGGTTGACCTAAATTTAAGGCTTTCAGATTGGAAGGTGTCAGAAAATCACTCATAAATGAGACATTTTTCAAGGGATTGCTCCCAAAATCTAATCAGCTCACGTTTTCGATAGTATGAACAGGTGTGTCAAATTATAAGGCTGTGTAGCAAGTAGTTTTTCCTGAACTGCGATGACGGGGGGGGGGGGGGTGTACTTCAAAAAATTGTTTTTGATCATGTGACCTTCATAAAGGTCAAAGGTCAAATTTAAGCATGCAGAAAAATTTTCCCACGCCTAAGGTATATAACTGCCAAATATGCTTTGAAACCTTGTAATAATAAGGGAGATATTCAAGGGAGACCATAATGCAGCGGCGGCGAGGAAACCGAGGCGAAAACAAATGGCACACCATGATATTGCACACCTACAGTCCTTAACCAATGTCCCTACCAAGTATCAACTTCCTACACATTACGGTTACTGAGATACAGCGCAGACAAGATTTTCAAACTCAAGGTCACTATGGCAAGGTCAAATCAAGGTCACATCATGACGTTGCACACCTACAACCCCTAACCAATGTCCCTACCAAGTATCAACTTCTTACACCTTACAATTTCTGAGATACAACCCGGACAAACTTTTTCCCACCACCCACTCGCCCATCCGGACAACATGGGTGAAAACAATACCCCGACAGCCCTTAATACTTGCAATGTACCTTTATTCAAATTTTTCTACAGAAATGTAAACATTGCTCTCATAAGAAATTCTTGGATACCCAATTTTTCTACCACTAATTTTCAGCTGTAATTTTACTCATTCATCAATATTAATTTTCACCATATCAGTGGCAAGCATATGAAATCTCAGATTCAGGGTTTTCATGCTAACACCACTGATTGAGTGGTTGGCACTTGCTGAGTAAACTGCTCTGGCAGAAAGTTCAAACTCAGGTGTCACTAATTACAATTGTTTGGTAGTGGGTGATTATATAAGCCCACACTTAAGGTTAGGGTAAAGGAAAAATTCTCGATTCAATATGGGAAGCAAAATGCTAAAGCTGTAAAAGATGAATTAAGTCAAATGGAACATGAAATTCAAATACTGGATGAAGCAATACAAAAAACAGGAAACATACTTTTTAAATCAAAAAGAGAAAATATAAGAAAACAAATGCTAAATCTATTAAACAAAAGAGCTGTCGGTGCACAGATAAGACCGCGTGCAAAATATATAGAAGAAGGTGAAAAGTCAACTTCTTATTTTCTAAGATTAAAAAAAAAAAGACAAACAAACAATAAAATCACAATGTTAAAACAAGAGGAGAGTGCCCGTGAACGGGCACTGTGTCAGCTGACTGAGTGTTTTTGATTTGTGAAGGTGATTAGAGGACAGAATAATTATCAGGAAAAGGGCTGTACAGAAATACAGTAAATGGTAACTGAACAGCAAGTTCGAAAGAAATTCCTAAGCTGACAGAAGAAAAGGATAAAAAAGTTGTGCCCTGTAAATGGTATTATAACAAGGTAATTGTTTAAGTGTAAAAAATAGGTTAAAACATATTTAAAGAAATACTACAAATGCAATATCCTCGTTCGACCTTGAAGAAGGGGTCCAAGGTCAAATCTAACCACACAAATACATTCCCAGCCCATGATTTCCTATGGTTTACCATTCCAAACCTCTAGGACCAATTATAAATGAGTTATAAGCACTTTTAAGCTTGGCTGTCCTCATTTGACCTTGAAGGAGGGGTCCAAAGGTCAAATCTGACCATACCAAAAGATTCCGAGCCAATGATTTCCTATGGGATGGTTTACCATCCCAAATCTCTGTCACCAATAATAAGCGAGTTGTAGGCACTTTCAATTTTCGCTATCCTCATTTGACCTTGAAGGAGGGTTCCAAGGTCAAATCGGACCATATCAACAGATTCACAGCCCATGATTTCCTGTCTGTTTACCATCCCAAACCTCTGGGACCAATAATAAGCGAGTTATAAGCACTTTTAAGTTTGGCTATCCTTGTTTGACCTTGAAGGAGGGGTCATTGAAGGTCAAATCTGACCACACCAAAAGATTCCCACCCCATGATTTCCTACAGGTTGGTTTATCATCCCAAACCTCTAGGATCAATAATAAGGGAGATATAAGCACTTTTCATGACTGACAAAAAACACCTGTGGCGGCCATCTTGTTTCTCAAAATGAGGCCAAAAATATTCCCACACAACATTTTATGGTTATTAATATATACTGCAAACTTAAGAAAGCTAGCTATAATATTTTTTTTCATCAGAGCAGTAATGGTGAAATCTCTCTCTACACACTGCGGCTATCCAGTGGATACAATGATTTACTCAACAGTGAGAACCTGAAAGTATCTATTGCTCAGCTATGCCATGACATAGAGGTCTGCAATTTCACTATGTTATAGCTGACCAAAAATTCTGTGAATAACATATTTAACAAATTACTCTAAATGTAATAGTTTTCAAGTTACAACTGATTTACTCAACAGTGAGAACCTCAAAGGAACTATTACTCAGCTATGCAATGAGCTACATGTCTGAAATTTTACTATGTTATAGCTAACCCAAAAGTAGGTGAACAACATATTTAAGCAAACTACTGTAAATGCAATAGTTTTCAAGCTACAACTGATTTACTCAATAGTGAGAACCTGAAAATAGCTATTGCTCCGCTATGCCATGAGCTATAGGTCTGTAATTTCACTATGTTATAGCTGACCCAAAAGTAGGTGAACAATATATTTTAACAAAATACTCCAAATGCAATATTTTTCAAGTTATAGCTGATTTACTCAACAGTCAGTACCTGAGAATAGCTATTGCTCAGTTGTGCCATGAGCTATAGGTCTATAATTTCACTATGTTATAGCTGACCCAAAAGTAGCTGAATAACATATTTGCACAAATTTCTGTAAATGCAATAGTTTTCCAATTATAACTGATTTACTCAACAGTGAGAACTTCAAAGTAGCTATTACTCAGCTATGAAATGAGCCACAGGTCTGAAACTTCACTATGTTATAGCTGACCCCAAAATAGGTGAATAACATATTGAAACAAAATACTCTAAATGCAATAGTTTTCAAGTTATAAGTGATTTACTCAACAGTGATAACCTAAAAGTAGCTATTACTCAGCTATGCCATGAGCTACAGGTCTGAAATTTTACTATGTTATAGCTGGCCCAAAAGTAGCTGAATAACATATTTATACGAAATTCTCTAAATGCAATAGTTTTTAAGTTACAAGTGATTTTACTCATGATGGAAGTTACTGAAAAGCCCAAAAGTAGCTATTACTCACTTAGCTATTGAGACAGACACCCAACTTACTCACCATATTGTAGCTATGAAAAAAGTAGCTGAATAACATATTTTAACAAAATGCTCTAAATGCAACACTTTTCAAGTTATAAGTGATTTACTCAACAGTGATAACCTAAAAGTAGCTATTACTCAGCTATGCCATGAGCTACAGGTCTGAAATTTTACTATGTTATAGCTGACCCAAAAGTAGCTGAATAACATATTTATACGAAATTCTCTAAATGCAATAGTTTTTAAGTTACAAGTGATTTTACTCATAATGGAAGTTACTGAAAAACCCAAAAGTAGCTATTACTCACTTAGCTATTGAGACAGACACCCAACTTACTCACCATATTGTAGCTATGAAAAAAGTAGCTGAACAACATATTTTCACAAAATGCTGTAAATGCAACACTTTTGAAGTTATAAGTGATTTAGTGCATGATTTCATGAATTTTAATGCATTAAAAATTATTAAAAAATTTATTTTAAAAAAAGTAAGACAGATCCAGGTCTCATACTCACACAAGAGAATCTACCTCTGGCCTAGTACATATATGCAAGATATGAGAGAAATCCCTGCAATAGTCACTGAGAAAATTGTGATAAAAAGTTGAAATTTTCACACTTTTGGTGGGGGTACCCCCCTTGTAATGTCTCTAGCAAACAGACGAACAGACAGATTTGCATGCCTTGAACACCTTTTCATCCTCAATAGATAAGGTATCTTTTAAAAAAAACAGCATGTCTCTAGGCCTTGTAGTTTTGGAGAAGAATTTGTTCACGCGGACGCCCACGCCACAGAGTGATGACATAATGTCAGCTGACTGACAAGTCAGCTGACATAAAAAGCAGGGGAATGCATCACAGACAGTGGAGGAATTCTTAAAGAATGTTCAGAATTCTATAAAAATCTATATGCAACCACAAATCCTAACATGAAGAAAATCAATGATTATATGAGTACATGCAAGTTATCAAATCACCTAACAGAAGATCAAAAAGACCTCTGTGATAAACCAATTAGTCTAAAAGAATGCACAAATGTCGTTGAAAAATGTATGAAACCTAATAAATCACCAGGTTTAGATGGAATTACAGTGGAATTTTACAAAGCCTTTTGGCCGGTTATTAGTAGTTTTTTGATAGAAGTTTACTTAGAAATTTTCAAAGAGGAAAACTTAACTTATTCACAAAAAACAGCAGTAATTACATTAATCTTCAAAACTGGTGATAGAAGTTTGTTAAAACACTACAGGCCTATAAGTTTGACCAATACAGATTACAAAATATTGGCTTTTGTTCTAGCAATGCGAGTACAAAAAGTTATGCCCAGTGTTATAAATAATGACCAGACTGGGTACATTAAGAATAGATTGATAGGACTTAACATTAGAACTGTACAAGATCTGATTGAATACTGTAACAAATTTGATAAAAAGGGGGTATTATTATTTCTAGATTTTAACAAAGCATTTGACAGTTTAGAGTGGAAATTCCTTCAGAAAGTAATAAAAAAATTCAATTTTGGTCCAATTTTTCAAAAATGGGTTAGTATTCTGTATACAGAAGCAGAGGCTGTCATAAAAAACAATGGCTGGCTATCAGAAAGCTTTAATATATCAAGAGGAATCCGACAAGCTCTGCTTTTTATTTTTGCAGTTGAAATTATGTCTACCATTTTAAGAGATGACAATTCAATAAAAGGAATTGAAATAAAAAATCCCTGTAGCTCAAAAACATACAAAATATCTCAATATGCAGACGATTCAGTCATAATATTAGAAGACACTGATCAAACAGCCCCGCTGTTGGGTAGAATGAAGCAATTTGGAGAGTTAGCTGGGTTAAAATTAAACCTGAATAAAACTGAAATTATGTTATTAGGAACACTCAAAGGGAAACATAAAAATATTGATAACTTAGAATGTATAGATAACATTAAAAGTTTAGGAATCTATGTGTGGCATGACAGAGAATATTGTATTGGAAGGAACTGGACAGATAAAATAAATAAAATTGAAAGTATGTTGAAAATGTGGAGGGAACGATCTCTCTCACTTTTGGGCAAAATTTTGATCATTAAAGCCTTGGCGCTTCCTCTTGTATCATTTGTAGCATTAAACTCCTACACACCAGATTGGATTGTTAAAGTCGTAAATAAAATATTTTTCAATTTTGTATGGGGTACTACTGCAAAAGTTAAAAAAGACACACTTTTAGGTAATATTGAACAAGGTGGGCTAAAAATGATTGAAGTAGGCTCTTATTTCCATGCATTAAAAGCCTCCTGGGTAAAACGTTTATGCAATGCAAGCAAGGATGACACCTGGGCTTATATTCCAACCTGTATTTTTAAAAAACTACATGTTCTGGAAATTATAGATCTCCTTTCTGAGCCTAACATCAGCAAGGACATACACAATGTTGGTTCCCGCTCCAAGAATGCCGAGTCAACAACTACCCTGAGGGACATTGCCAAGTGGCGACAAGACAACTACCCTTCCTTGGATACAGAATTTGTCTTAGATGAAAAACCAAGTGCTGGATGGCCTATTTCTTTAAGATTCCCAGATGAAGGATACTTTTTCTGAGGTTTCCAGAGGTGCTACTTGTGGACTCGTGAGAGTTTCTCCTCATCTGAGTCCTGTAACATGGTACATCCCCCTTTGACCCTCCTAAATTAACAGTCTTTACTCAAGTCACTCAAGATGAAATTGGTAAAATAATCTGCAAATCACCCACCAAATCATGCCTGTTGGACCCATTGCCCACATTCCTTATTAAGGAATGCATTGACATCCTTCTACCATCTATAACCAAATTGGTTAATTGTTCGCTCAGGGAGGGACTGGTTCCAGATGGGTTAAAAAAAAAGCTGTAGTCACTCCACTTATAAAGAAGGCCTCGCTTCTTGTTGAGGATTTGAAAAACTACCGCCCAGTATCTGGACTTAGCTTCATTTCTAAACTGGTGGAACGTGTAGTTGCTAAACAGCTGGTTGACCATATTCATCGACATGGCTTGGATAACTCATACCAGTCAGCATCAGGTCACTCAACGGAAACGGCTCTGCTTTCCATAAAAAATTATATTCATTTGTCACTATCTTGGGGTGAAGCTACTGCCTTGGTACTTCTGGATCTCTCGGCCGCCTTTGATACTATTGATCATTCCACTCTCCTCAGCTGTCTTCTGAATTGGTTTGGTGTTGGTTGCTCAGCTCTCAAATGGTTCTCTTCTTATTTGACAGAACGCATTCAATCTGTTAAGATTGGTTTTACTTTGTCTGATTTACAAAAACTGCTGTTCGGCGTGCCTCAGGGTTCTGCTCTGGGTCCTCTGCTATTCTCTCTTTACACTAAGGTTGTGATGAGTGGTTAAAATCCATCCTGGTACGCAAATTCGTCTCGCAGTTCGGTATTCGTATGTTTTATTATGCACGTTTTTCCTCTCCATAAATAAAACGGTGGTTTCCGGAAACGATGTCTTAGCATTAAAATAGTGGTGAAAGGTAATCAAAACTTATTATATTGTTATAAAATGAGGAGTATTATATAAAATTTCCCAATATACAAAGAATTCTGCCATTTTGCAGTGTTGTCATTCTTTGTCGTCCTAAAAAACGTGATAAAGTGGGCGACAATATAATATATTATAGTAGTTAACGACGATCATGTGGACCAGAAAGCACTCGAGATCTTCCCAAATCGACTCCACTCGCGAATTTACACATCTCCCCTTAGTACCCTGATTGGTAAACACAAAGACGTAAACTTTCATTTCTATGCCAACGACTCACAACTTTATGCCCATCTGTTACACATGAATGCCTCAGCTGCTTTTGATAAGTTGAACAGATGCCATCAAGATGTTAAGGAATGGATGTCGGCTAGCAAATTTAAACTTAATCCTGATAAAACTGAGTTTATACTTTTTGGTTCCAAGAAGAAAGAAGAGAAAGGTTACATGTATGTTTCCCAATTGACATCTTGGGCAACCCCCTTCGCCCCACCGAGTCAATCAGGAACCTGGGTGTGTGGTTTGACTCTGATTTTTCTTTCTCTAAACATGTCCAGAATGTTTGTAAAAGCTGCTTTATTCAACTGAGGGATTTTAGAAATATTAGGCAGTTCTTGACTCAGGATGCAGCTGTGTCGGTTGCCAATGCTTTGTTAGTAGTCGGTTGGACTACTGTAACTCATTTTTCAGGAGTCTCTCCAAATTCAATCTTCATAGATTACAGTCTATCCAAAATAGTGCAGCTAGAATTGTTACAAATTCGAGTAAATATACTCGGATAACTCCGGTACTCAGGAAACTCCATTGGCTCCCTGTTCAGTTTCGTTCAGAGTTCAAACTGGCTACCCTGGTGTACAAGTTTATTCATACTTGTTTCCCTAAATATTTTGCTCCATATCTATCCACATACCACACTACTTACAATACTAGACATAGTCAGAATGTTGCCAATTTCCTTAATGTACCAAAATTTCAACCTACAATTCACAAGTCCACTAAGCAGTTTGGTTTCAGTTTTGCCTTTGATGCTCGCACTGTTTGGAATTCACTCCCTGAAGACATTCGTGCATCACCCACTATTGCCTCTTTTAGAAAGAAGCTCAAAACCTATCTCTATGCAAAGGCTTATCCTCCTTAGCTCATTTTCTCTTTTGGCTTCTCCGTGGTGCTGACCTATTTCTGTCCCTGGACTTTGAATTTGCATATTGCTATTGTCTTGTTGCGCCTTAGAGTCCACTACTCAGTGGAGATTAAGCGCTATAAAAGTCGAGCTAGAATTAGAATTATTACCCACAAGACAAAATGAGGTACTGGCAGCCTTTCTCCTCAGGCAAGAAGATGAGGCCTCCATTCGTAAGATAACACAGATATTCAAGGAGAAGAATCCCAGATGGATAGAAGTGCGTGTGGTCATTACAGACAAGGACATGTCAGAAAGGACAGTCTTTAAGTCCAACAGGTGCCACAACCAAACGGAGATGGCGGGTAGTGCAGGCTTTTAAGGACAAAGATACCATTTCAAAACAAAAGATTATCCTGAGCTGGTATTGTGATGATAGTGATGTCAATAGTGCACTAGGTCAGAGGCTGTCAGAAGTTGCTGTAGAGCAAATTCCCGAAAATATAGCCTAGATGATGCAGTTGACATTAATTGTGTGAAAAAGTTCTTTGGCGGTGAGGTCTGGGACTGTCTCTTACATGTCAGAGAAGAAAGAAAGAAGCTCATGATTTACTGTAACAAATGCCAGACTGATGCAGACAATGGGGAGTCAATATGGTGTGATGGCTGTCTGAATTGGCAGCACTTTAAGTGTGCAGGGATAAGAGTACAGCCCAAAAAGAAGCTGTGGTTTTGCAAAGACTGTAGCAAGGGAATATAATCTAAAGGGAATCTGTAAATCTATTGCTCTTTACACTTGTCAATTATGCAATATTTACGGCTATAAACATTTTTTTCAGTTACTTTCAGTTAGTGTCCTATGCTTGGTTGTCCAAGTAAAAGGTAAATGCATGCCATAAATGTCATGTTACATTTATGTTTCATGTGTTCTAAAATAAATTTGTATGACACATTTGGTTGTTTACACACTATTATTGGAATTTGGAACCCAATCTATAGTTGGTGTTTCTATATAGCATGGGCCCGATCGATAGTGATTGTTTCTAATGAACGGGAACCCGATGGATAGCATCTTGCATAATTATTACATAAGAAATTTCCATAAAGTTAATTTTTTTTTAATTTATGTGAAACAATGTGAAATGAGACACACTTTTTATACCTAAGGATTATTTATTGTAACTCATTTTTTATAGCCAATTTATAAACTAGTATAAGCTTTTTTCTGTTATTTCACACGCTTTATCCCTAATTGCAGTTTGGGGTTCTAGCTCGATGTATTTGTATTTATATTTGTATTTGGACTCTGTGTATCTGCTGTATTTGTATTTGCCTTCTAAAATTCATCTGTATTTGCAAATTGAGAAATTACTGTATTTGTATTCACAATCTTTTTTCTGTATTTGTCCCAAGCCTGCTAAATTTACCACGATAGTGCTGATATACTCCTTGCTACCAATTATCGCCGATACTAATTATCGCCAGACAGAATTCAGACAGACATAACTTGATCAAAAGTACATCCCAAGTCTCTCTAATAAGGTAAAACTATTTCCAAAGTGAATAAAGCAAATACACAAGAAAAGGCTTTCAAAATATGTGGCCATTACTGAAATATAAACGTTTAATTTATGGGCGGTGATAATTGGTACCCGGCGATAATTGATAGCAAGGCAGTACTGCTTTAAAGTCATCTGTCACAATAACAATGGTCATCATTTGTGACAAATATGAATAAACATCTGACCCAACACATACTGTTTCTTTTAGATATCTCTGGAGCCTGACACATACTGGTCGGCCAGTGAATTTCGTCACCCCAGTGAAGTTCGTCACCTGCCATAAAACACTCAAGGACAGGCAATATTCACATTTAAATAAATGGAATAGCTTCTTTCAACATCAAGGTATGTATATATGCCGTAACTGGACAGTAAAAACTTGTTAATATTGTCATAAAATATAGGTGACGAACTTCACTGGGGTGACAAACTTCACTGGCTGAGCAGTAGAGAGAATTTTATATGTCAGGGACCAGGCACATATGCTCTGTTGAACTAGATTGGGGTGGCTGTTTAGCCATTTTATAGTTACAGTACATCTACTATGGAGGGTGTCAAGAGGTTTCGCTGTCTTGGTTGTTTCGCTGTTAATTTGGAAGATTCGCGGTAAAAACGGGAGACGTTCCACATGAATTTCTCAGATCCTACGATGTATTATTTCATTATTTACCATTTATTAAGGTTTTAATGTGGGCCCTATCAATCTAATATCCACAAACTAATTTATAAACACAAATACCCTAACTTCTTTGAAGTCAATTATTGGGATTAATCTCGTACAGTGCATCAAGTAATTCAAGTAGGAGAGCCTAATCCTAGCTAGTGAAAAGAATTGCAATCAATATGTCTATGTGGAATTAATTAGATGTACTTGCTATAATTTAACTTTATTGCATACCGTTAGATCCATGATTAAAAACTGAAACCAATGGTACCCCAATGATCAAAATCCCTCCATTAATAAAAATTTTGTGTCACTTTAAATTTAAACGGGATAATGACAGTCTATCGCGAATCCTCCAGTGAGTTTTACCGCGAAACCTCCATACCGCGAAACCTCCTGTAATCCTATGGAGGAGGGGATATTTTAGCTGTTCCAGAGAGTACACAGGTGGACACAAAGATAAATTGTTTTCAAATATCACTGGTACTAGAACAAAATTGCACAAGTTTACTAACAATACGCATTTAAACAAAGTTTATTATGACTTTTGTTACAAGTTTGTGCAATTTTTTTGTATACATCACTAAAATATGCAAATCTCTGTAGACCGTTTATCTTTGTGTCCAGTTTATGTTTGTCTCCACTCATGTACACAGGTGTCATTAATGTTAGATGTCATTAATGTTAGACAATGATAAAAAATAAGTATCGTTGTGTCGTTTATTATTGACGGTCGTCCATTATCGACGGCCGCGTATTAATACATTGTAGCTCTATGCATGTGCTTTTCTTGTTGATAAAAATGAAATAAATTAAAAATAATGAACTTAATTTGGAATATATTACAAGGGAATAATTGAAATATTGTTTTTCATTTGATAAATTAGAGTTTTTTAAAGCATGGTACACTAAAATTCTGATTTTGTTAATTGAAATACAGCATGAATTTTCAAAGCAAATAAAAGATGGTTGTCATGGGCAACACTCATGAATTTCCGTGAAATATGCAAATTTTATCCCCACTATGTACAATGATAAGTTATTTTTTAAAAGACAAATAGATTTATTAGATTTATTTTAAAAAATAAAACGGCATATTTTTTAATGGTTGAACTTTATTTTATTCTTTTGTTACTGACAGCATGCTTCAGTTCAACAGTAGATGTAAGAAAACACATGCAGTGAAATATTTTGTTTTTGGATGTTATAATAAAAAGAAACCATGCCAAGGCTCATTAACATAAAATCATGTGCTTTGTCTTGACACAAAATAAAAGAAACAGCCTTCAAAAACCAAATTTAAGATTAATGATGTAATAGTTAAAAAAAAAAAATTATGTGCATACCTTCAAAAAGAATTATATTTCCCATGTTTATGATATAATTGCAACAATTATTGGGTTTGTTTGTTAAATTAATGATTTAAAGAGGACAAAGAGGAAAATAGTAAGTTAAGAATATATTTTGAATACCGTTAATACTGATTTTATTTTACCGTCGATAACAGGCAACCATTTGTAAAATAAAAGTACTTTACCTACAGAAATCAAATCAAATAAAAACAAATAAAATAATTTAAAATATTTATCCTACTATACTTGTTCGTATCAAATAAACAGCATATTTTTTTAATTTGAAGTTGAAATACCATAGGGATCGATGAAAGACACGAAAATGGATTAAAATGCATAAGACCGTCGAAAACCGGCAACGCAAGGATAGCTAAACACATTTAATGTGATACATATACACCGATACATATAAACAAGGGATTGCTTATTCCATTTCTTAATAATTTAAGGAAGTAACATAAAACCAGACAATATAAAAACAACTTGTCTAACATTAATGACGTCTAACATTAATGACACCCGTGTACTGTGTAGCTCAAGTGGGCGAAAATACCAAATGAAAAAGTGTCCTTCCCGTTGTACCTTCAAAACAATTGAGAAAGATTTATAGCACAATGTATTTTTACCAAATCTAGCCATGCTATGGGATTGTATTCTTGACGTCCCTTCGTTCTACTAAACAAATGTCACAAAACTCCTCCCTTCTGCAGTGTCACAGAAGGTTGTTTTTTTTTGTGTGTGTGTGTGTGTTTTCCAAGTTCTCCCGATTTTAGCATAAGGTAAGGGATAAATTAAGCTGAAAAAAATTGCAAGACATATTGTTTTATTTATTTGGGTTTTAACGTCATGTCAACACATTGTATAGGTCATATCACGACGGGTAGTTTTATGGGCAGAGGAAACTAGTACATACAGTTGGTCAAGGTTCTGTACTGTATACTGCCGCCCAACGGCAAGCAACTACCAGCTTATCCACTTGAGGTCAGGCCGGGAATCAAACTCCAATCTCAGAGGTGGGAGGTGAGAGTGTTACCACTCTGCCAGACATATTGCAAACAATCCAGCAGCAATAAAAGAAATTAAGAAATATAATGAGGATACTTATATGAAGTGATTATGTATGAGGTGTCAGACACATAAGTAAATCTTTATACATCAAGGTACCCACCACATAGAGAGAAGTTTACATATCTTGGTTCTGATGAATCTGTTCTTGGACACTTATATAACAACAAAAGACCATTGCCATGGTATTTATCTTCCTCCTTGTGTTAAGCAAAAGTCCTATCCTAGAGGTTGTTAAAATCTATTCAAAAAAATCACAGGTCATGACTTCCTGTAAGTTTTTTTTACATTTAGAACCAAAGAACCAAGTAATAATAAAGAGGATGTAAGATATAAGGCTTTTTAGTATGATGATCGCACACCATTTGATGTGATATGGGGGCCATATATTTTTTTCAAAATAAGGTCAAAGTCACTCTCAGGGAAACCTCCATACATATTCATCCTCTGTAAATTAGGTGACGATATATAAATAAATGAGATACAAAGTTTAATGTAAAAATATGACAAATGATTGTACATATGCATGCACAATTGCATGCACACAAGGTGTAAGGAAAACATTTATGATCTTCTGACCAAGGCCATTCACAGGCAGGAAATAATATGTATAGTAAAATGACTGCTCTAAGCTTTATTGGTATTACCTTTTTCGGTTGCACACCTATCTGCACATACACCAAAATGTGCTCAGCAAAAAAAAAAGTTGAACTAGTTAAATAGAATCATGCTCAACCAAAAATATGTAACCATTTTAAATAAACACAAAGTGTACATGTCATGATTCTAGAGCTGAGATCAATTACTTTAATCAATTATACAATTACTTCAATTATGAATGGTCAATTACAATTATTCTGAAGAGGGAAAAATGAATTGTAATTAAAATTGTTTCAGTAAATTATATTTACAGCATATTGCATATATCCGGTGGATGTGCTGTAGATAATTGTACCAAAATATTTTATAATTTTATGTGGTTTCCTCATATTTTTAGTTGTTTATTTATTTTCTAACAGTGACTGTGCCTTATGTAAATTTTTTCCAACCATGATATGTACTTTACTGGAATAAAATGAAAATAAATGCCATTACTTATCCTGGGGGGTACATTCACCCTGGCAATAGGTGAACCAAGGTCAATGTACACGTAATATATGTACAGTTACAATAAAGGTCCAATTAGAAGGAGTCACTTTCACACTTCTTTAAACCACACCTATACAATAAATGAATTCATCCATTAACAAAGTAGAGTATTTTTATAACAAAAAATTGGAAATTTTTGTGTGATGATACATTTAGGCAATTGTCTAATCTCTCTGACATAACTGCTATTAAATATATTCTTTTTCAGCTCTTTTGGTTATTTAAGTGTTTGTTTTGGTATTTTATGTGTTTGAGCTTAAAAACGTTTTTTTTTCTGTTTTAGTCCTCAAACACGAAGACAAATATGAAAGGAAATCTAATGAAATTATATTTCAGAATTCAGTTGTAAGAAGTAAAGTATCAGTTACATGATAATGAATTATGGATTTTCCATCTGCTGCTACAATTTGTAGGGAGTACTTTCAAATGTCATGAATTTATTGTGAAATACTATTACGGTGTTATCTACAAACTGTCAAGGCTTATAAAGTCTACAAAAAAGATGTTATGTATTAATGTATTTTAAAGAAATAAATGCTAGTATTTTTTTGTCTGCAAGACATGGGTCAAAAGAATTTTATTTGAAAGTGATTCTCAATGGTGTAAACTATTAATGACAACACATGATAGTGTAAAAAATCTGTGGTTGAAAGGGGGGAATGGTGTATTGCTATCTCAAACAAAATCAAAATAAGTTCTGGCTAGAGATTTTTGCAAATTGACAATTGTTTTGTAGAAAATTGAAAATATCAAGTAACAATGACATCACACAGTCTTGCCTTCGGTACAGTTACCGTATGCATATTCAAAAATAATGTACTTTAGCAGATGGTATGAAAAGGGTATATACAAAGTGAAGAACATTCTAGATTCAAATGGCCATTTCTTAAATCTAGAAAACCTGAAAGAACTATATAATTTTAACCCTAATATGCTAGAATATTTTAGAATCAAACTATAGGTTGCAATATTTCTTGAAAGCAATAAAAGGTGCAAGCACTACCCTAATCAAGACCGCCTTTCCTACT
Source organism: Sabellastarte sp. h YS-2021 (assembly GCA_964017235.1). Taxonomy (NCBI): domain Eukaryota; kingdom Metazoa; phylum Annelida; class Polychaeta; order Sabellida; family Sabellidae; genus Sabellastarte; species Sabellastarte sp. h YS-2021. Next base: position 151,201,599 of record OZ024928.1, on the reverse strand, counting down.
TCATCTGCAGTTCTTGCCAAGAGCTAACAAAGGCTGCCAAAATTTCTGTAAAATATTAAGAATAACCTGCACTAAAACTCCCAATTGTACATTAAAATGATTTGAAACATTGGGTCTTCATGTTGGAGATGTTAAAACTTTCTGGTCCACAATATTTAAAGCGTGTTCAGATCAATTGTGGATAATCAGGTAGCATGCCTTCAATACAAAATTATTTCTCATATTTTAGATACTAAAGATTATTTGTACAAGGTAAAACTGATGAGTGATAAAATGTACTCCTTCTGTCATATGTGTCCACAGAGCACAATACATCTTCTTTCTGAATGTCAAAATGTTGGTGACCTGTAGACTAATCTTGAATATCTTTGCTGTACAAAACATTATCAAAGAAAGATTTCATGACCGAAAATACATTTCAGGAATAAACAGTACACCTAAAAAAATGAAAAAATGATGGGAACTGTTGCAACATTTGTTTACAGATATGTGATGTTACTTGTCATGTTTCTTATATTTATGTGACTCTATAGCAGTCATCCTAAGTTGTCACTATTGCCAACAATACACATTGTAACTTCTTTTTTTCAGTTATTACCACTGTGACTATTAGTGTAATTAGGTAAAATATTTTGTATATGTATACTGCTACTACACTTCTTATCAATTACTTAACCTTTGGCTTCATTACAGGATCTTACAGGATCATCACAGGATGTCATTTAGATTATTAGTGTCCAATGTTGTTATATATTTACGATATCAATTATTTTTGTGTCACAATTTTTATTGGTATTACACTGTCTTTTTTTTTCCACACAAATTTATTTACCCTTTTGTAACAATATTGGTGCAAGACAACCTTGGGAGGGCGAGGGTAGCAAACCCTCCATCAAGGTGTACTTCCAGTGCCATTTCATACACAGTATGAAAAATGAATTTTAGTATACTAACAAAGATATTTTATACTTTGTAGGGTGTTTGTTAAATTGATTTAATAAATGAAAACGCTGTTCACATGGTCTTAATAACTGTTAACAAATATACCATGTATATCAAGACAGATTGTTTTCTAAAACTAAGATATTTGTAAAGATTTACGAAAAGATAAACAATTACAAAAATGTTTTTAAATTAGCACATAAACTCTTTTTATAAGATTTGTAATACAGTGTACATTCTAATTCATGCAGAAGTGAAGCACAGCAAGATAGTCCCACCCCCCAGTTAAGCCTTTTGCTGCTGAAGTATGGAAAACTATTCCCACTGTTTCACTTCAAAAAACCAATACATCCAATTAATATTTGCAAGAGCCTTTTCTAAAGTCAATGAAAACAGTCTGACAGTTAAAATGAATACGAAGGACCAAAAATAAGCAGTTTTATAGCTATCATAAGTGAAACAGCATACATTTAATTTAGTGTAATTAAAATTCAAATGTTTCAATTACAATTACAATGTATATTTTTCAAATACAATTATACAGGTTTTCTTTTAAAAATCAGAAACAATTACTCAATTCCTTGTGTAACTGACCCTAACCCTTTTGATGAAGTTCAGCAAACATTAAAGTTTTACTATCTAAATACTATTATTAACAGTGGAACCAAAAAGTGTTCAATACTTCACTAATTGAATATACCTTTTCTATAAGATACAAAGGGGCCACAGTGGCAGAGTGGTAACACTGTCGCCTCCCACCTCTGACGCCGGGGTTCTATTCCCGGCACGGCCTCAAGTGGGAAAGCTGGTAGTTGCTTGCCGTTGGTCGGCAGTTTACAGTACAGAACCCTAACGAACTGTATGTACTGGTTTCCTCTGCCCTTCCAACTACCCATCGTGATATGACCTGTACAGTGTTGAAAGCGACGAAAAACCCCAAATGAATAAATAAGATACAAAATAGACATTTGTTTGCATGCATGAAATCCAACACACTATAAAAATGACAATTACATTACAGGAAATAATGAAAAACTTTTGCCCTACATTGTCACTCTTCCACAAATATATAATGACTTGAGAAACTAACTGCATATTAAACGTCAAAGATAAATTTAAACCTGAAAGTCAGATAGTGTATTGAACACAAAATTGGAAAATGTAAATCCAAATTCTATCCATCAGGCCAGAAAGATTTAAAATATATCAAAAAAATATATAAAGTGATCAAAAAATGCCTGCATCATGCTATTGAACGATTTTAAAAATATCCTCTTTTATTATCTCGAATGGTTTTTGCAATAAAAGGTTTAGAGTAGTTTGGCAACTATGCTATGTGCACTGAATAATTGCTGTTTTCAATATTTTACCTTGATTGTTGGCTTTGATATTTAGGTTCTCCCTGTACAGCCAAAGTGTTTATACCAGAAACTGAAATTTTATGCATCATATATAACATTTATTGTCATGCATCTTTTTGTTTATCTGCTATATTGGATCAAATTGACAAAATGTTATTCTTTCAAAGGGAGAAAAAATAAATTGTCATAACACCAGATATTTTCAGCGCACATATAAGTGCTAAATTCGAATTGTTTGAAAAGTTGATCTCAAACCACAATACCAAATAAATAGAGTTAGCACGGGAATGAGCCACATTAGAAGCAGCAACATGAAAGTGTTGGGGATAGACAACATGCATTAAATAAACATTTGCTGTTCAACCACGTTCATTATGTGACCCATCACACATACACAGGCTAACACTAAACCACATCTATAATGTCTTTCAGAAACAATGCACGGATCACCAACAAAGGTTGATCGAAAACTGTTGGAAATGGGTCGTTACTTTATCATGTTTTAAAAGCAAAAAAAAAATGGCGAATCCAGACGATTTAAAGGTATTGACTCTTGATAATCATTGATGTTATTGAAATTCAATTTGTAATTAAAATATATTTAAATTGAATAGTGACGTGTTTTGGATCCGTGTTTTGTCACATTATGGTGTTTTGAGATCTATGTTCTGGGTTGTTGTTTTTTTTCATTTCCACTTTGGCTTATCGTGACACGGATGTTGCAGTAGGTTGTATTCAACTTGTATACTGTACTGCTACCCTGCATAAATTGGCCACAGGCATATGTTGGCCGCGGCTCATCTACAGGCTCCAGAAGGACAAATAGGTTATTGTACACCAATGAAAACTGTTGCATGTAAACAATAATACATGATTTCAGAGTGTACGTAGTAGGCCAGTCATGTTAAAGCCCTGTGAAGGCGTGGTGAGGGCAGCCAACTTATGCAGGGTAGCAGTAGTGGATGATCATAAAGTTGATCACTTAACTGAGACTTACAAAGAGCGATTGTTCTCACTTAATAAAATTAAAATCAACCTCAAAATATAATATTAATTAAGGCGTGGCTGCGGTGCGGTAAAACTGTTCCCTAGAAAATATGCTGCAGTACGGATTGCCACACTCCAGAACTTTGCTCGAGTGCGGCTTCAGTAACAATTGTTTTCATTGGTTAATTGAATTAATCACGTTTGCAGACGTTGGCTATATCTCCCATTTTTAAAATATGGCTAGAAATACCCGTCTTAACCTCATATTTTCTTAAGTTTGTGTGTGGAAGTACTAGCATTTGATATTCTATTTGTAAAATATTGCAACAGTAGTTGCGGTAAGAGTAAAATATTTGTCTGGAGTGAGGTTTCAGCAACAATTGTTTTCATTGGTTAATTAAATTAATTAATCACATTTGCACACGAGAAATAGACTGGTTGGTTTGATTTTCTGTATTTATAATATAAAAACCCCGTCGTGGTCTCACATTTCCTTCACTCCATGAGATTATTAGGATATCAGCTTGAACCGCACTCTAGTTTATTTACTGGAATACGGCAAATGACTGCTACTGTACTGTAGAATTTCTTCTCGAGTGCGGTGATTTACCGTACCTCAGCCACTTCGTATTAATTAAGGTATAGTGTGGTGGTGGACCACTTCACGCCCACCCTCAATTTTCTCAAAGATTTTGTACTTTTTATGAAAAGATGTTTACCACATCATAGATAATTATCAAATTGATCATATACACTTGTAATTATATCCCCAGACGAAAGTCGGGGATATATTGGATTCAGGTCCGTCGCGCCGCCGCCGTAGAAATTTCCTTTTGTACGCGATAACTCAAAAACGGATTAATATTTTTTTTTCAAACTTGGTACACATGTTAAGGATGCCCAAAGGAAGATCCCTATTTTAAGGTGACCTTAAACTCCCAATAATAAAGAACTTATGGCCACCTTAAAGTCAGAAATTGCACTTTTGGGCACTTAGAGCCCTCTAGGTCACAAACTATGAGGCTTATCTGCCTCAAATTTTACCTGAGAACACATTAATATATTCTTAGTACATGTGCCGAAAATCAAGACTTTAAGTTGAGGAGAAAATTGTCTTTGAGGCCCATAAAGACCCCACTTAGGACTTTTTTCCTATATTTTTAACTTATTTTGCCCTATAATTTGGAAGTGGTAATTCTGATGAGTCTCAAACTGCACTAGATGTAACTCTTATATGTAATCCTTGTCTGTGAAAAATTTAAAGGCTGTAGGTTTACCTGTTAGGCCGACTTAAGATCTCAAAATTGCCCACAGAGACCCAATTTATGGACTTTTTGCCATCTTCAAGCACTGTACCTTTCAAACTATGTCTCTCATCTAAGTGAAATATCATCTGAGAATATATCAATATGTTTTTCTTGTATGTACTCCAAAATTTAGGCCTTTAATAGACATTCCTTATTTATATATTTGATTTCATTTTAAGGATAAGATTAACTGAGCTTTTTGTATTTGATTACCCCTTTTATATTATAAGTGTTTGTTTACCATTTGTGCTGCAGCACTCCATCTCTTTGTAGTCCCACCCCCATCCCCCACCCACCTCTGGGACCTCCAGCTATTGAGTGACACTAAATAAACAAAGGTATACAGATCTTCTGTAATAGTGAGAGAGGTGTGGAGAAGGGGAGAGAGGTGGGGTGGGGGTGGGAGGTGGTGTTTGCTTCATTATCTAATTATCTAAGACAAAGGGAGTCAGAACTGAGATTGTGTCACATATTTAGGTTGCATATATATGGACCACATATATAGGAATTGAGGAAATGAATAACTGAAAAACAATGCAAATTCTAAAAATAATATAATAAAATAATAATATAAATAATATATGATTTTTAAATAATATTTTATTTGTGAACAAATGTAGAAACAGAGATACGCTTTTGGAATTATGAATTTAGAATGGACATTCAATCATCAATCATTTAAATACTTTGAAAATAGGTTCAGAGTTACCCTTTGCAGGAAGATTGAAAAGTATGATGAGTTGAGTTAAAAATAATATTTTATTTGTTAACAAATATAGAAACAGATATGCTCTTTTGAGATTATTAATTTAGAATGGACATTCAATCATCAATCATTTAAATACTTTGAAAATAGGTTCAGAGTTATCATTGCAGGAAGATTGAAAATATGATCTGTTGAGTTATGTATTCGGCGTCTGGGGATACACCATCTTCCTTGGGAAGATATAAACTTAGTAGATTGATGTGCTGAAGTTCATATAACTTTTCCCAATATTTATGGCATACAACAAATGGATTAAATAAAAAATTCCCGATCAAAACCTGTGGCGTGAGTGATGACCTGTCTGGGGATATGTTGGCGCCGAGTTGGCCCAATCTAGTTTATTGTATAATTGTGCTGGTTTTGCATAAATTTAGGGGTAGGCGTGAATAGGTACACGGGCGTGAATTGGTCCACCACCACTAGCCGATGTACGGGTTTTCAATATATTCACATTTTCGATCATTTAAACTATAAGCTCACAGTCTTGTTGTTGGGTGACGTTTTTATAGTATTTTAGAATTAATATGCAATCACACTGAACCAGAGACTTCGTGGATTTAATTTTATTGTTATATTTTTGATCATTTTGGTTGCGTTTGTTTTGATACTCATAATTGTAAGTTTACATTGTGATATCGAAAAGCCATCCATTGAGGATACATGAAAAAATAAGACTTCATAAAGCAAATAACTAACAAACTGCTGCAAGATTTCTAAGATTTCAACAGAAATTCAAACATTGGATTGAGAATGCAGAAAACAGACTGTCATTTGTTAGATTGATCACAAAGTCAATCACCTTGAACCACCACTTTCATTTGGGATTTCTTATTTTGTGGCCACCTTGAAGACATTACACAGGTATACACAAAGATAAACTGGACACAAAGATAAACGGTCTTAGAGTTTACCTCATCTGAGTGTTATAAATAATTAAATTGCACAAACTAAATAACAAATGTCTTGATAAGCTTTGATTCTGTTACTTAGTTTGAGCATTTTATGGTTTACACCAATTATATTTGAAAAAGTCTGAATACCGTTTATCTTTGTGTCCATTTATCTTTGTGTCCACCTGTGTACTTCCGCAAAGCTCTACTTCCATACCTAAAGATTAATGTCCTTATTTGAATTGTTTACCCCCAAAAAAGATTTATTGTAAGCATATCCCTTAAAGAAAAGAAATGATTACATGTAGATATCCCTTGTCAATCTTTTCACTCAGTGTGTAGTAGTGTTGAAGACTTTAAATGGGAAACCTATTTGCTGACAGACAGTGATCCGGTTACGTTTTGTTTTCTTCTAACCAAAACCGGTCTCGTCACATATTTCATTATACTAAGTTTACCAAAATATTAAATTAAAACAAATATTTCACAGTATTTTATAATATTCTGTTAATATATCACACATTTTGTCCTGGAAGTCTTCAAAAAACACATTGTGGTTCTTATTTATGTGCGACTTACATATTATAAATTAAACGTACCTGGTTTTTCGTAGAATTTCCACTTTCGGAAACCCGTTCTAAAATTGGCATTCAACCACTAGTGTGCAGACACATTATGTAACAGAAATTACCACACAAACGCACAGTAGGGCATAATGATAAGTGAGTGAGGGGGGCCACAGTGGCAGAGTGGTAACACTCTGGTCTCCCACCTCTGAGGCCAGGCTTCGGTTCCCGGCACAGCCTCAAGTGGGAAAGCTGGTAGTTGCTTGCCGTTGGTTGGCAGTTTACAGTACAGAACCTTGACCAACTGTGTGTACTGGTTTCCTCTGCCCTTCCTACTACCCATTGTGATATGACCTGTACTGTGTTGAAAGTGACTTAAAACCCCAACTAAATAAATAAACATAAGTGAGTGAGTGGGACTTTCCATGAATCTGCCTCCAGATACATATCACACAAAAGCAAATACAGAGTTGGAGGAGAAACGAGAAAGAGATGACTTATTCATTTTTAATTAGCTGGGGATATATAAAATACTGCACAAGAAAAATGTTTATGAGAAAGTGTTTTTTTTCCAGTCATCTCATCTTATGAAAGAAGTCAAGTCTATACATTTGACCAATTTACACAGTCTATCCGTGTCCTCATGTCTTCTCATGAATATTAATTACTTAGGTGCTATGGCCATGGGTTCTTGAGTTTAAAGTATTTGATCTTCGTCTATGCTTCCATTTTATAAAATATTGCAAGGAAATCCCAGGGGAAATCTGTGTCCTTTAAAGTATTTGATCTTCGTCGAGGCGTCTAGTGGTATGATAAATAGGTGCACTGAGACGTGCGTCCCGGGAAAAATCTGGTTCCAAATCTGGTTCCGAAATTTACCTTTTCTAAATGCCAATAATCTGATAACAATAAACTCTTTCTTTGTCAGTTTGGTGTTGAATGAAACAGCATTCAATTATTTCGCTGCATTTTGTTTTTAGTAATACATGATCATTAAACATCATAAAGACTTTTTGACATTTTAACTAAAATGAGATTTTTATTATGATTCAGTATAATCAGTAAATTTTACTTTATTTCCCATTTTTATAGAGTCATTGACTTTAATGACTTAATTTTATCAACCTGTAGAATGAAAATTTGATTGACAAGAATTCTGTCCTAATTTCTTCCAAAATGTCCGAAATGTTTTCCTAATCTTACGACAGAATGTCTGGCTTGACTTTTCACATAGCAGAATCACTGATATCCCCAAAATTCCACAAGAATGGATCAGAAGAATGTGGGATTTTTTTTAATATGCCTAAAATGTGAATTTTAATTATATGAACACTGGTTGGCTGAAATATGTTAATAACTAGATTGGTGCATGCTAAATACCTCTTTTTTAAGAGGTTTGTGTATGGGAGACCTTCAGGCTCCGCCGGCTCCGCATTTTGTTTTCCTTATAACTCTGTAACCGTTAGGTGGATTCTTTTCAAATTTGGCAGGTTTAGGCAGTAGCCTTGGGGAATTTTTTTGAATATGTTGCAGTGACATTTCAACCAATCAGAGAGGTCACATGACCAAAAATGTCTTTTTTCGATGGGGAAGCTTGTCCGGATGATAACTTGAAAGGAATTTTATCAATTCACCTGAAACTTGGCAAATACATTCATTCTATTAAAATCTGGAAATCATTAGATTTTGGCATTGATTGGTTAAGAAATGGCTGAGTAATTAATGATTAATCAATCATTATGAATTTTCCAAATAAGGAAAACACAAAAATGCTTATATCTCGAAAACCGTGCTAGATAGAGCGATTTCGACGAAATTTTTGACCCACAGGGTATCTCTGCGGAGGAGTTATCCCAATTTTCAAAAAAAATTTGTCTCACCAAAAATGGCGGCCATTTTGAATTTTCGAATTTTTCGCAAAAATTGCAAAACACAAAAATGCTTATATCTCGAAAACCGTGCTAGATAGAGCGATTTCGACAAAATTTTTGACCCACAGGGTATCTCTGCAGAGTAGCCATGCGTATTTTCAAAAAAATTTTGTCTCACCAAAAATGGCGGCCATTTTGAATTTTCGAATTTTACGCAAAAATTACAAAACACAAAAATGCTTATATCTCGAAAACTGTGCTAGATAGAGCGATTTCGACGAAGTTTTTGAGCCACAGGGTATCTCTGCAGAGTAGCCCTGCCTATTTTCAAAAAAATTTTGTCTCGCCAAAAATGGCGGCCATTTTGAATTTTCGAATTTTTGGCAAAAAGTGCAAAACGTAAAAATGCTTATATCTCGAAAACCCTGCTAGATAGAGCGATTTCGACGAAATTTTTGACCCACAGGGTATCTCTGCAGAGTAGCCATGCCAATTTTCAAAAAAAAATTTTCTCTCGCAAAAAATGGCGGCCATTTTGAATTTTCGAATTTTTCGCAAAATTGCAAAACGTAAAAATGCTTATATCTCGAAAACCGTGCTAGATAGAGCGATTTCAACGAAATTTTTACCCAAAGGGTATCTGTGCAGAGTAGCCATGCCAATTTTCAAAAAAAAAAATTCTCGCCAAAAATGGCGGCCATTTTGAATTTTCGAATTTTTCGCAAAATTGCAAAACATAAAAATGCTTATATCTCGAAAACCGTGCTAGATAGAGCGATTTTGATGAAATTTTTGACCCACAGGGTATCTCTGCAGAGTAGCCATGCCAATTTTCAAAAAAAAATTTTCTTGCCAAAAATGGCGGCCATTTTAAATTTTCGAATTTTTGCGCAAAAATTGCAAAACACAAAAATGCTAGTATTTCGAAAACCGTGCTACATAGAGCGATTTCGACGACATTTTTGATCTTCAGGGTATCTCTGCAGAGCAGCTATCCCAAAGAGCTTTCACTTGGTGAAGTTTCAGACCCATAGCTAATTGCTCACCTACTCAAAATGAATAAATGCGAATTACCTCTAAAAGTATTGCAGATAGCCAATTTTTCTCAAATAACTCATTCACCTACTTTTGGGAGAGCTTTCACTTGGTAAAGTTTCAGACCCGTAGCTAATTACTCACCTACTCAAAATGAGTAAATGCTAATTATCTCAAAAACTATTGCGGATACCCAATTTTTATCAAATAACTCATTCATGTACTTTTGGGAGAGCTTTCACATGGTGTAGTTTCAGACCCGTAGATAATTACTCACCTACTCAAAATGAGTAAATGCGAATTATCTCTTAAAAGTATTGCAGATAGCCAATTTTTCTCAAATAACTCATTTACCTACTTTTGGAAGAGCTTTCACATGGTGAAGTTTCAGACCCATAGCTAATTACTCACCTACTCAAAATGAGTAAATGCGAATTATCTCTAAAAGTATTGCAGATAGCCAATTTTTGTCAAATAACTCATTCACCTACTTTTGGGAGAGCTTTCACTCTGTGAAGTTTCAGACCCATAGCTAATTATTTACCTATTCAAAATGAGTAAATGCTAATTATCTGTAAAAGTATTGCGGATACCCAATTTTTATCAAATAACTCATTCATCTACTTGTGGGAGAGCTTTCACATGGTGAAGTTTCAGACCCATAGCTAATTACTCACCTACTCAAAATGAGTAAATGCGAATTATCTCTAAAAGTATAGAAGATAGCCAATTTTTCTCAAATCATTCACCTACTTTTGGGAGAGCTTTCACTTGGTGAAGTTTCAGATCCATAGCTAATTACTCACCTACTCAAAATGAGTAAATGCGAATTATCTCTAAAAGTATTGCAGATAGCCAATTTTTCTCAAATAACTCATTCACCTACTTTTGGGAGAGCTTTCACTTGGTGAAGTTTCACACCCATAGCTAATTATTCACCTACTCAAAATGAGTAAATGCGAATTATCTCTAAAAGTATTGCAGATAGCCAATTTTTCTCAAATAACTCATTCACCTACTTTTGGGAGAGCTTTCACTCTGTCAAGTTTCAGACCCATAGCTATTTATTCACCTACTCAAAATGAGTAAATGCAAATTATCTGTAAAAGTATTGCGGATACCCCATTTTTATCAAATACTCATTCATCTACTTGTGGGAGAGCTTTCACATGGTGAAGTTTCAGACCCATAGCTAATTACTCACCTACTCAAAATGAGTAAATGCAAATTATCTCTAAAAGTATTGCAGATAGCCAATTTTTGTCATATAACTCATTCACCTACTTTAGGGAGAGCTTTCACTTGGTGAAGTTTCACACCCATAGCTAATTACTCACCTACTCAAAATGAGTAAATGCGAATTATCTCTAAAAGTATTGCAGATAGCCAATTTTTCTCAAATAACTCATTCACCTACTTTTGGGAGAGCTTTCACTCTGTGAAGTTTCAGACCCATAGCTAATTATTCACCTACTCAAAATGAGTAAATGCTAATTATCTGTAAAAATATTGCGGATACCCAATTATTATCAAATACTCATTCATCTACTTGTGGGAGAGCTTTCACATGGTGAAGTTTCAGACCCATAGCTAATTATTCACCTACTCAAAATGAGTAAATGTGAATTATCTCTTAATAGTATTGCAGATAGCCAATTTTTCTCAAATAACTCATTCACGTACTTTGGAAGAGCTCTCACACACAAAAATGAAAAATTGTGAATATCTCGGAAAAACTATTTCTTCTCCTTTAATGCTCGGCGGGAGATACACACCGCAGCAGTGGTCTTGACAAAAATTTTTGTCTCCCCAAAAATGGTGGCCATTTTGAATTTTCAAAGTTTTTGCAAAACACAAAAATGCTTATATCTCGAAAACCGTGCTATATGGAGCGAACTCAACAAAATTTTTGACCTGTTGGGTATCTCTGCAGAGTAGCCATGCCAATTTTCAAAATATTTTTGTATCGCCAAATATAGCGGACATTTTTAATTTTTTAATTTTTTGCAAAACACAAAAATGCTTATATCTTGAAAACCGTGCTAGATAGAGCAGACTGCGCTGACTTTGGTTGCCACAACAGTATAAGGCTAGAAACGAAGCATTTTCTTAATACTTTAACACTCACCTTTATATCCTTTTCGGGACGCTTTGTTTTTGCTATGCAAAAACATTATCTTTTTTTGTGAGCGATCCTCTAGTTTTTCTTTGAAGATACCATAACTGCATAAACACTAGGACAGCTTTGCCAGAAAGTAGAAATTTGGTTTTAAATATATATGTGCCAGGTGTGGTTTAAAAAAGTCTGAAACTAAATGAGGTGGGAGCAAAAACTATATACATGTATTTATTAAGATGGCCAAAGTCTCTTAAATACAGGAAGTTTAAGTAAAAAGGTCATAAAAATCTGACTTTGGGTAAGCTTATCTATTTGTCAAGTTAAACTGATGTTATTGAATAGTAAGTCAGCTGGGGGCTGAAAACCCTCATTTTTATATCAAGATGGCCATAACTGCACTTGTATTGGAACTCCAAGGTGGAAAGAAAATAAAAATGTCCCTATTGTCATCTTTAATAAGTGTGCATAATTTAACTGAGGACAGCTGAACAATACGATAACTGGAGGTTGAAAACCCCATAATTTCACTGGAAGGTGGCCATAACTACATTCATATTGGGACTTTAAGGTGACCATAAAGTAAGAATGTCCCTTTTGTCATCCTTTATAACTGCACAAAGTTTAGCTGAGGTAAGTTGAACAATAAGATTGCTGGAGGCTGAAAACTTCCTTGTTTCACTGTAAGGTGGCCATAACTTAATTCATACTGGGACTTTAAGGTGACCATAAAATCAGAATGTCCCTTCTGCCAACCTTTATAAATGTGCCAAATTTTATTTAAAAAAATTAAAATTTAAGTGGGCCTAGGGCTGAAAACCCTACATTTTAAGTTTAAGGTGACCATAGCAAACAAACCAGAGGCTTGGGAACTCAGGCAGTTTTCACCTACAAGCAGGAATCACTTAAGCTGAAAAGGTCAAATAGAGCAGAGTTGTTTTGGGTAAGAAACCCCCCCTCCCCCCGCCTCTAGGTGGCAATCCCACTTCAGGAAGTTTCGTCCAGTCAGATTGCTCAACACAAAAGCAATATGGCTACCACCGAAAAGGAAATAAAAACAAAGACAAAATGTGTAAACATTCCTCTGTAAACCCTTATTTTACACGAAAAATTGCTTCAAATATGCAATAAGCACTCAGGCTTGCTTCGGCCAAAATATGAAAGCCTGTCCTTAAACTTAACCACAACAGACAGGCCAGAGTTTCAAACACTGGTAGTTACCCAATATCTGTGTATGCAAGATGTTTACTGGATCTTGGGTACCCAATGACTCTTGATCAATCTGATTGCTTGATACAAAAGCTGTGTATAAGATTTAGGGTGAGCATACACGGCTGTTGCATATTATATCAACTTATCAAGTACAGTCACAGTTGTTACATAAACTAGAAAAGGTTTTGAGTCACAACCATTCGTAACAGCCTAGTTTAATAGTCATTGGTTAAGCTAGCAGTGAAGTAAATCTAGTCAAATCATTGTTGCGTACACAGCCATTGGGTAAGCTAGCAGGGTTATCATTCTTGCATTCGTAGTGTAGAAAATTGATGATTTACTATTGAAATTATTTAATTACATCAGAGTGCGAAATAAAATAGTTTTGACCACTTTGGTAGCTGTCCCAACTTTATCCCATGAAAGGTTAAAAAGTAATATGTGCAGTGACTAGAGTGCAGTTACCTATGACTACTGCCTTATATTGGCCAATATGCTTGGCAATATTTCGAAAATTAAATTGAATTTTCTCATCAGAGGCTGAAGATTTTAACCCATTTTGCCCCTAAGGTGCAAAAATCCTATCCGCCTTGAGCCGTCAAAATGAGCCGTCCTCCGGCGGATAGAGCCTCTGTAGGAGGCTCAGGAGGATAAAATCCTGAAAAAAGTCATTTTTTGCTTTAAAACCATTATTTTTAATTTAATAATGGGGAATAAATTAGTATTCTACAGTTTTCAATCCAAGATAGGTTTTGATAGCCCTAATTTGGTTAAGAATAACTATAATTAGCTAACTGAGTCAGTAAACTTGATCATTTACTATTAAATAATAACCCTTAATTCCAGATTATGGTTATAAAGGTTCGAATTTTAGGTATGTTTTGTACCTAAAATTTTTTTCTGGGGTAATTGGGAGTGGCCAGGTAATATTTAACCCTATATTAAAATCAGAGAGTCACTCATACACTTTTAATAGGTCTCAATATTGATATATATGAGAGGGTTTGATTGCAATCCAGTGTGTATCACTGAGAGAGCACAGTCACTCAAGTGTCTTATTGGAGTGGAGGTGTACTCAATTGCGTGTGCGTGATTGCATAGCAGTCTGACTTCAGAGATACATGGTCTCTAATAAGTGAAACTTGATGATGGTGGGTGAATTACAGAATATACCATTATTAAATGTGTATGATTTAATTCTGTAAGACTCGAGCCTGACCATAAATCAGAGGTGTTAACAGGAATGCTAAATGATGCATATGTGGAAATTAACGTGAATTCCATCAAAAATGCAACATTCAAAAATTAAAGTATGTTGGACATAATGGTCAAGTAGGAATAGTGGTGGCCTCTTGACCAGGCTAATTTTGGGATATCATATTAATCGCATAATTTGTGATATGAGGTTATCAACAAATTTTAAATCTGATGAAAAAAACATATCAAAGAAAAAAAACCAAAATGGTGGTTTTCAAGGAAAAATCTCATTTAATGCATGAGAAATCAAATATACATAGTGTAATAAATTAAAACACAACAGAACTAACAGAATAATGTTAATTACAGTTCATAAAGTTAATATCCAGTGTCACAGTTTTATGCATATACATTGACAGCATAAAATAAATTACAAAATGTTTAATGGAGGAGTAATGTTGGAGCAGATAGAGTCCAGGTAATCAACCAATTGGAATGAAGGGGTGGTGTTGTTGGTCACTATTCCCCATTGTGGGTCTTCGGGTGAGAGGTGTGGGGGGAATGGATCTTCCTCCTCTGTTGCACCTTGATATGGTACAGCCTCAGGTAGGTTCATTGATTTCCTCCTTTCCTGATATTCCACTGTGTAGTAGCAAGGTATATCTAAGAATGGAGTGTGAGGCGAACTGGTGACCGGTGAATCCCAACCTTGAATGGTTTGCTTGGGTGACAACATGAGAACATGTGGTGAAGTTCCAGTGTCTATCCTGGTGGGTGCCAATTGAACAGCCTTATCTTTACATATGACTGGGGTGGTGTTGGTCCCTATATGTACTGGCTTCCTGATGGAGGGTAGAGTGCATATGTCTGTTTGGGTGCAGACATTAGTACAAACCATATTAGACTTGTGAGTGGATGCATGTACTGAGTCCGGGTTTGGTGTCTCAGAAGATGGGAAATCAATGTTTTCCAGGAAGGCATCAACTTCATCCCAACTATCCTCAGTAGGTGTGATCACTGGATGGAAAGTGGGTGTCACATCTGGGGAGTTGTCTGTAGTTACACAATCCGCAATGTTGCCGAAAGTATAGGTTGTTGAAGGCGCCTTGTGGGCTGCCTTCAAGTGTCTGTTCAGGTACTCCCTTCTTTTATACTCCTTGTTACAATGTTGGCATTTGTGTATTCTCAACATATGGGAAGTGTCAATATGTCTTTTCAAATTACACTTGTGGACATATGTTTTATGACATATGAAACATGTATACCACATTTTGAATTTAATATATCCAATCTGAGAATATGGTAAGTCACAGAAGTTACACACAATAAAATAAAAATCACAATGTTGGTACTACTGAGTACTAAATGTAGAAAGTAATCCTAATGTGGATTAGTAATGGATAATAATGCACACATATATAACACCACTGAGCTTAAAACACTGAATAGGTGATTTAAATACAGCCTTGATGAATGAGGTCATAGGTTACCTAGTTACTAGTGAGGTCACATAGTAATTGAGGTGATTATGATGGTGTAATATGACGTCATATGGTCATACACGTCATCAAATTGACGACGTCATAGTTGTGACATCATACTAAGAGTAGCCCTTGTGATGAAGTGCCCAATATAAAGATAAAGGGAAGAGGGGGGCATCTGGGTAATGGATGCCATGAGAGGGCATAACTTCATACAAACATATTGATGCCTGCAGGGTGGAGTGTGGGGAATGCCCAAATATAATATAGTTCTTGGCTTCTGCGCCTTGAGGTGGCATTTGGGCTTGTTGGATCCCCCATCCATTGAAAGATGCTAAACTCCATGTTTTTCACAGAATGATTTTTCTGTGTAAAATGTCTAGAGACAGGAGTGGATTTTTCCGGTTGGAATTTTTGAACACTATTTTGGTGCTCATACATCCTGTTCCTGAAGGGTCTTTTGGTTTCTCCAATGTATTGGAGGCCACATTGGTTGCAATTTATAATATAAATTACATTCGATAATTCACAAGTGACTTTGTGTTTAGGGGGCAGTGACTTGCATTTGAATACTTGCTTATTGTGGAAGCTGGTTATTTGTTCAGCTTTCCTAATTCTGGGGCAATAGGTACATTTCCCAAGTCTGGTGCAGACAGGGGTGTGTACTGATGGTTTTGCATCAGTTGTAGGTTTAGGAGGGTAAGCGATAGTGCTACTGGTCAGAATATCTCTGAGGTTGGGCAGTCTTCTAAATCCCATTAGAGGTTTGGAGCTAAATATTTGTGTTAGTTCCTCAGTATTTTGGATAATGTTCCAATTTCTTTGTACTAGAGAACCGATTTGTGGGTTCCTAGGGTTGTATTGGGTGACCATTACTGGTGCTTCATTAGCCTTTTTCGAGACAGTCTCTAGTAATTCATCCTGTGAAAATTTACGAGCTCTGAGATAGTGTTTTTTCAGGCTTTTAAGTGGGTATCCCCTTCTGAGGTAATATCCAGTGAGTTTTTTGGCATTAGCCTCAAAATCAAGGTCCAGAGTACAGATCCTTCTTAATCTTAAGTATTGACCAAAGGGTCCTTTAGTGAGGACACTTTGCGGGTGAGCTGAGCTGTATTCTAGATACAGATGGGTGTCTGTAGGTTTGTTGAAGAGGGTTGTGATCAGTCCTCTGTCTAGGCCAAATTTGACAGTTGTGTCCAGAAAGTCAATCTGGGAATAACTCATTTCATGGGTAAATTTGATTGTGTCATGTAAGGAGTTTAAGTAGTCAATGAACCTTTTAAGAGACTCCTCTCCATGGGTCCATACTAGGAAAATGTCATCAATGAACCTTTTCCAAGTAAGTGGTTTAAGTGGGTAACCAGCTAAAGCCTTGGTCTCGAACCTGTCCATGAACAGGTTAGCATAGTTAGGGGCTAAAGAGGTGCCCATAGCTGTGCCGCCTGTCTGTAAGTAATGATCTCCATTAAATGTGAAGTTCATACTGTGTAATACTAGTTTAAGTAAGTCTAGTATAAAATTGGTGATTGGCGTTTTAGTAGGGTCACTTCTAAGTTTCTCTGCAACTGCTAATATCCCTTCATTATTTGGGATATTAGTATAGAGTGAGGAAACATCTAAGGTGCATAATATGGCACCATCAGGGATTGGTCCAAGTGCTTTTATCTTTTTAATAAAGTCCTGGGTGTCCCTAATGTATGAATTGGTTTTGGGGACATAATCTTTGATGTGTTCATCAACCAATTTGCTAATCCTGCTAGTGGGGTGATTAACAGAACTGCAAATTGGTCTGCCTGGTACACTTTTTTTATGTATTTTGGGTAGCATATAAAACCTAGCTTCAGTGCAGTTGGTTGGGTTGAGGTGCTCGAAATTCTTGTCTGAAATCAAGCCTTTTTCTCTCATTTTAGTGAGTGTCTGGGTAACATTTGTAGCTACTTGATCAGTACAGTCATGCCCAAGTTTGGTATAAAACTTAGAGTCGCTGAGCTGTCTGTACCCTTCTCTTAAGTAATCAGTAGTGTTCATTACCACTACTGCTGACCCTTTATCAGCTTTTTTGATTACTATTTCAGGGTTTTCTGAGAGTTCTCTCAGACTCATGGTTTGCTCCCGTGTCAGGTTTGGTTTCCTGATCTTTTTTACTTTACTGTTGAGAAGACCAGTTTTGAAGGACCTTTGGAAAATTTCCAGGGATTGATGTACCCTGTTGGGTTTCCAAGTACTTTTATCCACAAAATTCTTATGTATTTTATGGTAAGGGGAGGTTTCTTCTTCTAGATTCTCAGCCATGAAATTAATCAAATCTATTTCTTGGTCTGTTAAATGATCAAATTGTTGATTGTCATTATAGAAATGGAATTTCAAACATAATCTCCTGTGAAATTCCTTGAAATCAGTCCAAATTTTTGCTTTATTTGGGGGTCCTGGTGTAGGGCAAAAGGTCAGACCTTTTGCCCTACACCAGGACCCCCAAATAAAGCAAAAATTTGGACTGATTTCAAGGAATTTCACAGGAGATTATGTTTGAAATTCCATTTCTATAATGACAATCAACAATTTGATCATTTAACAGACCAAGAAATAGATTTGATTAATTTCATGGCTGAGAATCTAGAAGAAGAAACCTCCCCTTACCATAAAATACATAAGAATTTTGTGGATAAAAGTACTTGGAAACCCAACAGGGTACATCAATCCCTGGAAATTTTCCAAAGGTCCTTCAAAACTGGTCTTCTCAACAGTAAAGTAAAAAAGATCAGGAAACCAAACCTGACACGGGAGCAAACCATGAGTCTGAGAGAACTCTCAGAAAACCCTGAAATAGTAATCAAAAAAGCTGATAAAGGGTCAGCAGTAGTGGTAATGAACACTACTGATTACTTAAGAGAAGGGTACAGACAGCTCAGCGACTCTAAGTTTTATACCAAACTTGGGCATGACTGTACTGATCAAGTAGCTACAAATGTTACCCAGACACTCACTAAAATGAGAGAAAAAGGCTTGATTTCAGACAAGAATTTCGAGCACCTCAACCCAACCAACTGCACTGAAGCTAGGTTTTATATGCTACCCAAAATACATAAAAAAAGTGTACCAGGCAGACCAATTTGCAGTTCTGTTAATCACCCCACTAGCAGGATTAGCAAATTGGTTGATGAACACATCAAAGATTATGTCCCCAAAACCAATTCATACATTAGGGACACCCAGGACTTTATTAAAAAGATAAAAGCACTTGGACCAATCCCTGATGGTGCCATATTATGCACCTTAGATGTTTCCTCACTCTATACTAATATCCCAAATAATGAAGGGATATTAGCAGTTGCAGAGAAACTTAGAAGTGACCCTACTAAAACGCCAATCACCAATTTTATACTAGACTTACTTAAACTAGTATTACACAGTATGAACTTCACATTTAATGGAGATCATTACTTACAGACAGGCGGCACAGCTATGGGCACCTCTTTAGCCCCTAACTATGCTAACCTGTTCATGGACAGGTTCGAGACCAAGGCTTTAGCTGGTTACCCACTTAAACCACTTACTTGGAAAAGGTTCATTGATGACATTTTCCTAGTATGGACCCATGGAGAGGAGTCTCTTAAAAGGTTCATTGACTACTTAAACTCCTTACATGACACAATCAAATTTACCCATGAAATGAGTTATTCCCAGATTGACTTTCTGGACACAACTGTCAAATTTGGCCTAGACAGAGGACTGATCACAACCCTCTTCAACAAACCTACAGACACCCATCTGTATCTAGAATACAGCTCAGCTCACCCGCAAAGTGTCCTCACTAAAGGACCCTTTGGTCAATACTTAAGATTAAGAAGGATCTGTACTCTGGACCTTGATTTTGAGGCTAATGCCAAAAAACTCACTGGATATTACCTCAGAAGGGGATACCCACTTAAAAGCCTGAAAAAACACTATCTCAGAGCTCGTAAATTTTCACAGGATGAATTACTAGAGACTGTCTCGAAAAAGGCTAATGAAGCACCAGTAATGGTCACCCAATACAACCCTAGGAACCCACAAATCGGTTCTCTAGTACAAAGAAATTGGAACATTATCCAAAATACTGAGGAACTAACACAAATATTTAGCTCCAAACCTCTAATGGGATTTAGAAGACTGCCCAACCTCAGAGATATTCTGACCAGTAGCACTATCGCTTACCCTCCTAAACCTACAACTGATGCAAAACCATCAGTACACACCCCTGTCTGCACCAGACTTGGGAAATGTACCTATTGCCCCAGAATTAGGAAAGCTGAACAAATAACCAGCTTCCACAATAAGCAAGTATTCAAATGCAAGTCACTGCCCCCTAAACACAAAGTCACTTGTGAATTATCGAATGTAATTTATATTATAAATTGCAACCAATGTGGCCTCCAATACATTGGAGAAACCAAAAGACCCTTCAGGAACAGGATGTATGAGCACCAAAATAGTGTTCAAAAATTCCAACCGGAAAAATCCACTCCTGTCTCTAGACATTTTACACAGAAAAATCATTCTGTGAAAAACATGGAGTTTAGCATCTTTCAATGGATGGGGGATCCAACAAGCCCAAATGCCACCTCAAGGCGCAGAAGCCAAGAACTATATTATATTTGGGCATTCCCCACACTCCACCCTGCAGGCATCAATATGTTTGTATGAAGTTATGCCCTCTCATGGCATCCATTACCCAGATGCCCCCCTCTTCCCTTTATCCCATGAAAGTCAAACAGTATCAATGTACCAAAAATGCCTTGTATCCATTATTAAGCGTCCCGCAAGGGACGCTTGTTTGTGTATGGGAGAGCTTCAGGCTCCGCCGGCTCCGCATTTTGTTTTCCTTATAACTCTGTAACCGTTAGGCGGATTCTTTTCAAATTTGGCAGGTTTGGGCAGTAGCCTTGGGGAATTTTTTTGAATATGCTGCAGTGACATTTCAACCAATCAGAGAGGTCACATGACCAAAAATGTCTTTTTTCGATGGGGAAGCCTGTCTGGATGATAACTTGAAAGGAATTTTATCAATTCACCTGAAACTTGGCAAATACATTCATTCTATTAAAATCTGGAAATCATTAGATTTTGGCATTGATTGGTCAAGAAATGGCCGAGTAATTAATGATTAATTAATCATTACGAATTTTCCAAATAAGGAAAACACAAAAATGCTTATATCTCGAAAACCGTGCTAGATAGAGCGATTTCGACGAAATTTTCTACCCGCAGGGTATCTCTGCGGAGTAGTTTTCCCAAGTTTCAAAAAATTTTTGTCTTGCCCAAAATGGCGGCCATTTTGAATTTTCGAAATTTTCACAAAAATTGCAAAACACAAAAATGCTTATATCTCAAAAACCGTGCTAGATAGAGCAATTTCAACAAAATTTTTGACCCGCAGGATATCTCTGCGGAGTACTTTTCCCAATTTTCAAAAAATTTTTGTCTCGCCAAAAATGGCGGCCATTTTGAATTTTCGCAAAAATTGCAAAACACAAAAATGCTTATATCTCGAAAACCGTGCTAGATAGAGCGATTTCGACGAAATTTTTGACCCACAGGGTATCTCTTCAGAGTAGTTATCCCAATTTTGAAAAAAATTTTATTTCGCCAAAAATGGCGGCCATTTTGAATTTTCGAATTTTTCGCAAAAATTGCAAAACATAAAAATGCTTATATCTCGAAAACCCTGCAAGATAGAGCGATTTCGACGAAATTTTTGACCCACAGGGTATATCTGCAGAGTAGCCATGCCAATTTTCAAAAAAATTTTGTCTCGCCAAAAATGGCGGCCATTTTGAATTTTCGAATTTTTCGCAAAAATTGCAAAACATAAAAATGCTTATATCTCGAAAACCCTGCTAGATAGAGCGATTTCGACGAAATTTTTGACCCGCAGGGTATCTCTGCAGAGTAGCCATGCCAATTTTCAAACAAAAAATTTCTCACAAAAAATGGCGGCCATTTTGAATTTTCGAATTTTTCGTAAAATTGCAAAACACAAAAATGCTTATATCTCGAAAACCGTGCTAGATAGAGCGATTTCGACGAAATTTTTGATCCACAGGGTATCTCTGCAGAGTAGCCATGCCAATTTTCAAAAAAAAATTTTCTTGCCAAAAATGGCGGCCATTTTGAATTTTCGAATTTTTGCGCAAAAATTGCAAAACACAAAAATGCTAATATTTCGAAAACCGTGCTACATAGAGCGATTTCGACGAAATTTTTGATCTTCAGGGTATCTCTGCAGAGCAGCTATCCCAAAGAGCTTTCACTTGGTGAAGTTTCAGACCCATAGCTAATTGCTCACCTACTCAAAAGAGTAAATGCGAATTACCTCTAAAAGTATTGCAGATGGCCAATTTTTCTCAAATAACTCATTCACCTACTTTTGGAAGAGCTTTCACTTGGTAAAGTTTCAGACCAGTAGCTAATTGCTCACCTACTCAAAATGAGTAAATGCTAATTATCTCAACAACTATTGCGGATACCCAATTTTTATCAAATAACTCATTCATGTACTTTTGGCAGAGCTTTCACATGGTGAAGTTTCAGACCCGTAGATAATTACTCACCTACTCAAAATGAGTAAATGCGAATTATCTCTTAAAAGTATTGCAGATAGCCAATTTTTCTCAAATAACTCGTTCACCTACTTTTGGAAGAGCTTTCACATGGTGAAGTTTCAGACCCATAGCTAATTACTCACCTACTCAAAATGAGTAAATGCGAATTATCTCTAAAAGTATTGCAGATAGCCAATTTTTCTCAAATTAATCATTCACCTACTTTTGGGAGAGCTTTCACTTGGTGAAGTTTCAGACCCATAGCTAATTACTCACCTACTCAAAATGAGTAAATGCGAATTATCTCTAAAAGTATTGCAGATAGCCAATTTTTGTCAAATAACTCATTCACCTACTTTTGGGAGAGCTTTCACTTGGTGAAGTTTCAGACCCATAGCTAATTACTCACCTACTCAAAATGAGTAAATGCGAATTATCTCTAAAAGTATTGCAGATAGCCAATTTTTGTCAAATTAATCATTCACCTACTTTTGGGAGAGCTTTCACTTGGTGAAGTTTCAAACCCATAGATAATTATTCACCTACTCAAAATGAGTAAATGTGAATTATCTCTTAATAGTATTGCAGATAGCCAATTTTTCTCAAATAACTCATTCACCTACTTTTGGCAGAGCTTTCACACACGAAAATGAAAAATTGTGAATATCTCGGAAAAGCTATTTTTTTTGCTTTAATGCTCGGCGGGAGATACACACCGCGGCAGTGGTCTTGACAAAAATTTTTGTCTCCCCAAAAATGGTGGACAGTTTGAATTTTCAAAGTTTTTGCAAAACACAAAAATGCTTATATCTCGAAAACCGTGCTATATGGAGCGAACTCAACAAAATTTTGGACCTGCTGGGTATCTCTGCAGAGTAGCCATGCCAATTTTCAAAATATTTTTGTCTCGCCAAATATAGCGGACATTTTTAATTTTTTTATTTTTTGCAAAACACAAAAATGCTTATATCTTGAAAACCGTGCTAGATAGAGCAGACTGCGCTGACTTTGGTTGCCACAACAGTATAAGGCTAGAAACGAAGCATTTTCTTAATACTTTAGCACTCACCTTTATATCCTTTTCGGGACGCTTTGTTTTTGCTATGCAAAAACATTATCTTTTTTTTTTGCGAGAGATCCTCTAGTTATTATTCATTATTCATGCCAGGCAGTTACGGGCTACTTATCTTTTCTGGGGGCAGATTTGAATTTTAACTCTTGCATCGAAGTCAAATAGGATCAACCCAACAAAAAATGCCTTATATTTCTCTCATGACTGGTGAAAAGGGTTGAAAACTTTAGACAAGATACAAGAAAAATCAAATGCTGTGAATCTTTTTCCACTGTCACATTTAATCTGGGGCATCTGGGACAAATGATATCAAAATTCAGAGGGAACCCTCACACCTCACTTGGTTGAATTATCTGTGTGTTGTACTGAATTTGTCCCATCTGGGGATATATTGTATCAAGATATAATGTCTAGTTTATTCATTTATTATCTCCCGCCCGGCTCGCCAGCGGGAGATTATAATTTGCACCATGTGTGTGCGTACGTGCGTGTGCTCACAGTTTTCTCTGAAACTACTACAGTTACACATTTTTGGTAAATTACTTGTCCTAATGAATTTTTACGCTCTTCAATATTTTGGGGGTTTGATGAACTTTGGCCTACTTTTGAGTGAGTAATAGCACTTTTACCTAATATAATTATATGACTTATAACTCTCAAACTATTGCATTTTAGAGTGTTTTGTTCCAATATGTTGTTCACCTTAACTTTCTCCACAGCTACAACATGGTCACTAGTTTGGAAGTGTATCTCCATAGCCTAGTGAGTAATAGCTACTTTGTCAATTTTTAATAATAACCATAATGAGTAAATGGCTTATATCTTCAAAAGTATTGCAGCTACACAATTTCTCTCAAATATGTTGTTTATCTACTTTTTTTGTGAACTGTAACATTTAAGTTTCACAACTGTTGCTCAATGTACAAGTCAGTAATGGCTACTTTATTGCTACTTTTAGTGAAAATGTGAAAAATCACAAATATCTTGCAAACCTTAAGAGATAGAGCAATTTCGAGCGAATTTTTGACCCACAGGGTAGTACAAGAGTATCCTATCCTAAGGGGAAAAATTTCAATTTTGGCGGCCATCTTGGATTTTAGCGGAAAATGAAAAAGTGTCAATATCTCGAAAACCGTACAAGATAGATCGATTTCGAGTGAATTTTTCACCCGGAGGTAGTGCAAGAGTATCCTATGTAAATGGGAAAATTAGAATTTTTGCCACTTTTGGCAGCCATCTTGGATTTTAGCGGAAAATGAAAAAGTGTCAATATCTCGAAAAACCGTACAAGATAGATCGATTTCAAGTGAATTTTTCACCCGGAGGGTAATACAAGAGTATCCTATGTAAATGGGAAAAATTAGAATTTTTGCCACTTTTGGCGGCTATCTTGGATTTTAGCGGAAAACCGAAAGAGATAGAACGATTTCGAGCGAATTTTTGACCCGCAGGGTAGTACCAGAGTAGTCTATGCAAAGGGGAAAATTTTGAATTTTTGCCTCTTTTGGCGGCCATCTTGGATTTTAGCGGAAAATGAAAAAGTGTGAATATCTCGAAAACCGTACAAGATAGAGTGATTTCGAGTGAATTTTTGATCCACAGGGTAGTACAAGAGGATCCTATGCAAAGGGGAAAATTTCAATTTTTGCCACTTTTGGCGGCCATCTTGGATTTTTGCGGAAAATGAAAAAGTATGAATATCTCGAAAACTGTAAGAGATAGAGCGATTTCGAGCGAATTTTCGACCCACAGCGTACTACAAGAGTATCCTATGCTAAGGGGAAAAATTTCAATTTTGGCGGCCATCTTGGATTTTAGCGGAAAATGAAAAAGTGTCAATATCTCGAAAAACCGTACAAGATAGATCGATTTCAAGTGAATTTTTCACCCGGAGGTAGTACAAGAGTATCCTATGTAAATGGGAAAAATGAGAATTTTTGCCACTTTTGGCGGCCATCTTGGATTTTAGTGGAAAATGAAAAAGTGTGAATATCTCGAAAACCGAAAGAGATAGAGCGATTTCGAGCGAATTTTTGACCCACAGGGTAGTACAAGAGTATCCTATGCTAAGGGGAAAAATTTCAATTTTCGCCACCTTTGACGGCCATCTTGGATTTTAGCGGGAAAATGAAAAAGTGTGAATAACTCGAAAACCGTACAAGATAGAGCGATTTCGAGCGAATTTTTGACCCGCAGGATAGTACAAGTGTATTCTATGCAAATAGGGAAAAATTTGAATTTTCGCCACTTTTGGCGTAAACTGTAAGAGATAGAGCGATTTCGAGCGAATTTTTGACCCACAGGGTAGTACAAGAGTATCCTATGCTAAGGGGAAAAATTTCAATTTTCGCCACTTTTGGCGGCCATCTTGGATTTTAGCGGGAAAATGAAAAAGTGTGAATAACTTGAAAACCGTACAAGATAGAGTGATTTCGAGCAAATTTTTGACCCACAGGGTAGTACAAGTGTATTCTATGCAAATAGGGAAAAATTTGAATTTTCGCCACTTTTGGCGGCCATCTTGGATTTTTGCGGAAAATGAAAAAGTGTGAATATTTCAAAAACCGTAAGAGATAGAGTGATTTCGAGCGAACTTTTGACCCGTAGGGTAATACAAGAGTATCCTATACAAAGGGGAAAAATTTGAATTTTCGCCACTTTTGGCGGCCATCTTGGATTTTAGCGGAAAATGAATGAAAAAGTGTGAATATCTCGAAAACCATACGAAATAGAGCGATTTCGAGTGAATTTTTGACCCACAGGGTAGTACAAGGGTGTCCTATGCAAAGGGGAAAAATTTCAATTTTTGTCACTTTTGGACGCCATCTTGGATTTTAGCGGAAAATAAAACATTGAAAATATCTTCGAAATGGTAAGAGATAGAGCGATTTTGAGTGAATTTTTGACCCGCAGGGTAGTACAACAGTATTCTGTGCCTAGGGGAAAACTTTCTGTTTTTGCCACTTTTGGCGGCCATCTTGGATTTTAGCGGAAAGTGAAAAATTGTGAATATCTCGGAAAAGGTATTTCTTCCCCTTTAATGCTCGGCGGGAGATACACAGCGCGGCAGTGGTCTTGTTTATTTGGGTTTTAACGTTGCTTTCAACACATTGTATAGGTCTTATCACGACAGGTAGTTATATCCCCAGACGAAAGTCGGGGATATATTGGATTCAGGTCCGTCGCGCCGCCGCCGCCGTAGAAATTTCCTTGTGGACGCGATAACTCAAAAACAAATTAATATTTTTTTTTCAAACTTGGTACACATGTTAAGGGTGCCCAAAGGAAGATCCCTATTTTAAGGTGACCTTAAACTCCCAGTAAAAAAGAACTTATGGCCACCTTAAGGTCAGAAATTGCACTTTTGGCCACTTAGAGCCCTGTAGGTCACAAACTATGATGCTCAGCTGGCTGAAATTTTACCTGACAACACATTAATATGTTCTTAGTACATGTGCCGAAAATCATGACTTTAAGTTGAGGAGAAAATTGTGTTTGAGGCCCATAAATACCCCCACTTAGGGATTTTTTGCTATACTTTACACATATTTTGCCCTATAATTTGGAAGTGATAATTCTGATGAGTCTCAAACTGCGCTAGGTATAACTTTGATATGTAATCCTTGTCTGTAGAAAATTTTAGGGCTGTAGGTTTACCCAAAGGGGTCGACTTAAGGTCTCAAAAGTGCCCACAGAGACCCAATTTATGCACTTTTTGCCACTTTCAAGCACTGTAGCTTTCAAACTATGTCTCTCATCTAAGTTAAATATCATCTGGGAATATATCTATGTGTTTTCTTATATGTGCCCCAACATTTAGGCCTTTAATAGACAGTTAACCTGTGTATCAGGACCATAAACACCCACCCGAGTGACCCTTATAAGACATTTTTCACATCTTTTTCCCTGTAACTTGGAAATGGTAAGTCTGAGAAGTTTCAAACTGTATTAGATATATATTCTGTGTGTAATCTTAGTATGTAACAGATTTTAAGTCTGAAGCTTTAATTTTGAAGGTCAAATTGAGGTCTCTAAAAGGCTCCCAAAGACCCAATATTTGGACTTTTTGCTACTTTTAAGCCCTGGGACTGTCAAACTATGTGACTGATAGAGCTCAAATCCTATCTGAGAAGATATTAGTATGTTATTTTTATATGTGCCAAAAATTAAGGCTTTAAGAAGACATTTAACCTGTGTATGAGGACCATAAATCCCCACCCGAGTGACCATTTTTAGACATTTTTCACATATTTTTCCCTGTAACTTGGAAATGGTAAGTCTAAGAAGTTTCAAACTGTATTAGATGCATATTCTATGTGTAATCTTAGTATGTGACAAATTTTAAGTCTGAAGCTTTAATTTGAAGGCTACATTTAGGTCTCTAGAAGGCCCCATAAAGACCCAGTATTTGGACTTTTTGCCAATTTTAAGGCCTGTGACTGTTAAACTATGTGACTGATAGAGCTGAAATCTCATCTGGGAATACATTATTATGTTCTTTTTACATGTGCCAAAAATCAAGGCTTCAAGTAGACATTTAACCTGTGTATGAGGACCTTAAACACCCACCTGAGTGACCCTTTTAAGACATTTTTCACATATTTTTCTCTGTAACTTGGAAATGGTAAGTCTGAGAAGTTTCAAACTTTATTAGATACATATTCTATGTGTAATTTTAGTATGTAACAAATTTTAAGTCTGAAGCTTTAATTTGAAAGCCACATCGAGATCTCTAAAAGGCCCACAATGACCCAATATTTGGACTTTTTACCACCTTTAAGCCCTGTAACTGTTAAACTATGTGATTGATGGAGCTGAAATCCCATCTGGGAATGCATTATTATGTCCTTTTTTACATATGCCGAAAATCAAGGTTTTTAGTAGACATTTAACCTGTGTATGAGGGCCATAGACACTCGCCCAAGTGCCTTTTTTGACATTTTTTCCGTATTTTGCCCTGTTATTTGGAAATGCTTAGTGTGACAAGTCTTAAACTGTATTATATATCATTTTTGTTTGTTATGTATGTCCCCCAAAAAGTTTCAGATCTGTAGTTTAATTGCTAAGGTCTCTTTAACAATTGTAAAATGCCCACAGAAACCCAATTTATGGATATTATGCCACTTTAAAGCCCAGTAACTGTCAAACGATGTGGGTTATAGAGCTGAAATCTTTGAATTTTTAAAAGGAAATGCCTGTCTATTTAAATTTTGAATATTAATAATGTTATGGCTATCTTAGTCTTTTAAGAACTTATTTTTGTGTGTTATACCTCTGCTTGCTGAGTTTTTCACTTTTTAAAATGAAACTGGTTAAACATATTCAAGTAGACAAAATGGACACTTTAAGTGAGCTTTAAGTCCCAATATTAATGAAATTATATCCTTATGTAGTAAAACTAGGGGATTTTTAACCCTCAACTAGCCCAGTTTTATTCAACTTGCCTCAGTTAATTTTGGCACAGCTCCTACAGTTATGAACTCATTTCAGTTGATAATCACATACTTAAAATTCTCAATTCTTTTTGTATTTGAGTACCCCTTTTATATAGATTGTTTGTTTACCATTTATGCTCAACCCACATCCCCCACCCGGATTCCCCCCACCCACCTCTGGGACCTCCAGCTATATTGAGTGACACTAAATAAACAAAGGTATTTAATGATATCGGATGAGAAACAAAGAACTCAATGGGGTTGCAGATCTTGTGTAATAGTGAGAGAGGTGTGGAGAAGGGGAGAGGGGTGGGGGTGGGAGGTGGTGGGCTTCATTACATATAACACAAAGGGGAGTCAGAACTGAGATTGTGTCACATATTTAGGTTGCATATATATGGACCACATATATAGGTATAGAGGAAATGAATAACTGAAAACAATTTGCAAATTCTAAAAATAATATAATAAAATAATAATATAAATAATTTTTTTTTAAATAATATTTTATTTGTGAACAAATATAGAAACAGATATGCGCTTTTGGGATTATGAATTTTAGAATGGACATTGAATCATCAATCATTTAAATACTTTGAAGGAAGATTGAAAAATATGATGAGTTGAGTTAAAAATAATATTTTATTTGTCAACAAATATAGAAACAGATATGCTCTTTTGGGATTATTATTTTAGAATGGACATTCAATCATCAATCATTTAAATACTTTGAAAATAGGTTTAGAGTTATCATTGCAGGAAGATTGAAAATATAATTTGAGTTATGTATTCGGCGTCTGGGGATACACCATCTTCCTTGGGGAGATATAAACAGAGTAGATTGATGTGCTGAAGTTCATATAATAATGGGTAATTATGTTTTAAAAAATTTCCGATCAAAACCTGTGGCGTGAGTGATGACCTGTCTGGGGATATGTTGGCGCCGAGTTGGCCCAATCTAGTTTTATGGGCAGACGAAACCAGTACATACAGTTGGTCAAGGTTCTGTACTGTAAACTGCCGCCCAACGGCAAGCAACTACCAGCTTTCCCACTTGAAGTAGGGTCGGGAACCTAACCCCAATTTCAGAGGTAGGAGACGAGAGTGTTACCACTCCACCACCCTGGCCCCCGTCTAGTTTATTAAGCGTCTCGCAAGGGACGCTTGTTTGTGTATGGGAGACCTTCAGGCTCCGCCGGCTCCGCCGGCTCCGCATTTTGTTTTCCTTATAACTCTCTAACCGTTAGGCGGATTCTTTTCAAATTTGGCAGGTTTAGGCAGTAGCCTTGGGGAATTTTTTTGAATATGCTGCAGTGACATTTCAACCAATCAGTGAGGTCACATGACCAAAAATGTCTTTTTTCGATGGGGAAGCTTGTCCGGATGATAACTTGAAAGGAATTTTATCAATTCACCTGAAACTTGGCAAATACATTCATTCTATTAAAATCTGGAAATCATTAGATTTTGGCATTGATTGGTTAAGAAATGGCCGAGTAATTAATGATTAATTAATCATTACGAATTTTCCAAATAAGGAAAACACAAAAATGCTTATATCTCAAAAACCGTGCTAGATAGAGCGATTTCGACGAAATTTTTGATCCACAGGGTATCTCTGCAGAGTAGCCATGCCAATTTTAAAAAAAATTTTGTCTCGCCCAAAATGGCGGCCATTTTGAATTTTCGAATTTTTCGCACAAATTGCAAAACATAAAAATGCTTATATCTCGAAAACTGTGCTAGATAGAGCGATTTCGACGAAATTTTTGACCCACATGGTAACTCTGCAGAGTAGCCATGCCAATTTTCAAAAAGATTTTGTCTCACCAAAAATGGCGGCCATTTTGAATTTTCGAATTTTTCGCAAAAATTGCAAAACATAAAAATACTTATATCTCGAAAACCGTGCTAGATAGAGCGATTTCGACGAAATTTTTGACCCACAGGGTATCTCTGCAGAGTAGCCATGCCAATTTTCAAAAAAATTTTGTCTTGCCAAAAATGGCGGCCATTTTGAATTTTCGAATTTTTGCGGAAAAATTTCAAAACACAAAAATGCTAATATTTCGAAAACCGTGCTACATAGAGCGATTTTGACGAAATTTTTGATCTTCAGGGTATCTCTGCAGAGCAGCTATCCCAAAGAGCTTTCACTTGGTGAAGTTTCAGACCCATAGCTAATTGCTCACCTACTCAAAATGAGTAAATGCGAATTACCTCAAAAAGTATTGCAGATAGCCAATTTTTCTCAAATAACTCATTCACCTACTTTTGGGAAAGCTTTCACTTGGTGAAGTTTCAGACCCGTAGCTAATTACTCACCTACTCAAAATGAGTAAATGCTAATTATCTCAAAAACTATTGCGGATACCCAATTTTTATCAAATAACTCATTCATGTACTTTTGGGAGAGCTTTCACATGGTGAAGTTTCAGACCCGTAGATGATTACTCACCTACTCAAAATGAGTAAATGCGAATTATCTCTTAAAAGTATTGCAGATAGCCAATTTTTCTCAAATAACTCATTCACCTACTTTTGGAAGAGCTTTCACATGGTGAAGTTTCAGACCCATAGCTAATTACTCACCTACTCAAAATGAGTAAATGCGAATTATCTCTAAAAGTATTGCAGATAGCCAATTTTTCTCAAATAAATCATTCACCTACTTTTGGGAGAGCTTTCACTTGGTGAAGTTTCAGACCCATAGCTAATTACTCACCTACTCAAAATGAGTAAATGCGAATTATCTCTAAAAGTATTGCAGATAGCCAATTTTTCTCAAATAACTCATTCACCTACTTTTGGCAGAGCTTCCACTTGGTGAAGTTTCAGACCCATAGCTAATTATTCATCTACTCAAAATGAGTAAATGTGAATTATCTCTAAAAGTATTGCAGATAGCCAATTTTTCTCAAATAACTCATTCACCTACTTTTTGGAGAGCTTTCACTCTGTGAAGTTTCAGACCCATAGCTATTTATTCACCTACTCAAAATGAGTAAATGCTAATTATCTGTAAAAGTATTGCGGATACCCAATTTTTATCAAATACTCATTCATCTACTTGTGGGAGAGCTTTCACATGGTGAAGTTTCAGACCCATAGCTAATTACTCACCTACTCAAAATGAGTAAATGCGAATTATCTCTAAAAGTATTGCAGATAGCCAATTTTTCTCAAATAACTCATTCACCTACTTTTGGGAGAGCTTTCACTTGGTGAAGTTTCAGACCCATAGATAATTATTCATCTACTCAAAATGAGTAAATGTGAATTATCTCTTAATAGTATTGCAGATAGCCAATTTTTCTCAAATAACTCATTCACCTACTTTTGGAAGAGCTTTCACACAGGAAAATGAAAAATTGTGAATATCTCGAAAAAGCTATTTCTTCTGCTTTAATGCTTGGCGGGAGATACACACCGCAGCAGTGGTCTTGACAAAAATTTTTGTCTCCCCAAAAATGGTGGCCATTTTGAAGTTTCAAAGTTTTTGCAAAACACATAAATGCTTATATCTCGAAAACCATGCTATATGGAGCGAACTCAACAAAATTTTTGACCTGCTGGGTATCTCTCCAGAGTAGCCATGCCAATTTTCAAAATATTTTTGTCTCTCCAAATATAGCGGACATTTTTAATTTTTTAATTTTTTGCAAAACACAAAAATGCTTATATCTTGAAAACCGTGCTAGATAGAGCAGACTGTGCTGACTTTGGTTGCCACAACAGTATAAGGCTAGAAACGAAGCATTTTCTTAATACTTTAGCACTCACCTTTATATCCTTTTCGGGACGCTTTGTTTTTGCATTATCTTTTTTTTTTGCGAGCGATCCTCTAGTTTAATATTTCTTATAACAGAGTGGGTGTACATTTGATAATTTGGGGGAGAAAAGTATTGCAACAATTTACATAGATTGTAAAATAATCTCATGGCACTTTTAATGTCAATTTACTGTGATGCTTTACCAGATGTAGTTTGCTTTGATTTTTAGAGTATGGTGATGAGCTTCCGGGTCTCAGAACTGCAAGTCCTATTAGGATTTGCAGGCAGAAGTAAAAGTGGAAAGAAACACGAGCTTATGGGAAGGGCTGTTTCATTAGTTGAGAGAGGTTGCTCTACACCTATACAAATTAAAATAAGGGAATTGTACAAGTGAGTATATTATAGATGCTGACAGTGATAGTAAATTAAAGTTTGTTGGGAATGGGGTTGCCATTTTGCTAAGAGACATGTATAGTAGATTTCTTCTTGTTAAAATATTTTGTAGACACACATAATCTTTTTGGTATAAAGACAACCTAGATTTAATACTTGAATATTTGTATGCAAGGTGCAAGTGTTGTGCATTTGTTTTTTTTTTATTAAATCCATTTTAGGTTTTAAATTGTTTTCAGTTCATGCATCCTGTACACTTCAATGTGTAGAGGATGTCTTTACCATAGACTGCTGCTGTATTCCTCTCTTGGTAGTGACACAGCTAATGTCCCTTTTGGTTGTGCTGGCAAATTGTTTAGAATTATCGGTTTTATGTTTAGTATATCTACAAGCTAGTGAATTTCGATCTAGTTTGATCATCAAACCAATGTTTTCAAAACCAGTAAAAATAGACAAGTCTGCCATAAAATCTTATCACTTTGTTGAAAATATGGTAACAATATAAAATCTACAGATATTTTTGGAAAATATTGCATATTCTCAATAAATTGCATGTTTTGCCCGTCAGGGACGCTTATTTGTTTTCACGTAAGTTCGACTGATCACCGCCGCTGGATTATGATCTCCCTTGAATAACTTCTTGGGCTTTCAAATTTTTCTTTCCTTCTTTCTTTAAAACTATAGGGGTGGGAAAAAATTTTGGGATACTTTGCGGAGACCTTAACTTTACTCAAGGTAACCTTAAGCATTTTTCCAAAACACCCCATCATTGTGTTTCGGAACAAAACATACACACCTGTGCTATAAAATTTATCTGGTACATTCTAGATGTAAATCCGCAGGTCGGAAAGTATTTTATGATCAATCGGACCGTAGATGCCTGAATGGGAGTCATTTTATTTTCATAAATTTTTTTTAAATGGGTACTTGGTCTGTATCTCAAAAATGGTCAGGATTTCGGAGTTTTGTTAGAATAACTTATTCAGCTACTTTTTGATAATCTTTCACAGGCCGAAGTTTTAGCCCTGTATCTGCAATCTTAAGGTCACCTTAATGTCAAAAAGGGGGTTTTGCCCTCCAGTTCACTTAGTTTTTCACTTTTTTCAACCAAACTTGGCATATATATTTAGATTTACCAAAGGATTATTCTGACTTTATGGTGACCTTAAACTGTTAATATGTTTGGAGCTATGACCCCCCTAAAGTCATAAAATTGGAATTAAGCCGTCTGGCCCCTTTCTTTTTCCATATCTAACATATATTGATATTGAAGTAGATCAAAAGAAGACTCTTACTATCTTACAATTTAAATATTAATGATGTTATGGCCATCTTAAAATGTAGGGTTTTTCAGCCCTAAGGTCAGTTAATGTTTAATTTTTTAAAATAAAACTTGGCACATTTATAAAGGTTGTCAGAAGGGACATTCTCATTTTATGGTCACCTTTAAGTCGCAATATGAATGAAGTTATGGTCACCTTACAGTGAAAAAAGGAAGTTTTCAGCCTCCAGCTATCTTATTGTTCAACTGACCTGACCTAAACTTTATGAACTTATAAAGGATGACAAAAGGGACATTCTTAGTTTATGCCCACCTTAAAGTCCCAATATGAATGTAGTTATGGCCACCTTGCAGTGAAATTGTGGTGTTTTTAATCTCCAGCTATTGTATTGTTCAGTTGACCTCAGTCAAATTTTGCACACTTATTAAAGATGAAAATAGGGACATTCTTATTTCCTTTCCACCTTGGAGTTCCAATACAAGCACAGTCATGGCCATCTTGAAGTAAAAATGAGGGTTTTCAGCTCCCAACTGACTTACTGTTCAATGACATCAGTTCAACTTGACACATTGATTAAGTTTAAGGAAGACTTCTAATGACCTTTTTATTTAACATTCCTGTATTTAAGAGACTTTGGCCAACTTAACATAATAAATATATAGTTTTTGCTTCCACCTCATTTATTTTAAGACTTTTTAAAACCACACTTGCCACATGTCTACTGAAAACAAAATTTCTGTTATCTGGCAAAGCTTACCTCTTAGTGTTTTTGAAGCTATGGCATCTTCAAAGAAAACAAATGAGGTATTTAGCTTGCAGTGATGTTGTTATTAATATATTGCAGGTGATCAGTGTTCATATAATCCTATTGTTGGGCGCAAAGTACCGATCCGCGCAATCTCAAGATGGTACATTCATCAAACGATCGTGCTCCCATCTCGAGATTGCTCAAACAATCTCGAGATGGAGCTGCTCCAACTAAGGATGATTTTTAATTATTGATTTTGAAAAGTTTTTTATTTGGATTAGCCATAGATGATATCAGAAGCTCAAAATTTGCTACGGAAAGTATCAGGTATACTTATTATATTACTATTATTATATAAGTAGGTGGTTGTATATACAATTTACTAATCCACTATAATTATAACTAGTGGTGGCTATGGGGGATTATGGAGTGACTCAGTATGGCCCTGGCTAGGAAGAAGTAGCCTGTTAGAATAACTTGTAAACACTTTGTCACCATCTAGTTTTGGTTGAGTTTAACCAGAGCCCAGGGACAGGAGAGGGCCTAAGAAATTGCAATTAACTAATCACTAACTCATCATAGAAAGTCTTGTGTCACCAGGTCCATGTTAATAGGAAGTGACTCCTTTCATGTTGATTTGCTACAGTCTGTGTGTACAGTGATAAGTTGATTACAATTAATCCTTGGCCTCTGATCAGTCAGTATTAGACAGAACAATAGCTGAAACTGTTAGACCTTAAAATGGGCTGAGATCTTAAGATCCCTAGATGTCCTAATAAAGTGTGTTATAAAATTGGCCAATCAGTGACCACCACAAAAATAAATACAGCCAATCTCATCAAGATTCTGTGACACAAATCATAGTGAGTTGGTGCAGCTCCATCTGAAGATTGCTTGACCAATCTCGAGATGGGTGCGAGATCGGTACTTTGCGCCCAACACTATTACCCCTATCCTCAAAAAATCATCCTTAGACGAAGAATTTTTTGAAAACTATAGGCCTGTCTCAAATTTAAACTTTATCTCAAAGATACTTGAAAGGGTAGTAGCTGTCCAGCTACAAAGTCATCTTGATGAAGCCGGCCTTATGACTGCCTTCCAATCGGCTTATAGAAAACACCATTCTACTGAAAGTACCCTCCTTCATATTCATAACGATATTCTTCTTAATATGGCCAAAGGGTTTATTACTGCCCTTACCCTTCTGGATCTTTCGGCTGCTTTCGATACCATGGACCACACCATTCTCCTGGACAGACTCAATGTTTATTATGGAATCCAGGAGCTAGCACTTTGCTGGTTCAAATCATACCTGTCGGGAAGGACACACTCTGTCAAGGTAGGTAGTACACTCTCCCATCCTGCTGCACTCCAGTATGGAGTTCCCCAGGGCTCTGTCCTTGGACCAATTCTGTTCTCTCTCTACACTAACCCAATCAGCTCAATCATTCATTCCTACAGTAGCATCAACTGTCACTTTTACACCGATGACACCCAGTTATACACAACACTTTCACCAGCAAATTTTTCTCACTCTATCCAAAAACTAAAGAACTGCCTAAACGACATTCAAAATTTCATGTTTACAAATAAATTAAAACTTAACCCAGACAAAACACCAGCTTATTCGCATAGGCTCCCCAAAAAAATCATAAACAGCTCCTCCCTTACTTCCCTATCAATATTCTGGGAAATCAGGTCCCACCAGCACAAAGTGTCAGGAACCTCGGAGTGGTGTTCGACTCCAATTTCAATTTCTCAAACCATGTGTCACAGGTCATAAAGTCCACTAGAGTACATGCGAGAGACCTCTACAGAATACGTCCCTGTCTAGACCTTAATACATCGGTGCTGTTAGCAAATGCTTTAGTGAGCAGCAGGTTGGACTACTGCAATTCACTGTTATCGCTCACTGATTTTGAGTTAAGGAGATTGCAGCTAGTCCAAAACTCACTGTGCAGGGTTGTCACCCGTTCCTCTAAATTCTCTCACATTACCCCTCAAAAAAAAAAAATAAAAAAAAAAATCCATTGGCTACCAGTCAGATACAGGGTACAATTTAAAATTGGCCTTATTATATACAAAATTCTCAACCAAGGTCAAGCAATTTACCTAAGAGAATTAAGCCACCCCTATACCTCTTCTAGAAATACAAGGCGAAGTACCCCCAAACTCAAGTTCCTTCAAACCTCCACTTTCGATCGCAGAGTTCTCAAATCAATCAAACACTTTTCTAATTCCTTCAGTCACTATGCCCCTGTCCTTTGGAACTCTTTCCTCTGTCATGTAAGAAACAGTCCCTCTGTTGGATCTTTTAGGAAGCACCTCAAAACCCACCTCTTCAGCTCTAGTTTCCCAACTTAGTTTTCTTCCCTCCTGGTCACACCCACAATCCTGGATTACTGACCTTGAACGCCCCTTGACTCTCCCTATGATAATTATTTTGTTTAATTAGCGCACTGAGTTCCCCTCTGTGGGGAACATACTGTGGTTGCAAAGTAGGGCTGCGAACGAGTACTCGAGCCTCGGTGTACGAGGCGATCTTGGCTTGTACTCGAGTCCATTTTAAGTACTCGGTTACTCGCGAGATATTATATTATCGCCCACGTAATGAAACGTTTGTATAAAATATGCTGCATTTCAGCATTTCCGTCACATAACATCAATTAAAGTTGTTGTTTTCGCTTGAAAACCTATAATTTACTCCATAATCTATAATATATGGTTAAATAGGGGACGTTTTTCTTCCAAAAGTTTCGTTTCCGGAAGCGACATTTTGTTTACAGAAGACTTCTAATGGTGGGAACTAAATCTCGCGGTTACTCGAATTCGGGCCGGTTTTCAGAGGGCGAGTACTCGATGCCGTTTTTTTTGTACCCGTCACAGCCCTATTGCAAAGCAGTAGATTAGATTAGATGTCTACTGGCGACTTTTCCCAAAAACCATTTTCCCCGCCATTTATGGCAGCCATCTTGAATTTCTGAGTAAAACGCATTTATCTCGATAATGTTGCGAGGAAAAGCGATTTCGATGGAATTTTTTACCCCTAAGGTTTCTGCGGAGTCAACTGGCAACTTTCCCCCAAAACCGTTTTTCTGCCATTTTTGGCAGCCAGCTTGAATTTTTGCGTAAACTGCAAAAATGCATTTATCTCAATAACAGTGCAAGATAGAGTGATTTCCCAAAAAATCGTTTTCCCGCCATTTTTGGTGGCCATCTTGAACTTCTGCATAAAATGCAAAAACGCATTTATCTCAGAAACGGTGCGAGATAGAATATTTTCGACCCACAGGGTATCTGCAGAGTCTAAGGCGCCTTTTCTCAAAAATTGTATTCCTTCCATTTTTGCGGCCATCTTGAATTTTTTGCGTAAAACGGAAACGGTGTGAGATAGTGATTTCAATTAAATATTTGACCCCCAGGATATCAGCAGAGTCTACTGGCGACTTTTCCCAAAAATTGTTTTACCACCATTTTTGGCGGCTATCTTGAATTTTCTGCATAAAATGCCAAAAGAAAAATACACATTCATCTACAAAACCTTGCATTTTGGCAAAAAAACAAAACAAAACAACATATTAATCACAGGAACATGTTCATTTGTACAAAATCATTACTACTCATTGGGATGCTTTGTTTTTGCTTTGCAAAAACAGTTTATTTTTCTCTTGTAAAGCAATACTCTAGTTCATATTTGTTTTTACAGCTTTCAGAGAAATAGGTATAATGTCATATAGCCTACAGTTTTACTTTTCTAGTTAGGAGTTAGCCAAGTGCATTTTTGGAGTTGCTTGTTAATATAATTGTTCAGTAATTCATTAAACAGACCAACAGAATGAAGCATTCTGCAAGGGACGCTTGTTTGTATATAGGAGAAAATTAATGTGGAAGAGGCCATAAGCTCTCCGCATTTTCTATTGCTTATAACTCAACAACCACTGGGCAGATTGTCTTCAATTTTGACACATGTATGCATTAACCCTGGGAAAATGTTAAGAAAATGGTGTTGTTACATTTCGGCCAATCAAAGAAGTAACAGGACCAAAAACATATTTTTAAAAGGTGTGTACTTGTCTGGATGAGCGATTTCGACAAAAATTTTGACCCCCGGGGTCATCTGGCACTTTTTGCCAGAAATCATTTTCTCACCATTTTTGGCAACCATCTTGAATTTTTGCGTAATTTAAAAATGAAAAAGCACATTGATATCGGAAGAGGGTTCAAGATAGAATTGTGATTTGGACGACATTTTTGGCCCACAGGGTATATGCATAGTCATCTGGCACTTTTGCCCAAAATAGTTTTCCTGCCATATTTAGCGGCCATCTTGAATTTCTGCGTAAAACACAACAGCACAATTATACCAGAAACAGTGTGAGATAGAGTGATTTTGACGAAATTCTTTGCTCTCCAGGTATCGGCAGAGCCATCTGCCACTCTTTCAAGAAAGCATTTTCCTGCCATTTTTTTTTTGTTGCAGGCAGGTTGAATTTTTGCATAAATGGAAAAGCATAGCAGGATAATCATTTTGGCAAAATCATTAGTGCTCCACAAAAACAATTTCTTTTGTCTTGCGAAGCAATACTCTAGTTTATTTTGTCATCTGCATACATATACATAAAACATAGTAGTGCCTTGGATTCCATATACATTATATCAAAGAAGTATGGACAGCTTTAAGGCTACAAAGCAGGTGACCTATTCAACTGGATTCTTCTATATAAATCCAAATACAAATTCTGCATTATCTTTAGGACTTGTGGGATCCTACCTTAAACTGTGTGGCAAAGCTGCAACATTTCTCAGAAGACTAGAATCCATAGGTTTTATATTAAAATGTTGATATTTTTCATTTTGGTTGACAAGTTTAATATGTAATTCCTTGCGCCTCTGCATTTGAGGTTGATAGTAATTTTTGCAGAAGTCTAATGAGTTTAGTTTCTGGGGAGTTCATTAATTCCAAAATTTCTTCTTTCTTCTGATGCAGGTTTCTAGGGTGTTCATAAGCCCAGGATACAATTCAGACCTTAAGAAGTAATACTGAGCCATTACTCTGGTTAGTGGAATTCCTAAGTAAGAAAAAAAATAGTCTCAAGTGGGTTAAGGTGGTCTTTTAAAAAACTGATTAAGTCGCACTGTATCTCTTCCTCAGACGAAGGTTTCCAGGGGGTTCACCACAGGGTAAAAGTCCAGCAGGCAGCAGTTCAAGCAATTCCAAGCCAGCTAGTCCAGCCCGGCATGCTCCATACCCAAGTGCTGGGGCCTCCATCACATCAGGACAACCGCCAGGCTACAGCATGTCAAGTAAGTAAGCCAGAATGTTGCAGTGCTGTCAAATGTTATAAAACTATGTGTAGTAGATTTCCCTGTTAACATAAAAAGCTAGTAGTCAAGAGACATTTTCCTTTAAAATTATAACAGCTGTTTCAATATTGTTGTGGATACAAATAACTAGGTCTTCTGTTGTAATGTTTCTGGTTGTCTCAATATTGTTAAGTACTTTTAATGTTGTTTCTTGATATTTAACTTAAAATGGTTTCACTTTGGTAATTTTCATTTTAAAAGATTATTGCTATGTTGAATTTGATAACTATTTACCTACACCTAGCTTTCTCTGTTTTCTGGCTATCACACCAACATTAGATATATATTTTACCTTTTTCTGTTTACCTTTCTTTGTTGAATAATATTTAAAATATGTGTGTGTTAAATTTTAGTTTTGTAGGAGATATATTTCTTTTATGTTGTGTAAGATTGTCAGTAATGGCCTTGATTCTATAAGACAATAAGTGTCTAGGTTTATTTTGTATTATGTTGTTTGTACTTTCCGGTTTGACATTTTTAATAAAGGGAGAAAACCCTGAATTATTAATTATTTCTTTGCGTCTTTATCTTATGCTTTGTAGACTCTGATCTTATCTCAACAATTCTGTAGTGGGTACGTTGTTTGGCTGTGTGGCTATCGATATTGAATGTAAAAATATTTAAAATTTCAACTGATATTGGGGAGTGGGGTGGAGGATGATATTGTATTCTAAAAAGTCTGGACCTGGGATAGCAAAAAAGCTTACAGGAAGTGAAGTTTATCAAAACAAAAAATGGCAGGTCTGATCCAGAATACATTAAAATCTACAAAAATACAAGAAAAAAAAAAATTTCTTTAGATTTAAGGTTTATTTCCAATATATGAAGTGTAAGTTGTACATAAAATGCTGACATTGATTTTGGTATTTGCACAAGGATATTGCCAACCCTCTCCCTAAAAATATTGTCAATAATGATAAAAAAAATGTACCCACTACAATTATGTATTACCATTGTGTGTAATGTTTGTGTTGTTAAAAATTGTTTAATTTGTACTTTGCTGTTACATTTACCAGTGCTGTCTTTCTTGTTTTTTTTGTCTATCTTATTTTTATGATCTATCTTATTATCTGTACCAGGCGAAAAAGATGATGAGACAGACAAGTTTGGTAGGATTATGCTCTTTGAAATACTTATTTTCTCTGCTTAGCATTGCTCCCCTGCTGTGTTATTTATTTAGATTAATTGAAAAGCACATGTTAAACTGTTACTGTTATTACATGGTCATTTGTGAATAAGCGAAGGATTATCAGGTAGAAATACACAATTCAGTGTCATACGTGAAGCCTTATTAATATCTACAGTGAGTGTAGTAGATTCCTCTCTTTTAAATCGGATTTAAATTCGCAAATGCTTAAAATAGTTAATCGGGAAAAATGACAGTAAAAAAATCAGATTAATTCATCTGAAGAGAGTCCTTTGATCAGGTCGTGGTTAATTGGGACCCAAGAATTGGAAGACTTGAGAGTTATTGAGGTGAAACTGCTCCCATTATTATTTTGCAAGTAATTTTTCCTTTTCTGACCGTTTAAAATCTTTCATAGCATTTTATCAAAATGTATTTTTCCAACATTCCATATTCCATTGAAACAGGTTGACGTTTGTGTAACCTTCATCATGTTGTATACCTTTCTTTTTTCACTTCAACAAGATCTGGGGGTTATTTATAGTAAGATGGCTGCACATTGAAATTAAAAATACTTCTAGAACTCCGAACAAAATGTGTGTTTAATAATAAAATTTTTTCTTACTGATAGGGATAGTGAGTGTTCTGGCTTTTTATCATGTTTCTGTTTCTTCTAACAGATGGTTTTTGATTTTGTTTTTGTCTCTGCTGGTTTTGTATGCCCTGTCTATATTATCTCAGTACAACATACCTCTTTGTAGTCCACTCAGACTCTTTACGCACTGGGTGTCTTGATGTTACAGTCTCCGTCTCTTTTTCTCAAAAACTTGGCCCCTACAAAATGTGCCATCTAAACAGAAACCAAAGTAATGTAGACTGATGCATGACTAAATGCCATGG
Organism: Sabellastarte sp. h YS-2021; assembly: GCA_964017235.1. Lineage (NCBI taxonomy): Eukaryota > Metazoa > Annelida > Polychaeta > Sabellida > Sabellidae > Sabellastarte > Sabellastarte sp. h YS-2021. The sequence continues at coordinate 151,159,193 of OZ024928.1, read as the reverse complement.
CTAATGACAAAAACAAACCGAAAAAAAAACGAAAAAAAAAAACATTAGATATATGTTAAAAGTTAAACTGATATTGTATGTAAAACAAAACATAAAAGAGTTGTTTATTTCTCTATAATAAGACATAATTTAATAGGTAAAGATAACAGGACTGTATTTGCAGGTTTAAATTCATGAAATATAAATTCTGTATATGAAGAGATCTGCAGTGTAGATTGCCTGGAATAAGTGCTAAGGTTTTCTTAGAGGCTGAGCTTGTATAGAAATGAAGAAACTAAGTTGTCGAGATAAGTTGTTGTGAAGTAACAAGGTAGAATAGTCTTTTCGGTCTATATGTGTGCTACAGAGACACAAGTAGTTCACTAGAATTTATGAAAGTCGACAAAAACAAATTCCGAGGTCAGATATATCACATACCTAGCCTAGACCTTTGCTAGAATTCACACTGAATAATTAGGTACTGCCAGAAGTACATCAGCTTTCTGAATTCAATATTTGTCAGGCCTGTCAACTCCGTATAAAGCAAGTGATTCGTAGATTGAAAAATTACTTTTCATATATATAAAAGTATTTATGCACCCACTTGTAAATATTCTGTTAAAGACTGTTCTTGTTGGTATATGCTTTAAATGTGCTGATCATCTGAAGCTTTTGGGCTATAAGGTGATTTATGGTCCGTTTGATTTGTTGTGTGACTATCAAAAATGACCGTAATTTTAGTTGTTTCAACAGAGTTGATGACTTGGTGAGTAAATTCGTGACATTGTAGGTTGATGCAGCATAAATAACTTGCAGATTTTTAAACAGCGAATCCTAGATTTGATAACATATGTTATCCCTATTAAGTAAGTGAATGTAAATGTGAATTTCAATTTTGCTTAGTACATCAGGACACCACAAAACTTTTACATATATGTGATATATAAGTGGAAGAAAGTTGAATATCTTTTATCGTGTAAAATCTGAAGTTTCTGTCCTACAGACTTTAAAGGCAATGCAGATATTGTTTTCACCATGGCATCTGGCTAGGCAAGCAGGTGGGTTGCTGGCAGATAAAATCTTATCTGGACTATATCTTGGAAAAGCGTCAAGTGTAGGAAGTTGATACTTGGTAGGGATGTTGGTGAAATGTAGGTTTGCAGCGTCATGATGTGACCTTGATTTGACCTGTCTGAGCTATATCTCAGAAATTGTAAGGTCTAAGAAGTAGATACTTAGTTAAGACATTAGTTAGGGGTTTAAGTGTGCAATGTCATGTGACTTTGATTTGACCTTGCCGTAGTGACTTTAACCTTTAAAATCTTGTCCAGGCTATCTTGGTATTCGATTGTCTTGTTTTAATACTTTACCTTTTCTCCTATACCTTTATATAACTTACACCATCTGTTCTGAAAGTCTCCTGATCTTTGTACTGTGTAACCTCTTCTGTAATTTATGGTGTCCAATGCTATTTCCCCAGGTTATCAGCCATGGGCATCATTGCTATTTCCTGCTTTGCATTAATAGCTTTAGGGACACTTGCTTTTTATTAGCCAAAAAACAACAACAAAAAACATTGATGTAATTAAGATGGTAAATATCATCATGTAAAGAATAGAGATTAAAACCCTGATAAAGTAAAACATCCTGGTCATACGTTTGAAATAATCTTGCGTAAAACCATTAACAGTAATCCACTGTGATCTCTGGAAACTAGAGTCAAAACATTAAACCAGAGTGTATGGCAGAAAAACTAGGCTCACTTAAATGAGTTTTATAATTTGAATGCTGGGCATGAGATATGTTGTTGTTTGTTGCTTTATTATGTCAGCTGACTTAGTCGCTGATTGGTGTCATGGTCTTGCAATGGTTGTGTCCAGCTAAACATCTATGTCATCAACTTCTCTTTTAAAACTATTCAAATTATAGCACCTACAGTTTTGCTGATCTTTCATTAGAGAGGTTGCGCACTACGTTTTTCACCTCCGCTAACATTAAAAATGCATGTGTGACGTCACAAATTGTTGTCTGAAACATCATGTCTAGAGAGAACTACGGTAAATTTTAACGTTTTATATGCAAGTGAGGCCTGAGTTACATACATAGTCTCCCTTAATATTTTTAGTGCATTTATAAATTTTATATTTTTAAAATTGATGAATAAATACCAAAAGAAATATATGTACAATAATTTACAACACTTATTGTATCTATACAATGTAAAATGACCAGTAAAAGGACGAATTTTCACAAGCAACCATTTCCTGGAGAAGTCTTTCATCGCCACCATGATATTTAGGCCAAGCCCATGTAATTCACTTTTATAAAATGTTGTTTATAGCTTCTGAACACAATTTTTATGTTGGCTTTCATTTTATAAAATGAACGAATGTGTCCACATCTCATTTTTGGACAAAACATACTTTATCTGTACAATATTTAATTATGTTGACAGGTTTAAAATCGGTTTTGAAGATATATCAAACATACATTTTAATATTTCTGGCCTACCTTTTTATTATGTCGTCACTCTGCGGCGTGGGCGGACGCGTCCGCGTGAACAACTTCTCCAAAACTACAATGCCTAGAGACATGCTGTTTTTTTGAAAAGATACCTTATCTATCGAGGATGAAAAGTTGTTCAAGGCATGCAAATCTGTCTGTTCGTCTGTTTGCTAGAGACATTATAAGGGAGGTACCCCCACCAAAAGTGTGAACATTTCAACACTTTATCACAATTTTCTCAGTGACTATTGCAGGGATTTCTCTCATATCTTGCATATATGTACTAGGCCAGAGGTAGATTCTCTTGTGTGAGTGTGAGACCTGGATCTGTCTTATTTTTTTTTTTAATAAATTTTTTTAATAATTTTTAATGCATTAAAATTCATGAAATCATGCACTAAATCACTTATAACTTGAAAAGTGTTGCATTTAGAGCATTTTGTTAAAATATGTTATTCAGCTACTTTTTTTCAGAGCTACAACATGGTGAGTAACTTGGGTGTCTGTCTCAATAGCTAAGTGAGTAATAGCTACTTTTGGGCTTTTCAGTAACTTCCATCATGAGTAAAAATCACTTGTAACTTGAAAACTATTGCATTTAGAGAATTTCGTATAAATATGTTATTCAGCTACTTTTGGGCCAGCTATAACATAGTAAAATTTCAGACCTGTAGCTCATGGCATAGCTGAATAATAGCTACTTTTAGGTTATCACTGTTGAGTAAATCACTTATAACTATAGCTATTTTCAGGTTCTCACTATTGAGTAAATCAGTTGTAACTTGAAAACTATTGCATTTACAGTATTTTGCTTAAATATGTTGTTCACCTACTTTTGGGTCAGCTATAACATAGTAAAAATTCAGACATGTAGCTCATTGCATAGCTGAGTAATAGCTACTTTGAGGTTATCACTGTTGAGTAAATCAGTTGTAACTTGAAAACTATTGCATTTAGAGTATTTTGTTTAAATATGTTATTCACGTAATTTTTGGTCAGCTATAACATAGTGAAATTGCAAACCTGTATGTCATGGCATAGCTGAGAAATAGCTACTTTCAGGTTCTCACTGTTGAGTAAATCATTGTATCCACTGGATAGCTGCAGTGTGTAGAGAGATTTCACCATTACCGCTCTAACGAAAAAAATATTATAGCTAGCCTTCTCAAGTTTGCAGGATATATTAATAACCATAAAAGTTTTGCCTGGAATATTTTTGGCCTCATTTTGAAAAACAAGATGGCCGCCAGGTACGTTTATTCGACTTTAAACAAGGACTTTTGTTGGCCCTCTAGAGCATAGGGTATTATAGGTAGAGATCTCAAATTCGCAGGATATGTTCCTTATTATAAAATCTTGACTGGGAATATTTTTGGCCTCATTTTGAAAAACAAGATGGCCGCCACAGGTGTTTCTTTGTCAGTCATGAAAAGTGCTTATATCTCCCTTATTATTGGTCCTAGAGGTTTGGGATGGTAAACCAACCTGTAGGAAATCATGGGCTGGGAATCTGTTGATGTGGTCGGATTTGACCTTGGACCCCTCCTTCAAAGTCAAACAAGGATAGCGAAACTTAAAAGTGTCTATAACTCGCTTATTATTAGTCCTAGAGGTTTGGGATGGTAAACCATCCTATAGGAAATCATGGGCTGGGAATCTTTTGGTGTGGTCGGATTTGACCTTGGACCCTGCCTTCAAGGTCAAACGAGGATAGCCAAACTTAAAAGTGCTTATAACTCGCTTATTAATGGTCCTAGAAGTTTGGGATGGTAAACCAACATATAGGAAATCATGGGCTGGGATTCTTTTGGTGTGGTCAGATTTGACCTTTGGACCCCTCCTTCTAGGTCAAATGAGGACAGCCAAACTTAAAAGTGCTTATAACTCGCTTATTATTGGTCCTAGAGGTTTGGGATGGTAAACCAACCCATAGGAAATCATGGGCTGGGAATGTTTTTGTGTGGTTGGATTTGACCTTGGACCCCTTCTTCAAGGTGGAACGAGGATATTGCATTTGCAGTATTTCTTTAAATATGTTTTAACCTACTTTTTACACTTAAACAGTTACCTTGTTACTTTCCTTCATAATACCATTTGCAGGGCACAACTTTTTGTCCTTTTCTTCTGTCAGCTTCGGAATGTCTTTTGAACATGCTGTTCAATTACCATTTACTGTACTTCTGTACAGCACTTTCCCTGATAATTAAGCTTTCCTCTCATTATCACCTTCACAAATCAAAAACACTCAGTCAGCTGACACAGTGCCCGTTCACGGGCACTCTCCTCTTGTTATAAACTCTTCTCTGCTGCTGTCGTAGTGCGCAACATCAAATATCTGCCGTAACACAAACGTTAACCCAATTCCCTCCACATTTAGGTTACGGGACAATAAAACGTAGTGCGTAACCTCTCTATTGTATGGCATATTAATTCAGCATGGACAGATTGTATACGTCATCCAGATCTTTCAATTTGTCTGTTCCATGTGGTATTCATTACTCCTGGTACTCATTAACAACTTTTATATTGGGCCGATATTTATGGCTTTTTTGAAAAAAAAAAAACTTTTTTAAAAAAAATGCAAATATTTCATGAAACTGTAAGAGAGAGAGGATTGATTTCAAACTCACTTTTAACCCAAATGAGGAATGCAACAGTACTGACAATCATGAAAATTTGTCTTTTTTTGGCATATCTTTGTGACCTTACAAAAACGACATTTTAGAAATGTCAAGATGCACACCATATTTCTAGCACATTGTTTACTGTACAAGGCTGTTTTTTTTTCTTTCTTTTTTTTACCCCACAGCCCTTAAGGGCTGTCGGGGTATTGTTTTCACCCATGGTGTCAGGATGTTCAGACGGGTGGGCAGCGGGAAAAAGTTTGTCTGGGCTATATCTCAGAAACCGTAAGGTGTAGGAAGTTGATACTTGGTAGGGACATTGGTTAGGATGTGTAGGTGTGCAACATCATGGTCTGACCTTGATTTGACCTTTGACCTTGCCGTAGTGACCTTGACCTATAAAATCTTGTCTGGGCTATATCTCCAAAACCGTGAGGTGTTGGAAGTTGATACGTACTAGGGACATTGGTTAGGGGATGTAGGTGTGCAACATCATGGTCTGACCTTGATAGGACCTTTGACCTTGCTGTAGTGACCTTGACATATAAAATCTTGTCCGGGCTATATCTCGGAAACCGTATGTTGTAGGAAGTTGATGCTTAGTAGGGACATTGGTTAGGGGTTGTAGGTGTGCAACATCATGGTGTGACCTTGATTTGACCTTTGACCTTGTCGTAGTGACCTTGACCTTTAAAATCTTGTTGCACCTTTGGGTCTGTCTTTTGATGCAGATTAACCACTGTTAAAGAGTCATATTAGAATTCATTAAGAATTTTACTTTTACAACTTCCCATTGTAACAGATGGAATTTCATCAAGTGAGCCACAGATTTTGCTCCAACACCACACACAAGCATTCATTGAATGTATTAACAATTCTGTATGCATGGTAATATTCAAAACATCTAAACCATAATTCGGCCATACCATATGTAGATAAAGTACATGCATTATCTTTCTCTTAGACATAAAATTCTCTATTAAAACATTGTTTGGACCTTTATATAACTAACAGTGCTCTGAAATTATCCTGAACTTTGTACTGATACAGTGCTTCTATGCTTCATGGTGTTAAAAATATTTTCCTAGGCTGTGGGGTATGGGCATCTCTGATGTTATTTTTTTTGTTGCAGGCAGGTTGAATTTTTGTGTAAATGGAAAATCATAGCAGGATAATCATTTTGGCAAAATCATTAGTGATCCACAAAAACTATTTCTTTTGTCGTTGCGAAGCAATACTCTAGTTTATTTTGTCATCTGCATACATTTACATAAAACATAGTAGTGCCTTAGATTCCATATACATTATATCAAAGAAGTATGGACAGCTTTAAGGCTACAAAGCAGGTGACCTATTCAACTGGATTCTTCTATATAAATACAAATACAGATTCTGCATTATCTTTAGGACTTGTGGGATCCTACCTTAAACTGTGTGGCAAAGCTGCAACATTTCTATTTTTTTTTTTTTTTTTTTTTTTGATTGTGCCCATGCTAATTAACATTTCAAGCTACTTCCTGGAGATGTCAGCTGACACAGTGCACGCAGGGCACTCTGTTGTATGTACACTTGTGGGGCTTTAACTGTTTATTTTAGTTCAGTTTGTTCGTATTAACAAATTTTAGGCAATGGTTCTTTACTTGGTGTTCATTTAACAGGTTTGTACAAAGGTAACTGAGCAAAGTGTATTTTTCTCCTGCTATTGTTTTAGCATGTTTCTAGTTCATCATTCCATTCCACAATTTGTAGTTTGTAATTTACCCATTTAGCATGATTTTGATTTGGTGCATGCATGAAAACATTTTGCCTGTTAATTGTATCCCCGGCGCGAAGCGGGGATACTATGGATTCATCGTCATCCGCGTCCACAGAGATTTCTTGTTAGCGACCTACAGTCCACATTTCTTTCCAGATTTCTTTCATATTTGGCACGTGGCTTGATATGGTGGAGGACTCGCCACCCTATCTTTTTGGTAGGCTTTATGTCTAAATTAGGCCTGTGGTAGACAAAAATGTCTAAAATGTGGAATATTGGTTGTTAGCGACCTACAGTCCACATTTCTTTCCAGATTTCTTTCATATTTGGCAGGTGGCTTGATATGGTGGAGGAATTGCCACCCTATCTTTTTGGTAGGCTTTATGTCTAAATTAGACCTGTGGTAGACAAAAATGTCTAAAATGTGGAATATTGGTTGTTAGCGACCTCCAGTCCACATTTCTTTCCAGATTTGTTTCATATTTGGCAGGTGGCTTGGTATGCTAGAGGACTCGCCACCCTATCTTTTTGGTAGGCTTTATGTCTAAATTAGGCCTGTGGTAGACAAAAATGTCTAAAATGTGGAACATTGCTTGTTAGCGACCTAGAGTCCACATTTCTTTCATATTTGGCAGGTGGCTTGGTATGCTAGAGGACTCGCCACCCTATCTTTTTGGTAGGGTTTATGTCTAAATTAGGCCTGTGGTAGACAAAAATGTCTAAAATGTGGAATATTGCTTGTTAGCGACCTAGAGTCCACATTTCTTTCATATTTGGCAGGTGGCTTATCGCTTAAAAGTATTGCAGATAGCCAATTTTTCTCAAATAACTCATTCACCTACATTTTGGAGAGCTTTCAATTAGTGAATTTTCAGATCCGTAGCTAATTACTCACCTACTCAAAATGAGTAAATGCGAATTATCACTGAAAGTATTGTAGATAGCCAGTATTTCTCAAATAACTCATTCACCTACATTTTGGAGAGCTTACACATGCTAAAGTTTTTTTATGAATTTTTAAAATAATTTTTAATGCATTAAAATTAATGAAATCATGCACTAAATCAATTATAACTTGAAAAGTATTGCATTTAGAGCACTTTGTTAAAATATGTTATCCAGCTACTTTTTCCATAGCTACAACATGGTGAGTAACTTGAGTGTCTATCTCAATAGCTAAGTGAATAATCGCTATTTTTGGACTTTTCACGAACTTCCATCATGAGTAAAATCACTTGTAACTTGAAAACTATTGCATTTAGAGAATTTTATGCAAATCTGTTATTCACCTACTTTTGGGTCAGCTATAACATAGTAAAATTTCAGACCTCTAGCTCGTGGCATAGCTGAGTAACAGCTACTTTTGCCTTTGCCGGTGGATACATCTTGCATGTGGCCACAGATGCGTCCTTGGTCTAGTTAGATATGTTAATTGCCATGTGAAAACAGGTGAAGGATGGCATGTGACTACTGACAAGCTGTTATCATGCTGGCTCATAACTGTTTTAAAAATTACTTTGTATTAAGCTTAAACTAGAGACTGTGTCTCGACACAGTGTATACCTGAACAAGACATGGTATAATCTAACCATTCAGCCATTCTGAAAATGACTGGTGATGCACCCAAGATATCTTTGTGTGTGTCAAACCCTTAGGTCCATCATCAATCAAGTAGGCATGAGGCTTGTTAAATGTAAACCCTGTTTGACCTTGAAGTAGGAGTAAAAAAAACACCATAAAACGACTTTTACTCATTTAGCTAATGAGGTAGACCTCTAAACCAGGTACAAGCTTGTAGAGACAGATAATGTAGATGAATATTATAAATTATTTTATTGAAATGCTCTAAATGCAGTCATTTTGGAGATATAAGGAATTGATTCAATTAGCTACTAGTAGTATTTTTTCCACTCAGCCATGGATCTAGATCTGCAAAAGCAGCAAAATTATGGAGGACCTTGAAGTAGGGGTCAAAGAACAAATCTTATTCTTTAAGATACATGGCCAACATGCCAACCCAATAGGACCAATAATAATGAAGATATAAGTATACCTAAGTATCCACAACTTTCATCTGGGGATACAATAAAGCATGGGTCACTTTTATTGTTTGGCACATGTGTTGGCTTTGCATCATAAAAGGGTTTACTAGGTGAAAGTACTAAGGATTCTTATGTAATATAGAGTTAGTTTCAAGCCTGACATATTGATAATCTTCAGTTTAGAGTTATCAGTAAAAGAACTGTATTTCATCATCATAAAGGTCTAGTTCCATATTTAAAGACTGTAAAAATGGAGGCCCCTGACTCCGGAAGGATCCGGGTAGAATAGTACCCAAAGACGCCCTTGCAATTTAACTAGGAATTATCTGATCTCTCTGGGAACCAATCTCCACTAGTATGATGAAACCTGGAGTACCCAGGACTTTTGATCTCAATCTATACAATTTAAGTACCATCAGACAGATGGCTGATAGGGCATGATGGATTCATAACCTGACACTCCCAGTCTGTTAGCAATAAAAATAGGAGATGGCATGTAGCCATTCAATTTTTATCATTTTGGTCAATGTTGGTGCCAGTATATTCCTGACCTATACAAGTTGTTTTTTTTTTGTTTGTTTGTAATTATTGGTCATTATAATAATATAAACAGACATATTGAAGGTAGGATCTGGCTGGAGCAAATCCTGACCGCTACAATATGAGCTAAGGACATGAAGATTGGGCTTAACATCCTGACTTTTGTGATCAGTGCAAAACTGCTGATTTTAAAAAAAAAATATTGTACATGTTTAATATTCTGCTGACTTTTGCTGCCTTCATGATTTTGCTTCCCGACATATGTGAACTGTGAAATTTTGACCTCTCCTTCAAAATAGGCAAGAGTCAGGACTGAATCAGCAATATGGAACCACCACTTTATAACACTCCTTGTACCTTTTCCATGCTACTTATGTAATAGCTTGAAATTTAAACCCTTTTTTTTCTCACATACAAATCTAGCACAACTGAATTTCTTATTGTAGTCAAAGGGTTGTATGAAACAATTATCTGTATATTTTCGAATTTTTCGCAAAAATTGCAAAACACAAAAATGCTTATATCTCGAAAACCGTACTAGATAGAGCAATTTCGACGAAATTTTTGACCCGCAGGATATCTCTGCAGAGTAGTTTTCCCAATTTTCAAAAAAGTTTTCTCTCCCCAAAATTGGCGGCCATTTTGAATTGTCGAAATTTTCGCAAAAATTGCAAAACACAAAAATGCTAGATAGAGCGATTTCGACGAAATATTTGACCCACATGGTATCTCTGCAAAGTAGTTATCCCAATTTTGAAAAAATTTTTGTCTCGCCAAAAATGGCGGCCATTTTGAATTTTCAAATTTTTGCGCAAAAATTGCAAAACACAAAAATGCTTATATCTCAAAAACCGTGCTAGATAGAGCGATTTCGACGAAATTTTTGACCCACAGGGTATATCTGCAGAGTAGCCATGCCAATTTTCAAAAAACTTTTGTCTCGCCAAAAATGGCGGCCATTTTGAATGTTCGAATTTTTCGCAAAAATTGCAAAACATAAAAATGCTTATATCTCGAAAACCCTGCTAGATAGAGTGATTTCGACGAAATTTTTGACCCACAGGGTGTCTCTGCAGAGTAGCCATGCCAATTTTCAAAAAAATTTTATCTCGCCAAAAATGGCGGCCATTTTGAATTTTCGAATTTTTCGCAAAAATTGCAAAACATAAAAATGCTTTTATCTCGAAAACCCTGCTAGATAGAGCGATTTCGACAAAATTTTTGATCCGCAGGGTATCTCTGCAGAGTAGCCATGCCAATTTTCAAAAAAAAAATTTCTCGCAAAAAATGGCGGCCATTTTGAATTTTCGAATTTTTCGCAAAATTGCAAAACATAAAAATGCTTATACCTCGAAAACCGTGCTAGATAGAGCGATTTTGACGAAATTTTTGACCCACAGGGTATCTCTTCAGAGTAGCCATGCCAATTTTCAAAAAAATTTTGTCTTGCCAAAAATGGCGGCCATTTTGAATTTTCAAATTTTTGCGCAAAAATTGCAAAACACAAAAATGCTAATATTTCGAAAACCGTGCTACATAGAGCAATTTCGACGAAATTTTTGATCTTCAGGGTATCTCTGCAGAGCAGCTATCCCAAAGAGCTTTCACTTGGTGAAGTTTCAGACCCATAGCTAATTGCTCACCTACTCAAAATGAGTAAATGCGAATTACCTCTAAAAGTATTGCAGATAGCCAATTTTTCTCAAATAACTCATTCACCTACTTTTGGAAGAGCTTTCACTTGGTGAAGTTTCAGACCCGTAGCTAATTACTCACCTACTCAAAATGAGTAAATGCTAATTATCTCAAAAACTATTGCGGATACCCAATTTTTATCAAATAACTCATTCATGTACTTTTGGGAGAGCTTTCACATGGTGACGTTTCAGACCCGTAGATGATTACTCACCTACTCAAAATGAGTAAATGCGAATTATCTTTTAAAAGTATTGCAGATAGCCAATTTTTCTCAAATAACTGATTCACCTACTTTTGGAAGAGCTTTCACATGGTGAAGTTTCAGACCCATAGCTAATTACTCACCTACTCAAAATGAGTAAATGCGAATTATCTGTAAAAGTATTGCAGATAGCCAATTTTTCTCAAATAACTCATTCACCTACTTTTGGGAGAGCTTTCACATGGTGAAGTTTCAGACCCATAGCTAATTACTTACCTACTCAAAATGAGTAACTGCTAATTATCTGTAAAAGTATTGCGGATACCCACTTTTTATCAAATAACTCATTCACCTACTTGTGGGAGAGCTTTCACATGGTGAAGTTTCAGACCCATAGCTAATTACTCACCTACTCAAAATGAGTAAATTCGAATTATCTCTAAAAGTATTGCAGATAGCCAATTTTCTTCAAATAACTCATTCACCTACTTTTGGGAGAGCTTTCACTTGGTGAAGTTTCAGACCCATAGCTAATTACTCACCTACTCAAAATGAGTAAATGCGAATTATCTCTAAAAGTATTGCAGATAGCCAATTTTTCTCAAATAACTCATTCACCTACTTTTGGGAGAGCTTTCACTCTGTGAAGTTTCAGACCCATAGCTAATTACTCACCTACTCAAAATGAGTAAATGCGAATTATCTCTAAAAGTATTGCAGACAGCCAATTTTTCTCAAATAACTCATTCACCTACTTTTGGGAGAGCTTTCACTCTGTGAAGTTTCAGACCCATACCTATTTATTCACCTACTCAAAATGAGTAAATGCTATCTATCTGTAAAAGTATTGCGGATACCCAATTTTTATCAAATACTCATTCATCTACTTTTGGGAGAGCTTTCACATGGTGAAGTTTCAGACCCATAGCTAATTACTCACCTACTCAAAATGAGTAAATGCGAATTATCTCTTAATAGTATTGCAGATAGCCAATTTTTCTCAGATAACTCATTCACCTACTTTTGGAAGAGCTTTCACACACGAAAATGAAAAATTGTGAATATCTGGGAAAAGCTATTTCTTCTGCTTTAATGCTCGTCGGGAGATACACACCGCGGCAGTGGTCTTGACAAAAATTTTTGTCTCCCCAAAAATGGTGGCCATTTTGAATTTTCAAATTTTATTTCATAAAAATGTAAATATACTATACCATATGAAAACACTTGGGTAAGCTTTGCTTGGCATTCGGTGACCGCCACGTACACCGTACATAGAATTTAAACTATGAGGGGAGACCCTCTTTAAACCTATATACTTGCTACCCTTTGACCCCTGGTGACCTAGTTCACTCTGCCATGCGCATTAATGCAGAAATAGTTCATTCTTTTTGTGGCGGTTGAACTCTCAACTCGGCATTTTTGCTGCCCAAATTTTTAAGACCTGCAGGTGTTGTGGTGCTCTGTAAGTACGTTGATGCTGTTTTTAATCACTTTTCCTTCATTTTTATTCGATTTTATCGATTTCTGGTGTTTTTTATTGCTTGTTTTGGCAATATTTCTTGTCTTCTTCGTAACTTAGCTCATGTGGTCACGTGGTACGGATGTGGGTTTCCCTTCGGAAATAGTCATTTCCTTGGTGGTTTGCATTAGATTTTTAGTTCTAAATGTTTATTTTCACCTATTCAGGGTATTCCTTCATTCATTCTTCGAAATTCTTCGAATCACCGCAATTTTCACATTTATTTAGCTTTTGTACGAAAACTTCACCAGATCACGTGACTGTGACGTCACATCCAAAATGGAGGTTAATCGTGAACTTTCTGAAGAATAGTCATTCCTTCAGTGAGTACAGCATATTTACTTACTCATTTGCCTTATTATACATCTTTATATTGTGTACTTTGTTTTCAGAGCAATACTTTTTCACAAGTGTCACAAAATTCAAATATTTTTGTTTTTTCACAACTACCTACCATACTCGGTTCCTTATGGATCCTCCCCGAACTACCGGAACTTCAGTTTCTTCTGGCTCGTGTTTTTCCACCTTGCCTTCGGGCTTACTGCCTAGTATGACTTCTTTAGAAGCATGCACTAGTTGGCTTTTGGGGGTTACTCAATCCCCACCGGTGGATTCACGTCCAGTTACTGGTGTGCCTTTACCCCCTCAATCCTGTGTTATGTCATCTTGGTCTGTGAATTCTTCGAATTCTTTGGGTAGACCAATTTCCCAGCAACCGGGTTCTGTGGGTAACTTTCCCTCAGCTCAGCCTATTCAGGCTGTACCGGTGCCGGCAGGCTACCCTGTTTATGACCAATCTTTTCACAGGCCCCCTTATCAGCCTCAGGCTGATTTCTTCAACTCTTTCTCATCTCTCATGTCTTCCATGTTAGATAGGGTACAGGGTATTGCCAACCCTGCTGTTACTCAACAGCCAATGGCCAGTCAGGATCTGTCACAACCTTCGGGTGCGACTTTTAATGATTCCCAGGACTCATTTCAGACTCAGTCTCAGGTTAATCTTGAGGCTGAGCTGCAGGTCGTAGATTCAATGCCAAACATCCCTTACGTCCAGTCGGTCAATAGGGACTACAGGGAGGCTTTAGACTCTGTCTTTGAAGTCTTATCAGATAAGATTTCCAGGCCTTCTGTTCAGAATCACGATCCCGAGGATTGCTCGGACCTCTACCCCGACCAATCAAAATCCTCACCCATGAGTCTCCCCATCAGCTCTAGACTGAGGAGTTCCTTTAAGATGGCTGATGCGTATCTATCTGATTTGCATTCACGCTCTTCTAATTCGGGAGCTTCCCAAACTAAGTTGAGGAAGTTGGGAATTTTCCCTAACAAACCCTCAAAACTTAGCTTTGCCAGGTACAGACCCATGGCTTCTGATGTCTGGACTGATCTTTTGAAGGATCCGGATCAGGGGTCAGGTTTGCCATCTCCTAAAAAGGAGATTTACTTGTCCAGAAGTACAGCTCATGCCCTTGAGAAGAGTCTTAGGTCAGATTTAATGATTCTGAATTCCCTAGACTTCTATCGAGAGGCTTTAGCGGTCAATCATACCAACTTAGTGAAGTTGGTTGACCAAACTGAGTCTAATCTTTCTCTGGACATTCAGCAGGCCTTGGACGTCGATTCTTTGCTGATCAATCAGGTGAAGTTTCACTTAATTGATTTGTTGGCTTCCATCACCCATTCTATCTCTACTGTGACCTTGGCAAGGAGGGATTCCTTCCTTTGCTCAGTCCCTAAACATGTGCCAGATCATATTGTTAGGGACCTTAGGTCTCATCCTATCTATGGTCCTTCCCTCTTTGGTGAATTTGCCCTGAAGGCTCTTTCTTCTCACACTAAAGAGTATAAGCAGGAACAGTTCCAGACTGTCTTGACTAAGGGAGTGTCCAAACAACTTTCTGCTTCTGCATCCAGGGGCAAGTCTTTCAAAAGACTACAATCCCAAGATAGGGATTCTCAAGATAGGAAATTTCAGAAGGGTTCTACTTCTGGTTCTGGTTCCTTTCGAGGTTCCAAGAAACCACGTGGTGGAAAGTCTTCCAGGGGTAGGGGCAAAAAGCCCCAACCTCAATCCCAACAATGATGTCCTACAGGAGGTAAGAGTGACCTTGGAACCTCCAGACCCCACCACTTTGCCAGTGGGAGGTCGACTGGGTTATTTCCATCTCAATTGGAAGTTCCTAGGGGCCCATCCTTCTGTTATCAAGACCCTGGAATTTGGACTTCAGCTTCCAATAGGTTCAGTTCGAATTCCGTTATCCAGGGTCCCTTTGATAAACAGTCACTATTCTTCCCTAGAGAAGAATCTAGTTCTTTGCCAAGCTGTTGTGGATATGCTGCTCAAAGGAGCAATCCAGGAGGTCAGGGATTCCTCATCCCTGGCTTTCTACAGCAGACTTTTCCTTGTGGCAAAGAAGACTGGAGGATGGAGGCCAGTAATAGATTTGAGTCATTTATCCAACAGAGGCCAGGTTCCTGTCCATTCAGGAGGCTATTCATCCTCTGCTTTTCAACCCCCTTACTACTCCACGCCAGGCTATGCACCTTTTGGGTCTACTAGCTTCCACAGAGAAGTTAGTACCTCAGGGTCGCCTTCATATGCGACACCTTCAATTTCATCTCAGGAGAAATTACAATTGCCACCTAAAAGGTGCCCTGGATTCTCCATTCACCTTGGACCCTTCAGTGAAGGTTCATCTAAGGTGGTGGTTACTGAGGAACAATGTCATGGCGCAAGCTCCACTGCACCCACCCAAGTATGTAACATCCATTTACACGGATGCCTCAGCTCAGGGTTGGGGAGCTCATTGTGCTCACATGATTGCCCAAGGTCATTGGTCGACTCAGCAGTCCAAACTGCACATCAATGTTCTGGAGCTCAAAGCTGTGCTCCTGGCTCTCAAGACTTTTGTACCTCAGTTATCCCCTCATCAAAGGATTATTCAGGTAGCCTCAGACAACACCACTGTCTGTGCTTACATAAACAAACTAGGGGGCACCCGCTCCTGGGACCTGTTTGCCCTGACTTGGCATCTGTTTGCCTTCTGTCGCAAGAACAAGGTTGTTCTTACAGCAAGACATGTTCCAGGGGTCATGAATCTTGTGGCAGACCAACTCTCCAGGTCTCAACAGACCCTTCATACAGAGTGGTCCCTCAATCCCAAGATCTTCAGGTGGCTGTCACAAATAGACTTCCAACCTCAAATAGATCTTTTTGCAACAAGATTCAATCACAAGCTTCCCCAGTATGTTTCTCCAGTGCCAGATCCCAAGGCTCTGGCAGTAGATGCCCTGGAGATGAATTGGTCCGAACTTCATCTCTACTCCTTCCCTCCTACAGCTCTTTGTCCACTTGTGGTCAAGAAGTTAATCAACTCTCAGAGCTGCAGGATGCTTCTTGTGGCCCCTCTCTGGGAAACCAAAGAGTGGCTTCAAGATCTATTGGCACTGTCAATAAGAAGACCAATCGCTCTTCCTCTAAAAGAAAATCTCTTAAAGCAACCTCATCTCGAGGTGTTTCATCAAAATCTAAGGAGTCTAAACCTTCATGCCTTTTGGCTGAAGTCTCCTTAGAGAAAAAAGGGTTTTCTCAGGAAGTGACTTCTAGGATTTTGAGTCCTATTAGAAAGTCTTCTAAATCAGTGTATGAAGCAAAGTGGAACGGCTTCTGCACTTGGTGTGAGGAACATGGCTTCTCTGCCATGCACCCTACTGTCCCCATCATAGCTGAGTTTTTCCTGTTTCTTTTCTCTGAAAAGAAATTACTTCCTCAGACTATAGAGGGATATAGGTCAGCTCTCTCCATGAAGCTTGATGCAGATTTGGAGTTGGGTTCTAATAAGGAGCTCAAAAGACTCATTCAGAGCTTTTACAAGTCCAGGCCTAAGACTTCTCATCACATTCCTTCCTGGGACTTGACCTTGGTTTTGCAGGCTCTTACCAAGGCTCCTTTTGAACCTTTGTCTCTTGCTGAGCCAAAGTTCCTCACTTGGAAGACGGTCTTTCTTATTGCCCTTGCATCTGGAAGGAGAAGGAGTGAGATTCATGCCTTTACTTTTAAGGGTTGTTCTCACTCTAAAGGATGGTCAAAGGTCATCCTTAAAACAGATCCTGCTTTTCTGGCTAAGAACCAGTTAGCTTCAGAGGGTGCTTCAATTTTTTCGGAAATTGAAATTCCTGCTTTGACTAAGTGCCTTGGTCAACAGGATACTGAAGATAGGTCTCTATGTCCTGTCAGAGCCCTTAGACATTATTTGTCTAGGACTTCTGACCTCAGGCAGGGTAGATCTCTTCTCTTTGTTTCACTCTTGAAGTCAAAACAGGGTGATATCGCTGCCCAGACGATTGCTAATTGGATTAAAGACTTAATCCATTTCACCCTTAAGAACTGTTCCACTGAGAATGCATCTCTTCATGGTGTCAAGGCTCATGATGTAAGGGCACAGGCTGCGTCCTGGTCCTTTAAGGGTGGAATTCCACTCCTTGATATCATGAGATCCTGCACGTGGAAGAGCCATTCCACCTTTACATCCTTCTACTTTAGGAATGTGGCTCTCAAGAATCTTGAGGATACCTATAGATTGGGAGATATTGTGGCTGCACAACGTGTAGTCTCCCTTTCTACTTGATCTTCCTTTTTCTTGATCCTTTCTGGGGCTTCTTAGCCTCAGAAAAGGGGGGGGGGGGGGGGTATTCCTTTTTGGGGGACTTCCTTTTTTGGGGACTGTGCTTGGTAGTGTACTTTTGGCACATCTTCTGGGTTTTGACACTTTAGTGCTTATCCTCTTAGAGCTGACCTCTTGGGTATAGACAGCAGTGCTGAAGGTAATAAGTAGTTAACTACTTCACACTTAGTCAAGTTGCACCTTCATCACAGGGGTTTCGGTTATGCACCAGGAATTTTCCTTTTTTAGTGCACTTTAACCATGGGTGGTTTCCTCCTTAGTCTGTCTTTTTTCCCACCATCCTTCCATGTGGGCATTCAACCCAAGTGTTTTCATATGGTATAGTATATTTACATTTTTATGAAATAAAATTTCATATTTTTAAATGTAAAATCCATTTTTATGAATAAAAATGTATATACTTACCATATGAAAACAGCAAATCACCCTCCCGCCTGCCCCGCTTTTAGGCCTTTTTCCAGCATCTAGGTTTATTCACAAAAAGAATGAACTATTTCTGCATTAATGCGCATGGCAGAGTGAACTAGGTCACCAGGGGTCAAAGGGTAGCAAGTATATAGGTTTAAAGAGGGTCTCCCCTCATAGTTTAAATTCTATGTACGGTGTACGTGGCGGTCACCGAATGCCAAGCAAAGCTTACCCAAGTATTTTCATATGGTAAGTATATACATTTTTATTCATAAAAATGGATTTTACATTTAAAAATATGAAAGTTTTTGCAAAACACAAAAATGCTTATATCTCGAAAACCGTGCTATATGGAGCGAACTCAACAAAATTTTTGACCTGCTGGGTATCTCTGCAGAGTAGCCATGCCAATTTTCAAAATATTTTTGTCTCGCCATATATAGCGGACATTTTTAATTTTTTGCAAAACACAAAAATGCTTATATCTTGAAAACCGTGCTAGATAGAGCAGACTGCGCTGACTTTGGTTGCCACAACAGTATAAGGCTAGAAACGAAGCATTTTCTTAATACTTTAGCACTCACCTTTATATCTTTTTTTTTGCGAGCGATCCTCTAGTTAGGATTCTTGTTAATTATTTCCTGCCAGCCCGCTGGGCGGGAGATTATAAAATGCCTCTTCTGTGCAGATGTGTGCATGGGTATGTGCATGCATGCATGTTTCATGCAGTTTTCTCTAAAGTGGAGGGCTGTGACATCTTATGTAACTTATTAAATTTAGAGATTTTTAGTGAAACATGTTGTTCACCTACCTTTTTAAGATCTGTGTCATGGCAAATTTTCAGAGCTGTAGCTTCATAGCTAGCAGAGTAATAGGTACTTTGACATTTTTTGCCAAAGAGTAAATCGCTTGTAACTTCTATACTATTATATTTATAGGTTTTTAGTGAAATATGTTGTTTCACCTACTTTTGATGAGTGTAACAGATAGAGCGATTTCATGCAAATTGTGTGCAAAACTGGGAACTATGGACCACTATATTTGTATATCATTCAGTGTTTAATCCCTGGTGGGAGATCATACCACAGTGTAGTGGTCTTGTCCATATTTTCTGTTGAACTGTACTTTCTAGTGCTCTGGTCATTTTTTTGTTGAACATCACACTACTCCTTCTGCTATGAAGTTTAACCTTGGAATTTGTGCATGCCGTATGTTGCGATAACAAAAACAAAAAAATCAAAAGTGTTATTTTATCATTTCTTATTGCAAGAAAAAGAAATCATTGGATGACATGGTTTATGTTATTTTATGGATCAGGCTGCACTGGATGTGTTTTGGCAAGCATTTTTTTTTTCACTTTTTATTAATGTTTGAATTATAAAAATATTATCATTATCAGATACCAGATATCTAAGAGATCTATACCGTTATTTATAATTCTTACTAATTATGTCCACCCCACTGGGGGGTGGACATATTATTTTTGCTTTTTCCGCCGTCCGGCGTCCCACTTGGTTTCCAGACATTTTAGGCAACAGTTCTTATCCTATCTTTACCAAATTTGGCATGCAGGTTTATTGGGTTAATAGCTTGTATGGGATTGCTTTTGGTGATGATAGCTCTATAGCTAACTGAGTAATAGCTACTTCGCTACTTTTGAGTAATGCTATTAAGCCTAGCTTTCTGAAATTTGGTATGGAGGTTCATTGGGTTACTAGCTTGTATGGGATTGCTTTTGGGGGAATTGCTTCATAGATGAGTGAGTAATTAATTAAATAAATGAGTAATTAGCTATTTTGAATACTGAAAAAGGCAAATGTGCTCATATCTCCTAAACCGTGCGAGATAGAGCGATTTCGTCGGCGGCTATTTTGAATTTTCGAATTTTTGCCAAAAATGGCAAAACACAAATTTGCTTCTCTCTCCTTAACCGTGCGAGATAGAGCGATTTCGTCGAAATTTTCGACCCACGGGGTATCTAAGGAATGTAATCTTTGCAATTTTCAAAAAATTTTCCCCTCCCCAAAAATGGTGGCCATTTTGAATTTTCGAATTTTTGCCAAAAATGGCAAAACACAATTTGCTTCCATCTCCTTAACCGTGCGAGATAGAGCGATTTCGTCGAAATTTTCGACCCACAGGGTATCTAAGGAATGTAATCTTTGCAATTTTCAAAAAAATTTCTCCTCCCCAAAAATGGCGGCCATTTTGAATTTTCGAATTTTTGCCAAAAATGGCAAAACACAAATTTGCTTCCATCTCCTTAACTGTGCGAGATAGAGCGATTTCGTCGAAATTTTCGACCCACAGGGTATCTAAGGGATGTAATCTTTGCAATTTTCAAAAAAATTTCCCCTCCCCAAAAATGGCGGCCATTTTGAATTTTTCGAATTTTTGCCCAAAATGGCAAAACACAAATTTGCTTCTATCTCCTTAACCGTGCGAGATAGAGCGATTTCGTCGAAATTTTCGACCCACAGGGTATCTAAGGAATGTACTCTTTGCAATTTTCAAAAAATTTTCCCCTCCCCAAAAATGGCGGCCATTTTGATTTTTCGAATTTTTGCCAAAAATAGAAAAACAGGAATTTGCTTCTATCTTCTTAACCGTGCAAGATAGAGTGATTTCGTCAAAATTTTCGACCCAACCAATGCAAAAAGGCATGAAGCTGAAATAATTTACATCTACACTAATAAATATTTAAGCATCATTGATATATTTTACAAATGAAACAGGGTCTTGTAAGACTACTGTACAATTTTGGCAAAAGGTTCATGGGGTGGACATTACACATGATAATGTGTGTTCTTCTATGCTATCCTGTTTCTATTCGCATCTACTATCAACAGGGCGTCCTATTTCTAGTTACATTTAAATTTGTAAAGTTATTATCCCTTTTTTGTTGGCTTTTGTGTGTATTAATTTTGTTTTCAATCATCCTTTCAATTTAATAAATTTAATATTTAATTTGATAGCTATTGTGTCTTGGGTTTATTTTATGTTCTTGATATACACATTAGTTATGTTATTGGTTCTTTGTAAACAGCATATGTCATTTGGATAGAGTAAATTGTTGTAAAATTGTATAGATGTGATTCATTGTGATTTTATCTTTTTTATCCTCAATTTTGAAGCAGAAAATATGTAAATGTATCAGTCTTTTAATTTTTGGTGTTTATTTTATCAAAATTTATTTTGTGTATTCAGGGAGATATTGTGTTTTTGAACTCCTCATTCCCTAGAGATTTGCTTTGGTAATGTTAACTTTAGTGTTTTACCAAAACGTTTTCATATTTGATGTATGGGTATATATGGCCAAGAAGCCTATTTTGTTGGTTATCTTGACTTTAAAGGTCGAGTTGGATCCTGTTTTGGTTTTTGTGTGTAATAGATATATCATCTAAATTTAACCGTGAAGCTATACAATACAGGTCATCCAGATAATATTAAAGTAGCCAATTCCAAACCAAATATCAGGAAATCATGGCCAGACTTAACATTGATCTTTACCTCCTCTGTCAAGGTTAAATGGTGTTACCTTATCTAAAATTCCCAATATGTATCTCATTTGATAACTTTCACAGATTTGTTTCAAGCTTGGCACACACATGTTTTTGAATCAGAAGAGGAACCCTAAGGTGATCTTAAACTTGAAATAATAAAGAAGTTGTGGCCACCTTAAGATCAGAAATGTACCTTTTGGCCACTTAATGCTCTGTAGGTCAAAAACTGTGTGGCTCATCTGGCTCACATATTACCTGGGAACACATTAATATATTCTTAGATATGCCAAAAATCAAGGGTTAATATTTAGGATAAAATTGTGTTGAAACCTTTAAGTCCTATATTTCAAAAACTATGTGGCACATTCACATAAAATCTCGTCTGGGTGTATATTACTATGTTCTTTTACATGTACCGAAAATCAGGGCGTTAAGTAGACATTTTTAACCTGTGTCTGAGGCCCATAACCACCTAACCATTGGAATTTTTCTGCATTTTTATGTCGGCTGACTTGTCAGTCACAATTTTCTGTGACTATTGCAGGGATTTCTCTCATTTCTTGCATATATGTCCTAGGCCACAAGTAGATTCCCGTGAGAGAGTATCAGACCTGGATCTGTCTTAATTTTTTTATGAATTTTTAGGCGGGTTGCATGTAACCAACCCGCCTATTAGATTGATGTGTCCGACGTCCGTCTGTCCGTCCCTCCGTCCACATTTTTCGTTTCCGGACTCTAACTCAAAAACGGTTTGTCCAATTGAATTTAAACATGACAGGGAGATAGATCACCATCATAGCTAGGTTCCTTTCAAAATTGGTATAATTCCGTCTGTTCGTTTGTCCATTTTTTGTCCGTTTGTCTGTCCATCCATCTGTCTGTCCACATTTTTGTTTCCGGACTCTAACTCAAAAACGGTTTTTCCAATCGAATTCAAACTTGACAGGGACATAGATCACCATCATAGCTAGGTTCCTTTCGAAATTGGTGTAATTCCGTCCGTTCGTTTGTCCATTTGTCTGTCCGTCCACATTTTTTGTTTCCGGACTCTTAACTCGAAAACGGTTTGTGCAATCAAATTCAAACTTGACAGGAAGATAGATCACCATCATAGCTAGGTTCCTTTCGAAATTTGTGTAATTCAGTCTGTTCGTTTTTTCCGGTTTTTTTGTCCGTTTGTCTGTCCGTTCGTCTGTCCGTACACATTTTTTGTTTCCAGACTCTAACTCAAAAACAGTTTGTCCAATCGAATTCAAGCTTGACAGGGACATAGATCACCATCATAGCTAGGTTCCTTTCGAAATTGGTGTAATTCCATCCGTTTGTTTGTCCCTGTCTACATTTTCGTTTCCGGACTCTAACTCAAAAACTGTTTTTCCAATCGAATTCAAACTTGACAGGGACATAGATCACCATCACAGCTAGGTTCCTTTCGAAATTGGTGTAATTCCGTCTGTTTTTTGTCAGTTTGTCTGTCCGTCAAAATTTCCTTTTCCTGACTTGACAGGGAGATAGATCACAATCATAGCTAGGTTCCTTTCAAAATTGGTGTAATTCCGTCTGTTCGTTAGTGGTGTGAACGGTAAACCGCATTTTGTTTCGTTTAGATAGAAATGACGAAATCCGCAAAGAATATTTAAGTACCGGTTATTGAAAACGTAATTATATTAGGCTTTCTAGAGGTTAATATTTCGTCAAAACAATAAAAACCATATAAATTTGGGGAAATAACTTACATTTTTGCTTTATATTCATGGTAAATGAAGTTTACAAACTTCAAAATATCTCGCAAATCCATATTTCATATTGAGAATATAACTCATGTACGCTCGCATAAAACTTTTTACCATATCTCTGTACACTTTCTATATCCCGGATTTCGTTCGGTTTCAAAGCCCCGAAAACCGGTTTTAATTTTCAGAACCGGTCCGACCACTACTGTTCGTTTGTCCGTTTTTTGTCTGTTTGTCTGGCCATCAAAATTTCCGTTTCCGGACTCTAACTCGAAAATGGTTTGTACAATCGAATTCAAACTTTGACAGGGAGATAGATCACCATCATAGCTAGGTTCCTTTCAAAATTGGTGTAATTCTGTCCATTCGTTTGTCTGTTTTTTGTCCATTTGTCTGCTCGTCAACATTTGTGTTTCCGGACTGTAACTCGAAAACGCTCTGTCCAATCAAATTCAAACTTGACAGGGAGATAGATCACCATCATAGCTAGGTTCCTTTCGAAATTGGTGCAATTCCGTCCGTTCGTTTGTTCGTCAACATTTCCGTTTCCGGACTCTAACTCGAAAACGCTTTGTCCAATCGAATTCAAACTTGACAGGGAGATACATCACCATCATAGCTAAGTTGCTTTCGAAAATGGTGTAATTCCATCCTTTTGTTTGTCTGTTTATAGCATAGATACAATTATGTAACCTAGATTACAAGTTTTACGTTTCTTAGCACGTCTAACACATTCACCTTAACTGGGTGACCTAACATTTCTTTCCTTGTTTCTAAATGTAATTACAGCAATCGCTAAACTTATTGCTGCCTGCGCAACCCGCCTGTTGGGGCATTTCTGACCCTCTTGTCTCATTTTAAGCCCTATAACTTTCACACTATGTCCCTCATCCAACTAATATCTTAACTGATAATATAATAATATTAATGAGTACAGTCTATTTTTAAATGTACACTAGTGCAAGTACGAGTACATTTGCTCATGTGTATGAGTTTAAGTACATCATGAGTATAAGGAAAAATGTACTCGAGTATGGGAGTGCAATGTACTCTGGCCCCAACCCTGATGCATATGTTTTCTGTATACCAAAAATCATGGCTTTAAGTTCACAACCTGTGTATGATGCTGATAAAGTCCCCACCCTTAAGATTTTTTTTCTGTTTTTTTTTTACAAATTCTGCTTGGCAGCATGGAAATAAAGAGTCTGAACAGCCTGAAACTGTACTAAATATAACTTGTGTATATGTTCTTTGTCTTTGGAAAGTTTTAGCTCTGTAGTTTAAATTTTAAGGTCACCATTAGGTTTACAAGAATGTTCACAAGGACCAATTGTATGCACTTTTTGTCACTTTAAGCCCTGTACCTTGTAAACTATATTAGCTCACGCATCTAATATCTTACCTGAGAAGATATTAATATGCTACAACATAAATAAAGGCTTTTAGTGGACATTTAAAATATGTATCAGATATATGAAGACCTACCCAGCAATTTTTTTTACATTTTTCACATATTTTGCATTATAAATTCAAAATGGTAAGTCAAATTAACCCCAGTCTATACTGGATAGAACTTTTACTCTGATCTCTAATGACAGTATTTTACGAGATTCCACTAATATGTTAAAGACATAAAATCCCTACGAACTTTTGTGCTATTAGTTTAGTATGTACAGTAAACCATTTAAGTATTTTGAGAAAGGATCAGTCGTATCAATACAGGAAGATTGAAAAAATAAAAGGATTTATAATAATTGTGAATCACACAAAATAGGTGCAACAAAATATACCCAGTGAATGCCTGTGGCATGAAAGATGACCTGTCTAGGGATATGTTGGCTTCGTGTTGCAGTCTAATTGAGGGGGGAAATTTGACTGCTCTTTCTTCTTCCATTTTTGTACTTCATCAGATTTGATATTTGGAACTTCCTTCAAGTCAAATGAGCTCACACACCTGAAAATCCTTGAATCTGCCTTCTTAATGGGTGTACACAGTAAAATCACCTTGAAGGAAACTCAGAGCCTCAAATATATTCTCAGGATCATATTTTACTTTTATTCATCCTTAAAGACCTCTATGCCATTGCCAAAGGAAGCCATATTGTGTGTGTGTTTTTTGGGGGGTTTTTTCTCTCATTTTGCATCAGGTATGTCACTTGTCATTTTTGTGGATTTTTCTCTTTTTCAGGAAACCAGTCAGAATACAGTGGGCGCCACAGTTCCTCCAATCAGATACCAGTACATCCTGATGTGAAATTCAAGCACCTTCCTTTCTATGATAACCTTGGAGAGCTTCTGAAACCATCTAGTCTCGGTAATACTGTCTTGCCCAATGATACAGGCACTTTAATATATAAGTAATGCAATTGCTTTTAATTGATCATCAGTTACAAAGTTTTATCAACTGAGGTTAATTAAGGGCAAGGTGTTAATGAAAGTACCGCTTTATACTGTATTGTATCATAATGTAAATTACATAGAGGTTGGTAACAACCAGAGCTAAATCCTGTCACTATTTGAGATTCCTAATGCAGAGTCTATTGTATTCATATTCTTTAACAGTCTGGGACCATCAGTCAATTTAAATATTCTTGGTTTTGTATACAGAAATTTAGTCCAAGGTTGTCCACTAGCAGTATATATTTAGGAAATTTATGTCTACATTGTATTTATTTTGTTAACATTTCTTTTTAACTTACACTTTGTGTATGTTGTATGTGTATTGTTTCAGTACCCAGAAATTCATCACGTTTCCAAGAAACATTTTTCATATTTCATCTGACTCCTCAACAAGCACAAGACATAGCCATGTCGGGGTAAGCTCATGTTAAATCTCTACTTTAAATATTGAAAAATCAATAAAATTTACCTTGAATACTGGATAATGCTTTTTGATAGAGTAAAAAAAAAAACTACTATACACTACTACTACTAAACTACTATGCACAACAATAATTATCAAATAAAGTAAGCATGCAAACTCTGCTGTTTTCAGTGCATTATAAAATGTATATCTTGTTAAGAAATAAAGGTACCAGTATGTAATTAAAAAGTAAATGTTTCTTTCACTATTGAGATAAACAAAAAAAAAGTTTGGTCTTTTGGTTTTCCAGTCTGGTTTTTGTTAAAGTACACAGTGTACTTGGAGAGAATGGTCGTTTTTTTTTTTTTGTTTTTTTTTTATTCTGATAGTAGGTTTTGTTTGTTGCTGTGCTAGTGGTTTTTTTTTCCATGTGTGTGTAAAGGAAATGTCAATCCCTCATTTATTCATTTCATGCGACTGCTCTACATTTCCTGCATATAACAGGTTTTACCAAAGTATATTGAATCATAATGACTTGCTTTTTCATTTATATTAGTATGGGCCTATGGGGAAATTTGTAGCGTATCCTGTTACTTTGTAAAGTATGCTGATGCATATATATTTACAAAGGAAAAAAGTAATACTTTTGTTACATTAAAAGCTTTATTTGTGGATCATGAATAAATTCTCAAAACTAATTAAAATGACCTAATTTATTTAGTTTAAAATATAATTAAAGCATATAAAAACACCCATGTGTATTCAAATTTCTTGTTTAAGTCACTGACAGGTTAAAGGATTTAGTTTGTAGTCTTTTCAGTGGAATGAGCAACCCATTCAGTCAAGTTTTATTGTGTGTAATATTATTTTAGAAAGTTAGATTTTATTGCTTTAATACATCCTACCCAATGGACAATTACTTGTCCCACGTGGAATTATATGTTCGGTTAATCTGGACAAAGCACTTGTAATAACTACTTTAAATACATATAGAATGTTAGCTATGTATGCAGTTCTCTTTTTATCCACTATCATTTGTCACATATTCTATCTTTTTTTTTTGTAAACTTCAGAGATAGTTGTTTTTCATCCAAATATGTTCAAAAGTTAATATAATATTGTTATTGCTTACAGACATTGTCACCATCTTTGCACCAGTTACAAATTGGTTTCTGTAATTTTGGTAATTCCATCCAATGATATTTTGGAGAGAAAAATTTGTGAAAAGACTGACATCAGAAAATAATCTTGTCTTTAGAATAGGGAAGTAAATTACTCAGTTTTCTGTTTGTCACTCCCACCAACACAACATTGTTATGATTTGTTCAGTATTCAGAGCGTCGTCTGACTTTTTATAATGTTTGTAGATTATTTTTTTGCAACAGAATATTCTGGAAAGTATTTCCAACCTTTTAACTGTTTTGTGGGGTTTTTAGAGCTTGGTTTTTCCTGTTGTGTACTGACAGATGCAATGTCCATCAATTTCTGATATTCATCATGACATTGCCTTGAGTACTAGAGGTACCAGAGTACATGTGTCAGAAATTTCCAACCAACAGGAAAATTTCAATGGAAAATACCATAAAAATCCTGATATTTACCCATTAATAGAAAAGTTAATGTATTAGCATTGGACTTATGGGGCTTAACTGTAATTAAACTTTTAACATTTTGAACATTTTTACAGAGACCCTCAACCCGATGCCCGTATGGAGTACAATGTACAGATACAGCTGAGGTTTTGCCTTCTCGAAACATCTTGTGAACAAAATGATGAGTTCCCACCCAGCATTTGTGTTCGAGTCAATGGGAAAATGGCACCATTACCAGTATGTATACCACATGTTTGTAAATAATATTCATGTTGAAAACATGCAATTAACGGTAACTGTATCACTTTCTATTTTAACTTATAATTGTGTTTATAACTTATAATTGCAGTTATAATTGCGTTTTATCAAATGATGTGTATAAAATTAGATTTTGCTTCAAAAGGTTAACAAATTATTTTTTAGTTCTATGGTATCTTTCTGACTATTTAAAGAGGAAAGAGCTTGATCCTCTATTTGCACAATAACTTTAAGATTCGCTTAAAGTTTGATGAGTCAATTTTGGACAAAATTTCACTCCTGTTCTTAGTTTCAGTTTTGATTACGATTTTTTACACCAATGGGAATGCAATACTTTATTTAGCCTCAGTTCTGCTTTGTGTTAGTGTACTTCTGGACAGTTCTCAAATCTATCAAAGTGAGCTGTCCAAATATTGTGTGTATATTGTATTCCCATACATGTCTATAACAAAATTTTTAAAACCCTACTAATATTTCTTTCCAACTTTAGACCACCAGTTTTTATGCTTGTCATATTAAACTGGCAATTGAATAATAACATTTAGTTGCGGCATAGTGACAGCATTTACTGTGAGAATTTGTTGTTTTTATGAATGTTTTAGAACCCTATCCCCACAAACAAGCCAGGAATGGAACCCAAGCGACCCAGGAGACCAGTCAACATCACTTCCATCTGTAGAATTTCACCTACAGTGTCCAACCACATCAGTGTATCATGGGCCTCAGAACTGGGCAGGGTAGGTGTATTCAGTCAACACTGTATAAGTAGATCCAGTGTAACTGGATATCAGATATTAGTGGACCAACTTTGTTGTGAAAACAAAGGAATATGCTGTACATGAGTTGGCCATCCCTGCAACCAAAACTGGTGTTTTATTGCGTTAATACTTCCTATCCAATGGACAATTGCTAATCTGGTTGGCGCAGACCGGCCCGCCAAACGCCAGAAAAAGACGTCCTGTGTTTCCACCGGCTGGCCGGTCCGTAGTACTGTGCACTCCCCAGATGGCGCCTCGTACTTCCTTCCTGTCTAGACAACCTGACGTCATAGCATCTTTTTCGTTTGGCGCGTGTACTGTGCAGACGTGTTTTCAACAATCTCCAGATCTTTTAAAGGAAAGTGTGCATTATGACGGATTTTATACCTTCCTTGCAAATAATTTATTGTACAGTGTTACCTACATATCAAGCACGGATATACATCGAGAAATCTGCTGGAAACGCTCCCTAGTTGACTCAATTTAGTGTTGATGATAGGGCAGTAATCTACGAGAATATGAAGGCAGCCATTTTCTAGTTTCCTCCCATTCAACAATTGTGTTGTTAGGGGCAGATCGACAATATTTAGAAATATAATGGATATACTACTTACAAGGTATTTTTATCCGTGTTTTTTGTTTGAATGTACCTGCTGTAACCTTCCAGCTACAATCACCATAGAAACGTCTTTTCTAGTACTACAAATAGAAATCACGGGAAACTTCAGTCTACGTAGTTTTGAACACAGTAAAGAAGGAATTCCCCCAGCAAGATGCATTCTTCAGATTTCTTCAGAGCGCACTGGTCCAGACATCTTTGCTGTAAAGCATTGGTCGACCGGCAAGCTCATGTTCAGCCGACCTCAGTATTTACATAGAAAGAACTTCATCTTTAATCACTCTCAGTCCCTCCCTTGTGGACCCGGCACTTGTGTCGGTAGTAAGGGCAGTGGATGGCCAGGAAACTGGTTTGAGTGTACAGCCGGCAGAGAAGAAGAATCGACTTCAGACCGGCCAGGACTTCATCTACAGAGCGCACTGGTCCAGGCTTCTCTGCTTTTAAAGCATCAGCCGACCGGCCAGCACAAAAGAACGCGACCTCTGACGTCATATCCAGTCAGCCAATCGTGTGTCCTTCCGACCAACCACGAAGCTGGTCACGTGTTTTCACCGACCAGGAAGGTCGGAGGTGCGTTCTTCAGAACTCACCTCTACTGTGATTCCAGTCCCTGCTTTGCAGACCCGGCCTTGTTGTCGGTAGTGGGGTTTTGTGGACTGTAAGTTGCCAGTAAAGCATCACACAAAGAATGCGAATACTGACGTCATCTCCAATTCACCGACCAGGTCACGAAGCTGATCGTCATCTCCAATCAGCCAATCACGTTGTCCCTCCGACCAGCAAACTGGTCATGTGACACACCGACCAACAATTGTTTCTAAATATAGATCATAAGGGCTTTCCCAGCAACTGTCAAATCTACAAAATAAGACATGCGTTCAAAAGAAATACTTTATTAATGGTGGAAACCTACAGCCAGCTGATTTCAACACAAGATAACAACCATATGCAGTAGCTTTAACAACTGGTTACAGTGTACCGGCAGGGTACCGGCTACACAGCCCTGTACACTTGCTTCCACAACTGGTTTCAGAGTGTACTGACAGGTACCGACTTCACAGTCCTGTACACTTGCTTCAATAACTGGTTACAGAGTGTACCGGCTGGTACTGGCTACACAGCCTTGTACACTTGCTTCAACAACTGGTTACAGAGTGTACCGGCTGGTACTTGCTACACAGCCTTGTACACTTGCTTCAACAACTGGTTACAGAGTGTACCGGCTGGTACTGGCTGCACAGCCTTGTACACTTGCTTCAACCTACCGGTTACGAGTCTACAAACAGGGTGCTGGATACACAGTCCTTACTGTTAACTGGTTACATAAGAAAAAAAAAAAAAAAAAAGCTGTTTTAAAAAGCTGGCTAAATATAGACCAGTAGCTGTCTAAATTCATTGGTGACCCCAGCCTCCCAGTTTTTTGCCGGTTACAGAAAATTACTGGTTACAGTAAAGTACCGGGTATGGAGTCCTGGTACTGGACAGAGTTGCCTAAAGTAAATTTGGTTACAGAGAACTCTTAGACCAGTCAGTGGTCTTGGAGATATGACAGTGATATGACAGTGTCCCAAGCTACTGCCAGGCAACCTTCCCTTATCACACCTCTCAACAACCTGTTATCGGTGCTGGACTTGACTGGAGAGATAATAAATTTTGTCATCATGTCTGGCCAGGGGTCAGACATCTCACAATTGACAATTGCTCTGTAAATGCTGCACCTTGCAGGCTGCTGGCCCGGGGCAAAGAGTCTATTGATATGAAAAGTTGTGTCAGCCCCACCGGACCACAATAAGAACAGAGAGACTGTTAACTTAGATCATTGTCACCAGACCGGACTAGTGTCTGGAGGGACAGAAAATATTGTCAGAATACCAAATGTCCCAAATGTGGCACACAATCTGCCTGTAGGGTCCAGACTAAGCCCTCTTTGGGAACTTAGGAAGCCTTGGGGGCTGGACCCTAGGTAGTACAATTGTTGATGGAGGGATACCTATGTCCATATACATATACAAGAACAATCCACGAAATGCCTGAGATTTCACATCCAAGGTCGGGCATACCAGTTCAAGGCCCTGCCTTTCGTTTTGTCCACAGCACCTTTGGAGTTCATCGTGATACCAAAGGAGGTGAATTGATGGCCATACACAAGGATTTAAGAAACCACCGGTACCTAGACGACTGGTTGGTGAGAGCCAGATCCCACCAGGCTTGTCTCCAACATACACAGGAACTAGTAAATAATGTGTCAGCAACTAGGTTGGCTGGTGAACTTAGAGAAATCAGAGCTGGAGCCCAAACAAGACTTCAATTTTGTAGGCTACCAGTTCGACCTCAGGTCTGATCCGGTCCGACTGACTCCAGACCGGTAGCAGAACCTTGAAGAGAATATGCTGAAATTGCTATCCCTACCGGCTTGCCCGGTCCGGGAATTCAGGTCCGTGATAGGCTTACTAACAGCTACAGAAAAGCAAGTTCATGTAGGCCAACTTCATATGAGACTCATTCAGTGGCATCACAAACACAACTGGAGGGTCCCAGAATCACTGGAAAAGGTGATCCCAACCCCCAGGTCCTTGCACCCCCTTTACAATGATGGCTGAAGGAAGACAATGTACTTATAGTCCAACCATTACACCCAATAAAACATGCTCTGCAAATAATTACAGAGGCATCAATAGAAGGGTGGGGCGCCCGCTTAGACGAGCACTTGCAAGAGCAACCTGGTCCCCTCCGGGAAGCAAACTGCATATAAACTATCTAGAACTTAAAACAGTCTTTCTGGCTTTAAAAGAGTTCCAAGACCTTTGCTCAACAAGATAGTACCTGTAGCAACTGACAACACCACAGTAGTGTCATACGTAAACAAGGAAGGAGGTATGAGGTCGTGCCCACTTTGTGCCCTACTATGGAGAATCTTGACCTGGTGTACCAGGAAACAAGTGACTCTAAAGCACGACACATTCCAGGCCGGCCGAAATGTGGTAGCAGACAAGCTATCCAGGCTAGGCCAGACCATCCAAACAGTGGTTTCTCCTTCCAGAGGTCTTCCACTCTATGCAGCAGGTGGCACCGGCCCAAATAGACTTATTTGCCACGAGGTTCAACAACAGGTTGCCTGTGTTTGTGTCACCGGTACCGGATCCCCTGGCCACAGCAGTGGATGCGCTCAGTCAGCCATGGTAGGATCTGAAAGCATACACCTTCCCACCATCAGCCATATTGGGCAAAGTGGTGGAGAAGTTGCAAGACTCCCCATGCAAGAGAATCATTCTGATTGCTCCGGGGTGGCCCAACATGCCTTGGTTTGGGGATCTAGTGGCTACGTCCAGCCAAATCCCACTGAGCCTGCCCAATATGCCCAACCTGTTGACAGCCATTCAATCAGATCCCTCACAGAAATCTGACAAACCTTAATATCCATGCAGGGCTCCTAGAGCCTCAGCTATCGAGGAGCAGGGCTTGTCTGAGGCAGTGGCAGCAAGAGTTGAGGCTCCTCAGAGGGGATCAATCAGATCAGTCTATGAGGCAAGTGGGCCATTTTTACAAGTGATGTATCATTCATCAGGTGGACTTCGGGGCACCCCCTGTAAAGTTAGTTGCCGACTTCCTTATGTACCTATTTCAGGACAGGAAGTTGCAGCCCAGCACCATTGATGGTTACAGGTCAGACATTGCTGATTGACTGGGAGATTCGCCCATCAATATCAGTAAGGATGAAAATCTCACTCGTCTCCTGGATAGTTTCCACTGAGACAGACCCAAAGGCTGGAAGGGAATCCCCTCCTGGAACCTCTCCCTGGTTTTTACACCAGCTGACGAGGGTCATGTTGAACCAATTAAAGAGGCCTCCTTGAAGCATTTGACCTTCAAGACAGTTTTCCTCTTGGCCCTGGGGTCGGGCAAGAGTAGAAGTGAGATACATGCTTGGCAAAACAGAAATATTAGACACCAGTCCGACTGGTCAAGGTGTCCCTGTACCCGTCACCCAGCTGGATAGATCCCTCAAGTCTGACAGGTCCCTCTGTCCAGTCAGAGCATTGCGCTACTATCTGGACAGGACCTCGGGCAGAATAAGGAGGTGGTTTTTGTCTCCTTTAAGAAAGCTTTTGACAAAGACATCTCACCTGTCACTATCTCCTCTTGGATCAAGCAGACTGTGATCCTATGTTATGAGCTCTCTGACCAGGAGGCCCACATTTTACATCAGGTTAAAGCCCATGATGTCAGGGCCTTTGATGCTTCTAAGGTCTTCCAGTCGGAAGTTTCCTTGGATACAGTCTTGTCAGCCTGCCTCTGAAGTCACATAATACCTTCACATAGTTCTATTTGAAGGGCGGGGCTTTGGGCTGATTCAGAGCTTTACCAATTGGGCTCGGCAGTGGCTGCTCAGCAGATCCACAGGTGGCCCTTAGATTGAGGAGATTTGTATATATGTATAAACGGTTTCTTCATGTACATAAGAATTAAGTGTGGCGTGCTTCCTTCGGGAGGTTTATTTGCATTCTGGGACTGAACTCATCCCTCTCTTCCCCTACCTCAGAGCAGGTCTGAAAAAAGGGGGGGGGGGCAACGGCGGTATAGCCCGGTTAACCGGCTGCTGGCAACCGACCATGGCCTTACAGGGTTTCCTGACCTTAAGGTCAACCCAGGCTTGGGCCTATAGGTCTCCTGACGAAGTCAGCCTAGACCGTAGGTTAAAATTTGCCATTATTTATGAGTTCACATAAGTCCCTAGTAACTTACCCGCCGGCCAAGCGGTAGTTATTCAGCAATTGTCCATTGGATAGGAAGTATTAACGCAATAAAATTGCAAATTTAATAAGTAAATTAAATTTTTATAAGTTAATACCCTATCCAATGGACACACAAGACCCTCCCACCGACCCCGCTATCAGCTTACTAGGGGTCTAATAGGTTTAGACAACGAAAAAGATGCTATGACGTCAGGTTGTCTAGACGGGAAGGAAGTACGAGGCGCCATCTGGGGAGTGCACAGTACTACGGACCAGCCAGCCGGTGGAAACACAGGACGTCTTTTTCTGGCGTTTGGCGGGCCGGTCTGCGCCGACCGGATTAGCAATTGTCCATTGGATAGGGTATTAACTTACAAAAATTTAATTTACTTATTAAATTTGCAATATTTAACAGTTTCTGGTTATCTAGAGTCTCCTTTATTTAATTAAAATATGTTGCATAACAAAAATGACCAAAAAGTTTGTGTTGG
The DNA here is from genome assembly GCA_964017235.1 of Sabellastarte sp. h YS-2021. Lineage (NCBI taxonomy): Eukaryota > Metazoa > Annelida > Polychaeta > Sabellida > Sabellidae > Sabellastarte > Sabellastarte sp. h YS-2021. Next base: position 151,124,745 of record OZ024928.1, on the reverse strand, counting down.
GATCATCATAAATAGGGTACCGTGTTTCCATAGAATTTGTCATTATGTACTACAGGCTTACACTCAGTACATCTGCAGTATTCAATTCCTAAAGTGGCTATTGATGGAGCTTAGCTACAGGGATATCCCATACTCTGTACAGAATCAATTACTAAAATAGATTTAACGTAATTTCAGTAACACCCCAGGGCCATTTGTTTTGTTTTATTTATGTATGTATTTTTTTTTCTTAAAGTTGTTTAATGTTACTCAATTGGTCATCTTCCACTCAGTTGGGAAAGTTTCTGTGTTTTTAAGTTGTTACTATATTGGTAAGAGTTAAGTTAAATAAGTTATCACTCTATTTTGATAATGGTCCACTTGGTTTGGGAAACTTTGTGTGTTCAGGTTGATTTCCCATTGGAAATTGTCAACTCGGTATGTTGTAGGGAAGTCACAACTGACCAAAGAATTGATGACGGTCAGAATAATGCTTTTTATGTCAGTCAGCTGACATTATGTCGTCACTCTGCGGCGTGGGCGTGGGCGTCCGCGTCCGCGTGAACAACTTCTCCTCCAAAACTACAAGGCCTAGAGACGTGCTGTTTTTTTTAAAAGATACCTTATCTATCGAGGATGAAAAATTGTTCAAGGCATGCAAATCTGTCTGTTTGTCTGTTTGCTAGAGACATTACAAGGGGGGTACCCCCACCAAAAGTGTGAAAATTTCAACACTTAATCACAATTTTCTCAGTGACTATTGCAGGGATTTCTCTCATATCTTGCATATATGTACTAGGCCACAGGTAGATTCTCTTGTGTGAGTATGAGACCTGGATCTGTCTTACTTTTTTTTAAATAAATTTTTTTAATAATTTTTAATGCATTAAAATTCATGAAATCATGCACAAAATCATTTATAACTTGAAAAGTGTTGCATTTAGAGCATTTTGTTAAAATATGTTATTCAGCTACTTTTTTCATAGCTACAATATGGTGAGTAAGTTGGGTGCCTGTCTCAATAGCTAAGTGAGTAATAGCTACTTTTGGGCTTTTCAGTAACTTCCATCATGAGTAAAATCACTTGTAACTTAAAAACTATTGCATTTAGAGAATTTCGTATAAATATGTTATTCAGCTACTTTTGGGTCAGCTATAACATAGTAAAATTTTAGACCTGTAGCTCATGGCATAGCTGAGTAATAGCTACTTTTAGGTTATCACTGTTGAGTAAATCGCTTATAACTTCAAAACTATTGCATTTAGAGAATTTCGTATAAATATGTTATTCAGCTACTTTTGGGTCAGCTATAACATAGTAAAATTTCAGACCTGTAGCTCATGGCATAGCTGAGTAATAGCTACTTTTAGGTTATCACTGTTGAGTAAATCGCTTATAACTTGGAAACTATTGCATTTACAGTATTTTGTTTAAATATGTTATTCACCTATTTTGGGATCAGCTATAACATAGTGAAGTTTCAGATCTGTGGCTCATTGCATAGCTGAGTAATAGCTACTTTGAAGTTCTCACTATTGAGTAAATCACTTGTAACTTAAAACCTATTGCATTTAGAGAATTTCGTATAAATATGTTATTCAGCTACTTTTGGGCCAGCTATATCATAGTGAAATTTCAGATCTGTAGGTCATGGCATAGCTGAGTAATAGCTACTTTAAAGTTCTCACTGTTGAGTAAATCAGTTGTAATTGGAAAACTATTGCATTTAGAGAATTTCGTATAAATATGTTATTCAGCTACTTTTGGGTCAGCTATAACATAGTAAAATTTCAGACCTGTAGCTCATGACATAGCTGAGTAATAGCTACTTTTAGGTCATCACTATTGAGTAAATCAGTTGTAACTTGAAAACTATTGCATGTACAGTATTTTGTTTAAATATGTTGTTCACCTACTTTTGGGTCAGCTATAACATAGTTAAATTTCAGACCTGTAGCTCATGGCATAGCTGAGTAATAGCTACTTTGAGGTTATCACTGTTGAGTAAATCGCTTATAACTTGGAAATTATTGCATTTAGAGTATTTTGTTTCAATATGTTATTCACCTATTTTGGGGTCAGCCATAACATAGTGAAGTTCCAGACCTGTGACTCATTGCATAGCTGAGTAATAGCTACTTTGAAGTTCTCAATGTTGAGTAAATCACTTATAATTTGAAAACTATTGCATTTAGAGAATTTAGTATAAATATGTTATTCAGCTACTTTTGGGTCAGCTATAACATAGTAAAATTTCAGACCTGTAGCTCATGGCATAGCTGAGTAATAGCTACTTTTAGGTTATCACTGTTGAGTAAATCACTTATAACTTGGAAACTATTGCATTTAGAGTATTTTGTTGCAATATGTTATTCACCTATTTTGGGGTCAGCTATAACAAAGTGAAGTTCCAGACCTGTGGCTCATTGCATAGCTGAGTAATAGCTACTTTGAAGTTCTCACTGTTGAGTAAATCAGTTGTAATTGGAAAACTATTGCATTTAGAGAATTTCGTATAAATATGTTATTCAGCTACTTTTGGGTCAGCTATAACATAGTAAAATTTCAGACCTGTAGCTCATGACATAGCTGAGTAATAGCTACTTTTAGGTCATCACTATTGAGTAAATCAGTTGTAACTTGAAAACTATTGCATGTACAGTATTTTGTTTAAATATGTTGTTCACCTACTTTTGGGTCAGCTATAACATAGTTAAATTTCAGACCTGTAGCTCATGGCATAGCTGAGTAATAGCTACTTTGAGGTTATCACTGTTGAGTAAATCGCTTATAACTTGGAAATTATTGCATTTAGAGTATTTTGTTTCAATATGTTATTCACCTATTTTGGGGTCAGCCATAACATAGTGAAGTTCCAGACCTGTGACTCATTGCATAGCTGAGTAATAGCTACTTTGAAGTTCTCAATGTTGAGTAAATCACTTATAATTTGAAAACTATTGCATTTAGAGAATTTAGTATAAATATGTTATTCAGCTACTTTTGGGTCAGCTATAACATAGTAAAATTTCAGACCTGTAGCTCATGGCATAGCTGAGTAATAGCTACTTTTAGGTTATCACTGTTGAGTAAATCACTTATAACTTGGAAACTATTGCATTTAGAGTATTTTGTTGCAATATGTTATTCACCTATTTTGGGGTCAGCTATAACAAAGTGAAGTTCCAGACCTGTGGCTCATTGCATAGCTGAGTAATAGCTACTTTGAAGTTCTCACTGTTGAGTAAATCAGTTGTAATTGGAAAACTATTGCCTTTACAGAAATTTGTGCAAATATGTTATTCAGCTACTTTTGGGTCAGCTATAACATAGTGAAATTACAGACCTGTAGCTCATGGCACAACTGAGCAATAGCTATTCTCAGGCACTGACGGTTGAGTAAATCGGCTATAACTTAAAAAATATTGCATTTGGAGTATTTTGTTAAAATATATTGTTCACCTACTTTTGGGTTAGCTATAACATAGTGAAATTACAGACCTATAGCTCATGGCATAGCGGAGCAATAGCTATTTTCAGGTTCTCACTATTGAGTAAATCAGTTGTAACTTGAAAACTATTGCATTTACAGTATTTTGCTTAAATATGTTGTTCACCTACTTTTAGGTCAGCTATAACAGAGCAAAAATTCAGACATGTAGCTCATTGTCCTCAGTGGCCTAGTGGTTAGCAGGTTTGGCATCTAATCATAGGCTGTCACCTCTGTGGGTTCGAGTCCCACAAGTGGCAATTCTGAGGACCTGTCCCAATATGACCCTGGCTGTTGAACCCCAACTTTGACCTTTTGACCTTTGCATAGCTGAGTAATAGTTACTTTGAGGTTCTCACTCTTGAGTAAATCAGTTGTAACTTGGAAAACTATTACATGTAGAGTATTTTGTTAAATATGTTATTCACAGACGTTTTGGTCAGCTATAACATAGTGAAATTGCAGACCTCTATGTCATGGCATAGCTGAGCAATAGCTTCTTTCAGGTTCTCACTGTTGAGTAAATCATTGTATCCAACCTGTAGGAAATCATGGGCTGGGAATCTGTTAATATGGTCCGATTTGACCTTGGAACCCTCCTTCAAGGTCAAATGAGGATAGCCAAACATAAAAGTGCTTATAACTCGCTTATTATTGGTCCTAGAGGTTTGGAATGGAAAACCAACCTATAGAAAATCATGGGCTGGGAATCTTTTGGTGTGGTCGGATTTCACCTTAGACCCCTCCTTCCAGGTCAAACGAAGATAGCCAAACTTAAAGTGCTTATAACTCGCGTATTATTGGTCTTGGAGGTTTGGGATGGTAAACCAACATATAGGAAATCATGGGCTGGGATTCTTTTGGTGTGGTCAGATTTGACCTGGGACCCCTCCTTCAAGGTCAATTGAGGATAGCCAAACTTACAATTGCTTATAACTCGCTTATTATTGGTCCTACAGGTTTGGGATGGTAAACAAGCTACAGGAAATCATGGGCTGGGAATTTTTTTGTGTGGTCGGATTTGACCTTAGACCCCTCCGTCAAGGTCAAACAAGGATAGCCAAACTTAAAAAGTGCCTATGACTCACTTATTATTGGTCCGAGAGGTTTGGGATGGTAAACCATCCTAAATTCTTTGGCTGGGAATCTTTTGGTATGGTCAGATTTGACCTTTGGATCCCTTCTTCATGGTCGAACGAGGATATTGCATTTATAGTATTTCTTTAAATATTTTTAACCTACTTTTTACACTTAAACAATTACCTTGTTACTTTATTTCATAATACCATTTGCAGGGCCCAACTTTTTTGTCCTTTTCTTCTGTCAGCTTCGGAATATCTTTCGAACATGCTGTTCAGTTACCATTTACTGTATTTCTGTACAGCCCTTTCCCTGATAATTATGCTTTCCTCTCATTATCACCATCACAAATCAAAAACATTCAGTCAGCTGACACAGTGCCCGTTCACGGGCACTCTCCTCTTGTTTTTTTTTGGTGTCATATTTTAGAATACAAATAATTGCCCAATGTAGTAAAATATACAAAAGGCCTGAATCCATCAAGTATAAGCATGTTGTCACATAGAATAAGTTTAAATCCAACTACAGCCATGTTTTCTGTATTGTTTGTGCAATCACGTAAAACCGGAAGTACCATATACCTCTTATTTCGCCCACTTCTTGTCTGAAATAAATGAACTGGAAGTCGCAGGAAAACAGCAGAGTTATCAGATTTTACAGAATATGAACATATAGTTTCATTTTATTTCACACATTTATCGTTTTCATTGCCTTTTAGAAAATGAAGTTTAAGATTTTTTGGAGTTATATAAATTTGATGGTTATTCGGTGTCGTATGAATAGTGGTGAGCGATTAGCTGGCATAAAATATTTGAAGTCGTGACATCCCTAGTATGTTGTAATTTGTTTGCATAGTAATATTTCACTCCATGCTTACAGAGCTACTGTGTTTGTGTGAACTTGGTGAGGAAGTTGAATGCCAGTATTCTTCTGGGACGTCTCAAGCAGCGGGGATCCAAGCACCCAGACCATACGCGAGCACTCAGTGAGTACAAACGGCATGCCAAAAACCACAGATTATGCTGTATGTTCCAAATGATTCTGTGCTGGCCACATGTCCAGTTCTTCTCTATTTGAGGATAGCTTTATATATTTAATAAATTTAAGAAAAGCAGGAAGCAGAACCTCAGTCATTGTAATACAAATGTATCTGTTACTGCTTGTGATCTTTCTTCATATTTTTTTTTGGATTTTCAATGTAGTGAAGAAAACTTTTTGACAATTGAGATCCTCATTAAACTATAACTAAGTGAACTAGAACTAGTGTCACTTATTGTCTGATTTTGTGTGGAACATGTTTTTTAAAAACTTTTGACAAATGTTAACAAGAGTATGCATTTTTTGCTTCCACATTCAAAACATGGAGTACTTAATTTAAACTTCAAGACCTTTATTTTGTTCCCCATGTTAACACAGAATGTTTCATGTTGTAGTCAAAGAGAAGTTAGCTCATGATCCAGACAGTGAAATTGCAACCACAAGTCTCAGAGTCAGCCTCATGTGTCCTGTAAGTTTACATTTTCTGTTGTGAACTCTGTGTAATAAATTATTTAAGAAGTCCTAGCAACCACACAGCTGTGAATATGTGTGCAGGTTCTTTTGTTTGTGTCCAGTGAATATTTTTACTCCAGTCTTCCTGTATTTCTCTCTGTAACATTCTTGATTTGAAAGTTATACACAAAGTTAATCACATCGTCTATTTTTTTTTTTTTTACATTTTTTTATTTGCATTATTTTTTCTTAACCCCTCCAGTTGATTAAATATATATAGTTTCATGTTTGAAGACTGGCTATTACTATTGTATTGCAATATTCAAAATTACTTTGTAAGATTCGTATGACATTCCCATGTTTTATGTTCCACATTTAACTTATTTCTACTTTTTAACTATTTTACAGTTGCCCGAGTTATTTCTATGTTTAACCTTTTGACAGGCGGGTAACCTCATGTTTTCATTCTTTAAGATAAAAGTTGTGTAAGTTTATGTTTAACCTCTTGACAGATGTTAAGCCCATGTTATATCTTCGCTTAACCCTTTAGCAACTGGATAAGATACCCTCCTATGTTTTGCATTCTTTGCTTCTTTCTTATATTTAAGAATTAGTTAAATATTTTTATTGTCATGTTTAACCCTTTGATTACTGAAGTGATGTTAATTTTGCATTTAAGCATCCCACAACAATTGACAAAAAATCGCCCTATTTTTACATTTAACCCTTTGACAGCTTGGGAAGATGCGGATGTCGTCCCCATGCCGCGCCTCCACTTGCAACCACCTCCAGTGTTTTGACGCACCCACATTCCTACAGATGAATGAGAAGAAACCCACTTGGCAGTGTCCAGTTTGTGACAGAGCCGCAGAGTTTGACAATCTCATCATTGATGGGTATGCTCATTGCAGTACATAAGATATTAAGAATTGGGAAGCTGTAGCCTGATAGTTATATTTTGTTTCAGTCATGTCTGTATGTAGCTTAACTCTGTTACATGTTTAATTTTGTAAACTTCCAATTAAATAATAGTAGTAGCATAAAAATGCATTTACTTTTGCTAATGTATTGATAAAATGTTTACCTGCTGTGTGATATTATTATAAACAAATACTCAGGTAGTTACAGATATGACTCAAAGTAAATATAAACACAAGGAAAGAACACAAATCAAGTTAAGCTGTATTTTTTATCAGATATTTTACTGAGATTCTGAAAGTGGCAGCAGAAGCCACAGAGATTCAGTTTTCAGAGGATGGCCAGTGGCAGCCATTGAAACAAAAAGAGAAAGGAAGTTCTAGTCCTGAACCCATCACTATGATTACAGGTAAGGGCATTATGAAGTCCCCTTGAAAGGGGGATGCTTTTTGGTTTTACCCCCTATCAATTTTTTTTTCTGGGCAGTTCTCACTTATAAGCATGAGAAAATATTTTCACATAAAATTGGTTTGTAAAGTTTTTACCCCACAGCCCTTAAGGGCTGTCGGGATATTGTTTGCACCCATGGTGGGTGGGCGGCGGGAAAAAGTTTGTCCAGCCTGTATCTAAGAAACCATAAGGTGTAGGAAGTTGATACTTAGTAGGGACATTGGTTAGGGGGTGTAGGTGTGCAACGTCATGGTGTGACCTTGATTTGACCTTTGACCTTGTGTTACGGTTATGGGGCAAGCGCGGTAGCAATTACCGGTTGCTTTTACGTTGCAACAGGAAAAGACAAAACATTTAACTTAACAAATGTATTTAGCAATTAAAAATAATGATTACAGTCAACTGGTATGCTCTCAATAGTACATACAATAATACAATAATGAAACCTATCTGACCTGACCATTGATATTCAACAGTTTAGTGACCATGCTTCTAGCTATGCTGCTGAAGGTGAGGTCTCTGACCTGGAATCATACCGGAAGAAATGTTAGATGTGGACCAGGAACTTTCAGCTGAACAAACATACAGGGAGACAATGCGTTGTGTGAGGGCCTTTATGGCCTGGAATGTCACGAGATGGCAACCCTTTCACCGGTTCCCAAACCTCACATACGGGTAAAGTGTCTATAAAGGTCCCTGTTGATGATTGGTTGTGTAGAAAGTTTGAAAAACTGAATTTGACTGTTCAGGAAGGTTACCCGTCCCATACTTCAGAGACTGCTGGTTTAAACAGGGACCAATTTGTGAAACCACCAAAGACACTCAAGTGGTACAGTATACATTGTGACAAGTGTATACCTGGACAAGTGACCCAACTAGAATAAATAGTTGTTTTCCTAAAATTGCCAACCGTTCTCTGCCCTCGCACCTACCTCCAGACCCATATCACAAGACACATTGAGAAAGTAGGGGAACGGGCTGCACATGACCGGACGTATATGTTCAACCAGGCTGCAGCTTTCAGCAGGTGCCTTACAAAAGTGCAGGACAACATGGTTTCACAGTTAAAGGTGATACAGGGTGTTACTTCAAAGCGCAAGTCTTCAAGCAAGCTACACCAGACAGCAGACGAGCTGGATTACCTTAACACCTTTAACCAGAGCATTACACAAGCAGTGGCCCGTACCATGCAGGATCTCTCTGATGGTGTGTTTATAAATTTGGCAAACCTTACTCTTGCTCGCAGGGACAGTTACTTAGAATACATCAAGGCAGGCATCAAGCAGGATACGCTTGCTTCTCTGAGAGGTGCTCCACTACACATGAGTGTGTTATTCCCTGACCACATTATTGCAAAGGCAGAGGAAGAAATACGACATCATGAAGACAAGTGTAGTGCGGGCCCGTCACAGGAAACCAAAACGTTTCCACCCCTACACTCAGCCTTCCAGACAGCAGGAAGATATTGACCGGAAGCCTGGTCCACCAGCATGGAAGCAGATTAGAAGATGTGGCCAGAGATCTTACAGGGGCAAGACTGCTTCTTACTGTCAGCGACCAGCCAAGACACAGAAGCAGTATAAATGACAATTACTGTGTGGGTTGTGTAGCTGGCAGTTTAGTGAATGTTTCTGTGACTGGCAACAAAACTTGTATTGCAAACTGTGTAATGGGAAACCAGAGTTGTGCAAATGTGACTGGAAAAGAAGGATTGACCGGAAACCAGGACTGTTTTGTGACCAGCAGGAAAGACACTGTAAGAACTTTGAATATAAATTCTTGTATTGCTGTAGATCATGTTCATTTTGCAAACAGGTAACTGCAAAAGAAAGATGTAAATCCCAGTTATTGTTATCAGTGTCCAGAAATAAAGCATGTGAAAGATGTTTCCTGTGTAGATCAGTCGAGTTCTGTAAGAAATGTCACAAATGTCCCAACTGTTGTATCAAATCTGCCTGTAGGAGCCAGATTACACCAGTTTTGGAAAAAATGGGTAGCCCTAATCGTCAGCCCCAAAGAACTAACAGTCCTCAGAGAAGGCTACACTCTCCCCTTCCTGTTTCGGCCCAACTTGACCAGTTCACCCACAATAACAAGCTGCTATATAAATCCCCACAGGAATCTATACCTGTTGGAAGCATTGCATGAGCTGTTGAACAAAAATGCAGTAGTGTTCGTCAAAAATCAAGAATCCCTAGGCTTTTACAACCAGCTATGCTTGGTACCAAAACCCAACAACCGCTGGCGACCTATACTGGACCTCAGCAACTTAAATTTTTAAAGACAGATTCATTCAAAATGGAGACCCCAGAGACAATAAGAATCTCCCAACAAGCAGGGTGGGTGGGTTACATCCATAGATTTCAAGGACGCATACTTCCACATACCTATTCACAGTCAGTCCAGGAAGTACATGTGTTTTCACCTCCAGGATCAGTCCTACCAGTTCAAAGCACTACCATTCGGCCTATCCACAGCCCCAATGGAGTTTACAGTAGTGGTCAAAGAGGTCAAGTTTCTTGCACTGCAAAAGGGTATAAGAATCCACCAGTACCTAGACGACTGATTGGACAGAGCCAGATCCCGCCAAATCTGTCTCCAGCATACACAAACCTTGGTAGCCCTCTATCAGGAGTTGGACTGGCTAGTGAACAAAGACAAACCAGAACTGGAGCCCAAACAGGTTTTCAACTTCGTAGGTTACCAGTTCAATCTGATGGGGGGCAGGGTCAGACCCACCCAAGAGCGTTGGCCGACCCTACAACCTCATGACTGGTGTGGGGTGTCTGGTCTGAAAACTAATGTCCCTAATAGGGTTACTGACAGCAACAGAGAAGCAGGTGCACTTAGGTGGTTACACATGAGACCCATACAGTGGCATGTCAAAAAGAACTGGAGAGTTCCAGAGACAATGGCAAAGGTCATCCCAATACCAAAATCATTCCACCCACATTTGAAATGGTGGCTGGAGGAAAGCAGTGTACTTCAAGGTCAACCATTACAGCCCACTAAAACATGCTATGGAGATTTTTATAGATGCATCAAAAGAAGGGTGGGGTGCTCACTTAAACGAGTACTTTACAAGGGGAGACTGGTCCCTTTCAGAAAGCAAACTGCACATAAATTATCTGGAACTAAAGGTGGTCTTTCTGGCCCTAAAAGAGTTCAAGACCTCTGCTCAAACAATATTGTCCTCATAGCTACAGACAACTCCACAGTAGTTGCCTACATAAACAAGGAAGGAGGGATGAAGTCGGGCCCCTTATGTGCCCTCTGTGGAGATTACTGACCTGGTGTGCCAGAAAACAGGTTATTCTCAAAGCTCAACACATCCCCGGCTGTCTGAACGTGATAGCAGACAAGCTATCCAGACTGGGACAGACCATTCAAACAGAATGGCTCTTCATCCAGAGGTCTTCAGAGCAATTTGCAACCGGTGGCACCAACCCAGTGTGGACCTGTTTGCCACCAGATTCAACAACAAACTACCTCAGTTTGTCTCACTGGTACCAGATCCCCAGGCATGGCCAGTGGATGCACTCAGCCTGTCATGGGAGGACCTGGACCCCACCTATGCCTTCCCACCAGCAGCCATCTTGGGCAAAGTGGTGGAGAAGTTGCAGGACTACCCGTGCAACAGGATCATACTGATTGCACCAGGGTGGTCCAATATGCCTCGGTTTTGGGACCTTGTGTTCATGTCCAGTCAGATCCCACTGTGCCTGCCCAATCTGGTGACCCAACCATTCAACCAGACCCTGCACAGAAATCTGTCAAACCTGAACCTACATGCCTGGCTCCTAGAGCCACAGCAATCAAGGAGCAGGGCTTCTCTGAGGCAGTGGCAACACAAATTTAGGCTCCTCAAAGAGGATCAACCAGATCCGTCTATGAGGCAAAGTGGACCATTTTTACAAAGTGGTGCCTCAGTAATCAGGTGGACTTCAGGGCACCACCTCTGAAAGCAATTGCTGACTTCTTCCTGTACTTGTTTCAGGACAGGAAGTTGCAGTCGTGCACCATTGATTGCTATAGATCAGCCATTAATGTCAGCAAAGATGAGAATCTCCCTCGTTTCCTGGATAGCTTTCCACAGAGACAGACCCAAGGGTCAGAGAGGCATCCCCTTTTGGAACCTTTCCCTGGTACTGCACCAGCTGTTAAAGGCTCCTTTTGAACCCCTAAAAGAGGCCTCCCTGAAACACTTAACTTTCCTACCAAGTAACAAGGTCACTACAGGCAAGGTCACTACGGCAAGGTTAAAGGTCAAATCAGGTCACACCATGACATTGCACACCTACACCCCCTAACCATGTCCCTACCAAGTATCAACTTCCTACACCTTACAGTTTCAGAGATATAGCCCAGACAAGATTTTCAAACTCAATGTCACTACGGCAAGGTCAAAGTTCAAATCAAGATCACACCATGACATTGCACACCTACACCCCCTAACCAATGCCCCTACCAAGTATAAACTTCCAACACCTTATGGTTTCCGAGATATAACTCGGACAAGATTTTATAGGTCAAGGTCACTACGGCAAGGTCAAAGGTCAAATCAAGGTCACACCATGACATTGCACACATACACCCCTTAACCAGTTTCCCTACCAAGTATCAACTTCCTCCACCTTATCGTTTCTGAGATACAGACTGGACAAACTTTTTCTGCCCGCCCGCCTGCCCATCCGGACACCATGGGTGAAAGCAATACCCTGACAACCCTTAAGGGCTGTGTTGTAAAAATTTAATTTACTTATTAAATTTGCAATTTTATGGGGTTTTTTGGGGTTTTTTTTGCGGTTTTTTTTTTGACCATAGCGCACTTCTTTTCCTGTTGGATGCTTCATTTTTGCATTAGCAAAAACATTTTTCCAGTTTTGATCATTTAGCGTACTGGAACCCATTTCAGAAAGTAAAATTTAATGAATTGTGGCTTTGTTGTAATCGGTGTAATCCCACGTGTTGTTCATTAGATACACAGTTAACCCTCAGTCAGTAGAACTATCAGCACCACATAATTACAATAATTACAAATATATGTATGGTCCACTAAAATATAAAGTTACAGTTCAGCTATAGAAACAAATGAAAAAATGTGCTCTTTAACATTTCTGGGCAATGTTTTAATGTATTTGTGATTTAATATTTCACTTTCCCTGGGTCATCAAATTATATGAGAAATACATTGACAAAAAAAAACAACTAAACATTGCAAATTTTGACAGTAATAATGTGATTAACTGATTTCACTTACACCTGCATTATTTTACTCTGGTTTTACTGGTTGTTACTGTAAATGTTATTTGGCATTTTGGCGATAGTTTGGTGTATTTTTACTATGTTATGAACTTTTAATTTGATTTTTGCAGCCATTAATACAACATTTCTCTGTCTTTAAGGTGATGACACACCAGAAGAGCAGAGCACGAGTTCCAGCAGTAAGAAGAATGAAGCCATTCATGTGATAGACTTAACAGAGTCTGATGATGAAGACATGCCTGAGGCTATCCCTGCCAGTCCCTCTAGTGACTCCAATCCTACCATAATCACCACCAAACCACCCACCACCTGTGGTACCAGTAATAATGGGGGTGGTGGTTCCAGTTACAATATCCTTGGTGGTGGTGATAGAGGTGGAGGAAGCCATCATCAACAAAACTCTGGGTGCGTGAGTCCTCCAATCATCAGCCTAGATAGCCCTAGTCGGCTGTCTTACTCCTCCATTCACTCCCCGCCTAGTCTCTCTAGTTACTCCCCAGCCAGTGTTTCTAGTCTCCCCCGCAGCCCTCAATCTGTGAGCTCCCTGCCGACCAACGGGCATCCACGGTCACCCTACTCTTCGTCATCTTCATCCTCCTCAAATTTCTCGTCCTCTTCACACAATTCTGCATCGTCTCCACATAAGTTACACTCACCCGTTGCCCAACGTCAGTCGTCTTCACCTCCGACTTTAAACCCCATCACCCACTTACCCCTACCCCATCTGTCCACTCCCTATGGGTACCCGCCTACCCCAAGTCTGACCTCTTCTCTCTACCAGCCCCCACCAGCTCACTCTAATAGTCGGCCCACGCCCCCGCCTCAGTTCCATAGGGACATTTTACACTCGCTGTATGGGCCGTCAGATAGCAGTAGTAATGAGCCAGATTTTGAGAATTTATTGGGTTTCATGGGTGACCTACGGAGGTCACCCCCTGCTGCCCATCAGCCATTTTCCTCCTCGTTAAGTAGCTCCCATCTGTCGCCATCGGCAACCTCTCATCATTCGTATTCAGCTGCCTCATCATCAACATATGAGGCTGGTTATGCTTTGCCTCTCACAAAACAGGACCGCCAGCTTAATACACCTTCGCCTCCTTGTAGGGTTGATGGAACCTTACTCCTTGACCACGATCCTTTGTTATCAACCCCCTAAGTGAATGGATATTCACTAGGACTTTTCATTGTTATGTCCTGTTGTGTAAAAACAGTGTCTTCTAGTACTTGAAAAGTATGGTGGTTAGTAGTATACTGGAAGTAAGATGTGTATGTTTGACGGGTTTAGTGCTAAGTACAAAAATGTTACTCTGTAACCTAAGTACAAAGCTGTTTGGTACTTATTAGTATTTAAGTAAACAAAGAAACTGACTGTGATGATGTCAATGTATTTTGTTGGAAGGTCTGTGTTTCTTGTAAATATAATGTGTTATTGAGAAAGATATTTATATATACAGAATTTAAAGAGTACCATTTGTTTTTGGTTCTAGTGTTTGTTAAGCTAACTATTTGTTTTACCTGAGGTTGTCTTGTTAAAGTATCACTCAGAATCTCAGTTTATGTGTTCTGAAAGTAGTCATAACAAATCACAATCATGTTGGACATGTCTATATTACAGTAATTTGTAACTTTCTTCAATTATTTACTTTAATGACTTTATCATCCAAGGTTTTTAATGTGTTTTCTGGACTTGATGCTTTGTTAAAATTGTATGTCTAAAAATCAAAATATTTTTGGATTAGCAGAAGGTGGAGTGTTTGTTTTTTTATGAAATTTTTGCTGCCAAAAAAGCTTAGTATATATAACTGTTCTCAGAGAAATTCATCTAGATAAAGTCAACACTGAAGTAGGTTAGGAAGTGTTGTGTCTCGGTAGCATTGTATGAGACATCCTTTCCACTAATATCCGATTTAGGGATTTATTCAGGCATAATAGAGGCATCCAGTTTAACACAGGCTCTATATCTATTTACAGTTACTTATCTGTATTTGAGATTGTAGGTAAGCCTGTGGCATTTATGAGTGGATTTCTTTGAGAGTGTTTTATCTGTTTTAGTTGTACTGCTATATTAGATTTGTGTTTGACAGGTTAACTATATTTTTATAAGACTATTATTTAAGAAATTATTCTTGGGCAGTTAAGTCACTTAAAATGAAACATTTGATGTGAAACAAATATATGTCTCTTTGTGTGAAGTTTAAAGTAATTTAATAGCCCATCAGGGATGTTTATTCATTCAATTTTAAAAGCTGTAATCATAGGTTGGTACATGTACTTTAATGCCAGGTCATGTTCTTCTGTATTTTAATGAAGATGTTTTGTGTAAATATTTTCAAGCAATAAAGTTTAAATTTGCCATTGGTTTCAAATTTATGAAATTCTCCCAAAACTAATGCTAAAAAAAATTTGGAACTAAATTGAAAAAGTTTTGCAAAGATTTTAATGTGCGATAACTTTGAAATTTTTTGTCAACTGTGTTATACAGTAGATTTGGTATAAGTAGAACTGCCATAAGTAGAATATTGCCATAAGTAGAAGTATTTTCTAAGTCCCAACAATTATTAGTTCAAAATATAAGGATAACTAGTAGAAGTTCCACTTCATGAAGTGGCCATAACTAGAACCTAATTTGAGGCACAAAGTGTTACTTTTCAATGGGAATAACAAAGTAAAAGAAGAACCTATAAACTTTGTGTATACAGAAGTATCAATAGCCAAGAAAGAGGTGACAAAATAGTACCATTGTGACACTCTGTAACTGATTCCTCACTTTTGTGTCAAGCCATATTACTTCAGCAACCCATTTAACAAGCACTTTCACTAGCCATGTTTGTTAGTTTTTCACATGTTGTAACCACCACCTGAAAGCCTGTTCACATTGTTCTGTATGGTCGTATCAACTCATGTGAATCCACTACCTTGCCCTTATTGTTCCTTAAATGGACCTTGGGTGTGGGTTATTGCATGTTTAAAAACTGAGTTGCTTCATAAGGTAATCCTACTGCCCTACTCACCCTTTTAGCGTGTACATTTTAGGTTAGCACATGAGAACTCCACTGCATGTTGAAATGGCTGGCTTGTGTCGAGTGCGTCCTACTCAAATATAAATCCTGACTGATTAAACCTTGTGACCACTATCAAAACGCGCAAAAAAATGGATCAAGCCAGAAATGAGCTGCGACAAGTTAAAAATTTGGCGGGGCTATGTCCCTCATGAGACTAGCATGAAACATTGTGTTCAGGGTATTATTCTTTGCACTTCTAACCAACTGTTGTATTTTATGTATTAAGGTTCTACTTAATGACGGTTAGACTGTGGTAACATGAGTAGTGCTTGTTTGAATTTCAAGGTACAGACAAGTCTGACGCCAACTTGAGATCCCCAGCACTTTCTTATTATATATAGAATGAGAAAGAACAAATTTGAGGTATCTAGAGTACTAATACCAACCTGGAAATTTGTAATTCTGTAATGGAGGCCTGTAAAGCCTAGTGTGTATACATGTGAAACGTTATAATTATGAAATTAACTCAATATTTTGTAAATAGCATTACTTTTAGTCTAATATAGGCCATGCATAACTTTCAAGTCAGGTATCATGTTGCAAGTGCCCAAATCAAAAGTATGTACAAGTTAGTGTATTTATTTCCTGTAAATATGATAACTCGTTTCTTTTTTGCTGCAGTAAGTCAATAGCACAAATTTGACCAGATATTTGTTAGCCAGAGATTTAGGGACACATTAATGTACTGTTTCATCTGTATAGGAATGCTGTCCAACTTGTAGTAGAAGATAATTCTGGGATTATTGGAATACTAACAGCTGACATTTTTTTACTTAAATTTAACATATTCTGTCTAGAAAAATGCTTTTGGAAAATGAAGAAAGTTTTGCATTTTGCGTGGAAATAATCTCAGGGAAGTGTGCATAAAGTGTGTGCATGTTTGAACAACCTTTTGTGCAGAAATTGGGATATCATTGTTTCAGAGCAAAGAAATCAAAGAAACTTTCATTCCTCTATTTAGCATGATTGTTTTTCTCACCATTTGGAAATGTATAATTAACTTTTCTTTGTATCAAATTAAAATTGGAGTAAATAGAAACCATAATCATGTTTCATACCTGCTCCTTTCATATGTACTAGTCTGCACTCATTGGAACTGGAACTTTATTGCATCTTTGGTGTAACTGAAAAAGCTGTTCAAAATTGTAATTACTCGAATGTGTCTACTGTTGAATACCCTTATACTGACCCATACTGGCTTTGAGTTTGAAATTTCCCACAATTAGCTCATTCTGACATGCCAAAAATTGATTCCTTCGATTTAATACCCCAACAGGCATTGTTTGCAATTTGGATCTGTAATACATTTCAGACTGCTGACATTGTTTCTTGAACCAATTATTTTCTAGCAGTTTTAATGTATATGTGAAGCATTAAGTTAAAATGTGTATGTTCTATATATTTCAGTGTAAATTATATCTGTTATTTATCTGTGTATATATAACAGGGTATGCATAGTTCTGTTGATAAATATTTCAGTTTCTGACAATTCATGTACCTTATTGAGCACTTAGATATTTTGTGTATATATAATAGAGTATAAAAGTTGTAGGAAGTTTGAGTTTGGTACATATATTTTACTTTGTACTCAAGTAGTTATTAAGACAGAAAATACTGCATAAAGACCTGCCAAATTTGTATAATATTATATTTATTATTTAACATTAAATGACAGTCTTATATATTTGTAACATATTTGGAACTCAAGAAATAGGTAGATCAAACCAGTGTATATTTTATCAGTTAAAATACCCATGAACACATTAACATAGTGATTTTCTCAAAGTATGTCATTTGCTTGTAATTTTTTTCAGAACATCTTACAAGAGTACTGGTCAAAAGATACATGTATATGTCAGAAGTTTGCTTGTATAATTATGACGAATGCACTCAAGTAGGAAAATTGCTTTGTTATTCAATTTCATTTGAAAGGAATTAGGTGTTGATATTACCACAAATGTGTGTAAGTGAATCATTCAAGAAAACCTTTGTAAATATATATGCTGACTGATATTCAATGAGTCAATGCAACTTATTTCATGTATTCTTCATGATATAAAGGCTGAACCTTCAGAAAATATATCTGAATAATTTTGAAGCTTACTTTTAAATATTTTATTATAAATAAATGTGATATTTCATGCTTACTAAGTTGCTATATATTTTACTATCACCGTTGCATTTAAGTTGAAACTGACTTTGAAAAGTAATGTACAACAAAAAAACTACTTGAAATTTGTGTGTTTTTGTTTAACCCAGAATTTATGAAATATCCAGGTGTGCTCATTAAACCAAAGACTATTGATGTGTTGAAAGTGCATACCTGTGCTAGTAATAAACTTCACCATTTATTTTTAAGCTTTCCCTGTCAGTTAAATGAGTTTTGATAAGCAATCTAAGTAATGTGATTTGCAATGAATGATGTGAATAAATTTTTTTTTTTCGGTTTTACCACAGATTATTTGAGGAGAAAAAAATTTATGTTTTATTAAATACTAAAAATAGGAAAACGTGCTCCCATTACAGACTACGTTTATCCAAGATATGTGCTAGTATAGTGTAATTGCCTTTGTGTACTGGTACATATAATAATGGTCCGGCTGATCTGGACTTTGGTTTGTCGAGCTAAATTGTGCAGCCATTATCATGCAAGTTCCCCTGTTGGTGAACTAATGATGTTATTTTGATGTTTATATTTGCCATTCCTGCTGAAACAGTACCAGAATCTAGGGATGGTTAGTGTTTGGCCTTACAATGAATGGGACTACTGAAGATAACATATCAGCTTCAGCTTGAAATATATCATGTGAACTGTTGGTATTAAATCACAAAAAAGTTTGATGATGTAAAGTGCAGTCACTATTTTGTGTGTTTTTCATAACTTCACAGTGTATTTTGTAATTTGTTTCAAGGTAAATCAGTGTGGATAAAATTATTTTATTATTAGAAAGTTTGTTTTGATTTTTTGGTTTTACATTTTATGAACAAACATCACTGATAACACTGCCACCACTGCCAGTGCTGAAATAGAGACACGTAAAATATGTGTCATTGAAGCAAAATGGTGAACAAATACAACAGTTTTGTGCTGGTTACAAAAAAAGGCAAAATGCTGTTTTTTAATTTGGCATAGATGCACAATTAAGAATGGGGTCAGGGGTAAGTTATGTACATTCTACAAAGCTACTTCGAAATTGTTTAAAATGTTGATGTTATAAATGCCTGTCAAAAACATTGTTAAAACAATATCTTCCTTTACATATCGCTAAAGTTAGTTAATCTTTTGTATATATTTTTCATACAGGGTGTAGATTACATGAATATTCAGAAATTCTGCAAAATCAGTTGATGCCTACTTTTTCTAAATAAACAGTTTATATTATATATATGAAATTTGTGTAATCGAGTCGAAGGAATTACTGTAAACCAGTATACTTGTACTGCCTTTAAATTGGTTGATTTAAAAGACTAACAGGCACAAGGTTTGAACAAATATTATAGCTTTACTGAAAGGATATGTGTAAAATTTGTGAATGACTCTAGAATTCACGTCAGTTGAAGTATCAGTGTTAGATTTAAGGTTTTAAGACATCTTATCAATATTTAATTATTCAAAGTAAAAAGTCACAAACCTAAAAATTAATATGATGAATTTTAGAGTCTACCAAAATAACATGCATTTCCTTCCTTGGGTGGAAACAGCTAATTTATTGAGTCAGTAAAAGTTAAAAAGGGTTTACAGTATGTTATAGTGCATTTAAGCCTGTACAGAGGTTCTGTCTTCTTTGTATATACCACTGATTTGGTGTAGATATTTTAGTGCAATAAAATCCATGGAGTTGTCTGCAGTGTGTTGTCATTTCCTCCATTGACTTCTACCCTTCAGACCATACTCCCATACGTGTGCACACACACATACACACACACCCCCACACTGACATAATGGTAAGGGCTGTGTTCGTCAAAAAATTTATTCAGTGAAAGATCAACCCAAAAAAATCAGTTCATACTTGCCACAAAACCCAGATAATTAAGGGCTGTCGGGGTATTGTTTTCACCCGTGGTGTCCGGATGGGCTCAGCAGGAAAAAGTTTGTCCGGGCTGGATCTCAGAAACTGTAAGGTGTAAGTAGTTGATACTTTGTAGGGACATTGGTAAGGGGTGTAGGTGTGCAACATCATGGTGTGACCTTGATGTGACCTTTGACCTTGCTGAAGTTAATTTTGTATGCAGTTTTTACCCCACAGCCCTTAAGGGCTGTCGGGGTATTGTTTTCACCCATGGTGTCCGGATGGGCGGGCGAGCGGCGGGAAATAGTTTGTCCGGGCTGTATCTCAGAAACCGTAAGGTGTAGGAAGTTCATACTTGGCAGGGACATTGGTTGGGGGGTGTAGGTGTGCAACGTCATGGTCTGACCTTGATTTGACCTTGCCGTAGTGACCTTGAGTTTGAAAATCTTGTCCGGGCCATATCTCGGCAACCATAAGGTGTAGGAAGTTGATACTTGGCAGGAACATTAGTTAGGGATTGTAGGTGTTCAACGTCATGGTCTGATCTTGATTTGACCTTTGACCTTGCTGTAGTGACCTTGACCTATAAAATCTTGTCCGGGCTATATCTCGGAAACCGTAAGGTGTAGGAAGTTGATACTTGGTAGGAACATTGGTTAGGAGTTGTAGGTGTGCAACATCATGGTCTGACCTTGATTTGACCTTTGATCTTGCCGTAGTGACTTTTACCTATAAAACCTTGTCCAGGCTGTATCTCAGCAACTTTAAGGTGTAGGAAGTTGATACTTGGTAGGGACATTGGTTAGGGGGTGTAGATGTGCAACGTCATAATGTGACCTTGATTTGACCTTTGCCGTAGTGACCTTGACCTATAAAATCTTGCCTGGGCTATATTTCTGAAACTGTAAGGTGTAGAAAGCTGATACTTGGTGAGGACATTGGTTGGGGGTAGCGGGTGTGCAAAGTCATGGTGTGACCTTGATTTGACCTTTGACTTTGCTGTAGTGAACTTGACCTATAAATTCTTGTCCGGGCTATATCTTGGAAACCGTAAGAGGTGTAGGAAGTTGATACTTGGTAGGGACATTGGTTAGGGGATGTAGGTGTGCTACGTCATAGTGTGACCCTGATTTGACCTTTGACATTGCTGTAGTGACCTTTAAAATCTTGTTGCACCTTTGGGTCTGTCTGTTGATGCAGATTAAGCACTGTTAAAGTCATATTAGAATTCATTAAGAATTTCCTTTTGCAAGTTCTCATTGTAACAGATGGAATTTCATCAAATGAGCCACAGGCTTTTCTCCAACACCACACATAAGCATTCATTGAATGTATTGCCACTTCTGTATGCATGGGTAATATTCAAAACATCCAAACCATATTTCGGCCATTTTTGGTTCACTGATAAATGCTGTCATTGTATCCACCGGATAGCGGATAGCATCTGGTGGATACTATGGATTTGACTTCGTTACGCCGCCGCAGTGTGTAGAGATATTTCACCGTTACCGCTCTAACGAAAAAATATTATAGCTAGTCTTCTCAAATTTGCAGGATATAGTCATAGCCATAAAATCTTGCCTCGGAATATTTTCGGAATCATTTTGAAAAACAAGATGGCCGCCACGGGCATTTTTCGACTTTAAACAAGGACTTTTGGTGGCCCTCTAGAGCAAAGGGTATTATAGTTAGAGATCTCAAATTCGCAGGATATGTTCCTCATTATAAAATCTTGACTGGGAATATTTTTGGCCTCATTTTGAAAAACAAGATGGCCGCCACAGGCGTTTCTTTGCAGTCATGAAAAGTGCTTATATCTCCCTTATTACTGGTCTTAGAGGTTTGGGATGGCAAACCAACCTATAGGAAATCATGGGCTGGGAATCTTTTGGTGTGGTCAGATTTGACCTTGGACCCCTCCTTCAAGGACAAACGAGGATAGCCAAACTTAAAAGTGCTTATAACTCGCTTATTATTGGTCCTAGAGGTTTGGGATGGTAAACCAACCTATAGGAAATCATGGGCTGGGAATCTTTTGGTGTGGTCGGATTTGACCTTGGACCCCTCCTTCAAGGTCAAACGAGGATAGCCAAACTTAAAAGTGCTTATAACTCGCTTATTATGGGTCCTAGATGTTTGGGATGGTAAACCAACCTATAGGAAATCATGGGCTGGGAATCTTTTGGTGTCAGATTTGACCTTGGACCCCTCCTTCAAGGTCAAACGAGCATAGCCAAACTTAAAAGTGCTTATAACTCGCTTATTATTGGTCCTAGAGGTTTGGGATGGTAAACCAACCTATAGGAAATCATGGGCTGGGAGTCTTTTGATGTGGTCGAATTTGACCTTGGATCCCTCCTTCAAGGTCAAACGAGCACAGCCAAACTTAAATGTGCTTATAGCACGCTTATTATTGGTCCTAGAGGTTTAGGATGGTAAACCAACCTATAGGAAATCATGGGCTTGGAATCTTTTGGTGTGGTCGGATTTGACCTTGGACCCCTCCTTCAAGGTCAAACGAGCATAGCCAAACTTAAAAGTGCTTATAACTCGCTTATTATCGGTCCTAGAGGTTTGGGTTGGTAAACCAAACTATAGGAAATCATGGTCTGGGAATCTATTGCTGCGGTCAGATTTGACCTTGGACCCCTCCTTCAAGGTCAAATGAGGATTGCCCAACTTAAAGGTGCTTATAACTCGCTTATTATTGGTCCTAGAGGTTTGGGATGGTAAACCAACATATAGGAAATCATGGGCTGGGAATCTATTGCTGTGGTCGGATTTGACCTTGGACCCCTCCTTCAAGGTCAAACGAGGATAGCCAAACTTAAAAGTGCTTATAACTCGCTTATTATTGGTCCTAGAGCTTTGGAATGGTAAACGAAAATCTAGGAAATCATGGGCTGGGAATCTTTTGGTGTGATCGGATTTGACCTTTGGCCCCTCTTTCAAGGTCAAATGAGGATTGCCAAAATTAGTGTTTATATCTTGCTTATTCGTATTCCTAGAGGTTTGCAGTGTCACACCAACCTATAGGAAATCATGGGCTGAGAATCTTTTGATATGGTCAGATTTCACCTTGGGCTTCTCCTTCAAGGTTAAGCGATGTTAGAATGGCTTTGGTGAGTTTTCTTCTGGTGGATACAATTTGCATCGGTTCTTCAATGCGATAGGTCTAGTTTTATTATTGAATTGTCTTGTTTTAATACTTCATCTTTACATACATTTCTTTTCCTTAGATATTATTGTCTCTACTTAAGCATTATTTGGACCTTAATATAACTGACACTGCTCTGAAAGTATCTTGAACTTTGTACTGTTTCACGACTTCTATATCCCATGGTGTTGAAAAATATTTCCCCAGGCTGTGGGGTACAGGCATCTCTGATGCTATTTTGGGTAAACTATCAAACTTCAACAAAAGTTGTCGCATCACTAATAAGAACAAATCAGAACATATCCACTATTTATTATCCAGAACCCTGGTTAAGAAGGAAGTATTTTGTTGGACCCTCAAGATTCAATGTAACATAGTCCTGCTGTTTTAAATAATGTTCCTTTTAATTTCATGAATTATTGGTCAAACTGTAGACTGAAAAACGAATGACAGCTTGCAGTTAGAGTGAGATGTAGTTTAAAGTTATAAAATGTACTTTATTTCAAAAATGCTTCACACACGTAATTAAATGTACATATGATTATTACTTTTTGCTTGGCTAATGTGGACCTTACATAAGTGACTTACGGTGATCTAAAGATTGCAGGTGTTGATCAATGCATGTTTTGATATTTCCTTTCCCTTCAGTTCGTGAAATTATTCATCCAGTCTTCATCTGGGTATAAAAATGTATTATGTCGGATAAAAATTCCTTGGTTAAAGTTACATCAAAGTCCTGTGAAAGGAAAATAGTTAATTTTGGGTGTATAGTTCGTTATGCAATGTTACCTTAGTTTAAATTTGAAATTATATTAAATTAATATTTCAATACCTGTTGTAGTACAACAAACAATTTCTTGGGTTGTTTTAAAATCAGGAAACTATGGTAATATATAAATGATTTTTACTACAAATTTAACATCTTGGGGAACCGTACATTTGGTTCCATCTGAGTGTATTTTAAGTTGTATCAGATTTTGTTGTTATTCACCTATGGTTATTGTAAGTTGATAACCAAGGATCTTACAATTTACTATTTTCTTTAGGTCTTTTTCCCCACCAGAAGAGCAGCTTAATGCTGACAATAATTTTACTCTATGCTTGATTGGGTTTGTCCCAGTGTTTAATATTTTTCTTTTCAAGTTTATGGGATATTTTAGGGAGATAACTTGGCTTGTGTCAGATGTGTAAAGAAGTATGACATTCAAATGCAAACTGTTATTTATAGAAACCTTTACTCAGTCATATGACTTTTAGCTGAACTTGAAAGATACAATCTCTTTAAGTAGGCTTTTGATTCCACCTGAGGAATGTGCAGGTCTTAAAAGTTTTTCCCCTCAAGATCAATGCCTTGGATAAATCTCCCTGGAGCAACTATGAAATGAAAGGCCAAATGTTTGGGAGTCATGTTCCTTTGCAATGTTAAGGTCCTATGTTATGTCCTTTGCTAAATACCTCTCTGTTACCAATTAAGGTAATTGGATTGTAGCATAAAGTTGAAATATAACTGGGAAAGGTTTTATTTTGCTGGTAAAGTGACCTTGAATTTGTTGTGAATTTGTCCATTTCAAGTTTTGTGATATTTCATCCAGAACCCATTTGTTTTGGATTAAACTTTTGACATCGCAAGATTTATACTTAGGTTATACCAACTGTTAGTCTTGATGTTTTAATTTACAAAAACATGTAAACTTTCAGTTTGCAGATTAGTTCCGATTCAGTTCATAGAAATATGTATACTTTCCCCAGAAAGTTAACCTTAAAAAGATGAACACAAATACCTCAACCAGCATTTATATGATCCATTACATAGTAACTTGATGTTATCTTTTACCAAAGAAAACCTAGTCATGCAAGAAAAACCATAGATCCAACCACAAATGACCAAAATGACACAGACGATGGAAGAATGAATACTTCAGAGGGATACAGTGAGCCAGGTAACCTTGTTCTCAAGTACATCGATGTTCTTCGATATTATTTGAGTCACAGTTAAGATCCTACACTTAACTAAGGTTATACACAGCTTGTCTAGATTGCTCACCCCCTCCCCCAGCTAGTGTATTGTTAAGCATCCCATGAAAAGGACCTTTATAGGGTTTTGGACTAGTTCTAAAGTAACTTTACCTTTTGAAAAGTCACGACGTAATAAACTTGTTTTTACCCCACAATCCTTAAGGGCTGTTAGGGTATTGTTTTCACCCAGGGCGTCCGGATGGGCAGGTGGGTGGGCAGCGTGAAAAGTTTGTCCGTGTCTCAGAAACCGTAAGGTGTAGGAAGTTGATACTTGGTAGGAACATTGGTTAGGGGGTGTAAGTGTGCAATGTCATGGTGTGACCTTGATTTGACCTTATTGTGGTGACCTAGATCTTTAAAATATTGTCTGGGCTACATCTCATTAACTGTAAAGCGTAGGAAGTTGATGCTTGGTAGGGACATTGGTTAGGGGCTGTAGCTGTGCAACATCATGGTGTGATTTGACCTTGCTGTACTGACCTTGACCTTTAAAATCTTGTCTGGGCAATATCTGGGAATCCGTAAGGTGTAGAAGGTTGATATTTGGCAGGTACATTGGTTGTGGGTGTAGGTGTGCAACATTGACCTTGAACTTCAAAATCTTGTCTGGGCTCTATCTTGGCATCCGTAAGGTGTAGAAAGTTGATACTTGGCAGGGACATTGTTTGGGTTGGGGGGGGGGGGGGGGGGGGGGGGGGGAGATGCAGGGGTACAACATCATTGTGTGACCTTGACCGGGCTATATCTTATAAACTGTAAGGTGTAGGAAGTTGATACTTGGTAGCGACATTGGTTGGGGGCTGTAAGTGTGCAACATCATATTGTGACCTTGATTTGACCTTGCTGTAGTGACCTTGACCTTAAAAATCTGGGCTATGTTTTGGCATACATAAGGTGTAGGAAGTTGATACTTGGTAGTGACATTGGTTGGGGCGTGCATGTGTGCAGCATCATGGTGTGATCTTGATTTGATCATTGACCTTGCCGTAGTGACCTTGACCTTTTTATATCTGGTCCAGGCTATATCTCGGGAACTGTACGGTGTAGGAAGTTGATATTTGGTAGGGACATTGGTTAGAAGGTGTAACTGCAACATCGTGGTGTTACCTTGATTTGACATTTGCCCTTGTAGTGACCTTGACCTGCAAATCCTCTCCGGGCTATATCTCAGAAACTGTATAGTGTAGGAAGATCATACTTGGAAGGGACATTGGTTAAGGGGTGTATGTGTGCAACGTCATGGTGTGACCTTGATTTGATCTTGCTTTAGTGACTTTGACCTTTAAAATCTTGTCCAGGCAATATCTCAGAAACCACAAGGTAAAGGAAGTTTATACTTGGCAAGGACATTGGTTAGGGGTTTAGGTGTGAAATTTCATGGTGTGACCTTGATTTGAGCTTTGATTTTGCCATAGTGACCTTGAGTTTGAAAATCCTATGTGGGCTATATGTCAGAAACCATAAAGTGTAGGGAGTTGCCTCAGAGAAGCCCTGCTGCTTGATTGCTGTGGCTCTAGGAGCCAGGCATGTAGGTTCAAGTTTGACAGGTTCCTGTGCAGGGTCTGGTTGAATGGTTGAGTCACCAGATTGGGCAGGCACAGTGGGATCTGACTGGACACTAGGTCCCAAAACCAGGGCATATTGGGCCACCCTGGTGCAATCAGTATGCTTCTGTTTCATGGGTAGTCCTGTAACTTCACCATTTTGCCCAAGATGGCAGCTGATGGGAAGGCTCCATGGGTCCAGGTCTTACCAGGACAGACTGAGTGCATCCACTGCCCATGCCTGGGGGTCTGGAACCTATAACACAAACTGGCAGTTTGTTGAACCTGGTGGCAAACAAGTCCACTTGGGGCTGGTACCACTGGGAGCATATGGCTTGGGAGACCTCTGGGTGAAGGGACCATTCTGTCTGGAATGAAAAATGCCCAACCAATGAGATGACTTTGTTATAGCGTTTCTATTGGCGACCACAGAAAACCCCACTTCAGGGTTTCTTGTGTGAAAACCTGAAGATAGTCTGGTACCCAGCTCAGTCCCAACAAACAACAAAACCCCCCCCTGCCTTGGAGGAGGACTGGGTCGCCCAAACGCCCCAAGCGACAGTCCAGTAACACACTAATTGTCATTTACTCTGCTTGGAACCCTCAGCCAGTTTTTGTTGAAAATTAGAGGGCTTGCCCCATCCTTTCTTTCCCTGTTGCCGGTCCCGGATCAGCTTCCAAGCAGGTACAGTGGACTTCCGGTCCAGTTGATGTGCAGGCTTTGAAGATGGGGAAGCATACGGGTTAAAGCAACCGGTCTTCCTGTGTGAGCTGCCAGAAGAACGCTTCTCTTCACTACGGGAAATCTTGTCTTCTGCTTTAACTAGCAGCTGATCAGGGAACAGTGATGTCAAGTGGACCAGTGCATTACGCAGTCAGTGAGGGTATCTTGCTTCACCCCACCATGTAAATACTTCGGGTAGCTGTCTCTACGTGCCAGAGTGAGGTTAGCCATGCTGGTTAAAACGCCTTCAGACAAGTCCTGCGTGTTACGTTGCATGGCCTGGGAGATGGACTGGTTAAAGGTCACCAAATACTCCAGGTCTTCAGCAGCTTGCTGCATTTTCTCTGATGCCTTGCCCCCTGTCAGTACGCAGTGTCTTTGAGTGTTTAACCAAGTCCTGTACTTTGGTAAGACATCTTCATAGTCCTGCTGCCTCTAAAAGAACACTCCCAATGTCTTTAGGTGTCCCGGCTGATAGTACGGGAATCTGGGGCAGAGGGTAAAGAACGTCTGGCTACCCTGCTGAATACACTTTTCAGCTTTGCCGGTTCTGGAGACCAGGAACACACAGTAGATTTATCAGAGTCCTTCTTATCTGTGTGCATCTTGTACCATTTGGAAAGCCTGGGTGTCTTCACAAACTGGTCTCTAAGCAGACCACCAGTCTCTGTATTTCTTGAAGGGTAGCTTTCAGACACAGTGAGGTTTAACTTCTCAAACTTCCAACACAGCCATTCATCTACCGGTAGTTTCACTGACACTTTCCCGGTGGGCTTGTCTCAGGAACCGCAAATGGATCGTCATCTAAGGAAGATGAAGCACTGTCGAAATCAGGTATCTGACGCCAGCCCATGAATGACCTGACTCCTCTGATAGTCTCACTGTAATTGGCTTCTTCAGAGAGATCCTGGTCAGCTGTGTGATCTTGTCTGTCTGGTGAGCCGTCCCAGAAGTTGCCAGCAGTAGGTGCCCGGTTCACTCTGCATATCTTCCTCACTCTCAGGTGCACCGGTAACATCAGGAAGATTTCCACCGGTAAGTGACTGGTCCAACTGTGCAGTTTCACTACCAGTACCGGAAAGCAGAACTTCAGGACCTGCGCCGGGAGCCTCAACAGGCTGGGTGACATTCTTGTGGATCACATTTCCCCTACTAGTACCGGGAGCCTCAACAGGCTGGGTAGCTTTCATCACAGCAACTTCTCCGGTGGCCTGAACAGGGCTGGGACCGGTACCAGTCACATGTGAGACCCCACCGGAAGTAGATTGGCTGGCACCGGCACCAGAGTCAAAGAAGGGCTTCTGACTGGTGATAACCCCAGCAGACTTCACCACCGGTTCAACAGGAACTTCAAATGACTTTGCAAGCAACATAGCTTCAAGCCTTGCAAAGCGTTCAGCCCACTTATAATCTAAACTCTTCAGAAGGTTTAGGTTTGGGAGAGTCATCAAAAAGCTTCTTCTTCCCAGCAGGGGTGGTTTCAGGCTTCTTAACAGTCTTCTCTCCGTCTCCAACACACTGACTTGTGAAGGGTCCACAAGAGTGAGGGTAGGGGAGGCAGAAACTGTCTTCTTACCTCGATTCTTTCTGTCCCTGTAGGTGGGGGTGGCTAGTTGTAGTAACAGCTCTGGGGAAAACGCCTTACATATTTAGCAATCCTTCTTCAAGACACAAGGATCTTCTCCAACCCCCATTGTCTCTACATCTCACACACTTGAGGTGACCATCGAACACAGCCATAACGTGGCCACAAGTGCCTCTTTTCAGTCATGGGGATGACATGATGATCAGTTAAATAGCAGAATTATGTAGAAATAGTTAAAAGTTCAATAAATGGTTGAAACTTCAAAAAAGTCTCTCTGTTGAAAACATGTCTGCTCACTCCACGCGCCAAACGAAAAAGATGCTGTGACATCACGCTGTCTAGATAGGAAGGAAGTATGAGGCGACACCTGGGGAATGCACACTCCGTGACCTGTCCTGCGGATAGTATATACAGGACGTTTTTTTCTGGCATTTGGCTGGACCAGTCGCGCCGACCGGTAAAGCAATTGCCCATTGGATAAGATGTATTAACGCAATAACATTTTGGTTTCTATTGCTTTCACCAATGGTGTCCGGATGGGTAGGCGGCTGGTGGGAAAGTTTGTCCAGCCTGTATCTCAGAAACCATAAGGTGGAGGAAGTTCATACTTGGTAGGGACATTGGTTAGTGGGGTGTAGGTGTGCAATGTCATGGTGTGACCTATATTTCACCTTTAATCTTGCCAGAGTGACCTGAGTTTGAAAATCTTGTCCGGACCATATCTCGGAAACTGTAAGGTGTAGGAAGTTGATACTTGCTAGGGACATAGGTGTGCAACGTCATGGTGTGACCTTGATTTGACCTTTCCGTAGTGACCTTGACCTATAAAATCTTGTCCGGACTATATCTCGGAGACTGTAAGGTGTACGAAGTTGATACATGGTAGGGACATTGGTCAGGGGGTGTAGGTGTGCAACATAATGATGTGACCTTGATTTGACCTTTGACCTTGCCGTAGTGACCTTGACCTATAAAATCTTGTCCGAGCTATATCTCGGCAACCGTAAGGTGTAGGAAGTTTATACTTGGTAGGGACAATGGTTAGGGGGTGTAGGTGTGCAACATCATGTTGTGACCTTGATTTGACCTTGCCGTAGTGACCTTGACCTATAAAATCTTGTCCGGGCTATATCTCGGCAACCATAAGGTGTAGGAAGTTGATATTATGTAGGGACAATGGTTAGGGGGTGTAGGTGTGCAACATCATGTTGTGACCTTGATTTGACCTTGCCGTAATGACCTTGACCTATAAAATCTTGTCTGGGATATATATCGGCGACCGTAAGGTGTACGAAGTTGATATGTGGTAGGGACATTGGTTAGGAGGTGTAGGTGTGCAACGTAATGGTGTGACCTTGATTTGACCTTTGACCTTGCCGTAGTGACCTTGACCTATAAAATCTTGTCCGGGCTATATCTTGGCAACTGTAAGGTGTAGGAAGTTTATACTTGGTAGGGACAATGGTTAGAGGGTGTAGGTGTGCAACATCATGTTGTGACCTTGATTTGACCTTGCCGTAGTGACCTTGACCTATAAAATCTTGTCCGGGCTATATCTCGGCAACCATAAGGTGTAGGAAGTTGATATTGTGTAGGGACATTGGCTAGGGTGTGTAGATGTAAAATTTGTGACCTTGATTTGACCTTGCCGTAGTGACCTTGACCTATAAAATCTTGTCTGGGATATATATCGGAAACCATAAGGTGTAGGAAGTTGATAATTGGTAGGGACATTGGTCCGGGGTTATATGTGTGCAATGTCATGGTGTGACCTAGATTTGACCTTTGATCTTGCATATCTGATATCATATCTCTGCATATCTATTTTATCTCTCTACGGGGATATCTGATACTATTTTATCTCTCTTATATCTTTCTTATATCTTTTTAATTGAATCTTGGTTGTTGCACCTTTGAGTGTGTTTTGATGTAGATTAAGTACTGTTAAAGTCATATTAGAATTCATTAAGGGTTTTACTTTTGCAACTTCCCATTGTAACAGATGGTATTGCATCAAGTGAGCCACAGGTTTGCCCCAACTCCACATAAAAGCATGTATTGCCACATCTGTATGTATGGGTAATATTCAAAACATTCAAACGATCATTCGACCATACAAATGAATATCAAAATGGGAGAAGTCTTAAAGCTTCATAATTTTTAGTTTATTGAATTGTCTTGTTTTAATACTTAATCTTTACATGCAGTTTCTTTCTCTTAGATGTTATTTTCTCTACTTTAACATTATTTGGACACTGACACTGCTCTGAAAGTATCCCAATCTGTGTACTGTTTCACTACTTCTATATCTCATAGTATTGAAAACTATTTCCCCAGGCTGCGGGGTACAGGCATCTCTGATGCTATTTTTCTTACTTGCTTTATATTTGGGGCCAGTTTTAAGAATACTATGGTTTATGTTCATTATATCCAGCCTCTGTTTTTTTTTAAATTTATAATGTCTAACAAGCACAAATATGAGGTTTTTCGTCTAGACTGCTTTTCACAGTCCCAACGGCTTAACAAATTTTTCCAAGTTTCTGATGGAACAAGTTATGTTTCATCATTTTGTCACTGAGTGAAAGTAGTGAAGAAAAAGTGACGATAGTTTTGTATGCACCTCATTTATTTAAAAAAGCTAAATTTTAAAAAGTTCAGTTGTATCTTCAGATTCACACAGTGAAGAATATCAACAAAATAGTCATTCAGCAGATCTTGAAAATGTTGTAAGTACTCGTATTGTTGAATGGTACTGTAACAGTAAGTAAAACTGCAGAAAATTAATAACTTGGATTTTTTAAACAATCAAAAAAGTACATAACTTATATATATGCTTTAAGACAGTCTTGCATGTACAAGTCTAATATTTCCATCATGTAATATTTTCTGGATATGAAGAATGTATCCTATGGTCCACATATGTTACAACACACCAACTGACTAATATAATTATTTTTAACCCCCTACTGTGTCAGCAAGAACATTAGTGGCACTGTTCATTAACGCTCAACGATAGGAGAGGGTTATTGTAATCAGGTTGTTTATGTCTGTCTGTCTGTGCACCGTTTTGCCCTTATAGCTCAAAAACTATGACATCAATCTCTCTCAAATTTGGTGGGCAGGTATTTCATGGGGTACAGACAGATTCTTCCAAATTTGGTGTAATTTGTTTAAAAATTAAAGTCAGGAGAGAGTTTTTCTTATTATGTCCACCCCACTGGGGGGGTGGACATATTATTTTTGCTTTGTCCGGCGTCCCACTTGGTTTCCAGACATTTTAGGCAACAGTTCTTATCCTATCTTTACCAAATTTGGCATGCAGGTTTATTGGGTTAATAGCTTGTATGGGATTGCTTTTGGTGATGATGGCTCTATAGCTAACTGAGTAATAGCTACTTTGCTACTTTTGAGTATCTCTTTGGTTTCCAGACATTTTATAGAATGCTATTAAGCCTAGCTTTCTGAAATTTGGTTCATTGGGTTAATAGGTTGGGATTGCTTTTGGGGGGAATTGCTTCATAGATGAGTGAGTAATTAATTAAATAAATGAGTAATTGAATACTGAAAAAGGCAAATGTGCTCATATTTCCTAAACCGTGCGAGATAGAGCGATTTCATCGAAATTTTCGACCCACAGAGTATCTAAGGAATGTACTCTGCAATTTTCCAAAAATTTTCCCCTCCCCAAAAATGGCGGCCATTTTAAATTTTCGAATTTTTGCCAAAAATGGCAAAACACAAATTTGCTTCTATCTCCTTAACCGTGCAAGATAGAGCGATTTCGTCAAAATTTTCGACCCACAGGGTATCTGAGCATTGTACTCTTGGCAATTTTTAAAAAATTTTCCACTCCCCAAAAATGGCGGCCATTTTGAATTTTCGAATTTTTGCCAAAAATGGCAAAACACAAATTTGTTTCTATCTCCTTAACCGTGCGAGATAGAGCGATTTCGTCGAAATTTTCGACCCACAGGGTATCTAAGGAATGTACTCTTTGCAATTTTCAAGAAATTTTCCCCACCCTAAAAATGGCGACCATTTTGAATTTTCGAATTTTTGCCAAAAATGGCAAAACAGGAATTTGCTTCTATCTCCTTAACCGTGCGAGATAAAGCGATTTCGTCGAAATTATCAAGCAACAGGGTATCTGACCAATGTACTCTTGGCAATTTTCAAAAAATTTTCCCCTTCCCAAAAATGGCAGCTATTTTGAATTTTCGAATTTTTCCCAAAAATGGCAAAACACAAAATTGATTCTATCTCCTTAACCGTGTGAGATAGAGGGATTTCATCGAAATTTTCGACCCACAGGGTATCTGAGCAATGTACTCTTGGCAATTTTCAAAAATTTTCCTCTTCCCACATATGGCGGCCATTTTGAATTTTCGATTTTTTCCCCCAAAATGGCAAAACACAAAATTTGCTTCTATCTCCTTAACCATGCGAGATAAAGCGATTTCGTCGAAATTTTCGACCCACAGGGTATCTAAGAAATGTACTCTTGGCAATTTTCAAAAAAATTTTCCCCTCCCCACATATGGCGGCCATTTTGAATTTTCGAATTTTTGCCCAAGATGGAAAAACACAAATTGGCCTTAACCATGCAAAGTAGAGTTATTTCGTTGAAATTTTCGACCCACAGGGTATCTAAGAAATGTACTCTTGGCAATTTTCAAAAAATTTTCCCTTTCCCAAAAATGGCGGCCATTTTGAATTTTCAAATTTTTGCCAAAAATAGAAAAACACAAACTGTCCTTAACCGTGCAAAGTAGAGTTATTTCGTTGAAATTTTCGACCCATAGGGTATCTAAGAAATGTACTCTTGGCAATTTTCAAAAAAATTTTCCCTTTCCCAAAAATGGCGGCCATTTTGAATTTTCAAATTTTTGCCAAAAATAGAAAAACAGAAATTTGCTTCTATCTTCTTAACCGTGCAAGATAGTGATTTCGTCAAAATTTTCGACCCAACCAATGCAAAAAGGCATGAAGCTGAAATAATTTACATGTACACTAATAAATATTTAAGCATCATTGATATATTTTACAAATGAAACAGGACATTACACATGATAATGTGTGTTCTTCTGTGCTATCCTCTTTCTATTCATATGTCGCAGCTACTATCAATAGGGTGTCCTATTTCTAGTTTTTAATTGGGAATACACAGTGAAACTGCTTCTCTTCATCACATACGTAAAAAATCAATATTTTGCTTTCTGATGTCATTATACTTAATGCTGTCACAATGCAATTCTCATTGTGAGGTCACAAGCCTAGCTTGTGATACTTGCTGTCTTTAAGTAAAAATATTTCTTTTTCTTGAAATTGACACAAAGATAATAAAGAGGGGGTTGGTATAGTCATTATTTTTATTAATTATTATTTCTGTTTTTATTTTCTCTTTTTTTTCTTTCAATTCCTTGACAGTCCATCACAAGTGATTTTCACCAAGAAGTGACTTAAGCTATATTTTACCTCCACCAGCAGTTTATGTTTTTGGGTGCAAATTGTTTGTCTATTTGTCTGTCTGTCTGTTTGTACTAGTGTTCTCAATAAACCCTTTTTAGTGGGACCGGGTAGGTAGTGATTTCAACGGGCGGGTACCCGGGTACTCGTGCCGATGGGCGATAATAGCTGATTCTACAAAAATCTACACATTTACAGACTTAAAACTCACACAAATAATGGGATCCAACCATTTACTTTATTTCTTGTCGGCCACCTTTTTTGCATTCAAAACATTATCACACGGAAGAAATGTTAAATAAAAAAGACTTCTGTACATTCAAAACACGGTTGTTTATATAAAAATGGAGTCACATGACCTATCACCCAGCTATCACGAAAGCATTACACTATTGCTCGAATGTAGTTTCGGAATTGAAACTTCATTTTTTATATCAGGTTTGTAAGTGAATTTTATAAATGCAAAATTATCAACAACTGTCAGAAAATATTGTACTCTTATTTATTTAAGGAGAGCATGCTGCTATATAGCCAATATACAGCATTTTATGGACTCGGAATTAGGTAACTGTGTTAATATACTGACGATTTTCCAAGTTTACCAGCATTTGACAGTGCATAAACAACCAAAATAATAGATACATAAAATACTATAAATGGTGTACAAGGGTGAGAAAACAATATTCTTGTGCATTTTAATTGAATAGTTTCATTTTTAGGTGAATTTATGAAGTCGAGATATGTCTGTACTCGGCCAACGTGGGCGATATTAACAGCAATATAGCTTAGATTCGGGTACTCGGGTATGTGATTTCGGATTCGGGTAAATGTTCAGGGTTCGGGTACCCGGATATCCGGATACCCGTTGAGATCACTAGTTTTTACCCCACAACCCTTAAGGGCTGTCGGGGTATTGTTTTCACCCATGGTGTCCGGATGGGTAGGCGGGTGGTGGGAAATAGTTTGTCCGGGCTGTATCTCAGAAACCGTAAGGTGTAGGAAGTTCATACTTGGCAGGGATATTGGTTGGGGGTTGTAGGTGTGCAACGTCATAGTCTGACCTTGATTTGACCTTGCCGTAGTGACCTTGAGTTTGAAAATCTTGTCCGGGCTATATCTCGGCAACCATAAGGTGTAGGAAGTTGATACTTTGCAGGGACATTAGTTAGGGGTTGCAGGTGTGCAACGTCATGGTGTGACCTTGATTTGACCTTTGACCTTGCTGTAGTGACCTTGACCTTTAAAATCTTGTCCGGGCTATATCTCAGAAACCGTAAGGTGTAGGAAGTTGATACTTGGTAGGGACATTGGTTAGGGGGTGAAGGTGTGCAACGTCATGGTCTGACCTTGATTTGACCTTGCCGTAGTGACCTTGAGTTTGAAAATCTTGTCCGGGCTATATCTCGGCAACCATAAGGTGTAGGAAGTTGATACTTTGCAGGGACATTAGTTAGGGGTTGCAGGTGTGCAACGTCATGGTGTGACCTTGATTTGACCTTTGACCTTGCTGTAGTGACCTTGACCTTTAAAATCTTGTCCGGGCTATATCTCAGAAACCGTAAGGTGTAGGAAGTTGATACTTGGTAGGGACATTGGTTAGGGGGTGAAGGTGTGCAACGTCATGGTCTGACCTTGATTTGACCTTTGACCTTGCTGTAGTGACCTTGACCTATAAAATCTTGTCCGGGCTATATCTCGGAAACCGTAAGGTGTAGGAAGTTGATACTTGGTACGAACATTGGTTAGGAGTTGTAGGTGTGCAACGTCATGGTGTGACCTTGATTGGACCTTTGACCTTGCCGTAGTGACCTTGACCTATAAAACCTGGTCCGGGCTATATCTCAGCAACTGTAAGGTGTAGGAAGTTGATACTTGGTAGGGACATTGGTTGGGGGTAGTAGGTGTGCAACGTCATGGTGTGACCTTGATTTGACCTTTGTACTTGCCATAGTGAACTTGACGTATAATACCTGGTCTGGGCTATATCTTGGAAACAGTAAGAGGTGTAGGAAGTTGATACTTGTTAGGGACATTGGTTAGGGGGTGTAGGTGTGCTATGTCATGTGACCTTGATTTGACCTTGCTGTAGCGACCTTGATCTATAAAATCTTGTCCAGGCTATATCTCAGAGACTGTAAGGTGTAGGAAGTTTATACTTGGTAGGGACATTGGTTGATGGTTTTAGGTGTGCTACGTCATGGTGTAACACTGATTGACCTTTGACCTTGCTGTATTAACCTTTAAAATCTTGTTGCACCTTTGGGTCTGTCTGTTGATGCAGATTAAGCACTGTTAAAGTCATATTAGAATTCATTAAGAATTTCCTTTTGCAAGTTCCCATTGTAACAGATGGAATTTCATCAAGTGAGCCACAGGCTTTTCTCCAACACCACACATAAGCATTCATTGAATGTATTGCCACTTCTGTATGCATGGGTAATATTCAAAACATCCAAACCATAATTCGGCCATTTTTGGGTTACTGATAAATGCTGTCATTTTATTATTGAATTGTCTTGTTTTAATACTTCATCT
Source organism: Sabellastarte sp. h YS-2021 (assembly GCA_964017235.1). Taxonomy (NCBI): domain Eukaryota; kingdom Metazoa; phylum Annelida; class Polychaeta; order Sabellida; family Sabellidae; genus Sabellastarte; species Sabellastarte sp. h YS-2021. Next base: position 151,087,972 of record OZ024928.1, on the reverse strand, counting down.
TTATATACATTTCTTTTCCTTAGATATTATTTTCTCTACTTAAGCATTATTTGGACCTTAATATAACTTACACTGCTCTGAAAGTATCTTGAACTTTGTACTGTTACACTAGTTCTATGTTTCATGGTGTTGAAAAATATTTCCCCAGGCTGTGGGGTACGGGCATCTCTGATGCTATTTTTTGGTGTTTAGATTACTCAAGAATTAATAAACAGATCTTTATTAACAAATTTTTTTGGTTAGGACCTGGCCGACGGAAGAAGTTACTAAAAGAAAGATCTGGATCTTATTTTGGATACAAAAATTCAAGAATTTTCAGAGGTCCCATTTCAATGTATTTTTTGGCTTTCTACTTGATATTTCTTTAAAAATTAATTTACATGTTTGGTTTTATTTTATTGCCTTCCTTAACAATACTTTATATCACTTTAGAGACTGGTCACATGGAGTCGAGCGTTTTGCTCTCTCTGAGTGCATCTCGTTAGTCTTGGGAGGAGGTCTTGGCATTAACTTCTCAATGCCTGTCATTGCAATATCGTAACAAAATAAAATGCAAATTCTCTTGAATTGAATTTCTTAAAGTGACGGATCAAGTCGTGTCAAAGGGTATCTTAAACCGGAATAAATGGATAAGAAAAATGTTTTTAAATACACATATTTGTATTTTAGTTCAGGCAAACAATGGACAAGTACATGGGATCCATATCAGGAAGTCGACCAGCTTCTACGGCAAATTCAGATCGCACCATAGAGATTTTAGAGGATGCCATGGATGATCTCTCTCCTCAAGTCATTCCCCTTGATGACAGCTTTGAAGAAAGCTAGTTCACTAATTGGAATCTATCTCAACAAAAAACAGTAAAAACTCTGTTATACAATATTCTGTTTCCTAGTTATTTAATTAGGACGGTTTAAGCAAATGTCTTGTATTTTAGCTTTCTGTAGACTCATTACAAGTTCAACTTTCCCAACATGCTTCTATTAAAAGAGGTGCTACTGCATTGGAACAAATATTAATTTTTACCCTACAGCCCTAAAGGACTGTCGGGGTATTGTTTTCACCCATTATGCCCCGATGGGTGGGTGGGTGGGCGGCAGGAAAAAGTTGATTCTTGGTAAGGACATTGGTTAAGGGGTGTAGGTGTGCAACGTCATGGTGTGACCTTGATTTGACCAGTGACCTTGCCCCAGTGACCTAGAGTTTAAAAATCTTGTCGGGTCTGTATCTTAGCAACTGTAAGGTGTAGGAAGATGATACTTTGTAGGGACATCGGTTAAGGGGTGTAGGTGTGCAGCGTCATGTTGTGACCTTGATTTGACCTTGCCTAAGTGACCTTGGCATTTAAAATCTTGTCCGGGCTATATCTCGTCAACTGTAAGGTGTAGGAAGTTGATACTTTGTAGGGACAGTAGGGGGTTGTAGGTGTGCAATGTCATGGTTTGACCTTGATTTGACCTTGCCGTAGTGACCTTGACCTATAAAATCTTGTCCAGGCTATATCTTGGAAACCATAAGGTGTAGGAAGTTGTTACTTGGTGAGGACATTGGTTAGTGGGTGTAGGTGTGCAACGTCATGGTCTGACCTTGATTTGACCTTTGACCTTGCCGAAGTGACTTGACCTATAAATTTTGTCTGGGCTTTATCTGGGAAACCGTAAGGTGTAGAAGTTGTTATTTGGTAGGGACATTGGTTAAAGGGTGTAGGTGTGCAGTGTCATGGTGTGACCTTGATTGGACCTTTGACCGTGCTGTAGTGACCTTGACCTATAAAATCTTGTCCAGGCTTTATCTTGGAAACTGTAAGGTATAGGAAGTTGATACCTGGTGGGGACATTTGATTTAGGTTGTAGGTGTGCAACGTCATGGTGTGAACTTCATTTAATCTTTGACCTTGCCGTAGTGACCTTGACCTATAAAATCTTGCCTGGACTATATCTCGGAAACTGTAAGGTATAGGAAGTTGATACTAGGTAGGGACATTGGTCGGGGGTTGTTGGTGTGTAACGTCATGCTGTGACCTTGAATTGACCTTTGACCTTGAAGTAGTGACCTTGACCTATAAAATCTTGTCCAGGCTATATCCTGGAAACCATAAGGTGTAGAAAGTTGATACTTGTTAGGGACATTGGTTGAGGGTTGTAGGTGTGCAACATCATGCTGTGACCAAAATATGTTCACCTGCCATATTTTAGATATATTTCCCTTATCGCAAAGATGCATGGATTGCTGCAGCTGATTATTATATGTATGTTTACATAATTGTACTATTTTCATTGACTCCTATTCTCTGATAAATAATTTTTACAGCTTCATAATTGTATCCCCGGACCTTCAATTTCAAGGTCACTGGTGGCCTCTTAAAGTTCAGATTTTGGCCATTTTTTTCACATTTTGGCCCAGTTCTCATATACAGAAAGTTAGATCATCCTATGGCTGGTATGTACAATACAAATATATGTCCTCTGTAAGCAGGCAGAAATTTGATCTTGAAGCTCTTCATTGAAGGTCATCCACAGACTGCCAAAGTACCTCATCGAGACCATTTTTAGGCCTTTTTACCCCACAGCCCTTAAGGGCTGTCAGGGTATTGTTTTCACCCATGGTGTTGGGATGGGTGGGGAGGCGGGCGGCGGGAAATGTTTGTCTAGGCTGTATCTCAGAAACCGTAAGGTGTAGGAAGTTGATACTTGGTAGGGACATTGGTTAGGATGTGTAGGTGTGCAGTGTCATGGTCTGACCTTGATTTAACCTTACCGTAGTGACCTTGAGTTTGAAAATCTTGTCTGGGCTATATCTCAGAAAACGTAAGGTGTCGGAAGTTGATACTTGGTAGGGACATTAGTTAGGGGGTGTAGGTCTGCAACATCATGGTCTGACCTTGGTTTGACCTTTGACCTTGCCGTAGTGACCTTGACCTATAAAATCTTTTCCGGGCTATATCTCGGAAACCGTAAGGTATAGGAAGTTGATACTTGGTAGGGACATTGGTTAGGGGGTGTAGGTGTGCAATGTCATGGTCTGACCTTGATTTGACCTTTGACCTTGCTATAGTGACCTTGACCTATAAAATCATATCCAGGCTATATCTCGGAAGCCGTAAGGTGTAGGAAGTTGATGCTTGGTAGGGACATTGGTTAGGGGTTGTAGGTGTGCAGCATCATGGTGTGACCTTGATTTGACCTCTGACCTTGCTGTAGTGACCATGACCTTTAAAATCTTGTTGCACCTTTGGGTCTGTCTTTTGATGCAGATTAAGCACTGAAGTCATATTAGAATTCATTAAGAATTTTACTTTTATAATTTCCCATTGTAACAGATGGAATTTCATCAAGTGAGCCATAGATTTTGCTCCAACACCACACATAAGCATTCATTGAATGTATTACCACTTCTGTATGCATGGTAATATTCAAAACATCCAAACCATAATTCGACCATGCCATATGTAGATAAAGAGTGTCGTAATGTTTAGTTTACTGATTAATGCTGTCATCTTGTTATTAAATTGTCTTGTTTTAATACTTCATCTTTACATGCATTATCTTTCTCTTAGACATTATTTTCTCTATTTAAACATTACTTTGACCTTGATATAACTGACAGTGCTCTGAAAGTATCCTGAACTTTGTACTGATACAGTACTTCTATATCTTGTGGTGTTAAATATATTTCCCTAGGCTGTGGGGTATGGGCATCTCTGATGCTATTTTTCTTATTGGAGATATTTTCACACTTAGTGCTGACTAGATTGCATGGAAACTATTGAAAATGGCTTTGGAGGTTAATTACATGATGGAGTACCAGCATCCAGTTTGTTGACCTTGCCTATTGTTTTCAAGGTCACCTTAGGCCTGCTAAAATAACTCAAAATGGTACCTTTTACTGCATATATATGCCTATACAAGACTGTGAGGCCATATACCTCTTTTATTATTAGCTGTTACCGCTCTAACAAAAAAAAAATATTATAGCTAGCCTTCTCAAATTTGCAGGATATATTCATAACTATAAAATCTTGCCTGGGAATATTTTTGGCCTTATTTTGAAAAATAAGATGGCCTCGAGGGACATTTATTCGACTTAAAGCAAGGACTTTTGTTGGTCCTCTAGAGTAAAGGGTATTATACGTAGAGATCTCAAATTTGCAGAATATGTTCCGCATTACAATATCTTGACTAGAAATATTTTTGGTTTCATTTTAAAAAACAAGATGGCCACCATGGGCGTTTCTTTGTCAGTCATGAAAAGTGTTTATATCTCCCTTATTATTGGTCCTAGAGGTTTGGGATGGTAATATTTTTGGCCTCATTTTGAAAAACAAGATGGCCGCCATGGGCGTTTCTTTGTCAGTCATGAAAAGTGCTTATATCTCCCTTATTATTGGTCCTAGAGGTTTGGGATGGTAAACCAACTCAAGGGCTGGGAATCTTTCGGTGTGGTCAGATTTGACCTTGGACTCCTCCTTGAAGGTCAAAAGAGGATAGCCAAACCTAAAAGTGCATATAACTAGCATATTATTGGTCATACAGGTTTGGTATGGTAAACCAACTTATAGGAAATCATGGGCTGGGAATCTTTTGGTGTATTCAGATTTGACCTTAGACCCCTCCTTCAAGGTCAAACGAGGATAGCCCAACTTAAAAGTGCTTTTTAAATCGCTTATTATTGGTTGTACAGGTTTGGGATGGTAAACCAACTTATAGGAAATCATGGGCTGGGAATCTTCTGGTGTGGTCACATTTGACATTGGATCCCTCCTTCAAGGTCAAATGAGGATAGCGAAACCTAAAGGTGCTTGTAACTCCCTTATTATTGGTCCTAGAGGTTTGCAATGTGAAACCAACTCATAGGAAATCGTGGGCTGGGAATCTTTTTATGTGGTCAGATTTGACCTTTGGCCCCTCTTTCAAGGTCAAATGAGGATAGCCAAAATTAAAAGTGCTTATAACTCACTTATTCGTGTTCCTAGAGGTTTGCAATGTCACACCAACCTATTGGAAATCATGGGCTAAGAATCTTTTGATGTGGTCAGATTTCACCTTGGGCTCCTCGTTCAAGGTTAAGTGATGCTTGATTGGCTTTGGTGAGTTTTCTTCCTGGTGAATACAATTTGCAACTGTTCTCAGATGCGCTAGGTCTTGTTACATTTGTATCTTTCATTAAGCAAACATTTTATTTACTTAGTGTCAGTACAAGTTGCTCCCATAAACATTTAGGCCCCCTCCCCACAGGGGTTTATTTGTGTTAACCATAATACTCTGTATATCACGCTTCAACCATGTCCCGTCCGGGGATACACTGCGTCGAGACGCAATATCTAGTTTTTAGTTTACGGATTAATGCCGTCGTCTTGCTATTAAATTGTCTTGTTTTAATACTTTACATAATTTATTTTCTCTTAGAAGTTATTTTCTTCACATAAACATTATTTGGACCTTTATGTAACGGACACTGCATTGAAAGTATCCCAATCTTTGTACCATTTCATTATTTCTATATCTCATGGTGTTGAAACTATTTCCCCAGGCTGTAGGGTACGAGCATGTCTGATGCTATTTTTAACATTTAGTATTTCAACATATGTAATCAGTGCAGTGAATTTATATCTAGATTATTCCACACAAGGTGCACCTTTGAGCCTAGTATTATTTGAACCTATGCAAAATTGTGAAAATCTTTGGGTAGTACTATCCATGATAGAATCTTTACAACTTGTGGTGAGACCCACATACATTTGGAGCTTTGTAGTCAACAGCACCATTCTGTTTATTCATTACCTCTACATGCATAAAAACCACAGAAGATGCATTTAGTTTGTATTGTGTAAATGTTGCTTGCAAATAGTATAAAATGGAAAATTTAATAGTAAATTAAATTTTTATAAGTTAATACCTTACCTAGTGGACAGATGCATTTGTCCGGCGCTCTGCCGGTCACGCCAAACGTTAGAAAAAAACGTCCTGAGCTGGGCTCTGGCCGGGACCGGTAGTGTCCTGTTCACTCGCCAGGTGGCTGTACAGCCTACCTGCCGGTATACTGCGCATGCGTGCGCATGCGCTCTTCCTCTTTTTGTTGTCTACCTTAAGACCCCTTGTTGGTTATGATAGCGGGGAAGGTAGGGTGGGACTCCCCCTGTCCACTAGGTAAGGTATTAACTTATAAAAATTTAATTTACTATTAAATTTTCCATTTTATTGCGTTAATACAACTTACCTAGTGGACAGATGCAGAATGACTACCCATTGGATGGGGGGTAGCCAAACAAGGGGAACCCATATAGACAATAGTATAACGGGTGTGTCCGGTACTGGTTAAATAAACCAACCTTTAAAGGACCAAACACCCTTGCCCCCCCCTGATCTTTCCTAAGAGGAAACAGCCCGTACACCAATTCGAGCCGAAGGTGCAGGAAGGCTAAGAGGGCATGAACTAACAAATTCATGAATGAGGAAGAAGAACAGGAGCAAGAAACACCATCCTTGAGAAGCTCCTGGATCCACTTTGGATCATGGCAATCCAGAAGCAAAGGATAGTGGAGGTTTTTTTTTTTTTTTTTTTTTTATTTTATTATATACACTAACCCAAAAAAAACATGTGTACACTATATACAGTCAGCAATAAGACTATCACTGATGTTCGTGGATCTGTTGAGCAGCTACCACAGGACCTAGGTGGTACAACTCTGAATCTGCCCAGGCTAGGTCCTTCAGGTAAAATTGTGTAAAAGTGTTGTGGGCCTTCCAATGGCAAGCTGATAGGATCTGGTCCAAGGAAACCCCGCCCTGAAAGGCTTTGGATGCGGCAAAGGCCCGCACATCATGAGCTCGAACTTGATGTATAGTTTGAGCCTCATGATCGGAGAGCTGATAACACAACAACACAGTTTGCTTGATCCAGGAAGAGACAGTAGCCGGAACAATGTCCTTCTGAAAACTCTTCCGGAAAGACACAAACACCAGGTCTTTGCCCGAGCGCAAGTCCTTGGTTCTGTCTAAATAGTAACGCAAGGCCCTGACCGGGCAAAGAGACTTGTCCTCTTTGAGGGACCTGTCCAATGATGGAGCCAACGCGGGAATGACAACCGGTGCCACAGCAGACGGTCCGTCCCGCGCTAGCTGATTCTTCGATAGAAAACTGGGAGAGGGATATAGGGAGACCTGACTCCAGTTCTCCTGATGCCTGATGTTGCGGTATAACCATGCATGGATTTCGCTCCGCCTTTTGCCAGAACCCAAAGCCAATAGGAAAACCGCCTTAAAGGTCAAATGTTTAAGAGAGGCCTTCCGCATGGGTTCGAAAGGAGCTTTGGTCAACTGGTGGAGCACTAATGAAAGGTTCCACGCAGGGACTCCCCTCCTGCCTTTCGGCTTGTCTCTATGGAAACTGTCCAGCAAGCGAGTCAAGCTTTCATCCTTGCCAAAATGAACCGGGTCGTTACCCACCATATCGGCAATAGCCGTTCTGTAGCCTTCTATAGTACTGGGTTGTAACTGTCTCTCCTTAAAGAGATACAACAAAAAATCGGCCACCTGTTTCAGAGAGGGCGCCCTGAAGTCCACCTGGTTGGAGTCGCACCACTTAACAAAAATGGCCCACTTTGACTTATAGACCGCTCTGGTTGAACTTCTCTGAGGAGCTTCAATTCTTGCTGCCACCTCCTCAGAAAACCCTTGTCGCCTGATGGACGAGGCTCTAGGAGCCAAGCATGCAGATTCAGATGATTCAAGTTCCTGTGGAGAAGGCCGTTGAACGGTTGAGTCAACAGGGTCCTCTCCAAGGGAAGACTGAAGGGAATCTGACTTGAGAGACTGATCAGGTCCCAAAACCAAGGCATGTTGGGCCAACCCGGAGCGATTAAGATCATTCTGTGAAAGCCCTGATTCACCAGTTTGGATGTGACCTGACTGAGCAGGGAGACTGGAGGAAAAGCGTACACGTCCAGGTTGCTCCATGGTAGGCTGAGAGCATCCACCGCCCAAGCTGTCGAGTCCGGAACTGGAGAGACAAACTTGGGAAGCTTGTGATTGAATCGGGTGGCAAAAAGATCTATCTGAGGCTGGCCCCAGTTGAAGCACAAGCGATTGAACACCTGTTGAGACAGGCACCACTCGGTCTGGATCACCTGATTGTGCCGGGACAGCTTGTCTGCTACGACATTCAAGCGACCCGGAATGTGTCTGGCCCGCAGAATTATCTTCCTGGGATGACACCAGGATAGGAGCCTCCAAAGTAGGGCACAGAGAGACCCTGATCTCATACCGCCCTCTTTGTTGATGTATGACATTACAGTCGTGTTGTCGGTTGCTATGAGAACAATCTGTCCCCTGCACTGCTTCTCGAAACTCTTGAGAGCCAGAAGAACTGCTTTGAGTTCCAAGAAATTGATGTGGAGGCGACTTTCTGGTTCTGACCAAACGCCTCTTGCTATGGATCCCCCTAAGTGTGCGCCCCAGCCTTCGTTTGAGGCGTCTGTAAAAATCTGTAGGGCGTGCTGAAGAGGATGCAAGGGTTGCCCTTTTAGCACATTGGTCTCGTCCAACCACCAATCCAGGTGTGGGTGAAGAGAAAGGGGAACCGGAATAATCTTCTCCAGGCTCTCCGGCACATGCCAGTGTCTTTTTAGATGCCACTGAACCGGTCTCATGTGAAGCCGGCCGGCCCATACTTGTTTTTCCCTGGCAGTAAGTAGCCCGATTAGGGACATGAACTGACGGACTGAACAACAGTCCCTGCCTTTGATGAACCGTAGTTTCTGCTGAAGAGTGATCCATCTGTCCTGAGTGGGCAACACCCGACCGGACAGCAGGTCGAACCGGTAACCTACGAAATTGAAAACCTGTTGAGGCGTAAGTTCCGATTTCTCCATGTTTACCACCCACCCTAATTCGCGGCACAGGGCCAAAAGGGTCTGGGTATGTGACTGGCAAGTTTCCTGGTCCGGGGCTCTGACTAACCAGTCGTCGAGGTACTGGTGGATCCGGATACCCCGTGCCTGAGCCATCAGTTTCACCTCCTTGACTACCTTGGTGAATTCCAGTGGAGCTGTGGCGAGCCCGAAAGGAAGGGCTGTGAATTGAAAGGCTTTCTTTCCCAGAAAAAACCTGAGATACTTTCGTGATCTCTGACTGATGGGGATGTGAAAATAAGCGTCGCTGAAATCCAGCGACGTTACCCACTCCCCCTTTTGGAGGGACAACCTTATTGTTTCCGGAGTTTCCATTTTGAAGGTGCGTGGTTTCAAGAAAAGATTTAGATGGCTGAGGTCCAAGATAGGTCTCCATCTCTGATTCGATTTTGGTACCAGAAAGAGGCGGTTGTAAAAGGCCAGGGAGGATCTGATGACCACCTTTTCGACTACCAACTTGTTTATGAGGTCCGTTACCGCCTGATACAAGGCTTTGCTTTTGCCTGGGTGAGCATAACCACTCTTGATCACCGGGGATCGGGTCAGAGGTGGTCTGATTTTGAAGGGTAGCGTGTATCCCTCTTGTAAAATCGAGACCACCCTTGGATTCGCCCCCAGACTGAGCCAAACTTGCCAAAACTTTTGCAGTCTGCCCCCTACAGCCAAACTTGGGACAACATTGGGGACATTTGGAACATGTGGGACAAAAAGACATTGACTTGCACAAAAAACACCTTTCACATCTTTTATTTTTCTCTTTGGTATACAGGGACTTAAACCTTTCTTTTGCGGTTGCCCTTGGAAACAAACAGAATGAACATGATCTACAGCAAGATAAGACACATTTTGAGAAGGTAAACCTGGTGTCTGATGAAAGGTCTTTGAACATGGACTGTCTATTACTGCTGAGTTTACAGTCTTTTCTAAGGTCCTGTTGTCCAACTTTGCTATTACTGATGTTGAGGGAGTTGGACACAATAGGTAATTGTCATTTAAATTGCTTGTAACCTCTCGATTTAGAGAAACGGGGATTGGAACCACGTCCTCTGCCATGACCCCGACCTCTATTCCGGCTAAACTGCCTCCAAGCCTGACGGTCCTGATCTCCGGTACCGGTATTCCTACTGTCTCTGTTATCATAGGGACGGTATCTATGAGAAGATCTCCATCCGGTCTGTTGGGCAGCACCCGGACCGGGTCTGGGAACAGAACCGGAGGAGTGATGACTGGCAATATCTTGTTCCGCTGTGCGGATAACTGCATCAGGGAAAAGTCCATGTCCGAATAACGGAGCATTTCTCAACTGGTTATAGGTATCAGGTTTAATGCCGTTTTTGACGTGATCAAGGTAGGAATCCCTACGCAGCAAAATCAAGTTGGACATGTGCACAAAAAGACTGTCCGCTAGGTGCTGGAGCGCAGTGCCCATGGCCACAGAAACATTCTGGTGAAAAGCAGAGAGGTCCTTCAAGTCTGAGAGAGCAGCGGATACCTCCTTGGGGGCTTTGCCCTTGTTAAGCCTAGCATGAAGCATGTTGACATGACCGGTCATGCGTTCCTGTAACTCACTGGTGCAACGGTTAAACCCTGCCGCATGATTCACAATGTAAGAATTCTCCCGGGCACACTTCTCCCACCGACGCAAATATTCCTGTGAAATGGGGCGCGAAGGGGGTCCGGTGGCAGGGTAAGCAGAAGCTTTGACAATGCGAGGGAATTGAGAGTTCACCTTCGCCTCTGAGTTGTGCCAGCTAAATAAAGTCTTTCCAGGCCTATGCGGCCCCTCTGGTCTAATCATATGCATCTGGTACCATCTATTTTGCGACTTCGGTACCTTGACAAATTGATCCTTTTTTAGTCCAGCCGAGTCCTGGGAACGTGAAGGGTACCCCTCCGCCACCACTGTGTTCAACTTCTCTAACTTCTGACAAAGCCAGTCGTCCGGTGGCATGGCTACAGAGATGCGGGCAGGCCTCTTTGGCAGCTTCCCCTTCCAGGGGTTATTACTCTTATCAGGCTCACTGAGGTCGCTTTCAAAAGTGGGGATATGATTCCATCCCATAAAGGAACGGATGGACCTAACTGTCTCTCTGTAATTCATATCCTCCGTTTGTTCAGGCCGGTCCAAGGTATCAGAAGATATCTCACCCTCATCAGAAATCTGGTCGTCGGATAAACTGGCTTCAGAAGGAGGAGGGTCAATGTCCAAATTATCCGGCTCCGGTGGAGCCCGGTAAGCATCTGAAACAGAGGAATCACCAAAGAGAGATGACGTAGTGTGATCTACTGGAGGAACTTGACCGGATGAACCGGGTTGAGCAAAACCTTGACCGGTTGCACCGGGAAGAAAGAGACCTGACTGCTCCGGGTCGGAACCAACAGAGGAAAGTGGAGCAGGCTTAGACGTCAACTTCTGCACAACCTCCGGACCGGAGGAGACTTGAGTTTGAGCCGGTGGCTTAGCTGGAACCGGTGCAGATTTAACCTGAGGAGGGCCCACATCAGGAGAGGGAGAAACTTGTCTCTTTTTTGAATGTTTATCGTCCTTATGGTCCTTGCGGGATTTGCGTGACTTCTTTTGTTCTTTAACATCCCTTTCTACACTCTTACTAGCCTGTTGTTTGTCACCCTCGCCTTCTGCCGGGAACTCCACCGGACCGGTGAGCCGGGCAGAAGGGGGAATAAAAGGAGTGTCTGAAATGGCAGCATGGGAAGGCACATGCTGAACAGTAGATTTTGGGGTAGAGAAAACGTTGCCCCTGGAGAGTAAGGCCTCAAAACGGGCGAATTGTTCAGCCCATTGATCTGACATCTTTTGGAATTGATCAGAGGTCACAAAAGTAGAACTAGAACTTGACGACTCCGGCTGCGCATGCGCAGGGGGATGAGAGGCAGAAGGAGATGGTTGAAAAACAGGCTCTGTATCTTCAACAGACGCAATAACTGTTACCTGATCCGGAGACACTAAAACCCCCGCCTTTTTGTCCTTGCGTATCTTGTATGTAGGGGTGGCTAGCATATCCTTCTGGGAATCCGTGAAACCATCACAAATAACACACGATTTCTTAGCAACACAGTCATCATCCCCAATGCCCTTGTCACGGCATCTGGCACAGCGTTTGTGCAAATCAAAAGAGGCCATAATATGACCGCATACGCCTCGCCTCTGTCCTTTTTTATCTCCAGGGGATGCCATGACATATGAAGACAATAACTCACTACAAATTTACCAAGAATTCACTTGTAAAACACATAAAAAAATTAAAATAGTTTCTCTTAAACTTCAAGCGTTTGAATCCTCACGCGCCAAACAAAAAGAAGAAGAGCGCATGCGCACGCATGCGCAGTATACCGGCAGGTAGGCTGTACAGCCACCTGGCGAGTGAACAGGACACTACCGGTCCCGGCCAGAGCCCAGCTCAGGACGTTTTTTTCTAACGTTTGGCGTGACCGGCAGAGCGCCGGACAAATGCATCTGTCCACTAGGTAAGTTGTATTAACGCAATAAAAGTCTTCTATAATAATAATGTATTAGTTTTTTTTATACATGTAAGATTTTCTTCTTTTAAGTAGTGGCTGTATGAACTAGTAGTATTTATTTTCTATGTTGGATATTTGTTTATCAGTTTTAGTTTTCCTTATATTTATAGATATTTAATAAAATTACTCCACATGGTATTTTATAAGTTTAGTATTAAAAATTAGTAAAGCAGTGGGTTGTTTTCTTCATAAGCAGTGGCAGGCAAAAAGCTTGCAGGTGTTCCATAGCCGAAGCCCCATGCACAGATTTTCATCAAATTTTCAGGATATTTTTAACCCAAGAGGATCTAGACTGATTAGGTTTGGGGGTATGTGGCAACACTTTTAATATTTTTGGGTCTTAAGTTTGTGGGTGTTTCACAGCCTAAACCTATGCACAGAATTTCACAGAATTTTCACGATATGTTTACCACAAGAGGGTCTAAAGCCAATTGGCTTTTGGATGGTATTTGGCAACAGCTGTTGCCATGACAACACTTTTCTGTCTTAAACTTAATTGAAAAAGGGGTGCTATTAAACTGATTTTACTACAGTTGTATTTTTATCCCACGCCAGCCAAAGGCCAGGGTTGGGAGATTATGAAATGCCCTCCATGTATGCGTGCATATGTTTGTCACATTTTCACATCAACTATTGCATCTCATTTACTTGTATATGAAGATATTTTCACCAACTTTGTAGAGAATGGCCGTGAAAACATATCTGTTAAAAAAAATGTTGTCCTCATTTTAAAAACCAACATGGCCGCCATAGCTGATCACATCTTTAATGTCAAATGGGGGGGGGATATCATATCAAAAAGGCCTAATATCTTCCGTATCATTGGTCTTAGAGGTTCAGAATGAGAAAAATACTAATAGGTAATCATGGTTTGCGAATTTTTTTGCAAGTGTCTGATTTTACCTCGGACCCCTCCATCAAGTGGGGTCATCATGCTAAAAAGCACATATCTCTCTTATTAGGGTTTCTAGGGCTTCCAAATGTCAAAACAACTTCATGAAATCATGGCCTGTTAATCTTTTGCAAGTGTCAGACTTGACCTTTGACCCCTGCTTCAAGGTCATGTAGGGTCATCAGCTAAAAAGGCCTTATATCTCCCTTATAATTGGTCCTAGGACTTCAAAATATGAAAACGACTTGTCAGAAATCATAGCCTGTGAATGTTACATCTGACAACATCTTGTGGGTTCTGTATGTTTTTTATAACTGAAGTTGTTCCTAAGATTTTCCAAAATCTCAATGGTGTTGCTCATTTAGTTGTACCTGCAGGCTTGGGTTCTTACCTGTTGAGGCTGGCTTCTTTAGGATATTTTGCAAATGAGCAAGGTTTCTGTAGTTGGTATAGCTGCTTTGTACACTATTTTCTTTGCATCAGTTATAACCACATCATCTTTGTTTCTACACAGTTGCAGATATGAGTATATAGCCAAATCTGCAATCCTCATAAGAATGGTTTAACAGGTAAAGGTTGCAAGTGCTTTATTGTTCAGTAGAATTTCGGTATCAGTAAATTTCAATGGGAAAAGACCCTCAAAAGACCTCATGTTTACTTCATCTTGTAACAAACTTCTTCTTAACAGAATTATACGTAATAGGGGGCAGTTGGGTAATAATCTTAATTCATTTTGTACAAAAAAGAAAAATATTCGACACAGAGAGATAAAATTTATTGTGTTAAATGTAGTTCTAATCTTTCTGAGAAATGTTGTATTATAGTAATTATAACGTAACCGTCCAACATGAAGTCTATCCTGCTTTCACCTTTTTTGGGGAAAAAAGCTAATAAATGTATATTGCCAATTTATTTTTCCAAACAAAACATGAATATAATTAGTAATTAAAATACACTTTCATGGATCTGTCAATTTTTTTTCAACATAACTGATAAATTTACTATTCTAAAATTTACACTTTCAAGTTTTTCTTGTTTAAATGCATCAATATCTACACACACCAAGTAAATCAAAGCAACACTTATGATCTGATCAAAATTAATTTTAGGTAAATTATCAACCTAGTGTTTGTACTTATTTTTACAAAATACATTATACAGGAATACATAAGCACTAGAATATAACATCAAATGGGGCTAAAAAAATCATTGCAAATACATAGAAAAATCATGAACACCTACACTCCAAAGCAATGTCCCTACCAAGTATCGCGCTACACATGACCCTACACACACAAGATTTTAAAGGTCAAGGTCACCGGCAAGGTAAAATCAGCATCACACCAAGACCTTGCACACTTGCATCTCCCGACTATCCCTACCAAGAATCAACTTCCTACACCCTGAAAGTCTCCCAAGATCTAGCCCGGTCCAAAGTTTAAAAGTCAAGGTCACTATTGAGGGGGTAGCCCAAACAAGATTTTTCAAGCCAGACACCAAGAAAGCAATACCCACACAGTCTTTAAAGGCTGTGGGCTAAAAATGTAGGTGAGATGATTTACACATATGTAACATGCTGAAATATGAAGATAAAGCAAACATTCTCTTTTTATAACTTAATTCTTACAAACACTGTACAAATATATGAATATCACATTCCAATTGGTTCTATTTATTCGGACCCCAGTCACACTAGAGTTGGTATTACCTATGTTTATAGGCATCCAAAAAAAAAGAAAATCATGGAGGCGGAAACTTGGATCATTCCAAAAATTTTGTGTCTACTGACAGGTGAAGCAGGGGTTCTCTGGTTTACAGACAGAAGAGTATCAGCAATTGCAGGAACTGGGCATTTAACAAAACACCTGTAAACATAGGTAATACCACCTGTAGTGTGACAGGGTATTAACTCGAACTTAATAAACTTCACTAGAAGAAGCTATACTTAGTCCTTGGTGGAACCAGTTTGCATGTTAACATTTATAAAATGTTGCCTTGGATAATAAGTAACAATATCAGGATACAAAATTTCTAAATATAATCAAATATTAAGTAAAACTGCCCACAGTAATTATTAGATTTCAACATTGCAAGAGATGGCCATGTATTTTTAAATGAGTCTAATTGGAACAAGTTCTTGGAACTGATTTTGACAATACTGTCAAATTTACATGAAAGTTATACCTAGCAGAACTCTGGCAAGAAACCAGTCTGTAATGAATCTCACTATTGCCTATCTCGTATGCATCAAGTGTGCCAAAATTGTCATTACTACTATTAGTAAGATTAAAATTCTTTAAAATTGGCAAATTCTTACTCTGTAATTTTCCTCACTTTTCTTAGAACAAGGCTACAGGAAATGGAAATAATTAAATATTGTGATTCTCAATTTTAAGAAAGAATGCAGTGAATTTTGACCTTGGCACACACTGTACCAACTCCTCATTTATTGTTTCCTCTGCCTTCGCTTCCTGACTCTTTTTAACTCTTTAAATTTATCCACTTGTTGACGCTTACGTTCTGACATTGTCCTTGACCTTTCATTCACCTTTTCAAGGATAGATCTACTTAGTTCTCCCATCTCAGAGTCTTCATCTGAAAAACCTTTTTCATGAACCGACTCCGAGGTATCACTGACTTCATTTTCAAGATCACTACTGCTGCTCTGAGATCTTTGTACTCTCTGGAACTTGCCTTTCTTCTTTCGTTTTTGGAATGTGCTTGCTGAGCATTTTGGAGTTTCTGCAAAAGCACTATCACTGTCCTCAGTGGAATATTCTGTCGTGTTGGAGCCTGATGTCACATCAGCAGAGCTGTTATCACTTGCAATGGTTTTCTTGCGTCCCTTCTTGGTCTTGTTTTTCTGGTGTTTATTCTTGACGTGATGAAAAACAAATGTATAAAGATGATTACCGTGGATTAAGTTTTACTGTCCAAGCTCATGAGCTAAAAATTAACAGTAGTTGGGAATTTACACTTTGCTGGTATTCATCAGCACCACTGATACTTGTGTATCTGTAGTTGAGATTACAAACTTCCTTTCTGTTTCAATTTTCTACTTAAATAATTTTTTTGAATATTTTAAAGTTACAGCATTTCATTATTCACTGTCAACAGATATTGTGACCTTTCTTATAATTTAACAGACAGTCTAACAAAGGCCCATGAAAACATGTTTACATGACCTTGAGATTAAGCTTTACACTACATACTTCTTTTAATACAAGATATACAAGCACATTCAGAGAATTATGGTCCACCAAATTAGCACTGACTTGTGTATATTTCACTTATTCAGTGCACATTACTGTAAAAAATAAAATCTTTAAAAAAGGTTTATTCTGTGGTGTTGTATACAAATTCAAAATAACCCATAATAAAATAGCCAACAGGTGGAACCCTAACCCGCAGATATAAATGAAAGCGCACAAAGAGGATATTAGGAAAATGAGTTTCCATTTGCTGCCCAAAACCTAACCAACTGGCACCACGCAAGGAACTTGAAAGTTATGAGTCAGTTTGAAGTTTATAAAGAGACCAAAAAATACAATTTACAACTTCCCTTTCCATATTTGCAGTAGGGGGGGCAATAAGACAGATGTCAAAATCAAACACTGGGGAAACTACTGCGATAATCTTGGCAAATAATTAAGAATCAAGGCGATTGAAACGAGGCCAATAATAATGTCAGAGGCAGAAATTTGGAGTCACATAATAAACTAGATTGGGCCAACTCGGCGCCAACATATCCCCAGACAGGTCATCACTCACGCCACAGGTTTTGATCGGGAATTTTTTAAAACATAATTACCCATTATTATATGAACTTCAGCACATCAATCTGCTCTGTTTATATCTCCCCAAGGAAGATGGTGTATCCCCAGACGCCGAATACATAACTCAAATTATATTTTCAATCTTCCTGCAATGATAACTCTAAACCTATTTTCAAAGTATTTAAATGATTGATGATTGAATGTCCATTCTAAAATAATAATCCCAAAAGAGCATATCTGTTTCTATATTTGTTGACAAATAAAATATTATTTTTAACTCAACTCATCATATTTTTCAATCTTCCTTCAAAGTATTTAAATGATTGATGATTCAATGTCCATTCTAAAATTCATAATCCCAAAAGCGCATATCTGTTTCTATATTTGTTCACAAATAAAATATTATTTAAAAAAAAATTATTTATATTATTATTTTATTATATTATTTTTAGAATTTGCAAATTGTTTTCAGTTATTCATTTCCTCTATACCTATATATGTGGTCCATATATATGCAACCTAAATATGTGACACAATCTCAGTTCTGACTCCCCTTTGTGTTATATGTAATGAAGCCCACCACCTCCCACCCCCACCCCTCTCCCCTTCTCCACACCTCTCTCACTATTACACAAGATCTGCAACCCCATTGAGTTCTTTGTTTCTCATCTGATATCATTAAATACCTTTGTTTATTTAGTGTCACTCAATATAGCTGGAGGTCCCAGAGGTGGGTGGGGGGAATCCGGGTGGGGGGATGTGGGTTGAGCATAAATGGTAAACAAACAATCTATATAAAAGGGGTACTCAAATACAAAAAGAATTGAGAATTTTAAGTATGTGATTATCAACTGAAATGAGTTCATAACTGTAGGAGCTGTGCCAAAATTAACTGAGGCAAGTTGAATAAAACTGGGCTAGTTGAGGGTTAAAAATCCCCTAGTTTTACTACATAAGGATATAATTTCATTAATATTGGGACTTAAAGCTCACTTAAAGTGTCCATTTTGTCTACTTCAATATGTTTCACCAGTTTCATTTTAAAAAGTGAAAAACTCAGCAAGCAGAGGTATAACACACAAAAATAAGTTCTTAAAAGACTAAGATAGCCATAACATTATTAATATTCAAAATTTAAATAGACAGGCATTTCCTTTTAAAAATTCAAAGATTTCAGCTCTATAACCCACATAGTTTGACAGTTACTGGGCTTTAAAGTGGCATAATATCCATAAATTGGGTTTCTGTGAGCATTTTACAATTGTTAAAGAGACCTTAGCAATTAAACTACAGATCTGAAACTTTTTGGGGGGACATACATAACAAACAAAAATCATATATAATACAGTTTAAGACTTGTCACACTAAGCATTTCCAAATAACAGGGCAAAATATGGAAAAAATGTCAAAAAAGGCACTTGGGCGAGTGTCTATGGCCCTCATACACAGGTTAAATGTCTACTAAAAACCTTGATTTTCGGCATATGTAAAAAGGACATAATAATGCATTCCCAGATGGGATTTCAGCTCCATCAATCACATAGTTTAACAGTTACAGGGCTTAAAGGTGGTAAAAAGTCCAAATATTGGGTCATTGTGGGCCTTTTAGAGATCTCGATGTGGCTTTCAAATTAAAGCTTCAGACTTAAAATTTGTTACATACTAAGATTACACATAGAATATGTATCTAATAAAGTTTGAAACTTCTCAGACTTACCATTTCCAAGTTACAGAGCAAAATATGTGAAAAATGTCTTAAAAGGGTCACTCAGGTGGGTGTTAAAGGTCCTCATACACAGGTTAAATGTCTACTTGAAGCCTTGATTTTTGGCACATGTAAAAAGAACATAATAATGTATTCCCAGATGAGATTTCAGCTCTATCAGTCACATAGTTTAACAGTCACAGGCCTTAAAATTGGCAAAAAGTCCAAATACTGGGTCTTTATGGGGCCTTCTAGAGACCTAAATGTGGCCTTCAAATTAAAGCTTCAGACTTAAAATTTGTCACATACTAAGATTACACATAGAATATGCATCTAATACAGTTTGAAACTTCTTAGACTTACCATTTCCAAGTTACAGGGAAAAATATGTGAAAAATGTCTAAAAATGGTCACTCGGGTGGGGATTTATGGTCCTCATACACAGGTTAAATGTCTTCTTAAAGCCTTAATTTTTGGCACATATAAAAATAACATACTAATATCTTCTCAGATAGGATTTGAGCTCTATCAGTCACATAGTTTGACAGTCCCAGGGCTTAAAAGTAGCAAAAAGTCCAAATATTGGGTCTTTGGGAGCCTTTTAGAGACCTCAATTTGACCTTCAAAATTAAAGCTTCAGACTTAAAATCTGTTACATACTAAGATTACACACAGAATATATATCTAATACAGTTTGAAACTTCTCAGACTTACCATTTCCAAGTTACAGGGAAAAAGATGTGAAAAATGTCTTATAAGGGTCACTCGGGTGGGTGTTTATGGTCCTGATACACAGGTTAACTGTCTATTAAAGGCCTAAATGTTGGGGCACATATAAGAAAACACATAGATATATTCCCAGATGATATTTAACTTAGATGAGAGACATAGTTTGAAAGCTACAGTGCTTGAAAGTGGCAAAAAGTGCATAAATTGGGTCTCTGTGGGCACTTTTGAGACCTTAAGTCGACCCCTTTGGGTAAACCTACAGCCCTAAAATTTTCTACAGACAAGGATTACATATCAAAGTTATACCTAGCGCAGTTTGAGACTCATCAGAATTATCACTTCCAAATTATAGGGCAAAATATGTGTAAAGTATAGCAAAAAATCCCTAAGTGGGGGTATTTATGGGCCTCAAACACAATTTTCTCCTCAACTTAAAGTCATGATTTTCGGCACATGTACTAAGAACATATTAATGTGTTGTCAGGTAAAATTTCAGCCAGCTGAGCATCATAGTTTGTGACCTACAGGGCTCTAAGTGGCCAAAAGTGCAATTTCTGACCTTAAGGTGGCCATAAGTTCTTTTTTACTGGGAGTTTAAGGTCACCTTAAAATAGGGATCTTCCTTTGGGCACCCTTAACATGTGTACCAAGTTTGAAAAAAAAATATTAATTTGTTTTTGAGTTATCGCGTCCACAAGGAAATTTCTACGGCGGCGGCGGCGCGACGGACCTGAATCCAATATATCCCCGACTTTCGTCTGGGGATATAATAAGCAATTACATGTAGTGCCTATGAACAGGCTCTTTGTCAGCTGACTTTGTGTTTTGAGCTTCAGAGTACAGGGGAAAGTAAAGAAAAGGGACTGAAAGTAGCAAGTCCCAATTTGACCTTGAAGGAACGGTCAAAGGTTCAATCTGAACCCACAAAAAGATTTGGGGCACATGATTTTCAAGTTATAAGTGATTTTACTCATTATGGAAGTTACTGAAAAGTCAGAAAGTAGCTATTTCTCACTTAGCTATTGAGATAGATTCCCAAGTTACTCCCTATGTTGTAGCTATGGAAAAAGAAGCCGAACAACACGTTAACAAAATGCTGTAAATGCAATACTCTTCAAGTTATATGTGATTTAGTGCATGCTTTCTTAAAATGTAATGCATTGAAACTTCTTTGAAAAATTAATTAAAAAATAATTAAGAAAGATCCCGACCTGATACACAAGGGAATCTACTTGTGGCCTGGTATACACATGTATAAGAAAGATAAGAGAAAAATCCTTTAAATACTGAATGAGAAAATTGTGATGAAGTATTGACATTTTTGCACCCTGGGTGGTGGTACCTCATTTGTAACGGCTCTGGGGAACAGACGAACAAACAGATCTGCATGCCTTGAACAACTTTTCATCCACGATAGATAAAGTATCTTTGAAAGCAAACAGCATGTCTCTGGGCCTTGTACTTTTGGAGAAGTTGATTATGCGGATGTGTACAGGGACACTGCAGAGTGACGCCATAAAATTAGCTGACCAGTCAGCTGACATAAAATACAGATTTCCACAATGTTTAGTGATTTTCTTCAAGTATACTGAAATGAAACCTCATTATAGCACGACTATCATGAGAAAACTCTATGAATTAGTAAAGACAATTGACAACTTTTGCACGACAATACCCAATAAATTGGTTATAAATAGACCAGAAAGGAATGAGAGCTGTGTAAATCTTCTGCCACAACCTAAGAAGGAGGTGGGACAAAGGACTTATGACATAAAAGAATGGGCTACCCATTGTGGCAAACTTTTTATTATAGGAATAAAAGACGTATTCGAGTGCTTTATGATGGATTTAAACTATCGAGCAGCTATATTAAAGCCACGAAGCCCGAAGGGCTGAGTGCTTTAATACAGCAGATCGATAGTTTAAATCCATCATAAAGCACGAGAATTTGTCTTTTATTCCTATTCTAAAATGGCTACATTTATATTTTCGTTGAAATAAGCAGTAATTCTTATGCAAAAATCAAAACAAATCCAACGCCATGTTGGCTGTTCCATCAATACCACATACATAGTGATAGCTGTTGTAAAAATAAAGGATATTTGTTACTCTATTTTCACATAATTTGTCATGAAATATATGCGAGATTGTCACTGTAGATGGTTTCAATTTGTTGTAAGCTTTAAAACGATATGCTATTTATTAAAATCAAGGAAAAAATAACAATTTTATAAATATTTTTACCGCGAGTCATTTGTTGACATTTGTACGCGAAGGGACGATGTAACAGATTTCAACAGCGTGCTTTATTTACCGTTCTATATTCGCGGTTCAAGCATTGCGCAAAAGATGTGTCCAAGGTCACTGCGCAGCGTACCATTTTAGAATTGTAAATATTTGTCTTCATAAAATCGCCACTGGCTAACCTGGGCATAAGAAACAATACGAAAATTAACTTTGGTACAATAGAAAAATGCTTCATAAAATTGAATCTGCAGCACAAAAGTTGGATAGGAAGATTACTGATATACTTTTGAATTTTCTGTGTTAATCACCTTGACTTTGGGGTCATAGTTAGAATCTTCAGACACAAGGCCGTCATCATCCACATACTCATAATCATCATCAAGAAAGTCTGCCATCTCATTGTCTTCCCCGCTTGTGTAGTCTGGGTCGTAGTTATAATGGCTGTTTCTACAGACACGCATAAAAATACACCATCAAATTACAACATTCAAAATCCACAGGATTTTGTCCCACTTGCAGTGTAATACAGAGAAGGTTTTTTTTGTTGTTGTTTTTTTTTGCACAGATCAATGTCAATACATACAAACAGTGAGTAATTTATACACATAATGACTCATCTGCACCAACAAATATGCACAAAAACTGGGACAAAAGTAAAGACTTTTTTGTTTAAAAGTCCGCTCTCAAAAGACAAGGTAAAACATTTTCTGTAACCATGAATTCTGGACTGGAATTTCCAGGATTTCAAAAGGCTATCTGTGGAAAGCAATATTTGGTTGTGTTTTGAGAAAGATATGTGATTGTACCGCGTACATCAAACAGTGAAGCAAAGATGTAAACATTATACCCAAGTAAATATTTCAACTATTTTTTTCTTAGTTTTTTTTTTCTTTTTTGAAGAAAAATTTTTGCAGTTCCTCACACTGATTAATCTAATTGCCACTAAACTGACTGTTGATTTGGTAGGCATGATCTTGGGACTGATGTCATCGCATTGTATTATCATTATAACACTTGTGACATCACAAACCATGAAATGTGTTTATGAAGGTCTCACATGGCCAAGTCAGTCACATAGCACGGACACAGATTATGGATAAACTTCTGTCAGGGAGACGCCTCAAAAAAATTTTAAACTGTGACAAAAAGACTTACACTTTTGTAAAATCAGTAACAAGCTTTCTGGGACGATATTCACTCATGGACTTGTCTGTTTCTGAAAGTGATGGAATAGCATTGAAAACATCCGCCTTCTTTGGTTTACGAAATACTCGGGATTGCTTCTTTTTTATCCTTAATGACTTTCTGGTGCTACTTCCCTGAAACAGAAATACAACACAGACTTTTGCAACAGCTTTCATTCTATCCATAATTTGAATACTCCAGACAATCTTTTCTCTGCATAGTTTATGTTTTGAACACTTTTATACGGAAACTAAACTTCCTCTTCATTTTTAGTAACTTTTTAAAATATTTGCCAGCATTAATAATTCAATAATACAGATGTGACAAAACATGGTTTTTTTTGGTCATTTGTATATTTTCAGTCATTTAAATGTAGTGTGATGTTGTGTACACCGGCAGTTAGGCTATTTAAGTGGTGTGGTGCTGCAACTGGAAAAGACCAGTATCTCTTGCTTTCCAAGAATGTCTTTTTTCAGTTTGTAGGCTTTGTCACCAAAATGCAGAGTTTTTGCAGGCTGGTGAGCAGAAATAAAGGACTGAATGTAATCTTTAGCATGATTGTTCAAGGTGAGTGGTACCCCAAGTAGGTTCCCAACACTTCATGGAAGTCTTTAATAATTTGCTTCAGAGGTTGAGAAATACATCTATAAACTGTAGTAGTTTGAACATAATGGCATAACACTGCTCCACCTCACTGCAGTCCCGTTTCATATATTTTTTACCTTCAGCAATTAGGTTATGTTTTTGGGCTTGTTTGTCTGTATGATAACTTTGAAACTAATGAACGGATCTGTTTGAACATTTTTATGTGGATAGGGCCTGACCAAAGGAAGAAGTGGTTAAATTTTTGAAAGACCTGGAATATACTCCAGACAAAAAAAAAATTCTGGAATGTACAAAAGCCCCACTTTCACTGAATTTTCAATGCTTTTGCCTTTGTATTCAATATTTCTCTTCATACTTTCATGGTTATGCTATCAGATTTTGAAGGTTTACAAAATAACATCAGAGATGGCTGTAACCCACAGCCTGGGGAAACAACATTGGACACCATGACATATATAGGCGATGCAAAAGCAAAACAGTCAGGAGTCTTTCAGAACAGACAGTGCAAGTTATGTAATGGTGAAGGAGAAGGAACACTTTAAAAAATGTATGTAAAGACAAATCAAAACTAGATATTGCATCTCGACGCAGTGTATCCCCGGACGGGACATGGTTCAATCGTGACATATAGAGTATTATGTTAACACACACGATTTCCTATAAGTTCTCTTCATAACCAAAGAAGCTACGACCTATTATAAGTGAGACACATGCTACTATAGATATCAGGGACTAAATGCGACTTCCAAGGAGGGGCTAAAGCTCAAATCTGACGCCACCACAAGAATTGGGGCACATGGTTTCCTGAAAGTTGTCCTGACATCCCAAACCTCTATGCAAAATTATAAGGTGCGACCAATTATAAGGGAGATACACGTCATTATGAGTATCACGGACCACGTTCGACCTTAAAGGAGGGATCAAAGGTCAAATCTGAACCAACCCAAAAATTTGGGGCACATGATTTCCCATAAATCGTCTTCACATCCAAACCTTTACGACCAATAATAAGGGAGATATACACCATTACAGGTACCAAGGACCACATTCGACCTTCAGGGAGGGCTCCAAGGTCAAATCTGACATCACCAAAAGATTCACGGCACCTGATTTCCTATAAGTTGTCTTCACACCCAAAACCTCCACAAGTAATATTAAGGGAGATATAGTCCATCATAGGTATCAAGTACCACGTACGACCTTAAAGGAGTGATCAAAGGTCAAATCTGAAACCACCTAAAGATTTGGGGCACATAATTTCCCATAAGTCGTCTTCACATCCAAACCTTTACGACCAATAATAAGGGAGATATACACCATTACAGGTACCAAGGACCACATTCGACCTTCAAGGAGGGCTCCAAGGTCAAATCTGACATCAGCAAAAGATTCGCAGCACCTGATTTCCTATAAGTTGTCTTCACATCCAAAACCTCCACAAGTAATATTAAGGGAGATATAGGCTATTATAGGTATCAAGGACCACATTCGACCTTGAAGGAGGGTCCCAAGGTCAAATGTGACCCCACCATAAGATTCAGGGCAGATGATTTCCCATAAGTCGTCTTTTCTGCCAAAACCTGTACGACCAATAATAAGGGAGATATAGACCATTAGAGGTATCAAGGACCACATTGGACCTTGAAGGAGGGATCTAAGGTCAAATCTGACCCCAGCAAAAGATTCGGGGCACATGATTTCCTATAAGTTGTCTTCACATCCAAACCTCTACGACCAATAATAAGGGAGATATAGGCTCCTTTAAGTTTGGTCACCTCAGATTTTCAAATTTGTTGCCATAGCAACCAACCCAATTGAACACACTGGACCAAAATGTTAACCAGGCAAGATTGCATAGCAGGGAAGATATCCTGAAACCTTGGTAAGGATAGGTCATTATAGGTATTTAGAACCACATTTGACCTTGAAGGAGGGGTCCATTTTAAAAGTGTTGCCATGGCAACAGTTGCCCCTGGATACCCCCCAAAACCTAATCAGCTGTAGATCCTCTTGGGGTAAACATATCCTGAAAATATGGTGAAAATCCATGCAGGGGTTTAGGCTGTGGAACACCCACAAACTTTAAGACCCAAAAATCTTAAAAGTGTTGCCATGGCAACAGTTGTTACCGGATACCCCCAAAACCTAATCAGCTCTAGATCTTCTTGGGATAAACATCCCCTGAAAATTTCGTGAAAATCCGTGCAGGGGTTTAGGCTGTGGAGCACCCACAAAGTTTAAGACCTGATAATATTAAAAGTGTTGCTATGACAATAGTGGTAGCTGGATACCCCTGAAAAACTAATCAGCTCTAGATCCTCTTAAGGTAAACATTCCCTAAAACTTTGGTGAAAATCTGTGCAGGGGTTTAGTCTGTGGAACATTCACAACGTTTAAGACCCTAAAATATTAAAAGTGTTGCCATGGCAACAGATATTACCAGATACCCCGAAAATCCTAATGAGCTCTAGATCCTCTTGGGGTAAACATATTCTGAAAATTTAGTGAAAATCCATGCAGGGGTTTAGTCTGTGGAACACCCACAACGTTTAAGACCCGAAAATCTTAAAAGTGTTGCCATGGCAACAGATATTACCGGATACCCCCAAAACGTAATCTCCTCTAAATCCTCTTAAGGTAAACATATCCTGAAAATTTGGTGAAAATCCATGCAGGGGTTTTGGAGAAAGTAGCTGAACAACAATTTTTACCAAAATGTTGTAAATGCAATCATTTTTGAGTTATAAGCACTTTACTCAAAGTAGCTACCAGTGCTATTACTCACTTAGCTATGGACCTATGCCATACATAATCTCCTGTCCAGCAGGCCATCTAGAGATAATCAACATGAGCCAGTAAGTTATACAGCCAGTAGTAAAGGAGGTATATGGCCTCACGGTCTTATATAGGCATATATATGCAGTAAAAGGTACCATTATGAGTCATTTTAGCAGGCCTAAGGTGACCTTGAAAACAATAGCCAAAGTCAACAAATGGATGCTGGTACTCCATCATGTACTCAACCTCCAAAGCCATTTTCAATAGTTTCCATTCAATATAGTCAGCATTAAGTGTGAAATGTGCCCGTACCCCACAGCCTAGGGAAATATTTTTAACACCATGAGATATAGAAGTACTGTATCAGTACAAAGTTCAGGATACTTTCAGAGCACTGTCAGTAATATAAAGGTCCAAACAATGTTTAAATAGACAAAATACTGTCTAAGAAAAAGATAATGAATGTACTTTATCTACATCTGGCATGGCCAAATTATGGTTTAGATGTTTTGAATATTACCATGCATACAGAAGTAGTAATGAATTCAATGAATGCTTATGTGTGGTGTTGGAGCAAAATTTGTGGCTCACTTGATGAAATACCATCTGTTACAATGGGAAGTTGTAAAAGTAAAATTCTTAATCAATTCTAATATGATTTTAACAGTGCTTAATTTGCATCAAAAGACAGACCCAAAGGTGCAACAAGATTTTAAAGGTCAAGGTCACTACGACAAGGTCAAAGGTCAAATCAAGGTCACACCATGATGTTGCACACCTACACCCCCTAACCAATGTCCCTAGTAAGTATCAACTTTTTACACCTCACGGTTTCCGAGATATAGCCCGGACAAGATTTTATAGGTCAATGTCACTATGGCAAGGTCAAATGTCACATCCTGGTCAGACCATGACGTTGCACACCTACACCTCCTAACCAATGTCCCTACCAAGTATCAACTTCCTACACCTTACGGTTTCCCAGATATAGCCCGGACAAGATTTTATAGGTCAAGGTCACTACAGCAAGGTCAACGGTAAAATCAAGGTCAGACCATGACGTTACACACCTACACCCCCTGACCAATGTCCCTACCAAGTATTAACTTCCAACACCTTACGGTTTCTGAGAAATAGCCCGGACAAGATTTTATAGGTCAAGGTCACTACGGCAAGGTCAAAGGTCAAATCCTGGTCAGACCATGATGTTGCACACCTACAACCCCTAACCAATGTCCCTATTAAGTATCAACTTCCTACACCTCACGGTTTCCGAGATATAGCCCGGACAAGATTTTATAGGTCAAGGTTACTACGGCAAGGTCAAAGGTCAGATCCTGGTCAGACCATGACGTTGCACACCTACACCTCCTAACCAATGCCCCTACCAAGTATCAACTTCCTACACCTTACGGTTTCCGAGATATAGCCCGGACAAGATTTTCTAGGTCAAGGTCACTATGGCAAGGTCAAAGGTCAAATCAATGTCACACCATGACGTTGCACACCTACAACCCCTAACCAATGTCCCTACCAAGTATCAACTTCCAACACCCTACGGTTTCCTTGATATAGCCCGGACAAGATTTTATAGGTCAAGGTCACTACGGCAAGGTCAAAGGTCAAATCAAGGTCACACCATGATGTTGCACACCTACACTCCCTAACTAATGTCCCTACCAAGCATCAACTTCCTACACCTTACGGTTTCCGAGATATAGCCCGGACAAGATTTTCACACTCAAGGTCACTACGGCAAGGTCAAAGGTCAAATCAAGGTCAGACCATGACGTTGCACACCTACACATCCTAACCAATGTCCCTA
The DNA here is from genome assembly GCA_964017235.1 of Sabellastarte sp. h YS-2021. NCBI lineage: Eukaryota > Metazoa > Annelida > Polychaeta > Sabellida > Sabellidae > Sabellastarte > Sabellastarte sp. h YS-2021. Next base: position 151,059,783 of record OZ024928.1, on the reverse strand, counting down.
CCAAGTATAAACTTCCTACACCTCACGGTTTCTGAGATACAGCCCGGACAAACTTTTTCCCGCAAACCCGCCCGCCCGCCCATCCGGACACCATGGGTGAAAACAATACGGGGTAAAAAGGCCCAAAATGGCCCCAGTGAGGTACTTCGGCGGTCTGTAGATGACCTTCAATGAAGAGCTTCAAGGTTAAATTTCTGCATGGTTACAGAGGACATATATATGTATTATATATACCAACCATAGGATGATCTAACTTTCTGTATATGAGCTGGGCCAAAATGTGAAAAAATGGCCAAAATCTGACCTTTAAGAGGCCAGTGTGACCTTGAAATTGAAGGTCAAGCTCACAAAACAATAGCATTCGTGACATTGCCCATATATACCCACATACCAAATTTGAAAGGTCTACCTAAAATATTTTTTAATTTATCGCATTCGAAAGGAAATCTCTGCGGTGGCAGCGGCGTGACTGTACTGAATCCTAAGTATCACCGACTTTTGTCCGGGGATACAATAATCAGTTTACCAATCCAAATCAATTGTGGCAGTTGAAAACATTCTGACAAAGGCCACACTATGACACTGCACAACTTCACTCTCAACAGATGTCCCTGCAAAGCATCAACTTCCTACACCTTACAGTTTCCAAGATATAGCCAGAACAAGATTTTAAAGGTAAGGATCACTGCAGCAAGGCCAAAAGTTAAGTCAAGGTCACATCACAATGTGCCACACCTACACTCCCAATCCATGTCCCTATCAAGTATCAATTTCCCATACATTACTGTTTCCAAGATATAGCCCAGGCAAGATTTTAGACGTTGGGTCACTGACACCATGATTTTGCACATCTACACACCCAACCCCACCCCCACCCCCACCCCCACACATGCCCCATGTCCTTCAAAAAAAATTTTCATGCCACCCACTAAACTGACTACCTGCCCACATCACCGGATGCAATGAATCATTCATGCATTCTATTTTATATAGAATATATTTCACAAATGATTCTCTATAGACAGTCACTACAAATCAATGGTAAACTCAAAAGCGTAAATATTATTATTTACATAACATGGACAACTCAAGAAAACTGAACTGAAACATGCATGTGTGATCTTATATATTTACACTTTAAGAGTGATCTACCATTATTTTACACACCGAATTCCGCATAAATACCCATGGACCCTTCACAGGGTTAACCAGCAAAGTTAGGAATAGGTGATAATGCATGCATGGGCATTACGTCAGCATGGGTGATACATGAGATGCGGACTAATGGGGGTAAATGTTAAAACACAAACATACCTCAGAAATAGTTCACTTTAATTAATATTTAATTCAATAATCAATGTCTGACATTTGAGTATCCATCTTTATAAAATACTCAGTACATGATCTCATCTATGAACAACTAATCAAATGCATCGTACCTGCCAAAGCTCAGCCAATCAAAACCCTCAAAACTTCTCAGCGTGGGGAATTCCAACATTGATTGTGTGGTTATATACACTTTTGCAATTAGATTAAAACTATGCACGTTTCGTGATGTAAAGGGGATAAAACTTAAGTAAAAGGTAAAATAAAAATTCCTTAAACAACCTTAGCTCTGCTTTTTGTTGGAATGGGTGGACGTGTATGCATATTTCACATGTTTTGGGGATGGGCAATAATACAAACATTGGGCATAAGATTTTAGTAATTTACACTTACACCATCTGCTTTAGTCCTTTGATCTTCAGGTGTGTGCTGTGGTCGTGTGTCAAGATTAGGTAAGTCAGCTTCACTTGTGAGTTCACTATTACTCTCACTAGCTTCCTCATCACTGCTACTGGTAGCTTCACTGGTGCCTGCGTCACTTTGACTGACATCATCAGTACCATATCCCTGAGTGGCTTCACTTTCACTGCCAGTGGCTTCACCCGAGCTGGCCACTTCAGTGCAACTCTCATCTTCTGATATGTAAACTGGCTTTGATTTTCTACCTGCAAAAGATTTGCAGCAGAGCCCATATTGTCTGATCATTCTTAGATGGTAAAATATTGGTCAGATAATATTATGGTCAAAAGGTAAGAAAGATATTGCAGTGTAAAAAGATATGGAAATACAAATTTGGTAGAGTGGAAATGAGTTCATAACCGTGAATATTCTGATTACAGAATGTCATATAACAGAGGTTCTATTGTTGTTTAACAGTTGCAGAAATAGCTGGTGTTCCCCATCTTATTGTACAAATTACTTGCTTTAGGATGATATTTTACACATTTACGACACACATCTAAACAACCATGACACACAACATAACCTTTAAAAGACCAAGGCTAACCTTTCTTCCGTCTTGATACAAGTAATTCTTCTTCTGAATCTCCTGTCTCGTCACTATCAGCCAGAGGCAGTACCCTCTTACGTACACGTTTGGCTAGCAGTGGCTCATCTTCCTGTGATCATACAAATATATGTTCACTAATTAGGCTCCAGACCATTGACTCAAAGACAAGAAAGCTCAATTTTAGGTAATGTTTACACACAAATAATTTAGTCATCATTTAGTTATAGTCATCCACTGCGCCGTCAGAGCGGCATCTGCGGCGGGCATAAAGCTTGTGGGTGTTCCACAGCCTAAACCCATGCACAGATTTTCACCAAATTTTCAGGGTAAGTATACCCCAAGAGGATCTAGAGCTGATTAGGTTTTTTGGGGGGTATCTGGTAACAACTGTTGCCATGGCAAAACTTTTAAGATTTTTGTGTCTTAAAGTTTGTGGCCGTTCCACAACCTAAACCCCAGGCATTGATTTTGACCAAATTTTCAGGATATGTTAACCCCAACAATATCTAGAGCTGATTAGTTTTTTGGGGGTATCTAGTAGCAACTGTTGCCATGGCTATGCTTTGAATATTTTGGGGTTTTTACACTTATGGGTGTTCTACAGACTAAACCGATGGATGGATTTTCAACAAATTTTCAGGATATGTTAACAGAAACAGGATGTACAGCTGAGTAGGTTTGGGAGGGTATCTGGCAACACATGTTGCCATGGCAAGGTTTTAAATACTTCAAATATGTTAATAGTCTTAACTCCTTAAACCAATGTAACCACAGTTGCACTTGAATCTTTCCGTACATGTGTATGTGTGTGTACATGTATATCTGCGTTTGTCACATTTTTTTTAATCAAGCCTTATATCTTATTCAGTTATGAAGATATCTTCACCAAATTTACAGGAAATGTTTATGGCTGTGAAAACAAGTCTTTGAAAATTATGCTACTCATTTTGAAAAACAACATGGCCGCCATAGTCGATTGCGTAAAAATTATTGGTGTGTTCTAAACTTTAAAATATTGCTGCTAGCTTCTCAGATTTGCACAAAATGTAAATGGCTAGGAAAGCTTGCCTGAGAGTAATTTTTGTCTTGTTTTGAAAACAAAATGGCTGCAATATCACATATTTTATGTCAAAAGGGGGGGGGGGGGGTATATCAAAAAGCTTTAACATCACCCTTATCATTGGTCCTAGGGGTTTGGAATGAGAAAACAACTTTTTGGAAATTGTTGTCTGCAAAACTTTTTTAAGTGCCAAATTTGACCTTTGACCCCTGCTTCAAAGTCATGTAGGGTTAGCATGCTAACGGGGCCGTATATCTCGCTTATAATTGGTTCTAGGGCATAAACATATGAAAACAACTTCTAAGAAATAATGGCTTGTGAATCTTACATCGGACAACATTTTGTGGATTCTGTATACTTCTTACAACTGAAGTTGTTCTTAAGATTTTCCCAAAGCTCAATTTTGTCGCCCATTTAGTTGTACCTGCAGGCTGGGGTTCTTGCCTGCTGAGGCTGGCTATTTTTTTTACAATTATAGCACAAAATAGACAGCATACCTCAAACTTCCAATACTGACAGGACAGGATTACACTTGAAGCTAACTTGCAATTATACCCACATAAATGCAGCAAATCCTTATGGTGGTGCATCAAAACTACTTCCACTTTTACCTAATTTCAGCTTTCAAAAGTTCTACTCCTGCAGGGTCATTTACAAAACTAGGATATACCCGGTAATACTTTACGCTAAAATGAAGGCTGCAAAAGTTTATTTCCCCCGAGTACAAGTCTAGTGAGAAGAAAAATTCTGGATAAAAAGATTAATACTGATGGAGGGGGAGAAAGCATGTCATCTCTTCTCACTGGCATTGACTTTCATATGTATTCATATCTTTTTCTTGATATATCACACAAATGTACTACATTTAAGCTAAAAAGTGGACACATTTAAAACTAGCATGTCCAAAACGCTTTTTATGCCATTACTTTTCTTGGTGAATTGTATTATTATTATGTAAAAGTGGGAGGTTGCATATATCATGGAATATGAGGATTGTTGAGCAACCAAAATAAAATACATGTGTGGTCTTATTTAGTTAGAAGTCTTTAATCAAACATATGGTAAGGTTTTGTGAAGTAAAAATATTGTGAACAAGCATTCTGACGCATGCATTTATCTCCCGCCATATAAATTAGATGTACTAAAGATAACATATTTTAACAAGGTGCTCTAAATGTAATACTTTTTAAGTTATAATTGATTTAGTGCATGATTTTATGAATTTTAATGCATTAAAAATTATTTTAAAAATTCATTAAAAAAATTTAGCATGTGAAAGCTCTCCAAAATGTAGGTGAATGAGTTATTTGAGAAATATTGGCTATCTGCAATACTTTTAGTGATAATAGGCAGTTACTCATTTTGAGTAGGTGAGTAATTAGCTACGGATCTGAATATTCACTAATTGAAAGCTCTCCAAAATGTATGTGAATGAGTTATTTCAGAAATACTGGCTATCTGCAATACTTGTAGAGATAATTCGCATTTACTCATTTTGAGTAGGTGAATAATTAACTACGGGTGTGAAACTTCACCAAGTGAAAGCTCTCCCAAAAGTAGATGAATGAGTTATTTGAGAAAAATTGGCTATCTGCAATACTTTTACAGATAATTCACATTTACTCATTTTGATTAGGTGAGTAATTAGCTACGGGTCTGGAACTTTACCATGTGAAAGCTCTCCCAAAAGTAGATGAACGAGTAATTTGATAAAAATTGGATACCCGCAATACTTTTAGAGATAATTAGCATTTACTCATTTTGAGTAGGTGAATAATTAGCTATGGGTCTGAAACCTCACCAAGTAAAAGCTCTCCCAAAAAGTAGGTGAATGAGTTATTTGAGAAAAATTGGATATCTGCAATACTTTTACAGATAATTCACATTTACTCATTTTGAGTAGGTGAGTAATTAGCTACGGGTCTGGAACTTCACCATGTGAAAGCTCTCCTAAAAGTAGATGAACGAGTAATTTGATAAAAATTGGATACCCGCAATACTTTTAGAGATAACTAGCATTTACTCATTTTGAGTAGGTGAATACCTAGAGATTGCGTCTCGACGCAGTGTATCCCCGGACGGGACATAGTTAAGGCGTGAATGTGTCGGGCTTGAGCCTGTTTCCTGGAGCACCAGGTCAGGATTCTCCATAGTACCAGATTACTTCCAAAAGCTAATCACTAGTTGTTTCACTTATATCTGTCTTTAAAAATTACATTTCATGGATCCAGAAGATCCATATAGTGATCCGGATCGCTTCCAAAACTCAATCATTTCATCCTTTTACCTTTTCAGACATATTCTAAAAATTTCATCGAAATCCATCCATAAGTTTTTGAGTTGTCTTGTACACAGACACATCTGGCAGCCTGGATCCACATGATCCAGACAGTGATCCAGATTACTCCCAAAATCTAATCACTTGTTCTTTGTCCCATTTAAGACATTTCCTGAAAATTTCATAAAAATCCATTCATGACTTTCTGAGCTATTTGTCTTTAAAAATTACATTCACGGATCCAGAAGATCCAGATAGTGGTCCAGATCACTCGCAAAATTGAACCATTTCTTCCTTTTACCACTTCTTCCTTTTACCATTTGTAACATATCCTGAAAATAGTAAAATCCATTCCAAGATTATGTGCAAGCCTGGATCCAGATGATCCAGATCACTCCAAAAATGTAATCACTTGTTCCTTGTACCATTTAGGCCATTTGCTGAAACAATTCATCCATAACTTTTTGAGGTATCTGTCTTAAAAAAATTACATTTCATGGATCCAGAAGATCCATAAAGTGATCCGGATCACTTCCAAAATTCAATCATTTCATCCTTTTACCACTTCTTCCTTTTACTATTTGTAACATAGCCTAAAAATATCATCAAAATTCATCGTAAAATCATGTTGCAGGCTCGATCCAGATGATCCAGACGGTGATCCAGATCATTCCAAAAGTATAATCACTTGTTCCTTGTACCATTTAGGTCATTTGCTGAAAATGTCATCACAATCCATCCATAACTTTTTGAGGTATGTCTTATTACATTTCACGGATCCAGAAGATCCATACAGTGATCCGGATCACTTCCAAAATTCAGTTATTTCATCCTTTTATTTTTTCAGACATATCCTGAAAATTTCATCAAAATCCGTCCATAAGTTTTTTTGCTACAATGTACACAAACACATCTGGCAACCTGGATCCAGATGATCCAGACAGTGATCCAGATCACTCCCCAAATCTAATCACTTGTTCCTCGCACCATTTAGGTCATTTGCTGAAAATGTCATCACAATCCATCCATAACTTTTTGAGGTATCTGTCTTATTACATTTCATGGATCCAGAAGATCCATATAGTGATCCGGATCACTTCCAAAATTCAGCCATTTCATCCTTTTACCTTTTCAGACATATCCTGAAAATTTCATCAAAATCCGTCCACAAGTTTTTTAGCTACAATGTACACAAACACATCTGCAACCTGGATCCAGATGATCCAGACAGTGATCCAGATCACTCCCCAAATCTAATCACTTGTTCCTCGCACCATTTAGGCCATTTGCTGAAAATGTCATCACAATCCATCCATAACTTTTTGAGGTATCTGTCTTATTACATTTCATGGATCCAGAAGATCCATATAGTGATCCGGATCACTTCCAAAATTCAGCCATTTCATCCTTTTACCTTTTCAGACATATCCTGAAAATTTCATCAAAATCCGTTCATAAGTTTTTGAGCTATATTGTACACAAACACATCTGGCAGTCTGGATCCAGATGATCCAGACAGTGATCCGGATCACTCCCGAAATCTAATCACTTGTTCCTCGTCCCAATAAGGACATCTCCTGAAAATTTCATCAAAATGCACCCATAACTTTTTGAGCTATCTGTGTTTAAAAATTAAATTTCATGGATCCAGAAGATCCAGACAGTGATCCGGATCACTCCCAAAATTTAATCACATCTTCCTTTTACCAATTTGGACATATCCTGAAAATTTTATCAAAATCCGTCTGTCAGTTTTTGAGTTATCTTGTTTACAAACAAACAAACAAATAGAGGGCCCAAAATGACCCTCGGTCAGGTACTTTGGCGGTCAGTGGATGACCTTCAACGAAGATCTGTAACCGGTCAGCCTGGATGCTGGTACTCCGTCATGTACTCAACCTCAAAAGCCATTTTCAATAGTTTCCACGCAATGTAGTCAGCATTAAGTGTGAAAATATCTCCAAATATGCCAAAAATGACCCTTGGTCAGGTACTTTGGCGGTCAGTGGATGAAGTTAGATGAAGAACTGTAACCAGTAAACCTGGATGGCAGAAGTCCATCATGTACTCAACCTCCAAAGCCATTTTCAATAGTTTCCATGCAATATAGTCAGCGTTAAGTGTGAAAATATCTCCAAAAAGGCCAAAAATGCCCCTCGGTCAAGTACTTTGGCAGTCAGTGGATGACCTTCAATGAAGAGCTTCAAGGTCAAATTTCTGCATGCTTATAGAGGACATATATATGTATTATATATACCAGCCATAGGATGATCTAACTTTCTGTCTTGGAGAACTGGGCCAAAATGTGCAAAAATCGCCAAAATCTGACCTTTAAGTGGCCACCAGTGACCTTGAGATTGAGGTCAAGGTCACAAAACAATAGCGTTCGTGGCATTGCCCATATATACCCACATACCAAATTTGAAAGTTCCAACTAAAATATTTTTTAAGTTATCGCGTCCAAAAGGAAATCTCTGCGGCGGCGGCGGCGTGACCGTACTGAATCCTAAGTATCCCCGACTTTCGTCCGGGGATACAATTAGCTACAGGTCTGAAACTTCACCAAGTGAAAGCTCTTCCAAAAGTAGGTGAATGAGTTATTTAAGAAAAATTGGATATCCCCAATACTTTTAGGGATAATTCACATTTACTCATTTTGAGTAGGTGAGTAATTAGCTACGGGTCTGGAACTTCACCATGTGAAAGCTCTCCCAAAAGTAGATGAATGAGTTATTTGATAAAAACTGGATATCCGCAATACTTTTAGAGATAATTATCATTTACTCATTTTGAGTAGGTGAATAATTAGCTACGGGTCTGAAACTTCACCATGTGAAAGCTCTCCCAAAAGTAGATGAAGCAGTTATTTGAGAAAAATTATGTCATTATTTTGCCACAAATAAGAAAATAGCCATTACTCACTTATGGCATGCAATAGAACCCCAAACTATATGCATTTACCCTGCAGTCACAATTTCAAAGTAGGTATTACTCGGCTATCCAATGTGCAACAGGTCTGAAACTTTACTATGTGATAGGTTATCAAAAACTAGATGAATAACATATTTGAAAATATTTCCCTAACTTTAATACTTTTGAAGATATTTGACATTTACTTATGTTGTTATTTTGCTACAAATAAGAAAATAGCTATTACTCACTTATGGCATGCAATAGAACCCCAAACTACATGCCAGCTTATAGCTAAGGACAAAGTAGCTGAACAACATATCTGAAGAAAAAGCTGTAACTGCAATAGTTTTGGAGTTACAATGGATTTACTCAACTGTAGAATTTCAAAGTAGCTATTACTCAGCTATCCAATGTGCAACAGATCCGAAACTTTACTATGTGATAGCTTATGAAAAAGTAGATGGATAACATATTTGAGAAGAATTCCCTAACTTTAATACTTTTGAAGATATTTGACATCTACTTACGTCATGATTTTGCTACAAATAACAAAATAGCTATTACTCACTTATGGCATGCAATAGAACCCCAAACTATGTACCATCTTATAGCTAAGGACAAAGTAGCTGAACAACATATTTTAGGAAAATACTCTAACTGCAATAGTTTTGGAGTTACAATGGCTTTACTCAACAGTCAGAATTTCAAAGTAGCGCTAAAGCCCGGCGGGAGATAATATATCCTTTATATGCAGAGCACCATCAAACTTGAGTGACATTTAACCAAAATTCTGAATATACACCTTCAAAATGAATAATACTCCCACCTTTGATGTCTCTGGTGGTCTACCCTTTGATTTGGGACTATTTAGATTGCAAAGGACTCTCTTCAGAATAATGTTGCTTGGAAGATTGTCAATATCACCACTGACTAAACATCGACATTCAGGACATCTATGAAAATACATACATAATATGTTGCGTTACCTTTTTAAAATACAAGTATAACTAGACCTACGCATCGGAGACCGATGCAAATTTGTATCCACCGAAAAGACAACTCACCAAAGCCACTGTTTGACCTTGAAGGAGGGGCCCAAGATCAAATCTAACATCAGAAAATTCCGAGCCCAAGATTTCGTATGAGTTGGTTTCGTACTGTAAACTTCTAGATCAATAATAGGCACTTTTAACTTTGGCTATCCTCGTTTTAACCTTGAAGAAGGGGCCCAAGGTCAAATCCGACCATGCCAGAAGATTCCCAGCCCATGATTTTCTATAGGTTGGTTTACCATCCCAAACCTCTAGGACCAATAATAAGCAAGTTATAAGCACTTTTAACTTTGGCTGTCCTCATTTGACCTTGCAGAAGGGGCCCAAGGTCAAATCCGACCACACCAGAAGATTCCCAGCCAATTATTTCCTATATGCTGGTTTACCATCCCGAACCGCTAGGACCAATAATAAGTGAGTTATAAGCACTTTTAAGTTTGGCTATCCTCTTTTGACCTTGAACGAGGGGCCCAAAGTCAAATATGACCACACAAAAAGATTCCAAGCCCATGAGTTTCTATAGGTTGGTTTACCATCCCAAACCTCTAGGAGCAATAATAATCGAGTTATAAGCACTTCTAACTTTGGCTATCCTCGTTTGACCTTGAAGGAGGGGCCCAAGGTCAATTCCGTCCACACCAGAAGATTCCCAGCCAATGATTTCCTATATGCTAGTTTACCATCCAAAACCTCTAGGACCAATAATAAGTGAGTTATAAGCACTTTTAAGTTTGGCTATCCTCATTTGACCTTGAACGAGGGGCCCAAAGTCAAATATGACCACACAAAAAGATTCCCAGCCCATGAGTTTCTATAGGTTGGTTTACCATCCCAAACCTCTAGGAGCAATAATAAGCGAGTTATAAGCACTTTTAACTTTGGCTATCCTTGTTTGACCTTGAAGGAGGGGCCCAAGATCAAATCAGACCACACCAGAAGATTCCCAGCCCATGAGTTTCTATAGGTTAGTTTACCATCCCAAACCTCTAGGACCAATAATAAGCGAGTTATAAGCAGTTTTAACTTTGACTATCCTTGTTTGACCTTGAAGGAGGGGCCCCAAGTCAAATCCGACTACACCAGAAGATTCCCAGCCCATCTTTCCTATATGTTGGTTTACCATCCCAAACCTGCAGGACAAATAATAAGAGAGTTATAAGCAGTTTTAAGTTTGGCTGTCCTCGTTTGACCTTGAAGGAGGGGCCCAAGGTCAAATCCGACCACACAGAAAGATTCCCAGCCCATGATTTCCTATATGTTGGTTTACCATCCCAAACCTCTAGGACCAATAATAAGCGAGTTATAAGCAGTTTTAACTTTGGCTATCCTCGTTTGACCTTGAAGGAGGGGCCCCAAGTCAAATCCAACTACACCAGAAGATTCCCAGCCCATCATTTCCTATATGTTGGTTTACCATCCCAAACCTGCAGGACAAATAATAAGAGAGTTATAAGCAGTTTTAAGTTTGGCTGTCCTCGTTTTTGATTTTTGACCAATAATAAGGGAGATATAGGCACTTTTAAAGTCCGCTATGTGAGTTACTTCGGCACTCCGTGGATAACCTTGAATTAAGAGCTTCAAGGTCAAATGTGTATCTGTTATACATATCACCTATGAAGAGATTCAACCTTCTACCTATGAGAAACAGCTAGTAGAAAAATGTAGATTATTTTCAAAGAAATGCCCGTGGCTGCCATCTTGTTTTTCAGAATGAGGCTATTTTCCTTCCCAGAGAAGCTTATCCCCCAATAAAGATATCCTGCAAATTTGGTGAACCTAGCTGCTGTTGTTTTCCTCTTAGAGTGTTAACGCCGAAAATCTCTCTACGTGCGGCGGCGGCGGCGTAGCGAACACTAAACCGGAAGCATCCGGTGGATACAATTAACAAAATTCTGCAAGATGTCTTTCACTTTTCCAGGAAATAAAATGTCCTGAATGTTTTGTATTATGCATTGCTCAAATGAGTTGTATTTAATTTATGTGGAATACCGATGAAAAGTTAAAAAATAAGATAATTAATAAATTTACAATTTCGCAATTTATGATCCTTGAAAAAATGGGAAAAATGTAATCTGAGGAGAAGTAGTTTTTCTATATTAATATGTTACTTATACACTTGGACAGGCCTACCATGCTGTCACTACAGTGCATGATTATTATATCACTTCATAAACATGTGTCACTTGCATTATCAACTATATATAATACCATGAGTGTTTCCAATTTACAACAGCAGTTATCATACGCAATTATATATTAAGTACATTTTATAGCTTTTGATTAATGGGCCAAATATATTAAGATACAAAACAGGGACCTACAGTCTAAAATACCATTTCACTTCTTTGATGTGGAAATAAACAATCATTAAATTTATAGGTATGGACACAATGCTCTCTGAAGAGGAAACCTAAATACTAGAAATTAGCTGATCAGATCTCTGGTTTTGTCACACCAACCTAAAGTCAAGATTCTGATCTGCTAATGACCGAGACACAGCAAGCAAACACTGGGTACAAAATGTATGCTGACAGGGTAACACTTTGTTGTCTATACTTAGAGTATCTAGACAAACTGAACATTCCAACGCTTCGTCAAGCTTGTGATTTTCCTCCATCACTTTGTTTATCTGTCAAAAACAAGATACAACGTTATCATTAGTAATTTACTGGAGTCTAAAGAGAAGATTATTTTTAACAAAAAAATATTATTTATATTATTATTTTATTATATTATTATTAGAATTTGCACTGTTTTTCAGTTACTCAGTTTCTCATTACCTATAAATGTGGTCCATATATATGCAACCCAATCTCAGTCCTCACTCCCTTCGTCTTATTAGGTAATGAAGTCCCGCCAACCCCCCACCCCCCCCCACCCCAACCCCCCACCCCCCACGTCCCCACATCTATCTCCGACACTGTGTCAATAAATTTACATAACAATTGAATAATTCTGCTCAGGGGGTGGGAATAGGGTTTTTCTTCTGTAGCTGTCTCAATGCTCCAGTCTATGCAATTTACACAACTTATCCTCAAAGATCTGTTTATGAAAATCAGAAAAAGTGTTATATTTTGTTGTATAATTGGGAATTTATAAATATGTGATTATTAAGTGACTGAAGTGAAATTAGTTCCAATGGGACTTCAAGGTCACCATAAATAGTGTTTGTTTTGGCAATTTTAATATGTGTAACAAATTTGATTTTAAAATGATTACAAACCCAATGAGCATAGGGATAAAAACACTGTTTATAAAGTGTAAGATAGCCATAACATCATTAATATTTAAACTGAAAATAGCCAGGGTTTTCCTTTGAAGGATTTCAATATTAATGACAATTTATAGACCTAAAGCAATAAAAAAAAAATATATATCAATGAGGAATTCCCAACAGGAAAATTATATATCCAGACTTATAAATTATTAAGCTACAAGCCACACTTTGTATTTAAAACTGGGGTTTATAAAGGTGTGATTATCAACTGAAATAATTTAACGACTAAGAATGAAGTCCCCCTACTAACCGCTCTAATATATGTAAAAGGGGTAAAAAGTACTCAGAAATAATCAATGGTCCAGTCAGTATCCATTTTACAAACTTGCCCCCAAAAGCCTTGGTTAGTCTAATACATGCAGTAAAAAAAAAACATGCACATCAATAAGGGGTGTCCAACAGGAAAATTGTATATCAAGATTTACAAATTACTAAGCCATATGAAAAAAGTGTTGTAAAATGTACTTGAAATTTGTGTTTATATATGTGTGATTATCAACTGAAGTATGTTCATGATTGCATGAGTTGTATCATTACCTATATATAAGTAGGCCATAATGTCATAATATTAGCACTTAAAGCTCACCAGATAATAAAAATGTTCCTTTAGCCTCTTTTAATATATGTAAGCAGTTTGCTTTTTAAAAGTTAAAAACTCTTGAGCAGAGAAATAAAAACACAATTTCTTAAAGCAATATAGCCATAACGTTATTAATGTTCAAATTTTGGCCTTTGAAAAATTGCAATTTCAATGATAAACTAGACCTAGCGCATCGGAAAACCGATGCAAATTGTATCCACCATAAAGACAATGCACCAAAACCTCTAGGACCAATAATAAGCGAGTTATAAGCACTTTTAAGTTTGGCTGTCCTCATTTGACCTTGAACGAGGGGCCCAAGGTCAAATCCGACCACACCAGAAGATTCCCAGCCCATGACTTCCTATAGGTTGGTTTACCATCCAAAACCTCTAGGACCAATAATAAGCGAGTTATAAGCACTTTTAAGTTTGGCTGTCCTCATTTGACCTTGAAGGAGGGGCCCAACATCAAATCCGACCACACCAGAAGATTCCCAGCCCATGATTTCCTATATGTTGGTTTACCATCCCAAACCTCTAGGACCAATAATAAGCGAGTTATAAGCTCTTTTAAGTTTGGCTGTCCTCATTTGACCTTGAAGGAGGGGCCCAAGGTCAAATCCGACCACACCAGAAGATTCCCAGCCCATGATTTCCTATATGTTGGTTTACCATCCCAAACCTCTAGGACCAATAATAAGCGAGTTATAAGCACTTTCACCTTTGGTTATCCTCATTTGGCCTTGAAGGAGGGGCCCAAGGTCAAATCCGACCACACCAGAAGATTCCCAGCCCATGATTTTCTATATGTTGGTTTACCATCCCAAACCTCTAGGATCGATAATAAGCAAGTTATAAGCACTTTTAAGTTCGGCTATCCTTGTTTGACCTTGAAGGAGGGGTCCAAGGTCAAATCTAACCACATCAGAAGATTCGCAGCACATGATTTCCTATATGTTGGTTTACCATCCCAAACCTCTAGGACCAATAATAAGCGAGTTATAAGCTCTTTTAAGTTTGGCTGTCCTCATTTGACCTTGAAGGAGGGGCCCAAGGTCAAATCCGACCACACCAGAAGATTCCCAGCCCATGATTTCCTATATGTTGGTTTACCATCCCAAACCTCTAGGACCAATAATAAGCGAGTTATAAGCACTTTCACCTTTGGTTATCCTCATTTGGCCTTGAAGGAGGGGCCCAAGGTCAAATCCGACCACACCAGAAGATTCCCAGCCCATGATTTTCTATATGTTGGTTTACCATCCCAAACCTCTAGGATCGATAATAAGCAAGTTATAAGCACTTTTAAGTTCGGCTATCCTTGTTTGACCTTGAAGGAGGGGTCCAAGGTCAAATCTAACCACATCAGAAGATTCGCAGCACATGATTTCCTATAGGTTGGCTTCACATTGCAAACCTCTAGGACCAATAATAAGGGAGATATAGGTACTTTTAAAGTCTGCTATGTGGGTTACTTCGGCACTCTGTGGATAACCTTGAATTAGGAGCTTCAAGGTCAAATGTGTGCAAGGTTGTAGAGCACATGTATATGTGTCATACATATCACCTATGAAGAGATTCAACCTTCTACCTATGAGGAACAGCCAGTAGAAAAATGTAGATTATTTTCAAAGAAATGCCCATGGCGGCCATCTTGTTTTTCAGAATGAGGCTATTTTCCTTCCCAGAGAAGCTTACCCCCCAATGAAGATATCCTGCAAATTTGGTGGACCTAGCTGCTGTTGTTTTCCTCTTAGAGCGTTAACACCGAAAATCTCTCTACGCGCGGCGGCGACGTAGCGAACGCTAAACCAAAGTATCCGCCGGATGCTTCCGGTGGATACAATTACAAGAACATATTAATATATTCACAGATGAGAACTAGAGGATCACTCGCAAAAAAAAAAGATAATGTTTTTGCATAGCAAAAACAAAGCGTCCCGAAAAGGATATAAAGGTGAGTGCTAAAGTATTAAGAAAATGCTTCGTTTCTAGCCTTATACTGTTGTGGCAACCAAAGTCAGCGCAGTCTGCTCTATCTAGCACGGTTTTTAAGATATAAGCATTTTTGTGTTTTGCAAAAAATAAAAAAATTAAAAATGTCCGCTATATTTGGCGAGACAAAAATATTTTGAAAATTGGCATGGCTACTCTGCAGAGATACCCAGCAGGTCCAAAATTTTGTTGAGTTCACTCCATATAGCACGGTTTTCGAGATATAAGCATTTTTGTGTTTTGCAAAAAATAAAAAAATTAAAAATGTCCGCTATATTTGGCGAGACAAAAATATTTTGAAAATTGGCATGGCTACTCTGCAGAGATACCCAGCAGGTCCAAAATTTTGTTGAGTTCACTCCATATAGCACGGTTTTTGAGATATAAGCATTTTTGTGTTTTGCAAAAACTTTGAAAATTCAAAATGGCCACCATTTTTGGGGAGACAAAAATTTTTGTCAAGACCACTGCCGTGGTGTGTATCTCCCGCCGAGCATTAAAGCAGAAGAAATAGCTTTTCCGAGATATTCACAATTTTTCATTTTCGTGTGTGAAAGGTCTTCCAAAAGTAGGTGAATGAGTTATTTGAGAAAAATTTGCTATCTGCAATACTATTAAGAGATAATTCACATTTACTCATTTTGAGTAGGTGAATAATTATCTATGGGTCTGAAACTTCACCAAGTGAAAGCTCTCCCAAAAGTAGGTGAATGACTTATTTGAGGAAAATTGGCTATCTGCAATACTTTTAGAGATAATTCGCATTTACTCATTTTGAGTAGGTGAGTAATTAGCTATGGGTCTGAAACTTCACCATGTGAAAGCTCTCCCACAAGTAGATGAATGAGTATTTGATAAAAATTGGGTATCCGCAATACTTTTACAGATAATTAGCATTTACTCATTTTGAGTAGGTGAATAAATAGCTATGGGTCTGAAACTTCACAGAGTGAAAGCTCTCCCAAAAGTAGGTGAATGAGTTATTTGAGAAAAATTGGCTATCTGCAATACTTTTAGAGATAATTCGCATTTACTCATTTTGAGTAGGTGAGTAATTTGCTATGGGTCTGAAACTTCACCAAGTGAAAGCTCTCCCAAAAGTAGGTGAATGAGTTATTTGAGAAAAATTGGCTATCTGCAATACTTTTAGAGATAATTCGCATTTACTCATTTTGAGTAGGTGAGTAATTAGCTATGGGTCTGAAACTTCACCAAGTGAAAGCTCTCCCAAAAGTAGGTGAATGAGTTATTTGAGAAAAATTGGCTATCTGCAATACTTTTAGAGATAATTCACATTTACTCATTTTCAGTAGGTGAGTAATTAGCTATGGGTCTGAAACTTCACCAAGTGAAAGCTCTGCCAAAAGTAGGTGAATGAGTTATTTGAGAAAAATTGGCTATCTGCAATACTTTTAGAGATAATTCGCATTTACTCATTTTGAGTAGGTGAGTAATTAGCTATGGGTCTGAAACTTCACAGAGTGAAAGCTCTCCCAAAAGTAGGTGAATGAGTTATTTGAGAAAAATTGGCTATCTGCAATACTTTTAGAGATAATTCGCATTTACTCATTTTGAGTAGGTGAGTAATTAGCTATGGGTCTGAAACTTCACCAAGTGAAAGCTCTCCCAAAAGTAGGTGAATGATTAATTTGACAAAATTTGGATATCTGCAATACTTTTAGAGATAATTCGCATTTACTCATTTTGAGTAGGTGAGTAATTAGCTATGGGTCTGAAACTTCACCAAGTGAAAGCTCTCCCAAAAGTAGGTGAATGAGTTATTTGAGAAAAATTGGCTATCTGCAATACTTTTAGAGATAATTCGCATTTACTCATTTTGAGTAGGTGAGTAATTAGCTATGGGTCTGAAACTTCACAGAGTGAAAGCTCTCCCAAAAGTAGGTGAATGAGTTATTTGAGAAAAATTGGCTATCTGCAATACTTTTAGAGATAATTCGCATTTACTCATTTTGAGTAGGTGAGTAATTAGCTATGGGTCTGAAACTTCACCATGTGAAAGCTCTCCCACAAGTAGATGAATAAGTTATTTGATAAAAATTGGGTATCCGCAATACTTTTACAGATAATTAGCATTTACTCATTTTGAGTAGGTAAAAAATTAGCTATGGGTCTGAAACTTCACCATGTGAAAGCTCTCCCAAAAGTAGGTGAATGAGTTATTTGAGAAAAATTGGCTATCTGCAATACTTTTAGAGATAATTCGTATTTACTCATTTTGAGTAGGTGAGTAATTGGCTATGGGTCTGAAACTTCACCATGTGAAAGCTCTTCCAAAAGTAGGTGAATGAGTTATTTGAGAAAAATTGGCTATCTGCAATACTTTTAGAGGTAATTAGCATTTACTCTTTTTGAGTAGGTGAGCAATTAGCTATGGGTCTGAAACTTCACCAAGTGAAAGCTCTTTGGGATAGCTGCTCTGCAGAGATACCCTGAAGATAAAAAATTTCGTCGAAATCGCTCTATGTAGCACGGTTTTCGAAATATTAGCATTTTTGTGCTTTGCAATTTTTGCGCAAAAATTCGAAAATTCAAAATGGCCGCCATTTTTTGCGAGAAATTTTTTTTTGAAAATTGGCATGGCTACTCTGCAGAGATACCCAGTGGGTCAAAAATTTCGTCGAAATCGCTCTATCTAGCACGGTTTTCGAGATATAGGCATTTTCGTGTTTTGCAATTTTGCGAAAAATTCGAAAATTCAAAATGGCCGCCATTTTTTGCGAGAAATTTTTTGTTTGAAAATTGGCATGGCTACTCTGCAGAGATACCCTGCGGGTCAAAAATTTCGTCGAAATCGCTCTATCTAGCAGGGTTTTTGAGATATAAGCATTTTTATGTTTTGCAAGTTTTGCGAAAAATTCGAAAATTCATAATGGCCGCCATTTTTGGCGAGACAAAATTTATTTGAAAATTGGCATGGCTACTCTGCAGATATACCCGGTGGGTCAAAAATTTCGTCAAAATCGCTCTATCTAGCAGGGTTTTCGAGATATAAGCATTTTTATGTTTTGCAATTTTTGCGAAAAATTCGAAAATTCAAAATGGCCGCCATTTTTGGCGAGACAAAATTTTTTTCAAAATTGGGATAACTACTCTGCAGAGATACCCTGCGGGTCAAAAATTTCGTCGAAATCGCTCTATCTAGCACGGTTTTCGAGATATAAGCATTTTTGTGTTTTGCAATTTTTGCGAAAATTTCGAAAATTCAAAATGGCCGCCATTTTTGGCGAGACAAAAATTTTTTGAAAATTGGGAAAAGTACTCCGCAGAGATATCTTGCAGGTCAAAAATTTTGTCGAAATCGCTCTATCTAGCACGGTTTTTGAGATATTAGCATTTTTGTGTTTTGCAATTTTTGCGAAAATTTCGAAAATTCAAAATGGCCGCCATTTTGGGCGAGACAAAAATTTTTTGAAAATTGGGAAAACTACTCCGCAGAGATACCCTGCGGGTCAAAAATTTCATCGAAATCGCTCTATCTAGCACGGTTTTCGAGATATAAGCATTTTTGTGTTTTCCTTATTTGGAAAATTCGTAATGATTAATTAATCATTAATTACTCGGCCATTTCTTGACCAATCAATGCCAAAATCTAATGATTTCCAGATTTTAATAGAATGAATGTATTTGCCAAGTTTCAGGTGAATTGATAAAATTCCTTTCAAGTTATCATCCGGACAAGCTTCCCCATCGAAAAAAGACATTTTTGGTCATGTGACCTCTCTGATTGGTTGAAATGTCACTGCAGCATATTCAAAAAAATTCCCCAAGGCTACTGCCTAAACCTGCCAAATTTGAAAAGAATCCGCCTAACGGTTACAGAGTTATAAGGAAAACAAAATGCGGAGCCAGCGGAGCCGGCGGAGCCGGCGGAGCCGGAAGCTCTCCCATACACAAACAAGCGTCCCTTGCGGGACGCTTAATTCAGCTCTATCAGTCACATTGTTTGACAGCTACAGAGCTTAAAAGAGCCAAAAGTCTATAAACTCGGTCACTGTACATATTTTAGAGATCTCAAGGTGACCTTAAATCGACTCTACAAACTTTAAATTTTTCACAAACAAATACATATACTGCATATAGAAAATATATTTAATACAATATGATACTTATCAGACTTACCAATTCCAAGTTACAGGGCAAAATATGTGAAAAAGATAAAAAAGGGTCACTCAGGTTGATGTTTAGGGTCCCCATATGCAGATTAAATGTCTATTTAAAGCCTTGACTTTTGGCACATGTAAAAAGAACATATTAATATATTCCCATGGGAGATTTCAGATCTACCAGTCACACAGTATGACAGCTATATGGCTTAAAAGTGGCAAAAAGTCTATAAATTGGGTCTCTGTTGGCATTTTAGAGACCTTAAAGTGATCTTAAACTTAAAGCTACAGACTTTAAATTTTCTACAGAGAGAGATTACATATAGAAGTTATATCTAACACAGTTAGAGACTTTTCAGACTTACCATTTCTAAGTTACAAGGCAAAATATATGGAAAAAACGTCACTTGATTGGGGTGTTTAAGGTCCTTATACACAGATTAAATGTCTTTTAAAGGCCTAGATGTTTGGCACATGTAAGAAAAACATACCAATATAGTCCCAGATAATATTTCACCATGATGAGAGACCTAGTTGGAAAGCTAAAGGGCTTGATAATGGCAAAAAGTCTATAAATTGGGTCTCTGTAGGCAACTTTGAGACCTTTAGGTGACTTTATAGTAAAACCTACAGTCCTTAAATTTTTCACAGACAATGATTACACATGAACATTATACATAGTACAGTATGAGACTCATCAGAATTACCACTTTCAAATTATAGGGCAAAATATGTGAAAAATGTTGCAAAAAATCCCTAAGTGGGGTCTTTATGGACCTCAAACACAATTTTATCCTCAACTACAAGTCTTGATTTTCGGCACATGTAATAAGGATACATTAATGTGTTCTCAGGTAAAATTTAGACAGATTAGCCTCATAGTTTGTGACCTAGAGGGCTTTAAGTGGCCATAGGTCTATTTCAGACTTAAGGTGGCCATAAGTTCTTTATTATTGATAGTTTAAGGTCACCTTAAAATAGGGATCTTCTTTTGACTACCCTTTCCATGTGTACTAAGTTCGGAAAAAAATACTGATCCGTTTTTGAGTTATCGCGTACACAAGGAAATTTCTACGGGGGCGGCGGCGCGACGGTTCTGAATCCAATATATCGCCGACTTTCGTCTGGGGATATAATAATCAAAAAAGATTAGGTATATAGAGATAAATAGACACTGAATTGACAAAATGTAATATAAAAAGTTATTGGTTTTAGCTCAAAATGTTTTACTTAAATACTCAACTGGAAATTTGAAATTTGCACATTCAATTTATTTTAATGTACCCTAAAAACCACCAATTAAATTGCAACAAAAATTGAAAAAAATCATACACAGGCTGCATTTAATAACTTAATTAACAGGCTGGCAGCAAAGAACAGTAATTATTATAATGAAGAGTGCGTACAAAAATACTAGTTACAGGGCAATTGTGACGTTTGATGATTATGTCTTTTCTGGATAGTCCTTATTGTAATCCAACTTATAGAGTGTGCCCCTTCTGTATCCCAAATCTTTCCCATAATGCATCAAATTCCTTCATGACAACAATGAAACACAATTTCACAAGCCCTGACATCAAGATCAATAATGAAGCCCAGGCCAATCATAGCAAATTTAAATTCATATCCATTCTAAACCCTATCCTTAATTAATGATTTTCAAGCTAATTCAATTGAAGTAATGTGAAAACAGGGGAAATTCCACTGCAGTATGAATTTCCATGCATTCTGGATATCAGCCAGAAAGCTAACTTCCACATAACAGGCACACACATATTTTGAAATAATCTACAGTCTAGGCTTTACTTAAGTGCTAGGGTAATATATGTATTTATAGTCTTCTGTTTCTCATTTTGGCCATACCGCCAAGGACAGTGAATAAATATATTGTGATTTCAAAGGTAAATATGCAGAAATGACTTTTAAAAGTGACATCGTGGATTGTGAAATTATTAAAACATTAAAGCCTTTATTTTACTAGCTTGTCACTGTGTGCCAACACAGAAAAATCTAAAAAATTGTCGCACAAGAAAATTTTCAGTTTCTACTTTCAATACTGGACTCATGAACTACTTACAGGTGTGTATCTATTTCACTCTTTTCCACAATAATTCCTCCTTCTAAACTTAGCTTTTCATAAATGTGAAGGTACTTGGCAGCTGATTTTGTGTAGGGCAAGAGAAGATTCTCACAAAATGTGACTTTGTCTTTTAAACTGTCACTGCATATGCTAGGCTGTAAAACCCTCAAGAATTCCAGTGCAAATGTAAAGCAATTATTTGTGTCTTCATCATAATTTTCTGCACTCCATTTTGCAGTTTCAGAAAATTCTTGCAAGGTGCTGTTCCAAAGAGATAATATCTGAAAGTCTTTCTTTTCAACAACCTTCACTGCAATACACTGTGGCCATCCATCAGAAGATTTATTCATTCCATCTTCATCAAAATCATAAACAACACCCTTCGAGTCACATATGCCAACATCCAAATCCTCATGTAAAATACTTTCTGTTGATTCAAAAAAGCTTCCACTTGAAGGCTTAATTACTATGCTGTGTGGTTTTTCCTTTGAATGCGTAAATGGAGTGGGTATTCTGAATGGTGGAATTTTCATGCAACCAGAAAGGAATTCTGAACACAATGGGCAGGTATCTGGCAGACGTAAACACAGGATATTAACATTGGTGCAATGTTGAAAACAGATTATGGGCTCATTATCTTCTTCCATCAGTTCTATCAGATAACAGGTACAGCCTGAAAATAAAAGAATAAATGAATGTCAAACAGGAAGTGTATTCCCACACACATCAAATCCAGATTCCTTGTTATGCGAATGGTTTAAGAATGAAGATTACTAATCTTCTGTTGCACCTTCGATGGATAGATTCAGATAACTTGAGTTACCTAGAATTCAACGTAAAATATTACCCATACATACAGATGTGGCAAACATGCTTATATGTGGAGTTGGGGCAAAATCTGTGACTCACTTGATGCAATACCATCTGTTACAATGGGAAGTTGCAAAAGTAAAACCCTTAATGAATTCTAATATGACTTTAACAGTGCTTAATCTACATCAAAAGACACCCAACGGTGCAACAACCAAGATTCAAGTAAAAAGATATGACAGATATAAGAGAGATAAAACAGTATCACATATCCCTGTAACGAGATAAAATAGCATCAGATATACAAGATCAAAGGTCAAATCCAGGTCACAACATGACGTTGCACACCTACACCCCCTAACCAATGTCCCTACCAAGTATCAACTTCCTACACCTTACGGTTTCTGAGATACAGACCAGACAAACTTTTTCCCGCCACCCGCCCTTAAGGGATGTGGGGTAAAAACAACTTACTGCAGTTTTCACCATTTTAATTTGAAGAAAATCAACAGATAGGGATTTGTAACATCTTGAGGTTGTATCCATCCCCCCACCCTCTGTGACTTCACTTCTGTTCACCACTTCTTTTTTCAAGCTTTATATATTTTACAAGCACTTGGACAAGATATTCAAAGCAAAACATCAAATGTAACACAGGTCATACAACATATCAAATGTAATGGTGAAGATATATAGCGATTTGTCTACAATTACCCACAAATTAACAACCGGTAGGCGAGAATGAATGCGACCAGTGAAGAATCTTCCACATCAAAGGAAGAATCAGTTGAGAACAAGGAAGAATGTCTGGTGAATTTACTACGACCAAGAAACTAGTACGACTGGTTGACGATTGCCATACGACAGAGCTACAACATAGAAGAATATGCTACTTAGAGTGGCGAGTAGTCATGGCGAAATTAAAAATCGACCAAAATCAGCGAAAACCAGAAACAGTTATGAACAAATCGGATTGTTGTTGCCGTGAAGTGGCGAAAATGGGGCGACTGAAGATAAATGCAAAACATTGAAGAATTGAATAAAATTTGTCACTGTGGGACCTGGGCATAAGGAGTCCGTTGATAGGTAATAACAATTAGTCAGGGGTAACATACTCACTCCCAGAGGTTTTTAAACATAAATATGATGAATTATAAAGATCTGCCCCAATGGGTTATCAACATTCATGATGAGATTAGTCAAATGACTTCACACATTTGGAATCCCAACAATCATAACACTGGAAAATCCGAATAGGGGTATAAATGTAAACTATTGCAGTTTCTGTTACCTTTATTTGATAAAAATCAATGGCTGGGATTTCTAAAATCTCAAGGTCTGTTTACATGATTTGGTTCCTGACCTTACTGCTGGAAAGAAAAGTCATACAACCAATAAGATTAAGGTTTGAACAACATTATGTGGGCAGCCGGGTGGCAATCTACAACATTGGAACAGGGATATTAAGATACAAATAAGATAATTTTTTCCACTTTAAGGCAAATTATTGTAATTTCTGTAACTTTTTATTTGAAAACAAGACCACCGTAGTGGTATGATTTCCTGCCATCGATTAAACACTAAAAATGATATACAAATGTGACACTATAGATATGAAAATATGCCATGACACAGAACATCAACTAGACAGAAGATCCATCTGTGGCCAGATACAAGATGTTTTTTTTTCAATTGTTTAGAGGCCATTAAAGAAGCAGTCCTTAGTATTCAGGGGGGTCCAAAATTTGCGCTACGTTTTCGAGATAAACAACATTTCTCACTTTCAACAAATTTCAAGATGGCGGCCGAAGTTCAGAAAATTTGTAATTTTTCAGAGGCCATACTGGAGTGGCCCTCAGTATCCAGTTCTGTCTAAAATTTGCACAAAATTACTCATTCTCTTCCAGTCATCAAAAAGTAGGTCTCTTCACAAAAAAATAGCCAGCCTAGGCAGGTAAGAACCCCAGCTCGCAGGTACAACTAAATGGGCAACAACATTGAGATTTGGGGAAATTTTAGGAACAACTTTAGTTGTAAGAAGTATACAGACTCCACAGGACATAATTTCTTTGGAGGGTGTGAGGGTAAACCTGACCAGCTTTCTAAACCCAATACATTCAAAAAGCAACTAAACTCTAAGAGAAGTAATAAAGGAGATGACAAACAAAACCATAAAAGCTTGATTTTTAAGACCCCAGTTTGACCCATAAGGGAGGGCCACGGAATAAATCTGAGTGGATGTTTACACTCTCTGTATATGGTTTCCTGTTACCTCCAATACATGCTAAGGCCCTAAAAGCAAAAATAAAACACAAAACCTGTGAGTTTAAGACCCCAGTTTGACCCTTAAGGGCTGGAGATAATGGGGGGTTTCTGATGAATTTAAGCTTTCTGATTACTACCTAGTGTAGGGATTGAAATGCAATTTTCTTATCAATATCAAACTCTAATTTGGCTTTGCATATCGATTGATATTGAAATATCGTTTCATGCCATAAAATGCATATTTTTGCACTTACTGACCCTTCAGTAATGAAAAATCATTCTGCAAATATATAAGATCTACAAAACAGACCATGAATTTTAATACAAGCTGCCTATAGAAGCAATTAAATGTTATGAAAAATCTCATAATAAATCTTTTCATGTATCAATATTGATGATCAAACTACAGCGAATTGATAAGGCGCAACACTGTTTTGAAAATTCTTCCTTGGCAGCTGCTAGAAATGATATTGAAATTTACACTTTTAGTATCGATATTGAAATTCAGGAAGATATATCGATCAATATTGAAATATTGATATATGATCCCTTCACTATTACTACCTGATATAAAAATGCTCAAAAATCGCTCAATTATGGTCCAATCGCTCCCAAAATCTAATCAGCTTTAGATTTTGATAATATTGACATATATCCAGGTAACACCTCCTATGGTAAGTTTTTTTGGTTGAGCAGCAATGATGAGTGGGTGTACCCGAAAAAATTATTTTTGAATATGTGACCTTGATAAATGTCAAAAAACAAGCAATCAGTGCCTGTAAACGGGCTCTGTGTCAGCTGACTGAGTGTCTTGAGTTTTAGAGTACAAGTGAATGAAGAAAAGGACACAAACACTGTACCCTGCAAATGGCACTCCAAAGTAAAGTATCATGTTTGAGTAAAATATTTAACATATTTAAACAAAATACTCTAAATGCAATAGTATTCGGGTTACAATTGATTTATTCAACAGTGAGAATCTGAAAATAGCTATTGCTCAGCTATGTCATGAGCTACACATCTGCAATTTTACCATGTTATAGCTGATTCAAAAGTAGATGAAAAACAGATTTAAACAAAATTCTCCAAATGCAATAGATTTCAAGTTACAACTTATTTACTCAACAGTGAAAATCTCAAAGTAGCCATTGCTCAGGTATGCAATGAGCTACAGGTCCGCGATTTTACTATGTTATAGCTCACCCAAAGGTAGGTCAATAAGTTATTTGAAGAAAATTCTCTAACTGCAATAACTTTCAAGTTACAATTGATTTACTCAACAGTGAAAACCTGAAAGTAGCTATTGTTCAGTTATGCAATGAGCTACATTTCTGCAATTTTCACTATGCTATACCTGACCCATGAGTAGGTGAACAATATATTTAAACAAAATTCTTTAAATGCAATAGTTTTCAAGTTTCAACTGATTTACTCAACAGTGAGAATCTCAAAATAGCTATTGCTCAGCTATGCAATGAGTTATAAACCTGCAATTCTACTACTTTATAGCTGACCTAAAAGTAGGCGAATAATATATTTAAACAAAATACTGCAGATGCAATAATTTTCAAGTTACAACTTATTTACTCAACAGTGATAACCTCAAAGTAGCTATTGCTCGGCTATGCCATGAGCTACAGGTCTGCAACTTTACTATGCGATAGCCGACCCAAAAGTAAGTGAATAACATATCAAAAGAAACTAGAGGATCGCTCGCAAAAAAAAAAGATAATGTTTTTGCATAGCAAAAACAAAGCGTCCCGAAAAGGATATAAAGGTGAGTGCTAAAGTATTAAGAAAATGCTTCGTTTCTAGCCTTATACTGTTGTGGCAACCAAAGTCAGCGCAGTCTGCTCTATCTAGCACGGTTTTCAAGATATAAGCATTTTTGTGTTTTGCAAAAAATAAAAAAATTTAAAATGTCCACTATATTTGGCGAGACAAAAATATTTTGAAAATTGGAGATACCCAGCAGGTCCAAATTTTTGTTGAGTTCGCTCCATATAGCACGGTTTTCGAGATATAAGCATTTTTGTGTTTTGCAAAAACTTTGAAAATTCAAAATGGCCACCATTTTTGGGGAGACAAAAATTTTTGTCAAGACCACTGCCGCGGTGTGTATCTCCCGCCGAGCATTAAAGCAGAAGAAATAGCTTTTCCGAGATATTCACAATTTTTCATTTTCGTGTGTGAAAGCTCTTCCAAAAGTAGGTGAATGAGTTATTTGAGAAAAATTGGCTATCTGCAATACTATTAAGAGATAATTCACATTTACTCATTTTGAGTAGGTGAATAATTATCTATGGGTCTGAAACTTCACCAAGTGAAAGCTCTCCCAAAAGTAGGTGAATGAGTTATTTGAGAAAAATTGGCTATCTGCAATACTTTTAGAGATAATTCGCATTTACTCATTTTGAGTAGGTGAGTAATTAGCTATGGGTCTGAAACTTCACCATGTGAAAGCTCTCCCACAAGTAGATGAATGAGTATTTGATAAAAATTGGGTATCCGCAATACTTTTACAGATAATTAGCATTTACTCATTTTGAGTAGGTGAATAAATAGCTATGGGTCTGAAACTTCACATAGTGAAAGCTCTCCCAAAAGTAGGTGAATGAGTTATTTGAGAAAAATTGGCTATCTGCAATACTTTTAGAGATAATTCGCATTTACTCATTTTGAGTAGGTGAATAATTAGCTATGGGTCTGAAACTTCACCAAGTGAAAGCTCTGCCAAAAGTAGGTGAATGAGTTATTTGAGAAAAATTGGCTATCTGCAATACTTTTAGAGATAATTCGCATTTACTCATTTTGAGTAGGTGAGTAATTAGCTATGGGTCTGAAACTTCACCAAGTGAAAGCTCTCCCAAAAGTAGGTGAATGAGTTATTTGAGAAAAATTGGCTATCTGCAATACTTTTAGAGATAATTCGCATTTACTCATTTTGAGTAGGTGAGTAATTAGCTATGGGTCTGAAACTTCACCAAGTGAAAGCTCTCCCAAAAGTAGGTGAATGATTAATTTGAGAAAAATTGGCTATCTGCAATACTTTTAGAGATAATTCGCATTTACTCATTTTGAGTAGGTGAGTAATTAGCTATGGGTCTGAAACTTCACAGAGTGAAAGCTCTCCCAAAAGTAGGTGAATGAGTTATTTGAGAAAAATTGGCTATCTGCAATACTTTTAGAGATAATTCGCATTTACTCATTTTGAGTAGGTGAGTAATTAGCTATGGGTCTGAAACTTCACCAAGTGAAAGCTCTCCCAAAAGTAGGTGAATGATTAATTTGACAAAAATTGGCTATCTGCAATACTTTTAGAGATAATTCGCATTTACTCATTTTGAGTAGGTGAGTAATTAGCTATGGGTCTGAAACTTCACCAAGTGAAAGCTCTCCCAAAAGTAGGTGAATGAGTTATTTGAGAAAAATTGGCTATCTGCAATACTTTTAGAGATATTTGGCATTTACTCATTTTGAGTAGGTGAGTAATTAGCTATGGGTCTGAAACTTCACCAAGTGAAAGCTCTGCCAAAAGTAGGTGAATGAGTTATTTGAGAAAAATTGGCTATCTGCAATACTTTTAGAGATAATTCGCATTTACTCATTTTGAGTAGGTGAGTAATTAGCTATGGGTCTGAAACTTCACCAAGTGAAAGCTCTCCCAAAAGTAGGTGAATGAGTTATTTGAGAAAAATTGGCTATCTGCAATACTTTTAGAGATAATTCGCATTTACTCATTTTCAGTAGGTGAGTAATTAGCTATGGGTCTGAAACTTCACCAAGTGAAAGCTCTGCCAAAAGTAGGTGAATGAGTTATTTGAGAAAAATTGGCTATCTGCAATACTTTTAGAGATAATTCGCATTTACTCATTTTGAGTAGGTGAGTAATTAGCTATGGGTCTGAAACTTCACCAAGTGAAAGCTCTCCCAAAAGTAGATGAATGATTAATTTGACAAAAATTGGCTATCTGCAATACTTTTAGAGATAATTCGCATTTACTCATTTTGAGTAGGTGAGTAATTAGCTATGGGTCTGAAACTTCACCAAGTGAAAGCTCTCCCAAAAGTAGGTGAATGAGTTATTTGAGAAAAATTGGCTATCTGCAATACTTTTAGAGATAATTCGCATTTACTCATTTTGAGTAGGTGAGTAATTAGCTATGGGTCTGAAACTTCACCAAGTGAAAGCTCTCCCAAAAGTAGGTGAATGATTTATTTGACAAAAATTGGCTATCTGCAATACTTTTAGAGATAATTCGCATTTACTCATTTTGAGTAGGTGAGTAATTAGCTATGGGTCTGAAAATTCGAAAATTCAAAATGGCCGCCATTTTTGGCGAGACAAATTTTTTTTCAAAATTGGGATAACTACTCTGCAGAGATACCCTGCGGGTCAAAAATTTCGTCGAAATCGCTCTATCTAGCACGGTTTTCGAGATACAAGCATTTTTGTGTTTTGCAATTTTTGCAAAAATTTCGAAAATTCAAAATGGCCGCCATTTTTGGCGAGACAAAAATTTTTTCAAAATTGGGATAACTACTCTGCAGAGATACCCTGCGGGTCAAAAATTTCGTCGAAATCGCTCTATCTAGCACGGTTTTCGAGATATAAGCATTTTTGTGTTTTGCAATTTTTGCGAAAATTTCGAAAATTCAAAATGGCCGCCATTTTGGGCGAGAGAAAAATTTTTTGAAAATTGGGAAAACTACTCTGCAGAGATACCCTGTGGGTCAAAAATTTCGTCGAAATCGCTCTATCTAGCACGGTTTTCGAGATATAAGCATTTTTGTGTTTTCCTTATTTGGAAAATTCGTAATGATTAAGTAATCATTAATTACTCGGCCATTTCTTGACCAATCAATGCCAAAATCTAATGATTTCCAGATTTTAATAGAATGAATGTATTTGCCAAGTTTCAGGTGAATTGATAAAATTCCTTTCAAGTTATCATCCGGACAAGCTTCCCCATCGAAAAAAGACATTTTTGGTCATGTGACCTCTCTGATTGGTTGAAATGTCACTGCAGTATATTCAAAAAAATTCCCCAAGGCTACTGCCTAAACCTGCCAAATTTGAAAAGAATCCGCCTAACGGTTACAGAGTTATAAGGAAAACAAAATGCGGAGCCGGCGGAGCCGGCGGAGCCGGCGGAGCCGCCGGAGCCGGCGGAGCCGGCGGAGCCTGAAGCTCTCCCATACACAAACAAGCGTCCCTTGCGGGACGCTTAAATACTGTAAATGCAATAGTTTTCAAGTTAGAACTGATTTACTCAACAGTAATAATCTCAAAGTAACTATTACTCAGCTATGCAATAAGCTACAGGTCTACAACTTTACTATGTGATAGATGACCCATAAGTAGGTGAATATCATATTTTAAAACAAAATTCTCTAAATGCTATAGTTTTTAAGTTATAACCGATTTACTTAACTGTGATAACCTCAAAGTAGCTATTGCTCAGCTATGCAATGAGCTACATGTCTGCAATTTCACTATGTTATAGCTAATGAAAAACTAGGTGAATAACATACTAAAACAAGACCACTGCCGCGGTGTGTATCTCCCGCCAAGCATTAAAGGGGAAGAAATACCTTTTCCGAGATATTCACAATTTTTTATTTTCCAAAATCCAAGATGGCCGCCAAAAGTGGCGAAAACTGAAATTTTTCCCCTTTGCATAGGATACTCTTCTACTACCCTGCACGTCAAAAATTGGCTCGAAATCGCTCGATCTCGTACGGTTTTTGAGATGTTCACACTTTTTCATTTTCCGCTAAAATCCAAGATGGCCGCCAAAAGTGGCGAAAATTGAAATTTTTCCCCTTGGCATAGGATACTCTTTAGTACCCTGGAGGTCAAAAATTCGCTCGAAATTGCCCTGTCTCTTACGGTTTTCGAGATATTCACACTTTTTCATTTTCCGCTAAAATCCAAGATGGCCGCCAAAAGTGGCGAAAATTGAAATTTTTCCCCTTTGCATAGGATACTCTTCGACTACACTGTGGGTCAAAAATTCGCTCGAAATCACTCTATCTCGTACGGTTTTCGAGATATTCACACTTTTTCATTTTCCGCAAAAATCCAAGATGGCCGCCAAAAGTGGCAAAAATTGAAATTTTCCCCCTTGCATAGGATACTCTTCTACTACCCTGCGGGTCAAAAATTCGCTAGAAATCGCTCTATTTCTTACGGTTTTCGGGCTATTCACACTTTTTCATTTTGCGCTAAATCCAAGATGGCCGCCAAAAGTGGCGAAAATTGAAATTTTTCCCCTAAACATAGGATACTCTTGTGCTACCTTGTGGGTCAAAAATATGCTCGAAATTGCGCTATCTCTTACGGTTTGCAAGATATTTGTAATTTTTCACATTTTCACTAAAAGTAGCAATAAAGTAGCCATTACTCACTTGTACATTGAGCAACAGTTGTAAAACTTAAATATGTTACAGTTCACAAAAAGTAGATGAACAACATATTTGAGAGAAATTGTGTAGCTGCAATACTTTTGAAGATATAAGCCATTTATGGTTATCATTAAAAATTGACAAAGTAGCTATTACTCACTTAGCTATGGAGATACACTTCCAAACTACTGACCACGTTGTAGCTGTGGAGAAAGTAGCTGAACAACATATTGGAACAAAATACTACTAAATGCAATAGTTTGGGAGATATAAGTGATATAATTATATTAGGTAAAAGTGCTATTACTCACTCAAAAGTAGGCCAAAGTTCACCAAACCCAAAAAATATTGAAGAGCATACAAATTCATTAGGACAAGTAATTTACCAAAAATGTGTAACTAGTAGTTTCAGAGAAAACTGCATGACCCACGCACGCACGCACGTACACACACATGGTGCAAATTATAATCTCCCGCCCGGGAGATAATATAATACTGTAAATGCAATAGTTTTCAACTAATTTACTCAGCACTGCAAACCTCAAAATAGCTATTGCTCATCTATAAAATAAGCTACAGGTCTGCAATTTTACTATGTTGTAGCTGACCCAAAAGTAGGTGAACAATATATTTATAGAAAATACTTTAAATGCAATAGTTTTCAACTTACAACCGATTTACTCAACAGTGAGAACCTGAGAATAGCTATTACTCAGCTATACCATGAGCTACACGTCTGCAATTTTACAATATTACAGCCAATTCAAAAGTACACGAATAAGATATTTAAACAAAATTCTCTCAATGCAATGGTTTTCAAGTTCCAACTGATTTACCCAACTGAGAAAACCTCAAATTAGCTATTGCTCAGCTATACAATAAGCTACAGGTCTGCAATTTCACTGCTGACCCAAAAGTAGGTGAACAACATATTTATAGAAAATACTCTAAATGCAATATTTTTCAAGTTACAACTGATTTACTCAACAGTGAGAACTTGAGAATAGCTATTACACAGCTATGTCATGAATTTCACGAATGCAATTTTTCAATGTTATTGCTAAATGTAAAGTAGATGAATAACATATTTAAACAAAATTCTCTAAACGCAATAGTTTTCAAGTTATAACTGATTAACTCAACAGAGAAAACCTCGAAGTAGTTATTGCTCAGCTATGGAATGAGCTACAGGCCTGCAACTTTACTATGTTGTAGCTACCCAAAAGTAGGTGAACTCCGTATTTAAAGAAAATACTCTAAATGCAATAGTTTTCAAGTTACAACTGATTTACTCAAAAGTGAGAAACTGAAAGTAGCTTTGCACATCTATGGAATGAGCTACAGGTCTGCAACTTAATATGTTGTAGCTACCCAAAAGTAGGTGAACACCGTATTTAAAGAAAATACTCTAAATGCAATAGTTTTCAAGTTACAACTGATTTACTCAAAAGTGAGAACCTGAAAGTAGCTATTGCTCAGCTATACCATGACCTACAGATCTGCAATTTCACTATGTTATAGCAAACTCAAAAGTAAGTGAACAACATATTTAAACAAAATACTCTAAATGCAATATTTTTCAAGTTACAACCAATTTACCCAACAGTGAGAACCTGAGAATAGCAATTACACTGCCATGCCATGCGCTACACATCTCAAATTTTTCAATGTTATAGCTAATTCAAAATTAGATGAATAACATATTTAAACAAAATTTTCTAAATGCAATAGTTTTCAGGTTACAACTGATTTATTCAACAGAGAAAACCTCAAAGTAGCTATTGCTCAGCTATGGAATGAGCTACAGGTCTGCAACTGTACTATGTTATAGCTTACCCAAAAGTAGGTGAACAACATATTAAAACAAAGTACTCTAAATGCACCAGTTTTCAAGTTACAACTGATTTACTCAACAGTGAGAACATGAAAGTAGCTATTGCTCAGCTATACCATGAGCTACAGGTCTGCAATTTTACTAGGTTATAGCTAACTCAAAAGTGGGTGAACAACATATTTAGACAAAATATTCTAAATGCAATATTTTTCAAGTCACAACTGATTTACTCAACAGTGAGAACATGAGAATAGCTATTACACAGCTATGCCATGAACTACACGTCTGCAATCTTGCAATGTTATTGCTAAATGAAAAGTAGATGAATAACATATTCAAACAAAATTCTCTAAACGCAATAGTTTTCAAGTTATAACTGATTAACTCAACAGAGAAAACCTTTACTCAAAAGTGAGAACCTGAAAGTAGCTATTGCTCAGCTATGCCATGACCTACTGCTCTGCAATTTCACTATGTTATAGCTAAGTCAAAAGTAGATGAATAACATATTTAAACAAAATTCTCTAAATGCAATAATTTTCGAGTTATAACTGATTAAGTCAACAGAGAAAATCTCAAAATAGCTATTGCTCAGCTATGCAACAAGCTACAGGTCTGCAACTTTACTATGTTATAGCTGACCCAAAAGTAGGTGATCGACATATTTAAAGGAACTACTCTAAATGCAATAGTTTTCAAGTTACAATTGATTTAATCAACAGTGAGAACCTGAAAGTAGCTATTACTCAGCTATGCCATGACATACAGGTCTGCAATTTTACTATGTTATAGCTAACCCAAAAGTACATGAAAAACATATTAAACAAAATACTCTAAATGCAAGAGTTTTGAAGATACAAGCAATTTACTAAACAGTGATAACCTCAAAGTAGCTATTATTCAGCTATGCAATGAGCTATGGGTCTGCAATTTTACTATGTTATAGCTGACCCCAAAAGTAGCTGAATAACATATTTATACAAAATCCTCTAAATGCAATAGTTTTAGAGTTATAAGTGATTTTACTCATTATGAAAGATGCTGAAAAATCAGAAAGTAGCTATTACTCACTTAACTACTGGAATAGACACCCAAGTTACTCACCATATTGTAGCTATAGAAAAAGTAGCTGAATAACATATTTTAACAAAATGTTCTAAATGTAATACTTTTCAAGTTATAGGTGATTTAGTGCATGATTTCATGAATTTAAATGCATTAAAAATTATTTTAAAAATTCATAAAAAATAATTAAAAACGATCCAGGCCTGATACTCATACAAAGGAATCTACTAGTGGCCCAGTACACATAAGCGAGACAAGAGAGAAATTCCTGCAAGAGTCAATTAGAAAATAAGTGATTTAGTGCATGATTTCATGAATTTCAATGCATTAAAAATTATTAAAAAATTCATAAAAAAAATTAAGACAGATCCAGATCTGATACTCACACAAGTGAATCTACTTGTGGCCTAGTACATATGTGAAAGATATGATAGAAATCCCTGCAATAGTCACTGAGACAATTGTGATAAAGTGTTGAAATTTTTACACTTTTGGGGGGTACTTCCCTTGTAATCTCTGAAGCAAACAGAAGAACAAACAGATTTGCATGCCTTGAACAATTTTTCATCCTCGATAGATAAGGTATCTTTAAAAAAACAGCATGTCTCTAGGCCTTGTAGTTTCGGAGGAGAAGTTGTTCACGTGGACGCGTACACCAACCCCGCAAAGTGACGACATAATGTCAGCTGACTGACAAATCAGCTGACATAAAAACTAGAAATTGGGCGCATTGGCATGCGTAATGTCCACCCAAAGGGAAGCATGAGTTTTGCTCTAAAACTTGGACAAAATTGGAAAGAGTAGATTGCTGAGATACCCTGTGAGTGGAAAATTTCGACCAAATCGCTCTATCTCGCATGGTTAAGGAGATAGAAGCAAATTTGTGTTTTTCCATTTTTGGCAAAAGTTCGAAAATTTAAAATGGCCACCATTTTTGGGGAGAGGAAAGTTTTTTGAAAATTGCCAATAGTACATTGCTTAGATACCCTGTGGGTCGAAAATTTCGACAAAATCACTCTATCTTACACGGTTAAGCAGATAGAAGAAAATTTGTGTTTTCCATTTTTGGCAAAAAATTCGAAAATTCAAAATGGCCGCCATTTTTGGGGAGAGGAAAGTTTTTTGAAAATTGCCAATAGTACATTGCTTAGATACCCTGTGGGTCGAAAATTTCGACAAAATCGCTCTATCTCACATGGTTAAGGAGATAGAAGCAAAGTTGTGTTTTTCTATTTTTGGCAAAAATTCAAAAATTTAAAATGGCCGCCATTTTTGGGGAGAGGAAAATTTTTTGAAAATTGCCAATAGTATATTTCTTAGATACCCTTTGGGTCGAAAATTTCGACGAAATCGCTCTATCTCACACGGTTAAGGAGATAGACATATTTACCTTTTTGCTATGTAGCTATTACTCAGGAGTTAAAGCTATTACCACCAACAACAATACCAAGCAAGCAATTGACGCTATAAACCTTCACACCAAATTTTAAAAAGATGAGTTAAATATGTTTCCTTTAAAAGAGTGAAAACAGAAACGCAATTCAGAGTAGGCTCAAAGTAGCAAAGCAGCTATTCTAATTCTAATTTGACTTTTATAGCGCTTAATCTCCACTGAGTAGTGGACTCTAAGGTGCAACAATGACAATAGCAATATGTAAAATTCAAAGTCCAGGGACAAAAACAGGTCGGCACCACGGAGAAGCCATAAGAGAAAATGAGCTAAGGAGGATATGCCTTTGTGTAGAGATAGGTTTTGAGCTTCTTTCTGAAAGAGGCAATAGTGGGTGATGCACGAATGTCCCTACTACATATCAACTTCCTACACCTTACAGTTTCCAAAGATATAGCCCGGACAATCTTTTTCCCGCCACCCACCCCCCCGCCCATGCGGACACCATGGGTGAAAACAATACCCCGACAGCCCTTAAGGGCTGTGGGGTAAAAACTAGTTAACATAAAACTTATTATATATAGTATTATTGTATCAGGTTAACTGGATACATGTATTTACTTATTTGTCAGTTAGTAAATATCATGTTCTGTAAAAGTTTCCATCATCACAACACTTAATTAATTTCTAACTTAAAGTGATTTATAATGCCTTGCAATCCTTGCTGACAAATATCTGTGCTTCCCTGCAAGGAAGGTGTGGACAAGACATTTGAGGATTTGATGTTTGTGAGGTGTAATGCCAGATGTAATAACTTTGTAGACAATTGTATGTAAGTGTGGTTATGTTTCTGTTTTAAATGTTTTAATAAACTTGGTGGTGTGTTGTTTTTTTTAAATTTACTTTGTAATTCACGGATGAAAAGTACTTTGATGAAAAAAGGACTTGTACTTTTACCTGAAAATTAACAAATTTACTTTGTAATTCACGGATGAAAAGTACTTTGATGAAAAAGGACTTGTACTTTTACTTGAAAATTAACAAAGTACTAGTACTTGTACTTAAGTACATTTCAATGTACTTGACACCAACCCTGATCAAAACATCAGACATGTTCTACAACTTGCATGTAGGGCTGTGGCACGACCTCACATAGAACTGGAGATATGCAAAAAACACAAATAACATGCAAATTTGTATACACAACTGTTCCCACAGCTGTTTTGTTACACTTCCCTGAACAACCAGTTAGCCTGCAAACATATTTGACTAAAAATAAATAACATTTCCTCATTTTTATTGTATTTTGGCCCTTTTCTCTAAAAATGTGAAAATATTCTGTAATTATAAAAAATGTGTAAAATAGCATATATATATTGTACACATATATGTAATATTGTACTTGCTGTGTCCTTAATTTAATTAAAGCTCATAGGAAGCATTTTCCATGAAAACTGTGAATTTACCTTATTAAATGGATAAACACTTAAAGAAATGGAAACTGTGGTTGTTTTAAAGAAATATATGGTAGAAGGGTCACAACTGACAATCTGAAAGGTAAAAATCCCGAGTGCTGTGAAAAGCCGACATGTTGTTTTTCTCGTAGATGATGATTGATGATGTCACAGGTTCATAGGGAAGTTTGTTTAGTTCTGAGATAAATATATAAATACACACTGAGGGAATTAAGTTGGTGTAAGTTTTTTTTCTTTTTTCAAAGTTTCAATTTAAATAGAATCTTATTTATTCACATGTTGCTGCTTTTTATCAGCTGTCACCTCATTTTTCTCTGGTTTTACAACCATCTCAGTTAATACAAGCATTCTGACGCATGCATTTATCTCCCACCGTATAAATTAGATGTACTAAAGATAGTGGAATATAAATTTTGTGAGATGGAGGCACATGTAGAAGTGACAACAAGTTTAATGTTTGATTGCAATACTTTTAAAGACAAAAGGCGTTTACTCATTTTATTAGCTATTACTCTGCCATCCAAAGAGCTACAGTTCTGCAACTTTATTATGCAGTAGATCAACCCAAAGTAGGTGAAGGACATAGTTAGAAGAAATTGCCTATCTGTAACACTTTTAGAGATAAAAGACATTTACTCATTTTAATGGCTATTACTCTGCCATCCAAAGAGCTACAGTTCTGCAACTTCACTATGTGGTAGATCGCCCAAAGGTAGGTGAAGGACTTACTTAGAAGAAATTGTCTATGTCCAATACTTTTAAAGATAAAAGACATATACTCATTTAAGTACCTGTTACTCAGCTATGCAAAGAGCTACAGTTGTGCAACTTCACTATGTGGTAGATCACACAATAGTAGGTGAACAACTTATTTAGAAGAAATTGCCTATCTGCAATACTTTTAAGGATAAAAGACATTCACTCATTTTAGCAGGTATGTGACTCAGCTATGCAAAGAGCTATAGATGTGCAACTTCACTATGTGGTAGATCACCCAAAAGTAGGCGAATGACTTATTTAGAAGAAATTGCCTATCTGTAATACTTTTAGAGATAAAAGACATTTCCTCATTTTAGTAGCTATTACTCAGCTATCCAAAGAGCTACAGTTCTGTAACTTCACTATGTGGTAGATCACCCAAAAGTAGGTGAATGGCTTATTTGGAAGAAATCGCCTATCTGTAATACTTTTAGAGATAAAAGACATTTCCTCATTTTAGTAGCTATTACTCAGCTATCCAAAGAGCCACTGTTCTGCAACTTCACTATGTGGTAGATCACCCAGAAGTAGGTGAATGACTTATTTAGAAGAAACTGCCTATCTGTAATACTTTTAGAGATAAAAGACATTTCCTCATTTTAGTAGCTATTACTCAGCTATCCAAAGAGCTACAGATCTGAATCTTCACTATAAGGTAGATCAGCCAAAAGTAGGTGAATGACTTATTTAGAAGAAATTGCCTATCTGTAATACTTTTAGAGATAAAAGACATTTACTCATTTTAGTAGCTATGACTGAGCTATGCAAAGAGCTATAGATCTGAAACTTCACTATGTGGTAGATCACCCAAAAGTAGGTGAATGACTTATTTAGAAGAAATTGTCTATCTGTAATACTTTTAGAGATAAAAGACATTTCCTCATTTTAGTAGCTATTACTCAGCTATCCAAAGAGCTACAGTTCTGCAACTTCACTATGTGGTAGATCAGCCAAAAGTAGGTGAATGACTTATTTAGAAGAAATTGCCTACCTGTAATACTTTTAGAGATAAAAGACATTTACTCATTTTAATAGCTATTACTCAGCTATCCAAAGAGCTACAGTTCTGCAACTTCACTATGTGGTAGATCAGCCAAAAGTAGGTGAATGACTTATTTAGAAGAAATTGCCTACCTGTAATACTTTTAGAGATAAAGGACATTTATTCATTTTAGTAGCTATTACTCAGCTATCCAAAGAGCTACAGTTCTGCAACTTCACTATGTGGTAGATCACACTTGCTCATTTTAGTAGCTATGAGTGTGCTATGCAAAAAGCTATAGATCTGCAACTTCACTATGTGGTAGATCACCCAAAAGTAGGTGAATGACTTATTTAGAAGAAATTGCCTACCTGTAATACTTTTAGAGATAAAGGACATTTATTCATTTTAGTAGCTATTACTCAGCTATCCAAAGAGCTACAGTTCTGCAACTTCACTATGTGGTAGATCACACTTGCTCATTTTAGTAGCTATGAGTGTGCTATGCAAAAAGCTATAGATCTGCAACTTCACTATGTGGTAGATCACCCAAAAGTAGGTGAATGACTTATTTAGAAGAAATTGCCTACCTATAATACTTTTAGAGATAAAAGACATTTACTCATTGTAGTAGCTATTACTCGGCTATCTACTCACTTAGCTATTGACCTAAATCTGCAAAAGCAACAAAAATATAAAGGACACAGGAAAGTAAGCTTATCAAAAACTAGATGAATAACAAATGAAAAGATTTGCCTAACTTTAATACTTGTGAAGGTATTTGACATTTATTTCCATCATAATTTTGCTACAAATAAGGAAATGCCTATTGCTCACTTATGACATGCAATGGAACCCCAAACGATATGCCATCTTATAGTTAAGGAAAAAGTAGCTGAACAAATTATTTTGTGAAAATACTGTAACTGCAATAGTTTTTGAGTTACAATGAATTTAATCAACAGTCAGAATTTCAAAGTAGCTATCACTCAGCTATCCAATGTGCAACAGGTGTGTAACTTTACTATGTCATAGCTTATCAAAAACTAGATGAATAACATATGTTGTTATTTTGCTACAAATAAGAAAATAGCTATTACTCACTTATGGCATGCAATAGAACCCCAAACTATATGCTGTCTTATAGTTAAGGACAAAGTAGCTGAATAATATATTATAGGAAAATACTGTAACTGCAATATTTTGGAGTTACAATGGATTCACTCAACAGTAACAATTTCATAGTAGTTATTACTCAGCTATCCAATGTGCAACAGGTCTGAAACTTTACTATGTGAAAGCTTATCAAAAAGTAGATGAATAACATATTTGAAAAGAATTCCCTAATTTTAATACTTTTGAAGATATTTGACATTTATTTATGTCGTTATTTTGCTTCAAATAAGGAAATAGCTATTACTCACTTATGGCATGCAATAGAACCCCAAACTATATGCCATCTTATAGTTAAGGACAAAGTAGCTGAATAACATATTTTAGGAAAATACTGTAACTGCAATAGTTTTGGAGTTACAATGGATTTACTCAACAGTCACAATTTCAAAGTAGCTATTACTCAGCTATCCAATGTGCAATAGGTCTGAAACTTTACTATGTCATAGCTTACCAAAAAGTAGATGAATAACATATTTGAAAAGAATTCCCTAACTTTAATACTTTTGAAGATATTTGACATTTACTTATGTCATTATTTTGCTACAAATAAGAAAATAGCTATTACTCACTTATGGCATGCAATAGAACCCCAAACTATATGCCATCTTATAGTATAGTTAAGGACAAAGTAGCTGAACAACATATTTTACGAAAATACTTTTGGAGCTACAATGGATTTACTCAACTGTAGAATTTCAAAGTAGCTATTACTCAGCTATCTAATGTGCAACAGATCTGAAACTTTACTATGTGATAGCTTATCAAAAAGTAGATGAATAACATATTTGAAAAGAATTCCCTAACTTTAACTTTTGAAGATATTTGACATTTACTTATGTCATTATTTTGCTACAAATAAGAAAATAGCTATTACTCACTTATGGCATGCAATAGAACCCCAAACTATATGCCATCTTATAGTATAGTTAAGGACAAAGTAGCTGAACAACATATTTTACGAAAATACTTTTGGAGTTACAATGGATTTACTCAACTGTAGAATTTCAAAGTAGCTATTACTCAGCTATCTAATGTGCAACAGATCTGAAACTTTACTATGTGATAGCTTATCAAAAAGTAGATGAATAACATATTTGAAAAGAATTCCCTAACTTTAATACTTTTGAAGATATTTGACATTTACTTATGTCATTATTTTGCTACAAATAAGAAAATAGCTATTACTCACTTATGGCATTGAATGGGACCCCAAACCATGTACCATCTTATAGCTAAGGACAAAGTAGCTGAACAACATATTTGAAGAAAAAGCTGTAATTGCAATAGTTTTTGAGTTATGAGCCCTTTACTCCAAGTAGCTAAGATTGCTATTACTAACTTATTTTTAGGCCCAAGTCCATAAAACCAAAAAAAATTTCAAGGGCGTGAAAATTCATTGGGACAATTAATTTACCAAAAATCTGTAGCTGTAGTAGTTTTGGAGAAATCTGCGTGACTAACGCACGCATGCACAGGCATCATTTCATAATCTCCCTCCCGGGCTAAAGCCCGGCCCCTGTAACCCACAACAGTGAGAGTGCATTAGCACTGATGAAATTCCAACTTATTACTGATATATTCTGGTTTATCACTGATAAATACATACCTGTGGTAAGGAAAACTACAAAAAAACCTTGACTAGCTATATGTTTTTCATCACAAACTGTTTCCAGTATTTCAAGGATACATAACCACATATATTTAAGTTGTAACCCACCTTGTGAAATAGATATAAAGTACTGTTACACATCATCAAACCTGTATCATATCATTGTTTAACACTATATTGCAATATGTTGGAGTATTTATCTTTTCAAAATTACTTTGTTTTCAAAAGTAGCTTCTATAAAGCATTCTCCAAAGAGCTAATTGGGACAGTTATTATTATTTTTATTTGGAATAATATATTTTGCAGATTATAAAATGTCACTTAATAACATTAAGATTACCATTTAGCACTGATGAAAGATACGCTGTTAACAACTTAGCACTGATGAGTTAACGCTTGAGCACTGAGTAAGCAATACTTATACATTGATTAGTTTTACATTACTTCTCCAATGAGTCAAAGTAAATGATTTAAATTTTTACTTTTCACTGCTAATTCTTTTAACAAGCAATCAGTGCCCATGACTGGGCTCTCTGTCAGCTGACTGTGTGTTTTGAGTTTCAGAGTAGATATGAAAGAAGAAAAGGACACAAAAGTTGGTCACTGCAAATGGCTTTCAGAAGTAAAGTACCAAGTTAACTGTTAAGGAGTAAAATCTAGGTTGAAAACACATTTAAACAAAATACTCTAAATGCAATAGTTTTTCAGTTACAACTGATGTACTCAGCAGTGAGAATCTCAGAGTAGCTTTTGCTCAGCTATGCCATGAGTTAAAGGGCTACAATTTTACTATGGCATAGCTGACTTTAAAGTGGGTGAATAACACATTTAAAGAAAATACTGTAAATGCAATAGTTATTAAGTTAAAACTTACATATTCAACAGTGAGAATCTAAAAGTAGCTATAGCTCAACTACACAATGAGCTGCAGATCTGCAATTTCACTATGTGATAGGTGACTGAAAAGTAGGTGAATAACATACTTTACAAAATACTCTAAATGCAGCAGTTTTCAGGTTACAACAGATTTACTCAACAGTCAGAACCCTAAACTAGCTATTACGGAGGTATGCCATGAGCTATAGGTTTACAATATCACTATGTTATAGCTGTCCCAAAAGTAGGTGAATAACATCTTTGAAGAAAATTGTCTAAATGCAATACTTTTCGAGCTAAAACTGATTTACTCAACAGTGAGAACCTGAAAGTAGCTCTTGCTCAGCTATGCCATGAGCTACATGTCTGCAATTATACTATGTTATAGCTGACCCAGAAATATATAAACAACATACCGTTATAAAGAAAATGCTCTAAATGCAATAGTTTTTAAGTTACAACTCCCTTACCCAACAGTGAGAACCTTAAAGTAGCTATTACTCAGATATACAATGAGCCACAGGTCTGCAATTTTACTATGTTATAGATGATCCATAAGTAAGTGAATAACTTATTTAAAAAAATTCTCTAAATTCAATAGTTTTACAGTTACAAATGATTTACTCAACAGTTAGAACCTCAAAGTAGCTATTGCTCCACTTTGCAATGAGCTACAGATCTTCAATTTTACTAGTTATAGGTGACCCAAAAGTAGGTGAACAACACATTTAAACAAAATACTCTAAATTCAATAGTTTTCAAGTTACAACTGACATACTCAACAATGAGAACCTGAAAGTAGCTACTCCTCAGCTATGCAATGAGCTATAGGTCTGTAATTTCACTGTGTTACAGCTGATTCAAAAGTGGATACTGTAAATGCAATACTTTTCAAGTTACAAGCAAGTTACTCAACAGTGATAACCTCAAAGTAGCTATTGCTCAGCTATGCAATGAGCTACAGTTTTGCAATTTTACTATGTTATAGCTGACCAAAAAGTATGTGAATAACATATTTAAACAAATACTCTAAATGCAGTAGTTTTCAAATTGTAACTGATTTACTCAACAGCTATACTCTGAAAGTAGCTATAGCTCAGCTATGTAATGGGCTACAGGTCTGCAATATTACTATGTTATAGATGATTCAAAAGTACATGAAAACATATTTAAATAAAATTCTCCAAATGCAATCATTTTCAAGTTACGAACAATTTACTCAACAGTGAAAACTTCAAAGTAGCTATTACTCAGCTATACAATGAGCTACAGGTCTGCAATTTTACTATGTTATAGCTGACCCAAAAGTAGCTGAATAACATATTTATATAAATTCTCTATATCCAATAGTCTTCAAGGTACCAGTGATTTTACTCATCGAATGCACTAAAAAGTCAAAAAGTAGCTATTACTCACTTAGCTATTGGGATAGACATCCAAGTTACTCTCCATGGTATAGCTATGGAAACAGTGGCTGGATAACATATTTAACAAAATCCTCTAAATGCAAAACTTTTGAAGTTATAAGTGATTTAGTGCATGATTTCATGAATTTTAATGCTCTAAAAATTATATTAAAAATTCATTAAAAAATTACGAAAGATCCAGCCCTAATACTCACACAAGGAGTCTACTAGTGGCCTAGTACATATATACAAAGTAAGAGAAAAATCCCTGCAATAGTCAATGAGAAACTTGTGATAAAGTGTTGAAATTTTCAAACTTTGGGTGGGGGTACCTCACTTGTAATGGCTCTCGGAAACAAATGAACACATCTGCATGCCTTGAACAATTTTTTATCTTCGATAGTTAAGGTATATTTGAAACAGCATGTCTCTCAGTCTTGTAGTTTTGGAAAGAAGTTGTTCACGCAAACACACAGGCATACCCTACAGAGTGATGACATAATGTCAGCTGACATAAAAAACATTTTGTTTTGTCAAAATAAGGCCCT
The DNA here is from genome assembly GCA_964017235.1 of Sabellastarte sp. h YS-2021. Classification (NCBI taxonomy): domain Eukaryota; kingdom Metazoa; phylum Annelida; class Polychaeta; order Sabellida; family Sabellidae; genus Sabellastarte; species Sabellastarte sp. h YS-2021. The sequence continues at coordinate 151,015,484 of OZ024928.1, read as the reverse complement.
TTTCCACTATCAGGAGTTGGCTTTATGACCTCATCAATTTTGAAGATCTTCATTTCAGGCAGTCAATTTAAACAATTCAATCTTGATTCTTGAAGTTGTAGCATTCAATTTACTTATATTCTTTTGTTTTGAAAGGTTATAATACTAACCAATAGGCATGGTGCAAGGGCTAGGTTTACATGGGTGTAAAAAGTTAACACATTACCAGTCATATATATTTGAAATATTCACTTTTTTACAAAACTACTCAGAAATTGCTAAAATGTTCAAATACAAAATAGACATTAGATATCCAATTACAGTATCAAGAAATGTTCACTCTACTTTTTGAACACTACACCCTTTTTAGTCGATTGTCAAAATGTCTGTGGTCAAAATGCCAGTCAGATTTGCAAAACTGCCCAATTTTGTCATAAAGAAATAAGTGAATGGTAAACAATACTGCAGTGTTTGTTACTTTATCAATGTGCACAAGATGTATTTTTATCAGTGCTCAAGCGTTTTCATATAGTGACTCATCAGTTCTAATTGGTAACCTCATCAGTGCTAAAGCGTAAGGAATTAAAAGCAAATGCCTCTTTATGATTAATATATCTTAAAAATAATTTTTTATGACTGAACAACTTATTCTAATGATACCATTGAGGTCCCTACTTTATTGTAAGATATGTTTCACAATGTGAAACTATATTATAAAGTATATATCACATACTTAAATTCAAAAATAACCATTTTATAGACATAATCACTCATTTCAGTTGCCACAGCAGCAGTTGAGATTACTATCCTTTTACACATTAAACAAATGCTTTTTGACAGCAGACATTTTAGCTTTGTTTATGTGCTTAAGCATGCTTAAGCTGTAATTTAATAGTTTATATGATGACAGTTAAATTTTTCTTCAGTGCTAAACTGAAATTGATCAGTGATAATTGGGAGTTTATCAGTGCTAATGCACTCTCACTGTTGTGGGTTACAGGGGCTGAAGCCCCGCGGGAGATAATAAACCCTCAGATGAAAGTCAGCCAGCGTAAGGAATATGTGTGCACTTGTCATACTTGGAATATATATTTCCATTTCTCACTTCCTTCTTCTGCTAAATAACTTTCACAGTCTTGATAAAGACTCAAATTATAAGAACAAAATGTTGCAAATGTGCATGAAAATTCAAAAGCTTACAGTTGGCTTTGTCAGAAAGAATTAAACTAGTAAAATTCTATCATATAAGGAAACATATTCTATGAGCTGTAACAATATTTAAGTCAAAACTGAACTTTTTAAAGAATTTTTGACAGATCTGGCCAATACTGCACTCAGCATTGTTGTAAATGGAACGGAATTGAATCTCTTTGGATTTAATGCAACATATTTAGACATATATTGGTGCCAGAGGCAAAAATCAGTTACAGTACTCTTTAATTACACCTTTTCAAGTATATGTAAGTAAATTTCAGTTATATAGTGTGTGTAAAGGCTAACCTCTTACGTAGTTTAAACATTGCCTAAAAATACCCTAGGTTGAAACAATATCTACACAGTCAGATATATTTATCAGTTTTGTGGTTGAAAGTCTTGCAATGGTTCTGGTTACAGTTTGAACATTACATATCCTTACCATGGGCCCAATCTCTCATATATTGATTCAGTGTTTATTTAATGATTATTTTGTGGTAAGATAAGCTTTTAAAACAAGGAAAAATCTATTCAAATTTATCATAAAAATGGTCCAGCATATATGTACTATATATGTACATGTGTTGTTTATGAAACTTGTTCCTACTTCCCTAAACATATAATTTTTAATATGAGAGTAATATAAAGGTCTCCAAAGGCTATTTGTGTAGTTCATTGTTGCACTCTGATATAGCATACCAAATAAATTGCATTCAAAAATACTGAAAAATGCGTACTTTTGAAAATGTTGATAGATACATGAAAAGACAGTTTGACAATATTTCCTCTTCAAACATATATATTTAAGCGTCCCGCAAGGGACGCTTGTTTGTGTATGGGAGAGCTTCTGGCTCCGCCGGCTCCGCCGGCTCCGGCGGCTCCGCCGGCTCCGCATTTTGTTTTCCTTATAACTCTGTAACCGTTAGGCGGATTCTTTTCAAATTTGGCAGGTTTAGGCAGTAGCCTTGGGGAATTTTTTTGAATATGCTGCAGTGACATTTCAACCAATCAGAGAGGTCACATGACCAAAAATGTCTTTTTTCGATGGGGAAGCTTGTCCGGATGATAACTTGAAAGGAATTTTATCAATTCACCTGAAACTTGGCAAATACATTCATTCTATTAAAATCTGGAAATCATTAGATTTTGGCATTGATTGGTCAAGAAATGGCCGAGTAATTAATGATTAATTAATCATTACGAATTTTCCAAATAAGGAAAACACAAAAATGCTTATATCTCGAAAACCGTGCTAGATAGAGCGATTTCGACGAAATTTTTGACCCGCAGGGTATCTCTGCGGAGTAGTTTTCCCAATTTTCAAAAAATTTTTGTCTCGCCCAAAATGGCGGCCATTTTGAATTTTCGAAATTTTCGCAAAAATTGCAAAACACAAAAATGCTTATATCTCGAAAACCGTGCTAGATAGAGCGATTTCGACGAAATTTTTGACCCACAGGGTATCTCTGCAGAGTAGTTATCCCAATTTTGAAAAAATTTTTCTCTCGCCAAAAATGGCGGCCATTTTGAATTTTCGAATTTTTCGCAAAAATTGCAAAATACAAAAATGCTTATATCTCAAAAACCGTGCTAGATAGAGCAATTTCGACAAAATTTTTGACCCGCAGGATATCTCTGCGGAGTACTTTTCCCAATTTTCAAAAAATTTTTATCTCGCCAAAAATGGCGGCCATTTTGAATTTTCGAAATTTTCGCAAAAATTGCAAAACACAAAAATGCTTATATCTCGAAAACCCTGCTAGATAGAGCGATTTCGACGAAATTTTTGACCCACAGGGTATCTCTGCAGAGTAGTTATCCCAATTTTGAAAAAATTTTTGTCTCGCCAAAAATGGCGGCCATTTTGAATTTTCGAATTTTTCGCAAAAATTGCAAAACATAAAAATGCTTATATCTCGAAAACCCTGCTAGATAGAGCGATTTCGACGAAATTTTTGACCCACAGGGTATCTCTGCAGAGTAGCTGCCAATTTTCAAACAAAAAATTTCTCGCAAAAAATGGCGGCCATTTTGAATTTTCGAATTTTTCGCAAAATTGCAAAACACAAAAATGCTTATATCTCGAAAACCGTGCTAGATAGAGCGATTTCGACGAAATTTTTGACCCGCAGGGTATCTATGCAGAGTAGCCATGCCAATTTTCAAAAAAATTTTGTCTTGCCAAAAATGGCGGCCATTTTGAATTTTCGAATTTTTGCGCAAAAATTGCAAAACACAAAAATGCTAATATTTCGAAAACCGTGCTACATAGAGCGATTTCAACAAAATTTTTTATCTTCAGGGTATCTCTGCAGAGCAGCTATCCCAAAGAGCTTTCACTTGGTGAAGTTTCAGACCCATAGCTAATTGCTCACCTACTCAAAAAGAGTAAATGCGAATTACCTCTAAAAGTATTGCAGATGGCCAATTTTTCTCAAATAACTCATTCACCTACTTTTGGAAGAGCTTTCACATGGTGAAGTTTCAGACCCATAGCCAATTACTCACCTACTCAAAATGAGTAAATGTGAATTATCTCTAAAAGTATTGCAGATAGCCAATTTTTCTCAAATAACTCTTTCACCTACTTTTGGGAGAGCTTTCACATGGTGAAGTTTCAGACCCATAGCTAATTATTTACCTACTCAAAATGAGTAAATGCTAATTATCTGTAAAAGTATTGCGGATACCCAATTTTATCAAATAACTCATTCATCTACTTGTGGGAGAGCTTTCACATGGTGAAGTTTCAGACCCATAGCTAATTACTCACCTACTCAAAATGAGTAAATGCGAATTATCTCTAAAAGTATTGCAGATAGCCAATTTTTCTCAAATAACTCATTCACCTACTTTTGGGAGAGCTTTCACTTGGTGAAGTTTCAGAACCATAGCTAATTACTCACCTACTCAAAATGAGTAAATGCGAATTATCTCCAAAAGTATTGCAGATAGCCAATTTTTCTCAAATAACTCATTCACCTACTTTTGGGAGAGCTTTCACTTGGTGAAGTTTCAGACCCATAGCTAATTACTCACCTACTCAAAATGAGTAAATGCGAATTATCTCTAAAAGTATTGCAGATAGCCAATTTTTCTCAAATAACTCATTCACCTACTTTTGGGAGAGCTTTCACTTGGTGAAGTTTCAGACCCATAGCTAATTACTCACCTACTCAAAATGAGTAAATGTGAATTATCTCTAAAAGTATTGCAGATAGCCAATTTTTCTCAAATAACTCATTCACCTACTTTTGGGAGAGCTTTCACTTGGTGAAGTTTCAGACCCATAGCTAATTACTCACCTACTCAAAATGAGTAAATGTGAATTATCTCTAAAAGTATTGCAGATAGCCAATTCTTCTCAAATTAATCATTCACCTACTTTTGGGAGAGCTTTCACTTGGTGAAGTTTCAGACCCATAGCTAATTACTCACCTACTCAAAATGAGTAAATGCGAATTATCTCTAAAAGTATTGCAGATAGCCAATTTTTCTCAAATAACTCATTCACCTACTTTTGGGAGAGCTTTCACTTGGTGAAGTTTCAGACCCATAGCTAATTACTCACCTACTCAAAATGAGTAAATGCGAATTATCTCTAAAAGTATTGCAGATAGCCAATTTTTCTCAAATAACTCATTCACCTACTTTTGGGAGAGCTTTCACTCTGTGAAGTTTCAGACCCATAGCTAATTACTCACCTACTCAAAATGAGTAAATGCGAATTATCTGTAAAAGTATTGCAGATAGCCAATTTTTCTCAAATAACTCATTCACCTACTTTTGGCAGAGCTTTCACTCTGTGAAGTTTCAGACCCATAGCTAATTACTCACCTACTCAAAATGAGTAAATGTGAATTATCTCTAAAAGTATTGCAGATAGCCAATTTTTCTCAAATAACTCATTCACCTACTTTTGGGAGAGCTTTCACTTGGTGAAGTTTCAGACCCATAGCTAATTACTCACCTACTCAAAATGAGTAAATGCGAATTATCTCTAAAAGTATTGCAGATAGCCAATTTTTCTCAAATTAATCATTCACCTACTTTTGGGAGAGCTTTCACTTGGTGAAGTTTCACACCCATAGCTAATTACTCACCTACTCAAAATGAGTAAATGCGAATTATCTGTAAAAGTATTGCAGATAGCCAATTTTTCTCAAATAACTCATTCACCTACTTTTGGGAGAGCTTTCACTTGGTGAAGTTTCAGACCCATAGCTAATTACTCACCTACTCAAAATGAGTAAATGCGAATTATCTCTAAAAGTATTGCAGATAGCCAATTTTTCTCAAATAAATCCTTCACCTACTTTTGGCAGAGCTTTCACTTGGTGAAGTTTCAGACCCATACCTAATTATTCACCTACTCAAAATGAGTAAATGTGAATTATCTCAAAGTATTGCAGATAGCCAACTTTTCTCAAATAACTCATTCACCTACTTTTGGGAGAGCTTTCACTCTGTGAAGTTTCAGACCCATAGCTATTTATTCACCTACTCAAAATGAGTAAATGCTAATTATCTGTAAAAGTATTGCGGATACCCAATTTTTATCAAATACTCATTCATCTACTTGTGGGAGAGCTTTCACATGGTGAAGTTTCAGACCCATAGCTAATTACTCACCTACTCAAAATGAGTAAATGCGAATTATCTCTAAAAGTATTGCAGATAGCCAATTTTTCTCAAATAACTCATTCACCTACTTGTGGGAGAGCTTTCACTTGGTGAAGTTTCAGACCCATAGATAATTATTCACCTACTCAAAATGAGTAAATGTGAATTATCTCTTAATAGTATTGCAGATAGCCAATTTTTCTCAAATAACTCATTCACCTACTTTTGGAAGACCTTTCACACACGAAAATGAAAAATTGTGAATATCTCGGAAAAGCTATTTATTCTGCTTTAATGCTCGGCGGGAGATACACACCACGGCAGTGGTCTTGACAAAAATTTTTGTCTCCCCAAAAATGGTGGCCATTTTGAATTTTCAAAGTTTTTGCAAAACACAAAAATGCTTATATCTCGAAAACCGTGCTATATGGAGTAAACTCAACAAAATTTTGGACCTGCTGGGTATCTCTGCAGAGTAGCCATGCCAATTTTCAAAATATTTTTGTCTCGCCAAATATAGCGGACATTTTTAATTTTTTTATTGTTTGCAAAACACAAAAATGCTTATATCTTGAAAACCGTGCTAGATAGAGCAGACTGCGCTGACTTTGGTTGCCACAACAGTATAAGGCTAGAAACGAAGCATTTTCTTAATACTTTAGCACTCACCTTTATATCCTTTTCGGGACGCTTTGTTTTTGCTATGCAAAAACATTATCTTTTTTTTTTTGCGAGCGATCCTCTAGTTTTATTTGGAAAAGTAGCAACAATCTTATCAAGGCTAATTTTGTAATTTACTGTGCCAGACTGATGTATTAATCAACAACAAAAAACATTCCAACACACAGAAAATAAATATGTTTGTACATGAAATAGCTTACTACGGCAGTTTGTTTACAAACTAATGAACCTGTGACGTCAAGGCTAGTATTTTCTACGAAAGATATCGAGTGAAAGTTATCGAATGAAAAATAATGGCGACAGTTGTAAAAAGCTTGAAAAAACTGACAGAAAATGGTTGAATATAGCATGTAACGTTGTCCATACGCATCTTATTTTTACAAAAATTGAAGTTTCACATCTATTTGTGTCTATTGACAATAGTTCTCAAAATGCTTCCTATGACCTTAAGTTTAGCTAGTTTCAAGTTTTTGGCTAAGTCAGGGACTTAAATCTACGACTTTAGTCTTAGCTAGGTCTGGGACTAAAATGGATTTCACAAAAGGGTGACTAAGCTAAGTCCAAGGTTATCAAATAACCACAGTGGTTTTCTGTGTCATATGACCTTTTATATCCTTCATTTGATGTATTTTATCTATGGATAAGTGCTGTTTTGAAATAGAAAACCTTGTTATATAATATAAACTTCCGAAAGACTACTTCAGTAAGGTGTTCTGTACAATTATACTTTATTTACAGCCATTTCAAATTTTGAAGTGGAGAAAAGTTTATGGCGGCCATATTTAAGTCCTCTTTACAAAATTTAAGCCCACTACCTCCCAGACTTAAAGTTAAGTTCACTGAATAGACCTTATGCATTCCCCTATATAAAAGAGTGTAAACACTCAATGTTATTGTAAACACACCTCACTGCAAGTGTTGTGGTAGTACCTTGTGTTTGTGTGTGATGAGAATTCTGTTCAATCTGTGTTGTGCAGGTTATTACTACTGTTAATTTACAAAATATTTTAAGCTGTATTTTATTATTTTTTTGTTTAAAAATTATACTTAGATAAATCTTAAAATATACATTGCAAACAACATATTTGGACAACAGTTGTTGCATGCATTAGGTGTAAAAGAAACACTTTTTGAAAAGAATTAGGGAAATATCAATCTTTTATAATGAATCTATTTTTTTTTTTTTTTTTTTTTTTTTTTTTGCAAATTGTCAAATTATGTCAAAGCTTACATCTTTATATATTTCAGAATAAAAGTGATTGTGAAGTTTTCATGATTAAAACTACACATTCCAATCGTAATAGACGTTCATAGTAAAAATGTTAATACACCCTGCAATTGAAGTATCTAACCCCATTTGAATGAAGAAAGTTTTCTAATTGCAGTAAAGTGTTGATTATTTAACTTATCTTTGAAAACTTTAGTTGCTCTCTAAAACTTAATGCTAATTTTGTGTGCAATGTTGAATATCAAATGGTATGATGAGAAACAATATGTGTGTTTAGTTTAATAGTTGGTACAAAAACACAGGTTCAGTAATGAGTGTATTTAAAGATTTTGAGCAGCTTATTCTTTGTATTCTCTTTTGTGATAAATTAATATATTACATCAGTGCCTTGTATAGGACACTGGATATAAGACCAGGACAAAAATCATAATTGACTTTTCCATGTTACCACAAAGATAAAGCTACTTCTGTCACCAAATCTTGTTTTCTTAATTTTTTGCTACATCAAAACCTAACATACATCAAAATTTGGACTATTTTTACTGCAAATTTAATGGATTGTTTTATCAATCAAAATGAAATATTATCAATAATCAACTTTGAACTTAAAAGGGCTAAAATCGGGTTTTCTTAAAATTAAAATGTATTAAGTGTCTACAGATAGATTTAAGGGGCTGCAGTGGTGTCGTGGTAACACACTCGATCGCCCCCCACCTATGAGGTCTGCAGTTCAAACCCCAGACCCTATGTGGGAAAGTTTGTAGTTGCTTACTGATGGTTGGCAGTTTACAGCACAGAAACTTGACCAATTGTAAGAACAGGTTTCCTCTGCCCATAGAACTACCCATCAAGACATGACCTATACAGTGTTGAAAGTGACAATAAAATGCAATTAAATAAATAAATCTACAGATAGATTCATGGCTATATCTATACATTATATTTTGAATTAGTGTCAAATACAGTGTCAAATATATTGTATCTTTACCATAAATAATGAACATGTTTATTATACATTTCCTACCTTGAAGCAAAGTTTATTCAAAACTCATGCCCACCACATCAGTCCCTTAAATATGGAAATTGATGCCTAGTATAATTAGAGAACAATTGATATATCTCATTATAGCTACTTTTAAATTTATTTAATCAATAAAATTTGTTGCCCTTATTTTCATCCGATAAATTCTTAGATGCAATAATTCTGATTACCACTTAGCGAAAAGTCACAATGATGGAAAGGTCTTGCTACCTTCTGAGTTATACACTGGTCATATCCATTTTTATGTGCCAGGTGTCACTAAACTTTTGTAAATATCCATATCACCAAGTGTAAACAGTCCAGGATATTAAAAAATTACTTACAGAATTTTAGTTGTGTCCATAAAGATGAGCAAGTTTTGTACTAATATGGATTCATTAATTCTACATGAAACAATAGCACGTGAAGACTGCATACATCTGCCAAGGCCCAGCACCTCTAATATTGATTATGAATGTACTCATAAAATCCTTGAATTCATGTATCCAGATGGTGATACAAATCCCCCTCAAAATAGAATCGTCTGTGCCATTGTCAACATTTTTTTCAAAATGTGTTTTTTCCAACAAAATATATCCATGTGCACGCGTAATTGTTTTCAGTTATTTTGCAAACATACAAAGTCATTGTGCTACAGATATATCGTCAATAAATTCTTTAATTTTCTCTGGTGACAAGGATTTTAACAATGCAGCATAGTTTTATGTCTTTCCATATTATCATAAATATTTCCCTTAACATGGTAGAAGCTTTGGAATATATTTCCTTACATTTTCAAAGCACAAATTCCATTTTCAAAATTTATACACAGAAACTTAAACTTCATATAATACATTACTAAACTCAACACACTAGGCACTAGTAAACTGTTGAAGTAATAAATGTTGAGAAACACTCAAATCTAACAACATCTGACACTACAGAATACATATAATAGAATAGTTGCTGTACAAAACTGGGATTTGAATTACTTGTGGATACTCTGGGATGATTATGTAAGCAAGGGATGCTGGTGTGGTGTACTTAATTAAAACAGAGAGAGATAATAAGTAAAGAAATGGACAAATACACCCACAGAGTTTTGCCTGTGATGCTCACACTTGGCTTGTGTGTGTATAAATACTACCATAACAAATCCCTGCAAGTGCGTGGTTTGTTTTGTTTACAAATGGGCTTGTATGCATAAGGTCTATAAAGCATGAGAAGTCTCCACCATATCATCCACAGTCAAACGGGGAGGCCGAACGAACGGGTAGTAAGAACATTCAAAAACTGTATCAAGAAAACTTTTGTACATACAAAAGACCTTCACAGCTGTGTGGCAAATGTTCTGCTAGGATATAGAACATCTCAACATTCCACCACCGGTTCTTCACCAGCAGAACTAGACAAAAGTTTTTGTACACAAAAACAAAGCGTCCCTACAGCCTTTAAGTTTTATATGAAATGCTAAAGGACTAATGTGAAGAGGTAAATGTTATTGGTGAAGAGAAATTCTCCTGAAAGGACCATGTTAGGGTCACAAGAGTGATCTTAAAAGGAAAAAAGCAATCAGTGCCTGTGAACAGGCTCTGTATCAGTTGACTGTGTCTTTTCAGCTGCAAAGTAGAACAAGCACGTTTAGGTTTGGCTATGCTGGTTTGACCCTGAACAAGAGGCCCAAGGTCAAATCCATCCACACCAGAAGATTCCCAGCACATGATTTCCTACATGTTGGTTTACCATCCCAAACCTCTAGGACTAATAATAAGCGAGTTATACACACTTTTAAGTTTGGCTATGCTCGTTTGACCTTGAAGGAGAGGCCCAAGGTCAAATGCAACCACACCAGAAGATTCCCAGCCCATGATTTCCTATATGTTGATATACCATCCCAAACCTCTAGGACCAATAATAAGCGAGTTATAAGCACTTTTAAGTTTGGCTATGCTCGTTTGACCTTGAAGAAGAGGCCCAAGGTCAAATCTTACCACACCAAAAGATTCCCAGCCCATGATATCCTATATGTTGGTATACCATCACAAACCTCTAGGACCAATAATAAGCGATTTATAAACATTTTTATGTTTGGCTATCCTCATTTGAACTTGAAGGGGGGGCCCAAGGTCAAATGCGACCACAGCAGAAGATTCCCAGCACATGATTTCCTATATGTTGGTATACCATCACAAACCTCTAGGACCAATAATAAGCGAGTTATAAGCACTTTTAAGTTTGGCTATACTCATTTGACCTTGAAGGAGGGGCCCAAGGTCAAATCTTACCACACCAGAAGATTCCCAGCACATGATTTACTGTATGTTGGTATACCATCCCAAACCTCTAGGACCAATAATAAGCGAGTTATAAGCACTTTTAAGTTTGGCTATGCTCGTTTGACCTTGAAGAAGAGGCCCAAGGTCAAATCTGACCACACCAAAAGATTCCCAGCACATGACTTCCTATATGTTGGCATACTATCCCAAACCTCTAGGACCAATAATGAGCAAGTTATAAGCACTTTTAAGTTTGGCTATGCTCATTTGACCTTGAAAGGGAGGCCCAAGGTCAAATCCGACCACACGAAAAGATTCCCAGCCCATGGTTTCCTCTATGTAGGTATACCATCCCAAACCTGTAGGACCAATAATAAGTGAGTTATAAGCACTTTAAACTTTGCCTATCCTCGTTTGACCTTGAAGGAGGGGCCCAAGGTCAAATGCAACCACACCAGAAGATTCCCAGCCCATGATTTCCTACATGTTGGTATACCATCCCAAACCTCTAGGACCAATAATAAGCGAGTTATAACCACTTTTAAGTTTGGCTATGCTCGTTTGACCTTGAAGGAGAGGCCCAAGGTCAAATCTGACCACATCAAAAGATTCCTAGCTCATGATTTCCTATATGTTGGTACACCATCCGAAACCTCTAGGACCAATAATAAGCGAGTTATAAGCACTTTTATGTTTCGTTATGCTCGTTTGACCTTGAAGGAGGGACCCAAGGTCAAATCCGACCACACCAGAAGATTCCCAGCCCATGATTTCCTACATGTTGGTATACCATCCCAAACCTCTAGGACCAATAATAAGCGAGTTATAAGCACTTTTAAAGGTCATAGGAAGTATTTTCAGATCATTCATTAGTGATTACATATACATATGTAAGTTCAATTTCTGTGAAAATAAGATGCATCTGGACAAGGTTACATGGTATATTCAATCACTTTCTGGCTGTTGTTTCAAGATTTTCACAACTGTCGCCATTATTTTTCACTCGACAACTCTCATAGGAAATACTAGCCTTGACATCACAGGATCGTGACAATGTAAACAAACTATTATTTCCGTAAGCCTTGTAATACATACATATATATTTAAAGATTGCATAATGTGTTTTTATGAAGTTTATTTGTTTATAAGACATCAGTCTGCGACAGTAAATTTTTGAAATAGCCTTCAGAACATCTTTTATATTTGTTCTCAGATAAAAAAAAATTTAGAGAGGTATTAAGCAAGTTGCATAAAAATCACCAAACAATGTAGTCAACCAGGTTCAACTCTGAGATGAATTTTTATAGTTATTTTTTTTCAATTTTGAAAACTAACTATTGCCAGGAGATGAAATAAATATAACATAAATGTCTTTAGAACTGGGCCTCAAGCAAGGATAATCATATATGTTCCCCAAATTAGTTTCCCACCAAACCAGTAAACAATACTGCTTTCATAGTACACATAATGCGTCTAGCCATCTACACATTTCCTTTTTTTTTGGTCTCAACAAAGGCTTAAATTGAGAATAAAATGTCACCAAGTAATTTCCAAAAACTTTAAATTATCCAAACTTAAGGCCAAGAAATATTGAACTAACATCTGAAGGAAAACTCATATACTGAATTATTTCATAAACAGATAATGTAAAAGTTAGAACTTCAAACATGATTCTTTCAGAATAAATTCAATAAATTTGACTACAACAGCATGCTTTTACAAATTATTTATGCAAATGAAAACAAATTGTGTATTTTGATTTCACTTTACATCATGCCTTTTCTTGATAGAAATGCCGGTGATTAAAGGCCCCAAAAAAACCAGTATCCAGTAAATTCAAATGACCACTTTTGAATTTGTCAAGAGATTCTTAGTTTTGTGTAAATTTATCTAACTTGAAAGGCTACTTTCCCATCACAGTTTAAAAACCTGGAAAAAAAATGATGGAAGGAGGCAAAATCTCATACATATGTTTACGCTTTCTGCATTCCAAGACAAGCCTACTTACAGTATATCTGTGTTTGTTAGAACTGTCAGTGGTTAAAAGTTAGGTAAAACTTGAGAAGAAAAAGCATCTAGAAAAAATAATGGCTAGTGAGCTTTTTTGGCAAAGGAAAATGTTATCTTCCTTCAGTTTATAAATATATACACTATATCTCCAACTACACAGAACTTCCGTTATGAACCTGTGACGTCATCAATCATCTACTACGAGAACAACAATATGTCCGCTTTTTACTCCATGTTCCTGAAATTTATTTTTATAATGCTATTTATGGCTCTTGTTACCATATATTTCTTAAAATAAACCACATTTGCATTCTTATAGGTTGTTTGTCTACTGAATGAAGTTAACTTCATAATTTTTGTGAAAAATGTTTCCTATGACCTTTAAGTTTGGCTATGCTCGTTTGACCTTAAACGAGAGGCCCAAGGTCAAATACGACCACACCAGAAGATTCCCAGCACATGATTTCCTATATGCTGGTATACCATCACAAACCTGTAGGACCAATAATAAGCGAGTTATAACCACTTTTAAGCTTGGCTATGCTCGTTTCACCTTGAATGAGAGGCCCAAGGTCAAATGTGACCACACCAGAAGGTTCCCAGCCCATGATTTCCTATATGCTGGTATACCATCCCAAACCTCTAGGACCAATAATAAGCGAGTTATAAGCACTTTCAAGTTTGGCTATGCTCATTCGACCTTGAACAAGAGGCCCAAGGTCAAATCCGACCACAGCAGAAGGTTCCCAGCCAATGATTTCCTACATGTTGGTTTACCATCCCAAAGCTGTAGGACCAATAATAAGTGAGTTATGAGCATTTTTATGTTTGGCTATCCTCATTTGACCTTGAAGGAGGGGCCCAAGGTCAAATCCGACCACACCAAAAGATTCCCAGCTCATGATTTCCTATATGTTGGTATACCATCCCAAACCTCTAGGACCAATAATAAGCGAGTTATAAGCACTTTTAAGTTTGGGTATCCTCGTCTGACCTTGAAGGAGAGGCCCAAGATTAAATCCGACCACACCAGAAGATTCCCAGCACATGATTTCCTATATGTTGGTATACCATCCCAAACCTCTAGGACTAATAATAAGCGAGTTATAAGCACTTTTAAGTTTGCCTATCCTTGTTTGACCTTGAACGAGGGGCCAAAGGTCAAATCTAACCACACCAGAGGATTCCCAGCACATGATTTCCTATATGTTGGTATACCATCCCAAACCTCTAGGACCAATAATAAGCGAGTTATAAGCACTTTTAAGTTTTGCTATCCTCGTTTGACCTTGAAGGAGGGGCCCAAGGTCAAATCTGACCACACCAGATGGTTCCCAGCCCATGATTTTCTATATGTTGGTATACCATCCCAAACCTCTAGGACCAATAATAAGCGAGTTATAAGCACTTTTAAGTTTGGCTATGCTCGTTTGACCTTGAAGGAGGGGCCCAAGGTCAAATCCGACCACACCAGAAGATTCCTAGCCCATGATTTCCTACATGTTTGTTTACCATCCCAAAGCTCTAGGACCAATAATAAGCGAGTTATAAGTATTTTTATGTTTGGCTATCCTCATTTGACCTTGAACGAGAGGCCCAAGGTTAAATCCGACCACACCAAAAGATTCTCAGGCCATGATTTCCTATATGTTGGTATACCATCCAAAACCTCTAGGACCAATAATAAGTGAGTTATAAACATTTTTATGTTTGGCTATCCTCGTTTGACCTTGAAGGAGGAGTCCAAGGTCTAATCTGACCACACCAGAGGATTCCCTGCACATGATTTCCTATATGTTGGTATGCCATCACAAACCTCTAGGACCAATAATAAGCGAGTTATAAGTACTTTTAAGTTTTGCTATCCTCGTCTGACCTTGAAGGAGGGGCCCAAGGTCAAATTCGACCACACCTGATGGTTCCCAGCCCATGATTTTCTATATGTTGGTATATCATCCCAAACCTCTAGGACCAATAATAAGCGAGTTATAAGTATTTTTATGTTTGGCTATCCTCATTTGACCTTGAAGGAGAGGCCCAAGGTTAAATCCGACCACACCAAAAGATTCCCAGGCCATGATTTCCTATATGTTGGTATACCATCCAAAACCTCTAGGACCAATAATAAGCGATTTATAAACATTTTTATGTTTGGCTATCCTCATTTGAACTTGAAGGAGAAGCCCAAGGTCAAATCTGACCACACCAGAAGATTCCCTGCACATAATTTCCTATATGTTGGTATACCATCACAAACCTCTAGGACCAATAATAAGCGAGTTATAAGCACTTTTCAGTTTGGCTATCCTCGTTTGACCTTGAAGGGGGGGGCCCAAGGTCAAATGCGACCACACCAGAAGATTCCCAGCACATGATTTCCTATATGTTGGTATACCATCACAAACTTCTAGGACCAATAATAAGCGAGTTATAAGCACTTTTAAGTTTGGCTATGCTCTTTTGACCTTGAAAGGGGGGCCCAAGGTCAAATCCGACCACACCAGAAGATTCCCAGCCCATGATTTCCTATATGTTGGTATACCATCACAAACCTCTAGGACCAATAATAAGCGAGTTATAATACTTTTAAGTTTGGCTATACTCGTTTCACCTTGAAGGGGGGGCCCAAGGTCAAATGCGACCACAGCAGAAGATTCCCAGCACATGATTTCCTATATGTTGGTATACCATCACAAACCTCTAGGACCAATAATAAGCGAGTTATAAGCACTTTTAAGTTTGGCTATCCTTGTTTGACCTTGAAGGGGGGGCACAAGGTCAAATGCGACCACACCAGAAGATTCCCAGCACATGATTTCCTATATGTTGGTATACCATCACAAACTTCTAGGACCAATAATAAGCGAGTTATAAGCACTTTTAAGTTTGGCTATGCTCTTTTGACCTTGAAAGGGGGGCCCAAGGTCAAATCCGACCACACCAGAAGATTCCCAGCCCATGATTTCCCATATGTTGGTATACCATCCCAAACCTCTAGGACTAATAATAAGCGAGTTATAAGCACTTTTAGGTTTGGCTATCCTCATTTGACCTTGAAGGAGGAGTCCAAGGTCATATCTAACCACACCAGAGGATTCCCTGCACATGATTTCCTATATGTTGGTATGCCATCACAAACCTCTAGGACCAATAATAAGCGAGTTATAAGTACTTTTAAGTTTTGCTATCCTCGTCTGACCTTGAAGGAGGGGCCCAAGGTCAAATTCGACCACACCTGATGGTTCCCAGCCCATGATTTTCTATATGTTGGTATATCATCCCAAACCTCTAGGACCAATAATAAGCGAGTTATAAGTATTTTTATGTTTGGCTATCCTCATTTGACCTTGAAGGAGAGGCCCAAGGTTAAATCCGACCACACCAAAAGATTCCCAGGCCATGATTTCCTATATGTTGGTATACCATCCAAAACCTCTAGGACCAATAATAAGCGATTTATAAACATTTTTATGTTTGGCTATCCTCATTTGAACTTGAAGGAGAAGCCCAAGGTCAAATCTGACCACACCAGAAGATTCCCTGCACATAATTTCCTATATGTTGGTATACCATCCCAAACCTCTAGGACCAATAATAAGCGAGTTATAAGCACTTTTCAGTTTGGCTATCCTCGTTTGACCTTGAAGGGGGGGGCCCAAGGTCAAATGCGACCACACCAGAAGATTCCCAGCACATGATTTCCTATATGTTGGTATACCATCACAAACTTCTAGGACCAATAATAAGCGAGTTATAAGCACTTTTAAGTTTGGCTATGCTCTTTTGACCTTGAAAGGGGGGCCCAAGGTCAAATCCGACCACACCAGAAGATTCCCAGCCCATGATTTCCTATATGTTGGTATACCATCACAAACCTCTAGGACCAATAATAAGCGAGTTATAATACTTTTAAGTTTGGCTATACTCGTTTCACCTTGAAGGGGGGGCCCAAGGTCAAATGCGACCACACCAGAAGATTCCCAGCACATGATTTCCTATATGTTGGTATACCATCACAAACCTCTAGGACCAATAATAAGCGAGTTATAAGCACTTTTCAGTTTGGCTATCCTCGTTTGACCTTGAAGGAGACGTCCAAGGTCAAATCTGACCACACCAAAAGATTCCCAGCCCATGGTTTCCTATATGTTGGTATACCATCCCAAACCTCTAGGACCAATAATAAGCGAGTTATAAGCACTTTAAACTTTGCCTATCCTCGCTTGACCTTGAACGAGGGGCCCAAGGTCAAATCTGACCACACCAGAAATTCCCAGCACATGATTTCCTATATGTTGGTATACCATCCCAAACCTCTACGACCAATAATAAGCGAGTTATAAGCACTTTTAAGTTTGGCTATACTCGTTTCACCTTGAAGGGGGGCCCAAGGTCAAATGCGACCACACCAGAAGATTCCCAGCACATGATTTCCTATATGTTGGTATACCATCACAAACCTCTAGGACCAATAATAAGCGAGTTATAAGCACTTTTCAGTTTGGCTATCCTCGTTTGACCTTGAAGGAGACGTCCAAGGTCAAATCTGACCACACCAAAAGATTCCCAGCCCATGGTTTCCTATATGTTGGTATACCATCCCAAACCTCTAGGACCAATAATAAGCGAGTTATAAGTATTTTTATGTTTGGCTATCCTCATTTGACCTTGAAGGAGAGGCCCAAGGTTAAATCCGACCACACCAAAAGATTCCCAGGCCATGATTTCCTATATGTTGGTATACCATCCAAAACCTCTAGGACCAATAATAAGCGATTTATAAACATTTTTATGTTTGGCTATCCTCATTTGAACTTGAAGGAGAAGCCCAAGGTCAAATCTGACCACACCAGAAGATTCCCTGCACATAATTTCCTATATGTTGGTATACCATCCCAAACCTCTAGGACCAATAATAAGCGAGTTATAAGCACTTTTCAGTTTGGCTATCCTCGTTTGACCTTGAAGGGGGGGCCCAAGGTCAAATGCGACCACACCAGAAGATTCCCAGCACATGATTTCCTATATGTTGGTATACCATCACAAACTTC
The DNA here is from genome assembly GCA_964017235.1 of Sabellastarte sp. h YS-2021. Lineage (NCBI taxonomy): Eukaryota > Metazoa > Annelida > Polychaeta > Sabellida > Sabellidae > Sabellastarte > Sabellastarte sp. h YS-2021. The sequence goes on along the minus strand of OZ024928.1, from coordinate 150,997,421 downwards.
TAGGACCAATAATAAGCGAGTTATAAGCACTTTTAAGTTTGGCTATGCTCTTTTGACCTTGAAAGGGGGGCCCAAGGTCAAATCCGACCACACCAGAAGATTCCCAGCCCATGATTTCCTATATGTTGGTATACCATCACAAACCTCTAGGACCAATAATAAGCGAGTTATAAGCACTTTTCAGTTTGGCTATCCTCGTTTGACCTTGAAGGAGACGTCCAAGGTCAAATCTGACCACACCAAAAGATTCCCAGCCCATGGTTTCCTATATGTTGGTATACCATCCCAAACCTCTAGGACCAATAATAAGCGAGTTATAAGCACTTTAAACTTTGCCTATCCTCGCTTGACCTTGAACGAGGGGCCCAAGGTCAAATCTGACCACACCAGAAATTCCCAGCACATGATTTCCTATATGTTGGTATACCATCCCAAACCTCTACGACCAATAATAAGCGAGTTATAAGCACTTTTAAGTTTGGCTATACTCGTTTCACCTTGAAGGGGGGGCCCAAGGTCAAATGCGACCACACCAGAAGATTCCCAGCACATGATTTCCTATATGTTGGTATACCATCACAAACCTCTAGGACCAATAATAAGCGAGTTATAAGCACTTTTCAGTTTGGCTATCCTCGTTTGACCTTGAAGGAGACGTCCAAGGTCAAATCTGACCACACCAAAAGATTCCCAGCCCATGGTTTCCTATATGTTGGTATACCATCCCAAACCTCTAGGACCAATAATAAGCGAGTTATAAGCACTTTAAACTTTGCCTATCCTCGCTTGACCTTGAACGAGGGGCCCAAGGTCAAATCTGACCACACCAGAAGATTCCCAGCACATGATTTCCTATATGTTGGTATACCATCCCAAACCTCTACGACCAATAATAAGCGAGTTCAAGGCTTAATCTTAGCAAAATTTTTATGAACTTATAATCAATCGCCCGTCAATCGGTCAATTATGGCCCGATTGATCCCAATATCGACTGGCGCCTAGATTCTTCCCTCAGGAATGTGCATACCAAATTTGGTTGGCCCACACCCAGTACTTTCTGAGGAAATCTAGTGAAAAGGAAGTAAATTTTTTTTTAATTTTTGATAATGTAACCTTGATAAAGGTCAAAGGTCAAATTTATGCCTGTCAAAAAATTTCCCCACGCCTATAGAAGAACACTGCCACATATCATTTAGATAGGCCAAATAACAAGGGAGATATTCAAGGAAGACGATAATGCGGCGGCGGCGGCGGCGGCTGACTGAAAACCGGGGGTGAAACCAATAAGCATCCCCTTTTCAAGGGACGCTTAATTATTGATGGGACGGACACTGAAAACCCGTCTAGATCACATGTTGATCTCACATAATGAGACCATTAATCAATAGAAATGCGACAGTCTCAAGAAGCCAAGACAATTCACATTGGGTCAGAAGGTGTTTGTGAGAGACTACCGGAGGGAAAAACCTAAATGGACATGTGGAACTGTTGTGAAAGTGTTAGGACCTGTCTCTTACCGAGTACAGACGCCCAAGGGTTTCTTATGGAAAAGACACTCTGATCAAATGTGTAATGAAACAACCACTAGTGAGCCAGTCCGTGGTGACAGTGAATCTGACGACGTTGGACCCATACCTTATCGTGAACTACAACCAACTGTGTCAACAGAACCAGTTATGGTGAATGTGGAACAGCCTGATAATTGTGGTGTGGAATCTGCAACAATGGACAAAACATGTGCAGATAATAGTGTCCCAGCTCTAGGCAGCAGATACCCCTCACGTCAAAGGTATCGTCCACACCGGCTTATTGAAGAATGTTAAACAGACATTTTTATAGTTAGGGAACTGACTGGTAAAGAGTCGGGTTGTGGATGATGTGCTAGCAACCTCTCTCCTCATAGTATAAGTTCATTGGTCTAGTTAAATAAATAAATGACTCTAGGTACTAAGACCTATCTCAAAGATAGTAGACATTTTCAAGTTTCTTATAAGTAATTGAAGAGTCTAGACCAATACCATTTCTTAATTGGGTTACATTATATTACCTTTCTCTTAAAATAAAGAAAGGGGAGGATATGTGCCGTTTGACATAACGTGACGTAATATACACTGACGTAATTTGAACGGCGTCCGTTTTTCTTGTTTGGGGATTCCGGACCATTTGCGTGTACTAACAAAATGTCACTTTAGTTAATAAAGTGTTGTTACAAGTATAGTGTGGTTTTAAACATAACAGCATGGGCATGGGCGTTTACTGGCAGAAAGCAACAAAGTAAGAAGTGATGCAAATTTGGGTACACGAACAGTACTGCCTTGCTACCAATTATCGCCGGGTACGAATTATCGCCAGACAAAATTCAAATAGACATAACTTGACCGAAAGTACATCCCAAGTCTAGTAAATAAGGTAAAACTATTTCAACAGTGAATAGAACAGATACACAATACACAAATTCACAGTTTCAAATGTCTCGTTTTCGCAAACGGCCTTGTAAGGTCAAGTGGGTAAAAACAAACACGTCTGTGACAGACAAACCAGGAAGTAGCGAAAATCAATTTGTGTGGATACTGAATATTACTGCATATATATTATAAAAATTATTATTGGAAATAGAGGAATAAATTATATAAATGAGTTCTGTTTGCAGTTTGGAATTTATGCAAATTATCTGCAGCACTTTTCAGCCAATATCTCCTATTTTCGCCCATTGTCACTTGTCAAATTAGCATTAACAAGTGCCGATTTTTCTTTGATATTTCTGGAACTTACAAATGTATTACATACATAATCAAAATGGTAATTTTACAGAGCCTCTGCTTGTTTTTTGTTGCACCAAATTCCATGAAGAAATTGGGGAGAAATCGTCTTTTATTTATTTTATTTATTGTAATTCAAAACCCTGTAAAAGGGTCCTATAATAATTTATATTGAACTTTAAATATTAAGTAATACCTGGATTAGAACTCACACGGTCACACATCCAAGTACTAACCAAAGCCCAGTGCTGCTTAACTTCAGTGATGAGATGGGTACTCATCCCTCTACACCAAATAGGCAGATTTCCAAATTTAAGTCATGACTTTTTGTGGCACTTAATCTCTACTTAAAAGATGAAGAGTATGTTCACTGGGTTCGATTCCTAGGGCAAAGGGTTTACCTTTGGCTCATGATTTTAACTTTTTTCTTTCGTTAATTAGAATGGTACCATTAAAGGCCCAGTTGCACCAATTTAACTTTTCTTTGAAAAACACATATTTTATACAGACAGCATTAGGAAATAAGAATCAAGTACACATACAGCTCAATCCTGTAACAGCACAGTGTTATCAGTCTTTTTCCACACAGATTCTGTTTGTTTATCTTCTCATACATAGAAAATGGAGAGGTGAGAGAGCTAGGTCACTGAGGTGGATGTGTAGTTGTGGTGCATACATAGACATAGGCTAAAATACCTACACTGATGCTCTTTTGTTTTAGTATTTTGGGGCATTCTGTTTTGTTTTAAATATTAGTGCTATTATATTATATAAACTAAAGGGTTCCTCTTTTGAAATAGTTTAAAGATGTCTTCTGAAGAAAAATATTTTATTAATTTATCATGTCATGACAATGAATATGATGAAGAATCAATTGACACACAGTTCACTGATGTTAACTGAATGTTAAATATTAAAACAGTATATTAGGAATAAAACCCCATCAGTTTGAGCCATGTTATGGGTTTGATCAATAATTTATTTCCCCAAAGTGTCACCACCCATGTCAATGGGGACTTTTTATACATACAACATTCTCACATTTGAAGAAAAAGAAAGAGGGCTTAATATTCTAAATTAAGTTTATACAATGCTGGACAGCTGAGTAAGAATGATACTGTAACAAATAATGGTGTAATGGTATACAATAATCATAATTGAAGCATTTGTAAATCACTAAAGTGATGTAGCAAATAACCATCCACTAAGCCACAAGTGTCTGAAAAGGTAGTCACTAAAATTTTTATTAGTGGGCCAAAAAGTTTGTTGAGCTAATCCAAAAGTAAAAAAAAAAATAACTTATTATCTAGAACTCAGAATCTGACCTTAGCTTTATCTATGTCAGGTGCAGCTATTTCATCTGTGTCCCAATGCCTACTGTGAAAGAATCAAATTGCTGTCACAAAATAGACCCAAGTATCTCAAAGAATAGGGGACCATACCTACTTCGAATCCGGGTCATTTGGCCGGTGACTTTTTTGGGGGTAGAACAATTTGCCGAGGACATTTTTATGGATTATTTTAACATGGTCCTACATGAAAAAACTTTTGTAAACATTGCAAAGCAATCAGCATTTCTGAGTAGGAATCAAAGGCCTTTTATTTCTTTTATGAACATTATATTTAATCCCGGGCAGTTATCAAAGGCCTTTTAGTTCCTTACATTTAAACCTGAACAGTTATCAAAGACTAAACTTAAAATCAGTCAGCAATTCTGAGTAGGAATCAAAGGCCTTTTAGCTCCTTTATAAATTAACATCATGTTTATTCAAAGTCATCATTTTTTATAAGAAAGTGATGATGAAATGGTTAAAAAACAGTTTATTCTATTTGAAACAATATTAAAATGACATTTTTAAACTCCTTTTGCAATATGAACACAACTTTTTTTTTTCATTTGGGCCAAATAATAAACATGTAATAACATAAATAAATAACATGTAAAAAGTCACCAGTCAATTGTCCTACCCCCCCCCAAGAAAGTCACCGGCCAAATGTCCACCAGCCGAACTTCTGCCGGCCAAACGTCCGCTGGCCAAATGTCCACACATTTTGCTTATCATAAAGACCATTGACACAGAAAAGTTGAGATAATTGAAAGATATAGATATATTGCATATCGCCAGTTGGCTTGTTGGTGTTGGGGATATCTTGGGAAAGAAGTATGTGTCCCTCTACCTGCATGTGCAGTTAGAGAATTCGGACAGAATTTCCTAGGGTTGATTATGAAGGTTTCAAACCAGATAGAGAACTCCAACAACTAGAATTATAGGGGAAGAAAAAGTTCAGCTAACAGAAAAAAATGTATGACTCAATACAACTTGTGGATGTTTAATGGGATAAACTTGAATTTGCTGACAGAATAAATGACATGTTGATAAGGAAGCAGATTATGCTTAAACAGAATCTCCTTAACTTGTAGTTGAAATGTTATAGAAAGGTGTAGTAAATAGCAATATTTAGATTTTAAGTCAAAGAACAATACAAGCATTCTGACGCATGCATTTATCTCCTGCCGTATAAATTAGATGTACTAAAGATAGTGGAATAAAAATGTTCTTGTGAGATGGAGGCACATGTAGAAGTGACACCAAGTTTAATGTTTGATTGCAATACTTTTAAAGAAAAGGCATTTACTCACTTTAGTAGCTATTACTCTGCCATCCAAAGAGCTACAGTTCTGCAACTTTATTATGCAGTAGATCAACCCAAAGTAGGTAAGGACGTATTTAGAAGAAATTGCCTATCTGTAACACTTTTAGAGATAAAAGATATTTACTTATTTTAGTGGCTATTACTCTGCCATCCAAAGAGCTACAGTTCTGCAACTTCACTATGTGGTAGATCACCCAAAAGTAGGTAAATGACTTATTTAGAAGAACTTGCCTACCTGTAATACTTTTAGAGATAAAATACATTTACCCATTTTAGTAGCTATTACTCAGCTATCCAAAGAGCTACAGTTCTGAAACTTCACTATTAGGTAGATCACCCAAAAGTAGGTGAATGATTTATTTAGAAGAAATTGCCTACCTGTAATACTTTTAGAGATAAAAGACATTTACTCATTTTAGTAGCTATTACTCAGCTATCCAAAGAGCTACAGTTCTGCAACTTCAATATGTGGTAGATCACTCAAAAGTAGGTGAATGACCTATTTAGAAGAAATTGCCTAACTGTAATATTTTTAGAGATAAAAGACATTTGCTCATTTTAGTAGCTATTACTCAGTTATCCAAAGAGCTACCAGTTCTGCAACTTCACTGTGGTAGATCACCCAAAAGTAGGTGAATGACTTATTTAGAAGAAATTGCCTATGTGAAATATTTTTAGATATAAAAGGCAATTACTCATTTTGGTAGCTATTACTCACCTATCCAAAGAGCTACAGTTCTGCAACTTCACTATGTGGTAGATTTCCCAAAAGTATGTGAATGACTTATTTAGAAGAAATTGCCTACCTGTAATACTTTTAGAGATAAAAGACATTTACTCATTTTAGTAGCTATTACTCAGCTATCCAAAGAGCTACACTTCTGCAACTTCACTATGTGGTAGATCACCCAAAAGTAGGTGAATGACTTATTTAGAAGAAATTGCCTACCTGTAATACTTTTAGAGATAAAAGACATTTACTCATTTTAGTAGCTATTACTCAGCTATCCAAAGAGCTACAGTTCTGCAACTTCACTATGTGGTAGATCACCCAAACGTAGGTGAATGACTTATTTAGAAGAACTTGCCTACCTGTAATACTTTTAGTGATAAAAGACATTTCCTCATTTTAGTAGCTATTACTCAGCTATCCAAAGAGCTACAGTTCTGCAACTTCACTATGTGGTAGATCACCCAAAAGTAGGTGAATGACTTATTTAGAAGAAATTGCCTACCTATAATACTTTTAGAGAAAAAAGACATTTACTCATTTTAGTAGCTCTTGCTCAGCTATCTACTCACTTAGCTATTGACCTACATCTGCAAAAGCAACAAAAATATAAAGGACACAGGAAAGTAAGCTTTTAAAAACTAGATGAATAACAAATGAAAAGATTTGCCTAACTTTGGTACTTATGAAGGTATTTGACATTTATTTCCACCATAATTTTGCTACAAATAAGAAAATAGCTATTGCTCACTTATGACACGCAATGGAACCCCAAACGATATGCCATCTTATAGTTAAGGAAAAAGTAGCTGAACAAATTATTTTAGGAAAATCCTGTAACTGCAGTAGTTTTTGAGTTACAATGGATTTACTCAACAGTCACAATTTCAAAGTAGCTATTACTCAGCTGTCCCGTGTGCAACAGGTTTGCAGCTTTACTATCTGATAGCTCATCAAAAACTAGATGAATAACATACTTGAAAATATTTCCCTAACTTTAATACTTTTGAAGATATTTGAAATTTACTTATGTTGTTATTTTGCTACAAATAAGAAAATAGCTATTACTCACTTATGGCATGCAACAGAACCCCAAACTATATGCCATCTTATAGTTAAGGAAAAAGTACCTGAATAACATATTTTAGGAAAATACTCTAACTGCAATAGTTTTGGAGTTACAATGGATTTACTCAACAGTCACAATTTCAAAGTAGCTATTACTCAGCTATCCAATGTGCAACAAGTCTGAAACTTTACTATGTGATAGCTTATCAAAAACTAGATGAATAACATATTTGAAAAGAATTCCCTAATTTTAATACTTTTGAAGATATTTGAAATTTACTCATGTCGTTATTTTGCTTCAAATAAGGAAATAGCTATTACTCACTTATGGCATGCAATAGAATCCCACACTGTATGCCATCTTATATTTAAGGACAAAGTAGCTGAATAACATATTTTAGGAAAATACTCTAACTGCAATAGTTTTGGAGTTACAATGGATTTACTCAACAGTCACAATTTCAAAGTAGCTATTACTCAGCTATCCAATGTGCAACAGGTCTGAAACTTTACTATGTGATAGCTTACCAAAAACTAGATGAATAACATATTTGAAAAGAATTCCGTAACTTTAATACTTTTGAAGATATTTGACATTTACTTATGTCATTATTTTGCTACAAATAAGAAAATAGCTATTACTCACTTATGGCATGCAATAGAACCCCAAACTATATGCCATCTTATAGTTAAGGACAAAGTAGCTGAACAACATATTTTAGGAAAATACTCTAACTGCACTAGTTTTTGAGTTACAATGGATTTACTCAACTGTAGAATTTCAAAGTAGGTATTACTCAGCTATCCAATGTGCAACAGATCTGAAACTTTACTATGTGATAGCTTATCAAAAAGTAGATGAACAACATATTTGAAAATATTTCCCTAACTTTAATACTTTTGAAGATATTTGACATTTACTTATTTCATTATTTTGCTACAAATAAGAAAATAGCTATTACTCACTTATGGCTTGCAATGGGACCCCAAACTATGTACAATCTTATAGCTAAGGACAAAGTAGCTGAACAACATATTTGAAGAAAAAGTTGTAACTGCAATAGTTTTTGAGTTCTGAGCCCTTTACTCCAAGTAGCTAAGATTGCTATTACTCACTTATCTTTAGGCCTAAGTCCATAAAACCAAAAAAATTTTCGAGGGCGTGAAAATTCATTGGGACAATTAATTTACAAAAAATCTGTAGATGTAGTAGTTTTGGAGAAATCTGCGTGACTAACTAACGCACACACGCACGCACGCACAGTCATCATTTCATAATAATAAAACAAAATACATGCATGTAATTAAGTGGCCCGTGAGAGGCATTGTTGCCTATGTTTATTGTATTATATCACTCCTATAAAGTAGATTCTATACATTTTAATGATAGATATCATTTAGTATTTTACTAAATGCTAAGATTTGTTATGACGGAAAATGTGTTTACTGTAGTAAACAAACTGCCACTTTTCTATATCAAGGCAAAGCTTATGAAATACAACACTTGTAAATGTCAAAAATGTCTGTATAAATCATAACCATAAATCAGTTCAGATAAATAAAATTTAGTTCTTCATCACTGAACACTTGTGAGTTAAAGATTTATATGGTTAAGAAAAATAAAGCATAGGTGCATCCACCTAAATTAATTAAATTAAATATATTTAGTGTAAAAACAAAGTGTGTTTTACTGACATGAGCAAATGGGGGAATCTGTTGTCTCTCTTGGTTAAAATGATCTATAATATTTATCACATATAGCATAAAATATTCCCAATATAATTGGCAATAATATTTTTTTTCACTTTTCCTTTATTTTGAATGTTCAGAAACTAAATTATGAAATGTAGTAGTGAAATTTTCTAGAACAGATAAATAAAACACTATCTAATCTGTTAAACTGCATGCACAGCAAACCCCCCTGCCTACGTCACAGCTAAGAAAACATGGCTGTGTTTTCTGCACTCAGTGAATCTGGCATTTGTGTAAACAAATGGAGATTGGAGAGTAACTGGTAAATTGCTTGCTGTATAACATGCATTTTCTTGCTTGTGAGTTTATATACAATTCAATGGTGGATTGTTAATTTTTCGTGCAACTGGGCCTTTAAATTTAAAAAAATAAATAAAATAAAAGGAATTTTTAGCATTGTACTCAAAAGCAGTATTGGGGATGTTGAGGAGGTATGTTTGCTCTGAGTACTCTTATTCACTCAGACAGCATATACCATTGAACCAACATTGGCTATAGGTCACTTATGGTCAGCAATTTTGGCCACCCTTGGGCCAAGATATTGGGCCAAATGTAGCTGCCTTTCTAACCACTATTCAAGCAGCATAGCTCTAGATTTGATCTCTGAGGTGCCAACATTGGCCCAATGTTGTAAAGTTCTCTAGGTATTTTGTTGCATCTTCAAAATGTGAAACCATTGGAAAGATTATTATGTGCAGAGTTTAACAATGATGATCTTTTTTTTACTATACATTTATCAATTTCATAAATGTCAAAGGTCAAGAAAATAAAACCCATAGCATTTATAATCTTAGGCCAGCAAGGCTGCATTTAAATATGGAGCCCCAACAATCACAAGGGCAGCAAAGACCTAAGTCAAACCCAAGAGCCAAAGGTCATATAAAGGTCAATTTGAGGCATTTTGTAAACCAACCCGAAATTTCTTTGGATAGAGAATCACAAAAGCCACTAGGCCAGCAATGACCTCAGATTCAAACCCAAGATGTGGAGGTCATGCAAAGGTCAATTTAAAGCATTTTATAGTCCATCCCTAAGGTGTTACATACCCTCACAAAGTCATGTATGTAGCATAAACCGTAGTATCCATCAGTTCTAACAGTTCCTCAGGTTCAAGCCCAGAACCTCCATGGTGAAAGCCAGGTTCAGTAATATATATTACTATCAGCATATGAAAGATGTGACAACTAGAGCTGATGAAATAACAGAATGTTTTTATTTTAGGCCATTTATTTCTACCATTCAACATATTAGATATTTCAGTAATATAAGTACAAACTGTAACATATTTAAAAACATGGTTCAGAAGTAATTGTAGCTGTCAAAACAATAAAATATAAATATATATATATATATATATTTTAAATAAAGGTTATAGGGTAGGAATAGCCTTTCTCTACACAATTAGCTTCATTTATTGAAAATAACCAGAAGCTCTGTAAAATATCTTGCTAATGATGTATATAACATATCTGTAGCTTACAGAGTTGTTTACAAGATATTAAACGAATACTAACTGGCACCTGTTCAATTATTTGCAATGCTGTTAGAACCCCCTATTTTCGCCCACCTTAAATGGCTTAAAACAATATTTTAAAATATCTTTTTCTGATGGTAAAACACTATTCGTAGATTCATATGTATATTTTAAAGAAAAATTTGCTTTAATATGTATTATGCAAGGAAACATATATTATTGTCATTTTTCACCATTTAAAAATCACTTCCTGGTTTTGTTTCCTACATTTGTTATTACCCACTTAACCTTTGAAGGACGTTTGCTGGAGCATGCGCAGACAAAATTGTGATTTGGCTTATGAAAAGCTTTCAAAATGTGTGGTTATTACTGAAATATGAATGTTTTATTTTTTGGTGGCGATAATTGGTACCAGGCGATAATTAGTAGCAAGGCAGTATAGCTCTTGTGTACATAGCCACTGGGTACACTAGAACAATATTACTACTAGCGTACATAGCCATTTGGTAAATAACCACTCAATAAAGAAAGTTAAAACTCGCGAATCATCAAGGCTTAAGGTACGTACTGCACACCCGTGACGTTGAATTGTGTTACGGCAGTAGGCCACCAAGGATTCAAGTTTCAGATTGCATAATCATGTGTCTGAGGTATAGTACTGCTTCCCTGCATAAGTTGGCCGCAGTCATAAGTTGGCCGCGGCTCATCTACAGGCTCCAGAAAGACAAATAGGTTATTGTACACCAATGAAAACTGTTGCATATAATAAGTTTAACGATAATACATGGTTTCAGAGTGTAGTAGGCCACTCATGTTGAAGCCCTGTGAAGCTGTGGTGAGGGCGGCCAACTTATGCAGGGAAGCAGTAGTCAAGTATCCTTGATTCGAGGGTCTTGTTAATTCGAGTACGGCCGTTTTTCTTGGATATAAGAGCATCTATTTTCACTTTATATAACATAAAATGGTGCTTTGGTATTTATAGTTTCATAAAACACATCCAAATTGCTGCAAAATACAATATTTAGACGTGAAATAAGCTCGTAACTAAAACGTTAAAACTCGCGAATCATCAAGACGTAAGGCTGTAACAGACTTGTCAATCTTTTGAATGCGGCAACTGCAAAAAGGCCCAGCTACAACAGTGTGTTTACCCGGAAGTTAAGCTTCTATGCTGCAACGTGAGCGATAATAAGCTAGCGAATTCAAAAGAACGATCATCGCTGACGGGAGGAATGCACAGCCGGCCTCGGGGCTCACTGTAACAATGAGAGTACCAATTATTTCAAAATGTAAGGTTGGTTCCCAATCGAAACCAAAGAAACAACTTTCTCTAAAAACATGCACTTAATTCTTCTTTTATTTACACAGTAGGCCCATACCTCCTCATTTTATGACACAGTGGGCCTATAGCCCCTCATTTACTTACAAAGTGGGCACCACCCTCGCCATCTAATGGACACAGACTGTCCAAAAACCTCAGTTCCTCCCTTACTTGCACAGTGGGCCCATACCTCCTCATTTTATGACACAGTGGGCCTATAGCCCCTCATTTACTTACACAGTGGGCACCACCCTGGCCATCTAATGGACACACACTGTCCAACATCAGTTCCTCCCTCACTTGCACAGTGGGCCCATACCTCCTCATTTTATGACACAGTGGGCCTATAGCCCCTCATTTACTTACACAGTGGGCACTACCCTTGCCATGTAATGGACACAGACTGTCCAGCCTCAGTTCCACCCTCACTTGTACAGTGGGCCCATACCTCCTCATTTTATGACACAGTGGGCCTATACCCCCTCATTTACTTACACAGTGGGCACCACCCTGGCCATCTAATGGACACACACTGTCCAACATCAGTTCCTCCCTTACTTGCACAGTGGGCCCATACCTCCTCATTTTATGACACAGTGGGCCTATAGCCCCTCATTTACTTACACAGTGGGCACCACCCTTGCCATCTAATGGACACAGACTGTCCAACCTCAGTTCCTCCCTTACTTGCACAGTGGGCCCATACCTCCTCATTTGATGACACAGTGGGCCTATACCCCCTCATTTACTTACACAGTGAGCACCACCATTGCCATCTACTGTACACAATCTGTCCAGTCTCAGTTCCTCCCTTCATGGTAAGGTGACCTCACTGTTGTGAATTGACACTGATTTTACAGTTAATGCTATTTTAATGTGTTTGGACATTATTTAATGTGGTTATTAAGTGTCCCTTGAAAAGTGGAAGCTTGTTGGTTTCACCACTCTGTTTTCAGACAGTCTATCCCACCATCATCGATGCTGCAGTATTTTCTATGTTGTACATCTCCTTTAATATAAGGCTTATCAAAATAAATAAATAAATTATATAATCTATCATTTTTGTCAAATGTATAAATTTGACCTTTGACCTTTTGGCCACATGATCAAAAATAATTTTTTTTCTCTACACTTTGTTTTCACCAGATATTCTCAGAAATAGCTATACAGGGATCCACAAGGGTTTTCCTAACATAAATATTTAAGCAACAGTGAGACTTCTCAGGCTTACCATTTCCAAGTTAAGGGACAACATATGTGAACAAGCAATCAGTGCCCATGAATGGGCTCTGTGTCAGCTGATTGTGTGTTTTGAGTTTTAGAGTAGAAGTGACAGAAGAAAAGGACTCAAAAGTTGTGCCCTGAAAATAGTAGTCAGAAATAACAAAGTAACTATTTAGGTGTAAAAAGTAGGTTAAAAACATATTTAAAGAAAATAATGCAAATGCAATAGTTTTCTAGTTACAACAGATTTACTTAATAGTGACAATCTCATAATAGCTTTTCCTCAACTATGCAATCAGTTAAAGGGCTGAAATTTTAATATGGTATAGCTCACACAAAAGTAAGAGAATAACATAGTTAAAGAAAGACTGTAAATGCAATAGTTTTCAAGTTACAACTGATTTACTCAACAGTGAGAACCTAAGAGTATCTATTACACAGCTATGCCATGAGCTTCATGTTTTCAATTTTACTATGTCATAGCTAATTCAAAAGTAGATGAATAACATATTTAAAGAAAATACTCTAAATGCAATAGTTTTCAAGTTGCAACTGATACTCAACAGTGAGAACCTTAAAGTAGCTATTGCGCAGCCATGCCATGACTTACAGGTCTGCAATTTTATTATGTTATAGCTGACCTAAAAGTAGGTGAACAACACATTTAAACAAAATACTCTAAATGCATTAGTTTTCAAGTTACAACTGATTTACTCATCACTGATAACCTAAGAATAACTATTACTCAGCTATGCTATGAGCTACACATCTGCAATTTTACTATGTTATAAATAATTCAAAGGAAGATGAATAAAATATTTAAACAAAATTCTCTAAATGCAATGATTTTCAAGTTACAACTGATTTACTCAACAGAGAAAACCTCAAAGTAGCTATTGCTGAACTATGCAATGAGCTACAGGTCTGCAACTTTACTGCTATAGCTGAACCAAAAGTAGGTGAACAACATATTTAATCAAAATACTCTAAGTGCAACAGTTTTCAAGTTACAACTGATTTACTCAATAGTGAGAACCTGAAAGTAGCTATTGCTCAGCTATGCCATGAGCTACAGGTCTGCAAAGTCACTATGTTATAGCTGACCCAAATGTAGGTGAACAATAAATACTCTAAACACAATAGTTTTCACGTTACCACTGATTTACTCAGCTGTGAGAACCTCAAAGTAGGTAGTGGTCAGCTATGTCATGACATACAGGTCTACAATTTCACTATGTTATAGCTTAGATATTTGTAAAAAATTCTTTAAATGCAATAATTTTCAAGTTGCAACTGATTTACTCAACAGTGAGAACCTGAGAATAGCTATTACAAAGCTATGCCATGAGTTACATGTCTGCAATTTTACTAGCTAATGTTACAGCTAATTCAAAAGTAGATGAATAACATATTTAAACAAAATTCTCTCAATGCAATGGTTTTCAAGTTACAACTGATTTACTCAACAGAGAAAACCTCAAAGTAGCTATTGCTCAGTTATGCAATGAGCTACAGGTCTGCAACTTTACTATGTTATAGCTGACCCAAAACTAGGTGAATGACATATTTAAAGAAAATACTCTAAATGCAATAGTTTCGAGTTACAAGTGATTTTACTCATTATGGAAGGCACTGGAAAGTCAGAAAGTAGCCATAACTCACTTAGTTATTGGGATAGACACACAAGTTACTCACCATGTTGTAGCTATGAAAAAAATAGCTGAATAACATATTTTAAGAAAATGCTCTAAATGCAATACTTTTCAAGTTATAGGGGATTTAGTGCCTGATTTCCTGAATTCAATGCATTAAACATTATTTTAAAAATTCATAAAGAAAGTTAAAAAGATCCAGGCCTGATACTCACACAAGATAATCTACTAGTGGCCCAGTACATATATGCAAGATAAGAGAAAAATCCCTGCAATAGTGAATGAAAAAATAAGTGACGTAGTGCATGATTTCATGAATTTCAATGCACTAAAATTATTTTAAAAATTCATTAAAAAATTAAGACAGATCCAGGTCTGATACTCTCACAAGGGAATCTACTTGTGGCCTAGTACACATATGTAAGATATGAGAGAAATCCCTGCAATAGTCAATGAGAAAATTGTGAAATTGATAATTGTGATAAAGTGAAAGTGTAAATTTTCACACTTTTGGTGGGGGTACCTCCCTTGCAATGGCTCTAGCAAGCAGACAGACAGACAGATTTGCATGCCTTGAACAATTTTCATCCTTGATAGATAAGGTATCTTTAAAAACAGCATGTCTCTAGGCCTTATAGTTTTGGAGTAGTTGTTCAGGCAGACACAGACGTGGACGCGGATGCCGCAGAGTGATGCCGGAAAATAGTCATCTGGGTGGGTACTGATGATGCGGTGGTGGTGGCGTGACTGAACTGAATCCAGTATATCCCTGACGTTCATCTGGGGATATAATAATGGAATGGAAGTGTGGAATTTCATCTCTGACCCATTCTCCAAGGTCAAGTGGGGCCCTCCTATTATAAAAGCCTCATATCTCCCTTATCATTGCTTGTACAGCTTTAAAATGTGAAAGCAAACCATAGCAAATCATGGCATGTGAACTTTTTCAAGTATCAAATTTCACCTTTGACATCTGCTTCAAGGTTAAGTAGGGTCATCATACTAAAAGGCCTTATATCACCTTTTTTATTGATTCTAGAGCTTCAACATTGTGAAACAAGCCATAGGAAATCATAGTCTGCATATCTTATGTTGAATCTGACCTTTGGCCCTTGCTTCAAGGTCAAGTGGGGTCATCAATCATACTAAAAATAGCATCAGAGATGCCCGTACCCCACAGTCTGGAAAAATTTATTTATTTGGGGTTTTACGTCGTTTTCAACACTGTACAGGTCATATCACGATGGGTAGTTGGAAGAGCAGAGGAAACCAGTACATACAGTTCATCAGGGTTCTGTACTGTAAACTGCCAACCAACGGCAAGCAACTACCAGCTTTCCCACTTGAGGCCGTGCCGGGAACCAAACCCCGGCCTCAGAGGTGGGAGGCGAGAGTGTTACCACTCTGCCACCATGGCCCCCTCTGTGTGTCTGTCTGGGGAAATAGTTTGTAACATCATGAGATACAGAAGAAGTAAACAATACAATATAATGTTTGTTTAAGTAGGGAAAACAACAATGAAGAGAAAGAAAATGTACCATCACAATGTACAATTACAACCCCCAGCTACTGTCACTTCCTACACTTTAAGGTTTTGGAGACATAGCCAGCAAAAGATTTAAAGATCAAGGCCACTACTGCAAGGTCAAATCAAGGTCACATCATGATGTCACACAAATACACCAGCTAACCAATGTCCTTATCAAGTATCAACCTTTTACGCCTTACAGATTCCATGATACAGCCCAGACAACACTGTGAAGGTCAAGGTCACAGCAAGTCAAATCAAGGTCACACCAGGATGTTGCAGGTCAAAGGTCAAATCAAGATCACACCAGGACGTTGTACACCTACACCCCCAACCAATGTTCCTACCAAGTATCAACTTCCTATACCTTATGGTTTCTGAGATACAGCCCAGGCAAACTTTTTCCTGCCACCTAACCAGACACCCACCCATCCACTGACCAAAGGTGAAAACAATACCCCAACAGCCTTTAATGGGTGTGGGGTAAAAAGGTCTCGCATCTTTTTTATTATTGGTTCTAGAGCTTTGAAATGTGAAAACAGTAGATAGGAAATCATAGCCTGTTAATCCAAAGGCAAATATCAAATTTGACCTTTGACCCTTGTTTCAAGGTCAAGAGGGTCATCTTATTAAAAGCCTTCATATCTCTCTTATTATTGATTGTAGACCTTCGAAATGTGAAAACAACCTAAATCGTAGCCTTCAAATCTTTAGCAATTGTCGAATTTAACCTTTAACCCTTGTTTTAAGGTGAAGTGGGGTCATCATACTAAAAATGCCTTATAGCTTCCTTTTTATTGGTTTTAGAGCTTTAAACATATTGAAACAACCAATACGAAATCATGGTCTGCATATCTTAAACAAGAGTTAAATTTGACCTTTGGCCCTTGTTTTAAGGTCAATCATACCAAAAATAGCATCAAAGCCCGTACCCCACAGCCCGGAGAAATAGTTTTTAATACCATGAGATACAGAAGAAGTAAACAGTACAAAGATCAGAAGAGTTTCAGAGCAAATAGAGCTCCAACTGTGAAAACAACCTAAATCGTAGCCTTTGAATCTTTAGCATATCTTAAATTTAACCTTTTACCCTTATTTCAAGGTCAGGTGAGGTCATCATACTGAAAAGGTGCCATAGCTTTCTGATTATTGGTTTTAGAGCTTTAAAATGTGAATACAATCATAGCAAATCATAGCCTGTTAATAATTTGCAAGAATTAAATTTGACCTTTGATTCCTGCTTCAAGGTTAAGTGGGATCAATGTGTTATAAAATGAGGAGGTATGGGCCCACTGTGCAAGTAAGGGAGGAAATGAAGCTATACAGTCTGTGTACAGTAGATGGCGACGGTGGCTGCACACTGTATAAGTAAATGAGGCGTATAGGCCCACTGTGTCATAAAATGAGGAGGTATGGGCCCACTGTACAAGTAAGGGAGGAACTGAGGCTGGACATTTTATGTCCAGTAGATGGCGAGGGTGTGGCCCACTTTGTAAGTAAATGAGGGGGTATGGGCCCACTGTGTCATAAAATGAGGAGGTATGGGCCCACTGTGCAAGTAAGGGAGGAAATGAGGCTATACAGTTGTGTACAGTAGATGGCGCAGCTGGTGCCCACTGTGTAAGTAAATGAGGGGGTATAGGCCCACTGTGTCTTTAAATGAGGAGGTATAGGCCCACTGTGCAAGTAAGGGAGGAATTGAGGCTGGACAGTTTGTGTACAGTAGATGGCGAGGTTGGTGCTCAATGTGTAAGTAAATGAGGGGGTATAGGCCCACTCATAAAATGAGGAGGTATGGGCCTACTGTGCAAGTAAGATAGGAACTGAGGCTGAACAGTCTGTGTCCATTAGATGGTGAGGGTGATGCTCACTGTGTAAGCAAATGAGGGGGTATAGGCCCACTGTGTCATTAAATGAGGAGGTATGGGCCCACTGTGCAAGTAAGGGAGGAACTGAGACTGGCCATTTTGTGTACAGCAGATAACGAGGGTGGTGCTCACTGTGTAAGTAAATGAGGGGTATAGGCCCACTGTGTCATAAAATCAGTAGGTATGGGCCCACTGGTGGAGTAAGGGAGAAAATGAGGCTGGACAGTCTGTGTACAGTAGGTGGTGAGGGTGGTGCCCACTGTGTAAGTAAATGAGGGGGTATAGACCCACTGTGTGGTTAAGACAGATTAGATAGTGACAGTATGCTTGCCATTTAATAATAAATTTATAATTTCATGAAAAACTGTATGCTGATTGAGTGGGTCCCACTGTCCAAAAAGCATGTCCCACTGCAACACTGCACAGTAAGCTCTGAGGCCGACTGTGTCTGCCTCTCTTCAGCGCTGAACCCCCTTCTCGTCAATTCTGTCAATTCGAGGACTTGGTTCAGCGAAGAAAGAGGAGAGGGTACCATTATACCTGGGTCTAATGGTGCCAGTGGTACAGTGAGACCCGTTTACAAATGTCAAGTGGCACAGTGAGACCCAGTAAAGAGCAATAATTATTTTATTAAAATATTCAAGTTCATCACTAGTGATACAGTGGGGCCTGCCTCCTTGGTAGTTCTTCCCTACTGGTACAGTGGGACCCACCCTGCCAAACTTCCTCCCTACATGCAAAATAATCCCTGGTGGCACAGTGGAACCCATTTCTGTCCTATAGTGCTTCCCTACTTCACAATTTCTTCCCTATTGGTACAGTGGGACCTACGTTCTCTCTAGTTTTTCCCTAGTGGTGCAGTTGGACCCAGTCTGGACCAGCCCTGGTGGCACAGTGAGACCCATTCCTACCAAACTTTTTCCCTACTTCACAAGTGGGACAGTGGGACCTGCCTCCTCTCTAGTTCCTCCCCAGTGGTACAGTGGGACCCATCCCTGCCAAACTTCTTCCCTACATGAAATTTTATCCATGGTGGCACAGTGGGACCCACTCCTGCCCTAGTTCTTCCTTATTTCATGATTTCTTCCCTATTGGCACTTCTCTCTACTTCCCCCTCAGTGGTACAGTTGTACACAGCCCTGCCCATCTTCTTCCCCACATACAAATTCGTCCCTGGGGGCACAGTGGGACCAATTCTTGCCAAACTTCTACCCTACTTCACAATTTCTTCCAAGTGGTACAGTGAGACCTGCTTCCTCTCTAGCTCCTCCCTAGTGGTACAGTGGGACCCAACCCTGTCAAACTTCTTTCCTCTATGCAAATTCGTCCCTGGTGGCACAGTGAGACCCATTCCTACCCAACTTTTTCTCTAATTCACATTTTTTCCTAATGACACAGTGGGACCTGCCTCCACTCTAGTTCCTCCCTAGTGATACAGTGGAACCCACCCCTGCAAAACTTCTTCCCTACATGTAAATTCATCCCTGGTGGTGCAGTGGGTCCCATTCTTGCCCAACTTCTTTCCTACTTCACAATTTCTTCC
Source organism: Sabellastarte sp. h YS-2021 (assembly GCA_964017235.1). Classification (NCBI taxonomy): domain Eukaryota; kingdom Metazoa; phylum Annelida; class Polychaeta; order Sabellida; family Sabellidae; genus Sabellastarte; species Sabellastarte sp. h YS-2021. Next base: position 150,977,847 of record OZ024928.1, on the reverse strand, counting down.
CCAGTGGCACAGTGGGACCTGCCTCCTTTCTAGTTCCCTCCCTCCCTAGTGGCACAGTGGGCCCCACTCCTGCCCAAATTCTTCCATACTTCATGATTTCTTCCCCAGTGGCACAGTGAGACCCGTCTCCTCTATAGCTCCTCCCTAGTGGTACAGTGGGACCCAACCCTGTCAAACTTCTTTCCTCTATGCAAATTCGTCCCTGGTGGCACAGTGAGACCCATTCCTACCCAACTTTTTCTCTAATTCACATTTTTCCCTAATGACACAGTGGGACCTGCCTCCACTCTAGTTCCTCCCTAGTGATACAGTGGAACCCACCCCTGCAAAACTTCTTCCCTACATGTAAATTCATCCCTGGTGGTGCAGTGGGTCCCATTCTTGCCCAACTTCTTTCCTACTTCACAATTTCTTCCCTAGTGGCACAGTGGGACCTGCCTCCTTTCTATTTCCCTCCCTCCCTATAGTGGCACAGTGGGCCCCACTCTTGCCCAAATTCTTCCATACTTCATGATTTCTTCCCCAGTGGCACAGTGAGACCCGTCTCCTCTATAGTTCCTCCCTAGTGGTACAGTGGGACCCAGTCCTGCCAAACTACTTCCCTACATGCAACTTCATCCCTGATGGCACAGTGGGACCCACCTCTGCCCTAATTCTTCCCTACTTCACGATTTCTTCCCTACTGGTACAGTGGGGCCTGCATCCTCTCTAGTACCTTCCCAGTGGTACAGTCCTGCCAAATTACTTCCCTTTATGCAAATTCATCCCTGGTGGCCCAGTGGGACCCATCTCTGTCCTAGTTCTTCCCTACTTCACAATTTCTTCCCTAGTGGTACAGTGGGACCTGCCTCCTCTCTAGTTCCTCCTTAGAGGTACAGTGGGACCCACCTCTGTCCTATTTCATCCCTAATTCACGATTTCTTCCCTAGTGGTACAGTGGGACCTGCCTCCTCTCTAGTTCCTCCTTAGAGGTACAGTGGGACCCACCTCTGTCCTATTTCATCCCTAATTCACGATTTCTTCCCTAGTGGTACAGTGGGACCTGCCTCCTCTCTATAGTTCCTCCGCAGTGGTAAAGTGGGTCCCAGTCCTGCCAAACTACTTCCCAACATGCAAATTCATCTCTGGTGGCACAGTGGGACCCACTTCTGTCCAACTTCTTCCCTACTTCACAATTTCTTCCTTAGTGGCACAGTGGGACCTGCCTCCTTTCTAGTTCCCCCCAGTGGTACAGTGAGACGCATCCCTGCCAAATTTCTTCCCTACATGCAAATTTACCCCAAGTAGTGGGTCTAGATGTTCGAATAGGAGCTTTCGGTTTACCGTGTCAAAGGCTTTTGACATGTCGAGTAGTGGGAGATGTACTGTGCAGTTTTGACAGGTTATGGCTTTCTCGCAGAGTGTTTTAACACTGAAGACTTGTTCGGTGGTGCTTCTTCCACATTGGTAGGCTGCTTGGTCAATCGGTATATGATCTTTAATTTTTGGCCATATTCTTCTTAGCATTATGATGGTAAGGATCTTTCTAAGTGCCGAGAGTAATATCAGGGGTCATAGATTTCCAGGTGGTCCAACTTTTTTGCCTGGTTTCTGGAGTGCTGATAATAATCCTGTGACGATCTCCGGTGGTGGTTCTTCAGATTGTATTGAATATAGGATGTTAGCAATTTCTTTGTGGAGTTCTGTTGGGGCGTATTTGATGTATTCTATGTATATTCCATCTTTGCCACAGCCATTTTTCATACTTCTGGTAGCTTTTGTTACTTCATCGGTTGTGATCAATGTTTGTAGTGGGGATGGATTGTATTCTTTAATGTTCTTCTCCATGTTCTCTGGAGCAAGGGCTTTTTAAAAATGTTGTTTGATGATTTCTATTTTGCCTTCTGTTGTTCCTGGTATGTTGCCATTTTTAGGCGGGTTGCGTGTAACCAACCCGCCTATTAGATTGATGTGTCCGACGTCCGTCTGTCCGTCTGTCTGTCTGTCCGTCTGTCCGTCCACATTTTTCGTTTCCGGACTCTAACTTTAAAACGGTTTGACCAATCAAATTCAAACTTCACAGGGAGATAGATCACCATCATAGCTAGGTTCCTTTCGAAATTGGTGAAATTCCGTGTGTTCGTTTGTCCGTTTTTTGTCCGTTTGTCTGTCCATCCATCTGTTTGTCCACATTTTCGTTTCCGGACTCTAACTTTAAAACGGTTTGACCAATCAAATTCAAACTTCACAGGGAGATAGATCACCATCATAGCTAGGTTCCTTTCGAAATTGGTGAAATTCCGTCTGTTTGTTTGTCCGTTTTTCCGTCCGTTTCTTCGTTTTTGTCCGTTTTTCTGTCCATCCATCTGTCCGTCCACATTTTTGTTTCCGGACTCTAACTCGAAAACGGTTAGTCCAATCTAATTCAAACTTCACAGGGACATACATCACCATCATAGCTAGGTTCCTTTCGAAATTGGTGTAAATCCGTCTGTTCATTTGTCTTGTTGTCCGTTTGTCTGTCCATCCATCTGTTTGTCCACATTTTCGTTTCCGGACTCCAACTTGAAAACACTTTGTCCAATCGAATTCAAACTTCACAGGGACATACATCACCATCATAGCTAGGTTCCTTTCGAAATTGGTGTAAATCCGTCCGTTCATTTGTCTTGTTGTCCGTTTGTTTGCCAATCCATCTGTTTGTCCACATTTTTGTTTCCGGACTCCAACTTGAAAACACTTTGTCCAATCGAATTCATACTTGACAGGGATACAGATCACCATCATAGCTAGGTTCCTTTCGAAATTGGTGTAATTCCGTCTGTTTGTTTGTCCGTTTTCCTGTCTGTTTGTCTGTTTTTTGTCCATTTTTCTGTCCATCCGTCTGTCTGTCCACATTTTTGTTTCTGGACTCTAACTCGAAAACGCCTTGTCCAGTCGAATTCAAACTTGACAGGGAGATGCATCACCATCATAGCTAAGTTGCTAAGTTGGTGTAATTCCGCCCTTTCGTTTGTCCGTTTATAGCATAGATACAATTATGTAACCTAGATTACAAGTTTTACGTTTCTTAGCACGTCTTACACATTTGCCTTAACTGGGTAACCTAACATTCTTTCCTTCTTTTCTAAATGTAATTACAGCAGTTGCTAATCTTATTTCTGCCTGCGCAACCCGCCTTTTGGGGCATCTGTGACCCTCTTGTTGTCATTTACAATGATTGGTCTTTCTATTCAGTTCTCTTACAACTTGATGGTATTTATTAGAGTCATCTTTGTATTTTTCAAGTTGTTCGTGGTCTTTTTTTGCTTCCTTTTCTGCATCTTCTTGCTTTATATTTCTATTTCATTTAGTAATGTCATTCTTTTCTTTTTCCATCTTTTGATGTTTTCTTCGTTTTTCAATGAGTCACAGCAAGTAATGATTTTTATTCTGAGGTTGTGTCTTTTGATTGATTTTTTTTGTTTTTCAGTATTTTCCAGTTTCTTGTTTCTGGGCAACTTTCCTACTACTTCTTTGGTTGTGATGGTACATAGGTTTACAATATTTTGCCACTTGATGTTCTTTTCTGTTAGATTCTTAAGTTTTTTGCTGATTTCGTTATGGTATTTTCTTCTGGCTTCTGGTTCCATCACAAGTTTTTCTACATTCATCTTGACATTGGTACTTTTTGGTGTTTTTCTTGTATGCCATCTCTGAATGTTTATTGTGATCTTAACAAGTTTGTGGTCGCTGGTTGTTTTCGTGCCACCATAGGATCATGCATCATTTACAAGAAAGAGTTGATTGTTTCTAATAATGGTGTAGTCTATTTGGTTTCTGATGGGATTTCTTCGCTCTTCTCCATTACTCATGATGTATTTCTTCATAGGTGCTTGCCAGGTGGTTCTATGAGTCATTTTATGTTGGAATTTAGCATTTGCAAGGTAGAGGTCATGTGTCTTGCATAGTTCTAGTAAGGCAGACCCGTTTTCATTTAATTTTCCTTTACAAAATTGTCCCATATTGTCAGGATAGATTGAGTAGCCTGTTCCTGTTTTGGCATTAAAATCTCCAAGCAATAAAAGGATGTTTCTCTTACTCACTTTGGTTGTGATATTACTCAGCTTTTCATAGAAGTCCTCTCAGCTCAGGATGTTTCTTGCTTGTGTCAAGTGTAGGTGCATAGGCTGACACTGCAACTAATCTAATCTAATGTGGACTTTTATAGCGCTTAATCTCCATCACTGATGGACTCTAAGGCGCATTTAAACATAAAGCAAGGCAGTTATCGTTAATCAAGGGACATAGCCAGGTCGTACCAAGGAGACACAGATGTGACGGGAGAGGCTATGGTGGGTAGGCTTTTGCAAACAGGTAAGTTTTAAGCTTCTTTCTGAAGGAGGCAACTGATGTTGCACTGCAAACATCTTGAGGGAGGTCATTCCAGATCTTAGGAGCATCAAAGGCAAAACTATGGCCAAAATGTTTGGCTGACTTAAAGACTGATGAATGGAATGGAGGAACTGTAAGGTATTGACGATCTGGGTGACTATGCCTAGTACTATAGGGACAACTACTAAAAGACAAGAACGGTTCGAAGTAAGAAGGAGAACCACTATGCAAAAATTTATACACAAGTGTTGCGGTTTTGAAGATACAACGATACTTAACAGGCAACCAGTGGAGTTTCTGTAGAATGGGTGTAACATGAGCATACTTTCTATGATTTGTAACAATATGAGCAAGGGTGTTCTGAATACTTTGCAATTTGTGCTGATTGAAACCGGACAAACCTCTGAACAGAGAGTTACAATAGTCCAGACGACTACTAACCAAGGCATTTGCAGCCAGGACTGCCACTTCAGAAGTGAGATACTTTCTAATTCTACGGAGGTCATGCATCTGAAGGAAGCACGCTTTGCAAGTCCTCTTGATATGCTCAGAGAATGAAAAATCTGCATCAAACCACACACCTAGATTTCTGACAGAATCAACCGGATGAAGAAGGCTACCAAGAATGCTAACAGGAAAGTGAGAGGAAATCTTCTGACGTTGAGCCTTGGAACCAAAGACAATAAACTCAGTTTTTTCAGGGTTGAGCTTCAATTTACTGAGAGACATCCATTCTTGAACATCATGAAGGCAGGCATTTAGCTTGGCGAGAGCCGAAGAAGCATTTTTGTGGGAGAGATAGATGTATAACTGAGTGTCATCCGCATAAAAATGGAATTTAATATGCGGGTGGAGGCGAATAATTTTACTGAGTGGTGTTGTATAGAGTGAAAACAGTAACGGACCCAGAACAGAACCTTGTGGGACTCCATAGATGAGATTGCTTAATTCAGATAGTGTGGAGCCTATCTTAATGGCCTGGCAACAATTTCTTAAGTAGGAAGCAAACCACCTTAGAGCTGTTCCACCAAGACCAAACCAGGATTTAAGGTAACCAAGGAGAATATTATGGTCTATAGTGTCAAATGCGGCTGATAAGTCAAGAAGTACTAGAGCTGTGGGTTCACCGCGTGCCAGAGAGAGATGAACCTCGTTTTTTATAGACAATAAAGCAGTTTCCGTGGAATGTCCTGACTTATATGCTGACTGATGAGGATTGTCCAGTTTGTTGTTATTAATGTGTGACGTTAGCTGCCTGGCAGCGACTCGCTCAACCAACTTTGACAGGAAACAAAGACCAGACACTGGGCGATAATTCTTAAGGTCGTCTCTAGGAAGGGAAGCCTTTTTTATGAGGGGGGTGACAACCGCCTTTTTGAAAGAATTTGGGAAGGATCCTTCAATGAGAGAATAATTTACCAACTTGGTAATGGAAGAGAGGAGGATATCAAGACAATCCTTAAGGAGGAATGTTGGTATGGGGTCTAGTGAGCAAGATTTAGTGGGGGATTCACTAATACACTTATAGACCTCGTCTTCAGTGACAGGCATAAAGGCATTGAAAGCAGGAGGCACCGAATCCGGTGCATCATTGAAAGAGCCAGAAGTAGCAAAGGTGTCCCTGATTTTGCTTATTTTACACAGTGGTTTTAAAGCAAGTAATTCCTGTGTTTTAGTTGGATTGTGTTATTTGGCCTACATAAGATAAGTTCTGGCTAACACTTACACAACAGCAGTTTACAACACACACACACACACACTCCACACATACAAATTTTATCGTGGAAGAAAAGCTGACAAACTTGGGATCTCTTTTTATAATCAACTTTTAAAAATACTTATTCCCAAAATTTTTAAGCAAAACCTATATGTATTAAAAGCTAAGAACATACTTATTTTGACTAAATAAAAAAAAATCTTTCTTTTAAAATTAACCAACAAAAAAGATGACATTCCATTCATCCCTAGAACTAAACATAAGAGAATTGAGTTTCCAATGAACAATTATTTCACCTCTTTTAAACCTGTAAGTTTTAGTGTTTCTCATTTTTGTCCAAGGTAAAATTTATATCAGAATACAGCCCAGATCCTGTGCTTTCTGATGCACTAAGGTACTTTTCTGTTTATTTTTGTTTAATCATTTTAATAGCCCCATTTATCACACTATACACAGAGTATTGTGCATATACTTGAAGTTGCGTGTTTGTTATGCATATGATAAAAACATAGGCTCTTTTAGCTGCTGAAGCAATAGGCATTGCAGACACTGCAATGTTTTTTAAGAATGGTTTGTAAAATGACATCTTATAAATATGTCTGTATGGTTATTCTTTTCATAGAATAAAATATACTCTTGACATAATCTTGAAAGATTATTTGTTTAAATCGTTAAATGTAATTTGTGTCTAGCTCAAATTTTAATCTATGTACATGTAGATTAATGAATATTGGAGAATAACTCTGATCACTTTATATACTTCTTAATATTTATAATTTTGCCTAAGAAATATGGCCAAAAATAGACCAAATGAATCAATGACAATGGAATATCACTTCAAGTGTCTCGATAATATGTGCAGGATCTGTAGTAACAGAGTCCTGACTCGTCTACAGAAAGACAAAAGGCAGGTGCCAAGACTTTGTGTCAATAGCAAAGATGAAATTTTCATTTTCTATGGAATAAATGTTACATCAGACACTGAAATACATCCTCAGAAAATCTGCACCCATTGTTTTTTCAAGATGAAAAATGCTAAAGTTCTCTGTGAAACTACAAAACTGGATAATGAAAAATATCTAGGTGTTAAAGAAAGAGCAAAAATCATTTCAGACATGTGGCAGTGCCACAAGCGATTTGATTGTAAAGTGTGCAAACAATACGATCTCAATCTGGCAAAGGAAGTAAAAAAAAAACAACATCAAAAGGGAAGACCAAAAAGTAAAACCTCTTGCCAATCAGCTCAACAAGACATTTTAAAGAGGCTTTTCAATCATGACACATATATCACATTTGGAAGTCCACATTGATCATACAAAAGTGCAAGTTGAACATGCAGAAACATACAAGTGTCCTATTTGTCAAGATCTATATTCATTAGCAACAGTAAAAACCAAGTGTGATCATTACTTTTGCTGTGAATGCTTATCAAACTATATCCACAGTGAAAAAAGTGACCCTGTTCTGTGTCCAGTATGTTCTGATTTTGTTTCAACTAGTGATGTTAAAAGCGCTGATGAAAGATTTCACAAGTAACTAACAAAGCTCCCTGTAAAGTGTGGAAAATGTGAAAAGACAATGTCTTATGACCTTATGTCCCATCATAACTGTGATATCAACTCTCCTCTAAGTATACAATACACCAGTGAGTCAGTTAATGTTATAATTGAAACTCCAGGTCACGAGCAGGTACATAGTTCTCCAAAACCCAATAAATCTCATGTTGAAATGCAAATTCAAACATCACCGATTTTTGGAACTTTCACTCAAGAAGAATCACCTGATAGTACATTCAATAAAACAGTTTCTAGATCAATCACCTCACCACTTGACAAGGATGAGGAAAGGTTACATACACATTTAACAAAACGAAAACTGAACTTTGCTAAAGAAAATATCATAGCTTGCAAGACTGGTGGTCAACCACTACTTTTGAAAAGAATAGTGAAACCAAGAAAGGAAAGTGCCAATGTTTCGTCTCCATTTAAAAGAAGAAGAGCACGTCAAATTGCCTCGTATCGTGTTGCTGTAGCAGGAAAAAATAAGGATTCACACAGTGCCCAGCAATCATCTGAGCTTAAAGTGCTTTCGAAAAACTCTAAACTTAAAATATGTTCCAATGCTGGGGTAAAACAAAAATCTTTCCTGTCCAAGAGAGTTGCTTTAGCTATGAAAACTTCTCTCGGTTTGTCATGGAATCAGCACAGGTGACAGAAACGCTATCTGACAAGAATACTTGGAGTACATTGTGAAAGTGAGAAAAAGGAAAGACTTGAAAGATCAAAGATTCTGTCAAATTATTTAGAAACAAAGCAAATAATAGTTATTGAACGAAATGACAAAAGTCACGATAGTAAAGGAGGATTAACAGAAACATCTGCACCAGTAGTCCATGTGAAGAACCTCCAAAAGTTTGTGAAGGACTTACTTGATGGCTACAAGCAAAATGGCAAACTTCTATGGAGAGATGGAATGCCAAAGGATGAGATATGGGTAAAAATAGGTGGAGATCATGGAGGCAATTCTTTTAAATTGTGCCTCCAAGTGTGCAATTTAGACAAGCCAAATTCGAAGGAGAACACAATAGTATATGCCTGTATGTCTGCCAAAGACATTTATGAAAATATGAGCAAGATATGCTCCATTCATGAGAGCCAAATAAACCAGCTTAAAGAGGAGTATTGGGAAAACAAAAGGATAAGGCTGTTTGTTTATGGAGATTATGCCTTTCTGGCTAGTCTATATGGTCTCTCAGGTGCAAGAGGCAAACATTTTTGTCTCTGGTGCAATATTCGCTATGGTGATCTACAAATTCCACTTGATTGTCGAGGTTTGATCAGGGCTAGAAAACTTGGAAGAATGATAAAAGACTATGAGAACTTCAAGAAGGATGGCAAACAAAATCTGTCACTTGCCTCCAGTTTCAACAATGTGATACATAGGCCTATGTGGGATGTCAAAGTAAAACATGTTTGCCCTCCATACCTTCATATGCTGCTGGGGATTGTGAAAAAACACCATGACCTTCTGGAAAATGAGCTTCACCAAATTGATCTTCAAATTGCTGAAGACATATCACTTTCAAAGGCAAAACTAGATAACTCATTATTTCACCAGAACATTAAAGGGTTGAGGGAAAAGAGGAAATTGTTGAATTCAGTTGGCTTTCTCAGGGATGAAAGAGACGAAGAAAACAGCAACTTGACTGAGAAGGAGGCTAAGAAACTGCAAACCCGCATAGATTCAATAGAATTGAAACTTGTAAAATGTAAACCATCACTACAAGTCCAGTCTGGTCCTGTTATATCAGCAGTGCAGATTACACTAAAGCATCACAATATTGTCCAACAGGCTTATCATTCCAAGTCATTTGTAGGGAATCACTGCTCAAAGTATTTAAAGTCAAATATCCAGGATGACATATGGTGTACCATTCTAGAAAAAGTTTGTGAGCTGAGTGGAAAGCCTGACATAAATGATAGGGCAAAACAAACTGCATCTAAATTTTTGAAATTTAACCAATATTTCTCTGACATTCACACTAAAGTTGGACACATGAATAAAATATCACAAGATATGCTTCCAGATATCAAAATTTCCATTGAAAATTACTTGAAATATTACAGACAGTACTTTCCAAATTTACTCATCCCTAAGCATCATTTTCTGGAAGATCATGTCATAGACTGGATTAGTAAATGGGGTTTTGGAATGGGTCTCCATGGAGAACAAGGAGGCGAGTCCATCCATAGAGAGTTCAACAGGATTCAGCGAAATATGTGTCATGTCACAAATACTACACAGAGATTGCTATTCATAATGAGAGAGCACCACACACTCACTAATCCCTCAATACAAAGCCTAATTATTAAACCAAGAAGTAAAAGCAACACTGTTAAAAATTAAAACCTGGTGGCACCATTCAAACTGCGATATTTCATTGAGACAGTAATTATTTCTTCTGTACATAAAATGATTATTTAAAACTATTTATTTTGTATATAATGTGCCTAATTATTAACATATCGGAGCAGGGACTGTCAATGTATTTACCATGTGGATAGTTTAGCTGTAATTGGATATAAGTTTAACAAGGTGAAATAGGTAACTTTTTCATTTTTCAATGATACTTATAGAATACACTTATAGTCCTATCTATGTTTTATGCAATCTTTCTCTTTGTTTTAGCATTTAATTTCCTATTTTACAACAAATATGCGGCTTTTTTTTCAGGGAATTGTGTCTTTATATAAAAATAAACAACAATGAATTTGATACCATTGAATTGCCCTGACATTCTGGAAAAAGTGCATATAACATATATGCTTATCAAAAATGAGCAACATTAATTAATCATTGATTAAAAGTTTATGATATTTTCCAGTGTAATATTTCAGCTTGGTTTTTAAAAAGAATTACTAGAATATATATACTAATGCATTAAACAAAGATAGTGCTTTTAATGCATATAATTTGTTTTTTCATGTGCACTGAAAAAGTTTTATAAAAAACAAAAACAAAATAAAGAACCTTTTTTTCACAGACATTTCTCCTGCATAAAATCATACAAGTGAGAGTACAAGCTGTGCTCTGTTTACACCACCAACAACACACACAAGTCTTCTCTGAGTGTGTGTGTGTTTATGTGTACCATTTTAAACTAAAGTTACAGCAGAAAAACCACTGTGTTTATTGGAGAAAAAAGAAGCAAACATGTCCGCGAGGCTTTTGTCTGAGCTATGAGCAGGCAGGACAGTCTCGGAGGTGCGATGCAACACCTTCCTCAATGACTGCCATAGCTTCTTGGGGTCATGACTATTAGCAGTTATGAGATTTGTATAGTATGAACCCTTGTCTTTATTGGCCAGTCAACAGGTCCTCAGTGGCCTAGTGGTTAGCAAGTTTGGCATCTAATCATAGGCTGTCACCTCTGTGGGTTCGAGTCCCACAAGTGGCAATTCTGAGGACCTGTCCCAATATGACCCTGGCTGTTGAACGGGACGTAAAACCCCAACTTTATTGGCCAGTCAATTACACCAGGCAATTTGCCTGCGGAGTCTTGACCTATTCAACTCTGACTTATGTCTTCTCAACCTTCGTTCAAATTGCCGTCTAAGAGATCGAGCCATGCGATACGAATCAGACAACCACTCATCAGACTGCTGTTTAGCCTTGCGTGAAATGATAGGAGCATGCTTGTCAAGTACCTGTGTAACACCAGTTATGTACTGATCATAAAGTTCTGCAGCAATACCTTCAGGGGACCGTACAAACGGTATATTATTAAGGTCATTTCTGAACTGGTCGATATCAATCCTGTGGTACCGTCGATAAGAGACCCATTTGTCGATGCTGGTTGATGGGTGGGAGAAATCCAGTTGGCATCTTATGGCAGCATGGTCAGAAATGAAATTCCCAACACTAACATTGCGGACAAAATCTGAGTCACAAGGAGATATCAAAACATCCAGAGTGTGACCCAGTAAATGAGTCGGGCCACTGACACTTTGAACCAAACCACAACACTGAAGGATGTCGTTAAACCTGGACCTATCACCACACTCAATGTCCAGATGGACATTTATATCACCACAAATGATGAAACTGGAACCAGTCGAAGACAGAAAGCCAGAAAGAGCCAGAAAATCTTCCAGAAACTGAGTAGTACAAGAACCAGGAGAACGATACACACAAGCCGCAACAAAGCTATTATAATCAGATATAAACGAAAGTATGATAATTTCAAATGACCTGAAAACTGGTGAAGAGACAATACTGGGAGAAAAGGTTTTTCTACACAGAAAACCAACACCACCTCCCCGACCAGTGCACCTTGGTTTTTGGATGAAATTGTAATCAGCCAGTGTAAGAGAACTCAGGAGGCCATCAGTGTCATTTGGTCTAATATGCGTCTCAGCTAGACCCAGGATGTCTAGGTCACTGCATTTTATCAGGTCCTGCAGGAGAGGGCCTTTATTGCGAATGGATCTACAATTGACAAATTCAAAACTGGTGGGGCCAGGGTTTGAAGCAACATCGCCACACAACAAAAGGAGTAGTAGTAGGTTTTTAAATTTCAGTTGTGGAGGAACCTGTTTTGTATCGCTAGTGTAACAATATTTACGGATCAAGACAGAAAGCCGAAAAAATAGAAGGGATACTCCGGTCAATCTTTTCGCAGTTCTGACTCCTGTCAGCATTCAGCCAGTTACACAAGAAACCAACACACAGGAAACATATCACTAGAATGACTTTCACAAATAACATGGCCGAGAACACATTATCCAGTCCAAAAAGATAAAGGAAACCAGAACTGTGTGAAAATAAACTGTCACGAGAAAACAAATGCAAAAAGATTGCAAGAGTTAGCAAACCATAAAAGCAGAGGAACCCATAATTACAGCCATTCACAAGCCAGAGTTAAAACCACCACAGCAATGACCTTAAACAATAAAAATGATACTGGGACATAAAAACCATAAAATAATCACTGGGACATGTCAGGTGATAAGGGGGAATGTGAATTACAACAACAAATGGGTTGAAAATAATACCACGATAACGGGGAATGTGGGTGATAATAGGGTATACTGATATTTAAGGAAACTAAGGCAATATTAAGGAGATTAAGACACCAAATTGTTGAAATGGAGTATATATGTTATAAAAAACGCCAATGGTGAACCTTATCAAGCAATATGTAGCATAATTCATGCAATTTGAAATTGGAACGTCTGAAAACACAATACCCACCACGGCCCCACGCCACCTCTGATCTAGATCTCGATTTTTCAGTTTGATGGTACAGGTGCATATCCTATCTGTTATTTTCTTGAAATCGTTTCCAGAATTGACAACGTCAGAAGCGCAACGTTGCAGGATCAGTCTAAATGACCTAAACACAAATTATTATCATCACTTAAAACACCCAAGTGATGAAATACATTACAGGGAATCATGGTAACATTTGTTGTGGCGCATTCAATGTCAGAGGATGCAACAAAAGCGAACAGAAGTTAACCCTCCTAGAGGACATGATATCATACGACCTTGACATTCTCGGAATAACTGAGACTCATATTCCACAACACATAACAGTGGAAAATCTCAACAAAGACAAACATCAATTTGTACTGTTCTCTGTGAATAATGAAGGAGACACCAATCATGGAGTTGGTTTCATCATCAAGAAAAACATCAATCCCACTTTCAAGAAAATAACAGATAGGATATGTAAGCAGGTGGACAGGTCAAATCAATTTGATCTTCCAAAAGAAACCTCAGCGTTGAACGGAGGGTGGAACCATTGTACCCACGGGTCTGATGGTAACACCACTAACAGTTGGGGAACATTATTTCCAAGATTACAATTTCAAGAACTGCTTTTTACCGAACTCATACCTAACTAAACAGGTGAATACTAAGCTCTCTCTAGTGGTACAGTGGGACCTGCCTCCTCTCTAATTCCTCCTTAGTGGTACAGTTGGACCTGCTTCCTCTCTAGTTCTTTCTAGTGGTACAATGGGACCAGCTTCCTCTCTAGTTCATCCCTAGTGGTACAGTGGGACCTGCCTAGTTCCTTCCCAGTTATGCAGTAGGACCCAACACTGCTAAACTTCTTCCCCACATGAAAATTTGTCCCTGGTGGTGCAGTGTGACCCATTCCTGCCCTAGTTCTTCCCTACTTCATGATTTCTTGAATTTTCTTCCCTTGTGGCACAGTGAGACCCACCTCATTGCTAGTTTTTCCCTAGTGGTACAGTGGGACCTGCCTCCTCTCTAGTTCATCCCTAGTGGTACAGTGGGACCAACCCCTGAAAACTTCTTCCCTGCATGCTAATTCATCCCTGGTGGCACAGTGGGACCCATTCCTACCCTCGTTCTTCCCTACTTTATGATTTCTTCCATAGTGGTACAGTGGAACCTGTCTCTTTATCAATTCTTCCCTAGTGGTCCAGTGGGACCTACTTCCTCTCTAGTTCTTCCCTAGTGGTACAGTGGGACCTGCCTCCTCTCTAGTTTTCCCTAGTGGTACAGTGGGACCCGCCTCCTTGCCAGTTCTTCCCTAGTGGTAAAGTGGGACATACCTCCTCTTTAGTTCTTCCCTAGTGGTACAGTGGGACCTGTTTCCTCTCTAGTTCTTTCCTAGTGGTACAGTGGGACCTGCTTCCTCTCTACTTCCCCCCTAGTGGTAAAGTGGGACCCACCCCTTCCAAACTTCTTCCCTACATGCAAATACGTCCCTGGTGGCACAGTGATGCCCATTCCTGCCCATTTCTGCCCAACTTCTTCCCTATTTTACAATTTCTTCCCTAGTGGCACAGTGGGACCTGCACCGCTCTAGTTCCTCCCTAGTGGTACATTGTTAAAAACAAGACAAACAATCTTTGGGTGAATTGTTTCCAAAACCACCATTGCTGGTTCACTACATGTTCCACATTGGGGGTTTGGTTCACACTCTACAAAATCCATTTTCAAACTAGACCAAGGATGCATCTGAGGCCAGATGCAATGATATATCCACCGGAAAAGGCCAACTAACATAGTTTTGAAGATAAACAGCATTTTGTTGTAAGCACTTTTAAGTTTGGTTACCCTCATTTGACCTTGAAGCAGGGGCCCAAGGTTAAATCTGACCACATCAGAAGATTCGCAGCCCATGATTTTCTATAAGTTGGTTTTGACATTGCAAAACTCTAGGACCAATAATAAGTGAGTTATTAGCACTTTTAAGTTTGCCTATCCTCGTTTGACCTTGAAGGAGAGGCCCAAGATCAAATCTGATCACATCAGAAGACTGGCAGCCCATGATTTCATATAGGTTGGTTTCCATTGCAAACCTCTAGGACCAATAATAAGCGAGCAATAAGCACTTTTAAGTTTGGCAATCCTCATTTGATCTTGAAGGAGGGGCCCAAGCTCAAATCTGACCACATCAAGAGACTCACAGCCCATGATTTCCTATAGATTGGTTTCGCATTGCAAACCTCTAGGACCAATAATAAGGGAGATATAAGCACTTTTCATGACTGAAAACAAACACCCGTGGTGACCATCTTGTTTTTGAAAATGAGGCCAAAAATATTTCCAGTCAAGATTTTGTAATGATGAACATATCCTGCAAATTTGAGATCTCTACATAATACCCTTTGTTTTAGAGAGCCAACAAAACTCCTTGCTGAAAGTCGAAAAACACCCATGAGGGCCATCTAGCTTTTCAAAATGAGGCCAAAAATATTCCCAGGCAAGATTTTATGATTATGAATATATCCTGAAAATTTAAAAAAAAAAAAAAAAAATATCCTGAAAATTTGAGAAGTCAACCTATAATACCCTGGCCTCTAGAGGGGTAACGAGAAAATCTCTACACACTGCAACAGTGGCAGCGGTGTACTCATGCGTAATCCATAGTATCCAGCGGATGCTATCCAGTGGATATAATGACTGTCAATGATAGCTTTGGGTCAGTTGAGGGCATCTGCATGTAGACAGGTTCCATCAGTGAACTTGGTTTTACATGCATGCAATTCAATGTTGGAAATATGGTTGATAGGAGCCTTAGGGACAAGTCCCATTAGTGGATTTGGTTTCACAAGCTGGCAATTTCACGTTAGAAAAGGGTCAATAGGAGCCTTAAGGTCAGTTGATGTGGTCTCCATCAGTGGATTTGGTTTTACACGCTGACACTTACATTTGCAACAGGGTCAATAGGAGTCTTTGGGTCAGCAGATGGGGTTCCACCCACAGTAGTATTTGACCAATCTACAAATACCTGGTCAGATGAATGCTTTATAAGAGATTTGTGCTCATTGTCCAACTTTACATCAGGGTAACATTTAAGTCCCACTCTACCACCAGGGAAGAGGTAGAGAGGAGGCAGGTCACACTGTACCAATAGGGAGGAACTAGCGAGGAGCGAGGTCCCATTGTACCACTAGAGAAGAAATCGCGAAGTAGTGAAGAACTAAGGCAGGAATGGGTCCCACTGCACCACCAGGGACGAATTTGCATGTAGAGAAGAAGTTTGGCATGGCTGGGTCCCACTGTACCAGTAGGGATGAACTAGAGAAGAGGCAGGTCCCTCTTTACCATTTGGGAAGAACTATTGCAGAGGCTGGTCCCACTGTACCAATATAGTTAAGAACTAGAGAGAGAGGAGGCAGGTCCCACAGTGCCACTAGGGAAGAAATCATGAAATAAGGAAGAACTAGGGCATGAGTGGGTCCCACTTTCATACAAGGGAGAATTTGCATGTAGGGAAAAAGTTTGGCAGAGCTGGGTCCCACTGTACCACTAGGGAGGAACGACAGAGGAGGCAGGTTCCACTGTAAAACTAGGAGAGAAATCGTGAAGTAGGTAAGAACTAGGGCAGGAATGGGTCCCACTGCGCCACCTGCATGCAGAGAAAAAGTTTGGCAGGGCTGGATCTGACTGTATGACTAGTGAATAACTAGTGAGGATTCAGGTCCCACTGTACCACTAGGAAAGAACTAGCAAGGAAACAGGTCCCACTGTACCATTAAGGAAGAACTAGAGAGGAGGCAGGTCCCACTGTACCACTAGGGAAGAACTAGAGAGGAGGCAAGTCCCACTGTACCACTAGGGAAGAACTAGCCAGGAGGCGGGTCCCACTGTACCACTAGGGAAGAACTAGCCAGGAGGCGGGTCCCACTGTACTACTAGGGAAGAACTAGAGAGGAGGCGGGTCCCACTGTACCACTAGGGAAGAACTAGCAAGGAGGCGGGTCCCATTGTACCACTAGGGAAGAACTAGCCAGGAGGCGGGTCCCACTGTACCACTAGGGAAGAACTAGAGAGGAGGCGGGTCCCACTGTACCACTAGGGAAGAACTAGCAAGGAGGCAGGTCCCACTGTACCACTAGGGAAGAACTAGAGAGGAAGCAGGTCCCACTGGTCCCCTAAGGAAGGACTAGAGAAGAGGTGGGTCCCACTGTACCACTAGGGAAGAACTAAGGATGAGGGAGGTCCCACTGTACCACTAGGGAAGAACTAGCGAAGAGGCAGGTCCCATTGTACCACTAGGGAAGAACTAGAGAGGAGGGAGGTCCCACTGTACCACTAGGGAATAACTAGCAAGGAGGCAGGTACCACTGTGCCACTAGGGAAGAACTAGAGAGGAAGAATGTCTCACTGTACCACTACGGAAGAACTAGAGAGGAGGCAAATCCCACTGTACCACTAGGAAAGAACTAGGGAGGAGGCAGGTCCCACTGTACCACTAGGGAAGAACTAGAGAGGAGGTGGGTCCCACTGTACCACTAGGGATGAATTAGCGAAGAGGCAGGTCCCATTGTACCACTAGGGAAGAGCTAGCGAGGAAGCAGGTCCAATTGTACCACTATGGAAGAACTTGGGAGGACGGAGCTAGGTCCCACTGTACCATTAGGGAAGAACTAGAGAGAAACAGGTCCCACTGTAACACTAGGGAAGAACTAGAGAGGAGGCCGGTCTCACTGGGAGACTAGGGAAGAACTTAAATATATTTCATGAAATAATTATTGCTCTATACTGGGTCCCACTGTACCACTTGGCACTTGTTAAACAGGTCTCACTGTACCACTGGCACCATTAAACCAAGGTATAATGGTGCCATGTACTCTATCTTCGCTGAACCAGGTCCTCAGATTTTAGGTTCAGCCCAGAAGGGAAAAGTACCTAAAGCAAAGGGATAGGCACTAGGGTGGCCATCAGAATCAAACAAATAAAAATCATGACGTTTTTCAACATAAAATATACCAGGAAACAGCATTAATTTTATATAAGAAAATTTGGTACCATGTTGTTAATTTAATGAAGTTAAGCACTTCTTGTTGCCCTATAGATTTAAAGATGTGACTTTTAACACTTTAATTCTAGAATCTTGATTTTCAGTTCTCTACAAGACATAACATAACCTGAGGTGCACCTGACTTGTATAGGTGGAGTTTATAGACATGCCAGGTAAAATTTGTATAGTTCATCTTGTCATTTTCTGTGCATGTACAACTTTCAAAGCTTCCAGAATGGTTTTATTCAGTCTATCAAACTGTATGTAAGAGTTGTATCCTTTCTGATGTAAGTAATAACTAAAAGCAATGTGTATCCCTTTAAAACCCTTTATTGTACAAGATCACTTTGAATAATCACTGGTCACTCATTGATGTTTTGTGACAGCTTATGACATGTTATGACACATTATGACACAATTGACTGAAATAAACAACCAAAATTCAGTACAAAAACACTTAATTTAAAACGCAAATAAACTCACAAGATAAAACTGATTTTAAACTTAATTTGAATTAATTATCTTTCTTTTCATATTGAAGTTGTTAAATAACCATCTAATGAACTGATTTAGACTAAATTAATCTAAAAGAAAGCTTTATTCAGTAATATACAAAAATAATGAAGTTATTTAACCAATCAATCAAACTACTGATAATATATGTAAACCTTTAGCAGCTTGACATAAACCACAGAAAAATAACAACTTCAAAACATTCATGTACAGTTTACTTAAATTTCAAATAGTTTTAATAAATAAAAATAAATTATATCGTACCATTTTTTAGCCTAATTTACATCCTTACAACTCAAACATAGAAGCTAAACTCACTCCACGTGGACTCTTTGTCCTTTTTCTCATGAATCTCTAAAATTACATTGCTTGACATAGCCCTTTTAGTGGGCTCAAATTTGATTGCACCACAAAATATGCAGTTCTTTCAATAAAACATACGAGTATGGACAAATTGATTCACAATGATAATTGCATTAACTAAATTAACATCTTAAACAAATAACACAAAATAAAATTAGACCTTTAACTATGAGAATTATGTTGCTCATGATTATTCACCTGATTACAATCAGTTTTACAGCTGTTAAAATGCATCATCATTGCTTGCACCCACACATTTCAGGAAATGCCTTGTTTTTATAAACATGAGTTGTACATATAAAATATCTGTTTATGTCACTCTTCATAAACTTGGAAGTGCTACAGTTATACTTGACACTAAATCTCACTCCTCTAAAATACATACACAAATCCTTATCTTTAAATAATTCACACATCCTTTACAGTTTTGACCTTTACACAAACATTCCATTGGCTTGAGGCAATATGTAGAGGTGATGAAGGCATATGATGAATTATATTTTCTTTGAGATATTGTCTTAATTCCTCTCACACAAACTGTGGTCCAATGTCAGATTTTCGCCTTTGAAAAAAGGATGGATAAAATCATGGCATCTTACAACTTTTCCAGTCTACTAATTGAATATATTGCCTAACAGTGGTTGATTTTAATTTTTTCTGAGTCTACCTCACTTTTGCTTGGAATCAGTGTCACTATGGTATGCTCTTGTCCAATGATGTACAATAAATCATTTCTCCCTGTAAGTCTTTTGGGGTTCTCTGGTTCACACATAAAAAAAATATCTGACTTCACAAGCCAATGAACTATTTTGCATTCTTATCAATGCAACCTTAATATGCATCTCTGTATTCTGACTGATACAATAGTGGTTTTTGGTCAATTTTTAGCTTTTCCTAATGTGGTGACAAATCATCTCCATATAGAGAGTCAGTTTTGGAAGCCTGACTTGACACTCCTCTGCATTCAAGGTAAGACCGTACTTCTTCAGTCTTTCTAGGATGTGGAACAAATGTGTGTTATGCTCTTGCAATCCTGTTCCATGTATGATAAGGTTGTCTGCAATATTTGCAACCCCAGGACACCCTTGCAACACATCCTAGATATCTTCTGGTATTTCTCAGATGTTGAGGCGATATCCAACAGATTTGGGAACTTGCGATATAACATCTGGGAACTTTGCAATCTTGTGCTACAGTGTGATTGGTTTATATTTCATAGTTGCTAATTTTTGTTTCAGTACCTTAACAATTATTTCTGTTTGTCCATTGTTTTTGGAGTTGCATGGTAGACCTGTGATGTAATTTATGTCATTTTTACTGCAGAATCTTTGAAATTCCTTTGACATAAAACTTATAGCATTGTCTGAAATGATTATTTTTGGCAATCCATATGTCGCAATCACTGACCAGAGCGAATCATGAACACCTGCTGTTGCTGTTGAGGCCTTGATATTGACAATTGGCCACTTGCTGTAAGCATCAATAAAAACGAACAACTGCTTACCTTCATAAGATGTAAACATTATGTATCCTTTCAAAAGGTAAGTCAGGGTATTTCTAAGAAGGAAGCATAGATTCTGGCAGAGTGTTTTGATGGTAGGCATACATTTTGCAATTTTCAGCTTTCCTTCAATTTCCCCATCAATACCAGGGAACCAGATGTAAGATCTGGCCAGTGCCTGTATTTTAATGATCCCATCATGGCCTTCATGTAGCTTTTTTATGACACAATCTCTTGCTGTGCAGATGATACACAAATATGCATGTAACTTGACTCAAGGAACTTTAGCTGCGACATCACTGAACTGGCTAATTGCATAGAGCCCATCCAGGTTCCTTAAAGTCATGTTTACCAGTGGGTCTCCTAAGTAATTTCATGGAACCAGCCAAGTCAAGAACCTTGATGTAACCCTGGATGGAGGTAACTCAATGTGTAGACATTTAGCTTATCTATCAGGTGTGCTATTACCATCTCAATTAACTCCAGCGGTTTTCAGGTATATCACCCATGAAATGCCTGGATTACTGCAACTCCCTGCTTTATCACATGACAATTGCGAACATTCATAGAGTTCAGAGAATACAAAAAAAACTTATATCACATCATGTGAAAGCTTAACAACTTCAGTCATGTTACACCATTCCTGAATACACTACACTGGGTTTACAATGCAGAATAAGCTACTGTTTAAGTACAACCTTCTTACATACATGCCAATAATTTTCAACCAATCCCCATACCGTTTAACACTAATTAAGGGCAATGACCTTGCACAGATAGGGCAACTGGCTTTTAGTTTTCTTGACTAGACCCAACAAAAATATGTGGATATGCAGTTTTGCAGTAGCTACTTGCTCGTACTGAATGGAAGAAGCTCCCTCAATCCATCAAACTAGCGAAGTGTAACTGGATTTACACAACTGTTAAATACTTACCTATTGAGATTAGCCTGCCCTCTACCAAAGTTTTCTCCCCTATAGGACGCTAACACAGATGTGGACTTTTTCTGGCAATTGGACTCTCCCTTCTTGGATATCAGCATCATAAAGGATGTCTGTATCAATTTTTAGTGTATAAATTCATTCATTCATTCGTTCATTCAAGTAAAGCAGTCTATTTGAATACCAATAACATGCATACAGAGCTTCCAAACCCATTTTTGCTTGCCGCTGGTCGGCAGTTTACAGTACAAGGGGGGACAGCGATTCGCCCATAAAAACAGAAGAATGCAGTTTCTTGAGAATAAATATGCAGTGTGGTTTTATAAAAGTTATCAGAATGAAAAGAGGTTCCTCGAACTGTAAAATGATAGTAGCATCATAAAATATATTTTGTGAGAAGTACAAATACACCCATAGAACTTGTTCCATGGCAATAAGATTAGGGCTGTTGGAAAGTGGACAGCATTTCGCCGATTATTTTATACTGTTCCCCAAAAAGTTACAAAGACTGTTAAACACTTTGCAAACAATAATGAAAGCTAAAGATCAATTCTTCTTATTGTATTCTAGCACTTAATGAAGTTATAAATAGTATTTATATTGACCCCAGACACAGTTTAGAGAACTTATAGCCCATTGCATCAGTCAGATGCAGTTTGTTAGGCATATTTCTCACTGACATATAAACTTTTTTATTCATCTTTGTAATCCTGCATGCTGTCAGTTCTAAAATCTTAGAAAAGTATCAAGACATGTTGCACACTTTTCTATGCTAAAAGGCTCCTTCAGTATCAACACAGGTGTTGGTTTTAAATGAGGTACAATAGAAATTGGCGAATCGCTGTCCCCCGCGAATCGCTGTCCCCCCCTGTACACAAACCTAGCGAACTCTATGTACTGGTTTCCTTTGCCCTTCCCACTACCCGTCGGGATATGACCTGTACAGTGTTGAAAGCGACGTAAAACCCCAAATAAACAAACCAAACCCATTTTGACATCATTAAAACAAAATTTTCCTTTTTCCATTTTTTATCTTTTTCATCAGAGCAATGACTGTACATTTTTGTGTTAAAAGCATGGCAAACCAAAAGAATCACAATTGTGACTTCATTCATTTTGGTCACTTGCAAGGGATCAGTCACCCACATAGAATCACTTGGTCTTACGATTTTAGTTACAGTGAAATCTACCAACCTAATACAAAAGATCCTTTACGATCACCTCAATCTTTCCCAATCAATTATTTATTTGCACACGAATTGCAATGCTCTTAATTTGAACAGCCAGTTTTGTATAGTTGTATGATTCTCAAAATACCAGCTTACAAATTTCATTAAAAAAAGTTAATCAGATTCCAATGAAGAAATGTGTCCCAAATGACAAAAAGTACAGTACCACTGCGAAGCTTGTTTTATTTGCGTTTAGTATGATCGTACATCTATCTTCATCCAATGAAATTGTCGAAAATAATTTCATCCGATGTTAATGAAAATACAAGTTCGGCGTGTTTATTTTTCCTTTATTTTTAAAGTGTAAAATTGCAAGTTATGGTCTCAAAATTAAATATATTACCCAGTCTTAGTTTTGATGGTATTTCATTATCATCAGTTTCTTGTTTCAAGTACTAACTACATGGTACCGCGTCAATTTAGGGAGATAAACTGAAGTTATCGGTCCCTCAGTATCGTGTTCACCACCACTGGAATACGCACTGCTGAAAAAAAAGATGTTCACCTAAATGAGGGAACAGTACGTGCCGGGATTAGAGATGTTTTGTTGATGAGAAGTACGAATTGGTTTGCAGTAAGTATGCCTGATGGATAACGTGCATATTTTCATGGACGGGCACAGGACAGTGGTTTCGGACACGAAAATCGAAGTGACTCCTGTCACGGTATCGTAGTTTGAAGTTTTCATCTAAAGTCACGGCATCGCATTAAAAATCATTGAATTTCGACAACTCAGTTAATTTATTAGTGGTACGTTTGCTTGACAATTGTGTAGAATACTGCTTCTAGGCATACTGCCTGGCTTCGTATCTTGGCACACGCCTCAAATTGGCACAAAACGGAAATTAAAATATTTAATAACAATAGTTCTTTATCGCCCACACTCGCGCATTTCCGCTAAACAAATAAGGAAGTTAAAGTGACAACATAAATAATTTAAATACCTTCAGCAATTTTCATACGCTGTGGCTTCAGAACAGTCACTGACAGATCGGAAAACAATCACTTTCAGAACCGCCAGAGGAAACGGTTTACAAATTATTTGCTTTAAGACCCGTTTTAAACAAAAACGTTCGTCCATTTAAATAAGTACTACGTAGCATTTGATATTCTATTTGTAAAATATTGCTAGAAAACTTCAACAGTACTAGAAGTTTCAGTAACAATTGTTTTCATTGGTTAATTAAATTAATCACATTTGCAGACGAAAAGTAGACTGGTTGCCTAGATTCTCTGTAAAACATGGCTGGAAGCCCAATCGTGGCCTCATATTTCCTTAAATCTGTGTGTGCAAGAACTACAGTAGCATTTGACATTCTATTTGTCAAATAATGTTAGAAAACTATCAATAGAAGGTGCGGTAAGAATAAAGTATTCTTCTGTTTGTGAAATGGTCGAAAATCCATCGTGGTCTCAAATTTCCTTAAGTCTTCACGTGTGCAAATAGCCTCATATTTCCTTCACTCCATGCGATATATAGGTTACCAGCTTGAACTTCGTTTATAATATGAACGTGACGGTTCTGAAATTAAGAGAATTGTGACCCGTCCTTGTCGGTTCCGAAGACACTCTGATTTTCATATGCAAATTGTGCCAATTTGAGGCGCTGATTTCATGCAGAAATTATATTATCGCTCATTACAAATGAGAATAAAGCTTTTATTATGTTGATTTTATGTCAGTAAAATGCTTTTATAACTTGCGTTTGTGTCAATACATATTTAAAGAAAAAGAAATCCACGAAATTACACTCAAAACAGTCAAAAATAAGGTTTTTGTGTCCAAGGTGTGCCAAGTTATGGCGCAAGGTAGTAAGTTGGCCGCGGTCATAAGTTGGCCGCCATCACCAAATCTTGAAATTGCTACAAATTTAAAAGCTGATTGCAGTCGTAAATGGTCCATTATTATTACATTTATGCTTTTTATTCATTTTAAACACTGTACAAAGACTTTTTTGTCTGTTTGGCCCAATTAAATTAGTGGCGGCCAACTTATGACCGCGGCCAACTTATGCCTAGTGGTGGTGGACCAATTCACGCCCACCCCTAAATTTATCCAAAACAATCACAGTTAAACAATAAATTACAAATGTAAATGATCCATTAGATGATTATCTATGATGTGATAAACATCTTCTCAATGAAAAATAATAAATCTTCAAGAAAGTTAAGGGTGGGCGTGAATTGGTACCCGGGTGTAAATTGGTCCACCACTACTAGAAGCAGTATATATTTGAGGTCATGGAATTCCGTGGGGTTTCCCAACAATGCATGTGGAAATACTTTACTTGATCAATATTCACGGACAATCTATCAATATTCATGAGGTTACAGATTTCTATGATGGTTTCTTAACAATATTATGTGCTTTAAGATCAAATTTTTAACAATACCGCATTTTTTCGAAATATGGCCCGGGCGTTAATTATTTTCAAATAGCATCAGACCAGGCGTTAAATTGAACCAGGCGTTCTTTTGAAATACAAAAAACAGTGTGATAAATTGTAAACAGTGTGCTTGGTACCAGGCGTTAATTTGAACCAGGCGTTTATTTGAACCTGGGCGTTATTTTGGAAATTTACGGTACTTTACTTGCAGATCAAATTTTTGGACTACGTATTCATGGTGTCACGATACTCTGTAGGGTTTCCTAACATATTTTATTTGTGCGAATTGATGGTACTGTATTATTTGCGATGCCGAAAACTTCGAACCATGATACTGTGACAGGAGTCACTTCGCACCAAAATACTGTATAGTCAAGTATCCTTGATTCGAGGGTCTTGTTGATTCAAGTATCTCCATTTTTCCTTGTATATAAGAACATCTTTTTCCCCTTTTTTACCGTAATATGGTGCTTTGGTATTTATAGTTTGATAAGAAGCATCCAAATTGCTGCAAAATAAAGTATTTAGATGTGAAACATGCTCGTAACTGAAACATTAAAACTCACGAATCATCAAGATGTAAGGCTGGTATTTAACCTAGGATTTAACACGGACACTGGTGGATTGTTACGCAGTGGTTAAATCACGAGATGTCCCGATATGTAACTTTCTGGCTAAATGTCGGGAACTGATTTTATTGGTTGATTTTTTATTGTTATCTTCTATATTGTCAGAACACCCCAAAGGAAATCCATGACCTCATATCTTCTCATGAATATTAATGAGTTAAATGCTATGACCGTGAGTTTTCGACTTTAAAGTATATTTGATCTTGATAGAGGCTTTCATTTGATAAAATATTGCTAGAAAACCCAAGGGAAATCCATGACCTCATAACTTCTTATGAATATTAATAGTGTTAGGAATCGCCTCCAATTTTCATGGTCGATTATTCGTCCATTTTTCCGGCCGATGATCGACCCCTAATCAAGTATTTTACTCCATTGTAGTTTATTATTTAAGAAACACTTTCCGGGATAAAGTATAGGTCAATCCAGTAAGAACAACGATGTTCCGACATTTAGAATCTACCGAAAGCACTAGGGTTGGGACGGGTGCTGAAAAAAACGGCACCGAGTACTCTCCCTCTGACAACCGGCCCGAATTTGAGTAACCGCGAGATTTAGTATCTACCATTAGAAGTCTTCTGTAAACAAATACTCGGTTCCGAAACCGAAAGTTTTGAAGAAAAACGTCTATATGACCAAATATTTTTAGAATATAGAGTAAATTATATGTTTTCAAGCGAAAATAACAACTTTAATTGATATTATTTGACAGAAATACTGAAATGTAACATATTTTACACAAGCGTTTCATTACGTGGGCGATAATACAATACCTCGCAAGTAATCAACTAACCAAGTATTTAAAATGGACTCGAGTACTAGCAAAGATTGACTCGTCTATGGAGGCTCGAGTTCCCGTTCGCAGCCCTAGAAAGCACCCACTTCCTGTAAATATGGCGGTAGACATAAACAAACTCGAAATGCATGACAAATCTGTTGATTTATTAAGTAAAAATTTGTAAAATATATGGAAAATATGTGGATATTGACTTATTGAGATAAATCAGGAAATGTAAGATTTAAGTTGAATATTTCATCATTAGAAAACGTTAATGTCCGACCGCGATTGTACACTGTCACCGACGATTAATTGAGCACACATCTAATCATCCACCCACTAAATATTAAGTTGAGTGCTATGGCCGTTGGTTCTTGAGTTTAAAGCACCCATATTTGATCTTTATTTAGGCTTTCATTTTCTAAAATATCGCTACAAAACACAGGGGAAATCTATGACCTCATATCTTCTCATGAATATTATTGATTTGGTACAATGGCTGTGAGTTTTTTCGAGTTTAAAGTCTGATATAAAGCTCTTCCCCAGATGAAGCACTTCCCGATTCTCGCGATTTAGCGTTTCCCGACATATTAGCCAATATGTTGCATGTCGGGAAATCCTGGGACCAGGGTTCGAAACTAGTACTGGTCTGCCAGTCCGTGACCAACAGAAATGCTTTTGGGTCAAAAGATTTAGACCTTTTCAGTCCCTTTGACCTGGTAACTTTAAGGCATGTATATAAGCACACTGTGCACAGTCTAATTATGGTTTGGATGGTTTGAATATTATACAAACATACAAAAGTGACCACACATGTGTGTCAAGATGTACACCTGTTTTAGTTCATTCACTTGTCTTGTGTTTATAATCGGCGTGCATGGTCAAATTATGGTTTGCATGTTCTGAATATTACAATACATACAGAAATGATAATAAAGTCAATGAATGCTTATGTGTGGTGCTGGGGCAAAACCAGTGGCTCACTAAATGAAATCCCATCTGTTACAATGGGTAGTTGCAAAAGTAAAATCTTCACTGAATTCTAATTTGACTTTAATAGTGCTTAATCTGCATAAAAAGACACCCAACGGTGCAACAACCAAGATTCAAGTAAAAAGAATTAAGAGAAATATAAAAATCATAATTTTATTTTCAGACAATGCAATAAACAATACAGTGATACAGTAGCACAGCTTAAATAGAATAATGCAGTACAGTAGAACCTCTATTATCCGACCCTATTGGGGGAGTAACAAATTGTTTGGATAATAGAAAGGTTGTGTAATAGAAGAGATAAAATAACAGGTTTAAATGGAGTTGGGAGAGTGGGCCGGAGGTCAGAGAATTCAATATCTGGATAAGATAATAGAAGGTAGGATAATACTTAAAATGCCAAAATCTTGCGATCTGTAATATAGGACTAAAAAAAAAACAAAAAAAAATCACTGGGACTTAATGGCGGTCATGTAGTCCCATGGACTCCCATTTTAGAGGTGCTTCGCAATCACTGTAACATACATCTAGGGATAATATTCACTTCCTTTCTGGCATTTCATTGGTTAAAGACATGTGTTGTTTTTACAAACATCAGATTTGCAGCCTAGCACTTGTACAAATAATCTTCCATGAAAGTTTCAGCTCAGTGGTGTGGCAGTTAGAGTGCTCGCCTTCAACCTCTGAGGTCGCTGGTTCGAATCTCAGCACGGGCACTTCATGTTGGAAAGTTGCTAGTTACTTGCCGCTGCCCTGTGGTTTTACAGTGCAGAATCTTGACCAACTAGTATGTACTGGTTCCTCCACCCATAAACTACCCATCGCAATATGACCCTGGCTGTTGAACGCAAAGTATAACAAAAAATACATCAAAATCCATGAAACTTTCTAAATTGTCCTCTAATGTTGTCACTAAATATACATTAAGTAAATTAAAAGCTAATTTAAATGCCATCACTTACATTTGCTGCCATGTATTGTATAATGTATTTTTTATAGCCTTCTATCGACTTTTCATTCTCAGAAATGTTTTCATATCGGACTGATAAACTTTCTGACGGACCAGTAACTTCGGCAAGTTGTCAGTCCTGTGGTCCTGAAAATATTTGGGCTTAATTTCATACCCTGCCCGGGACATAACCTCACTGTATTTTTTATGAAGTAATAAATTTTTAATTAAAGTAAAATTGATCAACAAAGTTGTCAGAAATTACAAGTACATAAAATGTTTACTACCACGAAAACCCCATGCATCACCATGCATTCTACTGGAAATACAGTCAAAATGCCACCAAACCATAATGCCTAGTGCTGTAAGCCGTCAAGATATACTAGAGTCGACGCGTCAGAACTAATAGACAACGGTGAACCGACGAAAGTCACACTAGTGTTGGTCCAGGACTTCAGAAGAAATATATTTTATTATTGGCCGGTTAAAAAAGAAATTTTTGTAGTTTGATCTTTGACCCTATCCGATAAAATACTGAATCTTGTGAGAATTTATATTTGCGGTTAAAAAAATTGAGCCATTGTTGTTTCTACTTGAAAGCTGCGACAACTTAAAAACGTGATTGTTTTCTTTAAAAACACCAATTATATCCCCAGACGAAAGTCAGTGATATATTGGTTTCGTACCTTGTGTACGCGATAACTCAAAAACAGATCTGTATTTTTTTCAAACTTGGTACACATGTTAAGAGTGCCCAAAGGAAGATCCCTATTTTAAGGTGACCTTAAACTCCCAATAATAAAGAACATATGGCCACCTTAAGGTCAGAAATTTGACTTTTGACCACTTAGAGCCCTCTAGGTCACAAACTACGAGGCTCAGCTGGCTAAAATTTTACCTGAGAACACATTAATATATTCTTAGTACATGTACCGAAAATCAAGACTTTACGTTGAGGAGAAAATTATGTTTGAGGCCCATAAAGACCCCATTTAGGGATTTTTTTCCTACATTTTTCACACATTTTGCCCTATAATTTGGAAGTGGTAATTCTGATGAGTCTCAAACTGCACTAGGTATAACTTTTATATGTAATCCTGGTCTGTGAAAAATTTAAAGGCTGTAGGTTTACCTGTAAGGTCAACTTAAGATCTCAAAATTGCCCACAGAGACCCAATGTATGGACTTTTTGCCATTTTCAAGCACTGTAGCTTTCAAACTGTGTCTCTCATCTAAGTGAAATATCATCTGGGAATATATCAATATGTATTTTTTATATGTGCCCTAAAATTTAGGTCTTTAATAGACATTTAACCTGTGTATGAGAACCGTAAACACCCACCCGAGTGACCCTTGTAAAACATTTTTCACATATTTTGTCCTGTAACTTGGAAATGGCAAGTCTGAGAAGTTTCAAACTGTATTAGATATAAAATCTATGTGCAATCTTTGTATCCGACAGATTTTAAGTCTGAAGCTTTAATGTGAAGGTCACATTGAGGTCTCTAAAAGGTCCACAGAGACCCAATATTCGGACTTTTTGCCACTTTTAAGCCCTGTGACTGTTAAACTATGTGACTGATAGAGCTGAAATCCCATCTGGGAATATATTATTATGTTCTTTAAAACTTTTTTTACATGTGACAAAAATAAAGGTTTTAAGTAGACATTTAAACTGTGTATGAGGATGATAAACACCCACCCGAGTGACCCAAGATATTTTTCACATATTTTGCCCTGTAACTTGGAAACGGTAAGTCTGAAAAGTTTCAAACTGTATAAGATATAAATTCTATGTGTAATCTTTGTATGTGACAGATTTTAAGTCTGAAGCTTTAATTGGAAGGTCACATTGAGGTCTCTGAAAGGCCCACAGAGACCCAATATGTGGACTCTTTGTCACTTTTAAACCCTGTGACTGTTAAAGTATGTGATTGATAGATCTGAAATCCCATCTGGGAATACATTATTATGTTCTTTTTACATGTGCCGAAAATCAAGGCTTTTAGTTGACATTTAACCTGTGTATGAGGACCATAGACACTCACCCAAGTGACCTTTTTGGACATTTTTACCCCACAGCCCTTAACGGCTGTCGGGGTATTGTATTCACCCATGGTGTCCGGATGGGCGGGCAGCGGGAAAAAGTTTGTCCGGGCTGTATCTCGGAAACCGTAAGGTGTAGGAAGTTTATACTTGGTTGGGACATTGGTTAGGAACTTAGGATGTGTAGGTGTGCAACGTTGTGGTCTGACCTTGATTTGATCTTGCCGTACTAACCTTGACCTATAAAATCTTGTCCGGGCTATATCTCGGAAACTGTAAGGTGTAGGAAGTTGATACTTGGTAGGGACATTGGTTAGGATGTGTAGGTGTGCAATGTCATGGTGTGACCTTGATTTGACCTTTGACCTTGCCGTAATGACGACCTATAAAATCTTGTCCGGGCTATATCTCTGAAACCGTAAGGTGTAGGAAGTTGATACTTGGTAGGAACATTGGTTAGGAGCTGTAGGTGTGCAACATCATGGTCTGACCTTGATTTGACCTTTAACCTTGCTGTAGTGACCTTGACCTATAAAACCTTGTCCGGGCTATATCTCAGCAACTGTAAGGTGTAGGAAGTTTATACTTGGTAGGGACATTGGTTAGGGGGTGTAGATGTGCAACGTCATAGTGTGACCTTGATTTGACCCTTGCCGTCGTGACCTTGACCTATAAAATCTTGTCTGGGCTATATTTCGGAAACTGTAAGGTGTAGGAAGTTGATACTTGGTGAGGACATTGGTTGGGGGTAGTAGGTGTGCAACGTCATGGTGTGACCTTGATTTGACCTTTGTACTTGCCGTAGTGAACTTGACCTATAATACCTGGTCTGGGCTATATCTTGGAAACCGTAAGAGGTGTAGGAAGTTGATACTTGTTAGGGACATTGGTTAGGGGGTGTAGGTGTGCTACGTCATGTGACCTTGATTTGACCTTTGACCTTGCTGTAGCGACCTTGACCTATAAAATCTTGTCCAGGTTATATCTCAGAGACTGTAAGGTGTAGGAAGTTTATACTTGGTAGGGACATTGGTTGAGGGTTTTAGGTGTGCCACGTCATGGTGTAACACTGATTGACCTTTGACCTTGCTGTATTGACCTTTAAAATCTTGTTGCACCTTTGGGTCTGTCTGTTGATGCAGATTAAGCACTGTTAAAGTCATATTAGAATTCATTAAGAATTTCCTTTTGCAAGTTCCCATTGTAACAGAAGGAAATTTCATCAAGTGAGCCACAGGCTTTTCTCCAACACCACATATAAGCATTCATTGAATGTATTGCCACTTCTGTATGCATGGGTAATATTCAAAACATCCAAACCATAATTCGGCCATTTTTGGTTTACTGATAAATGCTGTCATTTTATTATTGAATTGACTTGTTTTAATACTTCCTCTTTATGTACATTTCTTTTCCTTAGATATTATTTTCTCTACTTAAGCATAATTTGGACCTTAATATAACATACACTGCTCTGAAAGTATCTTGAACTTTGTATTGTTACACTACATCTATATCTCATGGTGTTGAAAAATATTTCGCCAGGCTGTGGGGTACGGGCATCTCTGATGCTATTTTCTACTCCTGCAAGGTGTTTTTGTACCTAATAGAGGCAAGGTTCCTGTCAATTCAGCAGCCAATCCATCTGCTTTATAACACCTTTAATTTTTCTTTCCAAGTATGCACCTTTTACTTTTTCTGGCTTCCACTAAGAAACTACTTCTTCAGGTT
Organism: Sabellastarte sp. h YS-2021; assembly: GCA_964017235.1. Classification (NCBI taxonomy): domain Eukaryota; kingdom Metazoa; phylum Annelida; class Polychaeta; order Sabellida; family Sabellidae; genus Sabellastarte; species Sabellastarte sp. h YS-2021. The sequence continues at coordinate 150,945,930 of OZ024928.1, read as the reverse complement.
GCCTGTAGTGCTGGGAATCGCCTCCAATTTGCATGGTCGATTATTCGTCCATTTTGCCGAATGATGATCGACCCATAATCGATTATTTTACTCCATTATTGTTTATTATTTAAGAAACTCTTTCCGGGATAAAGTATAGGTCAATCGGGTAAGAATAACAGTGTTCCGACATTTAGAATCTACCGAAAGCACCCACTTCCTGTAAATATGGCGGTAGGTACAAACAAACTCAATGCATGACAAATCTGTTGATTTATTAAATAAAAATACCTAAAATATTTTTAAAATATGTGGATATTGATATAAATTAGGAAAGGTAAGATATAAGCTTAATAATCGATCAGTAGAAAACAGACTTCTAATCTATTACAGCCAATCTATTACTATTACTATTACATTTGAAAATATATAATCTATTACTATTACATTTGAAAATTTTAAATCTATTACTATTACTCTGGCATCTATTACTTCTATTACTTTCTATTACATTCTATTACAATTTGGCGCAAAGTTGAGAGGTAATTTTAACACAGAAATAAAACTGACAGGATACTCTATACATATAATTTTATTGAAAATGCTTCAGACAACTGTCCCCCATTAAATCTTTATTTATACCACTTCAAAGAAACTGATGCTTTAGAATATTTAATCAAAGGAAAACAGTTAAAGGTGGCTTGATTGTTTCAAGTTATTTGTTTTAAACCTTTGTTGTGTGTACAATTGGCTTTCATATGTCACAATTGCTGTTAGAGCACCCTATTTAGAACCAATAAGGCAATCTCCTCAAATGTTTATCTCTTTTTATTTCAGCTCAATAAAAAATTAATGATAATTACACTGCAACAAGATATAAAGTTACAATTATTCTGTGGAATCCACGTCTGGAAGTGTTGATTATCTATAAAATATATGGAGTATTATGGATAGCCTTTAACAGATGTGTCTCATTTTTGTTAAATTAATGAATAAAAATTTCCATCCCTGTAGTCATATCAAAGCTTAGTTATGGCATTTAAATTGTACAAAATCAAGCAATCATCTGATGAATTTTTCTTTTCCCATCCTAAACAGAGGCAAAAAACAACAAAAGTTGGGTTGTAATAGAAAAGTAATAGAGAGTAATAGATATAATAGATGAAATTTCAATCTATTACTATTACATTTTAAAATTTTCAGTCTATTACTATTACATCGGTCTCAACTGAAATCTATTACTTTTCTATTACATCTATTACTTTGTTTACAAGTCTGGTAGAAAACGTCACTGACTAACCGTAATTCTACACTGTCACCGACGATTAATCAACAATTCGTCTAATCGCCACACCACTAGTTGCCTGTACATGACACTTTTTCATTGTCATATCAGGACACTTTGCTTTTCCCATCTTAAAGGTGCTCTGGATTTCCAATTCTTGGATCCTTCTGTGAAGGTTTATCTTTCCATTCCTCCCTTTCAACACCCTAGTTTGTTACATCTACTTACATGGATGTCTCACTTCAGGGTTGGGGAGTTCATTGTGCTCATTTGATCACCCAAGGCCCATGTTCAATGTAGCTGTCCAATCCCCACATCAATTTTCTGGAGATCATAGCATTGCTCTCAAGACATTTGTTCTTCAATAGTCCTTTTGTCAAAGGATCATCTAGATCTTCTCATACAACACCACTGTGTTTGCTTTCTTTTTATTATAAGGAAGCTTCCTCTCTTGGGGCATGTTTCAATCTTTTGGCACCTGGTTGCCATTTTTCTTAGAACAATTCTGTTCTTCCACCAACACATGTTCCAGGAGTATGAATCTTTGCAAGACCATCTCTTGAGGTCTTATCAGACCCATCACACAGAGTGGTCTCTCAATTCTTGGATCTTTAGGTGGCTGTCTCAGACTTCACATCTGACATAGATCTTTTTGTCATGTGATTCAATCACAAGCTTCTCTTGCACATGTCTCCTGTGCTAGATCCTTAGGCTCTTTCAACAGATGCCCTGGAGTTCATTTGGTCCGGAGTACGTCTTTACTCTTCCCTCCTTCAGCTCTTTGTCCACTTGTGGTCAAGAAGCTATTCAACTCTCAAGCTGTAGGGTGCTTCTTGTAGCCTTCCTTGGCAAACCATCAGGTTTGGCTTCAAGATCTCCTTTAAGAAAGCCAGTGGCTCTTCCTGTAAATCTTTATAGACCAACCTTGTTATTTATTTTTATGGAGTTCCTATCTTAATGCCTTGGGATAAAGTCTTCTATTAGAAGAATTTTCAGGAGGAGGTGTCCAGGAGGATTAATAATCTTCTAAAATTGTCTGTGAAGCAAAGTGGAACTGCTTCAAAAACTTGTGAGAAACGTAGCCACTCTGCCATGCATCATACTGTCCCAATCATTGTTGAGTTTTTCCACTTTCTTAAAGTATTGCCTCAGACAAAAGGGATACAGGTCAGCTCTCTCCATGTAGTAATCTGGAGTTGGGTTCTTAAAAGTAGCTTAGAAGTCTCATTTAGAGCTTCTTTAAGTCCTGGATAAGGGTAGTTGTCACCTATCTACTTGGTACTGAAACCTTGGTACTGCAGGCTTTAACGAATTCTCCTTTTGAACCTTCTTCACTTGTTGAGCAATGTTTCTCACATGCAAGACAGTCTTGCTTACTGCTCTTGTTGTGCGAAGGAGAAGGAGTGACTTTCATTCCCTTATATTTACTTTAAAGGTCTGTTCTCAATCTCAAGGGATGGCCTAAATCACCCTTAATTTAGATTCTAGTTTTCTGGCTTAAGCCAGTTACCTGCAGAAGGTTCTTCCTGTTTTGACTTTTGTCTAGGTCAGAATAACTGAGAGTACAAGGCATTTCAATGCCACCACATCTCCATTATTATTGGTCTTAGAGGTTTGCGATGTGAAGACCGTTTATAAAAAATCATGTGCCCCGAATCTTTTTGTGGTTCAGATTTGACCTTTGACCCTCACTTCAAGGTCAAATTAGTTCTTGCTACTTTTAATCCCTTTCCTTTACCTTCACTTTTACTCTGAAGCTCAAAACTCAAAGTCAGTTGACAAAAAGCCGTTCACAGACACTGATTGCTTGTTTACATGATGAGCCATCAGACACCACTTCTTCTTAAAATTGTAAATTTACCAAAAGATATTCCTGTTGAATAAAAGTAATTAATGATTAAAGTAATTGGCATTTATCGAAAGTAGTGGGTAAATTGTTTGACTGTGTGGATATCGATATTGGATGTAAGAAATATTTCAATATCGTCCGATTGTCTGTGTGTGTGTGGGGGTAATATCGTCTACCAAATAGGCCAAATCTGGGATTCCGAACAGCTAACAGGAATTGAAATTTACAAAAACAAAAGACTCCAGATAAAAGTGTACAATTTCTTCAGATTTGTGCATTAATGCAAATATTGCAGTATAAACTTACAGGGGTGTGGCATGATAACATGACCCATTTGTACCTACCCTCAAAAACTTGAGTCAAGCTTGCCAACCAAAGCATATAAAATGAAATGGTTCACATTAAAATATATCTTAATGATGGGCAGTTGTGGAGAGACAACTTCAGGTCAACTGGATTAGCCGTTTTTTTATGAGAAAGGAATATGTTACCAAAATTCCCCATTTTTTCACAAAAATTTGTTCACTCTGAAAAAAGCAAAGTTTTAAAATGTGTATATTGCATACAAATCCCTTAATAAATGCAAAAAAACAATTTTTTATGAAAGCGTATTATCTCACGTTTTATTTAGTATATAAAGCTCGAACCTACCTTCAATACTTTTTAAACTACAAGCTCTTGAGTATGTGCTGGTGGATATGGAAATTTAGGTTTGAAAATTGGGTGACTTTGTTTGAGCACCCACTACAATAACATTTTTTTTTGTCTTTTTCTGACATTTTTAGTCAAATGATAGTCTAAAGTCTTTGGTTAAATGTGATCAAGATTTAAAGTCATTATCCCAATGCATCTCTGAGTATATTTGAATTAAAATATTAAATTCTGTTGTCCGAAACACCCTGTCACATCTGAAGAGGCCACCTTTAAAAAAAAAACAGGAGCTGCAGAACCAAACAAAGATGCTGTTTAGAAGGAACAACATGTGCATTATAATGCCTGAAAATATAAACCTCTAATGGTTTTCTTCAACAGAATGACAGGCAAAAGTTTCTGTCCGAAACAGAAAACGTCACATCTGAAGAGGTTTAGTTTAACCTATGAAGATGTATTGTCATGATTGATAGTTTTAAAAGCAATATTTCAGCTTTATTTTGTATTATTTTGTTTTAGGGAATATAAAACTGTGTACAGACATGAAAGTTTATTGGAAAAAGTCCCTAATATACAAATGAGGGTGCCTACTTTTAAAAATTTACACTTTCTTTACAAAATGTAAATTTTACTTCCAGTGACATGGATAGATGAAATCAATGATCATTATTATGATTTACCATGAAAGTCAAATACACTTAGTTGCAATCCAGTTCAGAAAAAAGGCTCTTGGAAGATCGCTTCTGGAATAGTTTGACACCAATGGAACTCTTCAGACGTGACCAAATGCTCTTCAGATGTGACATATTGCTCTTCAGATGTGACTTTAAATAGTTTTGTCTCAGCGTTTTCCCCATTCTTTACCTTGTACAAATCCTTTATACAAAGGTCCGCAATTTTCAATATGTTGTCACATATTAGAATAAAAAGAACTCTGAAATGTTGACCTTATTTAACATGTCACATCTGAAGAGCTCTGACCAATTGGACCATTGCTAATACAGTTGGCAAGACTGGCCCACCAAACAACAGAAAAAGTCAATCTGGGTTTCCACCAACAGGACCAGTCTAGTACTGTCCATTCGCTATGTGGCTAAAACACTTCCTTCCTGTCTAAACAGTGTGACATCATACCATCTTTTTCGATGTCTAAACCTATTTAGACCCATGGTAAGCTGATAGCGGGGTCAGTTGGGAGGGCCTTACCTGTTCATTGGGTAAGGTAATAACTTATATGCAATACAAAAGAGATGTTCCAGGAGGGGATGCCTCTCCGACCCTTAAGTCTGTCTCTGTGGAAACTAACCAAGAGACAAGTGAGATTCTCATCTTTGCTACTATAGATGGGTGAATTTCCCAGTTTGTCTGCAATGGCTGACCTGTTGCCATCAACTGTACTTGGCCGCAACTTCCTGTGCTGGAATAGATTCAACAGGAAGTCAGCAACCTTTGCCCTGAAGTCCACGTGATTACTGTGGCACCACTTTGTAAAAATGGTTCACTTAGCCTCATAGACTGATTTGGTTGAGACTCTCTAAGGAGCTTCAATTCGTGCTGCCACTGCCTCAGAGAAACCTCGCTCATTGATAACTGAGGCTCCAGGAGCCAGACATTGAGATTTAGGTATGGTAGAATCCTGTGAGGGATGTGACTAAATGGCTGGGTTAGCAGATTGGGCAGGTACAGTGGAATTTGACCTGACATGGTCACTAGGTCCCAAAACCAGGGCATGGTGGGCCACCCTGGAGCAATCAGAATAATTCTGTTGCACAGATAGTCCTGAAACTTCTCCAGCACTTTGCCCAAGATGGCTACTGGTAGGAAGGCATGAGGGTCCAGATCCTTCCACAGCAGACCAGTGCAACCTGCTTTCTGGGAGGGAGCAGGTTCCCCTTATAGTGTGCTCTCCTAAGTTAGTGCCCCACCCTTCTTTTGATACATCTGTAAAGATTGGCAGAGCACACCTGAGTGTAGTGGTAGACCTTGAAGAACATTTTCTTTGTATGGTCATCACTTTAGCTGAGGAGGGAGTGACCTGGGGATAGGGATCACCTTTTCTAGCGATTCTGGAACCTTCCAATTCCTTTTCAGGTGCCACTGTATAGGTCTCATATATAGCCATCACAGGTGGACCTGTTTTTCTATAGCTTTCAGTAGCCCTTATCAGGGACATCAGCTGCTTGACCTGACAGGTTGGTTCGGAGAGCAGTTCCTGAATCTTTGCGTTCAAGGTTTGCCAGCGCTGTAGGGTGGGCGACAGGGTCTGACCTTGCCCTCCTTGAGGTTGAACTGGTAACATATGAGGATAAACACTTGTTTAAGTGGTGTGGGGTCCAGTTCTGATTTTTTCCTGTTTACCAACCTAGCTCCTGACACAGAGCTACTAGGGTATGTGTATGCTGGAGACAGGTTTGGTGGGATCTGGCTCTGACCAACCAGTCATCTAAGTACTGGTAGATTCTTATACCCTGTGAAAACCATCAATTTGGCCTTCATCACTACTGTAAATTCCATGGGTGTTGTGAATTGGTGGGACTGACCCTGGATGTGAAAATGTTCAGTCTGGCAGATTTATATTACCAATAGGAAATTGAACTGGAATCCTTGTCTTGTCAATCCTGAGATTTGGCAGTCCCGGTGTACTGGTTACATTGCAAACCAGTAGCCTCCAAACTCCTAGAAGGGTAGCCTTCAACTAGTATGAGGTTGAGCTTATCCAACTTCTTACATAACCAGTCATCTGTCGGTATGTTGACTGAATTTAGATTTATTTTTTATTTTACATCATGTTCAACAGCCAGGGTCATGCTAGTTGGTCAAGATTATGCTCTGTAAACCACTGGGCATTGGTAAGTAACTACCAACTTTCCAACATGAAGTACCTGGGCTGAGATTCGAACTGATGACCTCAGAGGTTAAAGGTGAGCATTCTAACCGCTACACCGAGCCCCCAGCATGTTGACTGAAATCTTTCCAACTGGTTGCAGTTTTGGTCCTGCAAAGGAGAGGTCATCAGCCTCTGAAGTGGCTATATCCAGTTCGGGGATATGCTTCCAACCCATGAAGGAGTCTAATGCCTCTCTCATTGTCTCTCTGTAGGTTTGCTCCTCTGAAAGAGCTTGGTCAATGTCGGCTGAAGTCGGACCCTGATCTAGGTCAGACAGCTCCATTTCCTCTGCTGGTCAAACAGTATGAGGTCGGTCAGCGGGGTTGACATTCGAATCAGTGTCCATGTAGGTAAGCTGCCTGACTGTCTCTGTAACCAGTGTACTGGACACCTGTCGCTGCATAGCAGGGACCTGGTCTGTGGACTGGGGTCAGTCAACAGGCTGAGGTCGGTGCACATCAACAGGCTGAGGTCTGTCAAAAAGCTGAGTTGGTGTAATAAAAGGGTCAGCTGCCTTCACAGCACCAGCTGGTGGAGCCCCTGTTGGTGTCACTTTCACAGTCTGGAAGGTCAGTTACGGTAGAATGCTTCTGGCCAACAGCATTGCCTCCAGCCTTGAGAAATGTTCCGACCATTTCTGATCTAGAGCTTCTAATTTATTGTCAGTTGATGGCTTGGAAGACTTAGAAGACCTTGAATGCTTTTTGGCCTTATCCTTGTCTTTGGCCAATGTCTTCTTAGGTGATTTCTGCTTCTTCTGTTCATTCACAGACCCTAAAACCGAGACTACAGTTGAATCTATTAGGGTCTAACTAGTATCAACAGCAGCAGATGTGTCAGACTTGCCATCTTCTTTTTCTTTCTTCAGTTTGTAAGATGATGTGGCCAGTTATGCTCGTTGATCAGTGATTAGGATATTACTGCGAGAATAGTCTTCTTTTAAAACACAATGGTTGCTGCCCTTATTCTTGTCACGATAACATACAGACTGGTTTGTTACTATTAAAGGTTGGCATTAAATAATATCATGTCCCTCTCTTCTGTCCCGGTGATACCATGTTGAGAAGTAACAATCACTATATGTAAAAAATATGAAATTAAAGTTCAAATCCGCAAACAATCAGCAAATTCTTCAATTTCTGAAAGCTTCCCAAAAAATTCATCTGCACAGTACACGTACCACATGGAAAAGATGATGTGACGTCACACTGACTAGACAGGAAGGAAGTATGTCACATCTGAAGAGCCACTTTTATTTCATCTAAAAATGACACTCATGTTGCCAGTTATAATTATTTATTACTTTCTTGGTGCAATATAAACATTTCTAAGCTTTAACAAGAAAATGAACACTAAAATTTTTAAAAGGTCACATCTGAAGAGCTATAAGTCACGTCTGAAGAGCATGTGTCACATCTGAAGAGTTTGCTTTGGAGACCTATATATGTGAAACCTGTACAATCATCCTAACATTGGTTCTTTTAGAGGTAGACCACCTTTAGGTTAACACCTGCAAAAAGTTTCAACTTTTTGGATATAGTACTTTTCTTTTTACAAGAAACGAAATGCGTTTTTTCAATAGGTGCTGAATATGCAAAAATAGAAAGCTGTCAAAAAATTTAACCAAGTTTCCATACATGGTTAATTTCATTCATATATGTTAGGGTGCTCAGTATAGTATTGGCAAAACACAAAACATGCTTGGTAATTATATCCCCAGACGAAAGTCGGGGATATATTGGATTCAGGTCCGTCGCGCCGCCGCCGCCGCCGTAGAAATTTCCTTGTGGACGCGATAACTCAAAAACAAATTTTTTTTTTTTTTTCAAACTTGGTACACATGTTAAGGGTGCCCAAAGGAAGATCCCTATTTTAAGGTGACCTTAAACTCCCAGTAAAAAAGAACTTATGGCCACCTTAAGGTCAGAAATTGGACTTTTGGCCACTTAGAGCCCTGTAGGTCACAAACTATGATGCTCAGCTGGCTGAAATTTTACCTGACAACACATTAATATATTCTTAGTACATGTGCGGAAAATCACGACTTTAAGTTGAGGAGAAAATTGTGTTTGAGGCCCATAAATACCCCCACTTGGGGATTTTTTGCTATACTTTTCACATATTTTGCCCTATAATTTGGAAGTGGTAATTCTGATGAGTCTCAAACTGCGCTAGGTATAACTTTGATATGTAATCCTTGTCTGTAGAAAATTTTAGGGCTGTAGGTTTACCCAAAGGGGTCGACTTAAGGTCTCAAAAGTGCCCACAGAGACCCAATTTATGCACTTTTTGCCACTTTCAAGCACTGTAGCTTTCAAACTATGTCTCTCATCTAAGTTAAATATCATCTGGGAATATATCTATGTGTTTTCTTATATGTGCCCCAACATTTAGGCCTTTAATAGACAGTTAACCTGTGTATCAGGTAGTGGTGGGATCGGCAGCTTAAATGGCAGATCGAGTATCACTTGTTAGTAGCGAGTTGAACTCGAGTTAAACTCGAGTAATTTTCGGGATAAAGTATTTCGTTTGTTAGCCATTAATATGGCGAAAATATTTTACATGACCGTACATGAGGCAAAATTTGGACCTGGAAATGGGGTTTCGCGATATAATTTAAATTAAATCTTCATTGATTTAAGCCAGAATAAAGTAAAAATGCAATATATTTTTGAAAATTTCAGATATTTCTATTGTTTTGGTTAAGTGTCAGCCTTAGATGGTGAAAATATTGACGTTTTTAAAAACTCGAGTTTCAATAGCGCAGATCGATGTGTCCCCCAATTATCGCCCATCGAGTTGCAACTCGAGTTTCCGTCAACTCGTCCCAGCACTAGTATCAGGACCATAAACACCCACCCGAGTGACCCTTATAAGACATTTTTCACATCTTTTTCCCTGTAACTTGGAAATGGTAAGTCTGAGAAGTTTCAAACTGTATTAGATATATATTCTGTGTGTAATCTTAGTATGTAACAGATTTTAAGTCTGAAGCTTTAATTTTGAAGGTCAAATTGAGGTCTCTAAAAGGCTCCCAAAGACCCAATATTTGGACTTTTTGCTACTTTTAAGCCCTGTGACTGTCAAACTATGTGACTGATAGAGCTCAAATCCTATCTGGGAAGATATTAGTATGTTATTTATATATGTGCCAAAAATTAAGGCTTTAAGAAGACATTTAACCTGTGTATGAGGACCATAAATCCCCACCCGAGTGACCATTTTTAGACATTTTTCACATATTTTGCCCTGTAACTTGGAAATGGTAAGTCTAAGAAGTTTCAAACTGTATTAGATGCATATTCTATGTGTAATCTTAGTATGTGACAAATTTTAAGTCTGAGGCTTTAATTTGAAGGCCACATTTAGGTCTCTAGAAGGCCCCATAAAGACCCAGTATTTGGACTTTTTGCCAATTTTAAGGCCTGTGACTGTTAAACTATGTGACTGATAGAGCCGAAATCTCATCTGGGAATACATTATTATGTTCTTTTTACATGTGCCAAAAATCAAGGCTTCAAGTAGACATTTAACCTGTGTATGAGGACCTTAAACACCCACCTGAGTGACCCTTTTAAGACATTTTTCACATATTTTGCTCTGTAACTTGGAAATGGTAAGTCTGAGAAGTTTCAAACTTTATTAGATACATATTCTATGTGTAATCTTAGTATGTAACAAATTTTAAGTCTGAAGCTTTAATTTGAAAGCCACATCGAGATCTCTAAAAGGCCCACAGAGACCCAATATTTGGACTTTTTAACCACCTTTAAGCCCTGTGACTGTTAAACTATGTGATTGATGGAGCTGAAATCCCATCTGGGAATGCATTATTATGTCCTTTTTACATATGCCGAAAATCAAGGTTTTTAGTAGACATTTAACCTGTGTATGAGGGCCATAGACACTCGCCCAAGTGCCTTTTTGGACATTTTTTCCGTATTTTGCCCTGTTATTTGGAAATGCTTAGTGTGACAAGTCTTAAACTGTATTATATATAATTTTTGTTTGTTATGTATGTCCCCCAAAAAGTTTCAGATCTGTTGTTTAATTGCTAAGGTCTCTTTAACAATTGTAAAATGCCCACAGAAACCCAATTTATGGACATTATGCCACTTTAAAGCCCAGTAACTGTCAAACTATGTGGGTTATAGAGCTGAAATCTTTGAATTTTTAAAAGGAAATGCCTGTCTATTTAAATTTTGAATATTAATAATGTTATGGCTATCTTAGTCTTTTAAGAACTTATTTTTGTGTGTTATACCTCTGCTTGCTGAGTTTTTAACTTTTTAAAATGAAACTGGTTAAACATATTCAAGTAGACAAAATGGACACTTTAAGTGAGCTTTAAGTCCCAATATTAATGAAATTATATCCTTATGTAGTAAAAGTAGGGGATTTTTAACCCTCAACTAGCCCAGTTTTATTCAACTTGCCTCAGTTAATTTTGACACAGCTCCTACAGTTATGAACTCATTTCAGTTGATAATCACATACTTAAAATTCTCAATTCTTTTTGTATTTGAGTACCCCTTTTATATAGATTGTTTGTTTACCATTTATGCATCCCCCACCCGGATTCCCCCCACCCACCTCTGGGACCTCCAGCTATATTGAGTGACACTAAATAAACAAAGGTATTTAATGATATCAGATGAGAAACAAAGAACTCAATGGGGTTGCAGATCTTGTGTAATAGTGAGAGAGGTGTGGAGAAGGGGAGAGGGGTGGGGGTGGGAGGTGGTGGGCTTCATTACATATAACACAAAGGGGAGTCAGAACTGAGATTGTGTCACATATTTAGGTTGCATATATATGGACCACATATATAGGTATAGAGGAAATGAATAACTGAAAACAATTTGCAAATTCTAAAAATAATATAATAAAATAATAATATAAATAATTTTTTTTTAAATAATATTTTATTTGTGAACAAATATAGAAACAGATATGCGCTTTTGGGATTATGAATTTTAGAATGGACATTGAATCATCAATCATTTAAATACTTTGAAGGAAGATTGAAAAGTATGATGAGTTGAGTTAAAAATAATATTTTATTTGTCAACAAATATAGAAACAGATATGCTCTTTTGGGATTATTATTTTAGAATGGACATTCAATCATCAATCATTTAAATACTTTGAAAATAGGTTTAGAGTTATCATTGCAGGAAGATTGAAAATATAATTTGAGTTATGTATTCGGCGTCTGGGGATACACCATCTTCCTTGGAAGATATAAACAGAGTAGATTGATGTGCTGAAGTTCATATAATAATGGGTAATTATGTTTTAAAAAATTCCCGATCAAAACCTGTGGCGTGAGTGATGACCTGTCTGGGGATATGTTGGCGCCGAGTTGGCCCAATCTAGTTAAGTTTTAAAATTATTAAAAATGAGAATTTCATGATGTGTCACATCTGAAGAGTTTCCAGACACACCTTTATATTCTTCAAGTTAAAATATACAAAACGACAAAAAGTTATCTTTTCATTATTGGAAATAGATACAAGGGTCATAGTAGTATCTAAATAAACAGTTAGGTTTAATCTCCCAAAGACTTTAAAATTTCACCTCCAGTAAACACTTTTGGGTCATGTTATCATGCCACACCCCTTACAGGTTTTACCCCTAAGGGCTGTCAGGGTACTGTTTTCACCCATGATGTCCAGATGGGCGGGCGGGCGGGCGGGCAGCGGGAAAAAGTTTGGGCTGTATCTCAGAAACCATTAGGTGCAGGAAGTTGATACTGGGTAGGAACATTGGTTGAGGGGTGTAGGTGTGCAATGTCATGGTGTGACCTTGATTTGACCTTTGACCTTGCAGTAGTGATCTTGACCTATAAAATCTTGTCCAGGCTATATCTGGGATACTATAAGGTGTAGGAAGTTAATACTTGGTAGGGACATGGGTTTGGGGGTGCAGGTGTGCAACATCATGGTGAGACCTTGATTTGACCTTTGTCCTTGCCGTATTGACCTTGACCTATAAAATTTTGTCCGAGCTAGATCTCGGAAACCATAAGGTGTAGGAAGTTGATACTTGGTAGGGACATTGCTTAGGATTTGTAGGCATGCAACATCATGGTGTGTTCTTGATTTGATGTTTGACCTTGTCATAGTGACTATGAGTTTTAAAGTATTGTTCGGGCTATTTTTTGGATTCGGTAAGGTGTAGAAACGTGGTGTCACCTTTAACTTTAACTCTGCCAGAGTGTGTTCACCTGCCATGTTTGAGACATAGATCTCTTATGACAAAGATATATGGATTGCTACAACTGATTATTATATGTACTTTTACATAATTGTGATATTTCCATTTTCAGCTATTCTCCAGTTAATAAATTTTACAGCTTCATAATTTTTAGTTTACTATTTTTTGGGGTTTTAATACTTAATCTTCACATACATTTTCTTTCTCTTAGACGTTATTTTCTCTATTAAAACATTATTGGACCTTTATATAAATGACACTGCTCTGAAAGTATCCCGATCTTTGTGCTGTTTCACTACTTCTATATCTCATGGTGTAGAAAACAATTTCTCCAGGCTGTAGGATATGGGCATGCTATTTTCTTAAAATGGCAACATTGATATTCAGACATTTTTTTTTTTGCAACTCTTTCCCAAAACAGTCAATATTTCCATTATCGATAAACCCACTTATCCAAAGACACAGATGAGCTATTTCATACAAATTGTGGTTTCCAGATCATCCTCAGAGGATAATTTTGAACTGAATACAATTGCAATTGACTGTTGCAGTGTTGCCTAGGTATATGCAAATGTTAGAGCCTGTATGAACTCTCTTAATTACACTTCAGGAAATTAAATGGCTTGTTGGAGGCAAAGGAGCAGGAATAAATTATGAAATGTGTATGAAAAGATGTTAAATTGTTGCAAGAAAAAAAGTTGTCACAACTTGTATACTTCATCCACTGTGATATAGGACACATGATGCTGAATGATCCAAAAGCCAAGCCCCACAATAGTTACCTTTTGAAGTTTGCACTGATTATACTAAAAATGCTAGTTTAAAAATATTGAAACTTTGATAAGTAACTTCACATATGATTTGTATTTTTTATGTAGCTGTGTGTGATGTCAGAGAATTTTAATGTAAATTTTATTTTAAAAACCTACACCTAAATTTCTATGATGGTGAAAATAAGAGAAAACTTATAAAATTTGCACAATTTCTGTTTTGTATGCTAGCAAAGCTGATATTTTTTTAGGAGTTAATATACTGAATGAAAAAAAAAGTTTTCATTGCATCACATTCAACAGTGTAAACAAAAACAGGTTATTTTGCAACTATTTGTGAGACAAATAATCTGTTGGTTTTTTTTTCCAAAGACATGTTTACCAGTGGAGTCCACTTTGTACTGAAAACAACACAGTTTGGTAATCCATTATTGGGTACAAGAAATCTACTGTTTTGAGGGTTGAGCAGGGGGGACCTATTGGGGAAGAAGCTATAGAGCATTGGAGAACTAACAGGAATGAGATTGGTATTGGGAACCCAGAGCCCAGTTGCTCTGCTGCTCTGGCAGATCTATATTACCTTATGGAGCACACACACAGCCTGCTGTTCAATGAGAGGATTGACTGAAGTAGTCTTCAGTTTATCAGCACCAGTTATTGATGTCATCTTGGGTGCTTTTGTCATGTGCACAGCACAAGTGTGGGCTGATGTTAATGTTGTATCATTTACATATGGCCGCTGTTAAAATGTCAACAGTGACATGGTAAACTTTGTGTTCATTTCTAATAGATTTCTAAATTCTGTTTTATATTTAGGGAGAAACTCTTAATTTGTAAACAATATCAGACGGTATTTGTCACTATATTCATATGTCCTGTATATGTGAGTGCTTGTAAGAGAATTATATAGATAACTCCTTGTCAGTAGTCACTGAGAGTCATTGATTTCAGTTGTAGAGTGATCAGTGGAAGTTGTGAATGAAGTGTGCTGCTATTTTGTGAATGACAAGCCTTTCTAGTGGTGGTCAACTCATGGCCATGGTGGCAGTGACCTGATGTATAGTGTGATGTGTGTAAAGAGGCCTACAATACCTTCTTTGCTTTTAAGGTCATTAGCCTTGTTCAGTGAATCCTGATGGAGGCTCATTTGTTGTGGGTCCACTTAGAGAATTGACGTGAACAACACACAAGGATACTTGTCTAAGACTCAAAGTTGTCTTTATGTGAAGGATACAATATTGCTATATTATTGAAAGGGAGCATTTGTCAACTTTCAATCATTTTTAATGGTGTTAAAGGATAAGAAGCTTGTGGAAAGATTGACTTAAGTTAATGAGAGGCAAAGAATTAACATTTTCATTATTATTGTGCAGGCTTATGTAAGGTTTGACGACTTGTCTTCCTGCTTTGCTTTCTGGGTATTTTCAAATTACTAGTTGTTGATGACTTACAATCACACTGTGACAAAGATGAAATAACTATATATGAAACAGCAACAGAACTCTACATTGTGAAGGAATTTAGCCACTTACTACTGTGTTATTTATTGATAGATAGTTGATGTACAGCATGTTTTGTAATTGATTGACAACACATTTGGATAAAATATAAAGGGATTGAAGACACATTTTCAGTGTTGTTTAAACAAGCATAGATAATCTGAGTGGACTTTGACTTTTGTGTGCAGATGTACTGAGAAGTTGTATCAGTTTAAACATAATCCTGTTCAGTTCAGTGTCTTCAGTGGGGACGATGGGACAAGGAAGTAGAATTGTCTACTTCCCAAGTAACTATTGCATGTAGGTTTATGTGTTAATATTTTTCTTTTTATGTTAATGTAAATTTATAATATAACTTCAAGAGTAGATTCTGTAGTGGTAATTATTTTCACTCAGAATTCAGTTGGAATATGCTCTGCAGGAAAACAATTGAGTTTATAGGATCTGTAGGAGTTCACACTTTAGTTCAATTTTTATTGTACAAAGTTAATATTTATTAAATAGAATATATGTAAATAAGAAAGTTAGAAAATTACTTAAATACATTTGGCTGTGTAAAAATGTGAAGTGAGTTTCGTGGGTTTATTTGGTTTCCATTTTACATTCATTTTGTTAGTGTCTGGGAATTCTAATTACATGTTCTGTAAAATATATATTTTTATGTAACACTTTGTTTGCTGGAATACTCTAAAATATATTAAGTTTAACATAAAGATTTAATATTACATTAGGTTAAATTCTCATTTTAATAGATCTCCAATGTTTGTATTTATTAAATTCTGGTTAAATTAAGTGTAAAGATGGATAAATATTAAAAAAAATATATTTTGTTTGTTCAAAAATGGCCATGCTTACTGCTTAGTAGAATGATAGCCCCCCCATCCCCCCTCCAAAAAGTTTTGGGGAAACTAATCTCTTAAATTCTAGTACTCTTGTAATAGTGAAAGGAAGTGTAGTAACAACAAAATATAAGAAAATACTATGGAAAACAGTATGTGAGTAGAACCATTTTAACTCTCCTGAATATATACGTTCAGTATACCAGTATATGTTGTGTAATAACTATTCTGTTTTATAACACATTGTAATATTAGCAAAATCCTCATTACAGCTTGTTCAAATACATGAATTAATGAAGTTGACCTGGTACTAGGAACTCCATGAACTGCACATGTCACAAATCACAATTCTGCCATAAGGTGCAAAGCAACTCACTCACCTTGGAAATTGTCCAAAAGTCTCTGTACAGTCTTTGTTCTGTGGTGAAAGTTTTGCGGAGCTCAGTGTAGATTCTATGCTTTATTTTCCAATGCTTTATGGGCAATGCACGGGCCTCCCCCTGATATGTAACAGTGTAGTTGTGTTAAGTTGATGAAGGTGAGAGCAAGAGATGTTCTATGTAGAAATAGGGCTTGTTTTTTAGGCTTGTAGATGGCAGAAATCCAGTTGGATAAGACCTCCATGGCTTTACTATGAGCCTAGTATGAGGTGGTAGTGAAGTGTGAATCACTTGTACAACATGTAATCTGTACAGGCATTAGGTTTTCTATGTGTACAATTATGTTTTCTTTTATCCTAAAATGAAAGTTGCTCTCAGGTTGTACTATATATTACCGTAATTGTGATGATTTACTGTATTAATAGTAGAGGTTATCCTTGACATAGTTTTAGGAAATAATCCCTTCAAAGAAACAGATAGGATAAAAAGTTACAACACATACATTCTGAATTGTTGCTGACCATTGACAGTAGAATGTCCAGAAAATCTTCACTTGACAGATTGTCATCATAAAATAGCTATATTTTTTGGTATGCAGCTATTGATGAAAACAGTTAAGTTTAAAGTGATGAGCCAGAAATCTGTAAAGACAGTTTTGGTGAGTATTTGATCCATGTTTAGAAGCATTCTAATCAAAGTATCCATATGGGGTATTTCTGCTTCCTAAAATTTCAGTTACCGGTAGCTCAAATTCGGGTATAAAGTATGGGTTATTTGTTTGAACTTATATTCTAAATCTTTTGCTGTTGTTTACTCTTTGCAAAATCTTTCTGAATTAATATTAACATTAGCCATACAATTGACGTCAGGCAGTCAAAATAGCTTTCCATTAGTGGGGAGTCCTTCATTGACAACAAGCTGTCTATGCTAGTTCATGGGAGCTAATTTATTAATGCTGATTATTGATTTGCTGGCTGTGTTGACTGGTCAGTTCCTTTACCTTTTTGATTAGTGCAGGACATTACCATGTTACTTCCAATATACTCCAGTCAATAAATGAAGATAAATCCATTATTGTGTGAGGTTACTACAGGTCATTACTGTTCAGTTGTTACAGATTTCTGATGTACTATTGTTTCAGTTTATTTCATTGAAGGGCTGTAGCTTTTTCAAAATTTTCAAGTGCAGGGAAGTATTTACAGAAATCTTGTCAGAACTAGTCTTTGGTGTGTAGGTTGAAACCACAAATATGGGACACTGTCTTTTGTGACACAGTTCAGGGAATAAGAAGCCTTCCAGAGGCTCCAAAGCATAGGATAACCAAGTACAGTTTCCTCATCCAAATGTGTATATATGATCCAAATGTTAATCTACTTGATGAATACCTTTATGAATAATTTTAAACTAAAAGAGACAGCTCAGCACCCACACCACATAGTTGCTCTATAAAGGGTTAGCAACATTGGACTGTTGACAAAGTCTTTGCTATCTCTCAGCAAGGCTAAACTTAAGGATTTGTCAAGTCTTTTGTTGGCAGTTTGTCCAAATGAGAGCAGTTTTGAGATATGGGCCTGTACTTACTGAGAGATATCGGGGCCTTAATACTAAGTTCATAGTTGCCCTTCTGTCTGTGCACTTTGAATTTATCCTCTGTGTACTTCGCCCTTTGTATAATGCTGTGGGACATTATCTTTTACAGATATATTTTTTCTTTCAAGCTTTTTAAATAAAAGAATAGTTTGCCAAATAATTGAAATGTAATTCTTTATGTCACTGTTTCCATTATGTAGCAGATTATTCCCATTGGTGTTTAATTTGGACTTTTTGTTTTTTCCCCTCTCAGTTGTTATTTTGCACTGAATTATTTTCCTGAAAATTGTATGGCCGAAGTTTCTGGATAATGACGGAACTTCCTCAGAGAATAATAAAAGTTTAAAATAGAACAGGAAATATCAGAGTATACAGAGGGGCTTTCCCAAGCTGAAGGTTTATGTTTGGCGACTCTTAGTACTGTTTTATTGACCCAATTTTTGCAGTGTTGGAATATCACTTGCACCTCCTTAGTGAAATATCTTGCATAAGCAATTCTGTTGTTTGTTCTTACATCAGATGATCAATGCTAAATTAGCTGATTAACTGGTGGAATATGTATAAAGGATTTATAAAATGTGGTTATAATTATTTAACTGTAAAACTGCAAATAAACACTTGGCAGTGTATGAATAGTTTGTATTTAATATCACAAAAAAATGTGTACCTCATAAAACTAAACCGAAACTTGGAAATATGATTCATTGTGTTAATTTTAACTCTCTTATGTGTTGGATTAAAGTTTGTGGTAAATTATTTCCTAAAAAGTATTTCCGGTTTTCCACTGGATTTTAAACTGTCAAGAAGCACTCACAGTTGTGAGAAGTTTTGTTCATCAGAAACTATTATTCACTAATTCTAGCAATAGTGGCTAACAGATATATGAACTTAATAATCAATTCTGATAGCAAATCAATGGTAAGAAAGTTTTTCTGCAGGTGGTATTTTAATAATGAAATTGAAGAATAGTTAAATGAATTAATTATAAATGACAGTGAGACAATAGTGTGTGCTTTCTTGTGTCACAGTATCACGAGTATGTAGTAAAAATTTTACAAGCACAAGTTTGACTCTACATAAAGTTAGGGCTGTGACATGGTTCATTTAGTATAATGTTTTCCTGCTATTACCCTAGATAACCAGAGTTCTGGAGATTCTACATTCTACTGATTGCCAAGAGAAAGGCTGCAAAGGCACCATGTCATTGTGAAAAATTGTACAATGAGAATTTTATCAAATTTACAATACAGTAAGCCTGAGTAAGGTGTTTATTGATTTTCACTTTGACTAAAAGTAATTTTTATGAGTGAAGAACTTTTGGGATTGTGGGGTTTGAAAGTAATACTCGTGAGAACACAGTTTTAAACAAGAAAGTCTCATGTGATTTAAGATTTAATGGGCCCTCGCTGCTCAGAATATCTTCTTTCTTGTTTGTAAACTATTTACTGCATACCTAAAATAGTTTACCTGCTAAATTCATTAACATTGTTTTAATGTGAAAGTATTGCGGTGTCTGTATGGTGTCAGATTTTGTGAAGGACTCCTGTGTGTATTTACAACATGTTAATGGTTGTTGTGGTTTGTTTCAGCGATGTGACGTCCATCATGTCAGTGAGCTGCAAGCGTAAGTTTGAGGAGGTGGAGGAGAAGCTGAACACATCCCCAACAGAGCAGCGCAAGAACATCCTAGACATCTCCATGACCAAGTTACGCACTAGTCCGCATAGAAAGGTCAGAGCTCCTATTCAATTCTTTTATGAAATGTAACTCAAGGTTAAGGCCTTGCCAGTTTTAAGACTCAAGCAGTCCATCTAATTTTGTGGTCAGCCAGCCTGTTGAAGAGAAAAGGTAATTACATATTTCCCACTGTCAATAAAGTAATCACAGAAAAAGGCCAATCAAAGATAAAAAGAGATAAAGTAAGATATGAAGTCATAAGTTTTTATTAAATTTTTTAAACGTTTGGAAATGTTATGATTATATTTGTGTAGATTTGTCTAATTGGGTTTAAGGTAATATTTAATTTGAATCTGTTCAGTCTCAATTCTTGTAGTAACAAGGCCACTGCCGCAGCGGTTATTTCCCGCTTTAGAATCAGTAATAATGGAGAACTAAAGGAGATATAAGCCCTTTGTACAAAGATAACCCCACTTGACATTGAAGAAGGGGTCAAAGGTAAAAGTCAGCAACTGGAAAAGAGTCTCAGGCTATGACTTCTTTTAAGTTGTTTTCACATTTGGAACCCCTAGTAGCAATGATAAGGGAGATATAAGGTCTTTTGAATAGGATAATCTGATTTAACATTAAACATGTGATATGACGGCCATTTTGTTTTCGAAACTAGGCCAAATTAATATCAGGCTAACTTTCCTAGCCATATATCTTTTGTGCAAATTTGGCTACAATATTTCAAGCTGTAGAGCATCTTAAGGATTTTGAAATAATTGGCTATGGCAGCCATTTTGTTTTTCAAAATAAAAGCCCAAATTTTTCTAAGGCAAAATATGTGCAGACCAGGACTTTTCATGCTCTGCCTTTACATTCTGAAGCCATAGCACCAATAATAAGGGAGAAATAAGGACGTTTTAGTGTGATAACCCCATTTAACCTTGAAGCAGGGGTCAAAGGTCAAATTCAACACCTGGAAAAGATTCCCAGGCCATGACTTCCTCGAAGTTGTTTTCACATTTCGAACCTCAAGGAGCAATATTATTATTATTATTATTTTTAGAACTAGGCCAAAGTTAGTATCAGACTAGCTTTTCTAGTCATGTAGCTTTTATGCACATTTGATGAAGCTAGCTGGAATATTTCAAGATTTAGAGCACCTTTATGATTTTCAAACAATTAGTTATGGCGGCCATTTTGTTTTGCAAAATTAGGCCAAAAGTTTGCACAGACAGGTTTTTATAGCCCTAAACATTGCCTGCAAATTTGGTGAAGGTATCTTTACATATGAATGAGATTTTAAGGTTTATGTAAAAACGTGACGAACGTTTTATAATCTCCCAACCATGGCCTTCACTGTCTTTACATTTTAAAGCCACAGAATACAATAATAAGGGAGAAATAAGAAAGTTTTAATGTGACGACTCCATTCAACCTTGAAGCAGGGGTCAAAGGTCAAATTCAACACCTGGAAAAGATTTCCAGGCCATGACTTCCTACAAGTTGTTTTCACATTTCGAACCTCAAGAAGCAATATTAGGGGAGAGATGAGGCCTTTTTAATAGGATAACCCCGTTTAACATTAAACATGTGATATGGTGGCCATTTTGTTTTTTGAACTAGGCCAAAATTACTATCAGGCTAGCTTTTCTAGCCATATAGCTTTTGTACAAATTTGTTGAAGCTAACTGGAATATTTCAAGATTTAGAGCACCTTTATGATTTTCAAACAATTCGCTCTGGTGGCCATTTTGTTTTTCAAAATGAGGCCAAAATTTTGCACAGACTGGTTTTCATAGCCATAAACATTCCCTATGAATTTGGTGAAGATATTTTTATAAATCTTGGTATTTTCAATATCATATGACCCGAAAATCACATTTGCCATTCAGCGTTACTTACTCACAAAGTACAAAGAGTCTGGATTCTAAATTTGGTAGGGGGGGCTTCTTGAGGTCAAAATACAGGGCCCAGTCTCTTTGGGGACTGCAATGATCCACGATGCCTGAGTAATTTGGAATTTGTTATTTTACTTGGCTAATTGTCTTGTATTGTCAGTATTTCAAAAACAGAGCAAGATAGTGATTTTGAGTGAGTTTTTGACCCACTAGAGCTCTGCCAGTATACTGTGCATCATATATGATCAATCAGCTTTTTCCATATTTGGGTGTCTCAGAGTCACAGGACCCAAAAATCAATTTAAAAAATAAAAAATGGCTGATATCTTGAAAATGGAACAAGATAGAGCAATTTTGAGTTAAACACACACCTTTTGCTTCCACATCCCCCATTTAGCCTTTACAAAATAAAATTAAAAGATACCTCCTGTGTCCCCCTCCTCAAATATCCAAACTAAAAACTTTTATAAATTCAATTCACAAGACCTCTCCTGATTTTGTAATATTCTGTTGTTATCCTGTAAGCTGCTAGTCGTCTTGCGAATGCATCATATTTCTTTGCACCTCCTGGGGACGCATCCTCTGACAGTGAAATCCTCTCTTAACCTTTATATTCACAGCAGTGTTACAGCTTTGATATGTATATCTATATGGTACTTGCCATGTACATGGTAAGAAGTTTAGCATCACATTTGACTGAGGAGTAACCTGATTTCAAATGCTATTTGACCTCTTGACTTTGGGCCTTAAGCAAAACTAAACATCTTGAATCCTATAGCTCCAGTAGAGCAGAGTTTTGTGGTATACATACTGTACTAATTGATAGCTCCTTCAATTTGTCTCATTTTTTAGGTTGAGCCTTCTCTGCGTCGGTCTGTACTTATTTTTAACACGCTCAAGAATATAGAAAACCAGCTCAAATTAGAAGGTGTTTGTGTGCCAAAGACATCTACAGCCGACACAGTCTCAAATCTGGTGCCTGCACTACAGGTGAGTTTTCATCTCCAGTGGTAACAGTATATCCATTGATATATGTTGCTAGATCTCATTGTAAAAGATAATAAACTGGATACCTAAGTGACAGTTCATGCGACTATAAATGAAATTAGATCACAGATTTCTAGAAAATAAACCCCCTGGGGTAATTTATGGGGGGGTGCTTTAACATTACACCAGTTTCAAAAGAGAAGTATATGTAACAGCCAGTGCATAAAATATTGCACAGGAAAGCTTAATATTCTCTACTTTTATTATTTTTGTCAATATGTAGTAACTTAAATATCCAGTTTTATTTTCAAATAAACAGTATTTTAGGGTTGTATTATGTCTCGTGTACACCAACAAAACATTTCGTAGGAAGGCTACTGCTAAAACAAATCCAAATTTGATTGAATTTTGTTTTCTCTTTTGATTATACACTAAACATCACATTACAGTTTTAGCATTTTACAATCGAAGCATTATGAGGTTCACAGTGTTAAAAGCGACATTTTATAGCGAAATACCCTTACCATTTCCTAACAGTAGCTATTTGTTGGAGCCATCCAACCCAATGGCCAACGCAGAGATGCGATTTTTAAGGTTATATAACAACCTTAATAAAGCCATTGGGTTACAGTAGTCCGTCCTCCCGCCAATTAGGTCACATGACCACATTGTTTACTTCATTATTTTTGTTGGCCATCATCAGTAAGGACGTTTTTGGGAATTAGAAGAAGTTTTGTCAAGGTTTTATTTATTTTTTGAGATTTTTAGTCAATCTCACTTCTTATTTTACATGTATATCATACAGAACTTATACCTTTGTTAAATCTTCGAAGGTATGCATTATAATATGTAAATAAAGGACTTTTGGATGGCGACTTCGAGGTTTCATCTTCTTCAACCTCGAGGAAATAAATCAACAATTATAATATTTTTATATAGCTTGCCAGTCATTCAGTTCAGTTTGCTGGACGTTGGAAGCTATAATTTTGCAGCATACATGTTTAGAAAGAATGTACTCTTCAATAACAGAAGCGATATGGAAGACGCCATCTTGGATGAGAAGGACAATTTGAGTGGCCCTTATTGCTGTTCACGTCGGGTTCTAATTGTCAGAAGAAGGAATCTCCCTTGGGGGCAGCCATTTACGTTGCCATGGACACGGCATCGTGGAGGAGTTTTGAATGCAGGAAAGACTATTTCTTCGGAAAACACTTCCGTTGAGGTCCAGTCAAAACATCCATGCACAATCGAGTATTCTATACCTCTCAGAAGGTCAGAATTCTGGTTGTCAGATGTCCGGGAGTGTCACTCATTAACTATAAGGAGAGGCTTTTGATTAAATGGTTTTGCACAAGAATTTAGTACAATCGGGTTTCTATACCTTTCAAAAGGTTTAGAATTCAGGTTGTCAGGTGATGGGGATTGTGATTCATCCCAAGAATTCTATTATTAAGTGGCTAGATGTTGATACAACAGTCACAGCCAGTGTGAATGCTCCCTTGTTTGGTCACATTTACCTACATCTTGGAATTCCCACATTCCTTAGGTGTACAGCCAGAATTGAATGTGGTCCTTATTTTCGGTTTCAATGAGTTTTTGAAGCCTCTGTTGTTAAGAGCACTCATGCAGGAAGAAGTTTTTGCTTGGACTTCCTTACATAATCATTTTCCTGGACAGCTCCTTAGTTGTAGGAGGTCTGCAGGAAGATCACTTCAGACACTGTGGGAACAAGTTCCCTTATAGAAGACTATAGCAGAAACCAAGTGTAGATTGTTCCTTAAGGTCTAATTTAAAGGTTCTTAGGGATCACCATGACATGTTACAGTCTTCAATAATGCCTTGGACTGGGTTCAAATCTTCTTGTTGGAGTTTCACCATGTCTAAGAACAAGTGACTCAACAGGAGGGAGGTAACTTTGAATGCATTTCTTGCTCCTTATGAAGTTTCCTGCTGGACATATTGTTAGATGTTCAGAGGAACTTCATACAATGTTTTTCATTTCTATAAGAATGATTATAGTTATGGAAATAACATGCTCCTAGAAAGGGAACAACAGTCATCACAATAGTTTTTGGTCCCTGTACATTACGTCTAAAAACAGTTACAAGTGCCTTCTTCTCCTTAGCTAGTTACAAGGGGGGGCATTCTTGATTATTCAGACCCATGGAAGCAGGGATAGTAGGTTGCTTCCAGGAATTTTTAGGTATTCTTCTTTGCCCAGTGTAGCTTGCATACAAGTCTTGGAAATAGGCTACTATTCAGTCAAACCTTTCAGAAGTGAGGTTTGGAAAAGAAAAAAAAAAAAAAAAAAAAAAAAAACCGGGAGAAACAGTGTTTTTGATAGAAAGCTGTTTATGAAATGATCGACAAAAGGGCGATAACACCAGTCACATCGCTGGAAAGTTTCAGTTTCAGTCTATTTCTTGGGAATAGTAAGGAAGAAATGTCTTTCAATGACACTTAAGGTCAGGTAAACAAGCTTTGCATGTATCTTACTTAATATGAATTGTGGCAGTATATTCGGCATTCGTTTTAAGAAGGCGACTGTATGACATCACTAGAATTTGTGGGTGTAGTACATAATTCACCGATTTACCCAGCTAACAAGGTATCTTCGCATCATTGGAGGCTACAGATTCTACCAGTTCACTGCCTTACCCTGCAATATTACTACAGTTCCTCTTCAGATCACCAAGGTAGCAAAAGAGGTGAAGCTGATGGCTTTTGCAGAAGGCATCAGTATTCGCCAGTATATAGACGGTTGGCTAATGAAAACAAGCTCAAACAGCAATGCCAGGGATACACCCATTGGGTGGTGCATCTTGCCGAAAGCCTGGGTTGGATCACAAATTTCTAAAAATCAGATTTATTTCCAACTCCGCTAATCAAATTTATGGTTACAATTTGACCTCAGGGTAGGTCTAGTCTTCCCAACTCAAAGGAAATCTATTGTCTTCTTGGAAAGACACTTACCATGTTGAAAGCTTCTCACCTATCTCCAGGGAAGCTCATGTCACTTTGAAAGCATGGCTTCAATGGGGAATACTATACCATTGAGTTATCTGAGCATGAAGTTGCTCCAATGGTATCTGGAAACATTGCTGATATCTTCAGTCTCTGGATGTTCCATTTCTTGGGTCTTTGGTTCAGGGAATTTCGTCAGTGGTGGACCAATAGTTTAATTTTGAAGGAGGATACACCACTCCTTCAGGAGCGCAGTTTCTCTCCGTTCACAGAAGCTTCCCTAATGGGTTGGGGTGCTCTCTCGAGTCATCCACAGCCATTGGTCTGTGGCATCAGGAAGAGTCAAGACTCCTCATAACATAACATTATACAGCTGGAAGCAATGTTGTTAGCTTTAAATGATTCAGAAATCAGTTTTGAGTTGAAATCAGTTGATTTTCACAGACAATTCTTTAGTGGTTGCCTATATGAACAGGCAGGGAGGCATCCACTCAGGGAATTTGTACCTTAATCTGTAGAGTTATGGGTTAGTCCAATGCCAGAATGATTCAGATTCAGGGAAATTCATTCCAGGGAATCTACATGTTCTGGCAGATTCCTTGTCTAGGAAGATAAAAGCAAAAAAGACCAAAGCGGTTATGAATCGCCAGGTTTTTCAATCAAATTAGACATTGCTGCCATCAATCAGTGGTTGATGTGTTTCCAACAAGATGACTCACAAGTTTCCTAGGTAGGTCTGCTGTCAGGCTTGGGAAAAAGGTGCTTGAACACCTCTTGTGATAGTATGGACAGACGTGTATTTGACCAGGGTCTTGGTCCTCGTGTCTCATGTCCCAGACAGTCGGGCTTGGGGAACGATGCATGGAATGTCTTTGGGGAGGGTCTGGTCAGTTATGTCCAGTGGCCCTCATGTGATTCAACAGATGACCACCTTCAGGTATAGAATCATCATATTGTACCAGGGTGGCCAGGGATGTCTTGGTTTTGGGTCTGGTGGATCTGTCCACAAAACCCCTTCTAAATGGGTGAATCTGTTGACTCAACCATTAAGCAACAGATTTCACAACAATCTAGCTTACTTGAATCTTCATGTGTGCCATCTGGAGTCCAGCATGAATATTATGGAAGATTCCCAGAGGAAGTGGTGAAACAATGAAGGAGCACTCCTCAAGGAGAATCAATTGTTGTATTTTGGGAAGTGGTGTGTAGAGAGTCATGTATATATCTCAGACCCCACTATTCCACATTAGCACATTTCCTGAAATAGTAGTTTAAGGAAACTTCCTAATGCCATACAATATAGAACAGCAATTGCAGATGCCTAATACTATCCACTATTGGGTGTTATACAGGAGCAATTGCTGATGGTTTGGGGCCTAAAGGGTCAAGAAGTATATAAAAGTTGAGATAAATAATAGATCAGTAACTTTTAGTAAGAGACAAACCAATAGTTTGTCTTATCAAGCAACCTTTGAGCCTGTGAGGAAGGCTTTCTTGAAGTTATTACCTTTCAAGATTATCTTTGGTTTTGACTTCAGGTAAAGTAGTGAACCCTTCCCTTAGTTATAGGGAGATTTGGTCACGGTAACTTTGGCCCATTAACGGTTTTTGGCCACGAACCAGTTTGGCTTCAGATGGGCCTATTGCGATTACTGTAATTAAGTCAGTGATTTTTGTCTCTGTGGATTACAGAATCATGGTAAAGTAGTGACATTAATGCTTGGACATTTTCTTCCTTTAGTTAAGGAGAATGAGTCACAAGTTACTCTGGTCCCTTCAATTGCCAGAATCAGTTGGCTTTGGATGGGCCTACTGCAATTAAGCCTGTGTCATGCCAGCTTTTAGCTCCTTGGACAACAGTTTTTTGCTCAATATGGGTCTGTTTGTCCTGTTAAGGGTTTAGTGATCAAAAGGTTTGGAATAGAACAAATCTTTTGTTTTTTCTGACATTAAGAAGTTTCTGAAAAGGTCTTCTCTTTTGGCACCTATTTCATCTTGAGTCAGTCAACATTGAGTCACAGAAGCTATTGATGTATGTTTTGATTGCATCTCTAGTTTTTATAGGTGATTTCCTTACATGAGTTTCTTGTTTCATGTTATTGGAAATTCCATTGTATGTATACCAAACCTCTGCTGTCATAGGGTCAGATTTGAAATTGGGTCCTACAGTTGCAGTTACAGTTTTGTTACTTTATAAGTATGTGTTTCATACTTATATCTGTACATTTGTAGTTGTGGCTGTTATTTCTGCAATGCTGGATGTATTGTAGTAGATATCAATGTTGCCTAAATCTTACTTGAGAAGGATTAGGCAGTATGCTGATGACACTTTCAGGTTGGTTTGACCTTGTCTTGGGGTCGGATGTTACAATGTAGATGGGCTATCTATTTATGACATCCTTTTACAACACCAATATTGTCAGCAGTTTGTGAGAACTACAACTACATACTTTCAGTTTTTGGGAGTTGTATGTTGTGATTGTTGGAAGTTTATATGTGGCTAATGCATGTAAATTCCATTGTGAAGTTCTCATGTTGTTCAGTGGTAGGTTGGGTAGTGGTTTTTCTTAAAAGAATTCCCTCCATCCTACAAGGCTGAATTCAGCTACTGTTAGGAAATGGTAAGGGTATTTCGCTATAAAATTGGAAAATTTAATAGTAATTTAAATTTTTATTAGAAATACTTACCATTTCCTAACACTCATATTTCCCTCCCGCCTCCCCGCAAGTCATTCTTTTACGTGCAACAAAAATAATGAAGTAAACAATGTGGTCATGTGACCTAATTGGCGGGAGGACGGACTACTGTAACCCAATGGCTTTATTAAGGTTGTTATATAACCTTAAAAATCGCATCTCTGCGTTGGCCATTGGGTTGGATGGCTCCAACAAATAGCTACTGTTAGGAAATGGTAAGTATTTCTAATAAAAATTTAAATTACTATTAAATTTTCCAAATTCATTCAAATCTAACTAAAATTAGTGTGTTAACATTGGTGTATTATCACTTTTTGAGAAGCATACAAATGTTATAAGATTGGTTCGACTTTGCAGTGTATTATATTGTAGAAACATTCTTGTTAGTAAGGAGAACCATTTATAATTGTAGCATAATGCCGATAAGAGTTTTGCTGAGACATACAGTATAATTAGTGGATATGCCCTAATAAGTAAAAATACTAAAACTGCAGGAAATTGTTATCTAATTTCAGGAATTCAGTAGATTTGCTTAATATATCCATTTGTTATTGTGCTTCCTAGGTACCTGCATCCAGTGAAGATATCCTTGATGCTCTTCCCAATGCACAGGGTGGACCACATTACCACACACATGGAGATCCTATGGACTACCAGCAGACTGGGGGTGTAGTCTGCTCCTCCTCTGTCACCTCAGCTTTACCACACTCTGCTCACAGCTCAGCCTCTTACAGCACCAGTTATAGCACCAATTCACACCATATCAATGCCTCTCACTACAATCTCAACACCACTAGTAGTCCAGTCACATGTGACACTGGCCAGACAAAGGCGAACTACAACGGTGAGTGTCCTCCAGTCAAAACCTGCTCATATGGTCCTAGTGAACTTGAACCTCCGTCCTCCAGCATCCCGTCGGCTCATATGTACCCTGTGACCTTGCGGCCGCCATCCTGTAATGAAAATGGTTGTAGTGGTGGATGTTCAGAGAACACGCCAGGGTGCCAAGAATCAGTGCTCAGCGACACCTCCAAGTTCATCTTGGATTCCATTCTAAGCAGTGACAAACTCGTCTCTGTGGCTAGCTTCACGTCACTCTTTGAACTGGACAACAATGAGCTGCTGACCGGCAGTAATATAGTAAACACCAGCAATGATACCAGTAACCTTAATAATAACAGCAACAGTTCAAATACACCATCCGTCTCACAAACGACTGAGGGCATTCCTCCAATCAGCTGTTTGTGCAGTAAGAACTTAACACGGAGCACACCTTACCGGCCACCAAGCTGGTCTCAGTCTGCAGATGAGGTGTCTTCCTCCAGTATTGATAGTCAGCAGCAGTCTTCAGACATGTGTGAGTACTCGTGGAGCAATAGTTCATCAGAGCACCTCGCCAGTAGTTCAAGTAGTCCCTATCACAACTGTACAGGCCTTGGAGTGGGCCTCACAGACTCTAGCCATCTCACCTCCTCAGTGTCTCCACCACCTCAGGCCATTTCGGATTGGAACCCGGCATTTCAAGGTCTCTCCTCACCCACATCACCTCTCCATGCTCAAAGCGCCACTAGTTGCAGGCAGGAATCGTCCTATGTTGAGTCCCAAAACATCTTTGGGGATGTTGACTGTACTTCATTTGACTTTGATCTTTTCTTACCGTCACTATCGCCCAGTATGAAACTGACACAGCTGAATCACGAAGACTTGTTACATTCCTTACCAAGTCCTGATGTGGGATTTGGTTCAAATTGTAATTCTACACCCTCACTGCTTAATCCTAAGACTGATTCACATGGGGATGAGTTGGACAGAATCATGCAGATTGTGGTTGGCATTTAAAATTCTTCATAAAGCTTCTAATACTATGATCATACATAATGTTTGAAACTTAGGCAATACTACTTTTTACAGACATTCTTTTTATATGTTTATATTTTTTAATTTAGGATGATTTATACAGGGGATATTTATAAAACTGACTTTTTTATGTGTTGGCTATATGTCGAACGTATTTGACACTTGGTTACAAGAACTATCATATTTAGGATAAAGCATCTATTTATATTGGATTTTTTTTCCACAACAGTTTGGTGTTGTCTATTCCTCTATACGTTATTGCTGGTCAGACTTTTAGCTGCGTTTTAGCTGCTTGTTCTTGTGCAATTTACGGATTTCACATTTCAGTAGTACTGAGGAAACAAAAACAATGAAGTTAATGAGCATTGATCAAGAAGGTCAGCCAATGTTTAGAAACCATATGTTTTGAAGAACTATGGGTCAAACATTGACCCAAATCTTATTGTGGCTACTGACCTAAATAATTGTTATATTTTGAAGCTTTAATTAAGCCGCAGTGACAGTGGCAGGTGCTTGGTCCTGCTTGTTTGGTTAAGAGTGATAAACACTGCCCAAAGTGATGTATTGTCCAGACATCAAAGTGCTAATATGACTTTGTCATATGCTACTGATCAGCGGTATCACATATCTCGGCTAAACCTGCTGAAATCAGTTACAATGTTCATTATGAGGAGGCTCAATATTTAGTCTTGAACGTTTTCTTCTTTGTTGTCTGTTTGCACCTGAAAACTGAAGAATTTACAAAAAATATATGAATGACTGATGTCACAGCTGGTTCTTCAATTTGTTATCTGTTGTGATTGTTATATCACGGAAACATTGCATTTGTTGATTGTGTCACGAAGAAATAGTTTGCTTCAAAACAAACTATGGGTGCAGTAGTTAAATTATCTGTAGGTTAAGTGTAACAATGGACTATGACAATCAGCTCTGTCTCAAAAGATTTCTCATTTTGATAACGGCAATATCTTTATAGTTGTAACAGTATGTTCCTATATATAATATGTTATACAAGTCTATGTACAAAATATCTCTTCTCATTTTTATGGGATGTGTTATGCTTAATACTTTTAGTTTCTGTTTGTGTCACAGTGAAATCGGTCCAAGCAGACTGACTGGGAGGGGAGGGGAGGTGGAACAAATATATGTTAAAGCATAAATTTGACTTTGTCCTGCTATATTGGGAAAACTACAAGATAATACAGTTTATGTAAAAATGAAACAAGAAGTTAGCAGTCACAAATTGTTTTTATCCACAATATTCTAAATCCTACTGATTAAAAAAAAGTACAGTTTGATAGTTAAATTTCAAGTAACTAGTTAATAGCATTCTTGTGCTGAATAAGCAACCCTTGAAAAGGGGACACTTACTGGTTTCACCCCCAGTTTGCAGACTTCCTGTGCAGTCACAATATGTTCTAAGTTTAATATTTCCCTCCATAGAAGGTTTGTCAAAATGATTTTTGGCAATTTTCATCTGTAGGATTATGAAAATTTTGACTAGTATAAATTTCTCCTTTATCAAAGTCACATGATCAAAAAATATTTTCCTTCTGCTTTCTCAGAAAGAGAAGTAAATAACAAAATGTGGGAAGTACTTTCCTCATATCAAATTCTAGGTGTGAGCTAAATTTCAGACCAAATGAGCCATAATTAACCAATGTGCAGGGTGATTGATTACCATTTAGTAAAAAAAAAAACATGCTGAAATTGACCGTTTTGGGCACATATTGTATAATTATATCCCCAGACGAAAGTCGGGGATATATTGGATTCAGGTCCGTCGCGCCGCCGCCGCCGCCGCCGCCGCCGTAGAAATTTCCTTGTGGACGCGATAACTCAAAAACAAATTAATATTTTTTTTTCAAACTTGGTACACATGTTAAGGGTGCCCAAAGGAAGATCCCTATTTTAAGGTGACCTTAAACTCCCAGTAAAAAAGAACTTATGGCCACCTTAAGGTCAGAAATTGCACTTTTGGCCACTTAGAGCCCTGTAGGTCACAAACTATGATGCTCAGCTGGCTGAAATTTTACCTGACAACACATTAATATGTTCTTAGTACATGTGCCGAAAATCATGACTTTAAGTTGAGGAGAAAATTGTGTTTGAGGCCCATAAATACCCCCACTTAGGGATTTTTTGCTATACTTTACACATATTTTGCCCTATAATTTGGAAGTGATAATTCTGATGAGTCTCAAACTGTGCTAGGTATAACTTTGATATGTAATCCTTGTCTGTAGAAAATTTTAGGGCTGTAGGTTTACCCAAAGGGGTCGACTTAAGGTCTCAAAAGTGCCCACAGAGACCCAATTTATGCACTTTTTGCCACTTTCAAGCACTGTAGCTTTCAAACTATGTCTCTCATCTAAGTTAAATATCATCTGGGAATATATCTATGTGTTTTCTTATATGTGCCCCAACATTTAGGCCTTTAATAGACAGTTAACCTGTGTATCAGGACCATAAACACCCACCCGAGTGACCCTTATAAGACATTTTTCACATCTTTTTCCCTGTAACTTGGAAATGGTAAGTCTGAGAAGTTTCAAACTGTATTAGATATATATTCTGTGTGTAATCTTAGTATGTAACAGATTTTAAGTCTGAAGCTTTAATTTTGAAGGTCAAATTGAGGTCTCTAAAAGGCTCCCAAAGACCCAATATTTGGACTTTTTGCTACTTTTAAGCCCTGTGACTGTCAAACTATGTGACTGATAGAGCTCAAATCCTATCTGGGAATACATTATTATGTTTTTTTTACATGTGCCAAAAATCAAGGCTTCAAGTAGACATTTAACCTGTGTATGAGGACCTTAAACACCCACCTGAGTGACCCTTTTAAGACATTTTTCACATATTTTGCTCTGTAACTTGGAAATGGTAAGTCTGAGAAGTTTCAAACTTTATTAGATACATATTCTATGTGTAATCTTAGTATGTAACAAATTTTAAGTCTGAAGCTTTAATTTGAAAGCCACATCGAGATCTCTAAAAGACCCACAGAGACCCAATATTTGGACTTTTTACCACCTTTAAGCCCTGTAACTGTTAAACTATGTGATTGATGGAGCTGAAATCCCATCTGGGAATGCATTATTATGTCCTTTTTACATATGCCGAAAATCAAGGTTTTTAGTAGACATTTAACCTGTGTATGAGGGCCATAGACACTCGCCCAAGTGCCTTTTTATGTCAGCTGACTTGTCAGTCAGCTGACATTATGTCGTCACTCTGCGGCGTGGGCGTACGCGTCCGCGTGAACAACTTCTCCTCCAAAACTACAAGGCCTAGAGACGTGCTGTTTTTTTTAAAAGATACCTTATCTATCGAGGATGAAAAATTGTTCAAGGCATGCAAATCTGTCTGTTCGTCTGTTTGCTAGAGACATTACAAGGGGGGTACCCCCACCAAAAGTGTGAAAATTTCAACACTTAATCACAATTTTCTCAGTGACTATTGCAGGGATTTCTCTCATATCTTGCATATATGTACTAGGCCAGAGGTAGATTCTCTTGTGTGAGTATGAGACCTGGATCTGTCTTACTTTTTTTTTAATAAATTTTTTTAATTTTTAATGCATTAAAATTCATGAAATCATGCACAAAATCATTTATAACTTGAAAAGTGTTGCATTTAGAGCATTTTGTTAAAATATGTTATTCAGCTACTTTTTTCATAGCTACAATATGGTGAGTAAGTTGGGTGCCTGTCTCAATAGCTGAGTGAGTAATAGCTACTTTTGGGCTTTTCAGTAACTTCCATTATGAGTAAAATCACTTGTAACTTAAAAACTATTGCATTTAGAGAATTTCGTATAAATATGTTATTCAGCTACTTTTGGGTCAGCTATAACATAGTAAAATTTTAGACCTGTAGCTCATGGCATAGCTGAGTAATAGCTACTTTTAGGTTATCACTGTTGAGTAAATCACTTATAACTTCAAAACTATTGCATTTAGAGAATTTCGTATAAATATGTTATTCAGCTACTTTTGGGTCAGCTATAACATAGTAAAATTTCAGACCTGTAGCTCATGGCATAGCTGAGTAATAGCTACTTTTAGGTTATCACTGTTGAGTAAATCGCTTATAACTTGGAAACTATTGCATTTACAGTATTTTGTTTCAATATGTTATTCACCTATTTTGGGATCAGCTATAACATAGTGAAGTTTCAGATCTGTGGCTCATTGCATAGCTGAGTAATAGCTACTTTGAAGTTCTCACTATTGAGTAAATCAGTTGTAATTGGAAAACTATTGCATTTAGAGAATTTCGTATAAATATGTTATTCAGCTACTTTTGGGTCAGCTATAACATAGTAAAATTTCAGACCTGTAGCTCATGGCATAGCTGAGTAATAGCTACTTTTAGGTCATCACTATTGAGTAAATCAGTTGTAACTTGAAAACTATTGCATTTACAGTATTTTGCTTAAATATGTTGTTCACCTACTTTTGGGTCAGCTATAACATAGTAAAATTTCAGACCTGTAGCTCATTGCATAGCTGAGTAATAACTACTTTGAGGTTCTCACTATTGAGTAAATCAGTTGTAATTGCAAAACTATTGCATTTAGAGAATTTAGTATAAATATGTTATTCAGCTACTTTTGGGTCAGCTATAACATAGTAAAATTTCAGACCTGTAGCTCATGGCATAGCTGAGTAATAGCTACTTTTAGGTCATCACTATTGAGTAAATCAGTTGGAACTTGAAAACTATTGCATGTACAGTATTTTGCTTAAATATGTTGTTCACCTACTTTTGGGTCAGCTATAACATAGTAAAATTTCAGACCTGTAGCTCATGGCATAGCTGAGTAATAGCTACTTTGAGGTTATCACTGTTGAGTAAATCGCTTATAACTTGGAAATTATTGCATTTAGAGTATTTTGTTTCAATATGTTATTCACCTATTTTGGGGTCAGCTATAACATAGTGAAGTTCCAGACCTGTGACTCATTGCATAGCTGAGTAATAGCTACTTTGAAGTTCTCAATGTTGAGTAAATCACTTATAATTTGAAAACTATTGCATTTAGAGAATTTAGTATAAATATGTTATTCGGCTACTTTTGGGTCAGCTATAACATAGTAAAATTTCAGACCTGTAGCTCATGGCATAGCTGAGTAATAGCTACTTTTAGGTTATCACTGTTGAGTAAATCACTTATAACTTGGAAACTATTGCATTTAGAGTATTTTGTTTCAATATGTTATTCACCTATTTTGGGGTCAGCTATAACATAGTGAAGTTCCAGACCTGTGGCTCATTGCATAGCTGAGTAATAGCTACTTTTAGGTTATCACTGTTGAGTAAATCGCTTATAACTTGGAAATTATTGCATTTAGAGTATTTTGTTTCAATATGTTATTCACCTATTTTGGGGTCAGCTATAACATAGTGAAGTTCCAGACCTGTGACTCATTGCATAGCTGAGTAATAGCTACTTTGAAGTTCTCAATGTTGAGTAAATCACTTATAATTTGAAAACTATTGCATTTAGAGAATTTAGTATAAATATGTTATTCAGCTACTTTTGGGTCAGCTATAACATAGTAAAATTTCAGACCTGTAGCTCATGGCATAGCTGAGTAATAGCTACTTTTAGGTTATCACTGTTGAGTAAATCACTTATAACTTGGAAACTATTGCATTTAGAGTATTTTGTTTCAATATGTTATTCACCTATTTTGGGGTCAGCTATAACATAGTGAAGTTCCAGACCTGTGGCTCATTGCATAGCTGAGTAATAGCTACTTTGAAGTTCTCACTGTTGAGTAAATCAGTTGTAATTGGAAAACTATTGCCTTTACAGAAATTTGTGCAAATATGTTATTCAGCTACTTTTGGGTCAGCTATAACATAGTGAAATTACAGACCTGTAGCTCATGGCACAACTGAGCAATAGCTATTCTCAGGCACTGACTGTTGAGTAAATCGGCTATAACTTGAAAAATATTGCATTTGGAGTATTTTGTTAAAATATATTGTTCACCTACTTTTGGGTTAGCTATAACATAGTGAAATTACAGACCTATAGCTCATGGCATAGCGGAGCAATAGCTATTTTCAGGTTCTCACTATTGAGTAAATCAGTTGTAACTTGAAAACTATTGCATTTACAGTATTTTGCTTAAATATGTTGTTCACCTACTTTTAGGTCAGCTATAACAGAGCAAAAATTCAGACTTGTAGCTCATTGCATAGCTGAGTAATAGTTACTTTGAGGTTCTCACTCTTGAGTAAATCAGTTGTAACTTGAAAACTATTACATTTAGAGTATTTTGTTAAATATGTTATTCACAGACGTTTTGGTCAGCTATAACATAGTGAAATTGCAGACCTCTATGTCATGGCATAGCTGAGCAATAGCTTCTTTCAGGTTCTCACTGTTGAGTAAATCATTGTATCCAACCTGTAGGAAATCATGGGCTGGGAATCTGTTAATATGGTCCGATTTGACCTTGGAACCCTCCTTCAAGGTCAAATGAGGATAGTCAAACATAAAAGTGCTTATAACTCGCTTATTATTGGTCCTAGAGGTTTGGAATGAAAACCAACCTATAGAAAATCATGAGCTGGGAATTTTTTGGTGTGGTCGGATTTCACCTTGGACCCCTCCTTCAAGGTCAAATGAGGATAGCCAAACTTAAAAGTGCTTATAACTCACTTATTATTGGTCCTAGAGGTTTGGAATGGAAAACCAACCTATAGAAAATCATGGGCTGGGAATCTTTTGGTGTGGTCGGATTTCACCTTAGACCCCTCCTTCCAAGTCAAACGAAGATAGCCAAACTTAAAGTGCTTATAACTCGCGTATTATTGGTCTTGGAGGTTTGGGATGGTAAACCAACATATAGGAAATCATGGGCTGGGATTCTTTTGGTGTGGTCAGATTTGACCTGGGACCCCTCCTTCAAGGTCAATTGAGGATAGCCAAACTTACAATTGCTTAGAACTCGCTTATTATTGGTCCTACAGGTTTGGGATGGTAAACAAGCTACAGGAAATCATGGGCTGGGAATTTTTTTGTGTGGTCGGATTTGACCTTGGACCCCTCCGTCAAGGTCAAACAAGGATAGCCAAACTTAAAAAGTGCCTATGACTCACTTATTATTGGTCCGAGAGGTTTGGGATGGTAAACCATCCTAAATTCTTTGGCTGGGAATCTTTTGGTATGGTCAGATTTGACCTTTGGACCCCTTCTTCATGGTCGAACGAGGATATTGCATTTATAGTATTTCTCTAAATATTTTTAACCTACTTTTT
The DNA here is from genome assembly GCA_964017235.1 of Sabellastarte sp. h YS-2021. Lineage (NCBI taxonomy): Eukaryota > Metazoa > Annelida > Polychaeta > Sabellida > Sabellidae > Sabellastarte > Sabellastarte sp. h YS-2021. The sequence continues at coordinate 150,908,630 of OZ024928.1, read as the reverse complement.
ACACTTAAACAATTACCTTGTTACTTTATTTCATAATACCATTTGCAGGGCACAACTTTTTTGTCCTTTTCTTCTGTCAGCTTCGGAATATCTTTCGAACATGCTGTTCAGTTACCATTTACTGTATTTCTGTACAGCCCTTTCCCTGATAATTATGCTTTCCTCTCATTATCACCATCACAAATCAAAAACATTCAGTCAGCTGACACAGTGCCCGTTCACGGGCACTCTCCTCTTGTTTGACATTTTTTCCGTATTTTGCCCTGTTATTTGGAAATGCTTAGTGTGACAAGTCTTAAACTGTATTATATATAATTTTTGTTTGTTATGTATGTCCCCCAAAAAGTTTCAGATCTGTAGTTTAATTGCTAAGGTCTCTTTAACAATTGTAATGCCCACAGAAACCCAATTTATGGATATTATGCCACTTTAAAGCCCAGTAACTGTCAAACTATGTGGGTTATAGAGCTGAAATCTTTGAATTTTTAAAAGGAAATGCCTGTCTATTTAAATTTTGAATATTAATAATGTTATGGCTATCTTAGTCTTTTAAGAACTTATTTTTGTGTGTTATACCTCTGCTTGCTGAGTTTTTCACTTTTTAAAATGAAACTGGTTAAACATATTCAAGTAGACAAAATGGACACTTTAAGTGAGCTTTAAGTCCCAATATTAATGAAATTATATCCTTATGTAGTAAAACTAGGGGATTTTTAACCCTCAACTAGCCCAGTTTTATTCAACTTGCCTCAGTTAATTTTGGCACAGCTCCTACAGTTATGAACTCATTTCAGTTGATAATCACATACTTAAAATTCTCAATTCTTTTTGTATTTGAGTACCCCTTTTATATAGATTGTTTGTTTACCATTTATGCTCAACCCACATCCCCCACCCGGATTCCCCCCACCCACCTCTGGGACCTCCAGCTATATTGAGTGACACTAAATAAACAAAGGTATTTAGTGATATCAGATGAGAAACAAAGAACTCAATGGGGTTGCAGATCTTGTGTAATAGTGAGAGAGGTGTGGAGAAGGGGAGAGGGGTGGGGGTGGGAGGTGGTGAGCTTCATTACATATAACACAAAGGGGAGTCAGAACTGAGATTGTGTCACATATTTAGGTTGCATATATATGGACCACATATATAGGTATAGAGGAAATGAATAACTGAAAACAATTTGCAAATTCTAAAAATAATATAATAAAATAATAATATAAATAATTTTTTTTTAAATAATATTTTATTTCTGAACAAATATAGAAACAGATATGCGCTTTTGGGATTATGAATTTTAGAATGGACATTGAATCATCAATCATTTAAATACTTTGAAGGAAGATTGAAAAATATGATGAGTTGAGTTAAAAATAATATTTTATTTGTCAACAAATATAGAAACAGATATGCTCTTTTGGGATTATTATTTTAGAATGGACATTCAATCATCAATCATTTAAATACTTTGAAAATAGGTTTAGAGTTATCATTGCAGGAAGATTGAAAATATAATTTGAGGTATGTATTCGGCGTCTGGGGATACACCATCTTCCTTGGGGAGATATAAACAGAGTAGATTGATGTGCTGAAGTTCATATAATAATGGGTAATTATGTTTTAAAAAATTCCCGATCAAAACCTGTGGCGTGAGTGATGACCTGTCTGGGGATATGTTGGCGCCGAGTTGGCCCAATCTAGTTTTATCACAGTTAGGACCTTATACAGGTTCAGTATGTTATTGAATATGCAAATTGGGTTTGTAGCTTAAACAGAAAGTATTGTGAGGTAGTTTAAAACCAACCATGGTCTGGGATTCCAAATAGCCCATCTACCCCTCCATAATTGTCTTAAAGATTTTGGTGAATAGCCCTATTTTGCTATCACCTATAGCTGCTTTTGTTCACATTTGTGACAATTAAATGTATATTGTTTCCAGCAATGGTCCCCTTTTCATCTGTTTTGTTCTCAATATTTGTGGGAGTTTTACGGGAACTCAAGCCTCATTCTCATTAGTATTAATACACCACTTTGGTGAATATCTACTGACTGTAATCTTTCATTGTATTTTCATTTATCATTCAGTTTGTACCTATTTGCATTTTGCATACATTAGCAGATGTGTAGACAGTTTTTATGTGTACTTGTCAACTTAAAATAGGTTTTCATATTAAACATAATTTTCTGCAGATAGTACTATAACAATATAAAGGTGACACTGCAGGCTTTTGATAAATCAAGTATGCATCCGTGATAAAAATAAGTTGAAATTTGGAACTGGCTAAGGAGTTGCCTTTTTTGGACCTCTCAATTTATGGGTGAAATATGCAAATTATTTATTAGCTCTAGTAGCAACTGTTAACTTATTTTTGCTGAAAATTATAACAGTATTGCTTCTGTAGTATAGATATTTATTACTTTGGAATTGTGTTATAAGTTACATCATACTTGTATCATTGTATGTAATCAAAGTGAAAATCAAAGATTATTTTGTACATAGTGTAGTGTACATACAGATTACTGAAAGTGCATTAGCTGTATGTTTTTTTTTCTTCCAAGGAACTGACTAAGTAGGGAATAAATTCCTTCAAAGTTGTTTACATTTGCGTAAGTATAACGGTTGTGACTTTTACTCAAAACATCAAAAGGGTAATATATTTAAAGTGGGTGTGTTCAGGAGGGTATTACATGAAATAAGTGATGGGAAAATTCCCCATTGTGGCAACCCCTATATGTTAAAAAAAAAATTGTACAAATTGGATGAATGAAGCAAAACTCTTGCAAAATTTCAAATTTTCTATTCTTAAGTTTAATGCTACACAAGTGAATAGTAATATATATGTATATTTTTTTTACGAGTTTCACATCTCTTGCTCCAGCCGTCATAATTACTGTGAGATTAGGTAGTATTATTAAGGCAGTATTTTTTGTCTCTTCCCCCCCCCCCTTCCCAATCACTGAAAATACGACCTGTTTTTCTTGCAGAATCAAAATTTGTTTTTACTTGCAGAATCAATGATTGCAAGAAGGGAGAAAATAATCCCCTTTTGGGAGTGTGACAAATAGCGTGACATTAGGCCCAGTTAGTGCCTAGTAAAACTTTTACCACTATCCTCATAATCACCCATAATTGCGTAAATAAAAGATTCTGGATTCATTTACTGGTTCCTAAAATACATTTTCATATTTTTAGCGTCCTTATAGTATTTGCTTCTAAAGAAACTGAGTCATATATTTTCATGGACCTCTTTATCAGATGGAGGACTTGTTTTCGTCAGTTAATGGGGTTACATTTTTACCCAATCATTAACCAAACAAAATCTGCAGTTTTTTACCCCGCAGCCCTGAAGGGCTGTCGGGGTATTGTTTTCACCCATGGTGTCCGGTGGGCGGGCAGGAAAAAGTTTACCTGGGATGTATCTCAGAAACCGTAAGATGTAGGAAGTTAATCCTTGGTAGGGACATTGGTTAGGGGGTGCGGGTGTGCATCGTCATGGTCTGACCTTGATTTGACCTTGCCGCAGTTACCTTGAGTTTGAAAATCTTGTCCAGGCTATATCTCCGAAACCGTAAGGTGTAGGAAGTTGATACTTGGTAGGGACATTGGTTAGGGGGTGTAGGTGTGCACCATCATGGTGTGACCTTGATTTGACCTTGTCATAGCGACCTTGACCTATAAAATCTTGTCCGGGCTATATCTCGCTAACCGTAAGGTGTATGAAGTTAATACTTGGTAGGGACATTGGTTAGGGGGTGTAGGTGTGCAACATCATGGTGTGACCTTGATTTGACCTTTGACCTTGCCGTAGTGACCTTGACCTATAAAATCTTGTCTGGGCTATATCGCGGACACCATAAGGTGTAGGAAGTTAATACTTGGTATTGGGTGTATGTGTGCAACGTCATGATGTGACCTTGATTTGACCTTGACGTATAAAATCTTGTTCGGGCTATATCTCAGAGACCGTAAGGTATATGAAGTTGATACTTGGTAGGGACATTGTATTGCCACATCTGTATGTATGGGTAGTATTAAAAAAATTCAAGCAATAATTCAACCATGCAAACATGTATAAAGATGGGAGAGGTTTTAAATCCAAACACAAATGTATTAGGTCACTTTGGTATGTTTGGACAATATTCAAAACATCCCAACCATAATTCCACCATGCAAGATGTGTGTACATAAACAGCTTGCAGAACAATCAGACTTGCAGGTTCTTAATCTTTTTGACCTGAAGGTATTTCTGTGGGTCGTGGACTGGCAGATTTTTTGTTAATTTCAAACCCTGTTAGGGGGTGTAGGTGTGCATCATGGTGTGATCTTTAGCTTTAGCTCTGCCAAAGTGTGTTCACCTGCCATGTTTGAGACATGTTTCTCTTTTGACAAAGATATATGGATTGCTGCAACTGATTATTATATGTACTTTTACATAATCATGCTATTTTCCATTGACATCCATTCTCCAGTTAATAAATTTTACAGCGTCATAATTTTTAGTTTACTGATTAATGTTGTCATTTTGCTGTTCAATTGCTTGTTTTAATACTTCATCTTTACATACATTTTCTTTGTCTTAAACTTTATTTTCTCTACTTAAACATTAGTTGGACCTTTATATAACTGACACTGCTCTGAAGGTATCCCGATCTTTGTTCAGTTTCACTACTTCTGTATCTCATGGTGTTGAAATTTATTTCCCCAGACTGTGGGGTACGGGCATCTCTGATGCTTTTTTTTATTGCTAAGCTCCAGTGCTTTAGCTATGTTTGCAATAATCCTTCCCATTTAATCCATACCATGGTTTCAGTTGTGACCAAAACATATTGCAAATATTTCTATAATTTTTGGATCTGGTAGACGTGGTTATTGGGTACAGACAGTAAGACTGTAAATTGTACCTTTGTGTTTGTATATGCAATAAATGTGGTTATCAATTTTGTACATATCTCTGTTATTGCAAAACAAAAAAAAAGTTATTTTCTTATTTCAGACTAATGTTTTGTACATATTTATTTTATTCTTTGTTATTCATATTGTTATGTTCATGGATTAGAAGTAAAACAGGCCCAAATAATATTGGAAATAAGAAACTCCAAATGATTAGAATTGAAATGAGTTTTATATTTTATTACATGTAATGTGAATTGAATTACCCCATTTTATGTGAAAATAGAGTCCCCAAATTTTTTATGAATTAACATTTTTTTTCCTACAAATCATATAATAATAAATATATAAGAAACTGTAGAAGTATTATAAATTATTTCAATAATCATATGCATTATTAATATTTATTGTCAGACAAGACGTTTCAAAATTAATTCAAGGATGTTGCCAAAAGTTACTGTTTTCCTTGACGGATCTGATTATAGTTGTTACAAACTGTACAGGTTTCTAACACTGACTGGGAAACACTGTGTATGTGTACATAAGGTCTGGTCCTGTACACTGTACACTGTGTGGTTTCAACACACCGCCAGTGAATCAGCTCAACACTAGTGCAAGCCACACAAAGACTCTGCAAATCTCATTTGGATGCCTGCCAGCTTTGTCCTAGCCTCCTGCCAACTAAGTGGGCCTCTGTGTGTGCACAAAGTGCATATGTAGAAGTGTGCACGTGTACAGAGGACTAGGCAAATAAATAGTACAGACCAACCTATACATTTGTTTTCAATGTGTTGAGCATAACAAGTTACTTGTATTCATTTTACATGAAAACAAAAATTTATTTATATTCACAGGTATCCCATGTAGTGCAGTATTAATAAAGCAATATGTATTTAAATGTCCTGAGATAGAAAGGACTTTAATGAAGCCTAAGAATTTTAAGTTATGCTGTTGTTCATCACTGTTTAACCATAATTTAGGAAATTAAGTCTTAACTTCAAGTTATCAGATATGTATTATTATCTAGTATTTCAATATATAAAGTCTCAAACATGCCGTTATTTGCCATACTAATGCTTCTATGAAAGGTACCAGATAATTGTTGCGTATCTGTCATTAAATCACCTTTATCAAGTGTATCATCCGCTTGATCACAAGAAAGTTTGCTTCTGGGAAAAATAACTACTTGAGGAGTATCTCATTGTAAAGTGACCAGCTATTGAATCATTTGTAAGTAAGTAACGAAATCATCCACGGAAGCACACATGTTCGTATTATCGCCCATCCCCCAAAACATGTGAAATATGCATAAACGCCCATCCTTTCCAACAAAAACCAGAGACTAGATTGTATGTGGAATTTTAATGCATATTTTACTCAAGTGTCATTCTCTTTATGTCATGAAAAGTGCATAATTATATCCCCAGACGAAAGTCGGGGATATATTGGATTCAGGTCCGTCGCGCCGCCGCCGCCGCCGCCGCCGCCGTAGAAATTTCCTTGTGGACGCGATAACTCAAAAACAAATTAATATTTTTTTTTCAAACTTGGTACACATGTTAAGGGTGCCCAAAGGAAGATCCCTATTTTAAGGTGACCTTAAACTCCCAGTAAAAAAGAACTTATGGCCACCTTAAGGTCAGAAATTGCACTTTTGGCCACTTAGAGCCCTGTAGGTCACAAACTATGATGCTCAGCTGGCTGAAATTTTACCTGACAACACATTAATATGTTCTTAGTACATGTGCCGAAAATCATGACTTTAAGTTGAGGAGAAAATTGTGTTTGAGGCCCATAAATACCCCCACTTAGGGATTTTTTGCTATACTTTACACATATTTTGCCCTATAATTTGGAAGTGATAATTCTGATGAGTCTCAAACTGCGCTAGGTATAACTTTGATATGTAATCCTTGTCTGTAGAAAATTTTAGGGCTGTAGGTTTACCCAAAGGGGTCGACTTAAGGTCTCAAAAGTGCCCACAGAGACCCAATTTATGCACTTTTTGCCACTTTCAAGCACTGTAGCTTTCAAACTATGTCTCTCATCTAAGTTAAATATCATCTGGGAATATATCTATGTGTTTTCTTATATGTGCCCCAACATTTAGGCCTTTAATAGACAGTTAACCTGTGTATCAGGACCATAAACACCCACCCGAGTGACCCTTATAAGACATTTTTCACATCTTTTTCCCTGTAACTTGGAAATGGTAAGTCTGAGAAGTTTCAAACTGTATTAGATATATATTCTGTGTGTAATCTTAGTATGTAACAGATTTTAAGTCTGAAGCTTTAATTTTGAAGGTCAAATTGAGGTCTCTAAAAGGCTCCCAAAGACCCAATATTTGGACTTTTTGCTACTTTTAAGCCCTGTGACTGTCAAACTATGTGACTGATAGAGCTCAAATCCTATCTGAGAAGATATTAGTATGTTATTTTTATATGTGCCAAAAATTAAGGCTTTAAGAAGACATTTAACCTGTGCATGAGGACCATAAATCCCCACCCGAGTGACCATTTTTAGACATTTTTCACATATTTTTCCCTGTAACTTGGAAATGGTAAGTCTAAGAAGTTTCAAACTGTATTAGATGCATATTCTATGTGTAATCTTAGTATGTGACAAATTTTAAGTCTGAAGCTTTAATTTGAAGGCCACATTTAGGTCTCTAGAAGGCCCATAAAGACCCAGTATTTGGACTTTTTGCCAATTTTAAGGCCTGTGACTGTTAAACTATGTGACTGATAGAGCTGAAATCTCATCTGGGAATACATTATTATGTTCTTTTTACATGTGCCAAAAATCAAGGCTTCAAGTAGACATTTAACCTGTGTATGAGGACCTTTAACACCCACCTGAGTGACCCTTTTAAGACATTTTTCACATATTTTGCTCTGTAACTTGGAAATGGTAAGTCTGAGAAGTTTCAAACTTTATTAGATACATATTCTATGTGTAATCTTAGTATGTAACAAATTTTAAGTCTGAAGCTTTAATTTGAAAGCCACATCGAGATCTCTAAAAGGCCCACAATGACCCAATATTTGGACTTTTTACCACCTTTAAGCCCTGTAACTGTTAAACTATGTGATTGATGGAGCTGAAATCCCATCTGGGAATGCATTATTATGTCCTTTTTACATATGCCGAAAATCAAGGTTTTTAGTAGACATTTAACCTGTGTATGAGGGCCATAGACACTCGCCCAAGTGCCTTTTTTGACATTTTTTCCGTATTTTGCCCTGTTATTTGGAAATGCTTAGTGTGACAAGTCTTAAACTGTATTATATATGATTTTTGTTTGTTATGTATGTCCCCCCAAAAAGTTTCAGATCTGTAGTTTAATTGCTAAGGTCTCTTTAACAATTGTAAAATGCTCACAGAAACCCAATTTATGGATATTATGCCACTTTAAAGCCCAGTAACTGTCAAACTATGTGGGTTATAGAGCTGAAATCTTTGAATTTTTAAAAGGAAATGCCTGTCTATTTAAATTTTGAATATTAATAATGTTATGGCTATCTTAGTCTTTTAAGAACTTATTTTTGTGTGTTATACCTCTGCTTGCTGAGTTTTTCACTTTTTAAAATGAAACTGGTGAAACATATTGAAGTAGACAAAATGGACACTTTAAGTGAGCTTTAAGTCCCAATATTAATGAAATTATATCCTTATGTAGTAAAACTAGGGGATTTTTAACCCTCAACTAGCCCAGTTTTATTCAACTTGCCTCAGTTAATTTTGGCACAGCTCCTACAGTTATGAACTCATTTCAGTTGATAATCACATACTTAAAATTCTCAATTCTTTTTGTATTTGAGTACCCCTTTTATATAGATTGTTTGTTTACCATTTATGCTCAACCCACATCCCCCCACCCGGATTCCCCCCACCCACCTCTGGGACCTCCAGCTATATTGAGTGACACTAAATAAACAAAGGTATTTAATGATATCAGATGAGAAACAAAGAACTCAATGGGGTTGCAGATCTTGTGTAATAGTGAGAGAGGTGTGGAGAAGGGGAGAGGGGTGGGGGTGGGAGGTGGTGGGCTTCATTACATATAACACAAAGGGGAGTCAGAACTGAGATTGTGTCACATATTTAGGTTGCATATATATGGACCACATATATAGGTATAGAGGAAATGAATAACTGAAAACAATTTGCAAATTCTAAAAATAATATAATAAAATAATAATATAAATAATTTTTTTTTAAATAATATTTTATTTGTGAACAAATATAGAAACAGATATGCGCTTTTGGGATTATGAATTTTAGAATGGACATTGAATCATCAATCATTTAAATACTTTGAAGGAAGATTGAAAAATATGATGAGTTGAGTTAAAAATAATATTTTATTTGTCAACAAATATAGAAACAGATATGCTCTTTTGGGATTATTATTTTAGAATGGACATTCAATCATCAATCATTTAAATACTTTGAAAATAGGTTTAGAGTTATCATTGCAGGAAGATTGAAAATATAATTTCAGTTATGTATTCGGCGTCTGGGGATACACCATCTTCCTTGGGGAGATATAAACAGAGCAGATTGGTGTGCTGAAGTTCATATAATAATGGGTAATTATGTTTTAAAAAATTCCCGATCAAAACCTGTGGCGTGAGTGATGACCTGTCTGGGGATATGTTGGCGCCGAGTTGGCCCAATCTAGTTTACCATTGCAAAGCATAAATATAACCACAAATTAAAAGTGGAAATTCCCCATACAGGAACGTTTCAAGGGTTTTGATTGGCTAAGCATGAATGTGGCAGGTACAATGTGATTGGGTGTTGTTAGATGAGCAATACATTTATTTTGTAAAGAAAAATACTGGGATTTCAGACATAGATTGTTGAATTAAATGCATTATTCTGTAATATTGTGAGGTGTACTGTGAAATCTGTTTATACGTAGTACTTTTGATCATATTTACAAGCATTAACGGATATGATTACATTCACCTAGACACCCATGCTCACATTATCGCCCCTCCCCAGCATTTCCTGTCTTTGCAGCGAAGGGCCCATGGGTGCTATTGCGGACAATGTCAGAAAAAGCTTCTCTTTTTTTTTTCAATATTAGCAGTTTAATATAACATTCCAGTGTTAAAATGTCAATAGGCTTCCCAGTCTGCAAACATCCAGTATATAATTTTGTTGTTTTTTTTTTTCAATTTTGCCATCACTTTATAACTTATAAAATTGTTGACAGGTTTCATTTTTGTTTTAACAGGTTTCATTGTTGTTTTCCTAGGTTTATAATGTTATTCGTTAGTATTATGAAGCCTTGTGTACTTTTGATAGCGAACTTTCTGTTTTCACAGTTTTACAATTTTATTTATCTCAATCCATTGTGTTTAAGTATCATGGAGGATAGATTGAGGTCAGCAGTTTGGAACTTTTGATACTGTATGTTAAATTATATTGCATAAAATAAATTATTAATATTATATATTCATGTATATTCTATACATATACTTATCAATATAAATGATGCATTAAATTTTGTAAAAACAGCCATGTGTTATTGTTTTATTCAGGTATTTCGCTGACATGAATGTGAAGGTGGCAGTTTTAATGTCACTTGTCTTATTCTAAGATTTTGCACTGTGATCATCTAAGAAATTTTCTGATTGACCTTGTAGCTGGGATTCAGACCCATTGCTTGAGAGAATGGACGTTCGGCCCCCATAATCCAAGCAGGCAAATCACTAGGTACTCTTTGTGTCGGTACCATATAGGCAAATAACAGGCGAATTTATAAAAATGCCAAAACTCTTATTCATTGTAAGAAACCATAACTTTTTAAGAATTTTGTGTATTTACAATCTGTCACATTCCCTGTCCATTGTTTCAATAACCTCTCAAAAAATAAAAGTAATTTAACATCCCTTAAAAAGGTGCTTACAATCTCATGACAGCTCATCTGGAAGGTGATTTTAAAGTGCTACCTGTGGGGGGACATGTAAAATATTTGCTCCACTTTCCACTAAGTTTCCAGCAATGTAGTGATATAGCCGGGTCCAAAACTCACTCTGCAGGGTTGTCCCCCGTTCCTCTAAATTCTGACACATTACCCTTCAACTGAAAAAACCCTATTGGCTCCCAGTCAGGTACAGGGTACAATTTAAAATAGGCCTCATTACACACAAAATTCTCAACCAAGATCAACCAGCTTACGTAAGATAATTAGTTCACCCCACACCTCTTCCAGAAATATAAGGCAAAGCACCCACAAACTTAAGGTCCTTCATACCCCCACTTTTGACCGTAGAGTTCATAAATTAAACACTTTTCTAATTCTTTCAGTCACTATGCCCCAGTTCTTTGGAACTCTTTCCCCTTCCAAATAAGAAATAACCCCTCTTTCATATCATTCAGGAAACACCTCAAAACCCACCTCTTTAACTCCAGTTTCCCAACTTCTCTCCTTCCCTTTTGGTTACACTCATAACTCCGGATCACTGACCTTCACCATCCCTCGATTCTCCTTATGATAAATGATTTTTAGGCGGGTCGCATGTAACCGACCCGCCTATTAGACTGATGTGTCTGTCTGTCAACATTTTGTTTCCAGACTCTAACTGGAAAACACTTTGTCAAATCGAATTCAAACTTGACAGGGAGATAGATCACCATCATAGCTAAGTTGCTTTCGTAAAATGGTGTTTTTATTGCGTTAATACATCCTATCCAATGGACAATTGCTTTACCGGTCGGCGCGACCCTTCCCGCCAAGCGTCAGAAAAAGACGTCCTGTATATACTACCGGCAGGACCGGTCACAGAGTGTGCATTTGCCAGGTGGCGCATCGTACTTCATTTCTTGTTTACCTATTGACGTCACAGCATCTTTTTCGTTTGGCGCGAAAGAGTGTGCAGAAGATTTTCTTCAGAGATACGTTTTTGAAGTTTTACAACGAACTGTTCCAAGTTTCTTGTTTTTTATTAGTACGGAGTATTTATACAACGTTACTGATCATTATGTCGTCTCCTGGACAGAAACGAGGTTCTTGCGGGCACGTTATGGCCCTTTTCGACAACCACCAGAAATGCGCACATTGTCGTGACAAGGGGGTGGGGGACGACCCCTGTGTTAAAAAGCTGGATTGCCAGATCTGTAAGTCTTTTACGCCTGCGCAGATCCACCAGTTAGCAACTCCGACCTACAAGGAAAGGAAGGAACGTTCTGAGCAGAAGAGGGCTGAAGGTAATGCAAGCACGACCCCCACTCTAGTGGACCCTTCAGAAGTTACACTGTTGGGACGTGTTAGCTGTGACAAGTCCTCCCCTGTTGATTCTGCTCCAAAGAAGAAGCATTCGGATGGCTCTCCAAGGTTGAGTAAACGGAAGCATAGCAGCAAACCTACTTCAGACGACCTCAAGTCCCTTGATGACAAGTGGAGTGAGAGATTTTCACGTCTAGAAGCTATGCTGGTAAACCAATCCTTTGCTGTTCCGGTGAGACCGGTGACCTCTGCCTCTGTGGTGCCCAGAGAACACCCTTTCTTTGATCCGGGTGCTTCTACAAGTGTTATGTCTTCTGAGGGCACTGGTGACGTTGCTACGCAGTTGACGGCTACCCAACCTCCGCTGGGGGATTCCCGGTACTGAGGCTGAGAGAGATGGTGTTGAGAGTGCTACCCACCCTGTTCAGGGCCCCGGTACCTCTACAGTGTTAGCCACCCAACCTTTACTGGTTCCCGGTGCAGGGACGGCCACCCAGCCTACACAGGCTCCTGGTGCGGGTCCTGAGATTCTACCTGCCGGTGTTGAAACTACGCTACAGCTACAGATCAGGACCTCTCTGAAGACGCCAATTACAGGGAAACTATTAGAGGGGTTAGAAGTTTCATGAACTGGCATCACATCCCGGATTATGACAACTCAGCTGCCTCTATGGATGATAATCCTTTTGCCGGTTTTAGAGTGAAGACTACCGGTAAAGTGTCAGTTAAATTGCCGGTCGATGAATGGCTTTGCAAAAAACTGGAGAAACTGAATGTAACTATTGCTGAAGGTTATCCGGCTAGAAATTCTGAAACCAGTGGACTGCTACATGACCAGTTTGTAAAGACTCCACGTTCTTCCAAGTGGTACGACATGCAAGCAGTTAAGAAGGGCGACGCGTCTACCCAGGCTGTATCCCACTGGTCTCCGGAACCGGCAAAGCTGAACAGCATGTTCTCTAGGGTCGCAAGAAGAAGTTTACCTTCTGCTCCAGCTTCCCGTACATTCAGCCAAGATACCCTTCGAAGGTGGGAGAAGGCATTCAGGGAGCAATCCGTGATGTGTAATCACGCTGCTGGTCTATCTAGATGCCTTACTAAAGTACAGGACTCAATGGTTACCCAGCTGAAGTCTCTCCGGTCAGATTCATCAAAGGGCAAGAGTGCTGAGAGAACGCAGCAGGCTATTGAAGAACTTGAATATCTGGTGACCTTTAACCAGTCAATTTCCCAAGCTATGCAGCGCACCATGCAGGATCTCTCAGAGGGAGTTTTCATCAGCATGGCCAACCTCACTCTAGCACGTCATGATAGCTATCTGGAGTTTATCCGTGGTGGAGTTAAACCTGACACCTTAACTGCCTTACGTACATCTCCAGTCCACTTACTCTCACTGTTCCCGGACAGCTTACTGGTCAAGGCAGAAGATGAGATTTCCCGTAGTGAGGAGAGGCGTTCTATGGGTAACACACAGAGGAAACCCGGACGTTTTCATCCGTACATTCCCTCCAGTACTAAACCTTCACACCAGCCGGACCAGAAACCCACTACACCGGCTTGGAAACAAATCAGAGACCGGCAAACTGGTCAGAAAGGTGGGGGTAAAGCCTCAAACTTCAACCAGAAGCCGGCCAAAGGGTTTAAGAAGCATAAATGACAATTATTGTGTTTCAAATGTGGTCGGATTGAAGGACTCTGTAATTGTATCCAACAAGATGGAGGGTTTTTAACCCACCACCAGTGACAGATCAGAAGAACAGCAAATTGACTTTAAATGTAGACTCTCATGTTGCAGATGCTCATATTGTCACCGGGTTGCCACAAAGAAAAGGTGTAAATCCCAATATATGTCAATTGTACACAGAAATAAAATATGTGAAAGATGTTTCTTGTGTAGGTCACTTACCTTCTGTAAAGCTTGTCACCAATGCCCAACATGCTGTTTTAGATCCCCCTGTAGGGGCGAGGTTAAATCAGTGTTGGAAGAAATGGGAAACCCTGGGTTCAAGTCCAAAAATGGTAACCATTCTGAGGGAGGGTTACACGCTCCCCTTCCGGTTCAGACCCCACTTGACAAGGTCACCGACTGTAATAAGCAACTACCACAATCCAACCAAACAGTCCTTCCTTATAGAGGCACTGTATCAGCTGATAAACAAAAATGCAGTCGAACCGGTGGACAATCCAAATTTATTGGGGTTTTACAACCGGCTATTTTTGGTACCCAAACCCAACAACCGGTGGAGACCCATCCTAGACCTGAGCACCTTGAACACCTTTTTAAACACAGGGTCGTTCAAGATGGAGACCCCAGAGACCATAAGAACCTCCCTCCAAGTAGGGGAGTGGGTCACATCCATAGATTTCAAAGATGCATACTTCCATATACCCATTCACAGTCAGTCCAGGAAGTACATGCGTTTTCACCTCCAGGATCGGTCCTATCAGCTCAAAGCCCTTCCCTTTGGCCTTTCTACAGCTCCCATGGAGTTCACAGTGGTGGCCAAAGAGGTCAAACTCATGGCCCTTCAGAAGGGTATAAGGATCCACCAGTACCTAGACGACTGGCTGGTGAGAGCCTCTACCCTCCATACCTGTCTCCAGCATACTCAAACCCTGGTCACACTTTGTCAGGAACTAGGGTGGCTGGTGAACAAGGAAAAGTCAGAACTGGCACCCAAACAGGTCTTCAACTTCGTAGGTTACCAGTTCGACCTGAAAGAGGGCAAGGTCAGACCAACAGAAGAACGTTGGCAGGCCTTGACAGACCAGATCAGATCAATGATGTCGGATCCGGTATGTCCGGTCCGGAAATTCATGTCCCTCATAGGTCTCCTCACAGCAACAGAAAAACAAGTCCACTTAGGGCGACTCCACATGAGACCCATACAGTGGCACTTGAAAAACAATTGGAGGGTCCCAGAGTCACTGGAAAAGGTGATCCCGGTCCGCAAGTCCCTCCACCCCCATCTAAGGTGGTGGCTGGAGGAAAGCAATGTGCTACTAGGTCAACCATTACACCCTCTAAAACATGCTCTGCAGATCTTTACAGACGCATCAAACGAAGGGTGGGGCGCTCACTTGGACGACCACACTGCAAGGGGAACTTGGTCCCTTCCAGAGAGCAAGTTACACATAAACCACTTAGAGCTAAAAGCAGTTTTTCTAGCTCTAAAGGAGTTTCGAACCCTGGTCTGCAACAAGACAGTGTTGATAGCTACAGACAACACAACAGTGGTTGCCTATATCAACAAAGAAGGGGGGATGAAGTCGGGGTCACTGTGTGCCCTACTGTGGAGAATCCTGTCCTGGTGCACCAGACAGCAGGTAACCCTCAGGGCACGTCACATCCCCGGCCGGCTGAACGTGATAGCAGACAAGCTATCCAGACTTGGCCAGACCATTCAAACAGAGTGGTCACTTCATCCAGCAGTGTTCCAAGCCATATGCTCAAGGTGGCACCAGACACAAGTGGCCTGTTTGCCACCAGATTCAACAACAAACTGCCCCAGTTTGTGTCACCGGTGCCAGACCCCCAGGCTTGGGCAGTGGATGCACTCAGTCTCTCCTGGGAGGACCTGGACCCATACGCCTTCCCACCGGCAGCCATCTTGGGCAAAGTGGTGGAGAAGCTCCAGGACTACCCCTGCAACAGAATAATCCTGATTGCCCCAGGGTGGCCCAACATGCCCTGGTTTTGGGACCTGGTAGCAATGTCAAGCCAGATCCCACTGTGTCTGCCCAGCATACCCAACCTAGTGTCTCAGCCATTCAACCAGGTCCTTCACAGGAACCTGTCAAATCTGAACCTACATGCCTGGCTCCTAGAGCCAGCAATCAAGGAGCAAGGCTTCTCTGAGGCAGTGGCAGCATGAATTGAGGCTCCTCAAAGAAGATCAACCAGATCTGTCTATGAGGCAAAGTGGACCATTTTCACAAAGTGGTGCCTCAGTAATCAGGTGGACTTCAGGGCACCACCTCTGAAAGCCATTGCTGACTTCCTCCTGCACTTGTTTCAGGACAAGAAGTTACAACCAGGCACTATTGATGGCTACAGATCCGCCATTGCTGACAAACTGGGCAATTCCACCAATAATGTCAGCAAAGATGAGAATCTCGCTCGTCTCCTGGATAGTTTCCATAGAGACAGACCTAAGGGCAGGAGGGGCATCCCCTCCTGGAACCTTTCACTGGTTTTACATCAGCTCACAAAGGCTCCTTTTGAACCCCTGAAAGAGTCCTCCTTGAAACATTTAACTTTCAAGACTGTTTTCTTGCTGGCTTTGGGTTCAGGTAAACGCAGGAGTGAGATCCATGCTTGGTTACATAAGAACATCAGACACCAGTCAGACTGGTCTAAGGTGTCTTTGTACCCCTCACCCAGCTTCCTATCCAAGAACCAGCTGGCTAAGGAAGGTCCAGATAGTGTGGCGCCAGTGGTCATCCCAGCCCTGGCACCATCTCTGGATAGGTCACTCAAGGGTGACAGGTCCGTATGTCCAGTTAGAGCCCTGCGCTACTACTTGGACAGGACTGCAGACCTCCAGCAGAATAAGGAGTTAGTCTTTGTCTCCTTCAAGAAGGGTTTTGATAAAGACATCTCACCTGCCACCATCTCCTCATGGATCAAACAGACTGTGGTTCTGTGCTATGAGCTCTCTGAGCAGGAGGCCCTCACCTTACATCAGGTTAAAGCCCATGATGTTAGGGCCTTTGCTGCTTCTAAGGCTTTCCAATCAGGGATCTCCTTAGATCAGATCTTGTCAGCCTGCCACTGGAAATCTCACAACACCTTCACCCAATTCTATTTGAAGGATGTTGCCTGGGCTGACTCAGAGCTTTTCCACCTGGGACCTGTAGTGGCTGCCCAGCAGGTGCACCACCAGGCCCAGAAGTGAGGGGATGTTGTATATATGTAAATATGTACATATTGTAAATATGTTAGATATGTACATAATGTAAATATGTTGAATGTACATATATTTTCAAAAAAAAAACAAGAAAAAAAAAACTGTGACTTGCTTCCTTTGGGAAGTTTATTTCTTCTGGGACTGAACTCAGCCCCTCTCTCTCTCTATCTTTCCCTTCTCAGACCAACTCTGGAAGGAAAGAAAAGGGGGGGGGGGCAACGTCGGTAGGCTCCCGGTTAACCGGTGAGTTAGTGGCCGACCCTGACCTTTCAGGGTTCTCTGACCCTAGGTCAAATGGGCCTGTTCAAATTTGTTGTTATGAGTTCACATAAGTCCCTAGCTGCTTACCCGCCTACCAAGCGGTAGTTATTCAGCAATTGTCCATTGGATAGGATGTATTAACGCAATAAAATTGCAAATTTAATAAGTAAATTAAATTTTTATAAGTTAATACCCTATCCAATGGACAGGCAAGGCCCACCCGACCGGCCCCGCTATCAGCTTACTAGGGGTCTTACTAGGATTAGACACGAAAAAGATGCTATGACGTCAATAGGTAAACAGGAAATGAAGTACGATGCGCCACCTGGCGAATGCACACTCTGTGACTGGTCCTGCCGGTAGTATATACAGGACGTCTTTTTCTGACGTTTGGCGGGACTGGTCGCGCCGACTGGTAAAGCAATTGTCCATTGGATAGGGTATTAACTTATAAAAATTTAATTTACGTATTAAATTTGCAAAATTCTGTGTCCTTGTTTGTCCGTTTTTTGTCCATTTGTCCGTCAACATTTCAGTTTACAGACTCTAACTTGAAAACACTTTGTCCAGTCGAATTCAAACTTGACATGGAGATAGATCACCATAATAGCTAAGTTGCTTTCGAAATTGGTGTAATTCAGTTTGTTTGTTTGTTCGTTTGTCCGTCAACATTTCCGTTTCCATACTTTAACTCGAAAACGCTTTGTCTAATCGGATGCAAACTTGACAGGGAGACCACCATCATAGCTAAGTTGCTTTTGAAATTGGTGTAATTCCGTCCATTTTCTAAAAATTATGAACATATTTTGGTAGGTTCATGACCACTATTACCGTCTTCTTCTGCATATATCTACGATACATCGATCCTGTAGACAAGTTTTACATTTCTTAGCACGTCTAACACATTCACCTTAACTGAGTGACCTAACATTTCCCCTTGTTTCTAAATTTAATTACAGCAGTCGCTAACCTTATTGCTGCCTGCGGGGGGCCACGGTGGCAGAGTGGTAACACTCTCGCCTCCCACCTCTGAGGCCGGGGTTCGATTCCCGGCACAGCCTCAAGTGGGAAAGCTGGTAGTTGCTTGCCGTTGGTCGGCAGTTTACAGTACAGAACCCTAACGAACTGTATGTACTGGTTTCCTCTGCCCTTCCAACTACCCGTCGTGATATGACCTGTACAGTGTTGAAAGCGACGTAAAACCCCAAATGAATAAATATTGCTGCCTGCGCAACCCGCCTTTTGGGGCATCTCCGACCCTCTTATTGATGTGTGTTCTGGCGAATTTTCACAACTGTAGCTCCATAAATAACTGAGTAAGAGCTACTTTAACATTTTGCCAATGAGTAAATCATTTGCAGCTTCAATAATTTTTAATTCAGATGACTTTGCCCTCTTACCTGAACACTCAACCGAACATCCCAACTTCGGATGAGCCCATGGAGACAGACTTCTGTGGGCCTGCCTTACCACTACAGTTTGGTGAGAATGTTCAGTCCAAGATCGGATCAGAACTCCAAACAGTCCGAATGTGTTTGTTCAGTTAAAGCAAAGAAACACTTGGACAAGAGAAAACGTAAGGTTCGGGCCAATTTCATTATGGATATAGCTATATGGACATAATAATGACCAAACCTTATTCCCTTTCATTCACACATTTACATCCATTATTTCTCATTTCAGCACACACTACTCTCAGCCACCAAAGTGGAGATTTCTTGACACTTCTGTCTCGTGGGTTTTATGGTAGTGTAAATGATATTGAAATAAGATAATGAAAAGATGTTTTATTGCACTACAATAGCTTACCATGTGGGACTTTCTGCTTTCTCAGACCACACCCACTCGGCCAACTCAAGCAAATTTGCTGATCGAGAGCAGGCCTGAGGTGAATACTTTCAAAAGTATTCAAAAATGAATACTTCCCCCTTCATGAATACAAATATGAATACAAATACATCATTTTATTGCGTTAATACATCCTGTCCAATGGACAATTGCTAATCCGGTCGGAACAGACCGGCCCCCCAAACGACAGAAAAGGCCATCCTGTTTTTCCGTTGAAACGCCAGTCCAGTACTGTGCATTTGCCAGGCATTTTACTTCCTTCGTGAATAGACAGAGTGACATCATAGCATCTTTTTCGCTTGGCGCATGTATTGTGCAGACACATTTTTGACAAGCTCCAGAAGTTTGAAGAAAAGTGTGGATTATCATGGACTTTCAACCTTATTTGTAAATATTTTAGTCTGATTCTAGGGTAGAGGGACAGGAAATAGCTACAAGAATTCCCTTCACCAGGTGGGTCCAACCAGCAACAGAGCCTACTGAAGTAGTGCAAGCTCCCAGTAAACATTAGAAATGTTTTAAAATGGTTTAAATGTTTACAAAACATTTTAAAAACCCATTTAAACCCTACTTTAAGGTTTTCTAAAAGTTTCCAAGCAAATGTTTATACTGTAATGCTTAAAAAACGTGTTATAATCATTCTATATACAAACGTTTTTACTGAAAATGTTTAATAACATTTATAAAATAATTCAAAAAGCTAGGTATGACTGGAAACATTTTTTAAACATTTATAATATAGCTAATGAAATGAAGGTTGTGTTAGAAATGTTTTTCAAACATTCATCATGAAGTGTTTTATAGACAGTACACATAAAATGTTTTAAAACATTCTGTCAAAAATGTTTTTTAAACCTATATTTTCAGAATGCTTGCTAAACCTTCACCTTCAAACATGTCCAAACAAAGATGGCGGTGAGCAATAATAATAGGGGATTTTAGAGGACTTTGTCAAAAATTGCCCGGCATGCAATCCCAAAAAGTAAGAATTGAATGGGGGCACAATTTTTAAGCCACTATCTTACAATTTTAGACATAAAATAATATTTTCATTAGTGAGCAACCTTAAAAAGGTATTGAATTTGACCTCTGACCCCATTATCATTCAGATATTAATATATTCATTTGTAACGTTTTCCTAACATCATTAAATGTTTCATAAACGGTATACATAATACATTTTAAAAGCATTATATTATAAATGGTTTTCGTACCCATCATTTTTTAACCTTTGTCAAACATTTCTTACCAAATGTTTGCAAAACCCCAAAATGTTTACTGGGCTACACACTGGTCACAAGAACTCCAGGTCCTCAAGTGTGCCAGAGGTGACCATCCTGGTATCAGCTACACAATTGGCTGGCAAAGTGCTGTCAGGTGGTTTTTACCCTACAGCCCTTAAGGGCTGTCGGGGTATTGTTTTCACCCATGGTGTCTGGATGGGTGGGCGGGTGGGTGGCGGGAAGAAGTTTGTTCGGCCTGTATCTCAGAAACCATAAGGTGTAGGAAGTTGATACTTGGTAGGGACATT
Organism: Sabellastarte sp. h YS-2021; assembly: GCA_964017235.1. Classification (NCBI taxonomy): domain Eukaryota; kingdom Metazoa; phylum Annelida; class Polychaeta; order Sabellida; family Sabellidae; genus Sabellastarte; species Sabellastarte sp. h YS-2021. Next base: position 150,887,946 of record OZ024928.1, on the reverse strand, counting down.
GGTTAGGGGGTGTAGATGTCCAACATCGTGGTCTGACCTTGATTCGACCTTTGACCTTGCCATAGTGACCTTGAGTTTGAAAATCTTGTCCAGGCTATATCTCAGAAACCGTAAGGTGCAGGAAGTTGATACTTGGTATGGACATTGGTTAGGGGGTGTAGGTGTGCAATGTCATGGTCTGACCTTGATTTGACGTTTCCGTAGTGACCTTGACCTATAAAATGTTGTCCGGACTATATCTCGGGAACCGTAAGGTGTAAGAAGTTGATACTTGGTAGGGACATTGGTTAGGGGGTGTAGGTGTGCAATGTCATGGTGTGACCTGGGTTTGACCTTGCCGTAGTGACCTTGACCTATAAAATCTTGTCTGGGCTATATCTCGGAAACCGTAAGGTGTAGGAAGTTGATACTTGGTAGGGACATTGGTAAGGGTGTGTAGGTGTGCAGCATCATGGTCTGACCTTGATTTGACCTTTGACCTTTCCGTAGTGACCTTGACCTATAAAATCTTGTCCGGGCTATATCTTGGAAACCGTAAGGTGTAGGAAGTTGATACTTGGTAGGGACATTGGTTAGGGGGTTGTAGGTATGCAAAGTCATGACGTGACCTTGACCTACAAAATCTTGTCCGGGCTATATCTCGGCAACCGTAAGGTGTAGGAAGTTGATACTTGGTAGGGACATTGGTTAGGCGGTGTAGGTGTGCAATGTCATGGTCTGACCTCGATTTGACCTTGCTGTAGTGACCTTGACCTATAAAATCTTGTCCGGGCTATATCTTGGAAACCGTAAGGTGTAGGAAGTTGATACTTGGTAGGGACATTGGTTAGGGGTTGTAGGTATGCAAAGTCATGACGTGACCTTGATTTGACCTTGCTGTAGTGACCTTGACCTACAAAATCTTGTCCGGGCTATATCTCGGCAACCATAAGGTGTAGGAAGTTGATACTTGGTAGGGACATTGGTTAGGCGGTGTAGGTGTGCAACGTCATGGCCTGACCTTGATTTGATCTTGCTGTAGTGACCTTGACCTATAAAATCTTGTCGGGGTATATCTTAGAAACCGTAAGGTGTAGGAAGTTGATACTTGGTAGGGACATTGGCTAGGGTGTGGATGTAAAACGTCATGGTGTGACCTTGATTTGACCTTTGACCTTGCTGTAGTGACCTTGACCTATAATGCCTTGTCTGGGCTATATTTCGGAAACCATAAGGTGGTTGGAAGTTGATATTTGGTAGGAACATTGGTCGGGGGTTATATGTGTGCAACGTCATGGTGTGACCTGGATTTGACCTTTGATCTTGCATATCTGATGCTATTTTATCTCTCTTATATCTTTTACTTGAATCTTGGTTGTTGCACCTTTGGGTGTCTTTTGATGTAGATTAAGCACTGTTAAAGTCATATTAGAATTCATTAACTGTTTTACTTTTGCAACTTCCCATTGTAACAGATGGGATTGCATCAAGTGAGCCACAGGTTTTGCCCGAACTCCACACAAAAGCATGTGTTGCCACATCTGTATGTATGGATAATATTCAAAACTTGCAAACCATAATTCAGCTTTACAAATGAATATGAAAATGGTCTTAAAGCTTCATAATTTTTAGTTAACTGAATTGTCCTGTTTAATACGTAATCTTTACATGCAGTTTCTTTCTCTTAGATGTTATTTTCTCTACTTAAATATTATTTGGACACTGACACTTCTGAAAGTATCCCATTCTGTGTACTGTTTCACTACTTCTATATCTCATGGTGTTGAAAACTTTTTCCCCAGGCTGTGGGATACGGGCATCTCTGATGCTATTTTCTTAGTTACAGAGAGATCTACCAGACTGGCTTACAGGCAGAAATAAAGGTGTATTAAGGAGCAATAAAGGGTTACCCTTGCTCTCTGAAAAACTTTAGTTATAGAGAAACACTAGCCTACCAGGGTGGCAGATGATCAACTATAAAGAACCTGTCAGTCTGGCCCATTACCCTCTAAATGCTTGGTTTACAGAGAAACGCCAGTCAACTGGTCCTAGTACAACCAGCCTTTTTTAGATCTTTTCACCTACACCAGTGTCCAGACGCATCTCCCAAGAAACCCTGAGGAAGTGGGAAAAAGCATTGAAGAACCCCTGTTGCATTGCAGTCAGTCTTCTGGGCACGACCAATAAGGTGACCAGAGGAAAGGAAAACTTCCAGCAACTCTGCATCACCTAGGAGTTGGCATTAAACTCAATACACTGGATGCACGCAGGGTGGCTCCCATGAGCCTGGCTACCCCAGGGAGTGTCCTGAAAAGAAGAGAAAGATTTCCCACACTCTGAAAGCTAAGGCTAGTCAGGATTGTCGTCTCACTAGAAGGGTCTTGGTCACCCTTATGAGGGACAACAGAAGTCTTCGAAGGAAACTGACCGGACCGACCAACCAGTATGTAAGCTATGGACACTAGAAAGGTTATCTACACCTCAAGACCGGCCAGAGATTCAGTTTGTCAGTTTTAACAATTACTGTATAGCCCCAGTATGTGGAATACAACTGACCGGGAGCAAAGACAGTGTAGAATAGTATCAGCCTTTTATTATTAGGTCACTTGTTGCAGATCAATTGAGTTCTGCCAAGGCTCACCAATGTACCTGGCTGCTCCAGATCTGCCTAGATGGGCCAGATTGCACCAGTTTGGAAGATATGAGAAGCCCTAGGGGCTGGCCCCAAGGTCAGAAGAATCCTCATGGAAGACCACACTCGTCCTTCCGGATCCAACCAAATTGATCAGATCACTGACCTTCATAAGTGGCCATGTACATCCTCTCAGGAACAGATACCAGATTGAGGCATGACATGCATTTTCAAGGAATGCAGTTGCACTGGTCACACCTCAGAACACATAGGCTTCTTCAGCCGAAATTCCTTGGTACCAAACCCAACAACTGGTCTGGGAATCTGATGGTCTTACACATGCGTATAAGGACACACCAACTTGTCTCCTAAGGTTGGCTAGTAAACTTGGAGAAATCAGAACTGGCCCAAAACAGATCTTTGACTTCATAGGTTACCAGTTCAACCTCAGATGTAGCTGGGTCCAGCTCGCAAGTGGCAGACTCTTCAACAGAGAATACTGAACTACTCTCCCGACTGGCCTGTCTGGTCCAGCAGCTAATGTCCTTGATAGGTCAGTTAACAGCCACAGAAAAACAAGTTCACCTTGGCCTACTCCAAATGAGACCCATTCAGTGGCATCTCAAAAACAACTGGAGGGTACCAGAATCACTAGAAAAGGTGATCCCTATCTCCAAGTCACTGCATCCCCTTCTAAATGGTGGCTGGAGGAAAACAATGTGCTTCAAGGTCAACCATTACACCCACTAAAACATCCCCTGCAAATCTTTACAGACGCATCAAAAGAAGGATGGGGCACTCACTTAAACGAGCATACAGCAGGGGGAAACCTGGTAACTTCCAGAAAGTAAGCTGCATACCAATTACCTAGAACTGAAAGTGGTTTTTCTTGGCCCTGAAAGAGTTCCAGTACCTTTGCTCAGACAAGATAGTTCTTGTTAAAACCGACAACAACATGGTGATGTCATACATGAACAAGGAAGGAGGTATGAGGTCGGGCCCACTGTGTACCCTTCTGTGGAGAATCCTGACCTGGTGTTCCAGGAAACAGGTGACTCTCAAAGCCTGACACATTCCAGGCTGGCTGAATGTGGTAGCAGACAAGCTATCCAGGCTAGGCCAGACCATCCATACAGGGTGGTCTCTCTTTCCAGAGGTCTTCCAGTCAGTATGCAGCAGGTGGCACCGGCCTTAAATAGATCTATTTGCCACGAGGATCAACAAGTTACCCCTGTTTGTGTCACCAGTACCGGACCCCCTGACCTGGGCAGTGGAATGCACTCAGCCTGCCATGGGAGAATCTGGATGCATATGCCTCCCCACCAGCAGCCATCTTGGGCAAAGTGGTGGCGAAGCTGCAGAAGTACCCATGCAAGAGAATCAGTCTGATTGCTCCAGGGTGGCCCAACATGCCTTGGTTCTGGGACCTAATGGCCATGTCCAGCCAGATCCCCCTGTGCCTGTCCATTCTTCCCAACCTGCTAACACAGCCCTTCAATCAGACTCCTCAGGAATCTGACAAACCTAAACCTACATGCATGGCTCCTAGAGCCTCAGCTATCAAAGAACAGTGGATTGAGGCTCCTCAAAGAGGATCAACCAGATCAGTCTATGAGGCAAGTCAACCATTTTTACAAAGTGGTGCCTCAGTAATCAGGTGGATTTTAGGGCACCCCCCTGTAAAGTCAATAGCCAACTTCCTAATATACCTGTTCCAGGACAGGAAGTTACAGCCAAGTACCATTGAAGGCTATAGATCAGCCATCTCTGACAAACTGGGAAATTCACCCATTAATGTCAGCAAACATGACAATCTCACTCGTCTCCTGGATAGTTTCCACAGAGACAGACCCAAGGCTGGAGGGGCATTCCCTCCTGGAACCTCTCCCTGGTGTTATACCAGTTGACAAAGGCTCCATTCGAAACACTTAATGAGGCCTCTTTGAAGCATTTGACCTTCAAGACTGTTTTCCTTTTGGCCCTGGGTTTGGGTAAATGCAGGAGTGAGATCCATGCTTGGCAAAACAAGAACATCAGACATCAACTGGACTGGTCTAAAGTATCTTTGTACCCCTCACCCAGCTTTCTTTCCAAGAACTAGCTGGCCAAAGAGGGTCCAGACAGTGTGGCTGGTCTGTACCGACCGGATTAGCAATTGTCCATTGGATAGGGTATTAACTTATAAAACTTTAAAAAACTCTCACTACACTACCAAACCTTGTTGTTTAAACCCAATGTATTCTGATTATTTCATCTCATTCTGTTTGAAAAAAATTACCTAAAAAGCTACGGCTGTATTCACAAAAGTGATCAACAATATAGTTAAGCTAAAATTAAATCAGGATGAAGATTTGTATTCACTTCGGGATTGATGTTATTTTTGTACAAGTGTTGACTTAATTAATCCCTTTACATGGCTGAAATTTGGAATGAAATATGGTTGACTTTTCTGTATTTGAAACAAAAATCAGCTGAACTTTAAGAATTCTAATTTAAGTTAAGATTAGCTGACCCATTTTCTGTAAGCTTTGATCTGTTGTTGCCTTAGGTTGATCCTTGTGAGAATACAGCCCATAATGTATCAAGTTAAATATATAAAAGTTAAGAATAAATTCTGCACACTTGTCAGTCAGCTGACATTATGTTGTCACTCTGTGGCGCACGCATCCGTATGAACAATTTCTCCAAAACTACAAGGCCTACAGACATGCTCACTTTTAACCCCAACCCATAAAGGCTGTGGGCAGCGGCGGGCGTAAAGCTTATGGGTGTTCCACACCCTAAACCCCAGCACAGATTTTCAAATTTTCAGGGGATGTTTACCAAAAGAGGATCTAGAGCTGATTAGGTTTTGGGGGTATCCAGCAACAATTGTTGCCATGGCAACACTTTTAAAATTTTCAAGTGTTAAAGTTTGTGGGTGTTCCACAGACAAAACCCCTGCACTGATTTTCACCAAATTTTTAGGGTATGTATACCTTAAGAGGATCTAGAGCGGATTAGGTTTTGGGGAGTATCCGTAACAACTGTTGCCATGGCAACACTTATATAAAATTGTCAGTGTTCCACAGCCTTAACCCCTGCATGGATTTTCACCAAATTTTCAGGAAATGTTTACCCCAATAGGATCTATAGCTGATTAGGTTTTGGTGGGTATCCGGTTACCACTATTGTCATGGCAACACTTTTAAGATTTTCGGTTCTTAAAGTTTGTGGGTGTTCCACAGCCTAAACCCCTGGATGTATTTTCATCAAATTTCCAGGATATGTTTACCCCAAGTGGATCTAGAGCTGATTAGGTTTTGAGGGGTATCCGGTTACCACTATTGTCATGGCAACACTTATAAGATTTTCGGTTCTTAAAGTTTGTTTGTGTTCCACAGCCTAAACCCCTGGATGTATTTTCATCAAATTTTCAGGATATGTTTACCCCAAGTGGATCTAGAGCTGATTAAGTTTTGAGGGGTATCCAGCTACCACTATTGCCATGGCAACACTTTCACCAAATTTTCAGGATATGTGTACCCCAAGAGGATCTAGAGCTGATTAGGTTTTGGGGGGTATCCAATGGCAACTGTTGCGATGGCAGAACTTTTAAAAGATTTGGGTCTTAAAGTTTGTTCTAAAATCTTTAATGTTTTCTGTTACCTAAAATATTGCAGCTAGCTTAAACAGATTTGCACAAAATGTAAATGGATAGGAAAGCTTGCCCAAGAGCCATTTCAAGAGAGGTACCCCCACCAAAAGTGTGAAAATGTCAACACTTTATCACAATTTTCTCATGGACTATTGAAGGCTGTGCATATATGTACTAGGCCACAAGTAGATTCCCTTGTGTGAGGATCAGACCTGGATCTATCTTAATTTTTTATGAATTTTTAAAATAATTTTAATGCATTAAAATCATGAAATCATGCACTAAATCACTTATTTTCTCATTGACTATTGCAGGGATTTTTCTCTTATCTTGCTTATATGTACTAGGCCACTAGTAGATTCCCTTGTGTGAGTATCAGGCCTGGCGCTTTTTATATGTCAGCTGACTTATCAGACCGGGATCTTTCTTAATTATTTTTTTATGAATTTTTTAAATAATTTTTATTGTATTAAAATTCATGAAATCATACACTGAATCACTTATAACTTGAAAAGTATTGCATTTAGAGCATTTTCTTAAAATATGTTATCAGCTACTTTTTCCATAGCTACAACATGGTGAGTAACTTGGGTGTCTATCTGAATAGCTAAGTGAGTAATAGTTACTTTTGGACTTTTCAGTAACTTCTGTCATAAGTAAAATGACTTGTAACTTGAAAACTATTGCATTTAGAGAATTTCGTATAAATATGTTATTCAGCTACTTTTGGGTCAGCTATAACATTGTAAAATTTCAGACCTGTAGCTCATTGTATAGCCGAGTAATAGCTACTTTGAGGTTATCATTGTTGAGTAAATTGCTTGTATCTTCAAAACTGTTGCATTTAGAGTATTTTGTTTTATATGTTTTTCATGTACTTTTGGGTCAGCTATAACATTGTAAAATTGCAGACCTGTAGCTCACGGCATAGCTGAGTAAAAGCTACTTTCAGGTTCTCACTGTTGAGTAAATCAGTTGTAACTTGAAAACTATTGCATGTAGAGTATTTTGTTTAAATGTTGTTCTCCTACTTTTGGGTCAGCTATAACATAGTAAAGCTGCAGACCAGTAGCTCATTGCATAGCTGAGCAATAGCTACTTTGAAGTTTTCTCTGTTGAATAAATCAGTTGTTACTTGAAAACCATTGCATTCAGAGAATTTTGTTTAAATATGTTATTCATCTACTTTTGAGTTGGCATAACATTGTGACAAAGTGAACCATGGTACATTGATACACATTCTACACAAAAAGGGTATACCTCTCTACATCTTACGAATTCTGGTCTTCTGGTTCTCTCATAGTGAAGTGTGTGTTCAATGGGGCTCAGTTATGTCTGATTCTTTCATGACAATAAATGGTGTTAGACAGGGTGGAATACTTTCTCCCCTATTCTTCAATATTTATGTGAATGAAATAAGTGAAAAGTTAAACAGTAAAATTATAGGCTGCTCTTTCAAAGGAATGCGCATTAATCATCTTATGTATGCTGATGATATTGTTTTGTTCTGCCCCTCAGCTAAAGGCTTACAAGAACTGATAAATTGTTGTGTGCATGAGGGTAATAAGTTAGATCTTAGCTTCAATGAAAATAAAACTGTATACATGACAGCCTTAAGTAAATTTGACTGTCACTGTAAGAATCAACTTCCTGACATATACATTAATGGTAAAGCTTTATCCTTAGTTGACACATACAAATACTTAGGACATTACATTACCAGCAGTCTGGTAGATGACAAGGACATTTTAAGACAGGTTCAGGCTAACTATGCTAAAGGAAACATGTTATGTAATAATTTTTCAGACAACTCCTCAGAAGTTAAAGATGTTCTTTTTAAAACTTACATGTATTCTATGTATATTATGTCACTTTGGAGTAACTACTCAAACACTACCTACAGAAAATTTGTTGTTTCCTACAATAACATATTTAGAATACTATTTAAGCAACCAATGTACTGCAGTGCTTCCAACATGTTTGTAAGTAAAAATATTTGCTCTTTGCCAGAAATTCATCGAATATCCTGCTACAGTTTGCTACAAAGAATAAATACAAGTGATAATGCTCTTATGGTATCATATTTAACAAGCTGTGCTGTAAAACTCTCTTCTATCCTTAAAATATGGAACAAATATGTATATATGTAATGGACAGAACAGTCCCATGTGATCAATAGATAAATACATTATTTTTTCTCTATTAGTACATGTACATGTTTTTCATACTTATATTTATATGAACTAATTACACAAATCTTGTTCTTCTTAACTACCACTCTATGTTGTACACTTATGTTTCTATGGACTAATATACTGTAATATTATGTCTGAAATATAGTTATATTATTATTGTAAAATTGCTGTTGTGTAGCTCATAACATAGCTATGTAAAAGCTATTCTCAGGTTCTCACTATTGGATAAATCAGTTGTAACTTTATTATTGCATTTAAAGTATTTTCTATAAATATGTTGTTCATCTACTTTTGGGTCAGCTATAACATAATTATATTGCAGACATGTAAGTCATGGCATAGCAGAGCAAGAACTACTTTCAGGTTCTCACTGTAGAGTAAATCAGATGTAACTGGAAAACTATTGCATTTACAGTATTCTGTTTAAATATGTTTTTCACATACTTATGGGTCAGCTATAACATAGTGAAATTGTAGAACTGTAGCTCATGGCATAGCTGAGCAATAGCTATTTTTAGATTTTCACTGTTCAGTTAATCGGTTGTAACTTGAAAACTATTGCATTTACAGTATTTTGTTTACATAAGTTATTAACCTACTTTTGGGTCAGATATAAAATAGCAAAATCGTGCACCTGTAGCTCCTTGCATAGCTGAGTAATAGCTACTTTCAGGTTCTCACTGTTGAGTAAATCAGTTATACCTTGAAAACTATTTCATTAACAGCATTTCTTTGAATATGTTATTTACCTACTTAAAATTGCAGCCTTTTAACTGATTGCATAGCTGAGCAAAAACTACTTTGAGATTCTCACTGTTGAGTAAATTAGTTATAACTCGAAACTATTGCATTTGCAGTATTATCTTTAAAAAAGTTTTAACCTACTTTTTACACCTAAACAGTTAACTTGCAGGGCACAACTTTTATGTCCTTTTCTTCTGTCTCTTCTACTTTGAAACTCAAAACACATAGTCAGCTGACACAGAGCCCATTCAGGGGCACTGATTGCTTGTTCTAATTTTATCATAGATCAGTACATTCCAGTAGTAGTGTGCAATACTTCAGAAATATACGTTTTGGATTTTTTTTTCAAAAAAATTTTAACATATACTGTCTTCGATACTCCAGACATTATAAGTTAAACATTTTAGCACCAATATAATCACCAAATTAAGATTTTAGTTTTTACCTCAATTTATGAAAGCATATTTTTGATTTTAATCAGCAATCAAATACCAATATGTCTGGCCATTCACTATTCTTTCAAAAGATACCGGTATTATCATTATCTGTATACGAAAAAGTTGAGCAGCAATGACTGGAACTGTGAGAAAGCCATAAATAGGTTTATTGCTTGAGCAACAACACTGATGTTATTGATCCACTTCCACACCATTCATTTCTCTGGGGTGACGGACGATTCCTCTTTCCTCATTGGTAGTAATTACAGGAAGCCGTTTTCCTTATTTGGTGTTGTCAACCTTCAAATACTAAAATTTATACTTTATTTTTTGGTATAATCAAAATGTTTAAATTAACCGCCCACCACAGAAAAAAATTAATTTATGAAATGAGTAAATATTTTGACAGGTTTTTGAATTTTGCAGGTGTTTATAACAATTAATTTCCTCCCAACAGATTCTAGTGTCAACAACAGGCCAGTAACTTTACATGAAAACAACATCCGGAAGTGACTCATCAAAATATACAGCTCTGTTTTGTGCATTGTGATACTCAAATCTGTCATGTTCATCTGTTATGACAGTGATACTGTTTTTTTTTTCAAATTTCTGCAGAAATTGGTTCGACTTATGCTGTTCTTGTTTATGAAAGTCCAATGCTTTTATTGTTGAATTTTACTTTTCTTACACTGGTCTTTGTTGAAACCTGAATAACTGTTGAGTCAATTTAGCTTATACACATATTTCAACAACAAAAAGATAATGACAAACCCCAATTATACAAACAATAAATGCCATTTACAATAATAAATTAGATCACAGTCAAACTAACATTTATGTTTTATTTGTACAAAAAAGGTCAAAAGGTCTATTATGGTGGCCTAACATTCTTCTCCCAATACACCAAAAAACTTCTAAAACAATAATGAAAGAGATAAAAGCCCAAAACACAAAATCTGCAATTTTATGACCCCAGTTTGACCCATAAGGAGGGGCCAGGGGCTAAATCTGACCAGCTTTCTAGACTCCCTGTATATGGTTTCCTATGACTTCCCAAAACATTTAAAAACTCTAACAGCAATAATAATAAAGGCGATAAAAGCCAAAAACACAAAATCTGTAATTTTATGACCCCAGTTTGACCCATGGGAGGGTCGGTTTTCTATTGCCTCCCAATATATTTTATGGCTCTAAATGCAACAGATAAGGAGGTAATGGGGGGGTTCTAATGAATTTAAGCTCTCTGATTACTACCAGGTATAAAAATGCTCCTAAATCACTCAATTATGGTACAACTCGCTCCCAAAATCTAATCAGCTCGAGATTTTGATAGTATTGGCGATGAGTGGATGTACCCCAAAATTTTTTGATCATGAGATATCTCTGCAGAAATTGTGTGCAGCTATCAGTAATTTTTTTAATTTTCTCTGTACCTACAAGATGTCACCTGGTTTTTGAGGTCTGCCTTAATAGCTAATTTCTGTATTTGGCTATTTTCTGTATTTTACAGTGAGCAAAATGACTTCTCATCCTCTGTGACCAATGGAGTTTTAAATAGGTGGGTCACCATCAGAGGGCTTGTTTTGCAGCTGCTGTCTACAAATGAGGTCAAGGTCAGGATAAGCTTTTGCCACTTCTGCATCCTACCTCTTAAGGCCATGGTTTGCCATGAGGTGTAGATTCTCTTAAACCATGTTAAATGCTCTGGCAGTCCAGACCCTTTTTTGCTTGTGCCCTTGCAAGTTGTTCTTTGGCAAACCGATTAAAGTTTGCACCTGGTCCATCTGTCCTTACTACAGTTTTGTTGCACCTTGAAATGCACTGGTATATGCCTAGGAAATATTAAGTCAAAAATTCGACTTAGCTAAATTTAAGTTTTTACAGCAACCAAGGGAGCTCATACTTTGTTTAACTGTTAACCTGTGACCTCTCCTGAAAAGGACAGTTAGTGGTTCAGTCCCAATTAGTTTTGTTCACTGGTAGGAAATAAGAAGGTCCCTTAGGATGACATTTCTCCGAAAAGGAGGCTTGTGACAGGCCAAAACCCCAGGTTTCAGATAAAGAACATATACCCTGGGGTCGGGAATCTGGAACATGCCTGTATGTTCTGAGCCCATTGAGATAAAATCAAATATTTGTGGCTGGGTTTCACAAAAGGTCAAAAAGTCTAAGTTTTGTCCTAAGTCTAAGATAAAATCTTAAATGTTGAAATTTTTGTCAAAAAGTTAAGACAAATTTTATGTTTACACAAAATTGGATTCACCAAAGGTCTAAGACAACATTTTGTCTTAGATTTTATCACTGATTTAAGACTGCAACAGCAATCTGTCATATGATCCATCTGGTGTTCATGTACCAGATCAAAATGTATGTTTCCAACTGTTCAATATGTCTGTCAAATTTCTGATGTTCACTCCAACATATGAATACCATCTTATATTTGTTACAGTCAATCTGTGAAAGTTTCAGTCATTTTGCGTAATGACTGAAATGACCAGTCATTACGTGTAATGACTAAAATTTTCAGTTATTTCATGTAATGACTGAAAATAAGGTCTAGTCATTACGCGTAATGGCTGAATTGTGATAAATAGCTTTAAATAGATCCTCATGAGATTCATCCATTATAAAATTACTAAGTGACTAATGAACAATTTCTGTTTTATGGTAATGTCCTGTTCTATATGTATACCTGCTTCAGCTGGCCCTTTTAATTTAATGAAAACCACACAAACTTTGTTCAAATATGTTTTTAATGATATTTATCTTTTGTTGTTTTTTTCTGTGTGTGGGTTATACATTTTTTTTAAATATTTGCAAAAGATGAACATTGTGCTCATGTACTCCATCTTTTTGAAATTTGTCTGAAAATCAAATATATTCAGCTAAGTAGCAATTTATGTCAGTGCATATAGAAACACATCAGCCAGATTCTGGACCCGGATGCCGTATAGATGCATGTATGGAAATAGCCCTTGACTTTGTAAATTGCAAGATCTGTATGTCAGTATGTTTCAATTAGCCTTTTAATCTGATTGGTTGATTATCTGGTTTAGTTAATAGTTTCTATACTAAATGATGCAATTGTCTGACCTTACTTTAGTTAGCAAATTGCATTCTCATGTGATTACTAAGGAGGAGTAATGAAATTATCACTTCAGATTTTGAAAATATTCGATAGGATCAAATTATCAAACTCTTCTGCAGTTGTTTTAACTTATCCCACTACTTTTAATTTATGTCATAATAAATGACCTTCATGTGCTCACTAGTAAAATATGACAGGGGACCCAATGGATAGGTAGCATTTCTAACGAATGGGAAACTGATGTAGACTCTTGCTAACATTTAAACTTCTCTTTAACATGTATGAAGAATAGAGGGTAAATCATGTATCTTGAGGGTTATTTCTTCAAAGTAGACCTAAATTTCATAGATCATAAAGAGATATTTTCATTGTATGACAATGAGTTTAGTTTTAAAAAGCACAAATATGAATTTAGAATGCACATAACATTCAAAAAGTAATTAAATACATCTAACCATTCAATATTTTAATAATATTTTTGTAAAATGACAATAGAGTCTATAATTACAAAAGTATGGGTTTAGGTTTGAAAATCCTGAATATAAATGCAGAAAGTATGTGAGAATTCCAAAGTTATTAATTTGATTAAAATAGTTCAATACATAATATCCATAACAGTTCCCAAGCACACAAATGTTCCCAATGCAGGGGAACAATGTGCAAAGGTTTTGAATAATACAACGGTTGTGATGAAAAACAACTCTAAATCAATTACACAGAATGACTGAAATCTATTCAGTCAATCTGTGTAAAAATGAACCTTAGATTTCAGTCATTACGTGAAATGACTGAAAATTTTAGTCATTAGGTGTAATGACTGGTCATTTCAGTCATTATGCGAAATGACTGGGGCCGGTTTCATAAAAAGTCTCAGTTTGAGACCAGTTTTGGGCTGAGTCTGGGTCTCAAATCTGAGACTTTTGTCTCGGCTGAGTTTTTGGCTCAAATGGATTTCACAAAAGGTGGATCAGCTGAGACTGGTCTCAAGTCATAGTCTCAACTTTTAAATTTCATTTAAGACACTTCCTTGGTTTGTTTTTTATGCAAGTGCATTTATTTCATGGTCAATATCGATTTAAATTGCATTAACGCTGATAACACATGAAAAAAAATTGATATAATATTATTGGTAACAAGCCAATTGTTTGAGACTCAACTGAGACCGAGTCAAGCTTTGAGTCCCCTTTTGTAACTATTCACTTGACAACGATCAAAAAAGCATGTCAATTCAATTGACTTTTCTTATTATGAATATTGAATATGTAGTTGCAATTAGTAAGCAAAATAAAAATATAATATTTCAAGATTCAACAAATTCATTTTCATGCAAATTATATTGCTTTATACACAAGTATTTGGATGACAAACTTTGGACTCAAAATTTGAGACACCTCCTTGGTGGGCTCAAAATTGAGCCCATGACTGAGCCAAATCTCAAGTTGAGCCTGTTTGTGAAATGCTTTGAGTCTGAGTCCACAGACTCAGCAAAATATTTACAACATTTGAGCCCAAAGTCTCAGATTTGAGCCTGAGACCAGACTTAAGTTCTTTCATGAAACCGGCCCCTGGTTTCACAGATTGACTGTAACATATTCAGCAATCAACTCTTTGGTAGATCCAGTATATCCAGTTCGAGTTCAGCACAAAATGCATATAACAAGCAGTTTGTATCCAGTTAGCACGCAGATTAGGCCTAGTGCAAAATCCTTCCTTGGTGCACTATGATTTGCTGACAGCATTCCTCCCCAGAAGGAAGAGTGAGAGTGCAATATCTGACTGTTATAAAATGAACTCATTCATACTCTCGAGAAAAAAAAATCCATAGTGAAAACTTGTAAGCAATTAAGCCTGCAGATAAATAAATTCACAATAAAAATAGTAGTTTCCAAGACTATTGTCCATATAGCACTCCATTTCAAAACTAAAACTGTATCAGGCGTTCTATGCTTTATATTTATGGCTGGGAAATCTAGAAGATTCTAGAAAAAATATGTAAACAAACCAATACAGTTACAGGAAACCAGAAATACATGGAAGCTTCTTTCCCAATTTATAAACAGATCATCATTGCAGAGTGCAGAGAAATCAATACTTTCAAAGCCACATCCCTGCCAAAATGGAATTTCTTTCACCTAACGGTTGTGCATGCGATGATCAGCCCCAGATAAATTTTTCAAATCCGAAGTCAAAGAACAAAAGTCAAAGATCACAGATGGCATTGCACAACCACATCCCTCAAGGAACATCCCTGCTAAATAGGAACTTCTTCCATCTTACGGTTGTGGAGATCAGGCCTAGACAAGGTTTTCAAATCCAAACTCAAAGAGCCAAAACCACTTCCCTCAAGGAAAACATTTCGTAATGAGACCTGGCCCAAAGTTGGCACCCACTGCCCACCCAGTTGGATGATGTAGGTGAGAACAAGAGGGTCAAAAATGCCCCAAAAGGCGGGTTGCTCAGGCAGCAATAAGGTTAGCGACTGCTGTAATTAAATTTAGAAACAAGGAAAGAAATATTAGGTCACCCAGTTAAGGTGAATGTGTTAGGCGTGCTAAGAAATGTAAAACTTGTAATTTAGGTTACATAAGTGTATCTATGCTATAAATGGACAAATGAAAGGACGGAAATTACACCAATTTCGAAAGGAACCTAGCTATGATGGTGATCTATCTCCCTGTCAAGTTTGAATTTGATTGGACAAACCGTTTTTCAGTTAGAGTCCGGAAACGGAAATGTTGACAGACAAACGGACAAAAAACAGACAAACGAACACACGGAATTACACCAATTTCGAAAGGAACCTAGCTATGATGGTGATCTATCTCCCTGTCAAGTTTGAATTTGATTGGACAAACCGTTTTTCAGTTAGAGTCCGGAAACGGAAATGTTGACGGACAAACGGAAAAAACCCGGACAAACGAACGGACGGAATTACATCAATTTCGAAAGGAAACTAGCTACGATGGTGATCTATCTCCCTGTCAAGTTTGAATTCGATTGGACAAACCGTTTTCAAGTTAAGAGTCTGGAAACGGAAATTTTGAGATTTCGAGTTAGTGTCCAGAAATGGAAATCTTGACGGACAGACAAACGGACAAACGAACAGGCGGAATTACACCAATTTCGAAAGGAACCTAGCTATGATGGTGATCTATCTCCCTGTCAAGTTTGAATTCGATTGGACAGAGCATTTTCAAGTTAGAGTCCGGAAACAGAAATGTTGACAGACAAACGGACAAACAAACGGACGGAATTACACCAATTTTGAAAGGAACCTAGCTATGATGGTGATCTATCTCCCTGTCAAGTTTGAATTCGACTGGACAAACCGTTTTTGAGTTAAAGTCCGGAAACAGAAATGTTGACGGACAGACAAATGGACAAAAAACGGACAAACGAACAGATGGAATTACACCAATTTCAAAAGGAACCTAGCTATGATGGTGATCTATCTCCCTGTCAAGATTGAATTTGATTGGACAAACCGTTTTCGAGTTAGAGTCCGGAAACGGAAATTTTGACGGATTTCGAGTTAGAGTCCGGAAATGGAGATGTTGACGGACAGATAAACGGACAAACAAACAAACAGGCGGAATTACACCAATTTCGAAAGGAACCTAGCTATGATGGTGATCTATCTCCCTGTCAAGTTTGAATTCGATTGAACAAATCATTTTCGAGTTAGAGTCCGGAAACAAAAATGTGGACGGACAGACGGACATCGGACACATCAATCTAATAGGCGGGTCGGTTACACGCAACCCGCCTAACAATACCCATATAGACTTAACATGACAGGCAGTAAAAAGGCGGAGGACCAAATAGAAACAAGCATGAATGATTTGCCTTAAATATGGCTGGCTCTTTTTTCCAGAAATTTGCCCATCCAGGAGGCAACCTTCCAAATTAGCATTGGCTGTGTAAGCTATTGTAGCGCAATAATATACATGAATCACATTTTGTAACTTGAAGGAGTTTATTTCACCCCTATTGCCTCCTTTGGCCTTCTTTTGTCTGTCTTTCTTCAGTGAAAGATGGATGGGTACAAATTGTAAATTAGCAGCTTTTATATTATATGGGTAACCCCACTTTTAACAATCATAATTTTTTTACTTTTATTTAACCCTTGTGAAGCCTATGTGCTGGGTCATGCCTGGCAGATACAGATTTATCTATGTACCTATATGGCAGATCTAGTCCAGCATTAATTTTTCGGCTTCTGAACTATCACATTTATAACATAAATTGGGTCACTTAAAAAATTTTGAAGCATTATTAAATCACAAGACTTCTCTGTGATATCCTTTAACTTGCCAAAAAGGATATATTGTAGACATTATGAACGCTTACATGAAATAGTATTTTTCTTTATTTTCTGGTGTTTTTTCCACTTTTTGTACATTTTTGTTTTATTATTTTCAAGAACAGATCATCAAACAATTCTACATAGCTATTGCTTCACAAGAGAAAAAGAAGTTTTTTTTGCAAAGCAAAATGGAAAATTAACTACAGGATCACTTGCAAAAAAAAATAATGTGCAAAAACAAAGTGTCCCAAAAAGAATATATAGGTGAGTGCTAAAGTATTAAGAAAATGCTCTGCTTATAGCCTTACACTGTTGTGATGGCTAGATCCAGATGGCTATTTTGCAGGGATACCCTATGGGTTAAAAATTTTGTCCAAAACGTTCTATCTAACACGGTTTTCAAGATATAAGCATTTTTGTGTTTTGCGATTTTTGCGAAAAATTTGAAAATTCAAAATGGCCGCCATATATGGCAAGACAAAAACTTTTTGAAAATTGAGATGGCTACTCCGGAGAGATACCCTGTGGGTCATACAAGTCGTCGAACTCACCCTATCTAGCACGGTTTTCGAGATATAAGCATTTTTATGTTTTGGCAACACAAAAATTTTTTTGAAAATTGGAATGGCTACCCTGCAGAGTTACTCTGTGGGTCAAAAATTTCGTCAAAATCTAGCACAGTTTTCCAGATATAAGCATTTTTGTCTTTTACAATTTTTGCAAAAAATTTGAAAATTCAAAATGGCCGCCATTTTTGGGGAGATAAAATTTTTTGGAATAATGTGTTAATTAATTAGCACAGTTACCCTGTGGGTCAAAATTATCGTTGAAATCACTCTATCATGCATGGTTTTTGAGATATAAGCATTTTTTGTGTTTTGCAGTTTTTGCGAAAAAAATTCGAAAATTCAAAATGGCTGCTATTTTTGGCAAGACAAAATTTGTCTGCAGAGATACCCTGTGGGTCAAAATTTTAATCGAAATCGCTTTATCTCACTTTATCTGTGTTTTGCCATTTTTTGCGAAAAATTTTTAAATTCAAAATGGCCGCTATTTTTGATGAGACAAAATTTTTTTGAAAATTGGGATGGCTACTCTGCAGAGATACCCTGTGGGTCAAAAATTTTGTCGAAATCGCTCTATCTTACACAGATCTCGCAAGATATAAGCATTTTCGTGTTTTGCAATTTTTTGCGAAAAATTTTTAAATTCATAATGGCCGCCATTTTTGACGAGACAAAACTTTTTTGAAAATTGGGATGGCTACTCTGCAGACAGCCTGTGGGAGATATAAGCATTTTTGTGTTTTGCAATTTTTGTGAAAAATTCGAAAATTCAAAATGGCCCCCATTTTTGATGAGATAAAATTTTTTGGAAAAATGCATTAGTTCATCTGCAGAGAAACCCTGCAGGTCAAAAATTTCATCGAAGTCGCTCTATTGTGCACTGTTTTCGAGATACTGTGCCACTGTGGCTTAGCATGTAACACACTTATCTAGGAACTCAGAGGACGTGGGTTCAAACCCAGATACAGGCAGATACAGAGTGGCTCGGATGACCACTTAAAATGGCGGTCCTCTGTCATTGGGTCCTATCCCCAGTGACAGGCTAAAGAACCTCAAGGACGTTGATAAATGGTCATCCTTGAGCCTCTATCTTCCAGTTAGGGGAATGCCAGCTACTTGTGAGTTGGGGTTGTACCTGTGCAGTCAGATGGGTTAAATAGCGCTTTGAGTCCTGTAGTATATGGAGATACTGCGCCGAGTATAAATACAATTACGATACAGGCATTTTTGTGTTTTCCTTATTTGGAAAATTCGTAATGATTAATTAATCATTAATTACTCGGCCATTTCTTAACCAATCAATGTAAAAATCTAATGCTTTCCAGATTTTAATAGAATGAATATATTTGCCAAGTTTCAGGTGAATAGATAAAATCCCTTTCAAGTTATCATCCAGACAAGCTTACCCGTCGAAAAAACACACTTTTGGTCATGTGACCTCTCTGATTGATCGAAATGTCACTGCAGCATATTCCCAAAAATTCCCCAAGGCTACTGCATACACCTGCCAAATTTGAAAAGAATCCGCCCAACAGTCACAGAGTTATAAGGAAAACAAAACACGGAGCCGGTGGAGCCTGATTTCCTCCTATACACAAACAAGGCAAGGGACGGTTAAAGAGCCAATGCAACCAAAAACACAAATTTCATCTATTAATTCATTCATACATTATAAATGATATAAACCAAAAAAAAAACCCATAGAAGTGTGTAATGTTTATAATCTTCACTTGAAGCTTGGAAAGCAACAGCCTGCCTCATTTTAACATTTGACCCCAGATTTGTTTATGCTACGTCATCGTATGAACCCATCTATGCACACACACTGCTTTGCTGTACAAAATGTGTTATCTTAGATCTCACTTTTGTTACTGTTTATACATTGCTTGTAGTATATTTCACTATTTGTATTTCCAACTTCATGAAACAAGTAATAATACAAAAGTACCAGTTTCTAAAAATAATATTTAAATTAGTGGATTAGATTTAGTTTTAATAAGCAGTTGAGTTCTTTTCTTTGGCAGATTTTAATTATGTAAATTGCTTATAAGCAATTATTCCTGTAATGTTAAAAAGATTTCATTTTTACTGTGAAACATTCACAAATTCTTATTTAAACAAAAAGTAGCTAAGTTCTTGGATAAAAATGATTTAAAAAAGAAAAATAAGATCATTATTCGAAGATAAGGAAAATCAACTGAAAAGTTTCACAGCCACATAGAAAATGGGGAACTTTATGTAACTGGGGATAATGCAGAAAATGCAAATCAAAGCAAACAAATTCACAACCCAACACTAGATAAGAATATCACGTATATGCTACATTGGATAGATTTTTACTTTTTTAGTGATGTCATAAAAGCAGAATTGACTAATTAAGTAATCCAACATTGAAATAGTGCTGTACTAAGTTACTTCTTTTTCTCCAGATTAATTAAATGGAAATTCTTATTAAATGTGTGAGTTTTAAGATTATTTTACATCATTAGTTTAATCTATTGCAGAATATATGTGATTTTTTGTACATCTTTGAAACCTTTCAAGACAAATATCAAATGTGTGAGAAAGATATTTTAAGGCACTTTAGATATACAGTTACATTTGAATAGAAACTGTTACCTTGAAACCTGAATTTTTTACTTCAACTTTACAAGAATCCATGTAACAGAGTTCTACTATTAAAATAAATTTCAAATTAAATGGGCTAAACATATACTAGCTAATATAAATATATTTCTTTTTTGTAACTATGTTGTTGGGGCTTTTCTGGATGTAGTTTAGTGATAGTTTTCATTTTTTTCTGTCTTATAGAACTGATAGAACTGTGATATTCTTTAAGTAAAAACAACTATTTAAACACAGGTTGTCTTTATAATGATATAACGCCTACTTGTATGATGATCTATAGTGAACATTGTATGTACTGCAATAGTAGCTCAATGTTGTTGTTTTTTTGTTAAATCTCTTTTATAACAACTAAAATTATTTCTAATTTTTATTTTTAATGCATAAGCTTAATATAACTCTCTAATAATGAAGTATCTTCACATCATAAACCTTTAGATTAACCATATACAAAATAAATTTAATCCACTGTTTTGTGTATAAACACTACCAATATACAAGTATAACATACACACTAGAGAAAATGTGTTCATATGATGACGTAGTGTATTTCTGCTGTGACCTGACATACTTTTACAGCCTACTTGTTGAAAAGGCAGAAATTGGGGGATAAACCTGTGTATACATTTAACTGTGCAGACTGTGGGATGTTGTTTTTCTGTTCTTTGGGTTATATGTACACTCACTGAAATATACCCAGTGTTTAATCAGAATGTAAAATTCATTACATTGGCCCTTTAAATAGTAAATAAAATTTTTATAAGTTAATGCCTTAGAGGACAGATGCATTTGTCCGGCGCCCTGCCGGTCTCGCCAAACATAAGAAAAAAACGTCATGAGCTGGGCTCTGGCCGGGACCAGTAGTGTCCTGTTCATTCACCAGGTGGCTATATAGCCTCCCTGCCAGTGTACTGCACATCTGCACGCATGCGCACCTCCTCTTTTTGTTGTCTACTTTAGAAGGTCCCCTTTTTGTAGCTTAGAATAGCGCCAAAAGTTAGGGTGGGAGTCCCCCTGTCCACTAGGTAAGGTATTAACTTATAAAAATTTAATTTACTATTAAATTTTCCATTTTATTGGCTTAATACATCTTACCTAGTGGACAGATGCAGAACAACTACCCAGTGGATGGAGGGTAGCTACAAAAGGGAGAAATTCAGAACTCTGACCAATAAGAACGGGTGAACTCCAGCAAGGTTAAATAGACTGGCCCTAAGGAAAAAACAAACACAGGACCTGAATGGTATAGCTCAGAGTCTGCCCAAGCCACATCTTTCAGATAGAATTGAGTGAAAGTATTATGGGCTTTCCAATGGCATGCGGAGAGGATTTGGTCCAAGGAGACTCCCCCGTTGGAATACCTTAGAAGCTGCAAAGGCCCTAACATCCTGGGCTCTCAGCTGATGCAAGTTTTGAGAATCTTCATTAGAGAGCTGGTAACATTGCAGAATCGTTTGCTTGATCCAGGAAGAGATGGTAGCCGGAACGATATCCTTGTTGAAACTCTTCCTGAAAGACACAAAGACCAAATCCTTACCCTTGCGAAGGTCCTTGGTCCTGTCTAAGTAGTAATGCAAGGCTCTTACTGGACAGAGAGACTTGTCTTCCTGAAAGGACTTATCCAAAGATGGGGCCAAAGCTGGAATGACCACTGGAGCCACACAGGACGGACCCTCACGACCCAATTGATTCTTGGACAGGAAAATGGGACAGGGATAAAGAGAGACTTTATTCCAATTTTCCTGACGTCTAATATTCTTGTAGAGCCAGGCATGAATTTCACTACGTCTCTTACCTGAGTCCAAAGCCAAAAGGAAGACTGTCTTGAAAGTCAAATGCTTAAGAGAGGCCTTCTGTATTTGTTCAAAGGGAGCCTTAGTCAGCTGGTGAAGAACCAGAGAGAGGTTCCAAGTGGGTATTCCTCGCCTCCCCTTAGGCTGGTCTCTATGGAAATTATCCAACAACCGGGTCAGCTTTTCATCCTTACTGATATTCAATCTGTCATTGCCCACCATGTCCGCAATGGCCGTACGATACCCGTCAATGGTACTGGGTTGCAAATTTTTGTCTTTAAAAAGGTGCAACAAGTAATCAGCAATCTGGTTCATAGAGGGTGACCCGAAGTCCACCTTGTTTGACGTACACCATTTGACAAAAACGGCCCACTTTGACTTTTATACAGCTCTGGTTGAGAGTCTCTGAGGTAGCTTCAATTCTTGCTGCCACTTCATCAGAGAACCCTTTTTGTTGAATGACGACGGCTCTAGTAGCCAGGCATGTAGATTAAGGTTCTTGAGGTTTCGGTGAATCAGCCCATTGAAGGGTTGTGTCACCAGATTCTTTCACAGCGGAAGCATTAAGGGAACCTGAACCGATAGACTGACCAGGTCCCAAAACCAAGGCATGTTGGGCCACCCTGGGGCAATCAATATGATTCTGCGACAACCTTGGTCCATCACTTTGGACACTACCTGGCTGAGCAGGGAGATTGGTGGGAAGGCATAAATGTCCAGGCTCTCCCATTGAAGGCTCAAGGCATCTACTGCCCAGGCTGCTTGATCCGGTACCGGTGAGACAAACCTGGGAAGTTTGTGGTTGAACCGGGCAAAGAGGTCCACCTGTGGTCGGGCCCATTTGGAGCACAAGAGATTGAACACCTACTGCGATAGGAACCACTCTGTCTGGATCACCTGTTTGTGCCTGGACAATTTGACATATTTGAAGTGCGTGTTGGAGGGGATGCAAAGGCTGACCTCGGAGTGCATTGCTTTCATTTAACCACCAATCTAGATGCGGATGGAGAGACTTGGGCAACGGAATGATCTTTTCTAGACTCTCGGGTACATGCCAGTGTCGCTTCAGATGCCACTGTATGGGCCTCATGTGAACACGACTTGACCAGACATGTTTCTCTGTTGCTGTAAGAAGATCGATCAGCGACAAAAACTGTCTAACTGTGTAATGTTGCCAGTCCTTGATAGACTGCAGTTTCTTCTGTAAGGTGAACCACCTATCCTGATTGGGTAAAACCCGACCGGTCAACAGGTCATACCGGTAACCTACGAAATTGAACACCTGCTGTTGAGGAATCAGTTCTGACTTCTTTAGGTTTACTACCAAACCCAACTCGCGGCAGGGGGCCAAGAAGGTCTGGGTATGTTGTAGGCAGGTTTCCCGGCACGGGGCTCTGAGCAACCAGTCATTTTGGTACTGGTGGATTCAAATACCCCTTGTCTGTGCCATGAGTTTCACTTCCTTTACCACCTTTGTAAACTCCAAGGGAGCTGTGGCGAAACCGAAAGGAAGGGCAGTGAACTGAAAGGTCTGCTTCTTCAGGAAAAACCTCAGAAACTTTCTCAACCTCTGATTGATGGGCATGTAGAAATATACGTCACTGAAGTCCAGCGAGGTTACCCACTCCCCTGTCTGTGAGGGCAACCGGATAGTCTCCGGTGTTTCCATTTTGAACTTACTTGGCCTGAGATAGATTTAACTGGCTGAGATCCAAAATAGGTCTCCACTTGCTGTTGGGTTTCGGACTAGAAATAACCGGTTGTAAAAGGCTAGAGACGACCAGACAACCACTTTTTCCACTACCAACTTGTCTATCAGAGCCAGCAATGCCTCCTTGAGGGACCGGTTCTTTGCTAGGTTTGCATAAAATGGAGACTACCTGTGGATTCGCACCCAGTTCTTCCCACTTGCACCAAAACCTTTGCAACCTTCCCCCTACATTTTGTTTGATGACAACATTGAGGACACTGGGAACAAGAGGGGCAGAATTACACAAGAAACACCTTTAACATGCTTTATTTCTCTCAAAGAATGATCGGGACTTAATCCTTTCTTTTGCGGAAGCCTGGAAGTAAGAGCAAAATGAGCAGGAGTTACAGCATGACAACACACATCCAATTTTACAGTCTACTTTACTACTGTGTCTTGAGAATACATGAGTTTGTTTTTTCTTTGAGGTACTAGACTGTCCACTATTTGAGGATTTACAACTAGACCTGTGTTTTGACTTAACTTTCGATCCAACTGAACTGGTAGAGTCTTTATAGAGGTTGGATCTCAGTATTGATTGTCATTTAATACTGCTTGTATGGTCGGGATTTGGAAAAACGAGGGCTGCTACTTCTTCCACGTCCACGGCCCCTTGGAGGATTTCTACTAAACTGTCTCCATGATTGTTCCTGAGATGAAGGATCAGTAGAAACTGAGGATTTCTGCTCTTTGCAGTCATATGGTCTAAATCTATGAGCTCCTCTCCAGTTAGTGTGCTGAGGGGCACCCGGACCAGGTCCTTGAGCAACACTACTCCTGTTTTGTGATGTCTTGTTCACCTATATAGATTGCTGCATCCGGGATAAGCCCACAGCCAAAGGGGAGCGTTGCGAAGGAGATTCATAGTGTCTTGTTTAACTCCAGGTTTGACATGTTCCAAATTCGCATCCCGTCTAATCAACACCAGGTTTGAGAGATGAACAAAAAGGCTGTCAACCAAGTGTTGTAGAGCTGTCCCCATGGCTATGGATACACTGATGAAAAGCCATGTATTCTTTAAGGTCACTTATGGCAGTGGTCACCTCTTTGGGGGCTTTTCCTTTGTTCAATCTGTCACACAATAAAGCAATGTTCTGAGACATGCGGTCTTGAAGTTCACTTGAACATCTATTGAAATAAGCTATCTAATAATATATGAAGTTACTTGAACATCTATTGAAATAATGTATCTGAACATCTATCTAATAATATACGAGTCTTCTCTTGCACACCTTTCCCAATGGCGGAGATACTCTTGGAATATTTTTCTTGAATGCGGCCTGGTGGAAGGATAGGCAGAAGCCCATGTAATTCTGGGGAATTGGGAGTTTACTTTTGCCTCTGAATTGTGCCAGCTAAAAACCAAACGTTCAGGTCGGTGTGGTCCCTCTGGCTTCAAAAGGTGCATTATGTACCAGCATGACTGGCTTTTAGGCACTTAAATAAACTGATCACGCTTTAAGCCTGCGGAGTGTTGTGCTCGAGATGGATAGCCCTCAGCTTCTGTGAGATTTAAACGTTCAAGTTTCTGGCAGAGCCAGTCATCTGGGGCATGGCCACTGAAATCCTGGTTCGCTTCTTGGGATTTTCGCCAAGGGTTGTTTGATTTATTGGGCTCTGTGTCGTCACTTTCAAATGTGGAAATATGGTGCCATCCCATGTATGAGTGAACAGAGCGAATGGTTTCCCGGTAAGTCATGTCCTCTGTCTGTTCCATCTTTTCAACTGAATCAGATAATTGATCTTCCTTTAACTCTGACAAGGTCCCAGATTTTTCAGTTTCAGAATAGTGTTTCTCATCATATGGAATATCATCAGCTTCCGGTAGATATGCACAGGCACCCCCATAGAACTGATCAGATTGAACAACCCCGGGAGCATGAGCAGCAGAGATGGCCGGTCCGGTGGACCCGCGGATTTCTTGAGGCATATCTTGAGAAAAAGAGGAACCCTGTTGTATGGGAACAGGTTGTAGACCGGGCTGTTTGGCAGACTCCAGACTGGAGATGCTTTTAGCCGGTGATGGAAAAGTTAGCCCTTACTTGCTAGTGGTAGCTTGAACAGGTGCCGGTGATGGTGAGCGGTCACGTTTCCTCTCAGTCTTAACATCCTTGTCTTTAGTTTTATCCCCTTTACGAGGCTTATGGCTTTTCTTTTTGTCTTTATTTTCCACTTTTGGGGCTTTGTTTGTGCGTCCAAAGCTACCGGGGTCGCCACCGGACTGGTGGGCCAGGTAGATGGAGCTAAAAAGGGCTTGTCTGAAACTAGTTGGTTAGAGGGCACTAGATTTACTAAGGACTTAGGAGTTGAAAAAACGTTACCTCATGAGAGCAATGCCTCTTGCGAACTGTTCTGCCCATTTATCAGACATGGCTAGAAATTGTTCACAATTTATAAAGGAAGTACTTGCATCTTTGGCAGGTGCCTACGCTTTGGTAGGTTCATTATCATCTACTGTAGCCAGCACCGTCACTTCCTTAGGGGAGACCAACAATCCTGCTTTTTTGTCCTTTCTTATCCTGTATGCGGAAGTGGACAAAGTATCATGTTGGACATCTGTGAAGCCATCACAAATGGGGCAAGATTTATCCAACACACAATTGTCTTCACCAATGCCTTTCTCCCTACATCTAGCACACTTGTCATGCATATCAAAAATGGCCATATTGTGGCCACACGATCCTCTACGTTGACCTTTTTTGTCTGTGGGAGATGCCATGATATGAAAGTCTAACAGCTACCACAAAATATTTCACAAATATCCACTCAATACATTATAAACAACTATAAATTGTCTCTTAGAAATAAAAGCATCTAGAACTTCTTGGCGCCAAAGAAAGAGGTGTGCATGCGCGCACATGCGCAGTACACCGGCAGGTAGGCTATACAGCCATCTGGCGAATGAACAGGACACTACTGGTCCTGGCCAGAGCACAGCTCAGGACGTTTTTTCTAATGTTTGGTGAGACTGGCAGGGTGCCGGACCAATACATCTGTCCACTAGGAAGATGTATTAACGCAATAAAAATAATACGTCCCAATAAGCATTATGATTTTGCTGAAGTTACCATTTTGCTCTGTTTAATGTTTTTCCCATTCATGCAAAAATTCAACCACCCTGCAAAAGCTGAAAGGAAAATACTCGTTGAAATTACATAGAAATTCAGGATGACCGTCAAAAATGGCATGAAAAAGATTCTTGGCAAAAAGTGCCAGATGACTCTGCATATACCCTGTGGGCAAAAACTTTCATCGAAATCTCTACCTCTCACTGTTTTGCACGATAAATGCATTTTTGAGTTTTACACAGAAATTCAAGACAGCTACTAAAAACGGCGTAAAAACGATTTGTGGCAAAAAGTGGCAGATGACAGTGTATAACCTGGGGGTCAAACATTTTGTCGAAATCGCTCTATCTCGCATTGTTTCCGAGATACATGCAGTAAAGTTTTTCATTTCAATCATTAAGAAAACTTGTGGCATTAGGTAATCATGAATTAATCGCCATTTTGTATCCAAGTCAAGGATTTCCAGAAACTACATAACCAACCTACTTGCAAAATTTCATGTGAATAGGTGAAGCGCTGTTTAAGTTATGATCCAGACAAGCATTTTAAAAACACATTTTTGGTCACGTGACTTCTTTTAATGATCGAAATGTCTCATCTGCATATTCAGAAATTTTTTTCAGGGCTACTGGATACACGTGCCAAATTTGAAAAGAATATACCAAGTGGTTGCCGAGCTATAAGCAAAAAATGCAGCAGTCGGTGGCCCCTTGCATGTGAATTTCTCCTGTATACAAACAAGCGTCCATGTCAAATGCTTAGTAAGGTATGCACATGAAAATGGCATCAGAGATGCCCGTACCCCATAGCCTGGGAAAATAGTTTTCAACACCATAAGATATAGAAGTAGTGAAACAGTACACAGATTGGGATACTTTCAGAGCAGTGTCAGTGTCCAAATAATGTTAAAGTAGAGAAAATAACATCTAAGAGAAAGAAACTGCATGTAAAGATTACATATTAAAACAAGACAATTCAGTTAATTAAAAACTTTGCAAATTTAATAAGTAAATAAATTTTTTATAAGTTAATACCCTATCCAATGGACAATTGCTAATCCGGTCGGCGCAGACCGGCCCGCCAAACGACAGAAAAAGTCATCCTGTATGCATGCATACTGGCCGGCCGGCCCTGGTGTGCACTCGCCAGGTGGCGCATCGTACTTGCTCCCTGTCTAGACAGCGTGACGTCATAGCATCTTTTTTCGTTGTCTAAACCTATTAGATCCCTAGTAAGCTGATAGCGGGGCTGGATGGATAGGGTATTAACTTATAAAAATTTAATTTACTTATTAAATTTGCAATTTTATTGCGTTAATACATCCTATCCAATGGACAATTGCTGAATAACTACCGCTTGGTCGGCGGGTAAGTTATTAGGGACTGAGGCTAGTGGACCCACGAGACCTGAGTCGGTTATCAGAGCCGGTCGCCCGGGAGATACCGACTTGTTCCCCCCCCATTTTACGCATACAGACCTGCTCTGAGGTAGGGAAGAGAGGGATGAGTTCAGTCCCAACAGAGAAATAAACCTCCCAAAGGAAGCAAAGCACACTTTTTTTTTTAATGATGATCTTTTTTTTTTTTTTTTTTTGAAAATTACATATATGTACAGCTATTTACATATGTACAATCTCCTCTAATATTAGGGCTACTTGTGGATCTGCTGAGCAGCCACTGCTGGGGCCAAGTGATAAAGCTCTGAATCAGCCCATGCCACATCCTTCAGATAGAATTGCGTGAAGGTATTATGCGACTTCCAGTGGCAGGCTGACAAGATCTGTTCTAAAGACACCCCTGATTGGAAGGCTTTGGAAGCCGCGAAAGACCCGACATCATGGGCCTTAACCTGATGCAGGGAATGGGCGTCTTGATCTGAGAGCTCATAGCATAGGATCACTGTCTGCTTGATCCAAGAGGAGATGGTGGCAGGAGAGATGTCCTTGTCGAAACCTTTCTTGAAGGACACGAAGACCAACTCTTTGTTCTGCCTGAGGTCTGATGTCCTGTCCAGATAATAGCGCAGTGCTCTGACCGGACATAGGGATCTGTCAGACTTGAGGGACCTATCCAGAGTTGGGGCCAGGGCTGGTATAACCACTGGGGCCACACTATCTGGACCCTCTTTTGCCAGCTGATTCTTGGAGAGAAAGCTGGGTGATGGATACAGGGAAACTTTCGACCAATCAGATTGGTACCTAACGTTTCTATTTTGCCAAGCATGGATCTCACTTCTACGTTTGCCCGACCCAAGAGCTAAGAGGAAGACCGTTTTGAAGGTCAAATGCTTCAAGGAGGCCCCTTTTAGGGGTTCAAATGGAGCCTTTGTCAGCTGGTGCAATGCCAGGGAAAGGTTCCAGGAGGGTATGCCCCTCCTGCCTTTGGGTCTGTCTCTATGGAAACTATCCAGGAGATGTGCGAGATTTTCATCCTTGCCGATATGAAAGGGTGCATTTCCCAATTTATCAGCAATGGCTGACCTGTACCCATCAATGGTGCTGGGCCGTAACTTCCTGTCCTGAAAAAGGTACATAAGGAAGTCAGCGACTGAATTTACAGGGGGTGCCCTGAAGTCCACCTGATTAGAGACGCACCACTTGGTAAAAACGGCCCACTTTGCCTCATAGACTGCCCTGGTGGATCCCCTTTGAGGAGCCTCAATTCTTGCTGCCACTGCCTCAGAGAAACCCTGCTCCTTGATTGCTGAGGCTCTAGGAGCCATGCATGGAGATTCAGGTTTGTCAGATTTCTGTGAGGGATCTGATTGAAAGGCCGAGTCAACAGGTTTGGCAGGGTGGGTAGGCTCAATGGGATTTGACTGGACATGGCTACCAGATCCCAGAACCAGGGCATGTTGGGCCACCCCAGAGCAATCAGAATGATTCTCCTGCAAGGGTTGTCTTGCAACTTCTCCACCACTTTGCCCAAGATGGCCGTTGGTGGGAAGGCATAAGCATCCAGATCCTCCCATGGCAGACTGAGTGCATCCACTGCTGTGGCCAGGGAGTCCGGTACTGGTGACACAAATAGAGGCAACTTGTTGTTGAACCTCGTGGCAAATAAGTCTATTTGAGGCCGGTGCCACCGGCTGCATATAGCCTGGAAGACCTCTGGAAGGAGAGACCACTCTGTTTGGATAGTCTGGCCTAGCCTGGATAGCTTGTCCGCTACCACGTTTAGGCGGCCTGGGATATGTCGGGCTTTGAGAGTCACTCGATTCCTGGTACACCAGGTCAAGATTCTCCACAGAAGGGCGCAAAGCGGACCCGACCTCATACCTCCTTCCTTGTTTATATACGATACCCCTGTGGTATTGTCTGTTTCTACAAGAACTATTTTGTCTATGCAAAGGTCTTGGAACTCTTTTAAGGCTAAGTACACTGCCTTGAGTTCTGGGTGATTGATATGCAGCTTGCTTTCTGGAAGCGACCAGGTTCCTCTTGCCATATGCTTGTTTAAATGAGCGCCCCACCCTTTTGATGCGTCTGTAAAGATTTGCAGAGCATTCTTTATTGGGTGTAAGGTTGGCCTGTTAGGACATTGCCTTCTTCTAGCCACCATTGTAAATGGGGGTGCAGGGAACCGGGAATTAGGATCACCTTTTCCTGTGATTCTGGTACCCTCCAGTTGTTTTTGAGATGCCACTGTATGGGTCTCATATGCAGTCAGCCTAGGTGAACTTGCTTCTCTGTGGCTGTTAATAACCCTATCAGAGACATGAACTGCCGGACCGGACAAGCAGGCAGGGACAGTATTTCTAATATCTTGTCCTGCAGGGTCTGCCATCGGTCCGGTGTCGGTCTGACCCGACCGGCACTTAGGTCGAACTGGTAGCCTACAAAATTGAAAACCTGTTTGGGCTCCAGCTCCGACTTCTCGACGTTCACCAGCCAACCCAGTTTTTGGCATATTCTTACTAGATCCTGAGTGTGTTGGAGACAAATTTGGTGGGATGAAGCCCTCACCAACTAGTCGTCTAGGTATTGGTGGATCCTTATACCCTTGCGCATGGCCATCAGTTTCACCTCCTTTACTACCACAGTGAACTCCAAGGGTGCTGTGGACAGACCAAAGGGCAGAGCCTTGAACTGGTATGTCTGACCCTCCACGTGAAATCTTAGATATTTCCTGGACTGTTCCTGTATCGGTATGTGGAAATAGGCGTCCTTGAAATCTATGGAGGTGACCCATTTTCCCTGTTAGAGAGGGGTTCTGATGATTTCCGGTGTCTCCATTTTGAATTTTTGCACCTTGAGGAAAGGATTTAGTTTGCTCAGGTCTAGGATGGGTCTCCACTTGTTGTTGGGTTTAGGCACCAAGAAAAGCCGGTTGAAAAAACCCAGAGATTTTTTATTTACAACGAACTCTACCGCATTTTTGTCTATAAGCTGATGTAATGCCTCTAACAGGAAGAGGTTCCTGTGAGGATTGCCATAGCAGCTTATGACTGTGGGAGACCTTGTGAGATTGGGCCGGATCCGAAAGGGGAAGGTGCAACCCTCTCTCAGGGTTTGAACCACCTTCGGACCGGCACCCAGATCCAGCCAAGTTTGCCAAAAGTTCTGAAGTCTGGCCCCTACAGGCAGATTTGAGGCAACAGTTTTGACATTTGTTACAGGCTTTACACAAGACAATTGAGTGACACAAGAAACACCTTTCACATATTTTAATTTGCAATCTGTTGGAACATGACAGACTGGCGACCCTGGACTTAATTCTCTCTTTTGGGAATGCCCGGGCGCAATAGGAACAGGAAGTACAACATGAAAGTTTACACAACTGTCTGAAAAGAGTTCTTGCATTGATGTCTGGCTCCCGGCCAGCAGTCCTCCTGGGGATCTGTGCAAACAGTAATTGTCATTTATAGGACTGCTGGCCCTTGGCTGGTTGCTTTTCCACGAAACCTCTTGCGTTGAGTCTTGCCGATGTTCTTCCCAGATGGCTTATCACTCTTGAAAGACGACTTCCTGTCTGCTTTCCTTTCCGGCCTTTCATATGGGTGGTACCGACCCTTGCCCCTTGCACCTGACGACTGACCCTTGCTCTCAAAATGAGCTATTTCTTCCTCCGCTCTCTTTATAACACTGTCCGGAAAGAGAGTTGCAATGTGTATGGGTGCTGTACGCAAACTGGCCAAAGTGTCTGGTTTGACTCCTGACTTGATGTGAGGTAAGAGTCCCGACGTACCAATGTCAAGTTACCCATGGAAATAAACACGAACTCTGAGAGGTGCTCCATGGTCTTTGCAGCAGCCTGACAAATACTAGAGTTGAAGTTCATGAGGTACTGCATTTCATCCATGGCAGTAGACACCTTGGCTGAGCTTTTACCCTTGCTGTCGGAGCGCACAATCTTAAGCTGTTCCTGCATATTCTGCTGCACCTTGAACAAACATCTATTGAAGCTGGCAGCCTGGTTACAGATGACTGTAGCCTCTCTTGCAGATTTCTCCCATCGTCTGAGCGTTTCTTGGGGAATACACCTTGAAGTAGGATGGGTAGAAGCAAGGCCAGACTGCCGGGCTATCCTGCTGTAGGAACTGTTCAACTTTCACGCATCCGTACACCAGGTCGAGACTGCGGCAGGGTCAGCTTTGTGGTCGGATGACAGCCCGTACCACTTGGACTGTGACTTTGCAGGTCTCAAGAACCGGTCCATCATCAAGCCACCGGCTTCCGAACTTCGGGAGGGATAACCCTCAACCAGAGTGACGTTCAGTTTACTAAGCTTCTTACAAAGCCATTCTTCCGTGGGCATCTGGACAGAAACTTTGCCTGTAGTAGACAACTTCGGACCAGAGAAGGGGTTGTCATCGGAACCAGTTGTAGTACTATCCATTTCCGGAATGTTCGACCAGCCCATATATGATCTAATTCCACTCATGGTTTCTCTATATGTCTGTTCCTCACTAATAGCTTGGTCGGGTTCGGTAGTAGTACAGTCCTGGTCCTCTGAAAGTTCTCCCTCCTCTGCGTACAAATCAACAGGTGGCCGGTCCGAGTAATCACTACCAGAAGCAGAGCTTGCACTAGAAGAACTGTCCCGTCTCTGTCTATACAAGGTAGGCGAGCCAGTGTCGGTGGCCAGAGAAGACTTAGGTCGGTCGGACTGGACCTTGCTAGCAGAAGAATGTCTGGGGGCAGAAAGGTCGGTACCAGCCTGTGCAGTTGGTCGGTTCCGGTCGGTACGAGGCTGGCTGGCTGACTGTTGTACTGAAACAGAAGAGTCCTTGCCAGTGCGCCTAGGTGAACGAGATCTTGGCCGGTGTCGGTCTGATTTAAGCTGGCTGCCTGACTGATGCTTGGCAGAGGAGTCGGTGCCAGTGCGCTTAGGTGAAGACAATCTGACAGTCTGCCGGTTGGATACAAGCTGGCTGAATGACAGATGCTGAGAAGCGGAGATGTCTTTTCCAGTGCGCTTAGCAGGTGGTGAAACATCCGACCTGGGCTGGCTGGCTGACTGATGTACAAGTACAGAGGAGTCGGTGCCACTGCGCCCTGTAGTAATAGGTTGGAAGAATGATTCCGAATCTTTGGAGACAGCTACTGGTGGAGAGTGAGATGGGGGAACTCTCACTGAAGCAGAGAAGGTCGGTTGATCAGTAGGTTGTAGAGATTTAGCCATAAGTAGTGCTTCCAGTCCATTGAAGCGGTCGGTCCATTTTTTGTCAAGTTCATCATACTTCGAATCGTCCACCAATTTATCAGATTTCTTAGACTTTGAAGGAGAAGGCTTATCCTTCTTGACCTTCTTTTCAGGGACTACAGGGGGTGGAGATGAGGCTGTAGCAGTGCCAGACACAGGGCCTATGACGGCCACTGAGGACGGGTCGACAAGAGTACTGTCCTTAGAAGGAGTTGATTCCAATTTCTTAGCCTCTCTTTTCTCTTTTTTAAGTCTATAAGACGGTGTAGAAAGTTGTGTTAGCTGTTCAGGTGTAAGGACAACACAAAACTTACACTCACTCTCTGGTGATTTCACACAAGGATCTTCCCCTTTCTTCTTGTCCCCGCAGCGGGCGCAAAAGGCATGCCCATCAAAGGAAGCCATCGCATGGCCACAACTCCCCCTTTTTTGTCCAGGAGATGACATGATAGTCTATACACTCTCCACAAAGTATAGAAGTAAAAAGAAATGCTAAAATTTAAATATCCTGGCAATATTTCACAAAAAACTAAGAGCAGAAATATTCTGTGTGCACATCCACGCGCCAAACGAAAAAAGATGCTATGACGTCACGCTGTCTAGACACGAAGCAAGTACGATGCGCCACCTGGCGAGTGCACACCAGGGCCGGCCGGCCAGTATGCATGCATACAGGATGACTTTTTCTGTCGTTTGGCGGGCTGGTCTGCGCCGACCGGATTAGCAATTGTCCATTGGATAGGATGTATTAATGCAATAAAAATGAAGCTTTAAGACTTCTCCCATTTTGATATTCATTTGTATGGTCAAGTTATGGTTTGAATGTTTTGAATATTACCCATATATACAGATGTGGCAATACACGCTTTTATGTGGAGTTGGGGCAAAACTTGTGGCTCACTTGATGCAATACCATCTGTTCCAATGGGAAGTTGCAATAGTAAAACCCTTAATGAATTCTAATATTACTTTAACAGTTCTTAATCTACACCAAAAGATACCCAAAGGTGGAACAACCAAGATTCAAGTAAAAAGATATAATAGAGAAATAAGAGAGATACATTAGTATCAGATATCCCTGTAGAGAGATAAAATAGCATCAGATATGCAAGATCAAAGATCAAATCCAGGTCACACCATGACGTTGAACACCTAGAACCCGCGACCAATGTCCCTACCAAGCATCAACTTCCTACACCTTACAGATTCCATGATATACCCCGGACAAGATTTTATAGGTCAAGGTCACTACGGCAAGGTCAAATCAAGGTCGCGCCATGATGTTGCACACCTACAAATCTTAACAAATGTCCCTACCAAATACCAACTTCCTACACCTTATGGTTTCCGAGATATAGCCCGGACATGTTTTTATAGGTCAAGGTCACTTACGGCAAGGTCAAATGTCAAATCAAGGTCACACCATGATGTTGCACACCTACACCCCCTAACCAATGTCCCTACCAAGTATCAACTTCCTACACCTTACGGTTTCCGAGATATAGGCCAGACAAACTTCTTCCCGCCACCCGCCCACCCATCCGGACCCTTAAGGGCTGTGGGGTAAAAATGATGTAAACATTTAAGGACAAAGTAAATCTAACAGTCACAATATGACCTCTCACATAATGTATGAAAATATTTTATTTTTGGTTAACCTGCTATTTTCTACAAAAACACTGTATCTGTGTGAATAATTATTGTATCCTCTATCCTGGTGTGGAAATCATGAGTTTAAAGTGTATTGCTCGCAATGAAGATGCACAATCTATCTACATGTAGGTATAATATGGCCCCCAAAAGGTGTGGAAATTTTTACAAAAGGCGGAAAAACCATATATAAAAGGACAATGGTAATGAAACTAGAGATTGCGTCTCGACGCAGTGTATCCCCGGACCGGACATAGTTAAGGCGTGAATGTGTCGGGCTTGAGCCTGTTTCCTGGAGCACCAGGTCAGGATTCTCCATAGTACCAGATTACTTCCAAAAGCTAATCACTAGTTGTTTCACTTATATCCGTCTTTAAAAATGACATTTCATGGATCCAGAAGATCCATATAGTGATCTGGATCGCTTCCAAAACTCAATCATTTCATCCTTTTACCTTTTCAGACATATTCTAAAAATTTCATCGAAATCCATCCATAAGTTTTTGAGTTATCTTGTACACAGACACATCTGGCAGCCTGGATCCACATGATCCAGACAGTGATCCAGATTACTCCCAAAATCTAATCACTTGTTCTTTGTCCCATTTAAGACATTTCCTGAAAATTTCATAAAAATCCATTAATGACTTTCTGAGCTATTTGTCTTTAAAAATTACATTCACGGATCCAGAAGATCCAGATAGTGGTCCAGATCACTCGCAAAATTGAACCATTTCTTCCTTTTACCACTTCTTCCTTTTACCATTTGTAACATATCCTGAAAATAGTAAAATCCATTCGAAGATTATGTGCAAGCCTGGATCCAGATGATCCAGATCACTCCAAAAATGTAATCACTTGTTCCTTGTACCATTTAGGCCATTTGCTGAAACAATCTATCCATAACTTTTTGAGGTATCTGTCTTAAAAAATTACATTTCATGGATCCAGAAGATCCATATAGTGATCCGGATCACTTCCAAAATTCAATCATTTCATCCTTTTACCACTTCTTCCTTTTACTATATGTAACATAGCCTAAAAATATCATCAAAATTCATCATAAAATCATGTTGCAGGCTCGATCCAGATGATCCAGACGGTGATCCAGATCATTCCAAAAGTATAATCACTTGTTCCTTGTACCATTTAGGTCATTTGCTGAAAATGTCATCACAATCCATCCATAACTTTTTGAGGTATGTCTTATTACATTTCACGGATCCAGAAGATCCATACAGTGATCCGGATCACTTCCAAAATTCAGTTATTTCATCCTTTTACCTTTTCAGACATATCCTGAAAATTTCATCAAAATCCGTCCATAAGTTTTTTTGCTACAATGTACACAAACACATCTGGCAACCTGGATCCAGATGATCCAGATCACTCCCCAAATCTAATCACTTGTTCCTCGCACCATTTAGGTCATTTGCTGAAAATGTCATCACAATCCATCCATAACTTTTTGAGGTATCTGTCTTATTACATTTAATGGATCCAGAAGATCCATATAGTGATCTGGATCACTTCCAAAATTCAGCCATTTCATCCTTTTACCTTTTCAGACATATCCTGAAAATTTCATCAAAATCCATCCATAAGTTTTTTTGCTACAATGTACACAAACACATCTGGCAACCTGGATCCAGATGATCCAGACAGTGATCCAGATCACTCCCCAAATCTAATCACTTGTTCCTCGCACCATTTAGGTCATTTGCTGAAAATGTCATCACAATCCATCCATAAGTTTTTGAGGTATCTGTCTTATTACATTTCATGGATCCAGAAGATCCATATAGTGATCCGGATCACTTCCAAAATTCAGCCATTTCATCCTTTTACCTTTTCAGACATATCCTGAAAATTTCATCAAAATCCGTCCATAAGTTTTTTAGCTACAATGTACACAAACACATCTGCAACCTGGATCCAGATGATCCAGACAGTGATCCAGATCACTCCCCAAATCTAATCACTTGTTCCTCGCACCATTTAGGCCATTTGCTGAAAATGTCATCACAATCCATCCATAACTTTTTGAGGTATCTGTCTTTAAAAATTACATTTCATGGATCCAGAAGATCCATATAGTGATCCGGATCACTTCTAAAATTCAACCATTTCATCTTTTTACCTTTTCAGACATATCCTGAAAATTTCATCAAAATCCGTTCATAAGTTTTTGAGTCAGAGATGTGGTTACATGATCTAAACAGAGAAATCATGTAACCAGGAAATAAAAAGGAAACTTGGGTTAACATTAAAATAATTTATTCTGGACCAATTGTGGGTTTCTACAAATGTGTTCCTCTAAAAGAAGTACTGAACATGTACAAGTGTAGTCAATAGATCTGTACAAAACACACCACAAACAGTAACATTCATCTTTCAACAACATAGGGGTGCATTATGCATACAACTCACATTTTTAGCGGACATAAATATACAGAAAACTGCATGAAGAGTTTACCAAAGACACTGAACATGTTCAGCTCAAAACATACACTATTAAATGGACAAATATTTTCTTGTACTCAAATGCACACCAGACACAAATTTATTGCCCTTGAAGTCATAGTTGTTCTATATAATTAGAGTAAGAAATCTAAAATTCGCCACATATCTGAAATTCGCCACATATCTGAAATTCGCCACATGTGAAAATACTAATAAAATAAATGAATTATGGTGATATTTGTTGACTGTATAGTAAATTAAGGCTTTTTGAACTGAAAAATACCAATTTTTGGACAAAAACATCATTTTCTTCGTAAAATTAACTAAGGTTTTAGAGGTGGAGATTCCTGGCGAATTTTAGATTTCTTACTCTACAGTGAACTTCTAGTGTACAAAAGAAGATAGGACAATAAAACAGTTTAGTTCAATGTACATACAGAACAACACTTGTGGTACAAACATTTGGAGTTGCTTTTTCAGATGATCAAAGGTTCATAGCATAACGGGCAACTGAGTATAAACAGAGCACATGTCTTCAAAATCAAGATTTCAATGTCCTAAGGTGTCCTCTATACCTTCCCAACAAATAACTAGAGGATTGCTCGCAAAAAAAAAAGATAATGTTTTTGCATAGCAAAAACAAAGCGTCCCGAAAAGGATATAAAGGTGAGTGCTAAAGTATTAAGAAAATGCTTCGTTTCTAGCCTTATACTGTTGTGCCAACCAAAGTCAGCGCAGTCTGCTCTATCTAGCACGGTTTTCAAGATATAAGCATTTTTGTGTTTTGCAAAAAATAAAAAAATTAAAAATGTCCGCTATATTTGGCGAGACAAAAATATTTTGAAAATTGGCATGGCTACTCTGCAGAGATACCCAGCAGGTCCAAAATTTTGTTGAGTTCACTCCATATAGCACGGTTTTCGAGATATAAGCATTTTTGTGTTTTGCAAAAACTTTGAAAATTCAAAATGGCCACCATTTTTGGGGAGACAAAATTTTTTGTCAAGACCACTGCCGTGGTGTGTATCTCCCGCCGAGCATTAAAGCAGAAGAAATAGCTTTTCCGAGATATTCACAATTTTTCATTTTCGTGTGTGAAAGGTCTTCCAAAAGTAGGTGAATGAGTTATTTGAGAAAAATTGGCTATCTGCAATACTATTAAGAGATAATTCACATTTACTCATTTTGAGTAGGTGAATAATTATCTATGGGTCTGAAACTTCACCAAGTGAAAGCTCTCCCAAAAGTAGGTGAATGAGTTATTTGAGAAAAATTGGCTATCTGCAATACTTTTACAGATAATTCGCATTTACTCATTTTGAGTAGGTGAGTAATTAGCTATGGGTCTGAAACTTCACCATGTGAAAGCTCTCCCACAAGTAGATGAATGAGTATTTGATAAAAATTGGGTATCCGCAATACTTTTACAGATAATTAGCATTTACTCATTTTGAGTAGGTGAATAAATAGCTATGGGTCTGAAACTTCACAGAGTGAAAGCTCTCCCAAAAGTAGGTGAATGAGTTATTTGAGAAAAATTAGCTATCTGCAATACTTTTAGAGATAATTCACATTTACTCATTTTGAGTAGGTGAATAATTAGCTATGGGTCTGAAACTTCACCAAGTGAAAGCTCTGCCAAAAGTAGGTGAATGAGTTATTTGAGAAAAATTGGCTATCTGCAATACTTTTAGAGGTAATTCGCATTTACTCTTTTTGAGTAGGTGAGCAATTAGCTATGGGTCTGAAACTTCACCAAGTGAAAGCTCTTTGGGATAGCTGCTCTGCAGAGATACCCTAAAGATAAAAAATTTCGTCGAAATCGCTCTATGTAGCACGGTTTTCGAAATATTAGCATTTTTGTGCTTTGCAATTTTTGCGCAAAAATTCGAAAATTCAAAATGGCCGCCATTTTTGGCAAGAGAAATTTTTTTTGAAAATTGGCAAGGCTACTCTGCAGAGATACCCAGTGGGTCAAAAATTTCATCGAAATCGCTCTATCTAGCACGGTTTTCGAGATATAGGCATTTTTGTGTTTTGCAATTTTGCGAAAAATTCGAAAATTCAAAATGGCCGCCATTTTTTGCGAGAAATTTTTTGTTTGAAAATTGGCATGGCTACTCTGCAGAGATACCCTGTGGGTAAAAAATTTCGTCGAAATCGCTCTATCTAGCAGGGTTTTTGAGATATAAGCATTTTTATGTTTTGCAATTTTTGCGAAAAATTCGAAAATTCAAAATGGCCGCCATTTTTGGCGAGACAAAATTTTTTTGAAAATTGGCATGGCTACTCTGCAGAGATATCCTGCGGGTCAAAAATTTTGTCGAAATTGCTCTATCTAGCACGGTTTTTGAGATATAAGCATTTTTGTGTTTTGCAATTTTTGCGAAAATTTCGAAAATTCAAAATGGCCGCCATCTTGGGCGAGACAAAAATTTTTTGAAAATTGGGAAAACTACTCCGCAGAGATACCCTGTGGGTCAAAAATTTCGTCGAAATCGCTCTATCTAGCACGGTTTTCGAGATATAAGCATTTTTGTGTTTTCCTTATTTGGAAAATTTGTAATGA
The DNA here is from genome assembly GCA_964017235.1 of Sabellastarte sp. h YS-2021. Lineage (NCBI taxonomy): Eukaryota > Metazoa > Annelida > Polychaeta > Sabellida > Sabellidae > Sabellastarte > Sabellastarte sp. h YS-2021. Next base: position 150,847,800 of record OZ024928.1, on the reverse strand, counting down.
TTAATTAATCATTAATTACTCGGCCATTTCTTGACCAATCAATGCCAAAATCTAACTAGATTGGGCCAACTCGGCGCCAACATATCCCCAGACAGGTCATCACTCACGCCACAGGTTTTGATCGGGAATTTTTTAAAACATAATTACCCATTATTATATGAACTTCAGCACATCAATCTACTCTGTTTATATCTTCCCAAGGAAGATGGTGTATCCCCAGACGCCGAATACATAACTCAAATTATATTTTCAATCTTCCTGCAATGATAACTCTAAACCTATTTTCAAAGTATTTAAATGATTGATGATTGAATGTCCATTCTAAAATAATAATCCCAAAAGAGCATATCTGTTTCTATATTTGTTGACAAATAAAATATTATTTTTAACTCAACTCATCATACTTTTCAATCTTCCTTCAAAGTATTTAAATGATTGATGTTTCAATGTCCATTCTAAAATTCATAATCCCAAAAGCGCATATCTGTTTCTATATATGTTCACAAATAAAATATTATTTAAAAAAAAATTATTTATATTATTATTTTATTATATTATTTTTAGAATTTGCAAATTGTTTTCAGTTATTCATTTCCTCTATACCTATATATGTGGTCCATATATATGCAACCTAAATATGTGACACAATCTCAGTTCTGACTCCCCTTTGTGTTATATGTAATGAAGCCCACCACCTCCCACCCCCACCCCTCTCCCCTTCTCCACACCTCTCCCACTATTACACAAGATCTGCAACCCCATTGAGTTCTTTGTTTCTCATCTGATATCATTAAATACCTTTGTTTATTTAGTGTCACTCAATATAGCTGGAGGTCCCAGAGGTGGGTGGGGGGAATCCGGGTGGGGGATGCATAAATGGTAAACAAACAATCTATATAAAAGGGGTACTCAAATACAAAAAGAATTGAGAATTTTAAGTATGTGATTATCAACTGAAATGAGTTCATAACTGTAGGAGCTGTGCCAAAATTAACTGAGGCAAGTTGAATAAAACTGGGCTAGTTGAGGGTTAAAAATCCCCTAGTTTTACTACATAAGGATATAATTTCATTAATATTGGGACTTAAAGCTCACTTAAAGTGTCCGTTTTGTCTACTTGAATATGTTTAACCAGTTTCATTTTAAAAAGTTAAAAACTCAGCAAGCAGAGGTATAACACACAAAAATAAGTTCTTAAAAGACTAAGATAGCCATAACATTATTAATATTCAAAATTTAAATAGACAGGCATTTCCTTTTAAAAATTCAAAGATTTCAGCTCTATAACCCACATAGTTTGACAGTTACTGGGCTTTAAAGTGGCATAATGTCCATAAATAGGGTTTCTGTGGGCATTTTACAATTGTTAAAGAGACCTTAGCAATTAAACTACAGATCTGAAACTTTTTGGGGGACATACATAACAAACAAAAACTAGATTGGGCCAACTCGGCGCCAACATATCCCCAGACAGGTCATCACTCACGCCACAGGTTTTGATCGGGAATTTTTAAAAAAAATTACCCATTATTATATGAACTTCAGCACATCAATCTACTCTGTTTATATCTTCCAAGGAAGATGGTGTATCCCCAGACGCCGAATACATAACTCAAATTATATTTTCAATCTTCCTGCAATGATAACTCTAAACCTATTTTCAAAGTATTTAAATGATTGATGATTGAATGTCCATTCTAAAATAATAATCCCAAAAGAGCATATCTGTTTCTATATTTGTTGACAAATAAAATATTATTTTTAACTCAACTTATCATACTTTTCAATCTTCCTTCAAAGTATTTAAATGATTGATGATTCAATGTCCATTCTAAAATTCATAATCCCAAAAGCGCATATCTGTTTCTATATTTGTTCACAAATAAAATATTATTTAAAAAAAAATTATTTATATTATTATTTTATTATATTATTTTTAGAATTTGCAAATTGTTTTCAGTTATTCATTTCCTCTATACCTATATATGTGGTCCATATATATGCAACCTAAATATGTGACACAATCTCAGTTCTGACTCCCCTTTGTGTTATATGTAATGAAGCCCACCACCTCCCACCCCCACCCCTCTCCCCTTCTCCACACCTCTCTCACTATTACACAAGATCTGCAACCCCATTGAGTTCTTTGTTTCTCATCTGATATCATTAAATACCTTTGTTTATTTAGTGTCACTCAATATAGCTGGAGGTCCCAGAGGTGGGTGGGGGGAATCCGGGTGGGGGATGTGGGTTGAGCATAAATGGTAAACAAACAATCTATATAAAAGGGGTACTCAAATACAAAAAGAATTGAGAATTTTAAGTATGTGATTATCAACTGAAATGAGTTCATAACTGTAGGAGCTGTGTCAAAATTAACTGAGGCAAGTTGAATAAAACTGGGCTAGTTGAGGGTTAAAAATCCCCTAGTTTTACTACATAAGGATATAATTTCATTAATATTGGGACTTAAAGCTCACTTAAAGTGTCCATTTTGTCTACTTCAATATGTTTCACCAGTTTCATTTTAAAAAGTGAAAAACTCAGCAAGCAGAGGTGGGTGGGGGGAATCCGGGTGGGGGATGTGGGTTGGGACTTAGTTTAGTTTATTAGTTTATTATAGTGACATGTATTATGTTGACAAGGATTATACAAAAACTATTGAAGTAATACCCAGCCCTATATGGGCTTATAAGTCACTTTAAATAGAGAGTTAATAACAAACAGAGCAAACATATTTTGAGGTAAGATACAGTAAATAAAGACAGCAATTCAATACATAAAAATTAACAATATAATTTACTTTTTCTTTCTTGCCACAAATCAAAAATAAAATTAATAACCATATTGACATTCATATGAGTTAATACCCTTGATAATTGATCTATTAATAATTCAGATTTATCTATATTTAAAATTTTGAAATATTTCATACGAATCAGCTCTAAAGCTGGACAAACACAAACAAAATGTATCTCATCTTCTACATCTTTTTTACACAGTTTACATGTTCTCTCAAAGAGATGGAGTGCTACAGCAAAAATGGTAAACAAACAATCTATATAAAAGGGGTACTCAAATACAAAAAGAATTGAGAATTTTAAGTATGTGATTATCAACTGAAATGAGTTCATAACTGTAGGAGCTGTGTCAAAATTAACTGAGGCAAGTTGAATAAAACTGGGCTAGTTGAGGGTTAAAAATCCCCTAGTTTTACTACATACGGATATAATTTCATTAATATTGGGACTTAAAGCTCACTTAAAGTGTCCATTTTGTCTACTTGAATATGTTTAACCGGCGTTTAACCAGTTTCATTTTAAAAAGTTAAAAACTCAGCAAGCAGAGGTATAACACACAAAAATAAGTTCTTAAAAGACTAAGATAGCCATAACATTATTAATATTCAAAATTTAAATAGACAGGCATTTCCTTTTAAAAATTCAAAGATTTCAGCTCTATAACCCACATAGTTTGACAGTTACTGGGCTTTAAAGTGGCATAATGTCCATAAATTGGGTTTCTGTGGGCATTTTACAATTGTTAAAGAGACCTTAGCAATTAAACTACAGATCTGAAACTTTTTGGGGGACATACATAACAAACAAAAATTATATATAATACAGTTTAAGACTTGTCACACTAAGCATTTCCAAATAACAGGGCAAAATACGGAAAAAATGTCCAAAAAGGCACTTGGGCGAGTGTCTATGGCCCTCATACACAGGTTAAATGTCTACTAAAAACCTTGATTTTCGCCATATGTAAAAAGGACATAATAATGCATTCCCAGATGGGATTTCAGCTCCATCAATCACATAGTTTAACAGTCACAGGGCTTAAAGGTGGCAAAAAGTCCAAATATTGGGTCTCTGTGGGCCTTTTAGAGATCTCGATGTGGCTTTCAAATTAAAGCTTCAGACTTAAAATTTGTTACATACTAAGATTACACATAGAATATGTATCTAATAAAGTTTGAAACTTCTCAGACTTACCATTTCCAAGTTACAGAGCAAAATATGTGAAAAATGTCTTAAAAGGGTCACTCAGGTGGGTGTTTAAGGTCCTCATACACAGGTTAAATGTCTACTTGAAGCCTTGATTTTTGGCACATGTAAAAAGAACATAATAATGTATTCCCAGATGAGATTTCAGCTCTATCAGTCACATAGTTTAACAGTCAAAGGCCTTAAAATTGGCAAAAAGTCCAAATACTGGGTCTTTATGGGGCCTTCTAGAGACCTAAATGTGGCCTTCAAATTAAAGCTTCAGACTTAAAATTTGTCACATACTAAGATTACACATAGAATATGCATCTAATACAGTTTGAAACTTCTTAGACTTACCATTTCCAAGTTACAGGGCAAAATATGTGAAAAATGTCTAAAAATGGTCACTCGGGTGGGGATTTATGGTCCTCATACACAGGTTAAATGTCTTCTTAAAGCCTTAATTTGTGGCACATATATAAATAACATACTAATATCTTCCCAGATAGGATTTGAGCTCTATCAGTCACATAGTTTGACAGTCACAGGGCTTAAAAGCAGCAAAAAGTCCAAATATTGGGTCTTTGGGAGCCTTTTAGAGACCTCAATTTGACCTTCAAAATTAAAGCTTCAGACTTAAAATCTGTTACATACTAAGATTACACACAGAATATATATCTAATACAGTTTGAAACTTCTCAGACTTACCATTTCCAAGTTACAGGGAAAAAGATGTGAAAAATGTCTTATAAGGGTCACTCGGGTGGGTGTTTATGGTCCTGATACACAGGTTAACTGTCTATTAAAGGCCTAAATGTTGGGGCACATATAAGAAAACACACAGATATATTCCCAGATGATATTTAACTTAGATGAGAGACATAGTTTTAAAGCTACAGTGCTTGAAAGTGGCAAAAAGTGCATAAATTGGGTCTCTGTGGGCACTTTTGAGACCTTAAGTCGACCCCTTTGGGTAAACCTACAGCCCTAAAATTTTCTACAGACAAGGATTACATATCAAAGTTATACCTAGCACAGTTTGAGACTCATCAGAATTACCACTTCCAAATTATAGGGCAAAATATGTGAAAAGTATAGCAAAAAATCCCTAAGTGGGGGTATTTATGGGCCTCAAAGACAATTTTCTCCTCAACTTAAAGTCGTGATTTTCGGCACATGTACTAAGAACATATTAATGTGTTGTCAGGTAAAATTTCAGCCAGCTGAGCATCATAGTTTGTGACCTACAGGGCTCTAAGTGGCCAAAAGTGCAATTTCTGACCTTAAGGTGGCCATAAGTTCTTTTTTACTGGGAGTTTAAGGTCACCTTAAAATAGGGATCTTCCTTTGGGCACCCTTAACATGTGTACCAAGTTTGAAAAAAAAATATTAATTTGTTTTTGAGTTATCGCGTCCACAAGGAAATTTCTACGGCGGCGGCGGCGGCGGCGGCGGCGGCGGCGGCGGCGGCGGCGGCGGCGCGACGGACCTGAATCCAATATATCCCCGACTTTCGTCTGGGGATATAATTATATATAATACAGTTTAAGACTTGTCACACTAAGCATTTCCAAATAACAGGGCAAAATACGGAAAAAATGTCCAAAAAGGCACTTGGGCGAGTGTCTATGGCCCTCATACACAGGTTAAATGTCTACTAAAAACCTTGATTTTCGGCATATGTAAAAAGGACATAATAATGCATTCCCAGATGGGATTTCAGCTCCATCAATTACATAGTTTAACAGTCACAGGGCTTAAAGGTGGTAAAAAGTCCAAATATTGGGTCTCTGTGGGCCTTTTAGAGATCTCGATGTGGCTTTCAAATTAAAGCTTCAGACTTAAAATTTGTTACATACTAAGATTACACATAGAATATGTATCTAATAAAGTTTGAAACTTCTCAGACTTACCATTTCCAAGTTACAGAGCAAAATATGTGAAAAATGTCTTAAAAGGGTCACTCAGATGGGTGTTTAAGGTCCTCATACACAGGTTAAATGTCTACTTGAAGCCTTGATTTTTGGCACATGTAAAAAGAACATAATAATGTATTCCCAGATGAGATTTCAGCTCTATCAGTCACATAGTTTAACAGTCACAGGCCTTAAAATTGGCAAAAAGTCCAAATACTGGGTCTTTATGGGGCCTTCTAGAGACCTAAATGTGGCCTTCAAATTAAAGCTTCAGACTTAAAATTTGTCACATACTAAGATTACACATAGAATATGCATCTAATACAGTTTGAAACTTCTTAGACTTACCATTTCCAAGTTACAGGGAAAAATATGTGAAAAATGTCTAAAAATGGTCACTCGGGTGGGGATTTATGGTCCTCATACACAGGTTAAATGTCTTCTTAAAGCCTTAATTTTTGGCACATATATAAATAACATACTAATATCTTCCCAGATAGGATTTGAGCTCTATCAGTCACATAGTTTGACAGTCACAGGGCTTAAAAGTAGCAAAAAGTCCAAATATTGGGTCTTTGGGAGCCTTTTAGAGACCTCAATTTGACCTTCAAAATTAAAGCTTCAGACTTAAAATCTGTTACATACTAAGATTACACACAGAATATATATCTAATACAGTTTGAAACTTCTCAGACTTACCATTTCCAAGTTACAGGGAAAAAGATGTGAAAAATGTCTTATAAGGGTCACTCGGGTGGGTGTTTATGGTCCTGATACACAGGTTAACTGTCTATTAAAGGCCTAAATGTTGGGGCACATATAAGAAAACACATAGATATATTCCCAGATGATATTTAACTTAGATGAGAGACATAGTTTGAAAGCTACAGTGCTTGAAAGTGGCAAAAAGTGCACAAATTGGGTCTCTGTGGGCATTTTTGAGACCTTAAGTCGACCCCTTTGGGTAAACCTACAGCCCTAAAATTTTCTACAGACAAGGATTACATATCAAAGTTATACCTAGCACAGTTTGAGACTCATCAGAATTACCACTTCCAAATTATAGGGCAAAATATGTGAAAAGTATAGCAAAAAATCCCTAAGTGGGGGTATTTATGGGCCTCAAACACAATTTTCTCCCCAACTTAAAGTCGTGATTTTCGGCACATGTACTAAGAACATATTAATGTGTTGTCAGGTAAAATTTCAGCCAGCTGAGCATCATAGTTTGTGACCTACAGGGCTCTAAGTGGCCGAAAGTCCAATTTCTGACCTTAAGGTGGCCATAAGTTCTTTTTTACTGGGAGTTTAAGATCACCTTAAAATAGGGATCTTCCTTTGGGCACCCTTAACATGTGTACCAAGTTTGAAAAAAAAATATTAATTTGTTTTTGAGTTATCGCGTCCACAAGGAAATTTCTACGGCGGCGGCGCGACGGACCTGAATCCAATATATCCCCGACTTTCGTCTGGGGATATAATGATTTCCAAATTTTAATAGAATGAATGTATTTGCCAAGTTTCAGGTGAATTGATAAAATTCCTTTCAAGTTATCATCCGGACAAGCTTCCCCATCGAAAAAAGACATTTTTGGTCATGTGACCTCTCTGATTGGTTGAAATGTCACTGCAGCATATTCAAAAAAATTCCCCAAGGCTACTGCCTAAACCTGCCAAATTTGAAAAGAATCCGCCTAACGGTTACAGAGTTATAAGGAAAACAAAATGCGGAGCCGGCGGAGCCGCCAGAGCCGGAAGCTCTCCCATACACAAACAAGCGTCCCTTGCGGGACGCTTAATAACAATTTAAACCAAAATAGTGATCATAAACTGGCTGCTGAATGGGAGGTTGAAACCAAAACTTTGACTTTTGTCAATTATCCACAAATACCAGTATCACTAACATATAAATAGACTGTACATTCTTCAATCCCATTTCTTGAAACATAATACAAAACACCAAATAATAAACTCTGGACCCTTCATACTTATAAGACTACAAATATGGAAAATTCATCTACGTGTCTAATAGTTCACAAGAACACAATTCTGCTAACGCAGAACCTTTGTAGACGTGACTTAAACATCACAAACTGATGACTAGTTCAAAGTAGGAAACACATTTATACAATGATGAATAATTCAATGTTGTGTTCTATAAGAGCAACAGATTATACATATGTATTGATTTTAACTTTAGAACAAACCACGGAGCTGTAATTAGATCCCCTACATGAATATATCAAGACATGAATCACACTCCTGTACAAAATTTAACTTTTAAATTTCTCTAATTTGTCCAAGTACCAAGCCCCCTTTATAGGATTAAATACCTACCCAACTATTCACTATATTTTTTTAAAAATTTAATCAATGTTCTACTTGTACCTTTTTTCAGAGTGCCTAGCTTCCTCTGATAATCCCCTTTACCTTAACACTAATTTTTTAACATTGACATACCTTAGAAATGAAACTAAAAGGAATCCTCATTTGAAACTGCAATCTCATTTGTGAAATGTAAATTGATATAATGCAAAATCAGCAAGGCACATGTAATTCCAAGGATTATTTACATGTACGGTTACAAGTTGCAACTGGAATTTCAAATCCCATCAAATTACCTTGACACAACTTACAATTGGATGTTCAGTTGACCAGAATTTCACATTCTGTCAAATTTGATGTTCTGTCACAACATACCGTAGTCACGCTCTGTAACGTTCATGCTTTTGAAAGCGCCCATCCACAATTCTATTCTATTCTAGTCTGTACTTTTATAGCGCTTAATCTCTGCAAGGCAGACTCTAAGGCGCAACACCAAAAATCAAGTTTAAGAAATCATCTGTCCATAGCCGTTGCCAAGTCCAGTACCACGGAGACGCTGGATAGAGTGTATGCTAAGGTGGGAATGCCTTGTGGAAGAGATATGATTTTAACCTTTTCCTGAAACAGGTGAGAGTTGGGGCAGAACGTACCTCATTAGGCAAATGATTCCAGACTGTGGGGGCATCAAAAGCAAAGCTGTGGCCAAAGTGATTTTTGGATTTATGTACAGATGGACAGAATTGAGGAACCTCCAGGAACCTTTTATCTGGATGGTTGTATCTTGTACTATATCTTCCGCAACGAGTGGGCAGAAGAGGACCAAAGTAACTGGGATGACCACTGTGAAGAAACTTATAAACTAGAGTGGCAGTTTTGAAGATACAGCGAGATTCAACTGGGAGCCAATGGAGTCGTTTGAGAATAGGAGATGCCCGCGTGTATTTGTTACAGTTTGTGACAATCCTGGCAAGTGTATTTTGAATACACTGTAGTTTACGCATATTGAGACTGGACAGACTCCTGAAGAGAGAGTTGCAGTAATCAAGGCGACTGCTCCCCAAGGCATTAGCTGCCAGGATAGCAGCCTCATCAGTCAAGTGCTTTCTAACCCGCCTGAGATCACGAATTTGAATGAAGCATGTCTTACAAATATTGCGGACATGGTTAGCAAAGGAAAAATTAGCATCAAACCAGACACCAAGGTTCTTAACAACAACTGCAGGATGCATGAAATTACCAAATATCTTAACTGGGAGATAGGGATCTAATTTCTTGAGTTGTGCATGGGATCCAAACATGATAAACTCTGTTTTGTCAGGATTTAGTTTGAGCATACTTGACGACATCCATTTTTGAACATCCAGAAGACAAGAATTCAGTTTGTTAAAAGCCAGGGCTGCATTTTTGTGAGAGATATGAATAAACAACTGCGTGTCGTCTGCATAAAAGTGGTATTTGATGTCAGGATGCGTTCCAATAACCTTACTCAAAGGAGTGGTGTATAAGGAGAACAGCAGAGGACCAAGGACGGAGCCTTGTGGTACTCCAAACAACAGCTCATGCAAATCAGAGAGGGTTGACCCAATTTTAATTGCCTGGAAACGGTGGCTGAGATAGGACGTGAACCACTTCAAGGCTGTGCCAGACACACCAAACCATGATTTAAGACAATTAAGAAGAGTCGGGTGGTCAATTGTGTCGAACGCAGCTGACAGATCCAGTAAGACCAATGCAGTAGGCTCGCCCCGTGATAGTGAGAGATGGATCTCATTTTTGATAAGCAGCAGGGCGGTTTCTGTGGAGTGACCACTTTTGTATGCAGATTGCCTAGGATTATCAAGATTGTTACTATTGATATGTTGCATGAGCTGTTTAGCAACTACACGCTCCACCAGATTTGACATGAAACATAGTCCTGATACCGGTCGATAATTTTGCAAATCCTCATTTGGAAGTGATGCTTTCTTAATAAGAGGAGTGACAACTGCCTTCTTGAATTTTTGAGGAAATACACCCTCAGCCAATGACAGATTGACAAGTTTTGTAATTGACGGGAGTAAAATTTCCACACAATCTTTCAAAAGAAAAGTAGGGACTGGATCTAAAAGACATGATTTTGTAGGGGAATTTTTGATGATTTTTAGTACCTCGTCCTCCGAGACCTCATTGAAAGAAGGTAGGTTGGGAGGTGTACACATGGGTGATATGACTGTTGCCGAAGAGGCTGTGAACATATCACGAATCCTTTTGATTTTTTTATGAAAGAAGGAAGCAAATTTGTTTGCTAAGGATTTCTCAGACTGATGAGGAGGGAGAGTACTCTCTTGACCACTATTGAGGACTTGACGAAGTGTATGCCATAACTTCTTTGGGTCACGGCTGTTATCACTAATGATGGTGCTATAGTATTCAGCCTTGTCTCTATTTATGATTGCATTGCACCGGGCAATCTGTCTGCGCAATCTACTTCTGCTCAACTGTGACCTATCCCTACGCCACATGCGCTCAAATTGATGCCTGATAGATTTGGCCCTACGGTAAGAATCTGACAGCCATCCAGCTGGTGTTTTCTTAGCTCTTCGACAAATCAATGGTGCATGCCTGTCCAACACACCACCAAGGTCACGAATATACTGGTCATACAGGTCTGTAGCCACTATAGCAGGAGATGTGACAAAGGATGTGTTTACAAGATCCTCACAAAAGCTCTTCATATTGATTTTATGGTACCTGCGGTAAGAAATACTGTCAACCTTCAGTACTGCAGGGCATGCAAAATCCAAATGACATTTCACCAGTGCATGATCTGAGACCATTTCTCCAACTGTCACGTTACTGACAAAGGAGGAATCGCTTGGGCTAACTATCAGATCCAGTGTATGACCATGCAAGTGGGTAGTTTTATTAACATTTTGGGCAAGATTAGAGGTATCTAATAAATTGAGAAATTTTCTTTGGTCAATACAATCTGTGTCCACATGGACATTGAAGTCTCCACAGTTGATGAAGGAGGAAGTGAGAGATGACAGAAAACCACAGAAATGCAGGAAATCATCAAGAAAGGCAGAGGAACATGTTGTCGCTCATTAATTGATAATATGTCGTTTCGAGGTAAACAGTCTCCATATAAACCCAATAATCGGTGAAATGTGATTAATTTATATCAATCTTCAAAAAAATTCTACTTATTTTAGCAGTTATGACAACTTTTATTGCATCGAGATTTGTTTACCAACCGCAAATTTTACTTCCAGTCGGTGTGTGCTAAAATGCGATTTCCTTAAATTCGGGGTTTTTTTTGGAAACGCCCGGCTGGTTTTCATTGTCGTAAACGCCCATCCCCAACTTTTGCAAATATTTGGTTACATTGCCCATGGGCGTTACAGAGCATGGCACTGGTATATTTGAAACATTGTTATTTATACCAATACCTTCAGAGGTCAAAATTGGGGTTTTACAATCTTTTACCAAGGGTCATATTGGAGAGACCCTTGCATTGCAACTTGTGGAAGTTGAACCCACATATTCATAACAGTCTGTAATTAGATGCCAAATTTGCTTGCCACTAGGCTACTGATGTCCGCGTTGGTCTCAAAAAAAATTATGGGTACTTGAATCAATGTTCTCAAACAAATACTAGTATATGTATGAATGATCACGCAGAAACACGAATACTTGTATCAATGCACACACAGAAACACTAGTACTTGTATCTATGTTCACACGGAAATACTTGTACTGGTATCAATGATCACACAGAAACACTAGTACTTGTATCTATGTTCACATGGAAATATTGGTACTTGTATCAATGCATAAACAGAAACACTGGTACTTACATAAATGCTCGGTGCGTGGGGAAAAAATCCGTGTGGAAAAAATGGCGGTGGAAATAAAGCCTGGGTGGAGAAAAAGCCTGGTCTATTTGAAAAATATGGGAAAAAAAGCCTGGCATGTTATTTTTGTTGTTGTTGGTATGAAGACTTTTTATTCTTTTTCCCATCACAACACAATGTTTTATTTTACACTCAAAAAGATATTTCATATCTAAGTAAGGACGTTAAAGAAAGAGTGTTTAATCATGGTCTGTTTTGAATAAATATGCAATTATTGGTTTTATTCCCACATCATCATAGACTGATAAATCCTTTTGACTGCCATCATTCATCATTCCATATCTGTTGCCAAGTCCAATACCACAGAGACACCCATTAAAACACCTTTAAAGCCAGTAAGGGTAGGTAAGATTAAAGGTACTTTTAAACCTACTTAGAAAGTAATTCTATCAATCAAGTGTGTTGTACATCATTATTAATATTATTATTATATTTTCTAATCTTAATTTCAGGTATTATGACTTGGGGATTTTCTATGTCCCATTTGGGGATTTTCTATGACTTTACAAATATCCTGGGATTTTCAACATATAAACTACCTGTATCTGTGAAGTCTGGATGTCTGGTGTTAGTCATTAATGCCTATAGAAAGTATTAGCCAGGTAGTACGTCTTCCACAGAATAAGAGCTCAGTTTTTGTCTCAACAAGTCACCAGTTCACACATATAGAGAATAAACAAAATCAGAATTCAACTGCCCAAAATCTAATTTAAACAATCACTGATTGGATAGCAATGCAGTTATATAGAACAAAGGAATCAGGGAATTTAAAACACTGCTGGTACATCAGAAAAATACACACTAATTGCCAGATGTGGTTGGAATGTGTTCAAACATAACTACATTAACATAAACATTTTTCCAAACATAACAAAACAGACAGAATGGTTTGTAATACATGTGCTCATTACAAACATCCTGATATATTCACACAATTTTATACATTAAAGCTAAAACTAAAAAAAGAAGCTTCTCACCACTGGTTCTTTGTTCGAGATATAAATTGAACATTTGTTCCAGATATAAATTTGACATTTCTGATTAAAATTATCCACAGACAAAAACTGGAATGTAAGTTACTACACCTTTGTTTTCCAAATGAATATTCTTTGTTGGAACATTATAAACTTATTCAAAACAATGCTGTACAAATAGCTGAGCTATATTGGTCTGTAGTTTTCACAGAGGGAGTTGTGCACTTCCATCTAAAATCTGGAATGCATATTAATGCGTCAATCTCACTTTTAGAAGTGAAAATATCCAACTACACAATACGCAAAATATAATAAAGCATAACTAACGTGTCACACAAGAAGGTATTTTCAAAATGAATTCATACTGGGCAAACAGCACAAAATATGCCAATGTGTCAATTAATATATTCCATTTAAGTGTTATTACTAACAATGCATTTGTGAAAAGTCAATTAATATTATTTTCCTTTATTAACATTTTATCATTTTCACATTTCTATTGCAACACTGTCTCTGAAGTTTTATATTTGTACTTTTAATAATGTCTTGAAGTGAAAAAGGAAAAATATGCAAGAAATGGTTAGATATAAAAGCAATTAAACCGAATCAAACCTTCTCATTGCTGTAATTATACCACACTTAATTGGAGGTTATTATAGTAAGTAATAGCATCATAGCTAGTTCTATTACCACTTTCCATGAAACTATTCCCGAATATAAAATATTTTGTTCATTTTTGCCCTATCTTTTTCTTGTCCCATCAATCCTATATGCACTGTGTCCCTGACATATGTGCTTGCTGACTAATAGCCTCTGAATGCAGTGTCCTGTACCTTTCCCAGCCTTCTCCATCTTCAATTATGTCCTGTTCAGAAAGTCAAGTCACTTGTTGAATCCACAGGATGTCATACTTCTACTTTTTCACATTAATCCCTGGTTTTCTCTACCTTCCCTGTTCCCCTCTCTCTTGACAATGTCCCCTTGTCCTATCTTAACCTCTCTGTGAACTCAGTTACTATAGCTTTCCCTCTCCCCGACATTATAAGCAAAGACAATGCTCCCTTGTCTAACTTAAAACATCTCTTTGACCTGTCCCTCCTCATTGCATTCAGCCTCAGCCAGCCAGTCATAACTTGTGTCCACTGAGGTCTGTTCCTTTTGACCAGTTTCCACGGACACCCCCTCTGTCTCAGTCTCCCTTGTCCTTTCTTCCTGGTCACTACTCTCCACTGACCCTTGGACATGAGGCTCCTGTCCACTGTCCCCTGAGATGGGGAACATGAGGACCCGTGCTTTCATGAAGCTGAAATCTCTCAGCTTGTCCACAATCTCACTGGCACTGCTACTTAACTTCTTCTCTTCTTGTGGTGTCTTCAGGGTGTTGGAGGAGACAGTTGGGATGAACTTCATGTTGGCCAGGATGTGCTCCAATGGCTGTACCATCTTCTTTCGCCTCTGCGGTCTGTTCAAAGGCTCCAGTGACTGCAAGATGGCCTGCTCATTCTGCTGTGCTGAAAACACAGAAAGACGAAGAGTCAGATATACAAGAAACCTGAGTACCATTCATAGAATTCAGATGTAGTACTTAACTGTCCCCAGACATAGAAACAATGAGTTTGAATATCTTCTGTGACACAAAGCTGATAAAATACTTCAAATGTCTTGCAGGGTTAATCTCATATTCAATCTTTTGCTTTAAGTGATACATGTCATACACATAGCATACATGGTGGGTGAAGGAAACCAGTACACTGAGTGGACAGAATAAAATGTTAAACTATATCACTGATTTTCCATTTCACATGTTTAACACACTATAAAACTGTGCTTGTATGAATTCTTACATATTTCTCCAAAGACACATAACCAAGTGATGAGACTGATGTATTTTCTTAGCACTTCATACACTCATAGTACATATGGATGTTAAATTACTACTTTTAGACATATTTTTTAATTTGTAATTACGAGTAAGAACAAGTGTAATATAAACCAACTCAATTAAAGTGCATGGAGTTTTTATTTTTACTAAGCTGAAACTACAGGTGAGCTGTCTCAGCAAAGTATATTTAAGAATGTATAAATTTTGTTTATCTCAACATTGGTTTACTGTAACCCTCAAAAGGAAATATTGTTTTCTCTAAAACTAAAAATACAGTAATTCACAGCAAAGAAAGGCGACAAATACTGCATACATGTCCATCTAACAAATGTGCTTCCAGACAAAAAACATTTGTTAATCTATTATGTTACAACACAAAATGACGACACAGAAGTACTGTAAAACTCATTCTGTTAAAAATATCAGGGACATGTTCCCCTATTTGACCAAATTTATAAACTGTTGTTGGATTTTAACTACATGTATTTGAAATTTGTTTTTCAATTTTCATGAAATCAAATCACACTCTTTATTTATTTTTTTCATTTTTTTTTTTTTTTTTTTTTTTTTTGGTGGAATCAGAATACATCTTCATTTTCTTATGATATAGATTTGTGTTTTCATTTTTCAAATAAAAAAATTCAGGATCTTATATGCATGTTTAAATATTCTTAGGATGTGAGCAACTGTTATGAGACAGCCAGCCACTATGGAGTAAAGGAATCAACACTCTCTGAGAGAGTACTCTATAGTTCCTTGCTGTTATTTGCTGTTTTGTGATTAGCTCCAGACAACAGGCCTACTGGTCACAAATTCTACCACAAAACACTAGTGAACACATCACAGGTCTAAAATTATAACAGTAAAACCCCAAAATAATATATTCTACTGGGACAAATATATCTTCATAATCCAAGCTAACACAAATATAAATATCTTCAAACAATATAAATCTTGTCAGTGTTTGACACTTATCGGCTACAAAGCATTCTGATTTAAAAATTATCTGTGATGACCAACATTTGTTTCTTTTTCATTAGCTGAATAAATTGGCCAATAAAGCTTTATGAAATGTAAAAAGTATTGCCAAATAACTTAGGCAAGTCACAATAGTAAGTATCACACACTGAACATGGGCCCAGACATTGTGTCCCATGATATAAAGACTTTATATCAGATACCTTTGCTCTTGTATGTCGGAAACTCTATACCTTCCTGAACTAACAATGAGAGGTTTTGTTCTGGAATCAAATTGCAATAAATACTTGTGAAAAGCAACAGCAAATAAAAATCATTTAACTGAGACATGCAAAGCAGTCAACATATGCAAGTACTTAAGCTGTAGAGGAATCAACAACATTACCAAAACCCACAAGTTTCAAAGCAAACACCATTTGCTAAATATAAAGAAGTGCAATATCATCACACATGGAACACTAGTCTCGAAATAGAGAATTACTCATACATTATTTTCATTGTTACAGCAATGACAACTAGATGAATGCTTTTGCTAACAAAAGCGAAGCATCCCTGAGAGTTTAAAATGCCTTGAGGTTTTAATAACCATGCTGTAAAGCTAAGAATGCACAAAGCTGTACCATACTCTTACATAAACCAACCCCCTTAGTGATATCATGACAGGGAAAATCCTACAAAGGTCTTCTTTAATTAACATAAACAAGCGTTGTAGACATAGACAAGCTGGAGAAAGTGTTGTACATTGGATGTAACTTTAGTAAATTTTGTGTAAATGGTGGGGGGGTGGAGGGATCAGGGGATAAAAGTGACCAGCTATTTAGATTCTCCACATATGCTTTCCCAATACCTCTTAATACATTCTGAAGCTATAAAAGCAACGATAAAGGGGATATAAGGCAAAAACTCCAAAGCAGCTATTTATGACCCCAGTTTAGCCTATAAGGGGGGGTTGGGGGGTAAAACTGACTGGCTATTTAGACTCTCCACATATGCTTTCCCAATACCTCTTAATACATTCTGAAGCTATAAAAGCAACAATAAAGGAGATATAAGGCAAAAACTCAAAATCAGCTATTTTATGACCCCAGTTTGACCCATAAGGGGGGTCGGGGGGTAAAACTGACCGGCTATTAAGACTCTCCACATATGCTTTCCCAATACCTCTTAATACATTCTGAAGCTATAAAAGCAACAATAAAGGAGATATAAGGCAAAAACTCCAAAGCAGCTATTTATGACCCCAGTTTGGCCCATAAGGGGGGGCCGTGGGGTAAAACTGACCGGCTATTTAGACTCTCCACATATGGTTTCCTATTACCTCCCAATACATTTTATGGCTCTAAATGCAATACTTAAGAAGATAATAGGGGGGTTGACCTAAATTTAAGGCTCTCAGACTGGAAGGTGTGAGGAAATCACCCATAAATGAGACATTTTTCAAGGGATTGCTCCCAAAATCTAATCAGCTCGCGTTTTCGATAGTATGAACAGGTGTGTCAAAGCATAAGGCTGTGTAGCAAGTAGTTTTTCCTGAACTGTGATGACGGGGGGTGTACTTAAAAAAATTGTTTTTGATCATGTGACCTTCATAAAGGTCAAAGGTCAAATTTAAGCATGCAGAAAAATTTTCCCACGCCTAAGGTATATAAGTGCCAAATATGGTTTGAATCCTTCTAATAACTAGATTGGGCCAACTCGGCGCCAACATATCCCCAGACAGGTCATCACTCACGCCACAGGTTTTGATCGGGAATTTTTTAAAACATAATTACCCATTATTATATGAACTTCAGCACATCAATCTACTCTGTTTATATCTCCCCAAGGAAGATGGTGTATCCCCAGACGCCGAATACATACCTCAAATTATATTTTCAATCTTCCTGCAATGATAACTCTAAACCTATTTTCAAAGTATTTAAATGATTGATGATTGAATGTCCATTCTAAAATAATAATCCCAAAAGAGCATATCTGTTTCTATATTTGTTGACAAATAAAATATTATTTTTAACTCAACTCATCATATTTTTCAATCTTCCTTCAAAGTATTTAAATGATTGATGATTCAATGTCCATTCTAAAATTCATAATCCCAAAAGCGCATATCTGTTTCTATATTTGTTCAGAAATAAAATATTATTTTAAAAAAAATTATTTATATTATTATTTTATTATATTATTTTTAGAATTTGCAAATTGTTTTCAGTTATTCATTTCCTCTATACCTATATATGTGGTCCATATATATGCAACCTAAATATGTGACACAATCTCAGTTCTGACTCCCCTTTGTGTTATATGTAATGAAGCCCACCACCTCCCACCCCCACCCCTCTCCCCTTCTCCACACCTCTCTCACTATTACACAAGATCTGCAACCCCATTGAGTTCTTTGTTTCTCATCTGATATCACTAAATACCTTTGTTTATTTAGTGTCACTCAATATAGCTGGAGGTCCCAGAGGTGGGTGGGGGGAATCCGGGTGGGGGATGTGGGTTGAGCATAAATGGTAAACAAACAATCTATATAAAAGGGGTACTCAAATACAAAAAGAATTGAGAATTTTAAGTATGTGATTATCAACTGAAATGAGTTCATAACTGTAGGAGCTGTGCCAAAATTAACTGAGGCAAGTTGAATAAAACTGGGCTAGTTGAGGGTTAAAAATCCCCTAGTTTTACTACATAAGGATATAATTTCATTAATATTGGGACTTAAAGCTCACTTAAAGTGTCCATTTTGTCTACTTGAATATGTTTAACCAGTTTCATTTTAAAAAGTGAAAAACTCAGCAAGCAGAGGTATAACACACAAAAATAAGTTCTTAAAAGACTAAGATAGCCATAACATTATTAATATTCAAAATTTAAATAGACAGGCATTTCCTTTTAAAAATTCAAAGATTTCAGCTCTATAACCCACATAGTTTGACAGTTACTGGGCTTTAAAGTGGCATAATATCCATAAATTGGGTTTCTGTGGGCATTTTACAATTGTTAAAGAGACCTTAGCAATTAAACTACAGATCTGAAACTTTTTGGGGGACATACATAACAAACAAAAATTATATATAATACAGTTTAAGACTTGTCACACTAAGCATTTCCAAATAACAGGGCAAAATACGGAAAAAATGTCAAAAAAGGCACTTGGGCGAGTGTCTATGGCCCTCATACACAGGTTAAATGTCTACTAAAAACCTTGATTTTCGGCATATGTAAAAAGGACATAATAATGCATTCCCAGATGGGATTTCAGCTCCATCAATCACATAGTTTAACAGTTACAGGGCTTAAAGGTGGTAAAAAGTCCAAATATTGGGTCATTGTGGGCCTTTTAGAGATCTCGATGTGGCTTTCAAATTAAAGCTTCAGACTTAAAATTTGTTACATACTAAGATTACACATAGAATATGTATCTAATAAAGTTTGAAACTTCTCAGACTTACCATTTCCAAGTTACAGAGCAAAATATGTGAAAAATGTCTTAAAAGGGTCACTTAGGTGGGTGTTTAAGGTCCTCATACACAGGTTAAATGTCTACTTCAAGCCTTGATTTTTGGCACATGTAAAAAAAAACATAATAATGTATTCCCAGATGAGATTTCAGCTCTATCAGTCACATAGTTTAACAGTCACAGGCCTTAAAATTGGCAAAAAGTCCAAATACTGGGTCTTTATGGGGCCTTCTAGAGACCTAAATGTGGCCTTCAAATTAAAGCTTCAGACTTAAAATCTGTCACATACTAAGATTACACATAGAATATGCATCTAATACAGTTTGAAACTTCTTAGACTTACCATTTCCAAGTTACAGGGAAAAATATGTGAAAAATGTCTAAAAATGGTCACTCGGGTGGGGATTTATGGTCCTCATACACAGGTTAAATGTCTTCTTAAAGCCTTAATTTTTGGCACATATAAAAATAACATACTAATATCTTCTCAGATAGGATTTGAGCTCTATCAGTCACATAGTTTGACAGTCACAGGGCTTAAAAGTAGCAAAAAGTCCAAATATTGGGTCTTTGGGAGCCTTTTAGAGACCTCAATTTGACCTTCAAAATTAAAGCTTCAGACTTAAAATCTGTTACATACTAAGATTACACACAGAATATATATCTAATACAGTTTGAAACTTCTCAGACTTACCATTTCCAAGTTACAGGGAAAAAGATGTGAAAAATGTCTTATAAGGGTCACTCGGGTGGGTGTTTATGGTCCTGATACACAGGTTAACTGTCTATTAAAGGCCTAAATGTTGGGGCACATATAAGAAAACACATAGATATATTCCCAGATGATATTTAACTTAGATGAGAGACATAGTTTGAAAGCTACAGTGCTTGAAAGTGGCAAAAAGTGCATAAATTGGGTCTCTGTGGGCACTTTTGAGACCTTAAGTCGACCCCTTTGGGTAAACCTACAGCCCTAAAATTTTCTACAGACAAGGATTACATATCAAAGTTATACCTAGCGCAGTTTGAGACTCATCAGAATTATCACTTCCAAATTATAGGGCAAAATATGTGTAAAGTATAGCAAAAAATCCCTAAGTGGGGGTATTTATGGGCTTCAAACACAATTTTCTCCTCAACTTAAAGTCATGATTTTCGGCACATGTACTAAGAACATATTAATGTGTTGTCAGGTAAAATTTCAGCCAGCTGAGCATCATAGTTTGTGACCTACAGGGCTCTAAGTGGCCAAAAGTGCAATTTCTGACCTTAAGGTGGCCATAAGTTCTTTTTTACTGGGAGTTTAAGGTCACCTTAAAATAGGGATCTTCCTTTGGGCACCCTTAACATGTGTACCAAGTTTGAAAAAAAATATTAATTTGTTTTTGAGTTATCGCGTCCACAAGGAAATTTCTACGGCGGCGGCGGCGGCGGCGGCGCGACGGACCTGAATCCAATATATCCCCGACTTTCGTCTGGGGATATAATAAGGGAGATATTCAAGGGAGACCATAATGCGGCGGCGGCGAGGAAACTGAGGTGAAAACAAATAAGCGCCCTTCAGGGACGCTTAATTATTACAGCCAAGCTTAGAACATTAGATAACGTTTTAACCACAACATACTTCCTGTCAAATGTCATCTAGCATTTAAGAACAGGAAAATAGTTCTAAAAATATTTAAACCTTCAAATTAAATTTACAAACAGAATTAGACTACTGACCCATGTGTAGTGGGTCAACTGTTTCTTATCATTTTCAGAAAACAACTAGATTGGGCCAACTCGGCGCCAACATATCCCCAGACAGGTCATCACTCACGCCACAGGTTTTGATCGGGAATTTTTTAAAACATAATTACCCATTATTAATGAACTTCAGCACATCAATCTACTCTGTTTATATCTTCCCAAGGAAGATGGTCTATCCCCAGACACCGAATACATAACTCAAATTATATTTTCAATCTTCCTGCAATGATAACTCTAAACCTATTTTCAAAGTATTTAAATGATTGATGATTGAATGTCCATTCTAAAATAATAATCCCAAAAGAGCATATCTGTTTCTATATTTGTTGACAAATAAAATATTATTTTTAACTCAACTCATCATACTTTTCAATCTTCCTTCAAAGTATTTAAATGATTGATGACTCAATGTCCATTCTAAAATTCATAATCCCAAAACGCATATCTGTTTCTATATTTGTTCACAAATAAAATATTATTTAAAAAAAAATTATTTATATTATTATTTTATTATATTATTTTTAGAATTTGCAAATTGTTTTCAGTTATTCATTTCCTCTATACCTATATATGTGGTCCATATATATGCAACCTAAATATGTGACACAATCTCAGTTCTGACTCCCCTTTGTGTTATATGTAATGAAGCCCACCACCTCCCACCCCCACCCCTCTCCCCTTCTCCACACCTCTCTCACTATTACACAAGATCTGCAACCCCATTGAGTTCTTTGTTTCTCATCTGATATCATTAAATACCTTTGTTTATTTAGTGTCACTCAATATAGCTGGAGGTCCCAGAGGTGGGTGGGGGGAATCCGGGTGTGGGATGTGGGTTGGGACTACAAAGAGATGGAGCATAAATGGTAAACAAACAATCTATATAAAAGGGGTACTCAAATACAAAAAGAATTGAGAATTTTAAGTATGTGATTATCAACTGAAATGAGTTCATAACTGTAGGAGCTGTGTCAAAATTAACTGAGGCAAGTTGAATAAAACTGGGCTAGTTGAGGGTTAAAAATCCCCTAGTTTTACTACATAAGGATATAATTTCATTAATATTGGGACTTAAAGCTCACTTAAAGTGTCCATTTTGTCTACTTGAATATGTTTAACCAGTTTCATTTTAAAAAGTTAAAAACTCAGCAAGAGAGGTATAACACACAAAAATAAGTTCTTAAAAGACTAAGATAGCCATAACATTATTAATATTCAAAATTTAAATAGACAGGCATTTCCTTTTAAAAATTCAAAGATTTCAGCTCTATAACCCACATAGTTTGACAGTTACTGGGCTTTAAAGTGGCATAATGTCCAAAAATTGGGTTTCTGTGGGCATTTTACAATTGTTAAAGAGACCTTAGCAATTAAACTACAGATCTGAAACTTTTTGGGGGACATACATAACAAACAAAAATTATATATAATACAGTTTAAGACTTGTCACACTAAGCATTTCCAAATAACAGGGCAAAATACAGAAAAAATGTCCAAAAAGGCACTTGGGCGAGTGTCTATGGCCCTCATACACAGGTTAAATGTCTACTAAAAACCTTGATTTTCGGCATATGTAAAAAGGACATAATAATGCATTCCCAGATGGGATTTCAGCTCCATCAACCACATAGTTTAACAGTCACAGGGCTTAAAGGTGGTAAAAAGTCCAAATATTGGGTCTCTGTGGGCCTTTTAGAGATCTCGATGTGGCTTTCAAATTAAAGCTTCAGACTTAAAATTTGTTACATACTAAGATTACACATAGAATATGTATCTAATAAAGTTTGAAACTTCTCAGACTTACCATTTCCAAGTTACAGAGCAAAATATGTGAAAAATGTCTTAAAAGGGTCACTCAGGTGGGTGTTTAAGGTCCTTATACACAGGTTAAATGTCTACTTGAAGCCTTGATTTTTGGCACATGTAAAAGGAACATAATAATGTATTCCCAGATGAGATTTCAGGTCTATCAGTCACATAGTTTAACAGTCACAGGCCTTAAAATTGGCAAAAAGTCCAAATACTGGGTCTTTATGGGGCCTTCTAGAGACCTAAATGTGGCCTTCAAATTAAAGCTTCAGACTTAAAATTTGTCACATACTAAGATTACACATAGAATATGCATCTAATACAGTTTGAAACTTCTTAGACTTACCATTTCCAAGTTACAGGGCAAAATATGTGAAAAATGTCTAAAAATGGTCACTCGGGTGGGGATTTATGGTCCTCATACACAGGTTAAATGTCTTCTTAAAGCCTTAATTTTTGGTACATATATAAATAATATACTAATATCTTCCCAGATAGGATTGGAGCTCTATCAGTCACATAGTTTGACAGTCACAGGGCTTAAACGTAGCAAAAAGTCCAAATATTGGGTCTTTGGGAGCCTTTTAGAGACCTCAATTTGACCTTCAAAATTAAAGCTTCAGACTTAAAATCTGTTACATACTAAGATTACACACAGAATATATATCTAATACAGTTTGAAACTTCTCACACTTACCATTTCCAAGTTACAGGGAAAAAGATGTGAAAAATGTCTTATAAGGGTCACTCGGGTGGGTGTTTATGGTCCTGATACACAGGTTAACTGTCTATTAAAGGCCTAAATGTTGGGGCACATATAAGAAAACACATAGATATATTCCCAGATGATATTTAACTTAGATGAGAGACATAGTTTGAAAGCTACAGTGCTTGAAAGTGGCAAAAAGTGCATAAATTGGGTCTCTGTGGGCACTTTTGAGACCTTAAGTCGACCCTTTTGGGTAAACCTACAGCCCTAAAATTTTCTACAGACAAGGATTACATATGAAAGTTATACCTAGCGCAGTTTGAGACTCATCAGAATTACCACTTCCAAATTATAGGGCAAAATATGTGAAAAGTATAGCAAAAAATCCCTAAGTGGGGGTATTTATGGGCCTCAAACACAATTTTCTCCTCAACTTAAAGTCATGATTTTCGGCACATGTACTAAGAATATATTAATGTGTTGTCGAGTAAAATTTCAGCCAGCTGAGCATCATAGTTTGTGACCTACAGGGCTCTAAGTGGCCAAAAGTCCAATTTCTGACCTTAAGGTGGCCACAAGTTCTTTTTTACTGGGAGTTTAAGGTCACCTTAAAATAGGGATCTTCCTTTGGGCACCCTTAACATGTGTACCAAGTTTGAAAAAAAAATATTAATTTGTTTTTGAGTTATCGCGTCCACAAGGAAATTTCTACGGCGGCGGCGGCGCGACGGACCTGAATCCAATATATCCCCGACTTTCGTCTGGGGATATAATAAAAGCAATCTTAAAAGTGTGAGGAATATTTAAGCTTTTAATGTTACTTTCTTGATATCATCACATGCTCACATTACAAAGCTGCATCAAATAGGCATTTCAGTGTGCAAGAATTTAAGAAACTGATATACTGCAGTTGCTATGACTTCTGCACTGCAATCTGCAGATGTTTCGTAAAACTGCTGAAAATATTTTTGAATGTGAAGTACTGAACAAATTAAAACCCTAACAACAGACATGTGTATTCCCATTTTGATACTGTGGTATGAGTAATCTTGATTGCCAATATTCATGTATATTTGCTACACTAACATTTGAATCATTAAATGTGTCTTGAAAGTTAATCGATGTTCACACTTTTAGTCCATACATGAACAGTATAGCAGCTCTGACATGTGATTTTGTCCGAAATCTTCCTAAAATAACGGAAATTGGGGTATTTAGAATAGAAACAAAATTATTCACTATAACTAAACTGAGTTGGAATCATACCACATTACACTATCAAGCACATGCAAATCAAAACATTCCAAACAACAAGCAATCAGTGCCTGTGAAAGGGCTCTGTGTCAGCTGACTGTGTGTTTTGAGATTCAGAGTAGAAGTGAAAGAAGGAAAGGGCACAAAAGTTGTGCCCTGCAACTGGTTTTGAGAAGTAAAGTACAAAGTTAACTATTAAGGTGTAAAAAGTAGGTGAATACCATATTTAAACAAAGTACTGTAGATGGAATAGATTTTGAGTTAGAACTGATTTACTCAACAGTGAGAATCTCAAAGTAGCTTTTGCTGAGCTATGTAATGAGCTACAGTTCTGCAATTTTACTATGTTATAGCTGACCCCAAAGAAGATGAAAAATATATTCAAACAAAATTCTCTAAATGCAATAGTTTTCGAGTTACAACTGATTTACTCAAAAGTGAAAACCTCAAAGTAACTATTGCTCAGCTATGCAATGATGCATGTAGCTACAGATCTGCAATTTTACTATCATATAGCTGACACAAAAGTAGGTGAATAACATATTTAAAGAAAATACTCTAAATGCAAAAGTTTCCATGATACAACTGATTTTCTCAACAGTAATAACCTGAAAGTAGCTATTACTCAACTATGAAATAAGGTAGAGGTGTGCAATTTCACTATCTGGAAAGTAGGTGAATAACAAATTTAAAGAAAATACTGTAAATGCAATAGATCTCAAATTACAACTGATTTACTCAATAGTGAAAACCTGAAAACAGCTATTGCTCATCTATGCAATGAGTTACAGGTCTGTAATTCCACTATGTTATAGAGGACTGAAAAGTAGGTGAATAACATATTTAAACAAAATACTGTAAATGCAATAGTTTTCAGGTTACAAATGATTTACTCAACAGTGAGAAACTGGAAGTAGCTATTGCTCAGCTATGCCATGAACTACATGTCTGCAATTTTACTATGTTATAGCTAAGCCAAAAGTAGATGAATAACATATTTAAACAAAATTCTCTAAATGCAATAGTTTTCAAGTTATAAGCAACTTACTCAATAGTGAGACTCTCAAAGTAGCTATTGTTCTGCTATGCAATGACCTACAGGTCTGCAATTTCACTATGTTATAGCTGGCACAAAAGTAGGTGAATAACATATCAAACAAAATACTCTATATATAAAAGTTTTCAAGTTATAACTGATTTACTCAACAGTGAGAAACTGGAAGTAGCTATTGATGAGCTATACAATGAGTTACAGGTCTGCAATTTCACTATGTTATAGAGGAGTGAATAGTAGGTGAATAACATATTTAAAGAAATTACTATAAATACAACAGTCTTCAAATCAGAAGTGATTTATGCAACAGTGAGAACCGTAAAGTAGCTATTGCTCAGCTATGCAATGAGCTACATGTCTGCAATTTTACTATGTTATAGCTGACCCAAAAGTAGGTAATAACATATTTAAAGAAAATACTCTAAATGCAATAGCTTTTAAGACACAACTGATTTACTCAACAGTGATAACCTGAAACTTGAAAAATTTAATAGTAATTTAAATTTTTATTAGAAATACTTACCATTTCCTAACAGTAGCTATTTGTTGGAGCCATCCAACCCAATGGCCAACGCAGAGATGCGATTTTAAGGTTTACTCACAACCTTAACCAAGCCATTGGGTTACAGTAGTCCGTCCTCCCGCCAAAGAGGTCACATGACTACATTGTTTACCTCATTATTTTTGTTGCAAGTAAAAGAATGACTTGCGGGGAGGCGGGAGGGAAATTTGAGTGTTAGGAAATTGTAAGTATTTCTAATAAAAATTTAAATTACTATTAAATTTTTCAATTTTATAGCGAAATACCCTTACCATTTCCTAACAGTAGCTGAATTCAGCCTTGCAGGACGGTGGGAATTACTTTTAGCAACTACCATCACCAGCCCTACTACCACAACAAGAAAAAACACTGTGAGAAACTGTAATATAAACAATGTGAGTCTTACATGTAAATAACAACACATAAACTCCAACATTTAACAGTGCGTTTAACATGATTATAACATATAAACGTTAAAACTGCCAGCACCCACATTCAACATACCTTCAAATAAAAGGTCGAATGTAGATCTCACAATGTTCCAATCCATCTAATGCCATAGTAGAAAGTTGTATCAACACAAACTTGAAACTCAACATAAACTTCAAAGCAACTACGGGTCAAACCCCACTTGGCACCACTATCAGCTGACGCATCATACGCTCCAAGCGAGGCTCAAGCCAACAAAACTGTACAATATATACAGGTGTTACAGCCATCTATCCTGTAAACACATAAAATATAATGTATAGCCACTCAATACAAAAACAGACATCAATACAGCATAAAAAACATAGATATAACAGACAACTTCATTACCTAGCTATAAATCTATCACATGCTGAGCAGATACTATAGGGCCCAATTTCAAAATCTGGCCATTATGCCAACATAGGTCCTTCAGATAGAAATTGGTGAACGTATTGTGAGACTTCCAAAAGCAAGCCTGAAGTATCTCATTCAAAGAAATTCCTCCTTTAAATGCCAAAGATGCAGCCATTGAGCGGACATCATGAGCTTTCACCTGATACAGCTGTTGAGACTCAGGGTCCGAATTCTCATAAGCCAAAAGAATAGTCTGTTTTAACCAAGATGAGATAGTTGCCCTGGAAATATCTCTTGCAAAGCCCTCTTTTATAGCTACAAACAAAAGATTCTTATTCTTCCTCAAATCTTTTGTCCTATCCAAATAGAATTTCAAAG
This sequence comes from Sabellastarte sp. h YS-2021, assembly GCA_964017235.1. Taxonomy (NCBI): domain Eukaryota; kingdom Metazoa; phylum Annelida; class Polychaeta; order Sabellida; family Sabellidae; genus Sabellastarte; species Sabellastarte sp. h YS-2021. Next base: position 150,820,060 of record OZ024928.1, on the reverse strand, counting down.
CCCTCACAGGACAAAGAGATCTATCTTGAGTCAAACTTTTGTCTAACTAAGGTTTCAATGCTGGAATGACCACTGGTTTAATTGCAGCAGGCCCATCTGAAGCCAACTGGTTCTTTGCCAAAAAGGCAGTTGATGGGGCCAAAGTGACTTGAGACCAATTCTCCTTATAACTGAGAGATGAATGAGTCCAAGCATGAACTTCACTTCTCCTTTTGCCCGAAGCCAAAGTCAAAAGAAAAACTGTCTTAAAGGTTAATAACTTCAAAGAAGCTTTCCCCAAGGGTTCAAAAGGTTGTTTGGTCAATGCATGGAGTACCAATGCCAAATCCCAAGAAGGTATAGACCTATTTGCTACTGGTTTGTCTCTGTAAAAGCTTGCTAACAGTCTATTTAGCTCAAGACTTTTAGAGATCTGCTCACCCTTCACACCCAAACCATCTGCAATAGCTGTTCTATAACCAGCAATGGTAGATGGCTTGAGATTTCTTTCCTTAAACAAACAGTTAAGAAAATCTGCTACCTCTGGAATAGTGGGATTGGAGACGTCCACCTGGCTCTCCTCACACCACTTCCCAAAAATGGACCACCTTGATTCATAGATTCTCCTTGAGGAGTGTCTCTGAGGCTCCTTAATTCGCTTCGCCACCTCCTCTGAGAATCTTTCTGAATATTCATGACTGACTCCAGATGCCAAGCATGAAGATTCAGGTACGTCAGATTGTTGTGAAGTCTGTTGCTGAAAGGCTGAGTCAACAGATCCACCCACAAGGGAAGTCTCAGAGGAAGCCTTGTGGACAGATCCACCAGATCCCAAAACCAAGACATCCCTGGCCACCCTGGTGCAATCATGATGATTCTGCACCTGTAGGTGGTCATCTTTTGAATCACCTGAGGAATGAGAGCCACTGGACAAAACACATAGGCGTCCAGACCCTCCCAAGAGATGTTCAATGCATCTGTTTCCCAAGCCCGACCGTCGGGGACAGGAGACACATACACTGGTAGCTTGTGATTCAACTTTGTTGCAAACAAATCTACCATTGGTTGATGCCAGCAATGGCAAATTTGATTGAACACTCGATGATTCAGAGCCCATTCGGTTTGAATCACCTTGTCTTTCCTTGACAGAGAATCTGCCAAAACATTGAGATTCCCTGGAATGTGTTTTGCCCGAATCTGGATCCCCCTGACATTTGTCCAAGCCATAATTCTCCAGATTAGGGCACACATTTCTTGAGAATGGGTGCCTCCCTGTTTGTTCAGATAGGCAACCACTGAAGAGTTGTCTGTGGAAATCAGCAGATTTTGATTCAGAAGCTGATTTTCGAATGATTTTAAAGCTAGAAATACTGCTTTTAGCTCTAGAATTTTTATGTGAAGTCTTGACTCCACCTGATTCCACAAACCACTGGCTGTGTGATGCTCTAAATGAGCCCCCCAGCCTTTTAGGGAAGCATCTGTGAATAGAAGGAGATTGCACTCCTTCTGATGAAGTGGGGAACCCCTCTTCAGGTTCGAGAGATTGGTCCACCACTGAAGATGCTGTCTTAGAACCTGAGACACTGGTACTGGGATATCCAGAGACTGAGGATACCTCCAGTGTGTCTTGAGGTACCATTGTAGAGGTCTCATATGCAGACGACCCAATGGTACAGTCTTCTCCATTGAAGCCATGCTCCCAATCAGTGACATGAGCTCCCTTGGAGATGTTTGAGTAGCTTTCAACATGGAAACTATCTTTTCTAGAAGGCGATCGATTTTCTTTTGAGTTGGAAAGACTAGACCTACCCGGAGGTCGAATTTGTAACCCAAAAATTCGATTTCTTGAGTTGGAATTAAATCTGATTTTTCGAAATTTATGATCCAACCCAAGCTCTGCACAAGATGAATCAACCTGTGGGTATTCTCTTGACATTGCTGTTTTGTTTTTGCTCTCATTAGCCAATCGTCTATATACTGATGAATCCTGATGCCTTCTGCAAGAGCCATCAGTTTCACCTCCTTTGCTACCATGGTGAATTCGAGTGGAGCCGTAGCGATTCCGAAGGGCAAGGCAGTGAACTGGTAGGATCTGTCGCCTACATTGAAGCGCAGATACTTTTGGAACCGTGGGTGTATTGGTATGTGGAAGTACGCATCTGTAAGGTCGAGTGAAGTTACCCACTCGCCTTCTTGAAGCGAATCTCGAATATTTTCGGCAGTTTCCATCTTGAAAGTTGGAATATGCAAATATTGATTTACCACACTCAGATCTATTACTGGTCGCCATCTCTTTCCTGGTTTGGGGACAAGAAACAAGCGACTGTAAAATCCTAGGGAAGTGACCTTTTGAACTGGAGTTATCGCTCTTTTGTCGATCATTTGATAAACCGCCTTTATCAAAAACTCTTGCTTCTCCCGGTTCAAATATTTGCTCCTTATTGCAGGATAATTTGTCAATGGAGGTTGATTTCTGAAATTCAGACAATAACCCTCCTTCAAAATGGTCACTACCCTTGGATGAGCTTTCCTGGCTTCCCATACCTGCCAAAAACTGGACAGACGGCTTCCTGGGCACAGACAGTCACTTCCTTCTGCCACCCCTGCCTCTGAAAGGCCTAGAGGAGTAGGAACCCCTTCCTCTGTTTCCAGTTGCAGAAGAGCTATTGCTTCTTGCTGATGTTGTTGAAGAGTTTTCATGGTAGGGTCGAAAAGATCTATTCTGAGACCTGCTATCTCTTTTCTCCTCATGTCTAGCCGTATGCTCCTTCCTAGAATCTCTACCCCTGGACTCCCTATTCACATGGGACCACTGAATAAAGTTCTTCTGAACTTCAGAGAGAGTATCTACAGGAAAAACCTCATTTGAAGTGAAAGGAGCATTCCTAAGCTTACTAATGTCATCCTCAGTGACATCCTTGGAACAGCTTTTCAAGTAATTATCCCTCCTACTCAACAACATGTTTGATGCCATGGTCATGGAACTGCCAAGCAAAGAATCTAAGGATTTCCCCAAAGACTGATTCACTGATGACTGTAACTGAAGACACTCCTGGACATATTCCAGAGCATTATTAAAGTCAGTTTCATTCTCAGCTGATTTTAAGATAGCAAATTGTTTCTCCATCTCCTCTGTGGCTTTGCAATTTGCAGAATTGAACCAAAAAATGTGGTTAAGAACATTGATGTTTTCTCTATTAACAGTTTCCCAGAGAGTAAACTGCTTCCAAGGAGTTGAAATGGCAGATGGCATCTGAAACTGTGAAGAAGTAATGTTTCTGAATGCATCTTGTAACTTGGGAGCTACTACTGCATGAGGCTGAGGTGAGATGTTGTACCACTTCATAGGTGGTCTTTCAAAATTCAAAAATTGACCTCTAGGCAAAGGATTTCTCCTTGAAGACTTGGTTTTCAAAGAATCATGTTCCTTTGAAACACCCGAAGCCTCATATTCCTTGAAATCCCACAAACTACACATATTTTCAGCTTAGAAGCTTGTGAAAACACAGATGGGGCAATAATAGTGTCAGTCTCAGTTATTGCAATATCCAACCACTTTTTAATAGCGAAAAGTGTGTCTGAATATGAAGGAACTGGCTGTTTTTCTTCCTGAGAGGAATCATATTCCCCGTCATCTGACAACTCCACCCTCGCTTTTTTAGAAGGTATGGAAAATCGATTGTCTATCACAGACGTAGAGGGATTTTCCTCCGCATGGCGTTTTGAATGAATCTCTTCGGAAGACTGTGTACTAGACGTAGATCTCTTCTTGCATTGGGAACTCGCCCTTCCCACAGCTTCGTTAGCAACCAAGATGTCCGCCTCTACAGGGGAATCCTTGTTTTCAATAGCAGCAATTCTATTTGTTAGGGTTGTAAGTTGTGAGAGGATCGCTGCCAACGCCTGGCTATTTGAACCTGACGTCTGGCCAGCGACCACAGAATGAGAAGACATTCCTACCGAACTGTCTTCTTCATCCAATATGGAGTCATCTATCTTGTCCTTTCCTTTTTGCAAGGTAGATTCCTTCAAAGATTTCTTACCTTTTGACAGTTTTTCAGTGAGTTTTCGCTTTTGATCTTCCGACAAAGCAACACACAGAAGGCAATCCTTCTTAAGAGTACAAAGGTCATCACCCTTGCTAGCTTCACGACATTTGTAGCAATATCTGTGGTTATCAAAACCAAACATAAGATGTCCACAGAAACTGGATTTCTTAGATATAGAATCTGATGAATCTTTATTATTCGCCATGATTCAAAAATCTCAATAAAAAATGAAATAATCCCTGAAAACTTTAAACTTCCAAAGATTACCAAAACACGTCTCTACTGTTGATGGCCAACAAAAATAATGAGGTAAACAATGTAGTCATGTGACCTCTTTGGCGGGAGGACGGACTACTGTAACCCAATGGCTTGGTTAAGGTTGTGAGTAAACCTTAAAATCGCATCTCTGCGTTGGCCATTGGGTTGGATGGCTCCAACAAATAGCTACTGTTAGGAAATGGTAAGGGTATTTCGCTATAAAATTGCTATTGCTCAACTATGCAATGGAAACAGGTATGCAATTTCACTATCTGGAAAGTAGGTGAACAACATATCGGTATTTAAAGAAAATACTCTAAACGCAATAGTTTTCAAGTTACAACTGATTTACTCAATACTGATAAGCTGAAAGTAGCTATTGCTGATCTATGCTATGTTATAGTTGACCCCAAAGTAGCTGAATAACATATTGATACAAAATTCTCTAAATGCAATAGTTTTAAATCTACAAGTGATTTTACTCATTATAGAAGTTACTGAAAAGTCAAAAAGTAGCTATTACTCACCTAGCTATGGGGATAGACATCCTAGTTACTCACCAAGTTGTAGGTATGGGAAAAGTAGTTGAATAACATATTTTAGTAAAATGCTCTAAATGCAATACTTTTCAAGTTATAAGTGGTTTAGTGCATGATTTCATGAATTTTAAAGTAGAAAAAAATATTTTAAAATTTCATGAAAAAATAATTGAAAAAGATCCAAGTCTTATACTCATAAAAGGGAATCAACCTGTAGCCTAGTATATATATGCAAGATAGGAGTGAAATCCCTTCAATAGTCAATGAGAAAATTGCGCTAAAGTGTTGAAATTTTCACACTTTGGGTGGGGGTATCCCACTTCTTACGGCTCTGGGAACAGAAGAACAAACAGATCTGCATGCATTTTACGATTTATCACCTTCTATAGATATCTTTTAAAATTACAGCATGTCTCTGGGCCTTGTAGTTTCATTGGAGAAGATGTTCATGCATACGCGGACATATACGCGGACACCGCAGAGTGACAATATAATGTCAGCGGACATAAAAATGTAATTTGACAATTCAAAAATACATAATTAATTTTATCATGAAACGTGCATTTTTTATGTTGTAAATAAGCCTTAATCCAAGCACATGTTAATATATAACACTTGTAATTTTACCATAAACGCAGAATTTCCAAGCTTTTATATTGTGTTTTATAGATTGTGATACAAACACTACATGAATTTTACACCTAAATTATCTGCACATATTATCTACACTTGATTTAAAAACAAGCTTGCAGAATAATTAAAGGGGGCCACGGTGACACAGTGGTAACACATTTGCCTACTACCTCTGAGAGTGGATTTCAAATTCCAGACTGACCTCAGATGAAAGTGTAAGTCGGTGGTTTACAGAACAGAACCTTGACCTATTGTATGTACTGGTTTCCTCGGCCCTTCTAACTATCACAATGTAACTGATACAAAGTTACTAGGCATCATGTAAAACAATAAACTAAAACTACACTATAATAAATGATTGAATTTGAAGAAAATTTAAGCATGAGTAACACTTCAATCACTATTTATTAAGAACTATCTCAAGAACTATTCTATTCTATTCTGAACTTTTATGGCACTTAATCTCTCCCAGGCAGGCTCTAAGACGCAACACCAAAATCCAATTAAAAATTATCATTCCATACTGTTACCAATTCCAGTACCAAAGTATCACTTCATACAACATTTCTACAATGTTAAACAATACTATTTTAAACCCCAAATACAGGTTTCCCCATCAGGCACCCCGATGTTCTTACATTTTGAAAAATGTGCCTTTCCAATTTTTAGCCATTTTTATCCATTCTGATTAAAAAAATTAATCCATTAAATTGCATATATCAAAGTTAATCAAAAATTCAGATCAAATGTTTCAGGAATATCAACTTGAGGTGATCCTAAATCTGATCAAAATTCAATCTTTCTGCTCAAATTTGGTCTGATTGTCACTGATCTATGTTTGTGAATAATTGCCCAAAGCAACAACTTTTAGGTCTAGTAGTATTAAATCAGATAATCGGCAGGTCTTCAACTGGAATTCCTGCAGTGCTGCCGCTTTTGTAAGGAGAACATTCTTCTGTATACAGAACGTCTGACGAGGTCATTACAGGTCTGTTTACAAATTTATTTGTTACTTTTGAATGCATGTGGACAGGTTTGTGACTGATTCTTAGCTAATATAAATCAGTTACACTTTGGAAAGAGTTATCTTCAGTGAGTTTTAAGAACTGAATCATGCAATGAGTGAAGGTACTACAAATACTCCAACACAATTTCTGCAAAGTAACTTCCTCCCCTCCCCCCCCCCCCCCCCCCCCCCCCCCCCCCCCCCCCCCCCCAAAAAAAAAAAAAAAAAAAAAAAAAGAAATTGCATTCAAATTATAATGGACAAATAAAAGCATAAATCACCACATCAGGAACACTAAAGCAAAAGTACACAAGATGGCTAAAGTCTGACATCTGTAGAAAAGTTCACAGAAAAAAATAAAGACAGACACCACATTGCTAAAAGCTAGATGATGATACACATGCAAAATACTACTATATAGTTGCAAGAGACACCCACCTTTGGAAATACCAGAACTCCCTTTGTCATTATCGACAAAGAAATCAAGATCCAAGGGCACAGTGCTGTGAGCTATGAAGGACAGACACAGTGAAATATTATAGAAAAGCACTAAGTTAGCATCTAATTTGAAGACCTGAGACAGAGGTCACAAAGTTAGCTTACTCTGCTCACTACTCAGTAATAGTATTAGTATAATTAGGTTGTCATCAATACACCCAAAGCTTGCTAAAACAAGGCAAAGTTATCACTTTCTCATTAACTGCTGGAACAATAGATCACTTAAGTAAAACACAGTAAAACTTCCATTTTCTGACCATGTTGAGAGGGTGAGTTTGGATAACAGAAAGTGTGTAGAATACACGGGGGAGGGTTTTTAGTGTAATATCTAAACAGTTTATGAAATTAACTATTTGGTTGGATAATAATGGAAGTTCCACTGCATTAACTATTAGTGTATTGATTTATTTTGGCTTTCTTGCTGTTCTGAATCACATGGCTCATTTTCACTTGTCACTCAAACCCTTTAATGTTAATGGTTTGGTTTAATTAATTATGCCATCTTGACAAATTACCAAACAGGAGTACGAGGCATAAAACATTCCCAGCAACACTTATTACAGAGAAATGTTTCAGTGAACATCATGAAAAACAACTTTGTAGTGCAAATATGCAGTGGGGGCAACTTTACTGATGTCAGTGACTAAGTGAGAAAAAAAACTTCTGTTACTTTAATATTCATTATTGATCTTGCACTATCAATATTAGCATTTACACAGATAAACAAGTACACAAGACTGCACAATAATATACATTTTATATTGTTATAAAAGTTTAGTTAACATTATTGTACATGCGTTACAGTGAATGTGTTTAATATGTAATTTCTGGACAAACAACATAACAAATGACACTAGCACAGGACTTTTACAACAGTGCATTAAATGACCACTGTACTTGTATCCAAAGGTAAGAAGAATTGATTGGAAACTTTCATTTAATTTCAACAAGTACATTGTGCTGACATGTTACCAACTCTACAAGATAAACGTTTCACTATAATTAGATCACTTAAACATTAATTTTTATGAGTAAAAATATGAATGCTTGCATTTTGAATGCCCAGGAATCGAGTTGGGAAGGGAATTTAATGTGTTGTTTTTGAGTTCCATAAAGTTGATTAAGAGTTAGTTGTACTACATTATTATTTTCAACTGTTTTTATCAGTTTCTGAAGTGAGATTCACACCACTGAAGAAAGCAGTTTTCAGTAATTAAAGCACACCCAAGCCTGTAAATTCTATAAGCACACAATTCTATTATTCAACTGCCACACACATTATATAATGTACATGCTGCTCACTCTATAGTTAAGTCACCTGATGACACTCTATACCAGAATAAAAGCAAACTCACCATCTAACGGATTTGTCAGACCACTTGTTTTCCAGTCAAAATCGACAGCTGGTAATTCCTAGGGAGAAAGGAAATCATCAGGAAATAATTATGTCAGATCTACTATTGATAGGTTTATTGATCTGATTAGAGATTAAAGCTCTCTAGAGCAGAGCATCTGATTTCATATGAAGGACTTATTACAACCATAAATTGCTATAAAATGATAATGATAGTGCATGTCTATGCATTAGTACTATTTCCAAAAGATCTTATCTTGTTGAAACTGTTACAAAACTAGATTGGGCCAACTCGGCGCCAACATATCCCCAGACAGGTCATCACTCACGCCACAGGTTTTGATCGGGAATTTTTAAAAACATAATTACCCATTATTATATGAACTTCAGCACATCAATCTACTCTGTTTATATCTTCCAAGGAAGATGGTGTATCCCCAGACGCCGAATACATAACTCAAATTATATTTTCAATCTTCCTGTAATGATAACTCTAAACCTATTTTCAAAGTATTTAAATGATTGATGATTGAATGTCCATTCTAAAATAATAATCCCAAAAGAGCATATCTGTTTCTATATTTGTTGACAAATAAAATATTATTTTTAACGCTGTGGCTATGGATCCGTGTGTCACGGTTCAATAGCTTACCAGTCTATCGATCAGTGTAGTGTTTTCACGGTTGAATAGTGCTAATATATCCGTGATTTTGAGTAAATAGTGACAGAAACAGCAATAACTGTAACTATTTTAATTGATGATATACACTGAAACACAAAAGCACTCCCTGTATATCTTACGAAAAATAGCACTCTGTACAACTGACTTTTATTTACAACCGGGGAATATGACCACAATATTTACTTTAAAAACACATGTAGGCTAGCCCTGCCTTCTAGGCTGTCTAAACCAGAATGCAAACACGAAATATTTTTGCCATAATGTAAATTGTATCAGAGGCCTTTCCTGTCTGGGAGACTCATCAGCTAGCTAAGCTACATAAATATATGAGAACATTATGAAAAATAATTATAATGCAATTAACCAGTTGTGTCTATACTATACATTAACACCTGGGACAAGGCTGGGACACAGAAGTAACATATACTTCACATTACATGCATAGGTGAAACTGGGACTTATATTATCTGCCAACTTTCAGACACTACAAAGTACACATAAGTCTACTTTCAAAATAAACGTGAACACAAGGACTGACAGATTTATGGTTTTTAACAGCAGGCAGTCAGATAGGCTCAAAATCCATTTGAAATTTCCAACTGAAGTTTTTCCTTAGACTGATGAGTGGAATTATTAACACTTTTAAAAATGACATGCCATCATCCTCAGTGTAATGCCCCTTCCATTGATATAACCGGCTGCTAATTGCAATTATCAGCTCAAGCGAAAGTGACAGTGTTGTGAGTTTACAGTCATGTAATATTTCAAATCTTCTTGTGTGTGAAACTTATCACAGTGGTTGTGTTTGGCATTTTCCTGCCATTATTTCTCATAATTCACGGAACTGTAAGTGTTTATAAACTACACGGACCAACAGACCATTAAACTATTGAACCGCGAAACACGGATCAGCAGCCACTCCGTATTTTTAACTCAACTCATCATACTTTTCAATCTTCCTTCAAAGTATTTAAATGATTGATGATTCAATGTCCATTCTAAAATTCATAATCCCAAAAGCGCATATCTGTTTCTATATTTGTTCACAAATAAAATATTATTTAAAAAAAAATTATTTATATTATTTTATTATATTATTTTTAGAATTTGCAAATTGTTTTCAGTTATTCATTTCCTCTATACCTATATATGTGGTCCATATATATGCAACCTAAATATGTGACACAATCTCTGTTCTGACTCCCCTTTGTGTTATATGTAATGAAGCCCACCACCTCCCACCCCCACCCCTCTCCCCTTCTCCACACCTCTCTCACTATTACACAAGATCTGCAACCCCATTGAGGTCTTTGTTTCTCATCTGATATCATTAAATACCTTTGTTTATTTAGTGTCACTCAATATAGCTGGAGGTCCCAGAGGTGGGTGGGGGGAATCCGGGTGGGGGATGTGGGTTGGGACTTAGTTTAGTTTATTAGTTTATTATAGTGACATGTATTATGTTGACAAGGATTATACAAAAACTATTGAAGTAATACCCAGCCCTATATGGGCTTATAAGTCACTTTAAATAGAGAGTTAATAACAAACAGAGCAAACATATTTTGAGGTAAGATACAGTAAATAAAGACAGCAATTCAATACATAAAAATTACCAATATAATTTACTTTTTCTTTCTTGCCACAAATCAAAAATAAAATTAATAACCATATTGACATTCATATGAGTTAATACCCTTGATAATTGATCTATTAATAATTCAGATTTATCTATATTTAAAATTTTGAAATATTTCATACGAATCAGCTCTAAAGCTGGACAAACACAAACAAAATGTATCTCATCTTCTACATCTTTTTTACACAGTTTACATGTTCTCTCAAAGAGATGGAGTGCTACAGCATAAATGGTAAACAAACAATCTATATAAAAGGGGTACTCAAATACAAAAAGAATTGAGAATTTTAAGTATGTGATTATCAACTGAAATGAGTTCATAACTGTAGGAGCTGTGTCAAAATTAACTGAGGCAAGTTGAATAAAACTGGGCTAGTTGAGGGTTAAAAATCCCCTAGTTTTACTACATACGGATATAATTTCATTAATATTGGGACTTAAAGCTCACTTAAAGTGTCCATTTTGTCTACTTGAATATGTTTAACCGGCGTTTAACCAGTTTCATTTTAAAAAGTTAAAAACTCAGCAAGCAGAGGTATAACACACAAAAATAAGTTCTTAAAAGACTAAGATAGCCATAACATTATTAATATTCAAAATTTAAATAGACAGGCATTTCCTTTTAAAAATTCAAAGATTTCAGCTCTATAACCCACATAGTTTGACAGTTACTGGGCTTTAAAGTGGCATAATGTCCATACATTGGGTTTCTGTGGGCATTTTACAATTGTTAAAGAGACCTTAGCAATTAAACTACAGATCTGAAACTTTTTGGGGGACATACATAACAAACAAAAATTATATATAATACAGTTTAAGACTTGTCACACTAAGCATTTCCAAATAACAGGGCAAAATACGGAAAAAATGTCCAAAAAGGCACTTGGGCGAGTGTCTATGGCCCTCATACACAGGTTAAATGTCTACTAAAAACCTTGATTTTCGCCATATGTAAAAAGGACATAATAATGCATTCCCAGATGGGATTTCAGCTCCATCAATCACATAGTTTAACAGTCACAGGGCTTAAAGGTGGCAAAAAGTCCAAATATTGGGTCTCTGTGGGCCTTTTAGAGATCTCGATGTGGCTTTCAAATTAAAGCTTCAGACTTAAAATTTGTTACATACTAAGATTACACATAGAATATGTATCTAATAAAGTTTGAAACTTCTCAGACTTACCATTTCCAAGTTACAGAGCAAAATATGTGAAAAATGTCTTAAAAGGGTCACTCAGGTGGGTGTTCAAGGTCCTCATACACAGGTTAAATGTCTACTTGAAGCCTTGATTTTTGGCACATGTAAAAATAACAAAATAATGTATTCCCAGATGAGATTTCAGCTCTATCAGTCACATAGTTTAACAGTCACAGGCCTTAAAATTGGCAAAAAGTCCAAATACTGGGTCTTTATGGGGCCTTCTAGAGACCTAAATGTGGCCTTCAAATTAAAGCTGCAGACTTAAAATTTGTCACATACTAAGATTACACATAGAATATGCATCTAATACAGTTTGAAACTTCTTAGACTTACCATTTCCAAGTTACAGGGCAAAATATGTGAAAAATGTCTAAAAATGGTCACTCGGGTGGGGATTTATGGTCCTCATACACAGGTTAAATGTCTTCTTAAAGCCTTAATTTTTGGCACATATATAAATAACATACTAATATCTTCCCAGATAGGATTTGAGCTCTATCAGTCACATAGTTTGACAGTCACAGGGCTTAAAAGTAGCAAAAAGTCCAAATATTGGGTCTTTGGGAGCCTTTTAGAGAACTCAATTTGACCTTCAAAATTAAAGCTTTAGACTTAAAATCTGTTACATACTAAGATTACACACAGAATATATATCTAATACAGTTTGAAACTTCTCAGACTTACCATTTCCAAGTTACAGGGAAAAAGATGTGAAAAATGTCTTATAAGGGTCACTCGGGTGGGTGTTTATGGTCCTGATACACAGGTTAACTGTCTATTAAAGGCCTAAATGTTGGGGCACATATAAGAAAACACATAGATATATTCCCAGATGATATTTAACTTAGATGAGAGACATAGTTTGAAAGCTACAGTGCTTGAAAGTGGCAAAAAGTGCATAAATTGGGTCTCTGTGGGCACTTTTGAGACCTTAAGTCGACCCCTTTGGGTAAACCTACAGCCCTAAAATTTTCTACAGACAAGGATTACATATCAAAGTTATACCTAGCACAGTTTGAGACTCATCAGAATTACCACTTCCAAATTATAGGGCAAAATATGTGAAAAGTATAGCAAAAAATCCCTAAGTGGGGGTATTTATGGGCCTCAAAGACAATTTTCTCCTCAACTTAAAGTCGTGATTTTCGGCACATGTACTAAGAACATATTAATGTGTTGTCAGGTAAAATTTCAGCCAGCTGAGCATCATAGTTTGTGACCTACAGGGCTCTAAGTGGCCAAAAGTGCAATTTCTGACCTTAAGGTGGCCATAAGTTCTTTTTTACTGGGAGTTTAAGGTCACCTTAAAATAGGGATCTTCCTTTGGGCACCCTTAACATGTGTACCAAGTTTGAAAAAAAAAAATTAATTTGTTTTTGAGTTATCGCGTCCACAAGGAAATTTCTACGGCGGCGGCGGCGGCGGCGCGACGGACCTGAATCCAATATATCCCCGACTTTCGTCTGGGGATATAATTACTTTGTTTTACTCTAAATAGTAGTACTTTACAGTTGTAAATTCTGTAGATCAATTTCACAAAAAGAAACCCTTAAACTGCTGTTAGCATATACTTGGGAGGTATGAGAAGTCCGGTGACGCACTATTAGTCATCCATTGTTTTCTTTTTATGTATTACATTTGTCATATAAATGTTACAGGACACAAAAACAGTACAATAAAAGGTACAACAGAAATAGCAGCATCCATTAGTATATCAATCAACAGAAGACCAATAACATCGGCAATTCTTCTGATCTGAAGTACTGCATAACAATAACCTGAGGAAAGAGTGTATCAAAAATAACAGTGTTCCTCTTAATTACTTATATTAATTCCACGAAATTGCAAATTTTAATTAGTAAATTAAATTTTTATTAGTTAATACCTTACCTAACAGACGATAGTTATTGTCCGGCGCCAGCCGGTCCCGCCAAACGCCAGAAAAAGACATTCTGAGTTTCACCTCCGGCCGGACCGGTACACTCCCATCCACTCGCCAGGTGGCCTAGTTCCTGCTTTATTCGCCAGAGGGACGTGACGTCATAGCATCTTTTTCGTCCCAACTTAGGTTAACTGAAGCTGAAAGCGGGGAAGGCCGGGTGGGAATCTCCCGTCTGTTAGGTAAGGTATTAACTAATAAAAATTTAATTTACTAATTAAAATTTGCAATTTCATTGCGTTAATACATCTTACCTAACAGACGATAGCTAGAATAACTACCCAGTGGAAGGAGGGCAGCTTCCTGAGGACTAGAAGGAACTCTATAATTAGGCACGTAACCTCTGGCCCGGTTGATAAAGAAGCTCAAAAACTGCTCCTTAAGTTACCGAGCAGTGCCACTTCTCCCCCCCCCCTTTTTTCTGCTCTGAGAGGAGGAAGAGAGAAGAGTTCAGTCCTAGGGATTCCATCGAGACCGTAAGAGTGGAATAAAGGTCTCATACTAATTGCCTCAGGCAAACTAGCAAAAAACCTTAACTATTATGTACATTATTTACAAAATAGGAGCTTGTAAGGTTCATCGGTGGATCTGCTGTGCAGCCACCACTGGACCTAGGTGAAAAACCTCCGAATCTGCCCACGCCACATCTTTAAGATAGAATTGAGTAAAGGTGTTGTGGGATTTCCAGTGGCATGCAGCTAAGATCTGGTCTAGTGAAATGCCACCCTGAAAGGCTTTTGAAGCCGCGAAGGCTCTAACGTCATGCGCCTTCACCTGATGAAGGGTTAGAGATTCCTGATCTGATAGATCGTAGCACAGGATAACCGTCTGCTTGATCCAAGATGAGATCGTAGCAGGAGAAATATCCTTCGTGAAACCCTTTTTGAAGGAGACAAAAACCAGCTCATTTCCTCGTCTGAGATCTTGAGTCTTGTCCAGATAGTAGCGTAAAGCTCTCACTGGGCAGAGTGACCTGTCTTCCTTCAAGGATTTGTCTAGAGTAGGAGCCAGGGCTGGTATAACCACTGGAGCCACGCACTCTGGCCCCTCTTTTGCTAAGTGATTTTTAGCCAAAAAACTTGGTGAAGAGTAAAGGGACACCTTGGCCCAGTCAGCTTGGTGTCTAATATTTTTGTTCAGCCAAGCGTGTATCTCACTCCTACGCTTTCCAGAACCCAGAGCGAGGAGGAACACCGTCTTAAAGGTCAGATGTTTTAATGAGGCCTTTCTGAGAGGCTCAAATGGGGCTTTTGTGAGCTGATGTAAGACCAGAGAAAGATTCCATGAAGGAATTCCTCTTCTACCCTTTGGTCTATCTTTATGAAAACTGTCCAAAAGGCGAGTTAGGTTTTCATCTTTACTCACATTCAAAGAAGAATTGCCCAATTTGTCTGCAATGGCTGATCTGTAACCATCAATGGTACTGGGTTGAAGATTCTTCTCCTGGAAAAGATGCAGGAGAAAATCTGCTATCTGTTTGACAGATGGAGACCTGAAGTCCACCTGACTTGATTCACACCATCTGACAAAAACGGCCCACTTTGCCTCATAGACTGTTCTGGTTGAACTTCTTTGAGGAGCCTCAATTCGTGACGCCACTGGGCTAGAGAAGCCTTGCTCCTTGATAGCCTCGGCTCTAGGAGCCAGGCGTGTAGGTTTAGGTTGGTCAGATTCCTGTGACGTGCCCTGTTGAATGGCTGTGTCACTAGGTCGGGATGGTTGGGTAGGCAAAGAGGGATCTGAGACGACAGTTCCACCAGGTCCCAGAACCATGGCATGTTGGGCCAACCCGGAGCTATTAGGATCACTCTCTTGTAAAGATGGTCTGACAGTTTGCTGACCACCTTGCCCAGTAAAGATACTGGGGGAAAGATATACATGTCCAGGTTTTCCCAAGAGACTGTCGGGGCGTCCACTGCCCAAGCCCTGGGGTCCGGTACTGGAGACACATACTGGTCCAGTTTGCAATTGCACTTCGTTGCAAACATGTCTACCTGGGGAAGGTGCCAGGTCTGAGTCAGGAGGTCGAAGACCTCCCGGTGAAGGGACCATTCTGTCTGAATGACTTGGCCTTGACGAGACAATTTGTCTGCAATTACATTCAGATGCCCAGGTATGTGCCTGGCCCGTAGGACTACCTGTCTCAGATTGCACCAACATAGGAGTCGCCATAGAAGGGCACAAAGTGAGCCTGACCTCATACCTCCTTCCTACCTCCAATGCCGTTTTAGGTGCCACTGAATGGGTCTCATGTGGAGTCTCCCTAGGGGAACCTGTTTTTCCGTCGCTGTAAGTAGGCCTATCAGGGACATGAAGTTCCTGACTCGGCAATTTGGTTTGGACAGGATGGCTCCCAACTTCTGAAGGATCGATTCCCACCGGCTCTGGGTCGGTAGGACCAGCCCCTGGGAGAGGTCGTATTTGTAACCCACAAACTCGAAAATCTGTTTGGGTTCTAGTTCCGACTTTTGTACGTTGATTATCCAACCCAATTCCTGGCAAAGGGCGAGGAGGGATTGAGTGCCCTGGTGGCAGGACTCTTTGGTAGGGGCTCGAATCAACCAGTCGTCTAGGTACTGGTGGATCCTTATACCCCGGGATTGAGCCATTAGCTTCACCTCTTTGACCACACAAGTGAATTCCATGGGAGCTGTGGAGAGGCCAAAGGGAAGAGCCCGGAACTGATAGGACTGACCTTGGAAATGGAACCTGAGATATTTTCTGGACTTCACATGGACTGGAATGTGGAAATAGGCGTCGCTGAAATCCAGCGATGTCACCCATTCTCCCTGTTGCAGTGAGATCCGAATTGTTTCCGGGGTTTCCATCTT
The DNA here is from genome assembly GCA_964017235.1 of Sabellastarte sp. h YS-2021. Classification (NCBI taxonomy): domain Eukaryota; kingdom Metazoa; phylum Annelida; class Polychaeta; order Sabellida; family Sabellidae; genus Sabellastarte; species Sabellastarte sp. h YS-2021. The sequence continues at coordinate 150,803,453 of OZ024928.1, read as the reverse complement.
GAATGTTTTTACGCTCAAAAATTTGTTTAGAGCACTGAGGTCCAAGACTGGTCGCCACCTTTGGTTTGGTTTTGGGACTATGAACAGTCGGTTGAAGAAGGCTAGAGATGTCCGAACCCTTACCATCTCTACTGCCTCCTTTTGTAGTAAGGCTTGCAAAGCCTCCTTCAGGTAGAGGTTCCTGAGGGGGTTTGCATAACCACTGACTATTAGGGGGTCCCTTACTAGTGGGGGTCTGACTTTGAATGGGAGAATGTAGCCGTCCTTCAAAATGGACACTACTCTCGGGTTTGAACCTAGGAGGGACCACTTCTGCCAAAATTTTTGGAGACGTCCCCCTATCAGATGAGCATTGACAACATTGAGGACATTTTGAGCAATGGGGGCAAAAACGCAATGATCTACAGAAAAAGCATCTTTGACAAATTTTATTTCTTGCCTCACTCTTGACGAGGGACTTGTGTCTTTCTTTTGTGACTGCCCTCTTACATTTACGACAACAGGTACAGGACTGGCAACAGGACAAAACACAGGTTGTTGAACAGACACAGAAAAGTTTTGTTCTATTACATTTATGACATTTATCTTTGACCGGGCCACCGGCACCGGGTTTGGAACACAATAATTGTCATTTATACTGCCCTTGATCCCTAGGAGGGCGGGTGCCACGACCGGGCTGACCTCCCCTTCCTCTGCCTCTAGACCTGCCACGTCCCCCAAAGGACTTCCATGCGGGCATGTCTTTTCCTGTGGAAGCACCAGTCTGAGTAGATTCCTGTCCTTGCTTCCAGTTAGTGGGGTAGGGTTGGAATCTGTTTTGCTTTTTATGATTACCGGCGAACCCACCGCGGCCCGGAGCGGGCTGGTTGGTACGCTTTATGGTTTCAAATTGTTGAATCTCATCTTCCGCTTTGCGGATGACCGCATCTGGAAACAAAGCATGAGTGTTCAGAGGGCAATTTCTCAAGGCGGAAAACGTGTCTGGTTTCACACCTGTTTTTAAATGCTCCAAATATGAGTCTCTGCGGACTAAGGTCAAATTGGCCATCTGGACAAAGGTGAAGTCCGAGAGATGTTGAAGAGATTTTCCTACCGCAAAACTCACATTTTGATTGAATGAGGTCAGGTAATGCAACTCGTCCGATGCTGACTGAGCCTTGCTAGAAGATTTACCCTTTCCTAACTCTGTTTGTAAAATCTTAAGTTGCTCTTGGACACTGTCTTGTATTTTGGTAATGCAACGGTTGAATCCAGCGGACTGGTTGCATATATAACTCGTTTCCTTAGCCGCCTTCTCCCACTTCCTGAGGGTATCCTGGGCAATGGGGCGAGAAGGCGGTTGAGCTGAAACAGAAGAAGACTTGGCAATTCTTGTAAAGGCATTGTTCAGCTTTGCGGCATCATTGGGCCATGTAGTAACATACTTCCCCGGTCTGGTAAAGTCTTTAGGTTCGGCCTGGTGAATCCCGTACCATCTACTTTGAGATTTGGGGGGGCGGAGATATTGGTCCATATGCAACCCTCCAGGCTCTGAAGATTTGGATGGGTATCCCTCTATTAGCACAAGATTAAGGTTCTCTAATTTCTTGCACAACCAGTCTTCTGGTGGAAGAAGGACAGAGACTTTTCCTACCGGCTGAGATCTGTGTCCAACCCAGGGATTATCAGCACGAGTAGCAGGCGAGTATTCCAGATCTGGGATGTGAGACCAACCCATGAAGGCTCTGACTCCTCTTACAGTTTCACGATAGTTTTGATCTTCACTTATCGCCCGGTCAGTCTCAGTGTCAACAACGTCCGGATGATCTTCCAGTTCTGACAATTCCCCCTCTTCTGTTGGTTCCGGTTGAGTAAATTCCCGGGTAGATAACGGAAGAGTTTCAGTGCACTGTTCAAATGATGACACCGGGCCGGAAGAAGCAGGTTCAGCAAAAACCGGTTCCGGGTCCTGGTACAAATTCTCCAGTGGAGACACCATGTCCACAGGTGAAGAAGTAGTAGCCGTTACAGTATGAGTTCTATCCGGACCAAAGGCCGGACCGGCCTGGCCGGAAGGAACAGATGGTGGTAGGAAAGGGTTAGAAGACAATACTCCGGATGGAGGTTTGTGAGCGATCGGTGCCTTCACCGGTGAGAAAGATGGCTGAGAAGAAGGACGTGGTCCAATGGTTAATAGTGCTTCTAAACGAGCCATGCGTACAGCCCATTTCTCATCCATTTCCTGAAGTTCCTTACGGAAGTTAGGTTGAGGAAGAGTAAGGTCTGCAGAAGTATTGAGGGGAGGAATAACGGGTTCAGAATCCTGAGATTCGACTTGAGCCACCACAGTAACAGTAGAAGGATCAATGAGAGTGTCTTTTCCCTTTGATTTTTCCTTACGCAGTTTATAAGTTGGTGTAGCCAACTGAATAACCTGTTCTGGGGTTAGTACTTTGCAATACTCACAGGGTAGTTTCAACACACAAGGGTCCTCCCCTAAACTTTTGTCCCTGCATCTAGCACAACGTGAATGGCGGTCAAAAGACGCCATAATATGCCCGCAGGCTCCTTTCCTTTGTCCTGGAGATGCCATGATGATGTAAATATCCGATGACAAAACTTCAGGTACACACAAATAAAATGAGAAGAAATATCCACAAATGCAAAAAGTTATCAGAAAAACACAACTTTTCAAATCGCGCCAAACGAAAAAGATGCTATGACGTCACGTCCCTCTGGCGAATAAAGCAGGAACTAGGCCACCTGGCGAGTGGATGGGAGTGTACCGGTCCGGCCGGAGGTGAAACTCAGGACGTCTTTTTCTGGCGTTTGGCGGGACCGGCTGGCGCCGGACAATAGCTATCATCTGTTAGGTAAGATGTATTAACGCAATGAAATGTGAAACTTTCAATACATGGATTTTGTAAAACCTACAAAATCACTTCTAAAATTTTCCAAAAACTGCTTTGCTTTTTGCATTTGACATGCCATTGTAACTATAGGTTTTTGTATGAAAAATTGAAACGTAGCAAAAGATATTTTTAAAATTGAAAGGCAAACATTTTGCAAATAAACTTATGAAAAAATAACAAATTTGCAAATTTAATAAGCAAATTAAATTTTTATAAGTTAATACCCTATCCAATGGACAATAGCTTATCCGGTCGGCGCAGACCGGCCCGCCAAACGTCAGAAAAAGACGTCCTGTGTCTCCACCGGCAGGTCGGTCCCTAGTACTAGTGCACTCGCCAGGTGGCATGTCATACTTCCTTCCTGTCTAGACAGAGTGACGTCATGGCATCTTTTTCGTTTGGCGCGAACTAGTGTACAAGCTTTTTCATAGCAGCCAGGAAATTTGTGGATTTTTGTTAGTTACTGGAAGGATTTCGACTTTATTTTATTATACATATCTTCTAAGAGTGTGTGGAACGACGGACATGCCTTTTGTGCACGCTGTCGCAATAAAGGAAAAGGGGAGGAACTGTGTGTGACTAATAAAGCAACTTCAGATTGTAAGTTATGTAATGCCCTCACCCCTGGGCAACGAGCTCAGCTTGCTACTCCGTCATACAAGATTTTTTTCTTCTTCTTAAGTATATATACAATATGTACAATTGTAAACTATTTACATATGTACAACTCTCCTCTAAGAACTGGGTCTTTGTTGTATCTGCTGAGCCACTACTACGGGTCCCAGATGGGAGAGCTCCGAATCAGCCCAGGCCACGTCCTTCAGATAGAATTGGGTGAAGGTATTATGCGATTTCCAGTGGCAGGCTGACAATATTTGTTCTAAGGAAACTCCCGACTGGAAGGCCTTAGAAGCTGCGAAGGCCCTGACATCATGGGCTTTGACCTGATGTAAGGTGTGGGCCTCCTGATCAGAAAGCTCATAACAAAGGATCACAGTTTGTTTGATCCACGAGGAGATATTGGCAGGTGAGATGTCCCTGTCAAAACCTTTCTTGAAGGAGACAAAGGCTAACTCCTTGTTCTGCCTGAGATGCGAGGTCTTGTCCAAATAGTAGCGCAAAGCTCTGACCGGACAGAGAGACCTGTCAGATCTGAGGGATCTATCCAGAGTAGGGGCCAGGGCTGGTATGACCACTGGGGCCACACTGCCCGGACCCTCTTTGGCCAGCTGATTCTTAGACAGAAAGCTGGGCGATGGATACAAAGACACCTTTGACCAGTCAGATTGGTGCCTAATGTTTCTATTCTGCCAAGCATGAATCTCACTTCTGCGCTTCCCGGAACCAAGAGCCAGCAGAAAAACTGTTTTGAAAGTCAGATGCTTCAGAGAAGACTCTTTGATAGGTTCGAAGGGAGCTTTGGTCAACTGGTGTAAAACCAGGGAAAGGTTCCAGGAGGGAATTCCCCTCCTCTTGGGCCTGTCTCTGTGGAAACTATCCAAGAGACGAGTGAGATTTTCATCCTGGCTGATATTCAGAGGTGAGTTTCCCAGTTTATCAGAGATGGCAGATCTATAACCATCGATGGTGCTGGGTTGCAGTTTCCTATCCTCGAATAGGTACATAAGGAAATCCGCTATTGACTTTATAGGGGGTGACCTGAAGTCCACCTCATGAGTGAGGCACCACTTTGTAAAAATGGACCACTTTGCCTCATAGACTGACCTGGTTGACACCCTCTGAGGAGCTTCAATTCTTGCTGCCACTGCGAGAGAAACCCTGTTCCTTGATTGCTGAGGCTCTAGGAGCCATGCGTGTAGATTCAGATTTGTCAGATTTCTGTGAGGGATCTGATTGAACGGTTGGGTTAACAGGTTGGGAAGATTGGGCAGACTCAATGGGATCTGGCTCGACATGGCCACTAGGTCCCAAAACCAAGGCATGTTGGGCCATCCCGGGGCAATGAGAATGAACCTCGTGTAAAGGGTGTCCCGTAGTTTCTCCACTACCTTGCCCAGGATGGCTGTCGGAGGAAAGGCGAAAGCGTCCATATCCTCCCATGCTTGACTGAGTGCATCTACTGCCGCAGCTTGGGGATTCGGTATTGGAGACACAAAGAGAGGTTACTTGTTGTTGAACCTCATAGCAAACAGGTCTATCTGTGGCCGGTGCCATCTGTCGCAGATCGCTTGGAAAACTTCTGGGAGAAGAGACCATTCGGTTTGAATGATCTGTCCCAGTCTGGATAACTTGTCTGCTACTACATTCAGCCTGCCTGGGATGTGTCGTGCCCTGAGGGTCACCTGCTTCTTGGTGCACCAGGTTATAATTCTCCAGAGTAGAGCACAGAGTGGGCCTGACCTCATACCCCCTTCTTTGTTTATGTAAGACACTCCTGTAGTGTTGTCGGTTGCTACTAGAACAGTCTTGCCAGCACAGAGGTTTTGAAATTGCTTCAAGGCTAGAAAAACTGCCTTTAGCTCTAGGTAGTTTATATGCATGTTGCTTTCTGGCAGAGACCAGGACCCTCTGGCGATGTGCTCGTCTAAGTGAGCGCCCCACCCTTCTTTTGATGCGTCTGTAAAGATTTGCAGAGCATATTTTATTGGGTGTAATGGTTGGCCTTTGAGAACATTTTCTTCGTCTAGCCACCAATGCAAGTGGGGATGAAGAGACTTGGGGATTGGAATAATCTTTTCCAGAGACTCTGGCACCCGCCAGTTGTTTTTGAGGTGCCACTGTATGGGCCTCATATGAAGACGGCCTAGGTGAACTTGCTTCTCTGTGGCTGTTAGCAAGCCTATCAGGGACATAAACTGCCGGACCGGGCAGGTGGGCAGTGACAGTATCTGTAGTATTTTCCCTTGAAGGTTCTGTCAATGGTCCTGTGTCGGTCGGACCCGGCTGGCCTTGAGGTCAAACCGGTAGCCTACAAAATCGAAGATCTGCTTGGGCTCCAGTTCCGACTTTTCCAAATTCACCAGCCAACCAAGTTTTTGGCATAATGCAACAAGGTCCTGGGTATGTTGGAGACAAGCCTGGTGGGACCTGGCTCTCACCAACCAGTCGTCTAGGTATTGGTGGATCCTTATACCTTGGTGCATGGCCATCAGCTTCACCTCTTTTACTATCACAGTGAACTCCAGTGGTGCCGTGGACAGGCCAAAGGGCAGAGCCTTGAATTGGTATGTCCGGCGCTCCACATGGAATCTCAGATATTTCCTGGATTGTTCCTGTATTGGTATATGGAAGTAGGCGTCTTTGAAGTCTATTGAGGTGACCCACTCCCCTTGTTGGAGGGATATCCTGATGGTTTCTGGTGTCTCCATTTTGAAACTTTCTGTCTTGAGAAAGGGGTTTAGCTTGCTGAAGTCTAAAATGGGTCTCCACTTGTTGGGTTTTGGGACTAGAAATAATCGGTTGAAAAACCCTAACAATGTTTGGTTGTGGACGTGTTCTACGGCGTTTTTGTCCATAAGCTGATATAATGCCTCTAACAGGTAGCTGTTCCTGTGAGGATTGACATAACAGCTTACTACTGAGGGAGACCTTGTGAGATGTGGCCGGATCCGGAAGGGGAGGGTGTAACCCTCTTTCAAAATTTGAACCACCTTCGGACCGGCACCTAGTTTCAGCCAAGTTTGCCAAAAGGTTTGAAGTCTGGCCCCTACAGGCAGATTTGGAACAACATTTGGGGCACATGTTACATGATTGACATAAGACAATTAAGTGACACAAGAAACACTGTTCACATATTTTAATTCTTGCTTTATGTACTGACAATCTGCTGTCCCGGGACTTACTCCTTTCTTTGGGAATGCCTGGGAGCAGAAGTGGCAAGGTTAACAACATTTAAGTTTACATTCAAAGAGTTCAAAGTCTGTTTTGTGTGTTGCTCCCGGCCAACATTCTCCCTTGATACTGGGTTAAACAGTGATTGTCATTTATATGACTGCTGGCCCTTGGCGCCGCGGGAGAAAAGTTAGCATAATGTCCTCTGCCTCTCTTGAACTGTCGTCGTCTTATGTTTTTCTAAGTCGGCCTTTCCTGTTTGCCCTCCGACCGACCTCAGGTTTCTTCGCATCAGGCCTTTCATAAGGATGGTAACGAGCTTTACCCTGGCCAAAGGTAGCAGACTGGCCCTTGCTATCATAATGAGAAATTTCCTCCTCCGCCCTCTTGATAATAGAATCGGGAAAAAGAGTTCCAATCTGTAGTGGGGCAGTTCTGAGGGCAGCAAAGGTGTCCGGTTTTATCCCATTCTTGAGGTGGCTAAGGTAAGCGTCGCGCCGGGCCAAAGTGGAGTTACCCATGGTGATAAAGGTAAAGTCTGTCAGGTGCTCCATAGCCTTGGCGGCCGCCTGAGTGATGCTACTGTTAAAGGTCATAAGGAACTGCAGTTCATCAGAAGCTTCGGACATCTTTTTGGAACCCTTGCCTTTAGATTCACCACGGATAATCTTAAGTTGAGACTGCATTTCTTGCTGAACCTTGAAAAGGCAGCGATTGAAACTGGCCGCTTGATTGCAAATCACAGAGGCCTCTCTTGCACTTTGTATCCTGTGAGATGTGGCATGAAGCTGGGGGAATGGATGTCATACCAGTCTTTCTAGAAATTCTACCAAAACTGCTGTTAAGCTTTGATGGTCCGGTATTCCAACTTGACACTGTAGAGGAATCACTTGCTTGTCCGGGATACAGTCCGTACCATTTACTCTGCGATCTTGGTGGCCTGAGGAATTGGTCCATAGAAAGGTGACCAGCTTCTGCCGTCCTTGATGGGTATCCTTCTATGAGGGTTAAATTTAATTTTCCCATTTTCTTGCAAAGCCACTCTTCAGTGGGCATTTGCACCGACACCTTATTCGGAACAGGGGCTTTAGGACCCGCGAAGGTCCATCCCATGAAAGAGCGGATACCACTCATAGTTTCTCTTTACGTTTGTTCCTCGGAATTAGGTGGGTCCGACTCCCCAAAGTCCTGATCCTCTGAAAATTCGCCTTCCTCAACCAAGAGCTGGACTGGAGGCCGGTCGGAAATGTCACTTTCTGCCTGAGAGTCAACACTTGAAAAACTGTCCCGTCGATCAGAATGTTGAAGAGGAGGAGATTCCGAACCAGCAAGCAGAGACGAGCCTGGTCGGTCAGTATGAGGTCGGTCCGAGAGAAGTTTGCTAGTAGACTGAAGCTTGGAGCTGGCCTGGTCGGAGTCTGAAAGCAAACTATCACCTTGGTGTCGGTCGGATGAAGGCTTACCGGTCGACTGAGGCTTTTCAGCAGTGTCTGGACCGGTGCGCCCTGATGATGCTGGTTTTGGTCGGTTGGAGTCCGACTGTAGCTTACCGGCCGACTTATGCTGTAAAGCATGTGTGTCTGGGCCAGTGCGCTCTAAAGCTGTCTTTCTTTGACCAGTCTTGTCTATCTTTGGCTTACCGGCCGACCACTGCAAAGCAGTATTAGTGTCTGGGCCAGTGCGCCTATCTGGTAAAGATTCTCTAGGTCGGTGAGACGGTTGAAAAAACGGTTCTGAGTCCTTGCTTATACCAGCAGGTGGAGAGTGTGTGGGGGAAACCCGGACCTCTGAAGTAAAAGCTGGGTTAAGAGATTTTGCAAACAGAAGAGCTTCAATCCTGTTGAAGCGCTCGGACTACTTTTGGTCTAATTCAGAGATTTTGCTATCAGTAGTTGAGGTATCCACAGACTTCTTGGGTTTTGACGGAACCTTTTCTTTCTTTGGTTTCTTTTCTGGGGGAGCTGAGTCGATCTTAGAGGCACTTGAATCACCTACAACCCCAATCACTGCTACAGAAGCAGGGTCCACAAGGGTGTCTTCCGCAAGGGGAATAGAGTCAGTGCGTTTCGCCTCTCGCTTTTCTTTTTTTAATCTTGTATGACGGAGTAGCAAGCTGAGCTCGTTGCCCAGGGGTGAGGGCATTACATAACTTACAATCTGAAGTTGCTTTATTAGTCACACACAGTTCCTCCCCTTTTCCTTTATTGCGACAGCGTGCACAAAAGGCATGTCCGTCGTTCCACACACTCTTAGAAGATATGTATAATAAAATAAAGTCGAAATCCTTCCAGTAACTAACAAAAATCCACAAATTTCCTGGCTGCTATGAAAAAGCTTGTACACTAGTTCGCGCCAAACGAAAAAGATGCCATGACGTCACTCTGTCTAGACAGGAAGGAAGTACGACACGCCACCTGGCGAGTGCACTAGTACTAGGGACCGACCTGCCGGTGGAGACACAGGACGTCTTTTTCTGACGTTTGGCGGGCCGGTCTGTGCCGACCGGATAAGCTATTGTCCATTGGATAGGATGTATTAACGGAATAAAAATGAAAAGTTTGAAAAAAAAAATGAAAACCAAGATGTCTGTATTCTGTAAATATAAAAATATTAAATACAGGTTTCTTTATCTGAGAGAAAATGACTAAGAAATAATCTGTGAGATGCCAATTATTTTCACATAATTGTAAAATTTCAAAGACAAGTTTGAACATTTTAAAATCCAGTCATCTTGTTTTACTTACACTGCCACAGAAAAAAGCATCCATAATTCTACTACCCCACAGGCATCAGAGAAACATTGATAGGGCTATACACACAACTCCATGTGAATGTGGATGCAATATATTTTTAGAAACATGAAGACCCTATATGGTGGTTTGAAGACCGAGTCCAAGTAATGCTTCATCTTAAAAGATGCATCAGGCTTCTGACATGCTCACAAACATAACATCCAGATTCTACAGATTTCACTAGTATATGAATCAAATATTATCTATCCTTGGTAAGTACACTTAACTACATCTTAAAACATGCTGCCTAGATTTTCATTGTCAAAGATCAGCAATTGTCTCAGATCTGACAAAGGACTAGCCAGTTTACAAAAAGAATATAATGCCAGATCACTGTAAGCTTCAGGTTAACCAAGACTTTGGAAGACTTTCCCCAAAATGTGCAAGACCTTTCAGTCGATAGATATAAGAGGCCAAAGATTGTGAAGCAATACCTGCTTTACTTCTAATCCGAGTATTACCTCATCTTCTCTGCTCATTTCCCAGACAGAGCCCACGTTTTTAATAAGACATGCAAACCCTTTGACATTAAAAAAACGACTGTGGGGTAGAACCAGAATGACACAACAAAAGCAGAACAACCAGAAGAAAGAAAATTCTGTGGGTGAAATAAAGAAAGGCACCAGTGGCGTTATTTATTACCTGGGGAGTGTTACCTGAGGCAGTACGAGTAGGCTTGTCCATGTCCACAATGATGTTTTTTGCATGGTCTAAGCGCTGTCTGCTGTTGAAGGTTTCATTTAGACTACTTGGTTTTAACACCACACCAAGGCCAGAAGCATATACTGGCATCGAAGACTTCTTTGAGTCCTAGTCAAAGACAGAGGAAAGACTTCAATACTTTAATACAACCATGACAAGGGGGCAGTCCATTCATCTCACTGGTCACCTTTGCACATCTATTTTCTTAAATGCTTTGAGTTTTAAGGTTACCGTCAACAGGCATTTATTCTAGTTTTTGGCATGTCAAACATAATTTGGCAAGTCTACCACCAATATTTCACATGGAAGTCTGAGAGGAGATTACAAGCTAATAAGGAGGCAAGCTTGCCTGATATAAGAAATCCAGTATCAAATTAAATTAAAAATCAACAATTCAAGTCCAAGTCACATTCAACAATGTCTTTCTCTGCCTTGCAACATTAAAATTCACCAATTTAAGCAATTCAAGAGTGTTACGGCATTACAATTTAACAACAACAGGCAGGTTAAAGAACCTCAAGGACGTTGATAAATGGTCATCCTTGAGCCTCTTTCTTTCAGTTAGGGGAATCTCAGTAATTTGAGAGTTGGACTGTACTTGTACAGTCGAATGGGGCATATAGCGCTTTGAGTCCTGTAGTATGAACTGGTATTTGGGCTGCTGAAAACAAAACAATACCGTATTTTTTCGAAATAAGGCCCGGGCGTTAATTATTTTCAAATGGCATCAGACCAGGCGTTAAATTGAACCAGGCGTTCTTTTGAAATACAAAAAACAGTGTTATAATTGTAAACAGTGTGCTTGGTACCAGGCGTTAATTTGAACCAGGCGTTTATTTGAACCTGGGCGTTATTTTGGAAATTTACGGTATCTGGTATTTTGTTTGGTTTAGTAATTGTCCTGGTGAAAAATAGAGACATGCCTACATGAGACATAACTACATGTATAAATGCAAAAGAGACCATGAAATATTTTAAAGCCAAGAGACATCATAGTTAACTATTATCAAGGTATTTTGTTAAATAGTTAAAAATAGTACCATCCTTTCTTATACTATTAAGTAGGGGTGGGTCGGTACCAAAAATGCGTCCATTGTGAGGTCGTCAATGTAAAACCGTAACAATTTCAGGACTCTGCATTTTAGAACACCCCAAATAAATGTGGATATTTCCACTTAACAGCATTGCAATAGAAGTCCCCAAATGCACAAAATATAAGATAAATGAGCGAACTCCTTCAGATTTCTGGTATGTTTTCAATATTTTAAGTTTTCCTTCCAAGTTGACAAGTGATATTGAGGTTATAAAGTCTGCTTAACTTCTGTTTAACTTGCTCACTATAAAAGTTTGCAAATGCATGAAAATATGGGATAAAAGCTTACAATTTCTTCAGATTTTGGGTATATTTCTAATGTTTCAACTCTTCCTTCCATTATATGTGTTGGTAAGCGAAGTTGCGGTTTTAAAATCTCATCACAGTATTTCAGTAAAATGCCAACGATAGAAAGGCACCGGGCCTACCGACCCATCCCTATTGTCAAGCAATGTGAGCTGTGCATTGGGGATAAATAAATTTTTCAAAACTGGTTCTCGTCACTTGAAAGTGGTTGTCACTATTTTAGTCTCAAGCGAAAAACAAAATGTGGTATACTAGCATTACATTAAAAGTACAGAGTAGGTATAGAGTGAAAATTTAAACTGACAAAACAATCAATTTTACCAGTGACTGACACTCTATGTTGACAGCTTTTAACAGCATGTTCATGGCATTAGAATTACTCCATGAGAACTTGATGCCACGTGCATTCTCCATGTCTTTCAAATAGTTCCACAGATTCATGTCCACTTCAATATCACTGAAAGAATTAAATTTAAATACCACTGACTGAAAATAATATAGTATTCAAAATAGTGATAACTTAAGTCATGATATACTGGTAGTGTGATTATACTTTACTATCACATTCTTTCAAATATTAAATACAGTCTAACCTCATTATCTCGAATTTTATGGGACCATTCCAATAACCTCGACTTATCCAAAAGTCGAAATAACCATTCAAGCCTTTGAGAGACTAAACTTGTCAAAACAACTACCGAGTGTATGGGCGATAATGAATGATATTAGCCAAATAGCTGGAAGATGTTGTTTTAAGCAATGTCTGTGGGGTATATAGTAAATGAACTAGTAAATACCTTTAATTTAATGTATTCCTTCATGAATATCCAAGAAAACCTGCATCACAAGTGTAGTAGTTGAAACCTACACCGTAATCTCTCGTATAATCTCTATGTAAATAAGTTTACAGTACGGAGAGAAATGGGGAGGAAAAAAAAACAATTTGGCTTCTCATTCAAAGTATTGCTACAGGTAGTAGATGTAATCTTCAGAGATGGTCATATTATTGTTTGACTTTCAGCTTTACTGGGTAAATTGCCTTTTGTAACACACGCCAGATGCGTTTGTTTGTTTTTCTTACAATGAACACTTTCCACCGGACTATATATAAAGAAAACTGGTGTGTAAAATGGCAAATAGCCTCGATATAAACACAAATACTAGCATTTCACATCGAAATAACCTTTAATTTTCTTATATATTTTAGTTTAAATGAGTTGGGACTGAGGGTGTAACCTCGAGATAAACAGGAAGTCAATATTTCCGAGATCGGGATAAGTGGGTTAGACTGTATCTCCTATAAACAAAACAAGAGCCATTACTTTATCACCTTTTTTAGAACAATACACAAAACATGGATAAGCACTAGAATTGCATATTTGTTTTTCACCCACTAACTTTTCACACATGCATAACTTGAAATTTTAAATATTTGAAAACGATGTAATCTTCAGTCACTTTTAAAGACTTCACATTTATAAAATCTTTAAATTTGGCATTTTCAAATCATGACAATATCTTCTTTATATAATCTTTCAATCCAGAAAAAGCTTTTTAAGTCAGGTGGTTTACACATGTATACTTTATATGCTATTGCTTAAAACCTGTAAACATTTACACAATGGTCTGTGTACCTTACTTCACTGACCACTGTATTTTGAACACTATTTTTGCTTGATATTTGCCTGTGTGATTATCACTAACCATTCAGTATTTCCTTCAGTGGTAATTGTGTACTTGGTGACCTTTTCCTCGGCCACACTTTCCAACATGTGGACATCTTTAAACTCTGCTTCCTCATTGCCATTTTTGTCAAACCGTGGAAAACAACTCAACCATGTAGCACCCATGGGTTTCTGTAATTCATGTACACACAAGTGTTAAGTGCTACCTACTTGATCCTAAAAATTCACTACAAAAGAGTTAACAAGAGGGTCAGAGATGCCCCAAAAGGCGGGTTGCGCAGGAAATATTGACGGACAGAAAAAACGGACAAAAAACGGACAAACAAACAGACGGAAGTACACCACTTTCGAAAGCAACCTAGCTATGATGATCTATCTCCCTGTCAAGTTTGAATTAGATTGGACAAAGCATTTTTGAGCAAGAGTCCGGAAATGAAAATGTTGACCCACAGACAAACGGACAGACAGAGTTACACCAATTTCGAAAGCAACTTAGCTATGATGGTGATCTATCTCCCTGTCAAGTTTGAATTCGATTGCACAAAGCGTTTTCGAGTTAGAGTCCGGTAACGGAAATGTTGACAGACAAATGGACAAAAAACAGACAAACGAACGGACGGAATTACACCACTTTCGAAAGGAACCTAGCTATGATGGTGATCTATCTCCCTGTCATGTTTGAATTCGATTGAACAAAGTGTTTTTGAGTTAGAGTCCGGAAACGGAAATGTTGACAGACAGACAAAGAAACAAAAAAACAGACAAACGAACAGACGGAATAACACCAATTTCGAAAGGAACCTAGCTATGATGGTGATGTATGTCCCTGTCAAGTTTGAATTCGATTGGGCAAAGCGTTTTTGAGTTAGAGTCCGGAAACGAAAATGTGGACCGACAGACGGACAAAAACCGGACAAATGAACGGACGGAATTACACCATTTTCGAAAGGAACCTAGCTATGATGGTGATGTATGTCCCTGTCAAGTTTGAGTTCGATTGGACAAAGCGTTTTTGAGTTAGAGTCCGGAAACGAAAATGTGGACGGACAGACAGACGGACACATCAATCTAATACCATGTGATGTCATTCTTTTTTTATAAAGTTATGTATGTTTTTTTTCAATATATATTACTTTGTTTAGAACAAGGAATAACAGACTGCATATTGGATAAGTCTTAACTGACCCAAGAAAAAGTTAAATTGCACGTATCAAACTATTCTAAAGAAAAGCTTGGCTATAGCATATTCTTACCTGACTAGACATGTTTGTTGATATTTGTTCTGTTTTGCTTGAAAAGTCTCCAAAGTCATCTTCTGCACTCTGACTTTCAAAGTCACCAAAGTCATCCTGTAAAAATAAGGTGCACCAATACATAACAAGAAAACATCACAATTGGCCATTTATAATCACATTCCACTGGTGATATGATCTAAATATTTGCAAAAGCTGGGCAAATTGGTTTAAAAAATAGCATCAGAGATGCCCGTACCCCACAGCCTTGGGAAATATTTTCAACACCATGAGATATAGAAGTACTGTACCAGTACAAACTTCAGGATACTTTCAGAGCACTGTCAGTTATATAAAGGCCCAAACAATGTTTAAATGGAGAAATAATGTTTAAAAGAAAGATAATGCGTATAAAGATGAAGTATTAAAACAAGATAATTCAATGACAAGATGACAGCATTAATCAGTAAACTAAAATTCAACACTCTTTATATACATCTGCATTTCCGAATTATGGTTTAGATGGTTTGAATATTACCATGCATACAGAAGTGTTAATACATTTAATGAATGCTTATGTGTGGAGTAAAATCTGCGGCTCACTTGATGAAATTCTATCTCTTACAATGGGAAGTTATGAAAGTAAAATTCTTAATAAATTCTAATATGACTTTTGCTTAATCTGCATCAAAAGACAGACCCAAAGGTGCAACAAGATTTTAAAGGTCAAGGTCACTATGGCAAGGTAAAAGGTCAAATTAAGGTCACACCATGATAATACACACCTATAGCCAATAACCAATGTTCCTACCAAGTATCAACTTCCTACACCTTACGGTTTCCGAGATACAGCCCTGATGATTTTATAGGTCAAGGTCACTATGGCAAGGTCAAAGGTCAAATCAAGGTCACACCATGATGCTGCACACCTACACCCCCTAGCCAATGTCTCTACCAAATATCAACTTCCTGCACCTAACAGTTTCCGAGATAAAGCCCGGACAATATTTTATAGGTCAAGGTCACTACAGCAAGGTTAAAGGTCAAATCAAGGTCAGACCATGACGTTGCACACCTACACCCCCTAATCAATATCCCTACCAAGTATCAACTTCCTACTCCTTACGGTTTCTGAGATATAGCCCAGCCAACATTTTATAGGTCAAGGTCACTACGGCAAGGTCAAAGGTCAAATCAAGATCAGACCATGACGCTGCACACCTACACCCCCTAAGCAATATCCCTACCAAGTATCAACTTCCTACACCTTACGGTTTCTGAGATATAGCCTGGACAACATTTTATAGGTCAAGGCCACTACGGCAAGGTCACAGGTCAAATCAAGGTCACACCATGACGTTGCACACCTATACCCCCTAACCAATATCCGTACCACGTATCAACTTCCTACACCTTACGGTTTCTGAGATATAGCCCGGACACCATTTTATAGGTCAAGGTCACTACGGCAAGGTCAAAGGTCAAATCAAGGTCACACCATGACGTTGCACACCTACACCCCCTAACCAATGTCCCTACCAAATATCAACTTCCCAAGCCTTACAGTTTCCGAGATATAGCCCGGACACCATTTTATAGGTCAAGGTCACTGCGGCAAGGTCAAAGGTCAAATCAAGGTCAGACCATGACGTTGCACACCTACACCCCCTAACCAATATCCCTACCAAGTATCAACTTCCTACACCTTATGGTTTCCGAGATATAGCCCGGACAAGATTTTATAGGTCAAGGTCACTACGGCAAGGTCAAAGGTCAAATCAAGGTCAGACTATGACGTTGCACAACTACACCCCCTAACCAATGTCCCTACCACGTATCAACTTCCTACACCTTACAGTTTCCGAGATATAGCCCGGACAAGATTTTCAAACTCAAGGTCACTATGGCAAGGTCAAAGGTCAAATCAAGGTCAGACCATGACGTTGCACAGCTACACCCCCTAACCAAGTATCAACTTCCTACACCTTACGGTTTCTGAGATACAGCCCGGACAAACTATTTCCCGCCGCCCACCCACCTGCCCACCCATCCGGACACCATGGGTGAAAACAATACCCCAACAGCCATTAAGGGCTGTGGGGTAAAAATGAGTACTAAATCTAGCTATTCACATTTAAGCCTACACCAGCTTAAAGTATGGTGCAGCAGATTTAAACAATTCTAGCTACAATAAAATGTGGAATTGCTGGTAAAGTGAAGAAAATCGAAACGAAATCGTTCTATCTCGCACGGTTAAGGAGATACAAGCAGTTTTGTGTTTTACTCATTGAGAAAATTGTTAATGCTTAATTAATCAACAATTTCTCACTCATTTCTTAAGCTATGCCTCGCAAAATTTAATGTCGCCCAGATCTTTATATGAGGAAGGTATTTGCTAAATTTTAGGTTGATACATAAAATACTTCGTAAGTTATCATCCGGACAAGGACACCCTTTCACAAAACGCATTTTTAGTCATGTGACCTCTCTGATTGGTGAAAATGTCATTGCAGCATATTCAGAAAAATTTCCCAGGGCTACTCTATACACCTGCCAAATATGATAAGAATCCGCCTTATGGCTGCGAAGCTATTGCGAAAAGAAAATGCGGATCAGCCAAATCCGGCAGAGTAGCTTCTCCTATATACAAGCGAGGGACACTTAATAATCAGTTTCAGCAATCCATAAGAGATCTTTGTCATAAAAGGAACATGTCTCAAGTATGACAGGTGCACACACTTTGGTTGAGCCAAAGTTAAAGTTCACACCATGATGAACACCTACACAAGTATGTCTCAAGTATGGCAGGTGCACACACTTTGGTAGAGCCAAAGTTAAAGGTCACACCACCCTGCACACCTACACAAGGTCAAAGGTCAAATCAATATCCCACCATGAATTTGCACATCTACATGCCCTAACCAATGTCCCTACCAAGTACCAACTTCCTACACCTTACAATTTCCGAGATAAAGCCCAGACAAAATTTTATAATTTAAGGTCACCATGGCAAGGTCAAAAGTCAAATCACGGTCACACCATGACGTTGCACACCTACACCTCCAAACCAATGTCCCTACCAAGTATCAACTTCCTACACCTTACGGTTTCCAAGATATAGCCCAGAAAAGATTTATAGGTCAAGGTCACTATGGCAAGGTCAAAGGACAAATCAAAGTCACACCATGACATTGCACACCTACACCCCCTAACCAATGTCTGTACCAAGTATCAACTTCCTACATCTTACGGTTTCTGAAATATAGGCCAGATAAGATTTTACAGGTCAAGGTCATAACGGCACGGTCAAAGGTCAAATCAAGGTCACACCATGACGCTGCAAACCTACACCCCCCAACCAATGTCCCTACCAAGTATTAACATCCTACACCTTACAGTTCTGAGATACAGCCCAGACAAACTTTTCCCGTCGCCCGCCCATCCGGACACCATGGTTGAAAACAGTACCCCGACAGCCCCTAAAGGCTGTGGGGTAAAAAAAAAAAACAGTTCCCAAGCAGTGAAATTACCTCTTGCATTCTCTCGCTAGAACTGTCAGGCCTTTCAGTGTCCTCAGCATCATCATCCTTTAGTTCAAATCTCGGGGCTGTGGGCTCACTAAAGGCAGCCCAGTTATCATCTGGCTCAAGCTGCCCTGTATTCTCTGTAGCAAAGGAACACCAGCCTGTGTCATCATCTGCAGGCTAGTTGTGAGAAACACGACACAATATTAACCCCTTTCCAATCAGAGATACAGTATTGCATGAAAATCAGGTACTCCATGAAAAGCAATTTTTTATTAATATTAAATGACAAATTAAATTATAGACCTTTTTTGGAACAAATTAAAGTCAATTATTCATACTGGAATAATTAGAAAACTGTAACTTTAAAGAAAACTAAAAAGAGTGCTCTTTTCTAAATTCTGTACCCAAATAAAAAGAGCAAGCTTGTTTAAATTCTGTACAGCAAAATATCAGTACTTTGTCTCCCTGGTGAATCCCTTTCTTGGTACTGACCTCCTTGTTGGCTACTCTCCTGGAAAGCCATCATTTTACAGGATGTTCACACATGTATTTGGCACTATATAAACTAGAGGAATGCTTTTGCTAACAAAAGCGAAGCGTCCCTTAAAGTTTAAAATGCTTTGTGGTTTTAATAAGCATGCTGTAAAGCTAAGAATGCACAAAGCTGCACCGTATGCTTTCACAATACCTCTTAATACACTCTGAAGGTCTAAAAGCTACAATAAAGGAGATATAAGGCAAAACTCCAAAGCAACTATTTTATGACCCCAGTTTGACCCATAAAGGGGGGTCGGGGGATAAAACTGACCGGCTATTTAGATTCTCCACATATGCTTTCCCAATACCTCTTAATACATTCTGAAGCTATAAAAGCAACGATAAAGGAGATATAAGGGAAAAACTCCAAAGCAGCTATTTATGACCCCAGTTTGGCTCATAAGGGAGGGTCGGGGGGTAAAACTGACCGGGTATTTAGATTCTCCACATATTCTTTCTCAATACCTCTTAATATATTCTGAAGCTATAAAAGCAACGATAAAGGAGATATAAGGCAAAAACTTCAAAGCAGCTATTTATGACCCCAGTTTGGCCCATGGGGGGGAGGGGGGGGGGGGAGGGGGGTAAAACTGACCGGCTATTTAGACTCTCGACATATTCTTTCTCAATACCTCTTAATATATTCTGAAGATCTAAAAGCAACAAATAAAGGAGATATAAGGCAAAAACTCAAAATCGGCTATTTTATGACCCCAGGTTGACCCATAAGGGGGGGTCGGGGGGGGGTAAAACTGACCGGCTATTTAGACTCTCCATATATGCTTTCCCAATACCTCTTAATACATTCTGAAGCTATAAAAGCAACAATAAAGGAGATATAAGGCAAAAACTCAAAATCAGCTATTTTATGACCCCAGTTTGACTACTGTTTCAGAAGTCACATTACTAGGTATATTGTATGTTGTTATTCAGTGCTTGGATATCTTTCATCCCCTTAGGGGGCATAATCTAGCAGTAACAAAGTTTTTGAAAATACAGACTATAGCATGTGTATTTTGAGTGTGTTAAAAATAACATTAACTATTTGACTATTGACTATTTGTATCACGGTTACAAAAGTCACGTTACTAGTTGGGATATTTCTTTTGGTATGCCCATGCCTAGAGTATTTTCAAGTTGAACTTACAATTTAACATATCAAATCTTAGTCTCTTTTGAGGTTAGTAGACTATTAGAGCATTGGCTTCTCTAAACTATGAAAACTATTGACTATCTGTACCACTGTTACAAAAGCTACGATACTAGTGAGGTTATTTCAATTGGTAAGCCCATCCCTAGAGCATTTTTTCAGTTGAACTTATAATCAACATATCAAATCTCAATCTCTTTTGAGGTTAGTAGACTATCAGTACATTTGCTTCTCTAAACTATGTAAACTGACAAAAAAAACAGCCTGTGTTAAAAAATAGAACAATATTAAGACTATTTGTACCAATGTCATAGAAGTCACACTAATAGGTAGTACCTTTTTTGGGTATGTCCATACCTACAGCGGGTGTTTTTTTTTTAAATGAAAATACCAAATCTCAGTCCTGTTTTGAGTTGAGTAGACTGTCCGATCTCGGTTCTCAAAACCATGGAAACTGACAAGAAAACAGTGTTGCTCTTTTTTTCTGTGTCCCTGCTAATATATTCATGTATATGAGCTGATTCGATACTGTTACACTATTGTAAAGATACTTTCTGTGTTCAGTTTTTCACACTGACAGACAATTAGAGATTAACAGTTTATCTTTACACAAATAGGTTAGCGTATAGTCTACATTTCAGACATAGACTGAAACTGTGGAACCATATATTATCTAGTGTTCTACTTTCTGACCGACAACAACAAAATATCTTGTTTTATTATTTGAACACATCATTGTGCATTTGTACCTTTGTTCTGATGAAAATTGAGTACCTTTTATAATTTAAATACACCCGTATGCGGGTATACTTGCTACCCTTTTAAGTGATAGTACCATTGCAACCATTTGTCAAAAACTGACAGTACTTTGAGCTCTTTCCCACTTTAGTTAAAAAAAATTATACCATACATTTAATGGATACAATTAAACGGTGGGCTCTATTAAAATTCTATTTGCCTGTATCAGTACAAAGTGTATAAATTAGTATTGTGTAATAGTGATTGCAGTTGCTAGCCTTTATATATTGTAAACACTTTTTTAGGTGCTCGGTCTGTTTTGGTAGAGTGTTAACACTAAGAAAAGACATTGCCCTTGCCTTAATAAAATGTTCCTCCACGTAAACTAAATTAAGCTGACAATGCCCAGCCCTAGGAAGCATGGCATGTAATTTATATGTTCAGCTGTCATTTCTCAAATATAGTGTAAAAATTATTAATAGTTTTTTCATTTCAAATGTAAATATGTGTTTGTCCTTATTTAAGGAATTTACTGTCTGTCTGTATAACTACTATACCTTAAAGTTAAATTTTAAAAAAGTGCTTTTGAAGTCAGCAATATCAATAGACACTGTTTCGAGTGAATATAGAGCCATTATAATATTGATTGCGAATGTTTCTGTTTCTGTAAGGGGATATAATTACCTTGATGTAGGTGTGTGGATGTGAAACTTCATGGTCTCAATATGAAATGTATATAACCAAGCGATGTCATCCG
Source organism: Sabellastarte sp. h YS-2021 (assembly GCA_964017235.1). Taxonomy (NCBI): domain Eukaryota; kingdom Metazoa; phylum Annelida; class Polychaeta; order Sabellida; family Sabellidae; genus Sabellastarte; species Sabellastarte sp. h YS-2021. The sequence continues at coordinate 150,782,251 of OZ024928.1, read as the reverse complement.
AAACTCTAAACATCTTATCAATGAATTGCCAAGGGCTTCGAAATAGCAGTAAAAGAAACGATGTCCTGAATTACCTGAAAACCAAAAATATTGATATTCTTTGTCTCCAAGACACACACTTAAAGGAGTCTGATCTCAGTTTAGTTGAAACAATTTGGGATGGGGAGGTAATTCTGCATGGATTCAGCACAAATTCACGTGGGGTGGCAATTTTGTTTAAGAATACCCTCCAGTATAATATCTTGACTATTGAAACAGATAATAGTGGTAACATGATAGCATTACATATGAACTGCCTGGGTCAAACTTTTCTATTAATTAATGCCTATGGCCCAAATACGGACAATCCGGTCTTTTTTCAAGAAATAAAGAACTACACAGATAATTATGATCATGATTATTTTATACTCTGTGGTGACTTAAATATTTCACTAAACCCACAACTTGATACTTATAATTATGTTGGGTCAAATAACCCTAAAGCAAGAGAGAGCCTGCATGATGTCATTGACACATGTTCATTAGTTGATCTATACCGTTATTTTAATCCGAATACACAAAGATATACATGGCGTCGAAAAAATCCCATTAAACAAGCAAGGTTAGATTATTTTATCGCTTCCCAAACTTTATTGGACTTAGTAGCTCAGGTAGATATAAAACCTGGTTACAAAACAGACCATTCATTAATCAGCTTGTCTCTTAACCTTATAAACTTTTCTCGTGGTCCTGGTGTTTGGAAGTTTAACACTAGTCTTTTGAAAGATCAGGAATACATTGCATTTGTAAAAAATTGGATAATAGATGAGAAATTAAGATATGCAGTCCCAGTTTACAATTTGGAAAATATACATAATATACCAGATGATAATTTACATCTTAAAATTGATTATGATTTGTTTCTGGAAATGTTGTTATTGAGAATACGAGGCGAAACAATCAAATATGCCTCTCACAAGAAAAAGCTCAGTAAAGAAATTGAAAATAACCTTCTCTCTGAGATAGATTCCTTGGAGAAAAACCTAACGAGCGATAACTATGATAGCTACTTAGAAAAAAAGTCACAGCTTCGAACGATTAGGGAAGATGCTATAAAGGGGCACCAAATCCGATCAAGAGTGCAATGGTTAAATGATCGAGAAAAACCTACTAAATTCTTTTGTTCTCTTGAGCACCGCAACTATATAGAGAAAACTGCCAAAAAAATTAAATTGCGAGATGGTACCTTGAGTACTGATCAGAAAAAAATCCTTGCAGAATTCCAGTCCTTTTACACCAAACTTTTTCAGATTGATGATTCAAATCTGGAAAAGATTGATCTAGAAGATGTTTTAAGACACTGTCAAACACAAAAAGTTCATGGTGAACATATTAATCAAATTGAAGGGCACTTAACTATTAAAGAATTGAGTAAAGCTTTAAAGCAAACTAAAAATAATAAAACACCTGGAATAGATGGTTTTCCGGTAGATTTTTTAAAGATATTTTGGAGGGAGCTCGGTGTTTGGATTCAAAAGGCTTTAAACAGCAGTTATGACAAAGGAAAACTGTCTCTATCCTTAAGACAGTGCCTGATAGTATGTTTACCTAAAAAAGACAAAAGCAGGGAAGAAATAAAAAATTGGCGTCCCTTATCAATGCTTTCAAGCATTTATAAGCTAGCTTCAGCAGCTATTGCTAATAGAATCAAGCCTTTACTGAACTATTTGATTGACAGTACTCAGACAGGTTTCATATCGGGTCGAGATATTGCCGAAAATACCCGTTTGGTATATGATATTATTCATACTACCAAAAAATTAAACATATCAGGACTCCTAGTTTCAATAGATTTTCAGAAGGCATTCGATTCCATCTCATGGGAATTTATTTTCAAAACTCTCTCTTATCTAGGTTTTGGAGCCAACTTTCAGAAATGGATTAGATTGTTCAATACAGATATTACAGCAAAAGTTTTGCAAAATGGTTTTCTCTCGGATAACATAAACATACAACGTGGGTGTAGACAAGGAGATCCCATCTCCCCTTACTTATTTATAATTGCAGCACAGATACTAACAATATTAATTATTCATAATCCCCAAATAAGAGGTATTTTTATCAATGGTGTTGAATTCAAAATCACACAATATGCAGACGACACCACACTCTTTTTGGATGGTTCACAAGACTCATTATTAGCTGCATTAAACACACTGGAAACTTTTGGAACTTACTCTGGGCTTAAAATGAATACAGAAAAAACTCGGGTTGTCTGGATTGGAAGAAAAAGGCATTCAAAAGAAAAATTAGTGGACAAAGGCCTTCTATGGGGATGTACACATTTTGACCTACTGGGAATAAAATTCTCAAACAACCTTATGAATATGTTGGAGATTAATTATGACAAAAGGATTTGTGAAATAAAGAATCTTATAAATATCTGGGAGAAGAGATATTTAACACCTATAGGGAAAGTAACAGTTGTGAAAACTTTTATTTTGGCAAAACTAAATCACTTATTCTTGGGGTTGCCAAACCCTACCCCACAATTATTAAAAAAAATTGAAGATTTATGTTACAAATTTTTATGGTCAAATAAACCTGACAAAATAAATAGGAATATAGTAACCCTTGATGGGCAATCAGGTGGACTTAATATGGTCAATGTAAAACTTTTTATAAAATGTTTAAAAACAACTTGGTTTAGAAAATTGTTACGGCAAACGGATGCCCCATGGAACAAGCTATTTCAAGCAACCTTTGGAAAATTCCAAGAAAAGTGCACTGGATTGGGTCCTGAATATATAGTTGAATTAAATAAAAATATAACAAATAATTTTTGGAATAATGTCTTTGAGTCAGCATATGATATATTGAAACATCAACAGCTACTCACAAGTGAACAGATTCTGACAACCCCCTTATGGTACAATAAAGCATTGTCAGATGAGACTTTTTATATTTCTCAATGGTACAGTAAAGGGATCCGCTCCATTTCAGACGTTTTAGATGATAATGGCCAATTTAGGTCACTAGATACAATGAAAAATTTATATAATCTAAGAAATATCAACTTTCTGCATTACTTGAGAGTCAAAGGTATTTGTAATCAGCTGCTGAAAGAAACTAATTTTCAGCACAACAATGTCTTTAGACCAAATATACCAAATCATATAAAGATTCTGTACCGATCTGATAAGGTAGCTAGAGATTTTTATAAGTACGTCAATAAATACAAAAAAAATAATCATTCAATGAAGTTAAAATGGAATATAGATTTATACCTCAATATAGATGAATCAACTTGGAGTGATATATTTAAAGTATGTTTTAACACAATAAATGATAATAGCCTAGTGTGGTTCCAGTTGAGGATAATCTACAGGATATTAGGAACAAATCATTATCTAAACAAAATAGGAGCATCATCATCTTCACTTTGTAGAAAATGTAACAATGCTCCAGAAACATTAATGCATATTTTTACCGAATGCCCTATTACTGTAACTTTATGGGAAAACATAAAAATGTATGTCAAAGAGAAAATAAATTGTCAGTTAACATTAAATAATCTGGATATTATGCTGGGATATTTACTGTCAGATCAGAATAGAAGCCCTATAAATATTTTGCTGATCCTGACAAAAAAATATATTTTTGACTCTTTTAAAAATAATACCGTTATGTGTCTAGACAGACTAATGTATCAGTTCAAGCAAACATATGCAGAAGAAAAGCTCTTGGCAAACCTACAAGATAAAAAGGCCCTTTTTGACTTAAAATGGAAAAATTGGAAATTGATTATGGAGTGAGTAACCACATGCCTTGATCAAGTAAAACATGTCCCTTGTAATTCTAATGTTTCTTTTACAATAGTTCTATATCACTTATTTGTATTGTTTGTATAGTTACAAATTGTTGACTGAAAATATTGCTGTATCCGTATTGACAAATGTATTGTTTACAGACAAATAAAAAAAAAAAAAAAAAAAAAAAAAAAAAAGAGAGAAAGAAAGAATGCACAAAGCTGCACCGTATGCTTTCCCAATACCTCTTAATACACTCTGAAGGTCTAAAAGCTACAATAAAGGAGATATAAGGCAAAACTCCAAAGCAACTATTTTATGACCCCAGTTTGACCCATAAGGGGGGTCGGGGGATAAAACTGACCGGCTATTTAGATTCTCCACATATGCTTTCCCAATACCTCTTAATACATTCTGAAGCTATAAAAGCAACGATAAAGGAGATATAAGGCAAAAACTCCAAAGCAGCTATTTATGACCCCAGTTTGGCCCATAAGGGAGGGTCGGGGGGTAAAACTGACCGGGTATTTAGATTCTCCACATATTCTTTCTCAATACCTCTTAATATATTCTGAAGATCTAAAAGCAACAAATAAAGGAGATATAAGGCAAAAACTCAGAAAGAAACTTAGAAAGAATGCACAAAGCTGCACCGTATGCTTTCCCAATACCTCTTAATACACTCTGAAGGTCTAAAAGCTACAATAAAGGAGATATAAGGCAAAACTCCAAAGCAACTATTTTATGACCCCAGTTTGACCCATAAAGGGGGGTCGGGGGATAAAACTGACCGGCTATTTAGATTCTCCACATATGCTTTCCCAATACCTCTTAATACATTCTGAAGCTATAAAAGCAACGATAAAGGAGATATAAGGCAAAAACTCCAAAGCAGCTATTTATGACCCCAGTTTGGCCCATAAGGGAGGGTCGGGGGGTAAAACTGACCGGGTATTTAGATTCTCCACATATTCTTTCTCAATACCTCTTAATATATTCTGAAGCTATAAAAGCAACGATAAAGGAGATATAAGGCAAAAACTCCAAAGCAGCTATTTATGACCCCAGTTTGGCCCATGGGGGGGAGGGGGGGGGGGGGGAGGGGGGTAAAACTGACCGGCTATTTAGACTCTCGACATATTCTTTCTCAATACCTGTTAATACATTCTGAAGATCTAAAAGCAACAAATAAAGGAGATATAAGGCAAAAACTCAAAATCAGCTATTTTATGACCCCAGTTTGACCCATAAGGGGGGACCGGGGGGTAAAACTGACCGGCTATTTAGCCTCTCCACATATGCTTTCCCAATACCTCTTAATACATTTTGAAGGTATAAAAGCAACAATAAAGGAGATATAAGGCAAAACTCCAAAGCAACTATTTTATGACCCCAGTTTGACCCACAAGGGAGGGTCGGGGGGTAAAACTGACCGGGTATTTAGATTCTCCACATATGCTTTCCCAATACCTCTTAATACATTCTGAAGCTATAAAAGCAACGATAAAGGAGATATAAGGCAAAAACTCCAAAGCAGCTATTTATGACCCCAGTTTTGCCCATGGGGGGGGGGGGGGGGGGTCGGGGGGTAAAACTGACCGGCTATTTAGACTCTCCATATATGCTTTCCCAATACCTCTTAATACATTCTGAAGCTATAAAAGCAACAATGAAGGAGATATAAGGCAAAAACTCAAAATCAGCTATTTTATGACCCCAGTTTGACCCATAAGGGGGGCCAGGGGGTAAAACTGACCGGCTATTTAGACTCTCCACATATGCTTTCCCAATACCTCTTAATATATTCTGAAGCTATAAAAGCAACAATAAAGGAGATAAAGGCAAAAACTCATAATCAGCTATTTTATGACCCCAGGTTGACCCAGTGTTTCCTGAGCCTTGTTTTTCTGGAGGTCAACTGACCCCCGCCTTTGAAAACCGGGGGTGAATGCAAATTTTTGAGGGTCAGTTAGGCTTGACCCCTTCTAGTTAAACTGCAGGGTAGAAAAATAATAGACAAACAATGCTGAAATACCTCGCAAAGCCGGTGTTCAGATTAGAGTTATGAAATGTGGGGTACCATGTATCCAATGGGGTACTTAAAATGGAGTACAAGTAATATTCTGCCACATTTTCCTCAATAAATAATGTTTAGATGTTTAGATTAGTGCTGTAACGAGTTGACCGAAACTCGAGTCGTAACTCGGTGGGCGATATTTGGGATGACATCGATTTACGTAATTTAAACTCGAGTTTTTAAGAAATAAATTAGGATATACTAGTCTTGTTATAAAACCAGCACTTTTACAATTTATCTAACCATAAAGACAAAAAATTCAATGAGCAATGGCCGTTTTTTATTTCCTTATTTACGTGGATGTTCCATAATGTGCTCATACATACCTGTACAATTTAACCGGCAACAGAATATACTTCCTTGCAATAAAATGGTGCTAAATACGTCAATGGCGGATCCCTTGATGACAATATTTGGACATTATTATTTTATTTATATTTGTGTCATTTACTCGAGTTCAACTCGAGTTCAACTCGCATCTAACAAGCGAGCGTCGATCTACAGAAATCACTGTTGATTACAGCTCTAGTTTAGATATGGCCAGTTACTAAAAAGCAATAAATTTGTTTTATTTATGATGTTGACAAAAAAAAAACAGTACATTGTACATGGCTGTATATTCATAAAAATATTTGATCAGTTCACCTGTGTACATCAGGGTAAAGAAAACAGTCAAAAAATAAACTTGACTAAAATTTTTTTATTTACCCTACAAATACAATATTTATACTGGTTGAAAGACAAATTATTGTAGTTTATTTTGCTTTTTATTTGACAACAATCCATTCAATGGTTCCAGAGTTAGAGTGTTTTTGCGAATATTTTCGAATTTCACAGCTAGTATTTTCCGGGGAGGTTTCCGGGGTTAAAAATTCAAGAGTTTCCGAGATTTAGTAGAACGTGTCTCCCAATGCACAAGGTATTTGTCATCATTCGGAGACGTTGTTTCCAATTGTTTCCTTGCAGAGATCACGTTTTCCTTCGATGTATGACGTTTCAAATAATATTTGCTAGGGTACATTCTAACACTGGCCGTTTAAGATGGATTTCATCTGCGTAGCTCTCGCCTTACAAAAAATTTAAAATATACAGCTTACCTTCAGTGCTGTTTTATTGCATGTATATCTACGCTTTCAGTAAAAAATCTTGCGTCCTTTGGTGGATTTTGTAACTGAATAATCTGAATGCGCATGCGTGACCCCGCGAACTCTTCACCTCTCGACCTTTTGATATCACACATGCGAAGTGACTAGTAAACAGCAGGATATCGGCCATTTTTGTTTTGAAATTGGAATAAATAAAGAATTGCTTCATATATAGACGAAATATCGATATTTCTTTCTACAATACTTCTGCGTCAGTCTGACCCCCTGGTAAATAATATGTGCGTAAATCGATTTCGGCGTAAATTTACGCACGTTTGTGCGTAAACGGAAACACCCATAAGGGGGGGTCGGGGGGTAAAACTGACCGGCTATTTAGACTCTCCATATATGCTTTCCCAATACCTCTTAATACATTCTGAAGCTATAAAAGCAACAATAAAGGAGATAAAGGCAAAAACTCAAAATCGGCTATTTTATGACCCCAGTTTGACCCATAAGGGGGGGTCAGGGGGTAAAACTGACCAGCTATTTAGACTCTCCATATATGCTTTCCCAATACCTCTTAATACATTCTGAAGCTATAAAAGCAATAATAAAGGAGATATAAGGTAAAAACTCAAAATCAGCTATTTTATGACCCCAGTTTGACCCATAAGGGGGGGCCATGGGGTAAAACTGACCGGCTATTTAGACTCTCCATATATGCTTTCCCAATACCTCTTAATACATTCTGAAGCTATAAAGGCAAAAATAAAGGAGATAAAGGCAAAAACTCCAAAGCAGCTATTTATGACCCCAGTTTGGCCCATAAGGGAGGGTCGGGGGGTAAAACTGACCGGGTATTTAGATTCCAGGAAATCCCAGGGGAAATCCGTGTCCTCATATCTTCTCATGAATATTAATGACTTGGGTGCTATGGCCGTGAGTTCTCGAGTTTAAATTATTTGATTTTCGTCTATGCTTCCATTTTATAAAATATTGCAAGGAAATCAAATGGAAAATCTGTGTCCTCATATCTTCTCATGAATATTAATGACTTGGGTGCTATGGCCGTGAGTTCTCGAGTTTAAATTATTTGATTTTCGTCTATGCTTCCATTTTATAAAATATTGCAAGGAAATCCCAGGGAAAATCTGTGTCCTCATATCTTCTCATGAATATTAATTATGGTGGTCTGGTATTTTCGAGTAATTGTAGATTTTGTTTTCTGTAGGGTTCCACATAAATTTTACTGTAATATTCTGAATTTTTGCTTTGATTAATATTTCTTTTTATTAATAATTGCACTGAAAAAAAATCAGATTGAAAGTTTATTTGCTAGCTGTAATGTTTACTGCCAGCGGACATTTTAATAGCATGAAAATCTCATGGATCACCGATTCACCATACTTAGGTTCTGTGGCCGTGAGTTCTCGTTTTAGTAATACATGATCATTGAACAATGAACATCATAAAGACTTTTTGACATTTTAACTAAATGAGATTTTTATTATGATTCAGTAAATTTTACTTTATATGCCATTCATATAGGTCATTGACTTTAATGACTTAATTTTAGCAACCTGTAGAATGAAAATTTGATTGACAAGAATTCTGTCCTAAATTCTCCGAAAATGTCCTAAACGTTTTCCTAGTCTTAGGACAGAATGTCCGGCCGGACTTTTCATGTAGCAGAATCACTGGATTGCTCCCAAAATCTAATCAGCTCGCGTTTTCGATAGTATGAACAGGTGTGTCAAATTATAAGGTTCTGTAGCAAGTAGTTTTTCCTGAACTGTGATGGTGGGGGGGGGGGGGGGGGGTACTTCAAAAAATAGTTTTTGATCATGTGACCTTCATAAAGGTCAAATTTAAGCATGCAGAAAAATTTTCCCACGCCTAAGGTATATAACTGCCAAATATGGTTTGAAACCTTCTAATAATAAGGGAGATATTCAAGGGAGACCATAATGCGGCGGCGGCGAGGAAACTGAGGCGAAAACAAATAAGCGCCCTTTCAGGGACGCTTAATTATTCAAATAAAAACTTTGTCTGCTTAATGTTTCAGATTATAAAACCTCTGAATTATAATATTTTTCTTAGTTGTAATTCATATTCTCAAAACCAAAGCTTACCTTCACATCAGCACTGGAAAAATCTGCAAATTCAAAGTCTTCATTCTTATCACAGGTGAAAGATTCTTCTTCAGCCTCATTACTATCTACAATACTGTTATTGCTTTTCCTGTCTTTGATATTATCAAGTTCAGTCACTTCACTGTCACTTAAAACATCTTTATAAGCAGAGTCACAAGATGTATCAGACACACTTGCAACATTTTCTTTTTTATCAGACAAATATAAGGTTTTCACAGACATTTCACAATCACTTGATTGACTCTCCTTATCACATTTATCTGAAGTGACTTCATTGGCAGTTTGATTGATTTCTGTGGGGCTTGTGCACCATTCAGCTGGAGGAGCATCAGACTGTGGACTATTCTCCTGTGTTGATTCTGAGGTCAACACATGTGTACCAGTACTTTGTTCTTGGAATGTATTAAACTCTTCAGTACTATCACTTTTACTATCACTCTCAGTATTAGACCTACAGTCAGTATTGCCAGCTACATTAACTGAAGAATCTGTCCTTTTATCACATTCATTTACGTCTTCCCCATCACTCAGAGAATCACTGGTCTGGAACACGTCTTTATCTTCATTGAAATGGTGAAAATTACCATCAGCATCTTCTTCTTTGGAATCAATCCCCTCCTCTTCACTGAAAGAAGCTGTTTTAAACTCCAGGGGTTCTGGACTCTCTTCATGGTGATTATGTTGTAATGTTTGTTCCTTGCAACACTCAATCTGTCCATTATTTTCTTTATCTGTTAAAGTTTCTTCCTTAGTATAGCTATTTGTTTGACTAGTATCACTTGAGCACATACCTTCTAATGAATGACTTGGAGATGACGGCTTACCATCTGAATTTGCAAACTGAGGACTCCCTGAATTGTCTGACTTTTGATCACAATTAAACTGCACAACAAAGTTTAAGGAGTCCCCGGTTTTGGGAGCAGGCGATATATCATTGCTATACATCCCTGAATCTGTCAATGATCCCTGACTCATAGTATCACACTGTTCCCTTTTTGTAGCTGTATCTTGAACACTGGAAGATGATATTCCTAAACTGCCATTACAAGAATGATCACTTTCTGTATTAGAAAGCACACCATTTTCCTCATCACCTTGTGTGTTACTACACTGACAGGTATCATTTTCACATGAAGTGTCCTCTGTTCTTTTAGCAAGACAAGATTTGAAGTCAGCCCAATCGTTACTCTCTGTTTCTTTAGGTTCTACAGCAATCTGGTTAGAGCCACATTTAACACTGAACGAGTTTTTGTGTTCACTTGACAGAAAAGGAATTTGACCATTCTGCTCACTGGAAATTTTTGAGTCCAAATTAGCTGATTTATCATCTAAAGTGGCTGGCAAGCTTGTGTCTGTAGAATATGAACCAGGGCTAGCCACTGTGTCAGCACTGGCAAAGTCCCCAAAGTCATCACCATCCCCCCAGCCATCATCCATTGGTGGTGGACTGGAGGACACCATTGGAATAAAAGTCGACATTTTGCAGGTTTTCTATTTGCTTGTCAAAATAAAAAAATATAGATAGATTACTTTGCAAAACTTTTACACTTGTCATTTAAAACATGTACTGAACTTCTTTATTAATTTATAATGACATTCAAGTTGAAATTCAAGTATTCAGGCAGAAAAGTGATGAGGAACATTGAAGCCTTTGTTAAATACTAGCAGTTAATGGAATTAGTTTTATCATATGCTGTAATATAAACACAATATCCTTATATTTAACTTATGCAAGAAAATGCTAATTAATAATGCGTTTTTTATTGAGAAAAAAATTTTCCAATGAGATAATTTAATTAGCTAGACCTGATGTTATTTGTAAATACAAAGGATCTACTTTGTTTCAGGAATTTAGGTTATGACAAACTACTCATGAGATAAACTGAGACTGAAATAATAATTCTATTTTTGCTAACTGTTTGAGAAAACTGGTTCTTTATCGTTAAACATTAACTCACTATTTATGCTGAATGAGATTGTCTACTGAATAGTCCCTATCAGGGATACTGAAATGTTTTTCTTCTAGCATATCCCCGACAGCTATCAGGAAGTGAAATTTACTAAATCAAAACTTGACAGTTTTCATAAAAAAACTGCAAAAACGAGACATAAAAGTGTACAATTTCTTCAGATTTAGGCTTCATTTCAAACATTTTGCTATGTAAGTTTACAGTTTTACTTAAAATGGCGATACTGATATACATCTTTAGACATCGATATTGTCAACACTGTCGCAAAAAATAAATAGCCTCAATATCGATAAACGATAAACCCACTAGCTAAAATGTCACCTTTTCCCAGAATACTGGCACTTCATTGTACACAAGGTTAACTTTGAGGTGTTCCTCACAAGTTACAACCTTATTATTTCTACTGAAAAATACTTTAAGTAACCCATTCCAATCAGGTTATGAATCCAGGGGAAGATCCCTCTACTAAAAAGCCCTTAAGATAAAAGCCCTAGGAAAAACCCTTCATATTACATGTCTGGAGAAAAATCCCTCTGCCAGTTTCTCCAACCTGTGCAGAAAAATTCTCAACTACTCACCAGGCTTGTCACCAGTTCAATTTTATAAAAGCCCTTTAAGCTGGTCCTGCCATAAGTATATTGACAGCCCTGTTGTTGTTTTTTTCTAGAGTACAACCCCATTATCTTTTTCAATTGTCATTACTTTAGTCTCATCAGGAACTGTAAGGGGTGTTAATCTTCCAACAATAAAAGAGGAGGCTTTTTTGTATATCAGCTTGGATTTTAATTTGGTCAAAGTCAAAGGTCACAACATGATGATGCACACCTACATCCCCTAACCAATGTTCCTACAAAGCGTCAACTTTCTACACCTTACGGAATCCAAGAAACAGTCCGGACAAGATTTTAGAACTCATGGTCACTAGGGCATGGTCAAAGGTCAACCCAAGATCACACCATATATTGCACACCTACAACTCGAAAGCAATGTCCCCACCAAGTATCAACTTCCTACACTTTATGGTTTATAAGATATAGCCTGGACAAGATTTTCAAACTCAAGGTCACTATGGCAAGGTCAAATCAAGGTTACATCATGACATTGCACAACTACACCCTAACCAATGTCCCTACTAAGTATAAACTTCCTACACCTTACGATTGCTGAGATATAGCACGGACAACATTTTCAAACTCAAAGTCACTGCGGCAAGGTCAAAGGTCAAATCAAGGTCAGACCATGACCTTACAGTTGTCTAAATATAGCTGGGACAAGATATTATAGGATAAGGTCACTACGGTATAGTTGAAGGTCAAATCAAGGTCACACCATGACTTTACACACGTACAACCACCAACCAATGTCCCTACCAAGTATCAACTTCCTACACCATATGGTTTCTAAGATATAGCCCAGATAAGATTTTATAGATCAAAGTCACTACAGCAAGGTGAAGGTCCACTCAAGGTCACACCATGATGTTGCACACCTAAAAACCCCAACCAATATCCCTACCATCAGATGACATTCCTGTGATCTTTCTCTGTTTTCTAGTTTGAAAAGGAACACAGACAGTTAAATATTGTGCTGGAAGGTTAATTACAATGGTGACTTCCCATGGTATTTCTTCTATTTGTATTTTTCCCGCTTCCTGAAATCTTGACAAAACAAGACCACTGCCACGGTATGGATCTCCCGCCGAGCATTGCAGGGGAAGAAATACCTTTTCCAAGATATTCACACTTTTTCAATTTCCGCAAAAATGCAAGATGGCCGCCAAAAGTGGCGAAAATTGAAATTTTTCCCCTTTGCATAGGATACTATTGTACTACCCTGCGGGTCAAAAATTCACTCGAAATCGCTCTATCTCTTACGGTTTTCGAGATAGTCACACTTTTTCATTTTCCACAAAAATCCAAGATGGCCGCCAAAAGTGGCGAAAATTGAAATTTTTCCCCTTTGCATAGGATACTCTTGTACTACCCTGTGGGTCAAAAATTCCCTCGAAATCGCTCTATCTCTTACGGTTTTCGAGATATTCACACTTTTTCATTTTCCGCTAAAATCCAAGATGGCCGCCAAAAGTGGCGAAAATTGAAATTTTTCCCCTTGGCATGTGATACTCTTGTACTACCTTGTGGGTCAAAAATTCGATCGAAATCACTCTATCTCTTACGGTTTGTGAGATATTTGTGATTTTTCACATTTTTACTAAAAGTAGCAATAAAGTAGCCATTACTCACTTGTACATTGAGCAACAGTTGTGAAACTTAAATATTTTACAGTTCACAAAAATGTAGATGAACAACATATTTGAGAGAAATTGTGTAGCTGCAATAATTTTGAAGATATAAGCCATTTACTCATTATGGTTATCATTAAAAATTGACAAGGTAGCTATTACTCACTTAGCTATGGAGATACACTTCCAAACTACTGACCATGCTGTAGCTGTGGAGAAAGTAGCTGAACAACATATTGGAACAAAATTCTCTAAATGCAACAGTTTGAGAGTTATAAGTCATATAATTATATTAGGTAAAAGTGCTATTACTCACTCAAAAGTAGGCCAAAATTCACCAACCCCCAAAAAATTGAAGAGCGTAAAAATTCATTAGGACATTTACTAAAAACTGTGCGACACGCTCATGCACGCACGCACGCATGGACGCATGTACACACACACCTGGTGCAAATTATAATCTGTCTTTAAAAATAGCATCAGAGATGCCCGTACCCAACAGCCTTGGGAAATATTTTCAACACCATGAGATATAGAAGTACTGTACCAGTACAAACTTCAGGATACTTTCAGAGCACTGTCAGTTATATAAAGGTCCAAACAATGTTTAAATGGAGAAATAATGTTTAAAAGAAAGATAATGCGTATAAAGATGAAGTATTAAAACAAGATAATTCAATGACAAGATGACAGCATTAATCAGTAAACTAAAATTCAACACTCTTTATATACATCTGCATTTCCGAATTATGGTTTAGATGGTTTGAATATTACCATGCATACAGAAGAGGTAATACATTTAATGAATGCTTATGTGTGGTGTTGGAGTAAAATCTGCGGCTCACTTGATGAAATTCTATCTCTTACAATGGGAAGTTATGAAAGTAAAATTCTTAATAAATTCTAATATGACTTTTGCTTAATCTGCATCAAATGACAGACCCAAAGGTGCAACAAGATTTTAAAGATCAAGGTCACTACGGCAAGGTAAAAGGTCAAATTAAAGTCACACCATGATAATACACACCTATAGCCAATAACCAATGTCCCTACCAAGTATCAACTTCCTACACCTTACGGTTTCCGAGATACAGCCTTGACGATTTTGTAGGTCAAGGTCACTATGGCAAGGTCAAAGGTCAAATCAAGGTCACACCATGATGCTACACACCTACGCCAGCTAGCCAATGTCTCTACCAAATATCAACTTCCTGTACCTAACAGTTTCCGAGATAAAGCCCGGACAATATTTTAGAGGTCAAGGTCACTATGGCAAGGTTAAAGGTCAAATCAAGGTCAGACCATGACGTTGCCCACCTACACCGCCTAATCAATATCCCTACCAAGTATCAACTTCCTACACCTTACGGTTTCTGAGATATAGCCCGGACAACATTTTATAGGTCAAGGTCACTACGGCAAGGTCAAAGGTCAAATCAAGGTCAGACCATGACGTTGCACACCTACACCCCCTAACCAATATCCCTACCATGTATCAACTTCCTACACCTTACGGTTTCCGAGATATAGCCCAGACAAGATTTTACAGGTCAAGGTCACAACGGCAAGGTCAAAGGTCAAATCAAGGTCAGACTATGACGTTGCACAACTACACCCCCTAACCAATGTCCCTACCAAGTATCAACTTCCTACACCTTACAGTTTCCGAGATATAGCCCGGACAAGATTTTCAAACTCAAGGTCACTACGGCAAGGTCAAAGGTCAAATCAAGGTCAGACCATGACGTTGCACAGCTACACCCCCTAACCAATGTCCCTACCAAGTATCAACTTCCTACACCTTACGGTTTCTGAGATACAGCCCGGACAAACTATTTCCCGCCGCCCGCCCACCCGGACGCCCGCCCATCCGGACACCATGGGCGAAAACAATACCCCAACAGCCCTTAAGGGCTGTGGGGTAAAAATTACATTTCATGGATGCAGAAGATCCAGAGAGTGACCCGGATCACTCCCAAAATTTAATCATTTCTTCCTATTACCTTTTCAGACATATCCTGATAATAAAATTCGCAGAGTTATACAGCTCATTAATATTCCTACAGCAAATATGAGGTCACAGGACTCCATTTATTATTTTCAAATGGGGACCCCCATTTTTCAAAAAAAATTGGCTATCTGCAATACTTTCAGATAATTCGCATTTACTCATTTTGAGTAGGTGAGTAATTAGCTATGGGTCTGAAACTTCACCAAGTGAAAGCTCTCCCAAAAGTAGATGAATGAGTTATTTGAGAAAAATTGGCTATCTGCAATACTTTTAGAGATAATTCGCATTTACTCATTTTGAGTAGGTGAGTAATTAGCTATGGGTCTGAAACTTCACCAAGTGAAAGCTCTCCCAAAAGTAGATGAATGAGTTATTTGAGAAAAGAATATCTGCAATACTTTTAGAAATAATTCACATTTACTCATTTTGAGTAGGCGAGTAATTAGCTATGGGTCTGAAACTTCATCATGTGAAAGCTCTTCCAAAAGTAGATGAATGAGTTATTTGAGAAAAATTGGCTATCTCCTATACTTTTAGAGATAATTAGTATTTACTCATATTGAGTAGGTGAGAAATTAGCTATGGGGCTGAAACTTCACCATGTGAAAGCTCTTCAAAAAGTAGATGAATGAGTTATTTAAGAAAAATTGGCTATCTGCAATACTTTTAGAGATAATTTGCATTTACTCATTTTGAGTAGGTGAGTAATTAGCTACAGGCGTGGAACTTAACCATGTGAAAGCTCTCCCAAAAGTAGATGAATGAGTTATTTGAGAAAAATTGGCTATCTGCAATGCTTTTAGAGATAATTGGCATTTACTCATTTTGAGTAGGTGAGTAATTAGCTACGGGTCTGAAACTTCACCAAGTGAAAGCTCTCCCAAAAGTAGGTGAATGAGTTATTTGAGAAAAATTGGCTATCCGCAATACTTTTAGAGATAATTAGCATTTACTCATTTTGAGTAGGTGAGTAATGAAATTTCACCAAGTGAAAGCTCTCCCAAAAGTAGGTGAATGAGTTATTTGAGAAAAATTGACTATCTGCAATGCTTTTAGAGATAATTGGCATTTACTCATTTTGAGTAGGTGAGTAATTAGCTATGGGTCTGAAACTTCACCACGTGAAAGCTCTTCCAAAAGTAGATGAATGAGTTATTTGAGAAAAATTGGCTATCTGCAATACTTTCAGAGATTATTCCCATTTACTCATTTTGAGTAGGCGAGTAATTAGCTATGGATCTGAAACTTCACCATGTGAAAGCTGTCCCAAAAGTAGATGAATGAGTTATTTGAGAAAAATTGGCTATCTCCTATACTTTTAGAGATAATTCACATTTACTCATTCTGAGTAGGTGAGAAATTAGCTATGGGGCTGAAACTTCACCATGTGAAAGCTCTTCCAAAAGTAGATGAATGAGTTATTGGAGAAAAATTGGCTATCTGCAATACTTTCAGAGATAATTAGCATTTACTCATTTGAGTAGGCGAGTAATTAGCTATGGATCTGAAACTTCACCATGTGAAAGCTGTCCCAAAAGTAGATGAATGAGTTATTTGAGAAAAATTGGCTATCTGCAATATTTTTAGAGATAATTTGCATTTACTCATTTTGAGTAGGTGAGTAATTAGCTACAGGCGTGAAACTTCACCATGTGAAAGCTCTCCCAAAAGTAGATGAATGAGTTATTTGAGAAAAATTGGCTATCTGCAATACTTTTAGAGATAATTAGCATTTACTCATTTTAAGTAGGTGAGTAATCAGCTACGGGTCTGAAACTTCACCAAGTGAAAGCTCTCCCAAAAGTAGATGAATGAGTTACTTGAGAAAAATTGGCTATCTGCAATACTTTCAGAGATAATTCCCATTTACTCATTTTGAGTAGGCGAGTAATTAGCTATGGATCTGAAACTTCACCATGTGAAAGCTGTCCCAAAAGTAGATGAATGAGTTATTTGAGAAAAATTGGCTATCTCCTATACTTTTAGAGATACTGTATAAGTGGTTATTTTCGCGTGGAATTAATTTTCGCTATATTCGCGAATGACTACAAAACGCGAAAATAACTTCTAGCCAATATTTATATTCAGTAGAACCAGTCTACAGTAGCGTGAGCGATAATACAAGATTATGCAAGATACAATATTTAACACTGTCACGGAAACAATAAATTCCATTGCTTTATCAAATGTACCATTCACAGAAACGCCTAACTTCTTTGATCTTTATCACCAATAGGGAGGGATTAATTCAATTACACGACCCCGCTACACAACTTCTTTGATAATGCGCCGATCAATGAAAGTGTGTTCGATTGGGTTTCGTAAATTTATAATCTCCCAGAGTAGGTTCACACACTGACAACGTGTATAAAAGAAAAGACGTTAACTATGCATTTCCAATCAAACCAGCAGAAGTCCGCATAATAAGTATTTTAATTTGAACATGTTGTTAGTTTGGGCGATAATTGAATATATTTCACCGCGAAAATAAATTCTCGCGAAGCAGGCCTACAGTGTACATTCGCGAACTTAAGTACCCGCGAAAATAACCACTTATACAGTAATTCACATTTACTCATTTTGAGTAGGTGAGAAATTAGCTATGGGGCTGAAACTTCACCATGTGAAAGCTCTTCCAAAAGTAGATGAAGGAGTTATTTGAGAAAAATTGGCTATCTGCAATACTTTCAGAGATAATTAGCATTTACTCATTTTGAGTAGGCGAGTAATTAGCTATGGATCTGAAACTTCACCATATGAAAGCTGTCCCAAAAGTAGATGAATGAGTTATTTGAGAAAAATTGGCTATCTCCTATACTTTTAGAGATAATTCACATTTACTCATTTTGAGTAGGTGAGAAATTAGCTATGGGGCTGAAACTTCACCATGTGAAAGCTCTTCCAAAAGTAGATGAATGAGTTATTTGAGAAAAATTGGCTATCTGCAATACTTTTAGAGATAATTTGCATTTACTCATTTTGAGTAGGTGAGTAATTAGCTACAGGCGTGAAACTTCACCATGTGAAAGCTCTCCCAAAAGTAGGTAAATGAGTTATTTGAGAAAGTAGCCATTACTCACTTGTACATTGAGCAACAGTTGTGAAACTTAAATATGTTACAGTTCACAAAAAAGTACATGAACAACATGTTTGAGAGAAATTGGGTAGCTGCAATACTTTTGAAGATATAAGCCATTTACTCATTATGGTTACCATTAAAAATTGAAAAAGTAGCTATTACTCACTTAGCTATAGAGATACAGTTCCAAACCACTGGCCATGTTGTAGCAGTGGAGAAAGTAGCTGAAAAACATATTTGAACAAAATTGTGTAGCTGCAATACTTTTGAAGATATAAGCCATTTACTGGTTATGGTTATCATTAAAAACTGAAAAAGTAGCTATTACTCACTTAGCTATGGAGATACACTTCCAAACTACTGATCATGTTGTAGCAGAGGAGAAAGTAGCTGAACAACATATTGGAACAAAATTGTGCAGCTGCAATACTTTTGAAGATATAAACCATTTACTCGTTATGGTTATCATTAAAAATTGAAAAAGTAGCTATTACTCACTTAGCTATGGAGATACACTTGCAAACTACTGACCATGTTGTAGCTGTGGAGAAAGTAGCTGAACAACATATTGGAACAAAATTGTGTAGCTGCAATACTTATTAAGATATAAGCCATTTACTCATTATGGCTATAATTAAAAATTGACAAAGTAGCTATTACTCACTTAGCTATGGAGATACACTTCCAAACTACTGACCATGTTGTAGCTGTGGAGAAAGTAGCTGAACAACATATTAGAACAAAATACTGTAAATGCAATAGTTTCAGAGTTATAAGCCATATAATTATATTAGCTAAAAGTGCTATTACTCACTCAAAAGTAGGCCAAAGTTCACCAAACCCCAAAAATATTGAAGAGCAAAAAAATTCATTAGGACTTGTAATTTACCAAAAATGTGTAACTGTAGTAGTTTCAGAGAAAACTGCGTGACACACGCACGCACGCACGCACGCACGTACACACACACATGGTGCAAATTATAATCTCCCTCCTGTGAGCCGGGCGGGAGATAACAAGCATTCTGACGCATGCATTTATCTCCCGCCATATAAATTAGATGTACTAAAGATAACATATTTTAACAAGGTGCTCTAAATGTAATACTTTTCAAGTTATAATTGATTTAGTGCATGATTTCATGAATTTTAATGCATTAAAAATTATTTAAAAAATTCATTAAAAAAATTTAGCATGTGAAAGCTCTCCAAAATGTAGGTGAATGAGTTATTTGAGAAATATTGGCTATCTGCAATACTTTTAGTGATAATAGGCAGTTACTCATTTTGAGTAGGCGAGTAATTAGCTACAGATCTGAAAATTCACTAATTGAAAGCTCTCCAAAATGTATGTGAATGAGTTATTTCAGAAATACTGACTATCTGCAATACTTGTAGAGATAATTCGCATTTACTCATTTTGAGTACGTGAATAATTAACTACGGGTGTGAAACTTCACAGAGTGAAAGCTCTCCCAAAAGTAGGTGAATGAGTTATTTGAGAAAAATTGGCTATCTTCTATACTTTTAGAGATAATTCACATTTACTCATTTTGATTAGGTGAGTAATTAGCTACGGGTCTGGAACTTCACCCTGTGAAAGCTCTCCCAAAAGTAGATGAACGAGTAATTTGATAAAAATTGGATACCCGCAATACTTTTAGAGATAATTGGCATTTACTCATTTTGAGGAGGTGAATAATTAGCTATGGCTCTGAAAATTCACCAAGTGAAAGCTCTCCCAAAAGTAGGTGAATGAGTTATTTGAGAAAAATTGGATACCCGCAATACTTTTAGAGATAATTCACATTTACTCATTTTCAATAGGTGAGTAATTAGCTACGGGTCTGGAACTTCACCATGTGAAAGCTCTCCCAAAAGTAGATGAATGAGTTATTTGATAAAAATTGGATATCCGCAATACTTTTAGAGATAATTCACATTTACTCATTTTGAGTAGGTGAATAATTAGCTACGGGTCTGAAACCTCACCAAGTAAAAGCTCTCCCAAAAGTAGGTGAATGAGTTATTTGAGAAAAATTGGATATCTGCAATACTTTTACAGATAATTCACATTTAATCATTTTGAGTAGGTGAATAATTAGCTACGGGTCTGAAACTTCACCATGTGAAAGCTCTCCCAAAAGTAGATGAAGCAGTTATTTGAGAAAAATTATGTCATTATTTTGCTACAAATAAGAAAATAGCTATTACTCACTTATGGCATGCAATAGAACCCGAAACTATATGCATTTACCCTACAGTTACAATTTCAAA
Organism: Sabellastarte sp. h YS-2021; assembly: GCA_964017235.1. Classification (NCBI taxonomy): domain Eukaryota; kingdom Metazoa; phylum Annelida; class Polychaeta; order Sabellida; family Sabellidae; genus Sabellastarte; species Sabellastarte sp. h YS-2021. Next base: position 150,761,569 of record OZ024928.1, on the reverse strand, counting down.
GTAGGTATTACTCGGCTATCCAATGTGCAAGAGGTCTGAAACTTTACTATGCGATAGGTTATCAAAAACTAGATGAATAACATATTTGAAAATATTTCCCTAACTTTAATACTTTTGAAGATATTTGACATTTACTTATGTTGTTATTTTGCTACAAATAACAAAATAGCTATTACTCACTTATGGCATGCAATACAACCCCAAAATATATACCATCTTATAGTTAAGGACAAAGTAGCTGAACAACATATTTGAAGAAAAATCTGTAATTGCAATAGTTTTGGAGTTACAATGGATTTACTCAACAGTCACAATTTCAAAGTAGCTATTACTTAGCTATGCAATGTGCAACAGGTCTGAAACTTTACTATGTGATAGCTTACAAAAAAGTAGATGAATGACATATTTGAAAAGAATTCCGTAACTTTAATACTTCTGAAGATATTTGACATTTACTTATGTCATGACTTTGCTACAAATAACAAAATAGCTATTACTTATGGCATGCAATAGAACCCCAAACTATGTACCATCTTATAGCTAAGAACCAAGTAGCTGAACAACATATTTTAGGAAAATACTCTAACTGCAATAGTTTTGGAGTTACAATGGCTTTACTCAACAGTCAGAATTTCAAAGTAGCTATAACTCAGCTATCCAAGGTGCAACAGGTCTGAAACTTTACCATGTTATAGCTTACCAAAAAGTAGATGGACAACATATTTGAAAAGATTTCCCTAACTCCAATACTTTTGAAGATATTTGACATTTACTTCTTCTGTTATTTAGCTACAAATGAGAAAATAGCTATTACTCACTTATGGCATGCAATAGAACCCCAAACTATGTACCATCTTATAGCTAAGAACAAAGTAGCTGAACAACATATTTTAGGAAAATACTATAACTGCAATAGTTTTGGAGTTACAATGGCTTTACTCAACAGTCAGAATTTCAAAGTAGCTATTACTCAGCTATCCAAGGTGCAACAGGTCTGAAACTTTACTATGTCATAGCTTACCAAAAAGTAGATGGACAACATATTTGAAAAGATTTCCCTAACTTTAATACTTTTGAAGATATTTGACATTTACTTCTTCTGTTATTTAGCTACAAATGAGGAAATAGCTATTACTCATTTATGGCAAGCAATAGAACCCCAAACTATGTACCATCTTATAGCTAAGAACAAAGTAGCTGAACAACATATTTTAGGAAAACACTCTAACTGCAATATTTTTTTAGTTACAATAGCTTTACTCAACAGTCAGAATTTCAAAGTAGCTATTACTCAGCTATCCAAGGTGCAACAGGTCTGAAACTTTACTATGTGATAGCTTACCAAAAAGTAGATGGACAACATATTTGAAAATATTTCCCTAACTTTAATACTTTTGAAGATATTTGACATTTACTTCTTCTGTTATTTAGCTACAAATGAGAAAATAGCTATTACTCACTTATGGCATGCAATAGAACCCCAAACTATGTACCATCTTATAGCCAAGGACAAAGTAGCTGGACAACATATTTTAGGAAAAAGTTGTTACTGCAATAGTTTTTGAGTTATGAGCCCTTTACTCAAAGTAGCTAAGATTGCTATTACTCAGTTATATTTAGGCCTAAGTCAATAAAACCAAAAAATTTTTCAAGGGCATGAAAATTCATTGGGACAATTAATTTACAAAAAATCTGTAGCTGTAGTAGTTTTGGAGAAATCTGCGTGACTAACTAACGCACGCACACACTTACGCACGCACACACAGACATCATTTCATAATCTCCCTCCCGGGCTTTAGCCCGTGGGAGATAATAAATGCATTGACACAATCGCAAAATATAAATGTAATTTAATAACAAAAAATCAAGACAATAAATGTTTTTGATGGGTTTTTATGGGGCGATAAATTCGATAATACAATTTATAATTAATACTAGAAACCAGTGCCCTAACTTGGCAAAATTTGCAATTGTAAATTGCCGAAGATATTTTAATTATTTCTGTTGTCACTTTACCTCCCTGATTTGGGGCGGAAATGCACAAATTTTAATGATGGCAATCATATAACAATAAATATTCTGTCTTTCGTTTTGTGCAAAGTTAAGGTTGGTGTCAAGATAAGGTACCAAGCAGTATTCTCGATGGACGTATTTTCCATATGACAACATAAACGAATGAAGAGGAGTATCAAAACCCACACAAGCAAAGTTATCAGATATATAACAACATTAATATCCACAAAGTCTCTAGTTTAGTGTGATTGCATATTCATTTTAAAATACTATAAAAACATCATCCAAAACCTGTACATCAGCTATATATTTTGAGGTTCTGAAATTCTTCACTACAAGGGCTTTTTACTTCAAAATCGAAAATTGATTCCGAATTATGTTGGTCAGTCGGTTTGTTTGTTCGTTAGCACATTCTAGGCCACAATTTTGAAGCTAGGATTTTCATCTTTTTTTCCTATAGCATTGTCAGGGGTCAGAATAGAGGACAGAATTTCGACAAAATCGGTAGCATTTTGACATAGCTATGACCATTTTAGCTACTCTGAGTAAATGACTTATAAACAGAATAAAATTGCAATTGAACTAGACAATATATATCACACCATTGTCTAAACTGCCTTATATATGCATTTATTGAATGCCTATATTTCGATTAGATAAATGTATTATCATCTCATCAGAGGTTAGGATAAAGCTACTTTCACTCCCCTGAGGTAGGATTTTTGCATCCGCCTGAATCCTCTTTTGTTGACATAGTAACCAGTTCAAATTTGAACTTTGGAGGGAGTGTAGAAAGTGGTGTATTCTACAGTAACTTTCTCAACAAATTACTTATGGTAATTCATTTAATTCACAATTGATTACAATTAAAATGCTCTCATGGTCATGTACTGAACTTATAAAATGAATAAGTTTGTAATCATAATTTGTAAACAAAACAAGAGGAGAGTGCCCGTGAACGGGCACTGTGTCAGCTAACTGAGTGTTTTTGATTTGTGAAGGTGATTAGAGGACAGAATAATTATCAGGAAAAGGGCTGTACAGAAATACAGTAAATGGTAACTGAACAGCAAGTTCGAAAGAAATTCCGAAGCTGACAGAAGAAAAGGATAAAAAAGTTGTGCCCTGTAAATGGTATTATGAAGGAAAATAACAAGGTAATTGTTTAAGTGTAAAAAATAGGTTAAAACATATTTAAAGAAATACTACAAATGCAATATCCTCGTTCGACCTTGAAGAAGGGGTCCAAGGTCAAATCTAACCACACAAATACATTCCCAGCCCATGATTTCCTATGGTTTACCATTCCAAACCTCTAGGACCAATTATAAATGAGTTATAAGCACTTTTAAGCTTGGCTGTCCTCATTTGACCTTCAAGGAGGGGTCCAAAGGTCAAATCTGACTATACCAAAAGATTCCGAGCCAATGATTTCCTATCTGTCACCAATAATAAGCGAGTTGTAGGCACTTTCAATTTTCGCTATCCTCATTTGACCTTGAAGGAGGGTTCCAAGGTCAAATCGGACCATATCAACAGATTCACAGCCCATGATTTCCTGTCTGTTTACCATCCCAAACCTCTGGGACCAATAATAAGCGAGTTATAAGCACTTTTAAGTTTGGCTATCCTTGTTTGACCTTGAAGGAGGGGTCCAAAGGTCAAATCTGACTATACCAAAAGATTCCGAGCCAATGATTTCCTATGGGATGGTTTACCATCCCAAATCTCTGTCACCAATAATAAGCGAGTTGTAGGCACTTTCAATTTTCGCTATCCTCATTTGACCTTGAAGGAGGGTTCCAAGGTCAAATCGGACCATATCAACAGATTCACAGCCCATGATTTCCTGTCTGTTTACCATCCCAAACCTCTGGGACCAATAATAAGCGAGTTATAAGCACTTTTAAGTTTGGCTATCCTTATTTGACCTTGAAGGAGGGGTCATTGAAGGTCAAATCTGACCACACCAAAAGATTCCCACCCCATGATTTCCTACAGGTTGGTTTATCATCCCAAACCTCTAGGATCAATAATAAGGGAGACATAAGCACTTTTCATGACTGACAAAAAACACCTGTGGCGGCCATCTTGTTTCTCAAAATGAGGCCAAAAATATTCCCAGACAACATTTTATGGTTATTAATATATACTGCAAACTTAAGAAAGCTAGCTATAATATTTTATATTATCAGAGCAGTAATGGTGAAATCTCTCTCTACACACTGCGGCTATCCAGTGGATACAATGATTTACTCAACAGTGAGAACCTGAAAGTAGCTATTGCTCAGCTATGCCATGACATAGAGGTCTGCAATTTCACTATGTTATAGCTGACCAAAAATTCTGTGAATAACATATTTAACAATTTACTCTAAATGTAATAGTTTTCAAGTTACAACTGATTTACTCAACAGTGAGAACCTCAAAGGAACTATTACTCAGCTATGCAATGAGCTACATGTCTGAAATTTTACTATGTTATAGCTAACCCAAAAGTAGGTGAACAACATATTTAAGCAAACTACTGTAAATGCAATAGTTTTCAAGCTACAACTGATTTACTCAATAGTGAGAACCTGAAAATAGCTATTGCTCCGCTATGCCATGAGCTATAGGTCTGTAATTTCACTATGTTATAGCTGACGCAAAAGTAGGTGAACAATATATTTTAACAAAATACTCCAAATGCAATATTTTTCAAGTTATAGCTGATTTACTCAACAGTCAGTACCTGAGAATAGCTATTGCTCAGTTGTGCCATGAGCTATAGGTCTATAATTTCACTATGTTATAGCTGACCCAAAAGTAGCTGAATAACATATTTGCACAAATTTCTGTAAATGCAATAGTTTTCCAATTATAACTGATTTACTCAACAGTGAGAACTTCAAAGTAGCTATTACTCAGCTATGAAATGAGCCACAGGTCTGAAACTTCACTATGTTATAGCTGACCCCAAAATAGGTGAATAACATATTGAAACAACATACTCTAAATGCAATAATTTTCAAGTTATAAGTGATTTACTCAACAGTGATAACCTAAAAGTAGCTATTACTGAGCTATGCCATGAGCTACAAGTCTGAAATTTTACTATGTTATAGCTGGCCCAAAAGTAGCTGAATAACATATTTATACGAAATTCTCTAAATGCAATAGTTTTTAAGTTACAAGTGATTTTACTCATGATGGAAGTTACGGAAAAGCCCAAAAGTAGCTATTACTCACTTAGCTATTGAGACAGACACCCAACTTACTCACCATATTGTAGCTATGAAACAAGAGGAGAGTGCCCGTGAACGGGCACTGTGTCAGCTGACTGAATGTTTTTGATTTGTGATGGTGATAATGAGAGGAAAGCATAATTATCAGGGAAAGGGCTGTACAGAAATACAGTAAATGGTAACTGAACAGCATGTTCGAAAGATATTCCGAAGCTGACAGAAGAAAAGGACAAAAAAGTTGTGCCCTGCAAATGGTATTATGAAATAAAGTAACAAGGTAATTGTTTAAGTGTAAAAAGTAGGTTAAAAATATTTAAAGAAATACTATAAATGCAATATCCTCGTTCGACCATGAAGAAGGGATCCAAAGGTCAAATCTGACCATACCAAAAGATTCCCAGCCAAAGAATTTAGGATGGTTTACCATCCCAAACCTCTCGGACCAATAATAAGTGAGTCATAGGCACTTTTTAAGTTTGGCTATCCTTGTTTGACCTTGACGGAGGGGTCTAAGGTCAAATCCAACCACACAAAAAAATTCCCAGCCCATGATTTCCTGTAGCTTGTTTACCATCCCAAACCTGTAGGACCAATAATAAGCGAGTTATAAGCAATTGTAAGTTTGGCTATCCTCAATTGACCTTGAAGGAGGGGTCCCAGGTCAAATCTGACCACACCAAAAGAATCCCAGCCCATGATTTCCTATATGTTGGTTTACCATCCCAAACCTCCAAGACCAATAATACGCGAGTTATAAGCACTTTAAGTTTGGCTGTCTTCGTTTGACCTGGAAGGAGGGGTCTAAGGTGAAATCCGACCACACCAAAAGATTCCCTGCCCATGATTTTCTATAGGTTGGTTTTCATTCCAAACCTGTAGGACCAATAATAAGCGAGTTATAAGCACTTTTATGTTGGGCTATCCTCATTTGACCTTGAAGGAGGGTTCCAAGGTCAAATCGGACCATATTAACAGATTCCCAGCCCATGATTTCCTACAGGTTGGATACAATGATTTACTCAACCGTGAGAACCCGAAAGAAGCTATTGCTCAGCTATGCCATGACATAGAGGTCTGCAATTTCACTATGTTATAGCTGACCAAAACGTCTGTGAATAACATATTTAACAAAATACTCTAAATGTAATAGTTTTCCAGTTACAACTGATTTACTCAAGAGTGAGAACCTCAAAGTAACTATTACTCAGCTATGCAAAGGTCAAAGGTCAAAGTTGGGGTTTTACATCCCGTTCAACAGCCAGGGTCATATTGGGACAGGTCCTCAGAATTGCCACTTGTGGGACTCGAACCCACAGAGGTGACAGCCTATGATTAGATGCCAAACTTGCTAACCACTAGGCCACTGAGGACAATGAGCTACATGTCTGAATTTTTGCTCTGTTATAGCTGACCTAAAAGTAGGTGAACAACATATTTAAGCAAAATACTGTAAATGCAATAGTTTTCAAGTTACAACTGATTTACTCAATAGTGAGAACCTGAAAATAGCTATTGCTCCGCTATGCCATGAGCTATAGGTCTGTAATTTCACTATGTTATAGCTAACCCAAAAGTAGGTGAACAATATATTTTAACAAAATACTCCAAATGCAATATTTTTCAAGTTATAGCCGATTTACTCAACAGTCAGTGCCTGAAAATAGCTATTGCTCAGTTGTGCCATGAGCTACAGGTCTGTAATTTCACTATGTTATAGCTGACCCAAAAGTAGCTGAATAACATATTTGCACAAATTTCTGTAAAGGCAATAGTTTTCCAATTACAACTGATTTACTCAACAGTGAGAACTTCAAAGTAGCTATTACTCAGCTATGCAATGAGCCACAGGTCTGGAACTTCACTATGTTATAGCTGACCCCAAAATAGGTGAATACCATATTGCAACAAAATACTCTAAATGCAATAGTTTCCAAGTTATAAGTGATTTACTCAACAGTGATGACCTAAAAGTAGCTATTACTCAGCTATGTCATGAGCTACAGGTCTGAAATTTTACTATGTTATAGCTGACCCAAAAGTAGCTGAATAACATATTTATACGAAATTCTCTAAATGCAATAGTTTTCCAATTACAACTGATTTACTCAACAGTGAGAACTTTAAAGTAGCTATTACTCAGCTATGCCATGACCTACAGATCTGAAATTTCACTATGTTATAGCTGGCCCAAAAGTAGCTGAATAACATATTTATACGAAATTCTCTAAATGCAATAGGTTTTAAGTTACAAGTGATTTACTCAATAGTGAGAACTTCAAAGTAGCTATTACTCAGCTATGCAATGAGCCACAGATCTGAAACTTCACTATGTTATAGCTCATCCCAAAATAGGTGAATAACATATTGAAACAAAATACTGTAAATGCAATAGTTTCCAAGTTATAAGCGATTTACTCAACAGTGATAACCTAAAAGTAGCTATTACTCAGCTATGCCATGAGCTACAGGTCTGAAAGTTTACTATGTTATAGCTGACCCAAAAGTAGCTGAATAACATATTTATACGAAATTCTCTAAATGCAATAGTTTTGAAGTTATAAGCGATTTACTCAACAGTGATAACCTAAAAGTAGCTATTACTCAGCTATGCCATGAGCTACAGGTCTAAAATTTTACTATGTTATAGCTGACCCAAAAGTAGCTGAATAACATATTTATACAAAATTCTCTAAATGCAATAGTTTTTAAGTTACAAGTGATTTTACTCATGATGGAAGTTACTGAAAGCCCAAAAGTAGCTATTACTCACTTAGCTATTGAGACAGGCACCCAACTTACTCACCATATTGTAGCTACGAAAAAAGTAGCTGAATAACATATTTTAACAAAATGCTCTAAATGCAACACTTTTCAAGTTATAAATGATTTTGTGCATGATTTCATGAATTTTAATGCATTAAAAATTATTAAAAAAATTTATTAAAAAAAAAGTAAGACAGATCCAGGTCTCATACTCACACAAGAGAATCTACCTCTGGCCTAGTACATATATGCAAGATATGAGAGAAATCCCTGCAATAGTCACTGAGAAAATTGTGATTAAGTGTTGAAATTTTCACACTTTTGGTGGGGGTACCCCCCTTGTAATGTCTCTAGCAAACAGACGAACAGACAGATTTGCATGCCTTGAACAATTTTTCATCCTCGATAGATAAGGTATCTTTTAAAAAAAACAGCACATCTCTAGGCCTTGTAGTTTTGGAGGAGAAGTTGTTCACGCGGACGCGGACGCGTACGCCCACGCCGCAGAGTGACGACATAATGTCAGCTGACTGACAAGTCAGCTGACATAAAAAGTAGCTGAATAACATATTTTAACAAAATGCTCTAAATGCAACACTTTTCAAGTTATAAGTGATTTACTCAACAGTGATAACCTAAAAGTAGCTATTACTCAGCTATGCCATGAGCTACAGGTCTGAAAGTTTACTATGTTATAGCTGACCCAAAAGTAGCTGAATAACATATTTATACGAAATTCTCTAAATGCAATAGTTTTGAAGTTATAAGCGATTTACTCAACAGTGATAACCTAAAAGTAGCTATTACTCAGCTATGCCATGAGCTACAGGTCTAAAATTTTACTATGTTATAGCTGACCCAAAAGTAGCTGAATAACATATTTATACAAAATTCTCTAAATGCAATAGTTTTTAAGTTACAAGTGATTTTACTCATGATGGAAGTTACTGAAAGCCCAAAAGTAGCTATTACTCACTTAGCTATTGAGACAGGCACCCAACTTACTCACCATATTGTAGCTACGAAAAAAGTAGCTGAATAACATATTTTAACAAAATGCTCTAAATGCAACACTTTTCAAGTTATAAATGATTTTGTGCATGATTTCATGAATTTTAATGCATTAAAAATTATTAAAAAAATTTATTAAAAAAAAAGTAAGACAGATCCAGGTCTCATACTCACACAAGAGAATCTACCTCTGGCCTAGTACATATATGCAAGATATGAGAGAAATCCCTGCAATAGTCACTGAGAAAATTGTGATTAAGTGTTGAAATTTTCACACTTTTGGTGGGGGTACCCCCCTTGTAATGTCTCTAGCAAACAGACGAACAGACAGATTTGCATGCCTTGAACAATTTTTCATCCTTGATAGATAAGGTATCTTTTAAAAAAAACAGCACATCTCTAGGCCTTGTAGTTTTGGAGGAGAAGTTGTTCACGCGGACGCGGACGCGTACGCCCACGCCGCAGAGTGACGACATAATGTCAGCTGACTGACAAGTCAGCTGACATAAAAAGTAGCTGAATAACATATTTTAACAAAATGCTCTAAATGCAACACTTTTCAAGTTATAAGTGATTTACTCAACAGTGATAACCTAAAAGTAGCTATTACTCAGCTATGCCATGAGCTACAGGTCTGAAATTTTACTATGTTATAGCTGACCCAAAAGTAGCTGAATAACATATTTATAGGAAATTCTCTAAATGCAATAGTTTTCAAGTTATAAGCGATTTACTCAACAGTGATAACCTAAAAGTAGCTATTACTCAGCTATGCCATGAGCTACAGGTCTGAAATTTTACTATGTTATAGCTGGCCCAAAAGTAGCTGAATAACATATTTATACGAAATTCTCTAAATGCAATAGTTTTTAAGTTACAAGTGATTTTATTCATAATGAAAGTTACTGAAAAGCCCAAAAGTAGCTATTACTCACTTAGCTATTGCGACAGACACCCAACTTACTCACCATATTGTAGCTATGAAAAAAGTAGCTGAACAACATATTTTCACAAAATGCTGTAAATGCAACACTTTTGAAGTTATAAGTGATTTAGTGCATGATTTCATGAATTTTAATGCATTAAAAATTATTAAAAAAATTTATTAAAAAAAAAGTAAGACAGATCCAGGTCTCATACTCACACAAGAGAATCTACCTCTGGCCTAGTACATATATGCAAGATATGAGAGAAATCCCTTCAATAGTCACTGAAAAAATTGTGATAAAAAGTTGAAATTTTCACACTTTTGGTGGGGGTACCCCCCTTGTAATGTCTCTAGCAAACAGACGAACAGACAGATTTGCATGCCTTGAACAATTTTTCATCCTCGATAGATAAGGTATCTTTTAAAAAAAACAGCATGTCTCTAGGCCTTGTAGTTTTGGAGAAGAAGTTGTTCACGCGGATGCGTACGCCCACGCCGCAGAGTGATGACATAATGTCAGCTGACTGACAAGTCAGCTGACATAAAAACAATACATGAATGATTGCATGTTTTATGTCACTTATTTTCTACAGTCTCATTAAAAAAGACGGAAAATTAATTAATTAAGGCAGTTTAGACAATGGTGTGATGTATATTGTCTAGTTCAATTGCAATTTTATTCTGTTTACATTACAGGCATCACCCTAGACTAGACAATAATCTCCTTACACTGCCAAGTTACAGCTGGTACATATAACTGGCTTAGTTCTAAAACTCTGCACTCTGGGGGACATAATCCCTTATTAATAAAAAGCCAATTGAATGATAATGTTCATTATTTGTGTTGTGGAGCGAGTTAACTACACACAAGTTAGAATATTCCATGACAAACATAACTAGATTGGGCCAACTCGGCGCCAACATATCCCCAGACAGGTCATCACTCACGCCACAGGTTTTGATCGGGAATTTTTAAAAACATAATTACCCATTATTATATGAACTTCAGCACATCAATCTACTCTGTTTATATCTTCCAAGGAAGATGGTGTATCCCCAGACGCCGAATACATAACTCAAATTATATTTTCAATCTTCCTGCAATGATAACTCTAAACCTATTTTCAAAGTATTTAAATGATTGATGATTGAATGTCCATTCTAAAATAATAATCCCAAAAGAGCATATCTGTTTCTATATTTGTTGACAAATAAAATATTATTTTTAACTCAACTCATCATACTTTTCAATCTTCCTTCAAAGTATTTAAATGATTGATGATTCAATGTCCATTCTAAAATTCATAATCCCAAAAGCGCATATCTGTTTCTATATTTGTTCACAAATAAAATATTATTTAAAAAAAAATTATTTATATTATTATTTTATTATATTATTTTTAGAATTTGCAAATTGTTTTCAGTTATTCATTTCCTCTATACCTATATATGTGGTCCATATATATGCAACCTAAATATGTGACACAATCTCAGTTCTGACTCCCCTTTGTGTTATATGTAATGAAGCCCACCACCTCCCACCCCCACCCCTCTCCCCTTCTCCACACCTCTCTCACTATTACACAAGATCTGCAACCCCATTGAGTTCTTTGTTTCTCATCTGATATCATTAAATACCTTTGTTTATTTAGTGTCACTCAATATAGCTGGAGGTCCCAGAGGTGGGTGGGGGGAATCCGGGTGGGGGATGTGGGTTGAGCATAAATGGTAAACAAACAATCTATATAAAAGGGGTACTCAAATACAAAAAGAATTGAGAATTTTAAGTATGTGATTATCAACTGAAATGAGTTCATAACTGTAGGAGCTGTGCCAAAATTAACTGAGGCAAGTTGAATAAAACTGGGCTAGTTGAGGGTTAAAAATCCCCTAGTTTTACTACATAAGGATATAATTTCATTAATATTGGGACTTAAAGCTCACTTAAAGTGTCCATTTTGTCTACTTCAATATGTTTCACCAGTTTCATTTTAAAAAGTGAAAAACTCAGCAAGCAGAGGTGGGTGGGGGGAATCCGGGTGGGGGATGTGGGTTGGGACTTAGTTTAGTTTATTAGTTTATTATAGTGACATGTATTATGTTGACAAGGATTATGCAAAAACTATTGAAGTAATACCCAGCCCTATATGGGCTTATAAGTCACTTTAAATAGAGAGTTAATAACAAACAGAGCAAACATATTTTGAGGTAAGATACAGTAAATAAAGACAGCAATTCAATACATAAAAATTAACAATATAATTTACTTTTTCTTTCTTGCCACAAATCAAAAATAAAATTAATAACCATATTGACATTCATATGAGTTAATACCCTTGATAATTGATCTATTAATAATTCAGATTTATCTATATTTAAAATTTTGAAATATTTCATACGAATCAGCTCTAAAGCTGGACAAACACAAACAAAATGTATCTCATCTTCTACATCTTTTTTACACAGTTTACATGTTCTCTCAAAGAGATGGAGTGCTACAGCAAAAATGGTAAACAAACAATCTATATAAAAGGGGTACTCAAATACAAAAAGAATTGAGAATTTTAAGTATGTGATTATCAACTGAAATGAGTTCATAACTGTAGGAGCTGTGTCAAAATTAACTGAGGCAAGTTGAATAAAACTGGGCTAGTTGAGGGTTAAAAATCCCCTAGTTTTACTACATACGGATATAATTTCATTAATATTGGGACTTAAAGCTCACTTAAAGTGTCCATTTTGTCTACTTGAATATGTTTAACCGGCGTTTAACCAGTTTCATTTTAAAAAGTTAAAAACTCAGCAAGCAGAGGTATAACACACAAAAATAAGTTCTTAAAAGACTAAGATAGCCATAACATTATTAATATTCAAAATTTAAATAGACAGGCATTTCCTTTTAAAAATTCAAAGATTTCAGCTCTATAACCCACATAGTTTGACAGTTACTGGGCTTTAAAGTGGCATAATGTCCATAAATTGGGTTTCTGTGGGCATTTTACAATTGTTAAAGAGACCTTAGCAATTAAACTACAGATCTGAAACTTTTTGGGGGACATACATAACAAACAAAAATTATATATAATACAGTTTAAGACTTGTCACACTAAGCATTTCCAAATAACAGGGCAAAATACGGAAAAAATGTCCAAAAAGGCACTTGGGCGAGTGTCTATGGCCCTCATACACAGGTTAAATGTCTACTAAAAACCTTGATTTTCGCCATATGTAAAAAGGACATAATAATGCATTCCCAGATGGGATTTCAGCTCCATCAATCACATAGTTTAACAGTCACAGGGCTTAAAGGTGGCAAAAAGTCCAAATATTGGGTCTCTGTGGGCCTTTTAGAGATCTCGATGTGGCTTTCAAATTAAAGCTTCAGACTTAAAATTTGTTACATACTAAGATTACACATAGAATATGTATCTAATAAAGTTTGAAACTTCTCAGACTTACCATTTCCAAGTTACAGAGCAAAATATGTGAAAAATGTCTTAAAAGGGTCACTCAGGTGGGTGTTTAAGGTCCTCATACACAGGTTAAATGTCTACTTGAAGCCTTGATTTTTGGCACATGTAAAAAGAACATAATAATGTATTCCCAGATGAGATTTCAGCTCTATCAGTCACATAGTTTAACAGTCAAAGGCCTTAAAATTGGCAAAAAGTCCAAATACTGGGTCTTTATGGGGCCTTCTAGAGACCTAAATGTGGCCTTCAAATTAAAGCTTCAGACTTAAAATTTGTCACATACTAAGATTACACATAGAATATGCATCTAATACAGTTTGAAACTTCTTAGACTTACCATTTCCAAGTTACAGGGCAAAATATGTGAAAAATGTCTAAAAATGGTCACTCGGGTGGGGATTTATGGTCCTCATACACAGGTTAAATGTCTTCTTAAAGCCTTAATTTTTGGCACATATATAAATAACATACTAATATCTTCCCAGATAGGATTTGAGCTCTATCAGTCACATAGTTTGACAGTCACAGGGCTTAAAAGTAGCAAAAAGTCCAAATATTGGGTCTTTGGGAGCCTTTTAGAGACCTCAATTTGACCTTCAAAATTAAAGCTTCAGACTTAAAATCTGTTACATACTAAGATTACACACAGAATATATATCTAATACAGTTTGAAACTTCTCAGACTTACCATTTCCAAGTTACAGAGAAAAAGATGTGAAAAATGTCTTATAAGGGTCACTCGGGTGGGTGTTTATGGTCCTGATACACAGGTTAACTGTCTATTAAAGGCCTAAATGTTGGGGCACATATAAGAAAACACATAGATATATTCCCAGATGATATTTAACTTAGATGAGAGACATAGTTTTAAAGCTACAGTGCTTGAAAGTGGCAAAAAGTGCATAAATTGGGTCTCTGTGGGCACTTTTGAGACCTTAAGTCGACCCCTTTGGGTAAACCTACAGCCCTAAAATTTTCTACAGACAAGGATTACATATCAAAGTTATACCTAGCACAGTTTGAGACTCATCAGAATTACCACTTCCAAATTATAGGGCAAAATATGTGAAAAGTATAGCAAAAAATCCCTAAGTGGGGGTATTTATGGGCCTCAAAGACAATTTTCTCCTCAACTTAAAGTCGTGATTTTCGGCACATGTACTAAGAACATATTAATGTGTTGTCAGGTAAAATTTCAGCCAGCTGAGCATCATAGTTTGTGACCTACAGGGCTCTAAGTGGCCAAAAGTCCAATTTCTGACCTTAAGGTGGCCATAAGTTCTTTTTTACTGGGAGTTTAAGGTCACCTTAAAATAGGGATCTTCCTTTGGGCACCCTTAACATGTGTACCAAGTTTGAAAAAAAAATATTAATTTGTTTTTGAGTTATCGCGTCCACAAGGAAATTTCTACGGCGGCGGCGGCGGCGGCGGCGGCGGCGGCGGCGGCGGCGCGACGGACCTGAATCCAATATATCCCCGACTTTCGTCTGGGGATATAATTACTGTTTCATGAACTCATAAATAAATCATCAGCCTTCAGATAATAACATTACAAGTCCCTAAAAATCCTGAAAATTATCAGGATTTTAATAAGAAAAACGAAAAGTTTACTTGTTTATCTGAACTACTTCATTATACAAATGTAATGATGTGAGTGTAGAACTGCATGTTTTACAGTGTGTTAGATAGGAAGCCTTTCTAAAAGACACGCACATGTGTTTTTTATATATATTCTAGACTTCCCAACACAACTGTTTGACAGTTGACAATACATGTGATAGATAGTGCTCTCTCATTGCACTCCTGATGCCTGTTGTGCCCCTGTACTTTTTTCTTAAATGACTTATAACTCTAAACTATTGCATTCACAGTGTTTCTGTTAAATCTGTTGTTCAGGCAATTTATCTTTAGCTATCAGATGGTGCATAGTTTGGAGCTCTGTTCCATTAGCTAAGTGAGTAATAGCTATTTCTCTAATTTGTAGCACATTTCAAAAATGAGAATGTGTCAAATTTCTTCAAAAGTATCACGCATTGGGACTTTTATTCCATGCATAATTTACTATGTTTGGGTAAGTTATGACATAATGAAGTTGCAGACCTGTAGCCCATTCCGTAATTGAGCAATAGCTACTTTCAGGCTCTCAATGTTGAGTAAATTGCTTGTAACTTTAACTGTTGCACTTAGAGTATTTGGTTGAAATATGTTATTCACTTACTTTTAGGTCAGGTATAACATAGTAAAATTGCAGACCTGTAACTCATTCCATAGCTGAGCAATAGCTACTTTGAGGTTCGCACTGTTGAGTAAATCGCTTGCAACTTTGAAACTATTGCATTTAAAGTATTTTATTCAAATATGTTATTCACTTATTTTCAGGTCAGGTGTAACATTGCAAAATTTGAGACCTGTAGCTCCTTCCATAGCTGAGCGATAGCTATTTTCAGGATCTCACTGTTGAGTAAATCGCTTGTAACTTTAAAACTATTGCATTTAGAGTATTTTATTGAAATATGTTATTCACTTACTTTTAGGTCAGGTATAACATAGTAAAATTTCAGACCTGTAGCTCATTCCATAGCTGAGCAATAGCTACTTTCAGGATCTCACTGTTGAGTAAATCCTTTGTAACTTTAAAACTATTGCATTAAGAGTATTTTGTTAAAACATGTCATTCACCTACTTTTGAATCAGCTATAACATGATAAAATTGCTGACCTGTAACTCATTCCATAGCTGAGCAATAGCTACTTTAGGATCTCACTGATGAGTAAATCGCTTATAACTTGAAAACTATGGCATTTACAATATTTTGTTGAAATATATTATTCACCTACTTTTGGGACAGCTATAACATAGTGAAATTGCAGACCTGAAGCTCATTCCATAGCTGAGCAATAGCTACTTTGAGTTGGCCAAAATTGGACCCAATGCAAAGGATGTGTAGTTGGAATCTTGTATTGCAGCACGTTAGCAGTAGATTGTAGGCAGATTTCGAAGTTACCACTCAGCCGCGGCCTGAGTGCTCGTTTGATATTTGGACTATAGCCGTTTCTGGGAATTACCGGCAAGTCGTGACCAAAACAACTCACACCCAAAAAATGTGTATAAATCTAACGGACGTCTATTGGAAAATATGTACATTTTCACATTAGGTTTCCTAGCAATATTTTATTAGTAAAGAGACGGCTTATACATAATATGAGATCTTTGAATCCTGTGGGGTTTCCTCCCAATATCTTACTGGTGGTGGACCAGTTCACGCCCATGTACCTATTCACGCCCACCCTCAATTTTCTTAAAGATTAATAATTTTTCATTGAAAAGATGTTTACCAGAATATAGATAATTCTCAAATTGATCACATACATTGGTAATTAATTTTGTAATTGTAATTGTTTTGGAGAAATTTAGGGGTGGGCGTGAATAGGTACATGGGCGTGAACTAGTCCACCACCACCAATTAAAATGAATGGAACTCATTATTACTCATGTGTGCATGTAAAATATATGAGGTCAAGGAATTACGTGGGGTTTTCTAACAATATTTAAATGAAAATGCCGTCTGAAGAGCAAATACTTAAAAATTGCAAACGGAACTGATAAACTAGATTGGGCCAACTCGGCGCCAACATATCCCCAGACAGGTCATCACTCACGCCACAGGTTTTGATCGGAAATTTTTTAAAACATAATTACCCATTATTATATGAACTTCAGCACATCAATCTACTCTGTTTATATCTCCCCAAGGAAGATGGTGTATCCCCAGACGCCGAATACATAACTGAAATTATATTTTCAATCTTCCTGCAATGATAACTCTAAACCTATTTTCAAAGTATTTAAATGATTGATGATTGAATGTCCATTCTAAAATAATAATCCCAAAAGAGCATATCTGTTTCTATATTTGTTGACAAATAAAATATTATTTTTAACTCAACTCATCATATTTTTCAATCTTCCTTCAAAGTATTTAAATGATTGATGATTCAATGTCCATTCTAAAATTCATAATCCCAAAAGCGCATATCTGTTTCTATATTTGTTCACAAATAAAATATTATTTAAAAAAAAATTATTTATATTATTATTTTATTATATTATTTTTAGAATTTGCAAATTGTTTTCAGTTATTCATTTCCTCTATACCTATATATGTGGTCCATATATATGCAACCTAAATATGTGACACAATCTCAGTTCTGACTCCCCTTTGTGTTATATGTAATGAAGCCCACCACCTCCCACCCCCACCCCTCTCCCCTTCTCCACACCTCTCTCACTATTACACAAGATCTGCAACCCCATTGAGTTCTTTGTTTCTCATCCGATATCATTAAATACCTTTGTTTATTTAGTGTCACTCAATATAGCTGGAGGTCCCAGAGGTGGGTGGGGGGAATCCGGGTGGGGGATGTGGGTTGAGCATAAATGGTAAACAAACAATCTATATAAAAGGGGTACTCAAATACAAAAAGAATTGAGAATTTTAAGTATGTGATTATCAACTGAAATGAGTTCATAACTGTAGGAGCTGTGCCAAAATTAACTGAGGCAAGTTGAATAAAACTGGGCTAGTTGAGGGTTAAAAATCCCCTAGTTTTACTACATAAGGATATAATTTCATTAATATTGGGACTTAAAGCTCACTTAAAGTGTCCATTTTGTCTACTTGAATATGTTTAACCAGTTTCATTTTAAAAAGTGAAAAACTCAGCAAGCAGAGGTATAACACACAAAAATAAGTTCTTAAAAGACTAAGATAGCCATAACATTATTAATATTCAAAATTTAAATAGACAGGCATTTCCTTTTAAAAATTCAAAGATTTCAGCTCTATAACCCACATAGTTTGACAGTTACTGGGCTTTAAAGTGGCATAATATCCATAAATTGGGTTTCTGTGGGCATTTTACAATTGTTAAAGAGACCTTAGCAATTAAACTACAGATCTGAAACTTTTTGGGGGACATACATAACAAACAAAAATGATATATAATACAGTTTAAGACTTGTCACACTAAGCATTTCCAAATAACAGGGCAAAATACGGAAAAAATGTCAAAAAAGGCACTTGGGCGAGTGTCTATGGCCCTCATACACAGGTTAAATGTCTACTAAAAACCTTGATTTTCGGCATATGTAAAAAAGGACATAATAATGCATTCCCAGATGGGATTTCAGCTCCATCAATCACATAGTTTAACAGTTACAGGGCTTAAAGGTGGTAAAAAGTCCAAATATTGGGTCATTGTGGGCCTTTTAGAGATCTCGATGTGGCTTTCAAATTAAAGCTTCAGACTTAAAATTTGTTACATACTAAGATTACACATAGAATATGTATCTAATAAAGTTTGAAACTTCTCAGACTTACCATTTCCAAGTTACAGAGAAAAATATGTGAAAAATGTCTTAAAAGGGTCACTCAGGTGGGTGTTTAAGGTCCTCATACACAGGTTAAATGTCTACTTGAAGCCTTGATTTTTGGCACATGTAAAAAGAACATAATAATGTATTCCCAGATGAGATTTCAGCTCTATCAGTCACATAGTTTAACAGTCACACGCCTTAAAATTGGCAAAAAGTCCAAATACTGGGTCTTTATGGGGCCTTCTAGAGACCTAAATGTGGCCTTCAAATTAAAGCTTCAGACTTAAAATTTGTCACATACTAAAATTACACATAGAATATGCATCTAATACAGTTTGAAACTTCTTAGACTTACCATTTCCAAGTTACAGGGAAAAATATGTGAAAAATGTCTAAAAATGGTCACTCGGGTGGGGATTTATGGTCCTCATACACAGGTTAAATGTCTTCTTAAAGCCTTAATTTTTGGCACATATAAAAATAACATACTAATATCTTCTCAGATAGGATTTGAGCTCTATCAGTCACATAGTTTGACAGTCACAGGGCTTAAAAGTAGCAAAAAGTCCAAATATTGGGTCTTTGGGAGCCTTTTAGAGACCTCAATTTGACCTTCAAAATTAAAGCTTCAGACTTAAAATCTGTTACATACTAAGATTACACACAGAATATAAATCTAATACAGTTTGAAACTTCTCAGACTTACCATTTCCAAGTTACAGGGAAAAAGATGTGAAAAATGTCTTATAAGGGTCACTCGGGTGGGTGTTTATGGTCCTGATACACAGGTTAACTGTCTATTAAAGGCCTAAATGTTGGGGCACATATAAGAAAACACATAGATATATTCCCAGGTGATATTTAACTTAGATGAGAGACATAGTTTGAAAGCTACAGTGCTTGAAAGTGGCAAAAAGTGCATAAATTGGGTCTCTGTGGGCACTTTTGAGACCTTAAGTCGACCCCTTTGGGTAAACCTACAGCCCTAAAATTTTCTACAGACAAGGATTACATATCAAAGTTATACCTAGCGCAGTTTGAGACTCATCAGAATTATCACTTCCAAATTATAGGGCAAAATATGTGTAAAGTATAGCAAAAAATCCCTAAGTGGGGGTATTTATGGGCCTCAAACACAATTTTCTCCTCAACTTAAAGTCATGATTTTCGGCACATGTACTAAGAACATATTAATGTGTTGTCAGGTAAAATTTCAGCCAGCTGAGCATCATAGTTTGTGACCTACAGGGCTCTAAGTGGCCAAAAGTGCAATTTCTGACCTTAAGGTGGCCATAAGTTCTTTTTTACTGGGAGTTTAAGGTCACCTTAAAATAGGGATCTTCCTTTGGGCACCCTTAACATGTGTACCAAGTTTGAAAAAAAAATATTAATTTGTTTTTGAGTTATCGCGTCCACAAGGAAATTTCTACGGCGGCGGCGGCGGCGGCACGACGGACCTGAATCCAATATATCCCCGACTTTCGTCTGGGGATATAATAATCATATATGTATAGAAAATATATATGATTGGTCAAGGAATTGCATGGGATTTGCAAATACTTCAAAATCAAAAACTCATTAATATTCATTCACTACATTGGATATATTTTATATGATTTTTGGGTGTGAGTTGTTGGGTGCGAGCCGTTTTGGTCACGAGTTGCACACACACCGTCTCTGGGAGGGGATAGACCGAGTTTTCTGTCCCAAAATATGCCTTTTTAAAACTGATAGATGGCATTTTGGGACAGAGTTCCTCGCAACACAAAATACTTCAATATCTGAAAATTACTGTCACTTTAAAATATCCACTTAAATGTATTAACAGTATAAAGCATTTAGATGCAGGAACACAATTTTCTGTGTTCGCAGTAGCGCGGTGATGGGTACAAAAAAACGGCATCGAGTACTCGCCCTCTGAAAACCGGCCCGAATTTGAGTAACCGCGAGATTTAGTTCCCACCATTAGAAGTCTTCTGCAAACAAATAGTCGATTCTGGAAATGAAACTTTTGAAGAAAAACGTCTTCTATTGAAGCAGATATCATAGATTATGGAGTAAATTATAGGTTTTCAAGCGAAAACAACAACTTTAATTGATGTTATGTGACGGAAATGCTGAAATGCAGCATATTTTATACAAACGTTTCATTACGTGGGCGATAATATGCCGCGAGTAACCGAGTCCTTAAAATGGACTCGAGTACAAGCCAAGATCGCCTCGTACACCGAGGGTCGAGTACTCGTTCGCAGCCCTAGTTCGCAGTAATATAGACACTTTTTCTGCACTTCCTGTTTGTATAAACAATGATGAAATTTTGCAAGTGAAATAAATTTTAAATATATCCATTAACTATGCAAAAAATTTACTTCTTTTAATGCGGGGCACATCCTTGATAGTCAAGGTGGTAGCCTAGTACATGTTTAATGTCAGGATGTGTGCCATTTGTTGCCCTTCAGGATGTTTATGTTTTTGCATACTTATGCCATCTGTCTCTCACCAATACATCCATCTTTTAAATACTGGCGGAGAGACAGATTAATCAGTCTAAATAAACAAATACGAGGGGAACAAATGCGTACTAAGCCGTTCTAGAATTTCAGGATCAAGTGAAGAGAAAGGCGAACTCAAACTCCACTAAAACATGGGTCCAGGGGGGAGATTTTTCATTGGTTTGCCAAGCAGCGCATCTATCTTCACTTGTCCCGAGTTTCAGAACTAATTAAGATGTCGAAGGTGTCGAGGACAAGCGTCACCAATATGTTGCAGACGAAAATTAGACTATAGGGAAAAACGTTATGATTTGTAAGTACAGGGGGGGTCAGTTCATAGCGAACTGGACATCCATAGCGAACGGCAATCTATCATAACATTAAAAAGATAGATAGCAGGGGCACAGGGTTCCAACACCCACTTATTTCAATATATGAATAAATAAATGATCATCTAACCACTAACCCCCTGTAAAATTTTGGTTTCAGTTTTGTGTTAGTGGCAATCTACCACACCCCACTGTACAGTACTGGACATTAAGAGAACCATACTTTTTCGGTACTTTTTAACAGATGTCACGTCAGGATACACTGTGACATCGTCCTTAGTCAAAGACTTTAAATATATTTTAAGTGTTTGCCACAATATACTTCATCGGTTCGGTGATGATGTTAATGAAAACAGTGTATCTCTATCTTTCAAACATTAATATATAACATCACACAGCAAAACAGTGCATTTTTATGTCATTTTAGTTTCTTCCTGTTTCGAGCACCTGCGCCAACACAATTTCCCATAATTCTCCTTAATGAATAATGCTAAACTCGCTACAATAATACATCGGATATTATATACAGATTGTGTGAATTAATATTAATTGTCGCAGGGCAAGGTTTCCAGGGGACTCGAACCCACGACCTGTCACACACAAGGCCCACACTCTACCTCTCCACGTCCCATTATCAACCACTTCCTATTATCGACCGGGAGCAATTTTTTCCTTTCTCAGGTCACATAACTGCATTGTGAATTTGTCGATTGGAGAATTGAATGTAAACACCTTCTGAAATAATATCACACAAAACTTTCAAAAAGATGAGGTCAAACAGGTATGAAATTTTAAAAAGTTAAAAAATTTCTCTCCTGCAGAATTCTGTCTATTTTTATTCCAAACCAATAAATAGATCTAAACTGTTCAGAATAATGTGTAATAAACCTGAAGGAGTGATATGGTCCTTATAGGTCCTCTCTCAGAAAAGTTAAAAATTGTTTCTCAAATATTTCTATTACTTCATTTTAAAAGAAGGTTTTGTTGCATCTTATTGCAGAAAAATCCTGACCATGCCAAGAAGCTTATATGACCTTTGTATTATTGCAAGCTGTGATTGATGAAGGTCACTCAATTAGAGGTGCAGCCAAGTTTTTGAAATATGCTCTTTACTGTCAATAAAAAAAGTAGTGATGCATCAGCCCTCAAAACATAAGATCTTCCAGATCCTAATTATTACAATTTGGTCTTAAGCTGATATAATAAATTTTATACTTTTATCATTTTCCGTCATCAATAGTATTTTTTATTTATCTCACAACCTTAAGTCTGCTACTTCTAGCTTTAGATGCAACCTTTAGTCATGTGATCGATAATTGGAAGTGATGCTTCCTGTATAAAATGTGTGACATACCTAAGAAAAACAATCATTTCTGTGCAAAGTATCATATCAAACCGGGATATATACATATCAATAGATGGATAACATAATATGACAACAACCAACTGGATATTTGCACATGTATGTTATTTCATATTATTTATTGTCGATTTTCCTGCTTACGTGGTTGATATAATTGGACGTGCGAGGATATATAGCCAATGTACTGGTTTTCGATATATTTACATTTTCGATCATTTAAACTAAAACCTCAAAGTCTCGTTTTTGGTTGATGTTTTTATAATATTTTAGAATGAATATGCAATCACACTGAATCAGAGACTTCGTGGATTTAATTGTGTTGTTATATTTCTGATCATTTTGATTGTGTTTGTTTTGATAGTCATCATGGTCTGTTTACGTTGTCATATCGAAAACCCCTCCATCGTGGATAAGGAAAATCCCTACTAGCCAAGCCTGTAGTAGTGATTTTATCCCTTTTTTGGTTCTGTCACATAATTATAACAAGATCACTGCATCGGTATTTACCTCCTGCTGTGTATTATGCAGAAATGCAGCTAGTCTGACCACAAAAACAGGGTTTATAACCCAAGGAGGAATAATAAGAGAGATGAAAGGCCTTTTCATTATTATGACACAACTGAACCTTGAAGTATGGTCAAAGATCAAATTTGACCCTTGCAAAAGATTCTCAGGACATTATTTCCTATAGGTTGTTTTTATATTTGAAGCTCTACAAGTAAATAGAACTGCATCAATATGACACGGTGCATCCCTGGATGGGACATGGTATAATGTCACATATATGGAAAATGAGATATTTTTTTCTCTCCACCAAAATTCAATATGGCAGCCAAAATTCCTAATATAAGAAATTTTTCACAGGCATTATATCCAGGATCTACAGTACCCACATGCAGGGTCCAAAATTTGCTTGAAATTGCTCTATCTGTAACAGTTTTCAACATACCTTAAACTTCATCAGACCCACAGGTCTGCACCCTCAGTATGTTATAGCTGACCCAAAAGTAGATGAACAACATATTTGAAAGGAATGGTAATATGTTCCAGACAGTTATATTTTTATATTTTTGAAAAATAAAACTAAAATATTACTTCACTATAGAAATAAACCTTTTAGTTCATTATAAAACAACCATTCTAACATGACACAGATGTGTCCGTCATTCTGATTGGTCGAGAGCGATTTCTAAACCGTCTAAAATTCTGCATCAACATTACGGCTGTTATCAAATTCCCCATGCATAAATTATTGGCTGAAAAACAATTGTCTATAAGTTTGTTTTCATAATTATATTTAAAATACTATGAGGTAGTGTATAAAGTTATGCATTTTTGAATTGTTTGCTTGTACCTTGATTCAGAAAAAGTTTACAGTATATTTTTGGAAAAAAAAATTACCCCTGTTCACTTGATGGAACAGCCAACATGGCAGCGCCCTATTGCGTTCACTTGGATAATTTTGTTAATTTTACAAGTGTTTTAGAGTATTTTATTTAAAACAGTCATGTTAGAATAGGAATATATCACGAAAAAACCGTCCAAACGCAGAATTTTATCACGGGTGGCGTTATCAAAGCACTCAGACTTCACCTTCGTGCTTTGACAACCCCACCCGTGCTAAAATTCTGCGTTTGGACGGTTTTTTCGTGATAAATTCCTATAATAAAAATTTGTCTGCACATTTTTCTTCTATGGATATGAATTATCATCTCATAACTACTCTCCCATCTTGTTAAACCCATAAAAGTAATAGAATTAGTAGTAGTTGATCAAATTAATGATCGTTCTTGCAAATGTTTTTTTCTGCATTCTCAAACCCAAATTTAAACTTCCTATTAATATAATTTTAAGGAATCTTGTAGGATTTTGTTGATTTATTTGTTTATGAGAAAATGTGTTTTTCAATGTAACTTACTATATTCTGCTGTTAATTTAAACTTTATCAAGTTAAAAAAATGCTTTATAAGTCTCTTTTATGTGATCAACATTACAATCCTACAATCCGGCATCCATTATATGTATGCCTTTGCATGAACGGCTAATGTTATATTGATTGTACACCCATATTGCAAACACGGGACACTTTTTGAACATATAGTGTAAATACACAACAAAGAAGAATAGAATATTTGCTTATCCTTATCATATCATATGGTAGGACACAGTCTGTCAAGATAGGCAGTGATGTCCAAAGAGAGAGTTTTAAAATGCTGTGTCCCTCAAGGTTCTGGTTTTGGCCCACAGCTATATTGCGATTATACAATACAATACCTCTAGGGACTATTGTAATGGATCCGAGCGGTTAAATCCATCATCCTCAACAACTTTGCAGTGGTGCCACTACGTGTACATTTTAAAAGCCCACTCCTCACATCAGGAGTGAATCCAATCCATGGATTTATCCTGAACCTAGGATCAATCCTAAGTCTGGATCATGGATTCCTAACTCCCAGGATCAGATTCACTCCCAAAAGATCATCTGAGGTTGCATCCAGATGGCATCACTACACATATTTTCCACAATGCCATTATGCACGGTGACATCACTGATGCCAGATTTCACTATCCCACCAAATAACACCTGCAGGAATTTTATACAAGGGTTTTCTAACCTTTAACCTGGCAGTGTCACCACTTCACGAACATTTCACAGTGGCACTCCAAATCTGGGGAGTTACCAATCCCCATACAGTTAAGCCTCCTATTGGCTTAGCAGGAAGAACTTCAATCTTCCCAATAACTCTTTATGAAAAATGAATAGGCCTAAGAATAATGAATAATGGGGTGGAATTCACGTCTGAATTCTACCAGGCTTATCAAACTAAATCACTTCACAGATGTCAGAAAAACTTATCAGTATATAGTTGTAACAAATAATCTTCCCGGGATTCTGGATCATGGATCTATAGATGGAATAAGTACTCTTCCCAGGATTCTGGATCGTGGATCTAAGTCACTCTTACTAGCACCCTGGTTCAGCTGCTCTAAGGATCGGCAGTTGTCACCTGGCGGACTGTAGCAAAACCTTATTAACTATTCTGCAATGCTGCTGGCTCTGATTGCACTGGAAGGAATCACTCTTAATTAATCTTGCTGGTTCCCCCAGGATTGTTGCCTGCAATCTGGATTGGCTCCAGTGGGTTCAGTCATTGTCATGCTTCTGTCCTGAAGATCCTCAGATCTTAAGTATTTAGATTCAGAGATCACTGCTCCATGGATACTCATGGAAGTTGGTGCTACTCTATAGTTGTGTAGATTTTAAGATCTTAAGTATTGATAGAGAAGATAAGTAAACAAGGAAAATAAAGTCACAATAATTTATTTAATAAATATTTCAGTGCTGTAATGAATTCTCTGGACTCATACATCATAACAAAACATCCTTGGGTCTCCACCACAATTATTTATTATAGAATCTAGCTATTGGGATGGGGGAGCGAGGATTGTGGATGGCTGTACTGATCCCGGGAATGTGGTCAGAGTACTTCTGGGATGGTCTGAGTACTTCTGGTATTCAATGCTGAACACTTATCAA
Organism: Sabellastarte sp. h YS-2021; assembly: GCA_964017235.1. Lineage (NCBI taxonomy): Eukaryota > Metazoa > Annelida > Polychaeta > Sabellida > Sabellidae > Sabellastarte > Sabellastarte sp. h YS-2021. The sequence continues at coordinate 150,735,055 of OZ024928.1, read as the reverse complement.
TTATTCTGATCATGTTCATTTCTGAATACTGGCTCCTTCAATGTAGTAGATTATGACAGCTCTTTAGAATTTTCTCTGGCAGCTCAGGCAGCTGATTACTTGCAAGATTCACAACAGAATACAATGCAGAAATCATTCGCCATCCTGGTTCCATTTCCTGGGATTATAGTCATAAATCAACAATGACAGCAATCCCGGGAACCTACTTCTAGGACTTCACCCAGGGAGCCACTCCAAGATCACTATATGTGTTCAATTCTGAACACTGCTCTGATATCCTGTGCTGATCATGGAGCCACTCCTGGATCATGTGTTTAATGATATACTTTTGCTATTACCTTCTCTCTTTAGTTGTTGCCCAGTGAATTCAATTCTGAATTCTGACTTCCAGCTGCAGAATCAGCTCTTATATAGAGGCTCTGGCGGTCACGTAATCAACCAGGAATAGGCCAAATGGGGATGGATATAAAATGGGGTGCAATTTGTGGGATTCATAGCATTTTGTGCATTTACATTTCATAAATGTGCAAATGAGGTCCAAAACATTCAGATTCATTGTTTAGTACAATACACCTTGCGCCAAATCACCATTTTTAGCTCTAATTCAAATCTAACTGTCAGAAATCATCTTTCAATAAACCTATCACCCCTATTTCATGAATAATCCATCCCTGTGGTTAAAAATGTCAAGCTAACAATAAAACATAGCCAAAATCTACAGATTACCAAGCTCTGGTAAGCTATAAATACATTTCAACCCAAAGTGATTATAAATAATTTGCCTACATAGTAGTGAATATTATGGTCTCAATCTAAGGTAAAACTGCTTATTTACCTCTATTATTGCCCATGCGGCCGGAATTGATATTAAGTAAACAAACCCCTTCAAAAAGCGTTTTAAGGGCCAATAAGGGCTGAAAATAACTAGAAATACAATAAAAGTTATATTTACCTTGACTTTCACCCCAAAAGAGAAAATTAGAGCTCAAAATAACACAAAATGCCACAAAAACGGCTGCGAAAGTTACCACGAATTTTATCGGGAAATTTACCGTGGTTTAGATGTGAAATCAGACATCTTGAATCAACAGTCCAATCAGAAATGTCCAATCAATTGAACCATAACACTATCATCAGAAATTTTCTGATTTCATTCCACATGTATGCAGATGATTCTCAATTGTATAAGTCAGTATCACCAAATATTGAGGAAGACCAATTGACTGCTGCAATACAGCTTCAAAATTGTACATCTGAGATAAGTGACTGGATGAACAGGAACAAGTTAAAAATTAATGAAGATAAGACTAACCATTATACCAGCTAGTCCCAGTGTTAAAAACCTCAGTGTTATCATTGATGAGGAGCTTACATTAAATAATCACATAACTTACATCTGAAAGTCCTGCTATCATTATCTGTGGAATATTCGTACAGTTCAGCCACATTTGACCACATCATCAGCTAAAACCATTGTGCATCTTTGCAAAATTGGGTTACTGCAATTCTCTCTTTGCCGACATCCCAGATTTTTTTATCAAAATGTTGCTGCTAGGATTGTCCTGAATTTTAAGAAATACGACTCTGTAATACCTTATCTGATGAGACTGCACTGACTACCCATAAGACAGCGCATTATCTACAAACTGAACCATTATTAACTATTATATTAGAAGAGCAGTTACAGTCTAGCAGCCATTTGAAATTTATCCTGTATAAAATGCCTCTTTTGCCAACTAAACAACAATAAATATGTATTCCTGGAATTTCATTCTATTTTTAACTAGGTCCTCGGTGGCCTAGTGGTTAGCAAGTTTGGCATCTAATCATAGGCTGTCACCTCTGTGGGTTCGAGTCCCACAAGTGGCAATTCTGAGGACCTGTCCCAATATGACCCTGGCTGTTGAACGGGACGTAAAACCCCAACTTTCTATTTTTAACTCACAAAACTTTTAAAACATATGCTATTACAGATCAATGGTAAAAGTGATTTTTATTGTATCCTGTATTTATTGGTGTTCTATAAAATATACTATGATATATAAAACATATATAAACAGCCAACCAATGGCAAGCAACTACCAGCTTTCCCACTTGAGGTCGGGAGGCGAGAGAATCTCAGAGGTGGGAGACGAGAGTGTTAACACTCTGCCATCGTGGCCCCTGTTTTATAAAACAAAAGATACATAAAATAGTAAGGATATAAATTGTGCACGAGGGACATTGATTTCAGCAATATTATTGTATATCTGTACTGGTTGTCATCTTAAAGGTGTGACCCTGTCATCTCAAGAATAATTTAGTAAAAAATGTGATTGTTTTGGCATGTTTATAATAAATGAACTTCTATATTATTGATACATGGTTGGTCTAATTATTTTATCAAAGTTTTTAGTGCTTTTGTGTATGAGTATCCTGAGTTAAAACTGTCCGAGTTGTCAACACAGGTGTACTAGACAATAATTTTATCATATTTCAACTTCTATGTTGAAATTGGTTGATGAATTCCCGTGTGTCAACTTAGAGACATTTTAAATTTGTAGCTACAAGAAACCAGTTTTGATTGGATTTGAAACCTTTTTAATTCAGACTATCTACCCAATAGATTGTGAAAATAAGTAGAGCGCTGTAACAGGATTCATGGCGCTATGAGGCAAATCTATAAAAAGGCTTGTAGATTCTAATATGACCTTCTCGGCCATATTTTATTCTGTGTTTATTACACCAAAGTATGTAATTTAAATGTTTTGAATGTCACAATAATATTTAACCAATATGAATATAAATCTGAATTTTGAAGTTCAGACAATGTGCAATAATTATAGTACATATTTTTGCATATTCAGATTATGGTGAATAACATGATATAATTACAGGTGGCAACAGTATTGGTAAGTAGAGTGGAGAGCCATTAAAAGTCACACACCCATATGATCTGCTATATCTCCATTTAAAAAGGGTGACGTGACCAAATTTTTAGAGATCTTAGTAATAAATTTAAGAATAAAAAAATTGAGTGCAGGTGGTTACATCAGACCCACTTTTCTTGCACAGTGTACTGTGACATGACCCAACTTGGAACTGGAAATTTGCTTCAAAAACTAATACACATCATAAATAAAATTCAAAGATTAATTTAATTTATTCAAAGCAATTGTATCTCAATTGTTTCTAAACCACATAGAGATTTTATATGATGTATAAATCTAAGCAATTTGATGAAAGAATCATTGGGTTATTTACACATTAAAGAACACATTAAAAGATAACATATATTTACAGACACACAAATTAAATACACAGAATGTGTATTTGATTGCATTCACTTCGATCACTTAAATCATGACTAAAGTGATCAGTTTTCCTCATAAAATCAATTTGTGCAATGATTTTAGTTGCATAGATCTAAAAGGCCCCACCTGAACAGAAAAAAGATCATTTCAAATCACTTAAATCATTTTAGTAATTTGCAATCCAATAGGCGTAGTATAATTACAAGTTATTGGAATAAAAGGAGAAAAAATTCAACTTTTGTGTATTTTTAAGGCAAGATTAGCACCTAGACTATAAAGGTGGACCAAAGTCCGCGGACAGAAAATATGTCGCCCGAAAATCGAGTTATGTATGGTACAACTTGATTAAATATTTTAAGAGAGATATTAAAACTCAAAATAAAGTAAGGATATAATATTTTATAGATACTTCTTCACCTGTATGTACAGTTATTTGCCAAATTAATCGCTTACAGATATCGTTAAAGCAGGATTAAGTTTGCACTATTCGTTTTGAAAACCCTTTTGCCCCTCAAACATAAATAATATGGCTTGAAGTAAGATGGCTTCCGTTGTAAACAAAGAGGAATTAAGTTTACACTGCACCAAAGATGATCTGTGGCTAGCAATTGATGGAAAAGTATATTCCTTAACTGCCTTATACCCTTTATGATAAAGTAAAGATTTAATTGAGTAAGATGTGGGTTGTGTGTGTTTGTACATTTAATACTTCTTTTGAGTGAGCGATAATGAAAGCTTACAAGTGGTTGTAAACTTGAAAAAAATTCAGGAATTTTCGCTACTTGGAAGTTTCTCTACATTTTTTGGAATTTTCACTATTTGTGAAATATATATTATATTCACTGTATTATGGGTGGTCACAAAGATAAACAGTCTAAGATACTAAAGATACTACTGCTCAACCAGTGAAGTTCGTCACCTGCGTTTTATCACAATTTTAAAGAGTTTTTACTGTTCAGTTACGGCATATATGTATACCTTGCCATTGAATGAAGCTATTCCATTTATTAAATGTGAATATTGCCTGTCCTTGAGTATTTTTACGGCTGGTGACAAACTAGACCGAGTTTCTGTCCCGTCGCCAATGTCTATTGATATACTTATGGACACAATGGCGAGGGACAGAGTTCCCATGTACTTGTTTTCAGTGTAAATTTCGAACTTTGGGAAATTATTTTATTTACTTTAAAAAGTAATTATTATGTCCAAGTCACTGTATCCGGTTTACAGTACATATTTACAGTACATACACTTGCCTCTTTCAGGTCAAAGTTGGAAGTCATACCTCTTTGGAAAAGCATACCCACCCTAAATTTCCAATCTCCTTTCTGCTTTCTCCGCGGTGCTGACCCCTGCAATGTCTCTGGTTTTTGAATATTGAACAATGTTTTTGTGTGATGCGCCTTAGAGTCTGTCTTTTGACGGAGATTAAGCGCTATAAAAGTGCTATTAGAATTAGAATTAGAATATGCTGTTTAACTAAACTGCTTTTACAAGCCAAAAATTTCTTTTATAGATAACTATGTACTATTGACGGTTTGTTTACATTTTAAAACAGGTTGATATACATGCATGCCAGTTTGATTGGCATTTAAATATTAATGAACGGCACATGAATATAAAAATATAATTCAAATAACACTTTATACTTGTTGTAATATGTCTAGAAATATGCCGTTCAAAATTTACACAGAAAACAGGTACATGTGAGCTCTGTCCCTCGCCATTGTGTCCATCAGTATATCAATAGCAATTGGCGACGGGACAGAAACTCGGTCTAGTGACAAACTTCACTGGGCTGACAAAATTCACTGGCCGACCAGTAGTGGTGTGAACGGTAAGCCGGTGTAAACTCTGAAAGTATACCCCCCCCCCCCCCCCCTCATTTTATACCCGGGTAGATTCTGGGGGACCTCCAGAATCTACTCCGGGGTAGATTCTGGTGGCCTCCGAGGATCTACTCCGCCCTCCCAGATTACCCCCGGGGTAGATTTTGGGAGGCCTCTCAGAATCTACCCTCCTCTACATAGTTAATACAGGTAAATGGTAATTTCTGTAAGTAATATTTTAAGCTTTATAAAATTGGTCACTGAGAAATGAATTCATGTAAAATTTACATGATTTGCACAACTTTTTATGCAAATAATTTGTCATTGAAGCTGTGTGATTTGTATTTCACTGTATGCATATGTAATAGTAAAGCCAAGTTATTAGGAGAAAATTAGTTAATAATAAAGTGATTGGGTATTAGCATTGGTAATTCTAATTTTTCAACAGAGACCCTGTTAGGCTGTTAAATTGATAGAACCTATTTTTATGTACACTGAGGCCCAGCTTTAGCTAATCCCAAATTATGAAGGAATAACAGGACTTTTGGTATACACCGAGGCCCTGTTTCAACTAATCCCAATATATGAAAACAAAGAATAACTAGGCTTTTGATGTACACTGAGGCACAGCTTCAACTAATCCCAATTTATGACATCAAAAGAATAAATAGACTTTTGATGTACACTGGGACCCAGCTTCAACTAATCCCAGTCAATCAAGTGAAGAGGATAACTACACTTGTAGTGTGTAAAATGAGGTACTTCATCCACAAGTCTTAATTGGTGTCAAAGGAATTTGTCATAATTCAAAAATGGATGACAATTGTATGCTGATCTTTTGAAATATTTCAGCTCTATAAATAGTGTTAGACAGACAAATGTTTATCATACAGAGAGTATTACACAAATACTTTACACAAAATGTAGCAAACAGCCTAAAAAGGCTTATAATTCAATTTAAAATAATGTGTATAAAAATTATGAGTATTGTGTGCAAACCAAAAAAATAAAACCATGTCACCATATACTGTGCACAAAGCTGTCTGAAGGTTAATTTCACAGTTAAATCTAATCTAATCTAATGTGGACTTTTATAGCGCTTAATCTCCATCACTGATGGACTCTAAGGCGCATCTAAACATAAAGCAAGGCAGTTAGCGTTAATCAAGGGACATAGCCAGGTCGTACCAAGGAGACACAGATGTGAAATAGCATTAACATTCCTATTATTGATATTCTATGTTACTGATCACAAGGGGGGTAGATTTTGGTGGTATTGGAGAGTTTGCGAACAACGTTTTTGATGCCCGTATCTACTGTCCGCTACGTTACACGTCATTGATTTCTGTGTGTGATGCAATTTCATAAGGTTTTAGCTGCACAAGGTTACGTTTTTTACGTGGCAAATGACTTCGCCACGTAATTTGTTTCCATTGTGGATTTATTAATTATTTGGCCAATAAAGTGTGTTATACATGTCAGTACAGAGTTCCCCAAGTACTATAGACTATATTTAGCCAGTGTATTATATTTTAAAAAGTCGAAGTATACAACGACCAGCCTTTTTTTATCACCTGTCAGAAACTCGTCCAATTAATGGAAACAATAAGGCCAAAGACATGCAATTTTTTGTTTCTATAAATCTTCTATCAATGGGATATCCATGTTAGTAAATAATTAACCATGATTTCGGACAGTTTATTTAGATTTATGATGGATTAAATATGAATATTATATAAAACTGGATTTTCTTATAAAGTCTCATACATCTTAAACAATGCATAATAGTTTGCAATCTTTGTGTAAATAATAATTATGTCTAGTTTTGGCCTTAAAACCCCCTCTTTTCAAACGTTGTGCACAAACAAAAACTCTGCCCCGTCTGATGGACTTTCGTATTGATAAATTATGTTGCGTTTTTTGTAAGGGGCGTTTATGAAACGTTGTTCGCAACCTCTCTATTCATAATCCACCCCTGCGGTGTACTTTAAATGAAATCCACCCCGGGGTAGATTTTAGTCCCTCCCAGAATCTACCTGGGTCTAAAATGAAACGGTATATTCTGGGGGCTTACACCGGTATACTGCATTTCGTTTTGTTTAGGTAGAAATGACGAAATCCGCAAAGAATATTTCAGAACCAGTTATTGAAAATGTCATTATATTAGGCTTTCTACAGGTTAATACTTCGTCAAAACAATAAAGAATGTATATATTTGAGGAAACAACTTACATTTTCACTTTATATCCATGGTAAATGAAGTTTATAAAGTTCAAAATATCTTGCGAATGCATATGTCCTCTTGAGAATACAGCTCATGTACGCTCACATAAATTTTTTTACCATATCTCTGCACACTTTCAAAATTCCAGATTTCGTTCAGTTTCAAAGCCCCGAAAACTAGTTTTTATTTTCAGAACTGCTCCGACCACTAGGTCATCGAGATAAATGGTTTTCAAAGCTTTCAAATTTAAGTAGTGTACACAGGTGGATAAACGAAAGAAAGATAAACGGACACAAAGGTAAAAGGTCTTTTGAACTTTTCAAATATAAGCTGTGTAAACAACAAAATTGCACAAAATAAGAAACAGAATACACTTAAACAAATCTTGTTAGGACATTTGTTATTTGTTTTTTGTTCACTTTAATTATTTATACCATTAAAATGAGCCAAGTTCCCAAGACCATTTATTTTCGTGTCCAGTTTATTTTCGTGTCCACCAGTGTAAATAACAAAATTGCCCAAACTTAATAACAACATATACTAAAACAATGAATACCATAACATTTGGTTTGTGCTATAATGTTGTTTAAACCCTTTGACCGTTTTTATGTGATAATTTTTGAAGACCGTTTATCTCTATAACCGTTTATCTCAGTGACCACCCATGTACTTGTCTTCGAATTTTCACTACTATACATGCTATGAATTTTTAAAGTGGTTACAGATCCAATTTTTTCTCGGAACTACAAGTAATCTTTTAGAAATCTGTATCCAATAATATCAGAATATAGAACCACAAAAGATGTTTGGCAAAGAGTTTGTGCCAAATGAAATGATGCAATCCAGATATGTTTTAGGGTAGATAACAAAATTAATGAAAATAGAACCACAAAAGATGTTTGGCAGAGAGTTTGTCACAAATTAAATGATGTAATACAGATATGTTTTAGGGTAGATAAAATTTATGATAAATAACTGCAAAAGATGTTTTGAGGGAAGCCTGGGACATTTAAGGTACATCGAGTAGTCAGAGTTGCAGTTCTAAAATGTCTTTATTGATTATGTAGATGTACATCACATAATATTTACATACCAATATAAAATTGTATTAATAACAGATAATAAAAGGTATATACATTAGCGGCGGATTTCTAAGAAAAATGATAGAGTTCCGATGTCGGAACTGTAAGCTCGTCCATGAATTTTATAAGTTACCTAGAATAGAAAGTAATATGTAATTTATATTTAAGGGATGTGGGATGCTTGTATGCACGCAGGAGAAATTCATATGGATTCATGCCAACTCCTCCTGTTGTGGCATTTTCTCTTACTTATAGCTTGGCAACCAATGAGCCAATTCTCTTCAAATTTGGCACATGTATGCAGTAGCCCTGGGAAAATTTTCTGAATGGTGTCATGACATTTCAACTGATCAGAGATGTCACATGACCAAAAACATCTTTTTTAAAGAGATCTGCTTGTCCGGATGATAACTTAAAAGTGCTTCACCTATTCACATGATACTTGGAAAGGAAGTTTGTTATATAGATGTCTTGAAATCATTAATTTTTTGGAAGTGATCCAATACAAAATGGCCAACTTATTAACAAGTAACTAAATGCCTCTGTATTTTTCTTTATGATGAAAATGAAAAAGCTTTAATAGAAACACTGCGAGATAGAGCGATTTCAATGAAAGTTTTTGATCTGCTGGGTAAAGTCATCTGGCACTTTTTGCCAAAATTCGTTTTCCCACCATTTTTGGCAGCCGTCCTGAATTTCTGTGTAAAATCTAAAATGCAAACATGCATTTCTCTTGGAAACAGTGTGAGATCAAATGAAACAAAATTTTGACCTGCAGGGTATGCACAGAATCATCTGGCACATTTTGCCAAAACTCGTTTTCCTGCAAGTTTTGGTGGTCATCTTGAAGTTCTGCTTAAAACCCCAAAATACATTAAACTTGGAAATGGTGCAAAATAGAGCAATTTTGACAAAATTCTTCACCCACAGGGCATACGCAAAATCATCCATTACTTTTTGCCAAAAATTGCTTTTTATCTCCCGCCGGCCGGCCGGGAGATTATAAAACGCATTCCGTGCGTGTGTTCGTGTGTTATTGAGTGTTACGCTTTTATAAAGGGCTGTACATCACACTGGTTGTTTCTCCTTGGCCTTTTCAATGTTTTTTATGACCTTATTGCTTATGTCCTTTCATTTGATGCTATTATTTCACACCTAGGACCATAGCTAAGTGAGTAATAGCAATGGTGGCTACTTTGAGTAAAGTGCTCATAACTCCAAAACGACTGCATTTAGAGTGTTTCTGTAAAATACGTTCTTCAGCTACTTTCTCCATGCCTACAAGATGGTACCATTTTTAGGGTTCTATCTTCATAGCTAAGTGAGTAATAGCTATTTTCTGTTATTAACAATGAGCAAAATGAGTAAATTGATTTTGTCTTTGTAACTGTTACTTACAATATTGGCCTGAAATATGTTGTTCAACAACTCCTTCATGTACTATATCATGGTGAGGTGTCCAAGGTGTAGCACCATAGCTAACTGAGTAATAGCTATACTAAGTTTAATATTTGACCATTGAGCAAGTCACTTATAACTCAAAAACTATTGAATATAGAGGATTTTTGTCAAATATATTGTTCACCTATCTTTTGGATATACTGTATTGTGAATTTTCATAGCTGTAACTCCATAGCTAACTGAGTAATAGCTACTTTGATGATAACCATAATGAGTAAATGGCTTATATCTTCAAAAGTATTGCAGCTACACAATTTTGTTCCAATATGTTGTTCAGCTACTATCTCCACAGCTACAACATGGTCACTAGTTTGGAAGTGTATCTCCATAGCTAAGTGAGTAATAGCTACCTTGTCAATTTTTAATGATAACCATAATGAGTAAATGCCTTATATCTTCAAAAGTATTGCAGCTACACAATTTCTCTCCAATAAGTTGTTCATCTACTTTTTTGTGAACTGTAACATATTTAAGTTTCACAACTGTTGCTCAATGTACAAGTGAGTAATGGCTACTTTATTGCTACTTTTGGTGAAAATGTGAAAAATGACAAATATCTCGCAAACCGTAATAGCTACTTTGTCAATTTTTAATGATAACCATAATGAGTAAATGCCTTATATCTTCAAAAGTATTACAGCTACACAATTTCTCTCAAATAAGTTGTTCATCTACTTTTTAAGTCATTCATCTACTTTTGGGAGAGCTTTCACATGGTGAAGTTTCACACTCATAGCTAATTACTCACCTACTCAAAATGAGTAAATGCGAATTATCTCTAAAAGTATTGCAGATAGCCAATTTTTCCCAAATAGCTCATTCACCTACTTTTGGGAGAACTTTCACTTGCTGGAGTTTCACACCCATAGCTAATTACTCACCTACTCAAAATGAGTAAATGCGAATTATCGCTAAAAGTATTGCAGATAGCCAATTTTTCTCAAATAACTCATTCACCTAGTTTTGGGAGAACTTTCACTTGGTGAAGTTTCAGACCCATAGCTAAAATTAGTAGTTTTACTCACCTACTCAAAATGAGTAAATGTGAATTATCGCTAAAAGTATTGCAGATAGCCAATTTTTCTCAAATAACTCATTCACCTACTTTTGGGAGAGCTTTCACTTGGTGAAGTTTCAGACCCATAGCTAATTACTCACCTACTCAAAATGAGTAAATGCGAATTATCTCTAAAAGTATTCCAGATAGCCAATTTTTCTCAAATAACTCCTTCATCTACTTTTGGGAGAGCTTTCACATGGTGAAGTTTCAGACCTGTAGATAATTACTCACCTACTCAAAATGAGTAAATGCGAATTATCTCTTAAAAGTATTGTACTTAGCCAATTTTTCTCAAATAACTCATTCACCTACTTTTGGGAGAGCTTTCACATGGTGAAGTTTCAGACCCATAGCTAATTACTCACCTACTGAAAATGAGTAAATGCGAATTATCGCTATAAGTATTGCAGATAGCCAATTTTTCTCAAATAACTCATTCACCTACTTTTGGAAGAGCTTTCACATGGTGAAGTTTCAGACCCATAGCTAATTACTCACCTACTCAAAATGAGTAAATGCGAATTATCGCTAAAAGTATTGCAGATAGCCAATTTTTCTCAAATAACTCATTCACCTCATTTTGGGAGAGCTTTCACATGGTGAAGTTTCACACTCATAGCTAATTACTCACCTACTCAAAATGAGTAAATGCGAATTATCACTAAAAGTATTGCAGATAGCCAATTTTTCTCAAATAACTCATTCACCTACTTTTGGGAGAGCTTTCACTTTAACAGCAAAACTATTCAATTTAAAGGAGTTTTGTCAAATATGTTGTTCACCTACTTTTTGATGTAGTGCGGCGGGAGATCATACCACGGCAGTGGTCTTGTTTGGCGTAATCTTGCATATATTTGTAAAACGCAAAACACAGTCATCTTGCACTTACAATAAAAAGACAACATTTTCCTGCCAATTTTCAGGCAGGTGGAAGTTTTCTATAAATGGAAAAACATATTAAACAGACCAGGATATTCATTTCAGCAAAAACATTAATGCTCATTGGGATGCTTTGTTTTTGCTGTGCAAAAACAAGTTCTGTTTCTCTTGTGAAGCAATACTCTGGTTTTATATTGTGTATGTGAAAAGTCTTCAAGAAGATTTGTAGGGTAAGGTGATCTTATACTCCACATAGCACAGCCTTGTTAAAGTGGGGAAGCAAACAAGACAAGAGCCATCTTGTACAATGCTTTACCTCATATGGGCATATGACATTTTAATGGTGGGTCACCAAAGTCCTACATAATAGAATTTGCTGCTAATTTCTGATATATAGTAGAAAGTAGAAACATGGGTGGTGAAAGCTTCATATAAATATGCATATCTGTTTGTTTGTCTCTATGTCTGTGTACTTAACTAAAAAAAAAATATATATATATACTTCAAATTTAGGTAATATTTTTACACAAGGTGGGGTCAGACATTGCTCAGTCCTCCTGAAGGTCTGGATCACCAAAATACTGCCAGTCAGTTATGTTTATGTCAGTCCAGCATAAATTGTGTGTTTTCAAGTTTCATCCATTTTAATCTATAGTGAAAGCTGGTGACGCAGTACAATTCTACTTAATTCTTGTTTCATATCATGTTTTTATTTCCTTGGCAAATGTCCTTCCCTTATTCAAGCTGTACCCAAATATTGTTATTTTAATAATATATATTCATACATAATTCTTTGTTTTAATTCAATAAAATAAGTGAGAATGGGGTGGTAAAAGAAGATTTTTTATTTTTCTCTTTTATCCTTTGTGTTAATGTTAATTTTATTGTGAAAGGATATACCTTGACATGACATTTTCAGACTGACATGTTCATAGTAGGTGAAAATTATTATAAAATATTGTTACTTTCACACTTTTTCAATCAACAGGTGTATGATTTTACCAATTGGATTGCACAGCATCCAGGAGGAGATGCCATGCTTCGCCAAGCTGGAAGAGATGCTACTGTTCCTTTCAAAACAACTCCTGGCCACAGGTTCATTGGGAAACTTGCTACTGAAATAATGAGAAAGCATTATATTGGACAACTAGAACAGTAGTCGAGTCAATACATTCTTGTATTATTCAGAAAACATGTAATACAAAGCAAAACCTGTGGAACATAGTTAAGGATTATTTTGTTTTTGTTATTTCTGTGTGGTTTATATTGATGGAGGAAAATCATGGATAAAGCAAATTTTCAACCAAAGGCTAAGAAAGCAAAAGGAAATAAAAAGACAGTGAAAGGCATAGCCAAAGTTAATTCATTTATGCCTCCAAAATCTGACATTGATGTGCAAATGACAATAGTTGAAACAAATGGAAAAAGAGAAATTGTGTTTGTTGCAGCACCTACCAAAAGGCCTGCATTAATTGACAATGGTTTTCCACATGGAACGGGGGAGCTACCTTCATCCAGTGAGTTGAATATATGCAGTGATCTTGAAAAACAAGGCAGTCATGCCATTGAGCAAAACAGTATGATCAATACAATTCCTAGTACTCAGATGACTCCATTAACAAATGACAAAGATTATATAACTAGCATTTCAGCAACAGGTCGGGGAGTTCAAAAGATAGATGATACATACAGTGAAATTATTAGCATAAACACATCTGATGGTATCATTGAAAGTGTTACTCCTGTAAATTTGATAAAGGAAGTTGGTACACCGACAGGTATTGTAGATGTTGCAACTATTGTGGGAATGGGTCAGGGAAGCAAGGAACCAGATTTGAACATTTCTTCACTGAATCAAGTACAGGCAGGGACATCACAGTCTAGTACAATTGTGTCTGATGTGGGGTTCACAAACCTGTTGCATAAACATTTATACTCAACAACAATGACAGGCACAGGACCTCCTTTGAGTGAAACAGTTTTGCCAGACATGGAGCAAACTACAACAGTTGCAGCATCCAGTCATGCTTTAAGCATTGCAGAAAAGGTTGGAGCACTAGATCCTGCTTCTGAAAGTAGGTTGGAGGATCATAATATGTCCGTCAATGTTGCAAATCAAGACTTATCCAAATTAGTAGCACCACTGACAAGCACTGGAGCAAAAGCAGGAGAAGCATTGCCTCAAATTATATTTGTTCCTGTACTGACTGGAACAGTTCCAGGTGCTGAAGGAGCAGCGGCTGCTGGCCCAGCCAGTGCTTCACCTGTACAACAAGTGAACTATATGCCAGTTTTAGCAGGTTCAATACCAGGTGCAGAACCAGGTATGGTTGTATCTCCACCAATACCTCTGACTAATGTAATGTCACCTTTAAATTATGGTGTCATGGGAGCAATTCCAGTTCCTATGCAAACACCAACACAAAGTGTGGAAAATGTGGTATATGTTCAGCCAAATACACCTGTAGTTAATAGTACCAGTGAGAAAATAACTGAACACACTCCTGTAGGTACAAGTACCATACCAAAGGTTGGTACTGTTATTACAACAACAGCACCAACAGCTGGAACCATACCATGTCCATCAAATGTCAGAAAACCCCAAAGAAGAAGGCAGTCAAGACAAAAGTCAGTCTCTAGTGATGCTTCATCGGTGGATTCTTCTGAAGCAACATCATTAATGAAGCAGAATGTAGTGACCAAAAAGATAGAAAGAGTGAGACGAACAGTTAACACTGAAGAAGAGTTGAACTTCAAAGTTTCAGGGTTGGTCAGTAAAATTTTGAGTCAGTTTCCAAAGGAAGGACAACAGCTTCCACAGCAGCAGCCCACCAAACCAGCACGGCAGTCACCCAGACCAGCAAAGCGATCAAAGTCAGAAAATAATAACAATTTAACTGGTATGAAACTACCCCATGTCGTACAAAGTCAAATGTCCGCGAGTGGTGGAAATATTTTAAATTTACCCGTTTGTGGAACTTTGTCACAGGATTTGTCAACTCAAGGATTAAATGAAGACCATGCTCAACTTGTTCAAATTAAACAGTCTGGTTTACCAGGTCGCCAAATTTCTGCATCCACTGGATCTAGTTTAGAGAACACAGCTTTATCACAGGAGGCCCATGGTGTCAACAGTGCATACACAAATCAAATGCAGTCAAACGCAGCTCTACTAAATGCATTACAGGGTAAGCGGTTGCCAAAAGTTCCTCCGAAACCATTAGTATCACGAATAGAATTACCCTCACATTTAACGAGTCCTACAGCACCTGCCAGTGCTGCAAACACAAACTTGATATCTACCCCCATGATAATACCACAAGATATGCTCTTGAAAGTAAGCCAGCCAGTAGCAGAAAACTCTGCAGTGTTAGCAGCTGGTAATGTTGGTGTTCAGGTGCAAAACAAAAACAGTAATCTGGTGAGGGATTTGTGTTCTAGTACAGTTTTACAGAATCCAGAAATGTTGATAACTGACCCTGGTTTGTTATCCGCAGCAACAGCGTTAACAACTCTTATCCCAGCCAGTATGATGGTCTCAGGCAACAGTGATGTGGCAACTGGCAATCCCAACAACACACTACTCTTACCACAGTCAGATACCTTTGGACCTCTGGAAGCAAGCATGATCCTCTCAAGTCTGAAGAGTCCCAATATATCAGGACTTACAGCATCCTCAACTGGAATGGTATTGCCAGTGCCAGGTTCTAGTGGGTTGACAACACTAGTGCCACCAGCATTACCCATGACCCTGCAAACTCCTGTGATGAATCCCAGTCAGCCTGCAATTCAGCCTGCAATTCAATATACACAGGTAATACCAGATATCAGAAATTTATAAGGAGTTATGACAATTCTTAACATAGGATTTGGGTTTAAATGATGGTATAATCATTGAGTATATATTAGTCTTTGCTCTTTTCCATTGCACAACATGCTTGTGGAATTTTATCAAATATGTGAGATCCAAGACCCAATGCCTCCAAAATGGCTTATGAGGGCAATAATAGACAATTTCTTTAAAATATTTGTGAATCTAGATGGTGATTTAATCACCACCATGTCTTAATCATCTATTCCTTGTGCCATTCTCAACTTTTTATGTCAGCTGACTTGTCAGTCAGCTGACATTATGTCGTCACTCTGCGGCGTGGGCGTACGCGTACGCGTGAACAACTTCTCCTCCAAAACTACAAGGCCTAGAGACGTGCTGTTTTTTTTAAAAGATACCTTATCTATCGAGGATGAAAAATTGTTCAAGGCATGCAAATCTGTCTGTTCGTCTGTTTGCTAGAGACATTACAAGGGGGGTACCCCCACCAAAAGTGTGAAAATTTCAACACTTAATCACAATTTTCTCAGTGACTATTGCAGGGATTTCTCTCATATCTTGCATATATGTACTAGGCCAGAGGTAGATTCTCTTGTGTGAGTATGAGACCTGGATCTGTCTTACTTTTTTTTTAATAAATTTTTTTAATAATTTTTAATGCATTAAAATTCATGAAATCATGCACAAAATCATTTATAACTTGAAAACTGTTGCATCTAGAGCATTTTGTGAAAATATGTTATTCAGCTACTTTTTTCATAGCTACAATATGGTGAGTAAGTTGGGTGCCTGTCTCAATAGCTAAGTGAGTAATAGCTACTTTTGGGCTTTTCAGTAACTTCCATCATGAGTAGAATCACTTGTAACTTAAAAACTATTGCATTTAGAGAATTTCGTATAAATATGTTATTCAGCTACTTTTGGGTCAGCTATAACATAGTAAAATTTTAGACCTGTAGCTCATGGCATAGCTGAGTAATAGCTACTTTTAGGTTATCACTGTTGAGTAAATCGCTTATAACTTGGAAACTATTGCATTTAGAGTATTTTGTTTCAATATGTTATTCACCTATTTTGGGATCAGCTATAACATAGTGAAGTTTCAGATCTGTGGCTCATTGCATAGCTGAGTAATAGCTACTTTGAAGTTCTCACTATTGAGTAAATCGGTTGTAATTGGAAAACTATTGCATTTAGAGAATTTCGTATAAATATGTTATTCAGCTACTTTTGGGTCAGCTATAACATAGTAAAATTTCAGACCTGTAGCTCATGGCATAGCTGAGTAATAGCTACTTTTAGGTTATCACTGTTGAGTAAATCGCTTATAACTTGGAAACTATTGCATTTAGAGTATTTTGTTTCAATATGTTATTCACCTATTTTGGGGTCAGCTATAACATAGTGAAGTTCCAGACCTGTGACTCATTGCATAGCTGAGTAATAGCTACTTTGAAGTTCTCAATGTTGAGTAAATCGGTTGTAATTGGAAAACTATTGCATTTAGAGAATTTCGTATAAATATGTTATTCAGCTACTTTTGGGTCAGCTATAACATAGTAAAATTTCAGACCTGTAGCTCATGGCATAGCTGAGTAATAGCTACTTTTAGGTCATCACTATTGAGTAAATCAGTTGTAACTTGAAAACTATTGCATTTAGAGTATTTTGTTGCAATATGTTATTCACCTATTTTGGGGTCAGCTATAACATAGTGAAGTTCCAGACCTGTGGCTCATTGCATAGCTGAGTAATAGCTACTTTGAAGTTCTCACTGTTGAGTAAATCAGTTGTAATTGGAAAACTATTGCCTTTACAGAAATTTGTGCAAATATGTTATTCAGCTACTTTTGGGTCAGCTATAACATAGTGAAATTACAGACCTGTAGCTCATGGCACAACTGAGCAATAGCTATTCTCAGGCACTGACTGTTGAGTAAATCAGCTATAACTTGAAAAATATTGCATTTGGAGTATTTTGTTAAAATACATTGTTCACCTACTTTGGGGTTAGCTATAACATAGTGAAATTACAGACCTATAGCTCATGGCATAGTGGAGCAATAGCTATTTTCAGGTTCTCACTATTGAGTAAATCAGTTGTAACTTGAAAACTATTGCATTTACAGTATTTTGCTTAAATATGTTGTTCACCTACTTTTAGGTCAGCTATAACAGTGCAAAAATTCAGACATGTAGCTCATTGCATAGCTGAGTAATAGTTACTTTGAGGTTCTCACTCTTGAGTAAATTAGTTGTAACTTGAAAAT
Organism: Sabellastarte sp. h YS-2021; assembly: GCA_964017235.1. Taxonomy (NCBI): domain Eukaryota; kingdom Metazoa; phylum Annelida; class Polychaeta; order Sabellida; family Sabellidae; genus Sabellastarte; species Sabellastarte sp. h YS-2021. The sequence goes on along the minus strand of OZ024928.1, from coordinate 150,717,125 downwards.
TATTACATTTAGAGTATTTTGTTTAAATATGTTATTCACATAATTTTTGGTCAGCTATAACATAGTGAAATTGCAGACCTCTATGTCATGGCATAGCTGAGCAATAGCTTCTTTCAGGTTCTCACTGTTGAGTAAATCATTGTATCCAACCTGTAGGAAATCATGGGCTGGGAATCTATTAATATGGTCCGATTTGACCTTGGAACCCTCCTTCAAGGTCAAATGAGGATAGCCAAACATAAAAGTGCTTATAACTCGCTTATTATTGGTCCTAGAGGTTGGAATAAAAACCAACCTATAGAAAATCATGAGCTGGGAATTTTTTGGTGTGGTCGGATTTCACCTTGGACCCCTCCTTCAAGGTCAAATGAGGATAGCCAAACTTAAAACTGCTTATAACTCACTTATTATTGGTCCTAGAGGTTTCGAATGGAAAACCAACCTATAGAAAATCATGGGCTGGGAATCTTTTGGTGTGGTCGGATTTGACCTTAGACCCCTCCTTCTAGGTCAAACGAAGATAGCCAAACTTAAAGTGCTTATAACTCGCGTATTATTGGTCTTGGAGGTTTGGGATGGTAAACCAACATATAGGAAATCATGGGCTGGGATTCTTTTGGTGTGGTCAGATTTGACCTGGGACCCCTCCTTCAAGGTCAATTGAGGATAGCCAAACTTACAATTGCTTAGAACTCGCTTATTATTGGTCCTACAAGTTTGGGATGGTAAACAAGCTACAGGAAATCATGGGCTGGGAATTTTTTTGTGTGGTCGGATTTGACCTTGGACCGCCTCCTTCAAGGTCAAACAAGGATAGCCAAACTTAAAAAGTGCCTATGACTCACTTATTATTGGTCCGAGAGGTTTGGGATGGTAAACCATCCTACATTCTTTGGCTGGGAATCTTTTGGTATGGTCAGATTTGACCTTTGGACCCCTTCTTCATGGTCGAACGAGGATATTGCATGTATAGTATTTCTTTAAATATTTTTAACCTACTTTTTACACTTAAACAATTACCTTGTTACTTTATTTCATAATACCATTTGCAGGGCACAACTTTTTTGTCCTTTTCTTCTGTCAGCTTCGGAATATCTTTCGAACATGCTGTTCAGTTACCATTTACTGTATTTCTGTACAGCCCTTTCCCTGATAATTATGCTTTCCTCTCATTATCACCATCACAAATCAAAAACATTCAGTCAGCTGACACAGTGCCCGTTCACGGGCACTCTCCTCTTGTTCTGAAAATTTTATCAAAATCTGTGCGCAATTTTAAAACTATTTGCAAACAAATGCACACCACCAAATACATTTACAACAGGGAAACTTCCTGAATGACTTAATACAGAAAAAATAAATCATGAATGAAGATAACAATATTATACGAGTACGTAGCACGAGTTTTATATTGTTATCTTCATGTCTTCATGAGTCATGAATCAATATTTGGTTAGAGAATGTGAAAAAAGCTTTCAAGAAGCAGAGGCAACAGTGAATATAAAACTTCAATCTTTAATTTGCAATATCTCAGTCATTTACGCATTGATTTTTATGCAACAAACATGAGTAGAAGCACTGTAAAAAGACCTTTCTAATGATATGTAATACATATTTTTAGGTTACGTAGTTCCAAGATGTTAGTGAAAAACTGCGAGTTATTGACACTTATTATCTCCCGCCGGGCTTTAGCCCAGGAGGGAGATTATAAAATGCATCCTGTGCGTGTGTGTGTGCGTTAGTGTGTCACGCAGATTTCTCCAAAACTGCTACAGCTACAGATTTTTTGTAAATGTCCTAATGAATTTTCATGCCCTTGAACATTTTTGGGGTTTTGTGGACTTAGGCCTAAAGATAAGTGAGTAATAGCAATTTTAGCTACTTTGAGTAAAGGACTCATAACTCAAAAGTATTGCAGTTAGAATTTTTTCCTGAAATATGTTGTTCAGCTACTTTGTCCTTAGCTATAAGATGGTACATAGTTTGGGGTTCTATTGCATGCCATAAGTGAGTAATAGCTATTTTCTTATTTGTAGCAAAATAATGAAAGAAGTAAATGTGAAATATCTTAAGAAGTATTAAAGTTAGGCTAATCTTTTCAAATATGTTGTTCATCTAGTTTTTGGTAAGCTATCACATGGTAAAGTTTCAGAGCTGTCCCACATTGTATAGCTGAGAAATAGCTACTTTGAAATTCTTACCATTGAGTAAAGCCTTTGTAACTCAAAAGTATTGCAGTTACAGTATTTTCCTAAAACATATTGTTCAGCTACTTTGTCCTTGACTATAAGATGACATATAGTTTGTAGAGTTTCATAGCATGCCATAAGTGAGTAATAGCTATTTTGTTATTTGTAGCAAAATAATGACAGAGGTAAATGTGAAATATCTTAAAAAGTATTAAAGTTAGGCTAATCTTTTCAAATATGTTGTTCATATGTCTGAAAAGTTTCGGAGTGTTCCGGATCACTATCTGGATCTTCTGGATCCATGAAATGTAATTTTTAAAGACAGGTAACTCAAAAACTTATGGATGGATTTCGATGAAATTTTCAGGATATGTCTGAAAAGGTGAAAGGAAGAAATGATTCAATTTTGGGAGTGATCCGGAACACTGTCTGGATCTTCTGGATCCATGAAATGTAATTTTTAAAGACAGGTAACTCAAAAACTTATGGACGGATTTTGATGAATTTTTCAGGATATATCTGGAAAAGGTGAAAGGAAGAAATGATTCAATTTTGGTAGTTATCCGGATCACTGTCTGGATCTTCTGGATCAATGAAATATAATTTTTAAAGACAGATAACTCAAAAACTTAGGGATGGGTTTCGATGACATTTTCAGGATATGTCTGAAAAGGTAAAAGGAAGAAATGATTCAATTTTTGGAGTGATCCGGATCACTCTCTGGATCTTCTGGATCCATGAAATGTGATTTTTAAAGACAGGATAACTCAAAAACGTATGGCTGGATTTCGATGAAATTTTCAGGATATGTCTGGAAAGGTAAAAGGAAGAAATGTTTCAATTTTGGGAGTGATTCGGATCACTATCTGGATCTTCTGGATCCATGAAATATAATTTTTAAAGACAGATAACTTAAAAACTTATGAACAAATTTTGAGGAAATTTTCAGGAAGATAGAGCAATTTCGGTGATAAGTAAGTCATTCACCTACTATTGGGTGATGTACCACATGGTGAATCAGATCTGTAGTTTTTTGAATAGCTGAGTCATAGCTACTAAAATGGATAAATGTCTTTTATCTCTAGAGTGTTGCTGATACGTTATTTCTTCAAAATAAGTCATTCACCTGCCTCTTGCTTGTTGTCACTTCTATATGTGCCTCCATCTCACAAGAAAATTTATATTCCACTATCTTTAGTACATCTAATTAATACGGCGGGAGATAATTGCATGCGTCAGAATGCTTGTTATCCATGGTACGGAGGTGCCACTGTATACCAAAAAATATATATCCCACTCTGTATAACCCCTGTACGGGTAAAAATGGCATGTGGTTAATAATAAATGTTCCTCCTTGTTTGAGCTTACTAAGGAGAAATAGAGCAAATTCAAGCAAATGTTTAAATAACATGTAGAGTAAGAAATCTAAAATTCGCCACATATCTGAAATTCGCCACATGTGGAAATACTAATAAAATAAATGAATTTAGGTGAGATTTGTTGAATGTACAGTAAAGTAAGGCTTTTTGAACTGAAAAAGACCAATTTTAAGGCAAAACATCATTTTCTTCATAAAATTAACTAAGGTTTTAGAGGTGGCGAATTTTAGATTCCTTGCGAATTTTAGATTTCTTACTCTACCCTTGCTCCATATCTAACATCCCATTTGAATTCCAATTACTTCTAAAAATCTTATTTGTTTAACGCCATCAAAAGTTTATACCATCAATAACAGATTATCTGTAAAGCTGTACATTATTAATAAGATATTGTGGAATATGAAAGTTAGAGCCCTCAAGTGTATCTCATCTATTGGCAGCCGACAGGTTTTTTTTGTTTGAATAGTCAGAAACTCAGTCTGGTGCTTGTTAAATTCAGTCTTTTTCATATTTTGCCAATCAATCTAGATACCTCTCACAGCAGTGGCTGAAGCTGTGAGTTCTGATGAGTCAGATGATGAAACAGAAGAAGAAAGTACTGTAAGACCATGAATTAATATAATTCAAAACATTTTAAATAGGTAAGTAAATTGAATAAAAAACAAATTCTAAGTATAGTGTCATTTCCAGTCTTTAACCTTGAATAAAAACTGGCTATGTTTATCAGTTGTGTAAACAGAAAAACAGGCTGTATGTAAATCAGTATTACTTTCATACAATGTATTGTAACCACAGAATTTAAATTTGCTGTTGCTTGTTCTTTAATACTTTCTTTTGATTCATGTTGTCTCTTTTTCAGGTTACCAAACAACAGTTGGAATTGCCAGATTGTAAATGCACAGAAATATAATTAGTCTATATGTGTTGGTATTTAAAATACTGAACTTTGTTTACATTGGGTTTTCATATAAACTAGTGCCAGCCTCAGACATCCCTAAAAACTAACATGTCACACATTTTAACAAAGTAAGTGGCTGTTTTTGTGTACAAATTGGTTTGTAACTTTTGTCTTCCTCTCAGTACTCATTGATAACTTGGAAGATAATGTGTTGACAAGTTCAGTAAACCCTCTAAGTTTACATGGCATCAGATCTGCTCATGGAATGAATGACCAATCTTGTGCATGCAGTTTTGGGCAATATATCCCATTTTTTAAAAATAAGAAATAAAAAAGCAAATTTCTTGCATTTGAATCTTTATGTTAGCTGACATTATGGCATCACTTTGCGGCGTCCGTGTCCATGTGAACAACTTCTCCCAAAGTATAAGGCACAGAGACATACTGTTACTTTTAAAAGATACCTTATCTATCCAGGATGGTAAATTGTAAAATCCATACAGATCAGTGTGTTTGTTCCCCAGAGCTGTTAGAAGAAAGGTACCCCCACCCAAAGTGTGAAAATTTCAAGACTTAATCACAATTTTCTCATTGGCTATTGCAGGGATTTCTCTCTTATCTTGCATATATGTACTAGGCCACAAGTAGATTCCCTTGTGTTAGTATCAGGTCTGGATCTTTCTTAATTAAGTGGCCCGTCAGGGGCGCTTATTTGTTTTCACATAAGTTCGACTGATCACTGCCACCACCGGATTATGGTCTCCCTTGAATAACTTCTTGGGCTTTCAAATTTTTCTTTCCTTCTTATCTTTCTTTAAAACTATAGGGGCAGGAAAAATTTTTTGGATACTTTGCGGAGACCTTAAGCTTTACTTAAGGTAACCTTAAGCATTTTTCAAAAACACCCCGTCATTGCGTTTCGGAAAAAAACTCACACACCTGTGCTATAAAATTTATCAGGTACATTGTAGACCTAAATTCGCAGGTCGCAAAGGATTTTCTGATCAATCGGACCATAGATGCCTGAATGGGAGGCGTTTTATTTTCGTAAAAATGGGTACTTGGTCTGTATCTCAAAAATGGTCAAGATTTCGGAGTTTTGTTGGAATAACTTATTCAGCTACTTTTTGATAATCTTTCACATGCCGAAGTTTAGCCCTGTATCTGCAATCTTAAGGTCACCTTAATGTCAAAAAAGGGGGTTTAGCCCTCCAGTTCACTTAGTTTTGGACTTTTTTCAACCAAACTTGGCATATATATTAAGATTTACCAAAGGATTATCCTGACTTTATAGTGACCTTAAACTGTTAATATAATTGGAGTTATGGCCCCCTAAAGTCATAAAATTGGAATAAAGCCGTCTGGCCCCATTCTTTTTCCATATCTAACGTATATTGATATTGAAGTAGATCAAAAGAAGACTCTTACTACCTTATGATTTAAATATTAATGATGTTATGGCCATTTTAAACTTAAAATGTAGGGTTTTTCAGCCCTAAGGTCAGTTAATGTTTAATTTTTAAAAATAAAACTTGGCACATTTATAAAGGTTGTCAGAAAGGACATTCCCATTTTATGGTCACCTTAAAGTCGCAATATGAATGAAGTTATAGTCTCCTTACAGTGAAAAAAAGGAAGTTTTCAGCCTCCAGCTATCTTATTGTTCAACTGACCTGAGCTAAACCTTATACACTTATAAAGGATGACAAAGGGGATATTCTTATTTTCTGGCCACCTTAAAGTCCCAGAATGAATGAAGTTATGGCCACCTTGCAGTGAAATTGTGGAGTTTTTACCCCACAGCCCTTAATAGCTGTTGGGGTATTGTTTTCACCCATGGTGTCCGGATGGTCGGGCGGGCGGGTGGGCGGGCGGCGGGAAATAGTTTGTCCGGGCTGTATCTCAGAAACCGTAAGGTGTAGGAAGTTGATACTTGGTAGGGACATTGGTTAGGGGGTGTAGCTGTGCAACGTCATGGTCTGACCTTGATTTGACCTTTGACCTTGCCGTAGTGACCTTGAGTTTGAGAATCTTGTCCTTGCTATATCTCGGAAACTGTAAGGTGTAGGAAGTTGATACTTGGTAGGGACATTGGTTAGGGGGTGTAGTTGTGCAACGTCATAGTCTGACCTTGATTTGACCTTTGACCTTGCTGTAGTGACCTTGACCTATAAAATCTTGTCCGGGCTATATCTCGGAAACCGTAAGATGTAGGAAGTTGATACTTGGTAGGGATATTGGTTAGGGGGTGTGGGTGTGCAACGTCATAGTCTGACCTTGATTTGACCTTTGACCTTGCCGTAGTGACCTTGAGTTTGAAAATCTTGTCCGGGCAATATCTCGGAAACTGTAAGGTGTAGGAAGTTGATACTTGGTAGGGACATTGGTTAGGGGGTGTAGTTGTGCAACGTCATAGTCTGACCTTGATTTGACCTTTGACCTTGCTGTAGTGACCTTAACCTATAAAATGTTGTCCGGGCTATATCTCGGAAACCGTAAGGTGTAGGAAGTTGATACTTGGTAGGGATATTGCTTAGGGGGTGTAGGTGTGCAGCGTCATGGTCTGACCTTGATTTGACCTTTGACCTTGCCGTAGTGACCTTGACCTATAAAATGTTGTCTGGGCTATGTCTCAGAAACCGTAAGGTGTAGGAAGTTGATACTTGGTAGGGACATTGGTTATTGGCTATAGGTGTGTATTATCATGGTGTGACCTTAATTTGACCTTTTACCTTGCCGTAGTGACCTTGACCTTTAAAATCTTGTTGCACCTTTGGGTCTGTCTTTTGATGCAGATTAAGCAAAAGTCATATTAGAATTTATTAAGAATTTTACTTTCATAACTTCCCATTGTAAGAGATAGAATTTCATCAAGTGAGCCGCAGATTTTACTCCAACACCACACATAAGCATTTAATAAATGTATTACCACTTCTGTATGCATGGTAATATTCAAACCATCTAAACCATAATTCGGAAATGCAGATGTATATAAAGAGTGTTGAATTTTAGTTTACTGATTAATGCTGTCATCTTGTCATTGAATTATCTTGTTTTAATACTTCATCTTTATACTCATTATCTTTCTTTTAAACATTATTTCTCCATTTAAACATTGTTTGGACCTTTATATAACTGACAGTGCTCTGAAAGTATCCTGAAGTTTGTACTGGTACAGTACTTCTACATCTCATGGTGTTGAAAATATTTCCCAAGGCTGTGGGGTACGGGCATCTCTGATGCTATTTTTAATCTTTAATCTCTAAGCTGATCTCAGTTAAATTTTGCACACTTATTAAAGATGAAAATAAAATTCTTAAATTTCTTTCCACCTTGGAGTTCTAATACAAACACATTCATGGCTTGAAGTAAAAATGACGGTTTTCAGCTCCCAACTGACTTACTGTTCAATGACACCAGTTCAACTTGACACATTGATTAAGGTTAATTAAGACTTATGACCTTTTTATTTAAAATTCCTGTATTAAAAAACTTTGGTCAAATTAACATAATAAATATATAGTTTTTGCTCCCACCTCATTTAATTTTAGCCTTTTTAAATCCACACCTGCCACATGTATACTTAAAACAAAATTTCTGTTATCTGGCAAAGCTAACCTCCTAGTGTTTTTGAAGTTATGGCATCTTCAAAGAAAAAAATGAGGCATTTACCATGCAGTGTTGTGGTGAGGCATCCGGTGGATACTTTGGTTTAGCGTTCACTACGCCACTGCCGCACGTAGAGAGATTTTCGGCGTTGACACTCTCAGAGGAAAACTACACCAGCTAGATTCACCAAATTTGCAGGATATCTTCATTGGGGGGTAAGCGTCTCTTGGGCTGAAATTAGCCTCGTTCTGAAAAACAAGATGGCCGCCGTGGGCATTTCTTTGAAAATTGTCTACATTTTTCTACTGGCTGTTTCTCATAAGTAGAAGTTTGAATCTCTTCATAGCTGATATGTATGACAGATATATATGTCCTCTACAACCGTGCAGACATTTGACCTTGAAGCTCTCAATTCAAGGTCCTCCACGGAGTGCCGAAGTAACCCACATAGCGGACTTTAAAAGTGCTTATAACTCGCTTATTATTGGTCCTAGAGGTTTGCAATGTGAAACCAACCTATAGGAAATCATGTGCTGTGAATCTTCTGATGTGGTCAGATTTGACCTTGGAGTCCTCCTTCAAGGTCAAAAGATGATAGCCAAACCTAAAAGTGCTCTTAACTCACTTATTATTGGTCCTAGAGGTTTGCAATGTGAAGCCAAATTATAGGAAATCATGGGCCGGGAATCTTTTGATATGGTCAGATTTGAGCTTGGACCCCTCCTTCAAGGTCAAATGAGGATAGCCAAACTTAAAAGTGCTAAGAATTTGCTTATTATTTGTCGTACAGGTTTTGGATGGTAAACCAACTTATAGGAAATCATGGGCTGGGAATCTTCTGGTGTGGTCACATTTGACCTTGGACCTCTCCTTCAAGGTCAAACGAGGATAGCCAAACTTAAAAGTGCTTATAACTCACTTATTATTGGTCCTAGAGGTTTGGGATGGTAAACCAACTTACTGGAAATCATGGGCTAAGAATCTTTTGATGTGGTCACATTTGACCTTGGACACCTCCTTCAAGGTCCAATGAGGATAGCCAGACTTAAAAGTGCTTATAACTCACTTATTATTGGTCGTACAGGTTTGGGATGGTAAACCAACTTATAGGAACTCATGAGCTGGGAATCTTCTGGTGTGGTCACATTTGACCTTGGACCCCTCCTTCAAGGTCAAACGAGGATAGCCAAACTTAAAAGTGCTTATAACTCGCTTATTATTTGTCCTAGAGGTTTGGGATGGTAAACCAATCTATAGGAAAGCATGGGCTGGCAATCTTTTGGTGTGGTCACATTTGACCTTGGACCTCTCCTTCAAGGTCCAACGAGGATAGCCAAACTTCAAAGTGCTCATAACTCGCCTATTATTGGTCGTATAACTTTGGGATGGTAAACCAACTTATAGGAAATCATGGGCCGGGAATCTTTTTTGTGGTCAGATTTGACCTTGGACCCCTCCTTCAAGGTTAAGTGATGGTTGATTGGCTTTGGTGAGTTTTCTTTCTGGTGGATACAATTTGCATCGGTTCTCCGATGCGCTACGTCTAGTTACATGTGTATCTTTCATCAAGCAAACATTTTGTTTACTTAGTGTCAGTACAAGTTGCTCCCATAAACACTTAGGCCCCCTCCCCACAGGGGTATATTTATGTCAACCATAATACTCTGTATGTCATGCTGGGGATACACTGCATCGAGACTCAATCTCTAGTTTTCACCCATGGTGTCCAGATGGGCGGGCGGGTGATCGGGCAGGCGGCAGGAAAAAGATTGTCCAGGCTATATCTCAGAAACCATAAGGTGTAGGAAGTTGATACTTGATAGGGACATTGGTTAGGGGGTGTAGGTGTGCAACGTCATGGTCTGACCTTGATTTGACCTTTGGCCTTGCCATAGTGACCTTGACCTATAAAATCTTGTCCGGGCTATATCTCGGAAACTGTGAGGTGTAGGAAGTTGATACTTCTTTGGGACATTGGTTAGGGGGTGTAGGTGTGCAACATCATGGTCTGACCTTGATTTGACCTTTGACCTTGCCGTAGTGACCTTGATCTATAAAATCTTGTCTGGGCTATATCTCGGAAACTGTAAGGTGTAGGAAGTTGATACTTGGTAGGGACATTGGTTAGGGGTTATAGGTGTGCATTATCATGGTGTGACCTTAATTTGACCTTTGACCTTGTCGTAGTGACCTTGACCTTTAAAATCTTGTTGCACCTTTGGGTCTGTCTTTTGATGCAGATTAAACAATGTTAAAGTAATATTAGAAGTTATTAAGAATTTTACTTTTATAACTTCCCATTGTAACAGATGGAATTTCATCAAGTGAGCCACAGATTTTGCTCCAACACCACACATAAGCATTCATTGAATGTATTACCACTTCTGTATGCATGGTAATATTCAAAACATCTAAACCATAATTCGGCCATGCAGATGTAGATAAAGAGTGTTGCAATTTTAGTTTACTGATTAATGCTGTCATCTTGTTATTGAATTATCTTGTTTTAATACATCATCTTTACATGCATTATCTTTCTTTTAGACATTATTTTCTCCATTTAAAAATTGTTTGGACCTTTATATAACTGACAGTGCTATGAAAGTATCCTGAACTTTGTACTGATACAGTACTTTTATATTTCATGGTGTTAAAAATATTTCCCTAGGCTGTGGGGTATGAGCATCTCTGATGCTATTTTTTTTAAATCTGTTGTTCACCTACTTTTGGGTCAGCTATAACATTGTAAAACTGCAGACCTGTAGATCATTGTATAGCTGAGCAATAGCCACTTTGAGGTATTAACTGTTGAATAAATCAGTTGTAACTTGAAAACTATTACATTTGCAGTATTTTCTTTAACTATGTTGTTCACTAACTTTTAGGTCAGCTATAACATAGAAAAATTGCAGACCTATAGCTCATTGCATAGCTGAATGAAAGCTACTTTGAGATTCTCACTTTTGAGTAAATCAGTTGTAACTTCAAAACTATGGCATTTACAGTATTTTGTTTAATTATGGTTTTCATCTACATTTTACACCATAATGGTTAATTTTGTATTTTACTTTTGAATACCATTTGGAGGACACAACTTTTGTGCCCTTTTCTGCTTTCACTTCTACTCTGAAACTCAAAACACACAGTCAGCTGACACAGAGCCCATTCACAGGCATCGATTGCTTGTTTTCAGATTGTATATTGTTCCTTGGGTACACAGATTAGGTGTTGTGGTTTGTGAAATTGTTGTAAGAAATATGTAGGGTATTTGTTGTGAAAACAATTGAAGTGGGAGCAACTGCATTGCATGTATATTTTTCCTTCATCCCTTTTTTTATTATGTACTATTTTACAGTTTAAGATTTCTTGTGTGATGCGATATGTAGGTTTTAAGACATGACCAGAATACCCTGTTTCGGGTAAAGTAATCATTGTGGTTTCTTCTGTTGTAAAAATGTCAACACCTATTCTGGTGTATTGTTTGTTCAATGCAGTTCTCAAAAGGTTATCTCTTTATCCAAATTAGACCAAAAAAAGTTTGAAATTGGAAAATAACAACACCATTGAATGCATTTAGAATCAATAAGCATTATGACTGTGGATTCTTTGCTTATTGGGGAAAATTGATGTACATACATTCTTGTTTTGAGGAATCTAGTTTGTTAGGTCTGTAACTTTGTTAGTCGCAGTTAGTTTTACAGTTGATGTTTGTTAATTTTTACTGATAGTGCTAATGCATAAGTTTTGTAATACATATTTATATCCCCAGACGAAAGTCGGGGATATATTGGATTCAGGTCCGTCGCGCCGCCGCCGCCGTAGAAATTTCCTTGTGGACGCGATAACTAAAAACAAATTAATATTTTTTTTTCAAACTTGGTACACATGTTAAGGGTGCCCAAAGGAAGATCCCTATTTTAAGGTGACCTTAAACTCCCAGTAAAAAAGAACTTATGGCCACCTTAAGGTCAGAAATTGGACTTTTGGCCACTTAGAGCCCTGTAGGTCACAAACTATGATGCTCAGCTGGCTGAAATTTTACCTGACAACACATTAATATGTTCTTAGTACATGTGCCGAAAATCACGACTTTAAGTTGAGGAGAAAATTGTGTTTGAGGCTCATAAATACCCCCACTTAGGAATTTTTTGCTATACTTTTCACATATTTTGCCCTATAATTTGGAAGTGGTAATTCTGATGAGTCTCAAACTGCGCTAGGTATAACTTTGATATGTAATCCTTGTCTGTAGAAAATTTTAGGGCTGTAGGTTTACCCAAAGGGGTCGACTTAAGGTCTCAAAAGTGCCCACAGAGACCCAATTTATGCACTTTTTGCCACTTTCAAGCACTGTAGCTTTCAAACTATGTCTCTCATCTAAGTTACATATCATCTGGGAATATATCTATGTGTTTTCTTATATGTGCCCCAACATTTAGGCCTTTAATAGACAGTTAACCTGTGTATCAGGACCATAAACACCCACCCGAGTGACCCTTATAAGACATTTTTCACATCTTTTTCCCTGTAACTTGGAAATGGTAAGTCTGAGAAGTTTCAAACTGTATTAGATATATATTCTGTGTGTAATCTTAGTATGTAACAGATTTTAAGTCTGAAGCTTTAATTTTGAAGGTCAAATTGAGGTCTCTAAAAGGCTCCCAAAGACCCAATATTTGGACTTTTTGCTACTTTTAAGCCCTGTGACTGTCAAACTATGTGACTGATAGAGCTCAAATCCTATCTGGGAAGATATTAGTATGTTATTTTTATATGTGCCAAAAATTAAGGCTTTAAGAAGACATTTAACCTGTGTATGAGAACCATAAATCCCCACCCGAGTGACCATTTTTAGACATTTTTCACATATTTTTCCCTGTAACTTGGAAATGGTAAGTCTAAGAAGTTTCAAACTGTATTAGATGCATATTCTATGTGTAATCTTAGTATGTGACAAATTTTAAGTCTGAAGCTTTAATTTGAAGGCCACATTTAGGTCTCTAGAAGGCCCCATAAAGACCCAGTAGTTGGACTTTTTGCCAATTTTAAGGCCTGTGACTGTTAAACTATGTGACTGATAGAGCTGAAATCTCATCTGGGAATACATTATTATGTTCTTTTTACATGTGCCAAAAATCAAGGCTTCAAGTAGACATTTAACCTGTGTATGAGGACCTTAAACACCCACTTGAGTGACCCTTTTAAGACATTTTTCACATATTTTGCTCTGTAACTTGGAAATGGTAAGTCTGAGAAGTTTCAAACTTTATTAGATACATATTCTATGTGTAATCTTAGTATGTAACAAATTTTAAGTCTGAAGCTTTAATTTGAAAGCCTCATCGAGATCTCTAAAAGGCCCACAGAGACCCAATATTTGGACTTTTTACCACCTTTAAGCCCTGTGACTGTTAAACTATGTGATTGATGGAGCTGAAATCCCATCTGGGAATGCATTATTATGTCGTTTTTACATGTGCCGAAAATCAAGGTTTTTAGTAGACATTTAACCTGTGTATGAGGGCCATAGACACTCGCCCAAGTGCCTTTTTTGACATTTTTTTCGTGTTTTGCCCTGTTATTTGGAAATGCTTAGTGTGACAAGTCTTAAACTGTATTATATATAATTTTTGTTTGTTATGTATGTCCCCCAAAAAGTTTCAGATCTGTAGTTTAATTGCTAAGGTCTCTTTAACAATTGTAAAATGCCCACAGAAACCCAATTTATGGACATTATGCCACTTTAAAGCCCAGTAACTGTCAAACTATGTGGGTTATAGAGCTGAAATCTTTGAATTTTTAAAAGGAAATGCCTGTCTATTTAAATTTTGAATATTAATAATGTTATGGCTATCTTAGTCTTTTAAGAACTTATTTTTGTGTGTTATACCTCTGCTTGCTGAGTTTTTAACTTTTTAAAATGAAACTGGTTAAACATATTCAAGTAGACAAAATGGACACTTTAAGTGAGCTTTAAGTCCCAATATTAATGAAATTATATCCTTATGTAGTAAAACTAGGGGATTTTTAACCCTCAACTAGCCCAGTTTTATTCAACTTGCCTCAGTTAATTTTGACACAACTCCTACAGTTATGAACTCATTTCAGTTGATAATCACATACTTAAAATTCTCAATTCTTTTTGTATTTGAGTACCCCTTTTATATAGATTGTTTGTTTACCATTTATCCCCACCTCTGGGACCTCCAGCTATATTGAGTGACACTAAATAAACAAAGGTATTTAATGATATCAGATGAGAAACAAAGAACTCAATGGGGTTGCAGCTCATGTGTAATAGTGAGAGAGGTGTGGAGAAGGGGAGAGGGGTGGGGGTGGGAGGTGGTGGGCTTCATTACATATAACACAAAGGGGAGTCAGAACTGAGATTGTGTCACATATTTAGGTTGCATATATATGGACCACATATATAGGTATAGAGGAAATGAATAACTGAAAACAATTTGCAAATTCTAAAAATAATATAATAAAATAATAATATAAATAATTTTTTTTTAAATAATATTTTATTTGTGAACAAATATAGAAACAGATATGCGCTTTTGGGATTATGAATTTTAGAATGGACATTGAATCATCAATCATTTAAATACTTTGAAGGAAGATTGAAAAGTATGATGAGTTGAGTTAAAAATAATATTTTATTTGTCAACAAATATAGAAACAGACATGCTCTTTTGGGATTATTATTTTAGAATGGACATTCAATCATCAATCATTTCAATACTTTGAAAATAGGTTTAGAGTTATCATTGCAGGAAGATTGAAAATTTAATTTGAGTTATGTATTCGGCGTCTGGGGATACACCATCTTCCTTGGGAAGATATAAACAGAGTAGATTGATGTGCTGAAGTTCATATAATAATGGGTAATTATGTTTTAAAAAATTCCCGATCAAAACCTGTGGCGTGAGTGATGACCTGTCTGGGGATATGTTGGCGCCGAGTTGGCCCAATCTAGTTTAACATGTACTATTCAAAAGATTTGACTTTATCTCTTACCAGATTAAAGTTGTTTTGTGTTCAAACAGTTAAAATTGTTTACGTTCACTTGTACAATAGTATGCCTGTTTAACTGTATAAGCTTTTATTGTATTTTGTTTAAGACTTCTGTGAAATTTAATTTTACTTTAAGGCTGTTCTATTTAATGATATGATATATAGCTTCAGGAAAGCCTTTCTCATTTTCGGTTAACTACCTCCATCAAAATTTCTGGAAATATAGTGATCTACGTAAATAAACTAAAGCTTTAATCTTTTGCGAAATTGTGTCTGAAATTTGGTATAGGTTTGCTTATAGTTGAAAATCATACCATTTACTTTAATCAAAGCGCTTCAGCGATTTACTACATATTAAAAGTTTGTGAATACTCTTTGTTGCAGTCACAGTGACATTGTGACCTTATTAAGCGTCCTGCAAGGGACGCTTGTTTGTGTATGGGAGAGCTTCCGGCTCCGCCGGCTCCGCATTTTGTTTTCCTTATAACTCTGTAACCGTTAGGCGGATTCTTTTCAAATTTGGCAGGTTTAGGCAGTAGCCTTGGGGAATTTTTTTGAATATGCTGCAGTGACATTTCAACCAATCAGAGAGGTCACATGACCAAAAATGTCTTTTTTCGATGGGTAAGCTTGTCCGGATGATAACTTGAAAGGAATTTTATCAATTCACCTGAAACTTGGCAAATGCATTAATTCTATTAAAATCTGGAAATCATTAGATTTTGGCATTGATTGGTCAAGAAATGGCCGAGTAATTAATGATTAATTAATCATTACAAATTTTCCAAATAAGGAAAACACAAATATGCTTATATCTCGAAAACCGTGCTAGATAGAGTGATTTCGACGAAATTTTTGACCCACAGGGTATCTCTGCGGAGTAGTTTTCCCAATTTTCAAAAAATTTTTGTCTCGCCCAAAATGGCGGCCATTTTGAATTTTCGAAATTTTCGCAAAAATTGCAAAACACAAAAATGCTTATATCTCAAAAACCGTGCTAGATAGAGCAATTTCGACAAAATTTTTGATCCGCAGGATATCTCTGCGGAGTACTTTTCCCAATTTTCAAAAAATTTTTGTCTCACCAAAAATGGCGGCCATTTTGAATTTTCGAAATTTTCGCAAAAATTGCAAAACACAAAAATGCTTATATCTCGAAAACCGTGCTAGATAGAGCGATTTCGACGAAATTTTTGACCCACAGGGTATCTCTGCAGAGTAGTTATCCCAATTTTGAAAAAGTTTTTGTCTCTCCAAAAATGGCGGCCATTTTGAATTTTCGAATTTTTCGCAAAAATTGCAAAACATAAAAATGCTTATATCTCAAAAACCCTGCTAGATAGAGCGATTTCAACGAAATTTTTGACCTAATTATTTACCTACTCAAAATGAGTAAATGCTAATTATCTGTAAAAGTATTGCGGATACCCAATTTTTATCAAATAACTCATTTATCTACTTGTGGGAGAGCTTTCACATGGTGAAGTTTCAGACCCATAGCTAATTACTCACCTACTGAAAATGAGTAAATGTGAATTATCTCTAAAAGTATTGCAGATAGCCAATTTTTCTCAAATAACTCATTCACCTACTTTTGGGAGAGCTTTCACTTGGTGAAGTTTCAGACCCATAGCTAATTATTCACCTACTCAAAATGAGTAAATGTGAATTATCTCTAAAAGTATTGCAGATAGCCAATTTTTCTCAAATAACTCATTCACCTACTTTTGGGAGAGCTTTCACTTGGTGAAGTTTCAGACCCATAGCTAATTACTCGTCTACTCAAAATGAGGAAATGCGAATTACCTCTAAAAGTATTGCAGATAGCCAATTTTTCTCAAATAACTCATTCACCTACTTTTGGGAGAGCTTTCACTTGGTGAAGTTTCAGACCCATAGCAAATTACTCACCTACTCAAAATGAGTAAATGCGAATTATCTCTAAAAGTATTGCAGATAGCCAATTTTTCTCAAATAACTCATTCACCTACTTTTGGCAGAGCTTTCACTTGGTGAAGTTTCAGACCCATAGCTAATTATTCACCTACTCAAAATGAGTAAATGTGAATTATCTCTAAAAGTATTGCAGATAGCCAATTTTTCTCAAATAACTCATTCACCTACTTTTGGCAGAGCTTTCACTCTGTGAAGTTTCAGACCCATAGCTATTTATTCACCTACTCAAAATGAGTAAATGCTAATTATCTGTAAAAGTATTGCGGATACCCAATTTTTATCAAATACTCATTCATCTACTTGTGGGAGAGCTTTCACATGGTGAAGTTTCAGACCCATAGCTAATTACTCACCTACTCAAAATGAGTAAATGCGAATTATCTCTAAAAGTATTGCAGATAGCCAATTTTTCTCAAATAACTCATTCACCTACTTTTGGGAGAGCTTTCACTTGGTGAAGTTTCAGACCCATAGCAAATTACTCACCTACTCAAAATGAGTAAATGCGAATTATCTCTAAAAGTATTGCAGATAGCCAATTTTTCTCAAATAACTCATTCACCTACTTTTGGCAGAGCTTTCACTTGGTGAAGTTTCAGACCCATAGCTAATTATTCACCTACTCAAAATGAGTAAATGTGAATTATCTCTAAAAGTATTGCAGATAGCCAATTTTTCTCAAATAACTCATTCACCTACTTTTGGGAGAGCTTTCACTCTGTGAAGTTTCAGACCCATAGCTATTTATTCACCTACTCAAAATGAGTAAATGCTAATTATCTGTAAAAGTATTGCGGATACCCAATTTTTATCAAATACTCATTCATCTACTTGTGGGAGAGCTTTCACATGGTGAAGTTTCAGACCCATAGCTAATTACTCACCTACTCAAAATGAGTAAATGCGAATTATCTCTAAAAGTATTGCAGATAGCCAATTTTTCTCAAATAACTCATTCACCTACTTTTGGGAGAGCTTTCACTTGGTGAAGTTTCAGACCCATAGATAATTATTCACCTACTCAAAATGAGTAAATGTGAATTATCTCTTAATAGTATTGCAGATAGCCAATTTTTCTCAAATAACTCATTCACCTACTTTTGGAAGACCTTTCACACACGAAAATGAAAAATTGTGAATATCTCGGAAAAGCTATTTCTTCTGCTTTAATGCTCGGTGGGAGATACACACCACGGCAGTGGTCTTGACAAAAATTTTTGTCTCCCCAAAAATGGTGGCCATTTTGAATTTTCAAAGTTTTTGCAAAACACAAAAATGCTTATATCTCGAAAACCGTGCTATATGGAGTGAACTCAACAAAATTTTGGACCTGCTGGGTATCTCTGCAGAGTAGCCATGCCAATTTTCAAAATATTTTTGTCTCGCCAAATATAGCGGACATTTTTCATTTTTTTATTTTTTGCAAAACACAAAAATGCTTATATCTTGAAAACCGTGCTAGATAGAGCAGACTGCGCTGACTTTGGTTGCCACAACAGTATAAGGCTAGAAACGAAGCATTTTCTTAATACTTTAGCACTCACCTTTATATCCTTTTCGGGACGCTTTGTTTTTGCTATGCAAAAACATTATCTTTTTTTTTTGCGAGCGATCCTCTAGTTTTACATTGGCACTTTGACTTGGCCAGTAAAAACTTGCTGGAAAATAAATCACATGCTATACTTTACAGCATATCTAATATAATTCAAGTGAAGGATCCAGTTTATGTGTGATGGTTTGACTCCATTTGACCATCCTCTTTTGCCCCCTGAGCTTTGTCTTTAACTCGTGCCTTGGGATTCTGTAATTGCATTCCGGTTGTTATTGAGTGATTCACTAGGTCTGGTTTGTCAATAGTATTAACTGTTTTATATTTCACAAAAGTTTGATTTGATGACTTGTCAATTCAAGAACATCTTGGTTCTGCCTTGAACATATAGGAGGTTTTTATTGTATCCCCGGACGAAAGTCGGGGATACTTAGGATTCAGTACGGTCATGCCGCCGCCGCCGCAGAGATTTCCTTTTGGACGCGATAACTTAAAAAATATGTTAGTTAGAACTTTCAAATTTGGTATGTGGGTATATATGGGCAATGCCACGAACGCTATTGTTTTGTGACCTTGACTTTCAACCTCAAGGTCACTGGTGGCCACTTAAAGGTCAGATTTTGGCCATTTTTGCACATTTTGGCCCAGTTCTCCAAGACAGAAATTTAGATCATCCTATGGCTGGTATATATAATACATATATATGTCCTCTATAAGCATGCAGAAATTTGACCTTGAAGCTCTTCATTGAAGGTCATCCACTGACCACCAAAGTACCTGACAGGGTCATTTTTGGCATATTTGGAGATATTTTCATACTTAATGCTGACTACATTGCGTGGAAACTATTGAAAATGGCTTTTGAGGTTGAGTACATGACGGAGTACCAGCATCCAGGCTGACCGGTTACAGATCTTCGTTGAAGGTCATCCACTGACCGCCAAAGTACCTGACCGAGGGTCATTTTGGGCCCTCTATTTGTTTGTTTGTTTGTAAACAAGATAACTCAAAAACTGACAGACGGATTTTGATAAAATTTTCAGGATATGTCCAAATTGGTAAAAGGAAGATGTGATTAAATTTTGGGAGTGATCCGGATCATTGTCTGGATCTTCTGGATCCATGAAATTTAATTTTCAAACACAGATAGCTCAAAAAGTTATGGGTGCATTTTGATGAAATTTTCAGGAGATGTCCTTATTGGGATGAGGAACAAGTGATTAGATTTTGGGAGTGATCCGGATCACTGTCTGGATCATCTGGATCCAGACTGCCAGATGTGTTTGTGTACAATATAGCTCAAAAACTTATGAACGGATTTTGATGAAATTTTCAGGTTATGTCTGAAAAGGTAAAAAGATGAAATGGTTGAATTTTAGAAGTGATCCGGATCACTATATGGATCTTCTGGATCCATGAAATGTAATTTTTAAAGACAGATACCTCAAAAAGTTATGGATGGATTGTGATGACATTTTCAGCAAATGGCCTAAATGGTGCGAGGAACAAGTGATTAGATTTGGGGAGTGATCTGGATCACTGTCTGGATCATCTGGATCCAGGTTGCAGATGTGTTTGTGTACATTGTAGCTAAAAAACTTATGGACGGATTTTGATGAAATTTTCAGGATATGTCTGAAAAGGTAAAAGGATGAAATGGCTGAATTTTGGAAGTGATCCGGATCACTATATGGATCTTCTGGATCCATGAAATGTAATAAGACAGATACCTCAAAAAGTTATGGATGGATTTCGATGACATTTTCAGCAAATGACCTAAATGGTGCGAGGAACAAGTGATTAGATTTGGGGAGTGATCTGGATCATCTGGATCCAGGTTGCCAGATGTGTTTGTGTACATTGTAGCAAAAAAACTTATGGACGGATTTTGATGAAATTTTCAGGATATGTCTGAAAAGGTAAAAGGATGAAATAACTGAATTTTGGAAGTGATCCAGATCACTGTATGGATCTTCTGGATCCGTGAAATGTAATAAGACATACCTCAAAAAGTTATGGATGGATTGTGATGACATTTTCAGCAAATGACCTAAATGGTACAAGGAACAAGTGATTATACTTTTGGAATGATCTGGATCACCGTCTGGATCATCTGGATCGAGCCTGCAACATGATTTTACGATGAATTTTGATGATATTTTTAGGCTATGTTACAAATAGTAAAAGGAAGAAGTGGTAAAAGGATGAAATGATTGAATTTTGGAAGTGATCCGGATCACTATATGGATCTTCTGGATCCATGAAATGTAATTTTTTAAGACAGATACCTCAAAAAGTTATGGATGGATTGTTTCAGCAAATGGCCTAAATGGTACAAGGAACAAGTGATTACATTTTTGGAGTGATCTGGATCATCTGGATCCAGGCTTGCACATAATCTTGAAATGGATTTTACTATTTTCAGGATATGTTACAAATGGTAAAAGGAAGAAGTGGTAAAAGGAAGAAATGGTTCAATTTTGCGAGTGATCTGGACCACTATCTGGATCTTCTGGATCCGTGAATGTAATTTTTATGTCAGCTGACTTGTCAGTCAGCTGACATTATGTCATCACTCTGCGGCGTGGGCGTCCGCGTGAACAACTTCTTCTCCAAAACTACAAGGCCTAGAGACATGCTGTTTTTTTTAAAAGATACCTTATCTATCGAGGATGAAAAATTGTTCAAGGCATGCAAATCTGTCTGTTCGTCTGTTTGCTAGAGACATTACAAGGGGGGTACCCCCACCAAAAGTGTGAAAATTTCAACTTTTTATCACAATTTTCTCAGTGACTATTGTAGGAATTTCTCTCATATCTTGCATATATGTACTAGGCCAGAGGTAGATTCTCTTGTGTGAGTATGAGACCCGGATCTGTCTTACTTTTTTTTTAATAAATTTTTTTAATAATTTTTAATGCATTAAAATTCATGAAATCATGCACTAAATCACTTATAACTTTAAAAGTGTTGCATTTACAGCATTTTGTGAAAATATGTTGTTCAGCTACTTTTTTCATAGCCACAATATGGTGAGTAAGTTGGGTGTCTGTCTCAATAGCTAAGTGAGTAATAGCTACTTTTGGGCTTTTCAGTAACTTCCATTATGAGTAAAATCACTTGTAACTTAAAAACTATTGCATTTAGAGAATTTCGTATAAATATTTATTCAGCTACTTTTGGGCCAGCTATAACATAGTGAAATTTCAGACCTGTAGCTCATGGCATAGCTGAGTAATAGCTACTTTTAGGTTATCACTGTTGAGTAAATTGCTTATAACTTGAAAACTATTGCATTTAGAGAATTTCGTATAAATATGTTGTTCAGCTACTTTTGGGTCAGCTATAACATAGTAAAATTTCAGACCTGTAGCTCATGGCATAGCTGAGTAATAGCTACTTTTAGGTTATCACTGTTGAGTAAATCACTTATAACTTGAAAAGTGTTACATTTAGAGCATTTTGTTAAAATATGTTATTCAGCTACTTTTTTCATAGCTCTACAATATGGTGAGTAAGTTGGGTGTCTGTCTCAATAGCTAAGTGAGTAATAGCTACTTTTGGGCTTTTCAGTAACTTCCATCATGAGTAAAATCACTTGTAACTTAAAAACTATTGCATTTAGAGAATTTCGTATAAATATGTTATTCAGCTACTTTTGGGCCAGCTATAACATAGTAAAATTTCAGACCTGTAGCTCATGGCATAGCTGAGTAATAGCTACTTTTTAGGTTATCATTGTTGAGTAAATCACTTATAACTTGAAAACTATTGCATTTAGAGTATTTTGTTTCAATATGTTATTCACCTATTTTAGGGTCAGCTATAACATAGTGAAGTTTCAGACCTGTGGCTCATTTCATAGCTGAGTAATAGCTACTTTGAAGTTCTCACTGTTGAGTAAATCAGTTATAATTGGAAAACTATTGCATTTACAGAAATTTGTGCAAATATGTTATTCAGCTACTTTTGGGTCAGCTATAACATAGTGAAATTATAGACCTATAGCTCATGGCACAACTGAGCAATAGCTATTCTCAGGTACTGACTGTTGAGTAAATCAGCTATAACTTGAAAAATATTGCATTTGGAGTATTTTGTTAAAGTATATTGTTCACCTACTTTTGGGTCAGCTATAACATAGTGAAATTACAGACCTGTAGCTCATGGCATAGCAGAGCAATAGCTATTTTCAGGTTCTCACTATTGAGTAAATCAGTTGTAGCTTGAAAACTATTGCATTTACAGTAGTTTGCTTAAATATGTTGTTCACCTACTTTTGGGTTAGCTATAACATAGTAAAATTTCAGACATGTAGCTCATTGCATAGCTGAGTAATAGTTCCTTTGAGGTTCTCACTGTTGTGTAAATCAGTTGTAACTTGAAAACTATTACATTTAGAGTAATTTGTTAAATATGTTATTCACAGAATTTTTGGTCAGCTATAACATAGTGAAATTGCAGACCTCTATGTCATGGCATAGCTGAGCAATAGCTACTTTCAGGTTCTCACTGTTGAGTAAATCATTGTATCCACTGGATAGCCGCAGTGTGTAGAGAGAGATTTCACCATTACTGCTCTGATGAAAACAAATATTATAGCTAGCTTTCTTAAGTTTGCAGTATATATTAATAACCATAAAATGTTGTCTGGGAATATTTTTGGCCTCATTTTGAGAAACAAGATGGCCGCCACAGGTGTTTTTTGTCAGTCATGAAAAGTGCTTATATCTCCCTTATTATTGATCCTAGAGGTTTGGGATGATAAACGAACCTGTAGGAAATCATGGGGTGGGAATCTTTTGGTGTGGTCAGATTTGACCTTCAATGACCCCTCCTTCAAGGTCAAACAAGGATAGCCAAACTTAAAAGTGCTTATAACTCGCTTATTATTGGTCCCAGAGGTTTGGGATGGTAAACAGACAGGAAATCATGGGCTGTGAATCTGTTGATATGGTCCGATTTGACCTTGGAACCCTCCTTCAAGGTCAAATGAGGATAGCGAAAATTGAAAGTGCCTACAACTCGCTTATTATTGGTGACAGAGATTTGGGATGGTAAACCATCCCATGGGAAATCATTGGCTCGGAATCTTTTGGTATGGTCAGATTTGACCTTTGGACCCCTCCTTGAAGGTCAAATGAGGACAGCCAAGCTTAAAAGTGCTTATAACTCATTTATAATTGGTCCTAGAGGTTTGGAATGGTAAACCATAGGAAATCATGGGCTGGGAATGTATTTGTGTGGTTAGATTTGACCTTGGACCCCTTCTTCAAGGTCGAACGAGGATATTGCATTTGTAGTATTTCTTTAAATATGTTTTAACCTATTTTTTACACTTAAACAATTACCTTGTTATTTTCCTTCATAATACCATTTACAGGACACAACTTTTGATGTCAGCTGACTTGTCAGTCAGCTGACATTATGTCGTCACTCTGCGGCGTGGGCGTACGCGTTCGCGTGAACAACTTCTCCTCCAAAACTACAAGGCCTAGAGACGTGCTGTTTTTTTTAAAAGATACCTTATCTATCGAGGATGAAAAATTGTTCAAGGCATGCAAATCTGTCTGTTCGTCTGTCTGCTAGAGACATTACAAGGGGGGTACCCCCACCAAAAGTGTGAAAATTTCAACACTTAATCACAATTTTCTCAGTGACTATTGCAGGGATTTCTCTCATATCTTGCATATATGTACTAGGCCACAGGTAGATTCTCTTGTGTGAGTATGAGACCTGGATCTGTCTTACTTTTTTTTAAATAAATTTTTTTAATAATTTTTAATGCATTAAAATTCATGAAATCATGCACAAAATCATTTATAACTTGAAAAGTGTTGCATTTAGAGCATTTTGTTAAAATATGTTATTCAGCTACTTTTTTCATAGCTACAATATGGTGAGTAAGTTGGGTGCCTGTCTCAATAGCTAAGTGAGTAATAGCTACTTTTGGGCTTTTCAGTAACTTCCATCATGAGTAAAATCACTTGTAACTTAAAAACTATTGCATTTAGAGAATTTCGTATAGATATGTTATTCAGCTACTTTGGGGTCAGCTATAACATAGTAAAATTTTAGACCTGTAGCTCATGGCATAGCTGAGTAATAGCTACTTTTAGGTTATCACTGTTGAGTAAATCGCTTATAACTTCAAAACTATTGCATTTAGAGAATTTCGTATAAATATGTTATTCAGCTACTTTTGGGTCAGCTATAACATAGTAAAATTTCAGACCTGTAGCTCATGGCATAGCTGAGTAATAGCTACTTTTAGGTTATCACTGTTGAGTAAATCGCTTATAACTTGGAAACTATTGCATTTACAGTATTTTGTTTCAATATGTTATTCACCTATTTTGGGATCAGCTATAACATAGTGAAGTTTCAGATCTGTGGCTCATTGCATAGCTGAGTAATAGCTACTTTGAAGTTCTCACTATTGAGTAAATCACTTGTAACTTAAAACCTATTGCATTTAGAGAATTTCGTATGAATATGTTATTCAGCTACTTTTGGGCCAGCTATAACATAGTGAAATTTCAGATCTGTAGGTCATGGCATAGCTGAGTAATAGCTACTTTTAGGTCATCACTATTGAGTAAATCAGTTGTAACTTGAAAACTATTGCATTTACAGTATTTTGCTTAAATATGTTGTTCACCTACTTTTGGGTCAGCTATAACATAGTAAAATTTCAGACCTGTAGCTCATTGCATAGCTGAGTAATAACTACTTTGAGGTTCTCACTATTGAGTAAATCAGTTGTAATTGCAAAACTATTGCATTTAGAGAATTTCGTATAAATATGTTATTCAGCTACTTTTGGGCCAGCTATAACATAGTAAAATTTCAGACCTGTAGCTCATTGCATAGCTGAGTAATAACTACTTTGAGGTTCTCACTATTGAGTAAATCAGTTGTAATTGCAAAACTATTGCATTTAAAGAATTTCGTATAAATATGTTATTCAGCTACTTTTGGGCCAGCTATAACATAGTGAAATTTCAGATCTGTAGGTCATGGCACAGCTGAGTAATAGCTACTTTGAAGTTCTCACTATTGAGTAAATCAGTTGTAATTGGAAAACTATTGCATTTACAGAATTTCGTATAAATATGTTATTCAGCTACTTTTGGGTCAGGTATAACATAGTAAAATTTCAGACCTGTAGCTCATGGCATAGCTGAGTAATAGCTACTTTTAGGTCATCACTATTGAGTAAATCAGTTGTAACTTCAAAACTATTGCATTTACAGTATTTTGCTTAAATATGTTGTTCACCTACTTTTGGGTCAGCTATAACATAGTAAAATTTCAGACCTGTAGCTCATTGCATAGCTGAGTAATAACTACTTTGAGGTTCTCACTATTGAGTAAATCAGTTGTAATTGCAAAACTATTGCATTTAGAGAATTTAGTATAAATATGTTATTCAGCTACTTTTGGGTCAGCTATAACATAGTAAAATTTCAGACCTGTAGCTCATGGCATAGCTGAGTAATAGCTACTTTTAGGTCATCACTATTGAGTAAATCAGTTGTAACTTGAAAACTATTGCATGTACAGTATTTTGCTTAAATATGTTGTTCACCTACTTTTGGGTCAGCTATAACACAGTAAAATTTCAGACCTGTAGCTCATGGCATAGCTGAGTAATAGTTACTTTGAGGTTATCACTGTTGAGTAAATCGCTTATAACTTGGAAATTATTGCATTTAGAGTATTTTGTTTCAATATGTTATTCACCTATTTTGGGGTCAGCTATAACATAGTGAAGTTCCAGACCTGTGACTCATTGCATAGCCGAGTAATAGCTACTTTGAAGTTCTCAATGTTGAGCAAATCACTTATAATTTGAAAACTATTGCATTTAGAGAATTTAGTATAAATATGTTATTCAGCTACTTTTGGGTCAGCTATAACATAGTAAAATTTCAGACCTGTAGCTCATGGCATAGCTGAGTAATAGCTACTTTTAGGTTATCACTGTTGAGTAAATCACTTATAACTTGGAAACTATTGCATTTAGAGTATTTTGTTGCAATATGTTATTCACGTATTTTGGGGTCAGCTATAACATAGTGAAGTTCCAGACCTGTGGCTCATTGCATAGCTGAGTAATAGCTACTTTGAAGTTCTCACTATTGAGTAAATCAGTTGTAATTGGAAAACTATTGCCTTTACAGAAATTTGTGCAAATATGTTATTCAGCTACTTTTGGGTCAGCTATAACATAGTGAAATTACAGACCTGTAGCTCATGGCACAACTGAGCAATAGCTATTCTCAGGCACTGATTGTTGAGTAAATCGGCTATAACTTGAAAAATATTGCATTTGGAGTATTTTGTTAAAATATATTGTTCACCTACTTTTGGGTTAGCTATAACATAGTGAAATTACAGACCTATAGCTCATAGCATAGCGGAGCAATAGCTATTTTCAGGTTCTCACTATTGAGTAAATCAGTTGTAACTTGAAAACTATTGCATTTACAGTATTTTGCTTAAATATGTTGTTCACCTACTTTTAGGTCAGCTATAACAGAGCAAAAATTCAGACATGTAGCTCATTGCATAGCTGAGTAATAGTTACTTTGAGGTTCTCACTCTTGAGTAAATCAGTAGTAACTTGAAAACTATTACATTTAGAGTATTTTGTTAAATATGTTTTTCACAGACGTTTTGGTCAGCTATAACATAGTGAAATTGCAGACCTCTATGTCATGGCATAGCTGAGCAATAGCTTCTTTCAGGTTCTCACTGTTGAGTAAATCATTGTATCCAACCTGTAGGAAATCATGGGCTGGGAATCTGTGAATATGGTCCGATTTGACCTTGGAACCCTCCTTCAAGGTCAAATGAGGATAGCCAAACATAAAAGTGCTTATAACTCGCTTATTATTGGTCCTAGAGGTTTGGAAGGAAAACCAACCTATAGAAAATCATGAGCTGGGAATTTTTTGGTGTGGTCGGATTTCACCTTGGACCCCTCCTTCAAGGTCAAATGAGGATAGCCAAACTTAAAAGTGCTTATAACTCGCTTATTATTGGTCCTAGAGGTTTGGAATGGAAAACCAACCTATAGAAAATCATGGGCTGGGAATCTTTTGGTGTGGTCAGATTTCACCTTAGACCCCTCCTTCCAGGTCAAACGAAGATAGCCAAACTTAAAGTGCTTATAACTCGCGTATTATTGGTCTTGGAGGTTTGGGATGGTAAACCAACATATAGGAAATCATGGGCTGGGATTCTTTTGGTGTGGTCAGATTTGACCTGGGACCCCTCCTTCAAGGTCAATTGAGGATAGCCAAACTTACAATTGCTTAGAACTCGCTTATTATTGGTCCTACAGGTTTGGGATGGTAAACAAGCTACAGGAAATCATGGGCTGGGAATTTTTTTGTGTGGTCGGATTTGACCTTGGACCCCTCCATCAAGGTCAAACAAGGATAGGCAAACTTAAAAAGTGCCTATGACTGATTTATTATTGGTCCGAGAGGTTTGGGATGGTAAACCATCCTAAATTCTTTGGCTGGGAATCTTTTGGTATGGTCAGATTTGACCTTTGGACCCCTTCTTCATGGTCGAACGAGGATATTGCATTTATAGTATTTCTTTAAATATTTTTAACCTACTTTTTACACTTAAACAATTACCTTGTTACTTTATTTCATAATACCATTTGCAGGGCACAACTTTTTTGTCCTTTTTTTCTGTCAGCTTCGGAATATCTTTCGAACATGCTGTTCAGTTACCATTTACTGTATTTCTGTACAGCCCTTTCCCTGATAATTATGCTTTCCTCTCATTATCACCATCACAAATCAAAAACATTCAGTCAGCTGACACAGTGCCCGTTCACGGGCACTCTCCTCTTGTTTATCCTTTTCTTCTGTCAGCTTCGGAATTTCTTTCGAACTTGCTGTTCAGTTACCATTTACTGTATTTCTGTACACCCTTTTCCTGATAATTATTCTGTCCTCTAATCACCTTCACAAATCAAAAACACTCAGTCAGCTGACACAGTGCCCGTTCACAGGCACTCTCCTCTTGTTAAAGACAAATAGCTCAGAAAGTCAGGAATGGATTTTTATGAAATTTTCAGGAAATGTCTTAAATGGGACAAAGAACAAGTGATTAGATTTTGGGAGTAATCTGGATCACTGTCTGGATCATGTGGATCCAGGCTGCCAGATGTGTCTGTGTACAAGATAACTCAAAAACTTATGGATGGATTTCGATGAAATTTTTAGAATATGTCTGAAAAGGTAAAAGGATGAAATGATTGAGTTTTGGAAGCGATCCGGATCACTATATGGATCTTCTGGATCCATGAAATGTAATTTTTAAAGACAGATATAAGTGAAACAACTAGTGATTAGCTTTTGGAAGTAATCTGGTACTATGGAGAATCCTGACCTGGTGCTCCAGGAAACAGGCTCAAGCCCGATACATTCACGCCTTAACTATGTCCCGTCCGGGGATACACTGCGTCGAGACGCAATCTCTAGTTAATGTAGTCACATTAATGTTCCTTAATTATAGCAACTAATCTTGTTGCTTTTATGGCTAATTTTCAAGATAACTGCATGGATGTCATTCTTATGTGGTGCGATGATATATCAAATTTTATCTGATAATTTGGCTTTCCCTTTTTAACCCCAGCCCATAAAGGCTGATGTTATAGTCATCCCCTGCGCCGCCGTTCCATAGCCTAAACCCCTGCACGTATTTTTACCAAATTTTTAAGATTTTCTGGTCTTAAAGTTTGTAGGTGTTCCACAGACTAAACTGCTGCACAGATTTTCACCAAATTTTCAGGGTATGTTTACCCCAAGAGCATCTAGAGCTGATAAGGTTTTGGGGGGTATCTGGTAACAACTGTTGCCATGGCTACACTTTTAAGATTTTCTGGTCTTAAAGTTTGTGGGTGTTCCACAGACTAAACTGCTGCACAGATTTTCACCAAATTTTCTGGGTATGTTTACCCCAAGAGCATCTAGAGCTAATAAGGTTTTGGGGGGTATCCGGTAACAACTGTTGCCATGGCAGCACTTTAAAAATTTTCAGGTCTCAAAGTTTGTTTTAAAATCTTTAATGTTTTCTGTAACCTAAAATATTGCACCAAGCTTCATCAGATTTGCACAAAATGTAAATGGATAGGAAAGCTTCCCCAAGAGTTATTAAGCGTCCCTGAAAAGGGCGCTTATTGGGTTTCGCATCAGTTTCCCCGCCGCCACCGCCGCATTATTGTCTCCCTTGAATATCTCCCTTATTATTGGAAGCTTTTTAATCATATTTGGCAGTTATATACCTTAGGCGTGGAAAATTTTTCCACATACTTAAATTTGACCTTTGATCTTTATCAAGGTCACATGATCTAAAAAAAATGTTTTTTGGGGTACACCCGCCCGTCATCGCCGCTCAGCAAAATCTATTGACTGCAGAGGCTTGTAATTATACACACATGTTCATACTATCAAAAGCGCAAGCTGATTAGATTTTCGGAGCGATCCGGTGAAAAATGACTGATTTATGATCGATTTTCTCGCACCTACCAACCAGAAAGCCTAAAATTCAGGTGACACCCCCCCCCCCCCCCCCCCCCCCCCCCCCATTATCTTCTTAAGTATTGCATTTAGAGCCATAAAATGTATTGGGAGGTAGTAGGAAACCATATGTGGAGAGTCTAGAAAGCAAGTCAAATTTCCCCCTCGACTCCCCTGTAGGGGTCAAACTGGGGTCGTAAAATAGCCAATTTTGACAGTTTTCCTTATATCTCCTTTATTATTGGTTTTAGAGCTTTAGAATGTGTTAAGAGGTATTGGGAAACCATATGTGAAGAGTCTAGATAGCCGGTCAGATTTACCCCCTGACCCCTTCTTACGGTCAAACTGGTGTCATAAAATAGCAGATTTTCTTGTTTTGCCTTATATCTACTTTCAAACTACTGTTCTTACAAACTATAGGATTTATTAAATTAACTTTACACAATTTATGACCATAGAAAAGAAAATAAAGCTTACATTTTTCTTTCGTGTTAATGCATAAACTTCCACACTGTCTGCTTAACTTTAGCTTCTTCTCTCAGCGCTGCTTGTTTTTCTTTTAAAAAACCTTTTTTCTACTTTATACTATAAAGCATCTGCTGACATTTTGGGATGCTTTGTTTTTGTTAGCAAAAACATTTTTCTAGTTGTGTCCTTGTTTTGGAAACAAAATGGCCACCATATCACACCTTTAATGCCAAATAGGAGGGTCATCATATCAGAAAGGCCTTATATCTCCCTTATAATTGTTTCTTTGGCTTCAAAATATGAAAACTACTTGTAAGAAGTTATGGCCTGTGAATCTTTTGTAGAATATTGTGGGTTCTCTATACTTTTTACAACAGAAGTTGTTCCTAAGATTTTCCCAAATCTCAATGTTGTTGGCCATTTAGCTGTACCTGGGGGCTGGGGTTCTTGCCTGCCGAAGCTGGCTATTTTTATTATCTCTAAACCCTAGGAATGCACACCATGGAAGAAACTTGCAATAAATGCCATAAAAGCGGTCTTGTTTAGTGGGAATTTAATTGCTATACACCCTTTATGGTTCATTTCAATTTGTTTATAGTATTGAAATGTTTTGCTTGGAGTTTTGATGTTTGTTATTGCAGTAAACATAGGCAGCTGATAGGTTAGAGTAATGTATTGCATAGTGAGAAAAGGAATGTGGTCTGTTGTTGTGACCAGTCACCAATTGCCTTCATTCTCCAAAAGATTACATCAGATATTCCACACTATGCTTTGTTGTTCTTCTTCTTCATTAACATTTTGAAATGTAATGTGCAAGAATGTTGCAGTTACACAAGGAATTGAATTTTTTTCTTTTTTTGATTTTTTTACAAAGTTTGTACACAAAGAGTTTGTAATAGGGATGGGTCTGGACTATATTTTTTCATTTCAGTGTGCTGCCAATGAAAACTGTTCAAATTGAATAGGCCTACTAATGGAAAGAGAAACTTGTGAATACAAAACATGACATCACTAGATTGTACAAAATGATTTCAAATTATGTAATTGCTTCTATCAGTGCCTTATGTTAGATAAGAATTGCTGTAGTGGATGATGTGTGAAAAATAGAAACTATTACAGTGATTGAAAACAAAATCCGAGATCATATACCATTGTCAAATTTAATATACCATTGCATAATTTTCCTGAAGGATTTCAATTATGTTAAATCAGGGTTCCCACATCCTTGAAAATCCTTGAAAAAAATTGCTTCATTTTCAAGGCCTTGTAAGTCCTTGAATTTGGCCAAAATTGAATAAAATCCTTGAAAATACCTTGAATTTGTTATTGCCCAACTTCTGCATCATCTAGTTTTACGGTGATGGCAGACTCAGCAAAACAAGTATGATCTAAGATGTGTTAACTAGCATTGATGTAATGAGTTTATAAAATGTTAAAATCATGACGATAAAGAATTTTGAGGGAGAAGCGGACAGCTAGAATGGGAGATAAAGGAAGCCGTGCCTTAAAATATATCCTTGAGAATTGTTGTTGTTGACCTAGAAAATCCTTAAAAAGACATTGAATCCAGTTATCAAAAGTCTGTGGGAACCCTGTTAAAGACTGGCACACATTTTAGTTGTACTGAAAGGTATTTTTTTGTATAAAATCATTTTAAAAATATGAATAATTTCCTGAATTTTGTAATTTTTTCTGTGTTTTTATCTTGTTTAAAATCTTTGTCCGGAGCTTTTTAATCTACAGGCTCAACTTTAACCAATTCTATGGTCATCTTTTTGGATGTAACAGTTTTAGTTTCTTTGCTGCTTAGCTCTATTTTAACTTTTATGTCTATGTGAGATATTGGTTTGAATAAATTGTATTCGTCATTGTAAAGCTCTTAAATTTTGTTTGCCTTAGAGCTTTTCTCTTTTAATTGTAAGCATTTTGTATTGCATTTTGTGTATACTTGATGACTGAATAATTTGTTCATATGTCTTGGTTGTGTAGAAGTATTGTAAAATGACCATCTCTAAATTTGCTTTTAACTAAGTACAGAGTACTGTTTGCTTCAATTTTTGACCATTATTTACTGAAAAATTGAGATTAAATTGTTGGAGGGAGCAATAGTTCCGAGAGGGGACATTTATCACAGAAATTAAGTTAATTTTTCAGTTCCACTTAACATACACACCGAAAGATAAACTCTTCTTGTCTATTGTCCAATTTTTACATTGCTTTTACTGAACAGTACCTCGGTAAACCTTGAATGAAAAAAATAACCATTGCCCAGCAAAATTACTCCCATGTAAATGCACAATATGTCCAAAATGATGTATGAATCATACATTTAAATTTATGTGTATGGGAAATGTCGAATATTTTTTATTTGACCTGGGAAGAATGTAAAGTTTCAGAGAAATTCATGTATTTTGTATTTTTTTGTTGTTTTTTTTTTTTTTTGTTTTTGTTTTACAAACTGACATGTAAGTGGCCAACATTACTTTTGACACATCACGTGCCAAATGTTTTGACTGGTCAAAAAACATTTTACTTCCTTGCTAAAAGATCACCTTCTCATAGAAAATTTCTGGAGACAAGGATTTAAAATTTGGGGTATTTTTCTCATTATTTCTGTATAAATTACAATGTTAAAAAATCTTGATTTTTGTATAACACAAAATATGTACATGTAAAATACATATATATATATTTGCTTGCCATAATGTAACTGCTAGATTGAATCTACTGCCACACATTGTGTACATACAATCATTTGTGGTTGTTTTTTTTTTGGTGGTTTAGTAAGAATGTAGTATTGCTAGTATCATAAATATATACATTTTTACCCCACAGCCCTTAAGGGCTGTCAGGGTATTGTTTTCACCCATGGTGTCCGGATAGGCGGGCGGCGGGAAGAAGTTTGTCCGGCCTGTATCACGGAAACCATAAGGTGTAGGAAGCTGATACTTGGTAGGGACATTGGTTAGGGGGTGTAGATGTGCAGCGTCATGGTCTGACCTTGATTTGACCTTTGACCTTGCTGTAGTGACCTTGACCTATAACATCTTGTCCGGGCTATATCTTGTTAACTGTAAGTTGTAGAAAGTTGATACTTGGTAGGGACATTGGTTATTGGGTGTAGGTGTGCAATGTCACAGTGTGACCTTGATTTGACCTTTGACCTTGCTGTAGTGACCTTGACCTATAAAAACTTGTCCGGGCTATATCTCGGAAACCATAAGGTGTAGGAAGTTGATACTTGGTAGAGACATTGGTTAGGGGGTGTAGGTGTGCAACGTCATGGTGTGACCTTGATTTGACCTTTGACCTTTCCGTAGTGTCCTTGACCTATAAAATTTTTCCGGGCTATATCTTGGAAACCGTAAGGTGTAGGAAGTTAATACTTGGTAGAGACATTGGTTAGCGGGTGAAGGTGTGCAACATCACAGTGTGACCTTGATTTGACCTTTGACCTTGCTCTAGTGACCTTGATCTCGACAACCATAAAGTATAGGAAGTTGATAATGGGTAGGGACATTGGCTAGGGTGTATAGATGTAATATGTCATGGTGTGACCTTGATTTGACCTTTGACCTTGCCGTAGTGACCTTGACCTATAATGCCTTGCCTGGGCTATATTTTGTAAACCATAAGGTGTTGGGAAGTTGATATTTGGTAGGGACATTGGTCAAGGGTTATATGTGTGCAACGTCATGGTGTGACCTGGATTAGACTTTTGATCTTCCATATGTTATGCTATTTTATGTCTCTACGAGGATATCTGATACTATTTGATCTCTCTTATATCTCTCTTATATCTTTTTACTTGAATCTTGGTTGTTGTACCTTTGGGTGTTTTTTTATGTAGATTAAGCACTGTTAAAGTTATATTAGAATTCATTAACCATTTTATTTATGCAAGAGATGGTGTTGCATCAAGTGAGCCACTGGTTTTGCCCCAACTCTACATAAAAGCATGTATTGCCACATCTGTATGTATGGGTAATATTCAAAACATCCAAACCATAATTCGACCATACAAATGAAAATCAAAATGGGAGAAGTCTTAAAGCTTCATAATTTTTAGTTTACTGAATTGTCTTGTTTTAATACTTAATCTTTACATGCAATTTCTTTCTCTTAGATGTTATTTTCTCTACTTAAACATTATTTGGACACTGACACTGCTCTGAAAGTATCCCAATCTGTGTACTGTTTCACTACCTCTATATCTCATGGTGTTGAAAACTATTTCCCCAGGCTGTGGGGTATGGGCATCTCTGATGCTATTTTTATATTAATAATTTTCTGGGCTATCAGTTGCATGCGCTAATACTAAATGCCTTTTTGATTTGTACCACTTTCAAGTGCTGATATTTGTAATGCTTTGCTTTAAGGAATAACCTTGTGGTAAGTATTATGGTCAAATTGGTAATGAATTGAGCCTTAAGTAATGAGTAAACAGCACAGTTTAGGTATTGTCTAATGGTGAACTTTATTTTGCTGTTGTTTCATGGTAGTTGTAAGGTTCCCAATGTAGTATTGTATGCTCTCTCTCTCTATATATATATATATGAAATTTATATTTGATATGGTGAGTAGATATATATTTTCTGAATAACACTGCAGTGATATTTGTGCTGTAGGCAAGTCCAATAAATGTAAAGCCAGATGTCTGTCAGGCTGCCATCAATTTTTTTTCTTTTAATCATCGACAGTCAAGGATATATAGAGACCACAAGAATACTTAAAGTGAAAAATAAATTTAAATGTCATTCTGTTCTGTTGAGCCAAAGCAAATTCACATTTTCTGAAGTACTTTTTGTACAATAAGATTCAGTTACTGATTGCAGATGTGTAAATTTGTCATTGTTGTGACTTTCTGTTCAGTGTAATGTAAGTCTGAGACTGAGGAAGAAATATGAGACTGGTAGCCGTTAAACAAGACCCAATCTGAATTTGGTAACAGTGTTTTGTGACCAACTGCAAGTATCAGAGAAGCCAACATTGTGAATGATCTGACAAATTTATTGAAAACAAAATGTTAAATATCTGTGAAAATGAGGAAAGTTAAGATAAAACTAATACTAGGTAAACAAGTTTGATTGAATACTACCCAAATAGTTAATTGATTTCAACTGTATTTAGTAGTTTTTGTTACCCGCTTCTCTACTTTGTTCTTAGTTTCTCAACAAAGTCTGACTATTATTTGGTAACTGGGTAAAATTGACAATAACAATTGCATATAAGTTGGTCAAGGAAAGCTATTGGTAATCGTAGAAGTAAATAACATGAAAAGGTGGCAGTACACAGTCTGATTTGCATGTTGTATATTACATGAAGGTTATATATATACATATATATATATTTGTTAAGTCTAATAAAAATTAAGTTATACACTTTGTGTTTTTAGATTACTGGTGCTCTCCTCAGAAACTACTGCACCGATTTTTTAAAAATTCGGTATGGAGCTTCCTTGGGTAGAGCACTATCATATTTCCTCATTGCATGTTGATGGGATTGTTTTTACGGCGGCCATCTTGGATTTTAACAGGAAATGAAAAAATGCAAATATCTCAGAAACCTTAAGAGTTACAGCTATTTCTAGCAAATTTTTGACCCACAGGGCAGTAAAAGATTCAAATTCCTAAATATCAAAATATTCAAATTTTGCAACTTTGGGTGACCATCTTGGAAATGGAAAAATACGAACATCTTGCAAAACACAAAAATGATTATATCTTACTCAAATTTCACATTTTATTGCGTTAATACATCCTATCCAATGGACAATTGCTTTACCGGTCGGCGCGACCGGTCCCGCCAAACGCCAAAAAAAGACGTCATGTACATAGTACCAGCAGGACCAGTCAGTAGTGTGCATTCGCTAGGTGGCGCATCATACTTGCTTCCTGTCTAGACAGAGTGACGTCAGTTCATCTTTTTCGTTTGGCGCGTGTAGTGTGCAGACGTGTTTTGAAGTTATCTCCAAGTTTGAAGAAAACGCGGTTTATTCTACGAATTTAAAGCTTATTTTCATCTGAAAATATATATGTTGTGTTACATACATATCAGGGCCTCTCCAGGACTTTAACGAGGCATTATCCAGCATTTTATAGCCAGTTTTGAAGATTTTCTGTGTACTTGTCGAGAGGAAATCGTGGGTAAGAGGTCGTGTGTTGTCCCTGCAGCATTCTTTCTTCTGCACAGAAGGTTGCATCTACCCTCCATTTATTTCTTCGTAGTCAAGTAACACTGAGTGTATGTCGACGAGAAGAATTTAGAAGGAAAGAAGAATGCATCGTCTGACGTCATCACTTCCAGCTTATGCTTGTCACGTGACACGGACCTGGTCACGTGATACGGATTCAACAATGGAGGAATCGTGTTTTCAACAGAAGTTTAGAAGGAAAGACGAGTATTTATTGCTCTACACCCACTTTTTAACTGGCAAGAAGAAATCCAGCAACTCGTCTGTTGGCCTGAAGAAGTTAGATGACAAATGGTCTTTGAACTCTGCGAATTTTTGCCGGTGCCGGTCATGTGACTTCACAGATCTCAACACAACTACCGGCAAGCAAATCCCCAGGCGTGACTGGTTCAGCTGACAAGAAGTGATGAATTTTACCGGTACCAGTTCTGGTCAGACTACTGGTGGGGAGCACTAGTGATGAGTTTTACCGGTTCCAGTCTGTACAGACTACCGGTGGGTGCTGTTCCTGTGAAGAAACCCCTTCAGTGGTTGCCAGTGATCAGCCCTGTTGATCCTGGAACCTCCACCAGAGGCCTTTCCACTGGTGGGACTGTTGGGGTACCTGTTCCAGTCATGTTCCTGTGAAGCTGTCAAGAAACCCCCTTCAGTGGTTCCAGTGATCAGCCCTGTTTTGATACTGGATCCTCCACCAGAGGCCTTTCCACTGGTGGGACTGTTGGGGGTACCGGTTCCGGTCTGTACAGACTACCAGTGGGTGCTGTTCCTGTGAAGAAACCCCTTCACTGGTTGCCAGTGATCACCCCTTTTTGATCCTGGAACCTCCACCAGAGGCCTTTCCACTGGTGGGACTGTTGGGGTACCGGTTCCAGTCATGTTCCTGTGAAGTTGTCAAGGAACCCCCCTTCAGTGGTTACGAGTGATCAGCCTGTTTTGATACTGGAACCTCTACCAGAGGCCTTTCCACTGGTGTGACTGTTGGGGGTACCGGTTCCAGTCTTGTTCAGCCCACCGGTGCGGCTGCTCAGAGGGTTCACCTACCAGAAGTTGCGGTGACCATTCAGACCCTTATCTCCCCAGTGCAGAATTGTGGACCGGTACCAGTCCTGTTAAGGTTACCGGTAGGGTCATTAGCCAGCCAGTGATGGGGGATACCGGCACCAGTTCTGCTCAGACTGCCGGTTGTGGTCACAGAAATCCAGCAAGGGCTACCGGTTAAACAGGATTACCGGTTTCACAGAGTTGCTGGTGACACACAGCAGGGCTACTGGTTCAGAGAATTACCGGCTCCCGAGTGTTGCCGGTTCCGGAGTGTTGCCGGTGCCTGAGTGCTGCCGGTCCAGGAGTGCTGCTGGTTACAGAGGAATCTGCTGTTCCCATCCTTACTGGCAAGGAATCAGCTTCAAATCCAGTGCTGACAGCAGGTTCACCGGTTACAGAGAATTGCTGGTTCCGGAGTGGTGCCGGTTCCCGAGTGTGTTGCTGGTTACAGAGAAATCTACTGTTCCCATGCTTACTGACAAGAAACCAGCTTCAAATCCAGTGCTGACAACAGGTTCACCGGTTACAGAGGTTTACCAGCTACAGAAATTTACTGGTGACAAGTTAGTTGGACAGGAAGTTTTCTTCAGAAAAATTCCTTTAACCGACTGGTTACAGACCCTACCCACCAGGTGCCGGCTTGCAAACCTTCAGGGACAGTTGCTTCACAAGAATCTGAGAGATAATGGTGAAGTAACCAGAGTGAACCTGGAACACCAGTCTACTGGACTGGGAGATCTACCAAGGGATTAACCAAGACTACAGAAATGTGATGTCCCAATTCTTTGGTTACAGAGCCTTCTCATACAGAAACTTTGGTTACAGAGAGATGCCCGCCTACCGGTTTGGCCAGTTACAGAGATTTGGTTACAGAAGCTGCTGAATCCTCCACTGTGCAGGAAGAAGGCAGTTTTCATATGAGCCTACCTCTACAAAGAAATAGTTCAGTTCACCCAGTTCTGCCAACTCCACTGAGTATTGCTTTACTTATAACCGGTGTTGGGAGAAGTGGGAAGTTCTGGGTTTGAGTCCAAAATTAGTCACCACACTGAGGGCTACACCCTCCCCTTCCGGTTCAGACCCAACTTGACAAGGTCACCAACTGTAACAATCAACTACCACAACCCAGCCAAGCAGTCCTTCCTTTTAGAAGCACTGTATCAGCTGGTGAACAAGAATACAGTACAACCGGTAGAAAATCAAAACTCACAGGGTTTTTTGCAACCGGCTATTTTTGCTACCTAAGCCCAACAACCGGTGGAAACCTGTCCTGGACTTGAGCACCTTGAACACCTTTTTAAAGTCAGAGTCATTTAAAATGGAGACCCCAGAGGCAATAAGAACCTCCCTACAGGCAGGGGAGTGGGTCACATCCATAGACTTCAAGACGCATACCTCCATATACCAATTCCCATGGAATTTCACAGTGGTGGCCCAAGAGGTCAAACTCATGGCACTTTAGAGGGGTATAAGGATTCACCAATACCTAGACGGCTGGCTGGTGAGAGCCTCTACCCTCGACCCTTGTCTCCAGCATACACAGACCTTAGTAACCCGTTGTCAAGAACTAGGGTGGCTGGTGAAAAGTCAGAACTGGCTCCTAACAGGTTTTCAACTTCGTAGGTTACCAGTTCAACCTGATAGAGGGCAAGGTCAAACCCACACCAGAGCCTTGGCAGGCCTTGACAGACAAGATCCAGTCAATACTGTCCGGTCCAGCAAGTCCACCTAGGGCAACTTCACATGAGGCCCATACAGTGGCACTTAGAAAACAACTGGAGGGTCCCAGAGTCACTAGAAAAGGTGATCCCGGTCCCCAGATAGCTCCATTTCCATCTAAGATGGTGGCTGGAGGAAAGCAATGTGCTGCTAGGTCAACCATTACACCCTCTAGAACATGCTCTGCAAATATTTACAAATGCATCAAAAGAAGGGTGGGGCTCTCACTTAGACGAGCACACTGCAAGGGGAACTTGGTCTCTTCCAGAAAGCAATTTACACATTAACCATCTAGAGCTAAAGCAGTCTTTCTAGCTCCAGAAGAGTTTCGAACCCTCTACTGCAACAAGACAGTACTGATAGCTACAGACAACACAACAGTGGTTGCCTATATCAACAAAGAGGGGGGGATGAAGTCGGGCTCTCTGTGTGCCCTACTGTGGAGAATCCTGTCCTGGTGTACCAGGCAGCAAGTAACCCTCAGGGCACGTCACATCCCCGGCCGGCTGAACGTGATAGCAGACAAGCTATCCAAGCTTGACCAGACCATTCAAATAGAGTGGTCACTGTATCCAGAAGTGTCCCAAGCTATATGCTCCCAGTGGCATCAGCATCAAGTGGACCTATTTGCCACCACATTCTACAACAAACTCCACAGTTTGTGTCACCAGTCCCAGACCCTCAGGGATGGGCAGTGCACACACTCGGCCTTTCCTGGGAGGACCTGGACCCATACGCCTCCCACCTGCAGCCATCTTGGGAAAGTGGTGGAAAAGTTGTAGGACTACCCTTGCAACAGGATAATCCTGATTGCCCCAGGGTGGCCCAACATGCCCTAGTCCTGGGATCTAGTGGCAATGTCCAGTCAGATCCCACTATGTCGGCCCAACATACCCAACTGGGTGTCCCAGTCATTCAACCAGGTTCTTCACAGGAACCTGTCAAATCTGAATCTTCATGCTGGGCTCCTAGAGCCTCAGCAATCAAGGAGCAGGGCTTCGCTGAGGCAGTGGCAGCACGAATTAAGGCTCCTCAAGAGGATCAACCAGATCTGTCTATGAGGCCAAGTGGACCATTTCTTACAAATTGGTACTGCAGTAATCAGGTGGACTTCAGGGCACCACCTCTGAAAGCCATTGCTGACTTCCTCCTGCACATGTTTCAGGACAAGAAGTTGCAACCAGGCACTATTGATGGCTACAAATCAGCCATTGCTGACAACTGGGCAATTACACCATTAATGTCAGCAAGGATGAGAATCTCACTCGTCTCCTGGACAGTTCCATAGGGATAGACCCAAGGGCAGGAGGGGCATCCCCTCCTGGAACCTTTCTCTGGTACTACACCAGCTGACAAGGCTCCCTCCGAACCCCTAAAAGAGGCCTCCTTGAACCATCTGACCTTCAAGACTGTTTCCTTGCTGCCCTTAGGTTCTGGTAAATGCAGGAGTGAGATCCATGCTTGGTTACATAAGAACATCAGACACCAGTCAGACTGGTCTAAGGTGTCCTTGTACCTCTCGCCCAGCTTTCTATCCAAGAATCAGCTGGCTAAGGAGGGTCCAGATAGTGTGGCTCCAATGGTCATACCAGCCCTGGCCCCATCTCTGGATAAGTCACTCGAGGGTGACAGGTCCTTATGTCCAGTTAGAACCCTGCGCTACTACTTGGACAGGACTACAGATCTTAGGCAATAAGGACTTGTTCTTTGTCTCCTTCAGGAAAGGTTTCGACAAAGACATCTCACCTGCCACCATCTCCCCATGGATCAAACAGACTGTGATCCTATGCTATGAGCTCTCTGACCAGGAGGCCCTCACTCTGCATCAGGTTAAAGCCCATGATGTCAGGGCCCTTACTGCTTCTAAGACCTACCAATCAAGGGTCTCCTGAGAGCAATTTTTGTCAGCCTTCCACTCTAAATTACACAACACCTTCACTCAGTTCTATTTGAAGGATGTTTCTTGGGGTGACTCGGAGCTTGGCCATTTGGGACCAGTTGTGGCTGCCCAACAGGGGCACCACCAAACCCAAAAATGAGATGTGTAAATTTGACTTACTTCTCTAGGGAAGTTTAAGTCTTATGGGACTGAACTCAGCCTCTTCCTCTCTCCCTTTTCTCAGAGTATTTCTGAGTAAAAAAGGGGGGGGACAATGTCGGTAGTCTTCCGGTTAACTGGTAACCGACCTTGACCTCTCCGGGTTCTCTGACCCTAGGTCAAAAGGGGCCTTCTCAGGTTAATTTTTTTATTTTGAGTTCATTTGAGTCCCTAGTAGCTTACCCGCCTTCCAAGCGGTAGTTATTCAGCAATTGTCCATTGAATAGGATGTATTAACGCAATAAAATTGCAAATTTAATAAGTAAATTAAATTTTTAT
Source organism: Sabellastarte sp. h YS-2021 (assembly GCA_964017235.1). Lineage (NCBI taxonomy): Eukaryota > Metazoa > Annelida > Polychaeta > Sabellida > Sabellidae > Sabellastarte > Sabellastarte sp. h YS-2021. Next base: position 150,675,178 of record OZ024928.1, on the reverse strand, counting down.
AAGTTAATACCCTATCCAATGGACAGGCAAGGCCCACCCAACCGACCCCGCTACCAGCTTACTAGGGGTCTAAATCTGTTTAGACAATGAAAAAGATGAACTGACGTCACTCTGTCTAGACAGGAAGCAAGTATGATGCGCCACCTAGCCAATGCACACTACTGACCGGTCCTGCTGGTACTATGTACAGGACGTCTTTTTCTGGCGTTTGGTGGGACCGGTCGTGCCGACCGGTAAAGCAATTGTCCATTGGATAGGGTATTAACTTATAAAAATTTAATTTACTTATTAAATTTGCAAAATTATTTGTCTATCCAAAAATGCCAGCCATTTTGAATTTTCGAATTTTTTGCAAAAATTGCAAAACACAAAAATGCTTGTATCTTGCAAACCGTGCAAGATAGAGCGATTTGGTCAAACTTTTTGATCCATAGGGGTATCTCTGCAGAGTAGTTTACCCAAATGTCAAAATAATGTTTTGTCTTGCCAAAAATGGGGGCCATTTTGAATTTTCGAATTTTTTGCAAAAATTGCAAAGCACAAAAATGCCTGTATCTTGAAAACCATGCGAGATAGAGCGATTTCAATGAAATTTTTGACCCACAGGTTAACTATGGGGAGTAGTAAACCCAATTTTCAAAAAATTTTGTCTCGCCAAAAATGGCGGCCATTTTGAATTTTTTCGCAAAAATTGCAAAACACAAAAATGCCTGTATCTTGAAAACGATTTCGACAGAAATTTTGACCTGTAGGGTATCTCTGCAGAGTAGTTAACCCAATTGTCAAAATATGTTTGTCTCGCCAAAACTGGTGGCCATTTTGAATTTTCAAATTTATTGCAAAAATTGCAAGACACAAAAATGCCTGTATCTTGAACCCGAGCGAGATAGAGCAATTTTGTCAAAATTTTTTGCCTATAGGGCACCTCTCCGGAGTAGTGAACCCAATTTTCGAAAAAATTTTATCTCCTCAAAAACAGCAGCCATTTTGAATTGCAAAACACAAAAATGCCTGTATCTTGAACCCGTGCAAGATAGAGCAATTTTGTCGAAATTTTTGGCCTATAGGGCACCTCTCCAGAGTAGTGAACCCAATTTTCAAAAAAAAAATTTGTCTCTCCAAAACTGACAGCCATTTTGAATTTTCAAATTTTTTTGCAAAAATTGCAAAACACCTTTTTGGGAACTTTTTTGTTGCAAGCAATGTTCCAGTTTAATTGAATCCCCCCATGAAGCCAGGATCATGCACCATCGTCCTATGCATTGGCATCGGCAGAGATTACTGTGCAGAGATTACTGCTTACTGCCAGTAAGCAGCAGGCATTGGCTTCTTTTTTTCATGAGACAAGATTAAATAATGTTATGGCTATCTTAAACAAACAAAAAAAATGGTGTTTTCATCCCTCTGCTCACTGGGTGTTTACCCCACAGCCCTTAAAGGCTCTTGGGGTATTGTTTTCACCCATGGTGTCCGGATGGGTGGGCAGGCGGCGGGAAAAAGTTTGTCCGGGCTGTATCTCAGAAATCGTAAGGTGTAGGAAGTTCATACTTGGTAGGGACATTGGTTAGGGGTGTAGGTTTGCAACATCATGGTCTGACCTTGATTGACCTTGCTGCAGTGACCTTGAGTTTGAAAATCTTGTCCGGGCAATATCTCCCCAACCGTAAGGTATAGGATGTTGATACTTGGTAGGGACATTGATTAGGGTTGTAGGTGTGCAGCGTCATGGTCTGACCTTGATTTGACCTTTGACATTGCTGTAGTGACCTTGACCTATAAAATCTTGTCCGGGCTATATCTCGACAACTGTAAGGTGTAGGAAGTTGATACTTGTGTGTGCAACATCATAGTGTGACCTTAATTAAGTGTCCCGCAAGGGATTCTTTTCAAATTTGGCAGGTTTAGGCAGTAGCCTTGGGGAATTTTTTTGAATATGCTGCAGTCACATTTCAACCAATCAGAGAGGTCACATGACCAAAAATGTCTTTTTTCAATGGGGAAGCTTGTCCGGATGATAACTTGAAAGGGATTTTATCAATTCACCTGAAACTTGGCAAATACATTCATTCTATTAAAATCTGGAAATCGTTAGATTTTGGCATTGATTGGTTAAGAAATGGCCGAGTAATTAATTATTAATTAATCATTATGAATTTTCCAAATAAGGAAAACATAAAAATGCTTATATCTCGAAAACCGTGCTACATAGAGCGATTTCGACGAAATTTTTGACCCACAGATGCCAACTTTCAAAAAATTTTTGTCTCGCCAAAAATGGCGGCCATTTTGAATTTTCGAAAAAAAAATTGCAAAACATAAAAATGCTTATATCTCGAAAACCATACTAGATAGAGCGATTTCGACGAAATTTTTGACCTACAGGGTATCACTGCGGGGTAGCCATGCCAATTTTCAAAAAAAATTGTCTCGCAAAAAATGGCGGCTATTTTGAATTTTTTGCAAAAATTGCAAAACATAAAAATGCTTATATCTCGAAAACCGTACTAGATAGAGCGATTTCGACGAAATTTTTGACCCCCGCAGAGTCGAAAACCGTGCTAGATGGAGCGAACTCAACAAAATTTTTGACCTGCTGGGTATCTCTGCAGAGTAGCCATGCCAATTTTCAAAATATTTTTGTCTCGCCAAATATAGCGGACATTTTGAATTTTCGAATTTTTTGCAAAACACAAAAATGCTTATATCTTGAAAACCGTGCTAGATAGAGCAGACTGCGTTGACTTTGGTTGCCACAACAGTATAAGGCTAGAAACGAAGCATTTTCTTAATACTTTAGCACTCACCTTTATATCCTTTTCGGGACGCTTTATCTTTTTTTTTGCGAGCGATCCTCTAGTTTGACCTTGCTGTAGTGACCTTGACCTTTAAAATCTTGTCTGGCCTACATCTCGGAAACCATAAGGTGTAGGAAGTTGATACTTGGCAGGGACATTAGTTAGGGGTTGTAGGTGTGCAACATCATAGTGTGACCTTGATTTGACCTTGCTGTAGTGACCTTGACCTCTAAAATCTTGTCCAGGCTATATCTCGGAAACCGTAAGGTGTAGGAAGTTTATATTTGGTGGGGACATTGGTTGGGGATTGTAGGTGTGCAACATCATGGTGTGACCTTAATTTGAACTTTGACCTTGCTGTAGTGACCTTGACCTATAAAATCTTGTCCAGGTTATATCTCATAATCTTGGGGGTTGTAGGTGTGCAACGTCATGGTGTAGTCTTGATTTGACCTATGATCTAGTCGTCATGACCATGAGTTTGAAAATCTTGTTTGGACTATTTATCAGATTCGGTAAGGTGTCGACACTTGGTAGGGACATTGGTTAGGGGGTGTAGTGTGCATCATGGTGTGACCTTTAACTTTGGCTCTGCCAAAGTGTGTTCACCTGCAAGATTGGAGACATGTTTCTGTTATGACAAATATATATAGATTGCTGCCACTGATTAGTGTATGTACTTTTGTATAATTATGCTATTTCCATTGAAAGCTATACACCAATTAATAAAACTTACAGCTTTGTAATTTTTAGTTTATTGATTCCAGGGCTGGAATAACCACTGGAACCAAATTGTCTGGACCCTGTTTGGCCAGCTGGTTCTTGGAAAAAAGTTGGCTGAGGGGTAAAGGACCTTGGACCAGTCTGACTTGTGTCTGATCTTCTTACTTAGCCAAGCATAGATATCATTTTGCGTTTGCCTGAACCCAAAGCTTAAATCAAGACACTCTTGAAGGTCAAATGTTTCAACGAGTTCTCTTTTAGGGGTTCAAAGGAGGTCCTCAGTGGCCTAGTGGTTAGCAAGTTTGGCATCTAATCATAGGCTGTCACCTCTGTGGGTTCGAGTCCCACAAGTGGCAATTCTGAGGACCTGTCCCAATATGACCCTGGCTGTTGAATGGGACGTAAAACCCCAACTTTGACCTTTAGGGGTTCAAACAGAGCCTTGGTGATCTGGTGCAGAACCAGGCAAAGGTTTCAGGAGGGGATGCTCTCCGACCCTTTGATCTGTCTCTGTGGAAGCTATCCAAGAGACAAGTGAGATTCTCATCTTTGCTGACATTAATGGACAAATTTCCCAATTTGTCTGCAATCGCTGCTCTGTAGCCGTCAATTGTACTTGGCTGTAAATTCCTGTCCTGGAACAAATACAGGAGGAAGTTGGCTATAGATTTTATAGGTGGTGCCCTGAAGTCCACCTGATTACTGTGGCACCATTCTAAAAATGGTCCACTTTGCCTCAGAAGAGCCTCAATTTGTGCTGCCACTGCCTCAGAGAAACCTTGCTCTTTGATAGCTGAGGTTCTAAGAGCCAAGCATGTAGATTTAGATTTTGCAGATTTCTGTGAGGGATCTGACTGAAACATTGGGTCAGCAGATTGGGCAGGCACAGTGAAATCAGACTGCACATAGTCACAAGGTCCCAAAACCAGGGCATGTTGGGCCACCCTGGAGCAATCAGGATGATGCTCCTGCACAGGTAGTCCTGCAACTTTTCCACCATTTTGCCCAAGATGGCTACCAGTGGGAAGGCATAGGGGTCCAGATCCTCACAGGGCAGGTCGAGTGCATTCACTGCCCAAGGTAGGGATCTGGAACTGGTGACACAAATTAAGGCAATTTGTTGTTAAATCTCTTTGCAAACAGATCTACTTGAGGCTGGTGCCACCTAATACATATCAACCAGAAGACCTCTGGAAGGACAGACCACTCTGTCTGGGTGCTCTGGCCTAGCCTGGATATCGTGTCTGCTAGGACATTCAGCTGGCCTGGGATGTTTCGAGCCTTGAGAGTCACCTGTTTCCTGGAAACTCTCCAAAGAAGGGCACCCAGAGAGCCCGGCCTCATGCCTTCTTCCTTGTTTATATAGAAAACCAATGTAGCTATGAGCACTTTTCAGCTCAAGCAGAGGTCTTGGAACTCTTTTTTGACCCCAAAAACTTGCCTTAAGTTCCAGGTTGTTGGGCAACTTGCATTCTGGAAGGGACTAGGTTCCCCTTGTTTGCCATTTAGCGTTCGCCAGGTGAGACATGCTTTTTATTTCACAACGGACCGGTAGTTAAATATTCTCAATTTTACACAGCTTGCTGTTTTTATTGCCATTTTATAAATTTTAGTTTAGCAATATTCATTGTCTGCACATACTACCTCTTTGAACTTGTCAGAATTGTAAATAGTGGCTCTTTCGGGTATTATCGCTCACCGGACATTTCCTGCGGATTTCACATACTCTTTTAACATTCTCACATAATGTAGTAACTCAACCTAATAATTTTAAACAACCTAATAACATTAAACAAATCATACAAATTGTTTTGATATTCTTACTTACTGTATCTATTTAACCCAATAATTAAAACAAAACACATAAATGTTTCAGGTAATCTGAAATACTGTAAAATTTCAACCTAACAATATCATACCTTGTCCATACTAATCTTGCACCAATCTTTTACTGTTCTTATACTTACTCATCTATGGTTTGCTGTTTAAACAGGTTAGTACATAGGAAAGGTAGGTCCATCTTTTTCTAGTTTCTTTATTTTGGTATTCCTTTTTGGACATGCATTGCATTTTCTGGCTCTGTCTTTGCTTTTTGCTGGTTGCTCGGGCAACCAACATCACTGATGACCCTTCCACAACACCAATTCCTGTTGCCTCAAGTTTGCATTTTCTTTCCCCGCCTTTTCCGCCATACATTTTGAGTCTGGCATTCACCCATGTTCCAACAGGGTCAACTATGCCTTTTTGGCTATACAAGGACATATTTGTAGGGTAACACATTCTTACAAACATGTTAGCCCATGGGTGTCCCTCTTGTTGATCCTCTCGGGATGTCAGTATTAATCCTGGCCCTAACACTAGCCTTTTAACTGGGAGTCTGATAAACATCAGATCCATTAGAAACAAGTTTGTTGCTCTTGCAGACTTCATTAATAGCAACAAGTCTGATATTATTGCGGTCACTGAGACCTGGCTTCGACCAGATGACACAGACAGCTTTACAGCAAGTGTCACTCCTCCGGATTATAAATGTACTCATGTTCCACGCCCGGAGGGGAAAGGTGGTGGTGTCGGGTTCTTCATCCATGATGACATTGATTTTAAGGTCCTACCTCAACCGTGTTTCAATACTTTTGAGTCCATATCTGTTCACCTATCCACGGGCAATGCCCAGGACATTGTTTTTCATACTGTGTATAGGCCCCCCAATGTTTCCAAAGCCAATTTCGTTGAGGATTTCAGTTCCTTCGTCGAAGGTGCTGTGTTATCATGTTGTGAAAATATAATATTGGGTGATTTAAATCTACACCTGGATAAACAGGATGGTTGGTCGCAGAAATTCAATGACTCCCTCTGTCAATACAATTTCACCCAAATTATTGATTCCCCAATGCACATTCACGGCCATATATTAGATGTCGTATGTGTGAGGGACACCTTCTCAAAGGCGGTTTGCGCCATGGTTACAGCTGGGCTGTCTGACCATCTTGCCATCACTATACCATCAACATACCTATCAAGACTCCTTGCAAATTTAGGCAAGTTAATACTCGGAAAATTCACAAGATAAACATCACTGACTTCAGAGAGGACATCCTGAATTCTGATCTAATCAAACATCCTCACACAACAGCCAGTTTGCTCAGTCACCAATATTTCAACACCTTGCGCAACGTTCTAGACAAGCATGCCCCAATCAAGAGGAAAATGGATCCATCGCACCCTGACAAAGGCTTTGTGAATTCGGACATCCTCTCAGCAAAGCGTCTGAAGCGCAAGTGTGAGCGAGTATGGCGCAGTAACAATTCTGCAGTTAACTGGAGTAGATATCGAGCTGCTGTCAATCAATATAATTTCCTACTGGAACAGTCAAGGCACAGGCACTATTCTACAGTTATTGCTGGAAATAATGGGAACCCCAAGGCTCTGTGGAACACTTTCAAGAAAATCTTGCGCAAATCCTCAACTATCACCCCATCATATTAGTCCTATCGACTTAGTTAACACTTTTGGTCATTTTTTTAGTGACAAAATTGCGAAAATCAGAGTTGCACTAAAGTCATCAGTGCCTGTTTCCCTCACAAGACCGAATAGTAACAGCACCGCCCTGTCCTCTTTTGAGCCTGTATCTGAGGGTGACATCCTCAAAATCCTAAAATCATCCACCACCAAATCATGCGACCTGGACCCAATACCACCCGCACTAGTCAAAGAATTTGCGGACATTTTGGTCACTCCAATAGCCAATATTATAACTACTCACTCGGAGAAGGGAGCTTCCCAAACTGTTTCAAAACCGCATATGCCACCCCCCTTCTCAAGAAACCTAATTTATACAGAAATCTCCTCAAAAATTACAGACCGGTATCCAACCTCAGTTTTATATCCAAACTGATTGAAAAAGTAGTGGCTAAACAGTTAAATAATTATATCGATAGTGAGGGGCTCTCCAATGTCAAGCAATCCTCATACAGGAGACTAAATTTCCACAGAATCAGCACTCCTGAAAATCCAGAATGACATTGCTGCTTCGATGGACTCTGGTAAGGCTGTTGCACTCACATTGCTGGACCTCTCAACGGCATTCAACACTATCGACCATGACATTCTTTTTAATTCCCTCAGGGATTGGTTTGGGGTTGATGGCACTGTGTTGAGGTGGATCAAATCCTATCTTTCAAACCCCAAACAGAAGGTTAAACTAGATAATAGCTTTTCAGATGCTTTCTCACTCCGATATGGTGTGCCCCAGGGCTCTGTCCTGGGCCCCTTCTTTTTACCCTCTATACTACCCCTCTTAGTAATATCATTTCCAATTTCAATGTCACCCACCATCTATATGCTGATGACACCCAAATATATCTAGCACTGGACCATAGGAACTTTGATTCCAGTTTTGCTGAGCTTACTGAGTGTCTCACATGTGTCCAAAACTGGATGGCTGGTGTGAAACTTAAACTCAACCCGGAGAAAACTGAATTTATTATCATTGGTGATAGACAAGCCAGAGTCCCTCATCAACAAATTCCCTACTCAACTTCTTGGAAATTCTATCTCCCCTACCGATACAGTCAAGAACCTAGGTGTTACTTTTGACTCCGGAAACACCTTTACTAGCCACATAACCAATATGTGTCGCACCTGTTACTACCACCTTAAGGACCTAAGACGCATCCGTAAATTCCTCAGTGTGGATACTGCAGCCTTGCTTGCAAACTCAATGATCAGCAGTCGACTTTACTACTGCAATTCCCTACTTTATGGCGTAAGTAAATACAATGTAGCTAAACTCCAAAAGATTCAAAATGCCCTCTGTAGAATTGTTTTTAGGCTTGATAGAACTAGCCATGTCACTCCCTTTCTTCAAAAACTACACTGGCTCCCTATCACATACCGCATCTTGTTTAAGTACAATCTAATTACTTTCAAGGCTATCAAATTCTCTCAACCCATATACCTATCATCCTTGATCAAAACCAGTTGTTTAACACCTGGAAATCGTCTTTCTCTTTCCTCAGTCTCTCACAAAAAGGCCATTGGTAGGCGAGGTTTTGCAATAGCTTCCCCCACAGAATGGAACAGACTCCCACAATCAGTATGATCACAACAAACAATAACAGGTCTCCGTAGCCAGCTAAAGACCTATTTGTTTAGACTAGCATATCCTCCACCATAGTACATCTCCCTGGCGGGTGCTAATTTTGGATCTCGACCTGATATGTCCCTGGACTTTCCCTTTTTGACCTCAAGTGTATTAGAGGATGTTACATCAATTTTGCGCTATATAAATGTTTCTATTCTATTCTATTCTTGTAGTGTGTTCTCCTAAATGAGCGCCCCACCGTATCATATGGAGTCAACCTTAGTGGACCTGTTTTTCTGTTGCTGTCAGCACTCCTATTGGGGACATCAGCTGCTGGACCCAACAGGCCAGTCAAGAGAGTAGTTTCTGGATTTTTTCATGGAGGGTCTGCCACAGGTCCGATGTCGGTCGAAACTGGCCATGTTTGAGGTCGAATTGGTAACCTATGAAGTCGAAGACTTGTTTAAGAGTCCAGTTCTGAATTTTCCCTGTTCACCATCCAACCCAACTCCTGACACAGAGCTTCTAGATTTTGTGCATGTTGGAGACTTGTTTGGTGGGATCTGGCTCTGACCAAGCATTCATCTAGGTGCTTGTGGATTCTTACATCCTTGTATAAAACCATCAGTTTGACCTTCACAATTTTATAAATTTCCTAGGTACTGTGGACAGGCCAAAAGGTAGTGCCTTGAATTGGAGGTACTCCCTGGACTGATTTTGTATAGGTATGTGGAAGTGTCCTTGAAATCTATGGACGTTACCCACTCCCCTGCCTGAAAGGAGGTTGTTATTGTTGCCAGTGTTTCCATTTTGAGTTTCTCTATCTTTGGAAATTGGTTTAGGGTACTGAGGTCCAGCATAGATCTCCATGAATTGTTCGGTTTTGGTACCAAGAAAAGTCGGTCGAAGAAACCTAGAGATATCCAAGTTTTTACCAGTTCTACTGCATTCTTTTGAATAATTGCATGTAATGCCTCTTTCAGGTAGCTGTTCCAGAGGGGATGTACATAGCCAATTATGATGGTTGGTGACCTTGTCAGATTTGGTTGGATCCAGAAGGGAAGAAGAGGATTCTTATGACCTTGGGACAGGCCCCTAGGGCTACCCATGATTCCCAAAATTGGTGGGAAACTGGGACATTTGTGACATGCTGGACAAAATTAATCTACACAGGAAACATCTATCCCATATTTTAATGACTTTTGTTGAACAATATCAGGGCTTAAGCCTTTCTTTTGCGACTGCCCTATAGCAAAAGGTACATGATCTGCAACAAGTGAGTTTACATTTAAAGTCTGACTGCTTCTGTTCAGTCGTTGTGCACACACTGGAGCATTTAAACAGTAATTGTCATTTATACAACTGACCCTTGGCTGGTCGTGAAGAATAGTTACTTGACTTGCCTTTATGTCTTCTCCCATGATTACAGGATCCAATAGTCTTCAAGCCAGCCTGTCTGACTTGCTGCTATCCTGTGATTTCTCTGGCCTTTCATAAGGGTGGTGGCGACCCTTCTTATGAGAAGATGAGCTGGAGTGTCCTTTCCATTCAAAGCTAACAATGACTTTTCCAGCTTTCTTCAAGATGTTATCTGGAAACAATGTGGCCATGTGGAGAGGTGCTGCTCTTAATGCAGCAGCCTGGTTACACATGTAGCTGGATTCACAGGCTGATTTCTCCCTTTTTCTTATTGTCTCTTGAGAAAAGCCCTGGATGCTGGTGGTTTTGGGACAATTCCAGACAACTTTGCTATCCAGCTGTGACTACTTTTCAGCTTCCACGACTCAGTGCACCAGAAGGTGTCAGTGTATAAACCATACCACTTGCTCTGAGATCTTGCTGGTCTAATGGACCGGGGCCTGTAAATGGAAGCATTTGTCAAATTGCAAACTAACCAATACTTAACAACCATATAATGACATATTAACTAAAGAATTCAGTGGGTAAATAGAAAGCACTCGTTTATGTTGTCCTTACATTATGCTTTTTCGGGGCCATGGTGGCAGAGTGGTAACACTCTCGCCTCCCACCTCTGAGGCCGGGGTTCAGTTCCCTGCACAGGCTCAAGTGGAAAAGCTGGTAGTTGCTTGCCATTGGTCGGCAGTTTATAGTACAGAACCCTGACGAACTGTATGTACTGGTTTCCTCTGCCCTTCCAACTACCCGTCGTGATATGACCTGTACAGTGTTGAAAGCGACGTAAAACCCCAAATAAAAAAAAATAAAAAAATACATTATGCTTTCGTTAGTTAACTAGAGTGTCTGTGTGGCTGTGTTTGGTTACTTGTACAGTGCCCTATGCCATAGTACCTTATTTGGTACATACACAAGAGTTGGGTTTACATATTTTATTCAACAATATTGATATAGATCTAAAATACTATTTACATACTGGTATAATGGGAGATTAAGGCCACTTTAATAAACGTTTATGGTTAAACATTTTACATACTCTAGTCTATACCGTGCAGACTGAAATATATTTACAATAAGCCAACATAGCAATATAGATTAGGTTCAGGTGGCCATACTGTAGCTTGGCCCCATTAGTTAAGGCTTTGTAACTAGTGGAGAGGATGACATTAAGGTTGTAGCTTAAAGTGAAATTAATTTTTGAGGAATTTTACTTTAATAGCATAGATTTGGGCCAAGCTAAGGTTATGTATAGCTTAAAGCATTTACTTATGATAACAAAAATTTAGATTTTCTGGTTGGGTAGAGTGATATTTATCTAAAACTGCTTTGGGATCTCAAGGATATGTCAGTAGAGATTCCCTCTAAATCATAAATGTTCATTGAAATGTATCACTCACTCCAAACCATTTATATTATCCATTACATTTCTGCACAGTATTCAGTGACTTTGTTTTATACAACAATGATAACTTAGTATTTATTTGGAAGTAAAAACAACAATGATAACTTCGTATTTATTTGGCAGTAAAGAACAAAGGGTTAATGCAACTAACACTTAACAACAGGGTCTGAGTTATCGTTAAATTTGAGGTGTTTTTATGAAAAATTAACCAAGAGTAAACTAACTAAGGCTTTGATTTACACACGAGTTTGCTAACTTAGGGTTAACATAGAGGTAACCAATCCGTTACCAGAACGAATGCTTTGATTTACAGGCCCCAGGTCCTGTAACAAGCCTCTGGCCTCAAACTACAGGAAGGATATCCTTCTACTAGAGTCACATTTAACTTGTTCAGCTTCTTAAGAACACAACCATTTGTCTGTAGGCATGTCAACAGAAATCTTCCCAACTGGCTGTAGCTTTGCCCCAGCAGTTGAGGTAGTTGTGTCTATGTTGGGGATGTGGCTCCAGCCCATATATGACCTAATGCCACTCATTGTCTCTTGGTAAATGTGCTCTTCTGAGAGGGCCTGGTCAAGCTCCTGATCATGATCTGACACATCCCCTTCAACAGGACAAGCAAACTGAGGTTGGTCGGAAGGGTCATCATCAGTATCAGTGTCCATATTGGAATTGGTAAGATGCCTGGTTGCCTCTGTACCTGATGTGCTGAGCACCTGTTGCTGCAGAGCCGGGGGAGTGGGGGGTTGGTAGCCTTGGGTCAGTCCACACTCTGAGGTTGGTCAAAAGGCTGAGGTTGGTTAACAGGCTGGGCAGTTGGGATGAAAGGATCTGCCTACTTTACTGCACCAGCTGGTGGAGACTTTGTCGGTGTCATTTTCACAATGTGAAAGGTAGGCTCCTGTTATGGCTTCTCCAGCAGCATTGCCTCAACCTTTGAAAACTGCTGACAATTTCTGATCTTAGGCTTCAATCTTGCTGTCAGTAGAAGACTAGGCAGGATTGGTATGGGTAGATAGCGGTACGGGATCCGCCATATTTGATAATTGTAGGAAATTGTCAGGGAAATATTAAATTAAATTAACAGAGTTATAAATGGGGGCAAGCCCCCAACCCCCATAAATAGTATTCCTGTGTATTACAATTGAAAGAAAAGGATGAAACGGTTAAAAACGGTTAATTTTATTATCGCCCAAATCTTGTACCAGTAAAGTAAAAACTAGCCAGCTTCTTTTCACACTTGTCTTTTGCCACACTTTTCTCAGGAGACTTGCTTTTATTCTGGTCATTCACAACCCCCATTAACGACACTAGTGTCCAGACCATGAGGGTGGAACTGTCTTCTGCTTCTGTTTTGTCAGACTTATTGGACTTGTCATCTTGTTTTTCTTTTTTTATCTGGCATGATGGTGTGGCTAGCTGAGCCCGCTGGTCAGTTGTCAAAATGGAAAATTTAATAGTAAATTAAATTTTTATAAGTTAATACCTTACCTAGTGGACAGATGCATTTGTCCGGCGCCTTGCCGGTCTCGCCAAATGTTAGAAAAAAACATCCTGAGCTGGGCTCTGGCCGGGACCGGTAGTGTCCTGTTCATTCACCAGATGGCTGTGTAGCCAACCTGGCGGTGTACTGCGCATGCTCGCGCATGCGCTCTTCCTCTTTTTGTTGTCTACCTTAGAAATTCCCCTATGGCTTAGATTAGCGGGGAAGGTAGGGTGGGAATCCCCCTGTCCACTAGGTAAGGTATTAACTTATAAAGATTTAATTTACTATTAAATTTTCCATTTTATTGCGTTAATACATCTTACTTAGTGGACAGATGCAGAATCACTACCCAATGGATGGAGGGTAGTCTAGAAAAGGGGAATTCCAGAGAGCTCTAAATCATATAGGGTGATTCCGGCAATGGTTAAATAAACCAGCTCATAGGAACACCCCCCCCCCCCCCCCCCCCCTTCTGTTTTTTGAAAATTTCCTTGTACCAACTCAAGGCGAGGGTACAGAGGGAAAGAGAGGGATGAGCTTGTCACCTAGCGAGGAAGAAGAACAGGAACTGAAGAAACCTAACCACCCCCGGAACCACTTAGGATCATGGCAATCCAGGGGTAAATCCATTTTTTTTATAACACTATCTACAATATGTACATAGAATAGGACTTATTTACAATCATCATGGACCTGCTGAGCAGCCACAATGGGCCCCAAATGGTACAGTTCAGAATCTGCCCAAGCTAGGTCCTTCAGATAGAACTGTGTAAAAGTATTATGGGCCTTCCAATGACAGGCTGAGAGAATTTGATCCAAGGACACTCCTCCTTGAAAGGCCTTGGAAGCCGCAAAGGCCCTGACATCATGTGCCTTGACCTGAAGTAAATTCTGCGTATCCTCATCCGACAGTTGATAACACAGGAGAACTGTCTGTTTAATCCACGAAGAGATAGTAGCAGGGATTATATCTTTCTGGAAACTCTTTCGAAAGGATACAAAGACTAGCTCTTTCCCTTTGCGCAGGTCCTTGGTTCTATCCAGATAGTAACGCAAAGCCCTGACTGGGCACAGATATCGATCTTCTTTAAGGTCTCTGTCCAAAGAAGGGGCCAAGGCAGGGATCACTACCGGAGCCACTGATGTCGGACCCTCCCTAGCCAACTGGTTCTTGGAAATGAACATGGGAGAGGGGTATAAGGAAACCTGACTCCAGTTTTCCTGATGACGAATATTTTTGAACAACCAAGCATGAATCTCACTTCTCCGCTTGCCTGATCCCAGGGCTAACAGAAAAACCGTCTTAAAGGTCAGATGTTTAAGCGAAGCCTTTCTCATAGGCTCAAAGGGAGCCTTAGTCAATTGGTGAAGTACCAGGGAGAGATTCCAGGAAGGGACACCATGCCTGCCCTTAGGTTTATCTCCATGAAAACTGTCTAACAGACGGGTCAAATTTTCATCCTTACTGATGTTCACCTCCTGGTTTCCCACCATGTCAGCAATAGCTGTCCTATATCCATCAATGGTGCTAGGTTGCAGTTTCCTCTCCTTGAAGAGATAGAGGAGAAAATCGGCAATCTGGTTCACAGAGGGCGACCGGAAGTCCACCTTATGTGAGTCACACCATTTGACAAAATTGGCCCACTTCGATTTATAAACGGCTCTGGTTGAACTTCTCTGAGGAGCCTCAATTCGTGCTGCCACTTCATCAGCGAATCCTTGCTCCTGAATGACCGAGGCTCGAGGAGCCACGCATGTAGGTTTAGATTGGTGAGATTCCTGTGCAGGAGGCCGTTGACAGGTTGAGTCACCAGATCCTTGAGAAGTGGAAGCTGGAAGGGGATTTGCATGGACAGAGTCACCAGATCCCGAAACCAAGTCATGTTGGGCCAACCCGGTGCAATTAGCACCATTCTGCGGCACCCCTGGTCCATGACTTTCGAAACCACTTAATTGAGCAATGAAACTGGGGGAAAAGCGTACACATCCAGATTTTCCCATGATATGCTGAGGGCGTCAACAGCCCAGGCTGTCGGATCCGGAACCGGTGACACAAACCTGGGAAGTTTGTGATTGAACCGGGTGGCAAAGAGGTCGAGTTGTGGGAGAGCCCAGCTGGAAAACAAGAGACGAAACACTTGCTGAGACAGGGACCATTCTGTCTGGATCACCTGGTTATGCCTGGACAGTTTGTCCGCTATCACATTTAAGCGACCCGGAATGTGCCTTGCTCGGAGGATTATCCCCCTGGGAGCTGCGTAAACAAATTGCCAGGTGTAATTCACTTGCCAATAAAGACAAAGCCACATATTACAGAGCTCTTGTTAATGAAAACGGTGATGACCCTAAAAAACTATGGCAAGTTCTGCGTTCTGCCTTGCACCGTATCCCTGACAAGGTTCTTCCATCAAATAGTTCACAAAAAAAATTGGCTGAACAGTTTGCCGCTTTTTTCACCAATAAGATTGCTAAAATCCGAGAGTCTTTTTCCAGTTTTTCATCCTTTTCCTTGCCATCTCCAGTGAATCTGCCAGGACTTGTCAAATTTGATGATGCCTCACCTGACGATATTGTGAAGGTAATCAAAAATTCACCTACAAAATCCTGTCTCCTGGATCCTTGGCCCACTTTCCTAGTTAAGGATTCCCTTGATATACTGCTTCCTTCTATCACAAAACTTGTGAATTGTTCTTTGTTGGAAGGTGCTGTCCCAGATGGCTTCAAAAGTGCTGTTGTCACTCCACTGATAAAGAAATCTTCTTTATCAAAGGATGAACTAAAAAACTATCGCCCTGTGTCTGGGTTGAGCTTTATCTCAAAACTCGTGGAACATGTAGTTGCCTCACAACTCAGTAGACATGTCTCTCTCCATGGGTTGGAAAACGAGTATCAATCTGCCTATAGACGTGGCCATTCAACTGAAACAGCTCTTTTGTCTATAAAGAATCAGATTCACCTATCTCTAGCCAGAGGTGAGGCCACAGCTGTGGTACTGCTTGATCAATCTGCAGCATTTGACACCATTGATCATGACAAACTCCTTGATTGCTTAAGAAAATGGTTCGGTGTCGGGGGTAGATGCCTTGACTGGTTCAAATCATACCTTTCTGATCGTACCCAATGCATCAAGATTGGTTCTGTTCTGTCTGAGGCTAGAAAGCTTAAGTTTGGTGTACCACAAGGTTCAGTTCTTGGTCCTATTCTTTTTTCATTGTATACCACACCTTTGAGCAAAGTAATCTCTAAACATCCAGATGTCAAATTTCACTTTTATGCAGATGACACACAGCTGTTTATTCACCTCAAACACAAACATGCAAAAATTGCCTTCGATCGGCTAGGAAAGTGCCTCGAAGATGTCAAACTATGGCTGTGTGCAAATAAACTAAAGCTGAATGCTGATAAGACCGGCTTTATTTTATTTGGTGCCAAGTCTCAACAAGAAAAGTTTAACCCATTCTTTCCAGTAAATATATTGGGTGAATCACTGATACCTTCAGATGCCGTTAAGAATTTGGGTGTCTGGTTTGACTCAGACTTTTCCTTCACCAAACATGTTAAAAATGTATGTAAACTATGTTTCATCCAGATGAGGGATCTTAGACAAATTTGACAGTACTTGACTCGTGATGCTGCTCTTACGGCTGCAAATGCACTTGTGGGCAGTAGGGTTGACTACTGTAACTCCTTGTTTAGGGGTCTATCTGTTGCTAACCTACGCAAGCTACAATGCATTCAAAACAGTCTGAGCAGAATTGTTTGCAGAACCACGTCTTTCTCACACCACTCCACTAAGAAAAGCCCTTCATTGGCTACCCATAAGGCACCGTTGCATCTTTAAGACTGCCTTGTTGGTATATAAATACCTACATACTAACTGTCCAAAATATTTCAGCCCATTTCTCAAAGTTAGACAATGTGCCTATAATACTCGGTTGAGTCAATCTGATGGTATAATTCTACATGTTCCTCAATACCAACCATCTATTTACAAATCCACAAAGCAGTTTGGTCTAAGCTTTGCATATGATACTCCCAAAATATGGAATGAACTCCCTGATAATGTATGATCTGCCACTTCCATTGCTTCCTTCAGAAAAAAACTTAAGGCATATCTATTCTGCCAAGCTTATCCTCCTTAGTATTTTCCAC
Organism: Sabellastarte sp. h YS-2021; assembly: GCA_964017235.1. NCBI lineage: Eukaryota > Metazoa > Annelida > Polychaeta > Sabellida > Sabellidae > Sabellastarte > Sabellastarte sp. h YS-2021. Next base: position 150,658,121 of record OZ024928.1, on the reverse strand, counting down.
CTCATATGGCGTTCTCCGTGATGTCGACCATAGCTATGGACAAGGACAATGATTTTTGTAACTATACTTATGATGTTGCGCCTTAGAGTCTGTCACTTCGGCAGAGATTAACGCTATAAAAGTTGAATTGGAATTGGAATTGGGGTGGCACCACGACAGAAGTCTCCACAGGAGGGCACAAAGAGAGCCTGATCTCATACCTCCTTCCTTGTTGATGTAGGAGACCACAGTTGTGTTGTCCATGGCTACTAGGACAATCTGATCCCTACAGAGATGCTGGAAACTCTTGAGAGCCAGAAACACTGCTTTTAGTTCCAAAAAGTTTATATGGAGGTGACTTTCTGGTTCTGACCAAACGCCTCTTGCTATGTAGTCCCCTAAGTGAGCGCCCCAACCTTCGTTTGATGCGTCTAAAAACTTGCAGAGCGTGATGCAGAGGATGCAATGGTTGGCCGCGAAGCACATTCTTTTCGTCCAACCACCAATCCAGGTGAGGATGGAGAGCAGGGGGGACCGGAATCTCCTTGTCCAAAACCTCCAGTACATGCCAATGCTTCTTGAGATGCCATTGGATTGGTCTCATGTGTAGGCGACCTAACCACACCTGTTTCTCTGTTGCTGTCAAGAGACCTATGAGAGACATTAACTGTCTGACGGTCCAAAGGTCCTTGTTCTTGATAAAGAGAAGTTTTGCCCTTAAAGCCTCCCAACGCTCCACAGTGGGTAACACCTGTCTGGTTAGGAGATCGAACCGGTAACCTACAAAATTGAAAATCTGTTGAGGAACCAGTTCGGATTTCTTCATGTTTACCACCCAACCCAATTCGCGGCACAGGTCCAAGAGGGTCTGGGTATTTTGTTGGCAAGTTTCCGGGTCCGGGGCTCTGAGCAACCAGTCGTCTAGATACTGGTGGATTCTTATACCCCTGGCCTGAGCCATCAATTTTACCTCTTGGACCACCTTGGTAAATTCCAGTCGGGCAGTGGCCAGTCCGAAAGGAAGGGCTGTGAACTCATATGCCTTGCTGTTCAAAAAGAACCTGAGGTATTTTCTGGATCTGGGGTGAATGGGGATATGAAAGTAGGCGTCGCTGAAGTCCAGTGACGTGACCCACTCCCCTTTGTGTAAAGATACCCTGATGGTTTCTGGAGTCTCCATCTTGAAGGTGTTTGCAAGATGGAGACCATCCTTGGATTCGCTCCCAGTGTTTCCCACTTCGGCCAGAATTTTTGAAGTCTGCCCCCTACACCCAGCTCTGACAACATTGGGGACATTTGGAACAGATTTGGCAGAAAGACAATGATTTACAAAAGAAACACCTTTGACATACTTTATTTCTGTTTTTGCTGCATCGGGTCTTACACCTTTCTTTTGTGGAAGCCCTTTTGAAATTGCATATTGAACAGGATTTACAACATGACAAAATACAGTCTGGTTTGAATGTTTCTGAGTAGGGTTTACACTTGGAAACTTGGCTATATTCCGACAACTTAAACTGTCTTGAACTAGGTGTTGCACAGTTTGATCTGACTCTTCCTCCACCAACACCTGACAATGATTTCGAGGGGTTATGCAATAATTGTCATTTATAGGACTTGTAACCTTTTGAACGAGAGAAATGAGGATTTACGCCTCTACCTCGTCCATGTCCGTCTGTCCTCTGGTGCTCTTGGTCCGTAGCAGTAGATCTGTTATCCTTCCTGTCATAAGGACGATACCTGTTGGCTGTCCCCCAACCGGCCTGCTGTGAAGCACCCGGTCCGGGTCTCAGAGCAGTGCCGGTAGCCTCATGTTTAATGATGTCCTGTTCTACAGTAGCAATGGCCGCGTCAGGGAAGAGGCCGTAGCCAAACATAGGGGCATTCCTGAGGTGTAACCATGTGTCTTGCTTGATGCCTGGTTTTACATGTTCAAGATAAGCATCACGGCAAATCAAAATGAGGTTTGACAATTGTACAAATAAACTGTCCGCTAAATGTTGCAAGGCAGTCCCCATAGCATCCGAGACGTTTTGATGAAAAGCCATCAAATCCTTCAAATTGTTCAGGGCACTGGTAACTTCCTTAGGGGCCTTGCCCTTATTGAAACGTGAGTACAACATGGCCACATTCCCAGACATTTTTTCCTGCAGTTCGCTAGTACACCTGTTGAAGCCAGCTGCGCTGTTGATGATGTAGGAGTTCTCCCTAGCGCACTTTTCCCACCTCCTGAGGTATTCCTGTGATATTGGCCTAGAAGGCGGTCCAGCAGCAGGATAGGCCGAAGCCTTAGTAATTCTCGGAAATTGAGAGTTTAACTTTGCTTCTGTGTTATGCCAACTGAAAAGTTTCTTCCCGGGCCGGTGAGGACCATCCTGTTTGATGGTATACATTTGATACCACCTGGCCTGTGACTTCGGTACTTTAACGAATTGATCTCTTTTTAGTCCTGCTGAATCCTGTGCTCTGGAAGGATACCCTTCAGCAACAACAGTGTTAAGTCTCTCCAATTTTTGGCAAAACCAGTCGTCTGGAGGCATGTCCACAGAGATACGAGCTGGTCTTTTGGGGTTCTTACCCTTCCATGGGTTGTTTGATTTATCGGGTTCATTCAAATCACTCTCCAAATCAGGTATGTGCGTCCAGCCCATGAATGACCGGATGGATCTCACAGTTTCCCTATAGTTCATTTCTTCTGTCTGATCAGAACGTTCCACATTATCTGAAGATATTTCACCTTCATCATAGTCAGAATGATCGGTTGAGACATCCGAACCGGCAAGATGGTCATCAAAGTCTATTTCATCCGGTTCCGGTGGTAGATTGAAGCCACCGGTGAAGGACTCTGCCATAACTGAAGATGAAGGTTTAGTCACAGCACTATCATCAGGGGGACCGGCTTGAAGATCTTCCGGTGGGACAGAGACTGAAGAAGCCGGTGGAACAACTTTCTTGTGTACCGGAACCTGCCCTACACCCTCCGGACCAGAGGTGCTCACAGCAGGGACCGGTTTATCAACATGAACTGGTTTATCAGACTTGACCGGTTTTTTCTGCTTCTTGTCTTTGGATTTCTTAACTTTAGTAACAACTTCCTGCACTGCCGGGGTCTCCACCGGACCGGTGGGCCGGGCAGCCAGAGCGATGAATGGAGAATCAGACACAATCACTTTAGAACTTACAGGATTCACCGCAGCTTTGGGGGTAGAGAAGACATTGCCTCTGCTTAACAAGGCCTCAAAGCGTCCAAATTGTTCAGCCCATTTATCATTCATTAATGAGAATTGTTCTGCAGTCACAAAATTAGAAGTAGACAGCTGAGAAGGGCCCTGAGGAGGGGCAGAGAAAGTTGGTTCAGCAGTGGCAGAAGAATCCACTGGAGCAATAACCACTTCTTTTGGGGAAATTAAAATACCTGCTTTCCTATCCTTTCTGATCCTATAAGAAGGGGTAGAAATCAGTTCCCTCTGTTCATCGGAAAATGAATCACACACTACACTGCTTGTCTTTAACACAAGGATCATCCCCAATGCCTTTATCGCGACAGCGCGCGCACTTTTTGTGTAAATCAAAGGCGGCCATTACGTGGCCACATGACCCCCGCCTTTGTCCTTTCTTTTCTCCTGGTGAATCCATGATCTTAGAAGAGTAACACTACCAAATAACTTCAACTAAATATCCAGTATATAACTAGTAAAAAATCAAAAAGTTTCTCTTAAACTTCAAGCGTTTACAATATGGACGCGCCAAACAAAAAGAGGAAGAGCGCATGCACAGTACACCGGCAGGTTGGCTACACAGCCACCTGGTGAATGAACAGGACACTACCGGTCCCGGCCAGAGCCCAGCTCAGGACGTTTTTTTCTAACGTTTGGCGAGACCGGCAAGGCGCCGGACAAATGCATCTGTCCACTAGGTAAGATGTATTAACGCAATAAAATGTTGCAGTTACGACAGCCAAGTTTCAACACACAGGGGTTGCTGCCCTTACCATTGTCGCATCGGGCACAGTGGGTAGGAGAGTCAAAAGCTGCCATTGAATGTCCACAAGCCCGTCTCTTCTGTCCTGGTGATGCCATGGGAAAAAAAAGAGTTAAATTCTACAATAAATCCACAAATTCTTTAACTTCTGAGAGCTTCTCAAAAACACGTCTGCAGTGCACAAACGCCAAACGAAAACAATGCTTTGACATCACGCTGTCTAGACAGGAAGAAAGTACTATGCGCCACCTAGCGAATATACAGTACAAGACCGGTCCTGCTGATAGATAACACAGAACAGCTTTTTCTGTTGTTTGGCAGGGCTGGTCATGCCAATTGATATAGCAAGTGTCCATTAGGCAAGATGTATTAACACAACAAAAAGATAAACTCTTTTGGGATTACTAATTTAGACGACAGTGAATCATTTAAATACTTTGAAAAAAGGACCAGAGTTTTCATTGTAGGAAGATTGAAAATGTGATAATATAAGATTTTTCGTAATAGTTATGTATATGTTGATTGGGGATACAATTTTCCTTGGCAAAATAAAACATATTGTAGATTAAATTGCTGAAGTTCTTATAGTAGTGGGTTAATTTCACCTTATGGCATACAGAAGATGGGTCCCATGGAAAATACCAGTCAAACCTGTGGTGTAAGTAATAACCTGTCTGGGGATATGTTGGGGTCAGGTTGGCCCAACCTAGTTCATTTTATCTCCACACCTCCCATATTCTTGTGTGCCTTGTTTTCCATTCATGATTTCTCTTAGTTCAATTTTATTTAAATTTGGTGTTAATTTTTGTTTAAATTTGGTGTTAATAACTTCCTTTAAATGAATTTAGCCTTGTAATTTGGATTCAGCCATAGCCAGTCAGTTAAAAACATGTGGCACCAAATTTTAACCATGATTCCAACCCAGAGAGTACTAATAAATTTGCAGAAACCATAAAACTTAAATAGAGAACTCAATCTTTTTTAAATTGTAAGGAGGTTAAAGCCACAAACAATTCATGAAGTTATTTTTACAAAAAGAAAACACGTATCTGACAAAAAAAAAATTTATTTCCTGACAATTGGCCAATACATTATGAATCACAGTTACAAAAAAATACATGGCACCACAGCTCTAAATTGTCATAACTGTATAAGAATACACATAATTCTTCACAAAACTAACCTAATTTAAAACTTTTGGACAAGATTTAGACAAGATGAAAATTTAAAGACTACCTATTCAAACAGCAAAAACAGACTGACAAGTGTTTTAACGTTACCCTAATTATGTAGTCAACTGACCACATAAAGTAACTCTAATGAGATCAATGAGTGCAACTGTTTCTCTCTCCACAAAAAAAAAAAAAAAAAAAATTAACGACCCATAATAGCATTAAGTACTTATTACTGAAGTTCCTCAATTCATTTCATGATTAACTTTAACTTTATGCAATTAATTATTATAATTGAGTACACTAGGTTTACTTAAAAACAATCAACTTTCATGTAATATAAAATGTATGCTTAACTTGCAATTTATCACGAGTAGCTGTCAATTAACTAATTTTAAAATTAGTTTGTTTTAATATGTTTTTTCCACACAACTGCACTGTAATACAGCACTTTTAAAGTTTCTTTTTTAACATCTTTAAAAAAATATATATATATATATATATATTGCATATTATATGTATCACTATTATTATGTTTTTGAAGAGTTAAGTCCAATATGTTAGAAATCTCAGGTAGCTGGAAATGTAACATGTGGAAGGTTGAGGCAGACTGTTGAGACTGTGGCTGTTGTTGGTGTGAAATCAGACTCTGAAAATATATTAATATCAAAGTAAGCAAACTTGACACATGTTTAAAGAATGCATACATGTATTTTATTGGAACCTCGGCAGTCCAAAGTTTTGGGATTCACATTTTATTCATAACTTTCCTCTTTTGCTTAAAAACCTTATGCTATACTGTTTATAATTTTATATTTGGATAAATTATTTTTGTCAAGTTTAGAGAAAATCAAAGAGAATTACAGGCTCTGTATAAATTCTCCAGCGAGTACCAGAACCATGAAAAACATTGTTTAAAATCAAATCTACTAATATTTTATCCGTCACTTTTAACCCTAAATTATGAATGTGACAAAAATTGTCTCACACCGATTAAGGAATGATGCAACAATACCCTTTCAAAATTTATGTAGTAGATATACCTTAACTCCATTGCATGCTGAGATCTTTAAAGATTGAGTGTAACACATAACTGTAACATGAAATTTACATTTTAAGGAAGGTAATTTGGAAAAAATAAACCCCCCTCTGTTACTTACATATACAATGAATTTAACCATCCTGACATAACAGATTGTAAAGTCTTTGCTGTGGTCATAAACTCAAGGGTATACAAGTAATTAATTTACTCTGTGAAACAAAATACAACCTGACTTACCAGTATATGGCACATGGGTGAACAGGGCGAGGCACAAAGGGTTCCTCTCTGAAAAAAAAAGTACTGCTCAGTCAACTGAAGCTTGGACAGCAAAAAATTACTGCTGAAATTTTAAATATATATTAATCACTTACAGTTAAAAATGGCTATTAGGGTTTTTACAGATTTCTTAAAAATAGCATCAGAGATGCCCGTATCCCACAGCCTGGGGAAATAGTTTTCAACACCATGAAATATAGAAATAGTGAAACAGTACAAAGACCGGAATATTTCAGCGCAGTGTCACTTATACAAAGGTCCAAATAATGTTTAAGTAGAGAAAATAACATCTAAGAGAAAGAAAATGTATGTAAAGATAAAGTACTAAAAGAAGAGAATTCAACAGCAAGATGACAGCATTAATCAGTAAACTAAAAAATATGAAGCTGTAAAATTTATTAATTGGAGAACAGCTGTCAATAGAAATAGCATAATTATGTAAAAGTGCATATAATAATCAGTTGCAGTAATCCATCTATCCTTTGTCATAAGAGAAAGATGTCTCAAATATGGCAGCTGAACACACTTTGGCAGAGCAAAGAGGTTACACCATGATGCACATAAACATTTACATACACCCACTAACCAATGTCCCTACCAAGTGTCAAGATTTTATAGGTCATGGTCACAAGGTTAAAGTTCAAATCAAGGTCACACCATGACGATGCACACCTACACCTCCTAACCAATGTCCCTACCAAGTATCAAGGTCAAATCAAGGTCATACCATAACGTTCCACACCTATAATCCCCCACCAATGTCCCTGTTGAGTATCAACTTCCTACACCTTACCATTTCTGGGATATAACCTGGACAAGGTCAAGGTCACTACAGCAAGGTCAAAAGTCAAATCAAGGTCACACCATGATGTTGCACACCTACATCCCCTAACCAATGTCCCTACCAAGTATCAACTTCCTACACCTTACAGTATCTGAGATATAGCCCGGACAAGATTTTCAAACTCAAGGTCACTACGGCAAGGTCAAGGTCAAATCTAGGTCAGAACATGACGTTGCACACCTACACCTCCTAACCAATGTCCCTACTAAGTATCAATTTTCTACATCTTACGGTTTCTGAGATACAGCCCAGACAAACTTCTTCCCGCCGCCCGCCAGCCCATCCGGACACCATGAGTGAAAACAATACCCCAACAGCCCTTAAGGGCTGTGAGATAAAAAGTTAAAATTTGAAAATTAGTTAGTTTAAATCCTTCCATTCAAAATGTTCATCTATACACAACTAAAACAGGCATATAATAGCTTACAAGCAACTATTTTCTCATTTACTCAGTTATGTTTTTGTTGTCTTTAAAGTATATCTTTTTGTGACAACTTAAGGTTTGTATGCCTATTATAGTTTACCACTGATTATACATCACCCCCTCTCTCACAATATGGATAAAAAATCCTACCTACAACAGCATACACCACTGAATATAATGTAGATACTACAACAATAATATGCAGACACACTATGAAAGGCTTTCAATTCAATGCATGCTCTAACCTGATCATGTAGAGGTGGATCCCAATACTATATATACACTGTAAAATACAATGTATGTGCTTACCTGATAGTACAGAGATGTGGGTCCTGATACTTTAGATACACTATGGAATACAATGCATGCTCTTACCTGATGATGTAGAGAGGTGGTTCTTGACAGTCTAGATACACTACAGGAAACAAGACATGTTCTAAGCTGATCATTTAGAGGTGGGTTCTGATACTACAGATACACGATGGAATACAATGCATCCTCTAACACGATGATGTACAGAGTTGATTCCTGACAATGTAGATACACTGTAGAATGCAATGAATGCACTTACCTGATGGTATAGAGAGGTGGGTGCTGATACTTTAGATACACTATTGAATACAAGGCATGCTCTAACCTGATGATCAGGGAAAGTGGATTCTGATACTATAGATACACTATAGAATACATTCCATCCACTAACTTGATGATCTAGAGAAGTGGGTCCTGATAAAATAGATACACTGTAGAATACAATGCATGCTCTTACCTGATGATATAGAGAGGTGGGTCCTGATACTCTAGATACATTTTAGAATAAAATGCACCCTCTAACCTGATGATGTAGAGAGGTGGGTCCTGACAATGCAGATACACTATAGAATACAATCCGGCCTCTTACCTGATGATGTAGAAAGGTGGGTCCTGATAATGCAGATACACTATAGAATGCAATCCTGCCTCTTACCTGATGATGTAGTGAAGTGGGTCCTGACAATGCAGATACACTATAGAAAACAATCCTGCCTCTTACCTGATGATGTAGTGAGGTGGGTCCTGACAATGCAAATACACTATAGAAAACAATCCTGCCTCTTACCTGATGATGTAGAAAGGTGGGTCCTGATAATGCAGATACACTATAGAAAACAATCCTGCCTCTTACCTGATGATGTAGAAAGGTGGGTCCTGACAATGCAGATACACTGTAGAAAACAATCCTGCCTCTTACCTGATGATGTAGTGAGGTGGGTCCTGACAATGCAGATACACTATAGAAAACAATCCTGCCTCTCACCTGATGATGTAGTGAGGTGGGTCCTGATAATGCAGATACACTATAGAATACAATCCTGCCTCTTACCTGATGATGTAGAGAGGTGGATCCTGAGAGTTTTTCTTCAGAGGAGGCAGATGACGAGGTGGCAAAAGACGCATACAGAACTTGGGACATGGCTTGGTCTTCTTGATTCCAAACCTCTTGCTTACACTGCAAAATAACAACTTGTTCTTGAACTACAAAAATTCATGAAAAATACAACTGTTGGCTATCGACACAGATCATTGATGCAGTCCTTTTGTTTACAATTATATAATATAGAAAATTATGTAATAAAACTAAAACTTGTCATTGTTCAGCAATAAAAATTTTCAACCCATTCATTTGCTTCAAAATTTACCATTATCTAAGGTTAAAACTTACTAGCTTTCGAAGTTCTGCAGTTTGTTCTGGGCCTTGATTTGAAATATTTCTGCTCTTCTTGCACTGAGCTGAAAGACAAAATACTCAAATGTAAAAACTGATAAAATTGTTAAGTTGATACTGTATGTGTGATACTTTAATGCAAACTACTAGGTTTCTATTAAAACAACCTGATTCACTGGTCATGCCTATATATGATAGTAAAACTTTGCAAGCTACTTGAATCATTCCAACTATTTTTGTCAAAACAAGATATTAAAGGGATCACACAATGAAAAAAAAGTTCTAATTTAAATACACTTCTGTTTTAAAAAAATAAAATTTATGATTATTTGAATTTAAGAAGAGTATTCTACTTTTAAAATCTGTAAAAAAAAACATTACTTTCAATGAATTATAGTAATTGATGAACATTCTCTGTGAGACACAGTTATCAATATTAAAATATCAATAAAGAGAAATAGAAAACTATCATTTACAACTTACATATTGTTCATTGGCCCTTTTTTCTGCAACTGCTATCTGTAAATAGAATGATGAACTCGTGTACTTATGAAAGAAAAACAAAGAATTTCACTGAATGGAATTAATCTACACACTTAATCAATTTTTTTCTAAAATATCTAAGAGATAATGCCTGTTTTTGTACATGTTGATATTTGAAATTTAATAAAGTGAACACACAAACAACAACAGTGGAAATTGACATTTTAGTTATGTGTGGTTTTTTTGAGCAAATTATCACTGTTTGGGGTATGGAACAATATGAAACTTTACGACTGATAGCAGCTATTTGTCTTAAGTAGACGAGTGGCTAACTCAATTTACCACTGACCACTAGGCTATCACATCTATGGTCTTGGGTTTAAATTCAACTCAAGCCAGTAATATGGATTACAATAATGTCCTGTCTGGTATGAACCTAGCTGTTAAAAAGGGCCAGTGGCAGGCTAAAGAACTTCAAGGACGTTGATAAATGGTCATCCTTGAGCCTCTGTCTTTCAGTTAGGGGAATGCAAGTCACTTGAGAGCTTGGACTGTACTTTGTTCAGTCGGATGGGTCAAATAGCAGTTTGAGTCCTGTAGTATATGGAGATATTGTGCTGAGTATAAAAAACTCAATACAATGTAAAACTCCACCTTACTTGACCACAAAGTCTTGTTGCTGCAGTGGATTTATAGCCCTGGTAAATTCAAAATCGTACTAAAGTTTGTTTTAATGGCCCCCATGTTATCATAAATGTGTCCTGGATAATACTCACCCTCCCTCTGTAGTAAGCATCACTCTTTTTTATGTCACTATAGTAACGATCCATCTGATTCTCATAGAAACACACGTCAGCTTTCAGCTTGTTGATCTGTTTCTTATGTACCTGTGGTGAAATTAAAGGTCAAATTAAAAAAAAAAAATGGTTGACATATGCAAGCACATTCTGGATGAAAGATATTTAGATACATATGACCTATACAGTGTTGAAAGTGAAGTTAAAACCCAAATAAACATATAATACCAGTAATTTGTATGAGTACTGAAGTTTTGGTTAATTAATTAGGTAAATATAAAAGATCTTTTATCTGAATATTTAAAGTGACTGATGGAGGCCACGGTGGTGCAGTGGTAACACACTTGCCTCCCACCTCTGAGGTCTGCTGTTCAAACCCTGCACCCTATGTGGGAAAGTTGGTAGTTGCTTACTAATGGTAGGCAGTTTACAGTACAGAACCCTGACCAACTTTATGCATTGGTTTGCCTCTGTCCATTACCCGTCATATGACCAATAAAGTTGTGAAAGCGACATTAAAAGTTTAAAACCCAAATAAATAAAACTCACTGACAAACATGATACCATATTTTTAACATACACACATCATAGGTTTTTGGTAACTAGTAGTTTAGTATTTAAATAAATGATCTGTGTTTTAAGTTACTAAAACGATAAATGGTCTATAATTGTCCCTCTATTACCTCATTCATAAAGAAGTTTAAATCCTATCTGTACATAAAGAAATCCCCACCCAAGTCTTTATATCTTCCTTCTATTTTGTGGGGTACTCGACCCCTTTTCTGTTCCTGGAGATTGGAGCTGGTTGACCAGTTTGGTGCTGTTGCACTTTAGAGTTCACTTAATAGAGGGAGATCAAGTGTTATAAAAGTTAAATTAGAATTACTGTTATTCATGCCACCTTTAATGATCATATACTACGTTTACAGTGAAAAATATCTTAAAAATTACATTTATATTTAAACCAATGATAATCATTCACCTTAAATACTATACATAGCTTTGACTTACAATGTAGCTGATGGATGCAAGACACAGGGCAATAACTGCTAAGAACTGTCCTGAGGTTTGCTGTGCAGACACTGATTGTGAGAATGCCTGAATGCTTTGCTGAACCTACAACAAATAATCAACAATTTTCCAGTAAATATTGTAATAACACGATAAACAGTAATTTACCATATTATCATGTTAAAGAAAAATACAGTTGAACTCTGTTAACAAACTTAATAAAATTCCAAAGTGCCAGAAAGTTACACCTGCTTAACAAGGAAATATTGATATTAGGGTGAAGTTTAATGGAAAACAACCTCCAGAGTTGTTTATTTTTATTCAAAAATGAATTCTACTTAACAGAGTCCTACTCAAAGGATTTGACTGTAATTAACAAAATTCTACAACAATCCAGCTTTTATCCGATGCAATAATTATGATTAGTAACTGCAAATATCTTTGTGATGTGATACCCAATGCTGAAAAACAAGCCTAATAGTCAACTACAATTTGTCATCTTCTTTAACATGAAAGACATGAAAGACATATAATGTAAGTTGTTATCAAAAAATGTTCAACAAGTTCAACACAACAAACTCACCTCATGTACAGCTATCCCCATATTCAGCCATATGGCTAGTGCTACAAAAAAGTCAACAGTAAGTTACAAACAATTCATCGCTAAAGCAAACTTTTCAATGAGAGACACTCTTTTTCTGAAAGAATTCCAAGCAGTTGTACTTTTACTTTTTCTTGAGCGACTCAAGCTATTTTATTTAAATTTTATGCAATGAAAACATTTTCCAATTTTTGACTGTTAATAAAAAACAACAAAAAAAACAACAAACAAAAACAAAAAAAAACATGCTTAATATTAAATAATAATGAGCAAGTTTATTTCAATAAAAATACATCAGGTATTTAAAAATTACTGAGCAGATTTATTCCATACATATGTGAGATAACAACACTGAACATATTTTTCAAAACCTTCATTTTAAATGTAAATGCTATGTTAAATAGTAATTACAAAATATTTGATTGAAATTTGATCGATATTTAGCTGAAAAAGTTAAGCTAATCATGCAGAACTTCAATATTTTCAATTTAAAGACTGAAACTACCTTTAAATTTTAAATCTTAGGTGTAAACTGCAATAATAATCAATAACTTAGTCTTATCTATAGACAATAACCATAAACATCTTAATAAATCTAACATCAAATCTAATAATTTAAAATACATCAAAATGTTAAAAACGGTGAAGAAATTAAAAAGGAATTCCATTTATATAAAACACATTTACCTCTCAGTTTAACGTGAAAATGTTACCATCCATTTAACTTCAGCCTCCAATTTCTAGGTTGTATTTAAAAATTTCAAAAGAAATGTTTGGGATAAAATAATTTGAAAAAAATATTACTTTGAATCTACAGCTGGATTCTATTCTAAAGTAATTAAGTGATTTTTTTCCACTTCAGTCTAACCTGTATTTTGTTTCTTTAAGTAACTCCTAATTAATGTTCTAATTAGTACTAGTACATAGCTGTGTCAACTTATATGAATAAATATAAAGTGAATAAAATACTCCAGGCATTTTGAACCTCCCCCCCCCCCCCCCCCCCCCCCCCCCCCCCCAAAAAAAAAAAAAAAAAAAAAATTGCCTAGGTCTTTTTTTTCCCCTGTTGTTGAACGTTTCAACAACCACAAATTGGTAAAATCTATACAATTTTTGAAGTGGACTTATTCCTTGAATGAGACTTTTTATTAAACTTAAAAAAACATGCACACAGATAGCTTAAATTGTGATGATGGTTTTTTGGTAATGACAAATCTTTAAAATCTTGATAATGTCTTTATTATGTATATCATTAGCTTAGCTCAATAATTTTTTTCAGAGGTTTACCATTTTGCTCTTCATATGACATTTCAATTTTTATTTTTTGTAATGGTGAAGTTAAAATGTTTTTGTTCAATACTAAGTTAAAAACCACCAACCATAAATGTGCTAACCAGTGTTCATGTTTAGTTATTATTAAAAGAAAACAAACCTTCATTGCTGACTTTCATCAAACTCACGCCGATGTCTAAGTTTACATCTTCTGTAAAATAACCAGTGATTTCATTGTAAAGAAATTAATGAAGATAAAAATCCAGGCATGCAATTATTACCCTTGACTTGACAGGATTCAATACATTTCATTTACCATAACATAATGGGAACTGCTTGAGTTAGTAAACTGAAACAATTTCCATAAAAAGTCAACATTTGCACTTATTATTGGGTTGATTTCTCTTTACAGTATCATGCGTTCAGACTATGTCAAGTTGTAAATGTAATCTACTGTTAAAATATGATGCCAATGACCAATAAACATTGAACTTCCAGAGCTGTATTTCTGTATAAGTGATCTTGACTGACTAGATATTAAATTCATTGCTGACATTATTTTTGCACCAAGTTGAGAGGGGAGTGTCAATTTTCAAAAGCAACCAGTACAAAGATGGTACTGTATGCGAATGGTTTTGGATTTGAATAATATTATAGGGAGCGACTGCAGAATCCCCCTGACGGAAGTAGAAATATGCTAATTGATATTTAAGTTTAAAAATTAGAAAGCAATTATGCAAATGATCTTTAATTTTAAAATTATACGTATAGGTTGCCAGGTCGACATGTCGACAAAGTGGACATAAATAATAAAGAAAATGATGTACCTAAGGATATGAATGATTGGTTGACAGGTCGACAAAGTCGACAGACAGGTATTTGTTAAATATATGGTGCTGTGTAGTTGAAGGTGAGTAGGAAGGTCGACAAGGTCGAGAAAATAATGCTACAAATAGTAAGAAAGTAATGGTAGACAGGTCGACAAGTCGACAAATATTTTACAGATATCCAATTTGTTGACTTGTTGACCTTCTATTTATAGTATTTTGTCGACCCTGTCGACCCTCTGCCTTACTAACAATATTTATTGTGTAATTTAAATATTCATTAATTTTATTTCAACTAAAATTATAATATTTTAACTTCCGTCAGGGGGATTCTGCAGTTCAGCCTATTATAGTTACTCGTTTAAAAAAAATTCAAATCATTGCGAAAGCAATTTAAATATCAAAAGCACAGACACTCGTAACTTTATTCACACATACGCCCACACAGGACACTATAAAACCACAAAATAAAAAGGCTAAGGTTTTGGGAGTTATCTAGTTGCATTGCGACTTCCAGCAAATATAAACACAGGCCAAGTTGGACACATGGAAAGTAGATTTTGTGGAGAAACTATAAGATTTGTTGTATGACGTCAGTGTTAATTAAAAAGACAAACATCCCTGTCCCAACCAGTTTATCAGTAAAAATGTGCACATCTTACCGCGTTTTTTATTAATTTGGTCTGACACTCCATTCACTGCACAAAGCAGCAGGAAAAATAGTGCCAGATGCACCTTCATTCTGTAAAGATGAACTCTTCACAGTATGTACTAACAGCTATTCAATGCTGGTAATAATTCTCAGAAAATAAGGTTATATTTATCTGCTAACATCGCAGGCGAACAACGTTGCTATCTGAGAACTGTATGAATGACGTCACCATCTTACGTAACTAATATTGGTGACATACTGAAAACGTAGACAAAATTGCGTGGAAACGTCACAGATTTAGGTATTACGTCATACAATTCACCCTTTGGACACATAAAAGAGACTGTGTGATTTGTAATTGTTTCGTCCAATTTTAGCATGAAAATGTGAACACGAGCCATGCATGGTCTACAATCTGGATGAGGATTTACATTCTTATGTAATATACACAGATAATAATCATTGAGTATTCGAGTCAGAGTCATATTTAACTGCATGCATTGTAGGATATTAACACGGGTCATAAAATTTTCCTGCCCCTCTAAATGACTTTTACAAAAGAGCATATATATATATATATAAAATGCTGCAAACAAGATGTTGTTATATTGGATGTTGCAATGTTTGGTTGCCAAAAGACAAGACATCCATTTTAATTTTGCAGGCATATGAAATCTGAAAGAAACAGTTTATCAATAAATGTCTATATAAAACTATAGACTTTGGTAAACTTTTCAATACGTCAGGTGGATTTATGTTGGGACACAGGGATTATCCTGACATATGGCTATGAAACAGAACAGTAACCTGAAGCATGCAATTTAATCATGATCAGACAATATGTAAAGGCAAAGTGCAAACAATTTGCATTTACAGTGGAAGTTTATAAAACGTTTGACATATTCTTTAACTTTTCTACTGCTGGTAAATTTTTTTCTCAAACTATTTATTGGCCAAATCTCATTGTATTAGTGAAAAAAGACCCAATAGATTTTATTTGGGTGTGACATGTTTTATAAGAAAACCTGAATAATTATTATTTTACATTGTTGATTGTCATGGAAAAATAACTCAGTCTTGTTTATAATAGCTGTCACTCAAGGAATAAAGTCCAGACTAGTTAACGTTTTGGTTTTGGTTTGCAACAGCTTATTACAAACTACAAAACATCAGAAGGGCCAACATGAAATTTATCTTTTGTTTTGTCTTATTTTCTCAGTAAATCAACCTATATACCTTGATTTAGTTACTTACTATCTTAAATTTAGTATTTTGATAGTCGGGGCATATCTTTCAGTTCCTTCCCCTATTGTAGTTAACCTGTGAGTTTCATACTCTGTTATACTTTTACATTTAATTTGTGATATACCATTGTTTTACAGATCTTTAATCTGTACCAATTTGCCCCGGAAAAAATTCAAATTGTCAACTTATTATTCAGAGAAATGAAGATACTTAACTCAATTGATCAAGTTTGCAAGTTAATTAATCAAGATATGTAAGTCAGTTATTGAGATATTCAGTCAATAATTCAGGATATGTATCTCAATATTAAGTTGAAAAATGGATTAAAAATTGATGTTGGCCCTCCTAATCTTCTGTAGCAGTTTTAGAAGACTACGTATTTCTTTGAATCTTTTGAAGAAGGAAACTTTAATCTGAAGGCAAGTACAGTTTTGTACAATAGCTGGTCAGCTGGATTTCTGCTTTTGAAAGACTTGCTGTGAAAATCCTTTAATTTATTTGTATTTCAATAGGATCTGTTTTGTCACACAATAAAAGCAAGGATGCCCAGAAAAGTAGAACTCGACAAAGGATATTCCTGGGTAGTTTTAGTTGTTAGCTTTCTGTATAATATAATAGAATCTGGATTGTTCATGTCCTCTGCAATTTACATGGTCAAATGGCTTCAGTTCTATGAGACATACAAAGCCAAAGTTGGATTGGTGGCATCTTTAATGAATGGAATGTATTACATTGCAGGTAGGTTTTAATGAACACATCTACTTTTGTTGAACCACTGGTATGCATGGACATTCTATTCCATTCCATTGTAGACTTTTATAGGACTTTAGATTTCAAATCTATATTGTCAAAAATAATCATTTTCTAATTTATCTTGAATTTTTTTTATGCCAAACCATGTGGCTCTTATTTCTGTGGTTGTGTTTGAAATCCAATGTATGTCAACACGATAGGAATGTGGGTGTTCCACCACACAACTAAGGCTCTCGATTAAGGGTTTTTGGGGGTCGGTTTCAAAAATTTGCTTAGTCCCAGGCGTTCTGTAAGCATCGGTAGTTGTCGGTTAGGGCCGTGAGAAAAATCAAACATGTTTGATATTTCTCCCGACCCCAACCGATTATTTTTTCCCGCCATAAACAAAATGTCCAGTCCCAGGCTTCCTCAGGCCTCCTCAGACCAAATTTACACAGTCGGTGACAGTCCCATGTTGTCCCAGGCCTCCTGCGACCCTTAGTCCCCGACCCTTAGTCCCAGACCCTCTATCCCTTAGTCCCAGGCCTCCTGCGACCCTTAGTCCCATTGCAAAACAAAAATCAGCCACCTTGGTCTGGGGAAGACTGAGGAGGCCTGAGGACGCCGGGACTTAGTCGGGGGTTAGTCGGGGCTTAGTCCCAGGAAGCCTGAGGCATCCTGGGACCCAGTCGGTATGCCTACGACTAGAAAAATGGCTTAATCGGTTCTTAGTCTGGGACTCTGTGGGGCTGCCTGGGGCCTCCTCAGGCCGATCTGAACTTATTCCCAGACTTTGATACTGATTCAGTAGTCCCGCCCATTTTACATTTTTTTTCACAGACTGTCCACGATTAAGGGTCGGGGACAGGATCGGGGCTTAGTCCTTTGGTGGAACAGGGGCATTAGTGCCTGTCTAAAACTTCCCTTAGAATAGAATAGTATAGAAAAATTAATATAGCACAAAACTGATGTAACATTATGCGCTTGAGGTTAAAAAGGGGAAATTCAGGGACGTCAGGTCGAAATCCAATTAAGTGCTCACCAGGGGAGATATACTATGGTGGAGGGTATGCTAGTCTAAACAAGTAAGTTTTTAACTGGCAGCCTTTGCTGTTGAATTGGGTGTAAAACCCCCTTTCCCTTTCTCTCTAAAATATTCGTATCATCCGCATCCATACCCTTTTGTAACCTGGTGCATTTGGGACCTGGTAGGCAAAGGTAGGGTATCCAGCAATGTCTTAACTTTTCCCAAGATAAATATTTCTCAGATATCAAGTCTCAAATGAAAGTGGCATACGTTTTAGAGGCACCAGGTACTCAAATAAACAGGGGTGGATTGATCTTTGAGGTGCTCAGGTGGTATATATATATGGATCCTGCTTATTCAAATATGCTGAAAGAAGCAGTTTTGTCCCAGTGATAAGAGGCCCATAAAACAGAAGGTGTTTCTTATTATAATTGGGAGTGTTTTATTTGAGAGGAACGATATGGCCAAGTAATATTTAAATTACCAAAGTTTTTAAATGGATTTTTATACAGTGCTAAGTAACTGTGTCAATATTTGTTACACTGGACTTTCAAATATTTTTTGAATAGGTATTTTTGTTGGACCTCTTGTGGACAAGTTCAGTTGTCGGACTGTCAGTTTTATTGGTCTTTCTCTCATCACCACTGGATTACTGTGCAGTGCTCTTTGTCCCACGATTGACTGGCTGTTGGTAACCTACGGAGTTCTTGTTGGTATGCAGGCCATATTTCTACATATCCAACTGTACCATTCAGTCAGTACACCATGTAGTTTTGTTTCAGTATTATTTCAGTTTTACACTGATCTACTACAAGGTATTGTGACTAAATATTGTATCTGCACAGTATACGCCCCTCAACAGAAGAAATTCTGTGCAGTGCAGAGAAAATTTCCTGATGTGAAATACTCAGACACCTGTATCTGTAGGAGACATGACAAGTCTAATCATGCATCACCAAAGTATTCATAGCCCATGATTTACTCTAACTTATTTCACATTCTTTAGTAAGGGAGCACAATAAAACAGAAGTACATCGCCTTTATGCTAAATTCACCCCATTTCACCTTTGAAACAAGTTTCAATTGAGAAAAAAATGGTGCTGTTAAAATTTGCAATGCATGATTTCCTATAAATCCCTGATACCAGAGAGATACAAAAATTGGTAAGTTGACCTCATTTGACTTTGAAGCATTTGTAAAAGGTCAAATCTAACTCTGTAAGATACACAGCCTATAATTTTTCCTACAAGTTGTTCTGACATTGCAACGGCTCTATGATCAGTAATTGGAAGATTGAGATTCTCAAGGCCACCAACTGGCAGAGTGGTAACACTCTCGCCTCCCACCTCTGAGGCTGGAGTTCGATTCCCGGCACGGCCTCAAGTGAGAAAGCTGGTAGTTGCTTGCCGTTGGTCGGCAGTTTACAGTTCAGAACCCTAATGAACTGTATGTACTGGTTTCCTCTGCCTTCCAACTACCCGTCGTGATATGACCTGTACAGTGTTGAAAGCGCCGTAAAACCCCAAATAAATAAATAAATAAAGGCCACCAACAAACTCAAATTGAAGTACAAGGAAATCAAGAAGGTACAAGTTTCTTACCCTTTCTCATATATACTCACATACCAAATTCTGTACTCGGTCTAATCAAATTTGAAAAACTCTTGGTCAAATACATTTGGAGTTTTCATATTCCAAAATAATGTTTTTTTTTGTGGTGTAATAATAACCTGTAATGACATAATTTTATGTGCAATACATTGATGTAACATATGTAAAATATAACAATTTTTGCACCCAAATATACCAATTTGTTAATTAGAAAATTTAATCAGTAATTTTTTTTTATAAATTAATGCCTTACCTGTTGGAAAAATGTATTTGTCAGGCATGCTGTTGGTCTCTCCAAATGTTAGAAAAAACATCTTGACCTGAGCTCTGGCCTGGCTCAGTAGTGTCCTGTTCACTTGCCATGTGGCCATTATGCCCCAAGCTCTCGCTTGATGGAGCAACATACCTCCTGTTTTTGTTTCCTACCTTAAATATGTTCCCTTTGTGTTATATAAATGCAAGGAAAAGTAGGGTGGGAATCCCCTTGTCCACTAGGTAAGGTATTAACCTACAAAAATTTAATTTACTTGATAAATTTTCCAGTTACTTGTGGTAATAAATCTTAATTAGGGAACAAATGCAAAATAACCATCCAGTGAATGGACGGCAATTCAAAGGGACTTTACTGAGAACTGTGATAAAATTTTCTCCTGTGTCCCAAAGGCCTCCGATTGTCTGTCACTGTTCATGAAATAGCACAAAAGAAGGAAATGACCTGAAGAAAACTGTAAAAAAAAGTTTCCCTCATTTGCCACTTTTGTTCTTGTTGGCACACAGGGAAATTAAAATTTTTAATTAAAAGAGAAGTGTCCCTTCTCTAATGTATGAAGCTTTATACACTGTGTACAGAAATTGAGTGGCCCAACTATTTGCAGATCTGCTGTGCTGCAACCACATGGCCCAGATGATAGAGCTCTGAATCAGCACATGACACCTCTTTCACATAAAATTGTGTGAAAGTAATATGTTATTTCCAATGTCAGGCTGAAAGGATTTTGTCAAAGGAGACCCTCAACTGGAAAACCTTTGACACTGGAAAGGCTCTGACATAATGGGTTTCAACTGATGTAAATTCAAAGCATCTTCATCAGACAGTTGATAGTACAGGAGCAATGTATGTTTGATCCAAGAAGGGACTGTTGTAGGTGCTAAATCCTTGGTAAAACCCTTCTTAAATGAGACAAAGACTAATTCCTTGCCTTCTCTAAAGTGCTTGGTTTTGTCCAAGTAGTATCATAATGCTCTGACTGGACAGATTATTCTATCCTTAAGGGATATGTCAAGTGTAGTAGCCAGAGCTGTAATGATTCCGGACCACTCCTAGCCACTTGATTCTTAGAGGGGAAGCTGAGTGCAGTACATTAGGAGACCTCAGACGAATATTCATGATATCTATTGTCATGTCTTATTGTCTTGGGTCTCACTGAGCCAAGCATGAATTTCACTTCTACGTTTGGCAGAGGCTTGTTCAATTGATGAAGGACAGGGACAGCTTCCATGTGTGAATATCCCCATGACTCTAAGGTCTGTCTCAATGAAAACTGACAGTCTATTTAAGGTATCTTCTTTCAACTACCAATGTTATCTTCAACAGGCGTCCTGTAACCATCAGTGGTGCTAGGGTGGAGATTTTATCCTGGAAGTGGTGCTGGAGAAGCTGTTTTATATTGGGTGACCTTAAGTCAACCTGATTTGATATGCACAAATTGACAAAAATGGACCATTTTGACTCATACATGCCTGTGGTTGAGCGTTTGTGAAAAGCCTCAATTCTTGCTGCCACTTGATCAGAGAAACCTTGCTTTTGAGAGAAGAAGCATAGCACGAAGAGCTCCTGGGGTGTTGCTGTAGACACTTGTTGAACAGTTGAGTCAGAAGGTTCTCCGAAGTTGCACTTGAACTGGCAGGCTAACCAGATCCCAAAACCAGGGCATGTTTGGCCAACCTCATGCAATTAGGATCATTTTTTGTAGCTGTGGTCCAACACTTTGGTGATCACTTTTCCCAGGATTGGCTAAGAGCATCCACTTCTCAGGCTTACTGATCTGGGACTAGACACACAAAACTACATAGTTTGTTGTTAAACCTGGTAGCAAACAGGTTCATCTGATGTGTGTCCCATCTGAAACATAGGTGGTCAAGCCCCTCCTTTAGCAGGGACCACTCTGAATCATCTGCTTGTGTCTGGACAGTATGCTATCACATCTAAACAACATGGCACTCATAATCTGAGGTTGCACTAGGAAAGCATTCTCCACAGTAGGACACAGAGAGAGCCTGATCTAATACACCCTCCTTGTGGATGTACAACACAACTGTTGTGTAGTCTGTCACAAAATGAATGGTCTGGCCTTAACACAAGTGCTTGAACTTTTCTAGGGCCAGTAGGACTTCCTTTAGCTCTAGGAAGTTTATGTGCAGTTTGCTTTCTGGCTTTAACCAGATGCCTTTTTCAGTGCAGTCCTCTAAATGTGATCCATCTGTAAACAATTGCAGAGTATGTTGAAGGGGATGCAGTGGTTGTCCATGAGCCTGCTTGGAAAAACATAGTGTTCTCACAACTACGACCCCTAGCTGAGAACTACCTCCAAGGCTGCTGTGATTGGTTGAAGGACTGATAAAAAGATTTTATTGTCTTTCTTGTCATAAGGCTTATGTCTGTAGTTAGACCTCTAGGTGAGATACTGTGAGGAACCTTCCAAATGCAAGTTTCCAAGTAAACATTTACGTTGTAATGTTTAAAAAATGATTGAGTTACATTTTCTATACATATGTTTCTGCTGAAAACATTCATTAAAAGTTTATAAAGTAACTCAAGAAACTCAGGTTTGACTGGAAATAATTTTAAACATTTATAAAAAAGCTCACAAAATGAAGGTTATGCTAGAAATGTTTTTCACATTCATCATGAAATGTATGATAAACAGTACACATTAAACATTTAAATCACATTTGTTGACAATGTTTGTAAATTTTTGCTCTTAAAATGTCTCACAAACATTTAATAGCAACTGGTTTTCATACCCATCATTTTAGAACATTTTGGAAATGTTTTGTATCAAATGTTTTGACATTATTCTATCACAAACGTTTTTTTGTATCCATATTTTCAGAATGCAATTAAACATTTATCTTCAAGCATTTGCAAATGAAGATGGCAGTGAGCAACAATATGGAATTTTAGAGGACTTAGTCAAAAATTACCCCACATGTAATGCTTAAAAGTAAGAACTAAAGGGGAACACAATTTGTAAGTCAATTTTTTAACATAAAAATTATATCTCCTCTGACCCCAATGAAGGTTAATATTGATAAGCAATGCCAAAGTAATATTTTGGGGACATTGTAATGTTCATTTGTAACGTTTTCCTAATGAGGGTATTCCACTGGAACTGACCCTATAACCAAATCTAGGACTCTAGGGTCGGTTGCAGAAGTCATGGAAAAGGGGACAAAAAACATAAAAAAGCACGCGAAAATGTTGGGTTGGTTACATCTCTCCGACAGGATGTAATACATCCCGGCTTGTCTGGACCTACCTCCCGGCCTGACTTGGGGTCGGGATGATTTTCTTCACAAGACAGGAAACTACCTCAACAAGCTGTAAACCCAAAACAGACAAGCCGTATCAAGAACCAACAAGCTGTAGTGACAAACAGACAAAACTAGACCATTTTGCAAACTCACCCCGACTAGACAGATTTATTCCTGGAGTCAGGATCCAGAATTGGGATCGAACCAACACTATATAGACTGCCTCTGGCTGTCATAAAGTGTCATTTCTCACTGCAAAGATGCCAGCTACACATCAGACAGACTTTCTACAGAAGCTTAGGGTACTTTGGTTTTTATTAAGTTTAATGTTTTGATTTTCATCATGATTTGCAGAGAAGGACACATCTGAACCCACGACCACCACCTGCCCTACAGGCAGCACCACAGCTCCAGCCAGCCCCCAGGAGAAGAATAAAACCACCTGGGTCATGCTCTGGATCATTCAAAGACAAGAAAAAAGATGCTACAGCAACTTCCTGGCTGACTCACTACACACTGACATCAAAGAATACCAGAATTTTGATAGGATGCCACCTGCCTTTTTTACCTAATCGAAGAACGCATATACCACTGCATCGAGAAGTCAGTCACCAATTTCAGGAAGCCCTTAGATGTTAGACTGAAATTGGCAATAGCACTGAGGCACCTGGCTACTGGAGAGACCTACACCTCCTTGCAGGATCACTGGCTGGTTGGCCAAACCACCTTCTGCAAATTTGTCCCAAAGGTCTGCTGAGCTATCCTTGCTTAATTCCATTACAAAATCAATATTTGTCTTGCCCTAATAGCCCCGATGAGTGGAAAAGGGTGGAGAAGTTCAGAACCAGATAAAATGTCCCCCACGCTGTAGGGGCCATAGACGAGAAGCATATCGCCATGAAGAAGCCAAAGAAATCAAGCATTGACTATTACAACTACAAGGGCTTCTTTTTCCTGGTCCTCCCTGGTTGATGCAGAATACAGATTCCTCTGAATAGATTGTGGGCCTAGTTGTTCTTCATCATTTACACAGATTTTCAACAGAAGGGATTTGTGGGAGAAGATCAAGGATGGCAGCTTGGGGCTTGCAGTGCCTGAACCACTTGGGGACTGAGGACAAGATTAGTACTACTACTTGCTGGGTGATGATGCCTTTGCTTTGTCGTCATGTTGTCTTTTATAGTTTTAGAAATGTGGGGAAAATAATAGTAATTTATAAAATGACATTAAGCTATATTTGGAGGTTTTACTGTACCCAATTTTAAGACTTTTCAATCCAGATTAAACCCTGTAGTGTGGACACTCAACCCGGATTGAGATGAATCTGCTTCAATCTGCTTCAACCCTCAATCCTTGTCAACCCGGATTGTAGTGTGAACAGGGTACTAGTCTCCAATCTGGTTCAGTCTGTGTCAACCTGGGTTGAATCACTAGTCTGAACGCCCAGTTAGTGGGTCATTTCAGGGTACTACTGGGCACCATGGAGCATAGGCCCAGGGTTGTTAGAGACATTGTTTATGTGTGTGGTGTTGTACAACATGATGGGGACACTACAGGGAGAAGCAGACAGGGCACGAACCCCAACAAATGATGCAGTGGCCCTACAAAATGAACAGGTGATGTATATGCTCAATAAGAAATACAGGAATCCTTCGACGGAGGCCAAACAATGAGACCTTCTGAAAGACTACTTCAAAAACATGTGGGGGCACTGTCTGTGGAGGAGGACAAGATCTGGGATTTGTCAACCAACAGCCCTGGGGGCAGAAGCTGGCATCTATCAGTCCTTTTCAGGACTACTATCAGTCCTTTTCAGGACTACCCATTTATTTCAAGAACTTTTATTGAAGCTGGTGTTGCTCAAACAAAGTTTCGTCAATGTAATGGTTTTACTTATGTTTCATAAGGTTGAACAGAATAATAGCGGTTCTAGTTATCATACATGTGATCTAGAAGAACTCCACAGCATCGTATGCATAAACGGAAATATAGTGGCTTTCTTCTTGATAGTCAACTGGAAAAAGTCTTGGTATGTAATTGAATCTCATATATACATTGGTGCACCCAGAGATTGTTAACATTTAAATTGAACATTATTTAACATCAGTTAACAATATGTTCAGTAATTTATATTAGTAGTTAGTTGTATTTGTCAAATGTACATGGGCACCTTATGATATCAAATTTTAACAAGCATAACATAATGGCCACATGTAAGTCAGACATGTTCAAGGGAAGTGTATCAGTAACCAGGTATACTCATCGTTTATAAAACATGTATTTTTAGTCTATGTTAATGTTAATAACCTTGGTAAATCATAACCATATAACCTACACTGTAACGTGTTAAAATCTCTCAGGATTTTGATGATATATATATATATATACATATATATATATATAAAACTAGTAAACTTATAAGATCGGGATGTCAACCAAAATTGGAGACATAGGGTCGTATAGCTCGACCCAGTAAGGTGTGTAGTGATTTGAGCTAGATATCTTGGGCCTGATTTTATTTTCAATACTATGTCTAGTCATGAAATATATACTTTTTATTATTGTAAATTTTACCACAATATTAAAAATGTTACTTATACATTTCATCCCATTTTACATTGTTTTACATTGTCTTTTAGTTACATTATTAAATGATCACAGATATTATCTTGTGGAATATAATTGTATGATTAACTTCTTGTGGAATATAATTGTATGATTAATTCCGGTTACAATTCCTCGTAGTTATCATAGTAATGGTTATTCTCTTATTTCTATGTGGGGTTCTTACCACTGTGAAACATATTACCCCAGTATTGTTATAAACTTGTTTAAATACCAGTAATCTGGATAATAGCTTGAGAATATAGATTTTTCATATTATTCAACAAAAATTACAGCTATTATTGTAATTAATTATTGAAAAAATATTAACCTGTGACCTTGTCAAGGGTCACTGTATTGGAAGTATCTCATAACATTGCTAACTAGTGATATTAATATTTTAGATATGATCAATTTTATCAAGAAATTCAGTAGTAGAATCAATCTTGTACGTTAGTGTTTATTTGTTGTTCTTAAGGTCACCTTTAATGATGTAAAATGTGTAACCTTAAGTTAAGTTGACCTTAAGCAGAGCATGTACATAACTCGGTAGAATTCTAATGTAGAATAAACTAATATCCCAAGATTGTTGTTTACTTCCCTGGCTTGAACATAGGCCACTGCTCGAATATTCCAGTTAGTAAGTCATATATATTCCAGTTAGTAACTCGTATATATTCCAGTTAGTTAACTTGTTTATTCAAGTTAGCTAATTCATATATTCAAGTTAGTTAACTGGTATATTCCAGTGAATAACTCGAATATTTCAGTTACTAGCTCATATATTCCATTTAGTAACTTAATTGTATATATTTCAGTTGGCTAACTTGTACATCTATATTCGTTAGTTAATTCATATATTCAACTAATTCAAGTTAGTTAACTGGTATATTCAAGTTAGTTAACTGGTATATTGTAGTTTAACTTAGTAACTTGTATATCCAAGTCACTAACTCGAATATTCCAGTTGTTATCCAAGTCACTAACTCGAATATTCCAGTTGTTAGTAAAATAAAAAAGTTTGGCAGTCCAACCCTTCTGTAGTACACAGTATAAATTGTAAAAAGTTTCGTTTAAATTCCAAGCGTTTAACCACACCTCACGCCAAACAAAAAGAAGTGCCCTGCGTTATAAGAGCTTGGGCATTCTGGCCACCTAGCGAGTAAAAAGGACACTACTGGACCTGGCCAGAGCCCATCTCATGACATTTCTTTTGCTTACATTTGTCAAGACTGGCAGCGTGGCTGACAAATTAATTTCTGTACTAGGTAAGATGTCTTAATGCAATAAAAATGTGAACTATTTCAGGTTTTGGTGAAGGATTAATGGCAATACAGGGAACATTAATGGTTCAGTTTTACTTTGACAAAAAGCGCCCATTTGCTGCAGGAATATCAATGTGTGGTCAGAGTGTGGGAACAGTTATTACCTTGCCAATGGTATCTGTACTTACCGAGCATTATGGAATTCGAGGGGCTCTGGTATTGCACACTGGTATTGTGATGCAAAATATTGTTTTTGCATCATTATTCCGTCCAATTGATTCTGGGTCTTCTGGTGAAAAATGTCAAAACGTTTCAGAACAAAAGCAAATTTGCAATGGTAACCAAGAAACTGAACGAAGGACTCCAAAATCTATTCCCCAGAAGAGTGGCATCATTCAAAGAATCTGGGGGTTCATTGAAAGTTTTATAAAGTTGTGGGATTTTTCTCTTTTTAAAAACTTTGCCTTTGTTCAATTTGTGGTTGCATTTGCAATTCAAGTACTTAGCACATCACTCATGTATCGTTTCACCTTAGTGAAAGCTGTTGCAGCTGGTGTTTCACCTATAAAGGCTTCATTCCTGCTTTCTATCACAGGTAAGTGAAACAACATTAAAAAAATGTAATTTTCAAGCTCATAACAGGCAGTACTTCAATGGCTGATTGATTTTTAAAACTGTTTTAGTTTAATACACCTTGGACTCACTGGTTACACGCAATAGCAAAATGAAGACTATCGCATTAAGGATTTTGACAGTATACATAAATGTATCACCATAGATATTGCTATAATAGTGGCAAATGCTTTTGTCGGCAGTCATATGGATTTCTATTACACAATTTTGTTTGGACTCAGTCCAGCATTATCTTCTACCAAAAGAACTTTCATTCTGTTGGTGGATGTTGATTTTGTTGACCTACTTTTTTTGTTAAACTTTTGTTCTGGCTGTTGGTAGATGGCTTCTTGAAAATCAGTGTTTTATTGGATGTTTGCACAAATTAGGAAATTGATTATTCAAATCAAGTAATTTGGATTCAAAGTATACTTAGCCAAGATATATTATGATTTATTCTTTATAAAACATGCATTCCTTTTTGGATTATTATTTAAATGCTAATCACATAAAATCCTAAACTGATAAAAAAAAGTTGCTATAAAAATGAATGAAAAGAAGTACATCGGGTGATTTCATGGTTGTTCTTCATGATGAAATAAAAACATGGCCGTAAAACCAGAACATTTTAAACTCATATCTATGCATTTCTTCAGGAATATTTGCAATCTGCAGCAGAGTGGTAAGCAGTTTTGTAGCAAATCTATCGTACGTAAATCTTCCAATCATGTGTGGAGTAGCAGTTCTGATACAAGGATTAATCATCATTGTATCATGCATTGCATGGGATTTTGAAACATATGCAATTTTCATGGGTTTGTATGGAGTGTTTCTTGGTGAGTACCCATGGTTATTTGGCATTATGTGCTTTACTTATAAAAGTTAATATCTTTGAGTTTATATGCACTTTGTGGCTGTATGTCATGAACACAAACTGGTGCTTTAAACGCTTTCCCTTGCAGTTTTAAACCCCAGACCATAAAGGCTGGGGTTGTAGTCATCCCCTATCCTATCTGGGTGGCATCGGCAGTGGGTTAAAGCTTGAGGGCATTCCACAGCCTAAACCCATGCATGGATTTTCACCGAATTTTCAGGATACGAGAACCCCAAGAGGATCTAGACCTGAGTAAGTTTTTGGGGGTATTTGGTATCAGCTATTGCCATAAAACACTTTAAATACTTTGGGGTCTTAAACTTCTTAATTTTAAAGGGGGCACATTTTTATCTCTCGCTGGCCAAAGGCCGGGGTTGGGAGATTATGAAATGCCTCACATGCATATGTGTATATTTTTCACCAAATTTGCAGAGTATGTTTATGGCTATGAAAACACATCTCTAAAACATTTTGTACTCATTTTGTAAAAACAAAATAGTTACCATAGCCGATTGTTTGAAAATCATTAATATTATTTTCTAAAATTTCAGCTAGCTTCATCAGATTGGCACCAAATGGATATGGCTAGGAATGCTTGCCTGAGTCGCTATCTCCTTGTTTTGAAAACAAAATGGCGGCCATTTCACATCTTTAATGTCAAATGAGGGGGGGGGGGGGTCATCATATAAAAAGGGGTTAATATCTGCCTTATCATTGGGACTTGGGGTTCGGAATGAGGAAACAACTTATGCGAAATCATAGTCTGCAAATATTTTGCAAGTGTCAAATTTAACCTTTGATCCCTGCTTCAAGGTCAAGTGGGGTCATAATACAAAAAATGCCTTACATTTCCATTATTATTGCTCCTATATAACTAACCTATAGGAAGTGATGGCCTGCAAATGTTTTACAAGTGCTGAATTTGGCCTTTGATCACTGCTTTAAAGTCAATTTGGGTCATCATACTAAATGACTTTTAAATCTTGCTTAGTATTGGTTGCAGGGGTTCCAAATGAAAACAACTTATAGGAAATCATGGCCTGGAAATTTTAAATAAGAAAATTTAATAAGCAAATTAAATTTGTATAAGTTAATATCTTACCTAACAGACTAATACCATTGACCCAGAACAAGTCAGTCCTGCCAAACGCCAGAAAAGGACATAATGATTTGCCTTCAGCCTCTGGCAATGGTGCTGTCTCCACTCGCTGGGGGACCTACTGTCTTCCTCACTCGCCAGGTGGCCAGTGACGTCACTTGCTCTTTTTTTTCAAAAATTAACCTCAGTAAGGTAGATTTTCGGGGTTGGAGGGCGGGACTTTCCCATCTGTTAGGTATTAACTTAAAATTTTCTATTTTATTGCATTAATATATTTTGCCTAACAGACTAATGCCAGAATAACTGCCAAAAGGATGGTGAGTAGCTTACTGGAGCAACCAGACAGAACTTTTACTGGACCGGACCGGGTACCCCCCATTTTTTCTCCCCTACATGAGAGAGGGGAGAAAGAGTTCAGTCCTTTGGGATTCACAGAGGAAGGGAGGTGGGAAACAATGACAGAATTTCTAACTCTAGTGGTGCCAGGTGGAGAAGTTCTGTAGAATAGGGTGTCCTTGAATAATGAGACAACCTTAGTGTAAGCAGCTATTGGCGAATTTGCTGTGCTGCCACTATGGGACCCAAATGACAGAGAATAAATCAACCCAGACAACATCTCTCAAGTAGAACTGTGTAAAGGTGTTGTGGGACTTCCAATGACAAGCCAAGAGGATTTGCTCTAGAAAGACTCCTTCCTTGAAGGCTTTGGAAGCAGCAAAGGCCCGAACATTGTGGGCCTTCACCCGATGCACTTGCAGTGCCTCAGGGTCTCACAGCTTGTAACACAAGAGAACAGACTGCTTAATCCAAGAAGAGATTGTAGCAGGGGAAATATCCCTGTCAAAATTCTTCTTAAAAGATACAAAAACTAGCTGTTTGTTGTCTCTACGGTC
Organism: Sabellastarte sp. h YS-2021; assembly: GCA_964017235.1. Taxonomy (NCBI): domain Eukaryota; kingdom Metazoa; phylum Annelida; class Polychaeta; order Sabellida; family Sabellidae; genus Sabellastarte; species Sabellastarte sp. h YS-2021. Next base: position 150,627,560 of record OZ024928.1, on the reverse strand, counting down.
CTTAGTTCTGTCCAGATAATGGTGAAGTGCTCTGACTGGACAGAGAGACCTATTTCCCTTGACAGACTTGTCCAAAGTGGGAGCCAGGGCAGTGATAACCACTGTAGCCACACTATCTGGACCCTCATTGAGCCAGTTGGTTCTTCGAAAGAAAAGTTGGAGAGGGGTAAAGGGAGACTTGAGACAAGTCCTCCCTGTGTCTAATGTTCCTATTGACCCAGGAATGGACTTCACTTCTGTGTTTACCCGATACCAGGGCCAACAGGAAGAGCCTTGAAAGTGAGATGCTAAGGGAAGCCTTCTTAAGCGGTTAGAAAAACTCTTTAGTCAACGGGTGTAACACAAGGGATAGCTTCCGATAGGGAATACCTCTGTGACCCTTTGGTCTATCCCTGTGAAAACTGTCCAGTAGTCTAGTAAGGTTATCATCCTTACTTAGTTTGATTGAGGAATTGCCCACCTTATCAGCTATGGCAGTCCTGTATCCATCTGTAGTGGAAGGCTGAAGTTTCCTTTCCTGGAAGAGGTAAAGGAGGGGCACTTTGAAGTCTACCTGATTTGATCTGCACCATCGAACAAAAATAGACCACTTTGCCTCATAGACTGCTCTGGTTCAGTTTGTCTAAAAAGCCACAATTCATTCTGCCACTTGACCAGAGAAACATTAGACTCTGATGGTCGAGGCTCTAGGAGCCAAGCATGGAGGTTCAGATTGGGAAGGTGCTTGTGCAGGCTCCTGTTGAACGGTTGAGTCAGAAGACTGGGTTGGTACGGCAGGCACAGGGGAATCTGGGTTGTCAGGCTCACCAGATCTCAAAACCACAACATGTTGGGCCACTCAGAGCTATGACTATTATCCTGCGACAGTTGTGGCTGGGGATTGTGTTTATGACATTTACTATCAGGGGAGTCAGGGGAAAGGCTTAATTACCTGTCCATATCCTCCCATATGTTCAGACGCATCCAAAGCCAAGGCTTCCTTGCCTGGGACTGGAGACACAAACAGGGGTAGTTTTTTGTTGAACCTGGTGGCAAACAGGTCTATCTGGGGTGTGTGCCACCTCTGGGAAATCTGGTCGACCTGCCCGGAATATGGTGAGCCCGTAGGATAATGTTCCTTAGGTTGCACCATGATAGGAGTCTCCAAAGAAGGGCACAAAGAGAGCCCAAGTTCATGTCCCCCCTCCTTGTGTGTGTAAGCAACAACAGTTGTGTTGTCTGTGGCAATGAGAACAGCCTGGCCTCTACAAAGGTGTGTTTCAGCAGGGGCCTGACTAGTCCTTGCTTTCGGTCATGCTGATAGCTTGCGATGTTGACCTGTTGAGGGATTAGGTCTGACTTTTGTATGTTGACAATCCAGCCCAGGTCCTGGCATAGAGCAGGAAAGGACTGGGTATGTTGGTGACATGTTTTCTCGTCCTTTGCCTGGATGAGCCAGTCATCTAGGTATTAGTGAATCTGGATGTGACGACTTTGAGTCATGAGTTTCACCTCTTTTACCACAATAGTGAACTCCATGGGAGACGTCTGATTTTGACAGTGAAACCTTTTCGAGAGCTGTGGCGTATGGGAATGTTAAAATAGGCGTCACTGAAATCTAGAGAAGAAACCCAAACTTCTGTTTGCAGTGACAGTCTAAAAGATTCTGCAGTTTCCAGTTTTGAAGGCCTGGACCTTTAGGAACTTGTTTAGAGAGCTGAGGTCTAAGAATGGGCACCACTTGTTGTTCGGCTTGGGAACTAAGTAAATTTTGAAAAGCCAGAAAGGATTGAACCTTGACTGTTTCTATGGCTCGTTTTTTTCAAAAGGGAATGCAAAGCCTCCTTCAGGAATTTCTTCCTGAGGGGGTTAACATATCCACTTTTGATTAAAGTGATTCTGGTAATAGGAGGTTTTACCTTGAAAGGAAGGTTGTAACCGTTTATCAGTGTGTGGACATTGTGAACATTTTCTACAGAAGGGACAGAACACAAGTGATTTCAAAAGAAGTATGCTTTACAGGCTTTGTTTTGATCTTTTCCACTGCGGGGACTTAATCCTTTCTTTTGCGGAAGCCCTTGAAAAAACACAGTAAGTACATGATTGCAACATAAATGTAATTTACAATGTCTCTCTTGTTCTTGCTAATCTTAACTGAGTCTGGAGTCTCAATAGTGTCCGAATCATTTTTACCACATTTTCAGTTTTAACAGTGTCACTTTTCAATGAATTACCAGTCTTAAGTGTCTCAGAACCACAAGGAACAACACTCTTAGCTTTGTCATTAACAACTTTGACCACACTACACTGACTATACACTCCATCATCACACTCCATAGTCTTAGAGGGAGATGTATCCTTGACAACACTACTATGCATAAAGCACACTTCATAATCTTAGTGGGAGACTATTGTCATTTATTTGTTTTGTTCTTTTCTCTCAAAGAACCATGTTTTGAAGATGCCAAATCTCTACTCCTGCCTCTGGTGAAGTTCGATCTGTTACAAAAGTTTTGCCACATGGGGATTTCCTGAGACTGATTCATATCCTGGGGAGACCTGTTCTTGGTTCCATCTTTGCGGCGCGACCAATCTGCACACCAAGGTTGGAAGCGGTTGCCACTGCAGCCGCCCCTGTCTAAACCCGAATGGGGTTGGGGGAGCGTAAATCACTTCAGTGTTGGCAATGTGTTCCTCTGCAAGAGGGCTGTATGTTGGAGAGGGTTGTTTCTAAGGGGACAGACTTGACCCCCAGTACAATATGTTCCAGATATGAATCATGATGGAGAAGAGTGACATTACAACCCCGAACAAAAGTGGTATCAGCCATGTGTTGCACTGACTTGTCCAGTGCAAAAATGAAGTTCTGTTGGAAGGCAAATAGATCTCGGAGTACCGTTAGAACTTTGTCAACTGTGAAGACTTGCCCTTATTGATGGTATCAGAGTACAAAGTCTTGATGTGTTGCTGCATATCCTCATGGACTTTATTAATGAACCTGTTAAAGGTGGCAGCTTGTTTGGTGATAACTGTGGCTTCTTTGAGAGACTTTTTCCATTTCATGGTCTACTGCGAAATAGGTCTAGAAACCGGGGAGATTGCACTGACTGTCTTAGAGATCTTGGTGAAAGAGCTGTTAAGTATGGAAACTTCACCAGACCAGGTTGTGTAGTTTGATAAGGAGGTTGTGCATTCTGAAACACTGGTGCAGCACAACTTGCAACCAGGACCCGTATTCACAAAAGGTCTTAGCCAGGGCTTAGGCTTAAAGTTGAGACTTTAGTCTTAACTTTTGCAGAAAAAAAGGCTAGGACTTTTGTCTTAGTCTTAGCATTATTCACAAAGAAGTTAAGACCAGTCTTAGGCTCAAATAAGGGCTTAACTTTAAGACTGGTAGGTAGGAGGCTTAAACAGGTCTTAAATATGGAACATGCATTGACAAATCCCAACTTCAAAGTTAATTTGTGTACTGTATGTATTGATATTCTAAAAAAGTGACACATGTAAGGTCAAACCAACAGCCACCTGTACTATTGATCCATTAACCGATCAGGTTTAAAAATAAAAAAAATCAATCTTTCACATCAGTGTAAACAAAACAAATATTGTAGTGAGCATCACAAGTTGAATTTATAATCAATGATCAGTATGGATTAATATTGGTAAATTATACAGTAAAAATTTTATTAATTTTCAGTTCAGATATGCACAATTTGCTGTATAAAATTGAAAAACAATGTTCCAATGCTTTAATATATTTCAGCACTGTAATTTTGTTTATTTCTTAAGTGCACAAAATGAAAAAAATGACAGTTACACATAAAGTTTAATATTTAGAAATGACACACACTTTGTTGTGATGTCACCCCAAAAACATTTCTTAAATAACTTAAAATGTGCCAGGTATATTTTGAAACTGTTACAGTTTAATTTAAAACCCCTTGTAATATAAGTATTATTCCTGATTCGCTGATTTCCTTTTTCTAACAACTACATATTGTTCAGTACATCTTTTATGTGTACAAATAATGTCACATGGCAATCAGAACCACTGTGGTTATATGACAGTTAAGACAAAACCCTAGGCTTAAGTCTAAGACAAAAGTCTCAGCTAAGTCACCTTTTGTGAATACAGTTTTAAGACAAAACTTAGCTGAGACAAAAGTCTTAACTTTAAGACTGGATTTAAACCTAAGACCTGGCTAAGTCTAAGACCTTTTTTGAATACAGGCCCTGATGAGCAGAGGTATGTTGAAAAGACTGTGGATGGCTAACCAGACCAGTAGCACGGTCGGTCACACAGTTGAAAAACGTAACGGGAGGCTTTGGTACACCCTGAAAAGCAGAATCAAGGCCAAACGACGCGACTGAACTAGGACATTGAATATACCCATCTGTGATGTCCCCGAATTGGGGGCAGAAGAAATAGGGGGAGGGTAGAAAGCCAAAGAGTCTACCTGCTCTTGAGAGCTAACCTTTGCCAGCAAAGATTCCAGTCAGGTAAAGTGAGACGCAAAGAGCTCATTATACTTCTTGAATTATGCTCCTGAAGAATCCAGAGCAGTTGAGAGAGAATGAGAGGGCTCAGACATATCGATAGACTCCATGTGGTCACCAGAACTAGCTGGGCCAATTACAGAGACTGAAAACAGGTCCACTAATTTATCAACCTTTTCAGACTTTTTTCTTTGCTTGTATGAAGGAATGCTTAGCTGAATCCTCTGTTCAGGGGTTAAAACCATACAAGCTGGACAGGAATCTTCACCAGACACACAAGGATCACTTCCGGCCCCTTCTTCGGCAATCTGCACATTTTTGGTGTGGACCAAAAATGGCCATAACTGTTCTTTTCTCCTGAAGAGGACATGATGGTCTATAGCACACACAAATACTTTAAAATAGCATCAGAGATGCCCGTAGCCGACAGCCTGGTCAATACCATGATACTGAAATTGTGAAACAGTACAAAGATCAGGATATTTTCAGGGCAGTGTCAGTTATATAAAGGTCCAAATAATGGTTAATTAGACAACAAGAGGGTCAAAGATGCCCCAAAAGGCGGGTTGCGCAGGGAGCAATAAGGTTAGTGACTGCTGTAATTACATTTAGAAACAAAGAAAGAATTGTTAGGTCACCCAGTTAAGGTGAATGTGTAATTGTATCTATGCTATAAACGGACAAACGAAAGGACGGATTTACACTGACAGACGGATGGACAGACAAACGGACAAAAAACAGACAGAATTACACCAATTTCGAAAGGAACCTAGCTATGATGGTGATCTATCTGCCTGTCAAGTTTGAATTCGATTGGACAAATCGTTTTCGAGTTCGAGTCCGGAAACGAAAATGTGGACGAACAGATGGACGGACAGACAAACAGACAAAAAACGGACAAATGAACAGACAGAATTACACCAATTTCGATAGAAACCTAGCTATGATGGTGATCTATGTCCCTCTCAAGTTTGAATTCGATTGGACAAACCGTTTGCAAGTTAGAGTCCGGAAACAAAAATCTGGATGGACAGATGGACGGTCGGACAGACAAACGAACACACGGAATTACACCAATTTCGAAAGGAACCTAGCTATGATGGTGATCTATCTCCCTGTCAAGTTTGAATTTGATTGGACAAACCGTTTTCGAGTTAGAGTCCGGAAACAAAAATGTGGATGGACAGATGGACGGTCGGACAGACAAACGAACACACAGAATTACACTAATTTCGAACGGAACCTAGCTATGATGGTGACCTATCTTCCTGTCAAGTTTGAACTTGATTGGACAAACCGTTTTCGAGTTAGAGTCCGGAAACAAAAATGTGGACGGACAGACGGACGTCGGACACATCAATCTAATAGCCGGGTTGGTTACATGCAACCCGCCTAAAAATGATGTCTAACAGAAAGAAAATGTATGTAAAGATGAAGTATTAAAACAAGACAATTCACTAGCCAGATGGCAGCAGTAATCAGTAAACTAAAATTATGACGCTCTAAAATTTATTAACTGGAGAATAAATGTCAATGGAAATAGCACAATTATGCAAAAGTACATATAATAATCATTTGCAGCAATCCATATATCTTTGTCATAAGAGAAACATGTCTCAAGTATGGCATGTGCACACACTTTGGCAGAGCCAAAGTTAAAGGTCACACAATGATGCACACCTACACCCCCTAACTAATGTCCCTACCAAGTATCAACCTTCTACACCTTACAGATTTCAAGAGCCCAGACAAGATTTTCAAATTCATGGTCAATACTACAAGGTCAAAAGTCAACTCAAGATCACCCCATGAAGTTGCACATCTACACCCCCTAACCAATGTCCCTACCAAGTATCAACTTCCTACACTTTACGAGTTCCTAGTTATAGCCCGGACAAGATTTTATAAGTCAAGGTCAACACGGCAAGATCAAAGGTCAAATCAAGGTCACACCATAATGTTGCACACCTACACCCCCTAATCAATGTCCCTACCAAGTATCAACTTCCTACACCTTACGGTTTCCGAGATATAGCCCGGAAAAGATTTTATAGGTCAAGGTCACTATTGGAAGGTCAAAGGTCAAATCAAGGTCACACCATGACGTTGGACACCTACAACCCTTAACCAATGTCCCTACCAAGTATCAACTTCCTACACCTTACGGTTTCAGAGATATAGCCTAGACAAGATTTTATAGGTCAAGGTCACTACAGCAAGGTTAAAGGTCAAATCAAGGTCACACCATGATGTGGCACACTTACACCCCTTAACCAATGTTCCTACCAAGCAACAACTTCCTACAGCTTACGGTGTCCGAGATATAGCCTCGACAAGGTTTTAAAGGTCAAGGTCATTACGGCAAGTCAAATCAAGGTCACACCATGACATTGCACCCCTACACCCCCAACCAATGTCCCTATCAAGTATCAACTTCCTACACTTTACAGTTTCCGAGATATAGCCTGGAAAAGATTTTATAGGCTAAGGTCACTATGGCAAGGTTAAAGGTCAAATCAAGGTCACACCATGGCGTTGCATACCTACACCCCCTAACCGATGTCCCTACCAAGTATCAACTTCCTACACCTTATGCTTTCCGAGATATAGCTCGGACAAGATTTTACGAGATATAGCTCGGACAAGATTTTATAAGTCAAGGTCACTACAGCAGGGTGAAAGGTCAAATCAAGCTCACACCATGACGTTGCACATCTACAACCCCTAACCAATGTCCCTACCAAGTATCAACTTCCTACACCTTACGGTTGCCTAGACATAGTCTGGTCAAGATTTTCAAACTCAAGGTCACTGTGGCAAGGTTAAAGATCAAATCAAGGTCACACCATGACATTGCACACCAACACCCCCTAACCAATGTGCCTACCAAGTATCAACTTCCTACACCTTACCGTTTCTGAGATACAGCCCAGAGAAACTTTTTCCCGCCGCTCACCCGCCCATTCGGACACCATGGGTGAAAACAATAGCCTGACACCCCTTAAGGGCTGTGGGGTAAAAACTAAATCATGTACTCGAAAGTTAGATGTGCAAGCGAATGTATCCAAAAAGAAAGGCACACAAAAGTCTTATTTGACTGTGCCAAATGAAAAAGAGGAAGTCACGTCACCATTGCCGGTTCCACTGGTGGCAATGCAGGACGTCTTTTTCTGGTGTTTGGCAGGACCAGTTTGTGCTGGGCCAATATCATTAGTCTGGTAGGTAAGATATATAAACACAAAAAAAAATGTACCTTTGACCCCGCTTCAAGGTCAAGTAGAGTCATCATACTTATATCTCAATTATAAATGGTTCTAGAGCTTTAACATGAAAACAACTTGTAAGAAATCATGGGTTCTGAATCTTTTGCATCAAATTTGACCTTGGACCCCTTCTTCAGGGTCAAGTGGTCATACTAAAATGGCCATATATCATTTATATATTGGTCCTTGGGTTTAGAACTCAAATTATGAATGAATAAAATATGTAGGTTTTCCCCCCATCGTCAACATGAAAGTTCTTATATCTGACAACATTGTGTGGGTCCTGTATACTTCTTACAACTGATGTTGTTCCTTTGATTTTTCCTAATCTCAATGCTGTTGTACATTTTTTTGTACCTGCTGGCTGGGGTTCTTGGCTGCCGAGGGTGACTATTTTTTTCCCCATTACTAAATGTGGCAATAGTTTTTGTGTGCCACAATGAGTTGACTGTGAGGAAGCATGTTTGGACATTAAAGCATGGGAAAGCTGAAAACAGATTAACTGGCTATAAATTAGCATTTTGTGATATCAAAATCAAGTATTTGTGTGTGAAGCCTTTGATATCTCAATTATAAGTCATTTATATAAGTTTCATATTTTTAAAAGATGGATGGCTAAAGCTGTGTTACATAAACATTTAGTGTAAGTCTTGTTGATGTCAAGTTTTGCACTTTCTCATATCTTTTCATAATTTTGTTATTTTGTTAATCCATTATTAAGTTTTAATCAATGATAGTATTTTAGTAGATGTAAATGTTGGATGCTGTTCCTGTGGTATTTCCTTGGTTTTAATGGCAACACAGGAAAACTGAAACTGTTAATTAAAATTGGTAATTCACATATATCTGATGGGATATAGTGTGAATATATGTTATATGTATATTTTTAACAAACCCTAAAAATTCTAGGAATGCAGTTCACAGTGCATCCAACAGTGCTTGCAGATCTGGTTGGGGTGAATAAGCTGGCTCAAGGTTCTTCATTTCTGAATATTTTTGTTGGAATGATGAGTTTTGCAACATTTCCAGTGGCAGGTATATGTGTACCTTTTATAGAAAAGAGTTAACATGTAAAAATCTTTTTCCCCCATCCACAATAGCTACAATTTATAACTTTTCCTTGTAGTAAGTTATCCTTTAATTATTGCACCAGAGAAATTGCTTGGATAATCTGATCTTCAAGTTCTGGGGAAATATCATCGACCATGATGAGATGTAGAAGAGGTGATACAATACCAAGATCAGGAGTGTTTCAGAACAAACAAGTTATGTAAAGTTGGAGGAGAAAGTAACACATAACAGTAACAAAATCATGGTTCCCACTCCCTTTTCCAATTTAAATTCCCTGTGTTTTCCCTGTGAATTTTATAAATAAAATAACACAATCAAGCCAAAACATCAAATGTGACCTGCGAGTCGCGACCCGCGGCGCGTGAATGCAAATGGCTGTTACTCTTCAAAATCATTCTGAAATTTTCAAATTCCCTGTGTTTTTCCAAAATTTTCAAATTCCCTGTGTTTTCCCTGTCTGGAATTACTTTTCACAATTTTCCCTGTGCAGTGGGAACCCTGAAAATGTATGTAAAGAAAAAGGAACTAAACAGGACCATTTGTGAAAAAGACAGCATTAATTAATTACCTGTGCAGCCTTTCAAAGAACGTAATCTGGATACAGAAATTTCAAAACCTATATCCTGAAAAATTGGACAGAAAAAAAACAGAGTTTTGGTCTCTCACAATAAATCAAGGATGACATCAAGGTTTGCTACTTTTGAGAGATTGTAACCTTAGATTTTAGTCCATATATATAAATATACTAGCATCTATCAAATCAATAATAGTGGTTAACATATGTGCCATTAGTCACAATACGTCTATCTTTCCTGTGAATATTTGACAGTGAAACATGATCAGTAAATTTATAAAGAAACAGTTTAATGTAAATTTTCGAAAGTTCACACTATAAGAGTCAAAGTTCAGGTTTTAACATCCAGTGAATGTAATATCAGGAAAGGCCTTCAGAGTATGTCACATGTTGCCAAGCAGTGGATTCTAAACCACCACGACCAAAATGTCAGCCAAACAGTTAAATGTAAACTTATTAAAAAAACACTTGTCTATTGAAGATTACGGTCAAAAGAAATGTAAAATCGTAAGGTGAAATATTTACTCTGTACACCCATGTTTCTGCAGGTTGGATCATTGACACCACAGGAGACTACAATATTCCTTATTACATATATGGAGGGCTAGCTTGCATCTGTGGAGTGCTATTTACTGCTATCCCATTTATGCACAGAACTAAACTTCAAAAGAAGGTTGACAAAGAATATCACCTCCCAGACAGAGTCACACAAACAACCTTCATAGCCTCTCAGGTTTCACTGAACAGTATGAAGTCTTAGCTTTCATGGATAAACTTTTGCAATTCCAGTTATTCGTTCAGCTTTACCTATGCACCATTAAAGATCTTGAGATCACAAGAAAGAAATACGGAACTGATATGAAAGGGGAAATGTCAGTTACTATGACACATAAATATGTTCTGCCAAATATTGCTATTCTAACATAAAGGTGTGAACGAAATTCACCTGAAGTCTTTGTCGTGCTCAAAAATCAATGGAAAACACACTTGCATGAGGCTAAAAAGTGTAACAAGGAACAAGGAAAATTATAACAGTGACAGAGTCCTAGGGTATTCACTTGGAAGAATTAATCCTCCTTTTCTATGAATGCATTACTCTGATGCTACATCAGAAGTGAAGGTCCTCGACAGAAAGACTAGCATAAATAACAATAGTTTATTCCAATTTTACAAAAATAAGTCAATATCTTACAGCATACATACTATCAGACAATATAAGCAGGAGAGTTGATCAGCCACTTAGACAAAGTTAAAGTTTTAAGATGGTTTGCATCATGTCATCAGTGTACTTTTGAGCCTCTTCCCATCTGTTTTTCTCTGGATTGGTGAAACTCACCAGATTCTCACAATACTGAAGTACTGACTTTAAAAACCTGAAACAAAATATATCTATAGAATGATACCATTACAGGCAAAATGACATAAAAGTGAGTTATTGCAATCTAATGGGATCATTTTAAGTTTGGCAACCTTATTTGAGCCCAACCTCCAAATCTGACCACACATAATGATTGCTGGCCTGTGATACCTTACTGGTTAGTTTCACATACCAAACCAGTAGGACTAATAAAAGTGATACATACACACTCTAAGTTTGCCCCAAATCAGCCACACAAGGCTACTGTTGTCTTGACTGAGTGTTTCCACGGTCAAATGTCTGTATGTTTATAGAGGATATTTATACATCTATTCAACATATCATACATAAAGAGGTCAACCTTTTACAGCCGAGAACCTGCAACAGTTTTTGTCATTACAAAAAAGCCTGATCATTTTAAAAGTACAGCCTTGATGGCTTAATCTTGCTTTTCAAAATGAGGCCAAAATTTAACCCCATACAAGGTTTTGTATTTCAAAATGAGGCCAAAATTTAACCCCAGACAAAGTTTTGTAACAAAGAGCATATCCTGAAAATGTCTGGAGCCTATTTATATACCTTTTCCTAAGAGAGTGGGAATGAGAAAATCTTTGTGCACTGACATGGTGGCATAACAAAAGGTAAACCAATACATTCACTGGATGGATCCAGTGGATACAATTATGAAACATGTTAATTATACGTAAGGAAGAATATACACCAGTAGATATCCAAAGAAAAGTTTTGACAAGGACATGCACATATTTATTTTACAGTTTTTAGTGAAAAAAAATAACATAAAACCTGCCTTAAGTTTCTGGCCAGCAACTCTTGATTGTCTTGTGCTAAAATGTGTAAATGTATGACCAGTATGAGGAGCACTTGTCGAATTCCACACAGTATGTAAGGACACCTATGACACATTAACAAAAGAGACAAGTTCCAGACAACTCTGAGAACACAGTACATAAAGAAATGCAAACTGCTTTGCTAAGATTTGACATACTGAATGACTAAAATTGACCATTGTATGTTCATTATTATTTGCAGTAATCATTCACCAGTCTCTTGAAGAGCCCAAATAACCATTAAATTTTATCACTCTTGATTTTTTGTTTTCTTTACCTTCTGTGGTAAAAATTGATTACACACTACTTTGGCACTATTTCACAATATATTGTCTCACTTATTAGTCTAATTTGGAGAAAATTTGGTTTGGGATTTCAATAGTTACAAGGCCAAAAGTTGATAGCCATACTTATTGTACCCTGACCTACCCAATTTTGACTGATTTCCAAACTTTTTCTCCAAATTAGAAAGCTTAGACAGACCAATAATAATGAAAACACAATCTAAAATACATTACATGGTTACTCAGCACAGCTTTAACAAAAGATCCTGATATTCATATTATTTTAAATAAATTATGTTGGTTTTATTTGGTAAGGATATGCATTAATACAACTAATAAATCAGTTTTAAGTGAGAAATAGCCAACTAATTAACCTAGTAATTTGACTTTTTAAGAGGCAATAATACAAAGTCTACATGAAATGTGAATCTAAATGTGCCACACAATTGTGTGACCATAAAATGAGCATAAAAAGGGACAAGTCTTTCATTGACAATTCTCCTTGATTAAAAATTGAAGATATCATTAACTTTCTGTTTTTGACAATTTTAGATGTGAGCTTAATTACCAAGTCAAGCCCTATATCCTTGGTTGAGAAAATCTGCATGCCCAAGCATCAGTCAGACTTACAGATCCAGCATTCTGCGGTATGTGTCTCTCTGACGAGACCGCAGCTTCTTTTCCAGCCACTGGTTGTACTTAGTGAGCAGTGAGGCCTCACTCTGTTCACACACCTTCACACACTCACAAACTATCTTCCGAAGTAACCCTACAAGTCACACACAGAAACTAGAAAAGGTTTTTGCCAACAAAAATGAGCAGCCCTGATGGAGATGTGGGTTATTAAAGCATGTATTAGTGGCAGTAGGAGAATGTAAGGTTATTGTGTTTTGTACTTGATGGAAAAATAGCCCAGTTTTGCTGTAAGATGGCCACACCTCCTGGGGAATGGGGATTTACAAATGTGCCAGGTGTTATTTAAAATCTTTAAATATTTATGGAGCATAGGGCTAAAAACCCTACATTTTAAGGTTAAGATGACCATAACAGTGTTAATGTTTAAATCATAAGGTAGCCAGAGTCTTATCTTCTTTTCATCTATTTCAATATCAGTGATAAGTTAGATATTAAAAAATAGAAAAACAAAGGAGGCAGAGGATTTTATTTCAATTTTATGACTTTAAGTAGGTCATAACTCCATTTGTGTTTAGAGTTTAAGGTCACCATGACAATTCAGGCTTATTTTCTGTATCCAGAATATGATTTGGTTATTTCCCCACAAAAAATCAAATCACTTCTTTCTGTGGTCAGGCCCAACATAAGATCCATTCATTATTTCTACGAGTTATGCTGAACACAAAGGCAAAAGCATTGAAACTTCAGGGAAAATGGGACTTTCATATCTGAGAATTCTCTTGTATCCAGAATATGATCGAAATCTTTCCGAAAATTTCTACCACTGGTCAGGTCCTTCCTTGTAACCACATTAAAACACTTTGTAAAAATGTATTCATTAGTTTTCGAGTGGTCACAAATGCAGATGGACAGACAAATGTACCCCAAAACTTCCATGGCAGAGTTAATTAGTTGCAAAACATCCTGAAGATACTGAGTAGTCCTACACTGCAGCTTTTACATAATGTAAATTGCCAATAAAAGGCATTTTCCAAATCAGAAATTTGGTTGAAATAGTAGAAATGAGTCTAACAGAAAGTTAAACAGGTGGTTAATAATTCTAGCTCAACGTTTCATTTGTGACTTAAATTTTAAAGAAAACAAGGAACCATTTTTTTTGTTTTCATACATGCCTTTATATATTAATCAAGCTGCAACATGCAATGAGACATTCAACTGTCAACAAAGCTGTTAATTTGTCACCCTGAAATTCTATTGCTCAGGACAAATCACGTGTCAAAAATATTGGCCATCGACTTGATGCTAATGTTCGATGCTAATGCTAAATAGTAGCGTTATTTCACTACAAAACTCAATTTTATCTATGTTCTTGTATCATATATTATGATACATCTAGAACTGTGGATTAAACAGTACTGATTTGCGCATTACTTTGCACAGATAAGAAGTATCTTGCTACCTATTACTTCATCTTCCTTGTTCACTGCTGATGCTGGAGCCTTTTGATCTAGCTCGGAAGTCTTGCATACCTGATCACAGTGTACATTTCTGTACAAGGTTTCCACATCAACTTCAATATATTTACACACAAAATCATCAAGGTTATGAAAAGGTTGCAATATGCTGAAATAAAAAATAAAGTGTGTCCATTTTATCTTCATTTATTATAAATACGTAATTTGAAGATTTCATTTTCTATTCAGCAATATTAACAGTTGGCTCGTTTAACATCCATAGTTTCTCTGTTCTTACTTAACTAGCAACAAAATTCTAAATTTCATGGTGTTGTTTTAAATCAATACTTCTCATATCAGATTTAAATTGATGCAAATAATTAAGTAGCTATGCAAAAACAAAATTATGATACTGATTAATTAGAATACAGCTCTGATTTCCTGTAGGCAAAATTCATTTGGATTTATCATATAGTGAAATCGTTTTTACCTGAGCAAGTGTTTTGACAAACTCTGTCCGAAGGCTCCAATGATGTGTTCTCCTGTCCTGTAAACTTGACTACACTGAAAGTCTCCACCTATCAGGTACTTTTCCCATTCCACAGTTGTGCTGATGTCTTCCTTGACAGGCCTTTGGATATGCTGAAACCTGGTTAGCTTTTGACACAATTGTTTGAGCTGGGACTTGTATAATGCTATAGGATGGAACACAGATGTGTAAGTTCTGCTGACACTATGAACCTTGCTTATGTAAGTCATGCAGTGAAGTTTTGCCTGTTTGTTCAAACATAACACACAGAAACACACACACACACTAAGCACATAGCTGGCTAAGGCCTGCAATTCAGTCTGATCAGTTTCTTCAGTGGGTCCAAAATATGTTTCTCCATGACTAAATCTATCCCTCAGCCTGGGACCTTCAGGATACATCAATATGTCCATCAGCATAGTAATGTAATTAGAACCAGTGAGGGAATGGAGCCTATTTCTAGTGTTACTGTTTATACTGGGAGACAATATTTCATCAAATGTTGTGAAGAGAACAGTGTTTTCTGCAGTCAGCACTCTCTCTGGGCAGTTGTTTGCTAAAGCAAAGAGTCTCCTCAATCCATGCTCCAGCTGAGGTAACAGCAACACTATGCAGTCTCCATGTCTAAAAGCAAAGAATAAAATTAACATAAATTTAAATATACAAATACAAATGTAGTAATCACTGTATCTGATGGTTTTAGCTATTATTGTGTCCCCAGATAAAGTCGGTGATACATAGGCTTCAGCACGGTCACACCACCGCCACATATGTGATAAAATAAAAAATATTTTAGCAGAACTTTCAAATTTGGTATGTGGGTATAAGTGGGTAAGAGCCCAGAGCCAATTGTTCTGTGTCCCCAGCCCTCCACTAGTAGACCAATGGCGGTGTTCTAAAGTTTAAAATTGGGGTATTTCTTAACATTTTGGCCTAGTACCCAAATACAGGATAAACCTTCCTCTGGCTGATATATATAATACATAGACATATGTGTATATCCCAGGTATGCATGGACTTGCTTTGCGGCCTTGGTCATCCACTAGAAGACCAATGTTGGCTTAAAGGTCAAATCTGAGGTATTGCTTCACCTTTTGGCCTTTTATATGCAATAACTTAAAAATATTTTACAAAGACCTTTAAAATTCGGTATGTGAGTATGTATGGGTAAGGTCTCGAAGTCTATTACTTTGCGGGCTTAGTCTTCCACTGCAAGACCAATGGCAAGTGGCAACCATCTGGCACAAACTGAAAATGCCGATCTCAAATAGAGATAGATCGATTTTGAACAAATTTTGGACCTTATATATACTACAGATTTTGGATATAATGCCTCTAAAAATTTGCATTTTCAGAATTTTGGCCGTGATCTTGAATTTTGGTGGAAATAAAAAAATGTTGATTATCTCATAAACTGTTACAAATAGAGTGAAGTCATGTGTGGGTTAGGCCTTGGAGCTTATCATTTTTTGGCCTTCCACTTTATGAGGAATGGTGTCCCTCTAAAGGTCAAATCTGGGGTATTTCTTCACATTTTGGCCTGGTACTCACATACCGTACAGCTCATCCCGTGACTGATATTAAGATATATAATTTGACCTTTTGACCTCTTTCTTCAAGGTTATGGCTGCCTTCAAACATCAGCATGTCGACCTTTTTTGGGGTTTCAGAATGTTAAACATATTTACTGTAAATCATGGGCTGCGTATCTTATACAAGTATTAGTGGTTTACATTTAAAAAGCCTTATATCTTTTTTATTATTTCACCTAGGAGTTAAGCATACACAAAGATATCTGGGGTGTTACCACCAGTTATTTCAGAATGGCTGAATTCTCTTTATTGTTACTTCAAGGTCATGCCTGCCTTCAAACATAAGCATGTCGACCTTTTTTTAGGGTTTCAGAATGTTAAACATATTTACTGTAAATCATGGGCTGCGTATCTTATACAAAGATTAGTGGTTTACATTTAAAAAGCCTTATATCTTTTTATTATTTCACCCAGGAGTTAAGCATACACAAAGATATCTGGGGTGTTACCACCAGTTATTTCAGAATGGGGATCTGGGGATAGCCTGCATTGAATTGACACAATTTCTAGTCTTGCGCTTGTTTATAACAGAAACAACTGGTTCACTATTTTTAAATGGAATTGAAACACTGAGAATTATGAGCAAGCAGGCTTGACATCACAAGAGTTGACTCAGATATGGTAGAAATCAGGTTAATGGATGCACTAAATACCATTAACTTATGAACTGATTTTGATTCATGATTTCTTTGACTCTATATTGACACTGATTAACAATAATGAAAACTTCTCTGCAAATTATGAACAAAGAATTTCTTCAACTTTATAAATAATGTTAATATCTTGAAAATGACAAAACAAAAATAAAAACTAGATTGTGCTGATTTGACACCAACATATCCCCAGATAGGCCATCCGTCACACCACAGGCATTTATTGGGTACTTTTTGTAGCACCCACTTTGTGTAATTCACAATTATTATAAACCATTTTTAATTTTTTTTTGTCAGACCATACTTGTACTTTGTGTACAGATGGGTAGTATTGAGGAACCTCCAGGAACGTCTTATCTGGGCGGTTGTATCTTGTGCCATATCTCCCACAACAAATAGACAGACGAGGGCTGAAATAGTTTGGGTGACCACTATGAAGAAACGTGTAGACCAAAGTGGCAGTTTTGAAAATACACCAAAATTCGACTGGCAACCAATGGAGTTTTTTGAGAATAGGACTAGCCCGTGAGTATCTATTGCGAGTGTTTTTTGAATAGACTGCAGTTTGCGCATGTTGAAACTGGATATACTTCTGAAAAGAGAGTTACAGTAGTCCAGATGAGTGCTCACCAGGGCATTTGCCACCAGGACAGCAGCCTCATCCATCAGGTACTGTCTGACCCGCATGAGATCACGCATTTGAATGAAGCAAGTCTTACAAATATTGCGGACATGATCAGCAAAGGAAAAATTAGCATCAAAGCAGACACCCAGGTTCTTTACAACAGCTAATGGATGCAAGAGTTTTCCAAATATCTTAACAGGAAGGTGAGAATCTAATTTCTTTAGCTGAGCATGGGATACAAATATGATGAACTGTATGTTTTTTCACGGTTTAATTTAATCATACCTGACAACATCCATTCCTGAACATCCTGAAGACAAGAATTCAATTTATCAAAGGCAGAGGTGGCATGTTTGTAGTACAAATGAATGAACAACTGAGTGTCTTCAGCATAAAAACTGAATTTGATATCAGAATGCCTTCGAATAACCTTACTCAAAGGAGTGGTGTATAGAGAGAAAAGCAGAGGACCGAGGACACAGCCCTGTGGCACTCCAAACAACAGCTCATGTAATTCTGAGAGGGTTAACTCAATTTTAATAGCTTGGAATCTGTGGCTGCACACACCTAACCATGACTTAAGATATTTCAGAAGAGTATCATGGTCAATTGTATTGAACACAGCCAACAGATCAAGTAAGACAAGTGCTGTAGGCTTGCCACGCAACAGCGAGATATGGATATCATTTTTAATATGCAGTAGGGCAGTTTCAGTGCAGTGACCAGTTTTATACACTGATTGATGAGGATTGACTAGATTGTAACTATTGATGCGTTGCATAAACTGCTTAACAACCACCCGCTCGACCAATTTTGACATAAAACAGTCCTGATACCGGACGATAGTTTTTTAAGTTGTCATTAGGAAGTGATGCTTTGTTAATAGGGGTGTGTGTGTGTGTGTGACAACTGCCTTCTTGAACTGTTGGGGAAAAACACCATCGACCAAAGACAAGTTGACAAGTTTTGTGATGGATGGGAGTAAAATATCTACAGTCTTTGAGAAGAAAAGTGAGTACTGGGTCTAAAAAATATGATTTTGTGGGAGAAGTTTTGATAATCTTCAGTATGTCATTCTCTGAGACCTCACTGAAATGCGACAGGTTAGGGGGTGAATCCGTGGTTGGTGCAACAGTTGTGGTAGATGCCAAAAATGTATCTCAGATTCTCTTGATTTTTTGAGTGAAAAAAGAAGCAAATTGATTAGCCAAGGATTTGTCAGACTGGTGAGGAGGAAGAGTTATCTCGCGGCCCTTATTAAGAACTCGTCGTAGTGCCTGCCATAGCTTCTTTGGGTCACAGCTATTGTGATTGATGACAGTGCTGTAGTATTCAGTGCTGTAGTAGTCTGTGCAATCTGGTTCTGCTCAACTGAGACCATACTTAACGTATTGATCCAAAGTAATATGAATTTGTTTATGTTGTGTGATTATATTTATGAAAGCACTAATGTATCCAGCTTACATATGAAATATTTGCCCATAAGGATGACATAATTAACAGCATGATAATAGTGTGTATCAAAATTAACAACCCCTAGTAATACCTCTAAAACTGTTAAATTACCAGCTATAGAAAATAGGTAACATAACCATTTCTCAACCTGATTCCAGAAATATTTAGTGTCACAACATTAAAAATTATATAAAAAATACATTAACCTATTTCTGCTTCTGATTATATGACAGAAATTGCCACTTAAAAAGAAACCTCTTGCTTGTTCCTGGCTTTTATACTCCAAATTCGGACCTCAGGGAAAGACACCTTCACAATTTTGTCCCTGTAAGCAATTTCTCTACAGATTTATACAAAATAAATCCTAGCCTCTGGGAATTACCAAATTCTGGATGTAAAGGTAAGCATGCTGTAGTTTAGTCATGTGATGGGATCCAAATATTTAGTTATGACCTAGTTTTCGATTTGTTTATTGGTCGACACTTGAACCTTCTTTTTCCCAGAAATTTATCAAAAACTGGACTGGCAATACTGACTACAAGTTTGGTTGTGGTGAGTCGGTACACTTATCCAGTCTTGTCTATTTGTCACTACGGCTTGTCTTGATGACCCACGACTTGTCTGTTGTGCCTCTAGGGCTTGTGTGAGGGCTTTCGAAAGGAACCTAACTATAATGGTAATCTATCTCCCTGTCAAGTTTGAATTGAATTGGACAAAGCCTTTTTGAGTTACAGTCCGGAAACAAAAATGTTGACGGACAGACAAACAGACAAAAAACAGACAATCAAACAGACGAAATTACACCAATTTCGAAAGGAACCTAGCCATGATGGTCATCTATCTTCCTGTCAAGTTTGAATTCGATTGGACAAAGCGTTTTCTAGTTAGAGTCCGGAAACGAAAATGTGGACAGACAGACGGACACATCAATCTAATAGGCGGGTTGGTTACATGCAACCCGTCTAAAAATGTGCATGTTGTAGTTTTAGTCAAGTGATGTGATCCAAAAATTTCACATTGACCTAGTTTTCAACTAATTGATTGGTCGACACTTTATCCCTCTTTTTTTAAGAAATTGCTGCAGGGTTTTATAGCTGAGAGAAAATTATCATGTGATGGGATCCATATATTTTGTTGACTGTCCTATTTTATCGATTTTTTGATTGGTCAACACTTGATCCCTTTTTGTCCAGAAATTGTTCTGTTGAAATAGGCGGGGAATTTTATTAATATGTAACCAAATAAAAACACTTTTTCAGGTTTCTTATTATTTTGCAGCACATATGTGGAACTTTTCTACATGTCAACTTTAAACTGAACATTACATGGAATGTTTTTCACATTCTTCGCATACTTTTTTGTCATATTTTTACCTCACATTGTACTGGAAATGGACTGCAAATGAGCAAGACTTAAGTTACATTAGGAAAGCCGGTTTCATGATAGGACAAGACTGGAAGTGATAAAGACAAGATTGGAAGTGATAAGGACAAGACTGGAAGTGATTAGGGCAAGACTGGAAGTGATAAGACAAGACTGGAAGTGGTTAAGACAAGATGGGAAGTGACTAGGACAAGCCAGTTTCCAGGTGGGCGGAGCCACGGTCAGGATTGAGAGTCAAACATGTTTGATCTTTTGGCGACCCACCATAACAAGCTGGGAAACTACTACCGACCATAACCGACTCTGTTAACAAATATTCCTGACCCTCGAAAAAAACCTTAGTTACTGACAAGACGGCCCCAGTGGAACACCCCTATTAAATAACCCTAATACTAGATTTATTTTAGTTTAGACGTTATGAGCAACATAACACAAAAATAGGAAAAACTATATAAACAGATAATCATTCACTTTCCAAACAATCATTTATCACCTGACTGATATTATTATTGACTGGGATGAGGTAGAGATAGAGTCATGTTACATAGTTTCTGAAAAAAAGTGCTCCCTGTGGTAATTTTTGAAAGTTTAATGTGGCCTTAAAATTAAAAGTGCACAGCTCAAATTTTCCACAGAGGAAGATCACATATACATGTTATATTCACTATAGTGCGAGTCTGGTCAGATTTGCCACTTCCAAGTTATATGGGCAGAATATATGAAAAATAAAAAAAAAGTCCTCCAGGTAGATTATTCATAGGCCTCATATACAGGTTAATTACTTATACTGTTGATTTTGGCACATGTAAAAAGAATATATTACCACAATATTGAGATGACCCTGTTATCTCATAATTTACACAAGTGCTTCAGTATTGCTGCAGATCGGTGAGTCCGATAGATTTTTATTATATATGCTAGAAAGTCGTGAAAGGTCTCATTCTGTAGCATTTTATGTGCAGATCATTTTAAATATTACACTTAAGCTTGTTGGACTAGATATTCGCAGTATTTTATTTTATTTTTGTCAAATATATGCTGGAAACTGTGTCCATCTTTGTGTGATGACATACTCATTGAGTTCAACAATGACCTGTATTTCTTTTTGTTGTATGCGACCTTACTGTCAAAATTACACTGAAGCGGTGTTCGCTGTATGCAAATTAGCTCTGAAGACTCTATAAAAGGCGCTGTAAATGGGCTGCTCTTTGGTGTATTCAGCCAGCACAAAGAAAGGTACATCCACTTTGTTTATATCTCTGACTTTTTAAGCACGAGCCTTGATAGAGCTCGCGCTTCTAGGAATCACTTTTTTCTTTTTTTTTTGTCTCTGGACTTTCATGAAATGTGGTGCAGTGTGATGAGTATTCGTCTGCTCACTGAAGTTTAGCGGCAATGGGCTACATTAGTACTTGGATGGGTGACCGTCTGACTTCTAGATCAGCTGTAGGATGTGTCTGAGTTTGAATTTCTTTGTGTCACCAGACTTTCGTAAATTCTAGAGCACTACTCGTGTCTCTGATGGCTTCTTGCTCGTGCTAGGGGACCAAACACCTTTCGGCCTTGATTATTCATTTATTTCGATTTAAATATTATCTTGATCAGTTTTTGCCAGTATGTTTTATTAATGATTTGAAGTACTGCCTGGTAGTGTTAGCAAATTTGGTCCATTATTAAGCATGAGCTCTAATGAGGCTCGCGCTTCTAGAGATCACTTTAATTTGTTTTTGTTTTTTTTTTATATTTATTTTTTGTTTTGTCTCCGGACTTTCATGAATTATAGCATTCCCACAATGACTCTCTCTCTCTTGGCCATGGTCACAATCACTGTCGGTCTTTTACATCAGTTAAGCGGCAATGGGCTACATTAGTACTTTGATGGGTGACCGCTTCAGTGCACTACTCGTGTTTCTGATGGGGTTGCGCTCGCGCTAGTAGACTGAAACCCCTTTCGGTCTTGCTTAACTTTAAATATTTGATTTTGTCAGATATTTGTTTTGGCCTCTATATTTGTAAACACAGGCAAATGTTTTTGACAGCTGTTACTACAGAGCTGTAGTACTAGTATTTCTGTTGTGGGCTGTTCTATGAAAAATTGTACAGTATTGTTGACAATTATCAGGCTACTTTTGGTATACTGAATAGGGAAATATTATCAGCTTTATAGCCTGAATTCTTAATTTACTTCATATTGTTGTTATTTTATTTTTGACCGTTATCAAGCTATTTTTGGAGTATTAATAGCGGCAATTGATGAACTTTATAGCCTGATGTCATAAATTGTCATATGTTTTTACTGGTCTCAATATGTCAAATGTTTTAATATATTCCTGTAACTTTAATTTATATTTGTATATTGTTGAACATTTTTTTTGTCTAATATGTTCTTGAAGTTTACATCTGCTAGTTTTTACTATTCTCAACAACAATAATTTAGTTTTTTTTCCTTGGTTTACTGATACAAGGCTTCAGTAAAATCACCAATCATAGCCATTTCCAGTAAAAAAGTCCTAAATCTTTGACAATTGTTCAATCTTTGAACACAACGCGAAAACTGTATTGAAAATACACTTTTGGCTTTAGGGTTGTCACAATATATTCCCAGATGAGACTTCAGCTCTATCAGTCACATACCTCGACAGCTACAGGACTTAAAAGTGGCAAAAACCCATAAATTGGGAGAGATTAAGCACATGGATACCTGATACCTGATAGAAGTTATATATAATACAGTTTGGAACTAGTCTGGCTTACCATTTTTAAGTTACAAGGCAAAATATGTGAAAAATGTCAAAAAATGTCTAAGTAAGGTCTTTATGGGCCTCAAAAACAATTTTAATCTCAACATAAAATCTTGATTTTAGTATATTTAAGAAGAATATCTTAATGTGCTCCCAAGCAAAGTTTAACCCAGATGAGCCATATATTTTTTTTACCTAGAGAGCATTAAGTGGCCAAAGGTCAAATTTCTGACCTTAAGGTAGTCATAACTTCTTTATTATTTGACATTTAAAATAAAAACCTTAAATTAGGGTTCTTCTCCTGATCCAAACACATGTGTGTGCCAAGTCTGAATATAATCTGTGAAAGCATTTTTAAGTTATCGTGCACACAAGTCAAAAGTTATGGCAACAGCGGTGGCACGATGGACATGAAACCAGTATATCCCGACTTTCGTCTGGGGATATAATACTTGATTCATTTTGGAAACCGTACCAGGTTTATACATGGGTTCAGCACGTATTTTCAATAATGCACCACCTGATTCACAATGTTGAATTATTTTGTTGTCCTTCATTAATTAAGGATCACTCTGGTGGTGTAAACATTTTCATTTTTTTTTCTATGTTTATAATAAGTCACTGGTACACACAGAGATTATATAATCATGCACTATCATTATCCCCTACATGTACAGTACAAAATGTATTATCTCACTATTTGTTTTTATAAACTAGTTACCACTCTACCCAAATTTGAATATCCACTCTGCTTCATCCTTTAATGGCTCCATTACTTTATTGACCATCTATTATTCCAATTATTCCATGTTCTCAACATATCACATATCACACTCACATTTATGTTTCAACATATTATGCAGACACCTGACAAATTTAAGCACTGTTGTTTTAAGTTCGCGTTAAAATAGTTCACAATATTTAGTTTGCACAGACTACAAAAGTTTTTGATGCTAAAGTTTCCTGAAAAGACCAATATGGTAGATAACCAAATGTAATTGATGATCTCTGTTGTAATTATCAAGGTGCATTCTCACACAGCTTTGTCAATGTACTCAGTCAGCACATCAGTACACATATTTGTACTAATTAATCGTTTCTTGTTCAAGGAATATACAAGGTTAACTGATTAATGATATAAATACAATGGCAGACAAAGTGGAACTTGACAAAGGTTATTCGTGGGTGATTTTAGTGGCCACTTTCTTCTACAACATGGTGGAATCAGGTATCTACATGTCCTCTGCTGTGTATATGGTGGAGTGGCTCCAAATCTATGACACAAGCAAAGCTAAAGTGGGGCTTGTTGGATCACTGATGAGTGGAATGGCCTACTTCATGGGTAGGTGGATGGCTTGTGCTTGATATATACATGTAATCACCACACTGTTCAACTTTGTTGCGAATTCACAAAGAAGACAAAACAACAATACATGTATTGAGAATGGCAGCTTATAAAAATATTCCTGTTTATTAACACACTAGAAATATTATATCCCAAAATACAGATGAGAAAACTTCTATTTTTGTGTCAGTTGTTTTGTGGTTTGTGCAATTATGTTCTTATGCATGTAATTGTACAGAATAAATAAATAAATAAGAAAAAAACATCACAACTTCGAATATCAATTGTTGTGTAATTGTTTTTAATTATTTGATCCATTCAATCTTTTTGACACCATGGAATACATAATTTTATGGATGGGATCATATATTGATACTTCATTATTACACCAGCAGGCAGTATTTTAATTAGTATTACGGTCTTAAATATTATAATTTTCAACTTAATTCATCAAATTAATAGATTAAAAAATTTATCTTTTCAGAATTTTTGAAATATATGATCACAGCTTTAATAGCAAACTATAACGCATCAATCATGTTCAATACATGACATATATTAACACACCTTTTGTGAAAATTGAGACAGTAGTAGTTATTACATTATGCATTTTATGGTGTGAAGCAATTTCTAATAGACTTTGATATCGATATTGAAATTGCATTTCAATACCTGAACTCAGCCTAGTGGTTAGCAAGTTTTGTATCTAATCATAGGCTATCATCTCTCTATGGACTTGAATCCACTAAGTGGTAATGCTGTGAGTTTGTTCCAGTAAGACCCTGGCTGTTGAACTGGATATAAAACCCTTACTTTTACCCCACATTACATAATTCTGACTTTTTGTGAATTTTTTTTATAAAATCAATTCCCTGTAGAATCAGTCTGATGGTGTGTTTGTTCACTATGTTGTAGGATTATTTGTGGGACCACTGGTGGACAAGTTCAACTGCCGCATTGTGAGTTACATGGGTCTCTCACTCGTCATAATGGGACAATTAGCTAGTGCCTTTACTCCCTCCGTTGACTGGCTACTTGTCACATATGGCCTTATAGTAGGTAAGAATAATTACACTGGCCGATCTTCCTGTATGTTTATGTAGAGAGCTTGGGAGTATCTTGCATATACATTATTAGACACAGAAACCTCAATGGTGGATATCCTGGGGCGGATTTCATGAAAGGTCTCAGACTTAGCCCAGTCTCAGGCTGAGCCACTGGCTCAAATCTGAGCCTTTTGGCTCAGCTAAGTCTTTGTCTCAAATGGTTTTCACAGAAGGGGTCTCAGTTGAGACCAAGCTTATCAAATAACCACAGTGGTTTTCTGTGTCATGTGACCATTTTTTGTAGTCAAAATATTCTACTGATGGCATATATGTTCCTTGTTTTACACATAATATCTCTGGTTAAATACCATTTTGCAATGGGAAACCTTGTAAACATGTAAAAACACCCAAAGACTACTTCAGGGGGTTGTTTTATATACTTGTACCCTATTTTCAGCCTTTTCAAATTTTGAAGTGTGAAAAAAGAATTATGGCGGCCATATTTGAGCCTTTGTTTACAAAACTTAAGCCCACTTTCTACCAGTCAACATTTGAGCCAGTGGCTCAGCTTTGGCTGAGCCTGACACCTTTTGTGAAATCCATTAAGGCTGAGCCCATGGGCTCAAGTAAAATATTCCAATAATTTGAGACAAAAATCTCAAGTTTGAGTCTGAGACCGGGCTAAGACCTTTCGTGAAATCCGCCCCTGTTTTATGAAAATGCTTGATCTCTGATATATCAAGTAAAAATGCTATGGACACAAGATATTATTTTAACATGGAAGCTTGTCCCAGTATCATTCTGTAAGTGTTACACAACAAAGTGTCTCATATAATTTAAACCACAATACAGTGTAGTAAATTTAGATTGGATACGCTTAAGAAAAGTTACATACTAATTTTCCTTTTTTCAGCACACATATTTTATCATGAATCAATATGTAGACCTTATAATAAGTATTGCTGTGTACTAACTTCTACAAAGTTTACATTTCAATATTCATTTCAATGATTAGCATTCAATGTTAATCAGAAACGACTATATGTCACATCAACTTCTCCAATCCAACGAGTTTCAAATTCCGATATCAAAAACTCAAATTGGTGGTTGTGACGTCATAGTATCAGTAAAGCAATTATTTTAAGCATGTTAACACTTGACAATAGGAGGGGGTTATTATAATCAGTTTTGTTCCATCTTTCTGTCCTTCTGTCTCTCTGTCCTTATGTCTGTACACCTTCTTCCCCTTATAACTCAAAAACTACATCAATTGAGTTTAAATTTGGTGGGCACATACTTAATGGGACACACACAGATTCCTCTAAATTTTGTGAAATTTGAGTGAAAATTAAGTCAGAAGACTTATTTTTAATTGGGCTTGTACAGAGAAATCTGCTTCTCCTTGTCACATACATAAATGAATATCTAGATTTCTTCTTTACAAATTTTCGTCCAATCAATTTTCTCACACTTGACATCAGTCACATGTACAACTTCTATTATGTCACTTCATTCATTTATTCCTTTGCAGTGATACTAGTATTTGTCAAAGGAATATAGCATGAGTGCCGATTTTTCCATTAATATTTTGGAAACCATGTAATCTATAAATATATTATTTATATCATAAGAAAGGTATTATTGCACAAAAATCCATGTAGAATTGGTGGGGAAATCACAAGTTAAAAATTATAGCTTTTATTGCATAAAAATACAGAAAATGAAAGAAATCACAAATTAAACCATGTCCTTCACATGCGTTTGTGAATACATTGGCCATCTACACAAAAGCCTAGCCTTATGCCCCTGTTCCACCACATGACTAAGGGTCATGTTTGATATTTTTCACGACTGTAACCGATCCACTGTCGCCCCTACCCACAAATATTCCAGTCTCAGACTTCCTGAGACCTCCTCAGACCCTAATTTACACAATTGTATGTTATCTGAGACTTCCTGTGACTGTTTATGGCAGGTCGACTTGGTTTTAGACCCAGGATGTCTGGACTTAATCCCAGATCTATCCCCAACCCACTATGGAAAAAAAAACAAACAAAAATTGGCAGTGTATCCCAGAATTCCCAATTCATCTTGTCCTTTTGCACTATAATTTGAAATATGATCATGAGTCACACTTTCCACAAGATGGCCGCCGCGGGCATTTTTTTGAAAATAATCTACATTTTTCTACTGCCTGTTTCTCATAGGTAGAAGGTTGAATCTCTTCATAGGTGATATGTATAACAGATATACATGTCCTCTACAACCTTGCAGACATTTGACCTTGAAGCTCTTATTTCAAGGTCATCCACAGAGTGATGAAGTAACCCACATAGCGGACTTTAATGTGAAACTAATCTATAGGAAATCATGTGCTGCGAATCTTCTGATATTGTCAGATTTGACCTTGGACCCCTCCTTCAAGGTCAAACGAGGAGAGCCAAACTTAAAAGTGCTTATAACTCGCTTATTATTAGTCCTAGAGGTTTGGGATGATAAACCAACATATAGGAAATCATGGGCTGGGAATCTTCTGGTGTGGTCGGATTTGACCTTGGGCCCCTCCTTCAAGGTCAAACGAGGATAGCCAAACTTAAAACTGCTTATAGCTCGCTTATTATTGGTCCTAGAGGTTTGGGATAGTAAAGCAACATATAGGAAATCATGGGCTGGGAATCTTCTGGTGTGGTTGGATTTGACCTTGGGCCCCCCTCATTCAAGGTCAAATGAGGATTGCCAAACTTAAAAGTGCTTATAACTCCCTTATTCTTGGTTGTACAGGTTTGGGATGGTAAACCAACCTATAGAAAATCATGGGCTGGGATTCTTTTGGTGTGATCGGATTTGACCTTGGGCCCCTCTCTCAAGGTCAAACTAGGAGAGCCAAACTTAAAATTGCTTACAACTAGCTTATGATTGGTCCTAGAGGTTTGTGATGGAAACCAACCTGTAGGAAATCATAGGCTGGGAATCTTTTGGTGTGGTCAGATTTGACCTTAGACCCCTCGTTCAAGGTCAAACGAGGAGAGTGAAACTTAAAAGTGCTTATAACTCGCTTAGTATTGGTCCTAGAGGTTTGGGATGGTAAAGCAACATATAGGAAATCATTGGCTGGGAATCTTCTGGTGTGGACGGATTTGACCTTGGGCCCCTCCTTCAAGGTCAAACGAGGATAGCCAAAGTTAAAAGTGCTTATAACTTGCGTATTATTGGTCCTACAGGTTTGGGATGGTAAACCAACATACAGGAAATCATGGGCTGGGAATCTTTTGGTGTGGTCGGATTTGACCTTGGACCCCTCGTTCAAGGTCAAACAAGGATAGCCAAACGTAAAAGTGCTTATAACTCGTTTATTATTGGTCATAAAGGTTTGGGATGGTAAACCAACCTATAGGAAATCATGGGCTGGGAATCGTTTGGTGTCTTTGGTGTGGTCAGATTTGACCATGGACCCCTCCTTCAAGGTCAAACGAGGAGAGCCAAACATAAATCTGCTTATAACTCCCTTATTATTGCTCCTAGAGGTTTGGGATGGTAAACCAACCTATAGAAAATCATGGGCTGGGATTCTTTTGGTGTGATCGGATTTGACCTTGGGCCCCTCTCTCAAGGTCAAACGAGGAGAGCCAAACTTAAAATTGCTTACAACTAGCTTATTATTGGTCCTAGAGGTTTGGAATGGAAACCAACCTGTAGGAAATCATAGGCTGGGAATCTTCTGGTGTGGACGGATTTGACCTTGGGCCCCTCCTTCAAGGTCAAACGATGAAAGCGAAACTTAAAAGTGCTTATAACTTGCTTAGTATTGGTCCTAGAGGTTTGGGATGGTAAACCAACATATGGGAAATCATTGGCTGGGAATCTTCTGGTGTGGACGGATTTGACCTTGGGCCCCTCCTTCAAGGTCAAACGAGGATAGCCAAAGTTAAAAGTGCTTATAACTTGCGTATTATTGGTCCTACAGGTTTGGAATGGTAAACCAACATACAGGAAATCATGGGCTGGGAATCTTTTGGTGTGGTCGGATTTGACCTTGGACCCCTCGTTCAAGGTCAAACAAGGATAGCCAAACATAAAAGTACTTATAACTCGCTTATTATTGGTCATAAAGGTTTGGGATGGTAAACCAACCTATATGAAATCATGGGCTGGGAATCGTTTGGTGTCTTTGGTGTGGTCAGATTTGACCATGGACCCCTCCTTCAAGGTCAAACGAGGAGAGCCAAACATAAATGTGCTTATAACTCCCTTATTATTGCTCCTAGAGGTTTGGGATGGTAAACCAACCTATAGGAAATCATGAGCTGGGAATCTTTTGGTGTGGTCAGATTTGACCTTGGACCCCTCCTTCAAGGTCAAACGATGGTTCACTGGCTTTGGTGAGTTGTCTTTCCAGTGGATACAAATCTGTATCGGTCTCCGATGCGTAGGTCTAGTTGTAATTGACACATGCCTTTCCTAACCAATGACATTTATTGCATTGTCTTAGAATTTAGATGCTGTTTCAGAGATATTCTTTGATTTGCCTCACTGATCATAAGAAGTTAAGTGAAAGTATAAAAGGACAAATGACTAAATGTGTAATTATAAATGATGTACATCTTGTATTAATAAAACTCTAGCTGATCACATTTATTGCATAGTCTAAACATTTACATGTGATGTTGTCATCATAAAATAATTGGTTTTATTTATCGCTTTGTGCAGAAAAAATAAATTTGGGATAATTCTTGTCAGAAAACATTATTAGAAATTATGTTACCACCACCACCAAAGCCTGAAGTAAGATACTGGGTTCAGGTAGGCCATTGTAACTCCATCATTTATGAATATTCACACTGTAGTGAATTTGCAACAAAATTAATAAAACAAATTACAGGTCAACAGTTTGGTCTTTCATTTAAGTTGTATAAATATGTTGATTTTATAAGTTTTAAGTATTAATTCATTCAAATACATTGTTCACTTGATAAAATGTGGAGCTTGTACAAGTTACAACTTGTACAAGAAATCCGTACAAGTTGCAACTTGTACAAAATCTAAACTTGTACATAACATATATATGAAAAGGGACTGCAATTATATTATCTCACAAAATTATTTATGTAATAATTAAATACCTACCAGGCTACTCCATCACCTTTACAAATATAATAATCTTCAAGAAAATAGCCAGCCTCGGCAGGCAACAGCTGCAATATTTTAAATTTTAGAACATATCAATGATTTTTAAGCAATCGGCCATGGCAGCCATGTTGTTTTTTAAAAAAATAAGTACAAAATTTTTTACAGACATCTTTTCACAGCCATAAACATTCTCTGCAAATTTAATATAGATCTCATAAATGCCATATAAAGCTTGATTTAAAATTTGACAATGTGCATGCAGACACACACACGCACGCATGCACGTCTGCAAGGAAGGCATTCATAATCTCCCAAATCCGGCCTGAATGCAGACACACACGCACGCACGCATGCAAGGAAGGTATTCATAATCTCCCAAATCCAGCCTTGGCCAGAGGGGATAGAAATCTAACTGTAGAAACATCTGTTTAATAGTGCCTCTTTTTCAATTAAGAAGTTTAGGAAGAAAAGTATTTAAAGCATTGCCATGGCGACAGGTGTTGCTGGATACGGTCCAAAACTTACTCAACTCTAGATCCTGTTTCAGTTAACATATCCTGAAAATTTGGTGAAAATCCATGCATTGGTTTAGGCTGGGGAACACCCACAAACGTTAAAACCCAAAAATATTCAAAATGTTGCCATGGTAGCAGTTGTTGCCGGATACCCCCCAAACCCTAATCAGCTCTAGATCCTCTTAGGGTAAACATATCCTGAAAATTCGGTTAAAATCCATGAATGGGTTTAGGCTGTGGAACACTCACAAATTTTAAGACCCAAAAATCTTAAAACCATTGCCATGGCAACAGTTGTTACTGGATACTGCCCAAAACCTAATCAGCTCTAGATCATCTTGGGGTAAACATATTCTGAAAATTTGGGTAAAATCCATGCATGTTTTTAGGCTGTGGAACACCCACAAATTTTTAAGATCCAAAAATCTTAAAAGCATTACCATGGCAAAAGTTGTTACCGGATACCTCCCAAAACCTAATCAGCTCTAGATCCTCTTAGGGTAAACATACCCTGAAAGTTTGGTGAAAATTGGTGCATTGGTTTAGGCTTTGGAACACCCAGAAACTTTAGGACCAAAAATTTTTAAAAGTGTTGCCATGGCAACAGTTGTTGCTAGGTACCCCTCAAAAACTAATCAGCTCTAAGTTTGGTGAAAATTGGTGCATTGGTTTAGGCTTTGGAACGCCCAGAAACTTTAGGACCAAAAATTTTTAAAAGTGTTGCCATGGCAACAGTTGTTGCTAGGTACCCCTCAAAAACTAATCAGCTCTAGATCCTCTTGGGGTAAACATACCCTGAAAATAGTGCAGGCATTTAGGCTGTGGAACACCCACAAGCTTTATACCCGCCACCGCCTGGGCTGCGCAAAACACGACTATAACCCCAGCCTTTATGGGCTGGGGTTAATAACTGTAAAATAGGAAAACTTCCCAAATGACATACCGGTATATAGAAAAAGTACATCATGAATGAAGATAACTTTATTACACGAGTGCGTAGCACGAGTATTATATTGTTAATCTTCATGAGTGATACATTTTATCTGTATGTGTCAGATGAGGGATGTTTTACTTTTATTATCCACCGTTTTGTATGATTTATGGGTTACATAACATGAATGAGAGAATGTGAAAAGGCTGTCAAAAAGCACAGGCAACATTGAATATAAAAACTTCAATCTTTAACTTGCAATAGCTCATTTATTTCTGCATGGATTTTTTTTGCAACACACACAAACAGAAACGCTGTAAAATAAACTTTCTAATGATATATAACACATATTCATAGGTAACATAGTTTCCGAGATATTAGTGAAAAAAGTTATTGACACTAGTTATCCATGGTACTGGGGTGGCGTTGTATTATTACTAGTATACACATAAAATATATCCCGCTCTGTATTTCCCTCTATATGGGTCAAATATGGAGCGCGATGGAAAATAAAATGAATTATTTGGATCTTTTAAAAATATAATTGTTCATTTTATGCATGCTGAATTAATTTTTAGTCATTTTACAACTTAATTTCATATAGTTTGAAAGTTAACCAACTCAAGTTCAACTCCACCATAACTTGTTTCCCTGGTATGAGGTTTGATCTATTAAACTCCTGTCCAATCCCATCACTAATATGAAGTTCTTCATGGACTTCCTCCACTGAAATTTCCTGTTATCCTAATTAAAAGTAGAAGTTTGTTCATGGTCCTTGAGATTCAACTTAACGTTGTTCTTCAACTAGTTCAATGTCAATATTATGTAAACATGTCATCTTGGTACAGGTGCCGGTGAAGGTCTGATGGCTGTCCAGTCTATCCTGATGGTTCAGTATTACTTTGATAAGAAAAGGCCATTTGCAACTGGCATATCTTCAGTGGGACACAGCATGGGAACTGTGACAATGCTTCCCCTTGTTTCAGTGTTAAATCTATACTTTGGGATACGGGGTGCATTGGTTCTTCATGCAGGTATAACTATGCAAAATATAGTACTAGCCTCACTTTTTAGACCACTAGATGTCAAAGCCAAAGACAAGAAATACCAAGAGAGATATGTCACACAGGAAAAGTCAGGGTATGAAAGTACACAAGAGAACAATGGTACGGAGGAAGGCAGGGGAAGAATATATGTTAAAACAAGAGGAGAGTGCCCGTGAACGGGCACTGTGTCAGCTGACTGAATGTTTTTGATTTGTGATGGTGATAATGAGAGGAAAGCATAATTATCAGGGAAAGGGCTGTACAGAAATACAGTAAATGGTAACTGAACAGCATGTTCGAAAGATATTCCGAAGCTGACAGAAAAAAAGGACAAAAAGTTGTGCCCTGCAAATGGTATTATGAAATAAAGTAACAAGGTAATTGTTTAAGTGTAAAAAGTAGGTTAAAAATATTTAAAGAAATACTATAAATGCAATATCCTCGTTCGACCATGAAGAAGGGGTCCAAAGGTCAAATCTGACCATACCAAAAGATTCCCAGCCAAAGAATTTAGGATGGTTTACCATCCCAAACCTCTCGGACCAATAATAAGTGAGTCATAGGCACTTTTTAAGTTTGGCTATCCTTGTTTGACCTTGACGGAGGGGGTCCAAGGTCAAATCCGACCACACAAAAAAATGAAGAAGGGGTCCAAAGGTCAAATCTGACCATACCAAAAGATTCCCAGCCAAAGAATTTAGGATGGTTTACCATCCCAAACCTCTCGGACCAATAATAAGTGAGTCATAGGCACTTTTTAAGTTTGGCTATCCTTGTTTGACCGTGACGGAGGGGGTCCAAGGTCAAATCCGACCACACAAAAAAATTCCCAGCCCATGATTTCCTGTAGCTTGTTTACCATCCCAAACCTGTAGGACCAATAATAAGCGAGTTCTAAGCAATTGTAAGTTTGGCTATCCTCAATTGACCTTGAAGGAGGGGTCCCAGGTCAAATCTGACCACACCAAAAGAATCCCAGCCCATGATTTCCTATATGTTGGTTTACCATCCCAAACCTCCAAGACCAATAATACGCGAGTTATAAGCACTTTAAGTTTGGCTATCTTCGTTTTACCTGGAAGGAGGGGTCTAAGGTGAAATCTGACCACACCAAAAGATTCCCAGCCCATGATTTTCTATAGGTTGGTTTTCCATTCCAAACCTCTAGGACCAATAATAAGCGAGTTATAAGCACTTTTAAGTTTGGCTATCCTCATTTGACCTTGA
Source organism: Sabellastarte sp. h YS-2021 (assembly GCA_964017235.1). NCBI lineage: Eukaryota > Metazoa > Annelida > Polychaeta > Sabellida > Sabellidae > Sabellastarte > Sabellastarte sp. h YS-2021. The sequence continues at coordinate 150,593,382 of OZ024928.1, read as the reverse complement.
AGGAGGGGTCCAAGGTCAAATCCGACCACACCAAAAAATTCCCAGCTCATGATTTTCTATAGGTTGGTTTTCATTCCAAACCTCTAGGACCAATAATAAGCGAGTTATAAGCACTTTTATGTTTGGCTATCCTCATTTGACCTTGAAGGAGGGTTCCAAGGTCAAATCGGACCATATTAACAGATTCCCAGCCCATGATTTCCTACAGGTTGGATACAATGATTTACTCAACAGTGAGAACCTGAAAGAAGCTATTGATCAGCTATGCCATGACATAGAGGTCTGCAATTTCACTATGTTATAGCTGACCAAAACGTCTGTGAATAACATATTTAACAAAATACTCTAAATGTAATAGTTTTCAAGTTACTACTGATTTACTCAAGAGTGAGAACCTCAAAGTAACTATTACTCAGCTATGCCATGAGCTACATGTCTGAATTTTTGCTCTGTTATAGCTGACCTAAAAGTAGGTGAACAACATATTTAAGCAAAATACTGTAAATGCAATAGTTTTCAAGTTACAACTGATTTACTCAATAGTGAGAACCTGAAAATAGCTATTGCTCCACTATGCCATGAGCTATAGGTCTGTAATTTCACTATGTTATAGCTAACCCAAAAGTAGGTGAACAATATATTTTAACAAAATACTCCAAATGCAATATTTTTCAAGTTATAGCCAATTTACTCAACAGTCAGTGCCTGAGAATAGCTATTGCTCAGTTGTGCCATGAGCTACAGGTCTGTAATTTCACTATGTTATAGCTGACCCAAAAGTAGCTGAATAACATATTTGCACAAATTTCTGTAAAGGCAATAGTTTTCCAATTACAACTGATTTACTCAACAGTGAGAACTTCAAAGTAGCTATTACTCAGCTATGCAATGAGCCACAGGTCTGGAACTTCACTATGTTATAGCTGACTCCAAAATAGGTGAATAACATATTGCAACAAAATACTCTAAATGCAATAGTTTCCAAGTTATAAGCGATTTACTCAACAGTGATAACCTAAAAGTAGCTATTACTCAGCTATGCCATGAGCTACAGGTCTAAAATTTTACTATGTTATAGCTGACCCAAAAGTAGCTGAATAACATATTTATACTAAATTCTCTAAATGCAATAGTTTTCAAATTATAAGTGATTTGCTCAACATTGAGAACTTCAAAGTAGCTATTACTCAGCTATGCAATGTGTCACAGGTCTGGAACTTCACTATGTTATAGCTAACCCCAAAATAGGTGAATAACATATTGAAACAAAATACTCTAAATGCAATAATTTCCAAGTTATAAGCGATTTACTCAACAGTGATAACCTCAAAGTAGCTATTACTCAGCTATGCCATGAGCTACAGGTCTGAAATTTTACTATGTTATAGCTGACCCAAAAGTAGGTGAACAACATATTTAAGCAAAATACTGTACATGCAATAGTTTTCAAGTTACAACTGATTTACTCAATAGTGATGACCTAAAAGTAGCTATTACTCAGCTATGCCATGAGCTACAGGTCTGAAATTTTACTATGTTATAGCTGACCCAAAAGTAGCTGAATAACATATTTATACTAAATTCTCTAAATGCAATAGTTTTGCAATTACAACTGATTTACTCAATAGTGAGAACCTCAAAGTAGTCATTACTCAGCTATGCAATGAGCTACAGGTCTGAAATTTTACTATGTTATAGCTGACCCAAAAGTAGCTGAATAACATATTTATACGAAATTCTGTAAATGCAATAGTTTTCCAATTACAACTGATTTACTCAATAGTGAGAACTTCAAAGTAGCTATTACTCAGCCGTGCCATGACCTACAGATCTGAAATTTCACTATGTTATAGCTGGCCCAAAAGTAGCTGAATAACATATTTATACGAAATTCTCTAAATGCAATAGTTTTGCAATTACAACTGATTTACTCAATAGTGAGAACCTCAAAGTAGTTATTACTCAGCTATGCAATGAGCTACAGGTCTGAAATTTTACTATGTTATAGCTGACCCAAAAGTAGGTGAACAACATATTTAAGCAAAATACTGTAAATGCAATAGTTTTCAAGTTACAACTGATTTACTCAATAGTGATGACCTAAAAGTAGCTATTACTCAGCTATGCCATGAGCTACAGGTCTGAAATTTTACTATGTTATAGCTGACCCAAAAGTAGCTGAATAACATATTTATACGAAATACTCTAAATGCAATAGTTTTCCAATTACAACTGATTTACTCAATAGTGAGAACTTTAAAGTAGCTATTACTCAGCTATGCCATGACCTACAGATCTGAAATTTCACTATGTTATAGCTGGCCCAAAAGTAGCTGAATAACATGTTTATACGAAATTCTCTAAATACAATAGGTTTTAAGTTACAAGTGATTTACTCAATAGTGAGAACTTCAAAGTAGCTATTACTCAGCTATGCAATGAGCCACAGATCTGAAACTTCACTATGTTATAGCTGATCCCAAAATAGGTGAATAACATATTGAAACAAAATACTGTAAATGCAATAGTTTCCAAGTTATAAGCGATTTACTCAACAGTGATAACCTAAAAGTAGCTATTACTCAGCTATGCCATGAGCTACAGGTCTGAAATTTTACTATGTTATAGCTGACCCAAAAGTAGCTGAATAACATATTTATACGAAATTCTGTAAATGCAATAGTTTTCCAATTACAACTGATTTACTCAATAGTGAGAACTTCAAAGTAGCTATTACTCAGCTGTGCCATGACCTACAGATCTGAAATTTCACTATGTTATAGCTGGCCCAAAAGTAGCTGAATAACATATTTATACGAAATTCTCTAAATGCAATAGTTTTGCAATTACAACTGATTTACTCAATAGTGAGAACCTCAAAGTGGTTATTACTCAGCTATGCAATGAGCTACAGGTCTGAAATTTTACTATGTTATAGCTGACCCAAAAGTAGGTGAACAACATATTTAAGCAAAATACTGTAAATGCAATAGTTTTCAAGTTACAACTGATTTACTCAATAGTGATGACCTAAAAGTAGCTATTACTCAGCTATGCCATGAGCTACAGGTCTGAAATTTTACTATGTTATAGCTGACCCAAAAGTAGCTGAATAACATATTTATACGAAATACTCTAAATGCAATAGTTTTCCAATTACAACTGATTTACTCAATAGTGAGAACTTTAAAGTAGCTATTACTCAGCTATGCCATGACCTACAGATCTGAAATTTCACTATGTTATAGCTGGCCCAAAAGTAGCTGAATAACATGTTTATACGAAATTCTCTAAATGCAATAGGTTTTAAGTTACAAGTGATTTACTCAATAGTGAGAACTTCAAAGTAGCTATTACTCAGCTATGCAATGAGCCACAGATCTGAAACTTCACTATGTTATAGCTGATCCCAAAATAGGTGAATAACATATTGAAACAAAATACTGTAAATGCAATAGTTTCCAAGTTATAAGTGATTTACTCAACAGTGATAACCTAAAAGTAGCTATTACTCAGCTATGCCATGAGCTACAGGTCTGAAATTTTACTATGTTATAGCTGACCCAAAAGTAGCTGAATAACATATTTATACGAAATACTCTAAATGCAATAGTTTTGAAGTTATAAGCGATTTACTCAACAGTGATAACCTAAAAGTAGCTATTACTCAGCTATGCCATGAGCTACAGGTCTAAAATTTTACTATGTTATAGCTGACCCAAAAGTAGCTGAATAACATATTTATACGAAATTCTCTAAATGCAATAGTTTTTAAGTTACAAGTGATTTTACTCATGATGGAAGTTACTGAAAAGCCCAAAAGTAGCTATTACTCACTTAGCTATTGAGACAGGCACCCAACTTACTCACCATATTGTAGCTATGAAAAAAGTAGCTGAATAACATATTTTAACAAAATGCTCTAAATGCAACACTTTTCAAGTTATAAATGATTTTGTGCATGATTTCATGAATTTTAATGCATTAAAAATTATTAAAAAAATTTATTAAAAAAAAAGTAAGACAGATCCAGGTCTCATACTCACACAAGAGAATCTACCTCTGGCCTAGTACATATATGCAAGATATGAGAGAAATCCCTGCAATAGTCACTGAGAAAATTGTGATTAAGTGTTGAAATTTTCACACTTTTGGTGGGGGTACCCCCCTTGTAATGTCTCTAGCAAACAGACGAACGGACAGATTTGCATGCCTTGAACAATTTTTCATCCTCGATAGATAAGGTATCTTTTAAAAAAAACAGCACGTCTCTAGGCCTTGTAGTTTTGGAGGAGAAGTTGTTCACGCGTACGCGTACGCGGACGCGTACGCGGACGCCCACGCCGCAGAGTGACGACATAATGTCAGCTGACTGACAAGTCAGCTGACATAAAAAGGGATGAAAGCAGGTTCCACAGAGTTTTAAATAATTGCAGGAGTATGCTGAAACTCTGGGATTTCTCCTTGTTCAAGGAACGCGTTTTTGTGCAATTTTTATTAGCACTGGTACTGCAGGAATTTGGCATTGCAGTGATGTACAGATTTACATCAGTGAAAGCTGTTGCTGATGGCGTTTCAACAATAGAGGCTTCCTTACTCCCACCCATCACTGGTAAGTACCAAAATAAAGAACACTTGCACATTAAGTACAGTTTGAAGAAAATGACCTCAAGAATCCTAATAATAAGGGGAACTTTTTCTTCATTAGGGTCTGAAATTTTGAAAATCTGCAAAATTTCCCAGCAGCGGACAGGTTTCACTAATTTTTTGACAACTAGGACTAAAGTTAATTTATAAAACATTAATTTTTAATTTCTAAGGTTCATGTTTAACTTACTTTGTCATACTGTGTTACTTACTTCAATCAGGTATATGTTCAACTACTGCCAGAATAGTTTGCAGCTTTGTAGCAAATCTGCCCTGTGTAAACAGAACTCTCTTGTGCGGCATTGCTGCTTTTATACAGGGAATTATCATCATGACTTCCTGCCTTGCCTGGAATTTTCACACATATGCTGTATTTATGGGATTCTATGGTCTGTTCGTAGGTAAGTGATTATTGAAACCCTCAGTAAAGCCCTGTTCCATGTGGTCATATCAACACCTATTTGAATTTTGGTTCATTTGTGATCTTGTCCTTATTACTCATAAATAGACCTGATACATGGGGAGTAACGAGCCACTCTGTAAAGTGAAAAAGCAGTCACATCCTAAACATGCTGTCTGTATAACATCTAACCTATCCTACCTAATACAAACTCTGACCTATTAAACCTTATGGATACGACCATAACACAAATGCATCAAGCCAAAATGAGCTCTGACAAGTTACATATGTGCTCGTATATAGCTCATGTGACCAGCACAGAACAGTGTGAACTACGAAATAGAGGTATTATGTTTTAAAGTTATACAGTCATTTAATCACGCAAACTTAATATATAATATATAATAGTAATATAATAAGAAACATTAGTCAAAACAAATTACAAGAAAAACATAATGCACTTATAAGCTGATGAAACGGGATGTGTCAATTCCATGAAACAATACACCCAAAGTGCAGTTATTGTGTATATATTGTATTGAATGTAGATAACCATTGAATTTGCAAATTTAATAAGTAAATTAAATTTTATAAGTTAATACCCTATCCAATGGACAATTGCTTTACCGGTCGACGCGACCGGTCCCGCCAAATGACAGAAAAAGTCATCCTGTATATACTACCGGCAGGACCGGTCACGGAGTGTACATTCGCCAGGTGTCGCCTCATGCATACTTCCTGTCTAGACAGGATGACGTCATCACGTCTTTTTCATTGTCTAAACCTATTAGACCCCTAGTGAGCTGATTGCGGGGCCGGCTGAGAGGGTCTTGCCTGTCCATTGGATAGGGTATTAACTTATAAAAATTTTATTTACTTATTAAATTTGCAATTTTATTGCGTTAATACATCCTATCCAATGGACAATTGCTGAATAACTACCGCTTGGCAGGCGGGTAAGCTACTAGGACTTGAGTGAACTCATAACAAACAAATAATTTCCAGACCTGGGGCCGGTTTCATGAACAGACTTAAGCCTTGAGTCAGACTCAAAAGTTGAGACTTTGTCTCAAATTTTGGAAATATTTTGCTGAGTCTGTGAACTCAGACTCAATGCATTTCACAAACAAGTTCAAAAAACACATGCATAAAGCGATACAATTTGTTCCAAAATGAAATTGATAAATCTTAAAATCTTCTATTTTCATTTTATTTTGTAATTACAGCCACATATTCAATATTTACTAATAACAAAAGTCAATAGAATTGACATGCTTTATAGGCTATTATCAAGTGACAGGCCTCAAGGGTGGACTCAAAGCCAGACTCAACCTCAGTTGAGTCTCAATCTTATGGATCACTTAGAATAATATATTATCATATAATTTCTTTGTATTAAAAAATAAAGCCCACTAAAAAATAAAACTAAAAATAAGCCCACTAAATATATGAAATGAGATTAAAAAGTTGAGACCATAACTTGAGACTGGTCTCCACCCTTTGTGAAATCCATTTGAGCCAAAAACTCAGCCGAGACAAAAGTCTCAGATTTGAGACCCTGACTCAGCCTTGAGTCTGGCTCAGTTTGAGACTTTTCATGAAACCGGCCCCAGGGTTACCCAGAGAGCCCATAAGTTCAAGGTCTGATACCAGAATCCGGTTAACCGGGGGTATACAGACACTGCCTCCCCCCCCCCTTTTTGTCATACCTGCTCTGAGGTTAGGGAAGTGGAGTGTGAGTTCAAACCCAAGAAATAAACCTCCCAAAGGAAGCCTGTCACAGTTGATTTATACTTATCTAAGTATCAGTATATACAATATGTACATATTTACAATTCAATGTCCCCTCATTATTGGGCCGGCTGGTGGATCTGCTGGGCAGCCACTACTGGCCCTAGGTGGAAAAGCTCTGAATCAGCCCAAGCCACATCCTTCAGATAGAATTGAGTGAAGGTGTTATGTGATTTCCAGTGGCAGGCTGATAATATTTGGTCTAAGGAGATTCCAGACTGGAATGCCTTAGAGGCAGCAAAGGCTCTTACATCATGGGCTTTAACCTGATGTAAGGTGAGGGCCTGCTGATCAGAGAGCTCATAGCATAGGATTACAGTCTGTTTGATTCATTAGGAGACGGTGGCAGGAGAGATGTCCTTGTCGAAGCCTTTCTTAAAGGAGACAATGACCAACTCTTTGTTCTGCCTGAGGTCTGAGGTCCTGTCCAAGTAGTAACGCAAGGATCTAACCGGGCATAATGACCTGTCACCTTTGAGTGACTTATCCAAAGTGGGGGCCAGGGCTGGAATCACCACCGGGGCCACACTATCTGGTCCCTCTTTGGCCAGCTGATTCTTGGATAGGAAGCTGGGGGAGGGATATAAAGACACCTTGGACCAGTCTGCTTGGTGTCTGATATTTTTCTGTGGAAACTATCCAAGAGGCGAGTGAGATTCTCATCTGTGCTGATATTAGTGGGACAGTTTCCCAGTTTATCAGCTATGGCTGATCTGTAGCCATCAATGGTGCCTGGTTGTAACTTCCTGTCTTGAAATAAGAATAGTAGGAAGTCAGCAATTGCCTTCAAAGGTGGTGCCCTGACGTCCACCTGATTAGAGAGGCACCACTTTGTAGAAATGGTCCACTTTGCCTCATAGACAGATCTGGTTGATCTTCTTTGAGGAGCCTCAATTCATGCTGCCACTGCCTCAGAGAAGCCCTGCTCCTTGATTGCTGTGGTTCTAGGAGCCAGGCATGGAGGTTGAGATTTGACAGATTTTTGTGTAGGATCTGGTTGAATGGTTGAGTTACCAGATTGGGCAGGCACAGGGGAATCTGACTGGACATGGCTACCAGATCCCAAAACCAAGGCATGTTTGGCCACCCTGGTGCAATCAGTATCATTCTGCTGCACGGGTAGTCTAGCAACTTCTCCACCACTTTGCCCAAGATGGCCGCCGGTGGGAAGGCGTATGGATCTAGTCCGTCCCATGACAGGCTGAGAGCATCCACTGCCCATGCTTGGGGGTCTGGGAGAGGGGAGACAAACTGTGGGAGCTTGTTGTTGAACCTGGCGGCAAATAGGTCCACTTGGGGCCTGTACCACCGGTTGCATATTGCTTGGAATACCTCTGGATTGAGGGACCATTCTGTTTGTATTGTCTCGCCCAGTCTGGATAGCTTGTCTGCTATCATGTTCAGATGGCCGGGGATGTGTCAAGCTTTGAGAGTTACTGTGTTCCTGGTACACCAAGTCAGTATTCTCCATAGTAGGGGACACAAGGGGCCCGACTTCATTCCCCATTCCTTGTTTATGTAAGCCACCACTGTAGTGTTGTCTGTAACTATGAGAACTATGTTGTTGGTACAGAGGGTCTGAAACTCTTTTAATGCCAGAAGGACTGCCTTTAACTCTAGATAGTTTATGTGCAGTTTGCTTTCTGGAAGTGACCAGCTTCCCCTTGCCATATGTTCATTTAAGTGAGCGCCCCACCCTTCCTTTGATGCATCTGTAAAGATTTGCAGAGCATGTTTTAGTGGGTGTAGGGGTTGGCCTGTGATAACATTGCTTTCCTCCAGCCACCATTTTAGATGTGGGTGAAGTGATTTGGGAATGGGGATGGTCTTCTCCAGTGTCTCTGGTACCCTCCAGTTGTTCTTGAGATGCCACTGTATGGGTCTCATGTGTAACCAGCCCAAGTGTACTTGTTTCTCTGTGGCAGTCAGTAGACCGATCAAGGACATGAAGTTCCGGACCGGACACACTGGACTGGACAAAATTTGTCGTATCTTGGCCTGTAGAGTCTGCCAACGTTCTGGGGTGGGTCTGACCCTGCCCTCTTTCAAGTCGAACCGGTAACCTACGAAATTGAGAAATTGTTTGGGTTCCAGCTCTGATTTTTCCTTGTTCACTAGCCAGCCCAATTCTCGACAGAGAGCTACCAAGGTTTATGTGTGTTGAAGACAAGTTTGGTGGGATCTGGCTCTGACCAACCAGTCGTCTAGGTACTGGTGGGTTCTTATACCCTCTTTCATTGCTAGTAATTTGACCTCTTTGGCCACCACTGTAAACTCCATGGGGGCTGTGGACAGACCAAAGGGTAGTGCTTTGAACTGATAAGTCTTGCCCTGAATGTGAAAGCGCATGTACTTCCTGGACTGATTGTTTATTGGGATGTGGAAGTACGCGTCTTTGAAATCTATGGAGGTAACCCACTCCCCTGCCTGGAGGGAGGTCCTTATAGTCTCTGGGGTCTCCATTTTGAATGACTGCGTTTTCAAGTAATTGTTCAGTTTGCTCAGATTCAAGATAGGTCGCCACCGATTGTTGGGTTTGGGTACAAGGAATAACCGGTCGAAAAAACCCAGGGACTGTGGATTTTGAACTAGCTCTACAGCATTTTTGTTTAACAGCTGATGCAATGCCTCCAACAGGTAGCTGTTCCTGCGGGGATTTACATAGCAGCTTGTTATTGTGGGATTTCTGGTCAGATTTGGCCGGAACCGGAAGGGTAGTGTGTAACCCTTCCCTGAGGACTGCTAATACTTTGGGGCTGATGCCTAGGGCTGCCCATTTTTCCCAAAACTGGTGTAATCTGGCCCCTACGGGTAGATTTGGTACAACAGGTGGGACATTTGTGACATTTTGTACAGAACTCACTGATTTACACAGGAAACACCTTGCACATGCTTTATTTCTGGATAAAGGTGATAGCAATTGGGAATTACTCCTTTCCTTTGTGGCAACCTGGACACAAAATGAACATGATTTGCAACATTGAAATTTACAGTCAAAGTTCTTAAAGTTCTTCCTTGCAAGTTGTAAAACAGTCCTGGTTTCCGGTGTAAAGTTCTTCTCCAGTCACATTTACAAAATTCTTGCTTCCGGTTGCACTGTTTACAAAACAAACCTCTTTGCCAGTCACACAAGCATTCACTGAACTGCCGGCTACAGAACTCACACAATAATTGTCATTTATACTGCTTCTGTGTCTTGGCCGGTTGCTGAGAGAAAGAAGCAGCCTTGCCCCGGTGAGATCTCTGACCACGCCTTCTGTTACTAAGCTGTTTCCAAGCTGGGAGACCCTGTTTCCTGTCTGGTTCCTGCTGCTGCCTGGGAGGCTGAGAGTACGGGTGGAAACGTTGAGGTTTTCTTTGTGAGGGTCCAGAAGTACGCTTGTCTTCATGATGGCATATTTCTTCTTCGGCTTTGGCAATAATGTGGTCAGGAAACAGTGCACTGAGACGAAGTGGAGCTGTTCTAAGAGATGTTAGGGGGTCCTGTTTAATGCCAGCCTTGAGGAATTCCATGTAACTATCCCTACGTGTAAGTGTTAGGTTGGCTACATTCACAAACACTCCCTCAGATAGATCCTGCATGGTGCGAGCCATAGCCTGTGTGATACTGCGGTTGAAAGTCACTAGAAAATCCAACTCCTCAGCAGCTTGGCTAACCTTGGTGGCTGATTTCCCTTTGCAAGTAACACCCTGAATGATCTTAAGTTGTGAAGTCATATTGTCCTGTACTCTGGTGAGGCACCGGCTAAAAGCTGCAGCCTGATTACACATATAGGACTGGTTACATGCAGCCCTCTCCCACTTACGTAGAGTGTCCTGGGATACGGGTCTGGAGGCAGGGGCTGAGGGTAGAGATTTGTTGGCTATTCTAGGGAAAATACTGTTCAACCTAGCCAGCTCGTTGGTCCACGTGTACACTTTGGATCTAGAAAAGTCCTTCTTTTCACAATGCATACCATACCACTTCAGTGTCTTGGGTGGCTTGACAAACTGATCCCTACTTAGCCCTGCATTCTCAGATGTATGGGACGGGTAACCTTCCTGCACAGTTATGTTGAGTTTCTCCATTTTTCTACATAACCATTCGTCCACAGGCACTTTAACTGATACTTTGCCGGTGTGAGAACTCTTAGAACCGGTAAAAGGGTTGTCGTCCTGTGAACTGGAAGAGGAATCAAACTCAGGAATGTCATTCCAGGCCATAAATGACCTAACCCCTCGCAGAGTTTCCTGGTAAGTCTGTTCAGCAGTAAGTTCTTGGTCCACCTCTAACAGTTCTCCTTGATTTGGACCGGTAGATTCCAAGTCAGAGACCTCCCCTTCATCAGCTAAGCTAGAAGCCTGGTCACTGAACTGGTCTGACTCCACTGACCGGGACGAGAAGTAGAACTCTGCTTGGACGTAGTAGATGGCTGAATAACAGGACCTGGGGGCTGAACCTCTTGTCTGTCAAAAGCTGTAGGTAGCTCAGCATCCTGACCGGTGGTGTGTGTCACAGGTGCAGCACCGGGAGCCTCAACAGGCCAGGTGGCTAGCACGGGACCGGGAGCCTCAACAGGTTGGGTGGCTTTCTTCACATCCCTCTTGCTGGCTGCACCGAAAGGCTGCTTCTCACTGGTAACACCAGTAGGCTGCTGTGTTGGTGGGATGAAAGGTCTATCAGTCACCACCACATCTGAATTCTTAACCGGTTCAACTGGAACTTGGAAGCTCTTTGCAAGAAACATGGCTTCAAGCCTGGCAAAACGATCTGACCACTTGTCATCCATGGATTTCAGGTCAGTTTGGAAATCTACTGTGGTTTTGCCGGCTTTCTTCTTGGTAGGGTACTTGTGAGAGGACTTCTTGGCTTTCTTACTAGGAGTTTCGCCTCTATCACAACTGTCGCCCTTGCTCTCAACCTTCCCCAAAACAGTCACGTCAGTAGGGTTAACGGAAAGGGAGGGAGAGCTTGCCTTCTTCTGGAGCTCTTTTCGTACCCTGTAGGTGGGGGTGGCCAGTTGTTTCTTCTGCTCTTCAGAGAAGTTGTCACATATCTGCCTTTATCTGGCATTGCTTCTTTTCTACGCACGGATCTTGGCCAATACCCTTCTCACGACAGCATGCACATTTGGAATGCGCATCAAAAAGAGCCATAATGTGGCCACATGAACCTTTCTTTTGTCCAGGGGACGCCATGACTACTCCAGAAGCAATAAAAGTTCTTATAATTGAAAATAAAATGAAAGTTTGTAGATGTCTTAAAAATACTTCATGTTGAACACTCTGTGAAAAAACACGTCTGTACACTCCATGCGCCAAACGAAAAAGACGCGATGACGTCATCCTGTCTAGACAGGAAGTATGCACGAGGCGACATCTGGCGAATGTACACTCCGTGACCGGTCCTGCTGGTAGTTTATACAGAATGACTTTTTCTGTCATTTGGCGGGACCGGTCGCGCCGACCGGTAAAGCAATTGTCCATTGGATAGGATGTATTAACGCAATAAAAGTATAGATTCAATGGGTTAGTCATTCAATGTGTAGATTCAATGGCTTGGCCATTGAATGCACACATTCAATAAGAAGCAAGCAAAGAATGTGTACATTCAATAGTTTAACTGTGGAATGTGTACACTAAACAGCCAAAGTCATTGAATATGTAAGAAATGGAAATAAGTAATTAATACTGCATAAAATGTAACTTAGTAAATGTTCTGTGCAATAGCAGAATGATGCAACAAAAGGTTATTGTGTAATAATGAGTGATTTTCAAATATAAAGACAATGAAGAATATAATGTAATGAATTATATGAAATTTATGTCATCAAACATATGTTTATTAATTTTAATATTGTAGACTGATCCCTTTATTTGTCAATTCCTGATATGTATCATTGTATTCCAGTAGATTTTATTGCTTATTATTGTGCTAGAAAATATCCAATCTAGGTTATAAATTAAGTCTTTGCAACTTATATCAGCATTTCACATTAAATTATTTATACATTCCATGCCTTGGGTCATTGAATGTACACATTCAGTGATTTTAGCCATTGAATCTACACATTCCACAGCTCAACCATGAATGATTTGCCCATTGAATGTACACATTCAATAGCTTGACCCATTGAATGTATACATTCAATGATTATCCACATGCAATACAACATATACAGAAGTAAAATGGTGCAATGGAACAACTGACTAATACCTTGCTCATAACCTGGTTCATTATGCCATAATAATAAGAGTTACTCCAATATTTACGTTGCATCAACTTGTAATCAATCCCACAGTGTCACATAGTGTCTTTCTGTACACATTCATAAGTTTAAATTGGTGAAAGAGAACTTCACTTTTTGTACTTTGATGAAGATTTTTCAGATACACAAAGGAAATGCGTGGTTGGCAACTTTTTATGAGTGACTTTCTTTGTCAATGTTTATCAAACATTTATTAAAAACGAGGGAAAATTGTTACACTAATAATTCACCTACACTAGCCCACAGATATTACAGATCACCAATTGCAAATCACACATAGAAGCTTTGATCAGTTTATGGGTCTAATTTTGGTGAATTTTCAACTTTGATACTCAATAACACAAACAGTATTTTGTATATTTTTAATATTAATAGCTCAAACTATAAGTGTGTTATCCCTTTATAATTGTGTGAAATGTTAATCTCATTGTATTATGGAAATATTAAAAATGTTAATTTTTCTGTCTCTAATTGAAATTAAACACTGAATGAATACTCGAACTATTTAAGTGTAGATTCTACCATATAAGGTCCCATTCTATTTTGTCAGAAATCAAATAATGAGCCTGTTTTACCAATTTCAAGTGTGATGTAGTGTCTCTACATGTTTTTAGTTCCAGAAAATGAAGTGTTGTTTGGTGGAAGTAATGATAAGTTAATGGATCTGTCTCCAGTATCTCCAGTATTTCATGCATTTTAAGATTGACAGTTCTGCTGTCACCCCTTTATAATTGTACCAGATATCATTTCTCAAATATTTGTGGAAATATTAAAAATATTGTTTTCTTTGTCTCTCATTGCTGAAAACCCTGTCACAGGTTTATGGGTTTATTTTGAAAAAAGTCACACTTGACTGACTACAGCACAGATTTACCATATATGTATTGTAACTTGTGGTTACTGAGGAGTGATCAAATTATGATTCCAAATTGTCCAAATTTAAGTATTGTTTTCAGTGTTTCACCCATGGCATCCAGCTGCATACACAGGTGGTCAGGCATAAATATCTTGTCTGGCCTGTATCTCAGAATCCATACGGTGGAGGATGATGATACTTGGTGGGGATATTGGTGTGGGGTTGTAGATGTGCAATGTCATACTGTGACTTTAGTCCAACCTTTGACCTTGACTCTGTCAGAATGTTTTCTATAGTAATATTTGTGACCTATTTCTCTTATGACAATGACATATGGATTGCTGTAATTGATTATTACCTCCACCAAGGAGGTATTATTTTTATGACTGTCTGTTACAATTGTCTGCTTGTCTCTTTGTTTGCCTGATTGTGTTGGCAAGATTACACAAATACTACTGGTTAGATCGTCATGAAAACAATCAGAAGATGGGTCTTGATCCAAATTATATTTATTTAAATTTTGAGAGTGACCTGGGCTGGTATTCACGAAGGGTCTTAGACTTAGCCAGGTCTTAGGCTTAAATCCAGTCTTAAAGTTAAGACTTTTGTCTCAGTTTTTTCTTAAAACTTTTTCTTAAAACTGTATTCACAAAGGGTGACTTAGCTAAGTCGAAGATTATCAAATAACCACAGTGGTTTTCTGTGTCATATGACCTTTTTTCCATTCAAACTATACTATTAGTGACATATATCCTTCATTTAATGCATTTTATCTAAGGAAAAGTGCTGTTTTGAAATGGAAAGTCTTGCTACCACATCTAAACTTCCCAAAGACTGCTTTAGTGGGGTGTTCTGTATAATTATACTTTATTTACAACCATTTCAAATTTTGAAGTGGAGAAAAGTTTATGGCGGCCATATTTAAGTCCTCTTTACAAAATTTAAGCCCACTACCTCCCAGACTTAAAGTTAAGTCCACTGACTTAGCAATTTCATGGACTTAGCTGCTTTGTGAAATCCACTAAGTCTAAGACCACTGACTTAACATAAATTTAAGACCAAAGTCTTAAATTTAAGTCTAAATCTGGGGCCGATTTCACTAAAGGACTTAAACTAAGTCCTTTAATTGGCTAAGTCTTGGACTTAAATCTAAGACTTTGGTCTTAGCTAGGTCTGGGATTTAAATGGATTTCACAAAGGGGTGACTTAGATAAGTCCAAGCTTATCAAATAACCACAGTGGTTTTCTGTGTCATATGACCTTTTATATCCTTCATTTGATGCATTTTTTCTAAGGATAAGTGCTGTTTTGAAATAGAAAACCTTATTACATCATATAAACTTCCCAAAGACTACTTCAGTAAGGTGTTCTGTATAATTATACTTTATTTACAGCCATTTCAAATTTTGAAGTGGAGAAAAGTTTATGGTGGCCATATTTAAGTCCTCTTTACAAAATTTAAGCCCACTACCTCCCAGACTTAAAGTTAAGTCCACTGACTTAGAAATTTCATGGACTTAGCTGCTTTGTGAAATCCGCTAAATCTAAGACTACAGACTTAACATTCTGTTGTCAAAATTTAAGACAAAAGTCTTAAATTTAAGTCTAAATCTGGACTTAAGTCCCTTTGTGAAATCGACCCCTGTAGTAAACTGTCCCACACATAAATATGTGTCATCACATGTAATCATACATCAAACAGACGAAAGTTTGCATAATTAAAATAGAAGCGTGAATCAGTTTATGGGTCTAATTTTGGTGATTTTTTTACTTTGAACCTCAATAACACAAGGGAGTATATCATATATTTTTAATATTAATAGCTGAAATAATAGGTGTGTCATCCCTTTATCACCTTGCCAAATATTTGCCCACTAGTGTTTATGAAAGTATTAAAAATATTACTTTGTTTGTGTCTAATTGATGAAAACCCTTGAATCAGTTTATGGGTCTATTTTGAAAAAAGGTGAACACTAAAAGAATACTTCAAATATATGAAGTGTACCATATATGGCATTATTATACGTGGTCAGTAATCAAATAATGAGCCTGTTTTATCAATTTCAAATGTGAAATTATAGTGTCTCTGCATGTTTACATTTCTATAAAATGAAGTGTTGTTTGGTGGAAGCAATGATCAGTTCATGGGGTCTAATTTTGGTGTATTTTTTTTACTTCAAACCTTAATAATACACCCAGTATTTCATTTATTTTCATGTTTATAGCTCAGATGTTATCTCTTTACCATTGTACCAGATATCATTTTCTAAATATTTGTAGAAATATTCAACACATTGTTTTCTTTATCTCTTATTGCTGAAAACACTGTGATCAATTTATGGGTCTATTTCTACTTTCTACTTCAGATATGTACAATATATGTATTGTTACTTGTTGTCACTTAGGACTGACCAAGTTATGATTTCAAATTGTCCAAATGCAAGTATTGTTTTTACCCATGGCATCTAGCTGTGCGGACAAGTGGATGGGTGGGTGGGCAGGGGTAAATATCTTGTCTGGCCTGTACCTCAGAATCCATAAGATGTGGGATGTTGATACTTGGTAGGGATATTGGTTAGGTGTTATAGATGTATATTGTCATACTGTGTCCTTAGTCTGACCTTTGACCTTGACTCTGTCAAAATGTTTTCTATAGTACTATTTAAAATATATTTCCCTTATGACAATGATATATGGATTGCTGCAACTGATTATTACCTCCGCCAAGGAATATTATTTTCATGACTGTCTGCTGGTCTCTTTTGTCTGTTTGTGTGTTAGCAGCATTTTGCAAATACTACTTGTTGGATCTTTCTGAAAAGAAATCAGAAGATGTGTCCAAACTTAAATCCCCTTAAATTTTTAGAGTGATTTGGATCATCACCTGGATGCAACAAATAACTTGGATTTACCTATTTACTTATTATTAAATTTTCAGAGTGGTCTGGATCATCACCTGGATGCAACAAATAACTTGGATTTACCTATTTACTTATTATTACTTGCACTGGCAGAGGTATGCACCCTCCAAGTGCTGTGATTATAGGCAATTCTACTTACTTCTATTATTTCCATTGACAGCAATACTTCAAATAATACATGTGAAAGCTTCACAATTTTTAGTTTTCCAATTAATAATTTGATATTACTGTTGAATTGCCTTGTTTTGATACTCTGCATACATTTTATCTCTCTTAGGTGTTTGTCTTGCTTTATTTATTTGGAGTTTTACGTCACTTTCAACACTGTACAGGTCATATCACGACGGGTAGTTGGAAGAGCAGAGGAAACCAGTACATAGAGTTCGTCAGGGTTCTGTACTGTAAACTGCCGACCAACGGCAAGCAACTACCAGCTTTCCCACTTGAGGCCGTGCCAGGAACTGAACCCCGGCCTCAGAGGTGGGAGGCGAGAGTGTTACCACTCTGCCACCGTGGCCCCCGTTGTTTGTCTTGCTCCTTAGTATAACATACAATGTAAGTTCTATATGTAATGGTGCCCAATGCTATTTCCCCAGGCTGTTAAATTTTATTACGAGTGATGAACAGAAAAAGAAAAATGTTGTAATAAAACACCCCAAATATATTATGTGTTTACATTTGTAATTATACATACACACTAAAGTTTTTACAATTGAAATACTTGAAAACACACCACTACACAAAATACACAATACCAAAATAGGCTCAAAATTTGGTCAGTGTCATTGGGTTACAGTTTATATACGGAGAGCATGAAACAGCTGGGGGTTCAGTCAAGTGTGACATTTTTTTTCAAAATAGACCCAAAAACTGAGTCAAGGGTTTTGATCAATTAGAGACAGAAAAAGTAATATTTTTAATATTTGCATAAATATTAGGGGATTAATATTTGGCACAGTAATAAAGGCATAACACACCTAGTATTTGAGGTATTAACATTGAAAATACTAGTATATGAAATACTCTTTGTGTTATTGAGGTTCAAAGTAAAAAATTCACCAAAATTAGACCCGTAAACTGATTCACGCTTCTACTTGTTGACACACCACTTTACAACTGACTTGGCCAAAGTAGGCTCACAATTTGGTCATTGTCCATGGGTTACAGTCTATACATGGTGAACTTGAAACAGATTGGACTTCAGTCAAGTGTGACATTTTTTTTAAGTAGACCTATAAACTGATTCAAGGATTTTTATCAATTATAGACAGATAAACTAGTATTTTTAATATTTGCATAAACACTAGGGGAATACTATTTGGTACAGTGATAATGGTAAAGGGATAACATACCTATTATTTAAGCTATTAACATTAAAAATAAATGAAATACTGTTTGTGTTATTGAGGTTCAAAGTAAAAAATTCACCAAAATTTGACCGATAAACTGATTAATGCTTCTGGTGACACACTGATTCAGGGGACTTATCTGTCACCATTTGCAGGCACACAACATGCAGTGCAGTCGACTGTGATGACAGATCTCATTGGTATAACCAGAATTGCACAAGGTTGCTCATTCCAGTCTGTTTTCATTGGAATCTCTGTGTTCGTCTCATTTCCTTTAGCAGGTAAACAATACACGGAAACATGTATAGGAGGCCTGACAAAGTGAAATATCAAGTCTATTTACAAAATGAGTTTGCAAAGACAGACAAGATACAATTTGAATTTCACTGCTTTAACTGATTCACATGCAAATTATTTATGTTAACTGTAATTAACTTTAAAATATAATAGAACATTCATATTCTTTCTTCAAATTATAGGATGGATTATCGACACCTCTGGTAATTACGATATCTCTTATTATGTCTTTGGGACATTTGCATGTATATCGGGCTTGCTGATTGGAACAATTCCATATCTTTACAAAACTGATTCAGAAGTTCAGAGAGTTGAGAAGAAAATCAATGAAGATACAACAGACCCAGCAGTCTTTATATCACTAAATTCTCTGCACGAAAAGTAAACTTTGTCTCTTTTAAAATGGTTACTGTTATATCACTGGACATTTTTTGTGTATTTTTACTGTAAAATAAACATTTTTAT
This sequence comes from Sabellastarte sp. h YS-2021, assembly GCA_964017235.1. Taxonomy (NCBI): domain Eukaryota; kingdom Metazoa; phylum Annelida; class Polychaeta; order Sabellida; family Sabellidae; genus Sabellastarte; species Sabellastarte sp. h YS-2021. The sequence goes on along the minus strand of OZ024928.1, from coordinate 150,574,408 downwards.
AATGCTGCCAATACTTTTTCTTTCCAATCCACTTTTTATGCTTAAAAGAACATCATGTGAAAAATATACAAAATTAAAGATACCAGTTCAAGATACATATATTTCTTCAAACAAAACAAAAAGTGTGTACCTGAATCACACACTTGGTCAAGTGAGATTTATTGAAAATGTTCTGGTATCAGGTTTGATACAAAAGCTCCAAGCTGCCAAACTTTATGTTGTATAAAGTCAAATATTTGACATAATAAACAGTAATTATGACTCAGTAAGTTAAATGTATGACTTAGTAAGCCATATATATATGTTATGTACAAGTTGGGATTTTGTACAAGTTGCAACTTGTACAAAGAGCCTGTACATGTTAGATGTTGAATTTCACTATCAATTAAACCCAACTTTTGTACAAGTTGGAACAAACAAAATTTTCTTTAAATTACAAATTTTATTGAAAATATGTCTTCTTTTATGTACATAAATGTCTAGATTAATGTGAGAGTGTCATATTTAACTTTTTTATAAAGAAATTAAGACTGAATTTACAGGAAAAACCTAGAAAATTTTTCCCAGTAACACTTTAAATACAAAAAAAAGTTGTTAATATATTAATATTAATATATTAAGTTTGTAGTCTATCAACAAGATTTTATGGGTCAAGGTCACTACAGCAAGGTCAAAGGTCTTAATGAATTCTAATATGACTTTAACAGTGCTTAATCTGCATTAACAGGCAGACCCAAAGGTGCAACAAGATTTTAAAGGTCAATACAGCAAGGTCAAAGGTCAATCAGTGTCACACCATGACGTTTCACACCTAAAACCCTCAACCAATGTCCCTACCAAGTATAAACTTCCTACACCTTACATTCTCTGAGATATAGCCTGGACAAGATTTTATAGGTCAAGGTCACTACAGCAAGGTCAAAGGTCAAATCAAGGTCACACTATGACGTAGCACACCTACACCCCTAACCAATGTTCCTACCAAGTATCAACTTCCTACACCTTACGGTTTCCAAGATATAGCCTGGACCAGGTTTTATAGGTCAAGTTCACTACGGCAAGGTCAAAGGTCAAATCAAGGTCACACCATGATGTTGCACACCTACTACCCCCAACCAATGTCCTCACCAAGTATCAGCTTCCTACACCTTACAGTTTCCAAAAATAGGTCAAGGTCACTACGGCAAAGGTCAAATCAAGGTCACACTATGACGTTGCACATCTACACCCCCTAACCAATGTCCCTACCAAGTATGAACTTCCTACACCTTACAGTTGCTGAGATATAGCCCGGACAAGGTTTTATTGGTCAAGGTCACTACAGCAATGTCAAAGGTCAAATTAAGGTCAGACCATGATGTTGCACACCTACTACCCCCAACCAATGTCCTCACCAAGTATCAACTTCCTACACCTTACGGTTTCCGAGATATAGCCCGGACCAGGTTTTATAGGTCAAGTTCACTACGGCAAGGTCAAAGGTCAAATCAAGGTCAAACCATGATATTGCACACCTACAACCCCTAACTAATGTCCCTGCCAAGTATCAACTTCCTACACCTTATGGTTGCCGAGATATAGCCCGGACAAGATTTTCAAACTCAAGGTCACTACGGCAAGGTCAAAGGTCAAATCAAGGTCAGACCATGACGTTGCACACCTACACCCCCCAACCAATGTCCCTGCCAAGTATGAACTTCCTACACCTTACGGTTTCTGAGATACAGCCCGGACAAACTATTTCCCGTCGCCCGCCCGCCCGCCCATCCGGACACCATGGGTGAAAACAATACCCCGAGCCCTTAAGGGCTGTGGGGTAAAAACTGGAGTAGCTGGTCTTTACAACAGCAAAACAAAGCAAAATATACACTTCAGCATTGCAGACGGTACCAGAAGCTTTAATGATAAGAGGGATTGTTGAAGACTTGTAGTTACTTGCAAGAAGTGGTTATTTTTGTATCATGAGTCATAGTTTAGCACACAAAATACACAAACATCACTGCATTGTGACATAACACCTGCCATAGTAAGTACCTTGATATCATCAACATGCATTAAACTGATAACTTACTTATGATTACAGACATGAATTTTACAGTAAACTATAACAAAGTAATGACAACCTTTCATTAAAATTTAAGACTATATGACAGGAAGATGCTGACCACTAGACCAGATCAGGGATATGCTTGGTGTGTACTTGTGGTGGCTTTTCTTTATAATGTCATTGAGGGCAGTGTGTACATGTCACCTGCTGTCTACATGATTGACTGGCTTGGCAAATTCAACACTTCCACAGCAAACATTGGATTTGTGGCCTCCATGATGAATGGAGTCAATTACTTTACAGGTAAATCACATTATTATGCTATAGACTTAATAGAACCAAACTTGTCAATACCTATAACATCAGTTTGTGTCTTCTATTTCACACACGAAAATATAGCAAACCTTAACATACTGAAACAAAAGCTTGTGGGCAAGGATAGTGCACACATAACTCACAGGAAAATAAATAGGTCAAAGCAGCTTTTGAAAAAACACACTGGGCTGTCTAAGAACAGAGTGGGGATTGCAAGGCTGCAATGAAGAGACCTGGGATTGCATGGTAGTATAGTTGGTAGCACTCACTTTGGCCAATATTTGGATCTGTTGGCAATACACTTGACTTCGACTGATGGCAAACATATGGCAACCTCATATATTTTATCATTTGGGTTGAAGCTTGGTGCAACAAAATTAGATGTAAAATTAGATGTAACAGCATTACAATTTGCCTTATCGCAATAAAATTTGAGTTATTGGTGTTAGGATATGACTGGGGTTTGTTCTGATCTTCTTGATTTGTATTGGTGACATTGTGACACATAGGGTTGAATATCCTCAATTCTGGTAGTCAAGAAGCAAAATCACCAACTTTTTCAACAATATCAAACATGGTTGATATTCTCCTGACTATGACTGATCTTGCTTCTTGAAATATGCAATTTAAAAATTTGATTCTGACTTCAAATTCGGTAAGAACCAGGGCCAAAGTCAGAAATTTGCAAATTTAATAAGTAAATTAAATTTTTATAAGTTAATACCCTATCCAATGGACAATAGCTTATCCGGTCGGCGCAGACCGGCCCGCCAAACGTCAGAAAAAGACGTCCTGTGTTTCCACCGGCCAGGCCGGCCCAGTCCTGTGCACTCGCCAGGTGGCGTGTAGTACTTCCTTCCTGTCTAGACAGCGTGACGTCATAGCATCTTTTTCGTTGTCTAAACCTATTGGACCCCTAGTAAGCTGATAGCGGGGTCGGAGGGAGGGTCTTGTGTGTCCATTGGATAGGGTATTAACTTATAAAAATTTAATTTACTTATTAAATTTGCAATTTTATTGCGTTAATACATCCTATCCAATGGACAATAGCTGAATAACTACCGCTTGGTCGGCGGGTAAGTTGCTAGGGATTAAAGTTGAACTTATGTCCGAGATTATAAACATCTCTCCTTTAGCCTGGGTGGACCTTGAAGTCAAAAGGCACCCTTAAGGCTATGGTCGAATATCATCATCCGGTTGTCCGGAATGGAACCGTCAGAATCGACCTTGCCCCCCCCCCCCTTTTTTAACAGACCTGCTCTGAGGTAGGGGAAGAGAGGGATGAGTTCAATCCCATAAAATAACACCTCCTGGAGGAAGTACGTGAGAGATTTTTTTTTTTTTTTTTTTGTTCTTAACTAAACGTGCTGTATATACAAATATGTGCAGTATTTACATATGTACAGATCTCCTCTAGGTACCAGTCTGTTGGTGGATCTGCTGAGCAGCCACAACCGGTCCAAGATGGTAGAGCTCTGAGTCAGCCCAGGCCACATCCTTCAGGTAGAATTGGGTGAAGGTATTATGAGATTTCCAGTGGCAGGCTGCTAAGATCTGTTCTAAGGAAACTCCCGATTGGAAAGCCTTAGAAGCCGCAAAGGCCCTGACATCATGAGCTTTAACTTGATGTAGGGTGTGGGCCTGATGATCAGAGAGCCCATAGCATAGGATCACAGTTTGCTTGATCCATGAGGAGATAGTGGCAGGGGAGATGTCTTTGTCGAAACCCTTCTTGAAGGAGACAAAGACTAACTCCTTGTGTTGCCTGAGGTCTGAAGTCCGGTCCAAGTAGTAGCGCAGTGCTCTGATTGGACAGAGGGATCTGTCAGACTTGAGGGATTTATCTAGAGTAGGAGCCAGGGCTGGTATGACCACTGGGGCTACACTCTGTGGACCCTCCTTGGCCAGCTGATTCTTAGAGAGAAAGCTGGGGGATGGAAAAAGAGACACCTTAGACCAGTCCGACTGGTGCCTGATGTTTTTATGCTGCCATGCATGGATTTCACTCCGTCTTTTGCCAGAGCCCAGGGCCAAAAGGAAGACAGTCTTGAAGATCACATGCTTCAGAGACGCCTCCCTAAGTGGTTCGAAGGGAACCTTTGTCAGCTGGTGTAGTACCAGGGAAAGGTTCCAGGAGGGTATCCCCCTCCGCCCTTTGGGTCTGTCTCTGTGGAAACTTTCCAAGAGACGAGTGAGGTTATCATTTTTGCTGATATTGATTGATGTGTCACCCAGTTTATCAGCAATGGCAGATCTGTATCCATCAATGGTGCTGGGCTGTAATTTCTTGTCCTCAAAGAGGTACATTAAGAAGTCAGCTACTGACTTTACAGGTGGTGACCTGAAGTCCACCTGATTAGTGTCGCACCACTTTGTAAAAATGGTCCACTTTGCCTCATAGACTGATCTGGTTGACTTTCTTTGAGGAGCCTCAATTCTTGCTGCCACTGCCTCAGAGAAGCCCTGTTCTTTGATTTTTGTGGCTCTAGGAGCCAGGCATGGAGATTTAGATTTGTCAGATTTCTGTGAGGGATCTGATTGAAGGGCTGTGTTAGCAGACTGGGCAGGTTGGGTAGGCTGAGAGGGACCTGGCTGGACATGTTCACTAGGTCCCAAAACCAAGGCATGTTGGGCCACCCCGGGGCAATCACAATGAGTCTCTTGCACGGGGAGTCCAGTAGCTTCTCCACCACTTTGCCCAATATGGCCGTCGGTGGAAAGGCGTATGCATCCAGATCGTCCCATGGCAGGGTGAGAGCATCCACTGCTATAGCCAGGGAGTCCGGTACCTGAGAGACAAACTGAGGTAACTTGTGGTTGAACCTCGTGGCAAATAGGTCTATTTGAGGCCGGTGCCATTGATTGCATAGTTGTTGGAAAACTTCCGGAAGGAGGGACCATTCTGTTTGGATGGTCTGACCCAGCCTGGATAGCTTGTCGGCTATCACATTTAAATGGCCTGGGATGTGTCGGGCTTTTAGAGTCACTTGTCTCTGAGAGCACCAGGTCAAGATTCTCCATAGTAGGGCACACAGTGGGCCCGACCTCATGCCTCCTTCCTTGTTTATGTAAGCTACCACTGTAGTGTTGTCGGTTGCCACCAGAACCATTTTGTCTACACAAAGGTTTTGAAACTCTTTGAGGGCCAGGAAGACCGCTTTGAGTTCTAGATAATTTATGTGCAGTTTGCTTTCTGGCACCGACCAGGTCCCTCTTGCAGTGAACTCGTTTAAGTGAGCGCCCCACCCTTCTTTTGATGCGTCTGTAAATATCTGCAGAGCATGTCTTACTGGGTGTAGTGGTTGGCCTTGAAGCACATTGTCTTCCTCTAGCCACCATTGTAAGTGGGGGTGCAGGGACCTTGGTAGGGGGATAATCTTCTCTAGAGATTCTGGTACCCTCCAATTGTTCTTGAGATGCCACTGTATGGGTCTCATGTGTAGTCGGCCGAGGTGAACCTGTTTTTCTGTGGCTGTTAGTAGGCCTATCAGGGACATGAACTGTCGGGCCGGACAGGCCGGTAACGACAGGAGTAGATGTATCTTGTCCTGAAGGCTTTGCCACCGGTCCGGTGTAGGTCTGACCCGACCGGACCTGAGGTCGAACTGGTAACCTACAAAGTCGAAGATCTGTTTGGGTTCCAGCTCTGATTTCTCCAAATTCACCAGCCAACCTAGGTCCTGGCACATTTTGATCAGGACTTGGGTATGGTGGAGACAAGTTTTGCGGGATTTGGATCTCACCAACCAGTCGTCTAGGTACTGGTGAATTCTTATACCCTTGTGTGTGGCCATCAGTTTCACCTCCTTTGCGACCACAGTAAACTCCAAGGGGGCTGTGGACAGGCCGAACGGCAGGGCCTTGAATTGGTATGTTAGCCCTTGGACGTGAAATCTCAAATATTTCCTGGATTGTTCCTGTATTGGAATATGGAAATAGGCGTCCTGAAAGTCTATGGATGTGACCCATTCCCCTTGTTGGAGTGATGACCTGATGGTTTCCGGCGTCTCCATCTTGAATTTCTCCACCTTGAGGAAGAGATTTAGTTTGCTCAGGTCTAGGATAGGTCTCCACCTGTTGTTTGGTTTCGGAACTAGAAATAGCCGGTTGAAAAACCCTAGGGACTTTTGATTTTGAACTAGTTCCACTGCATTTTTGTCGATAAGTTGATGTAATGCCTCCATCAGGTAGCTGTCCCTGTGAGGATTGACATAGCAACTTACGACTGTGGGATATCTTGTGAGCCTGGGTCGAATCCGGAAGGGGAGGGGGTAACCCTCTTTCAAAATATGAGTTACCTTCGGACCGGCCCCTAGCTCCAGCCAAACTTTCCAAAAGTGTTGGAATCGAGCCCCTACAGGATAAGTTGTGACAACATTTCTGACATTTGTTACAGGTTGGACATAAGACAATTGAGTGACACAAGAAACACCTTTCACATGTTTTACTGTATGATTCTTTTGAAAGGGATGACAACCTGCTACCCCAGGACTTATTTCTTTCTTTTGCGAAAGCCCGGGGGCAGTATGAGCATGGTTCACAACATTTAATTTTACAAAAGTGTCTTTGTATTGTCTTTGATCTGTAACTGAGCTCCCGGCCAGCAGTCCTTCCTGTGATTTGAGAACACATTGATTGTCATTTATAGGACTGCTGGCCCTTGGCTGGTCGCGAGGAGTAGTAAGATGATTTGCCCCTGCCTCTCTTGCTTTGTCCTCTGTATCCCACATTCTTCCAAGCTGGACGATCCGGCTTTTTATTGTCTGGTTGCTTTTCAGGTCGCTCATATGGGTGGAAGCGAGCTTTCTTCCCGGTGTGAATCTGTCCTTTCGATTCAAAGGCGGCTATGTCCTGCTCTGCCTGCTTTAAGGCTTCTTCTGGGAAAAGTGTAGACATGTTAAGCGGACCTGTCCGGAGAGCAGCCAAGGTGTCCGGCTTTATACCAGGTTTGAGGTGAGATAGGTATGCATCCCTCCTGGTGAGTGTGGAGTTGGCCACTGTAATGAAAACAAAATCAGTAAGATGTTCAAAGGTCCTGGCCATAGCTTGGGTGATACCCGAGTTAAAATCCAGGAGGAACTGCAATTCCTCAGCAGCACCAGAGACCTTGGATGAAGATTTTCCCTTACTAAGATCCAACTTAATGGCTTTTAACTGTGATCTCATATTGTCCTGCACTTTGTTCAGACACCTATTGAAAGCTGCGGCCTGATTGCACATGGTGGATGCTTCGCGGGCTGCCTTCTCCCAGCGTCGTAGATTGTCCTGAGAGATCTGACGCGAAGGGGGAGGGGTGGAGGCAATACCTGCTGCTCTGGCAATCCTGCTGTAGGTGCTGTTAACTTTGGCTGAGTCGGTATTCCAAGAAGACAATGACTTGCCAGAAGCGGACTTTTGTGGGTCAGATGCCAAACCGTACCATTTCTGTTGTGATCTGGCTGGTCGTATAAATTGGTCTTTCAGTAAACCACCCGCCTCTGAGCTGCGAGACGGGTAGCCTTCTACCAAGGTCAAGTTAAGTTTACCCATTTTTTTGCACAGCCACTCATCCGTGGGCATTTTGACCGACACCTTCCCTGTGGGTTGAGTCCTTGGGCCAGCAAAAGGGTTGTCGTCCGATGTAGATGTTGTGGTATCAATATCCGGAATGTCTGTCCACCCCATGTAGGACCTGATCCCCCTCATCGTCTCCCTGTAATTCTGATCCTCTGAGAGGGTCTGGTCGGGATCAGTCACAGTGTCATCCGGGTCGTTGTCGGACACCTCCCCTTCGTCTACAAAGATATCCACTGGGGGTCGGTCGGAAAACTCAGATTCGGAATCAGTGTCCATGGAAGCTGAGTCATGTTTGCCGGCCGGTGCTGAGGACGATTTACTGGAGGCCTGAAGAAAAGGTGAGCCGGTCCCAGGTAAATCTGAAAGTTGGTCGGTGTTTGTTTTGTCCTGAGGCAATTTGCTGGTCGATTGAACCTTGGAGCCAACCTGAGAGACACCCTGCAAATCTGAAGATTTCTTGACAGTAGATGAAAGCGATTTGTCCGTTGCCTGTCTCTGAGGAGAGTGGTCGGTGCTGGACAAATCTGAGGTTGGTAGTTTTTCAGCCGGTCGGATGAAAGGTTCTGAGGATTTAACTACACCAACTGGTGGGGTGTGCGTCGGTGTGATCTTAACCGGAGCAAAGGTCGGTTCTTGATTATCCAAGGTTTTTGCAATGAGGAGAGCTTCTAATCTATTAAACCTCTCCGACCATTTAAGGTCCAACTCGTCAATCCGGGAATCTGCTGCGGATTTGTGAGCTTGAGGTGGCGATTTAGAAGGCTTTCCTTCAGCAGTCTTGTGTTTAGCGGAAGATTTCTTTTCTTGGGATTCTGTTTTCTTCTTTTTCTTTTCAGAACTCAAACCCGGGGATTTGACTACCCCTTGGGCGTCCACAGCTCCCACTACCGTCACAGAGGACGGGTCGATGAGAGAGGAACTAGCTGAGTCTTTGTTTGGTGTATCAGAAGATTTCTTAAGCTCTCGCTTTTCCTTTTTAATCCTATAACTAGGAGTGGACAACTGTAAGCGTTGGTCCTCTGTGAGGGAGTTGCAAGCAGGGCAGTCATTATGTGAAATACAAGGATCTGAGCCTTTACTTTTTTCTCTACATCTAGCGCAGAAACTATGGCTGTCGAAACTGGCCATAATGTGACCACAGCTCCCGTGTTTCTGGCTAGGAGAAGACATAATGTACTGAAAGGATGTGAAAATAAGATACAAACGTTCTATGACACTCCCACAACAATGTTATATAACTTCCGAAACACTTCTTGAAGATAAACTGACAAATTCCAAAATATAAATTCACTCTCAAATTTTCGTGTACACAGGGCACGCGCCAAACGAAAAAGATGCTATGACGTCACGCTGTCTAGACAGGAAGGAAGTACTACACGCCACCTGGCGAGTGCACAGGACTGGGCCGGCCTGGCCGGTGGAAACACAGGACGTCTTTTTCTGACGTTTGGCGGGCCGGTCTGCGCCGACCGGATAAGCTATTATCCATTGGATAGGATGTATTAACGCAATAAAAATGGAACCTCCCCTTTAATTAGAACAAGTTTCTGCAGAGATAAATGTATCAGTTAACATTATCAGAAATTTCATCATGGGTTTGGTTACTAAAATATGCAGAAAGTAAACTTAAAATGTGAAGAACAAATCTTTAGCATGGTAAAAGTTTTTGACAGATGTTGCCCCAAATCAAGTCAGTTCTATAACTCAGGGACAGTACAGGGGGAAACAATAATCCAAGTCTTTATGGATTGAAGTTCAAAACAACAACAGCCACCTGCTCATTTGAATTTGAATTCATATTGAATCGATTTGAAATGTTTAAATTTGAATGTTTTATTTTGGAAATTTTCAACAAAGTGTTTTTTGATTTCTACCAGATTATTCACAAATATTTATGATAAAAGATTTCATTATTTAACTTCACGACTGCTATGAAAATATTGGTATACATATTACAGCTATAAAAGACACATTCACACTACATGAGTGAACCCAAGATTTTTTCTATGTTTTAATAGGTTTTTTGTTCATTGGGCCATTAGTGGATCGATTTGGGTGCCGAGTGGTTGGTGTTGCCGGAAATGTCATCCTATCTTTTGGTTTTATTGCTACAGCCTTTGCCACATCAGTGGCATGGCTGTATGTCACGTATGGTCTAATTGTAGGTGAGTATTATGTACCACAAACTATTATGCTCTTCATGGTCATGCAGAAATAGCTACAACAGCTGTCGTCATATCTTACCTAGAAACGAATCAGCTTAAGTTATTCTTTAAATACATATATCCTGAAAATTTTGAAAAATCAGGAAGTAGTTTTGTCTGTAGAGCACCCACAATGTCAAAATGCCAAAAAAGGATACAAAAAGTTTTACCATGGCAACAACTGGTGCCAGATTTTTTGGCCTAAAATTTATGTGATCAAGTTCTTTTGAGGATTAACATATCCTGAATATTTGGTGACAATCTTTTAAGAGGTCTGCAAATAGCCCCAAAATCAAAACAAACAAGCATTCTGATGCATGCATTTATCTCCCGCCATATAAATTAGATGTACTAAAGATAACATATTTTAACAATGTGCTCTAAATGTAATACTTTTCAAGTTATAATTGATTTATTGCATGATTTCATGAATTTTAATGTATTAAAACTTATTTAAAAAATTCATTAAAAAATTTAGCATGTGAAAGCTCTCCAAAATGTAGGTGAATGAGTTATTTGAGAAATATTGGCTATCCGCAATACTTTTAGTGATAATAGGCAGTTACTCATTTTGAGTAGGTGAGTAATTAGCTACGGATCTGAAAATTCACTAATTGAAAGCTCTCCAAAATGTATGTGAATGAGTTATTTCAGAAATACTGGCTATCTGCAATACTTGTAGAGATAATTCGCATTTACTCATTTTGAGTGTTGGCTATCTGCAGTACTTTTAGAGATAATTCACATTTACTCATTTTGAGTAGGTGAATAATTAACTATGGGTGTGAAACTTCACCAAGTGAAAGCTCTCCCAAAAGTAGGTGAATGAGTTATTTGAGAAAAATTGGCTATCTGCAATACTTTTAGAGATAATTCACATTTACTCATTTTGAGTAGGTGAGTAATTAGCTACGGGTCTGGAACCTCATCACGTGAAAGCTCTCCCAAAAGTAGGTGAATGAGTTATTTGAGAAAAATTGGATATCTGCAATACTTTTACAGATAATTCACATTTACTCATTTTGATTAGGTGAGTAATTAGCTACGGGTCTGGAACTTCACCATGTGACAGCTCTCCCAAAAGTAGATGAACAAGTAATTTGATAAAAATTGGATACCCGCAATACTTTTAGAGATAATTAGCATTTACTCATTTTGAGGAGGTGAATAATTAGCTACGGCTCTGAAAATTCACCAAGTGAAAGCTCTCCCAAAAGTAGGTGAATGAGTTATTTGAGAAAAATTGGCTATCTGCAATACTTTCAGAGATAATTCACATTTACTCATTTTCAGTAGGTGAGTAATTAGCTACGGGTCTGGAAGTTCACCATGGGAAAGCCCTCCCAAAAGTACATGAATGAGTTATTTGATAAAAATTGGATATCCGCAATACTTTTAGAGATAATTCTAATTTACTGATTTTGAGTAGGTGAATAATTAGCTATGGGTCTGAAACCTCACCAAGTAAAAGCTCTCCCAAAAGTAGGTGAATGAGTTATTTGAGAAAAATTGGCTATCTGCAATACTTTTACAGATAATTCACATTTACTCATTTTGATTAGGTGAGTAATTAGCTACGGGTCTGGAACTTCACCATGTGAAAGCTCTCCCAAAAGTAGATGAACGAGTAATTTGATAAAAATTGGATACCCGCAATACTTTTAGAGATAATTAGCATTTACTCATTTTGAGGAGGTGAATAATTAGCTACAGCTCTGAAAATTCACCAAGTGAAAGCTCTCCCAAAAGTAGGTGAATGAGTTATTTGATAAAAATTGGCTATCTGCAATACTTTTAGAGATAATTCACATTTACTCATTTTGAGTAGGTGAGTAATTAGCTACGGGTCTGGAACTTCACCATGTGAAAGCCCTCCCAAAAGTAGATGAATGAGTTATTTGATAAAAATTGGATATCCGCAATACTTTTAGAGATAATTCACATTTACTCATTTTGAGTAGGTGAATAATTAGCTACGGGTTTGAAACCTCACCAAGTAAAAGCTCTCCCAAAAGTAGGTGAATGAGTTATTTGAGAAAAATTGGATATCTGCAATACTTTTACAGATAATTCACATTTACTCATTTTGAGTAGGTGAGTAATTAGCTACGGGTCTGGAACTTCACCATGTGAAAGCTCTCCCAAAAGTAGATGAACGAGTAATTTGATAAAAATTGGATATCCACAATACTTTTAGAGATAATTTGCATTTACTCATTTTGAGTAGGTGAATAATTAACTACGGGTCTGAAACTTCACCAAGTGAAAGCTCCTCCAAAAGTAGGTGAATGAGTTATTTAAGAAAAATTGGATATCCCCAATACTTTTAGGGATAATTCACATTTACTCATTTTGATTAGGTGAGTAATCTAAGCTACGGGTCTGGAACTTCACCATGTGAAAGCTTTCCCAAAAGTAGATGACTGAGTTATTTGATAAAAATTGGATATCCGCAATACTTTTAGAGATAATTATCATTTATTCATTTTGAGTAGGAGAATAATTAGCTACGGGTCTGAAACTTCACCATGTGAAAGCTCTCCCAAAAGTAGATGAAGCAGTTATTTGAGAAAAATTATGTCATTATTTTGCCACAAATAAGAAAATAGCTATTACTCACTTATGGCATGCAATAGAACCCCAAACTATATGCATTTACCCTACAGTCACAATTTCAAAGTAGGTATTACTCGGCTATCCAATGTGCAACAGGTCTGAAACTTTACTATGTGATAGGTTATCAAAAACTAGATGAATAACATATTTGAAAAGAATTCCCTAACTTTAATACTTTTGAAGATATTTGACATTTACTTATGTTGTTATTTTGCTACAAATAAGAAAATAGCTATTACTCACTTATGGCATGCAATACAACCCCAAAATATATACCATCTTATAATTAAGGACAAAGTAGCTGAACAACATATTTGAAGAAAAGCTGTAACTGCAATAGTTTTGGAGTTACAATGGATTTACTCAACAGTCACAATTTGAAAGTAGCTATTACTTAGCCATGCAATGTGCAACAGGTCTGAAACTTTACTATGTGATAGCTTACAAAAAAGTAGATGAATGACATATTTGAAAAGAATTCTGTAACTTTAATACTTCTGAAGATATTTGACATTTACTTATGTCATTATTTTGCTACTAATAAGAAAATAGCTATTACTCACTTATGGCATGCAATACAACCCCAAACTACATGCCAGCTTATAGCTAAGGACAAAGTAGCTGAACAACATATTTGAAAAAAAGCTGTAACTGCAATAGTTTTGGAGTTACAATGGATTTACTCAACAGTCACAATTTCAAAGTAGCTATTACTTAGCTATGCAATGTGCAACAGGTCTGAAACTTTACTATGTGATAGCTTACAAAAAAGTAGATGAATGACATATTTGAAAAGAATTCTGTAACTTTAATACTTCTGAAGATATTTGACATTTACTTATGTCATTATTTTGCTACTGATAAGAAAATAGCTATTACTCACTTATGGCATGCCATAGAACCCCAAACTACATGCCAGCTTATAGCTAAGGACAAAGTAGGTGAACAACATATTTTACGAAAATATTGTAACTGCAATACTTTTGGAGTTACAATGGATTTACTCAACTGTAGAATTTCAAAGTAGCTATTACTCAGCTATCCAATGTGCAACAGATCTGAAACTTTACTATGTGATAGCTTATGAAAAAGTAGATGGATAACATATTTGAAAAGAATTCCCTAACTTTAATACTTTTGAAGATATTTGACATTTACTTATGTCATGATTTTGCTACAAATAACAAAATAGCTATTACTCACTTATGGCATGCAATAGAACCCCAAACTATGTACCATCTTATAGCTAAGGACAAAGTAGCTGAACAACATATTTTAGGAAAATACTCTAACTGCAATAGTTTTGGAGTTACAATGGCTTTACTCAACAGTCAGAATTTCAAAGTAGCTATTACTCAGCTATCCAAGGTGCAACGGGTCTGAAACTTTACTATGTTATAGCGTACCAAAAAGTAGATGGACAACATATTTGAAAAGATTTCCCTAACTTCAATACTTTTGAAGATATTTGACATTTACTTCTTCTGTTATTTAGCTACAAATGAGAAAATAGCTATTACTCACTTATGGCAAGCAATAGAACCCCAAACTATGTACCATCTTATAGCTAAGAACAAAGTAGCTGAACAACATATTTTAGGAAAATACTGCAACTGCAATAGTTTTGGAGTTACAATGGCTTTACTCAACAGTCAGAATTTCAAAGTAGCTATTACTCAGCTATCCAAGGTGCAACAGGTCTGAAACTTTACTATGTCATAGCTTACCAAAAAGTAGATCGACAACATATTTGAAAAGATTTCCCTAACTTTAATACTTTTGAAGATATTTGACATTTACTTCTTCTGTTATTTAGCTACAAATGAGGAAATAGCTATTACTCACTTATGGCAAGCAATAGAACCCCAAACTATGTACCATCTTATCGCTGAGAACAAAGTAGCTGAACAACATATTTTAGGCTAAAGCCCGGCGGGAGATAACAAACCAATAAAAGGCTAAAAGTACTGAGATGTTTCCCATAAACAAATCTGTGGAGTGTTTTTGTCTGTGGAGAGCTCAAAACTTTGTCACCACAACAGGTCAATTTCTGGCATTAATGCACAAGGAAATAAATATTTGTTTACATTTTGTATTAAATTAAAAATGATGATGGTTTCAATAAAGTGTCAATCAATTAAATCAATTATTACACTAAAAATGTGTAGACTGCTAACATATTATTTGAATTTCTAAGTAGCATAAATTTTTAAATGTCCCAAAAAGAGACTGTAACATCATCAGTTTGTATATACTTATCACTGTATTTGGCCAGGTGTAGGCCTTGGCTTGATGAGCAATCCATCTATAATCATTATCCAGTTTTACTTTGACAAAAAGAGGCCATTTGCCACTGGAATGTCTCTGTGTGGTCACAGTATTGGGAACTTCCTGATGTTACCCTTGCTAAGGTATTTTATAGAAGAGTATGGAGTAACTGGGGCTTTGGTGCTACATGGTGGTATCATGGTGCAAAATATACTTTTCAGTGCATTTTTCAGACCCAATAAACTTCAACACAGGCTAAACAGTCACTACAGAACTGGTGTACAAGATGTAAAAGTGTTAAATGAATTGACTGATGGAGAATCAAAAGAAATCTTGGGAAGTGAAGATGTTAATGAAAATGACAGATGGAATACTGGAACTGACACAGCCATACCAACACAAATGACCAGGAAGAGTTCAGTAACAAGCATAAAAAGCTGCTCAGGGTTAGCAGATAATGAAATGAGAACAGGGAAACTAAGACAAATTGTTACTTACTTTAGAAAAACTTGGGACTTTCATCTTTTCAGAAATAAAGCCTTTGTTTTGTTTCTTCTTGGAGAAATGTTACACGAGTTTGGAACAGGTCTTACATACAGGTGAGAGATTTACTGATTTTTCTGAAATGTGTTTGATAATAACAATGTGGGATCTGTTAAAGTTCAAGTTCGCTGAAACACAGGGTATATGAGAAGAAACTGATTGAAAAGACAATATTTCTGTGGATAGAATTTGACTTTCTCTTCCATTTTCTATCATGTTAAACTTTCTGTCTTTTGAAATTGTTACATATATAGCGGAACTGTGGTAAATGTTTTGTAAGTGTACATTGTGAAAGCAAAATATCATATGATAAACAGACACAATGATCAACATCAACAGATAAGTATATGCCAACAACAGCACTATCATCACTACACTGTATTTTTAGCTTTTAACTACTATTTGTCATTAAAAAATTCAAAGTGTAACACGAGCATTCTCGGAAAGACCATGCTTATGTCTAAGATGTCTGTGTTCATATTTTGTATGCAAGTCTTGCTAAATGATTTGTTCTGTTATGACCCTGTGTGGAAAGTGTCACATCTCAAATCTGCAGTGGCCACAGAGGCTTGCATCTCAAAAACAGAAAAAAGAGAAATGAGAAATATTCAACTCCCATTTTCAAAGTATGGTGACTCAAACTTTTGGCTGTGTGGGCAAAGTATTATTTCATGACTTGTAGGGACTGCGACACAGGCTGTTTCCTCAAAACTTGTGTCAACACCATCTATATTGCCACAGATTTTCTTTCACTAGGTTCACTTCAGTGAAGGCTGTTGAGGCAGACCATATGACCCCACTACATGCTGCCTTTCTGCCTTCTGTGGCAGGCCTTTGCTCCACTGTAAGTAGGGTGGTCACCAGCTTTGTAGTAAACACTGGTTGTGTAAACAGGATTGCTCTGTGTGGAATGGCAGCAGTCTGTCAGGGGTTTATAACTGCACTCTCCTGTGTGGCAAACACATTCACCATGTACATGATTTTCATGGGATGTTTTGGAATCACATCTGGTATGTTTCTACATCATACTTGTACCTTTTAGCAAAAGGTCCTTTTAGCACTGATATGTCCTTGTTTATTAGTTTGTAAAGCCATTGGCCAGGAGATTCACATAAGATTTCCTGAGAGAGAAGGGTAACAGCTGAGCCATGAATGCATGAATTAAAAGATATGTTAAATCTTGGATGGAGGAAATATTAAAGTATTTATCCATCTTTATAGCATGATATACGCTTTTTGTTTAATGGAGCCTTAAAAAAACAAGCCATCTAGTGAATGTTGACACATTATATTTTTATTCAATACCTCTTCGGACAGAACCCAGAGAATCAAAATATTTTAATCCAAGGACAGAGTGAAAATCAAGACACACAATCCTCAATGCAAAAAAAAAAAAAAAAATAGCATCAGAGATGCCCATACCCCACAGCCTGGGGAAATAGTTTTCAACACCATGTGATATAGAAGTAGTGAAACAGTACACAGATTGGGATACTTTCAGAGCACTGTCAGTGTCCAAATAATGTTTAATTGGAGAAAATAACATCTTAGAGAAAGAAACTGCAAGTAAAGATTATGCATTAAAACAAGACAATTCAATTAACTAAAAATTATGAACCTTTAAGATTTCTCCCATTTTGATTTTCATTTGTATGGTCGAAGTATGGTTTGGATGTTTTGAATATTACCCAAACATACAGATGTGGCAATACATGCTTTTATGTGGAGTTGGGGTAAAACCTGTGGCTCAATTGATGCAATACCATCTGTTACAATGGGAAGTTGCAAAAGTAAAACCCTTAATGAATTCTAATATGACTTTAACAGTGCTAATTAATCTACATCAAAAGACACCCAAAGGTGCAAAAACCAAGATTCAAGTAAAAAGATATAAGAGATATAAGAGACATAAATAATATCAGATATCCTTGCAGAGACATAAAATAGCATCAGATATGCAAGATCAAAGGTGAAATCCAGGTCACATCATGATGTTGCACACATATAACCCATGACCAATGTCCCTACCAAATATTAACTTCCTACACCTTAAGGTTTCCGAAATATAGCCCAGACAAGGCATTATAGGTCAAAGTCACTACGGCAAGGTCAAAGGTCAAAACAGGGTCAGACCATGACGTTGCACACCTACAACCCCTAACCAATGTCCCACCCAAGTATCAACTTTGTACACAAATCAAGGTCACACCATGACGTTTTACATCTATACATCCTAGCCAATGTCCCTACCCAGTATCAACTTCCTACACCTTACAGTTTCCGAGATATACTAGTACCCCGGACAAGATTTTATAGGTCAAGGTTACTACGGCAAGGTCAAATCAGGGTCAGACCATGACGTTGCACACCTACACCCCCTAACCAATGTCCCTATCAAGTATCAACTTTGTATACCTTATAGTTTCCGAGATATAGCCCAGACAAGAGTTATAGGTCAAGGTCACTACGGCAAGGTCAAAGGTCAAATTAGGATCAGACCATGACGTTGCACACCTACACCCCTTAACCAATGTCCCTACAAAGTATCAACTTCCTACACCTTACAGTTTCAGAGATATAGCCCGGACAAGATTTTATAAGTCAAGGTCACTACGGCAAGGTCAAAGGTCAAATCAAGGTCAAAACCCTGAAATATTAATTCACATTAATAGAAAGAGGTAAAAGGTTGGAGAAACTTGTTTCAATAAGACTTTAATAGTAGCTTACATAGCATAATGTATTGAACCATACATATGTGACATCTGTGCTAGTTTTAAAGTTAACACTCTCCTTCCAAAACTTAAATCACTGAACTCAGTAGCCTCATTTAAACAAGAACTATATATATTGTATTACCCTGACAGTTTAAACCATAAATTTCGTGTGAAGTTATTTGGTCACAGGAATCAGTAAATGAATGTTTTTCATTCTTGTTTAAGAATTGGATGTAGCAAACTTAATCCATGTAATCTTGCAGATACAGGTACCCAACAGAGGATTTACAGCATTTCTTTTTTTTTCTTGCCCATTGTACGACACTATACACACTAGCTTAATAATACTGTTTAGGCTATAGAGGTATCAACTGAATTGTTATTATTTGGCAGTAACAACTTAAGTGTAGATCAAAACTTGATTATTATAGATGCAGTCCATTAGTTCAACAAATCTAGGCAATTCTCGAATGATTAATACCCCCAGCTAACCAGTTCTGTGCTCATTCATTTCAACCATTGCATCATGTTCCATTTGTAACTATTTCATTCAGCAAAAGGACTTTTATAATTGTACCTTCACGATTGTTGTCCAATTGCAAATAAATATGTTAAAATGAAAAAGTAAGCACTTAAACTATGTCATTGTTTCTTTCTAATAACAATAGTTGTTCTTATATTATTGTATGATGACTAATGATATGACTTTTGAAGGTAGTTTTGGCAGTTTTTAATGCCCCTTTCACACTACAGGCAGTACATCCTGTGGCAGAAGTTTTACTCGGCGTTAGAACTGTCTTCAAGGTCGCCCCATTTCATCTGAATTGTTCACATTACAGGCGAATGGCCACTGATTAGACATGGTTTTTTAATTATCAATAACAGTAGAATGACAGTACTATGATGAACATTGGTCACCGAGAAGCAACCTCAACTCACCTTTGGTAGCCTTCAGATGAACAAGTTGCGAAACGACCAATACCTGAACTCACCTTATGTCGTCGTATTACGCCAAAAGATGACCAAATCACAACCTTATGTACACTGTGGGCCACACCGGCAGTTACTTTAGTCAGAAATTCATACGTATATGCGTTTACACAGGCTAAAACTTCCATAGGACTCGCAAGGTAATGGACGGTTCGCCACTGAGTTGCAAGGTCTCAAACAGACCACAGGCGGTGATCAAAGGACATGGACGTTTACCAAACGCGGCTCACCACAAGTGATACCGCATGTAGTGTGAAAGGGGTATAATAAATCAAAGATAACTGTTACCTTCAACATCATAATTATTTTTACTTTTTATTAAACTGTTGATAACTTTCTTACTTTTTGTTGATCTTCTTGTCCAGGCATGTTTTACACTGTGTGCAACACAGTGCTGGTTGACCTAATAGGTGTACAGAAGATGGCACAGGCCAAGTCTTTCTCCTCTCTATCCATTGGATGTGCTGTGCTCACAACACTCCCACTAGCAGGTAACAGTCAAACTAAAGCTTTGACATCCCTTTTATATATAACCATTCTCACACGAGATACTGTTTCAATCAAAAACTATCTCTCTATGAAACCAATAAAGTTCATGGCCCATTGTGTACCTACACAGAATTTTACTTTAAACTCTAACTTGTATGTGTCTTATAGCTCGTAGAATCATTCAGGCTTTGCCTTCATTTTCCTATATTCAATGTGAAATTTCTTACATTGTGTATTATTGGTATTTCTCCATTATCCTCATGGAAAGCATTAAGTATTACGTATGACTGGGATGGTAGTCATAGTACACATATCTAATCATACTTCTGCTGTCAATTATTGTGACTGAATTAGAGAAAACAACAGTATTTAGATAAAATTTTTGAGTAAAAGTTATTCAATATATTTTTTTTTAATTTTTGAAGTAAGCAATCCTTAAATTTCACACTATTGTTTTAACTCCTGATATAAATTATTTTAAACTATAACATAAAAGATAGCTTGTAACATTATACAATAATGCAAGAATATACACTTATTATTGCATTGGCTTTGTTTTGATAGAAAATTTTTATTTTGCAGGTGGTATTATTGACAGAACCACAAATTATGACATTCCTTACTACCTTTATGGAGGATTAGGATGCCTGGCAGGTGTTTCAATATTAGGTGCATACTGCACAGAACCAAGAATTGATGCTAGCAAGGAACAGCACTGTGTCACCTGTCTCAGACGCATTGCAAAAGATGAAGGCTTTTGTGAACAAAAGCAAGACATCCCTTTGTAAAAAAGACTATATTTATGTATCAACTTTCTTACAGAAGAAAATATTTTTGAAAGTTAAGACTTGTATTTTTTCTTCACATTTTCACATGGAAATATTTATGACAACATATTCATATATTTAACATTTAAAAAAAACAAACAAAACTCAAATGAAATGACATGACTACTATGGCAGTGAAATCCCATTATGTATACCTTAGACAAGTGAGATTTAAGAGGCAAGTTGAAGAACTGTCATGAGTTGCAATTTCTGTAACTTTAATAGTATTTATATAGTTTTTATATGATCAAAGGATTATGCCTGAGACTAGATTATTGGGGTGGTTTAGAGGCCACCTCTCGACAGTGGGACTGGGGTATCAATGAGTACTAGTCACAGGATGCAAAAACACTTCAGTGGTGGAGATATGCACACTTTGAAAAGCTTCTACATCAAATCTGTATAAAATGCATGTCAGAATTTCTTATTCTTTCTGACTTAACTAGAGGAATGCTTTTGCTAACAAACCGAAGCATCCCTGAAAGTTTAAAATGCTTTGTGGTTTTAATAAGCATGCTGTAAAGCTAAGAATGCACAAAGCTGTGCCGTATGCTTTCCCAATACCTCTTAATACATTCTGAAGCTATAAAAGCAACGATAAAGGAGATATAAGGCAAAAACTCCAAAGCAGCTATTTATGACCCCAGTTTGGCCCAAAAGGGGGGGTTAGGGGGTAAAACTGACCGGCTATTTAGACTCTCCACATATGCTTTCCCAATACCTCTTAATACATTCTGAAGGTATAAAAGCAACAATAAAAGAGATATAAGGCAAAACTCCAAAGCAACTATTTTATGACCCCAGTTTGACCCATAAGGGGGGTCGGGGGATAAAACTGACTGGCTATTTAGATTCTCCACATATGCTTTCCTAATACCTCTTAATACATTCTGAAGGTATAAAAGCAACAATAAAGGAGATATAAGGCAAAAACTCAAAATTGAAAATTTTAATTACTTAAATGTAGCTTTTATAAGCTACAAGCTTACCATATAGGACTGAATGCTGTTCTTGGGTTGCCGCCAGGCATCACGGCCAACATCTAAGAAAATAGACATTTATAGTTGGCCGCAGCCTCAGGTTGTCGTCATGCGATTCCCCCATTATGTTATCTCCTTTCTCGTTGAAATTTGAACCCATACCCCCTCAGCTGTAATACAGCGGGGAGGCAGGGTGGGATTCTTCTCTGCACCATTTTTCAAATAGGGCCCACTTTGACTTGTAGATGGTCCTTGTTGATGATCATTGTGGGGCAGCAATTCTCTCTGCCACCTACCGAGAACCCTTGTTCTTGGAGCTGTCCACTCCTAGACACCAGGCGTGGAGGTTGAGATGTTGTAGATTGCTGTGGAACACATGAAGGTGGGACTGTTTGAGAAGGGTTGTTGACACTGGTAGTTGTAGAGTCTCTGTTGAGAGTTGCACTAGGTCCCAAAATCAGGGCATCCCTGGCCAGCCTGGGGCTATCACTATGATCAGGCAGTGGCATTGCCTGATGTTTTGGATCACCCTGTGAAGGAGAGCCGTTGGAGGGTAAGCATAAGCAGTGAGACCCGTCCAATTTATGTTCAGAGCATCTATGTCCCAGGCCTTTGGGTCTGGGATAGGAGACACGTATAGCGGGAGTTTGTGGTTCAGATGAGTGGCAAACAGGTCTACATGAGGAGTGAACCACTTGTGGCAGATCCGTTTGAACACCTGTGGACGCAGTGACCACTCCGTGGACTGCACTTGGTTGGACCTGGATAGGAGGTCGGCCATCACATTCAGACACCCTGGAATGTGTCTGGCTTTCAATGTTATGTGATAATGATGGCACCATGTCATGATCTTCGTTTGAGGCGTCTGTAAAGAGTTGGATACTGTGGTCTTTGGGATGAAGGTTTGAGCCTTTCATCACGTTTACAGGATTTTGCCACCAGTCTAGGTGTGCAGAAATGGACTCTGTCCAAGGAAGGAGGCTGTCCAATGACTGAGGATATCTCCAGTGCTCCTTGAGATGAAATTGAAAGGGCCTCATGTGAAGGCGTCCCTCCGGGACCATCTTCTCCATTGAGGCTAGCAACCCAATTAGAGACATCAAACATCTTGCAGTCAAAACATGTTTTGACTTTAGTCGTAGGATCAAATCCTGAGTTTGAGCCATCTCTCTTGAGTGGGTTTTACAAGGGCTGAATCTAGGTGGTACTCGTAGCCTACGAATGAAAACACCTGAGTAGGATTCAGTTCTGATTTTTCCTGGTTTATGATCCACCCCAAGGACTGAGTTAGATCTACCACTGCCTGTGTGTTCACTAGGGCTTCCTCCTGAGACTGGGACCTGGTCAGCCAGTCGTCCAGGTATTGGTGAAGTCTGAGTCCTCTGGAAAGGGCCATGAGCTTGACTTCCTTTACGATCATTGTAAAGACCTGGGGAGCTGTGGCCAGTCCGAATGGAAGGGAGGTGAACTGAAACACCTGAGACCTGTGGCAAAATCTGAGATACTTATTTGAGTTTGGGTGGATGGGGATGTGAAGGTAGGCGTCCGATAGGTCTATCGACGCTACCCATTCCCCTGGAATGAGGGAGGTCCTGATGGACTCTGGAGTTTCCATTTTGAACTTTTCTACACGTAGAAAAGTGTTGAGCCTGCTTAAGTCTATGACTGGCCTCCACCTTTGGTGAGGCTTGGGGACTAGAAACAGGCGACTGTAAAACCCGAGAGATTTTACATTTTCCACCCTTTCAATAGCGTTCTTTGACAGAAGAGACTGGATACAAATGGCCAGAGCTTGGTCTTTTTGAAGGGCCTTGTATTTTGATATTATCAGAGGAAATCTGACCAAGTTTGGCTTTGAGAGGAATGGCAGTACGTAGCCATTGGTGATAATGTTTAACATGTTGGATGAGCAATTGTTTGCTTGCCAGTGTCTTCTGAAAGAATGGAGGCGACCTCCTACTGGTGGACTGATGGAGGCTATGGAGGAGTCATTGGGAAGAGGTTTTTCCACGCCCCCTTCCCCTGTTGTGGGGTCGAAAACGACCCCTGGAGCCTCTGAAGTTTGGTTTTCCTCTGTTTGAGGAAAACGATCGGTTACTTCTTTGGGAGGAATTGCCCCCATATAGGCGTTTCCTGTAGGAGCCTCTTTTCTTATGGGGACCACGAAAGGGCTTATTCTGGTATGGTCGGAAACCCTGAGAATCTTTTGAGGTGCCTACCGTATTTTTTGTAATAAACGCCCCCTCCCTATTAATCGCCCCCCCCTCTTCTCTACCTTTGCAAAATTCATATTTCGGGGTTTTACATCCCTCTCAACAGCCAACACTTTTGCGATTCCGGGATTCCGAAAAATGGTGCATTTTAGTACTTCCCAAGCGAATATCGCTTACGAGAAATAAAGAAAATAAAAACAAAACATGGCAGTTTTGGTCACAGACGCATTGAAAT
This sequence comes from Sabellastarte sp. h YS-2021, assembly GCA_964017235.1. NCBI lineage: Eukaryota > Metazoa > Annelida > Polychaeta > Sabellida > Sabellidae > Sabellastarte > Sabellastarte sp. h YS-2021. The sequence continues at coordinate 150,550,411 of OZ024928.1, read as the reverse complement.
CTGCAATAATAGGAGATAAAACTACACAATTTCTTCAGATTTAAGGTTTGTTTAAATATTTTAAGCTGTCTCGCCATTATACATGCCAGCAAGCGAGATCAAGGCAGCAAGTGTCCATTATCGCCCATTGCCACTGGACTCGAGATATGATTTTATTTATCTGTAATAGTCGCCCCCCCCTTTGGAAAAATGCATCGCCCCGGGGCGTTTATTACAATAAATACGGTATTTTAAGAAGGAAGTCCTCAACTTCCTTGACTAACTGAGATTTGAATAATGAAGGAGGCCAAAAGGACACATTTCTGAGCTCCTGGCATCTGGTTTCTCCTAGCTGAGGTTGTAATAGGGTCATTTCGGCTTCGCGCCTAAGCAAGCCGGTATTGCCCATTGAATATAGTTCTCTCCGGAGAATATGGGCAAGGGATTTACTGAGGCAGGTCAAGGCCCTGTGCTGGATTAAGATGGTCTTGTCCCAGAGATCCAGATATTCACAAGCTTGTTCATAACCACGTTTCGCTGCCTTTTCAGGGTCGGCACCTTTTTTAATTTGTGATTTGACTTTCTTGAAGGTCAACTTCAAACTATGCTGACACTTTTCCAGAGTGGAATTGCAGGAAGAAGAAGTCTTGGCAAAGGTAGTAGCGAAATTGAGTGTGGAAATGTTTTGTCTCGCTTGATGTTCCAATTCTTTAAGAATTGGAAGAGGAACCTTGCCCACAGGAGCCCCAGGGGGCTTAGGAGAAATACAGATCTTCGCAAAGTCTGTATTTAGTTCCTGAATTTTGTCTTCATAACAAGGTTGACCTACCTTGTCCCACTTGGCAGTGGAGGGAGGGGCTTTGATGTACTTACCCTCAGGTAAATTTGCTGCCTGGAGGTCCTGATCAAACTTATCATAAGCATCCTTAATGGTAGAGTTAAGAGGCAGCATAGAGGAAGGACCCCTTGGCCTAAGTTCTCGCCTGCCTTTCTCATTGTCAAGGCCCATGACCGCAGTAGAAGACCTAAGAAGGGACTCCCTAGGATCAGGCAATCTTAGGATGCGTCAAAACATATCCACCTCCTCAGCATATTATGAAGGGATGTCAGACAAGGCTACTTCCCTATAATAAGGAGGGTCAGGGTCATGTTGAGGATGCTCTTGATCAGGTAAAGACTTCCCAGAGGGCTTAGGAGACCTATGCCTATGTTCAGGGAACTGATCCTCTCCTGAAGATGAGGGTAAGAATCTGGACCTCGACTTATGTTTAGATTTATCAGAGTGCTTCTTAGGTCTGATCGAGACAGGTTGAAGGTCATCCGAGGGGTCAGAATAGTGATCCAAGGCTGAGCTCGGCACCACATCATAATGCTTGCAAGAATGAGAAGACTTTTTAGGTATTGTCGAGGCCACCCTCAAGGGTTCCTTGACAGAACTAAGTGGGTGACCCGAGGCGTCATCGACGCGACTATCATAAGAGTCGAGGCGAGGAGGTAGGTCTGGGCCATAATCAACATCCATCGACTCGACAGCACTCGTTTTCGAGGGATCCAGATCTTTTGAATGAGATTGTTTTGGTTTAGAAGCTGAAGAAGAGGTCTGATCCACCTCCACTTGTTTTGACTTTTGTAAAGATTTTTGAAAATCTTCACGAAGATTATTAAAAGCTTCTAACATGCTGGCTTGGAAAGTCCCAATCTTTTGATCAATCTGTATATCAAAACGAGATCCCAAGGACTTCTCGAGGTTGGATTGAACTTTAAGCTGTAAGATCGTACCTGGAGTAGAGGGAACAGTATGAGCTGGCATTCGAAGAGGTAACGCCTCGAAAGCAAGATCGAATTATCCCCAAATAACTCGGCATCTATGTCATCATTTTTATCAGTTTTTCAGATTTCTTGTCGCCCTTCTTTGTGTACCTTTTTCTGTGGATAATTTTAGTTTGCTGCTCTTCAGTGAATGAAGCGCAGATATTACAAGGTGACAATAAAGTGACACAGGAATGATCTCCCTTACCCGCCTCTCTGCAGGTAGGGCAGTAGTTGTGTACATTGAAGGAATGACAGAAATGATGACACTTCGATGCTCGAGGTTTATCTTTCTTAGTTTGATGAGAACACATGTTTGAACGCAATAAAAAGAACGCGAGGAAGTGAGCCGATCACACAAAGCCTAGTCGAGGCGAACTCACAACAGCTTAAAATATAAGGAAATATCTAGTCGACAGTGGCGAAAATTAGGTATTATGTGCTATACAGATTAATAAAAGAAATGGCCGAAAATGGACATACAACAAACACTAATAACTGAGATATAAGTAGAAAACGGTAAGAAAACTTCCCAAATAAATCCAATATGGAGGCGGCCAACGAGAAAGGAGATAACATAATGGGGGAATCATGTGACGACAACCTGAGGCTACGGCCAACTATAAATGTCTGTTTTTCTTAGACGTTGGCCGTGATGCCTGGTGGCAACCCGAGAACAGGATTCAGTCCCACATGGTAAGCTATTGTAGCGCAATAAAATCAGCTATTTTATGACCCCAGTTTGGCTCATAGGGGGGGTCGGGGGTAAACCTGACCGGCTATTTAGACTCTCCACATATGCTTTCCCAATACCTCTTAATACATTCTGAAGGTATAAAAGCAACAATAAAGGAGATATAAGGCAAAACTCCAAAGCAACTATTTTATGACCCCAGTTTGACCCATAAGGGGGGGTCGGGGGATAAAACTGACCGGCTATTTAGATTCTCCACATATGCTTTCCCAATACCTCTTAATACATTCTGAAGCTATAAAAGCAACAAAAAAGGAGATATAAGGCAAAAACTCAAAATCAGCTATTTTATGATCCCAGTTTGACCCATAAGGAGGGGGGTTGCGTGGGGTAAAACTGACCGGCTATTTAGATTCTCCACATATGCTTTCCCAATACCTCTTAATACATTCTGAAGCTATAAAAGCAACGATAAAGGAGATATAAGGCAAAAACTCCAAAGCAGCTATTTATGACCCCAGTTTGGCCCAAAAGGGGGGGGGGGGTCGGGGGGTAAAACTGACTGGCTATTTAGACTCTCCACATATGCTTTCCCAATACCTCTTAATACATTCTGAAGCTATAAAAGCAACGATAAAGGAGATATAAGGCAAAACTCCAAAGCAACTATTTTATGACCCCAGTTTGACCCATAAGGGGGGGTCGGGGGATAAAACTGACCGGCTATTTAGACTCTTCACATATGCTTTCCCAATACCTCTTAATACATTCTGAAGCTATAAAAGCAACGATAAAGGAGATATAAGGCAAAAACTCCAAAGCAGCTATTTATGACCCCAGTTTGGCCCATAAGGGGGGTCGGGGGGTAAAACTGACTGGCTATTTAGACTCTCCACATATGCTTTCCCAATACCTCTTAATACATTCTGAAGCTATAAAAGCAACAAAAAAGGAGATATAAGGCAAAAACTCAAAATCAGCTATTTTATGATCCCAGTTTGACCCATAAGGAGGGGGGTTGCGTGGGGTAAAACTGACCGGCTATTTAGATTCTCCACATATGCTTTCCCAATACCTCTTAATACATTCTGAAGCTATAAAAGCAACGATAAAGGAGATATAAGGCAAAAACTCCAAAGCAGCTATTTATGACCCCAGTTTGACCCATAAGGGGGGGTCGGGGGATAAAACTGACCGGCTATTTAGATTCTCCACATATGCTTTCCCAATACCTCTTAATACATTCTGAAGCTATAAAAGCAACGATAAAGGAGATATAAGGCAAAAACTCCAAAGCAGCTATTTATGACCCCAGTTTGGCCCAAAAGGGGGGGGGGGGTCGGGGGGTAAAACTGACCGGCTATTTAGACTCTTCACATATGCTTTCCCAATACCTCTTAATACATTCTGAAGCTATAAAAGCAACGATAAAGGAGATATAAGGCAAAAACTCCAAAGCAGCTATTTATGACCCCAGTTTGGCCCATAAGGGGGGTCGGGGGGTAAAACTGACTGGCTATTTAGACTCTCCACATATGCTTTCCCAATACCTCTTAATACATTCTGAAGCTATAAAAGCAACAAAAAAGGAGATATAAGGCAAAAACTCAAAATCAGCTATTTTATGATCCCAGTTTGACCCATAAGGAGGGGGGTTGCATGGGGTAAAACTGACCGGCTATTTAGATTCTCCACATATGCTTTCCCAATACCTCTTAATACATTCTGAAGCTATAAAAGCAACGATAAAGGAGATATAAGGCAAAAACTCCAAAGCAGCTATTTATGACCCCAGTTTGGCCCAAAAGGGGGGGGGGGGGTCGGGGGGTAAAACTGACTGGCTATTTAGACTCTCCACATATGCTTTCCCAATACCTCTTAATACATTCTGAAGCTATAAAAGCAACGATAAAGGAGATATAAGGCAAAACTCCAAAGCAACTATTTTATGACCCCAGTTTGACCCATAAGGGGGGGTCGGGGGATAAAACTGACCGGCTATTTAGACTCTTCACATATGCTTTCCCAATACCTCTTAATACATTCTGAAGCTATAAAAGCAACGATAAAGGAGATATAAGGCAAAAACTCCAAAGCAGCTATTTATGACCCCAGTTTGGCCCATAAGGGGGGTCGGGGGGTAAAACTGACTGGCTATTTAGACTCTCCACATATGCTTTCCCAATACCTCTTAATACATTCTGAAGCTATAAAAGCAACAAAAAAGGAGATATAAGGCAAAAACTCAAAATCAGCTATTTTATGATCCCAGTTTGACCCATAAGGAGGGGGGTTGCGTGGGGTAAAACTGACCGGCTATTTAGATTCTCCACATATGCTTTCCCAATACCTCTTAATACATTCTGAAGCTATAAAAGCAACGATAAAGGAGATATAAGGCAAAAACTCCAAAGCAGCTATTTATGACCCCAGTTTGACCCATAAGGGGGGGTCGGGGGATAAAACTGACCGGCTATTTAGATTCTCCACATATGCTTTCCCAATACCTCTTAATACATTCTGAAGCTATAAAAGCAACGATAAAGGAGATATAAGGCAAAAACTCCAAAGCAGCTATTTATGACCCCAGTTTGGCCCAAAAGGGGGGGGGGGTCGGGGGGTAAAACTGACCGGCTATTTAGACTCTTCACATATGCTTTCCCAATACCTCTTAATACATTCTGAAGCTATAAAAGCAACGATAAAGGAGATATAAGGCAAAAACTCCAAAGCAGCTATTTATGACCCCAGTTTGGCCCATAAGGGGGGTCGGGGGGTAAAACTGACTGGCTATTTAGACTCTCCACATATGCTTTCCCAATACCTCTTAATACATTCTGAAGCTATAAAAGCAACAAAAAAGGAGATATAAGGCAAAAACTCAAAATCAGCTATTTTATGATCCCAGTTTGACCCATAAGGAGGGGGGTTGCATGGGGTAAAACTGACCGGCTATTTAGATTCTCCACATATGCTTTCCCAATACCTCTTAATACATTCTGAAGCTATAAAAGCAACGATAAAGGAGATATAAGGCAAAAACTCCAAAGCAGCTATTTATGACCCCAGTTTGGCCCAAAAGGGGGGGGGGGTCGGGGGGTAAAACTGACTGGCTATTTAGACTCTCCACATATGCTTTCCCAATACCTCTTAATACATTCTGAAGCTATAAAAGCAACGATAAAGGAGATATAAGGCAAAACTCCAAAGCAACTATTTTATGACCCCAGTTTGACCCATAAGGGGGGGGTCGGGGGATAAAACTGACCGGCTATTTAGATTCTCCACATATGCTTTCCCAATACCTCTTAATACATTCTGAAGCTATAAAAGCAACGATAAAGGAGATATAAGGCAAAAACTCCAAAGCAGCTATTTATGACCCCAGTTTGGCCCAAAAGGGGGGGGGGGGGTCGGGGGGTAAAACTGACCGGCTATTTAGACTCTTCACATATGCTTTCCCAATACCTCTTAATACATTCTGAAGCTATAAAAGCAACGATAAAGGAGATATAAGGCAAAAACTCCAAAGCAGCTATTTATGACCCCAGTTTGGCCCATAAGGGGGGTCGGGGGGTAAAACTGACTGGCTATTTAGACTCTCCACATATGCTTTCCCAATACCTCTTAATACATTCTGAAGCTATAAAAGCAACAAAAAAGGAGATATAAGGCAAAAACTCAAAATCAGCTATTTTATGATCCCAGTTTGACCCATAAGGAGGGGGGTTGCGTGGGGTAAAACTGACCGGCTATTTAGACTCTCCACATATGGTTTCCTATTACCTCCCAGTACATTTTATGGCTCTAAATACAATACTTAAGAAGATAATAGGGGGGCTGACCTAAATTTAAGGCTTTCAGATTGGAAGGTATCAGAAAATCACTCATAAATGAGACATTTTTCAAGGGATTGCTCCCAAAATCTACTCAGCTCGCATTTTCGATAGTATAAACAGGTGTGTCAAATTATAAGGCTGTGTAGCAAGTAGTATTTCCTGAACTGTGATGACGGGGGGAAAAACTTTAAAAAAATTGTTTTTGATCATGTGACCTTCATAAAGGTCAAAGGTCAAATTTAAGCATGCAGAAAAATTTTCCCACGCCTAAGGTATATAACTGCCAAATATGGTTTGAAACCTTCTACTAATAAGGGAGATATTCAAGACAGACCATAATGCGGCAGCGAGGAAACTGAGATGAAAACAAATAAGCGCCCTTTCAGGGACGCTTAATTAGAGTTACATTTCTGAACTTTTCACAAATGATTACTTCTTCCCTCCCCCCACCCACAACCAATGAAAATTTTCCTCGGAAGTCACACACCATATGTATATTTAACTGTTACATGTACTTTCATCAATACACATCTGTATTCAGTGCAATGAGAAAATGAGACATTATGCAACATTAACTGGTTAATAACTGTATGAAAAAAATCAATTCTATGACAGTGGAAGAGTGGAGTTTGTCTAAGATTTTAAGGCCCAAATCTTTTAAAAACTATAAAATATAGAAAACCTAAATAAATTCTGTGAAAAATTTAATTTCTATTAGAAAGTATATTTATAATTTCATTGCATTTATTTAAAGCAAGATTTTCGAAACAAATTTTACGAAATGCTGAACATACTCGTACAAATAATCACTGATTGTTGATTTCCATCCAGATCAAATCAGAAGGATATATATCATAAGGGTGAATTATGCATATTATTTTGGAACCCTGGCTCTGTAAAATATTCAAATTCTCGTGTGAAACATAAACTATACTGAAAAACATGTTGAAGTGTTTTTTATGGAAATACATTTGGTTTGCAGACAACATTAATTAGAGATTGCATTTTGAGGCAGTGTATCCCTGAATGTGACATGGTGTAACCTAACATACTGAGAATTCGGCCATTCTGAAAAAGACTGGTGATGAAGCCAGGATATCTTTGTAAATGGCAGGTATTATGAGGACCTATATATGGTTAAATGTATCAGCTACAGGAATGATCTGTCCTTCTCTATGTCAGTACTAGGCCAAAATGTGAAGAAATAACTTAAATTTGACATATAGAAGGCCACCATTGGTCTTATAGTGGTGGAAGGTTGAGGCCACAGAACAGCAGGTCTGAAGGTCTTACCAATAGATATTCACATACTAAATCTGAAGTTATAGATACAATTCTTTTCAAATTATTGAAGCTATACCCCAAATTTGACCTTTAGAAGGCCACCCTTGGTCTTCTAATAAAAGGCTGAGGCCACAAAAAACAATAGGCTCCAAACCCTTACCCATATATATCCACACTTGACCTTGAGAAGGTCGGCACTGGTCTTCTAGTGGAAAGCTGAGCCACAAAAATAGGTTCTGAAGACTTACCCATATATACCCACATACCAAATTTGGAAGGTCTAGGTAAAATATTTTTTAAGTTATCGTATGAAAGGAAATCTCTGTTGAGGTTTTCCTAATTTGACCTTTAGAATGCTGCCAATGTCTCTTCCACTAGAAGGCCGTGGCCACAAAAAATAGGCTCTGTGGCGTTACGGATGGCCTTACCCAGCTATACCCACATTGTCTTGAATATTATTGGTATTACCGGTAAATGTACTTGTCAATTTGAAGTTTTTCTTTCATCTTAATTTAATACAGTATTCTTTAACAGAGAGCCAGAATCTAGGCTTATGTGTTGGAATAATAATTTTATGATGTTTACTTTTATATAAATCATTCTGCTTGTCAGGATAATTATTTGATTCAATGACCCTTGCACAATTTCACACATGCTGGTGTAATTTCACTACATCCATCATGCAGATTTTCCTGTTTTTCTGAATAAAATGTGACTTTTATGAACTTAAACTATTAAATTAAAAAGAGAAATGGCTGAAGCTATCTGATTCATACATCTGAACTTAATTCATCCTGAAATAAGGGCTTTAATCAAACAGTGTATAACAAGGTACAACTTTTACTGAAATACAACCAATGAATATACATTGTCCATGAGTATATTTCATTTTGACCTTATATTTATGCACATATACTAAGTTTTAAACTGCATGCATTGATAACAGAGTAAGTTGGAGAAGATTTGTTACAAAAGAGATCATTTCAATCTTACCTATCAAGAAGCATCCAGAAGTGGCCCTGAGTCTAGTATCCCAGTTGTGCCCAAGGGAGGTCCTGGGGTACAGGCTACCCTGGATCCTCCACATGTACCCGTTCTTGTCCTCCCCGTCTAAAGGTCACCCATAAGACATGATACAACAGGTACCCAGCCTGATGCCTGTCAGTTCCACATTTTTGATGACACTATAAAAGGGGAGTTTGGGATCCAGACAGTTGATATTTTTTTCCATAGAGAACACATAGAGGAATTAAAAGCTCAGTAATCATGCCTGTAACTTTTTTTGTGGCTGCCGATATGATGACAACCTTCATGGCCATAATGTGAGCAGTGTGGCACATTATGAAGGGGCAAAGGAAGGTCAGGGCTGATTGTCGTCGTTGCAGGAAAAGCTCAGGTCCAGGGCTATAGGTAGTTCACTCATCCTGGAGATGCAGAGGTCCAGAGATATGGGAGAGCACCTGGGTTCATGAGAGAGAGTGACACATGGGCTCTACACAGCCCTACTGCCCTTAAATGGTATCCAGGGTTTCAGAAACCATACTGGCATGGAACCTGAACTAAATTCTTATGAGATGGGGGGACACAGAGATGGAGATGTGAGATACACTGCAGAGGAGCAGAACCTTGTACTGAGCCCCCCTGGATACAGAGATGAAGCTGGCTCTGGTCTTAAGGTTCCTGGCCACTAGGGACATAACTAGCACTCTGGCATTCGACTTTAGGGTGGCCTGGCTATTATTGATGAACATGAAGATGAATGGTTGAGCTGCCCTGAGACTGTAAAATGCTGGAGAAAGATAGAAGGCATCTTCTGCTACACTAGATGGGAAGCATGTGTCCATGAGATGTCCCTGAAAAGGCAGAACTGTGTGTTTCAACTATATTGAAACATTACACAGATGTGTCTGCAAATCTGATAGGTCGAGATCCACGGTATAACCCCTGTATACACGTTCGCTGTTCTGATAATAACCCTCTGTGAGAATAATGCATGAAACAGCCTTCATAAAATCATTTTATCAGTAATTTGTAATTATTAATAACGTTAAAATATTCTGTCATGTTAGAATAGGAATAACACCCTCCAAACCATGGTATACGCAGAATTTTACTATGGTTTGAGGAAATAAACCCCTCAAGGCTTCTCCATAGGGGTTTATAGTCTAAAACCATGGTAAAACTAGAAATAGCCTGTTAAGAGTAGCTGCAACATATGAAAAGAAACAGGATAGCATAGAAGAGCACACATTATCATGTGTAATGTCCACCCCATGAACCTTTTGCAACAATTGTACAGTAGTCTTACAAGACCCTGCTTCAATTGTAAAATATATCAATGATGCTTAAACATTTATTAGTATACATGTAAATTATTTCAGCTTCATGCCTTTTTGCATTGGTTCAAAATTTGCTCAAAATCATTCTGTCTCTAAAGGTTTTTGGGATAACCAATATTTTTGATTTCCGATAAAATTGAAGATGGTAGGCGAAATTTGAAAAATTTGACATTTTCAGAGGCAAAAAACCAAAGATCTCTAATATCCAAATGGTCAAAAATTAGCTTGAAATTGCTTTATCCCTTACGGTTTTCGAGATAAACGACATTTTCAATTTCCATCAAAATTCAAGATGGCGAACAAAATTCTGGAAATTCAACTTTTTACACAGGTACTATATCTAAGGTCTCTAGTACCCAAAGGGTCCAAACATTGCTAAAAATCACTTTATCTCTAAGGGTTTTTGAGATAAATGACATTTTCAATTTCTGCCAAAATTCGAGATGGCAGCCAAAATCTCATTCCCAAAATAAATGGGTTTTTGTATTTTACGCAGAAAATTTAAGATGGCCGCCAAAAATGCCGACAAAGTGATTTTTGTGAAATGTCACAAGTACCCTCTGGAGATACCAAAATTGTTCTATCTCGAACCATTTCCAAGATAAATGTGCTTTTGCGTTTTACGAAGAAATTCAAGATGGCCGCCAAAAATGGCGGGAAAGTGATTTTTGTGAAAAGTCGCCAGTAAACTCTGCAGATAACCTTTAGGTCAGAAATTTCGTTGAAATCACTCTATCTCGAATGATTTCCCAGATAAATGTGTTTTGTGTTTTACGCAGAAATTCAAGATGGCCACCAAAAAATGCCAGAAAAGTGATTTTTGCAAAATGTCACCAGTACACTCTCCAGATACCCTGCTGGCCGAAAAAATTTTCAAAATTGCTCTATCTCGCACCGTTTCCGAGATAAATGTGTTTTGCACTTTACGCAGAAAATTCAAGATTGCCGACAAAAGTGGCGGGAAAGTGATTTTTGCGAAAAGTCACCACTACAATCTGGACACCCTGGGGGTCGAAAATTTCGACGAAATCGCTCTATTTCGCACAGTTAAGGAGATAGAAGCAAATTTGTGTTTTTCCATTTTTGGCAAAAATTCAAAATAGCCACCATTTTGGGGGAGAGTTTTTTCAAAATTGTCAATAGTACATTGCTTAGATACCCTGTGGGTCGAAAATTTCGACGAAATCACTCTATCTTGCAACGTTAAGGAGATAGAAGCAAATTAGTGTTTTTTGCATTTTTGGCAAAAATTCAAAATAGCCACCATTTTGGGGGAGAGTTTTTTGAAAATTGCCAATAGTACATTGCTTAGATACCCTGTGGGTCGAAAATTTCGATGAAATCACTATCTTGCAACGTTAAGGAGATAGAAGCAAATTAGTGTTTTTTGCATTTTTGGCGAAAATTCAAAATGGCTGCCATTTTTGGGGAGATGAAATTTTTTTTGAAAATTGCCAAGAGTACAAGAGTTGCTTAGCTAGCCTGTGGGTCGAAAATTTTGACGAAATCGCTCTATCTCACACGGTTAAGGAGATAGAAGCAAATTAGTGTTTTTGCATTTTTGGCAAAAATTTGAAAATTCAAAATGGCCACCATTTTGGGGGAGAGGAAAATTTTTTTTAAATTGCCAAGAGTACATTTCTTAGATACCCTGTGGGTCAAAAAATTCGACAAAATCGCTCTATCTCGCACGGTTTAGGAGATAGACATATTTACGTTTTTTGGCTATGTAGCTATTACTCTATTTCTCAGGAGATTCAAGCTACTACCATCAACAGCAATACCAAGCAAGCAATTGACCCTATAAACCTTCACAAAGATGAGTTTAATATGTTTCCTTTAAAAGAGTGAAAACAGAAATGCAATTCAGAGTAGGCTCAAAGTGACAAAGCAGCTATTACTCAGATAGCTACAAAGCTATCATCGACCAAAAGCTATCCTAGCCAAACTATTGACCCAATTATCTTTCATATAAATTTTGTAAAGATAGAAAACATTGTTTCATTAAAATGTCCCGTAAAAAGTCAACTCAAAATAGCATAATAGCTATATAGCACAGTAGCTATTACTCAGTTAGCTATAAAGGTATTATCACCAAAAGCAATCCAAAGCAAGCTACTGATCCAATAATCCTCCATCCCAAATTTTGTGAACATAGATGAAATACTTTTCCTTTAAACAGCTTAAAATAAAAAAGCTACTCAAAGTAGCTAAGTAGCTATTACTCAGTTATATAGCTATTATCACTAAAAATAGCATCAGAGATGCCCGTACCCCACAGCCTGGGGAAATATTTTTCCACACCATGAGATATAGAAGTAGTGTAACAGTACAAAGTTCAAGATACTTTCAGAGCAGTGTAAGTTATATTAAGGTCCAAATAATGCTTAAGTAGAGAAAAAAATATCTAAGGAAAAGAAATGTATATAAAGATGAAGTATTAAAACAAGACAATTCAATAATAAAATGATAGCATTTATCAGTAAACCAAAAATAGCCGAATTATGGTTTGGATGTTTTGAATATTACCCATGTATACAGAAGTGGCAATACATTCAATGAATGCTTATGTGTGGTGTTGGAGCAAAATCTGTGGTTCACATGATGAAATTTCATCTGTTACAATGGGAAGTTGTAAAAGTAAAATTCTTAATGAATTCTAATATGACTTTAACAGTGCTTAATCTGCATCAAAAGACAGACTCAAAGGTGCAACAAGATTTTAAAGGTCAAGGTCACTACGACAAGGTCAAATCAAGGTCACACCATGATGCTGCACACCTACAACCCCTAACTAATGTCCCTACCAAGTATCAACTTCCTATACCTTACGGTTTCCCAGATATAGCCCGGTCAAGATTTTACTGGTCAAGGTCACTACGGCAAGGTCAAAGGTCAAATCAAGGTTACACCATGACATTGCACACTTACACCCCCTAACCAATGTCCCTACCAAGTATCAACTTCCTATACCTTACGGTTTCCGAGATATAGCCTGGACAAGATTTTCAAACTCAAGGTCACTATGGCAAGGTCAAATCAAGGTCAGACCATGACGTTGCACACCTACACATCCTAACCAATGTCCCTACCATGTATCAACTTCCTACACCTTACGGTTTCTGAGATACAGCCCAGACAAACTTTTTCCCGACGCCCGCCCACCCATCCGGGCACCATGGGTGAAAACAATACCCCGACAGACCTTAAGGGCTGTGGGGTAAAAACAGCATGTGTCTGGGTCTTGTAGTTTAGGAGATGTTGTTCATGTGGACGCGGACACCAACGCCGCAGAGTGACGACATAATAAACCCGCAGCCCCATGTACAAAACTGCCCCACACATGAAAAAAATGAAATTCATAAACTACATACATATCACAAGGGGTCTAGTATTCTAATCCTTTGACATTAAATTTTAAGTTCTTTGTGTCAAGGATTCTAACCTTTAAACACTGTAAGTTAAAAATTTAAAAATTGGGGGTTTCTTATCTTAACTTTTAAACTCTAGGGGTCTAGTAACTGTAACATTTTAAAAGTGGGAGATCATTAACTGTTAAATAGAATTCTTTTCATTTTGTACTGGGCAAGTGGTAGGATTTATAGCAATGTGTGGTAGTGTAAGGTTAAATATTTGGGTCTAATACATATCTTAAACATGTAGCTACTAATTGTTTTTGGAAGATATGGGTGGCTATGAAAAAGGCCCGATATATTTAAAGTCCTTCTCGGTAGATGTGTGAACTGCAGCAGATCATGGTGGTGTGGAGTCAGTAGAAGAGAGTCTGCTGGAGGTCTTGGGTGGTGAGCTGGTTGTTGCTGTTGTGGCTGGTGGGTATTCTTCTGTGTCTGTGAGAGGCTGTAGTATGTTAATGTTTGCATAGCCTGTGTTTCCAATTAGGTAGGGTGACAGAGACAATTTTATGTGGATATCAAATTCAAATGAGGGGATGTCGATAAAAGTGTAAGGACTTGATGCTGATGTCTTCTGGGGAGAGAGATAAAGAACCAATGTCCCATTCCATGATCTGGAACTACCCGTGATGCTTACTCTTTCTGATGGTGTTGCTGGGTCTTCTGTCACTGGTCTTGCGGAGCTGATGCAAGACGCTGAGCTTGATACTGTTACTGAGTTGTGCAGACATCGGGGTAGGGGCTTGATACTTGTGTAGAGTAGGAATGTTGGAAAATCTGGAAAATTGAGTGATTACCCTATAGAGTGAATTTTGAACATGCTGGAATTTCCTGAACTTAAAGTGTTATTAGTGAGGCAAAGAGAGAATTTAGGAATTCAACTGGCTGCTCAATAGATCATATACTTGCCGGGACACCAGGTATTGGATTTGTTTTTATTTTCCCCCACTGACACCAATGAAAAAATAATTCCCAAATTGTACCTTGGATTTAGAACTAAGAATATTGATTTAGCATGTTGCTTGAATTTTTTCCAGTTGTCTAAAACCATTTTATTTCCAAATCCTGGATTTTTAAGTGGCTACAATACACAGCAGTTGTTATACACTAGATATGTTTTCATTTTTACAATAAGCTCTGGTATATGTGTGAGACTATTTATTCTTATGTATATTTTTCAGTTCAGTTTGAAAGGTATATATTTTGGTGTTGCTTTTAAGATATCTCCTTCAGAGATATTTGTTATTAATTCAAATAACTCTAAGTGCACATCAACAGGTTATCATTACAATGGGTACTCCAGGTTTATACCTTGTCAAAACATTTCAAAATTGTTTTCTAAAACTTTGCACCATACACTGCCAACACTTCCATGTCAAAAAGCAGTTGATAGTTTCATGACTTTAACAACTGACTAATCATAAAACTTCCCACAGAATAATGAAACTACTGTAAAGCAGCTACCTTGCCTTAAAGGGACAAGTTTTTCACCCCAGGACGAAAATCTCAAATTATAAAGATAATACATTTGTAGACCTTATATACAAATATCAACAAACTGCCCACCTTATTGGGATATAACATTTCACCTTTTGACAGCACTAATTAACTCTTCCTTCCAGACTAAAAGGGCATAAGTCCTCAAGGTATTTTATTACCTGATGCGGTCTTTTCACTGTTTTAAAGTACACAAACTTTATTTAAATTTTCAATGGCAGATTCCAACATAAGCCCCTCTGAACACAGCAGTTAATTATCTAAGATAGGTGTACATTACAATGCACTTACCATACATTTGTTTGTTTACTTTAGCATCACACTTGCCATAGGAATGAAAGTTCTTAAATGCTCTTGACCCCTAGAAATTAGGCTTTGAACACTCCAATTGTAAAATAAGTGTTGATACAATATTCAAGATAATAATGGTAATTTAACGAAGTGGATTTTACATGTATATGTTACCATATTCATTGTAACAAAGACTACTATAATACAAGTTGGGATTTACTCATGCACTCCCTGTAAGGGGGCTGTTCCATTTCTGCAATATATTGTAAACCCTGTTCCTGATTGTCAATATTCAGGAATTGGGAACTAAATCTTTACATCGAAATGATCTTAAAGCCACTGTAAACCTCTAAATACTTCCCGATGGATTTACAATTACATGCAGCACTCAGGAGTCTATTGAGAACAGTTTACGAGAATTTCAATTTGTTTGAAATTATCGCAAACCTCTCCCAATCCTTATCAGATTTATGACTTCTTAAACCCATTGTAAGGTCATCTTTTTGATCTCACATCTTTTTTATCTTAAATTTATCTTACAGTCATAAAGCAATCTTTTCCATCTTACAGCGATTGTAAACCTATCCGTTCCATCTTAAGGACTCACAAACCAATCGGATGGATCAGAAACTGTTGCAAACCTATCAAAAGATTTTCTGAGGCAATGGCTACATCAATCAGGAAGCTATCTGGAAAATATCTTGTATATCAAAAACTCATCTTAAACCTTATCCTAAAGTATTTCCTGGATCATGCATTTTCAAAAACTGGTTGATATTTTGGTTGTATGACTTTATGTGATAACATATTACATCATATTTGCATCTCGTAATATATTTATCTGAGAAGAAAATATTGCCCTATAAATACAGGACTTTGTACCTTGTGGTATATTTAGAATTGGGTGTTATTTATAGTCCACAGTAATTCTACAGGCATATTATACTTAAGTACAGCAATTATTGACCTCTGTTTTCAGCATCCATTGAGAAGGGGCTGATTAATTTTTAATGATACAGTCAAAAGAAAGCACACAAGAACACATTGTAGCAATACTATTTGGAAGCCAATATGGCTAAAATACCAGTATAAAAACTGGATTGTTATAGCATGAATTAGCTGGAACAAACAACTACTTTTAACACAGATGTTCACTGCACTGTGATCCTGGAGATTCATTGCTGAAAAGGTTTTAATAATTTTGCCTCTTTATTCTGATTGATTAAAAGATTATAAATTAAATGATAAAAGTTTTCAATCTTTAGTAAAAAATAAGTTTATGAGGTATGTTTGATTCAAGTTGTGAGGTTTTGATTTTATTACATGGAATTTTGTATTTAAAGCTCTGAAATATCCTGGTTTGGGCAAAACTTTACTACGCTGGAAAACACTGTTCAATACAGATATACCGCACAGGAGTCACATAATCTGGATTTGCTTCAGAGTCTATAAATATTGGATATGTCTGTAGATAAGTTGACCTATTTATGTTATCCTTTTACATTAGGTGAAGCAAATACAAATTTTGATGACATTTTAAGTGGCAGAAGGAACAAATAATGAAATTTTGGTTTCGGTCTGGATCATCATCAAGATCCATGATTTTTTGAAGGATTTTTATCACTACACTCATAACTATATTCAAGATAAGTATGCACTTTCTCACTGCTTCTTTCATAATGTGACAAATGACAAGAAGGGTATTCAACAAAACGATCTGAATTTAAACTTACACAATATACAGACAACAAGCATTCTGACGCATGCATTTATCTCCCACCGTATAAATTAGATGTACTAAAGATAGTGGAATATAAATTTTCTTGCGAGATGGAGGCACACGTAGAAGTGACAACAACTTTAATGTTTGATTGCAATACTTTTAGAGATAAAAGACATTTACTCATTTTAGCAGGTATATGACTCAGCTATGCAAAGAACTATAGATGTGCAACTTCACTATGTGGTAGATCACCCAAAAGGTGAATCAGTTATTCAGAAGAATTTGACTTTTCATAACACTTTTAGAGATAAAAGACATTTAATCATTTTAGTAGCTGTTACTCAGCTATGGAAAGAGCTACAGTTCTGCAACTTCACTATGTGGTAGATCACCCAAAAGTAGGTGAATGACTTATTTAGAAGAAATTGCGTAAATTCCATACTTTTACAGATACAAGACATTTACTCATTTTAGTAGCTATGGCTGAGCTATGCAAAGAGCTATAGATCTGAAACTTCACTGTGTGGTTGATCAGCTAAAACTAGGTGAATGACTTATTTAGAAGAAATTGCCTACCTGTAATACTTTTAGAGATAAAAGACATTTACTCATTTTAGTAGCTATTACTCAGCTATCCAAAGAGCTACAGTTCTGCAACTTCACTATGTGGTAGATCAGCCAAAACTAGGTGAATGACTTGTTTAGAAGAAATTGCCTACCTGTAATACTTTTAGAGATAAAAGACATTTACTCATTTTAGTAGCTATTACTCAGCTATCCAAAGAGCTACAGTTCTGCAACTTCACTATGTGGTAGATCAGCCAAAGGTAGGTGAATGACTTATTTAGAAGAAATTGCCTACGTGTAATACTTTTAGAGATAAAAGACATTTCCTCATTTTAGTAGCTATTTTTTTACTCAGCTATCCAAAGAGCTACAGTTCTGCAACTTCACTATGTGGTAGATCAGCCAAAGGTAGGTGAATGACTTATTTAGAAGAAATTGCCTACCTATAATACTTTTAGAGATAAAAGACATTTACTCATTTTAGTAGCTATTACTCAGCTATCTACTCACTTAGCTATTGACCTAGATCTGCAATGGAACCCCAAATGATATGCCATATTATAGTTAAGGAAAACATTGCTGAACAAATTATTTTAGGAAAATACTGTAACTGCAGTAGTTTTTGAGTTACAATGGATTTACTCAACAGTCAGAATTTTAAAGTAGCTATTACTCAGCTATCCAATGTGCAACAGGTCTGCAACTTTACTATCTGATAGCTTATCAAAAACTAGATACATAACATATTTGAAAATATTTCCCTAATGAATACTTTTGAAGATATTTGAAATTTACTTATGTTCTTATTTTGCTACAAATAAGAAAATAGCTACTACTCATTATGGCATGCAATAGAACCCCAAACTATATGCCATCTTATAGTTAAGGAAAAAGTAGCTGAACAACATATTTTCGGAAAATACTCTAACTGCAATAGTTTTTGAGTTACAATGGATTTACTCAACAGTCACAATTTCAAAGTAGCTATTACTCAGCTATCCAATGTGTAACAGTTCTGAAACTTTACTATGTGATAGCTTATCAAAAAGTAGATGAATAACATATTTGAAAAGAATTCCCTAACTTTATTACTTTTGAAGATATTTGACATTTACTTATGTCATTATTTTGCTACAGATAAGAAAATAGCTATTACTCAAATATGGTATGCAATAGAACCCCAAACTATATGCCATCTTATAGTTAAGGACAAAGTAGCTGAACAACATATTTTACGAAAATACTCTAACTGCAATAGTTTTTGAGTTACAATGGATTTACTCAACAGTCACAATTTCAAAGTAGGTATTACTCAGCTATCCAATGTGCAACAGGTCTGAAACTTTACTATGTGATAGCTTACCAAAAAGTAGATGAATAACATATTTGAAAAGAATTCCCTAACTTTATTATTACTTTTGAAGATATTTGACATTTACTTATGTTGTTATTTTGCTTCAAATAAGGAAACAGCTACTACTCATTATGGCATGCAAAAGAACCCCAAACTATATGCCATCTTATAGTTAAGGACAAAGTAGCTGAACAACATATTTTACGAAAAAGCTGTAACTGCAATAGTTTTTGAGTTATGAGCCCTTTACTCCAAGTAGCTAAGATTGCTATTACTCACTTATCTTTAGGCCTAAGTCCATAAAACCAAAAAAATTTTCAAGGGCGTGAAAATTCATTGGGACAATTAATTTACAAAAATTCTGTAGCTGTAGTAGTTTTGGAGAAATCTGCGTGACTAACTAACGCATGCACGCACACACAGGCATCATTTCATAATCTCCCTCCCGAGCTAAAGCCCCGCGGGAGACAATACAACCTTATTAAGAGATAGTTCAACTTATTCCTTAAAGCAGCATTAAAAAAACCTCAGATCTTTAGATCCTTCTTTGGTTAAAAAGTCAGCAGTGACCAAACTGTATTATGATTGGGAAAAAAAGGCATTGCAAAGATAGACTGATCACAAAAGGACGACCAAACAGAAACGTACGCCAAAACTTAACCTCCTGGTGGAGGCAATAAGCCACCTTGAAAATATTTGGAAACCACAATGTGATCTGAGAGTTTGGATAACAGAAGGCTAAAATAATAGGATTTATTGGTTTGTATAAATCATCTATATCAACATGTACATTCACAATGCACTGACTGGACATTTGATCTGATCTGTGTGCATCAATCTTATCATTTCTCCAGATTTATAATGAATCAATAAAAAGCACAGCAATATTACAAAAGTTCAAGATGGCAAACTGCAAACAAAACTAAAAATATCTTAAAACTTTGATAGTGACTTATAAATCCCTTGAGTATTCTAATCGGTTGAAAGTAGGCTTGAAATTGCTGTATGCCTTAAGGTTTCCTAGATAATTGTGATCTTTAAAATTACAGTCATTTCATAAATACAGAAAATTGCCACCGAAAATGAAGACTTTCAAGATTGATTATTATTTCTTAGAACCTCCGAGTATTCTGTATGGTCAAAAATAGGTTTAAAAAGTGCTCTGGTATAGTTTCTGAGAAAGCTATAATTTTTTTAAAATAAAGTTGTTTTAGGTTCAGATGTGCCTTAGAGTCTGTCATTGATGGAGATTAAGCTGTATAAAAGTCCACATTAGATTAGATTAGATCCAGATCATCTGTAGACCCTACATTTTGTGAAAATATAAACCCAATTTTATGAATAGTTCTTGAGCTATGCATTCAGATACTGGCGTCAAAAAAAAAGTATGACCTGACCCAATGTATAGCAACACAGACAGACAAATGAAGATGATATAAATACATGGTGGATGTGGTGCTTAATTAATGTACAGACACACATACCTTTTCTCTTTACACAAACCTGTCATTTCCATTGTGATGATGATACATGCATTAAATATTTAGTAAAAAAATAATTTATAAAGACCAAGAGATAGATTTTACAGGGGTTGAAGTACCTAAAGACCAAGACAAGTTGTTAAAAAACATAGTCAGCTGACTTAACAAAACAGGTTGAATTTTTTTTCAGTATGATTGTGTTATGCAATATATTATACCACATTTGCATCTCCATAATGTATCGAGGTATTATGAAAATTGGCCTTAATATAGGACTGTGTAACTTGCAGTAAATCGACCAATGGGTGATGTTTGCTGTCAACAGTAGCCCTCTGAGAGTGGTGTATAGAGTATTGTACTGTGATCAATACAACAGTTATTGATCCTGGTTTTCAGTATGCATTGTCAAGGTCAAGCCTCACTTATAGTTTGAGATTCAGCCTGTTGTTTCTTGTATGATGCGCTCAATGAAAGCATAAGGCCTGCTTTGAAACAAATAAAAGTTACATCTTGGGAAAACAGAAAACACCTGGACTTTACTGGCAGCAATTAGCTGGAATAGTTTGCTTTTAACAAAGAATTTCACCGCACAAGGAGTTGTGATCTTGAATATATAATGGTTTCATTGCTAGAGAGTAAGTTGTTTATCATTTTTCTCCATCCAATATGTTTGATAGCAGACTTACATTAAAAATTTAATTACAAACAATTCATTTTATTTAAAAAAATTAAGAATTTGATGTCTGTCATGTGTACAACAGGCTGTCAGCTTTAAAACTGAATATTTCTTAAACATGCACTGTCAATATTTGAAGGTGCTATTTTTTATTATATCCCCAGACGAAAGTCGGGGATATATTGGATTCAGGTCCGTCGCGCCGCCGCCGCCGCCGCCGTAGAAATTTCCTTGTGGACGCGATAACTCAAAAACGGATTAATATTTTTTTTTCAAACTTGGTACACATGTTAAGGATGCCCAAAGGAAGATCCCTATTTTAAGGTGACCTTAAACTCCCAATAATAAAGAACTTATGGCCACCTTAAGGTCAGAAATTGCACTTTTGGCCACTTAGAGCCCTCTAGGTCACAAACTATGAGGCTTATCTGCCTCAAATTTTACCTGAGAACACATTAATATATTCTTAGTACATGTGCCGAAAATCAAGACTTTAAGTTGAGGAGAAAATTGTCTTTGAGGCCCATAAAGACCCCACTTAGGACTTTTTTCCTCTAATATTTTAAACTTATTTTGCCCTATAATTTGGAAGTGGTAATTCTGATGAGTCTCAAACTGCACTAGATGTAACTCTTATATGTAATCCTTGTCTGTGAAAAATTTAAAGGCTGTAGGTTTACCTGTTAGGCCGACTTAAGATCTCAAAATTGCCCACAGAGACCCAATTTATGGACTTTTTGCCATCTTCAAGCACTGTAGCTTTCAAACTATGTCTCTCATCTAAGTGAAATATCATCTGAGAATATATCAATATGTTTTTCTTGTGTGTACTCCAAAATTTAGGCCTTTAATAGACATTTAACCCATGTATGAGGACCATAAACACCCACCCGAGTGACCCTTTTAAGACATTTTTCACATATTTTGCTCTGTAACTTGGAAATGGTAAGTCTGAGAAGTTTCAAACTGTATTAGATATATATTCTATGTGTAATGTTAGTATGTAACAGATTTTAAGTCTGAAGCTTTAATTTGAAGGTCAAATTGAGGTCTCTGACGGGCTCCCAAAGACCCAATATATGGACTTTTTGCCACCTTTAAGCCCTGTGACTGTTAAACTATGTTATTGATGGAGCTGAAATCCCATCTGGGAATGCATTATGTCCTTTTTACATGTGCCGAAAATCAAGGCTTTAAGTAGACATTTAACCTGTGTTTGAGGACCATAAATGCCCACCCGAGTGACCCTTTTTAGACATTTTTCACATATTTTGCCCTGTAACTTGGAAATGGTAAGTCTGAGAAGTTTCAAACTGTATTAGATACATATTCTATGTGTAATCTTAGTATGTGACAAATTTTAAGTCTGAAGGTTTAATTTGAAGGCCACATTGAGGTCTCTAAAAGGCCCCATAGAGACCCACTATTTGGACTTTTTGCCAGTTTTAAGGCCCATGACTGTTAAACTATGTGACTGATAGAACTGAAATCTCATCTGGGAATACATTATTATGTTCTTTTTACATGTGCCAAAAATCAAGGCTTCAAGTAGACATTTAAACTGTGTATGAGGACCATTAACACCCACCCGAGTGACCGTTTTAAGACATTTTTCACATATTTTGCTCTGTAACTTGGAAATGGTGAGTCTGAGAAGTTTCAAACTTTATTATTAGATACATATTCTATGTGTAGTCTTAGTATGTAGCAGATTTTAAGTCTGATGCTTTAATTTGAAGGCCACATCGAGATCTCTAAAAGGCCCACAGAGACCCAATATTTGGACTTTTTGCCACCTTTAAGCCCTGTGACTGTTAAACTATGTGATTGATTGAACTGAAATCCCATCTGGGAATGCATTATTATGTCCTTTTCACATGTGCCGAAAATCAAGGTTTTAGTAGACATTTAACCTGTGTATGAGGGCCATAGACACTTGCCCAAGTGACCTTTTTAGACATTTTTTTCTGTATTTTGCCCTGTTATTTGGAAATGCTTAGTGTGACAAGTCTTAAACTGTATTATATATAATTTTTGTTTGTTGTGTATGTCCCCCAAAAAGTTTCAGTTCTGTAGTTTAATTGCTAAGGTCTCTTTAACAATTGTAAAGTGCCCACAGAGACCCAATTTATGGATATTATGCCACTTTAAAGCCCTGTAACTGTCAAACTATGTGGCTCATAGAGCTGAAATCTTTGAATTTTTCAAAGGAAGTGCCTGTCTATTTAAATTTTGAATATTAATAATGTTATGGCTATCTTAGGCTTTTAAGAACTTATTTTTGTGTGTTATCTCTCTGCTTGCTGAGTTTTTAACTTTTTAATATGAAACTGGTTAAACATATTCAAGTAGGCAAAATGGACACTGTTATTTTATGGTGAGCTTTAAGTCCCAAATATTAATGAAGTTATAGCCTTATGTAGTAAAAATAGGGGATTTTTAACCCTCAACTAGCCCAGTTTTATTTAACTTGCCTTAATTTTGACACAGCTCCTACAGTTACAAACTCATTTCAATTGATAATCACATACTTAAAATTCTCAATTCTGAATTATTATTATAAATCTGTTCTTGTCGTTTGATAATTTATATTTAATTCTGGAGGTATATAATCTTCCTGTTGGACATTCCTTATTTATATATTTGATTTTATTTTAGTGATAAGATTAACTGAGCTTTTTGTATTTGATTACCCCTTTTATATTATAAGTGTTTGTTTACCATTTGTGCTGCAGCACTCCATCTCTTTGTAGTCTCACTCCCCATCCCCCACCCACCTCTGGGACCTCCAGCTATTGAGTGACACTAAATAAACAAAGGTATTATTTATTTATTTATTTATTTATTTATTTATTTAATCATTTATTATAGAGACATAGTATAATACATTTTGACAACTTAATAATGAACTACAAAAGAATACCCAGCCCTAATGGGCTTATTAGTCTCTACAAACTATTTTAACAACAGATAGGTGGAAAATAGTTACATAAGATATTATTTCTGTGATTTTGTAGATACTTAACAACAAACAAGTGTAAACTAGTTACATAAAATATTGTTCCTGAGATTCCATAGGTCAGCTAGAAAGCTCATTAATAGTTTTACCCTTTTACAAGTTATTATTTCATAAAACTGAGTTAATATACTATCATTCTGACGAGAACAAATTTTGTTATAATACTTACAGCGGATAGCTTGAAGTTTGGGACAAACACACACAAAATGTATTTCATCTTCAATGTCTAACTTACAAAGCTTACAAATTCTGTCTTCTACTTTTTTCCTAGTGTATCTTCCTGTCTCAATTTCTAGGGGCAATATACCAATCCGAAGTTGGCAAAGAAGTGAACGCTTATATTTGGGGATGTTTGAAAGAATATACTCTTCAGTCTTTATTTCATTTTTAAAAAGTGAATACGTTCTTAGTTTTGGTTTTGATGGCAATTTGTTGGACCATTCATCGTGCATTATATCCGCAAGTTTGATTTCAAGGTCATTAATGTCTAACTCTTCAGCCATTTCAAAGTTCTCTAGCTTGTTGACTGACTCAAATATGTCATATATGTTTGATTCCCAAGAACAGGCATAAAGGTCCCAGTAACTCCATTCAAAGACCTTTCTCGTTAAATGCCCTGCATCCATATTACAAATTTTGTTCCAAAGACGGATGGCTGAAATATAGTATTTATATTTTGGAATCATCCAACCCATGTCACCCTGGAATGCCAGTGCAGGGGCATTTCTATGGAGGCCAAGGAAGTACCGTATAGCTCTGTTTTGAACCTTTTCTGCATAGTTAAAATTTTGAAATCCCCAGATGCTAGAACAGTAATCCATAATAGGCCAAACACATGCATTATACAGCTTTGTGTATGTTCTGTAGTTGAAGTCTTTGAAATTCTTAAATTTGCCAATAATTTTGCTCAAAGCTCTACCCCCTGCATCAGCTAAAGTCCTAGCACATTCCTTGAAGGTCAAATGTTCATCCAAGATCACCCCTAGATATTTATACTGGGATACAGTTTCAATTATGCTCCCTCCAAGAGTGAAAACAATTTTTGATTTCTTGCTACTTATATTCCTAAAATGTACAATACCACTTTTTAAATCATTTACAGTGATCCTCCATTTATTACACCATTGGGCTACATGATTAAGCATGCTTTGTAGTTTTGATTCCGAGTCGGATAAAAGAACCATGTCATCTGCATAAAGTAATATACATATGTGTGTGTTACCACAATTTAACCCTAATTTCAAATCATTCAGCTCTACAGCAAGACTATTTATGAAGATGTTAAACAGTGTTGGCGACAGAGTATCACCTTGTCTTACACCGGACTTTGACAGAAACCAGTCTGTGTAATTGTTGTTAATTCGAATAGTATTAAATGTTTCACTATATAATAATTTTATTGTATGATACATTTTGCCACGAATATTATTTTTTAACAGATTAAAAAACAATAGATTTCTGTCAATGCGATCATTTTTTTTTGTGTGTTTTACACAGAAATTCAAGATGGCTACCAAAATTGGCGGGAAAACGATTTTTGGGAAAAGTCACCAGTAGACTGCAGATACCCTGTGGATCAAAAATTTTGTCGAAATTGCTCTAGCTTGCTCTATTTCCGAGATAAACACATTTTTTTGTTTTACGCAGAAATTCAAGATGGCCGCCAAAAGTGGCGGGAAAACGATTTTGGCGAAAATTTGCAAGTAGACTGCATATACCCTTCTGCTCAAAAATTTCATCATAATCGCTCTAGCTCACACCGTTTCTGAGGTAAATGTGTTTTTGCATTTTACACAGAAATTCAAGATGGCCGCCAAAAGTGGCAGGAAAATGAATTTGGCAAAAACTTGCCAGTAGACACTGCATACATCCTGCGGGTCAAAAATTTTGTCGAAATCGTTCTAGCTCGCACCGTTTTTGTGTTTAAGAAAATTTGTGCCATTTAGTTAATCATTAATAAGTCGGCCATTTTATGTTGGATCCCTTCCAAAAGTTAATGATTTTCAGAGAACCATATAACAAATCTACTTGCAAAATTTAATATGAATAGGTGAAGCGCTTTTTAAGTTATCATGCAAACAAGCACACCCTTTTGAAAAACATGTTTTTGGTCATGGACTTCTCTGATTGGTTGAAATGTCATGACACCATATTCAGAAATTTTTCCCAGGGCTACTGCATACATGTGCTAAATTTGAAGAGAATCCGCCAGTGGTTGCCGAGCTATAAGCAACAGAATATGTGGGAGCTGGCGGACCCACTCTCTCTCCCCTCTTCCCTAAATACAAACAAGCGTTCCGCAAGGGACGCTTAATTTCATGAATTAGCACCAACTAATTAAGCAATCAGACAAGAAACCAATGAAATATTATAGTTCAAGTTGAAGCATGCTTATATACAGATCTGCATATAAAACAAAACAAAATATGGCTAGCCAAAATGAAAATTTCATCAATAAGTACCAGCTAGTAGCAAACTAATTAACCAATCAGATAAGGAACCAATAAACATGCACTACATAGAGATCTATACATAAAATAAAATGGGACCTGTATGTTAGCAACGCCTTTTACTGACCGGGTCCCCATTGGTTAGCCACTTCGCACAAAATAAGGTAAAAAAAGATCCCAACCAGGATTCCAGTGGGTCATAATGGTTGGTTAGCGGTGACCCAGTCGCCAGCAGAGTATTGACATTGCCCCCCCTTTTTACAGACCTGCTCTGAGGTAAGGGAAGAGAAAGTATGAGTTCAGTCCCAGGAAAAATAAATCTCCCGAAGGAAGCACATCAGGTTTTTTTATATATATATCATAAGGGCTATCGGTGGATCTGCTGAGCAGCCACTACTGAGCCCAAAAGGAAAAGCTCTGAATCAGCCCAAGCGACATTCTTCAAATAGAATTGTGTGCGGGTGTTGTGTGACTTCCAATGCAAGGCTGACAGAATTAGTTCTCAAGAAATTACCAACTGGAAGGCCTTAGAAGCAGCAAAAGCCCTCACATCATTGGCTTTAGCCTGATGTAAGGTGAGGGCCTCCTGATCAGAGAGCTCATAGCATAGGATCACAGTCTGCTTGATCCATGAGTAGATAGTGGCAGGGGAGATATCTCATTCGAAGCCTTTCTTGAAGGAGACAAAGACCAGTTCCTTGTTCTGCCTGAGGTCTGAGGTCCGGTCCAGATAGTAGCACAGGGCTCTGACCAGACGTAGGGACCTATCACCCTAGAGTGACTTGTCCAGAATTGGGGCCAGGGTTGGAATGTCCACCGGGGCCACAGTCTGGACCCACTTAGGCCAGACGGTTCTTGGAAAGAAAGCTGGGTGAGGGGTAAAGAGACACCTTGGATCAGTCTGACTGGTATCTGATGTTCTTACTTAGCCAAGCATGGATCTCACTCCTGCATTTGCCTGAACCCAAAGCTAAGAGAAAACAGTCTTGAAGGTCAAATGCTTCAAAGAGGCCTCCTTAAAGGGTTCAAAGGGAACCTTTATCAACTGGTGCAGCATCATTAATGGTGGAGTTTCCCAGTCTGTCTGCAATGGCTGGCCTATAGCCATCAATGGTACTTGACTGTTGTATCCTGTCTTGGAACAGATACAGCAGGAAGTCAGCTATGGTCTTTATAGAGGTTGAGATGGAAGCCACCTGATTGCTGTGCCTTCAGAAGTTCAAATGGTGGTTTTGTCGATGACAAAAGTACTAAAGACAGATCCCAAGATGGTATACTCTGATCCTTCATTGGTCTATCCCTGTGAAAAGTTGCAATCAGCCAATTAAGTTTAAACTTTGACTGATTTTCACCCCATGGAACCCAAATGACCTGCAATAGCTGTTCTATATCCTGCCTGTGTAGTAGGTTTCAGATTTTACTTATTGAACAGATAGGTAAAAAACTCTGCTATTGAGCAGAGAGAAGGTTGCTAGAAGTTGACTTGACCCTCCGTGCTCTATGATTCAAAAATGGTCCACTTAGATTCGTAGACTCTTCTTGATGAAAGTCTCTGAGGTGCCTTAATTGTATCCACCGGAAACACCGGTGGATACTTTGTTTTAGCGTCCGCTACGCCGCCGCCGCCGCACGTAGAGAGATTTTCGGCGTTAACGCTCTAAGAGGAAAACAACAGCAGCTAGGTTCACCAAATTTGCAGGATATCTTCATTGGGGGGTAAGCTTCTCTGGGAAGGAAAATAGCCTCATTCTGAAAAACAAGATGGCCGCCACGGGCATTTCTTTGAAAATAATCTACATTTTTCTACTGGCTGTTCCTCATAGGTAGAAGGTTGCATCTCTTCATAGGTGATATGTATGACACATATACATGTCCTCTACAACCTTGCACACATTTGACCTTGAAGCTCCTAATTCAAGGTCATCCACGGAGTGCCGAAGTAACCCACATAGCGGACTTTAAAAGTGCCTATATCTCCCTTATTATTGGTCCTAGAGGTTTGCAATGTGAAGCCAACCTATAGGAAATCATGTGCTGCGAATCTTCTGATGTGGTCAAATTTGACCTTGGACCCCTCCTTCAAGGTCAAACGAGGATAGCAGAACTTAAAAGTGCTTATAACTCGCTTATTATCGATCCTAGAGGTTTGGGATGGTAAACCAACATATAGGAAATCATGGGCTGGGAATCTTCTGGCGTGGTTGGATTTGACCTTGGGCCCCTCCTTCAAGGTCAAACAAGGACAGCCAAACTAAAAAGTGCTTATAACTCGCTTATTATTGGTCCTAGATGTTTGGGATAGTAAACCAACATATAGGAAATCGTGTTCTGGGAATCTTCTGATGTGGTCGGATTTGACCTTGGGCCCCTCCTTGAAGGTCAAATGTGGACAGCCAAACTTAAAAGTGCTTATAACTGGCTTATTATTGGTCCGACAGGTTTTGGTGCATTGTCTTTACGGTGGATACAATTTGCATCGGTTCTCCGATGCGCTAGGTCTAGTTCTATCTGCCACTGACTGAGAATTTTTTAGATAATTTGGTCTGGAGTCCACATGCCAAACATGTAGATTGAGATATGGTAGGTTTTGTTGAAACCTCTGACTGAATGGCTGTCTGAGGGGGGTTTCCCAATAAGGAAGCAATGGTGGTTTTGTGGATAGGTCTATCAAATCCCAAAACCAATTCATCCCTGGCCACCCTGGGGCTACTACTATCATATGACAGGCATAGATTCTCATTTTAGTGTCAGTTTTGGAATGAAAGCTACTGGACAGTAGGCATAACCGTCTAGTGCTTGCAACGAGATATTGAATGCATCTACTGCCATTGCATTGGAGCCTGGGACTGGTGAAATGTTTAGAGGTAGTTTTTTTGTTCAGTTTTGTTGCAAACATTTCTGCCATTGGTTTGCGCCAAACTTTGTAAACCACGAGAAAAACTTTGGGATGAAGTAACCACTCTGTGTGAATAATTTTTTCCCTGCCAAAAAGTATATCTGCTATCAAACTTAGGCAGCCCTCAATGTGGCAAGCCCTCAGCAAAATTGCTCTGGGATTGTAAAAAGCCATTAGACCACCAGACACATTTCTAAGGAGTGGGCCCCCCCCTTGTTTGTTGAGATAAGACACTACTGTGGCATTGTTTGAAGCAAATAGAACCCTCTTGTTTTGAAGGTCAGATTGTAAAGCCTTTAATGCAAGACATACAGCCTTCAGTACCCGTCGTGATATGACCTGTACAGTGTTGAAAGCGACGTAAAACCCCAAATAAACAAATACAGCCTTCAGTTCCAAAATATTTGTAAAAAGACTTGTCTCTGCGACCGACCGCATGCCACAGACTGTCAGGTCTCCCAAATGTGCTCCACAACCCTTGACAGAGGCATCAGTAAATAACAGGAGATAATGTGTTCCTCTGCATGGAGAGGACAACCTATCAACACATTTTTGGGGTCTTTCCACCAGATCAGATGCTTTTTCAAAATCTGTGAACATGGAATTTGAATGTCCAATGATTGGGGATATTTCCAATAGGTTTTCAGATACCACTGAAATGGCCTCATGTGTAATCTGTCCATTGGAACTGTCTTTTCTAGAGAGGCTAGAATCCCTATGAAAGATATTAGAATTCTTGGAGTGGTTGTCAAACTTGTTAGTAAACCCTCGATTGTATTTGTCAGAATACCGCACCTTTTTTCTGTTGGGGACACTTCGCCTTTGCTTAGGTCAAATTTGTAACCGAGGAAATTGAATCACTGAGTTGGTACTAGCACTGATTTTTTGTAGTTTATCACCCAACCAAGTTCCTGAACAAACGCCACTAGCTGCCTCGACTGCTCCAAGCAAATTTGCTGTGATAGAGCCCAGAATAACTAGAAGCTGGTGTATGGGAATGCCTCTGTTTTGACGCATTCATCTTTTAACTCTCTCTCTACATGGGTGAATTCGAGTGGAGCCATTGCTATACCAAAAGGTAGGGCTCTGAATTGAAAAAAACAACCTCCTACATGAAATCACAGAAGATTTTGTGACCTTTGATGTATGGGGATGGTTAAAGTATCTATAGATCTATAGAGACTACCCATTACCCTATGCAAATTGAGTTTCTGATGACCTATGTCATCTCCATTTTGAAAGATGCGACCGATAGATGCATGTTTAAGACACCTAAAGATATTACTGGTGTCCGTTTGTTGCCTGGCTATGTTACTATAAATAATCTGCTGACAGTGTAAAATCCAAGACTTGCACCCATTCTTACTGGAATGATGGCATTTTTCTGAAGCATTTGATCAACACATTCTTACAGAAAGATTTTTTTATCAATTTGCAAATCCGCTCTGAATTGTCGGAGTACAAGACAATTCGATTGGATGTTTTAGCATAATTCTGTAACCGTGCTTCAGAATGAGTGAAACTCTAAGATGGCATTCGTTTTATACCCATACGTTGTGATAAAACAGCAAACTGCCTCTAGGAGGTGAGACTTCTGGCTTTTGATAGTCTATGTACTATGTATCTCCCACTGTGGCCTAGCGGGTAACACACTTGTCTAGGAACTCAGAGGACGTGGGTTCAATCCCAGGTACAGGCAGATACATAGTGGCTTGGATGACCACTTAAAATGGCGGTCCTCTGTCATTGGGTCCTATCCCCAGTGGCAGGTTAAAGAACCTCAAGGATGTTGATAAATAGTCATCCTTGAGCCTCTATCTTCCAGTTAGGGGAATGTCAGTTACTTGTGAGTTGGGGATGTGCCTGTACAGTCGGATTGGTAAATAGCACTTTGAGTCCTGTAGTATATGGAGATATTGCGCTGAGTATAAATACATAATAATAATAATAGTCACTTCCTTCTGCCACCATGACCCCCTCTGGTGGGTTATGTCTTTTGTTGGCTTTTATACTCAGTTTGGCTACAAAAGGAACTCCTATTGGAACTCTGTGTGGAACTTTGCCCAAAAGAAGAACCTCTTCTAGAAGAATAACCAGATCTGCTATCCAATTTCTGTCTCTTTGGAGATCTCTCCCATGTGTTCTCCATACCGTTCAATAGAGATGGTAAAAACAAGTCGGCTGGCTTAAACCCTGACCTATGGAGGCGGTTTCTGTCATGCTCATATAGATGTGGTGCAGAAAATTTGAGAATAGAGTCTCTACGAGCTAATTCCAAGTTACATGCCATTGTCATTAAAGGCTCTATGATTGTTTCTAAGACTCTTTCTGTTGAGGAAATCGTATCCAATTGAATATGAACATAACTAAACAATTCTTCCAAGTCTTCAGTAAATGCCTCATCCACAGACAAGCCTGCATGAGATTCTTCTCTATGGTCCTAATAAATATGCTGACAAACCCCAACATTTGCACATGTTCCCTCTTGACCGATTTCATTGTGAACTGCCTGGTAGGCAAGGAAATAGAAGGAGGATATGTGAAAGACTTGGAACAGATACTCCTAAAGGAGTCCTGACATTTAAGAGCTGAAGTTGAAAACTCTGCTGAGGGTGTGGAATAGAACTTCATCAGGGGTCTTGTATATGGCAAGAAGGTATCTGTGTTATAAGGAGCCAACAGAAGTCTCTGACCATTGTCTGAAGGGTTACCAGAAACTTTCTTCTCTAACTCTGGCCACTTGTTGTTGATCTCTTTCACTGGAGGAAGCACCATAGCAAGGACTGGAGCTTTCTTTCTCCCATCTTTAGAGCCAAATATCTAAGAAGGTCTCTCAGCAAACTCCTCTGGCATTGGGAGGTCAAGAAGACTCCTTAAACAAACAATGAACTTGCCTATATGAAGAGTCATCTTCTACATCCTCATCCCTTCCAGTGGACTGTTTTTCAGATTTAGGAGGGGACAAACAATGCACTCTCTTCCCCGCTCTAGTCTCTCCATAATCAACCCTGGAGTCCTCATCTTCCGTGACAGCAAAAGTATTGTGAGAAGTTCTGTGTCTGGTAGTTTCTTCTTCTTTGGTAGTTAGTTACAGGGATTGCCTCTGCCATATTCACCTCATGAGAAGAGACAAAGGTACTTCCCATCTCAAGTGCTGCCAAGCAACCTTGCATACTTTCCAGTTTCTCAAGAATAAGATGCAAGTGATATCAATTAGCTGACTTCCCTGTAAAAGTTGAGGTTGTAGCAAATGAAGCTTGAGTGGGTGAAGGGGGATAATCAGAACCCAATAATGAGTCTTCTAGATCTTTGGAAATGTCTTTAGCCTTTTTAAGCTGATATGCCTTCTTAGCCTTCAATTTTTTCTTTTCTTCTTTTGAGGTGACACACACAACATCACCTTTCTTTTTGTCCTTATGAGATCAGCAGTAATGATGAGAATCCCATTCTGAAGTGATATGGCGACAACCTCCCGCAATCTTCTGTCCTGTGGACTTAATTTGCCCTTCAGCCATGTTCTAAACCATGTCGTACAAAAATTAATTCAACAGTGCTTGCTCACTGATGACCAAAATTGAAGTGAGGCTAAACAGGGTTTTCTTGGTACAGGTGCATGCACACTCATACATGCGTGGAAGTACTGACAAGAATATTTCTTTTAAAAAATATTCTCCTTTGTTCGTTCATGTTTGCTCCCACCAACACGTAAGCATTAGTGAGGATAAGGTAAGGGTATTTTATGCAGTAAAAAAATATGGTTCTATCTCATATACATAATATGCAACAAAGCAATTAACTGAGATGCAGGTCTGCTTTGATTATCTAGTATTTACAGGCATTTATAAATTGATGAGCCTTTATTTCTGCCTTGTCTTGGTGACGAGTATTTTCATAAGATTCACTGTGGCTACTACTTGTTACAGCAATGTCATCAGAATCCAATGAATCCTACTTTTTTTTAAAAAAAAAGTCCTCAATAGAAATACTACACGGGTGGTCACTGAGATAAACGGTCACAGAGATAAAAGGTCTCAAAATTTTTAAATCTAGGTAGTGTAAATAACAAAATAGCATCAGAGATACCCATACCCCACAGCCTGGGGAAATAGTTAACACCATGACATATAGAAGTATTAAAAAAGTACGAAGACCGGGATACTTTCAGTGCAGTGTCACTTATATAAAGGTCCAAATAATGTTTATGTAGAGAAAATAACATCTAAGAGAAAGAAAATGTATGTAAAGATAAAGTACTAAAACAAGACAATTCAATAGCAAGATGACAGCATTAATAAGTAAACCACAAAATATGAAGCTGTAAAATTTATTAATTGGAGAATAGCTGTCAATGGAAATAGCATGAGTTCCCCCCACTTGATAGTGCTGGAGAGCATAATAAGGCATGTACGGGCAAGGACATACTCAGCAAGACTAATGTCACAGATACAAAAGCAACCTCTTCTACCAGTGCTACTTCTTCACAACCTGCAGCAAAGAACCCTCCTAAACTGATTCAAAAAAACTTTGACTGAAACTACCAGGGCAAACGCTCTGACAAAGGAATCCTCTAACAGACAATCAAAACTAGAGAAAAGGAAACCATCAAAAACCCCTGAAAAGGAAAAATTGAATAAGCTGAAAAAAGTTTGTAAGTAAAAAGTAAATAACCTTAGTGGTGGCACAGATTTGATGTCATAGCCTTTGATGATCTGTAAAAAATGTTGTAGTCTAACGTTTGAGGACTTAGAAATGATAAAAAAAGAAATGTTGTGTTACATTGGACTGAGAAAAAGTCCTTTAATGCAATATTTTTGCAAGAAACTTTCATTACTGAGAACTTATCAAGTCTTTTTGAAAACTAGAAATAGGACGCCCTGTTGATAGTAGCTGCGACATATGAATAGAAAGAGGATAGCATAGAAGAACACACATTATCATGTGTAATGTCCACCCCATGAACCTTTTGCCAAAATTGTACAGTAGTCTTACAAGACCCTGTTTCATTTGTGAAAAATATCAATGATGGTTAAATATTTATTAGTGCACATGTAAATTATTTCAGCTTCATGCCTTTTTGCATTGGTTGAGTCGAAAATTTTGACGAAATCACTCTATCTTGCACGGTTAAGAAGATAGAAGCAAATTTCTGTTTTTCTATTTTTGGTAAAAATTTGAAGATTCAAAATGGCCGCCATTTTTGGGAAGAGGAAAATTTTTTTGAAAATTGCCAAGAGTACATTTCTTAGATACCCTATGGGTCAAAAATTTCACCGAAATATCTCTATTTTGCACGGCTAAGGCAAATTTGTGTTTTTCTATTTTGGGCCAAAATTCGAAAAATCAAAATGGCCGCCATATGTGGGGAGGGGAAAATTTTTTGAAAATTGCCAAGAGTACATTTCTTAGATACCCCGTTGGTCGAAAATTTCGACGAAATCGCTCTATCTCGCACGGTTAAGGAGATAGAAGCAATTTTGTGTTTTGCCATTTTGGGCAAAAATTCAAAATGGCTGCCATATGTGGGAAGAGGAAACTTTTTGAAAATTGCCAAGAGTACATTGCTCAGATACCCTGTGGGTCGAAAATTTTGACGAAATCCCTGTATCTCACACGGTTAAGGAGATAGAAGCAATTTGTGTTTTGCCATTTTTGGGAACAATTCGAAAATTCAAAAAGGCCGCCATTTTTGGGGACGGGAAAATTTTTTGAAAATTACCAAGAGTACATTGGTCAACGAAATCGCTCTATCTTGCACGGTTAAGGAGATAGAAGCAAATTCGTGTTTTGCCATGTTTGGCAAAAATTCGAAAATTCAAAATAGTCGCCATTTTTGGGGAGGGGAAATTTTTTTGAAAATTGCTGAGAGTGCATTTCTGAGATAACCTGTGGGTCGAAAATTTTGACAAAATCGCTCTATCTCGCACGGTTAAGGAGATAGAAGCAAATTCGTGTTCTGCCATTTTTGGCAAAAATTCGAAAATTCAAAATGGCTGCCATTTTTGGGGAGGGGAAAATTTTTTGAAAATTGCAAAGAGTACATTCCTTAGATACCCTGTGGGTTGAAAATTTTGACGAAATCGCTCTATCTCGCACGGTTAAGGAAATAGAAGCAAATTTGTGTTTTGCCATTTTTGGGGAGGGGAAATTTTTTTGAAAATTGCAAAGATTACATTCCTTAGATACCCTGTGGGTCGAAAATTTTGACGAAATCGCTCTATTTCGCATGGTTAAGGAGATAGAAGCAAATTTGTGTTTTCAAAAATTCAAAATGGCCGCCATTTTTGGGGAGGGGAAAATTTTTGGAAAATTGCAAAGAGTACATTCCTTAGATACCCTGTGGGTCAAAAATTTCGATGAAATCGCTCTATCTCGCACGGTTTAGGAGATATGAGCACATTTGCCTTTTTCAGTATTCAAAATAGCTAATTACTCATTTATTTAATTAATTACTCACTCATTTATGAAGCAATTACCCCCAAATGCAATCCCATACAAGCTATTAACCCAATGAACCTCCATACCAAATTTCAGAAAGCTAGGCTTAATAGCATTCCTTAAAATATCTGAAAACCAAAGAGATACTCAAAAGTAGCAAAGTAGCTATTACTCAGTTAGCTATAGAGCTATCATCACCAAAAGCAATCCCATACAAGCTATTAACCCAATAAACCTGCATGCCAAATTCGGTAAAGATAGGATAAGAACTGTTGCCTAAAATGTCTGGAAACCAAGTGGAACGCCGGACGGCGGAAAAAGCAAAAATAATATGTCCACCCCCCAGTGGGTGGACATAATTCTACACAGCATGTAGGAAAAGTTTATCAAAGTCTATCGAATTCTAATCATGGTAAAGGAGTGGCGATTATTTTAACAAACAACTTTCCTGAGTATAGTATGATTGATAAACAAACAGAAGAAGAGGGTAGAATAGTTCTTTTAAATATAAAACTAGAGGATTGCTCGCAAAAAAAAAAGGTAATGTTTTTGCATAGCAAAAACAAACCATCCCGAAAAGGATATAAAGGTGAGTGCTAAAGTATTAAGAAAATGTTCTGTTTCTAGCCTTATACTGTTGTGGCAACCAAAGTCAGCGCAGTCTGCTGCTCTATCTAGCACGGTTTTCAAGATATAAGCATTTTTGTGTTTTGCAATTTTTGAAAAAAGATTCACAAATTCAAAATGGCCGCTATATTTGGCGAGACAAAAATATTTTGAAAATTGGCATGGGTACTCTGCAGAGATATCCAGCAGGTCAAAAATTTTGTTGAATTCGCTCCATCTAGCAGTTTTCGAGATATAAGCATTTTTGTGTTTTGCAAAAACTTTGAAAATTCAAAATCGCCACCATTTTTGAAAACAAGACCACTGCCGCGGTGTGTATCTCCCGCCGAGCATAAAAGGAGAAGAAATAATAACTTTTCTGAGATATTCACAATTTTTCATTTTCGTGTGTGAAAGCTCTTCCAAACGTAGTTGAATGAGTTATTTGAGAAAAATTGGCTATCTGCAATACTTTTAAGAGATAATTCGCATTTACTCCCAAAAGTAGATGAATGAGTTATTTGATAAAAATTGGGTATCCGCAATACTTTTAGAGATAATTAGCATTTACTCATTTTGGGTAGGTGAATAATTAGCTATGGGTCTGAAACTTCACCAAGTGAAAGCTCTCCCAAAAGTAGGTGAATGAGTTGAGAAAAAATTGGCTATCTGCAATACTTTTACAGATAATTGCATTTACTCATTTTGAGTAGGTGAGTAATTAGCTATGGGTCTGAAACTTCACCATGTGAAAGCTCTTCCAAAAGTAGGTGAATGAGTTATTTGAGAAAAATTGGCTATCTGCAATACTTTAGAGATAATTAGCATTTACTCATTTTGAGTAGGTGAGTAATTATCTACGGGTCTGAAACTTCACCATGTGAAAGCTCTCCCACAAGTAGATGAATGAGTTATTTGATAAAAATTGGGTATCCGCAATACTTTTACAGATAATTAGCATTTACTCATTTTGAGTAGGTGAGTAATTAGCTACAGGTCTGAAACTTCACCGAGTGAAAGCTCTCCCAAAAGTAGGTGAATGAGTTATTTGAGAAAAATTGCTATCTGCAATAGATAATTAGCATTTACTCATTTTGAGTAGGTGAGTAATTAGCTATGGGTCTGAAACTTCACCATGTGAAAGCTCTTCCAAAAGTAGATGAAAGAGTTATTTGATAAAAATTGGGTATCTGCAATAGTTTTAGAGGTAATTAGCATTTACTCATTTTGAGTAGGTGAATAATTAGCTACAGGTCTGAAACTTAACCAAGTGAAAGCTCTCCCAAAAGTAGATGAATGAGTTATTTGAGAAAAATTGGCTATCTGCAATACTTTTAGAGATAATTCGCATTTTGAGTAGGCGAGTAATTACCAACGGGTCTGAAACTTCACCATGTGAAAGCTCTCCCAAAAGTAGATGAATCAGTTATTTGATAAAAATTGGGTATCCGCAATACTCCCAAAAGTAGGTGAATGAGTTATTTGAGAAAAATTGGGTATCTGCAATACTTTTACAGATAATTCGCATTTACTCATTTTGAGTAGATGAGTAATTAGCTATGGGTCTGAAACTTCACCATGTGAAAGCTCTTGCAAAAGTAGGTGAATCATTTATTTGATAAAAATTGGCTATCTGCAATACTTTTATGAGATAATTCGCATTTACTCATTTTGAGTAGGTGAGTAAATATCTACGGGTCTGAAACTTCACCATGTGAAAGCTCTCCCAAAAGTAGATGAATGAGTTATTTGAGAGAAATTGGCTATCTGCAATACTTCTAGAGATAATTCGCATTTACTCATTTTGAGTAGGTGAGTAATTACCTACGGGTCTGGAACTTCACCATGTGAAAGCTCTCCCAAAAGTAGATGAATAAGTTATTTGATAAAAATTGGGTATCTGCAATAGTTTTAGAGGTAATTAGCATTTACTCATTTTGAGTAGGTGAATAATTAGCTACAGGTCTGAAACTTCACCAAGTGAAAGCTCTCCCAAAAGTAGATGAATGAGTTATTTGAGAAAAATTGGCTATCTGCAATACTTTTAGAGAGAATTCGCATTTATTCATTTTGAGTAGGTGAGTAATTACCTACAGGTGTGGAACTTCATCATGTGAAAGATCTGCCAAAAGTAGATGAGTTATTTGATAAAACTTGGGTATCCGCAATAGTTTCAGAGATAATTAGCATTTACTCATTTTGAGTAGGTGAATAATTAGCTACAGGTCTGAAATTTCACTAAGTGAAAGCTCTCCCAAAAGTAGATGAACAAGTCATTTGAGAAAAAATTGGGTATCTGCAATACTTTTAGAGATAATTCGCATTTACTCATTTTGAGTAGGTGAGTAATTAGCTATGGGTCTGAAACTTCACCATGTGAAAGCTCTTCCAAAAGTAGGTGAATGAATTATTTGAGAAAAATTGGCTATCTGCAATACTTTTAAGAGATCTAACACAGTTTTCGAGATATTAGCATTTTTGTGTTTTGCAATTTTTGCGTAAAATTCGAAAATTCAAAATGGCCGCCATTTTTGGTGAGTCAAATTTTTTTGTGAAAATTGGCATGGGTATCTCTATACTCTGTAGAGATACCCTATGGGTCAAAAATGTCATCGAAAACGCTCTATCTAGCACGGTTTTCGAGATATAAGCATTTTTATGTTTTGCAATTTTTGCGAAAAATTCTAAAATTCAAAATGGCCACCATTTTTGGCGAGATAAAATTTTTTTTTAAATTGGGATAGCTACTCTGCAGAGATACCCTGTGGGTCAAAAATTTTGTCGAAATCGCTCTATCTAGCACGGTTTTCGAGTTATAAGCATTTTTGTGTTTTCCTTATTTGGAAAATTCATAATGATTAATTAATCATTAATTACTTGTCCATTTCTTAACCAATCAATGCCAAAATCTAATGATTTCCAGATTTTAATAGAATGAATGTATTTGCCAAGTTTCAGGTGAATTGATAAAATCCCTTTCAAGTTATCATCCGGACAAGCTTCCCCATCGAAAAAAGACATTTTTGGTCATGTGACCTCTCTGATTGGTTGAAATGTCACTGCAGCATATTCAAAAAAATTCCCTAAGGCTACTGCATAAACCTGCCAAATTTGAAAAGAATCGGTCTAACAGTTACAGAGTTATAAGGAAAACAAAATGCGGAGCCGCCGGAGCCGGCAGAGCCTGAAGGTCTCCCATACACAAACAAGCGTCCCGCAAGGGACGCTTAATTACTTTTTAATAACGAAGTCTACACTCTCATTAATGTATATGCCCCAAATGAGGCACAACATCGTATAAATTTCCTAAAAAAAATAAACAAGTTTATAAATCAGCATGCAAAAAGTGATAAGAACATTATAATTTGTGGTGACTTCAATACATGTGAAAATCACAATGACCGAGCATCACCAAAATTAGATCAATCCAGTGAACACTTTAGACACCTGAAAATATCAAACAACTTTACAGTCTCATATAAACTTAAAAATCCGAATAAAAATTCATAAATTCATATATATTCATACACATATGTGCATTCAACACAAGCTGAAAGAAATAGTAGAATAGATTATATACTTACAAGTAGCAACCTGGTAGAATTCATTATAAATAGCGATATATGTACAGTACCAACGCCAGATCTCAAGGCAGTACATACAACTTTAGATATACTAAAAAAATAGTCGAGGCAGGGGACTTTGTAAGCTTAACAATGCTATACTTGATGAAGATGATCATAAAGTATTAATACAACAGCTTATTGCTGAAACTAAGGCAGAGTGTTTTAGACATATTCCCAACCAGAAATTATTTGATTTAATTAAACTAAGAATAAAGGAGCAAACAATTCGTTACTGTGTGAAACGATCCAAATATTTAAAACGTGAAAACAATTATTTAGAAAAAGCACTAGAAAATTTAGATAATAAATTACAAAAAAATTATCCACTGATATGGGGTTAAAAATTGAATTGCAAGAAAAACGAAACTTGATTAAAAAGAAACTTGACAAAAAGTTCTATGATATCACACATGCTGCTTTTGTAAGGTCTCGAAGTAAATGGATAGAGCAGGGCGAAAAAAGTACATCCTATTTTCTAAATCTTGAAAAAACCTGTCAAAACAATAACAGAATCATAAAATTAATTGACATCAATAGTAAAAGACAATACAATTCAGATAAAGATATTTTAAAACATTGTGCATCCTTCTACTCCAAACTATATACAAGTAATAACCCATGACAGGATCATATTGATGAATATTTGGCCGAACTTCAGCATTTACCTTTGTTATCAGATAAAGATCAGTTAATCTGCGAGGGTAAAGTAAGTATTTTAGAATGTGAACAAGCTCTAAAAAGTATGAAAAATAACAAGTCACCAGGATATGATGGACTGACAGTGGAGTTTTATAAAACTTTTTGGCAAGACTTATCCGATTTGATGATAAACTCTTTTAATGAATCCTTTCATGATGGCAAGCTCTCTGAAATGCAAAATACATCGGTGCTTTCATTGATCCACAAGAAAAACGAACGCACTTATTTTAAAAACTACAGGCCCATCAGTCTGACAAATGTAGATTATTGTATTCTAGCTTTTGCCCTGTCAATGCGCCTACAAAAAGTTATCACTAAAATAATCTCAACAGAGCAAACTGGATACATTATAAAACGGTTCATTGGTACAAATATCAGAGCTATACTTGATGTATGTGAAAATATTGAAGCCAATAATTCTGCCGGAATACGCCTTCTTTTAGACTTTGAAAAAGCCTTTGACAGTGTGGAATGGACTTTCTTATTTTCTACTCTAAAAAAATTAACTTTGGCAAGGAGTTCATTCAATGGATAAAAATTTTGTGTACAGGACCAAAAGCCATCATAAAAAATAATGGATACCTGTCAAATAAAATTAATATTAAACGTGGGATAAGACAGGGCTGTCCAGTGTCTTACTTTTTACTTTGGTAATAGAGATATTGTCATATAAAATACATAATGACACTTCACTGCATGGTGTAGTTGCAAAAGTAGGAACAAAAAGTATTGAATATAAATCGTTTCAGTATGCAGATGACATAAGTATATTTCTTCAAAGTGATTCTGATTTGTAAAAAGTACTTGAGCTTATTTCAAAATTTACTGAAGTAACTGGACCAAAATTGAACAAGTCAAAAACAGAAGGTATATGGCTAGGTCATTATAAGGACAGACAAAGAAACTGTAATGTAGCGGGCATAAAATGGCCAACCGAGCCAGTGAGATATCTAGGAATATATATTGGAAATGATAAAAAAGAATGCAACAAATTAAATTGGGACAAAAAGCTAGAAAACATAAAGATAAAATTATCTTCTTGGCAAAAGAGAAAACTTACCCTTTTTGGGAAAGTCACTGTTATAAAATCATTATTGATACCCCAATTATTATTTTCTGCACATTTTTTAGACATACCAACTGGATACATTAAAGAGGTTAACAAAGTTTTTTACAAGTTTTTATGGAATAGTCATGACAGAATAAAAAGAAATACATTAATTGCTGATATTAATGAAGGAGGTATACAAATGGTAGATATTGAATCAAAATTTGAAGCACTCATGGCCTCCTGGGTTGTAAAACTGATAAATTCAAATGAGTCTTGGGGATTTTTAGGAAATATATATCTGAATTTACTTGAAAACCACAATATTCTTAGGCTAAATTTCACTGAGAAAAGCCATTTTCCTCTACTACAAAAATTACCTCCTTTCTATCAAGATGTAATTACTGCTTTTAATAAGTCAAAAATTTGTCCTTTACCGTTAACTAAAGATGAACTGCTGCAACAGGTTATATGGGGCAACAGACACCTGACATATTGGTCCAAAGAACTCAAACATAAAGTAACACCGTATTTCAAAGAATGGGTACTTGCAGGAATTGCGCAAGTGCAAGATATCAAATTTATAAATGGGAAAATAGATTGTGATTATATATATGAAAAGGTGAAAAACAAAAGAAATATATTTCATGAAATAAGTATTCTCAACAAAGTATTAGCACCATTTAAGGATAAGATTGGTATGCACACACCTGTTTCAACAATATCTTCCCTCTCTACAAGCTGAATAAAATAATTTTGCAAATAAATGATAAAAAATCAAATTTTTTTTATAAAAATATCATTACACAAAAAATTGAAATTCCTTTCCAAGAGAATTACTGGAAGAAAACATTAGAAAGTGAGAATTTAAAATTTGACATAATATATTCCAATAAAATTAAACACATTAAAGATACTAAAATTGCTGAATTCAATTACAAGGTACTGCATTGTATTCTGCCCTGTTTTGATAATTTAAAAAAGTGGAAAATTTTAGAGTATGACTTTTGTCCTCTCTGTCATGTCAAACATGATATTGTACACTTGCTTTTTTCTTGTGTCAAAGCAAAAGAAATATGGAAACATGTTGGCATGATTTTTGATATAAATATAACACTCTACAATATTGTTGGTGTTTCGAACATCAGTCCCAATTCTGATTGGTTCTTATCTTTTTATGTTACTGTATATACAAAGAGTGGCTGTGCCACTATACAGACCTAAGTATTTGGTGTAATGTCAATGTATTAAGTTATGTAAAATCATGTGTAGAAATTCAAAAAGGTATTTATAGAAATTTAGACAATGATTTTGCTGATATTGTAAAATGTTTTGAAAGATTTACTTTTATGGTCATATAAATGAATGATTGATTGCCATATGATGAAAACAGTTTGTCCATCAATATATTTTTAAATGTATATGCCTTCTGTGATATTTACTTCATAAAAATGCCTGATTCCTTACAGACAACTGTGTTCCATAAAATACATTGTTAGTGTTTAGTGATCTACTTGCAATCTTAATGAATCTAAGTCACGTGACCATTCTATATGTCCGCTTGCATTTATAGAAGGCATGTGACATCTGAATTCTGATGGTGGAAAAAAAAATATGTAAAAGTGCATATAATAATCAGCTGCAGCAATCCATATATCTTTGTCATAAGAGAAAGATGTCTCAAATATGACAGGTGAACACACTTTGGCAAAGCAAAAAGGTCACACCATGAAGCACACCTACACCCCTTAACCAATGTCCCTACCAAGTGTCAACCTTCTACACCTTATGGAATCCAAGAAATAGCCCAGACAAGATTTTAAAACTCACAGTCACTATAACAAGGTCCAAGGTCAAATCAAGGTAACACCATGATGTTGCACACCCACAATCCCTAACCAATATCCCTACCAAGTATCAACTTCCTACACCTTACAGTTTCTGAGATATAGCCCGGACAAGATTTTCAAACTCAAGGTCACTACGGCAAGGTCAAATCAAGGTCAGACCATGACGTTGCACACCTACACCCCCTAACCAATGTCCCTACCCAGTATGAACTTTCTACACCTTACAGTTTCTGAGATACAGCCCAGACAAACTTTTTCCCGCCACCCACCTGCCCACCCATCCGGACACCATGGGTGAAAACAATACCCCAACAGCCCTTAAGGGTTGTGGGGTAAAAATTGCACAAACTAAACAACAGAATATACTTAAACAATACTTACCATGACATTTGGTTTGTGTTATATTTTTGCTTAAACCTTTTAGCGTTTTTATGCTGTACTTTCTGAAGACCGTTTATCTCTAGTTCGTTTATCTGAGTGACCACCCATGTACTTTTTTGAATAATTAGAGAAGATTTGTTTCTATCTTTGAAATATACTGAATGTTATAAAGGACAAATACTTTGAGTTGAGCATTTTTTAAGAATTTTCTATTTGTTTGGATACAAAGTTATTCCAATCCGTAACCACCTCAAAAGAACTGAAATGTACTCGCAAAAATTCTGTACTTATTCTAAAACTTTAAATTACCAAAGGAATTTTAATATGTCTGAACATTGAAAATTACTTCCTAGGGAAATTTTAAATCTGTAGTAACCTCTTTAGTAGAAACTAATCATTAGTGAAAATAACTAATAGTGAATAACTTAAATATTGGGAATTAGTGAAATTATTTTCTAGCTAAAATTTCTACTTGTACAGTATTTATCTGAATGTGTTCCATCAAATGGATTAAAAACACAATTTTTTTTCATTCAAATCTTATTCACCCAAACAGACCAAGAACCAATGAAAATACAAAA
Source organism: Sabellastarte sp. h YS-2021 (assembly GCA_964017235.1). Lineage (NCBI taxonomy): Eukaryota > Metazoa > Annelida > Polychaeta > Sabellida > Sabellidae > Sabellastarte > Sabellastarte sp. h YS-2021. The sequence goes on along the minus strand of OZ024928.1, from coordinate 150,505,874 downwards.
TCAACATTGAAAAGTTTTTATAAGTGTCTCTTTGAATGAGCTGTAACTGTGGAATGTGGCTTCTGACCCTATAACTCTTATTAAAAGACAATCATTTTCATGACTACATTCCAGTGACACATGTTCCAAGGCATATATATATATATATACTAAATTATGGATTGTACATTTTTATCAACCAGTTCAATGATCCAACAAATGTCCTATTGCTATATATATTGGGTGAAATAGAGTACAGTTAAAGTTTACAAAACAAGAAAAAAAACAGGACCTTACAGCTGAAATCTGAATTAAAGAGGCTACACTCAACATAAAGAAATAAGGCAAGCTCTACAATGTATGATAAGATCAGTGTAGTATTTGTGCAAGCTACAGCATTAAAATCCTATATTGTGATGTAAAAAAGTGCTGTACATACTGTGATACAAAAAAGAATATCTCCAGTATTGTGGATCAGTATGGTATGATGAACGAACAAATAACACAAATTTTGTAGGATACTAATGGTCTGAAAAAGAAACTACATTTTACAAAATGGGATTACAGTCAACAAAGACACGGTATCAATCAATATAGAGTTGTCCAAGTCTAAATTTTATTTCTGACAGCTGCTTTGAATTGGTTTTATAGGGACAGGCAATGGAGACAGAACGTGACAAAGGCTACGCCTGGGTGGTGCTGTTTGCTGCACTGATGAACCACATTCTGTGGGCAGGCCTGTTTACTGCAGCATCCATCTACATCCTGGACTGGATAGAGGTGTTTGAGGGTGGAATCATGGCCCTCGGCATGGTGGGAGGAACACTCAACGGACTCAACTACTTTTCTGGTCAGTAGGTTCAGATAGTATGAACTTTCTAAGGCCATATTTGGAAAGGCCTCCTATTTTTCCCACATGATGTCAACAGTGAGATTTAAAGATACATAAAAGGAATCATTCATCAATTTTCGCATATATATTGGAGAGTATATGTATGGACATACAGTGCTGATAAGAGTACACTCATGTGATCAGGGATACATAACAGGTTTTGCTGCATGCACGTGAAATATAAAAATTATTTTGCACTGGCTGAATTAAAGAAAACTCCTCCCAGATATCAATACATGTAGCCACATGCAAGCAATATAACCATGTATTACTATTTGACATTTAATTAAATTAAAACTCACAAAAAATATTACATTATACTGCTAATATTACTACTAGCAGTATAGGTAATTAAATATGGACAATTAAGGCATACCAGTACTTAAAGATAGGTAATTGAAGCAAATCAGTAGTCATTTATTTATTTGGGATTTTACGTAGGTTTCAAGTCAACACTGTAAAGGTCATATCATGACAGGTGTCTTGTGGGCAGAGGAAATCAGTACATACACTTGGTCAAGGTTCTGTACTGTAAACTGCCAACCATCACTAAGCAACTACCAACTTTCCCACATAAGGTCAGGGGTTTGAACCGCCGACCTCAGAGATGGGAGAAGAGTGTGTTACAACTGCATCACCATGGCCCCTCAGTAGTTATTTAGCATGATAGGTTGGTCCACTAGCATATTCTGTGGGACTTTTATACCTGGCACTTTATTTTATTAGAAGGAGAAAGTCAAAACCTGTATCTTTGTGGTTTGCATAATAGAGTGGTGATAAAACCATGTGTGTACAGAATGCACAATATTCAGTTATTCAAAAACAAGCAAAGAGCCTTGGCTGAAACCACAGCATATCCAGGAATGGCAGTACTGCCAAATGTACAAAAAATTAAATATGAACGGAATTCCCAATATGAATAATAAACTACAGAAACAAAGATGGTTGTGACTGCAGCTTGTGTCTGACTTACAGGGAGCAAAAGATAACATTATGTCAATTTATAAAATATGCAAAATAAGATTTCCTAGGTAGTTTGATTGATTTATCCAGTTTTACATTTATATGAATCCACGATACTGTTGCAAGTTGCCAACCCTAGATAAAAAGTCAAGCAGAATGATAGTTCACCGAGAGGGTTTGGAGAGAGTATACCTCTGCTGAGGCACGCAATAATAAGTAAATGGGAAAATCCACATTATTTTTTGTACCCTGACAGTGATTCAGATCAATCTAAAATTTAATAGGATTAAGTTGGACCAAGACCATATTCTGATTTTTTACTCATTTTTTCATGATGTTCCAACTAGTAATATTTTCATAATGCTGCTTTCATAATGCAAACAGACAAACAGTCATCGAAATAATACCACCTTGGCAGAGGTAATCATGCTTTATGCATATTTTGTAGGTCTATTCACTGGACCTTTGGTGGACCGCTTTGACTGTCGTGTGGTCTCTTTTGCTGGGACACTTTTGGTAGTGATTGGTTTACTGATAAGTTCACAGACCACCTCAACTGTGTGGCTGTACATATGCTATGGAGTGTTGGCTGGTGAGTAGCAACACAGTGTGCAGAAGTCAAGTGGAGCTAAACCTATATGACTCCATGAGAAGATTTATGTGTAACAACAAGGCATGAGTACATCTTTAGATTGAATGGACTCTGTGTATACAAGGATGATTTACTTGTACAACAATTATGTCTACAGCTTTTGTAATTTTAAATTGCCCTATATGTATTACATACATATACATGCATTACCTCTGGCATAAAGTGACAATTTATAGCATAGAAGGAGCCCCGACCATTTTACCATGTACATTTGCATTGTATAAAGCCTAATAAATATGGGGTCAAACAGGCAGAATTTCTCTAGATTTTATCATACGTTGATTTCTAAAACTATTTGTTGAGCCTCTGGGGAACTTTTGTGTGGCTTCTTTATCTTTCCCAAACAGATGCGTTTATTCTGATAGCATAACCTTATTTTATGTTAAATGGCTTTTGAATTAGACTTACACCATTTAACAAACTATTAATGGTGACCCTTGAAAATACTTTTTGAAAGATCTTTGGAACATGCAGTAATATTATACATATGACTCCCTTATTATTCCTAAATAAATGCTAATGGTGACATAAAAGTATATAGAAAATTCACATAAATAAAGTTTTCATAATACTGTAATTTAGAATGACTAAAGTTTACACAATACTGCAACTTCATGCAAAATAATGTTATGTAATAGTTATATTACAAATATAAATATGTCTACATTGAAATTGTACAAATCAATTTTTATCATCAGATTTCACATATGTTTACTGGTATTGTATGTTGTCTAGGGTTTGGTTGTGGCTGGACAGTGGTGCCACCTATACTGATGGTTCAGTACTATTTTGACAAGCATCGACCATGTGCTGCAGGTTTCTCACTGATGGGCCAAGGTCTGGGCACTTTTATACTGATGCCATTACTTCAGCTCCTCATACAATACTATGGCTGGAGGGGAGCCATGATCATCCATGCTGGCATTGAGTTACAGATACTTGTAGTATCTAGTCTCTACAGACCTTTTGATTTGTCTCAAATACAAGAAAATAGAAACGAAATAGTGAACGGTACTAAAACATACAGAAAAAACCAACACAAAGAGGATAAACCATCCAACAAGATCTTAAATACCACAGATAGACCAAATGCTAAGAATAGTTCAACTGAAGGCAACTCGAGGACAACACATGAATCAGACACAAGTACCAAAGAAGATACCTTACAAGAATCAAAAAAAGAGTTTGAGCAAAATGAGACAGACTACAACAATTGTATCAGGTTTTGCAGAAACACTTGGGACTTGTCCCTGTTTAAAATGCCAGTGTATATTCAGTACACATTAGCCTTGGTTCTGATACAGTATCCTTCAATACTGTTTTACAGATTTATCTCTCTGAAAGCTCATGTCGATGGTATCAGTAAGATGGAATCTTCTTTACTGCCCTCTATTGCTGGGTTGCTGTCAACTCTAACTAGACTCTGCACAAGCTGTGTAGTGAACTTCAAGTGTAGTAATAGACTGTTACTCTGTGGTGTAGGTGCATTGGGTCAAGGTGTTGTGGTAATGCTTACAACATTGAGCTGGGATTTCTATAGCTATGCTGCTTGTGCTTCCCTGTTTGGTTTATTTACAGGTAAACACTTTTCTGTCTGTGTTGCTTATAGCTATTTCTCCTATCATAGAGTTATAAAGGATTTCTGCAACTGATTATTATAAGTACTTTTACGTAATTGTAGTATCTTCAATGACAGCTATACTTACATTAATAAATAGATGAATTAATAAATTTTACACTTTCATAACTTTTAGTTTGCAAATTAATCTTGTCATTACATTTGCAAATTTAATAAGTAAATTAAATTTTTATAAGTTAATACCCTATCCAATGGACAATTGCTAAACCGGTCGGCGCAGACCGGCCCGCCAAACGCCAGAAAAAGACGTCCTGTGTTTCCACCGGCTGGCCGGTCCCAGTACTGTGCATTCGCCAGGTGGCGCATGGTATTTACTTCCTGTCTAGACAACATGACGTCATAGCATCTTTTTCGTTGTCTAAAACTATTAGACCCCTAGTAAGCTGATAGCGGGGTCAAGTCTTGTGTGTCCATTGGATAGGGTATTAACTTATAAAAATTTAATTTACTTATTAAATTTGCAATTTTATTGCGTTAATACATCCTATCCAATGGACAATTGCTGAATAACTACCGCTTGGTCGGCGGGTAAGTTACTAGGGACTTATGTGAACTCACAAGTAATAGCAAATTTTAACCTACGGTCTAGGCTGACTTCGTCAGGAGACCTATAAGTCCAGGCCTGGGTTGACTTTAAGGTCAGGAAACCCTGCAAGGCCATGGTCGGTTGCCAGCAGCCGGTTACCCGGGGCTATACCACCGTCGCCCCCCCCTTTTTTGCAGACCTACTCTGAGGTAGGGGAAGAGAGGGATGAGTTCAGTCCCAGAATGCAAATAAACCTCCCAAAGGAAGCACGCCACACTTAATTCTTATGTACATGAAGAACTGTTATGCACATATACAAATCTCCTCAATCTAAGGGCCACTAGTGGATCTGCTGAGCAGCCACTACCGAGCCCAATTGGTAAAGCTCTGAATCAGCCCAAGCCCCGCCCTTCATATAGAACTGTGTGAAGGTATTGTGACTTCAGTGGCAGGCTGACAAGATTGGATCTAAGGAGACTCCCAACTGGAAGACCTTAGAAGCAGCAAAGGCCCTGACATCATGGGCTTTAACCTGATGTTAAATGTGGGCCTCCTGGTCAGAGAGCTCATAACATAGGATCACAGTCTGCTTGATCCAAGAGGAGATAGTGGCAGGTGAGATGTCTTTGTTGAAACCTTTCTTAAAGGAGACAAAAACCACCTCCTTATTCTGCCTGATGTTTGAGGTCCTGTCCAAATAGTAGCACAATGCTCTGACCGGACAGAAGGACCTGTCAGACTTGAGGGATCTATCCAGAGTCGGGGCCAGGGCTGTTATAACCCCAGGGGCCACACTGGACACTCTATGGCCAGCTGATTCTAGGATAGAAAGCTGGGTGATGGATACAGGGACACCTTTGACCAATCGGATTGGTGTCCAATATATCAGTTTTGCCAGGCATGAATCTCACTTTTGCACTTGCCCGACCCAAGGGCCAAGAGGAATACCGTCTTAAAGGTCAAATGCTTCAAGGGGGCCTCCTTGATTGGATCAAATGGATTCTTAGCTGGTGCACGGCCAGTAAGAAGTTCCAGGAGGGTATGCCACTCCTGCCTCTGGGTCTGTCTCTCAGGAAACTATCCAGGAGACGAGCGAGATTTTCGTCCTTACTGATGTTGAAGGGTGAATTTCCAGTTTATCAACAATGGGTGACCTATAACCATCAATGGTGCTGGGCTGTTTGCCAAGCATGTATCTCACTTCTACGCTTGCCCGAACCCAGGGCCAAGAGGAAAACTGCCTTGAAGGTCAAATGCTTCAAGGAGGCCTTTAATTGGTTCAAAATGAACCTGGTCAGCTGGTGCAAAAACCAGGGAGAGGTTCCAGGAGGGGGTTCCCCTCCGGCCTTTGGGTCTGTCTCAGTGGAAGCTATCCAGGAGACGAGTGAGATTTTCATCCTTACTAACATTGATGGGCAAATTCTAGACTATCAGCAATGGCTGACCTGTAACCATCAATGGTACTGGGCTGCAACTTCCTGTCCTGAAACAGGTACCTAAGGAAGTAAACAACTGACTTTACAGGTGGTGCCCGAAGTCCACCTGATGAATGATACATCACTTGGTAAAAAATGACCCATTTGCCTCATAGACTGATCTGATTGACCCCCCTTTGAGGAGCCTCAATTCTTTCTGCCACTGCCTCAGACAAGTCCTGCTCCTCGATTGCTGAGGCTCTAGGAGCCCTGCATGGAGATTAAGATTTGTCAGATTTCTGTGAGGGATCTGATCGAATGGCTGTGAACAGGCTGGACAGGTTGGGCAGGCTCAGTGGGATGTGGCTGGACATGGCCACTAGATCCCAAAACCAAGGCATGTTGGGCCACCCCAGAGCAATCAGAATGATTCTCTTACATGGGGAGTCTTGCAACTTCTCCACCACTTTGCCCAATATGGCTGATGGTGAGAAGGTGTATGCTTTTAGATCCTACCATGGCCGACTGAGCACATCCACTGCTGTGGCCAGGGGATCCGGTACCGGTGACACAAAACAGAGGCGACTTGTTGTTGAACCTTGTGGCAAATAAGTTTATTTTGGGCCGGTGCCACCTACTGCATAGAGTGGAAGACCTCTGGAAGGAGAAACCACTGTTGGGATGGTCTGGCCTAGCCTGGACAGCCTGTCTGCTACCATATTGGGCCGGCCTGGAATGTGTCGTGCTTTAGAGTCACTTGTTTCCTGGTACACCAGGTCAAGATTCTCCATAGTAGGGCACAAAGTGGGCCCGACCTCATTCCTCCTTCCTTTATGTATGACACTATTGTGGTGTTGTCAGTTGCTACAAGTACTATCTTGTTGAGCAAAGGTCTTGGAACTCTTTTAAAGCCAGAAAGGCTGCTTTTTAAGTTCTAGATAGTTTATATATACAACTTGCTTCCCGGAGGGGACCAGGTTGTTCTTGCCAAGTGCTCATCTAAGTGAGCGCCCCACCCTTCTATTGATGCGTCTGTAAATATTTGCAGAGCATGTTTTATTGGGTGTAATGGTTGGCCTGTAAGTGCATTGTCTTCCTTCAGCCGCCATTGTAAATGGGGGTGCAGGGACCTGGGGACTTGGATCACCTTTGCAGTGATTCTGGATACCCTCCAGTTGTTTTAGAGATGCCACTGTATGGGTCTCATATGAAGTCTGCCTAGATTAACATGCTTTTCTGTAGATGTTAGTAACCTATTAAGGACATGAATTCCCGGACCGGGCAAGCCGGTAGGGATAGCAGTTTAAACATAGTCTCTTGAGGGTTCTGCCACCGGTCCAGAGTCGGTCGGAACCGATCAGACCTGAAGTCGAACTGGTAGCCTACAAAATCGAAGTCTTGTTTGGGCTCCAGCTCTGATTTCTCTAAGTTCATCAGCCAACCCAGTTGCTGACACATTATTTACTAGCTCCTGTGTATGTTGGAGACAAGCCTGGTGGGATCTGGCTCTCACCAACCAGTCATCTAGGTACTGGTGGCTTCTTAAATCCTTGTGTATGGCTATCAATTTCACCTGCTTTGGTATCACGGTGAACTCCAAAAGTGCTGTGGACCAACTGAATGGCAGGGCCTTGAACTGGTATGCCCGACCTTGGATGTGAAATCTCAGGCATTTCCTGGATTGTTCTTATATAGGTATATGGACATAGGTATCCCTCCTTCAACAGTTGTACTACCTAGGGTCCAGCCCCCAAGGCTTCCTACGTTCCCAAAAAGGGCTTAGTCTGGAACCTATAGGCAGACTGTGTGCCACATTTGGGACATTTGGTATTCTGACAAACATTTTCTGTCCCTCCGGACACTGGTCCGGTCTGGTGACAATGATCCAGGTTAACAGTCTCTCTGTTCTTATTGTGGTCCAGTGGGGCTGACACAACTTTTCACATTAATAGACTCTTCGCCCTGGGCCAGCAGCCTGTAAGGTGCAGTATTTACAGAGCAATTGTCATTTGTGAGATGTCTGACCCCTGGCCGGACATGATGACAAAATTTATTATCTCTCCAGTCAAGTCCAGCACCGATAACAGGTTGTTGAGAGGTGTGATAAGGGACACTGTCATATCACCAAGACCACTGACCGGTCTAAGAATTCTCTGTAACCAAATAAGCCGGAGGTAACTCTCTCCGGTACCCGGGCTCCATACTCGGTACTTTACTGTAACTAGTAATTCTCTGTAACAAAAAACTAGCAGACTGGGGTCATCCATGAATTTTGACAGCTACTGGTCTATATTTAGCCAGCTTTTTTTTTTTTTTTTTTTTTTTTTGTGTGTGTGTGTAACCAGTTGGGTTGAAGCACTGTACAGTAAGGACTGTGTAGCCAACACCCTGTTAGTAGACTTTGTAACCAGTAGGTTCAAACAATTGTACAAGACTGTGTAGCCAGTAGAATAGAATAGAATAGAAACATTTATATAGCGCAAAATTGATGCAACATCCTCTAATGCGCTTGAAATCAAAAAGGGAAAGTCGAGGGACGTTCGAGGTCATGATCCAAGGTTACACTCTGTAACCAGTTGTTAAAGCAAGTGTACAAGGCTGTGTAACCAGTACCAGTCGGTACACTCTGTAACCAGTTGTTGAAGCAAGTGTACAAGGCTGTGTAACCAGTACCAGTCGGTACACTCTGTAACCAGTTGTTGAAGCAAGTGTACAAGGCTGTGTAGCCAGTACCAGTTGGTACACTCTGTAACCAGTTGTTGAAGCAATTTTACAACTATCATCTGTGTTGAATTCAGCTTGCTGTAGGTTTCCTCCATTAATTAAAGTATTTCTTAAATCGCACGTCTTATTTGTAGATTTGACAGTTACTGGGAAAGCCCTTGTGAACTATTTTTAGAAACACTTGGTGTTCGGTGTGTCACGTGATTGGCTGATTGGAGCTCGTCAGTTGTGACGTTCTTTTGTGATACTTAAACATGCAAATGCGCAGTATTCTGCTCATCCACAAACCCCACTACCGCCAATGAAGCCGGGTCTGCAAGGCAGGGACTGGAATCACAGAAGACGTGAGTTCTGAAGAATGCACTTCCGACCTTCCTGGTCGGTGAAAACACGTGACCTGCTTCGTGATTGTTCGGAAGGACACGCGATTGGCTGACTGGGGATGACGTCAGTATTCGCGTTCTTTGTGTGATGCTTTACTGGCAACTTTACAGTGCACAAAACCCCACTACCGACAACCAGGCCGGGTCTGCAAAGCAGGGACTGTAGTCACAGTAGACGTGAGTTCTGAAGAACTCACTTCCGACCTTCTTGTTCGGTAAATCACGTGATAAACTTCGTGACTGGTCGGTGAGAACACGTGACCAGCTTCGTGAAGGCACGCGATTGGCTGACTGGATATGACGTCAGAGGTCGCGTTCTTTTGTGCTGGCCGGCCGGCTGATGCTTTAAAAGCAGAGAAGCCTGGGCCAGTGCGCTCTGTAGATGAAGTCCTGGCCGGTCTGAAGTCGATCCTTCTTTTCAGCCGGCTGTACACTCAAACCAGTTTCCTGGCCATCCACCTCCCTTACTACCGACATCATTGCTGGGTCCACAAGGGAGGGACTGAGAGTGATTAAAGATGAAGTTCCTTCTATGTAAATACTAGGTGAGGTCGGCTGAACATGAGCTTGCCGGTCGACTAATGCTTTACAGCAAAGATGTCTGGACCAGTGCGCTCTGAAGAAATCTGAAGAATTCATCTCTTGCTTCTGATGAAAAAACACTAAATACTCGAGCTAGGCTGGTGTGACTGATGCTTTACAGCAGAGAAGTCGGTACCAGTGCACTCTGAAGAATGCACCTCTTGGGGAATTTGCAGTGTTCAAAACTACGTAGATTGAAGTTGCAGCAGAGAAGTCTTTACCAGTGCGCTCTGATGAAGAATGCAGCTTTAAAATGCATGGGGAATCCCTTCTATTTACAGTGTTCAAAACTTCGTAGACGGAAGTTTTCCGTGATACTTATTGTAGTACTAGAAAGACGTTTCTATGGTGACTGTAGCTGGAAGTTACAGAAGGTATCCTCAAACAAAAGACACTGATAAAATTACCTGTATATCCATAATTCCTCAATATTGTCGATCTGCCCCTAACAACACAATGGTTGAATGGGAGGAAACTAGTAAAATGGCTGCCATGTTCCCTGTCGTAACTGCCCTATCATCAACACGAAATTGAGTCAGCTAGGGAGCGTTTCCAGCAGATTTCTCGATGTATATCCGTGCTTGATACGTAGGTAACACTTTTACAATAAAATATTTGCAAAAAAGGTATAAAATCCATCATAATGCACACTTTCCTTAAAATATCTGGAGATTGTTGAAAACACGTCTGCACAGTACACGCGCCAAACGAAAAAGATGCTATGACGTCATGTTGTCTAGACAGGAAGTAAATACCATGCGCCACCTGGCGAATGCACAGTACTGGGACCGGCCAGCCGGTGGAAACACAGGACGTCTTTTTCTGGCGTTTGGCGGGCCGGTCTGCGCCGACCGGTTTAGCAATTGTCCATTGGATAGGATGTATTAACGCAATAAAATGTCTATTTAATTGTCTTGTTTTGATGCTTTGTCGGCACCTTTACAGAGCTTACACTGTTCATTCTGAAAGACTCCTGATCAGCTGTACTAATTCCCCTGGGGACAGATATATCTCTATTTGTGTCATTTAGTGTAACATAGTGTCCATTTGCCATTTACATTTTGTATTTCATCCCATTTTATTTCATAGGTCTCACTTTTGATCTTGCAGATCTTGATAGTCTTTGATTAGCCCTGTTTCTTTTGTCTGGCACCTGTTGTTTGGTCACAGTGTTAATACTCATAATTTCCCTTTTGTGAGTTTCATACAAGCTTAAAAGTATATCATAGAACTAATTAGAAATAGTGACCTTCCCACTTAATTTCATTCCACTATTATTTTTCTCTGACCCAATTCTTACTATATAAAGCAGAGTTTAAGTATCTTTCACTGGTGTTTTACAGGTGTATCTAGATGTCCCAATCTTTGCTGCACTGCTCAATAAGTAATCAGTCTATCTTTGATGTAATTTTACTCCAATCATTTGGCCATATTCTATATTTTCTCTGACTTTTCAGGGCTGACCAAACCACAGTAATGGCAGACTTGATGGGTGTCACTTATGTGTTACTACAGTTTTTGAGTTGTTACTGAACAATTACTGAACCTCTATTGATGTAAATTTTACTACAATAATGAGTGTTTCCCCTGAATTTGCAGGCCTACACTTTACACTGACCACCACAGTGATGGCAGACCTGATGGGTGTGGTGCGGCTGGCTCATGCCAACTCTTTTCTCTCCATGTTTTCTGGTTTGGCTGTGCTCAGCTCTCTGCCTATTGCAGGTAAGTCCTCAGTAAATGTTTGATGTCTTAGTTTTACAACTCAGATCTTGTTGAGGCATGCCGGACTCATCGCCTGTCTTTATTGTAAAGTAAATCACTTGAAAGTTTATAAAGAGAATACACTATATGGAAGAAATTGAAAACATAGACCATAGAAAGTCTGACTAGTGTAGTTTAAGAGTTTTTCTTGATCAATGCTGGATCTAATGAGTTTGATGAGTAATGCTTGGTCAAATGAGTCATGTCTTTGTCAGCTAACTGAGAATCACTGGATCTATGAGTTTTGTTATTTGGGAGAGTGAAGTGTATCTAATGTACAACAGAGGATATAATTCACAGTAAAGTCTGTACCAAAAGACAAAGGGATGTCTGACAGCAATTACTTAAGTACTTAAGTCTCTATGAATGTTTGAATAGGACTGATATAAAGGAAAAGCTGCTTTGGTGAAAAAAGGTGGTTAACTTTCAATTTTGATCTCCCCTTAAACTATGTATGATTTCACTCTACTCCTTGCATGTTCATGTATATCAAGTATCCTTTGCTTAATCATGTCAATGAGATAGTAGCAGCTTATTTTGAAAGTACAGATAATTACTGTTGATTAGTAATCATTACTAATCAATGTATTGAGCAGCTAAGTACATAGTATAACTGTGTCCGATTTAAGCAAGGAATTGTTGAGGAGATTGTATTTTCGAAAAATCCTTTCAAAATAAAGGTCATAGTGCCTGTGAAATTCTTACCATGATGTAAAGTGTAAACACAGTGGAGCTTTTATTATCTGACCTATTACCTGAAAATTCAATTTTGTGGTGAACAGATTCCCAATCTTCCAAATTTGTATTTCTCGTTTTATACTAAAACACATCTTACATTTTATCAATTTATACTTCATGAACCAAAATCCAGTCCATTGGACATTGAACGGTTTTAACTCTTCCATTATCCTACCATAGTGTAACTCTCCCAGAATAAGGGGTGTGACAAGTACCAGTATTTGGGGTAAATTGCTTGCAGGAGAAATTTAGGCCTGGCATTGAGTCCCAGGGAAGATTTTTTTCACGAAATTTGGCTTATTTAGCGAGCATCGACTACTTGTTCACATCCCTACTCAGTATTAGGGCTGCAACGATTCTTCGGTTACTCGGAAACGAAACGATTCAGTCTGATACTCGAGGCAAGAAAAGTGAACCGGTTCTTCGAAAACAACTAAACATGGACGTAAAATCTACTACAAAATTCTATTTTTTTCTTTAAATATATGAATATATTTATATATTTTACTAATATAAGGCATTTTCCGTATCAGTATTTTATATTTTAAGTATTTGCAAACTTTCATTCCTTGTGTAACAACGTTTTATAAGACGGCATTTTATTATAACGTATTTCGAAGAAGCCTCAAATCTCCCAATGTAAAGATGGTTAAACCTTCTTATATTTTGCATTATAAATGCGTCTTTTCCCAAAAATTCAATAAATTATCAAAATTCTTTCCTGTTGTGTGGTTTGTAACCATTTTATAAGGCGTGATATATTAAAATATGAAGCAGTTTATTTCGTGGGCGATAATCAAACGATTAACCGAGTCCGAGTCGATTCTTCTAAAACGAGGAATCGAGGCGCATTTTCGGGCTCGCTTGCAGCCCTACTCAGTATGGTCAGATAACTTACATTTTACTCTACCCGTTATCACAGTTAACACTTTCATTTGCTACCTTCAGCAAAAACTCTATTTATTTTACAGGGGCTATCATAGATTCCACTGGTAATTTCAACACCCCCTTCATTATTTATGGAGTTATTGGCTGCACAGCTGGAACACTCATATTCCTGGTACCAATAACACAGAAATACACAGACAAAAGTCACCAGACTGACATGGGACCACCACATGAAGAGCTTACCAAGAAAACTATTGGGAATAGTGCACTAAAGATGTTCATGTCAACAGATTCCATACACTCTATAACCTGATAACTGTGTCTTTAGGAACTGGTAGACCTAATGCATGCATAAACAGCTGGCTGGCTGGAATGTTCCCATACTGTTCCCAAGTCAAAGCAAGCTCAGAGTGGTGGTCATAACTGGATTGTCACAACCATAAGAACTGTACTGTATGGAAGCTCTATTATGCCCAAAACAGCTACATGTCCAATACCAGAAGTCATATGAACGAAGTGCAAGAAATCAACAGGAATAATACACTGTTCACTCAGAATACCATAGACCAGTACAAACACAGATACACATTTGAATTGAATGCATTAGAACTACTTTATGCATTCTCCTTTTTTTTTTGTAAGATTTTACCTTTGTTAATTATGTTTGTTAGGTAGTTTATTTTAACTACATTCACTGTCAATAATTTAGCATTTATGATTCCATCTTGATCATTATATCTGCCCTATTTGATTAAATTATGGCCTCATAATATACAAAGAACCCAGTTTCTTATGACTTGGAAGGGGTACACAAGACCAAGAGATGCTAAATGTTTGTTATACCCACAAACCTCATTTTCTAAGTGTGATAATATTATGGGATAGCCTCTTTACCTTTTCACTCTCCAATCAATATTTTGCTCACAGAATCGTTCTGGTAATGGAGGTATTGTAACCTGGTTTTTACAAGTTTCACCCACCTTTTCAGTCTGTAGCTTTGCACAGCACATTTCCACAATGGTTCCATCTGTGGTAAAACAAATGGGCTTTCTGATATCAGTGCTTCAATTAGGTCACATTCTTTTGCACCTATTTCTGAAAAATTAATCAAACTAGTACAGTGTCAATGTTAAGGAGAACCTCTATTGCACAAATATTTCATTCCCTCTCTTCCAATTTGTATTTCTTTATTGCTTTGTACTAAAATATAGGAATAAATGACAGACTTGAGTGCTTTATAATCTTCTTAAACTATTTATTGCCTGAATTAAACCCACAAAACCCACAATTTTAAAGAGGTTACCTTCATATTTTGGTCAAAATAAGGCATACATTTTATCTGTAACTCAAAACAAATCCAAGGCCATGTTGGTTGTTCCATCAAGTAAACATATGTTGTGATATCTGTGTTTAAAAAAAGTAATTTTTGTTACCCTATTCTCAAAGAGTTTGTTATGAAATATTGAGAGATTGTCATTGCAGATGCCTCCAATTTGTTGTTACCTTAAAACGATATGCTATTCGTTAAAATCAGGCAAGAAATAAAAATTTTAAGAATTTTAACCACTTATTTTCATGCAAGTCGATTGTTTACAATTGTATGCCAAGGGACTACACAGTTCTATGTGGAATTCAACAGCCTTACTTTATTTACCATTCTTTATTGGCAATTTCAGAATTGCTCACAAGATTGTTAACGTTCACTGCACAGCCTACAACGTTAGAATGCCTCTTCTATTTTATGTAGTATCTTTTGTCTGATAACAATCTTATGGCTTGGTTAGATAATAGAGGTTGTGGTGCCCTTATTTCCTGGAAAGCAGATGTAGCTGCGTTCAACATTTTCAGCAAAATTTTGGACCAATAAATGAAGGGTCATTTCAAAGGAGGAACATGCATTATCACGTTGGAGAAGAATGTAAATGGTTTCATTTGAATGATAGAATCCTGACCACCCAACCAACAGAATACAAAAGCTTTTACAATTTATTAAACATTATTGATGAATGAGGGTGGCTGAGTGAATAACACATTAAACCCATGACTCCAAAGGTAAACTTTTTGGAAATCAATATGAACATTTGACTGTATAGTCTCCCAAGTCATGTATTATTAAATGCCCTAATATCAAAACCAAGGCTAAGTTAATAACATGTTTGCCTGTGATAGAGTATTCAAACACACCTTGAAGACCACCCATGTACTTTTTTCTAATTTCTTTTCTAATAACACTGACAGACATTAACTTGCAGATGGTGAAAAACTGAGACAAATTTCACAGTAAAATGTGACAATTTTGTATATTTTAACCTGAAAAGAGTACTGGAAAGAGACAAGGTGAAAATGAAGGTGCTACGAAGGTGAAAAGAGTAAATGAATACCAAAGTCACAACTCTTTCCACCCAACTAATAAAACAAACCTATACGTTTACCAATGCTGTTGATATCATAAACCAGAAGTTTACACAGCCACCACTATCATTTCTAAAAACAAGTTTCTTGAGGTATATCTAATAATAAAACAAGTGATCCTCTAAAAGAAGTTTAAGACATTGGTGGTTGGACATGGAAACGTGCAGGAAAGTCATACAAATAAAGAATCTAGTTTTATTAACATTTTTCTATATTGCCTAACACAATAATATTAATGTAATGCACTTCAAGTTTGTTTGCATGACTCATTATCCAAACAAACTGAATAAATACTTCATGCAAATTCAATAGTGGTTGAGCAGATAAAATAATTTCATAATTACAGTTTCTCTGACATGTTATAGTCATTACACTTTTCTATTTCTTTGATATATATTATATTAATATGTGTCATTTTATCAATAAGGGTCCTTAACTATAATGTCACTTTCATGATATACAAGCACTGTCTGTATATCTTTCTCTCTTGTACTGAACAGTACTTGAGAGCTGTACTTTATACACTCAAGAATTATCCAACATCTGGAAGGAGGTTACTTCATCTCATTTTAGATAAGACAAGTAACAACAAGCAATCAGTGACAAAATGAATCGGTCATATGTAGAGTTGGTACAGACCTTGATGATGGACAGGTCAAGTCACGCAAAAGAAAAAATTTGGTCCTGGGTGCATATTGACCCATAAGCAGGTGAATAACATATTTAAACAAAATTCTCTAAATGCTATAGTTTTTGAGTTACAACTGATTAACTCAACAGTGAGAACCTGAAAGTAGCTATTGCTCAGCTATGTAATGAGCTACAGATCTGCAATTTTACTATATTATAGCTGACCCAAAAGTAGATGAATAACATGTAAACAAAATTCCCTTGGTGCAATAGTTTCCAAGTTACAACTGATTTACTAAACAGTAAAAACCTGAAAGTAGCTATTGCTCAGCTATGTAATGAGGTACAGGTTTGCAATTTTACTATGTTATAGCTGACTCCAAAGTTACTGAATAACTTATTTATACAAAATTCTGTAAATGCAATAGTTTTCAAGTTACAAGTGATTTTATTCATTACGGAAGGTATTAAAAAGTCAGAAAGTAGTTATTAACCAATTAGATATTGGGATAGAAGCCCAAGTTACTCACCATGTTGTAGCTGTGGAAAATAGCATCAGAGAGATGAGATATAGAAGTACTGAAAAAGTACAAAGATTGGGATCCTTTCAGAGCAGTTTCGGTTGTATAAATGTCCAAATAATGTTTAAGTAGAGAAATAATGTGTAACAGAAAAAAAATATATGCAAAGAAAAAAGTATTGAAACAAGATAATTCAATAGCATGATGACAGCATTAATCAGTATACTAAAACTTATGAAGCTGTAAAATTTATTAACTGGACAATAGCTGTCAATCGAAATAGCACAATCAAGCAAAAGTACAAAGTTTTACAATAATCAGTTGCAGCAATCCATAAATCTTTGTCATAAGAGAAACATGCCTCAAATACGGCAGGTGAACACACTTTGGTCACCCCCTAACCAATGTCTCTACCAAGTGTCAACATTCTAAACCTAATGGAATCCAGGAAATAGCCCAGACAAGATTTTAAAACTCAAGGTCACTACAACAAAGTCAAAGGTCAAATCAAGATCACACCATGATGTTTTACACACCTACAACCCCTAACCAATACCCGTACCAAGTATCAACTTCCTACACTTTACAGTTTCAGAGATATTGGCCGGACAAAATTTTAAAAGTCAAGGTCACTGCAGCAAGATCAAAAGTCAAATCAAGGTCACACCATGACATTGCACACCTACAACCCCAAACCAATGTCCCTACCAAGTACCAAGTATCAACTTCCTACACCTTACAGTTTCCGCGATATAACCCAGATAAGATTTTATAGGTCAAGGTCACTACGGCAAGGTCAAAGCTCAAATCAAGGTCACACCATGACATTGCACACCTACAACCCCCAACTAATGTCTCTACCAAGAATCAACTTCCTACACCTTGCAGTTTCAAAGATACAGCCCAGACAAGATTTTATAGGTCAAGGTCACTATGACAAGGTCAAAGGACAAATCAAGGTAACCAATGTCCCTACCAAGTATCAACTTCCTACACCTCAGAGTTTCTGAGGTACAGCCCGGACAAACTTTTTCCCCGCTGAATAACATATTTTAACAAAATGCTCTAAACGCAATACTTTTCAAGTTACAAAAAAAAAAATGATTTAGTGCATGATTTCATGAATTTTAATGCATTAAAAATTATTTCAAAATTATTCATGAAAAAATAATTAAGAAAGACCAAGGCCTGATACTCACACAAGGGAATCTACTTGTGCCCTAGTACATATAGGCAAGATAAGAGAGAAATCCCTTCAACAGTCAATGAGAAAATTGTGATAAAGTGTCTAAATGTTTACACTTTGGGTGGGGTACCTCATTTGTCATGGCTCTGGGGTAGATGAAGAAATACATCTGCATACCTTGTACAATTTTCTATCCTCGATAGATAAGGTATCTTTAAAAACCCTTCACCCTTCACAAACGACTATATTTTCAATGCTTTCTTTTTATATTTAACCTTTTAGAAAGGTCCAGAATGTAGCACATAGTGATTAAACTTCTAAGATATTTATATTTTATCTTATTTTATTTTGACAGGCATAGTATTTTAAAAGCTCAAGAATGTAGTAACTGGGGGTTAAAACCCTTAAGGTATTTTACTTTATTTTGACAGGCATCGTTCCTGTATATAAGCTTCATGTATCGAGTCCTGGTCATCCACTCTTTACAAGTTTAGCAAGAAAAAGGTCACAAGCTACCATTTGCAATGTTTAAACATGAAGTCGGGATCAATTTTAAGTTGTAAAATATGTTAAAAATACTCATCTTTTCTGTGAATTGTCACTATTATATTATTCCATGAGCTTATATAATCAAACTGACAAAATGTAAGTATTCAACATGTATATCCACTAATAAAAGATGAAAATTGTGTCTGTAAATTTGTGTTATAGCAGTATGGCGGCCAACGAGAAGAGTGTATTACGTCACTACCTACATCACTTGACACCCCTTATATTAAGGGAGATACTCAAATTCAAAATTCTATGGTAGTGGCAGCGTAGGCTGTCTGTAAACAGAGGTGAAACCAAAAACTTGAAAAGTTACACATGAATTTTAATGAAATTTTCAGTAAATGAAGATCGTTGCACAAGGAACGGATGATAAAATATTGGAGGTGATCCAGATCACCATCTGTATGAAGGAATTTTTTACGGAATTATATCATTGCACCAATACACAATATTGGAGCTGTTGGACCTTGGTGGAAGTTTGCACTCCTTGTTCTTGTTAGCAAGATAGGAAGGAAAAAAAATTTCTAAAGCAAAAAAAAAAAAAAAGTATTCAAGAGACACCATAATCCAGTGGTGGCAGCGATCAGTCAACCTGACATCAAAACAAATAGGTACATCTATTACTGGGATTTTCTAGCAATATTTGTTTTCCTGTATTGTAATGGTGTCGAAATTCAGTGACCATATATATTCTTATTTGCATATTTTAATTTAAAATATTACTAGGAAATCCTATGGCATTTTGTGGCCTCATATTTTTTCCTAATAGATCCAATAGATTTTTGTTACAAAACCCCACAATATTCCGTAACTTTATATATTTGCCGTTTCTATGGGTAAAAGCAAGTGAGGGATCCATATTAGAAGATGTAAAGAAAAATGCAGAATCTTACTTTTTCCTTAACATTTCTTGTTGGATATCATACACAAAATATTTTATATGTATTGATCTATTATTTTAATAATATACCCTTTCCTTACGAATCCTAGTGGTGTTTGAAGTTGTTTGTACTGGTTTGCAATAATTTTAGGTGACTTAATGACACATTTTCATTTAAGTTCTAACTCAGACTACTATATTATGGTGGAAGCAAGCCTGAGTGCTGGTTATATCTTTGAAGTAATTATTTTGTAAAATAAGTGTGTACAACACAGTATGTTTAACTTTTATTGTCATTATTGGACTTGTACTTGTGGTCATCCCCGCTATTTTGTCTTCTTCTCACTTCTGCTTTGGCGATATCTGTCCAGCTTTTTTATTGGATAAAAAATTCTTGACGTAGAAATGACGTTTCAACAATATGATATTGACAATATTTGTCCAGACAATGCCAAATATTTTGTTACAAAACCTGACTCGACTTTCAAATATTTCTTACTCACTTGTTTTATATTTGTATTTTAATGCAACAAAAATGAGCAGATGAACTGTTCCATTGCTTTTTTGATGATACATAATATGTATTATGTAGTTAAAATGGTTTTTCAAATATTTTCAACTGCTGTCCATCAACTCTCTTAAGTTTGAAATGGATCAGTGGAAGTGTCATCGAGTCCGGAAACAAAAATTTTGACAGACATGACCAGAAACACGGATGTGAGCAGGACCAGACGGACAGACACCAATTTTGAAAACAACCTAGCCCTGGTGGTGTCCTACAATCCTGGTTTCAAATTGATTAGTGGAAGCGTTTTCCGGTTAGAGTCTAGAAAGCATAATATGAACGGATGCGCACGCCCAAAATGGGAAAACTGATGGACACTAATTTCAAAAGCAACCTAGCCATGGTGGTGTCCAATCACCCTTTAAGTTTCAAATTAATCAGACAAAGCATCTTCAAGTTAGAGTCTGGAAACCAAAATATTTTGGATGAGCGCACACCTAAAACAGGTAAACAGAATGACCCAATTCTGAAAGCAACCAAGCCCTGATGGTGTCCAATCTCCCTGTTAATTTTCAAGCTGATCACCAAAGCATCTTTGAGTTAGAGTCTGGAAACTGAAATATTTCGGATATTGCATGCCCAAAACGGACATACGGAGGGACCCCAAATGCGAAAGCAACCAAGCCCTGGTAGTGTCCTATCACTCCATTAAGTTTCAAATTGATTAGACAAAGCGTCTTTGAAACCAAAATGCGGACGGACAGGCGGACAGCTCAACACTTGACTCTAATAGTCGAGTTGGTTATATGCAACCCATCTAATAAAGGTAAAAACTTACACTGAGCATTTGCAGAGCTCTGGTCTTTCTTCAATTGTCCAGCAAAGAAACATACTGAATCCTACGACTGGAAGGTAGGAAGTGGGAGAATAAATAGTGGGCAATACCAGACCCTTGATCAAATTGATTGGCAGAAGCGTCTTCGAGTTAGAATCTGGAAATTAAATTTCAGGTGGCGGCCATGGCAGCAATTTTTTTTTCCAAATGGCACCAATTTTGAAAGCAACCTAGCCTAGGTGGTGGCCCACCACCCTGTTAAGTTTCAAATCTATCGGGGGAAGCGTGTTCGAGTTAGAGCCTTAAAACCAAAATGACGGACACATCAATCTTATAGGCGGGTTGGTTACATGCAACCCGCCCAGAAACCAAGAGAGAAAAAAATTTGGAGAAAAGACTTAACTTTGCATCAATAGATGAAAGCTCTACCTAAATTAATCAGTCTGTTCAAGTGCAAAGCCCTACAAGAGGTCAAAGGTAACGTTATACATCCCATTCAAAAGTCCAACGGTCAGCTGAATTCCAACACACAACAATGTTACTAAGTGCTCAGTATCCTAAGAAACAGGATAAAGTGCTGGTAAAGCTGAATGTGAATACGGCTGAAAGGGGTTTCAGTCTACTAACGCAACCTAAAAGCCATCAGAGATATGAGTAGTGCACTGCGGCGGTCCTGCATCCAAGTACTAACATACACTAGAGCTCGCACTTAAAAACACACAGAAACAGGAACTTTTCAATTTGACACAGGAGAAAGAGGGAAGGTAGAATCTCATATAACCATTTGGGAGGTAAGAACTCATAATTCCAAAACATCCAAAGGCCACGATTTTCAGATCTGATGATTGTTGTTAAAGTTTATACATTACCTGGAAATATTCCATTCAACTGGTGTATTTGTGGGAAGGTTATGAATTTCCTGTGTCGTATATTTGAAGGTTCTACACCTTTAGCTTGCAAAATTTTTCCTAGACTTATGATCACATGGAGCATGAAATAACCATATCTACAGAAAAAAACACAAAAGTGCACAAATTTCAAAAATATGTATATTATTATGAAGACAAATGCTGTAACACTATTTTTATTGCACTATGGGCACGATTTCCATCTGATAATGCATAAAATTGCTTCATGTTTCTAATCTAATTAACTACTTTCCAGGCACAATATTTTCCCCACAATGGGGAACTCAGTGCGCTGTGTTAACAAAAGTAGTGTTCAAAGACACAGGCAAGGGAAGAACTAGGTCAGTAATCCAGGATTGTGGGTGTGACCGGAGGAAAAGTACTTAGTGGGAAAACGAGTTGAAAAGGTGAGTCTTAAGATCTTTCCTAAAGGACAGAACAGAGGGACTATTTCTTATGTGGTGAGGAAGAGAGTCCCAGAGGACTGGGGCACAATGACTAAAGTTAGAAAAAAGTTGTGTAATTTATGACCTTAATGGTCAAAATAGGGGATATGAATGGGGTTTAGTTTTGAGATACTATGTCTAGTACTTCTTGATAAGGCGTATAGGTGGATTATTTCACTAAGGTATGCTGGTTGGCTGTGCTGGAGAATTTTGTATGTGATAAGGCCTATTTTATATTGCACCCTGTATTTAACTGGAAGGTTTTTTCATTGGGAAGTGATATAGGAAAGCCTGGAAAAATGAGTGACAACCCTGCAGAGTGAGTTTTGGACATGCTGCAATCTTCTGCACTCATAATCAGTGAGTGATGTAAAAAAGGAACTGCCGTAGTCCAATCGACTGCTTACTAAAGCAGTAGAAGGACTGATGTTTTAAGGTCTAAGAGGTGACAAATTCTGTAGAGGTCTCTTGTATGGACTCCAGTGGACTTTGTGACTTGAGATACATAATCCGAGAGAGACAGATTTGAGTTGAGCAACCACACCAAGGTTCCTAATGTTTTGGGCCAGTGAACTGATTTCCAAGAATATTGATTGGGAAAAAGGTGAAAAGGAGTTGTTTGCCATTGTTTTTGAACCGTTCAAAATAAATTCAGTTTTATCAGGATTTAGTTTTAATTTATTTGTCAAACTGAAATAATTAAACAGTGTTGCATTTTTAAAAAAACAAGTGAGAGGTATCTTACTTTGAAGCCCTGGAAAAAAAGACCATTAGTGCTACAAATTCATTAATTATTTTTGATTAATATTTCATCAATTATGCTACAAATATGTTATATGTTATTAGAAATGTATTTTTACAGAGCTTCTGTTCAATTTTGTTATATTACATGCATACAGAAAGATAGTGGAGAAATCTTGAGTTAAAAATTGAAGTTTTTTATATTTACTGGTGCCTGTAAGTATGGATACAATTGGAGATAATTTTTGTGACATTCTTTAGGAAAACAGACACTTCTTTCATTTATTATTTCAGCCAAACTATTTCTATCTTTGTACAAAAAATATGTTACCCATGAAGATAAATAGCAGAATATTCTTGCTACGCATTCAGATAATATTGTCAGCTGCATATGTGACATTCTTTTTTGCATACTAGTCATTCAAGAAAGTTTTACTATTTTAAACAGTGCCACTGATCTAACACATGACTCAAAAATCTTTACTGAATGCTACATCAACAACTTCTTTAGCTGAGATAAATACAGGTAAATACCTTGGAGGCAGCTCATTTGGTTGTGGAAAGCCATGCCATATGACATTGCGTAGATTTAAGGATATGGGTGGACCAAGCATTATCCTGAGCAGCTCAATCTGCAGAGAGAAAATTTATACAGTACAAAATTTAGCCTTCAATATCAAAACACAATGGGAAAGCCACACCTAGGACCTGAACCCCTAGGACCAATGATAATGATATAAGGCCTTTTTAATGCTGTAATATTTTAAATTTAAGAACATATCAATGATTTTCAAACTACCAGCTATGGCAGCCATGTTGTTTTTTAAAATGAGTACCAAATTTTTTACAGACATGTTTTCACAACCATAAACATTCTCTGCAAATTTTGCGAAGAGATCTTTATAAATTAAAGAGATGTAAAAATGTGATAAACGCACACATGCACGTACACATGCACGCATGCATGCACCGAAGGCATTTCATAATCTCCTAACCCTGGCTTGTGGCCAGCGAGAGATACAAAATACAACTGTAGTAACATTGGTTTAATAGCGCCCCTTTTTCAATTGAGAAGGTTAAGCCCAAAAAGTATTTAAAACATTGCCAACAGGTGTTGCTAGATACCATCCAAAACCTAATCAGCTCTAGATCCTCTTTTGGTTAATATATCCTGAAAATTTGGTGAAAATCGATGCATTGGGTTAGGCTGCGGAACACCCACAAACTTTAAGACTAAAAATTTTAAAAGTGTTGCCATGGCAACAGTTACTGCTGGATACCCCCCTTAACCTAATCAGCTCTAGATCCTCTTTGGGTAAATATATCCTGTAAAATTTGGTGAAAATCTGTGCATGGTTTTAGGCTGTGGAACACCCACAAACTTTAAGACCCAAAATCTTAAAAGTGTTGCCAAGGCAACAGTTGCTGTTTCATACCCCCCAAAATCTAATCATTAGGTACAGGTACCCTGAAAATTGGGTGAAAATCCATGGGTTTAGGTTTTGGAACACCCACAAGCTTCATGCCCGTCAAGCAGGGGACTATAACCCCAGCCTTTATGGGGTATTATTATGCACATTATCATTATAAAAATCCCATGCTGCTACCTAATACTCCTGTTCCACCAAAGGATTAAGCCCTGATTGGGTCTGGGACCCTTAATCTTGAGAGTCTGTGAAAAAAACATGAATAATGGGTGCGGCAATGGAATCCTGATCCAGGTCTGCGATCAAACCCAGATCGTCCCCGGGAAGTCTCAGACCTCCTCAGACAAATCACAACCGTTCCCTGACTAAGTGCAGATTAAGCAATGATTGTGATACGATTCAACACCGATCCCGTCTTGGACATACCCAATGGGTCTCAGACTGGCCTGAGACTTCTCCAGACTTCCTGGGACTAATAACACCATTTCCACAGAGAGCTATGGGTGATTTTTGTTTTTTCTTTTGGATGATGGGTTCGGGGATGAATCTGGGATTAAGCCCAGACCTCCTGGGACGAAAACTAAACCGACCTGGCATTAAGAGTCCCAGGAAGTCTCAGACAACCTAAGATTGTGTGAATTTCGGTCTGATGAGGTCTCAGGAAGTCTCAGACTGGAATATTTGTGGGTAGGGGCGAATGTGGATCAGTTACAGTCGTGGCAAATATCAAACATGTATGATTTTTGAACCGACCACAACAGATCCAAACAGATTCAAGCAGACAGTCTGGGACTCTACATTTTGAGGGAACAGATCCCCCAAAATCCTTAATCAGGATCCTTGGTCATGTGGTGGAACAGGGGCATTATCTCATAGTCCAGGGCTAGTGCATAAAAATGTCACGAGAAAAACTTTCCATTTACCGTGGATTTCCCAAATATTGCTTCTAATTCATCAGTAACAAGCAGATCTTTGATCATAGAAGGACACTGTTTACCTTTCAGCAAAAACACCTAAAATAATAAAAATACTAAGAAATAAACATTTTAACAACTTTTTGAGAAACAAGCAATCAGTGCCTGTGAA
This sequence comes from Sabellastarte sp. h YS-2021, assembly GCA_964017235.1. Taxonomy (NCBI): domain Eukaryota; kingdom Metazoa; phylum Annelida; class Polychaeta; order Sabellida; family Sabellidae; genus Sabellastarte; species Sabellastarte sp. h YS-2021. The sequence continues at coordinate 150,480,600 of OZ024928.1, read as the reverse complement.
CAGTCTGTGTCAGCTGACTGTGTGTCTTGAGTCTTAGAGTAGAAGTGAAGGAAGAAAAGGACACAAAAACTGTATTCTGCAAATGACACTCCAAAGTAAAGTACAGTATTTGAGTAAAATGTAGGTGGAAAACATATTGAAACAAAATACTGTAAATGCAATAGTATTCCGGTTCCAACTGATTTATTCAACAGTGAGAATTTGAAAATAGCTATTGCTCAGCTATGCCATGAGCTACACGGCTGATTCAAAAGTAAACGAAAATCATATTTAAACAAAATTCTCCAAAATGCAATAGCTTACAAGATACAACTAATTTACTCAACAGTGAAAACCTCAAAGTAGCTATTGCTCAGCTATGCAATGAGCTACACATGTCCAATTTTACTATGTTATGGCTGACCAAAAGTATGTGAATAACATATTTAAATGAAATACTCTAAATGCAATAGTTTTTGAATTATAGCTGTTGTAGCTGACAGAAAAGTAGGTGAATAACCTATTTACAGAAAATAGTGTAAATGCAATAGTTTTTAAGCTACAACTGATTTACTCAACAGTGAAAACCTGAAAGTAGTTATTCCTCAGTTATGCCACGGGCTACAGGTCTGAAATTTTATTATGAAATGAATGACATATTTACACAAATTTCTCTAAGTGCAATCGTTTTTGAGTTGCAAACAATTTACTCAACAGTGATAACCTCAAAGTAGCTAACAGGTCTGCAAGTTTACTATGTTATCGCTGACCCACCAGTAGGTGAATCACATATTTAAAGAAAATACTCGAAATACAATAGTTTTCAAGTTATAACTGATTTACTCAAGAGTGAAAATCTCAAAGTAGCTTTTGCTCAGCTATGCAATGAGCTACAGGTCGGTGATTTTACTATGTTATAGCTGACCAAAAAGTAGGTGAATAACTTATTTAAAGAAAATTCTCTAAATGCAATAACTTTCAAGTTACAATTGATTTACTCAAAAATGAAAAGCTGAAAGTAGCTATTGCTCAGGTATGCATTGAGCTACAGGTCTTCAATTTTCACTATGCTATACCTGACCCATAAGTAAGTGAATAATATATTTAAACAAAATTCTCTAAATGCAATAGTTTTCAAGTTACAACTGCTTTACTCAACAGTGAGAATCTCAAAATAGCTATTGTTCAGCTATGCAATGAGCTATAAACTGCAATTTTACTATGTTATAGCTTACCTTAAAGTAGGTGAATAATGTATTTAAACAAAATACTGTACATGCAATAGTTTTCAAGTTACAACTTATTTACTCAACAGTGATAACCTCAAAGTAGCTATTGCTCACCTATGAGATACAGGTCTGCAATTTTACTATGTTGTAGGTGACTCAAAAGTAGGTGAATAACATATTTAAAGAAAACATTCTAAATGCAATAGTTTTCAAGTTATAACTGATTTAATCAACAGTAAGAACATCAAAGTAGCTATTACTCAGCTATGCAATGAGGTACAGGTCTACAATTTTACTGTTATAGCTGACCCAAAAGTAACTGAGTAACATATTTATTATGCAAAATACTTCCTATGTTCAAAATGGCCGCCATTTTGGGAGAGAGGAAAATTTTTTTGAAAATTGCCAATAGTACATTGCTTAGATACCCTGTGGGTCTAAAATTTCGACGAAATCATTCTATCTTGCACGGTTAAGGAGATAGAAGCAAATTAGTGTTTTTGCATTTTTGGCAAAAATTCAAAATGGCCGCCATTTTTGGAAAGGAATTTTTTTTGGAAATTGCTAAGAGTACATTGCTTAGATACCCTGTGGGTTAAAAATTTCAACGAAATCGCTCTCTCTCACATGGTTTAGGAGATAGACATATTTATGTTTTTTGCTATGTAGCTATTACTCTGGAGGTTAAAGCTATTACCATAAACAACAATACCAAGCAAGCAACTGACCCTATAAACCTTCACACCAAATTTTACAAAGATGAGTTAAATATGTTTCCTTTAAAATAGTGAAAACAGAAATGCAATTCAGAGTAGGCTCAAAGTAGCAAAGCAGCTATTACTCAGATAGCTACAAAGCTATCATCGACCAAAAGCTATCCTGGCCAAACTATTGACCCAATTATCCTTCATATAAATTTTTCTGAAGATAGAAAACATTGTTTCATTAAAATGTCCAGAAAAAAGTCAACTCAAAATAGCATAATAGCTATATAGCAGAGTAGCTATTACTCAGTTAGCTATAAAGGTATTATCACCAAAAGCAATCCGAAGCAAACTACTGATCCAATAATCCTCCATACCAAATTTTGTGAACACAGGTGAAATACTTTTCCTTTAAAATGCTTAGAATAGAAAAGCTACTCAACGTAGCTAAGTAGCTATTACTCAGTCAGTTATATAGCTATTATCACTAAAAGCAATCCCAAGCAAGCTATTGACCTAACTATTGCTCATACCAAATTTGGTAAAGATATGTCAAATATTTTTCCTTAAAGTGGCCGGAAACAAAAGAAGTACACAAAAGTAGCTAAGTAGCTATTACTCAGTTAGCTATACATTTATCTTCACCAAAAACAATTCCATGCAAGCTATTAACCCAATAAATACCCATACCAAATTTGGTAAAGATAGGATAAATACTTTTCCTTGAAATGACTGGACAACAAGTGTGACGCCGGACGCCGGAAAAAGCAAAAACTAGAGGATCGCTCGCAAAAAAAAAAGATAATGTTTTTGCATAGCAAAAACAAAGCGTCCCGAAAAGGATATAAAGGTGAGTGCTAAAGTATTAAGAAAATGCTTCGTTTCTAGCCTTATACTGTTGTGGCAACCAAAGTCAGCGCAGTCTGCTCTATCTAGCACGGTTTTCAAGATATAAGCATTTTTGTGTTTTGCAAAAAACTAAAAAATTAAAAATGTCTGTTATATTTGGCGAGACAAAAATATTTTGAAAATTGACATGGCTACTCTGCAGAGATACCCAGCAGGTCCAAAATTTTGTTGAGTTCGCTCCATATAGCACGGTTTTCGAGATATAAGCATTTTTGTGTTTTGCAAAAACTTTGAAAATTCAAAATGGCCACCATTTTTGGGGAGACAAAAATTTTTGTCAAGACCACTGCCGTGGTGTGTATCTCCCGCCGAGCATTAAAGCAGAAGAAATAGCTTTTCCGAGATATTCACAATTTTTCATTTTCGTGTGTGAAAGGTCTTCCAAAAGTAGGTGAATGAGTTATTTGAGAAAAATTGGCTATCTGCAATACTATTAAGAGATAATTCACATTTACTCATTTTGAGTAGGTGAATAATTATCTATGGGTCTGAAACTTCACCAAGTGAAAGCTCTCCCAAAAGTAGGTGAATGAGTTATTTGAGAAAAATTGGCTATCTGCAATACTTTTAGAGATAATTCGCATTTACTCATTTTGAGTAGGTGAGTAATTAGCTATGGGTCTGAAACTTCACCATGTGAAAGCTCTCCCACAAGTAGATGAATGAGTATTTGATAAAAATTGGGTATCCGCAATACTTTTACAGATAATTAGCATTTACTCATTTTGAGTAGGTGAATAAATAGCTATGGGTCTGAAACTTCACAGAGTGAAAGCTCTCCCAAAAGTAGGTGAATGAGTTATTTGAGAAAAATTGGCTATCTGCAATACTTTTAGAGATAATTCGCATTTACTCATTTTGAGTAGACGAGTAATTAGCTATGGGTCTGAAACTTCACCAAGTGAAAGCTCTCCCAAAAGTAGGTGAATGATTAATTTGAGAAAAATTGGCTATCTGCAATACTTTTAGAGATAATTCGCATTTACTCATTTTGAGTAGGTGAGTAATTAGCTATGGGTCTGAAACTTCACCATGTGAAAGCTCTCCCAAAAGTAGGTGAATGAGTTATTTGAGAAAAATTGGCTATCTGCAATACTTTTAGAGATAATTAGCATTTACTCATTTTGAGTAGGTGAGTAATTAGCTATGGGTCTGAAACTTCACCGAGTGAAAGCTCTCCCAAAAGTAGGTGAATGAGTTATTTGAGAAAAATTGGCTATCTGCAATACTTTTAGAGATAATTCGCATTTACTCATTTTGAGTAGGTGAGTAATTAGCTATGGGTCTGAAACTTCACCATGTGAAAGCTCTCCCACAAGTAGATGAAGGAGTTATTTGATAAAAATTGGGTATCCACAATACTTTTACAGATAATTAGCATTTACTCATTTTGAGTAGGTAAATAATTAGCTATGGGTCTGAAACTTCACCATGTGAAAGCTCTCCCAAAAGTAGGTGAATGAGTTATTTGAGAAAAATTGGCTATCTGCAATACTTTTAGAGATAATTCGCATTTACTCATTTTGAGTAGGTGAGTAATTGGCTATGGGTCTGAAACTTCACCATGTGAAAGCTCTTCCAAAAGTAGGTGAATGAGTTATTTGAGAAAAATTGGCTATCTGCAATACTTTTAAGAGATAATTCGCATTTACTCATTTTGAGTAGGTGAGTAATCATCTACGGGTCTGAAACTTCACCATGTGAAAGCTCTCCCAAAAGTACATGAATGAGTTATTTGATAAAAATTGGGTATCCGCAATAGTTTTTGAGATAATTAGCATTTACTCATTTTGAGTAGGTGAGTAATTAGCTACGGGTCTGAAACTTCACCAAGTGAAAGCTCTCCCACAAGTAGATGAATGAGTATTTGATAAAAATTGGGTATCCGCAATACTTTTACAGATAATTAGCATTTACTCATTTTGAGTAGGTGAATAAATAGCTATGGGTCTGAAACTTCACAGAGTGAAAGCTCTCCCAAAAGTAGGTGAATGAGTTATTTGAGAAAAATTGGCCATCTGCAATACTTTTAGAGGTAATTCGCATTTACTCTTTTTGAGTAGGTGAGCAATTAGCTATGGGTCTGAAACTTCACCAAGTGAAAGCTCTTTGGGATAGCTGCTCTGCAGAGATACCCTGAAGATAAAAAATTTCGTCGAAATCGCTCTATGTAGCATGGTTTTCGAAATATTAGCATTTTTGTGTTTTGCAATTTTTGCGCAAAAATTCGAAAATTCAAAATGGCCGCCATTTTTGGCAAGACAAAATTTTTTTGAAAATTGGCATGGCTACTCTGCAGAGATACCCTGTGGGTCAAAAATTTCGTCGAAATCGCTCTATCTAGCAGGGTTTTTGAGATGTAAGCATTTTTATGTTTTGCAATTTTTGCGAAAAATTCGAAAATTCAAAATGGCCGCCATTTTTGGCAAGACAAAATTTTTTTGAAAATTGGCATGGCTACTCTGCAGATATACCCTGTGGGTCAAAAATTTCGTCGAAATCGCTCTATCTAGCAGGGTTTTCGAGATATAAGCATTTTTATGTTTTGCAATTTTTGCGAAAAATTCGAAAATTCAAAATGGCCGCCACTTTTGGCGAGACAAAAATTTTTTCAAAATTGGGATAACTACTCTGCAGAGATACCCTATGGGTCAAAAATTTCGTCGAAATCGCTCTATCGGTTTTCGAGATATAAGCATTTTTGTGTTTTGCAATTTTTGCGAAAATTTCGAAAATTCAAAATGGCCGCCATTTTTGGCGAGACAAAAATTTTTTCAAAATTGGGAAAAGTACTCCGCAGAGATATCCTGCGGGTCAAAAATTTTGTCGAAATTGCTCTATCTAGCACGGTTTTTGAGATATAAGCATTTTTGAGTTTTGCAATTATTGCGAAAATTTCGAAAATTCAAAATGGCCGCCATTTTGGGCGAGACAAGAATTTTTTGAAAATTGGGAAAACTACTCCGCAGAGATACCCTGCGGGTCAAAAATTTCGTCGAAATCGCTCTATCTAGCACGGTTTTCGAGATATAAGCATTTTTGTGTTTTCCTTATTTGGAAAATTCGTAATGATTAATTAATCATTAATTACTCGGCCATTTCTTGACCAATCAATGCCAAAATCTAATGATTTCCAGATTTTAATAGAATGAATGTATTTGCCAAGTTTCAGGTGAATTGATAAAATTCCTTTCAAGTTATCATCCGGACAAGCTTCCCCATCGAAAAAAGACATTTTTGGTCATGTGACCTCTCTGATTGGTTGAAATGTCACTGCAGCATATTCAAAAAAATTCCCCAAGGCTACTGCCTAAACCTGCCAAATTTGAAAAGAATCCGCCTAACGGTTACAGAGTTATAAGGAAAACAAAATGCGGAGCCGGCGGAGCCTGAAGCTCTCCCATACACAAACAATATGCCCACACCACAGTGGGGTGGACATAATTCCAGTAAGCCAGATCCTCAATAATATTCAAAACATCTATTGCTGGTGCCTCTGTTGACATTTCCTGAACATTTCATCAAATCTATCCATAACTATTTTCGTTATTTTGCAAACAAACAGATGCATGAAGCAAGTTACACAACCTCCTTGGCGGAGGAAACAAAAACCTGCATATCTCCTATCATAAAGCCTTTGGAAATGATAAACAATACAAACTATATACTTCAAAATATCAGTTTGGGTTGTTTTGATATCTGTTAAACTCAACAAATGAACTAGATATTGTGTATCGACGCAGTGTATCCCCGGACGGGACATGGTTAAAGCGTGACATACAGAGTATTATGGTTGACGCAAATATACCCCTGTAGGGAGGGGGCCTAAGTGTTTATGGGAGCAATTTGTATTGACACCAAGTAAACAAAATGTTTGCTTAATGAAAGATACAAACGTAACTTGACGTAGCGCATCGGTGAACCGATGCAAAATCTGACCACATCAAAGTAACCCATGATTTCCAATAGGTTGGCGTGACATTGCAAACCTCTAGGAACATGAATAAGTGAGTTATAAACACTTTTAATTTTGGCTATCCTCATTTGACCTTGAAAGAGGGGCCAAAGGTCAAATCTGATCACATCAAAAGATTCCTAGCACATGATTTCCTATAGGATGGTATCACATTACAAACCTCTAGGATCAAGAAAAGGCGATTCATAAGCACTTTTAGATTTTGGCTATCCTCGTTTGACCTCAAAAGAAGGGCCCAAGGTCAAATCTGACCATATCAAAAGATTCCCAGCCCATGATTTCCTATAGGTTGGTTTCACATTGAAACCTCTAGGACCTATAATAAGCGAGATAGAAGCACTTTTGAGTTTGGGTATCCTTGTTCGATCTTGAAGGAGGGGTCCAAGGTCAAATCTGACCACATAAAAAGATTCCCAGTCCATGATTTCCTATAAGTTGGTTTCACATTGCAAACCTCTAGGACCAACAATAAGCAAGTTATATGCACTTTTAGGTTTGGCTATCCTCATTTGACCTTGAAGGAGGAGCCAAAGGTCAAATCTGACCACACTAAAAGATTCCCAGCCCATGATTTCCTATAGGTTGGTTTACCATCCCAAATCTCTAGGACCAATAATAAGCGAGTTATAAGCACTTTTAAGTTTGGCTTTCCTCACTTGACCTTGAAGGAGGGGTCCAAAGTCAAATCTGACCCCACCAAAAAAGATTCCTAGCCAATGATTTCCTATAAGTTGGTTTACCATCCCAAACCTATATGACAAATAATAAGTAAGTTATACGCGCTTTTAAGTTTGGCTATCCTCGTTTGACATTGAAGGAGGGGTCCAAGGTCAAATCTGACCATATCAAAAGATTCCCGGCCCATGATTTTCTATAAGTTGGTTTCACATTGCAAACCTCTAGGACCAATAATAAGCAAGTTATATGCACTTTTAGGTTTGGCTATCCTCGTTTGACCTTGAAGGAGAAGCCCAAGGTCAAATCTGACCACACCAAAAGATTCCCAGCCCATGATTTCCTATAGGTTGGTTTACCATGCCAAACCTTTAGGATCAATAATAAGTGAGTTATAAGCACTTTTAAGTTTGGCTATCCTCATTTGACCTTGAAGGAGAGGTCCAAGGTCAAATTAGACCACACCAAAAGATTCCCAGCCCATGATTTCCTATAGGTTGGTTTACCATCCCAAACCTCTAGGACCAATAATAAGCGAGTTATATGCACTTTTAGGTTTGGCTATCCTCGTTTGACATTGAAGGAGAAGCCCAAGGTTAATCCGACCACACCAAAAGATTCCCAGCCCATGATTTCCTATAGGTTGGTTTACCATTCCAAACCTGTAGGACCAATAGTAAGTGAGTTATAAGCACTTTTAGGATTATCTCATTGGCTATCCTCATTTGACCTTGAAGGAGGGATCCAAGGTCAAATCTGACCACACCAGAAGATTCTCAGTCCATGATTTCCTATAAGTTGGTTTACCATCCGAAACATGTATGAGCAATAATAAGCGAGTTATAAGCACTTTTAAGTTTGGCTATCCTCATTTGAACTTGAAGGAGGGGTCCAAGGTCAAATCCGACCACAGCAATAGATTCCCAGCCCATGATTTCCTATAGTTTGGTTTACCATCCCAAACCTCTAGGACCAATAATAAGTGAGATATAAGCACTTTTCATGACTGACGCCCGTGGCAGCCATCTTGTTTTTCAAAATGAGGCCAAAAATATTTCCAGTCAAGATTTTGTAATGCGGAACATATTCTGCAAATTTGAGATCTCTACCTATGGTACCCTTTGCTCTAGAGGGCCAACCAAAGTCCTTGCTTTAAGTCGAATAAACGTCCCTGGCGGCCATCTTGTTTTTCAAAATGAGGCCAAAAATATTCCCACGCAAGATTTTATGGTTATGAATATATCCCGCAATTTGAGAAGGCTAGCTATAATATTTTTTTGGTTAGAGCGGTAACAGCCTATAATAAAGGAGGTATACAGCCTCACAGTCTAAGGCACCATTTTGAGTTATTTTAGCAGGCCTAAGGTGACCTTGAAAACAATAGCCAAGGTCAACAAACTGGATGCTGGTACTCCATCATGTACTCAACCTCCAAAGCCATTTTCAATAGTTTCCATGCAATATATTCAGCATTAAGTGTGAAAATATCTCCAAAAAGGCCAAAAATGGCTTCGGTGAGGTACTTTGGTGGTCTGTGGATGACCTTCAATTAAGAGCCTCAAGGACAAATTTCTGCATGCTTACAGAGGACATATATATGTATTATATATATGAGCCATAGGATGATCGAGCTTTCTGTATATGAGTAATGGACCAAAATGTGAAAAAATGGCCAAAATCCGACCTTTAAGAGGCCACCAGTGACCTTGAAATTGAAAGTCAAGGTCACAAAACAATAGTGTTCATGGCATTGCCTATATATACCCACATACCAAATTTGAGAGGTCTAACTAAAATATATTTTAACTTATCGCGTGCGAAGGAAATCTCTGTGGCGGCGGCAGCAGCGTGACCGTACTGAATCCTAAGTATCCCCGACTTTCGTCCGGTGATACAAATACTGAATTTGAAATTATTCCATTTCTTATGAGAGCGTTATAGCCTAGCTGCAGTAATGTCATGACATTTATTATCCACCATGTGCCCTGTATAAAAGGATATACAGGCCAGGATATATATATTTTTTTTGCATACAGGGGTGCCTCCTTACCATAGGTAATTAGTGTGAACAAGTGCCGATTTTTCACTATTATCTTGGAAACTACGTAACTCACAAAATATTACATATATATATATATATCATTAGAAATATTATTAGTTTTTACTGTATAAAAATCAATACAAAAAATGGCAGAGAAATTGCAACTGTAAGTCAAGTCTTTATATTAACTTGTCCCTACTAAATAAAATGGCAGAGGATATTTACACCACCGCTGTGTACGCAATGCCGAAAAGTCGTCTTATGTACACCACCGCTGTGTACATAAGCTAGATATGGTTCCTTATGTACACCACCGTTGTGTATATTAGGCAGATAATGTCTCTTATGTACACCACCGTTGTGTATATTAGCCAGATAATGTCCCTTATGTACACCACCGCTGTTTATGTAAGCTAGATTGAATATCTTGTGTACATATGCAAGATATTTGGGATATTTTGTGTACCACTAAAATGTAGGTAAGCTAATGTACATGGTCTTCTACACCACCTTATTGTGCATGCTATGTCAGTCCCCCTAGAAATGGGATGATTAGTCTTCCCCACTATTGTACTGTGGAAACTAAATTAAATTTCTTATACACACCTTGTTGTGTACCCAGCCAGGTAAAATTTGTTACATAATTAGCCTTTTGATCCCCACAGGTCGAATAGTTGTGGCTTAACTTGGGTTGGATGACACTTAGATGACAAAGACAGTGAAGATGTGATTTTTTATTGTTTCATTATTTATTCATTATACACATGGAACAAGAATCATACAAGTAACATACATTACAAATGTACCAGGTTCTAATGGCATGAAAGCCTCTACACACGGCCATCTACACACCTTACAAAAAAGTGATATATAGCAAAAATACAAAAAGAAAAACATAAGTATTTTCAATGTTTAAATCCCTTAGAAAGTCTGTACATAAGTCTGTACATCAAAGGACACAAATGCTGCACTTGATATTGGTCGACAGCCGTGGTGTACATAAAGAACTGAAATACCCTTATGTACACAGCCGTGGATGGATATTATACAAAATGGTGGATATTCAAAGTTAAATATCTCTCATTAGACACATACAGAAAAAGTATATATCTTATGCAGCGTTCACTCTCGAACATGATTTTGTACACACTCTGGGCCGAGTTGTTGCAAAACCAACTCACCAACGCGTCTGTGCTGTCACTACCTTGAGAAACACTCAAAACAACTACTAGACGAAGAAATTAGTCTATTATCGGAAGCGACAACTCACATATTTCCTCATAGGAATACGTGAGAAAGACACAACATTGAGGTAATTTTATTTGATGAATCCAGCTAACAGTAACTTTTACAAGAATTAGTGTATTCTCATGGGATTTCAGTGATTTTGTTGAATTTTTTTATCTATCATCTTCTGCAAGCAAAACACTCAAAACAATTGCTGACCAAAGAAATCTATCTATTATCAGAATTGATGAAATACATATTTCCTCATAGAAATAGAGGCGAAAGTGAGTTAATTTTTTTTATTTGGTGAATCTAGCTAACAGCAATTCTCATACGAGTTAGGGTATTCTTGTGAGATTTCAGTGCTTTTTATCGATTTTTTTGTGTCTTGAGTCTTCTGCATATTTTTGCAGATGAAACACTCAAAACAACTACTGACCAAAGAAATTTGTCTATTATCAGAAGTGATGAAATATATATTTCTTCACAGAAACACATCCAACAGAGAAGAAATGGAGTGTATTTTATTTTATGAATCCAGCAACCAGTAACTCTTGCAAGAATTCGGGTGTTTGAATCAGATTTCAGTGTTTTTGATGTTGTTTTATCCACAGAAAGCAAACACATAAAACCATGACATCATAATTTTGCAAATTTAATAAGTAAATTAAATATTTATAAGTTAATACCCTATCCAATGGACACGGTCGGTGTGACCGGTCCCGCCAAATGCCAGATGCCAGGTGGCACATCAATACTTCCTTCCTGTCTAGACAGCGTGACGTCATAGCATCTTTTTCGTAAGCTGATAGCGGGGCCAGATGGGTGGGCCTTGCCTGTCCATTGGATAGGGTATTAAAAATTTAATTTACTTATTAAATTTGCAATTTTAATACATCCTATCCAATGGACAATTGCTGAATCACTACCGCTTGGAAGGTGGGTAAACTGCTAGGGACATACGTGAACTCATAACAGAACAAAAACTGAGAAGGCCCATTTTGACCTAAGGTCAGAGGACCCTGTTAGGTCAAGGTCGGATATCAACTAACCGGTTACCCGGAAGTAAACCGACGTTGCCCCCCCTTTTTTCTTTCCCAGATTTGCTCTGAGGAAGAAGAGAGAGAGAGAGGGGGGGGGGGGGGGGGGGGGGGGGCTGAGTTCAGTCCCAAGAAATAAACTTCCCAAAGGAAGCAAGTCACAGTTTTTTTGTTTTTTTTTGTTTTTTTTTTTAAATATTTACATGCTATGTACATATATACATATTTACATATCTACATATCTCCTCATTTTGGCACTTGGTGGTGGACCTGTTGGGCAGCCACCACTGGCCCTAAATGAAAAAGCTCTGTCTCTACCCAAGGCACATCCTTCAAATAAAATTGTGTGAAGGTGTTATGGGATTTCCAGTGGCAGACTGAGAGGATCTGCTCTAAGGAGACCCCCGACTGGAAGGCCTTAGAAGCAGCAAAGGCCCTGACATCTTGGGCTTTGACCTGATGCAGAGTGAGGGCCTCCTGGTCAGAGAGCTCATAACAAAGGATCACAGTCTGCTTGATCCATGAGGAGATGGTGGCAGGTGAGATGTCCTTATCAAAAACTTTCTTGAAGGAGACAAAGACCAACTCCTTGTTCTGCCTAAGATCTGAGGTCCTATCCAAGTAATAGCAAAGGGCTCTAACAGGACATAAGGACCTGTCACCCTTGAGTGACTTATCCAGAGTGGGGGCCAGGGCTGGTATGACCACTGGAGCCACACTATCTAGACCCTCCTTAGCCAGCTGATTCTTGGATAGAACGCTGGGTGAGGGGTACAAGGATACCTTAGACCAGTCTGACTGGTGTCTGATGTTCCTACGTAGCCAAGCATGGATCTCACTCCTGCATTTACCAGAACCCAGGGCCAGCAGAAAAACAGTCTTGAAGGTCAAGTGTTTTAGTGAGGCCTCTTTAAAGGTTCAAAGGAGGCCTTAGTCAGCTGGTGTAAGACCAGGGACAGGTTCCAGGAGGGTATACCCCTCCTACCCTTGGGCCTGTCTCTATGGAAACTATCCAGGAGACGGGTGAGATTCTCATCTTTGCTGACATTAATGGTAGAGTTGCAAAATTTGCCAGCAATGGCTGATCTGTAACCATCAATGGTACCAGGTTGTAACTTCCTGTCCTGAAACAGGAAGTCAGCTATGGCTTTCAGAGGTGGTGCCCTGAAGTCCACCAGATTACTGAGGTACCACTTTGTAAAAATGGTCTACTTTGCCTCATAGATGGATCTGGTTGATCCTCTTTGAGGAGCCTCAATTCGTGCTGCCACTGCCTCAGAGAATCCCTGCTCCTTGATTGCTGTGGCTCTAGGAGCAGGCATGAAGATTCAGGTTTGACAGGATCCTGTGCAGGGTCTGGTTGAATGGTTGAGATACCAGATTGGGCAGGTTTGGAATCTGACTGGACATTGCCACTAGATCCTAAAACCACGGCATGTTGGGCCACCCTGGGGCGATCAGAATGATCCTGTTGCAGTGGTAGTCCTGTAACTTCTCCACCACTTTGCCCAAGATGGCTGCTGGTGGGAAGGCATATGGGTCCAGATTTTCCCAAAACAGGCTGAGTGCATCCACTGCCCAAGCCTGGGGGTCTGGGACCGGAGACACAAACTATGGGAGTTTGTTGTTTAATCTGGTGGCCAACAAGTCCACTTGAGGCTGGTGCCACCGGGAGCATATAGCTTGAAACACTTCTGGGTGAAAGGACCACTCTGTTTTGAATGGTCTGGCCAAATCTGGATAGCTTGTCTGCTATCACGTTCAGCCGGCTGGGGATGTGACGTGCCTTGAGAGTTACCTGTTTCTTGGTGCCCCAGGACAGGATTCTCCACAGAAGGGCACACAGGGAGCCCGACTTCATCCCCCCCTCTTTGTTGATATAGGCAACCACTGTTGTGTTGTCTGTGGCTACCAGGACTATGTTGTTTGAACAGAGGTCTTGGAACTCGTTTAGGGCCAGAAAGACTGCCTTTAGTTCCAAGTGGTTTATATGCAACTTGCTTTCTAGAATGGACCAGGTTCCCCTTGCAGTGCGTTCATTTAAGTGAGCGCCCCACCCTTCTTTTGACGCGTCTGTAAATATCTGCAGAGCATGTTTTAGTGGGTGTAATGGTTGACCTGAAAGCACATTGCTTTACTCCAGCCACCACCTTAAGTGGGGGGGGAGCGACCTGAGGACTGGTATCACCTTTTCTAGTGATTCTGGTACCCTCCAGATGTTCTTCAAGTGCCACTGTATGGGTCTTATATGAAGTCGACCTAGGTGGACTTGCTTTTCTGTGGCTGTTAGGAGCCCTATGAGGGACATGAACTGCCAGACCGGACACACCGGACCAGACAGAACTGATAATATCTTGTCTGTTAAGGTCTGCCAACGCTCTGGTGTGGGTCTGACCTTGCCCTCCCTGAGGTCGAACTGGTAACCTACGAAGTTGGAAACCTGTTTTGGGTCCAGTTCTGACTTCTCCCTGTTCAAATAAAATTGTGTGAAGGTGTTATGGGATTTCCAGTGGCAGACTGAGAGGATCTGCTCTAAGGAGACCCCCGACTGGAAGGCCTTAGAAGCAGCAAAGGCCCTGACATCTTGGGCTTTGACCTGATGCAGAGTGAGGGCCTCCTGGTCAGAGAGCTCATAACAAAGGATCACAGTCTGCTTGATCCATGAGGAGATGGTGGCAGGTGAGATGTCCTTATCAAAAACTTTCTTGAAGGAGACAAAGACCAACTCCTTGTTCTGCCTAAGATCTGAGGTTGTCTGCTATCACGTTCAGCCGGCTGAGGATGTGACGTGCCTTGAGAGTTACCTGTTTCTTGGTGCCCCAGGACAGGATTCTCCACAGAAGTGCACACAGGGAGCCCGACTTCATCCCCCCTCTTTGTTGATATAGGCAACCACTGTTGTGTTGTCTGTGGCTACCAGGACTATGTTGTTTGAACAGAGGTCTTGGAACTCGTTTAGGGCCAGAAAGACTGCCTTTAGTTCCAAGTGGTTTATATGCAACTTGCTTTCTAGAATGGACCAGGTTCCCCTTGCAGTGCGTTCGTTTAAGTGAGCGCCCCACCCTTCTTTTGACGCGTCTGTAAATATCTGCAGAGCATGTTTTAGTGGGTGTAATGGTTGACCTGAAAGCACATTGCTTTACTCCAGCCACCACCTTAAGTGGGGGGGAGCGACCTGAGGACTGGTATCACCTTTTCTAGTGATTCTGGTACCCTCCAGATGTTCTTCAAGTGCCACTGTATGGGTCTTATATGAAGTCAACCTAGGTGGACTTGCTTTTCTGTGGCTGTTAGGAGCCCTATGAGGGACATGAACTGCCAAACCGGACACACCGGACCAGACAGAACTGATAATATCTTGTCTGTTAAGGTCTGCCAACGCTCTGGTGTGGGTCTGACCTTGCCCTCCCTGAGGTCGAACTGGTAACCTACGAAGTTGAAAACCTGTTTTGGGTCCAGTTCTGACTTCTCCCTGTTCACCAGCCAACCTAGTTCTCAACAGAGAGCTACCAAGGTCTGTGTAGGCTGGAGACAAATTTGGTGGGATGTGGCTCTCACCAACCAGTCGTCCAGGTGCTAGTGAATTCTTATACTCCTGTGTAAAGCCATCAGTTTGACCTCCTTGGCCACCACTGTGAACTCCATGGGTGCTGTGGACAGGCCAAAGGGTAGGGCCTTGAACTGGTAGGACTGACCCTGGATGTGAAAACGCACGTACTTCCTGGACTGACTGTGAATTGGTATATGGAAGTATGCATCCTTGAAGTCTATGGAGGTGACCCACTCCCCTACCTGTAGGGAGGTTCTTATTGTCTCTGGTGTTTCCATTTTGAACGACTCTGTGTTCAAGGTGCTCAGGTCCAGGACCAGTCTCCACCGGTTGTTGGGTCTGGGAACCAAATGATGTTCATTTGGCTTTTGCTAAAGGTGAGGCTACTGCTGTCATTCTCTTGGATCAATCAGCAGCGTTTGATACTATTGATCATGATACGCTACTTAATTCTCTTAGCTCCTGGTTTGGTGTGAGCGGGGTTGTCCTCGATTGGTTTAAGTCTTATCTCTCAGACTGTGTTCAGTGCATTAAGATTGGGTCAATTTTATCTGATGCCAAAAAGTTGTTGTATGGTGTGCCTCAAGGCTCTGTCCTGGGGCCAATCCTTTTTTCACTCTATACTACTCCACTGAGTAAAGTCATACGGAATCATCCTGGTATTAGTTTCCAGTTCTACGCTGATGACACACAATTGTATGTACATCTCACACATAAAAATGTTGCCTCGAGCACATCTGACACATGAAGCGGCTCTTATGGCTGCCAATGCTCTAGTCGGAAGTCGACTTGATTACTGTAACTCTCTGTTCAGAGGTCTCTCAGTTCTAGATCTGCGCAAACTTCAATGTTTTCAGAATAGCCTTGCCAGAATTGTTGCCAACACCACCAAGTACTCACACATCACTCCAGTTAGAAAAGCACTACATTGGTTGCCGATTAAGTACCGTTCTATCTTTAAGACTGCCATGCTGGTATATAAGTTCCTACACAGTGGTAACCCCAAATAGTTTGAACCCTTCCTGATTCCCAGACATAGTGCATATAACACACGTCGAAGTCAATCTGATGGCATATTTCTTGAGGTTCCCCACTTTGCTTCAGTTTTCAAGTCTCGAAAACATGTTGGACTCAGTTTTGCGTATGATGCACCTATGATTTGGAATGACCTTCCAGATGAGGTCCGCTCTGCAAACTCACTTGCCTCTTTCAGGTCAAAGTTGAAGTCATACCTCTTTGGAAAAGCATACCCACCCTAAATTTCTAATCTCTAAATTTCTTTCTCCGCGGTGCTGACCCCTGCAATGTCTCTGGTTTTGGAATATTGAACAATGTTTTTGTGTGATGCGCCTTAGAATCTGTCTTTTGACAGAGATTAAGCACTATAAAAGTGCTATTAGAATTAGAAAAATAGCCGGTTGTAAAACCCCAGGGAGTTTTGGTTTGCTACTGATTCTACTGCACTTTTGTTCATCAGCTGATACAGTGCCTCCAAAAGGTGGGACTGTCTTTGCGGGTTGACATAGTTGCTTATGACAGTTGGTGACCTGGTTAGGTTGGGTCTGAACCAGAAAGGGAGGGTGTAACCCTCTCTCAGTATTGTGACTACCTTTGGACTCCAGAGCTTCCCATTTCTCCTAAAACTGATGTAACCTTGACCCTACAGGTGGATTTTCGACAACAGTTGGTGCATTTGTGACAATATTTGCAGAACTCAAGTGACCTACACAGGAAACATCGTTCACATGTTTTATTTCTGTATGATTGTAACAATAATTGGGATTTACGCCTTTCTTTTGTGGCAACCCGGTGACAGAATGAACATTTGCAACACAAGAGTTTACATGTAAAAATACAGTCTTGCTCTTGCTGGTCACTGGTGAAGGGTTCAAATCCTCTTTCTTGCCGGATACATGTACAGAGTCCTTCACTCCAGCTACATTTAAAACACAGTAATTGTCATTTACTTCTGTTTGAACCCTTGGCCGGCTTTTGAGTGAAGTTTGAGGCTTTACCACAACCTTTCTGCCCAATTTGCCGGTCTCTAATTTGCTTCCAGGCCGGTGTAGTGGGCTTGCGGTCTGGTTGCTGTGTTGATCTGTCACTTGAGGAAGTGTACGGATGGAAACGTCCGGGCTTCCTGTGTGCACTCCCAGAAGAGTGCCTCTCCTCACTACGAGAGATTTCATCTTCAGCCTTGACCAGTAAACTGTCTGGGAACAGTGAATGAAGATGGACCGGTGCTGTACCTAAAGCAGTTAAGGTATCTGGCTTTACTCCACCACATATGAACTCCAGGCAGCTGTCTCTACGTGCCAGAGTGAGATTGGCCATGCTGATAAATACTCCCTCTGAGAGATCCTGCATAGTACGTGGCATGGCTTGAGAGATTGACCGGTTGAAGGTCACCAAATATTCTAGTTCTTCAACTGCCTGTTGCATTCTCTCTGCTGCCTTGCCTTTACACTTGTCCACACGTAGTGTCTTCAGATGTGTAACCATAGAGTCCTGTACTTTTGTCAAATATCTTGACAGACCAGCAGCCTGGTTACACATCACTGACTGTTCCCGGAACGCTCTCTCCCACTGCCTTAAAGTGTCCTGGCAGATAGTATGGGAGGCTGGGGCAGAAGGCAAACTACGTCTGGCCACTCTACTAAAGGTGCTGTTTAACTTGGACGGTTCCGGAGACCAGTTACACACAGTAGATGAAGCAGAGTCTTTCTTATCCGTGTGCATGTCCTACCACTTTGATGACACCTGGGTGGCTTGACAAACTGGTCTCGTAGCAGTCCACCAGTGTTCCTGGAACGGTACCCTTCAGCAACAGTTACATTCAGTCTGTCAAATTTTCGACACAACCACTCATCTACCGGTAACTTGACAGACACTTTACCGATTGGCTTGGTTCGGGAACCAGCAAATGGATTATCATCCAGGGAGGAAGAGGCACTGTCAAAGTCAGGGATCTGAAGCCAGCCCATGAAGGGTCTGACCCTTCTGTTTGTCTCTCTGTAGTCTCTCTGTGCTTCTTCAGAGAGGTCTTGGTCAGTAGAATCTTCAGGCAGTTCCCCCTGGACATTGGCACTAGCTGGTGAAGCCGGTCCCCTTACGATCTCTGCCTCACTGTCAGATTCATTGGCAAACTCATCAGTTCGTACACCAGGAAGTGACTGGTCTAACTGTGTAGTGTCATTACCGGTTGGCAGCACTTCAGGACCTGCTCCGGGAGCCTTTGGAGGCTGTCCCTGCACCGGGAGCCTGTAAAGGCTGGGTGGCTGTCTCTGCACCAACAGCCTGTAAAAGCTGGGTGGCTACATCAGAGGTACCAGGACCCTGAACAGGGCAGGTAGCACTCTTACTCACATCCTGCAAAGCTGTCATACCGGGAACCCCCAGCGGAGGTTGGGTAGCAGACAACTGGGCAGCTTCACTGGTGGTCTGTACAAGACTGGGACCGGTACCCTCAGTGACTAAACCAGTAGACACAACACTGGAAGATGCACCCGGATCAAAGAAGGGATGTTCTCTGGTCACCACAGTTGAAGATCTCACAGGTTCCACCGGCACAGCAAACGACTTACTAAGAAGCAAAGCTTCAAGTCGTGAAAACCTTTCACTCCACTTGTCATCTAAACTTTTGAGGTCTTTAGAAGTAGTTTCCTTTTGCTTCCTTTTGCTGGACTTAGGAGAGTCATCAGAACGCATCTTCTTCTTGGTAGGTGTTGATTCCTCAGAAGACGGCTTGTCTGAGTGTACCCGTCCCAACAGAGTCACAACTGAAGGGTCCACGAGAGTGGGGGTAGCACTACTGGTAGTTTCTGTCATCTTCTTCTGCTCTCCACGTTCTTTCCTGGACCTTGGTCGGGGTGGCCAATCGAGCAGGCGTGAAATCCTTACAAATCCGGCATTAAAGTTTCTTGACACAGGGATCGTCTCCCACCCCCTTCTCTCTACATCTAGCACACTTCTTGTGGCTGTCAAACAGGGCCATAATGTGCCCGCAAGTTCCTCTTTTCTGTCCAGGGGAAGACATAACTAGAGGATCGCTCGCAAAAAAAAAAGATAATCTTTTTGCATAGCAAAAACAAAGCGTCCCGAAAAGGATATAAAGGTGAGTGCTAAAGTATTAAGAAAATGCTTTGTTTCTAGCCTTATACTGTTGTGGCAACCAAAGTCAGCGCAGTCTGCTCTATCTAGCACGGTTTTCAAGATATAAGCATTTTTGTGTTTTGCAAAAAATTAAAAAATGCAAAATGTCCGCTATATTTGGCGAGACAAAAATATTTTGAAAATTGGCATGGCTACTCTGCAGAGATACCCAGCAGGTGAAAAATTTTGTTCAGTTCCCTCCATATAGCACGGTTTTCGAGATATAAGCATCTTTGTATTTTACAAAAACTTTGAAAATTCAAAATGGCCACCATTTGGGGAGACAAAAATTTTTGTCAAGACCACTGCCGCGGTGTGTATCTCCCGCCGAGCATTAAAGGAGAAGAAATATCTTTTCCGAGATATTCACAATTTTTCATTTTCGTGTGTGAAAGCTCTTCCAAAAGTAGGTGAATGAGTTATTTGAGAAAAATTGGCTATCTGCAATACTATTAAGAGATAATTGACATTTACTCATTTTAAGTAGGTGAATAATTAGCTATGGGTCTGAAACTTCACCAAGTGAAAGCTCTCCCAAAAGTAGGTGAATGAGTTATTTGAGAAAAATTGGCTATCTGCAATACTTTTAGCGATAATTCGCATTTACTCATTTTCAGTAGGTGAGTAATTAGCTATGGGTCTGAAACTTCACCAAGTGAAAGCTCTCCCAAAAGTAGGTGAATGAGTTATTTGAGAAAACTTGGCTATCTGCAATACTTTTAGAGATAATTCGCATTTACTCATTTTGAGTAGGCGAGTAATTAGGTATGGGTCTGAAACTTCACCATGTGAAAGCTCTCCCACAAGTAGATGAATGAGTATTTGATAAAAATTGGGTATCCGCAATACTTTTAAAGATAATTAGCATTTATTCATTTTGAGTAGGTGAATAAATAGCTATGGGTCTGAAACTTCACAGAGTGAAAGCTCTCCCAAAAGTAGGTGAATGAGTTATTTGAGAAAAATTGGCTATCTGCAATACTTTTAGAGATAATTCACATTTACTCATTTTGAGTATTTGAGTAGGTGAATAATTAGCTATGGGTCTGAAACTTCACCAAGTGAAAGCTGTGCCAAAAGTAGGTGAATGAGTTATTTGAGAAAAATTGGCTATCTGCAATACTTTTAGAGATAATTCGCATTTACTCATTTTGAGCAGGTGAGTAATTAGCTATGGGTCTGAAACTTCACCATGTGAAAGCTCTCCCACAAGTAGATGAATGAGTATTTGATAAAAATTGGGTATCCGCAATACTTTTACAGATAATTCGCATTTACTCATTTTGAGTAGGTGAATAAATAGCTATGGGTCTGAAACTTCACAGAGTGAAAGCTCTTCCAAAAGTAGGTGAATGAGTTATTTGAGAAATATTGGCTATCTGCAATACTTTTAGAGATAATTTGCATTTACTCATTTTCAGTAGGTGAGTAATTAGCTATGGGTCTGAAACTTCACAGAGTGAAAGCTCTCCCAAAAGTAGGTGAATGAGTTATTTGAGAAAAATTGGCTATCTGCAATACTTTTAGAGATAATTCGCATTTACTCATTTTCAGTAGGTGAGTAATTAGCTATGGGTCTGAAACTTCACCAAGTGAAAGCTCTCCCAAAAGTAGGTGAATGATTTATTTGAGAAAAATTGGGTATCCGCAATACTTTTACAGATAATTAGCATTTACTCATTTTGAGTAGGTAAATAATTAGCTATGGGTCTGAAACTTCACGGAGTGAAATTTCTCCCAAAAGTAGGTGAATGAGTTATTTGAGAAAAATTGGCTATCTGCAATACTTTTAGAGATAATTCACATATACTCATTTTGAGTAGGTGAGTAATTAGCTATGGGTCTGAAACTTCGCTCTATGTAGCACGGTTTTCGAAATATTAGCATTTTTATGTTTTGCCATTTTTGCGAAAAATTCGAAAATTCAAAATGGCCGCCATTTTTGGCAAGATAAAATTTTTTTGACAATTGGCATGGCTACTCTGCAGAGATACCCTGTTGGTCAAAAATTTCGTCGAAATCGCTCTATCTAGCAGGGTTTTCGAGATATAAGCATTTTTATGTTTTGCAATTTTTGCGAAAAATTCAAAAATTCAAAATGGCCGCCATTTTTGGTGAGACAAATTTTTTTTGAAAATAGGCATGGCTACTCTTCAGTGTTACCCTGTGGGTCAAAAATTTCGTCGAAATCGCTCTATCTAGCAGGGTTTTCGAGATATAAGCATTTTTATGTTTTGCAATTTTTGCGAAAAATTCAAAAATTCAAAATGGCCGCCATTTTTGGCGAGACAAATTTTTTTTTGAAAATAGGCATGGCTACTCTGCAGAGATACCCTGTGGGTCAAAAATTTCGTCGAAATCGCTCTATCTAGTACGGTTTTCGAGATATAAGCATTTTTATGTTTTGCAATTTTTGCGAAAAATTCGAAAATTCAAAATGGCCGCCATTTTTGGCGAGAGAAAATTTTTTTCAAAATTGGGATAACTACTCCGCAGAAATACCCTGCGGGTCAAAAATTTTGTCGAAATCGCTCTATCTAGCACGGTTTTCGAGACATTTTTGTGTTTTCCTTATTTGGAAAATTCGTAATGATTAATTAATCATTAATTACTCGGCCATTTCTTAACCAATCAATGCCAAAATCTAATGATTTCCAGATTTTAATAGAATGAATGTATTTGCCAAGTTTCAGGTGAATTGATAAAATTCCTTTCAAGTTATCATCCGGACAAGCTTCCCCATCGAAAAAAGACATTTTTGGTCATGTGACCTCTCTGATTGGTTGAAATGTCACTGCAGCATATTCAAAAATATTCCCCAAGGCTACTGCCTAAACCTGCCAAATTTGAAAAGAATCCGCCTAACGGTTACAGAGTTATAAGGAAAACAAAATGCGGAGCCGCCGGAGCCTGAAGGTCTCCCATACACAAACAAGCGTCCCTTGCGGGACGCTTAATGATGATAGAACTCGTAGAAATAAGTAAATAAACTTAAAAGTTCATAAAATGGTGAAATTCGTTGAAAAACTTCAAAAACGTCTCTCTGTAGAAAACACGTCTGCACACTCCCCGTGCCAAACAAAAAAGATGCTATGACATCACGCTGTCTAGACAGAAAGGAAGTACAATGCGCCACCTAGTAAATGCACACTCTGTAACCGGTCCTGCCAGTATTATATACAGGACGTCTTTTTCTGGCGTTTGGCAGGACCAGTCGCGCCGACCGGTAAAGCAATTGTCCATTGGATAGGATGCATTAATGCAATAAAATCATAATTTTTGTCTCATACATCTACTACGGAAGCTCTGGACTGCCAAAGTTTTTTTATTTTACTAACTGGAATATACCAGTTAACTAACTTGAATATACGAGTTAGCTAACTTGAATATACGAGTTAGCTAACTTGAATATTCCAGTTACTAACTGGAATATACGTTAGTAACTGGAATATACCAGTTACTAACTTGAATATACCGGTTAGCTAACTGGTATATATGAGTTAACTAACTGGAATATACGAGTTAGCTAACTGGAATATACAAGTTACATAACTGGAATATATGAGTTAACTAACTGGAATATACGAGTTACTAACTGGAATATACCAGTTAGTAACTGGAATATATGAGTTACTAACTTGAATATACCAGTTAACTAACTTGAATATATGAGTTAGCTAACTTGAATATACCAGTTAACTAACTGGAATATACGAGTTAATAAATGGAATATACGAGTTAGCTAACTGGAATATACGAGTTAGTAACTGGAATATACGAGTTAATAACTTGAACATACAAGTTAGTAACTTGAATATATGAGTTAGCTAACTTGAATATACCAGTTAACTAACTGGAATATACGAGTTAATAAATGGAATATACGAGTCAGCTAACTGGAATATACGAGTTAGTAACTGGAATATATGAGTTAGCTAACTGGAATATATGAGTTAATAACTGGAATATACGAGTTAGCTAACTGGAATATACGAGTTAGCTAACTGGTATATTCAAGTTAGCTAACTCGTATATTCAAGTTACTAACTCGTATATTCCAGTTAACTAACTCGTATATTCCAGTTAGCTAACTCATATATTCCAGTTATTAACTTGTATATTCAAGTTACTAACTCGTATATTCCAGTTAGCTAACTCGTATATTCCAGTTATTAACTCATATATTCAAGTTACTAACTTGTATGTTCAAGTTATTAACTCGTATATTCCAGTTACTAACTGGTATATTCCAGTTAACTAACTCGTATATTCCAGTTAGCTAACTCGTATCTTCAAGTTACTAACTCGTATATTCCAGTTAGTTAACTGGTATATTCAAGTTAGCTAACTCATATATTCAAGTTATTAACTCATATATTCCATATAAATATAAATTCATATAAATGCTTTTGCTAACAAAAGCGAAGCGTCCCTTAAAGTTTGAAATGCTTTGTGGTTTTAATAAGCATGCTGTAAAGCTAAGAATGCACAAAGCTGCACCGTATGCTTTCCCAATACCTCTTAATACATTCTGAAGCTATAAAAGCAACGATAAAGGAGATATAAGGCAAAAACTCCAAAGCAGCTATTTATGACCCCAGTTTGGCCCATAAGGGAGGGTCGGTGGGTAAAACTGACCGGCTATTTAGACTCTCCACATATGCTTTCCCAACACCTCTTAATACATTCTGAAGCCATAAAAGCAACAATAAAGGAGATGTAAGGCAAAAACAGCTATTTTATGACCCCGGTTTGACCCATAAGGGGGGCCGTGGGGTAAAACTGACTGGCTATTTAGACTCTCCACATATGGTTTCCTATTACCTCCCAGTACATTTTATAGCTCTAAATGCAATACTTAAGAAGATAATAGGGGGGTTGGCCTAAATTTAAGGCTTTCAGATTGGAAGGTGTCAGAAAATTACTCATAAATGAGACATTTTTCAAGGGATTGCTCCCAAAATCTAATCAGCTCGCGTTTTTGATAGTATGAACAGGTGTGTCAAATTATAAGGCTGTGTAGCAAGTAGTTTTTCCTGAACTGCGATGACGGGGGGGTGTACTTCAAAAAATTGTTTTTGATCATGTGACCTTCATAAAGGTCAAACGTCAAATTTAAGCATGCAGAAAAATTTTCCCACGCCTAAGGTATATAACTGCCAAATATGGTTTGAAACCTTCTAATAATAAGGGAGATATTCAAGGGAGACCATAATGCGACGGCGAGGAAACTGAAGCGAAAACAAATAAGCGCCCTTTCAGGGACGCTTAATAACTGGAATATATGAGTTAGTAACTTGAATATTCAAGTTAGTTAACTGGAATATACCAGTTAGCTAACTGGAATATACAAGTTAATAACTGGAATATATGAGTTAGTAACTGGAATATTCCAGTTAGTTAACTCGAATATACCAGTTAGCTAACTGGAATATACGAATTACCTAACTTGAATATACGAGTTAGCTAACTTGAATATACAAGTTATTAACTTGAATATACGAGTTAGTAACTGGAATATACGAGTTAGTAACTGGAATATACCAGTTAGGTAACTGGAAAATACCAGTTAGCTAACTTGAATATACAAGTTAGCTAACTCATATATTCCAGTTATTAACTTGTATATTCCAGTTAGTTAACTGGTATATTCAAGTTAGCTAACTGGTATATTCCAGTTAGTAACTGGTATATTCCAGTTAGTTAACTTGTATATTCCAGTTAGCTAACTCGTATATTCAAGTTAGTTAACTCGTATATTCAAGTTAGCTAACTCGTATATTCAAGTTAGTTAACTGGTATTTTCAAGTTAGTAACTGGTATATTCCAGTTACTAACTGGTATATTCTAGTTAGTAACTGGTATATTCCAGTTAGTTAACTCGTATATTCCAGTTAGTAACTGGTATATTCCAGTTACTAACTGGTATATTCCAGTTAGTTAACTCGTATATTCCAGTTAGCTAACTCGTATATTCCAGTTAGTTAACTCATATATTCAAGTTAGCTAACTCGTATATTCAAGTTAGTTAACTGGTATTTTCAAGTTAGTAACTTGTATATTCCAGTTACTAACTCATATATTCCAGTTACTAACTCGTATATTCCAGTTAGCTAACTCGTATATTCAAGTTAGCTAACTCGTATATACAAGTTAGTTAACTGGTATATTCAAGTTAGGTAACTGGTATTTTCAAGTTAGTAACTTGTACATTCAAGTTACTAACTCGAATATTCCAGTTATTAACTTGAATATTCAAGTTAACTAACTCGTATATTCAAGTTAGTAAAATAAAAAAACTTTGGCAGTTCAGAGCTTCCGTAACATAATGATATATTCTTTCTTGTAAATATTTTTCATGAACTTCTAAGCTCTAAATATTACAGAAAAACAGATTGATAATGTGATCACATGGATATGGGAAAAGTAGTTTCAAGAAACAAATCAACCAACTTCATGAAGTTGATTGTGCCAGAGTAATGTACACAGTATCACTTGAAGATGTCATAAAACACCAGCTCTTATATTTTGTGGAGTGTGCATCAATCTGCCACTATTTCATTAAAAGGAATTAGAAAAATTATACAAAAGGAAATTTTGAATTTTTGATTCACTTTATTTAACATTTTTGGCAATTCCTTAAGTGAACAACAATAAGATATTTAACAAAAACTTGGAAAAGGATGGAGAGATTTTTATTGATAAATCTTGCTGGGTGAAGGGTTTCAAAAAGTGACTTGCACTGCCTAATTAGGATTACAAGTACAAAAAGTTATGTACATTTTTAACATATAAAAACTGAAGAAAGTAGCAAATGTGGCACAACCTTTATAGATATGTATGTATATCCCCTATTTTCATCCACTTGTGCAGACTAATATAAATACCATAGCAATAAACACTGGGTTTGTGCACCCTAAAACAATATCAATGTGCAATATTTATGATGCATCATGTATTTGGCAGTATTTAGATTGGAAAAAACATTGAAAGTTCATACATCACCCAATGATCTCTCTAAAACTGGTAACATAAGTAACAGAGCCAAGGTTGAACTGGTGTCCCTCTCATCTTTCAAAATGACAAAACATCTCTCTAACACCTGTTAACAAAATTATATACAGATCTCTGATAACTTTTTGTTTCTGCAGGGTGGCTTTTTATGCACAAAACTGGATATAAAGTTAATTTTTAAATAAGAGTAAAGAATATCTGGGTTAGATAAATAATAAAACTGCATTAGGAATTAACCAAAAGTAAAGATAAATAATAAAAAATATAAATAAATATAAAAAATATATTTGGTCAATTTCATTTTTCTTTCTCACTGGATAATTAGTTGTTCTGATGTGAGATCTACCTCATGAGAGCAAAGGTCTTGCATCTTTGCCTGAGACATGTGAATGCAACTGTAATACACAAACCATCTCTAACTAGACCTAGCGCATCGGAAAACCGATGCAAATTGTATCCACCGTAAAGACAATGCACCAAAACCTCTAGGACCAATAATAAGCGAGTTATAAGCACTTTTAAGTTTGGCTATCCTCGTTTGACCTCGAAGGAGGGACCCAAGGTCAAATCCGACCACGCCAGAAGATTCCCAGCCCATGATTTCCTATAGATTGGTTTACCATCCCAAACCTCTAGAACCAATAATAAGCGAGTTATAAGCACTTTTAAGTTTGGCTGTCCTCATTTGACCTTGAAGGAGGGGCCCAAGGTCAAATCCGACCACACCAGAAGATTCCCAGCCCATGATTTCCTATATGCTGGTTTACCATGCCAACCCTCTAGAACCAATAATAAGCGAGTTATAGGCACTTTTACCTTTGGCTATCCTCGTTTGACCTTGAAGGAGGGGCCCAAAGTCAAATCCGACCACACCAGAAGATTCCCAGCCCATGATTTCCTATATGCTGGTTTACCATGCCAAACTCTAGGACCTATAATAAGCGAGTTATAAGCACTTTTAAGTTTGGCTGTCCTCGTTTGACCTTGAGGGAGGGGCCCAAGGTCAAATCCGACCATGCCAGAAGATTCCCAGCCCATGATTTCCTGTATGTTGGTTTACCATCCCAAACCACTGGGATCAATAATAAGCAAGCTATAAGCACTTTTAAGTTTGGCTATCCTCGTTTGACCTCGAAGGAGGGGCATAAGGTCAAATCCGACCACGCCAGAAGATTCCCAGCCCATGATTTCCTATAGGTTGGTTTACCATCCCAAGCCTCTAGGACCAATAATAAGCGAGTTATAAGCACTTTTACCATTGGCTATCCTCATTTGACCTTCAAGGAGGGGCCCAAGGTCAAATCCGACCACACCAGAAGATTCCCAGCCCATGATTTCCTATATGCTGGTCTACCATCCCAAACATCTAGGACCAATAATAAGCGAGTTATAAGCACTTTTAAGTTTGGCTATCCTCGTTTGACCTTGAATGAGGGGCCCAAGGTCTAATCCGACCACGCCAGAAGATTCCCAGCCCATGATTTCCTATATGTTGGTTCACCATCCCAAACCTCTAGGACCAATAATAAGCAAGTTATAAGCACTTTTAAGTTTGGCTGTCCTCATTTGACCTTGAAGGAGGCGTCCAAGGTCAAATCTGACCACACCAGAAGATTCCCAGCCCATGATTTCCTATAGGTTGGTTTACCATCCCAAGCCTCTAGGACCTATAATAAGCGAGTTATAAGCACTTTTAAGTTTGGCTGTCCTCGTTTGACCTTGAGGGAGGGGCCCAAGGTCAAATCCGACCATGCCAGAAGATTCCCAGCCCATGATTTCCTGTATGTTGGTTTACCATCCCAAACCACTGGGATCAATAATAAGCAAGCTATAAGCACTTTTAAGTTTGGCTATCCTCGTTTGACCTCGAAGGAGGGGCATAAGGTCAAATCCGACCACGCCAGAAGATTCCCAGCCCATGATTTCCTATAGGTTGGTTTACCATCCCAAGCCTCTAGGACCAATAATAAGCGAGTTATAAGCACTTTTATCATTGGCTATCCTCATTTGACCTTCAAGGAGGGGCCCAAGGTCAAATCCGACCACACCAGAAGATTCGCAGCCCATGATTTTCTATATGCTGGTTTACCATCCCAAACATCTAGGACCAATAATAAGCGAGTTATAAGCACTTTTAAGTTTGGCTATCCTCGTTTGACCTTGAATGAGGGGCCCAAGGTCAAATCCGACCACGCCAGAAGATTCCCAGCCCATGATTTCCTATATGTTGGTTCACCATCCCAAACATCTAGGACGAATAATAAGCAAGTTATAAGCACTTTTAAGTTTGCCTGTCCTCATTTGACCTTGAAGGAGGGGTCCAAGGTCAAATCTGACCACACCAGAAGATTCCCAGCCCATGATTTCCTATATGTTGGTTTACCATCCCAAACCTCTAGGATCGATAATAAGCGAGTTATAAGCACTTTTAAGTTTGGCTATCCTCGTTTGACCTTGAAGGAGGGGTCCAAGGTCAAATCTGACCACATCAGAAGATTCGCAGCACATGATTTCCTATGTGTGGGTTTACCATCCCAAACCTCTAGGATCGATAATAAGCGAGTTATAAGCACTTTTAAGTTTGGCTATCCTCGTTTGACCTTGAAGGAGGGGTCCAAGGTCAAATCTGACCACATCAGAAGATTCGCAGCACATGATTTCCTATAGGTTGCCTTCACATTGCAAACCTCTAGGAGATTTAGGCACTTTTAAGGGAGATATAGGCACTTTTAAAGTCCTCCATGTGGGTTACTTCGGCACTCCTTGGATGACCTTGAGTTAGGAGCTTCAAGGTCAAATGTGTGCAAGGTTGTAGAGGACATGTATATGTGTCATACATATCACCTATGAAGAGATTCAACCTTCTACCTATGAGGAACAGCCAGTAGAAAAATGTAGATTATTTTCAAAGAAATGCCCGTGGCGGCCATCTTGTTTTTCAGAATGAGGCTATTTTCCTTCCCAGAGAAGCTTACCCCCCAATGAAGATATCCTACAAATTTGGTGAACCTAGCTGCTGTTGTTTTCCTCTTAGAGCGTTAATGCCAAAAATCTCTCTACGCGCGGCGGCAGCGTAGCGAAAGCTAAACCAAAGTATCCACCAGAAGCATACAATTAACTGAATATTTAGATGTTTGTAACACAACTATTACATCAGTACAGGTATTGTATTTACTGCATACTGAATAAAATATTAATTCCTTTCACTATCACATACAGATTATTACCTTTGGTGAAGAAGTCCACATAATCCACCGTGCAAACATCTTCTGGAAATCATCTTCTGATATAGCTTTCATACAAGCTTCAGATGCTTTGAAAACAGGTGCCAGGGCAGATCCACACTCCATAAAGTATTCATAGGTGTCCTTTGAGTATGCTTTCAATCACAAACAGTACATAATAACACAACAGCAGTAGCAGTGAAAAAAACACAATAAACTCTAAAACTAGCAGAGATGCCTGTACCCCACAACTTCGGGAAATAGTTTTCAACACCATGAGATACAGAAGAAGTGAAAGACTTCAAAGATCAGGAGACTTTCAGAGTAACCAGTGTCAGCTTTGTAAAGGTCCAAATAATATTCACGTGGAGAAAATACTGTTTAAGAGAAACAAAATTTATGTAAAGATAAAGTATTAAAATGAAAATTCAACAGTAAGATGCTGGCATTAATCAGTAAACTAAAAATCATAAATCTGTCAAATTTATTAATTGAAGTATAGCTGTCAATAGAAGTAAAACACATTTAATAATCAGCTGCAGCAATCCACATATCTTTGTGATAAGAGAAATCTGTCTCCAATATAACAGGTCAACACACTTTGGCAGAGCAAAGGTTAAATGTCACACAATGACAATGCACACCCCTTAACCAATGTCTCTACTAAGTATCAACTTCCTATACTTTACAATTTCCAAGATACAACCCAGATAAAAGTTCAAGGGTCAAGGTCACTAGCACAAGATCTAAGGCCAACTCAAGGACACACCATGGCGTTGCATACCTACACCCCCAACCAATGTCCCTACCAAGTATCAACTTCCCACACCTTATGGTTCCTGAGATATAGCCCTGACATGATATTAAAGATCAAGCTCACTACACCAAAGTCAAAGGTCAAATCAAGGTCACACTACGATGTTGCACGCCTACACCCCCAACCAATATCCCTATCAAGTATCAACTTCCTACATCTTACGGTTTATGAGATATAGCCCGGACAAGATTTTCAAACTCAAGGTTACTACGTCAAGGTCAAAGGTCACATCAAGGTTACACAATGACATTACACGCCTAACCCCCGAACCAATGTCCCCACCAAGTACCAACTTCCTACACCTTACGGAATATGATTAACAGCCTGGACAAACTTTTTCCACTGACCAGACACCATGGGTGCAAACAATAACCCGGGCTGTGTGTAAAAACCAACAGAGTTGGTGACAAAACAAATGAAATATTATAATATTTCAAATATTTCAGAGCAAATAGTTGAGGTGGTAAGTTTATGAAATAAAATACTTTAGAAACAGAAAACAAGTGAAAATAGTCTGAAGCCTTAGAGCACTTGGGAAAATAACATACACAATTTGACAAAATAGCCAGCCTCTGCAGGCAGGAATCCCATCCTACAGGTCCAAATAAATGGGTAACAATGTTAAGATCTGGGAAAATCAAAGGAACAACTGCAAATATAACAAGTATACAGAGCTATTGTGTATGGATTTTGCCGTTTGAGTTCTGATAAACTTTCAAACTGAAACAAGGCCAAAAGGTGTTTTGGTCCCCTAGCGCGAGCACAAAGCCATCAGAGACACGAGTAGTGCACTAGAATTTATGAAAGTCTCGTGACACAAAGAAATTCCAACTTAGTTACATCCCACAGCTGGTCCCGAACTGAGATGGTCACCAATCCAAGTAGTAACATAGCCAATTGCCGCTTAACTTCACTGAACAGACAAATAGTCATCACTCTGTGCCACAATTTCTGAAAGTCCGATGCAAGAAGGACATATGTATGGGAAAAAGGCAAAAGGACATGTGTCCTTTTAGCTACTGGAGAGCAAGACAGGGAAATTCAGAATGCACAGGTGTTGTCAATGTCATTAAAGTCTGGAGACAAAAAGACATATGTATGGGCAAAAGCTGAAAGGATATGTGTCCTTTTAGCTATGGAGTGTTGTCAATGTCATCAAATGTGTCCTTTTAGCTATTGGAGAGCAAGAGAGGGAAATTTAGAATGCACAGGAAAATTTCATCAAAGTCCGGAGACAAAAAAAAGGGATCTGTAGAAGCGCGAGCTCTAGCGAGGCTCGCGCTTAAAAATGTAAAAGCGTTGACACAGCAAACAGATACTGCCCAAAACCTAATCAGCTAATTCAGCATTTTGGGCTAAATATCCTGTGAAAATCCATGCATGGTTTAGGCTGTGGAACAACCACAAATGATAAGTCCGAAAAATCTTGTAAAATCCCATTCACATTACAAGCAGTATCACCCATGGTAACCCATGTTTGGTGAAATGTCCCTCTCCTTGGATCGCTGTCTGATGCCAGTAGACAACCTTGCAGGTCAGTGGAGAACTGTCCATAACCTTGCAAGTTCTACTGAAGTTTTAGAATATTTGAATTTTCTGCCTCTGATTTCAGTACCGTGAGCATGTGCAGATTATTTCGCACATCCGCATATGAATGTTTTACTATGGTAACCAAAGATGTGGTCCACAGTGTACATAAGGTTGTGATTTGGTTGTCTTCAGTGTGATACGGTGACATAAGGTGAGTTAAGGTATTCGTTATTCTATTCGACAGCTACCGAAGGTGAGTTGATGTTGCTTCAAGGTTACCATCATTTGTAACACTGTCAATAGGGCATAAGGAATGCCACACCAAAGCTTTTGTTACACACTCCCCAAAACCTAACAAACTCTAAGTCTTCTTGGGTTAAATATATCCTGAAAATTTGGTGAAAAACCATGCATGGGTTTAAGCTATGGAACATCCACAAATTACAAAAACGAAAAATCTTAAGTTTTGCCATGAGCCTTTGCCAGATACTCCCCAAAACCTAATCAGCTCTAGATCTTCTTGGGTGAACCATATCCTGAAAATTTGTTGAAAATCCATGAGGTTTTAGTCAGTGTATCCCAGCCTTTATGGGCTGGGGTTAAAAATTGCAAATTACAAAATGTATGCAAATACCTGGCAAATACTTAGCCAAGTCATCCCAAGCAATGAGTCTATTTTCATCCAAAAAATGTGGTGTATCCTTGTCTGAAATATCCAGTCTAGCATTGCACAGAATAGCATGTACCTAGTATAAAAATATTTAACATTATCAGCGACACTTGACAGAAATCTTCAACAATACAACTATTATAACACATAAAACGCAACATATCAAATGTGTTACCCTAACTTTTGAAACAAAGTAACATGTAAAATTTTAATGGTTATGTGCACTTTATCAATATAGAAAGATGGTCTATCCATATATTTTCAGCAAGTAATGGATATTTGGCAAAATATATGTATTATTATTATTATTGTTTAATATACTAGTATATAAATACTTTCCAGACTTATTTCAGAGTTGAGGATTGAGCACATTTCAAAGTACCTGTGTATAAGTTTGTTTTAATACAGACAGCCATGGCAGGTAAAAACCCAGTCTGTCGGAACAATATGAACAGCATTAAGTAAACTTTTGGATATGTGCAGGAAATAAAAATAAATTTAAATGTGGAAATAGATTATGGTTGAAATGATGTTCTTGCAAGATAAAACTACATTCACAAATATTGGCCCATATCTGAGGGTGATGTTTGATTATCAGCAAAAATTTTGTATGCATGGGTGGGGTGTATCTGTCTGTTTGTAGCGGAGAGTGGGATGGTGTGGGATTTTGACACAATTCAACAACATACATATTTTAAAATTTAAGGCACTTAAATGTAAGTATTTACAAAATGTGTACAAGTACTTCACCCTCATCTTTTAAATTAATAAAACACATACAAAAACACACAACAAAAAACTTTGGGTTCACCTTTACCCATAATGACAGAGTGTTGCAGCTCAATCATACAGGACCAGACCAGGAGTTTTACAAAATTTGAGATCAAACATTTTGTCACATGAGAAGTAAGTAGTTATCATATCATGTGAACTGGTTTTTCAAAGTTGACTGATATACAAAACTAATTAAGAACAAGACCACTGCCGTGGTATGATCTCCCGCCGCACTACATCAAAAAGTAGGTGAACAACATATTTGACAAAACTCCTTTAAATTGAATAGTTTTGCTGTTAAAGTGAAAGCTCTCCCAAAAGTAGGTGAATGAGTTATTTGAGAAAAATTGGCTATCTGCAATACTTTTAGCGATAATTCGCATTTACTCATTTTGAGTAGGTGAGTAATTAGCTATGAGTGTGAAACTTCACCAAGTGAAAGCTCTCCCAAAATGAGGTGAATGAGTTATTTGAGAAAAATTGGCTATCTGCAATACTTTTAGAGATAATTCGCATTTACTCATTTTGAGTAGGTGAGTAATTAGCTATGGGTCTGAAACTTCACCATGTGAAAGCTCTTCCAAAAGTAGGTGAATGAGTTATTTGAGAAAAATTAGCTATCTGCAATACTTTTAGCGATAATTCGCATTTACTCATTTTCAGTAGGTGAGTAATTAGCTATGGGTCTGAAACTTCACCATGTGAAAGCTCTCCCAAAAGTAGGTGAATGAGTTATTTGAGAAAAATTGGCTAAGTACAATACTTTTAAGAGATAATTCGCATTTACTCATTTTGAGTAGGTGAGTAATTATCTACGGGTCTGAAACTTCACCATGTGAAAGCTCTCCCATAAGTAGATGAATGAGTTATTTCACAAAAATTGGCTATCTGCAATACTTTTAGAGATAATTCGCATTTACTCATTTTGAGTAGGTGAGTAATTAGCTATGGGTCTGAAACTTCACCAAGTGAAAGCTCTCCCAAAAGTAGGTGAATGAGTTATTTGAGAAAAATTGGCTATCTGCAATACTTTTAGAGATAATTCGCATTTACTCATTTTGAGTAGGTGAGTAATTAGCTATGGGTGTAAAACTTCACCAAGTGAAAGTTCTCCCAAAAGTAGGTGAATGAGTTATTTGAGAAAAATTGGCTATCTGCAATACTTTTAGCGATAATTCGCATTTACTCATTTTGAGTAGGTGAGTAATTAGCTATGGGTGTGAAACTTCACCAAGTGAAAGTTCTCCCAAAAGTAGGTGAATGAGTTATTTGGGAAAAATTGGCCATCTGCAATACTTTTAGAGATAATTCGCATTTACTCATTTTCAGTAGGTGAGTAATTAGCTATGGGTCTGAAACTTCACCAAGTGAAAGCTCTCCCAAAAGTAGGTGAATGAGTTATTTGAGAAAAATTGGCTATCTGCAATACTTTTAGAGATAATTCGCATTTACTTATTTTGAGTAGGTGAGTAATTAGCTATGGGTCTGAAACTTCACCAAGTGAAAGCTCTCCCAAAAGTAGGTGAATGAGTTATTTGAGAAAAATTGGCTATCTGCAATACTTTTAGAGATAATTCGCATTTACTCATTTTGAGTAGGTGAGTAATTAGCTATGGGTCTGAAACTTCACAGAGTGAAAGCTCTCCCAAAAGTAGGTGAATGAGTTATTTGGGAAAAATTGGCCATCTGTAATACTTTTAGAGATAGTTCGCATTTACTCATTTTGAGTAGGTGAGTAATTAGCTATGGGTCTGAAACTTCACCAAGTGAAAGCTCTCCCAAAAGTAGGTGAATGAGTTATTTGAGAAAAATTGGCTATCTGCAATACTTTTGGCGATAATTCGCATTTACTCATTTTGAGTAGGTGAGTAATTAGCTATGGGTGTGAAACTTCACCAAGTGAAAGTTCTCCCAAAAGTAGGTGAATGAGTTATTTGGGAAAACTTGGCCATCTGCAATACTTTTAGAGATAATTCGCATTTACTCATTTTCAGTAGGTGAGTAATTAGCTATGGGTCTGAAACTTCACCATGTGAAAGCTCTTCCAAAAGTAGGTGAATGAGTTATTTGAGAAAAATTGGCTATCTGCAATACTTTTAGCGATAATTCGCATTTACTCATTTTGAGTAGGTGAGTAATTATCTATGGGTCTGAAACTTCACCATGTGAAAGCTCTCCCAAAAGTAGATGAAGGAGTTATTTGAGAAAAATTGCCTATCTGCAATACTTTTACAGATAATTCGTATTTACTCATTTTGAGTGGGTGAGTAATTAGCTATGGGTCTGAAACTTCAAGTGAAAGCTCTCCCAAAAGTAGGTGAATGAGTTATTTGAGAAAAATTCGCTATCTGCAATAGTTTTAGCGATACTTCGCATTTACTCATTTTGAGTAGGTGAGTAATTAGCTATGGGTCTGAAACTTCACCAAGAGAAAGCTCTCCCAAAAGTAGGTGAATGAGTTATTTGAGAAAAATTGGCTATCTGCAATACTTTTAGAGATAATTCGCATTTACTCATATTGAGTAGGTGAGTAATTAGCTATGGGTGTGAAACTTCACCAAGTGAAAGCTCTCCCAAAAGTAGGTGAATGAGTTATTTTGAGAAAAATTGGCTATCTGCAATACTTTTAGCGATAATTCGCATTTACTCATTTTGAGTAGGTAAGTAATTACCGACGAGTCTGAAACTTCACCATGTGAAAGCTCTCCCAAAAGTAGATGAATGACTTAAAAAGTAGATGAACAACTTATTTGAGAGAAATTGTGTAGCTTTTGTAGCTGCAATACTTTTGAAGATATAAGGCATTTACTCATTATGGTTATCATTAAAAATTGACAAAGTAGCTATTACGGTTTGCGAGATATTTGTCATTTTTCACATTATGGTTATCATTAAAAATTGACAAAGTAGCTATTACGGTTTGTGAGATATTTGTCATTTTTCACATTTTCACCAAAAGTAGCAATAAAGTAGCCATTACTCACTTGTACATTGAGCAACAGTTGTGAAACTTAAATATGTTACAGTTCACAAAAAAGTAGATGAACAACTTATTGGAGAGAAATTGTGTAGCTGCAATACTTTTGAAGATATAAGGCATTTACTCATTATGGTTATCATTAAAAATTGACAAAGTAGCTATTACTCACTAAGCTATGGAGATACACTTCCAAACTAGTGACCATGTTGTAGCTGTGGAGATAGTAGCTGAACAACATATTGGAACAAAATTGTGTAGCTGCAATACTTTTGAAGATATAAGCCATTTACTCATTATGGTTATCATCAAAGTAACTATTACTCAGTTAGCTATGGAGTTATAGCTGTGAAAATTCACAATACAGTATATCCAAAAGATAGGTGAACAACATATTTGACAAAAATCCTCTATATTCAATAGTTTTTGAGTTTTAAGTGACTTGCTCAATGGTCAAATATTAAACTTAGTATAGCTATTACTCAGTTAGTTATGGTGCTACACCTTGGACACCTCACCATGATATAGTACATGAAGGAGTTGTTGAACAACATATTTCAGGCCAATATTGTAAGTAACAGTTACAAAGACAAAATCAATTTACTCATTTTGCTCATTGTTAATAACAGAAAATAGCTATTACTCACTTAGCTATGAAGATAGAACCCTAAAAATGGTACCATCTTGTAGGCATGGAGAAAGTAGCTGAACAACGTATTTTACAGAAACACTCTAAATGCAGTCGTTTTGGAGTTATGAGCACTTTACTCAAAGTATCCACCATTGCTATTACTCACTTAGCTATGGTCCTAGGTGTGAAATAACAGCATCAAATGAAAGGACATAAGCAATAAGGTCATAAAAAACATTGAAAAGGCCAAGGAGAAACAACCAGTGTGATGTACAGCCCTTTATAAAAGCGTAACACTCAATAACACACGAACACACGCACACACGCACGGAATGCGTTTTATAATCTCCCGGCCGGCCGGCGGGAGATAATTAAAATTTGAAACAAAACATTAATTAATAAACTGATAATGATGTTAATATAAATATATTAACATGAAAAGCAAAATAATTAAAAATTTTGAACTGACTTACCTTTGGTGATAAGCATGTTTCACCTGTCTGTAATTTAAGTTTCACTGAAAGTTCCTCCATCTTTAGAAAAGGTCCATTCACTATTTCTAAAAATTTCACATAAATGCATGACTTAGCCTCCAATACTCAAAGTGTGGCCAATTAAATAATCCTTCACATACATAAATCAATGAATAGGTTCAATACATGTGCAGTTTGGGTATCTCTGAGAACTGAACATTTCATACACTAGGGATTTAAAAATGTGACCTCCATGTTTCATCAATAAAATAATAAGTTTTACTTCAGTCTAACTTTCACCTTTCAAAATTGAGATCACTTAAAGATTTTGCCAGTCTCATTGACCAAAATAAGAAGTTAAAAATCTTTACTTTGAATCAAATTTGACAATATAAATATGTGGATTTGTAAAAATGTTGATGACATTTTTTTTGATTTCTGAAAGTGACACATTCTTAGTATAAATAAAAAAAAATAATTTTAAGCCATCTAAAACCGAAACTTTTCACTTTAGAAAGATGAGGAAAAAGATCCCAAAGTACAAATTTTATTGGGAAAACAAGACCACTGCCGTGATGTGTATGTCCCGCCGAGTATTAAAGGGAAAGAAATACCGTTTCCAAGAAATTCACAATTTTTCATTTTCCGCTAAAATCCAAGATGACCGCCAAAAATGGTCAAAAATTGAAATTTTTCTCCTAGGCACAGGATATTCCTGTACTAGCCTGCGGATCAAAACTTCGCTGGAAATCGCTCTATCTTTGACCGTTTTCGACATATTTTCAATGTTTATTTTCAGCTAAAATCCAAGATGGCCGCCAATAGTGGCAAAAATTGAAATTTTTCCCCTTGCATAGGATACTCTTGTACCACCCTGCGGGTCAAAAAATTCGCTCGAAATCACTCTATCTCTTATAGTTTTTGAGATATTCACACTTTTTCATTTTCCGCAAAAATCCAATATGGCCACCAAAAGTGGCGAAAATTGAATTTTTTCCCCCTAGGCATGGGATACTCCTGTACTACCCTCCAGATCAAAATTTCGCTCGAGATCGCTCTATCTCTTACCTTTCCAGAGATATTTTCAATGTTTTATTTTCCACTAAAACCCAAGATGGCCGCCAAAAGTGGCAAAAATTGAAATATTTCCCCTGGGCACCAGATACTCCTGTGCTAATCTGCGGGTCAAAAATTCGCTCGAAATCGCTCTATCTCTTACTGTTTCTGAGATATTTTCAATGTATCATTTTCCGCTAAAATACAAAATGGCCGCTAAAAGTGGTGAAAATTGAGATAGAGTGATATCGAGCGAATTTTATGACCTGCAGGGTGGTACAAGAGTATCCTATGCAAGGGGAAAAATTTCAATTTTTGCCACTTTTGGCGGCCATCTTGGATTTTAGCTGAAATTTCCCCCACAGGCACAGGATACTCCTGTACTACTCTGCAGGTCAAAAATTCACTTGAAATCGCTCCATCTCTGACCGTTTCCGAAATATTTTCAATGTTTTATTTTCAGCGAAAATCCAAGATGGCCGCCAAAAGTGGTTATTGGTTAGTGGTTATTTATCCTTGCATAGGATACTCTTGTACTACCCTGTGGGTCGAAAAATTTGCTTGAAATCGCTCTATCTCTTACAGTTTTCAAGATATTCACACTTTTTCATTTTCCGCTAAAATCCAAGATGACCGCCAAAAGTGGCGAAAATTGAAATTTTTCCCCTAGGCACCGGATACTCCTGTGCTACCCTGCCAGTTAAAAATTCACTCAGGATCACTCTATCTCTTACTGTTTCCGAGATATTTTCAATGTTTCATTTTCCGCTAAAATCCAAGATGGCTGCCAAAAGTGGCGAAAATTGAAATTTTTCCCCTCTGCATAGGATACTCCTCTACTACCCTGTGGGTCAAAAATTCGCTCGAAATCGCTCTATCCCTTACGGCTTTCGAGATATTTGTGATTTTTCACATTTTGACTAAAAGTAGCAGAAATTGTGTAGCTGCAATACTTTGGAAGATATAAGCCATTTACTCATTATGGTTACCATTAAAAATTGACCAAGTAGCTATTACTCACTTAGCTATGGAGATACACTTCCAAACTACTGACCATGTTGTAGCTGTGGAGAAAGTACCTGAACAACATATTAGAACAAAATACTCTAAATGCAATAGTTTGAGAGTTATAAGTCATATAATTATATTAGGTAAAAGTGCTATTACTCACTCAAAACTTCAAAAGTAGGCCAAAGTTCACCAAACCCCCAAAAATATTGAAGGGCATAAAAATTCATTAGGACAAGTAATTTACCAAAAATGTGTAGCTGTAGTAGTTTCAGAGAAAACTGTGTGACACACTCACTCACGGACACACGGATGCACGTACGCACACACATGGTGCAAATTATAATCTCCGGCCGGGGCACCGGGTGGGAAATAATTACCACAGAAGTTGTACATAGTCAAAAATATTTAGGTGTTCCATCAACATTAATATTTAAACTTCAAAAATTGTGAAATGTTTTTATCATTAGGTTATGATAAAGTATGAATTACTGAATATACCAGTAGGTTACTTTTGTGTCCAACTTTTAACAAGAAAAGGATGACAAACCTTACTATTTACTCAAACCCAATCTCATTAAGCCTTGTAAAAGATATTTATCACACTATGTTTTGAAAAAGTAATCCATGTGACCAAATTAGTCACAACATGAGTTGGCATGGATGATGATGGTTGTATTATCGCCCATAAAGTTTAATTTATATATTTTATGCTACGTAATTGTGGATGGATTTTTATGCAATAGAAACGACCATAAACATTGTATAAATAGCTCTGCAAAAATATTATATATGAATGGGAAAATATTTAAATATTTGCCAAAGGTTATTACCAGAAAGAGTTTAATTGTGTATTGCCCATATCTTCGACATAGATGTACAGTTAAAGTTTTGAAACAATTTTTTACTGGTTTGATCATAGATTTTAATGCAACAAAACAAGTACAAGCATTGTTCAAACGCCTTTGTTAATTATATTTTTTTAAATATTTGCAAAAGATCAAAACCTGTCGCCCTCCAACTTATTAAATAAATATTATATACAGCAGAGGACAGAAAATGGTGAAAATATAAATTTCAATCTAAGTATTTTTTCTCTGTGAATTGTGGATGAAGTTTAATGCAACAAAAACTAGGAGAACCAATGCAAATTTGTATCCACTGAAAAAAACAACTCACCAAAGCCAGTGAACCATCATTTGACCTTGAAGGAGGAGCCCAAGGTGAAATCTGAAAACATCAGAAGATTCCCAGCCCATGACCTCCTATAAGTTGGTTTCATATTGCAAACCTCTAGGACCAATAATAAGTAAGTTATCAGCACTTTTAAGTTTAGCTATCATCGTTTGACCTTGAAGGAGAGGCCCAAGGTCAAATCCGACCACACTAAAATATTCCCAGCCCATGATTTCCTATAGTTGATTTACCATCCCAAACCTCTAGGACCAATAATACCTAGTAAACATTGCAAACGTAAACCTATAAACGTTTTTAAAACCAAAGATAAACCTAAATATTGACAATTATTCAATATTATGGTTTCATAAACGTTTCAGCAATATTAGTTTGGTATATAAACATTTAAAAACATTTTTAAACATTTTACAAAGAGTGAAGAATATCTTAAACTCATTTTATTTTGGATGATGATGTCAACACAGCCATTTTGAAGAGAAATTGGAGAAATATTTCTGTAAGTATATCTTGCTGTATCACTGTTGTTTGAAGCCATCATTAAATTCCAAGTAGAGATATAAAAGTATACAATATCATAGATTGCACTTAACAAGGTCAAATTGATGTAAACAGGGTATTCATAAAATGACGTTTGTTTACATTCTCCCTTGAATCATGCTGGATACTTGAACCTATAAAGGTAGTGTAGTTTTCGTGTAATATTCCTTACTGGGCACATACATTTAGGGGATTTTTAGTCATATCTGCAGTAAATAATTTATTCTTAAAGTTAAAACTACAATTTATGCTGCTAATTTTACTTTGTTTGTAACTTAAATTTCATGCACTGTGGTAACTGTGGTTAATGTAGAAAACGTTTATAAACGTTTTTAAATGGTGTACAAACATTTAAAAATGTTTATGTATTAGCGTTGATAAACGTTTATGCTTAAATGTTGATAAATGTTTATAGGCAAACGTTTAGGAGCCCATCATTTTTAACCTTAAATAAACCGTTCATAGTTAGGTTTATAAAAGTTAAAAAACATTTGTAATGTTTACTGGGTAAGAGAGTTATAAGCACTTTTAAGTTTGGCTATCCTCGCTTGACCTTGAAGGAGGGGTACAAGGTCAAATCTGATCACACCTGAAGATTCCCAGCCCACGATTTCCTACAAGTTGGTTTACCATCCCAAACCTGTACGAGCAATAATAAGTGAGTTATAAGCAATTTTGAGTTTTGGTATCCTTGTAGGACCTTGAAGGAGGGGTCCAAGGTGAAATCTGACCACATCCAAAGATTCCCACCCGATGATTTCCTATAAGTTGGTTTCACATTGCAAACATCTAGGACCAATAATAAGCGATTTATAAGCACTTTTAGGTTTGGCTATCCTTGTTTGACCTTGAAGGAGAGGCCCAAGGTCAAATATGACCAGATCAAAAGATTCCCACCCCATGATTTCCTATAAGTTGGTTTCACATTGCAAACATCTAGGACCAATAATAAGCGATTTATAAGCACTTTTAAGTTTGGCTATATTTGTTTGACCTTGAAGGAGGGGGCCAAAGATTAAATCTGACCACATCAAAAGATTCCCAGCCCATGATTTCCTATAGGTTGGTTTACCATCCCAAACCTGTAGGACCAATAATAAGCGAGTTATAAGCACTTTTAAGTTTGGCTATCCTTTAATTTGACCTTAAAGGAGGGGCCCAAGGTCAAATCTGACCACATCAAAAGATTCCCAGCCCATGATTTCCCATAAGATGGTTTCACATTGCAAACCTCTAGGACCAATAATAAGCGATTTATAAGCACTTTTAAGGTTGGCTATCCTCGTTTGACCTTGAAGGAGAGGCCCAAGGTCAAATCTGACCGGATTAAAAGATTCCCAGCCCATGATTTTCTATTAGTTGGTTTCACATTGCAAACCTTTAGGCTTTAGGACCAATAATAAGTGAGTTATAAGCAATTTTAAGTTTGGGTATCCTTGTTTGACCTTGAAGGAGAGGGCCCAAGGTCAAATCTGACATCAGAAGATTCCCAGCCAATGATTTCTTTAAGTTGGTTTCACATTGCAAACCTCTAGGACCAATAATAAGAGAGTTATAAGCACTTTTAATTTTGGTATCCTCGTTTAACCTTGAAGGAGGGGTTCAAGGTCAATTCTGACCACATCAACAGATTCCCAGCCCATGATTTCCTGTAACTTGGTTTCACATTACAAACCTCTAGGACCAATAATAAGGGAGATATAAGATTTTCTCCTCACTGACAAAGAAACGCCCATGTCAGCCATCTAGTTTTTCAGAACAAGACCAAAAATACTTAAAATTATGCTAGCTATAATATTTTTTTTGTTAGAGCGGTAACAGTGAAATCTCTCTACATACTGCGGCGGCGGCGTATAAAAAGCGAAATCCATAATATCCACCGGATACTAAGGTTGGGTTTTTCCCGGATAAAACCTATTTTTTCCGCGACGGAGGAAAAAACTGGATAAAACCCCCTTTTTGCCGGTTTAAACCAGACAATACTAGACAAAACTGGAAAAAGCTGATGTAAATTAAATATAACTATACAAAAATAATATTACATCACATATAAAGTACTTGATACTAATTACAACAATTACATGACAAAACTTATTATTTAAATAATTAAAAAATTCCAAATTTTAATTTTTTTTTAAATCAATCAGAGCCCAAATGCAGACTGATGCTTAAAGTGACAAACTTGCAAACTGGGACCTTGAAAGAATAGGACATCTGTTGGACATGTGTACCCATTTGCAGTAAAAAAATTTAAAAACATGTTTCCATGGGGGTTATGAGATTTAAATTAATTTGTTTCTGAACAATAGTAGAAAAAATTGTTGTCACTATTTTATACAGTTATTCTTTACGGCAGAGAACTAA
Source organism: Sabellastarte sp. h YS-2021 (assembly GCA_964017235.1). NCBI lineage: Eukaryota > Metazoa > Annelida > Polychaeta > Sabellida > Sabellidae > Sabellastarte > Sabellastarte sp. h YS-2021. The sequence goes on along the minus strand of OZ024928.1, from coordinate 150,436,846 downwards.
CCGGTGGATACAATGAGTGAAAATAAATTATACTTACTGCATGCTCAGCTACCCAAGTTCGTCACCTACCCAAGTTCATCACTTGCATTTTTTGACAATATAAAAGCCTCTTCAGAATTATATATCCTATTACAGTTGTATATTATTAGTATGTATTCCATTTGTCTTGGTATCAATATTGCTTACCCTTGACAATTTGTAAGGGGGGGCGACGAACTTGGGTAGGCAACGAATTTGGGTAGCTCAGCAGTACCCTTTCTAAACATTTTTTTGAAGATTTTTCAAAATAACTGAAAATGTTCTTTCTTGTGAAAGTTGTCTGAAAAGGGTTATATCGTTGTGTCGTCTATTATCGACGCTCGTCCATTATCGACGGCTGCGCATTAATACATTGTAGTTCTGTACATGTGCTTTTATTGTCAGTAAAAAATGAAATAAAGAAATATAATGACCTTATTTTAAAATATATTACAAATTTACAAGATATTAAATTCAAATATTGTTTTGAATTTTATAAAATAAAGTTTCTATTACATGGTGCAGTAAAATCCTGATTTTGTTAGCTGAAATATAATATGAATAATGTTCAAAGTAAAATAAAATATGGTTGTCATTGGTAACACTCATAAGTTTCCGTGAAATATGCAAATTTCATCCTGTTAAAATATTCTTCTAACATATTTTGTAAAAGACAAATAAATTTATAAGATTTTATTTTTAAAAATAAAACGCCATCTTTTTAAAATTATTAACCTTTATCTCAATTTTTTCACTGACAGCATGCTTTAGTTCAGCAGCAAATATAAGAAAAACGTGCAATAAAATATTTTGAGTTTTGGATGTTATAATAAAATAAACCATGCCCATGCTCATTAACATAAAATCATGTGCTTTGTATCGACATAAAACGGAAGAAACAGTCTTCAAAACCAACTTTAAAAATTAATGATGTAATAGTCTACGAAAATAATTTTATGTCCACACCTTCAAAAAAAGAATGTTATTTGAAATTTTTATGATACTGTATAATTGCAACAATTATTCCATTTATTTTCTAAATTATCATTTTACAGAGGACAATGTAGAAAATAAAAAGTTTAGAAAATATTGTGAATACCTTTAATATTGATTTTATTTTACCGTTGATAACAGACAACCATTTGTAAAATAAAAACACTGTACGTACAGTGTACACACAGAAATTGAATAAAAAAAAAAGTTAAAATATTTAACCCATTATATTTGTTCTTGCCACTTGAACAGCATATTTTTAAATTATAAGTTTAAAATACCGTAGGGACTGATGAAAGAAACGAAAATGGACTGAAATGCATAAGACCGTCGAAAACCGGCAACGCAAGGATACATCATAATATCCGTCTCCTTATATTGAATTCAACAGGAAAGTACGTGTATGATGCAAATCTCGGTCCCAAATCTCTAGATATATTTGGGGTGGTGCCACGGATCTACATGCAAGTAAAGGAGAGCCGAGGTAACCGTGACACCGTACCGTAAGTGAGCGATAATACAATTTCGTTCGATTTATTATTGCTGCAACACCAGGAAATGTTTTCAAATTTTAAAATATGAATATAGATTATTTATCAAATAAAATATATACTTAATTGGCTGAATTGCAGAATTCCCCTCCCGGAAATAGATGAAAGTAGATCCGTCAATATATAAATATATAATATATACATATATATATATTATTAATAATTGAGGCAGAGACAGGTAGGCGGGTAGACAGGTCGGCGGGTAGACAGGTCGGCGGGTAGACAGGTCGGCAGGTCGGCAGGTAGACAGGTCGGCATTATTTAATAAAAATAAAAATTACTTACCATATATTATACATTTTTTAAATCTTTCCACTTATTTCAAAAGATTAGCACATATTCCTCAAACACTACATTAACTGACAATGAATCACCTGTTCCTGGTCATGGGTATTTATATTAAAACTTCTAGTCACGTGATGGGATCCAAATATTTCATCATGACCTAATTCTTCGTCTATTTATTGGACAACACTTCCAATCTTCTACTGATTATTGCTATCACGTGATCGCACAAAAGTTCAAGGACACCTCAACGAAATACTATAAAACCTAAACCAACCAGTGAAATCCCCTTCATTAAAATTTTGAAATTCACCAAGACACAATACCTACTCTCGCACTTATCATAAGATCCAAATCCCCTACATTAAAACTTCAAAAATTAAAATAGCATGTGACGTACAACATTACTGTATTACGTAACCATTGCGTTAAATCAACGCTTACGTTACGTATGTAGTTACAAACATCCATATTCATGAATATTTTGGCAAAAAAATAAACTAAAATAAGAAATATTTCGCCTAACCTGTATAAACTCCAAACTTTTTCAAATGAAATTAATGAAGTTTAACTCACTTAATATGATACAAACACTACCCATTAAAAACAAATTTAAAAAAACATAAAAAAATTTAAAAATGTAAAAACATTATCATGTTAGCCACCATAAATTCCAAAGTAGCTCAGCTTATAACTGCCACACCTCACACAGAGAAATTGTTTGTCGTTGAGAAGTGAGAAAACCAGCTTTGTGAGCATACTGGCAAATATTTGAAGGCTACTTAACTAGCAAGTAGCTACATTAAAACAAAAAAATTATTAAAAAATTAATTTATTTAGATTTTACATTTACATTATATATATACAGTTACATTACATATCCAAACATACATAACAAAAAAAAAAAAATTAAACTTTACAATTAACAATAACCTTCAATATTTACAATTATATTGTCTGAAACTTAACATAAAAATTTATTAAAAACAAAAATACAAATTTCAAAATTTAAAAACATACATCATATTTATAAACAACAATTTAACTTAAACATTTCTCTGTTGAATTAAATAATAATATTATATATTTCACTAATATTACAACAGATAAAAAAAAAAAAATATCACATAAACACTACAAATTACATTTAAATTACATGAAAACAAAAAAAAAATATTAAAACATAACTTACGTTTACATTCATATACATAACACTTCAACAACAAATGAAACTAATATTACCATATACATTACATATTATAAATTACATACATAAATAACTACAAATAATTTCAAATAAATTAAATAACATTTACTAAAACTAAAATATACAATACATATAGCTATTAATTAATATTTATGTGTTAACAAATTTCAATTAAAATATATAAAAAAAACAAATGATAAACCTAATTTAAATACACACAAACAAAAAAAAATTTAAAGGCTAAAGGTCAATACCCCAATGTTAAAAGGTCAAACCAAATTCAACCCATGAGTTTGCACAACTACAACCCCTAACCAAAAACCACACCAAATATGACCTTCACACTCCTTACGGTTTCTGAGATACAACCAAGAAAAATATTTTTTAATATACAAAAAAAATATTAAATGAACATTAACAGCCAAAAGGACTTATGCGGCAAATATATCAATCCACAATGTATAAATACACAAAAAAAACAAAACAACATGCACACAAAGTACCAAAGTAATACCAATATTCATAAATTATCGGTCTCTTCAAACCAAAAAATATCCGAGTAATAACAATGCATATGCATCCATAATGTATAAATACACAGAGCATGGTAAAATTATGGTCAATACACAAGAAAAAAACCCCCATTAATACCAAAGCAAATACACACCAAAAAGGTCTTATGCTTTAACAATATCCATCCTCAATATATAAATACACAGAGAATGGTAAAATTATGGCAACTACACACCATAAATTACCTAATTAACACCAATGCACATCCACATACACCAGGAATTATACGTTATAAATGTCCATCCTAAATGTACAATTACAAGGAGTACGGTACAATTCCAATTCTAATTCTAATAGTACCTTTACAGTGCTTAATCTCTATCTAATGATACACTCTATGCGTCATCAAGATGCACACACAATGTACAAATACACATAACATTGGTAAAATTAGGGAAATACAAAAAAAAAAAAAAATATGGTCAAACAAAAAAAAAAATTAATAACAGTAAGACCAATGCACATAAATTGTTATTACCTGCTACGTGATGAAATCATCAAAAATAAAAACAATAAATAACCCATTAATATCAATGCACATCCACAAACACCGGGGCTTAAGCGTAGAAAATATCCATCCACAATGTATAAATACACACAGAATGGCAAAATTGTGACCACTACACAACAAAAAATACCCCAGTAACACCAATGCACATCCACAGACACCAGGGCTTACGCGTCAACAAGGTCCATCCAAAACGTACAAATACACATAATATTGGTAAAATTACGGTAAATACAAACCAAAAAAAAAACCCATTAATACGGTTAAATTATGTTCAATACACACAAATAATTATCCCAGTAATACCAATGCACATCCAGAGACACCGGGGCTTACGGGTAGAAGATCCATCCACAATGTACAAATACACATAATAATGCAAAAATTACGGTAACTACACACCAAAAATAAAACCCGATAATACCAATGCACATCCACAGACACCAGGGGCTTAAGTGTAGAAAATATCCATCCACAATGTATAAATACACACAGAATGGCAAAATTGTGACCACTACACAACAAAAAATACCCCAGTAACACCAATGCACATCCACAGACACCAGGGCTTACGCGTCAACAAGGTCCATCCAAAACGTACAAATACACATAATATTGGTAAAATTACGGTAAATACAAACCAAAAAAAAAACCCATTAATACGGTTAAATTATGTTCAATACACACAAATAATTATCCCAGTAATACCAATGCACATCCAGAGACACCGGGGCTTACGGGTAGAAGATCCATCCACAATGTACAAATACACATAATAATGCAAAAATTACGGTAACTACACACCAAAAATAAAACCCGATAATACCAATGCACATCCACAGACACCAGGGCTTATTCGTCAAACAGGTCAATCCACAATGTAGAAATACAAACAAAAAATTTAAACATTATGGTCAAATAAAAAGAAATTATTAATAACAGTAATGCCAATGGACATCAATTTTTTATTACCTGCTACGTGGTGCAATCATCAAAAATAAAAACCATAAAAAAACCAGTAATATCAATGCACATCCAGATACACCAGGAATTATACATTGAAAATGTCCATCAAAATTGTACAATTACAAACAGTATGGTACAATTATGACCACTACACAACAACAAATACCCCAGTAACACAAATGCACATCCACAGACACCAGGGCTTATGCGTCAACAAGGTCCATCCAAAACTTACAAATACATATAATATTGGTAAAATTACGGTAAATACACACCACAAATAAACCCCATCAATACGGTAACATTATGGTCAATACACACCAAGAATTATCCCAGTAATACCAATGCACATCCAGATACACCAGGGCTTATATGTCAAGAAGATCCATCCACAATGTACAAATACACATAATAATGGTAAAATTACGGTAACTACACATCAAAAATAAAACCCGGTAATACCAATGCACATCCACAGACACCAGGGCCAGAGACACCAGGGCTTATATGTCAAGAAAATCCATCCACAATGTACAAAAACACATAATAATGGTAAAATTACGGTAACTACACACCAAAAATAAAACCCGGTAATAACAATGCACATCCACAGACACCAGGGCTTATTCGTCAAATAGGTCAATCCACAATGTAGAAATACAAAAAAAAAATTTAAACATTATGGTCAAATAAAAAAAAATTATTAATAACAGTAATGCCAATGCACATCCACTTTTTATTACCTGCTACGTGATGCAATCATCAAAAATAAAAAAAATAAAAAAACCAGTAATATCAATGCACATCCAGAGACACCAGGAATTATACATCAAAAATGTCCATCCAAATTGTGCAATTACAAACAGTATGGTACAATTATGACCACTACACAACAACAAATACCCCAGTAACACCAATGCACATCCACAGACACCAGGGCTTATGCGTCAACAAGGTCCATCCAAAATGTACAAAAACACATAATATTGGTAAAATTACGTTAAATACACACCAAAAATAAACCCCATTAATACGGTAACATTATGGTCAATACACACCAAGAATTATCCCAATAATACCAATGCACATCCAGAGACACCAGGGCTTATATGTCAAGAAGATCCATCCACAATGTACAAATACACATAATAATGGTAAAATTACGGTAACTACACACCAAAACACCCGGTAAGACCAATGCACATCCACAGACACCAGGGCTTACTAGTCAAATAGGTCAATCCACAATGTACAAATACAAAACAAAATTTAAACATTATGGTCAAACAAAAAAAAATTATTAATAACAGTAATGCCCATGCACATCAATCTTTATTACCTGCTACGTGATGCAATCATCAAAAATAAAAACAATAAAAAAACCAGTAATATCAATGCACATCCAGAGACACCAGGAATTATACATCAAAAATGTCCATCCAAATTGTGCAATTACAAACAGTATGGTACAATTATGACCACTACACAACAACAAATACCCCAGTAATACCAATGCACATCCACAGACACCAGGGCTTATGCGTCAACAAGGTCCATCCAAAACTTACAAATACATATAATATTGGTAAAATTACGGTAAATACACATCAAAAATAAACCCCATTAATACGGTAACGTTATTGTCAATACACACCAAGAATTATCCCAGTAACACCAATGCACATCCAGAAACACCAGGGCTTATGCGTCAAGAAGGTCCATCCACAATGTATAAATACACACACAATGGTAAAACTATGGTCAATACACACCAAAAAAAACCAGTAATACCATTGCACATCCAGACACACCAGGAATTATGCGTCAAATAGATGAATCAACAACTTATTATAAATACACAAAGTATGGTTAAATTATGGCCACTACACACCAAAAATTACCCCAGTAACACCAATGCACATCCACAGACACCAGGGCTTATGCGTCAAATATATCATTCAACAATGTACAAATACACGGAGTACGTTAAAATCGTGGTCACTACACACCAAAAAATAACCCAGTAATACCAATGCACATCCAGAGAGACCAGGGCTTATTCGTCAAATATATCTTTAACAATGTATAAACACACAAAGTATGGTAAAATTATGGTCAATACAGACAAAAAATTACCCCAGCAATACCAATGCACATCCAGAGACACCAGGGCTAATGCGTCAAGAAGGTTCATCCACAATGTATAAATACACACAATGGTAAAATTATGATCACTACACACCAAAAATTACCTCCCCAATACCAATGCACATCCAGAGAAACCAGGGCTTATGCATCAACAATATCCATCCACAATGCATAAATACACAGACAATGGTAAAATTATGGTCAATACACACCAAAAAAAACAGTACTACCAATGCACATCCAGACACATCAGGAATTATGCGTCAAATAGATCAATCAACAATTTATTATAAATACACAAAGTATGGTAAAATTATGGTCACTACACACCATGAAATTACCGCAGCAATACCAATGCACATCCAGATACACCAGGGGTTATGCGTCAAGAAGGTCAATCCATAATGTGCAAATACAAAGAATATGGTAAAATTATAGTCATTACACACAAAAAAATACCATATTAATAATAATGAAAGAAAAAAAAAACACATAGTATGGTAAAATTATGGTCAATACACACGCCCAACACAAAAAAAATGTCTATTTACATAACAAATATTAAACACTAGTACCAATGCTTAAATTATTCTACATCATGAAACTCATCATCAGAATCAGAATCAGGAGTCAATATATTGTCCATGGACTCCCTGTGAGGATGTTTCTTCAGCACTCTTGCTCTAAGGAAATCTGACAGCTTACTCACATTATTAAACTTTGCTGTGTAAACATCAACACTAAACCCACCTAATTTGAGATATTTGTCATTCAATGCTAAACTTGCAGGAGAGGGTTTGAAAAATATAAAGGATACAAGTTTCTTCCTTGTCACCTCCTCAAAGGCACCAAAACCCTCATTGGCTAGATTTATCAGCTCCTGCTTGAGCTCTCCTGCCAAAACACCTTTCAAACGTTTGTTGAGATCTCTCAACAAACATGCTGGCCCTTCCAAACGCATAACCCCTGCACATACTCTCTCTTGCAAACTCTTCACCTTTCTCAATTTAATCATTTCAGACATAGCACCATCAACTGAATGCATAAATATGCATTTGTGCTGCTTCAAAACATTGAACAAACAATGGGCCCTAACCATGGTCTCCCTGCTAATTTCAGTATCTAACTCAACATCTGAAATTTCATCTAAATGTGACCTAAACACTCCTTCAAGAATATGCAGAACACAAGAAAGTCTAATCACCTGTATGGTATCCTTACCAGAAGGGTAAATACCATCACAATTTTCCTCACTGCTTGATTCGCTGTCACTAGCATACTTTTTGTTTACATATTCAACATAAGAATCAAACATATCATCGTAAAAATCCTGTGCCCCTTCAGATAATACATAACACTTCTCACAAGTCTTTCCAAGCTTGTAAACAGACCTAAAAATACCTACAAAGTCCTTCAAATGTCCCTCCTGCAGCTCCTTCTCCTTTTCTGCCATAACACTTGCAAAAACCATCTTTGGTCTACATGACAACAACAAAAAGCGATCAAGAAAACCGTCACCACAGTTTAACACTGTGAAATGTCTTAAAATGTTCTCGGGCTGTATAGCCACATACATTGACATGGATGTCTTTTCGAAGCCCCGGCTGCCTGTAGAAAGTTGAGTGACATCTCCTACCCCTGACCAGAGTTTGCACAACAAACTGAGTTCACTATCACCTTAAAAATAAAAAAAAAAATAATAAAAATTAATATCACATGATAAAAATTTCTATGTAACAAACCTATTGAGCATTCACTTACGATAGACAATTCCTTAAAGTAAAATCATTAACTTTAAAATATTTATAATGCAAAATTAAATTCCAAATTAACCTATTAATAAAAAATTATATAAAAATACTCTTCATTTCTTTGACATAAAATTATTACAATATATGAAGATGACATGCAGCCTTCTCTGACGTTCGAAATTATAAAATATATTTCGTATGGGAATTGATGAAAATGTATATATAAATATAAATGAAAAATTTACAAAGTTTTCAACATTTCTTTAAAATCTGAGAAAAAGAGGGATCAAGTGTTGACCAATAAACAAATCTAAATATCATCACGTGATTAAATTAGGACAAGGACGGTCACACAGTCATTTGGATCCCATCACGTGACATTTCAAGTTCATATATATACTATTTTGCAAAATGTCGATGCAAATCAATCGGCGGATACCATAGAACTTACACGCTGCAAATCAATCCGAAGCGGATAGCATATATCATCGTTTACACAATTCTTGAAAAAAAAAAACAAAACATTTGTTCAAAGATAAGGAATAAATATTTCTATTTTCATTTGATGCATTTGCGACAATGTGTAAACTATTTCAAGTATATCAATTAAAGAAATACGTTAAAATTGCATTTATTTTCACAATCTCATAACAACTTAAATTCTGGGGGAAAAGAGGGATCAAGTGTCGACCAATCAACAAATCGAAACCGCATCACGTGATATAAAACACTGCTTGGAGCAGTATATAAGACAGTTCTTTACACGTAGTTGGATCATTATCAGTGATATGTATGCCGAGGAAACACTCTTGACATGACTTTTTCTTACTATTTACATCATAACATTATTTAATCTACTGATGCGAAATATATATTTTAACAACAAAATATGATTAAATACCTTTCTGTTCCTTTTGCCTGATCTGTGTGAAGATCTTATGCCCTTCGTCCGAGGTCACTATGCCATATCCAGAACTTTCTTCCTGGTGCCTCTGGAGCCCTGCACTGGTGTAGTTTTCTAAATTAAGTTCACTGCCATGCATTCTTTTAAATTCATCTAATACTGGCTTGATAACTCTCGCAAATACGTTGCTCTTACCCCCCCCTGGGTCCATCACACTAATCAAAAAATGGTTGATGGGGCTCACGTAATTTCGGTTCCTGGTGGCCACCGTAACTCCAGGTCCAGATACTGCTGCTGTCAGCGTAATCAAAGCACCGAAAACAAGTTCCTTGGAACAGTTCTTGGCCTGGCACCACAAATCAATGAATTTCATAACATCCTCATCCAAAATTTCTTGCCAAGGTACCTTCACTTTGTAAGCTTTCTTGTACACCTGGTGCACCTCATCAGGTTTAAATCTTTTCGATAACGACATCACATAGCAGGTAATAAAAATTCAAAAAAATATAAAAATCAAAAATAAAAAGCCCAGCGTCCAAATAACATAAACAGAACGTTCCTTCAAAAGGGTCACGAACGTTTCGACCCTAACGACCAGTATATTACGTCATAATGCTCCCGTATAAGTAAATTTCAGTTTTAAGCCATTATAATAAAAAAAACAAAAATATAACAAACATTTATTAACTTATTCCATTTATACTGTTTACACATGTTCAAAAAAATTTAAAAAAAAACATTAAACACATTTATGAATAACTAAAGATGGACTTCATTCAATATTCATACAACTGTGACAAAAAAGGAAGAAAAAAAAAAAAAAATTATACAAATATCACATATCGATAATTTACCTTGAAGTACTAACAACATACATTAGTAGAATAAACATGAAAAAATTTATTCATTTTTCATTGATTAAATTTTGAAACATGGGAACTACACACATACAAATTAATACATAAAGGGGTGAACAAGTACACTTAAAAATTAAATTGTTCGTGAGAAGGTGAAATATATTATATTTTGATATCTTTTATTTCAAGTATATATTTCTATATATATATACACTGTACAATTGCTACGTGCAGTACTTGAAAATAGCAGGAGGTAAGTATATTTCACGAATTATAATCCATAAGTTAAACTACTACGGGGGGGGGGGGGGGGGGGGGGGGCGTTCGCGTAAATAACCTTTATCTACATCTGGCTTGGCGAAATTATGGTTTGCATGTTTTGAATAATACAATCCATACAGAAGTGACAATACATACATGTAAATAACCTTTATCTACATCTGGCTTGGCGAAATTATGGTTTGCATGTTTTGAATATTACAATGCATACAGAAGTGACAATACATTCAATGAATGCAGACTGAAAGGTGCAAGACCATTTTAAAGATCAACTTCCTGCACCTTACAGTTCTGAGATATGGCCAGTACAATATTTTATAGATCAAGGTAATTATGGCAAGGTCAAATCATGACGTTTCAAAGCATACGGTTTCCGAGATATAACCTAGACAAGATTTTATAGGTCACTACGGCAAGGTCAAACGTCAAATCAAGGTCAGACCATGACTTTGCACACCTACACCCCCTAAAGAATATCCCTACCAAGTATCAACTTCCTACAACTTACGGTTTCCGAGATATAGCACAGACAACATTTTATAGGTCAAGGTCACAACGGCAAGGTCAAAGGTCAAATCAAGGTTACACCATGACGTTGGACACCTACACCCTCTAACCAATGTCCCTATGAATAGGAAGTATGAACTTCCTACACCTTAAGCCCTGTTTCCATGTACGCGGGTCGCGGTAGCGATAAAAATCGATCCTACATGAATGCTCAGCAGTTTTTCCATTTCCGCGGGTCGCGGCTGCGGATAGCGGTAGCGGGATGCGGTATATGCGGGACGTTATTTTTAATTCGATCCCGCATCGATTTTTTCCACGACCCGCTAGCGGCAGGCGGGAATCGCGTCCCGCTACCGCATACATGGAAACAGCGCTTCACGGTTTCTGAGATACAGGCCGCACAAACTTCTTCCCGCCACCCGCCCGCCCATCCAGACACCATGGGTGAAAACAATACCCCGACAGCCCTTAAGGGCTGTGGGGTAAAAACACAATACATATTTGTTGACAATACATTTTGTAAGGAAATTTATTTTCATTTAATGTTTTTATGGACAAATACCTGTCCCACAATAATATTTTAGGACAACACTTAAGTATATCCAACAATGCACAAATATTTCATTGAGGCATGTATAACTGGAGAAAAAAAGGGATCAAGTGTCGACCAATAATCAAATCTAAATAATATCATGTGATTAAATTAGGTCAAGGACAGTCACAGTTACATTTGGTTACCATCAATTGATACATTTTTGTCTTGTGAAATTTATTCTCTTTGCTTCAAAAATGAAACTTACATGCATGAATATTACATGTATATAATGTAAAAAAAAATTAATTATTTTTAATGATAAACTAATCATTATAAGTTATTCTTAGGTGAAACACTACTTTCAATTTACAGAGTCCTAAACTGAATGATGGCTGACAATCTGAAGAATATCACAAATGACCAGGTCCAGAAAGCAACTCCCAGGAAAAGAAAATTGAGGACAAATTCAATTGAAGTAGCATTTGAAGGTACTAAATCAGTTCTTAAAATTTTGCAATTAATTAATTGTCTTATATTTAACATTTCATTAAAAAAGTCTGAAAAAATTACCTCACACTGGAAAGCCCCTCAGGGAAAATAAACCTTCTCAAGTTTCTAGTGGAAAAAAAAACCTGACAAAATACTTGTACTCAAAACCCCCAGCATATATTTCATTTTCAGGACATTCATGGGGTTCTTTTTCATTGAAGGGTTTGATAATGAAAGCTTATTTGATGAGGTTTTGACTTCAATAATATATCTTCCTAATATAATGTGTATTTAAAATTTCACACCTCTCATGTTTATTAAAGGTAACATCATTATGGTAAGGTTATTTCAAATTAATTAAAGATATAAGTTTCCCTTAAACATTTTTATTTGCAGAAATCAATTCACTAAAACTGGACCATTCTTACTGTCAACCTGAAGAATGCAAGAGGAGGAAAATGATTGAATCTGCAATATTCAAAGGCAGTTACAGGTAGGCATTTGTTATGTAATATTACAAAAAATAAAACTGTAAATGTGAAATTGGATAATTTATAAATAAAAAACTTTTAAACTGTTACTGTATATTAAATAACTTTATGAATAATGCTTCTATTTCTTAATATCTTGGTGCAAATATTGCACATAACATTATTGACTTAAGTAATTGATTCAAACATGAAATGGAAATATTTGGGAAAAAGATGGATCAAGTGTTGACGAATCAACAATTCTAAAATCGATCACGTGATTTAAATAGGTCAAGGTAAGTCACAATAAAATTTGGATCCCATCACGTGACCAAAACCATTTCATATATATATATTTCGTGCAACTTTTCTTGTCACAAAATACAGTCGCTTAGGGGTGCCAGACAAAAATCCCCCGCGGCGTATATGGTACATACTTATATTAGTAGTTCTTCTCTCACTTTTTCTTTGTGTTTCTTTGTAATTTGCAGAAGGGGGGAAAAGGAAAACTGCAACACCACATATAGAGACATTCTTACTTTTTTAAATTCTAGTTCCAAGTTTGAATTAGTTAAGTGGTTACAAAATGTAAATATTATCAGTTCTAATTATATTTGTCCCAAATGCAGAAAGCCCATGGAAATAAGGAAAATTTGCAATGCTCATGCTTCCTCTGATGGCTATGCCTGGTCTTGTGGTAGAAGGGAGGGGGGAATAAAGCACAATGTTACTAGATCAATTAGAAAAGGGTCCTGGCTTGAAAATTCAAATTTGACAATTGGGGAAATTATTTCTTTGACTTACTTTTGGACTACAAAATCATCTCAAACTTTAACTAGGAAAGAACTTACACTTTCAGAACACACTGTTGTAGACTGGTTTACGTTTTGCAGGGAGGTTTGCTTTGAAATTTGTGTCAAAAATGGGAAAAAAATTGGGGGTCTTGATGTTGTAGTAGAAATTGACGAGTGTAAAATTGGGAAACGAAAATATCACAGAGGGAAGATGGTGGAGGGTCAATGGGTTTTTGGCGGGTGTGAAAAAGATGACAGTGAAAATTGTTTCATGGTACCAGTTGAGAAAAGGGATAAAGACACACTTTTAACTTTAATTCAAAATTGGGTACGACCTGGAAGTATTATTATGTCTGACTGCTGGAAAGCATACTGTGATATTCCAAAATTGCCAGAAAATTATAAACATTACACTGTGAACCATTCTCAAGAGTTCAAATCTGCAGAAGGGACATGTACAAACACTATTGAGGGTACTTGGCGCCATTTAAAGAGATCTCTCCCACTAAGTATCAGTAAAAGCCAAGGATATGACACTTACCTTGCCGAGTATATGTGGAGAAGAAACCACAAAAGCAGTGACTTGTTCGTGTCCTTTATGCTTGATATATCCAAAATTTTTAATCCCAATTATGAAGACTGAACATTGCAAATTTCCGTTATTTCGCCTTTGTAAATAAACACTTTGTTTGTATATATCTCTTATGACGTAAATTAATTTTACGTAGTTGTGACGTCACACTGCAGATTCTATTTATAGCTGAATAACGTACATAAAGTTTCTATAAGTTAAATTTAAATTATATGTACATCATGTGTACCAATACCTTTAATACCAGCCATACATGTAATGCATTGGTTTATGTTCCATGTCATAGCATGTACTTTCATTTCATTTTTTATGTACGATAGACATGTTTATTTACATGATATTCATGAATTAATAGCAAGTAAATTATGCATAAACACCATAAATGTGACGTTATCTTAATCCTTAAATTCTGTTGAATTCTTGCATTCATCACTGAGTGTTAATTTGTTGTGCCAATATACCAGTAATACCAATGCACAATATTTGGCATGTCACAGAAATGTGGTATATATAACGAATATGTGAAAAAAATAAACTGAAATAAATATTATAATTATAAAAATTTAATTTGTCAGAGTCTTGCTTATTTTACCAGAGCAGTGTAATAATAACACTATTTGCACTCAAGCACATCTTAACTTTTGTCACTGTAAAACACAGTATCAATTTCTGGGAAAAATGAGGATCAAGTGTCGACCAATCAACAAATCATAAACTAGGTCACTAGTAAATATTTGGATCCCATCACGTGACCAGAACTACAAGGTGTTTACCTTCATGTCCAGAAAAGATGTGCTTTCTCAGAAGCTCGAAATTATTTGCTATAAATGTGTAGAAAAAATGCTCAGAGGGACGGAATTGTGAAGGGGTCCTTCCCAGAAGCTCGAAATTGCAGTATAAATAGCAGCAACAAACCAGAGGGTTTTCATTGTCACGTGAGATATTGTTGGAAGCACATCATACAAAAATTGCTTTAGCATTAATCTTCATTTCATATATTTTCCCTCCAAACAAGCAAGAAATCAGACAATCTGAATACCTGTCTATATGCTGACCTGTCTATATGCTGACCTGCCTACCTGTCCAAACAAGTCATCAGACAATCTGAATAGCTAACTATATGCCAACCTGTCTACCTGCCTACCTGTCCAAACAAGTTATCAGACAATCTGAATACCTGTCTACCTGCCGACCTGTCTACCTGCCGACCTGTCTACCCGCCGACCTGCCGACCTGTCTACCTGCCGACCTGTCTACCTGCCGACCTGTCTACCTGCCGACCTGTCTACCTGCCGACCTGCCGACCTGTCTACCTGCCTACCTGCCGACCTGTCTACCTGCCGACCTGTCTACCTGCCGACCTGCCGACCTGCCGACCTGTCTACCTGCCGACCTGCCGACCTGTCTACCTGCCTACCTGTCTACCTGCCCACCTGCCCAATTTTATATCCTTATTTCTGTCATTTTCATAATCATTTCTGTCCACCCCTTCAATTTCCTTTATTAAGGAACTATATTACATTAAAAAAAAAAACAATAATATTCCTACACCTTTCTACTTCCGGGAGGGGAATTCTGCAATCCTTCCACTTAATTAACTAAAAATATATCGAGTAATATGAAAATAAATCACATCGCCAAAGACTCGGTTGCTACTAAAAGTCACACTTTGGAGACGAAGATTAATACTTTTAATTCCATAATGTGAGCTTGTTTGTTTGTACTGTAAAATAAATGTTTATCATAATAATATAATCTAATTTATTAAAAAAATATGTGGTGGAAATAAAATATAGAATTATTAAATAACTGGAAGTTGGGGGGTGGCGAATATACAAGCTTTTGCTTCAGCCTCCTCCTTTTCATACTAAAGCTAATTGTTGAAATAAAAACATACATGTATAATAATTTTGTAAACTCATAATATTTGTAACTTTAATCTTATTTACATGTTCTTAGATAAAGTTATCAACTTTTGTAATGTGATGTAATTGGCTTTGAAATAAACTATTATTTATTTATTATTTATTTATTAAAGATTACACTAGGCGTATTTCACAACCATAATCCGTCGAATCTAGATTCAGATTTGGATTCGTGGATTAGTTAGATTCGTGAAATGCAATTTTCTGTAGATCTGAATCCAAATTTAAAACATTACATAAACCAACATATATATAATATATTATTACAAATTAATATGCCATAATATAATATTATAATTTAACAAAATAATAAAAATTCCCCAAATGTTAAAATTTCCTGCCACATGTTGCAGCCATTGTTTTACAAAGAACTGTGGGTAATCCAAGGTCAATCAATCCCTTGATCTACCTCGAGAGGTAGATCAACGGATTCATAATCCAGATTCAGATTCAAGTCACATCACAAGCGAATCCGTTGATCTAACGAATCTAGATTTGATGGATTGAGGTTGTGAAATACGCCTACTTTTAAAGACGAATGTAGAATTCGAAAGTTTAGTCATTTCTAGGTCATTTCTTTACTTTCATTGCCTCTATATCTATATACTAAAACATAAGGAAATTTCTCACAAAGTTGGGGGAATTTTGTGGGCCATGCAGTGCATATTTCATTTTTACACCCAAGTAATATCTACGGAAGCCTATAAGAGTCATGTTGAAAAAAAAATTAAGTCGTAATTACGACTTACATAAGTGGTAATTACAACTTACTATGTTGTAATTACGACTTATGAATTTTTTTTATAACAAAAAAAAACAACAATATTATCTCGTAATTACGAGATAGCAAGTTGTAATTACGAGATACTAAGTCGTGACTTATGAATTTTTTTCAAAACCAAAAACAAGAACTCCTAAGTCGTAATTACAACTTACTATCTCGTAATTATGACTTGCTATGTCGTAATTACGACTTGCTATCTCGTAATTATGACTTACATAAGTCGTAATTACGACTTGTAAATTTTTTTTAAAACAAAAAAAACAACAAAATTGAGTGTTGGGCATGATCTCCCTTAGTGGTCAAGTGGGTAACACATTTGCCGGGCACACTGTTAATTAGGGTTCAAGTCTGGATCAGGGAGATACATAGTGACTCAGATGATCACTATAATGGAGGTCCCGTGTTATTGGGCCCTTTCCCCAGTGACACCTAAAAGAACTTTGGAGACGTTGATAATTAGTCATCTCCAAGCCTCTGTCTCTCTCTATTGTAAATGTGATAGTCCCAGTATGACCCTGGGTGGTTGATGTTGATGTTAAACAACTAAATAACTTTAACTAAGTTGGGCACGACTGACAGGACAAGGCAACTGTCTAGCTGACCATAAAATCTTTTGCTACATATACTCAAGGTAGGAAAGTGACTCTAACCGACTTCAACCTAAGTAGCCAGTACTACCAGCCTACAGAACACTCACTAATAACATTCAGTTAGAGCCAATTACATTAAACAACTAGCTTACACTCTCAAAATTGACTGTAGCCTGTTATTAACTAGTCATAGAGCCCCATAGACTGTTATTAACTAGTCATAGAGCCCCATAGACTTCCAAATTGCCTGACCTAATTTTGCTTGCTTAGGCTAAAGTGGGTGTTCCATTGTACTATCTTTTACAATGGCATCCCCACAACCCTACAATGTGGTTTATTTTTGGGTGAGGGTTGTGGGTAACTTGTGGAGTGTAGGCAGTTGTCTATGTATCTCCCTGACCCAGGCTTGAACCCGAATTAACAGCGTGCCAGGCAAGTGTGTTACCCACTTGACCACTGAGGGAGATCATGCCCAACTTACAGCTGTAGCACTAAGCAAACACCACACCCTTTACTAGCATAGATTGGTGCTACAAAGGAATAATGTTTGGTTAACTTGTAAGCTAGTTGTTTAATGTAATTACAACTTACTATCTCATAATTACGACTTGTGAATTTTTTTAAAAACAAAAAACAAAATTGTCTTGCAATTATAACTTAAGATTGGGTCACATTGGGACAATTTTAAAACAACGATGGAGGTATTTAGTTGTTTAACACCCACACCAACCACTCAGGGTCATACTGGGACTGTCACATTTACAATAGAGAGAGACAGAGGCTTGGAGATGACTAATTATCAACGTCTCCAAAGTTCTTTTAGGTGTCACTGGGGAAAGGGCCCAATAACACGGACCTCCATTATAGTGATCATCTGAGTCACTATGTATCTCACTGACCCAGGCTTGACCCCTAATTAACAGTGTGCCCGGCAAATGTGCTACCCACTTGACCACTAAGGGAGATCATGCCCAACTTAGAGCTTTAGCTCTGAGCAAACACCACACCCTCTATTAGCATAGATTGGTGTTATAAAGGAAAAATGTTTGGTCAACTTTATTCTGCATTAGCTACCTCCATCGCAGTTTTAAATTCATCCCAATGTGACCCAGTCTTAAGTTATAATTGCGAGACAATTTTGTTGTTTTTAGTATCTTAGTATCTCGTAATTACGACTTGTGTAAGTTGTAATTACGACTTAATTTTTTTTTCAACATGACCCTTATAGGCTTCCGTAAATATCACTGGGTGTTCAAACAGTGCCGCTTTTCAACACCCCCAGTTAATGAATTAAAATTCTATTCTAACATGACACAGCTGTGTCCGTGAATCTGATTGGCTAAGACATGAAAAATTCCTTCGTAAAACCCTGCATAACCTTATGGGTTCTATTTTATCGCTCACAATGCTGCTCCGCAAAAAGAAAACTTGAAGTAACAGCCTTGATTTTTTTCATTAAATAGACAAATAATGGTAAATACATTATTTAGGGGTTTTTACATTTGACCATAGAATATATACTGATATGAATGCGCTAAAGTTTAAAGATGTTTAACAAAGAAAAGGGTTCTCTGATTTTGTGGCTCTTCCAATAATTCAACTTCACCCTTCGATAAAAAAATCTTTATAGAATAGTCATGTATTTTTGTACAAAATAGCTTCAAATAAATTTTTATAAGATCTCTTAAAATGTCAGGTTAGAATAGAAATAGACAATTCCGAGCTCAGGGTTACAGGAGATTTTACAAGGATTAGCACATTAGAATCACTCAGGCTCCTCCGTCGTGATTCTAATATCGCTTATCGTTGTAAAATATAGAAACAGACAACGATGAGCGAGGGGTTATAGGCGATTTTACAACGATTAGCGATATTAGGATTACTTGAGTGATTCTAATGCGGTAATCGTTGTAAAATCGCCTACAACCCCGAGCTCAGAATTGTCTATTTCTATTCTAACATGACATTTTAGAAGATCTTATAAAAATTAGTTTTGAAGCTATTTTATAGAAAAATATATGAATATTCTATAAAGATTTTTTTATCGAGGGTGCCATTGAATTATTGGAAGAGCCAGAAATTACGATTACCCTTTTCTTTGTTTAAGGTCCTTAAACTCCAACACATTCATATCAGTATATTCTATGTTCAGATGTAAGAATCCATGAATATCATGTTTACCATTAGGCGTATTCGACTGACGAGAAAATAGATGAAATACTTGTACGAGATCTATATTTTCAATTTGACTCTATCCGGCAGTAGATGTTATACATGTACGAGGCTACCACATGTCTCCCTGCTGGTAAACCAGGAAGAACATGATGTTCAAGGCTAAATAGACCAATGAAAATGAAGCACTTCACACAATATTTCTAGAAACTCAAATGGTCGCCATTTTGTTGAATAATTTTGTATGGCTGAATAAGATTTATCATTTTTTCATGGAAATTAATATCTAAAGCACATAATTGAATCATGTAAAGCGTTGAAAATGCTTAATTTTGATACCCATATTGTTAGTTTTTTTCTGAAGAATTTATTAGTAATTTTTTTATTTTTGTAGTTGTTTGTATGTATTTATGGTGCTAAAAATGGCAATAATATATTAAAGCTTGTATCGCCCCCATTCTGCTTAAACATCGTCTTTATACTAATGAAAATAAATTTTGTTTGCTTTTGAAGGCTTTGGAATCTATGAAATATATCTATACCATTTTTCTGAACATTCAATGAATTTAATGGAAATCCACTGTGCATATTTAATGCATACTTTCCATAGATTATCAGTCGAATACACCTATTATTTGTCTATTTAATGGAAAAAACTGTTACTTCAACAGTGGCAGATCTAGGGGGGGGGGCGTGGGGGGCGCACGCCCCCCTTTCAGGGTATGAAACCTTTGTCATGGGAGGGTTTTCTAATCCTCCATGCCCCCATACCCAACCCCACGCCCCCACTGCCTCTGTACTGACTCAACAGAGTAATATACCTATTTGAAGTGACAGCTATTGAACCCCTACCATTGTCTAACACAACCCCATAGGGGATTAGATCCCTTTGTGTTTGTACTAAGTTAGGTCTGAGGATTATATGTCTTGTTGATAACTTGGTTTGTAAACCTAATCAGCTTAATAGTTTATGTTTAAACAACAGGTACATAATTCACAGAATGGAATCACTTTGTTCTATTTTATCCACAATTAATAATTTAGTAGTTCACTCAGTTTTTCACTCAGAAAAAACTAATTATCAAATTTATTAACAGTACCTTTTAGAATTACAAAATTAAAATGAAAAAATTTAAATTCTGAAATAGTTCCATCAAATTTTATCAACCTCTTTCGAAGGATAGCTATGAAAGTATTATGGTGTATAAATTAAGATCTATGTATGTTTCTCTAATTTTTTAGCATCCCACAACTGTTAATTACAGTATCCATGCCCCTTTGATGTTTATTTCATGTTAACTTATAATTGCCCTGGACAAGTTATTTCATTTAGGACCATATTGAAATGACACATAAAGAATTCACCCGTTAATTGTCCTACCCCTTACCCCCCCTCCCTCCCCCCCAAAAAAAGCCAAACGTCCGCCGGAAAATGTCCACTGGCCAAACATCTGCTCATCGGAAAAGCCACGCCCCCCCTTTCAGAAAATCCTGTATCTGCCTCTGTTCAAGTTTTCTTTTTGCGGAGCAGCATTGTGAGCGATAAAATATAACTCATGAAGTTATGCAGGGTTTTACAGAGCAATTTTTTGTGTCTTAGCCAATCAGATTAGCGGACACAGCCGTGTCATGTTAGAATATCCTATAATCCCTCGCTCATCATTGTCTAGTTCTAGATAACATGACCAGTTGCACAGAAACGAGTTTTAGTTCTATGTGTACACATTTATCTGACAACAATCGCACCGCCCTTCCATCCTGCATACATATTTTGTCATTGGGTTTTAGCAGTAATGTTGCTATGTTATTTTTATTTATATTTTATTGAATATTAAATATTCATTGAATATTAAATATTATATATTATAGTTATATTAAATATTCCTGTATCATAAAATTTTAAACCCGTGGTTTTAAGGTAAAATGGATGGAACAGCCAGTTGCTAAGGTCACCACAATGTAAACAAACCTAGGTGAAGCAATTTATTTCTTGTAAAAATTTTAAAACCGGAAACAAAGTCTCTTAAATAAGCTTATAGATGTCATGTTAGAATAGAAATAATCCACTCATGATGATGGTTTTACACAGTAATTAACCATGTTACTTCTGGATAATTTTACAAGTGGATAATTTCTACAATATACAAGAAGTTTCAATTGATATATCAAATAGAAAATTGGTTCATTAGCATTGCATAAAAAATGAATATAAAATATATAACTTTAATATCAGAAACACAACACTGATTCATCAGCTTCTTGAAACAGAAACCCTCAATAATGTTTGATCTATCCTATTTATAATATTTTTACCTTTGAAATATGTATTTAAATGAAACATATTTCTGTTCTGTTGGTTTAAAAATGTAAAATATATGTAAAAAATGTAAAATATATGTTTGTCAGAATGTTTATATGGGAACAAGAACATGAAAATCCTCCATACAGAATACTTTAGTGTTGAAACAGCCTTGCCATCTTAACACCATAGGCTAGTGTTGAACTGGCACACCTACCCAATATGCCAATTTGAAACACCACATCTTAATGAAATGGCCCATAACAGGGAACACAAATTTTAATAAATCTTAACTTGTTTTTCAGCAATGGCGATTAATCCAAAGTATGAAATATGTACTGATCAGTCAATCTCTCACTTATGTGTTTGACAGTGTTTTGACATTGCATGAATCTTCAAAATCAAGTACAAAAGTTGTAAAACAAGTAAAAATGGCACAAAAACTACAAGGTTAAAGATGTTTAAAACAAATTGAGAGACAATAGGTGTTAACTAGTTACAAGTGGTCTTCAGTGGCCTAGTGAGTTACCAGATTGGTAAATAATCATAGGCTGTCACATCTGTGTTGGTTCGTCTTCCACAAATGACAAAGCCAAGGACCTGTCCCAATAGACTGTTGAACAGGATGTAAAATTCCAACTTTGACCTTCAATAATCATTAAACAATGTCAATGCATAGTGAAAAATATCAAAGAGGTAGATCATTCATTATAATTTGGCCGCATTGTAAAAAAAATCTATTGTTCGAATGAACCTTCAATTTGTGGGTAACATGATTACAACTGGGGATAATTTAACAAAACTTTGTTGGAACTGATTGGTCTTAATCTTACTGAACTGGTGTTACATGATAAGATTAACTTAACAATAAGCATTTATAGGCATTTATTGCAATAATTGTACACAATAGTTCCATTTTAAACATACAGTTTCGGAATGCAATCATCGGAAACTTTAGTGGAATAAGTCCTAACATATAAATGTCTTTTATGAACTGTTTTGATTGTAATTAAATTAACGATTTTATGAAAAATTGTTGTACACTAAACACATAGTATAAGACTATATCAATCCCTTTTAACCGTTAACCATGCATTTCTTCTGGTAGATACTACCTAACTCTCATTTGGTCTTTTAAGCTCACACACGGGGCCACGGTGGCAGAGTGGTAACACTCTCGCCTCCCACCTCTGCGGCCGGGGTTCGATCCCCGTCATGGCCGTAAGTGGGAAAGCTGGTAGTTGCTTGCCGTTGGTGGGCAGTTTACAGTACAGAACCCTAGCGAACTATATGTACTGGTTTCCTCTGCCCTTCCAACTACCCGTCGTGATATGACCTGTACAGTGTTGAAAGCGACGTAAAACCCCAAATAAATAAATAAATAAATTTTAATCTCACACAATCAAGTGTGTAAATTGTGGTGATTTGTATAAAAAATGTTAATCAATATCAAACTAAACATCAAGATGTTGAATAATTTCAGTTTTAATCATTTTATTATATGAACATATAATTTTGTACCATCAACATAAAAATGATATTTTGTGTTGAATTTTAGAAAATAATAATATAACCAAGAGGTCCTGTGCAGAGGATGACTAAAACAGAGCTGATAAGAGCCTTGTGGTATGTCAAAATCAAGTTTAACAAAATCTGACAGTCCAAGTGGGTTAGCAGGTTTGACACTGAGGACAATGCTGAGGACCTGCGCCAATATTACCCTGGCTGTTGAACGGGATGTAAAACCCCCAATTTGACTTTGCAACAAACTCTGCCAGAGATCAACTTTTCTTTTCATTTGGAATATAACAGACAAGTATGATTTAAACCAGCTGCAGAGTTTTAAACCTTTGTCATGGGGCTTTTTATCCTGTCCACGCCCCCTCCAATCTCCCACCCCTAGATCTGTCTATATTAGGGTAATATATCTGTTTAAATTGTGTACCTGTGTCATTGTAGAACTGTCCAAATACAAAGGGGATAAGGCTCTTTTGTGCGTGTACTAAGTGAGGTCTCATCCTCAAACAAACTGGGTATTACATCTTTTGTGGATAACTTTGTTTGTAAACCTTTTTTGTGTCCCAGTGTATGTTTAAACACGAGATATACATTTTACAATCTGGAATCACTCACCCCAATTAATAATTTATTGCTGCACTTCTAAAAACGTTTCATCAAATTTAATCAGTTGATTTATGTGTTTTTAAAGGAAAATGATGACAGAATCTGTTATTTTAAAATAAAAAAGTGAAAAACTAGAAACATTGTCACATACAAATTTTGATTAAAGTGTGTTTCTCTCCAATTTTTTACAGTTTACAGTTTTTCAATTGTTTATTATGGGAAGCCCATTTGAGGTTTATATTATGGTTTCATGTTATTTTGTTCATGACAGTAAACTGCTTTATGAGTCTGACAATTAGTGTAAAAAATCACTCGTAGAAAAAACTGCAGAAAAAGCCACAGTAGAAAACTAAGGAATGAAAAAATAATCCTGGTACAAAAAACCAGGGATGTTTGAAAAATACCCAAACCTATATTACATGGTGTACACTACTTGGCAGTGTTTGTGTAAATGTGTTATGTACTATTTAGTTAGAGGTAGTGTTACTATGGGTTTTTACAGCCCCCACCCCACCCCCAATTTGGAAAATCCTGTATCTGCCTCTGAGGAGTTCCAATGTTTTATCAAGAAAAAAATGGTAAACAATTTTGAAATCTTTAGTTTCAAAGGAAATGTTGAAAAATGAAATTAGATATATGAAAAGTGTACTTTGAATGATCTGTTTAATCTCATAGCTCATTAGTTGTATGCGTAAATCATAACGACCGTGCAGTATATATTGCCTTATGGGATCACTACCCAACAATGTACATCTTCTGTATTGTCTTCAGAAATCGGGGGTGAGTTGTCACACCCCAAAGACCTTATTGATGTTAGTATTGACCATTAGAAGTAAGCGAACAACTAAAACATGGCGCTCATGTCACACATGTTTCGAGGAAATGTCAAATGTTTTCAGTGTTTCATAAACAGTAACAATAGATGGCTGTATTATCTCTCAATTCACAATAACAAGGACGTCCATTCAAACCCCTTAACTGAACGATATGTCTTAAAGAGGTTCCGCACTACCACCTCACACTTGAGTCACCAGCCAGTGACATTAAATGTAAACACAGTATGTTTTTATTCACAGAATAAAACTTCAGTTACTGGTATCACTGATCAGATACTGAAAGCAAAACATGGAGAAGGTACAGATAAGTTGGAGACATCAGCAGAGCCCGAACAAAAATCTGAAAAGAGTTCCAAAGATGACAAATCCAAAAGCAATTCCTGGTTTAGTCCAAAGCATGCTTGGAAATTAGGGTTGTTATCACTTGGTGCTGCGACAGTTCTCATGTGTGGAAACCTCTTATTTATTTGGGGTAGGTTTCAAGGAACATCATATTTGGCCCTTTAACTAAAGGGCATGGCTGGGGTGCAGTCTAGTTCTGAACGCAAAACATCGTTACGGGCCTCACCCCTCGACAGGGGCGGCTGTCAGGTTAGCAAAAAGCCACTTCGATATTTGAATTTCAGAACTAGGGTGCAGTGTAGACCTGGTTACTTTGGCGCTGTAGTGGTATCCAACTAGCAAGCACTTGTATGCTTTAGATAATATTTTGTAGCATGTTAGTGGTCAGGTTGGCCTTATACAAGTCAGGAAGTTACTAATGAAAACATGGGTTAACAAACAATATTTATTTACAAATATACAAGTTTTACCAACAAAGTTGGGGCTGAATTGGCACCCTTAAAGTTGATAGGTTTACATGTTTAATAACAGTTTAATACTCCCACTAAATGGTTACTTGATATCCAATAAAACAGTACTAATCAAAACAGGAAAATTATATGCAGAAATATCAGGTATAGAAAAATATACTGGAGAACCACCTAAAGAAAATCACATCAGGAAACCTACTGCCTGTGTATCACCCTTAGCATCTAGAACCTATACAATGTATCTACCACATTAGTTCATCTACCGCTAAGTAAAAGTTTAATACCTCATGTAACTTCAACAGGTTTTGCCCCATTGATTTCTCACATATTTCACACCTAGAACTGAAATGAAAAGAATGTACTGAATCACAAATCTATAGTGAACATTCCATCAGTCAGTGACACACCCAAACTAAAAATAACAATACCTGCAGGTTTTACCCTGGCAGTATATCAACACACTACTATAGTCATAGTTCACCCAAAACTGTCCTGTAAAAGAAACAAACTACTATTAATTATACACAGTTCCTAAAATCTGGCAAACTGCATTCTTCCTGAAATGTAAAGGTTAACATACTTAAATTAATTTAAAGTTCTGCAGAGCTCTGAGACTATTAATTCATTAATAGGATACTCAGGTGTTACCCTAAAGAGTCTGTCTTTACCTAAAATAAATATTAAAGCTACATTCTAGGCTGTACTATAATACACAGGTTTTACCCTGTAGAAACTAAGCTATTCAGGTTATACCCTGAAGCAAAATATAAGAGATCAGGTTCTACCCTGGCATCTTCTTCCTTCCCCTTAGCCAATTCAGCAATGAACTGAAGGTTTACACCCCCTTATATACAGGAGAGTTTCCCGCCAAAACTCCTGCGTTTCCCACCAAAACACTTGTTTGTAAAATCAACCCTGATTGGATCAGAGCTTTAGTCTTTCCCCAGAAGTTGAGGAGACAACTTCCTGTTCACATAAACAATATCAACATGTGACAGTACAAGTACCCAAGTATACAATAAAATACAGGATAAATATTCACATAATTCAAGCAAGTAACCCATTTTATAATAGTCCAACATAATATCAACAGTTAAATAAACATAAACAACCTGAAATACAGCATCATTTATACTTCATTATCGTTAATTACACAAAAATATAACATCTATAATATCTTCAATTTTCGTCAATAGCAGTGGACACTGGACACTACAATTTAATATTTATATTAGCAGGTTTACCTTGTATTCTTCTTTAACAAAATTAGCAAATGGCATACAATTAATTGATGCTTTAATTTTACTGTTTCATATTTCCTTGAAAGTGTTATATTTTGACAAAATATCTCTATTATCGCCCATTTTTTCTGCAAACCGGAAATACCAGTGCACGCCTTTTTTGCAGACCTTCTCCTTGACATCTAACAAAGAATTATAATGCAGGCGTTCACTGGTAGGTGGACTTTTACCCATAATGCCACTATATTACTTGTATGTAGAGCCATAGCACAACCCACTGACTACTCAGTCACCCAATTTTGTCACCTATCCAAGTTCACCCACCTTAAAATAGTGTTGTGGTTGAATGCGAATTTTAAAGCTGGTTACCAAAAGCGGAAATTTGGCGAAAAAACGGTTGCGTTTGATTTAATAATTGTCAAGATAGAAGTTTTCATATGCGTACATGAGCTGTAGCTGGCATATAAATAATGAACAGTGATGGGCATTTTGAAGACTTTTGAGGACAAAACGTCTGATATATTGATAGAATATTACAAAATACTCTATATTATTTGTTGTAGTTGAATATTTTGGTAAACCTATGTTAAAATAATGAATATATGAGGAAACCGGTTTTGATTAAAGAAAACAAAACGGAACCAAATCAGTGTCTTTCGGTCGGCAAGTAGGTTTCTGGTTTACCGTCTCCTACACTACCTAAAAAATGTTTTAAGAATTGGTGCTCTTGTGGAGTATATAGTGAGTCTTTACTTTGAAAATTTTTACTCTTACTATTACTGAGATTGTTTTACATAATTTATTTCTTACTATGTCTATATTTTGTTTCCAATTTAACTTTTCATCTATAAATACATCAAGATACTTTGTAACAGATATTCTATCAATATTAAATAATATGATTATGGATGGTAATGCGAAAATTAGATGACATTTTACTATTACTGAAAACATATAATTAATTTCAGTAACATTCAGTGATAACTTGCTAATATCAAACCATAGTTGAAGCTTATTTAACTCCATACTTACTGTAGCTTTCTGTATTAACCAAATAGAACATATTACCACTCAAAACAAAAGTTATTCCAATTCAACTTTTATAGCGCTTAATCTCTGCCGAAGTGACAGACTCTAAGGCGCAACATCATAAGCATAGTTACAAAAATCATTGTCCTTATCCATAGGTATGGTCGACATCACGGAGAACGCCATATGAGGTGGAAAATACTAAGGAGGATAAGCTTGGCAGAAGTTTTTTTCTGAAGGAAGCAATAGAAGTGGCAGATCGTACATCATCAGGGTGTTCATTACATATTTTGGGAGCATCATATGCAAAGCTTATACCAAACTGCTTTGTGGATTTGTAAATAGATGGTTGGTATTGAGGAACATGTAGAATTATACCATCAGATTGACTCAACCAAGTATTATAGGCACATTGTCTAACTTTGAGAAATGGGTTGAAATATTTTGGACAGTTAGTATGTAGGTATGTATTTATATACCAACAAGGCAGTCTTGAAGATGCAACGGTGCCTTATGGGTAGTAAATGAAGGGCTTTTCTTAGTGGAGTGGTGTGAGAAAGACGTGGTTCTGCAAACAATTCTGGCCAGACTGTTTTGAATGCATTGTAGCTTGCATAGGTTAGCAACAGATAGACCCCTAAACAAGGTGTTACAGTAGTCAAGCCTACTGCCCACAAGTGCGTTTGCAGCCGTAAGAGCAGCATCACGAGTCAAGTACTGTCGAATTTGTCTAAGATCCCTCATCTGAATGAAACATAGTTTACATACATTTTTAACATGTTTGGTGAAGGAAGTCAAAACCAGACACCCAAATTCTATCCTATTCTATTCTGTACTTCTATAGCGCTTAATCTCTGCAAGGCAGACTCTAAGGCGCAACACCAAAAATCAAGTTTAAGAAATCATCTGTCCATAGCCGTTGCCAAGTCCAGTACCACGGAGACGCCGGATAGAGTGTATGCTAAGGTGGGAATGCCTTGTGGAAGAGATATGATTTTAACCTTTTCCTGAAACAGGTGAGAGTTGGGGCAGAACGTACCTCATTAGGCAAATGATTCCAGACTGTGGGGGCATCAAAAGCAAAGCTGTGGCCAAAGTGATTTTTGGATTTATGTACAGATGGACAGAATTGAGGAACCTCCAGGAACCTTTTATCTGGATGGTTGTATCTTGTACTATATCTTCCGCAACAAGTGGGCAGAAGAGGACCAAAGTAACTGGGATGACCACTGTGAAGAAACTTATAAACTAGAGTGGCAGTTTTGAAGATACAGCGAGATTCAACTGGGAACCAATGGAGTCGTTTGAGAATAGGAGATGCCCGCGTGTATTTGTTACAGTTTGTGACAATCCTGGCAAGTGTATTTTGAATACACTGTAGTTTACGCATATTGAGACTGGACAGACTCCTGAAGAGAGAGTTGCAGTAATCAAGGCGACTGCTCACCAAGGCATTAGCTGCCAGGATAGCAGCCTCATCAGTCAAGTGCTTTCTAACCCGCCTGAGATCACGAATTTGAATGAAGCATGTCTTACAAATATTGCGGACATGGTTAGCAAAGGAAAAATTAGCATCAAACCAGACACCAAGGTTCTTAACAACAACTGCAGGATGCATGAAATTACCAAATATCTTAACTGGGAGATAGGGATCTAATTTCTTGAGTTGTGCATGGGATCCAAAGATGATAAACTCTGTTTTGTCAGGATTTAGTTTGAGCATACTTGACGACATCCATTTTTGAACATCCAGAAGACAAGAATTCAGTTTGTTAAAAGCCAGGGCTGCATTTTTGTGAGAGATATGAATAAACAACTGCGTGTCGTCTGCATAAAAGTGGTATTTGATGTCAGGATGCGTTCCAATAACCTTACTCAAAGGAGTGGTGTATAAGGAGAACAGCAGAGGACCAAGGACGGAGCCTTGTGGTACTCCAAACAACAGCTCATGCAAATCAGAGAGGGTTGACCCAATTTTAATTGCCTGGAAACGGTGGCTGAGATAGGACGTGAACCACTTCAAGGCTGTGCCAGACACACCAAACCATGATTTGAGACAATAAGAAGAGTCGGGTGGTCAATTGTGTCGAACGCAGCTGACAGATCCAGTAAGACCAATGCAGTAGGCTTGCCCCGTGATAGTGAGAGATGGATCTCATTTTTGATAAGCAGCAGGGCGGTTTCTGTGGAGTGACCACTTTTGTATGCAGATTGCCTAGGATTATCAAGATTGTTACTATTGATATGTTGCATGAGCTGTTTAACAACTACACGCTCCACCAATTTTGACATGAAACATAGTCCTGATACCGGTCGATAATTTTGCAAATCCTCATTTGGAAGTGATGCTTTCTTAATGAGAGGAGTGACAACTGCCTTCTTGAATTTTTGAGGAAATACATCCTCAGCCAATGACAGATTGACAAGTTTTGTAATTGATGGGAGTAAAATTTCCACACAATCTTTCAAAAGAAAAGTAGGGACTGGATCTAAAAGACATGATTTTGTAGGGGAATTTTTAATGATTTTTAGTACCTCGTCCTCCGAGACCTCATTGAAGGAAGGTAGGTTGGGAGGTGTACACATGGGTGATATGACTGTTGCCGAAGAGGCTGTGAACATATCACGAATCCTTTTGATTTTTTTATGAAAGAAGGAAGCAAATTTGTTTGCTAAGGATTTCTCAGACTGATGAGGAGGGAGAGTACTCTCGACCACTATTGAGGACTTGACGAAGTGTATGCCATAACTTCTTTGGGTCACGGCTGTTATTAGTATAGGGATCGAGAGCCATATTGAGGATCGATATCGAATGAAAATTTAGGGTTGTGGATCGATCGATATTTCAATATCGGGACCGTTAACGTAAGCCGTGGGCGATAATACAGGTTGTTTGAAAACGTGCACATATAAATTCACGAAATTATCAAAAGATACTACTTATGCACCAAAAATATATTTCTGCAATATAAAATTAAATAAAATGAACAAAAATCCAATCAAATAAGAGTTTTCATGCTTTTTTGTGTACTAGCTGTCAGGTTTTGTTTCTCTTCCGTGAAACCGGAAGTTGTCACTGACAATGTAAACAAAGATGACGCCAGACTTGAACCAATTTATTTCGGTTGTAAATGTGCTTTTTAAGGCGTTTATGTAATAAATATTTATTTAAGCAGTAAAATTACTCTGTTTATTTTATTTTTGTCTGTTTCTTATATGTGGTTTCGATATTGAAATGCTGGTAGTATGTGTCGATATCGGCAGTTCTGTGGGATGATCGATCGATATTGAAAGATCGAGCACCAATCCCTACACTAGCTGTTATCACTAATGATGGTGCTATAGTATTCAGCCTTGTCTCTATTTATGATTGTATTGCACCGGGCAATCTGTCTGCGCAATCTACTTCTGCTCAACTGTGACCTATCCCTACGCCACATGCGCTCAAATTGACGCCTGATAGATTTGGCCCTACGGTAAGAATCTGACAGCCATCCAGCTGGTGTTTTCTTAGCTCTTCGACAAATCAATGGTGCATGCCTGTCCAACACACCACCAAGGTCACGAATATACTGGTCATACAGGTCTGCAGCCACTATAGCAGATGTGACAAAGGATGTGTTTGCAAGATCCTCACAAAAGCTCTTCATATTGATTTTATGGTACCTGCGGGAAGAAATACTGTCAACCTTCGGTACTGCAGGGCATGCAAAATCCAAATGACATTTCACCAGTGCATGATCTGAGACCATTTCCCCAACTGTCACATTACTGACAAAGGAGGAATCGCTTGGGCTAAGTATCAGATCCAGTGTATGACCATGCAAGTGGGTAGCTTTATTAACATTTTGGGCAAGATTAGAGGTATCTAATAGATTGAGAAATTTTCTTTGGTCAATACAATCTGTGTCCACATGGACATTGAAGTCTCCACAGATGATGAAGGAGGAAGTGAGAGATGACAGAAAACCACAGAAATGCAGGAAATCATCAAGAAAGGCAGAGGAACATGAACCTGGGGTGCGATAGACACAAGCCATAACAAATGATTTTGATTTCTTAACGGCATCTGAAGGTATCAGTGATTCACCCAATATATTTACTGGAAAGAATGGGTTTAACTTTTTTGTTGAGACTTGGCACCAAATATAATAAAGTCGGTCTTATCAGCATTCAGCTTTAGTTTATTTGCACACAGCCATAGTTTGACATCTTCGAGGCACTTTCCTAGCCGATCGAAGGCAATTTTTGCATTTTTGTGTTTGAGGTGAATAAACAGCTGTGTGTCATCTGCATAAAAGTGAAATTTGACATCTGGATGTTTAGAGATTACTTTGTTCAAAGGTGTGGTATACAACAAAAAAAGAATAGGACCAAGAACTGAACCTTGTGGCACACCAAACTTAAGCTTTCTAGCCTCAGACAGAACAGAACTAATCTTGATGCATTGGGAACGATCAGAAAGGTATGATTTGAACCAGTCAAGGCATCTACCCCCGACACCGAACCATTTTCTTAAGCAATCAAGGAGTTTGTCATGATCAATGGTGTCAAACGCTGCAGATTGATCAAGCAGCACGACAGCTGTGGCCTCACCTCTGGCTAGAGAAAGGTGAAAAACAACAAAAGTTATTGGTATCATCTGCAAAAAAAATCAATTAAAGTACATCAGACATTTGAATTCTATCATTTATATACAAGATGAATAATTTAGGTCCTAAAATAGATCCATGTGGCATACCACATAGATCATCTAATAAACTTGATTCAGTATTATCATAACAAAACAAATTGCTGCGTATTACTTAAATAACTATACAACCATTTGTTTAGAAGTACCCTAATGCCATAAAATTCCAATTTTTAAACAAAATTTTATGGTCTATAGTATCGAACGTTTTTTTCAAAGTCCATAAATATTCCAATAGTGTTTTTCTTTGATCCAGCATGCGGGTTATGTTTTTTATTAAATCATTAAGAGCTAATGAATTAGATCTGTTAGACCTGAAGCCATATTGGCTTTCACAAAGTATATTACATTTACTTGTAAATTTGTCTAATCTTAAGCAGAATAACTTTTCTAACAGCTTAGAGAACTGAGGTAACAATGATACTAGATGATAATTTGTAGATACGCCTTTTGAATGTGACTTAAACAAGGGAATCACTTCAGCAATTTTCATTCTGTCTGGGAAAATTACTTCTTGTATGGAAGATTGATTAAAACTTTTTGTTAATGTTTTTTTACAATTGACATCAATATTATGATACCGAGAATATGCATTATTGATACCGAAACAAGTGGAATAAATACTAATAATGATGATGTACAACTCTAGAAGGAAAGATATTAGTGAATAGGATTGGGTAGCTGTGCAGTACAACTGCAGATTTGCTCAAAACTCTTTTCTGTTGGATAACCTAAAATAATTTTTTTTTCCAGTTGGTCAAAAACAATGTTCTCAGAGAATATGGTATGTAAGCCATTTACACGGTTTTTGCAAAAACAAGATATTTTCAGTTTTTTCCAGAAATCTTTGAAAACTATTGAAATTTGGGTATCACAGTATCACAAAAATAAATTGGAGAATGTTGTGCAAGTTTTCTTACTTTAAAGGGAATCAATACATCATGTGTGCAACATTAAGTTGTCAATGTTAAAGTAGTTATTTTAATTTTCAGGAGCACCAATCAAAGATCCAGATGGGATTGAGGTAGTGTAACCACATTTAAAACACTTGGTATTGAATAAATTAAAAGTTTAGGCTTCAAGTATCAAATAAAGCTTTAGGAATTTTTATACTTTTCATAAATTTGAAGTTTCAGCTGACAAAGTTTTCACAGATTCGACATCCAATTTGTAATTGTAACTGTTACTTTTGGCACATTACATTTTGTCCAATGATAAAACTGACAATAGAGTGGTATATACTCTAAAGTTTATAGTTTATCTTGAGGCTAGAAAAAGTAGGGTGTCCCTATAAGGACCTTCTCCTTTGAAACAAGTGCAAACCTTCAGTGTACAGCAAGATAGAATATCTTTTGTGGAAAAAAAATATTCCAAAAATATTGAAAAAAGTCAGGATATCTTAATTTATATTTATTACGCATTATCATGAAACTTAAATACACATGTATTTATAGTTGTCCATTTGTGTTTTCAGGTGAGAGACGAATTTTCAGATTGTAAGTATTATTGTTAAAACTTTATATTGGGCACATATAAGATATTGAAAGTAACAGAACACTGTCCATAGAAGGAGTGCAGTATTGAAAGTTTAAATGTAAATATTACAACTATGATAATATTTCTATATCATATAGGGTCTAGAATTCCACATAGCTATTATTTTGGTGTAATTATCAATGTTATTTACTATAGTTACTTTAGTTTGAGCTACAAACTGAGAATAAGACTTTTGTGCAAATTTTAAGAATGGTAGATTTACTGAATAGGCCATTTCCATAAAAGGTTATTTTTACCCAGCACCCTGTAATGGCTGTTCAAATTGGGCAAGGGGTGTCTTCCTGGGTAGGTGGGTGGTGGGGGAAAAATCTTGTGTGGGCTCTATTTCAGAAACCATAAGGTGTAGGAAGTTTATACTTGATAGAGACATTGGTTTGGAGTAGTAGATGTCCCAGTGTCATAATGTGACCTTGATTTGACTTTGACCTTACTATAGTGACCTTGAGTTTAAAAATCTTGCCTAGGCTATATATTAAAAACCATATGGTATGAGATGTTGATACCTAGTACAGACAGTAGTTGAGGAATTAAGTATACAGCGTCATGGTGTAACCTTGATCTGACCTTTGACCTTGCCATGGTGGCCTTAACCTTTAAAATATTTTCTGGGATATATCTCAGAATTTGTAAGGTATAGGGTGTTGATAGTTGGTAATGACATTGATTGGGGTGTGTATGTGTGGAACCTCATGTTGTGACCTTGATTTGACCTTTCTGTAATGCCCTTGGTCTTTAAATTATTGTCGGTTCTATATTTCGGAAAATGTAAAGGTGTACAAGATTGATATTTAGTAAAGACATTTGTTGGGGATGTAGGTGCAATGTCATGTTGTGACCTTGGTGGGACCTTGGGCTCTGCCAGAAGGTTTTCTACTGCCATAAATGAGACTTATTTCTGTTATCACTATTACTATGGATTATGCATAAGTACGCCGTCGCTGCCGCAGTGTGTTGATATTTTCTCGTTAAACCTCTAGAGGACAGGGTATTATAGGTAGACTTCTCAAATTTGCATTATATATTCATAACCATAAAATGTTGCCTAGGAATATTTTTGGCCTCATTCTGAAAAACAAGATGGCCGCCACAGGCGTTTTTCGAATTTCAGCAGGGAGTTTTGTTGGCCCTCCAGAACAAAGGGTGTTGTAGGTAGATATCTCAAATTCGCAGGCTATGTTGGTATGTTCATCATTACAAATCTTGACTGGAAATATTTTTGGCCTCATTTTGAAAAACAAGATGGCCGCCACGGGTGTTTCTATTCAGTCAATAAAAGTGTTTATATCTCTTATAATTAAGCGTCCCTGAAAGGGCGCTTATTTGTTTTCGCCTCAGTTTCCCCCCCCCCTGTCATTGCAGTTCAGGAAAAACTACTCACTACACAGCCTTATAATTTGACACACCTGTTCATACTATAGAAAACGCGAGCTGATTAGATTTTGGGAGCAATCCCTTGAAAAATGTCTCATTTATGAGTGATTTTCTGACACCTTCCAATCTGAAAGCCTTAAATTTCGGTCAGCCCCCCTATTATCTTCTTAAGTATTGCATTTAGAGCCATAAAATGTACTGGGAGGTAATAGGAAACCATATGTGGAGAGTCTAAATAGCCGGTCAGTTTTACCCCACAGACCCCCCCCCCCCCCTTATGGGTCAAACTGGTCATAAAATAGCTGATTTTGAGTTTTGCCTTATATCTCCTTTATTGTTACTTTTATAGCTTCAGAATGTATTAAGAGGTATCTGTGGCGACCCAGCAGATATGTCAAGCCTTACAAATAACCTGTTAACCCTACAGATTGACCAAATCAATATAAAGCCTCGCGTTGTGTTCAAATTTGTATTAGGTTATTGGCAAACCATCACTAACATTAACTCCTGTTGTTAAAGGGACAATTTTATTGCGTTAATACATCCTATCCAATGGACAATTGCTAAACCGGTCGGCGCAGACCGGCCCGCCAAACGCCAGAAAAAGACGTCCTGTGTTTCCACCGGCTGGCCGGTCCCAGTACTGTGCATTCGCAAGGTGGCGCATGGTATTTACTTCCTGTCTAGACAACATGACGTCATATCATCTTTTTCGTTTGGCGCGTGTACTGTGCAGACGTGTTTTCAACATCTCCAGAATTTTAAAGGAAAAGTGTGCTTTATGACGGATTTTAAACCTTATATGTGGAGAGTTTCTTTGTTAAGTGTTACCAGCTGGTCAAGCACGGATATACATTTAGAAATCTGCTGGAAACGCTCCCTAGTTGGCTCAATTTTTTATTGATGATAGGGCAGTAATCAACCAGATATATGAAGGCAGCCATTTTGCTAGTTTCCTCCCATTCAACCTTTGTGTTGTTAGGGGCAGATCAACAATATTGAGGAATTATGGATATACTTCTAACAGGTATTTTGATCCGTGTCTTTTGTTTGAATTTTTCATCTATAACCTTCCAGCTACAATCACCATAGAAACGTCTCTACACGAGATCTTCAGTCTACGTAGTTTTGAAATCTGTGAATGGAAGGAATTCCCCATCACAGATGCATTCTTCAGAGCGCACTGGTACCGACTTCTCTGCTGTAAAGCATCAGTCACACCAGCCCAGCTCGAGTATTTGGTGCTTTTTAATCAGAAGCATGAGATGAATTCTTCAGATTTCTTCAACTGACCTCTCAAGTATTTTCTACATAGAAGGAACTTTTGTCACTCTCAGTCCCACCCTTATGGACCCGGCACTTGTGTCGGTAGTAAGGGCAGTGGATGGCCAGGAAACTGGTTTGAGTGTACAGCCGGCTGAGAAGAAGAACCGACTTCAGACCGGCCAGGAATTTCATCAACAGAGTGCACTGGTCCAGGCTTTTCTGCTTTTAAAGCATCAGCCGACCGGCCAGCTAAAAGAACGCGACCTCTGACGTCATACCCAGTCAGCCAATCGCGTGTCTTCACGAAGCTGGTCACGTGTTTTCACCGACCAGTCACGAAGTTTATCACGTGATTCACCGAACAAGAAGGTCGGAAGTACATTCTTTGCACTCACGTCTACTGTGATTCCAGTTTTTTAGTTCCTGTAATCCACCTCCAACGTACTGGTACAGACTTCTCTGCTACAGACATCAGTCGACCAGTAAGCTTACGTTTACTGTGATATAAGGAAAGAACACCTCTAGTGAGGGCGTGTCCCCGAAGTTGGTCACGTGATTTTCCGACCAGTTCACGAAGCTGATCGTCATCTCCAACCAAGCCAATCACATTGTCCCTCCGACCAGCAAGCTGGTCACGTGACACACCGACCAACATTTGTTTCTAAATATAGCTCACAAGGGCTTTCCCAGCAACTGTCAAAATCTACAAATAAGACGTGCGTTCAAAGATAGTTGAAAAATTTTGTTTCAACAACTGGATACAGAGTGTATCGACCAGTACCGGCTATACAGCCTTGTACACTTGCTTCAACAACCGGTTACAGAGGAATTAATGGAGGAAACTGAATTCAACACAAGATAGTTGTAAACTTCATTCAGCAACTGGTTACAGGGTGTACCTACTGGCTACACAGCCTTGTACACTTACTTCAACAACTGGTTACAGAGTGTACCGACTGACTACCGGCTAAACAGCCTTGTACAGTTACTTCAATAACTGGTTACAGTATGTACCGACCGGCTACCGGCTTCACAGCCTTATACAGTAGCCTCAACTGGTTATAGTGTACCGGCTACACAGCCTTGTACACTGGCTTCAACAACTGGTTACAGAGTGTACCGGCTGGTACTGGCTACACAGCCTTGTACACTTCAGCAACTAGCTACAGAGTGTACCGACTGGTACTGGCTACACAGCCTTGTACACTTACTTCATTCTATGGGTTACAAGTCTACTAACAGGGTGTTGGCTACACAGTCCTTACTGTAGTGCTTCAACCCAACTGGTTTAAAAAAAAAAAAAAAAAAAAAAAAAAAAAAAAAAAAAAAAAAGCTGGCTAAATATAGACCAGTAGCTGTCGAAATTCGTTGGTGACCCCAACCTGCCAGTTTTTGCCGGTTACAAGAATTACTGGTTACAGTAAAGTACCGGGTATGGAGTCCGGGTACCGGACAGAGTTGCCTAAGGTTAATTGGGTTACAGAGAATTCTTAAACTGGTCAGTGATCTTGATGATAGGACAGTTTCCCAAGCTACTGCCAGGCAACCTTCCCTTATCACACCTCTC
The DNA here is from genome assembly GCA_964017235.1 of Sabellastarte sp. h YS-2021. Lineage (NCBI taxonomy): Eukaryota > Metazoa > Annelida > Polychaeta > Sabellida > Sabellidae > Sabellastarte > Sabellastarte sp. h YS-2021. The sequence continues at coordinate 150,398,156 of OZ024928.1, read as the reverse complement.
AACAACCTGTTATCGGTGCTGGACTTGACTGCAGAGATAATAATCAATTTTGTCATCAGGTCCGGCCAGGGGACTGACATCTCACATATAACAATTGCTCTGTAAATGCTGCACCTTGCAGGCTGCTGGCCCGGGGCAAAGAGTTTATTAATGTGGAAATAAGACCACAATAAAAACAGAGAGACTGTTAACCTGGATCATTGTCACCAGACCGGACCAGTGTCCGGAGGGACAGGAAATATTGTCAGAATACCAAATGTCCCAAATGTGGCACACAATCTGCCTATAAGGTCCAGACTAAGCCCTCTTTTTGGGAACTTAGGAAGCCTTGGGGACTGGACTTTAGGTAGTACAACTGTTGAAGGAGGGATACCTACGTCCATATACCTATACAAGAACAATCCAGGAAATGCCTGAGATTTCACATCCAAGGTCGGGCATACCAACTCAAGGCCCGGCCATTCGGGTTGTCCACAGCACCTTTTGAGTTCACCGTGATACCAAGCAGGTGAAATTGATGGCCATACACAAGGATTTAAGAGGCCACCAGTACCTAGACGGCTGGTTGGTGAGAGCTAGATCCCACCAGGCTTGTTTCCAAAATACACAGGAACTAGTAAATAATGTGTCAGCAACTGGGTTGGCGAATGAACTTAGAAAAATCAGAGCTGGAGCCCAATCAAGACTTTGATTTTGTAGGCTACCAGTTTCAACTTCAGGTCTGATCGGTTCCGACCGACCCTGGACTGGGTACAGAACCTTCAAGAGACTGTTAAAACTGCTATCCCTACCGGCTTGCCCGGTCCGGGAATTCATGTCCTTGATAGGTTACTAACATCTACAGAAAAGCATGTTAATCTAGGCAGACTTCATATGAGACCCATACAGGGCATCTCAAAAACAGCTGGAGGGTACCAGAATCACTGGAAAAGGTGATCCAAGTCCCCAGGTCCCTGCACCCCCATTTACAATGGTGGCTGAAGGAAGACAATGCACTTACAGGCCAACCATTACACCCAATAAAAGATGCTCTGCAAATATTTACAGACGCATCAATAGAAGGGTGGGGCGCTCACTTAGATGAGCACTTGGCAGGAGCAACTTGGTCCCCTCCGGGAAGCAAGTTGTATATATAAACTATCTAGAACTTTAAGCAGTTTTTCTGAATTTAAAGAGTTCTAAGACCTTTGCTTAAACAAGATAGTACTTGTAGCAACTGACAACACCACAGTAGTGTCATACATAAAGGAAGGAGGAATGAGGTCGGGCCCACTTTGTGCCCTACTGTGGAGAATCTTGACCTGGGTACCAGGAAACAAGTGACTCTAAGCACGACACATTCCAAGCCGGCCTAATGTGGTAGCAGACAGGCTGTCCAGGCTAGGCCAGACCATCCAAACAGTGGTTTCTCCTTCCAGAGGTCTTCCACTCTATGCAGTAGGTGGCACCGGCCCAAATAAACTTATTTGCCACGAGGTTCAACAACAAGTCGCCTCTGTTTTGTGTCACCGGTACCGGATCCCCTGGCCACAGCAGTGGATGTACTCAGTCGGCCATGGTAGGATCTAAAAGCATACACCTCACCATCAGCCATATTGGGCAAAGTGGTGAAGTTGCAAGACTCCCCATGTAAGAGAATCATTCTGATTGCTCCGGGGTGGCCCAACATGCCTTGGTTTTGGGATCTAGTGGCCATGTCCAGCCACATCCCGCTGAGCCTGCCCAATCTGTCCAGCCTGTTCACAGCCATTCGATCAGATCCCTCACAGAAATCTGACAAATCTTAATCTCCATGCAGGGCTCCTAGAGCCTCAGCAATCGAGGAGCAGGACTTGTCTGAGGCAGTGGCAGCAAGAATTGAGGCTCCTCAAAGGGGGGTCAATCAGATCAGTCTATGAGGCAAATGGGTCTTTTTTACCAAGTGATGTATCATTCATCAGGTGGACTTCGGGCACCACCTGTAAAGTCAGTTGTTTACTTCCTTAGGTACCTGTTTCAGGACAGGAAGTTGCAGCCCAGTACCATTGATGGTTACAGGTCAGCCATTGCTGATGGTCTAAATATTTGCCCATCAATTTTAGTAAGGATGAAAATCTCACTCGTCTCCTGGATAGCTTCCACTGAGACAGACCCAAAGGCCGGAGGGTAACCCCTTCCTGGAACCTCTCCCTGGTTTTTGCACCAGCTGACAAGGTTCATTTTGAACCAATTAAAGGCCTCCTTGAAGCATTTGACCTTCAAGTCAGTTTTCCTCTTGGGCCTGGGTTCGGGCAAGCGTAGAAGTGAGATACATGCTTGGCAAACAGCCCAACACCATTGATGGTTATAGGTCACTCATTGTTGATAAACTGGAAATTCACCCTTTAACATCAGTAAGGACGAAAATCTCGCTCGTCTCCTGGATAGTTTCCTGAGAGACAGACCCAGAGGCAGGAGTGGCATACCCTCCTGGAACTTCTCACTGGCCGTGCACCAGCTGAGACTCCTTTTGATCCAATCAAGGAGGCCCCCTTGAAGCATTTGACCTTCAAGACGGTATTCCTCTTGGCCCTTGGGTCGGGCAAGTGCCAAGTGAGATTCATGCCTGGCAAAACTGATATATTGGACACCAATGCGATTGGTCAAAGGTGTCCCTGTATCCATCACCCAGCTTTCTATCCTAGAATCAGCTGGCCATAGAGTGTCCAGTGTGGCCCCTGGGGTTATAACAGCCCTGGCCTCGACTCTGGATAGATCCCTCAAGTCTGACAGGTCCCTCTGTCCGGTCAGAGCATTATGCTACTATTTGGACAGGACCTCAGACATCGGGCAGAATAAGGAGGTGGCTTTTGTCTCCTTTAAGAAAGGTTTCAACAAAGACATCTCACCTGCCACTATCTCCTCTTGGATCAAGCAGACTGTGATCCTATGTTATGAGCTCTCTGACCAGGAGGCCCACATTTAACATCAGGTTAAAGCCCATGATGTCAGGGCCTTTGCTGCTTCTAAGGCCTTCCAGTCGGGAGTCTCCTTAGATCCAATCTTGTCAGCCTGCCACTGAAGTCACAATACCTTCACACAGTTCTATATGAAGGGCGGGGCTTGGGCTGATTCAGAGCTTTATCAATTGGGCTCGGTAGTGGCTGCTCAGCAGATCCACAAGTGGCCCGTAGATTGAGGAGATTTGTATATATGTATAAACAGTTTCTTCATGTACATAAGAATTAAGTGTGGCGTGCTTCCTTTGGGAGGTTTATTTGCATTCTGGGACTGAACTCATCCCTCTCTTCCCCTACCTCAGAGCAGGTCTGCAAAAAGGGGGGGGGGGCGACGGCGGTATAGCCCCGGGTAACCGGCTGCTGGCAACCGACCATGGCCTTGCAGGGTTTCCTGACCTTAAAGTCAACCCAGGCCTGGACCTATAGGTCTCCTGACGAAGTCAGCCTAGACCGTAGGTTAAAATTTGCTATTACTTGTGAGTTCACATAGGTCCCTAGTAACTTACCCGCCGACCAAGCGGTAGTTATTCAGCAATTGTCCATTGGATAGGATGTATTAACGCAATAAAATTGCAAATTTAATAAGTAAATTAAATTTTTATAAGTTAATACCCTATCCAATGGACACACAAGACCCTCCCACCGACCCCGCTATCAGCTTACTAGGGGTCTAATAGTTTTAGACAACGAAAAAGATGCTATGACGTCATGTTGTCTAGACAGGAAGTAAATACCATGCGCCACCTTGCGAATGCACAGTACTGGGACCGGCCAGTCGGTGGAAACACAGGACGTCTTTTTCTGGCGTTTGGCGGGCCGGTCTGCGCCGACCGGTTTAGCAATTGTCCATTGGATAGGGTATTAACTTATAAAAATTTAATTTACTTATTAAATTTGCAAATTTGTGGTGTATTAAGAATTTCGCAGCAATTTCAACAATGAATATTTATTCTAAAATATATCAAATTCAACAGGTAATTTACAAAATAAGACAAAATATCACCGGTACATAAAGTAACAATTACAAAAGTATTTATACTCAAATTCATCAGCTTGAATATAATGTATAGCTTTTAATTAACACACAAATAACCAATTGTCTAATATTGGGTTTAATAAAAATACAATTTATCTCTAGTATTTAGCCTACAATCATCTAATAATAAACCCTTATTGCTGCTATGTGTAGTAAATGTCTTACCATATTTGGTTGTTCTACTACTGAGCTGGTTCATTCAATTGATTGGTTCAACTTTTGGTCCTTCTGGAACCCTTTCAATCCAATCCAATTGAATTGCTTCTTATATTCAATTCCTCCTTCACGGTGCAACACCGCAATGACGTCAGTCCACATTTGTGACGTAGCGATCGCCATTATAACCATCTATACACCGTGATAAATATACGCAAATATAAGGCACTCTGTCGCCCCCCTAGTGATGGATATTTGAACTAAAAGGTTTGACAATAAGCTTATTTTATTTTACTGGTAAAAGGCACTAGATTTCTAACACTGTATATATTTTATTTTATAAAATGTTTGCGGTGGGCGATAATGCACCGCATTTACACTAGCGACTGCGGAGACACTTCTTCAACGATCTCGCGGACCAAATACCGATTTCGCGCATGCGCAGACGCAATACGCAAGCGAGGTCATCTCACTACCCCCCTATTTTTTTAAAAGGTTATGCCCTCATAACACGTTTAAATATACACGACTAGATTTGAATACTAATTGCTAATTGCTAAAACACTGGTATATGTATATTTCAATGTAACTTAAATACACATTAGAAACATGTTTAATACTGTGCAGTTTATGTCATACAAAACTTACCATTCAACATATGCAATAACGTTAACAGTATGCAACCAGAATACTCAAGTGCATAACGGTAAGATACATGTTCAACACTCTGAGGATTAACAACCTCATACAACACATAAATGATGTTGATCGTCCAACCAGAATACTCAATTGCATAACGGCTGAAATAGCAACAGCATTAAAGTTTTAATAACCAAAGTAACTACCGCAATTAAAACTGCATACTGAGAAACAAAATCTGCAATAATACTGAAATATTTACTTAGCAATAATTCAATATATACTATAAATTAAAATTGCATACTGAACAACAAATATGCAATAATACTGTAAATTCAACAGCTGTACTGCTGCAAAATATATGCATGTAATATGTAGCAAGAAGAAAAACAACATTTAAAATTGTCTCTTTACTCAAAATTGATGTTGACAAAGTCAATAAAATCCTGTTTCTTAGCTATTTCTGATTTTGCGAATCTTTGCCTCATTGTCCCGTCTTAGATCTCTTTCTGCTGTTAACTTTCTTTTCAAGTCCCTAATTTTTTCCTCTGACTGTTTTAAAATTTTAATTTGCTCTGTCATCAGAGTGTTTTTGTCTTCATATATTTTTCTCTGTCTTCTTTCCTCCCTGAGTTTATGTTGTAGATCTTTAACTAAAGCGTCCTTCTTTTCTTTGTCAAACTGTTCAAGCTGCGCCCTAGCTTTTTCCCTCTCCTCAGTCCAAAATCTGAGCTTGGCATCAGCCTTCCTAAGGTTTTTCAGGAGAATGTCGCGAGACGTGGTCAAGACTTCTTCTTGTGAAGCTGCTTGGCTGAGAGCGACCAAAGGTTCCCTGATTTGTCTGGCCGGAGCCTCTTTTGGCACAAATGCCATCTGGCTTGGAGGTACTGTTGGTAGCACTTTCTTCTTGTAGCCGGTTGGAGGTTGAGCAGATCCAGGAGCCAAGTAAAATTTGTTCTGACGGTTTATAGGGATGGCCTTTGCTTCTGCTTGATGCTTTTGCAGAGAATGCCTCTTGACATCTGTGGCCCTTCTAAACACTTTAGTGCATCCTTCACACTCGTAAAGTGTCACCTGGTGTTCATGTATTTCCGCCCAGTGCCTTAAGAGAGCAAAGGGTTTTGCAAAAGCCTTGCCTTGGCAAGCTTCCACATTACACCTTAATTTATCATTCTCTTTTCCAGGCTGGGACTCATCAACTTCTCCCTCTTCCAGGATATCATCCACCCACTCGTTGTTTTTCTCAATTGCTGCCATGCTTTCCCTTAACTCTTTGTGGAAATCAAAATCAGTATCCTAACAAAAAATAAACACACAAAAAAAACAATTGCACTTAACCATATGTGACAACCATATTTGTACACGTTATATACAACATTTAATATGATTTATCACTATTCTCAGTTTGAACACCAACCTCTTTTACTTTTGGTTCTAGCCAACTAAGAGGTGTTTCATGTTCATAACTCTTGATATGGTCAATGTGCAGTGTTAAAACTCTGGATTCAGGCTTTTTTTGAACCCTATAATTTAACTCCCCTAATTTATCCACAACCAAATATGGGCCCTTCCAACCTCTACCAAAGTTTTGTTTGTCTGAAGTTAGGTGATAAACCCAAACCCGTTGTCCTACTTTAAATGACCTTGTTTGAGTGTTTCTGTTATAAGATTTTGCTTGTCGAGTTGTACTCAATTTTACAGAATCTCTAACCTTGTCAAATGCATCTGCCATGGTTTGTCTGACCCATTCTACATATTCGCTGGGACATTGAGGAACAAATTCGCTCTTGTTTGTTCCATACATGATGTCAACTGGCAATCTTACCTCGTGACCAAACATCAACAAATTTGGGGTACACTTTGTGCTTTCATGTATGATGGCTCTGTATGCCATCATCACATAAGGCAAGTGTTCATCCCAATCAGATTTCTCAGATTCAGTGAAAGATTTAAGCATTGACTTCAGTGTTCTGTTATAGCGCTCGACCAAACCATCAGATTGGGGCCTATAACGAGATGTCCTCACTTTCTTCATGTCAAGCAATCTACACATCTCCTGAAACAGTATGGACTCAAAGTTCCTACCTTGGTCAGAAAGTATCTCTGAAGGTACTCCATACCTACAGATCCATTCTGTTACCAAGCAATCAGCAACTGTCTGTGCTGTTTGATCAGGCAAGGCATAAGCCTCCACATACTTTGTGTAGTAATCTGATACCACTAATATGTAATTGTTGTGTTTTTCACTTTCAGGTAAAGGCCCTACAATGTCACAGGCTATTTTCTCCATTGGCGCAGAAATAAAATCCTGCTTGAGAGGAGCTTTCTTTGGCATGTGCCCAGCCTTATGACTACTAAAGACCTTGCATTTGCTCACCCATCTGGTAATGTCCTGCTTATACCCCGGCCAGTAAAATCTTTCCCTCACCTTACACAATGTCCTTCTGACCCCAAGATGACCAGAAGTTTTATGATTGTGTAATTGGTGCAAGATTTCCTGCCGTAATGCTTGAGGTACAACATACTGATTTACAGATTTGTTCTTTGTATTACTAGGATCCCACTTTCTGTACAGTATTCCTTGTCTTAACTCAAGCTGTGACCATTGAGAACACAATGTTCTGACCTCATGACTTTCTTGGCAAAGTTTGGCCTTGTCACGTATGTCACTTTGACACTTCAACTCTGTTACTTTCAACACAACAGCATCATTCTTTTGTGCTTGCCGTAACTGTTCTACTGTGTAACTGTCCGCCCAGTTACTGAATTTCCCTTTAGACCTTTTACTTATCCCCCGTGGACTTTCACCACGATCTTGACTAGTCACAATGCTAGTAGGGGGATTCTCAAAAGCCTGTTCTTTACTATGTGAAGGAAGATTTACTCTATCACCAAAACTAGGCGCCTGAGATTCTTGAGTCATCTTGCTAGTATCCATACTAGCTGACCTCATGGATTGACCATTCTGTCCTCGACTCCTACGTTTCTGAGCCTGACCCCTAGTTATAACACAAACACAGTGTTCACTTTCCAATGTACAGTCCTCACAGTCACCTCTTTTACACTTTCTAGGTGCCTGTCTAGACAGACCATCAGCATTAGAATGTATCGCTCCCTTGCGATGCTGTGTTTCAAAATCATAAGAACTGAGTACTGCTAGCCACCTTGCTAACATACCCTCTGGTTCCTTGAAATTGACTAACCACTTCAACGAAGCATGTTCAGTTCTCAGAATAAACCTCCTTCCCCATAAGTAATGATGGAAATGTTTTATGAAAGCCACTGCTGCTAACAGTTCTCTCATAGTTGTACAGTAGTTTTGTTGTGTTTTGCTAAGTGTCCTACTTGCATATGAAATAACCTTTTCTTGACCATCATCTTGAAGCTGTGACAAAACTGCACCAACTCCATATAAACTAGCATCTGTATCTAGTACAAAGGTTCCCTCTTTGTTTGGATAAGCTAGAACTATTGGATCAGTACAAAGTTTGTCCTTCAATGTTTGAAAGGCTTTTTCACATTGTTCGTCAAATATGAACTTTGCGTTCTTCTTTGTCAAAGCATTCAAGGGTGCTGCTATTGTAGCAAATGACCTTATATGTTTCCTGTAATATGAAGCCAGTCCTAGGAAACTACGAACATCCTTGACCTTTTGTGGTTTTGGCCAGTTTTTGATTGCCTCAAGTTTGTTGGGATCACAAGATATCCCCTCCTGAGATACTACATGATCTAAAAATTCCACTGACTCTTGGAATAGTCTACATTTGGATGGCTTCAGAACTAACCCTGCTTTGCGTAATCTTTCAAATACCAATTCAAGATTCAACAAGGTTTCATCAAAAGTCTTTCCAAATGTTATTATGTCATCAAGGTACAGTACTGCTTTTGACCATTGCAACCCACTTAACACTAATTGCATTAAATGCATAAAAGTGCCTGGTGCATTTGTCAACCCAAAAGGCATGACTGTAAACTGCCTAAGACCTCTTCTAGAAGTAAATGCAGTTTTACATTTGTCATCTGGGTGCATAGCAACCTGATAGTATCCCTGTGCCAAGTCCATAGTACAGAAGTATTTTGATCCAGATAGAGAATCCAAGCACTCCTGGATTCTGGGCAAAGGAATGGCTGATTTTCTCATGACACTATTGATAGCACGATAATCAACACACACCCTTATATCTCCGGTTTTCTTGGTTACTATCACCAAAGGAGATGACCAAGGACTATCACTGGGCTCAATAATACCCTGTGCTTCCATTTTGTCAAGTTCCTTATCAACAAGTTCTTGTTGCGAGACAGGTAAACGTCTAGGACGCTGTTTGATTGGTACGGCATTGCCCGTGTCTACCCTATGTTGCACCAAATTTGTCCAACCAAGTTGTCCATCAGGACTCTTAAAAATGTCCTGATATTGATACAACAGTCTGGTAAGTCCAAACAACTCAGTTTCTTTCAGATCACCAGATGTATTTTCAACCAAAGGTTTCAAGAATTCTAGCAAATCAGGTATGTTCTGTTCTTCTATCATATTTAAAGTTCCAGCTTCAGTGTTTTGAAATAAAGATTTGTCATTGTCAAAGTATTTTACTTGTGTTACTGGTTCCAGCATAGCTACCACACTATTCTTATTGATCTTGATAGGATCAAGTCCAAAATTGGCAACTCTTATAGGTATGGCACTGTCTCCCACTTTCACTAGAGATTTTGCCACTGCAAGACTAGTCTTCTCAGTAACTGAAACTAAAGGTTCTACTAAGCCAGTTGTCCAACCCGAAACCCAATGATTAGATTTCACATGACCACTTATAATCATCTCATGCTGAGGAGGTACACAAAAGTTTTGTTGTGCCTGAATCCGTGCACACCTTGTGCTACCTTTCTTGTGCAATGTTATAAGTTTGTCATTGAATTTCATGGTACCTTTGGCTACATTAAACATGCACTCTTGGTCCTCCATGAAATCCAAACCCAAAATAGTACTCTTGTCACACTCTTTCACTGGCATTCTAAATTTATGACCTTGAACTTCAAAATCCAGGTTAGTTTGTCCACATACATTCATGACCTCACCATTAGCATTTTTCAATATCAAATTGATCTTCTCTAATGATGGCTTGTCATTGAATGAATCATAGAACAAACTATCCACTATAGTGTATGTTGAACCAGTGTCTACAAGAAACTCAGTTTCATTACCCATTACACTTCCTTCAACATACCAACATGACGAGTTAATAGTTTCAATCTCTCCCTCCAGTGGCCCTTTGCAGGTATCTGCTGAGAATGCGGCCCCATCCTCAGCTTGCCTTAGTTTAATTTTTTGGGTGAATTTGAACTACCACTGGTTTTCCCTGCAGCAGTTGGATTTTTAGGACTGTCCCGTGAATAGTGACCTTTCTCATGGCACCTATAGCACTCTATGTCCTTGGACTTTTTACCCTTGTCCTACGTTTGAGCTTTGTTTGACCTCGAATCAGTGTGCTTTGATTCCTTAATATGACCCAATTCATTGGATAATTGGTTTATCTGGTCAGAGTTTTTCCGAAGGGTGGTCAAAATGTTCTTTAAAATTTGACTTTCTGAATTTTCAATGGCACAAACTTTACCATTGACTGGCTTTGAAAGTTTCTTGTTTGAATTGTTTTCAAAACACTCGTACTCAGTGGCCAGTGAGATTGCTTCATGCAAATTTTTGGGATGTGCAAATTGAACATGTTTTTTTAATTTCAGCATTTCCCAGACCATTGATAAATTGATCAAGAGTCCATTGTTCTTGTGCATTTAAACTAATTCCTGGGAACGCCTTAGATGCTAATCTCCTCAAAGCATAGCCAAATTGCATTGGGGTTTCATTATCCTTTTTCACCCTATTTCTGAACTCAATTCGGAAAGTGGCCTCTCTTTCTGCTGGATTGAACCTATTTTCAAGTTCGGCAATTAGGGCACCGTAATTTTGAGTGTCAATGTATGGGGAAATGTCACTGAATACCCTTTGAGCCTCGCCCTGCAAACTCATTATCAACTGTGTAGCCCGTTCATAGTCATTCCACCCATTCCAGTTAGCGACAGTTTCAAAGTGAGTCAAATAATCACTCCATTCAACCATTTGGCCATTGAATTTGTCTGGATCTCTTTGTCTATGACTATACCTTGGACCTGTATTGGGGTAGGACACTTGTCCTTCAGTGGGCCTTGACCAAAATTCACTCTGTGGGTACAACCTACCACCATACCCTTGGTTTTGTGGTTGCCTATTTGAGCCGGAATTTAAGTGTTTATGTGCCCTGTCACCTTGACCTTGAAATCTTGCCCTGTCCTGATTTTTGTTCAAATCAGGATCATAAGATCTGAACTCAGGTCTTGGCAACCTAACTGGTTCATCATCGTGAGCCCTATAAACACCTGGGTTACTTGCACTCTTTTTAACCACTCGGGGTTTTTCGGTCATGTAAACCTTTGGTGTTGAGTGAACAATTCCGGAATTTATTTCTTCACATGAATCAATAAACTCATGTTCATTGTCACGTTCATTCTGTAATATGTTACAGTTATTCATGTTTGTGAGCTTATCATCATAGATATCAGGTGGAGCTGTGGCTGCCGATGTAGGTCTTTTGTATCTGATTGGCACAGAATTTAACTGTATTTCAGATTGAGGCCTTGTCTCACTAGATTCTCTATCACGCCTTGGGTTATGCCATTTAGGAATCCAGTCTCGGACAGTTTGCATCCAACTCCTTGACCTGACATTAGTCATTTTATTTTTCTACCAAAAAAAACCCCTACAACTATGCAATTACAATACTAAAAATATTTGAAATATTAAAAAAATGCTTCCAATCAAATTAATACACCAAATAACCAATCCTGGTCACGGCACCAAAAATATCTGTGGCGACCCAGCAGATATGTCAAGCCTTACAAATAGCCTGTTAACCCTACAGATTGACCAAATCAATATAAAGCCTCGCGTTGTGTTCAAATTTGTATTAGGTTATTAGCAAACCGTCACTAACATTAACTCCTGTTGTTAAAGGGACAAATTTGTGGTGTATTAAGAATTTCGCAGCAATTTCAACGATGAATATTTATTCTAAAATATATCAAATTCAACAGGTAATTTACAAAATAAGACAAAATATCACCGGTACATAAAGTAACAATTACAAAAGTATTTATACTCAAATTCATCAGCTTGAATATAATGTATAGCTTTTAATTAACACACAAATAACCAATTGTCTAATATTGGGTTTAATAAAAATACAATTTATCTCTAGTATTTAGCCTACAATCATCTAATAATAAACCCTTATTGCTGCTATGTGTAGTAAATGTCTTACATATTTGGTTCTACTACTGAGCTGGTTCATTCAATTGATTGGTTCAACTTTTGGTCCTTCTGGAACCCTTTCAATCCAATCCAATTGAATTGCTTCTTACATTCAATTCCTCCTTCACGTCACCGTTTCTAAGTGCCTAAAGTACTATATGACGGTGCAACACCGCAATGACGTCAGTCCACATTTGTGACGTATACTAGCGATCGCCATTATAACCATCTATACACCGTGATAAATATACGCAAACATAAGGCACTCTGTCGCCCCCTAGTGATGGATATTTGAACTAAAAGGGTTGACAATAAGCTTATTTTATTTTACTGGTAAAAGGCACTAGATTTCTAACACTGTATATATTTTATTTTATAAAATGTTTGCGGTGGGCGATAATGCACCGCATTTACACTAGCGACCGCGGAGACACTTCTTCAACGATCTCGCGGACCAAATACCGAGTTCGCGCATGCGCAGACGCAATACGCAAACGAGGTCATCTCAATAGCTTCAGAATGTATTAAGAGGTATTGGGAAAGCATATGTGGAGAGTCTAAATAGCCGGTCAGTTTTACCCCCGACCCCCCCTTGTGGGTCAAACTGGGGTCATAAAATAGCTGATTTTGATTTTTTGCCTTATATCTCCTTTATCGTTGCTTTTATAGCTTCAGAATGTATTAAGAGGTATTGGGAAAGCATACGGCGCAGCTTTGTGCATTCTTAGCTTTACAGCATGCTTATTAAAACTACAAAGCATTTTAAACTTTCAGGGATGCTTTGCTTTTGTCAGCAGAAGCATTCCTGTAGTTGGTCACAGAGGTTTGCAAGGTGAAACCAAACCTATAGGAAATCATGTTCTGCAAATCTTCTGATGTCATCAGATTTGACCTTGGGCCCCAACTTCTAGGTAAACCGAGCATAGCCAAACTAAAAAGCACTAAAAACTCACTTATTATTGGTCCCAGAGTTTTGGGATGGTAAACCATGGGCTGTGAATCTTCTGATGTGGTCAGATTTGACCTTGGGCTCTTCCTTTAAGGTCAAATCAGGATAGTCAAATTTAAAAGTGCTTAGAACTCCGTTATTATTGGTCCTAGAGGTTTGCAATGTGAAATCAACTTACAGGAAATAATTGGCTAGGAATTTTCTGATGTGGTTAGATTTGACCTTGGGCCCCTCCTTTAAGGTCAAACAAAGATACGCAAACTTAAAAGTGCTTATAACTTGCTTATTAGTCCTACTAGAGGTTTGCAATGTGAAAACAACGTACATGAAATCATGGGCTAGCAATCTTCTGATGTGGTCAGATTTCAAAGTCAAACCAGGATAGGCAAATTTAAAAGTGCTTATAACTCGCTCATTATTGGTCCTAGAGGTTTGCAATGTGAACCAGCCTGTAGGAAATCATGGGCTGGGAATCTTCTGATGTGGTCAGATTTGACCTTGGGCCCCTCCTTCGAGGTCAAACGAGGATAAAAATGTTGAAAGTGCTAATAACTCGCACATTATTGGTCATATTACAATATGAAACCAACCTATAGTAAACCATGAGCTAGGAATTATGTCCACCCCCCTGGGGGTGGATATATTATTTTTGCTTTTTCCGCCGTCCGATGTCCGGCGTCACGCATGGTTTCCGCTCATTTAAAGGAAAAGTATTAGAGCTATTGTCACCAAATTTGGTAGCTAGCTTGGGATTGCTTTTGGCTGTTGTACCTCTTTTGCTTACTGAGTAATACTTAAGTACAGCTATTTTCAGTACCCATTGGTTTCCGTGCATTTAAGCCAAAATAATTAAAGATATTTTACTACAATTTTGAATACAACATTGTTATGTCCATAGCTCGCTTGGTATTGCATTTGGGACTGATAGCTTTGTCAGTACATGAGTAATAGCCATTTAGGTACTTCATTGTGTATTTTCAGTACTACTTTTGAGTAATTTGCTAATATCTCAGAAACCGTAAGAGATAGAGCGATTTCGACAGAATTTTTGACCCACAGGGTATCTAAGAAATGCAATCTATGCAATTTTCAAAAAATTTTCCCCTCCGCAAAAATGGCGGCCATTTTGAATTTTCGAATTTTTGCCAAAAATGGCAAAACACAAATTTGCTTCTATCTCCTTAACCGTGCGAGATAGAGCGATTTCGTCGAAATTTTCGACCCACAGGGTATCTAAGGAATGCAATCTTTGCAATTTTCCAAAAATTTTCCCCTCCCCAAAAATGGCGGCCATTTTGAATTTTCGAATTTTTGCCAAAAATGGCAAAACACAAATTTGCTTCTATTTCCTTAACCGTGCGAGATAGAGCGATTTTGTCGAAATTTTCGACCCACAGGGTATCTGAGCATTGTACTCTTGGTAATTTTAAAAAAATTTTCCCCTCCCCAAAAATGGTGGCCATTTTGAATTTTCGAATTTTTGCCAAAAATGGCAAAACACAAATTTGCTTCTATCTCCTTAACCGTGCGAGATAGAGTGATTTCGTCGAAATTTTCGACCCACAGGGTATCTAAGGAATGCAATCTTTGCAATTTTCCAAAAAATTTCCCCTCCCCAAAAATGGCGGCCATTTTGAATTTTCGAATTTTTGCCCAAAATGGCAAAACACAAATTTGCTTCTATCTCCTTAACCGCGCGAGATAGAGCGATTTCGTCGAAATTTTCGACCCATAGGGTATCTAAGTAATGCAATCTTTGCAATTTTCCAAAAATTTTCCCCTCCCCAAAAATGGTGGCCATTTTGAATTTTCGAATTTTTGCCAAAAATGGCAAAACACTAATTTGCTTCTATCTCAGAAACCGTAAGAGATAGAGCGATTTCGACAGAATTTTTGACCCACAGGGTATCTAAGGAATGCAATCTATGCAATTTTCAAAAAATTTTCCCCTCCCCAAAAATGGCGGCCATTTTGAATTTTCGAATTTTTGCCAAAAATGGCAAAACACAAATTTGCTTCTATCTCCTTAACTGTGTGAGATAGAGCGATTTCGTCGAAATTTTCAACCCACAGGGTATCTAAAGGAGTGTACTCTTTGCAATTTTCAAAAAATTTTCCCCTCCCCAAAAATGGCGGCCATTTTGAATTTTCGAATTTTTGCCAAAAATGGCAAAACACAAATTTGCTTCTATCTCCTTAACCGTGCGAGATAGAGCGATTTCGTCGAAATTTTCGACCCACAGGGTATTTAAGGAATGCAATCTTTGCAATTTTCAAAAACATTTTCCCTCCCCAAAAATGGCGGCCATTTTGAATTTTCGAATTTTTGCCAAAAATGGCAAAACACAAATTTGCTTCTATTTCCTTAACCGTGCGAGATAGAGCGATTTCGTCGAAATTTTAGACCCACAGGGTATCTGAGCATTGTACTTTTGGTAATTTAAAAAAGAATTTCCCCTCCCCAAAAATGGCGGCCATTTTGAATTTTCGAATTTTTGCCAAAAATGGCAAAACACTAAGTTGCTTCTATCTCCTTAACCGTGCCAGATAGAGCGATTTCGGCAAAATTTTCGACCCGCAGGGTATCTGAGAATTCTACTCTTGCCAACTTTTAAAAAGTTTTCCCCTCCCCAAAAATGGCGGCCATTTTGAATTTTCGAATGTTTGCCAAAAATGGCAAAACACAAATTTGCTTCTATCTCCTTAACTGTGTGAGATAGAGTGATTTCGTCGAAATTTTCAAGCCACAGGGTATCCAAGGAGTGTACTCTTTGCAATTTTCAAAAAATTTTCCCCTCCCCGAAAAAGGCGGCCATTTTCGAATTTTTGCCAAAAATGGCAAAACACAAATTTGCTTCTATCTCCTTAACCGTGCGAGATAGAGCGATTTCGTCGAAATTTTCGACCCACAGGGTATCTAAGGAATGCAATCTTTGCAATTTTCAAAAAATTTTCCCCTCCCCAAAAATGGCGGCCATTTTCGAATTTTTGCCATAAATGGCAAAACACAAACTTCCTTCTATCTCCTTAACCATGCGAGATAGAGCGATTTCGTCAAAATTTTCGACCCACAGGTATTTGAGCATTGTATTCTTGGCAATTTAAAAAAAAATTTCCCCTCCCCTAAAATGGCGGCCATTTTGAATTTTCAAATTTTTTCCCAAAATGGCAAAACACAAATTTGCTTCTATCTCCTTAACCATGCGAGATAGAGCGATTTCGTCGAAGTTTTCAACCCACAGGGTATCTAAGGAATGTAATCTTTGCAATTTTCAAAAAAAATTTCCCCTCCCTAAAAATGGCGGCCATTTTGAATTTTCGAATTTTTGCCAACAATGGCAAAACACAAATTTGCTTCTATCTCCTTAACCATGTGAAATAGAGCGATTTCATCGAAATTTTTGACCCACAGGGTATCTAAGGAATGTAATATTTGCAATTTTCAAAAAATGGCAGCCATTTTGAATTTTCGAATTTTTACCAACAATGGCAAAACACAAATTTGCTTCTATCTCCTTAACCGTGTGAGATAGAGTGATTTCGTCAAAATTTTCGACCCAAGGGGTATCTAAGAAATGTACTCTTTGCAATTTTCAAAAAATTTTCCCCTCCCCACATATGGCGGCCATTTTGAATTTTCGAATTTTTGCCCAAAATGGAAAAACACAAACTGGCCTTAACCGTGCAAAATAGAGTTATTTCGTTGACATTTTCGACCCATAGGGTATCTAAGAAATGTACTCTTGGCAATTTTTAAAAAAATTTCCTTTTCCCAAAAATGGCGACCATTTTGAATTTTCAAATTTTTGCCAAAAATAGAAAAACAGGAATTTGCTTCTATCTTCTTAACCGTGCAAGATAGAGTGATTTCGTCAAAATTTTCAACCCAACCAATGCAAAAAGGCATGAAGCTGAAATAATTTACATCTACACTAATAAATATTTAAGCATCATTAATATATTTTACAAATGAAACGGGGTCTTGTAAGACTACTGTACAATTTGGGCAAGGTTCATCGGGTGGACATTATACATGATAATGTGTGTTCTTCTATGCTATCCTCTTTCTATTCGCATCTACTATCAACAGGGCGTCCTATTTCTAGTTTTCTGATGTGGTCAGATTTGATCTTGGACCCCTGCTTCAAGGTCAAATGAGTGTAGCCAAACTTAAAAGTGCTTACAACTTGCTTATTATTGAAAAATGCTCTTTATCTCCTAAACTATGTCAGTTGTCCGTTTCTGGTGGATAGATCTTGCATCTGGCCAGAGAAGTCTCCTTGGTCTAGTTATTGTATCCACCGGATAGCATCCGGTGGATACTATGGATTTGAGTTCGTTACGCCTACGCCGCCGCCGCTGCAGTGTGTAGAGAGATTTCACTGTTACCGCTCTAACTACAAAAATATTATAGCTAGCCTTCTCAAATTTACAGGATATATTCATAACCATAAAATCTTGCCTGGGAATATTTTTGGCCTCATTTTGAAAAACAAGATGCTCGCCACAGGCGTTTTTCGACTTTAAACAAGGACTTTTGGTGGCCCTCTAGAGCAAAGGATATAGGTAGAGATCTCAAATTCGCAGGATATGTTCCACATTACAAAATCTTAACTGGGAATATTTTTGGCCTCATTTTGAAAAACAAGATGGCCGCCACAGGCGTTTCTTTGCAGTCATGAAAAGTGCTTATATCTCCCTTATTATTGGTCCTAGAGGTTTGGGATGGTAAACCAACCTATAGGAAATCATGGCCTGGGAATCTTTTGGTGTGGCCAGATTTGACCTTGGACCCCTCCTTCAAGGTCAAACAAGGATAGCCAAACTTAAAAGTGCTTATAACTTGCTTATTATTGGTCCTAGAGGTTTGGGATGATAAACCAACGTATAGGAAATCATGCGCTGGGAATCTTTTGGTGTGGTCGGATTTGACCTTGGACCCCTCCTTCAAGGTCAATTGAGGATAGCCCAACTTAAAAGTGCTTATAATTCGCTTAATATTGGTCCTAGAGGTTTGGGATGGTAAACCAACTTATAGGACATCATGGGCTGGGAATCTTTTGGTGTGGTCGGATTTGACCTTGGACCCCTCCTTCAAGGTCAAACGAGGATAGCCAAAGGTAAAAGTGCTTATAACTCGCTTATTATTGGTCCTAGAGGTTTGGGATGGTAAACCAACATATAGGAAATCATGGGCTGGGAATCTTTTGGTGTGGTCGGATTTGACCTTGGACCCCTCCTTCAAGGTCAAACGAGCATAGCCAAACTTAAAAGTGCTTATAACTCGCTTGTTATCGGTCCTAGAGGTTTAGGATGGTAAACCAACCTATAGGAAATCATGGGCTGGGAGTCTTTTGGTGTGGTCGGATTTGACCTTGGACTCCTCCTTCAAGGTTAAATGAGGATAGCCAAACTTAAAAGTGCTTATAACTCGTTTATTATTTGTCCTAGAGGTTTGCGATGGTAAACCAACCTACATGAAATCATGGGCTGGGAATCTTTTGGTGTGGCCGGATTTGACCTTGGACCCCTCCTTCAAGGTCAAACAAGGATAGCCAAACTTAAAAGTGCTTATAACTTGCTTATTATTGGTCCTAGAGGTTTGGGATGATAAACCAACGTATAGGAAATCATGCGCTGGGAATCTTTTGGTGTGGTCGGATTTGACCTTGGACCCCTCCTTCAAGGTCAATTGAGGATAGCCCAACTTAAAAGTGCTTATAATTCGCTTAATATTGGTCCTAGAGGTTTGGGATGGTAACCAACTTATAGGACATCATGGGCTGGGAATCTTTTGGTGTGGTCGGATTTGACCTTGGACCCCTCCTTCAAGGTCAAACGAGGATAGCCAAACGTAAAAGTGCTTATAACTCGCTTATTATTGGTCCTAGAGGTTTGGGATGGTAAACCAACATATAGGAAATCATGGGCTGGGAATCTTTTGGTGTGGTCGGATTTGACCTTGGACCCCTCCTTCAAGGTCAAACGAGCATAGCCAAACTTAAAAGTGCTTATAACTCGCTTGTTATCGGTCCTAGAGGTTTAGGATGGTAAACCAACCTATAGGAAATCATGGGCTGGGAGTCTTTTGGTGTGGTCGGATTTGACCTTGGACTCCTCCTTCAAGGTTAAATGAGGATAGCCAAACTTAAAAGTGCTTATAACTCGTTTATTATTTGTCCTAGAGGTTTGCGATGGTAAACCAACCTACATGAAATCATGGGCTGGGAATCTTTTGGTGTGGCCGGATTTGACCTTGGACCCTTCCTTCAAGGTCAAACGAGCATAGCCAAACTTATATGTGCTTATAGCGTGCTTATTATTGGTCCTAAAGGCATGGGATGGTAAAACAACCTATAGGAAATCATGGGCTGGGAATCTTTGGGTGTGGTCGGATTTGACCTAATGGACCCCTCCGAGGTCAAACGAAGATGGCCAAACCTAAAAGTGCTTATAACTCGCTTATTATCGGTCCTAGAGGTTTGGGATGGTAAACCAAACTATAGGAAATCATGGGCTGGGAATCTATTGCTGTGGTCGGATTTGACCTTGGACCCCTCCTTCAAGGTCAAACAAGGATAGCCAAACTTAAAAGTGCTTATAACTTGCTTATTATTGGTCCTAGAGGTTTGGGATGATAAACCAACGTATAGGAAATCATGCGCTGGGAATCTTTTGGTGTGGTCGGATTTGACCTTGGACCCCTCCTTCAAGGTCAATTGAGGATAGCCCAACTTAAAAGTGCTTATAATTCGCTTAATATTGGTCCTAGAGGTTTGGGATGGTAAACCAACTTATAGGACATCATGGGCTGGGAATCTTTTGGTGTGGTCGGATTTGACCTTGGACCCCTCCTTCAAGGTCAAACGAGGATAGCCAAACGTAAAAGTGCTTATAACTCGCTTATTATTGGTCCTAGAGGTTTGGGATGGTAAACCAACATATAGGAAATCATGGGCTGGGAATCTTTTGGTGTGGTCGGATTTGACCTTGGACCCCTCCTTCAAGGTCAAACGAGCATAGCCAAACTTAAAAGTGCTTATAACTCGCTTGTTATCGGTCCTAGAGGTTTAGGATGGTAAACCAACCTATAGGAAATCATGGGCTGGGAGTCTTTTGGTGTGGTCGGATTTGACCTTGGACTCCTCCTTCAAGGTTAAATGAGGATAGCCAAACTTAAAAGTGCTTATAACTCGTTTATTATTTGTCCTAGAGGTTTGCGATGGTAAACCAACCTACATGAAATCATGGGCTGGGAATCTTTTGGTGTGGCCGGATTTGACCTTGGACCCTTCCTTCAAGGTCAAACGAGCATAGCCAAACTTATATGTGCTTATAGCGTGCTTATTATTGGTCCTAAAGGCATGGGATGGTAAAACAACCTATAGGAAATCATGGGCTGGGAATCTTTGGGTGTGGTCGGATTTGACCTAATGGACCCCTCCGAGGTCAAACGAAGATGGCCAAACCTAAAAGTGCTTATAACTCGCTTATTATCGGTCCTAGAGGTTTGGGATGGTAAACCAAACTATAGGAAATCATGGGCTGGGAATCTATTGCTGTGGTCGGATTTGACCTTGGACCCCTCCTTCAAGGTCAATCGAGGAGAGCCCAACTTAAAAGTGCTTATAACTCGCTTATTATTGGTCCTAGAGGTTTGGGATGGTAAACTAACATATAGGAAATCATGGCCTGAGAATCTTTTGGTGTGGTCAGATATGACCTTGGACCCCTCCTTCAAGGTCAAACGAGGATAGCCAAACTTAAAAGTGCTTATAACTTGCTTATTATTGATCCTAGAGGTTTAGGATAGTAAACCAACCTATAGTAAATCATGGGCTGGGAGTCTTTTGGTGTGGTCAGATTTGACCTTGGACTCCTCCTTCAAGGTTAAATGAGGATAGCCAAACTTAAAAGTGCTTATAACTCGTTTATTATTGGTCCTAGAGGTTTGCGATGGTAAACCAACCTACATGAAAGCATGGGCTGGGAATCTTTTGTTGTGGCCGGATTTGACCTTGGACCCCTCCTTCAAGGTCAAGCGAGCATAGCCCAACTTATATGTGCTTATAGCGCGCTTATTATTGGTCCTAGAGGCATGGGATGGTAAAACACCCTATAGGAAATCATAGGCTGGGAATCTTTTGATGTGGTCTGATTTGACCTTGGACCTCTCCTTCAAGGTCAAACGAGGACAACCAAACTTAAAAGTGCTTATAACTCGCTTATTATTGGTCGTACAGGTTTGGGATGGTAAACCAACCTATAAGAAATCATGGGCTGGAAATCTTTTGGTGTGGTCCAATTTGACCTTGGACTCCTCCTTCAAGGTTAAATGAGGATAGCCAAACATAAAAGTGCTTATAACTCGCTCATTATTGGTCCTAGAGGTTTGCAATATGAAACCAACTTATACAAGGTCATGGGCTGGGAATCATCTGATGTTTTCAGATTTGACCTCCTTCAAGGTCAAACGATGGTTCACTGGCTTTGGTGAGGTGTTTTTTCGGTGGATACAAATTTGCATTGGTTCTCCGATGCGTAGGTCTAGTTAGATTTTTGGCATTGATTGGTTAAGAAATGGCCGAGTAATTAATGATTAATTAATCATTACAAATTTTCCAAATAAGAAAAACACAAAAATGCTTATATCTCAAAAACCATGTGAGATAGAGCGATTTCGGCACAATTTTTAACCCACAGGATATCTCTCCAGAGTAGCCATCACAATTTTTCAAAAAAATATTGTCTCGCCCAAAATGGCGGCCATTTTGAATTTTCGAATTTTTCGCAAAAATGCAAATCTCAAAAATCCTTATATCTCGAAAACTGTGCTAGGTAGAGTAATTTTGACGAAAATTTTGACCCATAGGGTATCTCTACAGAGTAGCAATTCCAATTTTCAAAAATGGCGGCCATTTTAAATTTTCGAATTTTTCGCAAAATTGCAAAACACAGAAATGCTAATAATCTCGCAAAACTATGCTAGATAGAGTAATTTCGACAAAATTTTTTACCCACAGGGTATCTCTGCGGAGTAGCCATCTCAATTTTCAAAACATTTTTGTCTTGCCAAAAATGGTGGTCATTTTGAATTTTCTAATTTTTTTCACAAAAAATGCTAATATCTCGAAAACCGTGCTAGATAGAGCAGATTACGCAGACTTTGGTTGCCACAACAGTATAAGGCTAGAAGCAGAGCATTTTTTAATACTTTAACACTCACCGTTATATCCTTTTTGGGACGCTTTGTTTTTGCTGTGCTTTTTTTGCAAGTGATCCTCTAATTGAGCGGCCCGTCAGGGACGCTTATTTGTTTTCACCGAAGTTCGACTGATCACCGACGCCGGATTATGGTCTCCCTTGAATAACTTCTTAGCCTATCAAATTTTTCTTTCCTTCTTATCTTTCTTTAAAACTATAGGGGCGGGAAAAATTTTTGAGATACTTTGCGCAGACCTTAAGCTTTACTTAAGGTAACCTTAAGCATAACTCCCAAACACCTTGTCATTGCGTTTCGGAAAAAAACACACACACCTGTGCTATAAAATTTATCGGGTACATTCTAGACCAAATTTCCAAGGTCGGAAAGGATTTTCTCATCAATCGGACCATAGATGCCTGAATGGGAGGCGTTTTATTTTCGTAAATTTTTTAAAAATGGGTACTTGGTCTGTATCTCCAAAACGGTCAGGATTTCGGTGTTTTGTTGGAATAACTTATTCAGCTACTTTTTGATAATCTTTCACATGCCGAAGTTTTAGCCCTGTATCTGCAATTTTAAGGTCACCTTAATGTCAAAAAACGGGGTTGTAGCCCTCCAGTTCACTTAGTTTTTCACTTTTTTCAACCAAACTTGGCACATATATTAAGATTTGCCAAAGTAATATCCTGACTTTATGGTGACCTTAAACTCAAAATGTTAATGGACATATGGCCTGCTTAAAGTCATCAAATTGGAATAAAATGCTCTGGCTCCTTTCTTTTTCCATTTTTTTATATCAAAATTATCACTGGTATTAAACTAGATAAAAATAATACTTATGGTCACCTTAAACTCTCAGTATGAATGGAGTTGTAGCCACCTTAAAGTGAAATAAGGGGGTTTTCAGCCTCCAAGTATCTTATTGTTCGACTGACCTCAGTTAAACTTTGCACACTTATAAAGGATGGCAAACCAAAGGGTTATCCTGACTTTAAGGTGACCTTAAACTGTTAATATAATTTTGGCCCCCCTAAAGTCATAACATTTGAATAAAGCCATCTGGCTCCTTTCTTTTTCCATATCTGACATATATTGATATAGAAGGGACATTCTCATATTATGGTCACCTTAAAGTCACAATATGAATGAAGTTATGGTCACCTTACAGTGAAAAGGAAGTTTCAGCCTCCAGCTATCTTATTGTTCAACTGACCTGAGCTAAACTTTATGCACTTATAAAGGATGAGAAAAGGGACATTCTTATTTTATGGTCACCTTAAAGTCCCCATATGAATGAAGTTATGGCCATCTTGCAGCGAAATTATGGAGTTTTTAATCTCCAGCTATTCTATTGTTCAGCTGACCTCACTTTAATTGTGCGCACTCATTAAAGATGAAAATAGGGACAAGTAACATACACAATGCAATAAAGTTCACAGTTTCTATTGCTTATGATGCATATGTTGACATCTTTTATGGGTGACTTCTTTTTCATCAGGGCCGCTTCGTTTTTGTCAGCAAAAACATTCTTCTAGTTTATAATTTTTATCATTGTATTTTTCAGTACCAAAGTGGCAAGCATACCCAAAGAGGTTCTTGAAAGAATTCACCTTTGTGAAAAAGGTTTGACTCATTTATTTAGCCAACTATTTACATGAATGAAACAAAATTGACAATCAAGTACACATGAAAATGATTTTGCAGATGTTGAAAGGAAAGATGGACAATATGGACTCTCCAGATCAATAATTTGGTGGCTGTAGTAGTTTGGCCCATTCCCAAACATTAAAGAGAAAGCTTATTAACATCAGAAAGAAATTGCTTGCAAAATGTCGATGTAAAATCTTGAAATTATTATAGTGAGATATTGTTCCATATAAGGGTGTCATAGTACCCATTAAAATAGCTTGTTCATATTATTTTGTACATTTAAGATAGAAGGATTAAGTATATTGTGGATATTTATATTCATAGACAAAAATCAGGGATATGTGGGATTCACCCATGTTTCATTGCCAATGTATTACATTTTAACTAAATACATTTTTAACAAATCCATTTAAATCTGGCACATGCATATATATTTGGGCTAGGAACAAAACATGGACCTTTAGCCACTTAAAGCTTTCTAGGTTACAAACTCAGACTAAACAATGTCCACGTAACAAGGCAAAGTGTGTGCTAAAAATGTTTTACCAGAGAACACATTAATATGTTCTCACACTAGCAAAAATTCAAGACTAAATTTAGTTAAAAACTGAGTTTGAGGCCCATAAAGACACCACCTGGGGACTTTTTTCCTCCATTTTTCTCATGTTTTGCCTTGTATTTTTGGAAGTTGTGAGTCAGACTAGTCTCAAACTGTACTGGATATAATTTCAGTATGTGATCTTCCTCTGTGGAAAAATTTGAGGTCTGTACTGTTAAGGTTACCTTGAAGCCTCTAAAAATGCTGTGAGGCATTTTTGAACTTCTTGCCACTTTAAGCCCTGTGGTTGGTCTCGTAAGTACATTATTAAGTTATTATGTCCCACCCCCACCCCCGCTTTTTCCAGCGTTTGGCTCATTGGTGTAAGGAAATGTATTAGAGCTATCTTCACCAAATTTGGTACGCAGGATTATTTGTCAGTGTCCTGCTTGGGATTGCATTCAGTTGTTGTGGCTCTTTTGCTTACTGAGTAATACCTAAGTACAGCTATTTTCAGTACCTATTGGTTTCTGTGCATTTAAGAGAAAATCATTCTAGTTATTTTACTAAAATTTGGAGAACAAGATTGTTATGTCGAGTGCTTGCTTGGTATTGCATTTGGGACTGATAGCTGTGTAAGTAATAGCCATTTAGGTACTTTATTGGCTATTTTCAATACTTCTTTTGAGTAATTTGCTTATATCTCGGAAACTGTAACAGATAGAATGATTTTGAGCAAATATTCGACCCAAAGGATAATAGGAGATTATCCTGTGTGAAAACAAAAAATTTAAATTTGCGAAGCAAGGGTAACCTCTGCAAAAGGGCGGCCATCTTCGATTTTAGCGAAAAGTAAAAATGTAAATATCTGGGAAACGTAAGAGGTAGAGTGATTTTGACTGAATTTTTGATCCACCCATAGGGTGATACAAGGGTGTCCAATTGAAAAGGGAAAAATTTCAATTTTTACCCCACACCCCGTAAGGGCTGTCGGGGTATTGTTTTCACCCATGGTGACCAGATGGGCGGGCGGGCGGCAGGAAAAAGTTTGTCCGGACTGTATCTCAGAAACCATAAGGTGTAGGAAGTTGATACTTGGTGGGGACATTGGTCAGGATATGTAGGTGTGCAACGTCATGGTGTGACCTTGATTTGACCTTTGACCTTGCTGTAGTGACCTTGAGTTTGAAACTTTTGTCCGGGCTATATCTCGGAAACCGTAAGGTGTAGGAAGTTGATACTTGGTAGGGACATTGGTTAGGGGTTGTAGGTGTGCAACGTCATGGTGTGACCTTGGTTTGACCTTTGACCTTGCTGTAGTGACCTTGACCTATAAAATCTTGTCCGGGCTATATCTCAGAAACTGTAAGGTGTAGGAAGTTAATACTTGGTAGGGACATTGGTTAGGTGGTGGTTGTAGGTGTGCAACGTCATGGTCTGACCTTGATTTGACCTTTGACCTTGCCGTAGTGACCTTGAGTTTGAAAATCTTGTCCGAGCTATATCTCAGAAACTGTGAGGTGTATGAAGTTGATACTTACTAGGGACATTGGTTGGGGGTGTAGGTGTGCAACGTCATGGTCTGAATTAAGCGTCCCGCAAGGGACGCTTGTTTGTGTATGGGAGAGCTTCCGGCTCCAAATTTTGTTTTCCTTATAACTCTGTAACCGTTAGGCGGATTCTTTTCAAATTTGGTAGGTTTAGGCAGTAGCCTTGGGGAATTTTTTGGAATATGCTGCAGTGACATTTCAACCAATCAGAGAGGTCACATGACCAAAAATGTCTTTTTTCGATGGGGAAGCTTGTCCGGATGATAATTGAAAGGAATTTTATCAATTCACCTGAAACTTGGCAAATACATTCATTCTATTAAAATCTGGAAATCATTAGATTTTGGCATTGATTGGTCAAGAAATGGCCGAGTAATTAATGATTAATTAATCATTACGAATTTTCCAAATAAGGAAAACACAAAAATGCTTATATCTCGAAAACCGTGCTAGATAGAGCGATTTCGACGAAATTTTTGACCCGCAGGGTATCTCTGCGGAGTACTTTTCCCAATTTTCAAAAAATTTTTGTCTCGCCCAAAATGGCGGCCATTTTGAATTTTCGAAATTTTCGCAAAAATTGCAAAACACAAAAATGCTTATATCTCAAAAACCATGCTAGATAGAGCAATTTCGACAAAATTTTTGACCCGCAGGATATCTGCGGAGTACTTTTCCCAATTTTCAAAAAATTTTTGTCTCGCCAAAAATGGCGGCCATTTTGAATTTTCGAAATTTTCGCAAAAATTGCAAAACACAAAAATGCTTATATCTCGAAAACCGTGCTAGATAGAGTAATTTCAACGAAAATTTTGACCCATAGGGTATCTCTGCAGAGTAGCAATTCCAATTTTCAAAAAATGGTGGCCATTTTGAATTTTTCACAAAATTGTAAAACACAGAAATTCTTATATCTCGCAAAACTCTGCTAGATAGAGTAATTTCAACAAAATTTTTGACCCACAGGGTATCTCTGCGGAGTAACCATCTCAATTTTCAAAACATTTTTGTCTCGCCAAAAATGACGGCCATTTTGAATTTTCGAATTTTTCGCAAAAAATGCAATACAAAAAAATACTTATATCTTGAAAACCATGCTAGATAGAGCAGACTATGCAGACTTTGGTTGCCACAACAGTATAAGGCTAGAAGTAGAGCATTTTCTTTATACTTTAGTACTCACTGTTATATCCTTTTTGGGACACTTTGTGCATAGCAAAAACATTCTTTTTTTTGCAAGCAATCCTCTAGTTTTGTATTGATATAGTACTTCTATATCTCATGATGTTAAAAATATTTCCCTAGGCTGTGGGGTACGGGCATCTGCTATTTATGTAACTTGTGGCGGCCTTCTTTGATTTTAGCGGAAAATAAAAAAGTATAAATATATCAGAAACCATAAGAGATAGAGTGATTTCGAGTGAATTTTTGACCGAAAGAGTAGTACAGGGGTGTCCGACTGAAAAGGGAAAAATTTCAATTTTCGGAACTTATGATGGCCATCTTGTATTTTACTGGAAAATAAAAAAATTGAAAATATCTCGGAAACCGTAAGAAATGGAGCAATTTTGAGTGAATTTTTGATCTGTAGGGCAGTTGAACAGTTGTGTATGTAAAAGATAAAAATTTCAATAACCGCCACTTGTGGAGGCCATCTTAGCTTTTAGCGGAAAATACAAAATTCTAAATATCTCCTAAATTGTAAGAAATAGAGTGATTCCAAGTGAAATTTGGACCAGTACGGCAGTAGTGGAGTATCCAATGTATAAGGGAAAAATTTCAATTTCGCAACTTTTGATGGCCATCTTGGATTTTTGCTGAAACTAAAACATTGTAAATATCTCAGAAACCGTTAGAGATAGGGCAATTTTAAATGAATTTTTTACCCATAGAGTAGTACAAGAGTATCCTGTGTAACAGATAAATATTTCAGTTTTCACCACTTGGATTTTAGTGGAAAATAAGAAAGTGTAAATATCTCAAAACTATAAGAGATAGAGCCAATTTGAGCAAATTTTTGACCCGCAGGGTATTGCAAGGGAACCTGTGCAAAAGATAAAAATTTAAGTTTTCGCCACTTTTGGCAGCTATCTTGAATTTTAAAAGAAAATAAAAAAATTGTAAATATCAGAGAAACCGTAAGAGATTGAGCCCTTTTGAGTGAATTTTTGACCCACATGGTAGTACAAGGGTATCCTATGCAACAGGGAAAAATTTTAATTTTCATCACTTTTGGGAGCTATCTTGCATTTTAGCGGAAAAGAAAAAACTGTAAATATAGCCTTTCCAAGCATCATGGGTGGACATTACGCATGATAATGTGTTTTGTATGCAATCCACCTACTTCTCTATTGTTCCACATTCTCTTTTTACAGGACTTCCTATTTCTAGTTTTTACATGTACAATAAACCAAGAAAATTGTATTTCCATTTTCCATAATTTAAAAAAAACAAGGCCAAAAGGTGTTTTGGTCCCTACCGCAAGCGCAAAGCCATCAGAGACACGAGTAGTGCACTAGAATTTATGAAAGAAACATCCTACAGCTGGTGTAGAACTCAGACAGTCACCCATCCAAGTACTAACGTAGCCCATTGCTGCTTAACTTAAGTGAGCAGACAAATACTCATCACTTTGTGCCATAATTCATGAAAGTCCGGAGAAAAAAAAAACTGATCTGTAGAAGCGCGAGCTCTATCGAGGCGCGTGCAACAAATGAAAAATTGAGTGATTGGTAATGTTTCAGTACATGCATAAGATTTTGCATAGACTGAAAAATAATGGAATTATCTGTGGATCTTTACTCTATAACATCTTTTTTAACAGGTCAAGGTAGCATTTCAATTGTAGCTTTGCTTATGATGCACATAACATACGGAAAGAGTTGCCTGATGATGTCCAATATGTTGCCTCTCTTACATCCTTCATATCACAATTAAAATCCACCTTATTCTCTGTTCCTTCCTGGTGTCTCTGTGGTTGCTGACAACTTAGTGCTAGATATCTGATTTTCCTGCAATCAGGCTACTTGATTTGTTGGTCCTTAGAATCTGCAGTTTGCAGAGATTAAGTACTTTAAACATCAAAATGGTATTATAATTTTTACTCTTTGATCTTTGCAGATGATACAAGAGCCATCCAGTAAGAAGTTGTTACCAGATCCTCTGAAAGAGCCCTACTACCAGCCACCATACACCTTAGTGCTGGAAATCACTGGTATCCTTATTCATCCTGATTGGACTGTGAGTGGCAAACAAATTGGGTTCTAAATATCTATTGTATTTCATTAGAATTCTTATTGAAAAGCATAAAGTATTGGACTTAAGATGATTTGAAGCAGACCATCTGGAAAGTTAACATGAAATCGTGCTTATCCATTTTTTTTCTTGTAGACACTGGTAAAGTGTGGTCTATTGTTGATATATTTAAGAGTATTTTATGAGCATGTGAAAAATCAAAATTTAGAATAATTAGATATTTAAGAATGTTGCACGTTTCAGTTGGTCACAGTGGTGGATAGCTCGGTATCAAAAATGTGTACATCGGGAGACCCCAAATGCAAAACCAAACTGATTCTGAGATTCCAAAACCAAATGCCCCAAAACAAAGATATTTTGTCTGTATATTTTCTTAAAAATATTACATTATTTACAAATAAATTAATAATTTTGTGACATTTTTACTTGTCTAACATCTTACAATCTGCATATTTGTTTACATCTTTCGCCAAAGATCTATACATCAGAAGTCATTAACCAGTTAAAAGATGGTTAATGGAAGCAGTTACCCGACCACCAATTAATGTGAATTGTTTCGACCATTGAAATGCCCTAAATTCATAGACTCCCACCTTGGCTGCTACCTAGGTTGCTTTCTTATCTGTGGATAAGATTCTCCGATGTACAAGGTCTAGTTTTCTCTTGATATTTACAATGATCTCTTCTTTTCTGAAGCTTGGCACTGGATGGAGATTCAAAAAGAGGCCACACATAGACTACTTGTTGCAAAATGCTGGCCCACCTTTATTCGAAATTGTGATTTACACAAAAGAGCAAGGAATGGTAAGTACTTTTAAATGGTTAGAGGTCATGTTAAGACCGATATGTGTTTCTGGTATCTTTATTGATTAACTAATCAAGTTATCAAATTTAAGGAAATATTATTCTTGGAAACTATGTATACTTTCAACTTTATTACAGTTGTTAATAGTGATGGAAATCACCTCTAGTTTGTATTGGCGATTAATGAGCCATAATCGATTTTATTACTCCATTGTTGGCAATATCATGACAAAAACTTACCAGGATGAAGTGTATATCGATAAATCACTTCTTGTAAATATGGTGGCAAACATAAACAAATTCAAAATCGTGACAAATCTGTCATTTTATTAAAGGAAACTGCCTAAAATATTTTAAAAAGCATGTATATTGAGATACATAAGGAAACGTAATTAATTTTTTATGAAATTGCCAGTAATAATGATGAGTTGATGTGTACTACTTCCAGATCGATCATCACTACTAATATGAATTTCGACCAACCATTCGATGTCTGTGTACAGTTGTTCTTTCACTAGTTGTTAATGCCGTGTACAGGGCATCATGTTCATTGACTCATGCATTCCTTATAATGACTCAATTTGATTTTATGATTTTTGAAACTGTATCATATTCTCTATAAATATCCAGCACTAAGCAGACATGACAAACTTGCTGAATGTCTGTTTATTCTGTTAAATGTTTACAAGTTTGTTTGTTTTTTTTTGTGTGTATTCAGACTGCATTTCCAATTGTGGATGGTATAGATCCTAATGGTTTCATCTCCTACAGACTGTTTCGAGATGCTACCCTTTATAAAAATGGAGAACATTGTAAAGTGAGTATTACTATATTATCAGTTGGAAAAGCTCGAGTCTCTACTTTTGAAGAATATAGTACATAAGTACCACTTCAGTCAGTACAGAATTGTTTTGTTGAATATTGGTACATTACCTATATTTACAGGAGTATATATTACAGAAGTGTCATTATGGTAATCCGATTATTCCTTAGGTAATGCCTATTGATGCTTGCTTCTGTCCATTTTTACCCCACAGCCCTTAAGGGCTGTCGGGGTATTGTTTTCACCCATGGTGTCCGGGTGAGCGGATGGGCGTCCTGTTGGGCGGGCGGCGGGAAAAAGTTTGTCCAGGCTGTATCTCAGAAACCGTAAGGTGCAGGAAGTTGATACTTGGTAGGGACATTGGTTAGGGGGTGTAGGTGTGCAACGTCATAGTCTGACCTTGATTTGACCTCGCCGTAGTGACCTTGACCTATAAAATCTTGTCCGGGCTATATCTCGGAAACTGTAAGGTGTAGGAAGTTGATATTTGGTATAATCTAAATAAAATCTAAGTGTGGGAGTTGTGAGTGTGGAAAACTGTTTCTCTGGAAAAAATATATTTTTCTCCTACAACAAACAGTTTTACAGTTGTAAATTTTACACCATGTGAAAGATAAAAGATCAGTGGATGCGCTGGATATTTCAAAGATGAGATTCTTGTGATCATAACTTGCTGATATACAAAAACATTTTAGGAATTCAGGCTATTTGATATCAATGTTCAATATTGAGTGCAGCCAGGCATGACAGAAAACAATCAGTGAATATGCAGAGTGTTTGAGGGCACATTTCTAAACATTTCCTAAAGAGGCACACCATGAAAGGCTTTTAAAAGTGCAAGCTTCAATGCAAGACGGAATAATCAAATGTTGTGATACTTTACTACCAAAAAGGCTGTTTGGTTATTTTTCTGTGTGGAGTGAACATTCTGACAATCTATTTATAGTTACTGTACATGACTTTCCAAATAATTAGAGCATAGTGGTCAAAACAATCTTGTGGTGCTTTTACACTATAAAGAAGTAAGTGCAGTATTAACTTTGTGGTACTTTATGCCCAGATAGGGTATAGAGATTAGATCAGTTTTACACTATAAAGAAAATGACTTCTAGTACGCCACTGAATAAAAGACCCTGTTCCGAAATGCTGTTTTCTCCAGAAGGGCAAGCTGTGATGGATAAGTCTTCACTGTGTGACTTACTTTCTACAATGTTGGATGACAAATTTAAAGAACATCTATTGGCAGTGAAAGAGGATATATCAGCTCTGAAAGGTATCTTTGAAAAAAGGCAACAAGAAAATTGCCAAAAGTTTGACAGCCTTCAGGAACATTGCAAACAATTACAAGCTGAAAATAATGATTTGAAAGATAAACTCAACAAACTAGAAACATTCCAAAGGAAAAATAATCTGAGAGTGGTAGGAATCAGTGAAACTCAAGGAGAAATGCTAGAAATGAGGGTGTTAGCATTGTTTAATGGCCTTTTAACCAGAGCTTACCAGTTTGACAGTCGTACCTTAGAGAGAGTACATCGCCTTGGGCCATACAGAAAGGGATACACCAGACCAGTTGTTTTGAGATTTGCAAACTACAAAGATAAACTCTCTGTCCTTGAAATGAGGAAATGTTTGAAAGACAAACACAATATCTTACTTTTCGATGATCTACCAAAGGATCTTGATGAAAAACAAAGAAAGCTCAGTCCTGTCTTTAAAGCCCTGAAACATCTGCAGTTATCTGCAGAAAATGATACAGTGAAAGATGTTAAATTAAAAACTGGTCAACTTGTTTTAAATGGAGAATATTACTATATGGAAGAGTTGCATAGATTGCCAGAGGAAGTTGGCCTAGATCGACTGTTCACAAAAACCCAGAATAATGTGACAGCCTTTTTTAGAAGTTATAGCAGATTTTCAAATCACTTTAAATGTAATTTTGTGGTTAATGGAGTTTTGTACAGTAGCATGGAGCAATACATCATGGCAGAGAAGGCAAGGCTTTTTGGAGACACTCAAACATTGGACAAAATTATGGATACTCATGAACCAGAGGTAATTAAACGGTATGGACATAACATAAAAAACTTTAAAAGGTCAGACTGGATGTGTGAAATGGAAGCAGTGTTGACAAAAGGTTTAACAGCGAAATTCGGACAAAATGAGGACCTTCGCGAACTTCTGAAATCAACAGGTACTAACACTCTAGCTGAGGCTAACCCAAATGACAAGGTTTATGGAATTGGTTTAAGCTTACAAGACTCCAGAGTCTTCAACAAGAAGGAATGGCCAGGACAAAACAGACTTGGAAAAGCACTCATGATAGTTCGTGACTCGTTATAATGTGTGAATGAATATATCTGCTTGTAGACATAAGAGAGAAATATTTCTCAATAAATATGAAATATTAGTTACTTTAAAATAAGTTTATTGTTTAAAGAACAAATATTGTTAAACTAACAGTTTACCTCAGTAGGTGTGTTTCTACTATTTAAAAGTAAATAATAAACCAAGTATCTCTAAATAGCCATAAATTTTAAAGTGAAGGAATATAAAAAATAGAGTCTTCTTAAAATATGTGTTGCCTAATACATTGATGATTGATACTGAGGATTATTTTACAGTAACTATACATTTTCCTTTTTTGCAATGGTTGTTATTACTGATCAACTGAAGATAGATAATACTTATTACTGAAGGAATATAATAGAGTCTTTTTAAAACATGTGTTACTAAACACATTGATGGTTGATACTGATGATTATTTTACAGTAACTATACTTTTTCTTTTTTGCAATGGTTGTTATTTACTGATTGAACAAAAGTCTTTTTGTGTTAGCTTTCATGATGCAATATCAAGTATTAGCAGCGTTTTTGTATCTTTTTATCTACTTTTGTATAAATTCAGACTTTAATAGTCTGCTCTATATAACATATTTGATTATCGTATGTTTCAAAATGTTGGATATTGCTGTTTTGTTACTATATTTTCAACCCCCAAATTCAAGGGTATCAGTAATAATATTAAGTTGTTTAATATAAAAAATTTTTTGTATGATTTCTAAGTCATAAATTCAATTAAAAAGTATCAAGACACCACTATTTCGATTGTATTTAATATACAAGGTATATTCAGCATTAAATATGAATCAACCATTAGCAGTTTTTTTTTTTTTTTTTTTCTTTCGTATTGTTGGTATCCTCCTCTTTATAAATATAGACTTTAGAAGTTAAGTTAACTACAAAATCTATAGTCCACACCCTCTGTTTTGACATGATTTTTTAGTATAGTAGTAACAGGTAGGACAAAGTTTTTTTTTTTTTTTTTTTTTTTTTTTGTCATAAACTGTCGGTAAGTTTTAATAACATAATTTAAGTAAACATGGTCCAGTGTAGCCACTTAAAATATTGTGCTTTTTTTTCTCTTCTTCCTTACACTTCTTTTTGTGCAGCGTGCTTTTTTGTGTTTGTAATTGTGATATTGTCTTTTGTTTTTGTGAATATATGTTGTGTGGTTTTTTTCTGTCTTTTGTATTTGTGAATACATGTTATGGTTTTTTCAGTTATTTATTGCATACAGTCTCCCTGAGCTTACAACTGGAGTTTGTAGAAGGTTAATTTTATTTTCCACCGTTACATGGAGCATTTGTTGGTTAACCTTAAAAGAAGCATACATATACCTACATTGTTTTCAGTGTGTTATTAAAGATAATGACTGCATACAGATGGAAGTACATTCTTTATATATAATGTTGTAGTTCTATGAATGATTCTATAAATATATTCAGTTTCAATGCTAGGGGACTAGCTAACAGAACAAAGAGAGTAGCAATATTTCTGTGGCTAAAAGCAAAAGGGCGGGGCATATTTTTACTTCAAGAGTGTCACTCAAATGCTAATCAAGAACATATTTGGAAACAAGATTGGGATGGAGAAATCTTCTTTTCTCATGGTGGATCAAATTGTAGGGGGGTTGCTATCTTAGTTTCAAAAAATCTAGATGTTAATATAGACTCTATCACGATTGATACAGAGGGTAGATTTTTGTTACTAGATTGTAGAATTAGCCATATAAAATATATTTTGGTAAATCTCTATGCTCCCACTGCAGATAAAAAGCTTGAACAAAACAACTTTGGCAACTATATACATTCTAATCTTGAGAATTATATTGGACAAAATGTAATAATAGGTGGTGACCTAAATATAAATCTAGACACTATAAGGCACAACTTTAGTCCCTCAAGTCCAACTTACAGCGAATACATGTTCCTACTTTCAGAATCTTTACACTTAGTTGATATTTGGTGACTACGCAATCCAGATATTTTACGTTACACAAGGCGAGAAAGGACACGTTATGGATACTCCCAATCACGACTGGACTATTTTCTTGTCTCCAGCCACTTACAAAGCAATATACAACTTGTTGATGTCCTACCAAGTATAAAGTCTGATCATAGTCTTCTACAAATGATTTTAATTTTAGAACAGGCTCCAAAAAGAGGAAAAGGTCTTTGGAAGCTTAATACTAGCATGCTGTCTGATCCTGATTATATTAGTTTAATAAAAGAAACAATACAAAACGCTAAAAGTGATGCCCATAATCTCTCTGATAAGTCTTTGACTTGGGATTTTGTAAAATGTAAGATTAGAACTGAATCTATAACATATGCTATTCGTAAACAAAGAAAAAGTACAAAAGATTTGAAATTGCTAACAGATCGCCTTGCACATCTAGAAGAATTGGTCGTCTGTACCCCTTCTGTGAATCAATTAGAAGAAATATCTCTTATAAAACAGCAAATTGAAGACATATATACAGAAAAAGCCCGAGGAGCAATTGTTAGGTCTAGATGCCAATTTACAGAAGAGTTTGAGAAGCCAACAAAATATTTCCTTAACTTAGAAAAAGCAAATAACAAATCAAAATCTATTTACTCCTTAACGGTAAAGGGCAAAAGAATTAGTAAGCAAGAAGATATTCTGGATGCACAAAAGCAATTTTACTGTGACCTTTACTCTGAGCCAAACAAAAATAATCA
Organism: Sabellastarte sp. h YS-2021; assembly: GCA_964017235.1. Taxonomy (NCBI): domain Eukaryota; kingdom Metazoa; phylum Annelida; class Polychaeta; order Sabellida; family Sabellidae; genus Sabellastarte; species Sabellastarte sp. h YS-2021. The sequence continues at coordinate 150,362,195 of OZ024928.1, read as the reverse complement.
GTTAGATAGTATTGACAACTACCTACAAATTATGGATTTACCTTGCATCTCTACTGCTGCTGATAAACTTTGTGAAAGTGAACTTACTCTAGTTGAAGTTAAAAAGGCAATAAAAGAATTAGCAATTAACAAAACCCCCGGACCAGATGGTTTACCAAATGAATTTTATAAAGCATTCTTTGAAGATATAAGTGATTTACTATACATGTCTTATATAGAAGCTTTCAAAAATGGGTTTCTGTGTGAAAGTCAAAGGCAGGGTGTCATACGTTTGATACCGAAAAAGGGAAAAGATCTTACAGACATTAAATCTTGGCGACCTCTTTCTCTGTTAAATTCAGATTATAAAATTTTGGCTAAAGTTATTGCAAACAGGCTGAAAGACATTCTACCAGAAATAATTAACACAGATCAGATAGGTTATATGGCAAATAGATTTTGTGGTGAAAACACCAGACTAATAGCAGATATTATTGAATACTGTAAAATTAACCAAAAGCCTTGTATAATTTTATTAGCTGATTTTGAGAAGGCTTTTGATTCTATAAATTGGAGTTTTTTAAAATCTTGTATCAAGCGTTTTGGATTTGGTCCCAACTTTCAGACATGGATAAATATAATGTATAGTAATATTCAGAGTTGTGTGTCCAACAATGGTTATCAAACACCATATTTTAGATTATATAGGGGAATTAGACAGGGATGCCCTTTAAGCGCTCTTTTGTTCTTGTTAGCTGCAGAAGTTGTTGCCACAGTCTTCAGAAATACAGATAGTATTAAAGGGATTACTGTTAATGGCATTTCAATAAAATTATGTCAATTGGCTGATGATATGACACTTTTCCTAAGTAATGATAGTTCTGTTTGTCACGCTCTACAAATTTTTGAAGAATTCTACCGTTATGCAGGGTTAAAACTTAACAAGAGTAAAACTGAGGCAACTATAATTACCTTATTTGCTCAGTTGAAGTCATCTGGTTCAGGTTGTCATATTGGAAATACATTTATGGGTGCAGTTGGATACGCTGATGATGTTGCTTTACTTGCTCCCTCTCTTCAAGCCCTGCATAAGATGTTGGGAATCTGTGACTCATTTGGTAATGACTACAGTGTACTGTTTAATATTGATGTAAATATCAAAAAAGTTTGTTGTAAAAACAAACGTTTATGTGATGTTCCTGGATGCAAGTAAAGCATTTGATAGGGTCCAGTATACTAAGTTATTTCAGTTGTTATGTAACAAAGGCTTATGTCCTCTTATCTGTAGAATGCTTTGCTACCTATATACCAACCAAACAGTTTCTGTAAAATGGGGTAGTAAAATATCTAGACCGGTGTCTGTAACTAATGGTGTAAAACAGGGAGGGATACTGTCCCCAGTTTTATTTACATTGTATATGGATACCTTATTTGCTCAGTTGAAGTCATCTGGTTCAGGTTGTCATATTGGAAATACATTTATGGGTGCAGTTGGATACGCTGATGATGTTGCTTTACTTGCTCCCTCTCTTCAAGCCCTGCATAAGATGTTGGGAATCTGTGACTCATTTGGTAATGACTACAGTGTACTGTTTAATATTGAGAAATATCAGTTGTTACACTACAGTAATGGTAAAGAACTAATATCTGGCATATGGCACAATAATATATTCATTGAGAGGTCAATGTACGCTAATCACTTAGGAAATATAGTTGGTCCTGAAACTGATAATATTTACGAGAAAATAATTACAAAGTTTATGACTAGTTTTAATGGCATTGATGTACTGTTTCGCCACGCTCATGTAGATGTAAAGTACAGGTTGTTTAAAACTTACTGCATGGATTTGTATGGTAGTATATTTTGGGTGCTTGACAATATTAAGGTTGAGAAGTTTTACATTATGTGGCGTAAGTGTCTCAGAAAACTATATGGGTTGCCTTGTAGAACTCACTCTAAATACATACCACTAATTGTCAATGACCTGTCAGTTCAATTCCAGTTGTTTCAGAGGTTAAACAAATTTGTTTGGAAGCTGAGTCTTAGTGAGAATCCGTGTGTACAATTATGTAGAAATTTAATGCAGAATGGAAGTAACTCAAATGTATGTAAGAGCTTCACTTTTATGTCGTATACCTTAAACACACCTCAGTATAGAGAATGTATGCCTCCAAGAAGTTTTCATAAGTTATTACTTCAATGGAGCACCTTGTCTTTGGACAATCAGGATTATATCAATATCAGTATAATTCATGACTTACTTTACATGAGACAACACAGGCTTTGCAACTTTACTAGCAGTGAAATCAACGATATGTTAGTTTATGTATGTACCTCCTAAGTGTTGTCATCAAAGCATGCATGTATTACGATCTTGAAGTGTATATATGTTCCTTCTTTTCCTACTTTTTATATAATTGCTTTTTCTTTTTGTTTCATTGTGGTACATGTTGAAATGTACGAAATAAACAAATAAATAAATAAATAAATATAATGATGGTTCTCTACACCCCGATGACAATTTAGGTATTACTTGGATCAATAAACCCTTTAAGACGTTGGGTATCTGGTTTGCTCATGAAAGCACAGAAATGGTGAGATTAAATGTTTCAGAAAAAATGGATAAAATAAGAGATATGCTAAATATCTGGCAATCTAGATCCCTGACGCTTAAAGGAAAAATAATAGTTTTAAAATCCCTCATTATACCTCAAATCCTACAACTAGCCTATGTTTTACCTTTCAGCAATGCCCTTTTAAATGATCTAGATGATATGTGTTTTTCTTTCTTGTGGAGTAAAAAAAAGCACAAGATTGCAAAACGAGTCATAATTCAGCCTTTTGATCTTGGTGGCTTAAAAATGGTATCTGTATTTGCTTTATACAATTCGTGTAAAATCATGTGGATGCGAAGGTATTGTAATGGTATTAAAGCAAAGTGGAAAGTTTTATCTGAGTGCTTAATGAAAATTGAAAATAAGATGATATATCAAAAGAAAATCTACAAGAATATTAAACATAAACCTTTCAGCACCTTTTATGCTGATCTACTTTCTGTTTGGTACAATTTTATAACGGCTGAACCAAAAACTTTTGACGATCTTTTAGAAGAGCCTCTTTATAACAATGACCTTATTACAATAGACAATAAGGCTATTTCTACCGAATATTTGGATTGGAAAGATCTTGGTATTTTAAAAGTTAAAGATATAATAAATAGTGATAAGACTTTGATTGATAAATTAAACTTAGAGGAAAAACTTGGAAAGCAAATTCCAGACATGAAATACAATAAATTTAGCAGTACCATACGATCCAAAATTAGAAATCTTCCCAAAAGAAGCCTAGTTGATAATTCAATTCCAAATTTATGTCTGACAAACTTTTGTAAAGTTAATAATAAAAAAGTATATATGCACTATGTGAAGGCATTGTATAGTACTCCCACAAGTCAACATAAATGGGTAGAGTACTACCCTTTCTTAGAAATGAATGACTGGAAGCAAATTTATCTTCTACCATCTAAATTGGTTTCTAACTCTTACTTAACAAATTTACAGTTTAAAATACTTCATAGATTTTTCAATTGCAATTATAAATTATATATATGGAAGATTAAGGATTCACCAGATTGCAGTCTATGCTCTGACACTGACAATCTTTAGCATTATTTTTACTATTGTCATTTTGTAAAACACTTCTGGGACCAAGTTGAAAATTGGTTGCTCAGCAAATTTCAAATACAAATTAAGTTTACTGTTTTAGAAGTACTACTTGGTGTAAATACCATTGAAAATCACTTTTATTTTCCTGTTAATTATATAATATTAATTGGAAAATACTTCATTTACAAATGTAAAAAAAATGACAGAGATTTGTTTTTTAACTGTTTTTTATATACTTTGAAATATCATCTTAGCATTGAAAACAACATCAGTATCAATCAGGGAAATATAGAAAAATTCAATTTAAAATATGGTACTCTGTATGCTGTCTTATAATCTTGCAGTAATGTAATTTGTATGTGTTATCGTTAACGATCTTTTTTTTCTTCTGTAATGATTTCATACTACCCCTTTTTGTGTTAAAGATTGTATAATGTATTTTATAGTTGTCAACTGTGTAACTGTTCAATGTATGCAACCAAAAATATAAATAAAAAAAAAAAAAAAAATAAAAAAAAAGTTGATATTTGGTAGGGACATTGGTCAGGGGGTGTAGGTGTGCAGCATCATGGTCTGACCAGGATTTGACCTTGCCATAGTGACCTTGACCTATAAAATCTTGTCCGGGCTATATCTCAGAAACCATAAGGTGTAGGAAGTTAATAGTTGGTAGAGACATTGGTTATAGGGTGTAGTTGTGCAGATCATGACCTTGACCTATAAAATCTTGTCCGGGCTATATCTCGGAAACTGTAAGGTGTAGGAAATTGATATTTTTGTAGACATTGGTTAGGGGGTGTAGGTGTGCAGCATCATGGTGTGACCTTGATTTGACCTTTGACCTTGCCATAGTGACCTTGACCTATAAAATCTTGTCTGGGGTATATCTCGGAAACCGTAAGGTGTAGGAAGTTGATACTTGGTAGGGACATTGGTTAGGCGCTATAGGTGTGTAGTATCATGGTGTGACCTTAATTTGTCCTTTGACCTTGGCGTAGTGACATTGACCTTTAAAATCTTGTTGCACCTTTGGGTCTGTCTTTTGATGCAGATTAAGCACTGTTAATTCATATTAGAATTTATTAAGAATTTTACTTTCATAACTTCCCATTGTAGGAGATAGAAATTCATCAAGTGAGCCACAGATTTTGTTCCAACACCACACATAAGCATTCATTAAATGTATTACCACTTCTGTATGCATGGTAATATTCAAAACATATACATTACATTATTTAAAGTAAGCAGTAAAATTAATCTCAAAGCTTTCATGTAGAACATACTGTTTAACATTTCAAACCAGAGTTTGGGTAGCGTGAATCAGATTCCTTTTTGTGTACAAAATGGTATTTCAATATAAAATCGGTAAAAATATCATTACTTTTGTATATTTAAATTGAGAATTTGATCTATTTTATAAATTTGCTTTGTGTACACTGTACTTAATGTTGCAGGCTTTTGTAGCCAATGCAACTGAGGTCAGATGAATGTCAGGTTGCCCAACATTTACCATTACTGTCTTCTCATAGGTTCAAAAGAAATCTTTTCAATTTCATATTTAAAGGTGAAATTTTGGTAATCCGAAATTATCTTTCATTTAGTGTACTGTTAAACGATAAATATTCGCCGACGATTTATTTGGCGAATTTCGCGATCGCGGGAAAAGCACAAAAATAAATCGCCCGAAATTTAGTTTGGTACTAGTATACACCCATATACGGGAATTATCGCTCAAAAAAATGGGAGTTGTCGGACGAACTTTGATAGTGCCAATTTCATTTTAAAGGAAAAACCAGAAACTTTTATAGCTGCGAACATTTCTCGTTTTACAGTATTTTGTTTTGACCCTCACTACCTTATTACATGTAGTCTTAAAAAAGGGACCTCATTGCTTAAGTTTAGAAGACTAACACAATTATTCCATTGTTGTTTACTTTTGGCATTCTTCTAATATTTAACTTGTATTGCAGGATCTGTCATGTTTGAACAGAGATGAGTCCAAGATCATTATAGTTGACTGTGATCCCAAAGCAGTACAGCTGCAGCCTCGCAATGCGGTGACCTTGAAGAAGTGGAAAGGAGAAGATGGAGACAAGAGCCTCATTGACCTGGGAAACTTCCTGAGAAGTAAGGAATTGGGTCCGTTACTGGGCCAGTCAGAGCAGATTGTGATAAAGCATTAATTGGCAACAGATTTAGAAAAGAGCTTGATATATATTTAATGAACTTTTTTCAGAAATAAATGGTTGTTTTTACGGCGTCCAAGAATATTGACCATGATCATTTTGAACAGTGTCAATTCTTCTAGTGCTATATCCCATTCAGTAACATTTCAACTTGAATGTTTCATCTACTGTAGTAAAAAAAAACCAGTCTATTTATCTTTGCATGAAGGGGAAGTAACAGGATAAGGATTGACAGTTAAAGCAGTCTTCATGTATTTTCAATACAAAACATCAGATATTTTCCAGAATAAGGAAAGCCAGTTGATATACCAATATATATGGGACACACACTTACTGAAATAAGAAAGTCTTGTGCTTTTAGAGCAAAATATAGTTCAGATATTGGATTTGTGTATGCACAGTTTGCATACATGAATAAATAGATCAACTGGAGAAATATTTTCACCCATAGTAAGAAGAGAGCGTGGTGGTATTATCTCAATCTGGTTTAGAAATCTGAATTGAACAAAAATAAAACATTTCATTGGATATCTCAAGAAAGCTCCCAAGGTTATCTTCTTTTCACATATTTTTAATTATTAGTTGATGGGTAGGTGATGTTATTTTGCCCAAAAGTAAATATTTGGTGAATATTTTTTTTTGAAAATCTCTTATATCTCAATTGTGGTATTAACAAAGTTTTGATCTCTCTTTAGACTTGTACTCCAGGACAAGTACTTGTTTTAGACTTACATGCAGTATTAACAGTTTTATCTATATCTTCTTGTGTTTCAGCGATAGCCACGAGCGGGGTGGAAGATGTGAGAACTGTTCTCGACCACTACAACCAATTTGATGATCCTCTAGAGGCCTTCAAACAAAAACAAGCTCAGTTACAGGTAGTGTGTCTAAGTATTTTCATTGTATCCACCAGATAGCATCCGGTGGATACTATGGATTTCGCTTTGTTACGCCGCCGCCGCAGTGTGTAAAGATAATTCACCATTACCGCTCTGAAGAAAAAAATATTATAGCTAGCCTTCTCAAATATGCAGGATATATTCATAGCCATAAAATCTTGTCTGGGAATATTTTTGGCCATATTTTAAAAAACAAGATGGCTGCCACGGGCGTTTTTTCGACTTTCAGCAAGGACTTTTGTTGGCCCTCTAGAGCAAAGGGTATTATAGGTAGAGATCTCAAATTCGCAGGATATGTTCATTACAAAATTTTGAATGGGAATATTTTGGGCCTCATTTTGAAAAACAAGATGGCCGCCACGGGCGTTTCTTTGTCAGTCATGAAAGTGCTTATAACTCGCTTATTATTGGTCCTAGACGTTTGCAATGTGAAACTAACTTATAGGAAATCTTGGGCTGGAAATCTTTTGATGTGGTCAGATTTGACCTTGGACCCCTCCTTCAAGGTCAAATGAAGAGAACCAAACTCAAAAGTGCTTATGACTCACTATTGGTCCTAGAGGTTTGGGATGGTAAACCAACCTATAGGAAATCATGGGCAGGGAATCTTTTGATGTGGTCAGATTTGACCTTGGACCCCTCCTTCAAGGTCAAACGAGGATATCCAAACTTAAAAGTGCTTATAGCTCGCTTATTTTTGGTCCTAGAGGACCTCTAGTAGAGGTTTGCAATGTGAGATTTGACCTTTGGCCCTTCCTTCAAGGTCATATGAGGATAGCCAAAATTAAAAGTGCTTATAACTCGCTTCTTCTTGTTTCTAGAAGTTTGCAATGTCACACCAACCTATAGGAAATCATGGGCTAAGAATCTTTTGATGTGGTCAGATTTCACGTTGGGCTCCACATTCAAGGTCAAACAAGGATAGCCAAACTTAAAAGTGCTTATAACTTGCTAACTCCTCCTTCAAGATTAAGCGATGGTTGATTGGCCTTGGTGAGTTTTCTTTCTGGTGGAAACAATTTGCATCGGTTCTCCAATGTGCTAGGTGTAGTTCTTCTTTGTATAAAGGTAGTCTTCTCTTGGAGCTTCCCATATCATTATAGCAAGGACATACATAAAATCTGGTACATAGGTCAAAGCTTGGTGTCCACATAAATCCTGTAGATACCAGTGACTGCGACAATCAAGTCAGTATATATACTCTTAAAGCCATGACAATTAAATATTAACTTATAGACTACTTCAGAATGTTCCATTATCCACTCGAGAATTGATTTATTTATTGGTTTAACTGCCCAGTAGGTCACTCCCAGTTTTCCTGGAAGAACCAGTATAACAGCCTAGAAAACCTGTTCATCAAAATATCAGTGGTAGACATGTTTTAAAAAGAATGCTTTTGGGGACCTCAAGTTTAAATTTAGTCTCTGAAATGACCAGAAAATAGAATCAGGATTAAATAAAATTGCTGTACAGCCTTTAAGAAAAGGGATTTTGCCAAGCTTTTGTTGAACAAATTTCAGTTCCAGCTGGACAATTCCACTTTGAATATCTATTTAACATATGCTTGGGGAGATGCCAGTATGAACCAGTTCTCTGACAGTTTTATATCTCACTGAAGGTGACTGAGGATTTTAAATATTCTGACCGTTACAGTTTGGCAGCATCTGACACAAGGATTCGGAAAAATGTCAATTGTTTGGGAACAGTTAAGGTGAAACACCATTTCGGAGTGACTATAATTTGACATATTATTGGATATCATATAAAAGCTGTCAAGGTTATGTTCTTGTACTATAAATTGTGCCATACTTGCTTCTTTCAGATGTTTTAGTTCTCAGTGATACTTTGTTGTCAGAAGCACTGTCGACAGTGAAAATAAAACTGCCACAAGATTGAAAGTATGATCTGCCTGGCCATGTGAAATACAAGTCTGTTGTGTTTGTGTTGCAGGCACATATGGAAGCCAGCAAAGCCCAGGATCAGCCAAAAGGCAAGCTGGCCAGTTCCTGGGCCCCCGGCTTTAGCAGACGGAGGGGCACTTAAATGCACACTCACAGGCAATGGTTGTTGCCCAGGTTCATCACAAGAAACATGTACTGCATGGAATTGAATAACTCTGGTACCATGAAGGATGATATTAGGATGAAGTGTGTAGTGGGTGAAATTGAATAAACTTTGTACAATGTGAACCTTCTTGCATTGTTAAGGTTCATCACTACTGGAATGTATTACATGGTTAGGGAGATTTCACTTCGTTTTGTGATAAGAGCTGTTGAACAGTGAACAAGTGTAGTGGATTTATTGGTAGGCAATTAACATGACCCGAGTCTTCCTGTGCAATAGATAGTTTGTGGTACAAGTAAATGGTCATGCTTTGCACGTGATGCTAAGAAAAGTCGGTCACTAGGAAACTTTATACTTACACACTTTGTTAAGTTCAACTGGCCCAAAATGTAAAGATTAAAATGCTTTGATATGTGTAAACTAAAGTTAACAGATCACCAAACATTGCTTTATTTCTAGGCTTCTTTGTCATTTAAAATATGCTTTTGCAAAATGATTAGCTTTTGCAATTGTTTGAACAAGCAAGTGTTTCACATTTAACGGTTGAAAGGAAAACCCGGTTATGTTTTAGCATTTGTTCATGAACATATTAACCATATTGTTATGCTTGATAAAGGTTAATAAATAATACTTATTTCATGTCACAAAATCTTGTTTGGGAATATTTTAGAATCATTTTGAAAATAGTAACTTTTTTATGTCTGCAGACTTGACTAGAGCCATTACAAGTGAGGTACCCCCACCAAAAGTGTGAAAATTTCAACACTTATCACAATTTTCTCATTGACTATTGCAGGATTTATGTCCACCCCCCTGGGGGGTGGATATATTATTTTTGCTTTTTTCGCCGTCCGATGTCCGGCGTCCGATGTCCGGCGTCACGCATGGTTTCCGCTCATTTAAAGGAAAAGTATTAGAGCTATTGTCACCAAATTTGGTATGCAGGCTTATTGGGTCAGTAGCTTGCTTGGGATTGCTTTTGGCTGTTGTACCTCTTTTGCTTACTGAGTAATACTTAAGTACAGCTATTTTCAGTACCCATTGGTTTCCGTGCATTTAAGCCAAAATAATTAAAGATATTTTACTACAATTTTGAATACAAGATTGTTATGTCCATAGCTCTCTTGGTATTGCATTTGGGACTGATAGCTTTGTCAGTACATGAGTAATAGCCATTTAGGTACTTCATTGTGTATTTTCAGTACTACTTTTGAGTAATTTGCTTCTATCTCCTTAACCGTGCGAGATAGAGCGATTTCGGCAAAATTTTCGACCCGCAGGGTATCTCAGGAGTGTACTCTTTGCAATTTTCAAAAAATTTTCCCCTCCCCAAAAATGGCGGCCATTTTGAATTTTCGAATTTTTGCCAAAAATGGCAAAACACAAATTTCCTTCTATCTCCTTAACCATGCGAGATAGAGCGATTTCGTCGAAATTTTCAACCCGCAGGGTATCTGAGGAGTGTACTCTTTGCAATTTTCAAAAAATTTTCCCCTCCCCAAAAATGGCGGCCATTTTGAATTTTCGAATTTTTGCCAAAAATGGCAAAACACAAATTTGCTTCTATCTCCTTAACCGTGCGAGATAGAGCGATTTCATCGAAATTTTCGATCCACAGGGGATCTAAGGAATGCAATCTTTGCAATTTTCCAAAAATTTTCCCCTCCCCAAAAATGGCGGCCATTTTGAATTTTCGAATTTTTGCCAAAAATGGCAAAACACTAATTTGCTTCTATCTCCTTAACCGTGCGAGATAGAGTGATTTCGTCGAAATTTTCGACCCACAGGGTATCTAAGGAATGCAATCTTTGCAATTTTCCAAAAAATTTTCCCCTCCCCAAAAATGGCGGCCATTTTGAATTTTTGCCAAAAATGGCAAAACACAAATTTGCTTCTATCTCCTTAACCGTGCGAGATAGAGCGATTTCGTCGAAATTTTCGACCCACAGGGTATCTGACGAGTGTACTCTTTGCAATTTTCAAAAAATTTTCCCCTCCCCAAAAATGGCGGCCATTTTGAATTTTCGAATTTTTGCCAAAAATGGCAAAACACAAATTTGCTTCTATCTCCTTAACCGTGCCAGATAGAGCGATTTCGTCAAAATTTTCGACCCACAGGGTATCTGACCATTGTACTCTTGGTAATTTTTAAAAAAATTTCCCCTCCCCAAAAATGGCGGCCATTTTGAATTTTCGAATTTTTGCCAAAAATGGCAAAACACAAATTTGCTTCTATCTCCTTAACCGTGCAAGATACAGCGATTTCGTCGAAATTTTCGACCCACAGGGTATCTAAGGAATGTAATATTTGCAATTTTCAAAAAATTTTCCCCTCCCCAAAAATGGCGGCCATTTTGAATTTTCGAATTTTTGCCAAAAATGGCAAAACACAAATTTGCTTCTATCTCCTTAACCGTGCGAGATACAGCGATTTCGTCGAAATTTTCGACCCACAGGGTATCTAAGGAATGTAATATTTGCAATTTTCAAAAAATTTTCCCCTCCCCAAAAATGGCGGCCATTTTGAATTTTCGAATTTTTGCCAAAAATGGCAAAACACAAATTTGCTTCTATCTCCTTAACCATGCGAGATAGAGCGATTTCGTCGAAATTTTCGACCCACAGGGTATCTGAGCATTGTACTCTTGGTAATTTTTTAAAAATTTTCCCCTCCCCAAAAATGGCGGCCATTTTGAATTTTCGAATTTTTGCCAAAAATGGCAAAACACAAATTTGCTTCTATCTCCTTAACCGTGCGAGATACAGCGATTTCGTCGAAATTTTCGACCCACAGGGTATCTAAGGAATGTAATATTTGCAATTTTCAAAAAATTTTCCCCTCCCCAAAAATGGCGGCCATTTTGAATTTTCGAATTTTTGCCAAAAATGGCAAAACACAAATTTGCTTCTATCTCCTTAACCATGCGAGATAGAGCGATTTCGTCGAAATTTTCGACCCACAGGGTATCTGAGCATTGTACTCTTGGTAATTTTTTAAAAATTTTCCCCTCCCCAAAAATGGCGGCCATTTTGAATTTTCGAATTTTTGCCAAAAATGGCAAAACACAAATTTGCTTCTATCTCCTTAACCGTGCGAGATACAGCGATTTCGTCGAAATTTTCGACCCACAGGGTATCTAAGGAATGTAATATTTGCAATTTTCAAAAAATTTTCCCCTCCCCAAAAATGGCGGCCATTTTGAATTTTCAAATTTTTGCCAAAAATGGCAAAACACAAATTTGCTTCTATCTCCTTAACCGTGCGAGATAGAGCGATTTCGGCAAAATTTTCGACGCACAGGGTATCTAAGCAATCCAATCTTTGCAATTTTCAAAAAATTTTCCCCTCCCCAAAAATGGCGGCCATTTTGAATTTTCGAATTTTTGCCAAAAATGGCAAAACACAAATTTGCTTCTATCTCCTTAACCGTGCGAGATAGAGCGATTTCGTCGAAATTTTCGACCCACAGGGTATCCAAGGAATGTAATCTTTGCAATTTTCAAAAAATTTTCCCCTCCCCAAAAATGGCGGCCATTTTGAATTTTCGAAGTTTTGCCAAAAATGGCAAAACACAAATTTCCTTCTATCTCCTTAACCATGCGAGATAGAGCGATTTCGTCAAAATTTTCGACCCACAGGGTATCTGAGCATTGTACTCTTGGCAATTTAAAAAAAAATTTCCCCTCCCCTAAAATGGCGGCCATTTTGAATTTTCAAATTTTTGCCAAAAATGGCAAAACACAAATTTGCTTCTATCTCCTTAACCGTGCGAGATAGAGCGATTTCGTCGAAATTTTCGACCCACAGGGTATCTAAGGAATGTAATATTTGCAATTTTCAAAAAATTTTCCCCTCCCCAAAAATGGCAGCCATTTTGAATTTTCGAATTTTTGCCCAAAATGGAAAAACACAAACTGGCCTTAACCGTGCAAAATAGAGTTATTTTGTTGAAATTTTCGACCCATAGGGTATCTAAGAAATGTACTCTTGGCAATTTTCAAAAAAATTTCCTTTTCCCAATAATGGCGGCCATTTTGAATTTTCAAATTTTTGCCAAAAATAGAAAAACAGGAATTTGCTTCTATCTTCTTAACCGTGCAAGATAGAGTGATTTCATCAAAATTTTCAACCCAACCAATGCAAAAAGGCATGAAGCTGAAATAATTTACATCTACACTAGCAAATATTTAAGCATCATTGATATATTTTACAAATGAAACAGGGTCTTGTAAGACTACTGTACAATTTGGGCAAAAGGTTCATGGGTGGACATTACACATGATAATGTGTGTTCTTCTATGCTATCCTGTTTCTATTCGCATCTACTATCAACAGGGCGGCCTATTTCTAGTTCTCTCTTATCTTGAATTTATGTACTAGGTACTGGACTACTGGGCCACAAGTAGATTCCCTTGTTAGTATCAGGCCTGGATCTCTCTTAATTATTTTTTTTTTTTTTATGAATTTTTAAAAAAACCTTTAATGTAATAAAATACATGAAATCATGCACTGAATTACTTATAACTTGAAAAGTCTTGCATTTAGAGTGTTTTGTTAAAATATGTTATTCAGCTACTTTTTCTGTGGCTACAATGTAGTGAGTTACTTAGAAGTCTATCCCAATGGCTAAGTGAGTACTAGCTACTTTCTGACTTTTCAGTACCTTCCATAACTTGTAAATTGAAAACTATTGCATTTAGAGAATTTTGTATAAATGTTATTCACCTACGTTTGGGTCAGCTATAACATAGTAAAATTTTAGACCTGTAGCTCGTTACATAGCTGAGCAATAGCTACTTTGAGGTTCTCACTGTTGAGTAAATCAGTTGTAACTTGAAAACTATGGCATTTAGAGTGTTTTATTTAAATATGTTATTTGCTGACTTTTGGGTCAGTTATAACATAGTGAAATTGCAGACCTGCAGCAGATTGCATAGCTGAGCAATAGCTACTTTGAGGTTCTCACTGTTGGGTAAATCAGTTGTAACTTGAAAACTATGGCATTTAGAGTATTTTGTTTAAATATGTTTTCACCTACATTTTACTCCTTAACAGTTAACTTGAAAATTTACTTCTGAATATATCAGCTAGGCACAACTTTTGTGTCTTCTTCTTCTTTCACTTCTACTCTGAAACCCAAAACACACAGCTGACACAGAGCCTGTTCATGGGCACTGATTGCTTGTTATGAATTTTCTAAAACCTGGAGTCAATTCCCACGACTTTTCCAGGTTTTCCATGACTCGATACACCCTGCATTATTTATTGGATAATTTCATCTAAGTAAGTCCTTCATTATTGGTTGTAGGGGTTCGGAATGTTAAAGAATAGGAATTTACAGGAATTCATGATCTGGACTAGCATTGCTGAAGGCTCAAGTTTCTTTGCAGTTAGGGAAAGTTTTCAGTTCAGATAATGGAGTTTTAGTTTCTATAATGTACTCATACATGTACTGACTTTTCACAGCAGCATGCAGCTAAGGGAAGTCTGTCTGATACAGTTCTATCGCTTAACATGTACGAGTGCTTTATGAATACCAAGTATCTGTGTGCATGTTTGAAAGGATATCATGCAAATTTAGTATTAAGCAAGGCTAGATCTGGACATCTTATGGAAATGTGAAATTTAACTTTTGACCACTGCTTCAAGGCCAAACTGTGCATACTAAAAAGCCTTGTATCTTTGCATTATTGGTCCTAGGGGTTGGAATATGAAAACAATGTATAAGAAATCAAGGGCCATGATTATAAAAATGCGTTAAATTTTACCTTTGACCCCGCTTCAAAGCCCTCCACAATTTTACTGCTTTTACAGATCTAGGTGCATAGCTAAGTGGTAGTAACTACTTTGAGTAAACTGCTTTGAACTCCACAAGGACTGCATATAGAGCATTTCACTGAAATTTGTAGAGGTCTTTCGCAATAGCACGGGGATGAATAGCTATTTTGTGTTTTTAACACTGAGTGAAACTAGAGATTGCATCTCGACGCAGTGTATCTCCGGACGGGACATGGTTGAAGTGTGATGGAGTATTATATCAAATCAGACCCCACCAAAAGATTGGGGGCACATGATTTTCTATAAGTTGTCTTCACTTCGAGAACCTCTGACCAATAATAGGGGAGATATAGTCCATCATAGGTATCAAGTACCACATTCGACCTTGAAGGAGGGATCCAAGGCCAAATCTGACCCCACCAAAAGATTCGGGGCACATGATTTCCTATAAGTTGTCTTCACATCCAAAACCTCTACGACCAATAATAAGGGAGATATAGACCATTAGAGGTATCAAGGACCACATTCGACCTTGAAGAAGGGATCAAAGGTCAAATCTGAAACCAGCAAAAGATTCGGGGCACATGATTTTCTATAGGTTGTCTTCACATCCAAAACCTCTGTGACCAATAACAAGGGAGATATAGGCCATTAGAGGTATCAAGGACCACATTCGACCTTGAAGAAGGGATCAAAGGTCAAATCTGAAACCAGCAAAAGATTCGGGGCACATGATTTTCTATAGGTTGTCTTCACATCCAAAACCTCTGTGACCAATAACAAGGGAGATATAGGCTCCTTTAAGTTTGGTCAACTCAGATTTCAAATTCATTGCAATAGCAACCAACCCAATTGAAGAAACCGGACCAAAATGTTAGCCAGGCAAGATTTCATGGCAGGGAAGATGTCCTAAAACCTTGGTAAGGATAGGTCATAATAGGTATGAAGAACCTCGAAAGAGGGATCCAAGGTCAAATCTGAAAACCAGCAAAAGATTCGGAGAACATGACTTCCTATAAGTTGTTTTCACATCCAAAACCTCTATGAATAATAATAAGGAAGATATAGGCTCCTTTAAGTTTGGTCACCTCAGATTTTGCCATAGCAACCAACCAAATTGAACAAACTGGACCAAATGTTAGCCAGGCAAGATTTCATAGCAGGGGAGATATCTTGAAACCTTGGTAAGGATAGGTGCAACAGATGTCCAGCTATAAGTAATTTACTCAATGGTGAACTGTCAAATTTATTACTCCGCTAGCTATGGACCTACAGCTCTGAAAATTTGCCATTACAGAGTATATTTAAAAGTACATGAACAACATAATTGACAAAAAACCTCTTAATAGGTTTGCAGATATAAGTGATTTACTCAATGGTGAACTGTCAAGGTAGCTATTACTCAGTTAGCTATGGACCTACAGCTCTGAAAATTTGCCATTACCATGTGCATCAAAAAGTAGCTGAACAACATGTTTGACAAAATTATTGTAACTCTAACAGATATGAAGAAAAATATCATTTACTCATTTGGGTCATGGTTAAAAACAATATAGCTATTGCTCACGTAGCTATTGAGACAGACCTCTGAAAAAGTTACCACCTTGCAGGCATGGAGAAAGTAGCTGAACAACATATTTTACCAAAATGTTGTAAATGTAGTCATTTTTGAGTTATAAGCAGTTTACTCAAAGTAGCTACCAGTGCTATTACTCAGCTATGGACCTATGCCATACATAATCTCCTGTCCCGTGGGCCATTTAAGAGATGAGAGACCAAAAATATTTCCAGTCAAGATTTTGTAATGGGGAACATATCCTGCGAATTTGAGATCTCTACCTATAGTACCCTTTGCTCTAGAGGGCCAACAAAAGTCCTTGATGAAAGTCGAAAAAAACCCTTTGGCAGCCATCTTGTTTTTCAAAATGAGGCCAAAAATATTCCCAGGCAAGATTTTATGGTTATGAATATATCCTGTAAATTTGAGAAGGGTAGCTATAATATTTTTTTCATTAAGTGTGAAAATATCTCCAGAAATGGCCTTGGTGAAGTTCTTTGGCGGTCTGTGGATGACCTTCAGTGAAGAGCTTCAAGGTTAAATTTCTGCATGCTTACAGAGGACATATATATGTATTATATATACCAGCCATAGGATGATCTAACTTTCTGCATATGACAACTCGGCCAAAATGTGAAAAAGTGGCCAAAATCTAACCTTTAAGAGGCCACCGTTGACCTTCAAATTGAAGGTCAATGTCACAAAACAATAGCGTTCGTGGCATTGCCCATATATACCCACATACCAAATTTGAAAGGTCTAACTAAAATATTTTTTAAGCTATCGTGCCCGAAAGGAAATCTCTGCAGAGGCGGCGTGACCATACTGAATCCTAAGACTTTCGTCTGGGGATACAATAAGTAAATGATTTTTATCTTTAACTCCTAACTCAAGACTATAGGCTTTTCTTTCAAGGTCACCGGATTGTGGCTAAGCTTAAAAGTGCGTATCATTCTCTTGTCTGACTGAGCCCTTATGTTCATTGCATCTCTGGCAGCCCCTGGCAGGAGGTAACTGCCACAGCAGTGGCCTTGTTTGAGAAAAAGACCAGGCATTTAAAAATAATTTACTACATGTATGTACATGACAAGCATATGAAGGAATTTGTTTATTTCATGATCTGAGGAATGCATCGTTGTTAATTCTGTTGTTAAATGGGAATTAGAACAAATGGCATAGTATATTTCAGGAACCACATGAACTGTAAAAATTTTATTGTAACTTAACTTTTTGTAAGTTAAATACTTACCTTATCCTCACTAGTGCTTACGCAATGGCGGGAGCAAACAATACGACCAAATGAGAATATTTTAAAATAAATATTGTTCGTACCATTATGTACGCATGACTGCGCATGTGCCCCCACCGGAAGAACCCCTTATAGCCTTACTTAAATTTGGGAGTCCATATAATGTATTGAAAACCAAAAATTTTGAAAATGTGGGGTTGGCAGGGTGGGAATCCAAATTTAGTGAGGATAAGGTAAGTATTTAACTTACAAAAAGTAAAATTACAATAAAATGTTTACATTTTATTGCGTAAAATACCCTTACATTATCCTCACTAGTGCTTGATTACAACCATACTGGTGGTGGGATTTTCAATATTTTTGACACCAAAATGTAGGTTAATCAAACAATAAGCCAAAGTACAAATATCAAGCAATCTTATGAGGATAAACTACTAGACTATTTTATGCAAACAAGTAAATTAAAAACATAACTTTTATAGTTATGCTTGTAAGCACTAACCTGGCTCCTTTCCACTGTTGTCTTGGCCCTATGTTCAGTTTGTGTTCTTGTATACATTAAAGACTGTTTTTCATCTTGCTTGAAAAGTTGCAACTCCAACAATAACCAACATTTCCTATTTACAAACATCCTCCTGGACGACCTGTAAACATATGGAAAACTCAGAATGAACACACAACATAAGCAAAATTCATGCACAATACAAAGCAAGATTAGAAATGAATAGTGAATTATAGTTACATATGTAGGAAATACATACTATAATTGAACTATATGCTGGGCAGAAACCACAGAACCCAAAGAATATTCTTACCCTTCTTTTGACTTCCAAGCCACATCTTTCAAATAAAAATTTGTAAATGTGGTGTGTGACTTCCGAAAACATGCACCTAGTATTTGGTCAAGAGAGACTCTCCCCGTGCAAGCCAAGGAAGCCGTCATTGAGTGTATGTCATGAGCCTTGACCTTGGGCAAATTTTGAGTTATGTCCACCCCACTGAGCTAGAGCGATTTCGTCAAAATTTTCAACCCACAGGGTATCTAAGCAATGTACTCTTGGCAATTTTCAAAAAAATTTCCTCTCCCCAAAAATGGCGGCCATTTTGAATTTTTGCCAAAAGTGCAAAAACACAATTTTATTTCGTTAATACATCTGATCCAATGGACAATTGCTAATCCGGTCGGCGCAGACCGGCCCGCCAAACGCCAGAAAAAGACGTCCTGTGTTACCACTGGCTGGCCGGTCCGTAGTACTGTGCACTCCCCAGATGGCGCCTCGTACTTCCTTCCTGTCTAGACAACCTGACGTCATAGCATCTTTTTCGTTTGGCGTGTGTACTGTGCAGACGTAGTTTCTACAATCTCCAGATTTTTTAAAGAAATGTGTGCATTATGGCGGATTTTCAGTGTAGAAGTGTTATCTACTAATTAAGCACGGATATACATTTAGAAATCTGCTGGAAACGCTCCCTAGTTGACTCAATTTAATTTTGATGATAGGGCAGTAATCGACGAGAAATATGAAGCCAGCCATTTTGCTAGTTTCCTCCCATTCAACCATTGTGTTGTTTAGGGGCAGATCGACAATATGGAGGAATTATGGATATACTTCTTACAGGTATTTTTATCCGTGTCTTTTGTTTGAATGAACCTTCTGTAACCTTCCAGCTACAGTTACCATAGAAACGTCTTTCTAATACTACATGTGCAAATCCTGGAAATCTTCAGTCTACGTAGTTTTGAACACTGCATATAGAGGGAATTCCCCTATGGAAGGTGCATTCTTCATCAGAGCGCACTGGTACAGACTTCTCTGCTGTAAAGCATCAGTCACACCAGCCTAGCTCAAGTATTTTTTCATCAGAAGCAATAGATGAATTCTTCAGATTTCTTCAGAGCGCACTGGTCCAGACATCTTTGCTGCAAAGCATTAGTCGACCGGCAAGCTTATATATATATCTACACAGAAGGCATCCATCAGAAGAGCATGAAGGTTGAACACACGTCTATTGTGATATCAGTCCCTCCCTTGCGGACCCGGCTTTGTTGTCGGTAGTGAGGGTTGTGGATGGCCAGTTCACTGGTTTTATCACGGAAGAAAGAAGGAATTTCATCTACAAATCTTCAGAGCGCACTGGTCCAGGCTCCCCTGCTTTTAAAGCATCAGCCGGCCGGCCAGCTTAAAAGAACGCGACCTCTGACGTCATATCCAGTCAGCCAATCGCGTTCCTTCCTTCCAACTCACGAAGCTGGTCACGTGTTTGCACCGACCAGGAAGGTCGGAAGTGCGTTCTTCAGAACTCACGTCTACTGTGACTACAGTCCCTGCTTTGCAGACCCGGCCCAGAACGCGAATACTGACGTCATCCCCAGTCAGCCAATCGCATGTCCTTCCGAACAATCACGAAGCAGGTCACGTGTTTTCACCGACCAAGAAGGTCGGAAGTGCGTTCTTCAGAACTCACGTCTTCTGTGATTCCAGTCCCTGCCTTGCAGACCCGGCTTCGTTGTCGGTAGTAGGGTTTGTGGATGAGCAGAATACTGCACATTTGCATGTTTAAGTATCACAAAAGAACGTCACAACTGACGAGCTCCAATCAGCCAATCGTGTGTCTTCCGACCAACAAGCTGGTCACGTGACACACCGAACACCAAGTGTTTCTAAAAATAGTTCACAAGGGCTTTCCCAGTAACTGTCAAATCTACAAATAAGACGTGCGATTAGAGAAGAACATTAATTAATGGAGGAAACCTACAGCAAGCTGAATTCAACACAAATGATAGTTGTAAAATTGCTTTAGCAACTGTGTACAGAGTGTACTGACTGGTAACACAGTTTTATTGCGTTAATACATCCTATCCAATGGACAATAGCTTATCCGGTCGGCGCGGACCGGCCCGCCAAACGTCAGAAAAAGACGTCCTGTGTCTCCACCGGCCAGGCCGGCCCAGTACTGTGCACTCGCCAGATGGCGTGTCGTACTTCCTTCCTGTCTAGACAGAGTGACGTCATAGCATCTTTTTCGTTTGGCGCGAGATCTGTGCAAGCGGAATTTTCTTCAGAGTTTAATTTTTACAGAATTTACTGATTATTGTTAGAACTTTCGTTTTTTGGTTATACCAAAGTGAACTGTATATATCATAGCTCATTATGTCTTCCCCGGGGCAGAGAAGAGGGGGTTGTGGCCATGTAATGGCCAGTTTTGATCAGCACTCTTATTGTGCACGCTGTCGTGAGAAATTCAAAGGGGGGGACCCCTGTGTGGAGAAGCAGGACACTTTGCAATGTAAGTTCTGCCTGGCTTTGACTCCGGAACAATTAACTCAAATTTCTACCCCTTCATATAAATTGAAGAAGGAAAAGCGTGAGGCTAGGAAGTCTGAATCTGCCACCCCCTCTCACGAGCCGTCTGAACTTGTTGATCCTGCTAATGTTTCAATAATTGGGGTTGTTGGCCAACCATCTGCTGATAAATCGCCTGCATCTTCCTCTATGCCTCCTGAGAAGAAGAGCAAGAAAGAGAAACCACCATCTAAATCTAAGAAATCGGAGTCAGATTCTAAAGCAGATTCTAAAGCCAAGAAAATGGACTCTACTGATTCTAAACTTGCGGAGTTGGATAATAAGTGGTCTGAGCGCTTCAATAGGCTGGAAGCCTTACTGTTATCCAAAACACTTCAACCAACCTTCTCCTCTGATGTTAGAGTTTCACCTCCTCACTCACCTCCTAGGGACATTCCGAAAGACTCTGAGCCCTTCTTTCAACCAACTAGGCGCACTGGCACAGACTTCTCTGCAGAAATGCATCAGTCAGCCAGCCAGCCGGAGTCGGATGCTCAATCTTCTTCAACAGAGCGCACTGGCAAAGGTTCCTCTGCTACCCAGCATCAACCAGCCAGGCAGCTCACATCCGACCGACAGCAATCTTCATCATCTTCCTCTACTAAGCGCACTGGCAAGGGTTCCTCTGTAGAAATACACCAACCAGCCAGCCAGCTTGTCACCGACCGACCAAGTTCGGTTTCACCTCAGAGGCGCTCTGGTGCGGATTCCTCTGTGTCCAAACAGCATCCTTCCAAGAACCGGAACCGACCAACAGTGCCTAGTTCCTCTGCTACCGACCCTTCGCATAGACGTTCCTCAGGAAAGTCATCATCTACTGTGGTCACCGACACCGGTTCTCCCTCCCTCAGACAGAGACAGGACAGTATCTCTAGTGTTAGTGCTGATGCAGACAGTGATTTTTCCGACCGGCCACCGGTCGACATTTATGCTGAAGAGGGAGAATTGTCTGAGGACCCGGATTTTACTACTTTGGAGTCGGAGCAAGGTCCTTCTGAGGACCAGACATATAGAGAGACTATGAAAGGCATCCGCGCATACATGGGTTGGTCGGATATCCCAGATCTAGACAACACTACTACTGCATCAGTTACGGGACCCAAAGCTACCATTCCAGGGAAAGTTTCCGTACAGATGCCTACGGAGGACTGGTTGTGCAAGAAGATTGCAAAGCTAAATCTAACCTTGGTTGAGGGTTATCCCTCCCGTAGCTCTGAGGCCGGTGGCCTTTTGACCGACCAGTTTTTGAGGACAGCAAAGTCTCAGTCCAAGTGGTACGGGCTGTCATCCGACCACAAAGCAGACCCTAACGCCGTCTCAAGCTGGAGTGTTGAAGCATCAAAATTAAACAGCTGTTATAGCAGAATAGCCCGACCAGCCGGCCTGACATCTACCCCTCCTGCTTCCAGGCGTATCTCTCACGAATCACTGAGAAGGTGGGAAAAGTCGGCTAGAGAAGCTACTGTTATTTGCAATCAGGCGGCAAGTTTCAACAGATGCTTATTTAAAGTACAGCAAGATATGCAAGGCCAACTGAAGTCCTTGCGTAGTGAGTGGAAGGGGAAAGGTTCTTCAAAAGCTACAGCTGCTCTGGATGAACTGCGTTATCTCATGGACTTTAACTCCAGCATCACGCATGCAGCCGCCAAAACTATGGAACACTTAAGTGATTTTGTGTTCATTTCCATGGGTAACCTCACTCTGGCCCGGCGTGACGCTTATCTAACCCATGTCAAGAGTGGAGTCAAACCGGACACTGTGGCAGCTCTTAGGACAGCCCCTCTTCATATCACTACCCTATTCCCGGACACTGTTATCAAGAAGGCTGAGGAAGAAATTTCCAACTTTGAAAATCGTGGACACTCTGCCTCTTCACGCAGCAAGGTCCGTTTCCAGCCTTATGATAAGTCAGACAGAAGGTCGGATAGGCGTCCGGACAAGAAGAATGACAAGCCGGCCTGGAAGAATATAGGAAAAGGCCGTTACAGAAAACAGAGATCCAAGGGCTCAACTTACTCCTCGCGACCAGCCAAGGGCCAACAGTCTTTTAAATGACAGTTACTGTGTAGCAAAGCCCCACTCCAGACTGTTGGCCGGGAGCAGAATTCAGACAATAGACACTTGTACAATGTTACATGTAAAGCCTCTTGTTGTTCAAAGTGCTCATACTGCGCCCGGGCATCCGCAAAAGAAAGGGATAAGTCCCGGGGCAGCAGATTGTATTTTAAGTCATTGTGCATTAAAGTCTGTCAAAAGTGTTTCTGGTGTCACTCAATTGTCTTGTGCCCAATCTGTAGCAAATGTAGGAAATGTTGTACCAAATCTTCCTGTAGGGGCCAGACTTCAAAACTTCTGGAGAACTTGGCTGGAGCTGGGTGCCGGTCCGAAAGTAGTGCACATTTTGCAAGAGGGTTACACCCTCCCCTTTCGGATCCGGCCGAGATTAACAAGGACACCCACCGTCATGAGCTGCTATGCCAATCCTCGCAGGAACAGCTACCTGTTGGAGGCATTGCATCAGCTTATAGACAAAAACGCGGTAGAACCGGTTTGTCACCGGACATCCTTAGGGTTTTACAACCGACTATTTCTAGTGCCAAAACCCAATCAGAAATGGAGGCCAATTCTAGACCTAAGCAATCTCAATCAATTCCTCAGGGTGGAGAAATTCAAAATGGAGACACCGGAGACCATCAGAACATCTCTCCAACAAGGGGAGTGGGTCACCTCAGTAGACTTCAAGGATGCCTACTTCCACATTCCGATACAGGAACAATCCAGGAAATACCTAAGATTTCATGTCCAGGGCCGGACGTACCAATTCAAGGCGTTGCCCTTTGGTCTGTCCACAGCGCCCATGGAGTTCACTGTTTTAGCAAAAGAGGTGAAACTGATGGCCATACACAAGGGTATAAGGATCCACCAGTACCTAGACGACTGGTTGGTGAGAGCCAGATCCCAAGAAACTTGTCTTCATCACACCCAAATCCTGGTCAAGATGTGCCAGGACCTCGGTTGGTTGGTGAATTTAGAAAAGTCAGAGCTGGAACCCAAGCAGGTCTTCGATTTTGTAGGTTACCAGTTCGATCTCAGGTCCGGCCGGGTCAGACCGACCCCGGACCGGTGGCAAAGCCTTCAGGACAAGATACAAGTACTTCTGTTATTACCGGCCTGTCCGGTCCGACAATTTATGTCCCTGATAGGCCTACTAACAGCCACAGAGAAGCAAGTTGACCTCGGCCGACTGCACATGAGACCCCTACAGTGGCATCTCAAAAACAATTGGACAGTACCGGAATCTCTAGAGAAGATTATTCCCCTACCGAGAACCCTGCACCCTCACTTACAATGGTGGCTAGACGAAGACAATGTGCTTCAAGGTCAACCATTACACCCAGTAAGGCATGCTCTGCAGATATTTACAGACGCGTCAAAAGAAGGGTGGGGCGCTCACTTAAACGAGTTCACTGCAAGGGGGTCCTGGTCAGTGCCAGAAGGCAAGCTGCACATAAATTATCTGGAACTAAAAGCAGTCTTCCTGGCCTTAAAAGAGTTCCAAAGCATATGCACTAACAACATTGTCCTGGTGGCCACAGACAATACTACGGTAATGGCTTATATAAACAAGGAAGGGGGAATGAAGTCGGGTCCGCTGTGTGCTCTACTGTGGAGAATCTTGACCTGGTGTTCCCAGCGACAAGTGACCCTAAAAGCCCGACATATCCCTGGCCGACTAAATGTGATAGCAGACAAGCTATCCAGGCTAAACCAGACCATCCAAACAGAATGGTCCCTCCTTCCGGACATTTTCCAAGACTTGTGCAGAAAATGGCACCAGCCTCAGATAGACCTATTTGCCACGAGGTTCAACAACAAGTTACCTCTGTTCGTGTCCCCAGTGCCGGACACTCTGGCAGTAGCAGTGGACGCACTCACCCTGCCATGGGAGGATCTAGATGCTTACGCCTTCCCACCGACCGCCATATTGGGCAAAGTGGTGGAGAAGTTACAGGACTCCCCGTGCAAGAGACTAATTCTAATTGCCCTGGGGTGGCCCAACATGCCTTGGTTTTGGGACTTAGTGACCATGTCCAGCCAGGTTCCTATCAGCCTGCCCAACCAGCCCAACCTGCTCACACAGCCCTTCAATCAGATCCCTCACAGAAATCTGACAAATCTAAATCTCCATGCCTGGCTCCTAGAGCCACAGCAATCAAAGAACAGGGCTTCTCTGAGGCAGTGTCAGCAAGAATTGAGGCTCCTCAAAGGAGATCTACCAGATCAGTCTATGAGGCAAAGTGGACCATTTTTACAAAGTGGTGCGTCAATAATCAGGTGGACTTCAAATCGCCACCTGTAAAGTCGGTGGCTGACTTCCTAATGTATCTCTTTGAGGACAAGAAGTTACAGCCCAGCACCATTGATGGATACAGGTCTGCCATTGCTGATAAACTAGGTAATACAACAGTCAATATCAGCAAAGAGGATAATCTCACTCGTCTCTTGGAAAGTTTCCACAGAGATAGACCCAAAGGGCGGAGGGGGATTCCCTCCTGGAACCTTTCCCTGGTGCTACACCAGCTAACAAAGGCTCCTTTTGAACCCCTTAGGGAGGCATCCCTGAAGCACCTGACCTTCAAAGCTGTCTTCCTTTTAGCCCTAGGCTCTGGCAAAAGAAGGAGTGAGATCCATGCTTGGCAGCACAAGAACATCAGACACCAATCTGATTGGTCTAAGGTGTCCTTATTTCCATCTCCCAGCTTTCTTTCCAAGAACCAGCTGGCCAAGGAGGGTCCGGAGAGTGTAGCCCCAGTGGTCATACCAGCCCTGGCTCCTACTCTAGATAAATCCCTCAAGTCTGACAGATCCCTTTGTCCAGTCAGAGCCTTGCGCTACTATTTGGACAGGACTTCAGACCTCAGGCAACACAAGGAGCTAGTCTTTGTCTCCTTCAAGAAAGGCTTCGACAAAGACATCTCCCCTGCCACTATCTCCTCATGGATCAAGCAGACTGTGATCCTATGCTATGAGCTCTCTGATCATCAAGCCCACACCCTGCATCAAGTTAAAGCTCATGATGTCAGGGCCTTTGCGGCTTCTAAGGCCTTCCAGTCGGGAGTCTCCTTAGAGCAGATCTTAGCAGCCTGCCACTGGAAATCTAATAATACCTTCACTCAATTCTATCTGAAGGATGTGGCTTGGGCGGACTCAGAGCTCTACCATCTCGGACCAGTTGTGGCTGCTCAGCAGATCCACCAACAGACTGGTACCTAGAGATGTACATATGTAAATAGCTGTACATATTTGTATATATTGCACCTTGAGTTAAGGAACAAAAAAAAAAAAAATCTGGACGTGCTTCCTCCGGGAGACTTTATGCTTAAGGGACTGAACTCATCCCTCTCTTCCCCTACCTCAGAGCAGGTCTGTAAAAAGGGGGGGGGGGGGAGGAAGGTCGACTCTGACGGTTCCATTCCGGATAACCGGATGATGATATTCGACCATAGCCCTAAGGGTTTAGACTTCAAGGTCTACCCAAGCTTTAGAGGGCATTGTCTTTATTCCAATATGAGTTCAAGTTTCTTAGTCCCTAGTAACTTACCCGCCTACCAAGCGGTAGTTATTCAGCTATTGTCCATTGGATAGGATGTATTAACGCAATAAAATTGCAAATTTTATAAGTAAATTAAATTTTTATAAGTTAATACCCTATCCAATGGACACACAAGACCCTCCCACCGACCCCGCTATCAGTTTACTAGGGGTCTAATAGGTTTAGACAACGAAAAAGATGCTATGACGTCACTCTGTCTAGACAGGAAGGAAGTACGACACGCCATCTGGCGAGTGCACAGTACTGGGCCGGCCTGGCCGGTGGAGACACAGGACGTCTTTTTCTGACGTTTGGCGGGCCGGTCCGCGCCGACCGGATAAGCTATTGTCCATTAGATAGGGTATTAACTTATAAAAATTTAATTTACTTATTAAATTTGCAATTTTGTACACTTCAACAACTGGTTACAGAGTGTACCGACTGGTACTGGCTACACAGCCTTGTACACTTGCTTCAACAACTGGTTACAGAGTGCACCGAATGGTACTGGTTACACAGCCTTGTACACTTGCTTTAACAACTGGTTACAGAGTGTACCGACTGGTACTGGTTACATAGCCTTGTACACTTGCTTTAACAACTGGTTACAGAGTGTACCAACTGGTACTAGCTACACAGTCTTGTACACTTGCTTCAACCTACTGGTTACAAAGTCTACTAACAGGGTGTTGGCTACACGGTCCTTACTGTACAGTACTTCACCCAACTGGTTACATAAAAAAAAAAAAAAAAAAAAAAAAAAAAGCTGGCTAAATATAGACCAGTAGCTGTCAAAATTCATGGATGACCCCAGCCTGCTAGTTTTTTGTTACAGAGAATTACTAGTTACAGTAAAGTACCGAGTATGGAGCCCGGGTACCGGACAGAGTTACCTCAGGTTTATTTGGTTACAGAGAATTCTTAGACCGGTCAGTGGTCTTGGTGATCCCTGTCATATCACCGTGTCCCTTATCACACCTTTCAACAACCTGTTATCGGTGCTGGACTTGACTGGAGAGATAATAATTTTGTCATCATGTCCGGCCAGGGGTCAGACATCTCACAAATACCAATTGCTCTGTAAATGCTGCACCTTGCAGGCTGCTGGCCCGGGGCAAAGAGTCTATTAATGTGAAAAGTTGTGTCAGCCCCACCGGACCGCAATAACAGCAGGGAGACTGTTAACTCGGATCATTGTCACCAGACCGGACCAGTGTCCGGAGGGACAGAAAATGTTTGTCAGAATACCAAATGTCCCAAATGTGGCACACAATCTGCCTATAGGGTCCAGACTAAGCCCTTTTTGGGAACGTAGGAAGCCTTGGGGGCTGGATCCTAGGTAGTATAACTGTTGAAGGAGGGATACCTATGTCCATATACCTAT
The DNA here is from genome assembly GCA_964017235.1 of Sabellastarte sp. h YS-2021. NCBI lineage: Eukaryota > Metazoa > Annelida > Polychaeta > Sabellida > Sabellidae > Sabellastarte > Sabellastarte sp. h YS-2021. The sequence goes on along the minus strand of OZ024928.1, from coordinate 150,334,494 downwards.
ACAAGAACAATCCAGGAAATGCCTGAGATTTCACATCCAAGGTCGGGCATACCAGTTCAAGGCCCTGCCATTCGGTTTGTCCACAGCACCTTTGGAGTTCACCGTGATACCAAAGCAGGTGAAATTGATGGCCATACACAAGGATTTAAGAAGCCACCAGTACCTAGACGACTGGTTGGTGAGAGCCAGATCCCACCAGGCGCGTCTCCAACATACACAGGAACTAGTAAATAATGTGTCAGCAACTGGGTTGGCTGATGAACTTAGAGAAATCAGAGCTGGAGCCCAAACAAGACTTCGATTTTGTAGGCTACCAGTTCGTCTTCGGGTCTGATCGGTTCCGACCAACTCTGGACTGGTGACAGAGCCTTCAAGAGACTGTTAAAACTGCTATCCCTACCGGCTTGCCCGGTCCGGGAATTCATGTCCTTGATAGGTTACTAACATCTACAGAAAAGCATGTTAATCTAGGCAGACTTCATACAGTGGCATCTCAAAAACAACTGGAGGGTACCAGAATCACTGGAAAAGGTGATCCAAGTCCCCAGGTCCCTGCACCCCCATTTACAATGGTGGCTGAAGGAAGACAATGCACTTACAGGCGAACCATTACACCCAATAAAACATGCTCTGCAAATAGTTACAACGCATCAATAGAAGGGTGGGGCGCTCACTTAGATGAGCACTTTGCAAGAGCAACCTGGTCCCCTCCGGGAAGCAAGTTGTATATAAACTATCTAGAACTTTAAGCAGTTTTTCTGACTTTAAGCGTTCTAAGACATTTGCTCAAACAAGATAGTACTTGTAGCAACTGACAACACCACAGTAGTGTCATACATAAAGGAAGGAGGAATGAGGTCGGGCCCACTTTGTGCCCTACTATGGAGAATCTTGACCTGGTGTACCAGGAAACAAGTGACTCTAAAGCACGACACATTCCAGGCCGGCCTAATGTGGTAGCAGACAGGGTGTCCAGGCTAGGCCAGACCATACAAACAGTGGTTTCTCCTTCCAGAGGTCTTCCACTCTATGCAGTAGGTGGCACCGGCCCAAAGAGACTTATTTGCCACGAGGTTCAACAACAAGTCACCTCTGTTTTGTGTCACCGGTACCGGATCCCCTGGCCACAGCAGTGGATGTGCTCAGTCGGCCATGGTAGGATCTAAAGGATACACCTCACCATCAGCCATATTGGGCAAAGTGGTGGAGAAGTTGCAAGACTCCCCATGTAAGAGAATCATTCTGATTGCTCCGGGTTGGCCCAACATGCCTTGGTTTTGGGATCTAGTGGCCATGTTCAGCCACATCCCACTGTGCCTGCCCAATCTGCCCAGCCTGTTCACAGCCATTCGATCAGATCCCTCACAGAAATCTGACAAATCTTAATCTCCATGCAGGGCTCCTAGAGCCTCAGCAATCAAGGAGCAGGACTTGTCTGAGGCAGTGGCAGCAAGAATTGAGGCTCCTCAAAGGGGGGTCAATCAGATCAGTCTATGAGGCAAATGGGTCATTTTTACCAAGTGATGTATCATTCATCAGGTGGACTTCGGGCACCACCTGTAAAGTCAGTTGCTGACTTCCTTAGGTACCTGCTTCAGGACAGGAAGTTGCAGCCCAGTACCATTGATGGTTACAGGTCAGCCATTGCTGATAGTCTGGAAAATTTGCCCATCAATGTTAGTAAGGATGAAAATCTCACTCGTCTCCTGGATAGCTTCCACTGAGACAGACCCAAAGGCCGGAGGGGAACCCCCTCCTGGAACCTCTCCCTGGTTTTTGCACCAGCTGACAAGGTTTATTTTGAACCAATTAAAGGCCTCCTTGAAGCATTTGACCTTCAAGGCAGTTTTCCTCATGGCTCTGGGTTCAGGCAAGCGTAGAAGTGAGATACATGCTTGGCAAACAGCCCAGCACCATTGATGGTTATAGGTCACCCATTGTTGATAAACTGGGAAATTCACCCTTCAACATCAGTAAGGACGGAAATCTCGCTCGTCTCCTGGATAGTTTCCTCAGAGACAGACCCAAAGGCAGGAGTGGCATACCCTCCTGGAACTTCTTACTGGCCATGCACCAGCTAAGACTCCATTTGATCCAATCAAGGAGGCCCCCTTGAAGCATTTGACCTTCAAGACGGTATTCCTCTTGGCCCTTGGGTCGGGCAAGTGCAAAAGTGAGATTCATGCTGGGCAAAAATGATATATTGGACACCAATCCGATTGGTCAAAGGTGTCCCTGTATCCATCACCCAGCTTTCTATCCTAGAATCAGCTGGCCATAGAGTGTCCAGTGTAGCCCCTGGGGTTATAACAGCCCTGGCCCCGACTCTGGATAGATCCCTCAAGTCTGACAGGTCCCTCTGTCCGGTCAGAGCATTGTGCTACTATTTGGACAGGACCTCAGACATCAGGCAGAATAAGGAGGTGGTTTTTTTCTCCTTTAAGAAAGGTTTCAACAAAGACATCTCGCCTGCCACTATCTCCTCTTGGATCAAGCAGACTGTGATCCTATGTTATGAGCTCTCTGACCAGGAGGCCCACTTTTAACATCAGGTTAAAGCCCATGATGTCAGGGCCTTTGCTGCTTCTAAGGTCTTCCAGTTGGGAGTCTCCTTAGATCCAATCTTGTCAGCCCGCCACTGAAGTCACAATACCTTCACACAGTTCTATATGAAGGGCGTGGCTTGGGCTGATTCAGAGCTTTACCAATTGGGCTAGGTAGTGGCTGCTCAGCAGATCCACAAGTGGCCCTTAGATTGAGGAGATTTGTATATGTGCATAACAGTTCTTCATGTACATAAGAATTATGTGTGGCGTGCTTCCTTTGGGAGGTTTATTTGCATTCTGGGACTGAACTCATCCCTCTCTTCCCCTACCTCAGAGCAGGTCTGCAAAAAAGGGGGGGGGGGGGGGGGGGCGACGGCGATATAGCCCCGGGTAACCGGCTGCTGGCAACCGACCATGGCCTTGCAGGGTTTCCTGACCTTAAAGTCAACCCAGGCCTGGACCTATAGGTCTCCTGACGAAGTCAGCCTAGACCGTAGGTTAAAATTTGCTATTACTTGTGAGTTCACATAAGTCCCTAGTAACTTACCCACCGACCAAGCAGTAGTTATTCAGCAATTGTCCATTGGATTTTTATAAGTTAATACCCTATCCAATGGACACACAAGACCCTCCCACCGACCCCGCTATCAGCTTACTAGGGGTCTAAGAGGTTTAGACAACGAAAAAGATGCTATGACGTCAGGTTGTCTAGACAGGAAGGAAGTACGAGGCGCCATCTGGGGAGTGCACAGTACTACGGACCGGCCAGCCAGTGGTAACACAGGACGTCTTTTTCTGGCGTTTGGCGGACCGGTCTGCGCCGACCGGATTAGCAATTGTCCATTGGATAGGGTATTAACTTATAAAAATTTAATTTACTTATTAAATTTGCAAATTTGCTTCTATCTCCTTAACTGCGTGAGATAGAGCAATTTTGTCGAAATTTTTGACCCGCAGGGTATCTCAGTAAACTACTCTTTGTAATTTTCAAAAAAAAATTCCTCCCCTTAAAAATGATGGCCATTTTTGCCAAAAATGCAAAAAACACCAATTTGCTTCTATCTCCTTAACCGTGCGAGATAGAGCTATTTCATTGAAATTTTCGACCCGCAGGGTATTTTAGGAAACTTCTCTTTGCAATTTTTAAAAAAATTTCCTCTTCCCAATAATGGCGGCCATTTTGAATTTTCAAATTTTTGCCAAAAATACAAAAACATAAATTTGCTTCTATCTCCTTAACCGTGCAAAATGGAGCGATTTTGTCGAAATTTTCAACCAACAGGATATCTCAGCAAAGTACTCTTTGCAATTTTCAAAAAAATCTCCTCTCCCAAAAATGACGGCCATTTTGAATTTTCGCCAAAAATGGGAAAACACCAATTGGCTTCTATCTCCTTAACTGTGTGAGATGGAGTGATTTTGTCTCAGGGTGTCTACGTAATCTACTCTTGCCAATTTTCAAAAAAATTTCTTCTCCCCATTTGAATTTTCAAATTTTCGCCAAAAATGCGAAAATACAAATTTGCTTCTATTTCCTAAACCGTACGAAATAGAGGGATTTTGTCGAAATTTTCGACCCACAGGATGTCTAGGTTATCTGCTCTTGCCAATTTTCAGTCTAGGGACTGGAGATACATAAAGAGCTAGTTTATTGTTCATTTTGGTTGCAAACATGTCTGCCATTGGTCCATGCCAAATTTGGCAAATCATCTGAAAAATGTTTGGATGAAGAGACCATTCTGTTTGTATTATTTTGTCCCTGCATGAAAGGCAAAATTGCCCTGGGGTTGCAGAATGCCATCAGGCGCCAAGTCATTAGACACATTTCTAAGGAGTGGGTCCCCCCTTGCTTGTTGAGGTAGGACACTACTGTGGCATGTCTGAGCCCACCAGGACCCCCTTGTTCACTAGATGGGTTTGAAAAGCCCTTATTGCCAAAAACACTGCTTTCAATTCCGGGGATGTTTATATGCAAATTTGCCTCTGTGTCCGACCACAGTCCACTGACTGTCAGGTCTCCCAAATGTGCACCCCAACCCTTGACAGAACCCTGTGGGTTGAAAATTTCGACGAAATCGCTCTATCTCACACGGTTAAGGAGATAGAAGCAAATCTTCAAGCTTTTCCTTGAAGTGTATGAAGATCTACTGTCCAACTTTGTCTTTTAGGTGATCTTTTTCTGTCATATTTGTTTTCTACACTATTTAGTACTGAAGGTGAAAACAAATCCGTTGATGTGAAGCCAGACCTGCGCAGACGATTCCTGTCATCTTCGTGTAACTGAGGAGCAAAGAACTTGAGAATCGTATCCCGTCTTGCTAATTCCAAGTTACAAGCCATGGTCATAAAGGCTTCAGTGATGGTTTCCAAAGCCCTCTCTATGGAAGAAATGGTGGCCAATTGAACATGTATTTTCTCAGTAACTCCTCCAAATCTTTATCAAAAGATTCATCAACTGAACCTAGGCAAAATTGCATCAACTCCTCCATATTGGTGGCACATTTTTCAATAGTTCTGGTGAACATGCTTACAAACCCAAGCATCTGTACATGTTCCCTTTTCACTGCTTCCATGGTAGTTCACTGCTTCGTAGGAACTGAAATCGTAGGAGGGGAGGTGAAAGACTTGGAACTCTCACCCTTTCTGGCACTTTGGAGCAATTGTTGTAAACTCAGATGAAGTTGATCTATAAAATTGCATCAAGGGTCTAGTGTAGGTCAGGAAAGTCTCAGAGTTATAAAGAGCTGAAAGCAATCTTCCCCATTCTCTGAAGGATTGCCAGCCACCTTCTCCAGTTCTGTCCATCTGTTATTAATCTCCTCCACTTTAGGCAGAGACATAGGCAGAATGGGTGTTTTCTTCCTTCTATCCTACCTGTAGGAAGGATCATCATCCACCTCTTCCCCTTTACTAATGGAGGGTTTATCTGATGAGAGAAACAAAGAACACGCTCGTTTAGTTCTAGACTCCCTATACTCCTCTGTGTCTTCTTCAGTAACCGCAAACACATTGTGAGATGAAGTTCTGTATCTCTCAGGTTCCTCTGTAACCGGGGTTGCCGCTGTCATATTCACCTCATTTGAGGAGAAAGAGGTACTTCCCTTCTCAAGAGCTGATAATCTACCTTGCATGCGTTCTAGTCTTTCCAGTATAAGCAACAAAGGATCTGATGAAAAAGACTTGTCTGTAGAGACAGAAGCTGCAGATGAAGCAGTAAAATTTGATGCTGCAGTCAGTAGAAGGGAGTTCCTCTGGACCCAGCAAAGAATCTTTCAAATCTTTAGAGATATCCTTAGATTTCTTCAGTTGGTATGCTTTCTTTGCTTTCAATTTCTTCTTCTGGTCTAAAGACATATATAGCAGTCATCCTCTTTCGAGGTTATACAAACATCATCTCCCTTCTTTTTATCTCTGCATGACCAACAAAAGCGATGGGAGTCCCATTCATATGTAAAATGGCGATATCCTGAAGCAATTTTCTGTCCCTTGGACTTTATCTGGCTGTCAGCCATCTTTCTTCGATTTTTCCAAACAAATTCGGCAATGTAAACAAATGAAGTTTGCTCTCTGATGAACAAAATTGAGGTGAGGCTATAAGGGGTTCTTCCGGTGGAGGCGCATACACAGTCATGCGTACATAATGGTAAGAACAAGAATATTTATTTTAAAATAATCTCGTTTGGTCGTATTGTTTGCTCCCGCCTACGCGTAAGCACTAGTGAGGATAAGGTAAGGGTATTTTACGCAATAAAATAACTCTGTTCATGGCAATTTAACTTAATGCTTTACATGCATAATATCCTCCCAGCATTGGGGAACTCTGTATTATACCAACAGAAGAATGGACAAAAAGTGATTAGGGATCTTCTAGCTGATGTTCTTCATGGGTTGGATTTTGGAATTGAAAAGATATAACTGGGAATGAGATCAAACAAAATTACTTTCATGTCGAGATGTTTGCTTCACACCTTTGACAAAAATATTGCATTTGCTTTGATGTTTACCTAATTAAACCAACTTTGTACAAAAAGCCATTTATTGCTTTCAAAGCATTTTGAAAAATATCAGGTGATGGTGAAAGTGCGCCTTTACATATGTGGGCCCCAGAAGACCTGGCATACTCAAAGTATAAAAATAGCATCAGAGATGCCTGTACCTCACAGCCTGGGGAAATAGTTTTCAACACCATGAGATATAGAAGTAGTGAAACAGTACACAGATTGGGATACTTTCAGAGCAGTGTCTGTCCAAATTATGTTTTTAAGTAGAGTAAATAACATCTAAGAGAAAGAAAATGCATGTAAAGATAAATTATTAAAACAGGATAATTCATTAACTAAAAATTATGAAGCTTTAAGACTTCTCCCATTTTGATATTCAATTGTATGGTCAAATTATGGTTTGAATGTTTTGAATATTACCCATACATACAGATATGGCAATTTGCAAATTTAATAAGTAAATTAAATTTTTATAAGTTAATTCTCTATCCAATGGACAATTGCTAATCCGGTCGGCGCAGACCGGCCCGCCAAACGCCAGAAAAAGACGTCCTGTGTTGCCACCGGCTGGCCGGTCCGTAGTACTGTGCACTCCCCAGATGGCGCCTCGTACTTCCTTCCTGTCTAGACAACCTGACGTCATAGCATCTTTTTCGTTGTCTAAACCTCTTAGACCCCTAGTAAGCTGATAGCGGGGTCGGTGGGAGGGTCTTGTGTGTCCATTGGATAGGGTATTAACTTATAAAAATTTAATTTACTTATTAAATTTGCAATTTTATTGCGTTAATACATCCTATCCAATGGACAATTGCTGAATAACTACCGCTTGGTCGGCGGGTAAGTTACTAGGGACTTATGTGAACTCACAAGTAACAGCAAATTTTAACCTACGTTCTAGGCTGACTTCGTCAGGAGACCTATAGGCCCAGGCCTGGGTTGACCCTAAGGTCAGGAAACCCTGTAAGACCTTGGTTGGTTGCCAACAGCCGGTTACCTGGGGGCTATACTGACGTCGCCCCCCCCCCTTTTTTAACAGACCTGCTCTGAGGTAGGGGAAGAGAGGGATGAGTTCAGTCCCAGAAAGCCAATAAACCTCCCGACGGAAGCACATCACATTTAATACTATGTGCTTGAAGAACTGTTACATTATGTACATATATACAAATCTCCTCACTCTAAGGGCCACTTGTGGTTCTGCTGAGCAGCCCAACACCAGGCCCAATTGGTATAGCTCTGAGTCAGCCCAAACCACACCCTTCAGAAAGCACTGTGTGAAGGTATTGTGACTTCAGTGGCAGGCTGACAAGATTGGATCTAAGGAGACTCCCAACTGGAAGACCTTAGAAGCAGCAAAGGCACTGACATCATGGGCTTTAACCTGATGTCAAGTGTGGGCCTCCTGGTCAAAGAGCTCATAACATAGGATCACAGTCAGCTTGATCCAAGAGGAGATAGTGGAAGGTGAGATGTCTTGTTGAAACCTTTCTTAACGGAGACAAGAACCACCTCTTTATTCTGCCTGATGTCTGAGGTCCTGTCCAAATAGTAGCACAGTGCTCTGACCGGAGAGAGGGACCTGACAGACTTGAGGGATCTATCCAGAGTTGGGGGCCAGGGCTGTTATAACCCCAGGGGCCACACTGTCTGGATCCTCTATGGCCAGCTGATTCTAAGATAGAAAACTGGGTGATGGATACAGGGACACCTTTGACCAATCGGATTGGTGTCCAATATATCAGTTTTGCCAAGCATGAATCTCACTTCTGCACTTGCCTGACCCAAGGGCCAAGAGGAATACCGTCTTGAAGGTCAAATGCTTCAAGGGGGCCTCCTTGATTGGAACAAATGGAGTCTTAGCTGGTGCACGGCCAGTGAGAAGTTCCAGGAGGGTATGCCACTCCTGCCTTTGGGTCTGTCTCTGAGGAAACTATCCAGGAGACGAGCGAGATTTTCGTCCTTACTGATGTTGAAGAGTGAATTTCCCAATTTATCAACAATGGGTGACCTATAACCATCAATGGTGCTGGGTTGTTTGCCAAGCATGTATCTCACTTCTACGCTTGTCCGAACCCAGGGCCAAGAGGAAAACTGCCTTGAAGGTCAAATGCTTCAAGGAGGCCTTTAATTGGTTCAAAATGAACCTTGTCAGCTGGTGCAAAAACCAGGGAGAGGTTCCAGGAGGGGGTTCCCCTCCGGCCTTTGGGTCTGTCTCAGTGGAAGCTATCCAGGAGACGAGTGAGATTTTCATCCTTACTAACATTGATGGGCAAATTTCCAGGCTATCAGCAATGGCTGATCTGTAACCAACAATAGTACTGGGCTGCAACTTCCTGTCCTGAAGCAGGTACCTAAGGAAGTCAGCAACTGACTTTACATGTGGAGCCCGAAGTACACCTGATGAATGATACATCACTTGGTAAAAATGACCCATTTGCCTCATAGACTGATCTGATTGACCCCCCCTTTGAGGAGCCTCAATTCTTGCTGCCACTGCCTCAGACAAGTCCTGCTCCTCGACTGCTGAGGCTCTAGGAGCCCTGCATGGAGATTAAGATTTGTCAGATTTCTGTGAGGGATCTGATCGAATGGCTGTGAACAGGCTGGACAGATTGGGCAGGCTCAGCGGGATGTGGCTGGACATGGCCACTAGATCCCAAAACCAAGGCATGTTGGGCCACCCCGGAGCAATCAGAATGATTCTCTTGCATGGGGAGTCTTGCAACTTCTCCACCACTTGCCCAAGATGGCTGATGGTGGGAAGGTGTATGCTTTCAGATCCTACCATGGCCGACTGAGTGTATCCACTGCTGTGGCCAGGGGATCCGGTACCGGTGACACAAACAGAGGCAACTTGTTGTTGACCTCATAGCAAATAAGTCTATTTGAGCCGGTGCCACCTGCTGCAGATTGAGTGGAAGACCTCTGGAAGGAGAGACCACTCTGTTTGGATGGTCTGGCCTAGCCTGGATAGCTTGTCCGCTACCACATTCAGCCGGCCTGGAATGTGTCAGGCTTAGAGTCACTTGTTTCCTGGTAAACCAGGTCAAGATTCTCCATAGTAGGGCACATGTGGGCCCGACCTCATGCCTCCTTCCTTGTCTATGTATGACACTACTGTGGTGTTGTCAGTTGCTACAAGTACTATCTTGTTTGAGCAAAGTTCTTGGAACTCTTTTAAAGCCAGGAAGCCTGCTTTAAGTTCTAGATAGTTATGTGCAGCTTGCTTCTCGGGAGGGACCTGGTTCCTCCTGCAGTGTGCTCGTTTAAGTGAGCGCCCCACCCTTCTATTGATGCGTCTGTAAATATTTGCAGAGCATGCTTTATTGGACGTAATGGTTGGCCTGTAAGTACATCGTCTTCCTTCAGCCACCATTGTAAATGGGGGTGCAGGGACCTGGGGACTTGGATCACCTTTTCCAGTGATTCTGGTACCCTCCAGTTGTTTTGAGATGCCACTGTATGGGTCTCGTATGAAGTCGACCTAGATTAACTTGCTTTTCTGTAGCCGTCAGTAACCTATCAAGGACATGAATTCCCAGACCGGGCAAGCCGGTAGGGATAGCAGTTTTAACATAGTCTCTTGAAGGTTCTGTCACCGGTCCAGAGTCGGTCGGAACCGATCAGACCTGAAGTCGAACTGGTAGCCAACAAAATCAAAGTCTTGTTTGGGCTCCCGCTCTGATTTCTGTAAGTTCATCAGCCAACCCAGTGGCTGACACATTATTTACTAGTTCCTGTGAATGTTGGAGACAAGCCTGGGATCTGGCTCTCACCAACCAGTCGTCTAGGTACTGGTGGCTTCTTAAGTCCTTGTGTATGGTCACAAGTTTTACCTCCTTTGGTATCACAGTGAACTCCAAAGGTGCTGTGGACAAAACCGAATAGCATTACCTGGATTGTTCTTGTATAGGTATATGGGAGTAGGTATCCCTCCTTGAACATTTGTGATACCTAGGGTCCAGCCCCCAAGGCTTCCTTGGACCCTACAGGCCGATTGTGTGCCACATTTGGGACATTTGGTATTTTGATAAACATTTTCTGTCCCTCCGGACACTGGTCCGGTCTGGTGACAATGATCCAGGTTAACAGTCTCTCTGTTCTTATTGTGGTCTGGTGGGACTGACACAACTTTTCATATTAATAGACTCTTCGCCCTTGGCCAGCAGCCTGCAAGGTGCAGCATTTACAGAGCAATTGTCATTCGTGAGATGTCTGACCCCTGGCCGGACATGACAAAATTTATTATCTCTCCAGCCAAGTCCAGCACTGATAACAGGTTGTTGAGAGATGTGATGAGGGAAGGTTGCCTGGCAGTAGCTTGGGACACTGGCATGTCACATCACCAAGACCACTGACCGGTCTAAGAATTCTCTGTAACCAAATTAACCCTAGGCAACTCTGTCCGGTACCAGGACTCCATACCCGGTACTTAACTGTAACCAGCAATTCTCTGTAACCGGCAAAAAACTGGCAGGCTGGGGTCACCAATCAATTTTGACAGCTACTGGTCTATATTTAGCCAGCCTTTTTTTTTTTTTTTTTGTAACCAATTGGCTCGCAGCACTAGTCAGTAAGGACTGTGTAGCCAGCACCCTGTTAGTAGATTTGTAACCCGTAGGTTGAAGCAAGTGTACTAGGCTGTGTAGCCAATACCAGTCGGTACGCTCTGTAACCATTTGTTGAAGTAAGTGTACTAGGCTGTGTAGCCAGTACCAGCCGGTACACTGTGTAATCAGTTGTTGAAGCAAGTGTACTAGGCTGTGTAGCCAGTACCAGCCGGTACATTCTGTAACCATTTGTTGAGGCAAGTGTACAAGGCTGTGTAGCCAGTACCAGCCGGTACACTCTGTAACCAGTTGTAGCCAGTAATAAAAAACAGTTGCTAAATCAATTTTACAACTATCTTGTGTGTTGAATTCAGCTTGTTGAAGCAAGTGTACAAGGCTGTGTAGCAGGAACCAGCCGGTACACTCTGTACCTGGTTGTTGAAGCAAGTGTACAAGGCTGTGTAGCCGGTAGTGGTTGGTACACTCTGTAACCAATTGCTAAAGCAATTTTACAACTATATTTTGTGTTGAATTCAGTTGGCTGTAGGTTTCCTCCATTAATTAAAGTATTTTTCAAATCGCACGTCTTATTTGTAGATTTGACAGTTACTGGGAAACCCCTTGTGAACTATTTTTAGAAACACTTGGGTTCGGTGTGTCACGTGATTGGCTGATTGGAGCTCGTCAGTTGTGACGTTCTTTTGTGATACTTAAACATGCAATGCGCAGTATTCTGCTCATCCACAAACCCCACTACCCACAATGAAGCCGGGTCTGCAAGGCAGGGACTGGAATCACAGAAGACGTGAGTTCTGAAGAACGCACGTGACCTGCTTCGTGATTGTTCGGAAGGACACGCGATTGGCTGACTGGGGATGACGTCAGTATTCGCGTTCTTTGTGTGATGCTTTACCGGCAACTTTACAGTCCACAAAACCCCACTACCGACAACCAGGCCGGGTCTGCAAAGCAGGAACTGTAGTCACAGTAGACGTGAGTTCTGAAGAACTCACTTCCGACCTTCCTGGTCGGTGAAAACACGTGACCTGCTTCGTGATTGGTCGGAAGGACACGCGATTGGCTGACTGGATATGACGTCAGAGGTCGCGTTCTTTTGTGCTGGCCGGACGGCTGATGCTTTAAAAGCAGAGAAGCCTGGGCCAGTGCGCTCTGTAGATGAAGTCCTGGCCGGTCTGAAGTCGATTCTTCTTCTCAGCCGGCTGTACACTCAAACCAGTTTCCTGGCCATCCACCTCCCTTACTACCGACACAAGTGCCGGGTCCACAAGGGAGGGACTGAGAGTGATTAAGATGAAGTTCCTTCTATGTGAATACTAGGTGAGGTCGGCTGAACATGAGCTTGCCGGTCGACTAATGCTTTACAGCAAAGATGTCTGGACCAGTGCGCTCTGAAGAAATCTGAAGAATGCATCTCTTGCTGCTGATGTACATATATATAAGCTTACCGGTCGACTAATGCTTTAAAGCAAAGATGTCTGGACCAGTGCGCTCTGAAGAAATCTGAAGACTTCATCTATGCTTCTGATGAAAAAATACTGGAGCTAGACTGGTGTGACTGATGCTTTACAGCAGAGAAGTCTGTACCAGTGCGCTCTGATGAAGAATGCACCTTCCATAGGGGAATTCCCTCTATATACAGTGTTCAAAACTACGTAGACTGAAGATCCCCGGGATTTGCATAAGTAGTACTAGAAAACGTTTCTATGGTAACTGTAGCTGGGAGGTTACAGAAGGTTCATTCAAACAAAAGACACGGATAAAAATACCTGTAAGAAGAATATCCCTAATTCCTCCATATTGTCGATCTGCCCCTAAACAACACAATGGTTGAATGGGAGGAAACTAGCAAAATGGCTGCCTTCATATTCCTCGTCGATTACTGCCCTATCATCAAAATTAAATTGAGTCAACAGGGAACGTTTCCAGCAGATTCCTAAACTTATATCCGTGCTTGATCAGAAGATAAAACTTCTACACTGAAAATATCCACATATGAGGTTGAAAATCCGCCATAATGCACACTTTTCTTTAAAAAATCTGGAGATTGTAGAAACTACGTCTGCACAGTACACGCGCCAAACGAAAAAGATGCTATGACGTCAGGTTGTCTAGACAGGAAGGAAGTACGAGGCGCCATCTGGGGAGTGCACAGTACTACGGACCGGCCAGCCGGTGGCAACACAGGACGTCTTTTTCTGGCGTTTGGCGGGCCGGTCTGCGCCGACCGGATTAGCAATTGTCCATTGGATAGGATGTATTAACTCAATAAAAACATGCTTTTATGTGGAGCTGGGGCAAAACCTGTGGCTCACTTGATGCAATACCATCTGTTAAAATAGCATCAGAGATGCCCGTACCCCACAGCCTGGGGAAATATTTTTCAACACCATGAGATATAGAAGTAGTAAAACAGTACACAGATTGGGATACTTTCAGAGCATTGCATGTAAAGATTAAGTATTAAAACAAGACAATTCAGTAAACTAAAAGTTATGAAGTTGTAAAATTTCTTAACTGGAGAATAGCTCTCCATGAAAATATCACTTTTATTGCGTTAGTTACATCCTATCCAATGGACAATTGCTTTACCGGTCTGCGCGACTGGTTCGCCAGATGTCGCCTCGTGCATACTTCCTGTCTAGTTAGAATGACCTCATCGCGTCTTTTTTCGTTTGGCGCATGAGTGTACAGACGTGTTTTTTGCTGTGTTATTAAACGCGAAGATTTTTAAAGACTACCATTTTATTTGAACTTTATTTTAATTTCATCTATTCTACCTTACTTCTGGAGTATTGTGGCGTCCCCTGGACAAAGAAGAGGGACTTGTGGCCACGCTATGGCTCTGTTTGACTCCCATACCAAGTGTGCTCGTTGCTGTGATAAGGGCTAGGCCAGGACGCGTGTGTTAAAAAGAAAGACTGTGTTATATGCAATAGTTTCACTGAAGATCAGAAACTACAGTTGGCCACCCCCACTTACAGAGCCAGAAAAGACAGAGCTCCAGAAGAAGAATATTGCCTCTCCCTCCCTTGTAGATCCATCTACTGTCACTGTTGTTGGGAAGGTTGAGAGTGGCAAAGGTGACTCCAGTGATCGAGGCGAAACCCCTACTAAGAAGAAGAAGGCCTCTCACAAGTCACCTAAGAAGATTTCTAAGCCTCCAAAGAACCCAAATTTTCAATCTGACCTTAAGAAGCTAGATGACAAGTGGGCAGAGCGTTTTACACGCCTGGAGGCTCTTTTCCTGTCCAAGACGTTTCAGCTCCCGGTGGAACCGGTTCAGAGATCCAATGTGGTGGTGTCAGAGAAACCCTTTCTCCCACCAGCTCAGCAGTCCACTAGCCAGAAACCTGATGCCGGTGTATCTGGCAAGAAGAAGAAGGCAGCCACCCAGCCTGTTGAGGCTCCCGGTGTGAAGAAAATAGCCACCCAGCCTGCTGAGGCTCCTGGTGCTGGTGCAGAGATCCATCCCACCAGCCAAACTGTAGTGCCCCCTGCCGGTGCTTTACCCAGTGGTCGACCCGAGGTTCAGCCCCCAGGTCCCACTAGACAGCCTTCCACTGCTTCTGATCAGCCGGAAGATTTTGCTTCAGATGATGACCAGTTTTCTGATAACCCTGACCTCAGTCTGGACGAAGAGGGTGAACTTTCTGAGGCACTATCACAGGGTCCGGATCATGAAGAGCTGACAGACCCGGATCAAGAGCTGAGTTCAGAACAGACTTACAGAGAGACTCTCCGTGGTGTTAGATCGTTCATGGGCTGGGATCAAGTGCCAGAGTTTGACTCCGGTGCCAAGTCACACATTCCCGGTAAAGTGTCTGTGAAAATTCCGGCAGATGACTGGTTATGCTGGAAGTTTGAAAAGCTCAACATTACTGTGCAGGAGGGTTACCCATCACGGGCTTCAGAAACTGCCGGGTTGGTTAGGCATCAGTTTGTTAAACCCCCAAGGACTCTTAAATGGTACGATATGTACGCAGATAAGAAGGACTTCTCCAGATCAAAGGTTTTTTCCTGGACTAACCAACCGGCACGCCTCAACAGCACTTTTCCTCGCATTGCCAATCGTTCTGTTCCTCCTGCTCCAGCATCCAGACCTGTCTCACAGGACACATTGAGGAAATGGGAGAGAGCAGTGAGAGATCAGAGTTACATATGTGCAGGACTCTATGACAAACCAACTAAAGTTACTGCAGAATGACAAGGGCAAAGGAAAATCCACCGGGAAAACTCACCAGGCCATTGAAGAACTAGACTTTCTGATCACCTTTAACAAGAGCATAACACAGGCAATGGCCAGGACTATGCATGACTTATCACAAGGAATCTTTATTAATGTGGCTAACTTTACCCTGACAAGGAGGGACAGTTACTTGGATTATCTGAAAGCAGGGATAAAACAGGACACTTTGAATGCTCTTAGGACTGCTCCCCTGCTTTATTCCCAGATCACCTTATTAGCAAAGATGAGGAAGAAATAAGGCACCATGAAGAAAAGCGTACTTCCGGTCCTTCACACAAGGGTACCCAATGCTTTCACCCTTATCATCAACCCGGAAAACAGCAGCAACCAGATCAGGACAGGAAATCCGGTCTGCCTGCTTGGAAACAACTGGGTAGAAGGCGTGGACAAAGATCTCACCGGGGTAAAACTGCTTCTTACTCTCAGCGACCTGCTAAGTCACGAAAGCAGTATAAATGACAATTATTATGTTCAGTTTGTAACAGGAAAGGGATCTCCTGTAGCTGTGACCAGACAGGACTGTTTTGTAAATCACACTGTAAAGACAAGAACTCAGTTACCTGTATATTATCCTGTTGTAACTCATGTTCCTTTTGCAGAAGGATCGTCGCAAAGGAAAGATGTAATTCCCGAACATCAAATGCTAATAAAATCTGTGAAAGGTGTTTCCTGTGTAAATCAGTTGTGTTCTGCACGAAGTGTCAAAAATGTCCCACCTGTTGCACCAAATCCTCCTGTAGGGTCAAGATTGCACGAGTTTTGGGCAAAATGGGCAGCCTTGGGTGTTTACCCCAAGGTTATATCAGTCCTCAGGGAAGGCTACATTCTACCCCTCCTGTTCAGACCTTACCTGACCAGAAAACCCACAATTACGAGTTGTTATGTAGATCCTCACAGGAACAGCTACCTGTTGGAGGCATTGGATCAGCTGTTAAACAAAATGCTGTAGAGTTGGTTCAAAATCCACAGTCCCTGGGGTTTTACAACCGGTTATTCCTTGTACCAAAGCCCAACAACCGGTGGCGTCCCATCTTGGATCTGAGCAAACTAAACAAATTCTTGAAAACACAGTCTTTCAAAATGGAGACACCAGAGACAATACGAACCTCCCTCCAGGCAGGGGAGTGGGTGACCTCCATCGACTTCAAAGATGCATACTTCCATATACCAATAAACAGCCAGTCCAGGAAGTATATGCGTTTTCAGATTCAGGACAAAATTTACCAATTCAAAGCACTACCCTTTGGCCTGTCCACAGCTCCCATGGAGTTCACTGTGATAGCCAAAGAAGTAAAATGGCTAGCAATGAGACAGGGTATAAGGATCCACCAGTACTTAGACGACTGGTTGGTCAGAGCTACGTCCCACTGGGCTTGTCTTCAACAGCCACAAACCCTAGTAACCCTCTGTCGAGAATTGGGCTGGCTAGTGAATGAGGAAAAATCAGAACTAGAACCCAAGCAAGTTTTCAATTTCGTAGGTTACCCATACAGTGGCACCTCAAGAACAACTGGAGATTGCCGGAAACGCTGGAGAAGACCATTCCCATTCCAAGATCACTCCACCCACATCTAGAGTGGTGGCTGGAGGAAAACAATGTTATCACAGGTCAGCCCTTACACCCTCTAGCACACGCACTGCAGATCTTTACAGACGCATCAAAAGAAGGGTGGGGCGCTCACTTAAACGAGCACATAGCAAGGGGAAACTGGTCACTCCCAGAAAGCAAACTGCACATAAACTACCTAGAGTTAAAGGCAGTTCTTCTGGCATTAAAAGAATTCCAAGCTCTCTCTACAAACAAGGTAGTTCTCATTGCTACCGACAACACCACTGTGGTGGCCTACATAAACAAGGAAGGGGGAATGAGATCGGGCCCCCTGTGTGCCCTTCTTTGGAGAATGATGACCTGGTGTACCAGAAATCAAGTAACTCTGAAAGCCAGGCACATCCCAGGCCGTCTAAACGTGATAGCAGACAAACTATCCAGACTAGGCCAAACCATTCAAACAGAATGGTCCCTCAACTCAGAGATTTTCCAGACAATATGCAACCGGTGGCACAGACTCAAGTGGACCTGTTTGCCACCAGGTTCAACAGAAAGCTCCCACAATTTGTCTCTTCGGTCCCAAACCCCCAGGCTTGGGCAGTGGATGCTCTCAGCCTGTCGTGGGAGGGACTGGACCCTTATGCCTTCCCACCAGCAGCCATCTTGGGCAAAGTGGTGGAGAAGTTACAGGACTACCCTTGCAACAGAATCATTCTGATTGCTCCAGGGTGGCCCAACATGCCCTGGTTTTGGGATCTAGTGGCAATGTCCAGCCAGATTCCACTGTGCCTGCCCAACATACCAACCTTATTGTCTCAACCATTCTGCCAGGTTCCACACAAGAACCTGTCAAATCTGAATCTACATGCCTGGCTCCTAGAGCCTCAGCAATCAGGGAACAGGGCTTCTCTGAGGCAGTGGCAGCACAAATTGAGGCTCCTCAGAGAGGATCAACCAGATCTGTCTGTGAGGTAAAGTGGACCATTTTTACAAAGTGGTGCCTCAGTAATCAGGTGGATGTCAGGGCACCACCTCTAAAGGCCATAGCTGACTTCCTCCTGTACTTGTTCCAGGTCAGGAAGTTACAACCAGGCACCATTGAGGGCTACAGATCAGCCATTGCTGACAAATTAGGCAATGTACCTATCAATATCAGCAGAGATGAGAATCTCGCCCGTCTCCTGGATAGTTTCCATAGAGACAGACCCAAGGGCAGGAGGGGTATCCCCTCCTGGAACTTGTCCCTGGTTTTACACCAGCTGACCAAAGCACCCTTTGAACCCCTTAAGGAGGCGTCACTAAAACACTTGACTTTCAAGACTGTTTTTCTATTAGCCTTGGGTTCAGGTAAACGCAGAAGTGAGATTCATGCTTGGTTACACAAAAACATCAGACACCAAGCAGATTGGTCCAAGGTGTCCTTATACCCCTCACCCAGCTTTCTTTCCAAGAATCAGCTGGCCAAGGAGGGTCCAGATAGTGTGGCCCCGGTGGTCATTCCAGCCCTGGCCCCCACTCTGGATAGAGCTTTACGCTACTATTTGGACAGGACCTCTGACCTCAGGCAAGGCAAGGAGTTGTTTTTTGTCTCCTTCAAGAAGGGTTTTGACAAAGACATCTCCCCTGGCACGGTCTCCTCATGGATCAAACAGACTGTGATCCTATGTTATGAGCTCTCTGATCAACAGGCCCTGTCTCTACATCAGGTTAAAGCCCATGATGTAAGGGCCTTTGCAGCTTCTAAGGCTTTCCAATCTGGAATTTCCTTAGACCAAATTTTGTCAGCCTGCCACTGGAAATCTCACAACACCTTCACACAATTCTATCTGAAGGATGTGGCCTGGGCTGACTCAGAGCTTTTCCATTTAGGCCCTGTGGTGGCTGCTCAGCAGATCCACCAACAGGCCCAATAATGAGGAGACATTTTCTGTAAATATGTACATAGTGTATATACTGATACTTAGATAAGTATAAATCAATCAAAAAAAAAACAAACAAAAAAACTGTGACATGCTTCCTTTGGGAGGTTTATTTCTTGGGACTGAACTCATCCCTCTCTTCCCCAACTCAGAGCAGAAATGCCTGTAGAAAAGGGGGGGGCAATGTCGGTTGAACCCTCCGGTTAACCGGAATCTGGGTAACGACCTTAGGCCTTTTTGGACTCCCTGGTTCAGGGCTACCTAGGCCTTAGAAGTTGTTAGTTTGAGTTCCCTTAAGTCCCTAGTAACTTACCTGCCGGCCAAGCGGTAGTTGTTCAGCAGTTGTCCATTGGATAGGATGTATTAACGCAATAAAATTGCAAATTTAATAAGTAAATTAAATTTTTATAAGTTAATACCCTATCCAATGGACAGACAAGACCCTCCCATCCAACCCCGCTATCAGCTTACTAGGTTTAGACTACGAAAAAAGACGCGACGTCATTCTGACTAGACAGGAAGTATGCACGAGGTGACACCTGGTGAATGTACACTCTGGACCGGTCCTGCCGGTATTTATACAGAATGACTTTTTCTGTTGTTTGGCGGGACCGGTCGCGCCGACCGGTAAAGCAATTGTCCATTGGATAGGGTATTAACTTATAAAAATTTAATTTACTTATCAAATTTGCAAAATTATGTATTGTCGAATTATGGTTTGAATGTTTTGAATATTACCCATATATACAGATGTGGCAATACATGCTTATATGTAAAAGAGACGCCCGTACCCCACAGCGTGGGGAAATAGTTTTCAACACCCTGAGATATAGAAGTAGTGAAACAGTCCACAGATTGGGATACTTTCAGAACAGTGTCAGTGTCCAAATAATGTTTAAGTAGAGAAAATAACATCTAAGAGAAAGAAACTGCATGTAATTTATTTATTTGGGGTTTTACGTCGCTTTCAACACTGTACAGGTCATATCACAACGGGTAGTTGGAAGGGCAGAGGAAACCAGTACATACAGTTCGTCAGGGTTCGGTACTGTAAACTGCCGACCAACGGCAAGCAACTACCAGCTTTCCCACTTGAGGCTGTGCCGGGAACCGAACCCCAGTCTCAGAGGTGGGAGGCAAGAGTGTTACCACTCTGCCACCGTGGCCCCTCAAAACTGCATGTAAAGATTAAGTATTAAAACAGGACGATTCGGTTAACTAAAAATTATAAGCTTTAAGACTTCTCCCATTTTGATATTCATTTGTATGGTCGAATTATGGTTTGCAAGTTTTGAATATTACCCATACATACAGATGTGGCAACACATGCTTTTGTGTGGAGTTGGGGCAAAACCTGTGACTCTCTTGATGCAATACCATCTGTTACAATGGGAAGTTGCAAAAGTAAAACCCTTAATGAATTCTAATACGACTTTAACAGTGCTTAATCTTTATCAAAAGACACCCAAAGGTGCAACAACCAAGATTCAAGTAAAAAGATATGAGAGATATAAGAGAGATAAAATGATATCACATATTCCTGTAGAGAGATACAATAGCATCAGATATGCAAGATCTAAGGTCAAATCCAGGTCACACCATGATGTTGCCCACCTATAACCCCCAACCAATGTCCCTACCAAATATCAACTTCTTGCACCTTATGGTTTCCCAAACATAGCCCGGACAAGACGTTATAGGTCAAATCAAGGTCACATCATGACGTTTTACATCTACACACTCTACCCAATGTCCCTACCAAGTATCAACTTCCCACACCTTACGGTTTCCGATATAGCCCGGACCAGATTTTATAGGTCAAGATCACTACGGTGAGGTCAAATCAAGGTCACGCCATGACGTTGCACACCTACACCGCCTAACCAATGTCTCTACCAAGTATCAACTTCGTACACCTTATGGTTTCTGAGATATAGCCTGGACAAGCTTTTATGGGTCAAGGTCACTACAGCAAGGTCAATGGTCAAATCAAAGTCACACCATGACATTGCACACCTACATCCCCTAACCAATGTCCCTACCAAATATTAACTTTCTGAGATATAGCCCGGACAAGATTTTATAGGTCAAGGTCACTACGGCAAGGTCAAAAGTCAAATCGAGGTCATACCATGATGTTGCACACCTACACCCCCTAACCAATATCCCTACCAAGTATCAACTTCATACACCTTACGGTTTCTCAGATTTAGCCCAGACAGGTTTTATAGGTCAAGGTTACTACGGCAAGGTCAAAGGTCACATTTCTCTCACCCTCAAAAGTGATGGTCAAGGGTCAAAAGTGGGCCACCAAGGTCAAGTCTATGACCACTAGGTACGCAACTAGAGTGGTTTTTCTAACTCTATAGCAATGAAAGTATTTAAGCTAATTCATATTTACTTCATAGTTTCAGTGACCTTCGGGTTAATCACAAAAGGTCACAAGGTCAAAATCCTTAACCAAGTGAGAAGGACAAACCACTGCCCTACAAAGCATTTTATAATCTCTCAAGTTAAAGATCCATTTTGAGAGATAAATCGACCTGAAGTTAGGTCATATAAGGTCAAGTAGTCACCCTTGCCCAGTGTTGGCAATTTACAATCTCTCTTTTGAGATTATGAAGGTCAGAGGTGAGTACAAGTTCACAGGGTCTACTCTGATGCTATAATGCATGTTTGCATTTCAACATAGGAAATACCAGTTGGGTTTTTAATTTTTTTTCTCAAAATGTCATGAGAAAAAATGATGTCACCTCTAGCCAAATGTCTTAAAATATCAAAGGTGCCAAAACTATGAGGTACCATGTTGGAAAGTCTCAAAAATGAGAAAAATGCCAGCAGGTAAAGTGCTGTAAAGGCTTGTGGGTGTTCTAACTGTGCAATGGTTTCTAAAATGTTCAGTAACATGGCATCTGTGAGTAGAGACGTATTCTTAATGATGAAAGGTCTATTAATTTTCAAGGATCTAATGAACATTTGAATTTTTTCATCTCTGAAAATAGGTAGGAATATTATATATCACACAGTAAGCTCGAATACCAGCCAAATAATTTGAAATATTTGAGGGAGTGAACTTATTCTGACATAGGTATTCCATGAAAGCAAGGAATACATGTACGTCTACCTGAGATGGCAGCAATCCAGCAGCCATCAGAAACGCCATAAAGTGGGAGAACATCCTGTTATAAGCTTTTTGTGTAGCAGGCCTGAAGGACTGAAGCAAACGAGCAAACGCACTGGAGGTCAGCTGGACTGCTGCAGAAGGCATATCTACAATTATAAATCATGGTTTAACTTTGTAAGATCAATATGTGTGTGAATCCATATAAAACTAGAAATAGGACGCCCTGTTGATAGTAGATGCGAATAGAAACAGGATAGCATAGAAGAACACACATTATCATGTGTAATGTCCACCCCATGAACCTTTTGCCAAAATTGTACAGTAGTCTTACAAGACCCTGTTTCATTTGTAAAATATATCAATGATGCTTAAATATTTATTAGTTTAGATGTAAATTATTTCAGCTTCATGCCTTTTTGCATTGGTTGGGTCGAAAATTTTGACGAAATCACTCTATCTTGCACGGTTAAGAAGATAGAAGCAAATTCCTGTTTTTCTATTTTTGGCAAAAATTCGAAAAATCAAAATGGCCGCCATTTTTGGGGAGGGGAAAATTTTTGGAAAATTGCAAAGAGTACATTCCTTAGATACCCTGTGGGTTGAAAATTTCGACGAAATCGCTCTATCTCGCACGGTTAAGGAGATAGAAGCAAATTTGTGTTTTGCCATTTTTGGCAAAAATTCGAAAATTCAAAATGGCCGCCATTTTTGGGGAGGGGAAAATTTTTTGAAAATTGCCAAGAATACAATGGTCAGATACCCTGTGGGTCGAAAATTTCGAGGAAATCGCTCTATCTCACACGGTTAAGGAGATAGAAGCAAATTTGTGTTTTGCCATTTTTGTCAAAAATTCGAAAATTCAAAATGGCCGCCATTTTTGGGGAGGGGAAAATTTTTTGAAAATTGCAAAGATTACATTCCTTAGATACCCTGTGGGTCGAATATTTCGACGAAATCCCTCTATCTCGCACGGTTTAGGAGATATGAGCACATTTGCCTTTTTCAGTATTCAAAATAGCTAATTACTCATTTATTTAATTAATTACTCACTCATCTATGAAGCAATTCCCCCCAAAGGCAATCCCATACAAGCTATTAACCCAATGAACCTCCATACCAAATTTCAGAAAGCTAGGCTTAATAGCATTCCTTAAAATGTCTGGAAACCAAAGAGCTACTCAAAAGTAGCAAAGTAGCTATTACTCAGTTAGCTATAGAGCTATCATCACCAAAAGCAATCCCATACAAGCTATTAACCCAATAAACCTGCATGCCAAATTTGGTAAAGATAGGATAAGAACTGTTGCCTAAAATGTCTGGAAACCAAGTGGGACGCCGGACGGCGGAAAAAGCAAAAATAATATGTCCACCCCCCAGTGGGGTGGACATAATTAGGGACATATTGCTCTGGTGACTGCCATGAGGCCACATCAAACTTAAATCTAGATAAAAGATCAGCTACAATGTTCTTTTTACCTGGTATGTGTTCAATATGAATAGACATGTTATATATTGCAGATGGCAACCATATATTACAAGCACATAATGCAAGTATGGAGTCTTTGGTCTTACCAGAGGTCAAAACATCAACTACAGCCATGTTATCACATTTAATGCGTAATTTTTTTACCACTGAGTGGCTAATATCTTAAGAGCTACCACTATGTTTAGCATCTCCAGATGTACAATGGAGTAATTATTAAAAATTTTTTGGTATAGGAAGGGCGTAACAATGATTGTCAAAAATACCTTCAAAGCCTGTCTAACAGGCATCTAAATGAAGCTCAGCTTGAACTGGTTTTATATCACAATAAACTACGCCATTGAACTGTTTCAAAAATGTGGCAAACCATTTTAAGTCCTTGAAGAATTCTGCTGTCAACCTAGTAGAGGAGTTGCACCCCATTGACTTAAGGTTTAGAAATGTCCTGGATGGTCTGACACATTTTGACACATACAAGAGAGATCCCAACAAAGAATGTAGCTCTCTCCTTACTTACTTTGCCATTCAGTACACATTTGAATAATATTTTCTAATTTTTCTGGGGGAACAAACATGGTTCTAGTTTCAGTGTCGACTAATATACCTAATATAAAGACACACCATGGAAGTAGTGGGAGGTACTAACTTCTTCAGATTCACAGCCAACCAGAACTAATCAAGGAGATCGACTAAAAATTGAAAAGCAAGGTGCATTTTAGAGGGGGTACCACAGTATATCATCCACATAATTAAACCAATCAGGAAAACCATGTTTCCTCATAATGAACCTAATGCTATTTGTCACTTTTTCGAAGAAAATCAAGCCATGCCTGTACCCAAATGGTACCGATTGATCAATATAACAGGAATCTAGCTTCAAACCTAACAAATTTATATCTCCTGGGTCAACCTTAAGGTGGCGAAAATTTTATCACCCCAAGATTCCCCCATCTGATTTTTGCATGCCACATAATCACAACAATTTTTGCCTGCATAATTAAACTAGGGTCAACTCTTTTCTTGACTAATGCTTTATCATTTTGTCACAATCTTACAAATCTTTATTATGCAACAAGGTCAAGGTCTGCCCAGTATCACCAGGTACAGTGTCCACTGCCTGGATTTCACATTCCAGCATATCAAGGTCATCCAATAATAAATCTTTTCCAATCAAGGGTTCGAATCTATTCATACAAACCATGGAATTATCTTTCTGAGTATTTATAGTGATGTTATATGACCTGGCCTTCTTTTTACATGCATGATGTGCAATATTATAGGACAGCTTAACATCCTCCTTGAACAATTCAAGAGGCTCACCTGGTTTGCTTGCAACTTGAGTACCCACCAGAGGTCTAGCTTGTCCATGGCCCTTCTGGCCCAAATTAGCCCTTACCACATCAGCAAAAGACTTGCCAGAAACAACAGGCTTATAGCTGTTGCTAACGTTGAACCTCTCAGTCCACTCCCTTCTAGAAGCTTGACATTCAGTAAGTACAGTTTTCCTATAAAAAGAGTTATTAAAAACATGCCTATCAACAAACATTTTATTTTTAGAACAATTTGCATCATCTTTCTGGACACAATCAGGCTGCCATGTAGCCTTATCGACTATGTCCAGAGTTGATCGTTTTTTTAATTTTTTGTTTTACAATCCAAGGCACTGTGAACACTGATCTTACCATCCCAGGCAAAACATGTGCTACATATATGTCTGTAGAATACCCCTTTTGTTTCATGATGTTTTTGAAAATTGCAAGAGTTATCATTATAATACACACATATATGGACTTACTTGCCTTCTAGCCAGACTGATTTTTGCGAAATTTGTGTGAGGTGTTAGAAGCCTGAGTAGGTACAACATGTCTCTGAGCATTTGCACATTTGATCTGGTTGATTTTTTCCGTATCCGACCAACCGGTCACCTCCCCTTGCTCCATACGGCATAAGAGCACAGCATGGCTGGCCTTGGCTGCCTGCCACGAAAAATAGTTGGAATCATCAAGGAGTGCAATCAGATAATCTAACATGTGATCCCTAATTTTTTGACAATTTTCATCTACTGTGTGATATTTAACTGATTATAGGTAATCCTATCTTTGGTATTACTCGCCAGTACAAATTCATGGGGCCAGTTAACTCTTTCTTTGTCAAATATGTCCATAGAACCACCCCGTTGTATTTCTGATCCGTACCTTTAATGTCAGTATCTGATAGTTGTCTGATCCTAGCTTTGACTTGGTCATGAATGGACTTATCATGTCTCAAGGTATGCAATTCTGGCAATTTTTTGACCGAATCACCCTTAGTAAGACTTCCATTGAGACTTGAACTAGCAATACCCCTAGGAACAGCAACTTTTTTGGCCTTAGGCTGAGCAGCAGAAGCCAAACATTTTTCAATAGCAGTTAAACGGTTACTAATTGCGCCAAGTTGAGTGAGAATCCATTCATTAATCAATGCCTGATCTGGTTAGCTTCCAACCGAATCCTCATGAGGTCTAGAATTTGCACAGGCAATTCCTCAGCAGAATCTTTACTTTCCTGTGTCAACAAAGTACCTATTTCCAAATGAACACTAGTATCAGATTCAGTATCAGACCTGGATTTTGAACTCTGACTTTTTTAACTCTATAGGAATCTCAACTTTGCGTCGCAAATTGTAAGAGTTACCTGCAGTTCTGTGCTTCTGTTTTGCTGCCATAATTCACAAACAAACTAAACGAAAAGACCTCTAAATTTTCATGTATGAGCAAAAAATAAAGAAAAAATTAAATAAATTATTTCTAATATAAAATATAGGTCTTGTCTTGTCGACTGCCAGATCAAATCTGACCATTCTCCCCTTGACCACAGCAAGGGTCAAACCTTCAACCAATCAGAAATGGCCATGTGGCCAGTAATCCCATTTATATTATAGGGCTGTTTCCATAATTAGAGGTGAAGGAATGATTAAGGTTGGCACCCCCATGCCAACCCGCAACATCAAGGTCACACCATGACATTGCACATCTACACCCCTTAACCAATGTCCTATCAAGTATCAACTTCCTACACCTTATGGTTTCTGAGATACAGGCCGGACAAACTTTTTCCCAACACCCGCCCGCCCATCTGGACACCATGGGTGAAAGCAATACCTGACAGCCCTTAAGTGCTGTGGGGTAAAAATAAAATGCATGTGTTTTTGGTGCTGTTTATAGTACTATGCAGTAGGAGGAACAGAACCTACTATTTTTGTCCCTTCACATAAACTTTGGCAGGTTGGTTGTAAAGATGTCTGGAAGTCATTAAACTTTTGGAAAGGATCTGATACAAAATAGCCAACTTATTAATAATTAACTTTTTTGATTCCTTTGAGTCATCTGGCACTTATTGCCAAAAATCACTTTTCCGCCATTTTTGGCGACCATCTTGAAATGCTGTGCGAAGTGCAAAAACGCATTTATCTCAGGAATGGTGCACAATATAGTGCTAGTGATTTTGAGAAATTTTTTACACTCAAGATATACACAGAGTCATCTGGCACTTTGTGCCAAAAGTTGCTTTCCCGCCTTTTTGGCAGCCATCTTGAAATTCTGCAAATGGTTTGAGACAGAGCAATTTTGATAAATAGGACATACACCAAGGCATATGGCACTTTTTGCCAATAATCGGTTTCCAGTGTTTGGAGGCCATCTCGAAATTATGCTTAATATGCATTTATCTCGGGAACGGTGCGAAATAGTGATTTCAATAAAATTTCTGACTCTAAGGGTATATGCAGAGTCATATGCCACTTTTTTGCCAAAAAAAAGTTTTCCTGCCATTTTTTCACGGGCATCTTGAAAATCTGTGTAATTCGCCAAAACACAGTTATCTCGGAAACAATGTGAGTGATTTCGACAAAATTTTTGGCCCAAGAAGGTTCTGACACTTTTGGCCAACACCCTTTTCCCCCACCATTTTTTGGCGGCCATCTTGAATTTCTGCATTAAACAGTCAAACACACATTTTTCTTGGAAACAGTGCGATTTTGGCAATATTTGTTACTGCCAGGGGCTATATGCATAGTCATCTACCATTTTTGCCAAAAATCTTTTTCCCCCATTTTTGGAGGCCATCTTTAAATTCTGCGTAAAACACAAAAATGCAGTTATCTCAGAAACGGAGCAAGAATCAGTGCGAGATAGAGTGATTTCAATGATATTTTTGGCCCACAGGGCATACGCAGAGTCATCTAGCACTCGCATGCATTTTTCTGCTATTTTTGCACGTAGGTTGAATTTTTGCATAAATGGAAAAAACATATTAAACAGAGCAGGATAGTCCTTTCAGCAAAATCATTAATCCTCATTGAGATGCTTTGTTTTTTCAGTGTAAAAACCATTTCTTTTTCTCTTGTGAAGCAGTTTGAAAAATTTTGTTCCAACATGTATCTATGGTCAGGAAATGGTAAGTATTTATCTAATAAAAATTAAAATTACAACAAAATTTTTTTCAATTTTATTGCGAAAAATACACTTACCATTTCCTGACCATAGCTGAATGCAGCCTTCATGGATGGTGGGCAGTACTAGAATAAATGACCTAGTAAAACCCTGAACAGCAATCAAACACACCACAATCATACAGACATTCAGACTCAAACTCACCTCAATCATGAGGAAGCCAGACTGCTGGGTAATGTTGTGGAAGCCCGTAATCTGTATAATGATACTGTTCAACACCACCACCATGAAAAAAGTCATCAACCATGAACTAACAGCTAACCGAACATCCTATTTACAGTTGTACAACCACATCAGAACACATATGAAAAAGAAGAAGCCAAATATAAGAACACATTTCCAACAAAGGCTTCAACTACATACATTCTAAATACAATTACGTTACATTACAGTAAACTATATACTATAGTTATGACATTACCTATTAACAATTCACAACAATTCACAGGCCCAATCTTCATAACAAAAACAAGAAGCCATGATCTCATCTAAAGCAACTCCTCCCTTAAAAGCCAATGAAGCAGCTAGCACTCTAACCTGATGTCCCTTGACTTGGGAGACATTTTGAACTTCCTGATCAGACTTTTGATAGGCCAAAATGATAGACTGTTTGATCCAAGAATATATAGCAGCCTTTGAAATATCTTTTGAGTAGCCCTTCTTAATAGCCACAAAAAGCAACTTCTTGCCCTTAAGATCAGCCTTTGCCAAAGGCTCAAAAGGAGTCCAAGTGAAAGAGAGCAGAACCAAAGATAAATCCCAATTTGGAAAAGCTCTATTAGCTGAAGGTCTATCTCTATGAAAGCTTGCAAGCAAATGATTCAAATCAAGGCTTTGAGAAACCATTTGACCTGCAGAACCCAAACCATCTGCTACAGAAATCCTGTAACCAGCAATGGTTCTGGGTTTTAAGTTCTTATCAGTAAAACGATGATTAAAAAAATCAGCTAAATTAGGAAAATTTAGTTTGGTGACATCCACCTGATTCTCCTGGGCCTACTTTTGTAAAATGGCCCACCTTGAATCATATACTCATCTTGAGGATTCTCTCTGAGGCGCCTTAATTCTATCTGCCACCTCAAGAGAAAATCCTCCCTGACCTTCTTGTGGGAGTCCAGACACCACACATGGAGATTCAGAAACTCCAATCTCCTTAGGAGATTGTGCAACTGAGGAAGCCTCAGTGGAATCTTGGTTGACAACTCCACCAGATCCCAAAACCAAGGCATCCCTGGCCACCTTGGTGCTATCACAATGACCTTGCACCTGTAAGTGACAATCTTCTGAACTAACTGGGGCAGGATGGCTACTGGACAGAAGGCATAGGCGTCCAGAGTCTCCCAAGAGATGTTCAACGCATCTATCTGCCAGGCCTTGTCGTCTGGGATAGGAGATACAGAAGTTGGAAGTTTGGGATTCAAGCTGGTGGCAAATCCTTTGAAACACAAGAGGATGCAGAGACCATTCTGTCTGGATCGCCTTGTCCCTCCTCGACAAGGAATCTGTTATCACATTGAGATTCCCTGGAATATGCTTGGCCCTGATTTGGATCTCCCCGGCATTGGACCATGCCAGAATTCTCCATACCAAAGCACACATTTGAAAGGAGTGAATGTCCCCTTCCTTGTTGAGATACTAGATCACCGTTGAGTTGTCTGAAGAAACTAGCACGATTTTTTGTTTGATAGTTCTAAATGTTTTAGAACTAGAAAAACAGCTTTCAGCTCTAAAATATTGATATGTAAGTCTTTATCTGATTGCTGCCAAACCCCACTTATAGTACAATTGCTCAAGTGGGCCCCCCAACCCTCTCTGATGCATCTGTGAACATCAACATATTGTGTTCTTTCTGATACAGATTCAAACCCTTGTACAAGTTCTGAGGATCCATCCACCAGGCCAGATGATCCTTTATCAACTGAGAAATGGGAACAACCTTGTCCAAGGACTGGGGAAATTGCCAGTTGGTCTTCAGAAACCACTGAAACAGCCTCATATGGATTCAACCCAAAGGAACTGTCTTCTCCATGGAAGCCATGACCCCAATTAGAGACATGAGCTTCCTTGGAGTAGTTGTGTGACCTTGCAAAATGGAAACTGCTAGCATTTTGAGCTTGTCTAATTTCTTTTGATTTGGGTAAACCAAACCTTGTCGAAGGTTGAAACGATAACCCCAAAATTTGAGATCCTGAGTTGGTTTGAGCTCTGATTTTTTCAAATTGACTATCCAACCCAATTTTTCGACGAGAAAGAGCAACTTGTGAACAGCTCGAGAACAGGACTCCTGATCCTTGGCTCTTACCAACCAATCGTCCAGATACTGATGGATTCGAACCCCTTGTGAAAGAGCTACGAACTTGACCTCCTTCACTACATGAGTGGATTCTAAAGGAGCAGTCGCAATCCTGAAGGGTAGGGCTCTGAACTGGTGAGCCTGACCTTGAATATGAAAGCATAGGTATTTTTGAAACTTTGGGTGAATTGGCACATGAAAATAAGCGTCGGTGAGGTCTATAGAAGCCACCCACTCGCCTGCCTGAAGAGAAGCCCGAATGACTTCCACGGTTTCCATTTTGAAGGTAGGAACATGCAAAATGTATTTATCACACTGAGATCTATTACTGGATGGCACTTGTTTTCTGGCTTTGGAACCAGAAACAAACGACTGTAAAAGTCGAGAGAGTTCCTGTTTTGAACCGAAACCACCGCCCTCTTTTGAACCATTTGTTGAACCACCTCCAGTAAGGCTTTCTGTTTTACTGGAGATGCAAAACTGCTTTTGATTGTTGGAAACCGATTTAGAGGTGGTTTTTGTTTGAATGGAAGACAATAACCTTGCTTCAACACAAGAACTACCCTCGGATGCACATTTAGACTTTCCCATACTTTCCAATAACCTTGCAAACAGGAACCAAGAAATTTTGTGCGCTTACCTCCATGTAGTTACTTCCTCCTGCCCCTACCCCCTCGGGCAGAGCCTCTGTTGGAGTTATAGGAACCAGATTGTCTTTTGTTTTGATCACCTTGCTTGTTTTGTGAACAAAAATTCTGGAAAGCCGCATTCTGGTATCTGATTTGAGATGAATCCTTCTTAGAATCTGCAAACGAACGGGAACCATAAGAGTCACCTCTGTGTTTCTTGATAGCTGGCTCCCAGTTAATCTGGCTCCACTGGATGAAATTTTACTCCACTTCTGACAAAACCTTTGAATTAAACAACTCCTTCTTTATAAGAGATGCATTTTTCAACCTGGCAATATCTTTATCCATCACATCCCTATTGCAAAGTTTGGGAAAATTGTCCCTTCTATTCAATAACAAATTTAAAGCCAGGGTCATGGAGGTATACAACACATGATCCAAAGCTTTCCCAAGACATTCCATGGTAGTACATTGTAAATGCAGGCAATTTTGAATGAAATTCATACTCTGTTGGATATCCTCTTGATCTACAGACTCCTTCATTTTGTCTATCTCTGCAAACGTCTCATTAGTAGCCTTCTCCATAGCTGACTTAAACCAAAAAACATGATTCAAAATCTGAATGTTTTCCCTAGAAACTGTCTCCCAAGCCAAATATTGCTTCAAGGTGCTGAAACTGAGGTAGGAGCTTGATAAGGAGAAGTTGCAATATTTTTAAATGCATCTTGAATCCTAGGAGCAGTCAAAGGGAAAGACTGAGGAGAAACCTGATAAAATTTCATCTGAGATTTAGGAAATGTCCCTTTGACAAAAGTGGATGATGAGGGTCATTATCATTTACATCATTGCTACCTAAAGCTGAAAATTCCTTATATTTCCACAATTCTACCAAAGGTTGAGCCGAAAACCATGGACTGTTGAACTGACTTCTTGACCTGATCTCTACTTGAGAAGACTGAACGAGGAACAAAACATTCAACATTTTTGACCTCCAAGTCCTGCCACTTCTTTATTGTCTCCAAAGTATCTGTATAAGCAGTTGAATCGTCCTCTTTGGAGCAAATTTCACCCTGTTCCAAATCTGGATCCAGTCCATCTGATGACTGAGAGTAAGATCTCTTCCTGGATGAACCCAAACCACCGGATTCATCTAAAAACTGACCAGAAGAAGACTGTTGGTAGAACTCTGCTCTAGTAATAGTCGCCAACCTCCTCTCAAACCGGGCCGGAGCCCCAACACTTGCAGAAGAAGACGGTTGAGCTTTAGTGTTCGCCACAGGTTGCCTAGCAACATGTAAACTGTCCCTGCCAGAGTTAGTACGACTGCCGGCAGTTTCAGAGTCTTCTTTTTCTTTCTGCTCTAAAGTCTTAATTCTTTGTGACAAATTTGCAAATTCAGAGAAAAATTTGGCCAATTTATCTTCTAAAGAACTTGACTTTTTAGAAGTAACAGCTTGAGATGAAACTGAAGATTCCTCTTCGTCCAACAAAGAATCATCAACACTGACCTCTTTGCCGCCATTATCCAAAAATACTGATGAATTCTGAGTTTTCTTGCTCTTATATCTGTTCCCAGATATGATCGTCCCATTCCGCCATAAAATGGCCACAAAAAGAACTCTTCCTCTGTCCTTTTTTTATCTTATCCTGTGAAGACATTGTCAACACATATGCCTTACCACAGAACAAAAAATAGCATCAGAGATGCCCGTACCCCACAGCCTGGGGAAATATTTTTCAACACCATGAGATACAGAAGTAGTATAACAGTACAAAGTTCAAGATACTTTCAGAGCAGTGTCAGTTATATTAAGGTCCAAATAATGCTTAAGTAGAGAAAATAATATCTAAGGAAAAGAAATGTATGTAAAGATGAAGTATTAAAACAAAACAATTCAATAATAAAATGACAGCACTTATCAGTAAACCAAAAATGGCCGAATTATGGTTTGGATGTTTTGAATATTACCCATGCATACAGAAGTGGCAATACATTCAATGAATGCTTATGTGTGGTGTTGGAGAAAAGCCTGTGGCTCACTTGATGAAATTCCATCTGTAACAATGAGAACTTGCAAAAGGAAATTCTTAATGAATTCTAATGTGACTTTAACAGTGCTTAATCTGGATCAACAGACAGACCCAAAGGTGCAACAAGATTTTAAATGTCAATACAGCAAGGTCAAAGGTCAATCAGTGTCACACCATGACGTGGCACACCTAAAACCCTCAACCAATGTCCCTACCAAGTATAAACTTCCTACACCTTACAGTCTCTGAGATATAGCCTGGACAAGATTTTATAGGTAAAGGTCACTACAGCAAGGTCAAAGGTCAAATCAAGGTCACACTATGACGTTGCACATCTACACCCCCTAACCAATGTCCCTACCAAGTATCAACTTCCTACACCTTACAGTTGCTGAGATATAGCCCGGACAAGGTTTTATAGGTCAAGGTCACTACAGCAAGGTCAAAGGTCAAATCAAGGTCACACTATGACGTAGCACACCTACACCCCTAACCAATGTCCCTACAAAGTATCAACTTCCTACACCTTACGGTTTCCAAGATATAGCCCGGACCAGGTTTTATAGGTCAAGTTCACTACGGCAAGGTCAAAGGTCAAATCAAGGTCACACCATGATGTTGCACACCTACTACCACCCAACCAATGTCCTCACCAAGTATTAGCTTCCTACACCTTACAATTTCCAAAATATGGCCCGGACAAGATTTTATAGGTAAAGGTCACTACAGCAAGGTCAAAGGTCAAATCAAGGTCAGACCATGATGTTGCACACCTACTACCCCCAACCAATGTCCTCACCAAGTATCAGCTTCCTACACCTCACAGTTTCCGAGATATAGCCCGGACAAGAATTTATAGGTCAAGGTCACTACAGCAAGGTCAAAGGTCAAATCAAGGTCAGACCATGATGTTGCACACCTACTACCCCCAACCAATGTCCTCACCAAGTATCAGCTTCCTACACCTCATGGTTTCCGAGATATAGCCCGGACAAGAATTTATACACCCTCCAACCAATGTCCCTGCCACGTATGAACTTCCTACACCTTACGGTTTCTGAGATACAGCCCGGACAAACTCTTTTCCCGCCGCCCGCCCACCCGCCCGCCCGCCCGCCCGGCCGCCCGCCCATCCGGACACCATGGGTGAAAACAATATCCCAACAGCCCTTAAGGGCTGTAGGGTAAAAAACATAAAATATTCCAAATCACATCCACACTCAAGGATGGCCAACAAAAATAAATGAATGGTGCCTATTGGCGTGGTCACATGACCATTAGGGGGCTTCCTAATCCACACTCACTCACTGGCTTTTTAAGGTAGCTTAAATCGTTTCTCAACGTTGGCCAGTGAGTTGGATGGCTCCAACATGTAGCTATGGGCCGGGATTCACAAAGATTCATAAGTAAGAATTCTTACTTAAGTACAGGATTTGTGGTCAGGAAATGGTAAGTGTATTTTTCGCAATAAAAACTTCATCCATGTGTTGTCTTATCTTCATATACACTGTCCTCTCCTGCAGGGCTTGGCTCTATTGGATGTTTTTTTTTCAACAGCAACAAAACATCTTGATCAGTCATTTGCAATATATCCCCCAACACATGGTATTGGGCTGCAATGTTTTCTATTCTAAAAATAGTATATTCAGAAAAGGTTCGATGAAAGTCAAACTTGGCCTTTTGGGTAGATTCAGACTTCAATTGGTAAAATAGATTACACCATAAAACCTACATATACTACTCCATGATATTGCTAAACTCAAAAAACAAGACTAACAAACAAAAAGAATTAGGATCGCAAGCTATAACTACATTGAACTGGAACACTACAAAGGTGTTGTATAGAAAAGGTATTGGACATAGCAAATATGGTGAAAAGTCTTGAAAGTTTATGCCAAACAAAATTGCAAATTTAATAAGTAAATTAAATTTTTATAAGTTAATACCCTATCCAATGGACAATTGCTAATCCGGTCGGCGCAGACCGGCCCGCCAAACGCCAGAAAAAGACGTCCTGTGTTGCCACCGGCTGGCCGGTCCGTAGTACTGTGCACTCCCCAGATGGCGCCTCGTACTTCCTTCCTGTCTAGACAACCTGACGTCATAGCATCTTTTTCGTTGTCTAAATGTCTTAGACCCCTAGTAAGCTGATAGCGGGGTCGGTGGGAGGGTCTTGTGTGTCCATTGGATAGGGTATTAACTTATAAAAATTTAATTTACTTATTAAATTTGCAATTTTATTGCGTTAATACATCCTATCCAATGGACAATTGCTGAATAACTACCGCTTGGTCGGCGGGTAAGTTACTAGGGACTTATGTGAACTCACAAGTAATAGCAAATTTTAACCTACGGTCTAGGCTGACTTTGTCAGGAGACCTATAGGTCCAGGCCTGGGTTGACTTTAAGGTCAGGAAACCCTGCAAGGCCATGGTCGGTTGCCAGCAGCCGGTTACCCGGGGCTATACCGCTGTCGCCCCCCCCCCCCCCCCCCTTTTTTGCAGACCTGCTCTGAGGTAGGGGAAGAGAGGGATGAGTTCAGTCCCAGAATGCAAATAAACCTCCCAAAGGAAGCACGCCACACTTAATTCTTATGTGCATGAAGAACTGTTATGCACATATACAAATCTCCTCAATCTAAGGGCCACTTGTGGATCTGCTGAGCAGCCACTACCTAGCCCAATGGTAAAGCTCTGAATCAGCCCAAGCCCCGCCCTTCATATAGAACTGTGTGAAGGTATTGTGACTTCAGTGGCGGGCTGACAAGATTGGATCTAAGGAGACTCCCGACCGGAAGACCTTAGAAGCAGCAAAGGCCCTGACATCATGGGCTTTAACCTGATGTTAAAAGTGGGCCTCCTGGTTAGAGAGCTCATAACATAGGATCACAGTCTGCTTGATCCAAGAGGAGATAGTGGCAGGGGAGCTGTCTTTGTTGAAACCTTTCTTAAAGGAGGCAAAACACCTCCTTATTCTGCCTGATGTCTGAGGTCCTGTCCAAATAGTAGCACAATGCTCTGACCGGACAGAGGGACCTGTCAGACTTGAGGGATCTATCCAGAGTCGGGGCCAGGGCTGCTATAACCCCAGGGGCCACACTGGACACTCTATGGCCAGCTGATTCTAGGATAGGAAGCTAGGTGATGGATACAGGGACACCTTTGACCAATCGGATTGGTGTCCAATATATCAGTTTTGCTAGGCATGAATCTCACTTTTGCACTTGCCCGACCCAAGGGCAAGAGGAATACCATCTTGAAGGTCAAAGCTTCAAGGGGGCCTCCTTAATTGGATCAAATGGAGTCTTAGCTGGTGCCCGGCCAGTAAGAAGTTCCAGGAGGGTATGCCACTCCTGCCTTTGGTTCTGTCTCTGAGGAATCTATCCAGGAGACGAGCGAGATTTCCGTCCCTACTGATGCTGAAGGGTGAATTTCTCAATTTATCAACAATGGGTGACCTATAACCATCAATGGTGCTGGGCTGTTTGCCAAGCATGTATCTCACTTCTCTACGCTTGCCCGACCCCAGGGCCAAGAGGAAAACTGCCTTGAAGGTCAAATGCTTCAAGAAGGCCTATAATTGGTTCAAAATGAACCTTGTCAGCTGGTGCAAAAACCAGGGAGAGGTTCCAGGAGGGGATTCTCCTACGGCCTTTGGGTCTGTCTCAGTGGAAGCTATCCAGGAGACGAGTGAGATTTTCATCCTTACTAACATTGATGGGCAAATTTTTCAGACTATCAGCAATGGCTGACCTGTAACCATCAATGGTACTGGGCTGCAACTTCCTGTCCTGAAGCAGGTACCTAAGGAAGTCAGCGACTGACTTTACAGGTGGTGCCCGAAGTCCACCTGATGAATGATACATCACTTGGTAAAAATGACCCATTTGCCTCATAGACTGATCTGATTGACCCCCCTCTGAGGAGCCTCAATTCTTGCTGCCACTGCCTCAGACAAGTCCTGCTCCTCGATTGCTGAGGCTCTAGGAGCCCTGCATGGAGATTAAGATTTGTCAGATTTCTGTGAGGGATCTGATCGAATGGCTGTGAACAGGCTGGGCAGATTGGGCAGGCTCAGCGGGATGTGGCTGGACATGGCCACTAGATCCCAAAACCAAGGCATGTTGGGCCACCCCGGAGCAATCAGAATGATTCTCTTACATGGGGAGTCTTGCAACTTCTCCACCACTTTGCCCAATATGGCTGATGGTGAGGAGGTGTATCCTTTTAGATCCTACCATGGCCGACTGAGCACATCCACTGCTGTGGCCAGGGGATCCGGTACCGGTGACACAAAACAGGTGACTTGTTGTTGAACCTCGTGGCAAATAAGTCTATTTTGGGCCGGTGCCACCTACTGCATAGAGTGGAAGACCTCTGGAAGGAGAAACCACTGTTTGGATGGTCTGGCCTAGCCTGGACAGCCTGTCTGCTACCACATTAGGCCGGCCTGGAATGTGTCGTGCTTTAGAGTCACTTGTTTCCTGGTACACCAGGTCAAGATTCTCCATAGTAGGACACAAAGTGGGCCCAACCATATTCCTCCTTCCTTTATGTATGACGCTAACTGTGGTGTTGTCAGTTGCTACAAGTACTATCTTGTTTGAGCAAAGGTCTTAGAACTCTTAAAGTCAGAAAAACTGCTTAAAGTTCTAGATAGTTTATATATACAACTTGCTTCCCGGAGGGGACCAGGTTGCTCTTGCCAAGTGCTCATCTAAGTGAGCGCCCCACCCTTCTATTGATGCGTCTGTAAATATTTGCACTTTTGCAGAGCATGTTTTTATTGGATGTAATGGTTGGCCTGTAAGTGCATTGTCTTCCTTCAGCCGCCATTGTAAATGGGGGTGCAGGGACCTGGGGACTTGGATCACCTTTTGCAGTGATTCTGGATACCCTCCAGTTGTTTTTGAGGTGCCACTGTATGGGTCTCATATGAAGTCTGCCTAGATTAACATGCTTTTCTGTAGATGTTAGTAACCTATCAAGGACATGAATTCCCGGACCGGGCAAGCCGGTAGGGATAGCAGTTTTAACAGTCTCTTGAAGGTTCTGTACCCAGTCCAGGGTCGGTCGGAACCGATCAGACCTGAAGTCGAAACTGGTAGCCTACAAAATCAAAGTCTTGATTGGGCTCCAGCTCTGATTTCTCTAAGTTCATTCGCCAACCCAGTTGTTGACACATTATTTACTAGCTCCTGTGTATTTGGAGACAAGCCTGGTAGGATCTGGCTCTCACCAACCAGCCGTCTAGGTCCTGGTGGCTTCTTAAATCCTTGTGTATGGCCATCAATTTCACCTGCTTTGGTATCACGGTGAACTCAAAAGGTGCTGTGGACAACCCGAATGGCAGGGCCTTGGGTTGGTATGCCCGACCTTGGATGTGAAATCTCAGGCATTTCCTGGATTGTTCTTGTATAGGTATATGGACGTAGGTATCCCTCCTTCAACAGTTGTACTACCTAAAGTCCAGTTCCCAAGGCTTCCTAAGTTCCCAAAAAAGGGCTCAGTCTGGACCTTATAGGCAGATTGTGTGCCACATTTGGGACATTTGGTATTCTGACAATATTTTCCCTCCGGACACTGGTCCGGTCTGGTGACAATGATCCAGGTTAACAGTCTCTCTGTTTTTATTGTGGTCTTATTTTCACATTAATAAACTCTTTGCCCCGGGCCAGCAGCCTGCAAGGTGCAGCATTTACAGAGCAATTGTCATATGTGAGATGTCAGTCCCCTGGCCGGACCTGATGACAAAATTGATTATTATCTCTGCAGTCAAGTCCAGCACCGATAACAGGTTGTTGAGAGGTGTGATAAGGGAAGGTTGCCTGGCAGTAGCTTGGGAAACTGTCCTATCATCAAGATCACTGACCAGTTTAAGAATTCTCTGTAACCCAATTAACCCTAGGCAACTCTGTCCGGTACCCGGACTCCATACCCGGTACTTTACTGTAACCAGTAATTCTTGTAACCGGCAAAAACTGGCAGGTTGGGGTCACCAACGAATTTTGACAGCTACTGGTCTATATTTAGCCAGCTTTTTTTTTTTTTTTTTTTTTTTGTAACCAGTTGGGTTGAAGCACTACAGTAAGGACTATGTAGCCAACACCCTGTTAGTAGACTTGTAACCCATAGAATGAAGCAAGTGTACAAGGCTGTGTAGCCAGTACCAGTCGGTACACTCTGTAGCTAGTTGCTGAAGTGTACAAGGCTGTGTAGCCAGTACCAGCCGGTACACTCTGTAACCAGTTGTTGAAGCCAGTGTACAAGGCTGTGTAGCCGGTACACTGTAACCAGTTGAGGCTACTGTATAAGGCTGTGAAGCCGGTCGGTACATACTGTAACCAGTTGTTGAAGTAAGTGTACAAGGCTGTGTAGCCAGTAGGTACACCCTGTAACCAGTTGCTGAATGAAGTTTACAACTATCTTGTGTTGAATTCAGTTTCCTCCATTAATTCCTCTGTAACCGGTTGTTGAAGCAAGTGTACAAGGCTGTATAGCCGGTACACTCTGTAACCAGTTGTTGAAACAAGTGTACAAGGCTGTATAGCCGGTACTGGTCGATACACTCTGTAACCAGTTGTTGAAAAAATTTTACAACTATCTTTGAACGCACGTCTTATT
This sequence comes from Sabellastarte sp. h YS-2021, assembly GCA_964017235.1. Classification (NCBI taxonomy): domain Eukaryota; kingdom Metazoa; phylum Annelida; class Polychaeta; order Sabellida; family Sabellidae; genus Sabellastarte; species Sabellastarte sp. h YS-2021. The sequence continues at coordinate 150,294,993 of OZ024928.1, read as the reverse complement.
TGTAGATTTTGACAGTTGCTGGGAATGCCCTTGTGAGCTATATTTAGAAACAAAAGTTGGTCGGTGTGTCACGTGACCAGCTTGCTGGTCGGAGGGACAATGTGATTGGCCGGTTGGAGATGACGATCAGCTTCGTGAACTGGTTGGAAAATCACGTGACCAACTTCGGGGATACGCCCTCACTACAGGTGTTCTTTCCTTATATCACAGTAAACGCAAGCTTACTGGTCGACTGATGTCTGTAGCAGAGAAGTCTGTACCAGTACGCTGGAGGTGGATTACAGGAACTAAAAAACTGGAATCACAGTAGACGTGAGTGCAAAGAATGTACTTCCGACCTTCTTGTTCGGTGAATCACGTGATAAACTTCGTGACTGGTCGGTGAAAACACGTGACCAGCTTCGTGAAGACACGCGATTGGCTGACTGGGTATGACGTCAGAGGTCGCGTTCTTTTAGCTGGCCGGTCGGCTGATGCTTTAAAAGCAGATAAGCCTGGACCAGTGCACTCTGTAGATGAAATTCCTGGCCGGTCTGAAGTCGGTTCTTCTTCTCAGCCGGCTGTACACTCAAACCAGTTTCCTGGCCATCCACTGCCCTTACTACCGACACAAGTGCCGGGTCCATAAGGGTGGGACTGAGAGTGACAAGTTCCTTCTATGTAGAAAATACTTGAAAGGTCGGTTGAAGAAATCTGAAGAATTCACCTCTTGTTTCTGATGAAAAAATACTCGAGCTAGGCTGGTGTGACTGATGCTTTACAGCAGAGAAGTCGGTACCAGTGCGCTCTGAAGAAATCTGAAGAATTCGTCTCATGCTTCTGATTAAAAAACACCAATTACTCGAGCTGGGCTGGTGTGACTGATGCTTTACAGCAGAGAAGTCGGTACCAGTGCGCTCTGAAGAATGCATCTGTGATGGGGGAATTCCTTCCATTCACAGATTTCAAAACTACGTAGACTGAAGATCTCGTGTAGAGACGTTTCTATGGTGATTGTAGCTGGAAGGTTATAGATGAAACATTCAAACAAAAGACACGGATAAAAATACCTGTTAGAAGTATATCCATAATTCCTCAATATTGTTGATCTGCCCCTAACAACACAAAGGTTGAATGGGAGGAAACTAGCAAAATGGCTGCCTTCATATATCTCGTCGATTACTGCCCTATCATCAATAATAAATTGAGCCAACTAGGGAGCGTTTCCAGCAGATTTCTAAATGTATATCCGTGCTTGACCAGCTGGTAACACTTAACAAAGAAACTCTCCACATATAAGGTTTAAAATCCGTCATAAAGCACACTTTTCCTTTAAAATTCTGGAGATGTTAAAAAACATGTCTGCACAGTACACGCGCCAAACGAAAAAGATGCTATGACGTCAGGTTGTCTAGACAGGAAGGAAGTACGAGGCGCCATCTGGGGAGTGCACAGTACTACGGACCGGCCAGCCGGTGGCAACACAGGACGTCTTTTTCTGGCGTTTGGCGGGCCGGTCTGCGCCGACCGGATTAGCAATTGTCCATTGGATAGGATGTATTAACGCAATAAAAAGTTATATATGCTGTATACCATGATAGAACTTAAAATTTGAATGCCAGTAAAGGATCTATTTAATATCTGTCTTATGCATTACTTATACCCCCCCACCCCATCCCCCCACCCCCCATAAAAATATAAAATACTCCCTGTAAAAGAAGTTAAAACAGAATTTTATCACGACTTTAAGTTTTGTCGACAGAATATAAAATTCTGTCAAATTTTAAGTTCTGTCACAACATATACAATTATTAAAACGCCAAACAAATTTATAATTCTTGCACTTTCTTTATTAAATGTGCTTTACTGAAAAAAAAGATGAAGCATATTTTGAAGTTCAGATACAATTCAGGATGAAAATCAGCTACTATATGTGAATGATGTAGAAAGTGATTGTTTCCATCATTCATTAACTTCATGAAAAAAATAGCATCAGAGACGCCCGTACCCCACAGCCTAGGGAAATATCTTTAACACCATGAGATACAGAAGTACTGTATCAGTACAAAGTTCAGGATACTTTCAGAGCACTGTCAATTAAACAATGTTTAAATAGAGAAAATAATGTATAAGATAAAGATAATACATGTACTCTTTATCTACATCTGGCATGGCCAAATTATGGTTTAGATGTTTTGAATATTACCATGCATACAGAAGTGGTATTATATTCAATGAATGCTTATGTGTGGTGTTGGAGCAAAATCTGTGGCTCACTTGATGAAATTCCATCTGTTACAATGGGAAGTTGTAAAAGTAAAATTCTTAATGAATTATAATATGAGACTTTAACAGTGCTTAATCTGCATCAAAAGACAGACCCAAAGCTGCAACAAGATTTTAAAGGTCAAGGTCACTATGACAAGGTCAAAGGTCAAATCAAGGTCAGACCATGATGCTGTACACCTACAACCCCTAACCAATGTCCCTACCAAGCATCAACTTCCTACACCTTACGGTTTCTGAGATACAGCCCGGACAAAATTTTATAGGTCAAGGTCACTACGGCAAGGTCAAATCAAGGTCACATCATGACGTTGCACACCTACACCCCCTAAACAATGTCCCTACCAAGTATCAACTTCCTACACCTTACAGTTTCTGAGATATAGCCCTGACAAGATTTTCAAACTCAAGGTCACTATGGCAAGGTCAAAGGTCAAATCAAGGTCAGACCATGACGTTGCACACCTACACCCCCTAACCAATGTCCCTACCAAGTATCAACTTCCTACACCTTACAGTTTCTGAGATATAGCCCAGACAAGATTTTCAAACTCAAGGTCACTGCGGCAAGGTCAAATCAAGGTCACACCATGACGTTGCACACCTACACCCCCTAACCAATGTCCCTACCAAGTATCAACTTCCTACACCTTACGGTTTCTGAGATACAGCCCGGACAAACTTTTTCCTGCCACCCGCCCGGACGCCCGATCACCCACCCACCCATCCGGACACCATAGGTGAAAACAATACCCCGACAGCCCTTAAGGGCTGTGGGGTAAAAACTGATGAGAGAGGCTGTGCTCATTTCCAGTACATTGATTTGAAACTTCTATGCATTTTCCAGAAAAATATTCAATGGACAAACATTTTCCAGGTAGGTTTTAATGAATAAAATTCTTCAAAACATGCCCAAAACAGGAGGTGTCACTCTGAGTAACTGGAGGACAGTGTATGGGTCTCTGAGCGGGAAAGTATATTTTATCCAGTGTCCAAAGGTACATAAAACCCCAACTTTGACCTAAATGAACCATTTGTTTCAGGAAGCTTAAATTTATACCCAATTCATGCACTTAGTTCTTGTTTTCCAGCTCTTACACATTTTATGAGCAAGTTACTTTGTGTTATCATTGTACTTTCCAGCTGTACCATGTCACACAGAATTCTTGTATTATCAGCTGTATCACACAGCTACATTCCCTTAATTCATCTTTGTTTTGAAATGGGAATAAAAAGTTTTGTTTATGAAAGTTTTGATTACTTGCATTATGTTATTTACACAGGATGTACACCTTCTTGATAATTTTCTAGCATCCTGCATGTTTTCCCAACACCGATGACAGTCAAAGTATTCTAAATTTTACAACTGGTGTGAGCTAATAACTGGGGTGCTATGTTAATGCACTTTCATGATAATGAATTACAAATGAATTATCATTATTTCATATTTAGTTGGTATTGTAGCTCCCTAAATTGAAGTGTTAATGAGGACATTTTGAGAATTCCCACGCTACTTTATGTTCTGGGTTAGATCGTTCAGATATAAAGGTAGCAGTTATCAGACCACTGACAGAAGCACTGCTCACATTACAAGCGTAGCAGTTTTTGATGACATAGTTAAAGGGATTACAATGAAAAAAAACTCATAAATTGTCTAAGTTCAAATTCTTGCACATGTACCATTTTAGTCTTGTGTAATTATGTATCAAAAGTCCCCTTATACTCTTGGCAAGAATAAATTCTGTTCTTTTGAAAAATAACATTAAAAATCAAATAACAAGAACTGAATCTTTTTGGCTTATGATTTAAAATTTGGTGTGATTACAGCAATCATTTCTAGTTATTTCACCTCCTATAGTATAAAAGTCTTCAGCTGTTTTGTAATTTTATGTGTCATTTATTTGGCAATCTTGCATGTAGGTAGTCCGAACATTCAACCAGAAAAACATCCACATCTCATAAATCCTGAACAGGGTCATGAGAACATTATATTTTATTCTTAAGCTATTTAGTTTTTCTTTAGAAAGAAAACAAGACTATTATACTTGTGTTAAAAATTAATCTTTCAATTACATTTTCAATAAAAGTCTCAACTTGTTTTTGGTTTTGAAGATAAATATTAATAAATAACAAACATCTGACACAAATGCACAGAAGAGAGAAAAAACTTCCTTACTTTGTTTCCTTACAAGGTAACACAAAATCTGCTAATAAGAGAAATTCCTTCCATTCAGATATATCTGGCATAGTTTGAGATAATTTACCGTACAATAAATGAGGCTGACCTGGAAATTAACAATCTGTATCTGTATATGATAAAAGATCACAAGAGGCTAATATCTTAGTGTGTTTACCACTTTTGGAATGTTATTCCCACCTATGATTCTAATTACTACAAAAACAAAAAATGTCCACATAGCCTAAAATAAAAAGTGTAGTTGGACCGACCGACACAGATCCACATATGCACACATGACCCACATAAATGCCAAGTTAAAAAACTGTTTAAGATTGCTGTAATGTTAGCATTAGAATTCATTTAAAGTTCAGCCAAAATGGACAATAAAATCCCTAAGTAACCAATAATCCAGATGCTGTTGAATCCAAACTCCACTGTTCTGCAATATAGGCTTGACAGCTTTTACTATACATGTGAATTTGAGAGGAGCTGGTACTATACCAAAAGCAAGAGCCCTGAGCCGGTATAACTAACCAGCTACATAAAATCTCAACAGTGATTTTAGACCTTTCATGTATGGGGATGAGAGTAGGTGTCCATTAAATCGATTGAAACTACCCATTCCCAAGTTTCTGATAACATTTCTCCATGCATTTACAGTACAAGTTGGTATTGTGAGTTGTTGGTTTAAGACACTGAACTCTATAACCACTTCTTCCCTTGGTTTGGAAAATGGAATAACCTGGTGTAAAATCCCAAGCTTTTACAAAACTCCCAAGTTGAGAGTAATCATTCTGAATTATGAGAAGTCGACTTAGTTATGACTGGTTCTGACATAACTATCTTGTAACCCCATCTTAGAATGCACCAAACTCTGGGATGATGCATGTTTTGTAACAATACTAAGTGAAATTACAGCAATTACAGTCACCTGCAGCCACCATGCCCCTCTGTGTAGGACCTTGATGACTTTGGCTGACCTTTGAACTAGGAAATCTGAAAATAATTCCTGGACTGGTTCTGTGATTGTGCAAAGCCCTGACAGTTGAAAAAAATTGTTATTCTAACCTTTCTTATACTGGAAGATAGGCTTTGAATTCATATTTATTTTACATATAGTTCAATTGGTGTGTGTCCGTTAGGGTAGTACCGTTTTTTTCAAAAGTCTTTACCGTTAACAAATACCTTCAATACTTTCACCCTACATATGCCTCAGCATTATTGTTGAAAGCACAAATAACTTTTTCCTCTTTATACTTCCCTTTTAATATTATTACTTGATAATTACATACCTTAACTGCCCATTTTATTGCTTGATCCCCTTTTATCGCTCACATTCCCCTTTATCGGGGACCATCACTTTTACAATATACACTCGCTAACCACATAATTCCCCAAATTTTATTTCTAGTTTCTAACTTTTAACCCCCCAAACTCTCAAAAAATTATTTTCCTACATATCTTATTGGCAATCCAACCAGTCATTGCCGCATACCATCACCACAGTAACTAAAGCTTTCAATGCCCTGATATTGTTAGTTTCTGCCCCTTCAGACCCCCCACCACCACCTTCTGTCTATATTTCATCATTAAATCATCAATATCAATTCCACCAGCTCTACCACTTTTTTGCCTTTTCATCTTACTCCTGCTTGCTGGTGATATCAACCAAAACCCAGGACCATCCAAGTGTCCAAAGGTCACCTACGCCAATATAAAGGTCAATACACAACAAATACCCTGCCTTCGCAAATTTTATTTCAGACAATGACACAGATCTCTTTGTCATGTCAGACTTGGATTAGACAAGATACCACAAGTGCCAATCTGTCCGAAATCACCCCACTGGGTTACAATCTGTATCAACAGCCATGAGAGGTCCCGCCCCATATTCATGGACATACTCTTGACCCGTTTTTATTTCCAATGTCCATACCACTCATGCATTTTCGGACCATTTTTCAGTTAGTTTCACCCTAAATTTCTTAACTCCTAGATCTCAGACTATTGCTGCTGTTACCTTTCATAAATACCATAAAATTGATAAGTCTAATCTATCTTCCCCACAGTGGGGAACTTAGTGCACTAATTAAACAAAATCATTTTCGTATGAAAGTCGAGGGGTGTTCAAGGTCGGTAATCCAGGATTGTGGGTGTGACCGGGAGGGAAGGAAAACTAAGTTGGGAAGCTAAAGCTAAAGAGGTGAGTTTTAAGATGCTTCCAAAGATGCAACAGAAGGACTATTTCTTACATGGAAAGGGAAAGAGTTCCAAAGGACTGAAGGAATTAGAAAAGTGTTTAATTGATTTGTAAACTTTACGATCAAAAGAGGGGGCTTGAAGGAACTTGAGTTTGGGGGTACTTCGCCTTGTGTTTCTAGAAGAGGTGTAGGGGTGGATTAATCCTCTTACTGTAGGTAAACTGGTTGACCTGGTTGAGAATCTTATAAGTAATAAGACCAATTTTAAATTGTACTCTGTATTTGACTGGTACCCAATGGAGTTTTTTTAGTTGAGGGGTAATGTGTGAGAATTTAGAGGAACGGGTGACAACCCTGCAGAGTGAGTTCTGGACTAGCTGCAATCTCCTTAACTCAAAATCAGTGAGCGAAAAGGAGAGTGAATTGCAGTAGTCCAGCCTGCTGCTCACCAAAGCATTTGCTAACAGCACTGATGTATTCAGGTCTAGAAGGGGACGAAATCTGTAGAGGTCTCTCGCTTGTACTCTAGTGGACTTAATGACCTGTGACACATGGTTTGAGAAACTGAAATTAGAGTCGAACAGCATTCCAAGGTTCCTGAAACTTTGTGCTGGCGAGACCTGATTTCCCAGAATATTGATAGGGAAGTGAGGGAGAAGTTGGTTACGATTTTTTGGGAGCCTATGAGAATGAACTCAGTTTTGTCAGAGTTTTAAGTTTTAATTTATTTGCGAACATGAAATTTTGAATGTCGTTTAGACAGTTCTTTAGTTTTTGGATAGAGTGAGAGAAATTGTGAGAGAGAACAGGATTGGTCCAAGGACAGAGCCCTGGGGTACTCCATAATGGAGAGCAGCAGGATGCGAGAGTGTACTGCCTACCTTGACCGAGTGTGTCCTTCCCGACAGGTATGATTTGAACCAGCCAAGTGCAAGCTCACTGATTCCATAATAAACATTGAGTCTGTCCAGGAGAATGGTGTGGTCAATGGTATCGAAAGTGGCGGATAGATCGAGAAGGGTAAGGGCAGTGACAGAACCCTTGGCCATGATAAGAAGAATATCATTTTGAATATTAAGGAGGGCGCTTTCAGTAGAGTGGTGTTTTCTATAAGTCAACTGTAAGGCAGTCATAAGACCAGCTTCATCAAGATGGGTTTGTAGCTGGATGGCCACTACCCTTTCAAGTATCTTTGAGATAAAGTTTAAATTTGAGACAGACCTGTAGTTTTTAAAAACTTCTTTGTCTAAGGATGGTTTTTTTGAGGATAGGGGTAACATGGGTCTGCTTGAAAAAGTTTGGACACTTACCTTGCTCAGCAGAAGCGTTGATTATTGAGGTGATGGGGGTAATGAGAATATCTAGATAATCCAGTACAAGGAAAGTAGGCCAAACGTTTGGTCTCTTTTGCCGCAATTACAGCATCGTTAACTCATCCCGGGATGTACTTTGCCTTGGTATGTTTAGTGTGTAGTGGAGCATGTTTGTCGATAAGGATCGACAAGGTGGAGTGATATTGTTTGTAGAGCATCAGGCTCTTTGGATGGATTATTGATCAATTCTGAAGCAAGGAGATCTGCTTTCATTTTCTCTTTGTTGATTTTATGGTATTTTCGGAAGGAGACAGTAACATTATTCTAATATCTAGGGTTTTGATACAGACTGTAACCTGGTGGGGTGATTTCCGACAAGTTGGCGCTTGTGATGTCAGGTCTTATCCAGGTCTCCGACATGGCAAAGAGATCAGTATCATTGTCAGAAATAAATTTTGCAATGGCCGGGTATTTGTTGTTTATTGATCTGATGTTTGTGTAGGTGATATTCAGACACATGGGTGGTCCTGGGTTTGGGTTAATATCACCGGCAAGAAGGAGTAGGATGAAGAGACGGGAGGGTGACAGAGCTGGTGGAATAAATATTGAGGACCTGATGGCGAAATGTAAACAGAAAGTGGTGGTTGGGGGTTTGAAGGGGCAGAAACTGACGTCAGGACATTGAATGCTTGAGTTAATGTGGTGCTGATATGCAGCAATGACTGGTTGGATTGCCAGTAGAATATGGAGAAGAATCATTTTTGAGAACTTGGGGGGGGGGGGGGGGCTTTAAGTTTAAAAACTAAACAAAAACTTTGGGGAATTATGTGGTTAGTGGGTGTATATTATGAGAGTGATGGTCCCCGATAACGGGGAATGTGAGCGATAAAAGGGGATAACACGATAAAATAGGCAATTTTTATGTGTAATTATCTCATAATTATGTCAAAAGGGGGTGTAGTAAATAGAAATGTTGATTATGGATTGAAAAACAATAAAGAGGGAGACGAGGAGGGCATTTAATTAAAGATATTGTGTTGAACAGTAATAATTTAGAAAAACGGTACTTCCCTAACGGACACACGGATAAAGAGAAAATCAAAACAGATCTCCATGCTTCTGAACTGATTAATAATCCGTCCAAGGAATCTGATACTCTCAAAAACAATATCGCACTACCTTGTCCACCCTTATCAACAAACCTGCACCCATTACACACCAAACACATCAAGGTGAAGTACATTCCGGGATGGGTTAACGAAACCATGATTGCGGCAAAAGAGACCAAGCATTTGTTTGAACACATTTGGCGAAGAAATAAATCCACCATCAACAGATCCCAGTACATGTAGAAAGTCCACCAGCACAATAGAATCTGCATGCAGGCCAAATCTCAATTCCTCAAAGTAAAAATTCAGGACAATCACCACAACCCACAAAAATTATGGCGTGTCCTGGGTGAGGTGTTACACAGACTACCAGTCAAGATGCTCCCATCGATAAAGCCCCCTCAGCTTTTGGCTGACAGATTTGTGGAGTTCTTCATAGAAAAAAATTGAAAAAATAAGTTCAGCATTCCCACTTCCCTCAATTCGCAACACATCACTCCAGACTCTCGTCCTATGTTTTCCAGTTTCTCTACTGTAACTGAGGATCAAATTACAAAAATTATTATCAACTCTTGAAGCAAATCATGTTCCCTTGGCCCACTTTTCTTGTTCTTGATTATCTGGATATTCTCATCACCCCCATCACTTCAATAATCAACGCCTCTCTTGAACAAGGTAAGTGTCCAAATTTTTTCAAGCAAGCCCATGTTACCCCAATCAAAAAATCATCCTTAGACAAAGAAATTTTCGAAAATAGCCAGCCTTGGCAGGCAAGAACCCCAGTTCGCAGGTACAACTAAATGGCAAACAACATTGAGATTTGGGAAAATCTTAGGAACAACTTCTGTTGTAAGAAGTATAGAGAACCCACAAGATGTTCTACAAAAGATTCACAGGCCATTTCTTACAAGTAGTTTTAATATTTTGAAGCCAAAGAAACAATTATAAGGGAGATATGAGGCCTTTTCGATATGATGACCATCCTATTTGCCATTAAAGATTGATATGGCGGCCACTTTGTTCCCAAAACAAAGACACAATTACTCTCAGGCAGCTTTCCTATCCATTTGCATTTTGTGCAAATCTGATGAAGCTAGCTGCAATATTTTAGTTTACAGAAAACATTAAAGATTTTAGAACAAACTTTAAGACCTGAAAATCTTAAGATACCCCCCAAAATCTAATCAGCTCTAGATCCTCTTGGGGTAAACATATCCTGAAAATTTGTTGAAAATCCATGCAGGGGTTTAGTCTGTGGAACACCCACAAAGTTTAAGACTCAAAAATCTTAAAAGTGCTGCCATGGCAACAGTGGTATCCGGATACCCACCAAAACCTAATCAGCTGTAGATCCTCCTGGGGTAAACATATCCTGAAAATTTGGTAAAAATCCATGCAGGGGTTTAGTCTGTGGAACACCTACAAAGTTAAAGACCCGAAAATCTTAAAAGTGTTGCCATGGCAACAGTTGTTACCGGATATCCCCCAAAACCTAATCAGCTCTAGATCCTCTTGGGGTAAACATACCCTGAAAATTTGGTGAAAATTCCTGCTGGAGTTTAGGCAGTGGAACACCCACAAACTTTTAAGACTTGAAAATCTTAAAAGTGTTGTCATGGCAACAGTTGTTACCGGATACCCCCCAAAACCTAATCAGTTCTAGATCCTCTTAGGGTAAACATCCCCTGAAAATTTGGTGAAAATCCGTGCAGGGGTTTAGGCTGTGGAACACCCACAAGCTTTATGCCGGCCACCGCAGCCTGGACGGCGCAGGGGACGACTATAACCCCAGTCTTTATGGGCTGGGGTTAAAAAGCATACTGTGATAACATGATAATGAGTTTTACACAGAAATTCAAGATGGCCACCAAAAATGACAGAATGATGTTTCTGGAAAAGTGTACATATTACTTTGCTACCATCCTCTGTGGCAAAAATTTGATCAAAATTGCACTATAATGCACTAATTCTGACATATTAAGGATTATTTTTATTTCCACAGGTAAGAAAAAAATGTAACATTTTTAAAATTAATAAATCAGCCATTTTATATCAGATTACATCCTACTTGCAAAATTTCATGAGAATAAGTGAAGTGCTTTTTAAGTTATCATTCAGACCAGCACACCCTTACAAAAAGATTCTGACTTCTCTGATTAGCTGCAATATCATGACACCAAATTCAAAAAAAATTATCCAGGGCTACTGCATATACGTGCCAATTTTGAAAAGAACCCCCAAGTGGTTGCTTAGCTATGCCCTGTATAATTTCCTCATATATAAAACATGTGCCCCTTATGGGGAGACTTATCAGCATATGGACCTTTGATATGAACATGTAATCTTGCGTTTTAAAATATATTGTCACACTGTGGTGAGATAAAATTGCCAAGTCACAGCAGAAAATAAATTTGCGCCACTCCTTGCCGCACGTAATCACAAGATCCTTTAACTTTGTATTTTGTCTATACACTATCCCATCGGACAAGAACTTAATAAATAGCATTCACAGAAGCCCTTACCCCACGTTCTGGAGAAGGGGCGTTGGACACCATGAGTTGTAGCAGAAGCAAAAAGTTTTAATATAAGGAGCCTTTTAGAGCAGACAATGCAAGTTATGTAAGGGAACAGGAGAAACAAAACTGAAAGATAAAATTTATCAAAACAAGATAATTTAACAGCAATATAACAGCATTAATTTGTAAACTAAAAGCTATAAAGCTGTAAAATTTCATAATTAATTGAAGTATAGCTGCTAATGGAAATAGCATAATTAGGTGAAAGGATATATAACAATCATTTGTAGCAATCCATATAGCTTTGTGATGGGAAATACATCTCAAAAATGGCAGTAGAAAAAAAATACTGGCAGAGTCCAGGTCAAACTTAGTCACACCATGATGTTGCACACCTGCACCCTCCAACTAATATACCTACCAAGTAACAACTTGCTACACCTTACAGTTTCAAAGACGTAGCCCAAACAAGATTTCAAAGGTCAAGGTCACACCATGATGTACACCTACATCCCACAACCAATATCCCTGCCGAGTAGTATCAATTTCCTACACTTTACAGTTTGTAGGTATGGCCTGGACAAGATTTTAATGGTCAGGTTTACTATGGCAAGGTCAAAGGTCAAATCAAAGCTACACCTTGATGTGGTACACTTACACCATCCAACCAATGTCCCCATCCAGTATTATCTTCCTACACCTCACAGTTTGCAAGATAAAGCCCACAAAAGATTTTTCCTGCTGCCCTCTGCCCTGCACAGCCTTTAAAGTTTGTGGGATAAAAAACACTGACTTCTGAGGGCTAACTCCAACTCCACTCCAACTAACTCCACTCCAGATTTTATTTCCTGTCAGTCAGTGTCTGACATGGGGCTTAAGCCAAGTTGTGTGGAAAAACAGAGGTATTTCAACACACTGGTGACTTTTGTCGTATGAAAGCCTGGAACCGCCATCCAAATTCAAAATCCAAAATTTGAACTTTCAGAATGTATCTGTAATTCCAAATACCCTATTTAGGATTCCAAATAATTATTTGGAATTCTGTATAGCATATTTTGAATTCTGAATAGTGTATTTGGAATTCTGAATAGCATATTTTGAATTCCAAATAGCATATTTGGAATCCTGAATAGGATATTTTGAATTCCAAATACCTATTTGGAATTCTGAATAGAGTATTTGGAATTCCAAATACATATTTGGATTTACATATTTGGAATTCTGAATACATAATTGGAATTCCAAATAGCATATTAAAAAATTGGAATTTGGATGGTGGTTTCAGGCTTTCATGTAAAAAAGCCTTGTTTAAAGGTGATAATATCAATACACCATCTCTATTGTTTGTAAGCAACAGCTGTTTAAATTATTACTTAATGATCACTCATTTTTATGCATCACACAAAAGCAAAATATTTTTTTGATAACTGACTTGCAGATTAGGATACATCAATTCACTGTGGCTTTCCTATTCCCTTTGCAAAAAAAACTTAGGCATTGACAGACTGACAAAGCTCTTAAGTTGCAAAAAGTGAAGAAGCTGCTATCATTCAGATTAAGATGTATAGCTTGCTACAATCCTTACAGTGCCTAGATCTGCCCAATGGAAGGTTATTTTTGCTGAGCACTGTTCCACCAAACAAAACAACTGGTTCCAGTATTTTGTGTCTAATAATGAAGACACAAGGAACATTATCATATTAAAAAGAGAATAATTTCTGACAACCCCACATTCATTTTCTGTCTAAACTTATCTTTTTGCACATCTAAGGTCAGCTACACTTCCTATAGTACTACAATCAGTACTGAATTTTGTTGTTCTTTTTGTACATGGATGCTCAACTTCTAAAAATAAAGAAATGTTCTTTTTATTTTGGTAACTTGATATTTTTATGCAGGAGATAGTTCTAGCTATAGTTCATGACAGCTACATGTATTTCTACCTGCACTGCCCTTTCCCATGCATTTTTCAAATGTTCATTCTTTTTTCATATAATAACCCCTACAACCATCATTTGGCTTCATACCAATTTCAGCTTCTATTTTTCAATGTCTGAATTTTTTTTTCCAATATTGGTAAATTTGAGATAATTATATAAATCAGAAAAAAACTTTAAAAATTACCAAAAAACATACCATATTTCTTTCAGTGCCTTTAATAAAACTAATATGTGCAATGTGACAATGAAAGGCAATTTTAATTGGTTTGTAAGTTGCATTAAAATTACACTTCAAGCCGCAGTTCTGATTTCCCACAGTACTTCCATGGTGAGAAAGTTTGCATTTTCAACCCCTCCAGGGAAAAACCAGTGATTAAAAAGATGAAGAAGCAAAGATTTATCCATTAGGCTTCTCCAACCAATGATGTTTCAGTTGCTTTTGTAATTGTATTTTTTCACTTCCTTGGTTGAGTGGTTTGCCAACTGGAACAGAATCTCCTGGATTGAAGTTTTTGAAAGAAATTTGTCAATTCAGCATCAGGTGGTTCATGCAGGCTTGTTGTAAATAGGAATTTCAATATCCATTGGAATTAGTTGTAATTATGGCAAGCTTTCCCTTACACAAAGTAAAGTACAGTATTTTCTGATGCTGGAACTTCCAAATTTATGCCTCAATTTAAGTTACACTGGTATTACAGACATAGACTTCATTGTATATGTTTATGTGTAGAAATGTCTAATGAGTAATGAGATAATTTACTTGGAAGTTTTGTATGTGCAAGTAATAATCTGGATTATGTTTAGAAATATATAAATGCAATGTCTTAAAATGGTTTAGATCAACTAATTTGTTTCCAAGAGATATTCAATCTCACACTATGTTTAGTCCTGTGGCAGATGATTTTCACAGATTTATGTACAATTCAGCTATTATGTATTTCACACTCAACTTTATAGAACACTGACAGAAGAAAAAGAAAAATTTCAAAACCACCATGTACCCTCTAGACAAGCTAATGAAGTTCAGAAATCAATTGCCTGTTACCCAAATTATAAAAACACAAACCATTAATGAAAACCAACAATTTGCCTTTCTATTTCTATCTCAATTAAGCTGTTGTCTGTTTTTCTCTCCAAGACTTTAAAAAATCAAACTGAGTGCTCTGTTAAGTGATGCATTGATTTTTTTTATGAAAATAAATATAAAAAAGTCCTGGATATCAACATGTTGGAGAAAGCAACTACCACCGAATGCCTGATATAGGGGTTGAACATGTGAACTAACATATCTCCACTTACACATAAGAACTAGATAACCAGGTACATTTTGAAGGGATCTTACTTTGGCCATATATAACAATACAAAGCCCCGCAAAAACCTGCTTGAATCTGTCCTAACCATCCTTGTTTTACATTAATTTGTGCCAGTGGAAGTTACATCTGCTTGATATTCTTATGCTTTTCGGGTGAATCTGTCCTTTACCATAGCATAAAGTCTTTTAAAATGGGTTTCATCTGTTTTCTGAGCTGCTTAACAATGACTCTAAAATGAGCAAAACTATCATGGTACAAACTAAATCTGTAAAATTCAGTTTTGGTCCAGTGGAAGAGGCTTAAGTTTCATCACTCTTCTGGTACTTGGGTCTGTGTTAGGGTTAATGACATGTCCCAACCACTGGGTCACTTTACATTGCATCACTTATATCTTCACAAAAGCCTGCCCCTAGGTGTTATCGTATTTTCCAATTGTCTCTGTGGTGTGGACCCACCTTCTATGTCTCTGGATTCTTTAAACTTGTTTCTTGGTTGTTGTGCCTCAGATTTGGTCTTTTGATGGAGATTAAGCGCTATAAAAGTCATATTAGAATAGAATTAAAACTAAATCAGTTAAAATTATAAAAATATCCACATGTTCACACTATAATACATAATCAGCGGACATTTGGGATTATAGTGAATTTCAATAATTTTCAACTCATATCTTGTATGACGCAGATGACATTTCCAATTTTTGATAGGAATGAGTCAGGATCTTCACAGTCAGTCCACAACATGAAGCAAACCATTTATTCGAATTAAAACCTGCCATTCACCAAACAAATAACATTTTGTTTTCTCCCCAAGATCAGTTAATCTTGAATTCAACTAGAGGCTCTATTTGTGTCTGCTGAACATTATGTAATATATCATAATTTCTGTAATAAAAGCCCCCTATCTAATAATGCCCCCAACTTTTCATAATAACATTTTCAGTGACCAAGGGTCATAAACTGAAGCATTTGTCACTCAATTTAAAATGCCCAGTAAATTTTACAGTTTTTCTGTCTGGATTTTGCATATCATATCAATGGATTAAATTAATAAAAAAAACATAAATTAATATTACCTCTCATGTTTTTACTGTAGTTGGGCTCAACTAAGAATATACAGTAAAATACCTTGCAATTTTGATTTTGTCAGCTGTGGTTGCTAACTGTTACATCTACAGAGAAAGTAAGCCTTTGAAAATACTAAAGAGACAAAATAATTGAAATTTTTTTCAGATGGTTATTTCATTTAATGGAAAATTTTATACCTGTACCCTTTGTTCTAATAAAGGCCCCCTTTAAAAAAGTGTATAGCAATAAGGTTATTCATACAGTAACTACAGTAAATGGTGCATTTGTAGGACACAAGACATTCTGTGCTTGACTGATGGACTGGTTCGGTCAGACAACCAGCTAGTGGCTGTTTTCACAGAACTGATCACGGACGCACAATCACTGAAGACAATTTTATCCCATGGTTTTATTGAAAGTGTTTCCTCATGCCTGACCATGGCCAACTACTACACAAGAAACTAATTTTTGCTCCATGAAGCCAAAAATCATCTCACATCAGCAGTCCAGCAGTAAAATACCAATAACTAATATTTTTACCAATATATATTTCACTGTATAGAAGCATGGTTGGTATCAAAATCTTCATCTCGTCTTAGCAAAGAAAATGGTGAAATACCACACATGTGGGAAAAAGGAATTTATGTTTTAAAGACTAATTCAATATAAATAAAAAAGCCAGAAAAACCAAGGTTTTGTTAAAAATATAGGTATATCCTGTTTGTGGAATCTAATCTAATGTGAACTTTTAAAGCACTTAATCTCCATCAAATGACAGAATTCTACGGCGCAGCTACATATAAACAAGGTGAATGATCAGGAGTCCAAATTATATGGCCAGGTCATATCAAAGAAGACGCAGGGGCGACGGGAAGGTTATGGTGGATAGCCTTTTTTCAAACAAGTAAGTTTTAAGCGTTTTCCTGAAGGAGGCAATAGATGTTGCACTGTGTACATTGTCTGGAGTTCATTCCAAATTTTAGGAGCATCAAAGGCAAACTATGAACAAAGTGTTTGACTTGTAGAGTGAAGAGTGGAAAGGAGGAACTGTCAGGTAGTGATGGTCAGGGTGACTATGCCTGGCACTGTAGGAGCAGCTGCTGAGAGACAAGGATGGTCCTATATAGCTAGGAGAACCATTGTTGAAAAAGTTTTAAAGCAATGTTACTGTTTTGAACACATGCAGCAGTAATTATCAGGTAGCTAGTGGAGTCGCTTGAGGGTGGGTTTGACATGAGCACCTTCCTATGGTTTGTGACAATATGTGCAAGACTATATTCTCAATACACTGCAGCTGGTTGTCCCTTGTGTGCACTTTAATGAAATGCAGCCTCAATATATTATTTCAAAAATTTCCAACTTTCTGTTCACATATTCCCAGATCTGTATTCACAAAGATTCTAAGTAGTTTTATTAGAATTGCACTGAATCTAACAAAAATTCTAACCTGTGCATACATTTTATTTTACTTCTATTTTTAGAATTATTCTTAGCTAAGAATTGTTTTGTGAATACGTTTTTATTCTAAGAATAAGAAAATTCTTAGCTTAGAATTTTTCTTAGACTTAAGCGTAATTCTAAGAAAAAATCTAAGAATCTTTGTGTATACAGACCCTGAACATTTCAAAGCTGTAGACTGAGAGTTATTTTGGATAAAACTTGCTCAGTAAAAGTATGAATTTTCAAGTCATGACCATTGATGAGTATTGTATAATCACTTGTATATGTGTGTGGCCTCCTCTGTCTTTATTATTTCACTAGTTATAATTAGACTTTACTCTCTAAAATAAACAGCAAATGTACCTTAAAAAGTCTTTTCACCTGGCATAGTATTCCCCCTTCATGCTTTGTAGGTTTTCTCTTGTCTGCTTAAATATTCACAACCTAATGATTGATTAATATCAAGCATGAACAAAGAGAAAACTTCAGACAAAGAACAGTCCACATCTAATAGCTAGAATATGTATTTATTAATCTTATTATGATTAACTAACCAGAAATATTCTTAAATGATGAAAACATAATGGGTAGTGGCCAGTATTTCAGTGTGAATGAACCTTCAATCCTCACCACAAAATGAACATAACAGCATCATCTGGTGCTATTCTGTATGTTTTCTTAGCTATGAATGCAAAAAGTAAAGAAAATGAGATGAACAAAAAAAAAATTGAGCATCTTGTTTTCGGCACTTCTGGAAAAGCCTATGTGTATTTTGTACTGTGTCTGGTTTATGGCTTAGGAGGATCTTCTCTAGAAAAATGATAATATATAACACACAGTGTGTAATAATAACAAATAGATACATAACTAAAACTACCACAACACTTTACACTAGTCCTTCTTCTTGTACCAAGAAAAAACTGACCTTGTGTAATGTGTGCAGTTAAAGTTTGTTGGAAAAAATATTATTGAGAGAAGTGCACAAATTCAATAAAACTGATAAGCAAGGGTGAGGTGAAATGTTAGATAACAAAGACATGGCTTCCAGGTGAACAACTTGTAAAAAAAATTTAGAGGCACAAAAACACTCCCATTTTCACTGGAAATTTGCTCAGAGCTCGAGCAACTAATTTCAAACTATCATTCTTGTGTTGTGGAAGTGACTGTTTTTGGATATAAGTTGTGTGATACTAGTTTAAAACTGAAGTGTAGAATCAGATCAACTCTAAAGAATCCAAAGAGCCAAGTTACCGGAAAGGTAAGAACATTAAAAAAATATAATGTTATAGACTAAAGGTAAATGAATAATAAAATACATCTGTCCACCACCACAAGAGAAATATGTTTACAGGAATAACAAATGACATTAAAATGATACATAAGAATGAGAGCTTTACAATTAAGTATTTCACTGAGAGTACTTTAAGGTTGACCCTTGCTGAAAAATAGACCCTGATTTATCAGAGAAATCTGGTCTATAACATTAAAGAGGAACTTAAATGTGTCACAGGAATTAATCCTAAGTTAAGCAAGTCCTCCAGCTAGCAAGTAACAGTATGAGCTCACTTAAATACCTGATACCAATACATACCAGGCCTACCATGACTTGAGTGTCAACTGTACTGCCTGTTTAATATATTTAAATTAATGTCAACTTGACATGTTTTATATGAAATTATACTTGCAAAATATTTGTGAAAATTACATGAACTGATTTGCTTAAACACTGAATAATAAAAAAGTGGGTCCGTCTCTGGAGAATTTAAGAATTTTAAATTGTTACCCCATTAATGTAATGGCAGAATTACAGTGAAATTCCCAAAAGCAATGTTATTTTTGCTTCCAAATCATGAGATATTCTGTTAAGCTTAACAGCTTGTTCCTATGGAAATAATCTGTGATCGTTTGTGTCCCTGAAATTATAAAGTGTTTCCATCTAGTTTAAAAGAGATTTGTGATCAGATAAGAGGAAACATTAAGTTTGTTTTGTTTCTTCAGGAAAAAATAAATTTTGTGATGATAGACTTTCTTTGCTTTATTAATATTTATAGAATTTTTTTAAATAGTGGTAACACAGATGATGAAATTGTGTTTGCTGAGTTTGCATCAATGATTGCATAAAGGCATTCCCAGGAATATAGGCTAAAATAATAAACTTGAAAATTTTAACTACTTAAATGTAGCTTTTATAAGCTACAAGCTTGCCATGCGGGACTGAATGCTAACTTGGGAGGCAGCAGGACCCCAGCCAACGACCAAGAAAAATGGACGTTTGGATTTGACGAGTCCGTGTTTTAGTATGTACTCTAGCAGTGTCGTTTGGTGATTCGTCCTTCTTCTCTCATTGTAAATTTAGCCCGTAGCCCCTCAGCTGGAATACCGTGGGGAGATAGGGTGGGACTTTCTTCAGTCCCACATGGTAAGCCTGTAGCTTATAAAAGCTACATTTAAGTAATTAAAATTTTCAATTTTATTGCACTAGAATAAAAATTATTAAAAAATATACCAAAGTATTGCCAAATTACCAGTATGAGTCCCGGTTACAGAGCCCCAGTTCTAAAGGTCGGGCCTGTAAGTAGCCAAAAACCAAAATTTTAATGAATGACAGTACGGGTGCTCACTCAAGATAGTAGCCCCCAAGGACATCACTGCCATCAATACCAGCCCTAGGCTTGAATCTCATCAATTTTGCCACCCTAAATATGAGATTATGGTACACAGATAAACCCTAGATATATTATGCAGTTAAAAACATAAAGATAGATAAAAGACCTTTAAATGTAACACATCCTGAAGAGGTAACTAATACCTAGAACCTGGGATTAGACTCCTGAAGACTTGGCTGCAGTGGGTGTGCCCCCCTCCCCCTCTTTTCTTCCCGAAGATGAGTATGCTGAGGGGAAGGGTCTAGCACTTGTTGTGCCGCCACCACAGGTCCCAGATACATATTGTTGTCGTTGTCTGACCAAGTACGGTCTTTTAGGTAAAAATTTGTAAATGTGTTGTGAGCTTTCCAGTGACACGCTTGCATGATTTGGTCCACCGATAGCCCACCGTAAAAGGCCTTAGAGGCCACGAAGGCCCTAATGTCATGCGCTTTGACTTGGACCAGGTCCAAGGCTTGTTGATCTACTTGTTTATAACAAAGTAGGATAGTTTGTTTTAGCCAAGAAGAGAGTGTAGCGGGTTTGATATCTGAGGTATGTCCTTTCTTGAAGAAGATGAAATAGTACCTCAGGGCCCGCACTGGACACAAGGTCCTGTCTTCTTTGAATTGTCCATCTACAATGGTAGCTAGAGCAGGGATAGTCACCAGAGACACACTTTGGGAACCTTCTCTTGCTAGTTGCTTTTTGGCTATAAAGTCAGAAGAAGGGAACAAGGCGACCTTTTCCCACTGGCCTAGATTAGATACTTTGTTTGCAACCCAGGCATGGATTTCGCTACGGCACTTGCCGGAGGCCAAAGCTAGCAAGAAAGCAGTTTTGAGAGTAAGATGTTTGAGGTCTGTGTCTTTCATAGGCTCAAAGGATTGCTTTAGTACGGACCCATCACGGAGACACTGAAAATTTAAATAGCGATTTTTATTTGTTTCTGATCGTCACTATACACATATATTTCATATATTACTGATGGTATTCTGTCTTATATTGGTTTTTATTTCATATGGTTGTTGTTGGGAGTTTATCTCTGTTGATGTACAATAATATTCCCATGTCTTGATATTTGCGGGTATTATCGCCCACTACCGGGAATTATCGTTCAATAACCAAGTTCTGTTACATTGTGTTTTTACATTCCTTTCACAACATATTAATTGCACAACACCATACTCCAGAATTTCCATCTATTTAGGTCCCAATAAGGCTTTGTTATGTTTTTCAGGCCCCTCTAAGGGTTTTTTATTTTTTATTTTCTTTACAGTGGCTCCAGTGGGGAGTTAGGGTGCCTGTGAGACGCCCACAGGACAAAGATTAACTTGAATGTAAGATGACTGAACTGACTGTAAAGCTTAGTGGACACTAGCTATAAGGTCATTTTTATTTTAGACTCCCCACAGTCCTTTTGTGTGTTAAGGCTCTGGAGTATGAATAATGTACCTTATACGCTGCCTGGTAATGATCAGTCTTTTCCTTATCAGTACGTCCGACCATAAAGTACAGGTCAAGAGTTGTTTTGTGAGCTCCGTACTACCTCGATCTTTCAGACTGGCTAGTTTTGGTACAAATGCAAGATGCTTTCCCTCATCAGTGAAGTCACGATCCCTCTGTGTTCTCTTGCTTTTATGTGGGGATATATCCTTCAATCCATCACACCACCATTTTATAAACTGTGTCAAAGACCTCATGCACATGGCTCTGGTGGCGGAGTTGGCTTTCTCATAAACAGCAACCTGTCTCATAGAATTGTGGATCATCCCACTTTCACCAACTTTGAATGTCTGGTAGTCAGCATTGGATTGAATGCTCATTCTACATTGGTTGCTTGTGTTTATCGTCCTCCAGGTTCATGTTCCAATCCTTTTTATGATGCGTTTTATACGCTGATTGAGTTCCTCTCATCTACGAATTCCTCCTTCATCATTTGTGGTGACTTTAATATTCATATTGACACAACATCAAGGGAGAGTGTTCATTTCCTTAATATTCTTGACTCCTGCAATATTACTCAACATGTTCATTCTGCTACCCATCTTCATGGCCATACCCTAGATCTCATCCTTACTTCGGATAGTTCTCTGGTTTCAAATGTGGTTGTAAGTGACTACATCTCCGACCATGCAATGATCAAATGCCAAGTTGAAACTTCAATAACTCCTAACTCACAAGCTAACAGAGTGACTTACAGGAGATATCATAAAATAAACATGGACACTCTATGCAATGACTTGAGCAATTGTTCCTTTGTTGCTTGTCCGGGTGACACTGCGGAAAGACTGTATGATCAATACACTAATGATCTTTCTAACCTACTGGACAAACATGCTCCAGAGGTTACTCGCTGTCTTGCTAAGGAGCCAGCAAAGTGGCTATCAGATACCTACAAAAATGCCAAATCCATCCGACGACAGTTTGAATACATCTGGCGTAAAAAGAAAACTCCTCTCAACCGTGCAAGGCTGCGCAAACAAATTGCCAGGTGTAATTCACTTGCCAATAAAGACAAAGCCACATATTACAGAGCTCTTGTAAATGAAAACGGTGACGACCCTAAAAAACTGTGGCAAGTTCTGCGTTCTACCTTACACCGTATCCCTGACAAGGTTCTTCCATCAAATAGTTCACACAAAAAATTGGCTGATCAGTTTGCCGCTTTTTTCACCAACAAGATTGCTAAAATTTGAGAGTCTTTTTCCAGTTCTTCATCCTTTTCCTTGCCATCTCCTGTGAATCCGCCAGGACTCGTCAAATATGATGATGCCTCACCTGATGATATTGCGAAGGTAATCAAAAATTCACCTACAAAATCCTGTCTCCTGGATCCTTGGCCTACTTTCCTAGTTAAGGATTGCCTTGATATACTGCTTCCTTCTATCACAAAACTTCTGAATTGTTCTTTGTTGGAAGGTGCTGTCCCAGATGGCTTCAAAAGTGCTGTTGTCACTCCACTGATAAAGAAATCTTCTTTATCAAAAGACGATCTAAAGAACTATCGCCCTGTGTCTGGGCTGAGCTTCATCTCAAAACTCGTGGAACGTGTAGTTGCCTCACAACTGAGTAGACATGTCTCTCTCCATGGGTTGGAAAATGAGAATCAATCTGCCTATAGACGTTGCCATTCAACTGAAACAGCTCTTTTTTCTATAAAGAATCAGATTCACCTATCTCTAGCCAGAGGTGAGGCAACAGCTGTGGTGCTGCTTGATCAATCTGCAGCTTTTGACACAATTGATCATGACAAACTCCTTGATTGCTTAAGAAAATGGTTCGGTGTCGGGGGTAGATGCATTGATTGGTTCAAGTTATGCCTTTCTGATCGTACCCAATGCATCAAGATTGGCTCTGTTCTCTCTGAGACTAGTAAGCTTAAGTTTGGGGTTCCTCAAGGTTCAGTTCTTGGTCCTTTTCTTTTTTCGTTGTATACCACACCTTTGAGCAAAGTAATCTCTAAACATACAGATATCAAATTTCACTTCTATGCTGATGAGACCCAGCTGTTTATTCACCTGACACACAAAAATGCAAAAATTGCCTTCGATCGGCTAGGAAAGTGTCTCGAAGATGTCAAACTGTGGTTGTGTGCAAATAAACTAAAACTGAATGCCGATAAGACTGACTTCATTATATTTGGCTCCAAGTCTCAACAAGATAAGTTAAACCCATTCTTTCCAGTAAACATATTGGGTGAATCACTGATACCTTCAGATGCCGTTAAGAATTTGGGTGTCTGGTTTGACTCAGACTTTTCCTTCACCAAACATGTTAAAAGTGTATGTAAACTTTGTTTCATCCAGATGAGGGATCTTAGACAAATTCGATAGTACTTGACTCGTGATGCTGCTCTTATGGCTGCAAACGCACTTGTGGGGAGTAGACTTGACTACTGTAACTCCTTGTTTAGGGGTCTATCTGTTTCTAACCTACGCAAGCTACAATGCATTCAAAACAGTCTGGCCAGAATTGTTTGTAGAGCCACTTGTCTTTCTCATACCACTCCACTAAGAAAAGCCCTTCATTGGCTACCCATAAGGCACCGTTGCATCTTCAAGACTGCCTTGCTGGTATACAAATACCTACACACTAACTGTCCAAAATATTTCAGCCCATTCCTCAAAGTTAGACAATGTGCCTATAATACTCGGTTGAGTCAGTCTGATGGTATAATTCTACATGTTCCTCAATACCAACCGTCTATTTACAAATCCACAAAGCAGTTTGGTCTAAGCTTTGCATATGATGCTCCCAAAATATGGAATGAACTCCCAGATGATGTACGATCTGCCACTTCTATTGCTTCCTTCAGAAAAAAACTTAAGGCATACCTATTCTGCCAAGCTTATCCTCCTTAGTATTTTCCACCCCATATGGCGTTCTCTGTGATGTCGACCATTGCTATGGATAATGACAATGATTTTTTGTGACTATGCTTATGATGTTGCGCCTTAGAGTCTGTCACTTTGGCAGAGATTAAGCGCTACAAAAATTGAATTGGAATTGGAATTTGTGAGCTCATTGAGAACAACAGAAAGGTTCCATTTTGGAAGATTTGGAACTTTGGGACAATCCCTGTGAAAACTGGATAGTAACCTGTGAAGGTCTGAACTTTGAGAGATATGGAGCCCCATTGGGCCCAAAGTGTCAACAATGGCCGTCCTGTAAACATCAATGGTTGAAGGGCGCCTGTTTAGATCTTAGTACAGGTACATATAGAAGTCTGAGACTTGCTTTACAGTGGGAGTGGAGAAATCCACCAAATTTTCTCTGCACCATTTCTCAAATAAGGCCCACTTTGATTTGTAGATGGTCCTTGTTGACGATCTCTGAGGGGCAGCAATTCTCTCTGCCACCTCCACAGAGAAGCCTTGTTCTTGGAGCTGTCCACTCCTAGACACCAGGTGTGGAGGTTGAGATGCTGTGGATTGCTGTGGAACACATAATTGTGGAACTGTTTGAGAAGAGTTCTTAACACTGGAAGTTGAAGTGGGACCTTTGTTGAGAGCTGCACAAGGTCCCAAAACCAGGGCATCCCTGGCCAGCCTGGGGCTATTACAATGATCAGGCAACTGGATTGTCTGATTTTTATGATCACCCTGTGAAGGAGAGCCGTCGGAGGGTAAGCATATGCAGTGAGACCCAACCAGTTTATGTTGGACAGAGCATCTATGTCCCAAGCATTTTGATCTGGGACTGGAGACATGTATAGTGGAACTTTGTGGTTCAGGCGAGTGGCAAAAAGATCTACATAAGGAGTGAACCACTTGAGACAGATCTGCTTGAACACCTGCGGATGCAGTGACCATTCTGTTGACTGGAATTGGTTTGACCTGGACAGAAGGTCGGCCATCAAATTCAGACACCCTGGAATGTGTCTGGCTTTTAATGTTATCTTGTAATGATGGCACCAGGTCATGATCTTCCACAGGAGAGTGCACATCTCCGCCGAGTGGGTTCCTCCTTGTTTGTTTATGTGGGCTACTACTGTTGAGTTGTCTGTAGTAACCAACACTGTTTGGTTTTGACACTGGACCTTGAACCTTTGAAGGGCCAGAGAAACCGCCTCTAGCAAAATCTTTTAAGCAAAATCTGTATTGAGCTCTTGAAGCTTATCTTCAAAACAAGGTTGTCCCACATTGTAGTATTTGGCTGTTGAAGCCGGGGGTTTTATGTATTTACGCTCAGGTAAATTAGAGGCCGAGAAATCTTGTTCAAATTTCTCAAAAGCATCATTGAGAATGGGGCTTAAACAGAGCATAGCAGAAGGGTCTCTTGGCCTAAGCTCCTGTTGGCCTTTCTCGTCATCCAGGCCTAGCACAGTGGTAGAGGACCTAGGCAAGGTGTCCCTGGGATCAGGGAGATCCAGAATTTGCCTAAAAGTTTCCACTTCCTTAGCATATTGTGAAGGGAGGTCAGACATGTCTACCTCCCTGTAGAAGACTGAATCTGTTCTAACCTGAAGTTCAGGCTCAGGCAGAGCCTTTTGTTGAGGTTTTGTAGACTTTTTAATTGGGACAGAGGACTCGTCTTCTTCTGAAGAAGACGACTGAGAATAATACTTGTGCCCGTACCTTGTGCTTCCTTTTGTCAGAATGTTTTTTGGCTTTTGAACACGCCTTTTTAAGTTGTTCGGAATGATGGTCCGAGTGATCGGATTCAAGATCCGAGTGCCTGGAAGCATGCTCGGACATGACACTTTGAGTGGACTTTGGAGGAAGTGGAGGTCCATAATGGTCTGTGTCCATTGGTTGAGCATCCGAGTGGTCAGATGCCCAAGTCGTGGACATTAAAGTCCAAGTCGCAATGGGGTCGGACGGTTTACTGGGTCCAGCTTTCAGTAAAGAGTCAGACATCTGAACTACATCCAATTCAGAGGCTTTTTTCATAGAGTGCATTTCGTCTCTGAGAGACTCCATAGCCTCCAGCATGGACGCCTGAAAAACCACCATTTGTTGTTGAAGTTGGATGTTAAATTGACTACCCAGGGATTTTTCTAGTCTACTCTCTATTTTGTGCTGCAATGCAGTACCTGGGGTGGATGGGACAGTTTGTGGAGTCTTTAAAGATAAAGATTCAAAACATAGTGGTTGGGGACGTGGAGGTGAAGAAAACAAATTTTCAGCAGCACCCTCAAGGTCTGCTTGAGAGCCAGAGAATGCCTCCACATCATCCTCCAGTAGGTCCAGGTCATCTTCCTTGCTAGTATGTATTGCAAGGATCCGATGTCTTCTGTTTCCTGACGTACCAACGTCTATGTTTGATCTTAATTTGTTGTTCCGCGGAGAAACTTGAGCAAATATTGCAAGCAGACTGATTAGTGATACAGGGGTCGTCTCCCTTGCCAGATTCCCTGCATGTGGGGCAGTAATTGTGAGAATCGAAGGGGAAACAGAAGTGACGGCACTTAAGTGATTAATCTATATAATAACAAGAGGAGAGTGCCCGTGAACGGGCACTGTGTCAGCTGACTGAATGTTTTTGATTTGTGATGGTGATAATGAGAGGAAAGCATAATTATCAGGGAAAGGGCTGTACAGAAATACAGTAGATGGTAACTGAACAGCATGTTCGAAAGATATTCCGAAGCTGACAGAAGAAAAGGACAAAAAAGTTGTGCCCAGCAAATGGTATTATGAAATAAAGTAACAAGGTAATTGTTTAAGTGTAAAAAGTAGGTTAAAAATATTTAAAGAGATACTATAAATGCAATATCCTCGTTCGACCATGAAGAAGGGGTCCAAAGGTCAAATCTGACCATACCAAAAGATTCCCAGCCAAAGAATTTAGGATGGTTTACCATCCCAAACCTCTCGGACCAATAATAAGTGAGTCATAGGCACTTTTTAAGTTTGGCTATCCTTGTTTGACCTTGAAGGAGGGGGTCCAAGGTCAAATCCGACCACACAAAAAAATTCCCAGCCCATGATTTCCTGTAGCTTGTTTACCATCCCAAACTTGTAGGACCAATAATAAGCGAGTTCTAAGCAATTGTAAGTTTGGCTATCCTCAATTGACCTTGAAGGAGGGGTCCCAGGTCAAATCTGACCACACCAAAAGAATCCCAGCCCATGATTTCCTATATGTTGGTTTACCATCCCAAACCTCCAAGACCAATAATACGCGAGTTATAAGCACTTTAAGTTTGGCTATCTTCGTTTGACCTGGAAGGAGGGGTCTAAGGTCAAATCCGACCACACCAAAAGATTCCCAGCCCATGATTTTCTATAGGTTGGTTTTCCATTCGAAACCTCTAGGACCAATAATAAGTGAGTTATAAGCACTTTTAAGTTTGGCTATCCTCATTTGACCTTGAAGGAGGGGTCCAAGGTGAAATCCGACCACAGCAAAAAATTCCCAGCTCATGATTTTCTATAGGTTGGTTTTCATTCCAACCTCTAGAACCAATAATAAGCGAGTTATAAGCACTTTTATGTTTGGCTATCCTCATTTGACCTTGAAGGAGGGTTCCAAGGTCAAATCGGACCATATTAATAGATTCCCAGCCCATGATTTCCTACAGGTTGGATACAATGATTTACTCAACAGTGAGAACCTGAAAGAAGCTATTGCTCAGCTATGCCATGACATAGAGGTCTGCAATTTCACTATGTTATAGCTGACCAAAAATTATGTGAATAACATATTTAAACAAAATACTCTAAATGTAATAATTTTCAAGTTACAACTGATTTACTCAAGAGTGAGAACCTCAAAGTAACTATTACTCAGCTATGCAATGAGCTACATGTCTGAATTTTTGCACTGTTATAGCTGACCTAAAAGTAGGTGAACAACATATTTAAGCAAAATACTCTAAATGCAATAGTTTTCAAGTTACAACTGATTTACTCAATAGTGAGAACCTGAAAATAGCTATTGCTCCACTATGCCATGAGCTATAGGTCTGTAATTTCACTATGTTATAGCTAACCCCAAAGTAGGTGAACAATGTATTTTAACAAAATACTCCAAATGCAATATTTTTCCAGTTATAGCTGATTTACTCAACAGTCAGTGCCTGAGAATAGCTATTGCTCAGTTGTGCCATGAGCTACAGGTCTGTAATTTCACTATGTTATAGCTGACCCAAAAGTAGCTGAATAACATATTTGCACAAATTTCTGTAAAGGCAATAGTTTTCCAATTACAACTGATTTACTCAACAGTGAGAACTTCAAAGTAGCTATTACTCAGCTATGCAATGAGCCACAGGTCTGGAACTTCACTATGTTATAACTGACCCCAAAATAGGTGAATAACATATTGCAATAAAATACTCTAAATGCAATAGTTTTCAAGTTATAAGTGATTTACTCAACAGTGATAACCTAAAAGTAGCTATTACTCAGCTATGCCATGAGCTACAGGTCTGAAATTTTACTATGTTATAGCTGACCCAAAAGTAGCTGAATAACATATTTATACTAAATTCTCTAAATGCAATAGTTTTCAAATTACAAGTGATTTACTCAACATTGAGAACTTCAAAGTAGCTATTACTCAGCTATGCAATGAGTCACAGGTCTGGAACTTCACTATGTTATAGCTGACCCCAAAATAGGTGAATAACATATTGAAACAAAATACTCTAAATGCAATAATTTCCAAGTTATAAGCGATTTACTCAACAGTGATAACCTAAAAGTAGCTATTACTCAGCTATGCAATGAGCTACAGGTCTGAAATTTTACTATGTTATAGCTGACCTAAAAGTAGGTGAACGACATATTTAAGCAAAATACTGTAAATGCAATAGTTTTCAAGTTACAACTGATTTACTCAATAGTGATGACCTAAAAGTACCTATTACTCAGCTATGCCATGAGCTACAGGTCTGAAATTTTACTATGTTATAGCTGACCCAAAAGTAGCTGAATAACATATTTATACTAAATTCTCTAAATGCAATAGTTTTCCAATTACAACCGATTTACTCAATAGGGAGAACTTCAAAGTAGCTATTACTCAGCTATGCAATGAGCCACAGATCTGAAACTTCACCATGTTATAGCTGATCCCAAAATAGGTGAATAACATATTGAAACAAAATACTCTAAATGCAATAGTTTCCAAGTTATAAGCGATTTACTCAACAGTGATAACCTAAAAGTAGCTATTACTCAGCTATGCCATGAGCTACAGGTCTGAAATTTTACTATGTTATAGCTGACCCAAAAGTAGCTGAATAACATATTTATACGAAATTCTCTAAATGCAATAGTTTTCCAATTACAACCGATTTACTCAATAGTGAGAACTTCAAAGTAGCTATTACTCAGCTATGCAATGAGCCACAGATCTGAAACTTCACTATGTTATAGCTGATCCCAAAATAGGTGAATAACATATTGAAACAAAATACTCTAAATGCAATAGTTTCCAAGTTATAAGCGATTTACTCAACAGTGATAACCTAAAAATAGCTATTACTCAGCTATGCCATGAGCTACAGGTAGAATAGAATAGAATAAAATAGAAACATTTATATAGCGCAAAATTGATGCAACATCCTCTAATGCGCTTGAAATCAAAAAGGGAAAGTCGAGGGACGTTCGAGGTCATGATCCAAGGTTAGTGCCCGCCAGGGAGATGTACTATGGTGGAGGATATGCTAATCTAAACAAGTAGGTCTTTAGCTGGCTACGGAAACCTGTTATTGTTTGTTGTGATCGTACTGATTGTGGGAGTCTGTTCCATTCTA
The DNA here is from genome assembly GCA_964017235.1 of Sabellastarte sp. h YS-2021. Lineage (NCBI taxonomy): Eukaryota > Metazoa > Annelida > Polychaeta > Sabellida > Sabellidae > Sabellastarte > Sabellastarte sp. h YS-2021. The sequence goes on along the minus strand of OZ024928.1, from coordinate 150,264,797 downwards.
TGGGGGAAGCCACTACAAAACCTCTCCTACCGATGGCCTTTTTGTGAGAGGCTGAGGAAAGAGAAAGACGATTTCCACGTGTTAGACAACTGGTTTTGATCAAGGATGATAGGTATATGGGTTGAGAGAAATTTATAGCCTTGAAAGTAATTAGATTGTACTTAAACAATATACGGTAAGTGATAGGAAGCCAGTGTAGTTTTTGAAGAAAAGGAGTGACATGGCTAGTTCTATCAAGTCTAAAAACAATTCTACAAAGGGCATTTTGTATCTTTTGGAGTTTAGCAACATTGTACTTACTGATGCCATAAAGTAGGGAATTGCAGTAGTCAAGTCGACTACTGATCATTGAGTTTGCAAGCAAGGCTGCAGTTTCCACACTGAGGAATTTACGAATACGTCTTAGGTCCTTAAGGTGGTAGTAGCAGGCTCGACACATATTAGTTATGTGGTTGGAAAAGGTGTTTCCAGAGTCAAAAATTACACCCAGGTTCTTGACTGTATCAGTAGGGGAAATAGAATTTCCGAGAAGTTGAGTAGGGAATTTATTAATGAGGGACTCTCTGGCTTGTCTATCACCTATTATAATAAATTCAGTTTTCTCGGGATTGAGTTTCAATTTCACGCCAGCCATCCAGTTTTGGATACATGTGAGACACTCTGTAAGCTCAGCGAAACTGGAATCAAAATTCCTATTGTCCAATGCTAGATATATTTGGGTGTCATCAGCATATAGATGGTGGGTGACATTGAAATTGGAAATGATATTACTGAGAGGGGTTGTGTAAAGGGTAAAAAGGAGGGGGCCCAGGACAGAACCCTGAGGCACACCATACGGAAGTGAGAACACATCTGAAAAGCTATTTCCTAATTTAACCTTCTGTTTCCGGTTTGAGAGATAGGATCTGATCCACCTCAACACAGTGCCATCAACCCCAAACCAATCTCTTAGGGAATTAAAAAGAATGTCATGGTCGATAGTGTCGAATGCCGCTGAGAGGTCTAGCAGTGTGAGTGCAACAGCCTTACCAGAGTCCAACGAAGCAGCAATGTCATTCTGGATTTTCAACAGCGCTGTTTCTGTGGAATGGAGTCTCCTGTAAGCGGATTGGTTGACATTGGAGAGCCCCTCGCTATCGATATAATTATTTAACTGTTTGGCAACTACTTTTTCGATCAGTTTGGATAAGAAACTAAGGTTGGATACCGGTCTATAGTTTTTTAGGAGATTTCTGTCTAAGTTTGGTTTCTTGAGAAGAGGGGTGACATATGCTGTTTTGAAACAGTTTGGGAAACTCCCTTCTTTGAGTGAATAGTTTATAATATTGGTGATTGGAGTGACCAAAATGTCCGCACACTCTTTGACTAGTGCGGTAGGGATTGGGTCCAGGTCGGATGATTTGGTGTTGGATGACCTTAGGATTTTGAGGATGTCATCCTCAGATACAGGCTCAAAAGAGGTCAGGGCACTGCTATTACTCTTCGGTATTGTGAGGGAAACAGGCACTGATGACTCTAAAGCAACTCTGATTTTCACAATTTTGTCACTGAAAAAATGACCGAAAGTGTTAGCTAAATCAGTAGGACTAATATGATCGGGTAGGATGATAGTTGAGGTTTTGTGCAAGATTTTCTTGAAAGTGTTCCACAGAGCCTTGGGGTTACCATTATTTTCAGCAATGACAGTGGAATAGTGCCTGCGTCTTGATTGTTCCAGTAGGAAATTGTCTGAAATTTTACTATGTTATAGCTGACCCAAAAGTAGCTGAATAACATATTTATACGAAATTCTCTAAATGCAATAGTTTTGAAGTTATAAGCGATTTACTCAACAGTGATAACCTAAAAGTAGCTATTACTCAGCTATGCCATGAGCTACAGGTCTAAAATTTTACTATGTTATAGCTGACCCAAAAGTAGCTGAATAACATATTTATACGAAATTCTCTAAATGCAATAGTTTTTAAGTTACAAGTGATTCTACTCATGATGGAAGTTACTGAAAAGCCCAAAAGTAGCTATTACTCACTTAGCTATTGAGACAGGCACCCAACTTACTCACCATATTGTAGCTATGAAAAAAGTAGCTGAATAACATATTTTAACAAAATGCTCTAGATGCAACAGTTGTCAAGTTATAAATGATTTTGTGCATGATTTCATGAATTTTAATGCATTAAAAATTATTAAAAAAATTTATTAAAAAAAAAGTAAGACAGATCCAGGTCTCATACTCACACAAGAGAATCTACCTCTGGCCTAGTACATATATGCAAGATATGAGAGAAATCCCTGTAATAGCCACTGAGAAAATTGTGATTAAGTGTTGAAATTTTCACACTTTTGGTGGGGGTACCCCCCTTGTAATGTCTCTAGCAAACAGACGAACAGACAGATTTGCATGCCTTGAACAATTTTTCATCCTTGATAGATAAGGTATCTTTTAAAAAAAACAGCACGTCTCTAGGCCTTGTAGTTTTGGAGGAGAAGTTGTTCACGCGGACGCGGACGCGTGCGCGTACGCCCACGCCGCAGAGTGACGACATAATGTCAGCTGACTGACAAGTCAGCTGACATAATAAAAAGCAAATAGCTGAAAATCAACATCCAACAATAAGTATATTCTGAGAAAACAGTAAAAATATTGAGAGATATTTCAAATGCTTTACAATATGGTGGCCAACGAAAGAAGAAGGACAAAACACCAAACGACACTGCTAGGGTACATACTAAAACACGGACTCGGTCAAATCCAAACATCCATTTTTCTTGGTCGTTGGCCGGGGTCCTGCAGCCTCCCGAGTTAGCATTCAGTCCCACATGGTAAGCTATTGTAGCGCAATAAAATGATGTCACATGAGACATCTTTTTATTTTAATATACATGTATTTTGACAAAAATAACTGATATCACATATCAAAAATATTTCAATTCTAGTTCTGCAATGCAATCCCAGAGAGTGGTGGTGATATATGAAGTGTTTAATGTTACATAATCATTGAAATAAAGGCATTACAAATGCCAGAAGAGCAGCTAAGTCTCCAATTGAAAGAATTACAACTTTATAAAGTCTTTAGTAATCAAAAGAGAAAGATACAATGCCAAGCATGGATTACAATGTGTTTCATGTCAAGATTTCAGGGTTTTTTTCCTTAAAATTAGTTCACAATAGTAGATTTTTGGAAGTATAGATGAATGTGCCTTATTTTTGAGCTATGAGTCTTAGATTTAGGAAGTTCTGCTGGATAAGTTGATTAAACATGAAAGATGTGACAAGTATGAGGGAAAAGAAATTTGTACGTAATATCTTTGTAGTAAATGTACTCATTTACTACCTCACTCCTCTTTGATAGAACTCTTTAAAGTGCTCTTGAATAACTGGTCGATATCTGTTCAAAGAAGGGTCATTTCATTGCAATTGATCCTCCTGTCTTGGATTTTTGGTTAGGAGGAAGTATGTTGCTGGTGCCATGACTTAGCAGGGTTCTACTATCATCTTAGCTTTAGGATTTTAGGTAGTTCGAGTAAGGTTGGAAAAAGCCCACTGAGATATAAAAGTGGACCTGATGGACCCCTTACCAAGTTGCAAGTGTGTTATTTTCATTAAGGAATAGATGTTAATGGCAGCCTTACTGAAGGCTCTTATCAGGTTGCACTAAGAAAAAGTTTAATTTTTATAGTTTCTACAGGCTATGATAACTCTGAATTATTGAAACGGATTACAAGAGTTTTTTTCAGGTTTTTCTGGATTGCGTAAACATTGTCATTAATCCATAGATATATAACCGCCATGTGACAGACACCCTGTGTTGAAGCAGACCAGACACACAAAGGTGGTAATATACTTGTATACAGATTGTGCAAGTTTTAATAATCGTCTGTTGTCACCTTATTCCATTTAACTTTCGGTGTATAACAAGCTTATCACAATTTAGTTGTCTGTTTACTTTACAAATTTAAATTTTACAACTCATGCAAATTAAGGCTTTCTATAAACATAAGTTCAATAGTTGAATAAAATAAGTTTATACAATCTCAAAACAGGTTTATAAAAAAGATCCTTTGTTATTGCATCCTGAGCTACAACATGGAAAATATAAACATGGTACCCCAAAATTACATGAATAAGTACTGGTTTCCTGCATCTTCACAGTCAAACATCTGTCTAATCTGAATGCTGCATAACATTGAGTGTTTCACTGTTATGTAGAAGAATGCATAAGGTCCATACAGTCTGATAGAATGACGCTTTCAAATTAATTTAAAGCTTCAGCAAGACTAATTTGGGGGCAGTCTGTTCATTTGTACTAAAAGTGCCAACATTTAATAACAAGATGCAGTTTGTTTTCACAGAGAGAAGTGCCTGTTACAGGTTCTGACCATCAGGTGGTTTGATTACAAAGTCTGAGCAGGCAGAAAGAGTGCAACACTGTGTATAGTGATTGACTTATAAGGGTTTCTCAACAGTAAAACCTCTACTTATACAAGTCATCACAACCTAATTAATACACACATAGATGATAATTGAGCATGGTGGTCAACTGATTTATATTCGCAATAATAATAGGTTGTACTGGTACAAAATACTACAAACCAGTCTGCCTCTTACAACTTATAATAGTTTTTGAAATGCAATCCCAGTGTGTATCTAAAAGTATTTGCATCAATGTCAGAGTTCAAATGAGATGATGCACGAATGTACTATTTTGTCTGGATCTAGACATTCTGTTCTGTGCTATAATTACCTGATTAAAATTTAGCACTAAGTTCTCATAGAATGAATTGGAACAAAAACAAAGTTAACTAGCAACTAATTACTGTATCAGACAGGTTTTTTTGTGATATCATATTGTTTGTACTTGTGTTTGTCTACATTTTATTTCAATTTTTCTGACACCAAATGGAAGAAAGGCATCAGTTTATAGCCTTTTCATGCTAATGTCCCAAGGATGTTTTCAGTTACAGAAATTCATAGAATAGAGGGCACTTTTCATCTAAAAATATATTTGAAATGAAATGTAATGCATGATTTTTTTTAAATTACCATAGCTATGCCCTGAAATGCCCATGGGCAATGTAACCAAAAAAACCCAAAAGTTTGGGGATGGGCATTTACGACAATGAAAACCAGCCGGGCGTTTCGAAAAAAATAACCTGAATTTGCGGAAGCCACGTTTTAGCACACACTGACTGGAAGTAAAATATGCCATTGGTAAATGAATCTCAATGCAATGAAAGTTGACATAACTGCTAAAATAAGGAAAATTTTGTTGAAAATAGATATAAATTTATCACATTTCACCGATTACTGGGTTTATATGGAGAAAGTTTACCTCGAAATGACATAATAGTAATTTATAAACGATAATGTAAGATTGTGGATGGGCGCTTTCGAAGCATGAGCGTTACAGAGCGCTGCTACGGTATTTTTATGAGGTTGCTTACTAATCCTGTAAATACACATACTTTCGAAATACATATACCTCCAAATAATCATGTCAGATCCATTCATAGATTAGACCATATGTCAGACATACACCAATAAATCTGTTCACATCACTTCCAGTCCAGGGAAATTCATTCACAATCTGGTCATATACCTTTATTTGGTAAAAATCTGAATCACAAATTGTTTGGATTTGAAAGGGATAAGAATTGAGTGGGAACATGTCAGAACCAACAAATGAGCCAATATAACCAGTGGTGGGAGTTTGCTACAAGATCTGGACCATAATCCGGTTGATAAATGTGTCGGTAAATGGTAGCTGGCACTGGTAATCAGTTTAATCACAAAATACAAAGACAAGTGTATCAAAAATACACAAAAAAACAATTTCTTTTAGTTCTTTAGGCTCCTAAATTGAATTGTTGGTAGTTTTTATCCTGTTCACAGCTCAAAGACCTCAGCAGACATAGGTCCAGTGAGCCCGATTGACACTTACTTCATGGCACACCAATTTCTCCAAATGTCCCATTTTCCAAGGCCAACTTTCATCTAGGTCTCTCAACTTACTTTCAACCATTAGTCTCGAATTAATTTTGTTTAGATTTATTTCTACTGACTAATTAAATGCATAACCATAAAAACTCAATGCCTCAGCATTGCACAGAAATAAAAATCCTAACCCCAATCAATCCAAGGTTAATCTTCACAATTTCCTTTTAATGTGTTTCTCTGCAGGCTCATTATACATGGCCTTGTACCATGTGTTTCAAGACATGACCCACAAAATATAAGAATACTGAACATGCAAACATTTTATACTTGTGCACTATAAGGCAGCCACTCCGATTTAATGTACAGATTTTTCCTTACTTTGACCTAGATTCATTGTACTTACACAAATTCTGAAGGGTTACATATTTTCCAGTGATCTCAAGGAATTTCTAACATATGAAAAGTTTTAACTCAAATTTGAGAGAGAGTTTAAACTCAAATTTGAGGTTTAATCCCTTAATTTTAGGAATTATATTTGAGTTTGTGATTGAATTTGAGATGTTTTATGAATACCAGCCCTGGCATTCAGAAAAGGGGTCAGCCAAAGATTAGCCAAAAATCAGGTAAATTCTGTTGGTTTTTAAGTTAAACTTCAGCTGATTTTGCTAATCTTTCACCGATCCCTTTTGTGAAAAAGGCATTACGTCTGCTGACCATGTGGTCTTTGTTCAACATAAATGATGACAGAAAGGTCTGAGATGTTCTGTGGAAACTGGCCCTTGAGGATGAATATACTATTGACGCGTAAAGTGCAAACTGGAAATAAGCCATTAACTGATCTTTTGGACAACATGAACATTGATAGGTAGGTTTCCACTAATACGGTAATTACATCCTGTTTGAAATTTATCCAGTTAATTTCATCATTAGATTGTATTTGGGCTATCGATAACATGTAAAAAATCCCTATCAGAAGCCTCATATTTACGATTTTAACAGAAGATATACAGAAATTACAGATATGGACTAGATCAAAACAAAATCATTACTATAAAATAAAGGACAAACAAGGCCAAAAGAGGTTTCGGTCTATTAGCACGAGCCGCCAAGCCATCAAAGACACGAGTAGTGCACTGAGGCAGTCACCCATCCAAGTACTAACATAGCCTATTGCTACTTAAGTTCAGTGATGAGACATGTACTCATCATGCTATGCCACAATTCAGGAAAGTCTGGAGACAACAAAATAAAAAGGTAATCCCTATGATCGCTAGAAGTACGAGCCTTGTAAGAGCTCGCGCTTAAAAACAGCAATATAAATATCACAAGAAAAAAGATTTCTCCAACTAGAAAGGTCACAATAAATTAACATAAAGAAAATATACAATATACTTATGTTCCAAATTCTGTGCCACATATTTTTATACACTCACACAATGAATCCTGAAGTATGATGTAAATGACTCTGAATCAGGCATTTTGACTTATAACACACCAAGTTAGTATAATATGGTAAGTGAAACTCACTAGTGATAAAAACTTTCATTAAAACCAAAATAGCCTCAAACTCAATCACCTTTCCTCAGTTCATTATTCACAAATATATTCTGTAGCAATTTGATAAAATACAAATAACACAGATTGGCCAAAAATATTGTTTCAGAAAAACTTGGTTAATAAACAGATATACAAAAATCCTGAATACACAACATCAGAGAGTAATAGAAAGAAAAAAGACTTATTGTTAACTGTTAACACCTCCAAATGACAGAAAAGCCTTGTCTAAACAGAATTAAATGTTTACTAATGCCTACAGTATCTGCAATCTATTGGCCATGTCTTTTGAACTCCAACTAGGTAAATATTTTCACTGGTCTGCACACTCACCAAGTGCAATAGTATCCCTTGGTGGTCCAGCATTCTCTCACTGAAATACCAAATCTGGATACCTCTCTTACTTGCCAGCAAAACATACAAAGGCGGGGAAGTAAAAATCTGTCCTTTTAAAAAATTTTATCATCCACAAACTTTTAAATAATCTTTCCAACTAATGTCCTAAAGAAAGGGAGAGAGAGATAGGCAGAGTTTTTAAGTGTATACTGTAAATTTAGGGAGAGAGTTACATTAATCCCAAGTTTTAAAGCTGGCCTTTTTAAATATGAAACAATGGCACAACAGTAAATAGTTACAAAATACACATGTATTTAAAATAACAAAAAAAAGTAACATTTTCAAATCTTTTTATCACTGTAAATGTATATTTTAAGGAGCAAGTGTAAGAAAAATTACACAGGAATCCAATATCAAATCCAAATACATCTCTTGAAGGGGCACACCGAAAGAGATTTCTTTTTTAATCAATAGCACAATCCTTCCATGTCTTAGAATAGGTATTTACTGATAAATTTACATTGTAATATTCCATGAATCCTTTATTTCTATGTAGCCGCTAATCTGATGATTGCATTTTTCACTTTCTCAAGGAATTCTTGAATGATATTTTTTGTGATAAAATGAAGAAGTGACAAAGTGATGACACATTATCTGTTATCTTTTTATCTCTGGAAATAAATGAAGTTTTACATTTTTATCAGGAGATTGAAAAACTGTTGAAACAAATGTGATAGACATTTCAAAAGACTTGAGAAGCTTATTTAATCTCACAGTATTTTCATAACTGAAAAAAGACTATGCCTGATTTTCCCCACCGAAATTTGATCAATGAATACTCACATCACACCCCAGCTCCTATAACATCAACCCATTGGTATATGAGACTTTTAAAACAGTATTGTCTAGAAACATACGAAAATACATTATTGCTGTCCCACAAAAAATAGAAAGTCCATTTTCAATTATGCAAACTTTATAAATTACTGTGTATGTGCATAAGAGGTTTTGGCACTTTTCACTTTAAGTTGACCATATGTTGCATTACTTGACCCCAAGGCAGATTTTCATTGGTACCAACATGGAGAAATGGCTGATCCGTCCCTATCTTTCTCATATTATCCATGTCTGATAAGATATCAAATGAATAAGTGGTATTTGGACAAATGGGAAAAATGTCATGCTGAGGTTAGACATTAGTTGAACAGCAGCTTCTGGTAAACTGTGCAATGGACCATTTCTGGGATAATTTGTATGCTCACAGATGGTCTACTGGAAAGGCAATTCATCAAAATAGGGTGTATTTCTCCATGGAAAGTTCCCATACACATTTCCATAAAATAACTCATCCCACTGCAAAATACCTACAGGATTTTTACTTGTATTAGCAATGTATCTGTCCTTGCCTCCATATTCATAACACAAAAGTCACAAACAGCAGGTCATATGACCATAATTTATTTTATGAGACTGATACAGATCACAATACCGCTATCTAAAAGTTTCAGTGCTGCACTAGCATGCTCCTATAATTTTAACCTAGTTTGTTTTGTAAACTACTTTGAAATTATTACTGCTGAGTTTAAAATTATAAAGATGCAAGATATAACTCTTTGCAGTTCTTGAAAAACCTTATGTTTTAAAATGTGTTCTGGGTTTTTCTGGACCTGTACTGCAAAACCTGACCTATTCAGTCCTGTGAATTAGCAGACGTCCTTGCCTGAAGTTATAGCTGTCATATCTCAATAATACCAGAAACATCTCATTAAATAAATGTTCCAATTAATCCAGCAAACATCTAGTCAGCTGACCATGAAATGACTTCTTCTCTCCAATGTAAACACTGGTCAAGTATAACACACCAAATACTCAACTAGCAGTCCAAGGTTTCCCTGGATTTGTTTCAGCAACTGCTGATTCAGGTCCTCTTACTGACTTCTCTCGCTACACAAGGTTATGCATGGATTAACTAGCACTGGCTCATAAATCACTGATGTTATCACTAGGTATTTAACACCTCCCAAACAACAAGTGTATAAATGTTTACATCTATCAGACACTTATTAATAACTCATTGTAGATATAATGTTAATATTTCATTAGGAATCCTGAGGCAGGTGTTGCATTTCTAAACTACTTCTGATAATTTGTTGAATATGTTTTTAGGGTATGTTTCCGTTGATATCCATAGTATAGAGTTAAAAGCTGACACCCAAAGGTTACTATATTACTGGCTATGATTTATATTATTGTTTTTTTATAAACAATGTGCTGACTACCTACAATGCCTAATTTTTTCAATGTAACAATCAAAAACTTTGTTTTGTTAATTCAGTGTCAGCTTGTCACTTGTAAATATCTACATATTGTAAGTATGATTTTTCTCTGTTTAATTTTCTTATTTACATCATAAAATCAGCTGAACACTTATTGTCACATTTAAACATATAAGTGGTGCATTTTTAACTTAAATACGTTATTTTTAAATACAATTAACGTATTGTTTCTATGTAAGAACAATGGATCACTGATGCTAGGCAGACCACTTTGGCGTCCTTAAATTTAATGTTATTTGTGTTATAAAACAGTAAGATTGCAGCTGATAACTAATTCTCTACCTACCCGGAACTGTTGGTCTGACAATTGACATCCTTCCTGTACTCTAGTTCCCCATTCTCTAGTTCTATTAGCCACCATTTTAGATAATTAGCTTTCATAATTATACTTGGCAATAATACTGATAAATGGCAATAAAATAGATTTATACTCAACTGATACGGTGCACACTTTAATATTATGTCACCCCTTTGTGCATGAAGGAATCTAATCAAAATTTAACAAAAATAAGCTTAAATAAAACTAGACCAAGGACACATCTGTGGCCAGATGCAAGCACTTTTAAGTTTGGCTATCCTCATTTGACCTTGAAGGAGGGGTCCAAGGTCAAATCCAACCACACCACAAGATTCCCAGCCCATGATTTCCTATATGTGGGTTTACCATCCCAAACCTCTAGGACCAATAATAAGTGAGTTATAAGCACTTTTAAGTTTGGCTATCCTCGTATGACCTTGAACGAGAGGCCCAAGGTTAAATCTGACCACACCACAAGATTCCCAGCCCCTGATTTCCTATATGTTGGTTTACCATTGCAAACTTCTAGGACCAATAATAAGCGAGTTATAAGCACTTTTAAGTTTGGCTATCCTCGTTTGAAAATGGAGGGGTCCAAGGTCAAATCCTACCACACCACAAGATTCCCAGCCCATGATTTCCTATATGTTGGTTTACCATTCCAAACCTCTAGGACCAATAATAAGCGAGTTATAAGCACTTTTAAGTTTGGTTACCCTCGTTTGACAATTGAAGGAGGGACCCAAGGTCAAATCTGACCACATCAGAAGACTCGCAGCCCATGATTTCCTATAGGTTGGTTTACCATCCCAAACCTCTTGGACCAATAATAAGCGAGTTATAAGCACTTTTAAGTTTGGCTATCCTTGTTTGACCTTGAAGGAGGGGCCCAAGGTCAAATCTGACCACATCAGAAGATTCGCAGCCCATGATTTCCTATAGGTTGGTTTCACATTCTAAACCTCTAGGACCAATAATAAGGGAGATATAAGCGCTTTTCATGGCTAAAAAGAAACGTCCGTGGCGGCCATCTTGTTTTTCAAAATGAGGTCAAAAATATTTTCAGTCAAGATTGTGTAATGATAAACATATCCTGTGAATTTGAGATCTCTACCTATAATACCCTTTCTTCTAGAGGGCCAACAAAACTCCTTGCTGAAAGTCGAAAAACGCCTGTGGCGGCCATCTTGTTTTTCAAAATGAGGCCAAAAATATTCCCAGACAAGATTTTATGGTTATGAATATATCCTGAAAATTTGACAAGTCTACCTATAATACCCTGGCCTCTAGAGGGGTAACGAGAAAATCTCTACACACTGCGGCGACAGCGTACTCATGCATAATCCATAGTATCCACCAGATGCTATCCGGTGGATACAATTATGCATCAGTTTAAGTGCTGTAAAGCTTTTACTATCACCTGAAAATTGCAAATTTAATAAGTAAATTAAATTTTTATAAGTTAATACCCTATCCAATGGACAATTGCTTTACCGGTCGGCGCGACCGGTCCCGCCAAACGCCAGAAAAAGACGTCCTGTATAGAATACCGGCAGGACCAGCCAGGGGAGTGCATTCGCCAGGTGGCGCATCGTACTTCCTCTTCCTGTCTAGACATCGTGACGTCATAGCATCTTTTTCGTGTCTAGTCCTAGTAAGACCCCTAGTAAGCTGATAGCGGGGCCGGTTGGGTGGGCCTTGCCTGTCCATTGGATAGGGTATTAACTTATAAAAATTTAATTTACTTATTAAATTTGCAATTTTATTGCGTTAATACATCCTATCCAATGTACAATTGCTGAATAACTACCGCTTGGTAGGCGGGTAAGCAGCTAGGGACTTATGTGAACTCATAACAAAACAAAATAGTACAGGCCCATTTGACCTAGGGTCAGAGAACCCTGACAGGTCAAGGTCGGCCACCAACTCACCGGTTAGCCGGGAGCCTACAGACGTTGCCCCCCCCCCTTTTTCTTTCCTTCCAGAGTTGGTTTGAGAAGGGAAAGCTAGAGAGAGAGGGGCTGAGTTCAGTCCCAGAAGAATAAACTCTTGAAGGAGACAAAGACTAACTCCTTATTCTGCCTGAGATCTGCAGTCCTGTCCAAGTAGTAGCGCAGGGCTCTAACTGGACATAGGGACCTGTCACCCTTGAGTGACCTATCCAGAGATGGTGCCAGGGCTGGAATGACCACTGGAGCCACACTATCTGGACCTTCCTTAGCCAGCTGATTCTTGGATAGGAAGCTGGGTGAGGGGTACAAAGACACCTTGGACCAGTCCGCCTGGTGTGTGATGTTCTTATGTAACCAAGCATGGATCTCACTCCTGCGTTTACCTGAACCTAAGGCCAGCAAGAAAACAGTCTTGAAAGTTAGATGTTTCAAGGAGGCCTCTTTTAGGGGTTCAAAGGGAGCCTTTGTGAGCTGGTGTAGAACAAGGGAAAGATTCCAGGAGGGGATACCCCTCCTGCCCTTAGGTCTGTCTCTATGGAAACTATCCAGGAGACGAGTGAGATTCTCATCTTTGCTGACATTAATGGTGGAATTGCCCAGTTTGTCAGCAATGGCTGATCTGTAGCCATCAATAGTACCTGGTTGTAACTTCTTGTCCTGAAACAAGTGCAGGAGGAAGTCAGCAATGGCTTTCAGAGGTGGTGCCCTGAAGTCCACCTGATTACTGAGGCACCACTTTGTAAAAATGGTCCACTTTGACTCATAGACAGATCTGGTTGATCTTCTCTAGGGGCCAGGCATGCAGGTTCAGATTCGACAGGTTCCTGTGAAGGACCTGGTTGAATGGCTGAGACACTAGGTTGGGTATACTGGGCAGACACAGTGGAATCTGGCTTGACATTGCTACCAGGTCCCAAAACCAAGGCATGTTGGGCCACCCTGGAGCAATCAGAATTATTCTGTTGCATGGGTAGTCCTGGAGCTTCTCCACCACTTTGCCCAAGATGGCTGCCGGTGGGAAGGCGTATGGGTCCAGGTCCTCCCAGGAGAGGCTGAGTGCATCCACTGCCCAAGCCTGGGGGTCTGGTACCGGTGATACAAACTGTGGCAGTTTGTTGTTGAACCTGGTGGTAAACAGGTCCACTTGTGGCTGGTGCCACCTGAAGTATACAGCTTGGAACACTTCTGGATGAAGTGACCACTCTGTTTGAATGGTCTGGCCAAGCCTGGATAGCTTGTCTGCTATCATGTTCAGCCGGCCAGGGATGTGACGTGCCCTGAGAGTTACTTGCTGCCTGGTACACCAGGACAGTATTCTCCACAGTAGGGCACACAGGCAGCCCGATTTCATCCCTCCCTCTTTGTTGATATAGGCAACCACTGTTGTGTTGTCTGTAGCTATCAACACTGTCTTGTTGAGGACGAGGGTTCGAAACTCCTTTAGAGCTAGAAATACTGCTTTCAGCTCCAAGTGGTTTATGTGCAACTTGCTCTCTGGTAGGGACCAAGTTCCCCTTGCAGTGTGCTCGTCTAAGTGAGCGCCCCACCCTTCGTTTGATGCGTCTGTAAATATTTGCAGAGCATGTTTTAGAGGGTGTAATGGTTGACCTAGTAACACATTGCCTTCCTCCAGCCACCACCTTAGATGAGGGTGGAGGGATGTGGGAACAGGGATCACCTTTTCTAGTGATTCTGGGACCCTCCAGTTGTTTTTCAAGTGCCACTGTATGGGTCTCATGTGTAGTCGCCCCAAGTGGACTTGTTTTTCTGTTGCTGTGAGTAGACCTATGAGGGACATGAATTTTCGGACCGGGCATACCGGATCCGACAGTATTGATCTGATCTTGTCTGTCAAAGTCTGCCAACGTTCCTCTGTTGGTCTGACCTTGCCCTCCTTCAGGTCGAACTGGTAACCTACGACGTTGAAAACCTACTGTGGGACCAGTTCTGATTTTTCCCTGTTCACCAGCCACCCTAGTTCCTGGCACAGTGTGACTAGGGTTTGAGTATGCTGGAGACAGGTGTCGTGGGTAGAGGCTCTCACCAGCCAGTCGTCTAGGTACTGGTGGATCCTTATACCCTTCTGAAGTGCCATGAGTTTGACCTCTTTGGCCACCACTGTGAACTCCATGGGGGTTGTGGACAGGCCAAAGGGAAGGGCTTTGAACTGGTAGGACCGACCCTGGAGGTGAAAACGCATGTACTTCCTGGACTGACTGTGAATTGGTATGTGGAAGTATGCGTCTTTGAAATCTATGGATGTGACCCACTCCCCTGCCTGTAGGGAGGTTCTTATTGTCTCTGGGGTTTCCATCTTGAACGACCCTGTGTTTAAAAAGGTGTTCAAGGTGCTTAGATCTAGGGTCGGTCTCCACCGGTTGTTGGGTTTGGGTACCAAAAATAGTCGGTTGTAAAACCCCAGTGAGTTTGGATTTTCCACCGGTTCGATTGCATTTTTGTTTATCAGCTGATACAGTGCCTCTAAAAGGAAGGACTGTTTGGTTGGATTGTGGTAGTTGCTTATTACAGTCGGTGACCTTGTCAAGTGGGGTCTGAACCGGAAGGGGAGTGTGTAACCCTCCCTCAGTATGTTTACCACTTTTGGACTTGAACCCAGGGTTTCCCATTTCTCCCAACACTGGTTTAACCTCGCCCCTACAGGAGGATCTAAAACAGCATGTTGGGCATTGGTGACAAGATTTACAGAACTCAAGTGACCTACACAAAAAACATCTTTCACATATTTTATTTTTGTGTACAACTGACATGCATTGGGATTTACGCCTTTCCTTTGCGGCAACCCGGTGACAATATGAGCATTTGCAACATGAGAGTCTACATTTAAAGTCACTTTGCTGGTCTCTGCTGCCACAGGTACTGAGTCCAAGTCTCCCTGACCGGTAACACACACAGAGTTCATCTGACCGGTCACAGAATTTACAGAGTAATTGTCATTTATGTGGAGGCTTTGCCACGACCTCTCCTCGCTTGCTGCTTGTCTTTGATTTGTTTCCAAGCAGGAACGTTCTTCTTGTCGGTGTGATGGCTAGTCGACTTGTCACTTGCTGCATATGGGTGAAAGCGACCTTGTTGTCGGTGTGAAGTACCGGAAGAACGCCTCTCCTCACTCTTACCGACTTCCTCTTCAGCTTTTGCTATAAGCTGGTCCGGGAATAAAGCATTCAGATGAACTGGAGACGTTCTCAAGGCGTGCACAGTGTCTTGCTTCACCCCAGCATGTAAATAGTCCAGGTAACTATCCCTGCAAGCAAGGGTGAAGTTGGCAATGTTGATAAAAACTGCTTCTGAAAGATCTTGCATAGTCCTGGCCATTGCTTGAGATACTGACCGGTTGAAAGTGGTCAAATACTCCAGTTCACTAACAGCTTGCTTCACCTTCTCAGATGACTTCCCCTTACTGTCCAGACGCAGGGTTTTTAACTGAGAGTTCATAGAGTCTTGGACCCTGGTCAAACACCTTGACAAACCAGCAGCCTGGTTGCACATTATTGTCTGTTCACGAGCTGCCCTCTCCCAGCGTCTGAGGAGATCCTGACTGAAGGCTCGGGAGGGTGGAGCAGAAGGCAAATTTCTTCTGGCAACTCTGCTGAAAGAGTGGTTGAGTTTAGCCGGATCCGGTGACCAGATACGGACTGCAGAACTCTCACTGTCTTTTTCAGCATGCATCCCATACCACCTAGAAGGTCTAGGGGTTTTGATGAACTGATCCCGGAGGAGGCCGGTGTTGTCAGTGTTTCTGGTGGGGTAGCCTTCTTTGATTGTGAGGTTAAGACTGGACATCTTCCTGCACAACCAGTCGTCCACAGGAAGTTTCACACTGACTTTACCGGTTGGCTGGACACATGTACCAGCAAAGGGGTTGTCATCTGCAGTAGAGGACACAGTTTCGAACTCAGGAACCCTGTGCCAGTTCATGAAACTCCTCACACCCCTCATGGTTTCCCTGTAGTTAGCCTCCTCAGTGGGTTCAGTCTCAGGGTCGTCTCTGGAGGCATCCTTGTCTGCTGACCGGTCCCGGTGGATGTCACCATCCAGGGAACCGGTTTCGCTGCACTGGTCAGCTTCACTGTCAGAGGCTGCACTCAGATCTACTTCACCGGTGGGCTGAACCTCTGGGAACGAACCGGGGGCCTGAACAGGCTGGGTTGCTATCCCTGCACTGGGAGCCCCAAGGGGCTGGGTGGCAGTCTGCATCTCCTCTACAGCAATACCGGTAGCCTGGTCAAGGCAGGGACCGGATTTCTCTACTGGCAGACTGTTCTGCACATGAAGACTGCTGGTGGAGGCACCAGGGTCAAAAAGGGCTTCTGAGAGGGAGTCACATCTGAAGCTGGCTTCACAACCGGTTCAACCGGCACTGTGAAGGTCTTGGCCAATAACATCGCCTCAAGTCTGGAAAACCTCTCTGCCCACTTATCATCCAGTTTATTAAGATCTTCAGTTGATGGTCGACTGCTTGAAGATCTCTTCTTGCTGGCAGACGGCTTGGGAGACTCACTACGTTTCGTCTTCTTGGTAGGGGTCGACTGCACAGCCTTGACCTTTTCCACTTTACCCAGTACGCTAACGTGTGCTGGGTCCACGAGATTGGGGGTGGATGAGGTCGTAGAATGGGTGGTCGTCTTCTTCTCTTTCCTATCTCTGTAAGTTGGTGTAGCCAACTGAAGGGTCTGCTCAGGGGTAAACCCTTTACAGATCACGCATTCCTTCTTCAGGACGCAGGGGTCATCGCCTAGCCCTTTGTCCCTACAACGTGCACACTTGGAGTGGGTGTCGAACCCAGCCATAGCGTGTCCGCATGAACCTCTTCTTTGTCCTGGTGATGACATAGTTGTAGGTAATACTTCTAAACTACTTCAAAGATGAAATAAAGCAGTTGAGTTCGGTATAAAACCAAAAATTCCTTGTCGTTGAAAACACATCTTCACTCTCCACGCGCCAAACGAAAAAGATGCTATGACGTCACGATGTCTAGACAGGAAGAGGAAGTACGATGCGCCACCTGGCGAATGCACTCTCCTGGCCGGTCCTGCCGGTATTCTATACAGGACGTCTTTTTCTGGCGTTTGGCGGGACCGGTCGCGCCGACCGGTAAAGCAATTGTCCATTGGATAGGATGTATTAACGCAATAAAATATGTTTTTGCTTTAATATAAACTGTGAAACAAATATTATTTTATTAACAATATTTCATGTTATAAATCTGATTTTATGTTATAAATCTCATTTTAACACATAATAAACAATATAAATAATAAGACAAATTTAAAATGGTCCTGAAATTTACTGATTCACAGGAATCTGACAGCCACTTTAAAAAGAAAGGCTATACAACAATCAGACAAGGTGAAGGGCGCCATAAGTGATACTAGTCCCTTTTTTGTTTAAGGGAACTGGTGCCCTATCTAATCCTTGCTGCAACTTGTAGATCTAGCTCCACATGTCATGACAGAATAACAAATGAATTTTACAAATTATTCAATATTTTATAACTATCTGATGTTATTTATTTTCAAAATGAACAAAACAGAATGTATCAAGCAACTATAATACTGTTACAGCTGGTCCAATATTTGAGGACAATGTCCTCTTTTTCAAAGGACATTTAATTGGACAATAAAATGAGGATTAAACAGGTCAAAGTATCTTACAGTCACAAAATAAGCAGACATTGAATCACATGGGACCTTGCAAATGGAAATTAATTGATTTCATTGGAAGGTGGCCTTTTACATGAATGGTCATTAACATTTGGGACACAGACATTTACATGCTTCATTAAGACAATTAATTTTCAGTCAGTCTTTCATTACCCGACTCCCACACAGAATTTGCAGAAAATTAAAAATATTGCGTCAGAGTATTGTACTTATACCTTGGTCACACCATTCTGTGCCAGAGTCACAAACTACAAACTGAATGGGCTCATTTCAGCTGGATTCGCACTCGGATAGGAAGCCTTTGGCATAACTTTGACACAACTTGGAAAACGTTTTATATTCCGGACTATTTTTTTACCCCATCGTCTTTAAAGGCAGTATGGGTATTGTTTTCATCCATGGCATCTGGCTGGTTAACTGGGCTGTCACACTGTCAGGTGGACAGGCGGCAGGAAAAAAATCTTGTCCAGGCTGTTTCTCAGAAACCATAAGGTGTAGGATGTTGATACTTGGTAGGGACATTAGTTGGGGGTGTAGGTGTGCAACATCATGGCATGACCTTGATTTGACCTTTGACCTTGGCATAGTCACCCTGAGTTTGAAAATCTTCTCCAGGCTATATTTTAGAAACTATCTTGTCCAGCCTGTTTCTCAGAAACCATAAGGTGTAGAAAGTTGATACTTTGTAGGGATATTGGCTCGAGCATATAGGTGGTAACATCATGGTGTGGCCATAATTTGACATTTGATCTTACTGTAGTGGCTTGACCTTTAAAATCTTGTCCGGGCTCAGAAGACACAAGGTGTAGCATGTTGATACTTCGTAGGGACACTGGTTGGGGCATGTAGATGTGCAATGTCATAGTATGACCTTGATTTGGCCTTTGACCTTACTGTAGTGACCTTGACTTTTAAAACGTTGTCTGGGTTATGTGTTGAAAACTGTATGGTGTAGAAAGTTTATACTTTTTAAGGATACTCGTTGGGGTTGTATGTGTGCAACATCATGGTGTGACCTTGATATGACCTTTGACCTTACCACAGTGACCTTCAACTTTAAAATCATGTCAGAGCTATATTTAAGAAACCATAAGGTATAGATAGATGATACTTTATAGGGTCATTCATTGGGGCATGTAAGTGTGCAAATGTTTTCTGCTTCTATATTTTAGACATATTTCTATCACAAAGATACATGGATTGCTGCAACAATGGATTGCTGCACAATGGATTACTGCAATCAATTATTATTCATACTTTTACCTAATTATACTGTCTCCTCTGACAGCTATACTCCAATTTAGAAATTTTACAGTTTTATAACTTTTACTTTACTAATTAATGCTTTCATCTTGCTATTGAATTGCTTTGTTTTGATACTTTGTCTTTACATGCATATTTGCTCTTTTACATATTATTTTCTCCTGCACCTTTACATAACTTACACTGTCTTTTCTTAAAGTCTCTTGACCTTTACACTGTTTCACCTCTTCTGTATCTCATGGTATTCAATGCTATTTCCCTAGGCCTACGGGGTATGGGCATCTCTGATACTATTTTTTTAAATTTTTGTAATAGCTGTTATGACCTCTCATGAGCTGTAGTAATACATACTAGGGGTGTTGCGGTAGCGATTCTTTCCTTCCAGTTTCACGTCTTCTACTTCCCGGTCGGTTACCAGTTAACCATCTCTTATTTAACAAAACATGAGAACCAAGTAGTTTTCCATACTATAAAACTACCATGACATGGATGTATCCTCGATTCTGATTGGCTAAACGACAAAATGCTTCAGCATAACCTGGTAGCTCGGAATTATCGCTCATTATACAGTAAAAAACAATTAAAAGTGGATTTTGACATTTATTTTGTATGTAAGGTTGGTAAAGTTACTTTTAATTGAAGTGTTAGCGGAAAACCGGTAGCTGAACTTTATGGCGGTTTGCAATAATTTTTTTACTGTACCGACGATACCGGTACTACCGCAACACCCCTCATACATACGCACTGGAGAGGGGAAGGGAGAGGGAGACGGATTTACCCAGATACAATGTCTCTTCTTGGGGCATAAGGACAAGTTCATCAACAGGAAAGCAAATGTGCTGAGATGAACATAATGAAATGTGTGACCAAGCCATAAATGCTCTTAGAACAGCCCACCTTTTACTTTCTTCAAATACAAAATATAGACACTGTAGATCCAAACTAAACTGATCCCCTATGATCTCATACAGTATACTCAGATATAAGCTCTCTTCAAGCTGAAGAATATGGTGAACAAATAACAGGTCTGCACTTTATGCTGACGACACACAACAACTGGACAAAAGTTGAAGAATTCCTCAAAATATAAAATTGTTTCATATCGGCTTGTACTGTATCCTCTTTGGTCTGTACAGACTAATGAATTACATCATGTTTTTAAATTTCAGTTTCAGCTTAACTAAATTCTGAACTTGAAAAATAAATCCTTTTTCTAACAATCAGAAGGCTTTAAGCATACTTCAACAAAAGATCTGAAGTCTAGAAAGAGTAAATATCCTTAAAATGTGAATTTGTCATTAAACAAAAAATTTGGCTTAATACATCAACAAGATAACAAATCAAACAAATCACATTATTATATGGCATGTGTTCATAACCATTTCCTCATGTCATTAATTTACAATAACATGCTTATATTTTATTTAAATGGCGTCAATACAGAACAGAAGTTGAGACTTAATTTTTTAATCTATAGGAAGAATGGCTTTCAAGCACAGACATTGTAATAATAAGCTGTCTGGACTTGGTTTCTCTGTAGCAAATTAACATGCACTCTTCTAATAAAGAACGCTTTTTGCCAGGAGTCATCAAAGCAACCACCATGACTATGATGATCAACCTCTTTGAATCTTTAATTAACTTGGACAATGTTTACTTTAATTATCTTACATGTTCAGAAGACTAAACATTAGAATGAGGTTTGTTTTCAGAGCTGAAGGGATAACTAATGTTAAAAACGATTTCACAGGTTCTAACTCTTTTAAAAGCAATATTTAATTAACAGAGGTACAATAATATTCCACTGCTAAATCGATCTGATCATTTTTAATCACTAGCTTAAGGCTTAATACACTAAAAAGTTCCAATAAATTCCAATACTATACACTCAAATAGGAGTACTAACAAAACTGAACAAGTTATTAAAGCAAGTTTCAAAATTAGACGATAATAAATAATGTATGGCCATTTTCACTAAAGGATTTTCATGAACCTATATCTTTCTAGAGTTAATGGTCCTGATGTCCTCTCACTTATGAAAACTGTTCATATACCAGGGTAGTTTTCGATTGTTGAAATTGATGACATTTCTACTTATCACATTCTTACCACTATACAAAATAACATTAAACCCTGTAGCACTTACCACTTGGTCAAGGACTGGCATTTTTTTGCTATGGATCTGTAACACTTTTGAGATGCAGCCCGTATGGACCTGGAAAGTGTTCCAGTAAACTTTCTCTTTCTCTGTGGTGCTTACCCTAGGTCTCTGGTTATATGATCATGGATCTCTGCACATTAACCTTCTTGAGCAGCTATGCATGATTATCAAACTAGTGCATAACAGTCCAAACATCACATGACACCTTATTATGATTTAACTCATACATTACTAAAAATCAGATGTGTACAAATTGAACCAGTCATTATTTTGTGGTCATTTGCAACCTACAGATGTTACTCTGACCAGTATGATACCACTCCCAGATGATCAGAGTATATTTTAAGCTTTTGTAAAGGTAACAATTGCAGGCAATTTTCATTGTTACACTAGATAACTTTAGCAATCAGACCACTCGCCCACCAATTTAATAGTTTTATGACTTCTTCCAGATCTGAAGGACATACTGCAATGACACCTCTGTAACGAGTGCCACAAAGACTGGTGTTGTCACTTGTAACTGTGATCCTAAACTTATCAAGCTGCACAGAGTTTTTAATTAGTTAAACCACAGTGACAACAGCACTTATCTCGAAATATGTAAATTAATATATATCAAGGTTACTGAGTGGTGTTCATTATTTTCTTGTTACAGCATACAACTTTTATTCATATTATATTATTGATAAACACAACAAAAATGATAATCCAAGTTGTGCAAATTTAAAAAAGCACTTATTTTTGTATCATTCTTGCACTGAGATAAATTACTTCTAGAATTCCATTCTGCTTTTGCTTCATCAACTGCAAAAGCAGGAAGTGACTGAAGCCTGAGAAACTGTGATATAACAAAACTAGCTCACCAGAACTGAAGCTTGTAAAGCCATCAAGCCTGAAATAATCCCCATATAATAAGGTATATAAGATAACACTATCACATAGTATTACAATCTTGGGCTATTTTCAACATAAAACACTGAATAACCCTCTGCAATCAAAAAATTATGTCTGATTTTACGAGTCCAGCTAAACAAAATTTTGGAGAAAAGTCAGAACCCTTCTCTGAGATTCAATGTTGAAGAATCAATTCTTCAAGAAACTCCCATTTTTGATCCATAGATTACTGGGAGAATACATATTATTTATTCAGTTATTTGTCGAAATACTTCTCATGAATCATTCAAATCAAAACAGTAAGACTGTAAGTCAATAATTCTAATTCTGGTTAGATTTATATAGTGCTTAATCTCTGCTAACCATATATTGTAAGGTGCAACATATACATTAGTCCGAGTCCAAAAAATCAGATATTAGCAAATAGAAAGAGGTCAGCAACCACAGAGACACCAGGAAAAAAGAAATTAGGCCAGATAAGTTTGAGACAACGGGTAAGATTTAAATTTTGATCCAAAGGATGTAAGAGAGGCAGGAGATCAGATGTCATCAGGTAACTTGTTCTATATGGTGAGTGCATCATAAGCAAAACTATGGTTGAAACATTTCCTTATCAGTGGATGGACAGAGAAATTTTTGTAACCCTCAGAAACAGTCCATCAGGTCTACACCGCCAGGTATTACAGGAAGAGGTACATAAAAATAAGCATGAACCAACATGTTTAGAATTTCCTGTGTGTAGGTATTTGTACACAAGATTTGCTGCTTCAAAAGTGGGGCGATATTCAACAGGGAGACAGTGTAAACTTCTCAGGATGGGTGTCACATGCACATACCTGTTACTATTAGTAACCACCCTAGCAAGACTATTCTGGAAATACTGCAACTTATGCACATTAAAACACGAAAGACTTATAAAAAAAGCATTGCAATAGTCAAGACAGCTACTAACCAAAGCATTTGTTTTCAAGATGAAAGTACCATGTGGGAGATGCTAACCCTCCCTAGGTCCCTTGATTGTACAAAACACCGTCTACAGACTGCACATGACTTGCGAGAGAAAAGTCAGCATAAATAGTGCACCCAAGTTTCTAATGACAAGAAAACTGACCACAGTGCCAAGTATACTGACTGATATGTCTATGTATAAAGATATGTATTTATATAAAATTATATTGATTAGGAAATATCCAATAAATCTGTCATGCTAGCACTATGAACCAAATATAATCAATTCTGTCTTGTCGAGATTTAGCTTAATCTTGCTGGAAGACATCCATTTCTGAACATCATCAAGGTGCTCCTTTAATTTTGTAACTGTACTGGAAACATTATTTTAAGTAAGGTGGGCATATAGTTGTTGTGTCATCTCAAACCTCATTACCCTCATCAAAGGAGCATTATACATAAAGAGCAATATGGATCCCAAGACAGACAACACAAAAAAGTGATCAGACAACTGAAGTAGGAAGTGAACCATTCAAGCATTCAAAAATCCACATACTCTAAACCAGGATGGCAAACTCTTAGGAGGTTACCATGATCAATGGTGTCAAAAGCAGCTGACAGATCACGCAGTACCAACACAGTAGATTCACCTTTAGACAATGACAAAGGAATACAATTCTTTATTGAAAAAGTGTACTGTTTCTTTTCAGTTCTATCCTGGACCATGCTAAAGATCT
Source organism: Sabellastarte sp. h YS-2021 (assembly GCA_964017235.1). Classification (NCBI taxonomy): domain Eukaryota; kingdom Metazoa; phylum Annelida; class Polychaeta; order Sabellida; family Sabellidae; genus Sabellastarte; species Sabellastarte sp. h YS-2021. Next base: position 150,240,699 of record OZ024928.1, on the reverse strand, counting down.
CCACCAAAAACCAACCTTCAAATGATTCAATACCTTTCCAGTACACCTGTTACAAAGTAAACTAGAGGATCGTTCGCAAAAAAAAAGATAATGTTTTTGCATAGCAAAAACAAAGCGTCCCGAAAAGGATATAAAGGTGAGTGCTAAAGTATTAAGAAAATGCTTCGTTTCTAGCCTTATACTGTTGTGGCAACCAAAGTCAGCGCAGTCTGCTCTATCTAGCACGGTTTTCAAGATATAAGCATTTTTGTGTTTTGCAAAAAATAAAAAAATTAAAAATGTCCGCTATATTTGGCGAGACAAAAATATTTTGAAAATTGGCATGGCTACTCTGCAGAGATACCCAGCAGGTCCAAAATTTTGTTGAGTTCACTCCATATAGCACGGTTTTCGAGATATAAGCATTTTTGTGTTTTGCAAAAACTTTGAAAATTCAAAATGGCCACCATTTGTGGGGAGACAAAATTTTTTGTCAAGACCACTGCCGTGGTGTGTATCTCCCGCCGAGCATTAAAGCAGAAGAAATAGCTTTTCCGAGATATTCACAATTTTTCATTTTCGTGTGTGAAAGGTCTTCCAAAAGTAGGTGAATGAGTTATTTGAGAAAAATTGGCTATCTGCAATACTATTAAGAGATAATTCACATTTACTCATTTTGAGTAGGTGAATAATTATCTATGGGTCTGAAACTTCACCAAGTGAAAGCTCTCCCAAAAGTAGGTGAATGAGTTATTTGAGAAAAATTGGCTATCTGCAATACTTTTAGAGATAATTCGCATTTACTCATTTTGAGTAGGTGAGTAATTAGCTATGGGTCTGAAACTTCACCATGTGAAAGCTCTCCCACAAGTAGATGAATGAGTATTTGATAAAAATTGGGTATCCGCAATACTTTTACAGATAATTAGCATTTACTCATTTTGAGTAGGTGAATAAATAGCTATGGGTCTGAAACTTCACAGAGCGAAAGCTCTCCCAAAAGTAGGTGAATGAGTTATTTGAGAAAAATTGGCTATCTGCAATACTTTTAGAGATAATTCACATTTACTCATTTTGAGTAGGTGAGTAATTAGCTACAGGTCTGGAACTTCACCATGTGAAAGCCCTCCCAAAAGTAGATGAATGAGTTATTTGATAAAAATTGGATATCCGCAATACTTTTAGAGATAATTCACATTTACTCATTTTGAGTAGGTGAATAATTAGCTATGGGTCTGAAACTTCACCAAGTGAAAGCTCTGCCAAAAGTAGGTGAATGAGTTATTTGAGAAAAATTGGCTATCTGCAATACTTTTAGAGATAATTCGCATTTACTCATTTTGAGTAGGCGAGTAATTTGCTATGGGTCTGAAACTTCACCAAGTGAAAGCTCTCCCAAAAGTAGGTGAATGAGTTATTTGAGAAAAATTGGCTATCTGCAATACTTTTAGAGATAATTCGCATTTACTCATTTTGAGTAGACGAGTAATTAGCTATGGGTCTGAAACTTCACCAAGTGAAAGCTCTCCCAAAAGTAGGTGAATGAGTAATTTGAGAAAAATTGGCTATCTGCAATACTTTTAGAGATAATTCGCATTTACTCATTTTGAGTAGGTGAGTAATTAGCTATGGGTCTGAAACTTCACCAAGTGAAAGCTCTCCCAAAAGTAGGTGAATGATTAATTTGAGAAAAATTGGCTATCTGCAATACTTTTACAGATAATTCGCATTTACTCATTTTGAGTAGGTGAGTAATTAGCTATGGGTCTGAAACTTCACCAAGTGAAAGCTCTCCCAAAAGTAGGTGAATGAGTTATTTGAGAAAAATTGGCTATCTGCAATACTTTTACAGATAATTCGCATTTACTCATTTTGAGTAGGTGAGTAATTAGCTATGGGTCTGAAACTTCACCAAGTGAAAGCTCTCCCAAAAGTAGGTGAATGAGTTATTTGAGAAAAATTGGCTATCTGCAATACTTTTAGAAATAATTCACATTTACTCATTTTGAGTAGGTGAGTAATTAGCTATGGGTCTGAAACTTCACCAAGTGAAAGCTCTCCCAAAAGTAGGTGAATGAGTTATTTGAGAAAAATTGGCTATCTGCAATACTTTTAGAGATAATTTGCATTTACTCATTTTGAGTAGGTGAGTAATTAGCTATGGGTCTGAAACTTCACCATGTGAAAGCTCTCCCACAAGTAGATGAATGAGTTATTTGATAAAAATTGGGTATCCGCAATACTTTTACAGATAATTAGCATTTACTCATTTTGAGTAGGTGAATAAATAGCTATGGGTCTGAAACTTCACCATGTGAAAGCTCTCCCAAAAGTAGGTGAATGAGTTATTTGAGAAAAATTGGCCATCTGCAATACTTTTAGAGGTAATTCGCATTTACTCTTTTTGAGTAGGTGAGCAATTAGCTATGGGTCTGAAACTTCACCAAGTGAAAGCTCTTTGGGATAGCTGCTCTGCAGAGATACCCTGAAGATCAAAAATATCGTCGAAATCGCTCTATGTAGCACGGTTTTCGAAATATTAGCATTTTTGTGTTTTGCAATTTTTGCGCAAAAATTCGAAAATTCAAAATGGCCGCCATTTTTGGCAAGAGAAAATTTTTTTGAAAATTGGCATGGCTACTCTGCAGAGATACCCAGTGGGTCAAAAATTTCGTCGAAATCGCTCTATCTAGCACGGTTTTCGAGATATAAGCATTTTTGTATTTTGCGAAAAATTCGAAAATTCAAAATGGCCGCCATTTTTTGCGAGAAATTTTTTGTTTGAAAATTGGCATGGCTACTCTGCAGATATACCCTGTGGGTCAAAAATTTCGTCGAAATCGCTCTATCTAGCAGGGTTTTTGAGATATAAGCATTTTTATGTTTTGCAATTTTTGCGAAAAATTCGAAAATTCAAAATGGCCGCCATTTTTGGCGAGAGAAAAATTTTTTCAAAGTCGGGATAACTACTCTGCAGAGATACCCTGTGAGTCAAAAATTTCGTCGAAATCGCTCTATCTAGCACGGTTTTCGAGATATAAGCATTTTTGTGTTTTGCAATTTTGCGAAAAATTCGAAAATTCAAAATGGCCGCCATTTTTTGCGAGAAATTTTTTGTTTGAAAATTGGCATGGATACTCTGCAGATATACCCTGTGGGTCAAAAATTTCGTCGAAATCGCTCTATCTAGCAGGGTTTTCGAGATATAAGCATTTTTATGTTTTGCAATTTTTGCGAAAAATTCGAAAATTCAAAATGGCCGCCATTTTTGGCGAGAGAAAAATTTTTTCAAAGTCGGGATAACTACTCTGCAGAGATACCCTGTGGGTCAAAAATTTCGTCGAAATCGCTCTATCTAGCACGGTTTTCGAGATATAAGCATTTTTGTGTTTTGCAATTTTTGCGAAAATTTCGAAAATTCAAAATGGCCGCCATTTATGGCGAGACAAAATTTTTTTGAAAATTGGGAAAAGTACTCCGCAGAGATATCCTGCGGGTCAAAAATTTTGTCGAAATTGCTCTATCTAGCACGGTTTTTGAGATATAAGCATTTTTGTGTTTTGCAATTTTTGCGAAAATTTCGAAAATTCAAAATGGCCGCCATTTTGGGCGAGACAAAAATTTTTTGAAAATTGGGATAACTACTCCGCAGAGATACCCTGCGGGTCAAAAATTTCGTCGAAATCGCTCTATCTAGCACGGTTTTCGAGATATAAGCATTTTTGTGTTTTCCTTATTTGGAAAATTCGTAATGATTAATTAATCATTAATTACTCGGCCATTTCTTGACCAATCAATGCCAAAATCTAATGATTTCCAGATTTAATAGAATGAATGTATTTGCCAAGTTTCAGGTGAATTGATAAAATTCCTTTCAAGTTATAATCCGGACAAGCTTCCCCATCGAAAAAAGACATTTTTGGTCATGTGACCTCTCTGATTGGTTGAAATGTCACTGCAGCATATTCAAAAAAATTCCCCAAGGCTACTGCCTAAACCTGCCAAATTTGAAAAGAATCCGCCTAACGGTTACAGAGTTATAAGGAAAACAAAATGCGGAGCCGGCGGAGCCGGAAGCTCTCCCATACACAAACAAGCGTCCCTTGCGGGACGCTTAATAAATAAAAATTCAAAATGCCATCCATAGTAGGGATGTAATATAATTAATTAATGCAATACTGTACATATTTAATTAGAATGATCTACTCAGCTATGGAATGTGTACAAGGTTCAAGCTTGGTAAAAAGTTGCAAACAATTTTTTTGGAGCATTTAAAATCTATAAACCTTTTTGTTGGGGAAAACTTTTGCAACAGCTCCAATGAAGTAATAATAAAACATCCAATACCCAGCTGATCTTACTACCTGGTGGTAATGTTTTGGCAATTAAACTTTTGGAAATCTTTGCCAATCATTCCACCACTGACCCTTAACCTGTCTTAAAACAGCAAAAGTTCAAGTAAATGGGCAACTTAACGATAGTTACAGGTAATTTTATGTTGGTTTGAATGTGTTTTGAACAGTTGTGCAATTTATGTTTGTAGCAAAAGTTGATTTTATCATTTAAGTCACTTCTAGAAATCTATCTTTTATTGACATACTGTACTGCACGTCAGTATTTTCATGGTGTCGATTATTAATAATGGATTATATCAGTACGTAAAATAATTTAAGCTAACTAAGGTTATGTCATTTTCTGTGCAGTTCTCTGGAAATTACCACAATCCATGTAGTATACTAGTCTTGTAAAGGTCCAAATTTATTGATAACTACGTATTTCACTATTGTATCAGATATAACTAACATCAGGCCATGGAAAGTCAAGACCACTAACATCACATTGGATTAAGAGTTTTCAAGTTCAAGAATGTACCTGTATAGTGCAACCTTAATAAATTAAACTGCACATACACTTATCAAAACCTAGATTAAGTCACAAAATATATCTCATCGAAGTCAATGATTCTCACACTTCTGTCCTTGTTGAAAACTAAACCAAACATAGTACTTTTGAAAGTGCTCATTTGTTTTGCTGTGGGAGCTATTACTTTTAAACTGTAGTTGGGTTTGTATATGTTCACTTAATAAAGAGTATTATTTGTGCACATATCACTCCCAGCAACACCTTTGTGCACTTGTAGACAATCTTTATTGAAAAACTTTTACATTTTAAAGTGAGAAAATACATGTTTGGTTCAGTAGTCTTTTAAATAGACATGCCTATGGATAAATGCAAATGTGTGGCAAAATTACAAAGACTGGAGACTTCACAGGGCTACTAATGAAACAAAAAAAAAATACTTAGGAAAAAATTTTTCTCAGCAACAGCTTTCAAAGCCAGAAAATGTATGTTGTTATGACTTAATTTTCAAATCAACAGTGTACATAATCAACTTCTGAAGCTCCAAGCACAAATTATTTGGGGGAGCCCTGGTGGATTAATGGGACTAACTAGAATATAGAATTTAAGATAAAGAACAGACTAAGATTAAGAAAATGAGAGAAAAACTAACTAGAGGGTACATATCTTCACCACTATTTAAATTAATATACAAAAATGTTTAAATCATTTACATATTAAGCTTATTAATTTAGCTTTATTAAATAAGTTTTTGTCAATATTTAGATGAGATATAGCTATGTCGGAGTGACTAAGCTACGTTTTTTTGGGGGTTTTTCAGTTTTCATTGTTGCAGGCTTTTATATTGTTGCTCAATAAAATTGAGGCCTACTTGCTACAGACTGGAAATGGCTGTGCAGAAAGACAACTACAGCTATAAAGAATTTATTTACTTGGCAAATCCAAGAACCAAAGGCTAATAAACTGGTTGTTTTATGTTTCATTTTGTCTATTTTATGTAAAAAACAAACACACATGTCTTGTTGAGAAGTGGGTACAGACTTGAGTACTTTATGTCCAGCCCTTGTGATATAAACCAGCAATCTTACCACCAAGTCCTTAGTGTATCTAACCTTTATCACAAACAAACAGTATTTAAAACTCAAGTGCATTTTACTATGAAGATAGTACCATTTACTAAAACCATTTTTGGTTGTTTTTAATATCTGGAAATTCAGTTTGAATAAGTAGAGTTCTTCTAAATTCTTTATATTTTAATAACATAATCAAAATACCATACTCTAAATGTTCACTGGTACAATCAGCTTATCAGCATTATACATATTTGTGTTACTGGTCTGAGAAAAAACTTAACAACTTCCCAAAACTAAATTTGAAATTGACAACTTTTCTCAAAAGATGAAAACAACTGAAAAAAGGATAACATTTCCTAATTATAGAAGGGAATATAAACACTTGTCAATATATTGTCTTACTGATGGTTTTGAAAAGATATAACTAAAACAATCAGCCACATGTACTGGTAATCAAGACATGCTATCTAATATTACACTGCAGCAACTACCACTTACTTCAGAAACTGCATGCAGAAACCAAACAAGAACATACCTAATGAACTGAGAAATCAGAAATACAATTAATTTACTTGGGTTGTATCTGATTTTGAACCTCTACCCACACACTTTGTCCACAAGCCTTAAGCATGGACTCTAATATACCTAACACAACAATTGATGTCTCATTAATGTACAATACTCTCAATGACTTAATGGAGAATAAAGAAAATAACTGAAACATTTTAAATGGATTTTGAAGATGTTGGTGCAGAAAAACTAATACTGAATACAAGAAAGAAAGTTCACAGTTTTAATTGTGTTTAAGTCTACCATACCTTCATACTCAGAGGGTCCCTGGTGCAGACATGATTTAAGGTCACGCAGGTAATCTGCCAACATATTTGAGGTCATTCTGCAGACTTATTCTCCGCTGAATGTGTAGTAACAGCACCTCCTCAGTCTAAGTCCTTAGCCTGGTGTAAGACACAATTGCTAATATTTTGACTTGAATCATTAGACTCCAATAATAAGAAGCTTAACCCCAAAAAACACATAATCCACAGGGGTAGGAGTTAATAAGGTAGTAGTAGTACTAGTAGTAGTAGTAGAAGTAGTAGTATGAAGCATTTATAAAGTGCCAAATTGATGAAGACATCCTCCAAGGCACTGATGTCCGAGAAGGGATAGTCCAATTTCCGAAAGTCCATGTTAGCATCTGACAGGAGAGAAGGACTATGGTGATGGGTAGCCTAACCTAAATAGTTAGGTCTCCAACTGTTGTCTAAATCCATTTATAGTATCCTGTGTTATGACGGCCTGAGGAGTTTGTTCCATTCTGTGAGAGCAGCGACTGCAAAACTACGCATCCCCATGCACTTTTTTGTCTGGTTGAGGAAACTGAGAGACGTTTGCCCCATGCCAGGTCACTCATTAAAGAGGACAGAAATTGGGGTTGGCTTAAATTTATTGCCTTGTAGTTAATGAGGTTATATTTAAACAGTATATGGTACTACATGGGGACCCACTATAGTTTGTGTAGGAAAGGTATCACATGGCTGAATTTGCTAAGTTTGCACACAATGCGACACAGAGTGTTTTGAATTCTTTGAAGTCTCTACTAATATTTGTCTTTTGTGTGTGGCAGAGCAGGGAGTTGCAGTAGTCAGCATGGCTGGTGACCATGGCATTTGCCACCTTTACAGCCGTTTCGTGGGTTAGATACCTATGAATTCTTTGTAGTTCCCGGAGATGGTAATAGCATACACTGGTGGTGGTGACAGGTCAGGTGTGAATGGACAAGTCTTAAGTTTGTTTCTGAAAGCAGATGTAGATTACAAGTGGTAATCTAGTGCTGATACATGTAATCTCTTGTCTGAAGTCAATTCATTATCATAAATGTTACCAAGAATCCATCTTGATGAGCATTCAATCCAATTCATGGTCGACTGGAAACCTCTTTTTGAAGTTAAACTTCCATTCTTACTTCTTGTAAAGTTTTTTCTCTCTGCCATATTCAAAGGGCAAAAGTATGACCATCAGGAAATAGTTTAGAAATGTATGATTGATGTTATGTCAGGTCTTGACTTCAATTATATAGATTGCATTGTTAATAAGGAGATAACATATTATGGCCCAATCAATTTATGGTGAGGTTTCATAGGATTGGACAAAATTTTCAAATTTCCAAAATTTGTTCGAATTCACTCTATCTGTAACAGTTTTTGAGATAAATAAGATTTTCAATTTCTGACAAAATGATGACGGCCTAAATTTGGAAAATTTAAGATTTTTCAACAACTTAAAATACAGTCCCTACTACTGAAAGGGTTCAAAATTTATCAACAATTGGATCACTATCAATTTTCAAGATACATTACATTTTCGATTTCTGGCAAATTTCAAAGTGGCAGCAGAAATTCCGAAAATTCAAAAATTTTCAGAAGCTATAAATAAATAGTCTTTGCTAACCAAAGAGTCCAAAGTTTGCTCAAAAACAGATTTTGAGGTGAGACTTTTGATTACCGTCAAAATTCAAGATGGTAGTGGAATTTCCGGACATTCAAAATTTTTCAAAGCCTTGAAATAAATAGTCCTTCCTACTTAAAGGTCCAAAATTTGTCTGAAATTATGCCATCTCTAATTGTATTCGAGGTAACTTACTTTTTTATTTCTGTTAAAAATCAAAATGCTAAAAATGCATTAGAATTCAAGATATAAGCAATTTACTCAAGTGTGATATAATAATAAAATGGCTATAACTAACAGAAAATAGGTGATCAACGTTATAATACAACTCCAAACCACTGATTATGTTGATGCTATGGAGAAAGTAGCTGAACAAGGTACTTCACCAAAATGCTATAAATGAAATGGTATTCAAGTTAAAACTGATTTATTCAATGTAACTAAAATTGCTATAACTCAATAAAATTAACAGCATAAGATTCATTAGGATAACTAATTGAGTAAAATGCTGCAAGTTAAGTATGTTTAGATAATACAGTCTTTACCCTTCAGAGCAAATAAGAACAGCTTCCTTGGAGAACTAACACATCTATAAATTAGAAAATCCATACAAAATAGCCTATGTGGGGTATTTTTGTGGTCAATGTATGACCATGAAGTATAAACTTCAAGGTCAAATGTCTGTAGGTTTAGATTTGTAGGCTTACAGGGGACATATATATCTATTAGCACATCATCTATAAATAGATTCAACCTTCCAAAGATCAGAACCAAACCCACTTTGTGTAAAAACCTTCATTAATGAAACCCTGTGCTGGCCATCTTTGTTTTTCAAAATGAAAATATTAAAAAAATAAGCCCCAGGTAAGCTTTGATAATAATGAATATATCCTGTAAGTTTTAGAAGATGAACTATAACAGTTTGCTAAAGAGGGTTAACAAGAAAATCTCTACGCGTGCTGTAGCAGCGTTAGTGGCAGCGGTGTACAGATAGTTTAATGTATCCACCAGATGAGTCAATAATACGGTGATAAATACAAATAAGGTTTTTGATTTACCACATATATACAATTAAACTGTTCTACCCATTTAATAAAGGTTTAAACATTTATAAGTCTTGATTATATTTCTCATTTAGTACTCATTCATTTACCCAATGTTGCAGAAAATTTCAAACATGTGCAATATTGTACTCAATTTTTATGAGTCTGGAAGAAGGCTAATCCAGGAGCTAACTGATCATTCTGCCTATCCATTTTCACTGCTTTATACCAATTACTTTGAATTGTTTCTACTCATTAAAATATGGAACTACATCTTTTTTTTCACTTTCAATGCATAATAATAATAATAACATTTATATCTCCACACTCAAGTTTTTGTAAATTAACTTGTTAAATACTACAATTCTGTTGAAAGTACACATTTATAAAATAAAAATTTAAGGTTGCACAGTCCAACTCATTGCAGCCTCACTGCATCATACCTTGTCGACTTGTTTGCTCATTACAGATAATTACCACAAGGAACAGTCTGCTCCCCCAGAGTACATCTACAGATATCAGTTCTTAAGGACAATTAATTACCTCTCCAATCCTTTCTGTATACAATGACTTTTACACAATCTTCTAATAAGGATGTCATTTATCTTAAAGGGGAAAACTTGCACCTGGTTAGGTAACATCAAAACAGAGTAATGTTATATAAAGCCTAGCAGAGTCAGCCAGAAATTAATTCATGAAGAAAAGAGATGAAAGACATCATTCCAGACAAGTTGCCCATTTGCTGAAGGGCGATAATTTCTGGATATGTTGGCATTAAAGACTCAGACTGTATTCTGTTTGAGACAGGTTATTAATCTGAAAAAGGTTGCCTGATATGATGTTATTATACTCATATACAAAAAGAAACATGTACATTTTATGACAAGTCAAACAGCTTTAAGTAGGGGTCTGATAAGTAAAAGAAAATATCATGTTTTTGAAGGATTTTTGTGTTCATTTTTTTTTTGTAATCTGGAACTCCCAGTTAAGCTATCTAACTTTTATCATACTTAATCTCTGTACCAGCACATGTTGAGATGCAAAAGAAACACATTGTTTAATATTCATTCAGCCATTGGATATGCATGGGTAATATGGTATACTTAAATGTGTGGTTCCATATTCAAGTTTTCTTTGGAGAAATATCCCTATTTTTGATGGGGTGGATCAAGGTCAACATGACCAAAAGCCACCCAAAAAGGAGAGTAAAAACAAATCATACTAATTACTGCAATCAGACAAGGTAGTTTACCTCGTGTGTTTGGAAACCAATTCTGACTAATTTTTACTCAACTTAAGAGTCCCTAGGACTTTTGACCTTGACCTATGTGATGTCAATAGGGTTAGACAAAACAGTGATACAATTTGACTTATTGCAATAAGATTACATCAAGATATGATGTGTCAAGATTTCCAGCTCTCCTGTACTCCTCCGATCTGTCAGCAATAAAAATGAGGATCGGGACTGCAATGGTAACCATTTATGACCACTCCTGACCACAGATAAACACACTTTTGATAACATATGTTATTACATTTGGATATCCAGAATGCCAGTGCTAGATCACTGTCATTTTTAGGAAACTTTCTTTTATTTACAATATGTCTCTTTTTCACATTGCATAAACAGAAAAAAAACAAGCACTAAACTAACAGAGTTAGATTCAGGCTAAGAAGAGAAGAAACACATATGAAACAGACCATCAGACCCTACCCCATGCTCATTCCAGATAAACCTGAGAGGGAGCTGGCAAAAAAAGATCACTGGTCCACGGGGTAGGGCCATGGATTTAAAGGACAGACAACCAAATAACTTGGAAAGAATGTGTCTATGGGAATTTCCTCAGGAATACCTCTAAACTTTTCAATAAAATAAAGGAGAGAAGCACACCCCATCTCAAGAAGATCTATTATGGTTCTGAAGGCTCATGGATGTTGGGTTGAAACAGGCTCCCATCTTGAGACACTTGGCAACTCGAGAATGTTACAGTCCCCTGTATGCAGAGTTACCAAGTCAATCATCAAAAAGTTTCTGGCAGTGGTGTGCGAGCAATCCTAAGTGAATATCAGAAAACCTCTGCTTTTGACTGAAGGAGGGCGAGACATCAACTACTTTCTCCTCAAGAATAATATCTGCTTCCTAAAAGCCATGGTAGATGAAGCCTATTCAAGGAACTTTCTTCTGCTGAAAAAGTAGGGATACTGATCTGAAAGTTGTAACAGTTGCTAGTGGGTACTGGCTGTCTCCAGTGGCAATGGATGGAGGGTATTCAGTGGCTGATGGGTGGCATTCATTCCTAAGTTGTCTTTTATATGTCTAAAATGGCTTGTTGTAGGAGGCTTGTGTAGCGTAGTGAGCTGTCACAGAAGGCAGTCAAAGTGAGATTCAAAATTTTTTTGCTTGTAATAAGTACAAGCTGTATTGACTTCGTAGAAATGGATGATTCATAAAACTTATTAGTTAACACATAGCTTGAACAAGATAAGTGTCCTAAGTTTACCCATCTTACTCCACTCCTCAAAACATCATCCTTAGACAAAGAAGTGTTCAAAACTACTGGTCCGTTTCCAACCTAAGTTTTATCCTCAAAGATTCCTGAGAGGTTTAGCTTCTCAACTTTAGACCCACCTTGGTGAGGCTGGTCTTATGACTGGTTTTCAATCAGCTTATAGAAAACATCACCCTACTGAAAGTGCCCTATATATACAAAATAATATTCTCATTATGGCTAAAGGGTCTATTAGAACCCTCTACTTCCTTGATCTCTCTACTGGTTTCAATATTATTGACCAAACCATTGTCCTGGACAGGTAGTACAAATACTATGGTATCAGTGATCTGACACTTGGCTGGTTAACATCATACATGTTGGATTGGATACAGCCCATAAAGGTGGGTAACACTTTGTCATGACCCTTGGAGTTGCAGTTTGGTCTTCCCAAGGGCTCTGTTTTTGGCCCAATACTTTTCTTTCTGTATACAAACCCGATCAGTACAATCATTCAGTTACAGAATAGTATAAAGAACCACCAACAAAGTTCTCCCAGTCTATGGAAACCAGGGTTGGGGTCAAGTACATTGGAATGTACTTAAGTACAAGTACTTTGTTAATTTTCAAGTACAAGTCCTTTTTCATCAAAGTAATGAAGTACAAGTACAAGTACTTTTCAAAGTACTTAAGTACAAGTACTTTTCATCCGTGAATGACAAAGTAAATAAAAAACATTGAATCAGAAATATCAGTGAAACTTTTATGAAAATTTAATCTAAGTGAATGTTTATCAATAAAGGTACGGAAAAAGCTTAATTCAATTGTAATGATTATATAATCATAGTATAAGGTGTTATAATCACAGAAACATTTACTTAAAACTAAAAGTACTTAAAAAGGACTTAAATGTACTGGTAAGTGCATCAAATTTAAAATGTACTAAGTACAATTCCAGTACATGTACTTGAAATTTGGAAATATACTTGAGTACATTTTAGTACTTTAAAAATGTACTTAAGTACAAATGTACTTCAGTACAAAGTACATTGACCTCATCCCTGATGCAAACACTCATCAAACAACTCCTTCCTCTTTTACCAATCAATAGTCTTGCCAATCAGGTCATACCAGCCCGTCATGAACCTTGGTGCCGTGTTCGACTCAAACTTTTCTCTCTCAGATCATTACAGAATTTGTCGTCACATCTCAGACTTCAAAACATCAATTCTTCTTGCAATGCTTTTGTGAGCAGTAGATTGGACTACTGTAATTCCCCATTTGAATCACTCACTGTCTTTAAGTAAGACTGCAGTATGTCCAAAACTCACTCTACAGTGTTGTCACTCATTCTTTTAAGTATTCCCACATCATCCCCCAATTAAAAGGAAAAAACTTTATTGACAACCAGTTAAATACAGGGTACAATTTAATATAGGCCTTATCACATACAGAATTCTTAAACAGGTCCAAGCAGCATAAACAGGTCCAACCAGAATACCTTAGTGAAAAAATCCACCCATACACCTCATCTAGAAGTACCAGACATGGTGGCCCAAAATTTAAGTTCTTTCATATCCACTCTTTTGACCGTAAATTTAAAAAATCACACAAACATTTTAAACCTATTTAGTCATTCTGCCCCAGCCCTCTGGAACTCTCTTCTTCTCCCATCTGGTTGAATGTTCCTGAAGTTGACCACTCAGGGTCAGGGTTCGCAGGATGTTCGCATGTTGTGGAGGCATTGTTTCTTTACTCATGCATTTTCATGCTGATCTTAGCACACTCTCACCAACAATACAGGAATACCTGGATATGTTACGGCTCTCCGAGGAAACCATAGTGGATCTGTAGCCCCTGAATGAAGTAGCAGTGGGGCTGATGCTCCCCTTGAAAGGTGAACTCTTTGTGTCAGGTTGTATAAATTTTATGAAGGCAAATCGGTCATCAAGCCAGACCTCATGGGTTCATAATGATTCCATGTATGTCAGATTTGGTGGAATAAGAAATACAAAGACTTGGAGCAAGTCTAGTCTTTCAAGGCTTCAGGTCTTTTGTTGGTCAGTGCAAGAAAATGCAATCCATCTTGCCCTTCTTAGGTTGGCCTAAGTTGTATGGGCATTCATTCCTAAGTTGGCTCGTATATGTCTAAAAAAGCTTGATATAAGCGCTAAATATAGTGTTTTGAGTTATCAAAGTATTAAACAAGAAAGAAAAAGAAGACACCGGAAATGAATTTGAAAAGTTTGGCAAGGTACTAGGAACTGAAATGAACTGCCATGTTTTGTTTTTATGAGCTTCACTTCCTGTTATTTTGGTTATACTAGAATGCATCTTTTTTGGTATTCCAGAACAGGAATGGTTTAGCAATGGGCCTTAATATGTGAGTGGAGGTGGGGGGGGATTTAATATACGAAGGGGCATTTATACTTTACAATATGGTATGTACTAAAATAGCATCAGAGATGCCCGTACCCCACAGACTGTAAAAATAGTTTTCAACACCATCAGATATAGAAGTAGTGAAACAGTACAAAGATCCTGATACTTTCAGAGCAGTGTCAGTTATGTTAAGGTCTAAATGATGTTTAAGTAGAGAAAATAACATCTAAGAGAAACAAAATGTATGCAAAGATAAAGTATTAAAACAACACAATTCAACAGCAAGATGACAGCATTAATCAGTAAACTAAAAACTAAAAAAATGATGCACACCTACAACCTCTAATCAATGTCCCTACCAACTATCAACTTCCTACACTTTACAGTTTCAGAGATATTGCCTGGACAAAATTTTAAAGGTCAAGGTCACTACGGCAAGGTCAAATGTCAAATCAAGGTCACACCAGGACATTGCACACCTACAACCTACAACCCCTAACCAATGTCCCTACCAAGTATCAACTTTCTACACCTTACGGTTTCCGAGATATAGCCCGGACAAGATTTTATAGGTCAAGGTCACTACGGTAAGGTCAAAGGTCAAATCAAGGTCACACCATGACGTTGCACACCTACACCCCCTAACCAATGTCCCTACCATGTATCAACTTCCTACACCTTACGTTTTCCGAGATATAGCCCAGACAAGATTTTCAAACTCAAGGTCACTGTGGCAAGGTCAAAGGTCAAATCAAGGTCACACCATGACGTTGCACACCTACACCCCCTAACCAATGTCCCTGCCAAGTATCAACTTCCTACACCTTACAGTTTCTGAGATACAGGGCGGACAAATTTTTCCCGACACCCGCCCACCCATCCGGACACCATGGGTGAAAACAATACCCAGGGGGTATTGTGGGGTAAAAATTCATAACATTAACTATAATTAATGAAGTTAAATATTAAAATTGTATTCTGTGATTAGTTAATATCTAAATAGTGCCACCAATGTGGACTAAGATCTCCATTGATTAACATGTACTTAAATGTAAATCCATAGTGACAAGTTGCTTACTGATAAGTAAGTTTGCTTTGTTGGTAAGTTAACTTTGACCTTTAATGTAGTCCATTGCATTTTGGTACATAATGGGCAAAACTGTCCTTAAAGTTGATTTAATAATAATGATATCAAGCAATATTTTGCCAGCCCTAGACAGACGACACTAAACCAACTCTATTTTCTAGAGTTTGGCCATCCCAGAGGTGTGAGTCTCAAGTAGCAATGAATTCCAATGGGTACGCCATTGTGCAATATAATTGTAAATGACACAAGTATTATTTTGCAATAATGATTAAGTAAAGAACACTTGATTCAAAAAGTATTATTAGTGCAAAAAAAATAATGTAAAAATTATCCCATTGATGAAAGATCCCTTCCTATGCACCATTTGAAGAAATTTTTCAAACCAGCAATAAGAAGTTCTGGTAATTTCTAGTCTTCCATTTTCTGGAACCTTTTGGTTAATGTTGCCTTAAGAGTCTACTGGAGCAGCAAAATTTTACAATATGTGAAGTCAAAACAAATTAAAAATTAAAGAACTAATATCAGGCAGCACCACTTGAATCTAACATAACAAAAGAAATAAGAAGCAAAAGGTAGGAAAAATGAAATAAAAAACTTTGTTTGCTAGAATATTGGTAATCAATCACAAAAAGAAAAATAGCATCAGAGATGCCCGTACCCCACAGCCTAGGGAAATATTTTCAACACCATGAGATACAGAAGTACTGTATCAGTATAAACTTTAGGATACTTTCAGAGCACTGTCAGTTATATAAAGGTCCAAATAATGTTTAAAAGAAAGATCATGCATATAAAGATGAAGTATTAAAACAAGATAATTCAATAACAAGATGACAGCATTAATCAGCAAACTAAAATTCAACCCTCTTTATCTACATCTGCATGGCCAAATTATGGTTTAGATGGTTTGAATATTACCATGCATATAGAAGTGGTAATACATTTAATGAATGCTTATGTGTGGTGTTGGAGCAAAATCTGTGGCTCACTTGATGAAATTCTATCTCTTACAATGGGAAGTTATGAAAGTAAAATTCTTAATAAATTCTAATATGACTTTAACAGTGCTTAATCTCCATCAAAAGAGAGACCCAAAGGTGCAACAAGATTTTATAGGTCAAGGTCACTAGGGCAAGGTCAAAGGTTAAATTAAGGTGACACCATGATAATACACACCTACAGTCCCTAACCAATGTCCCTACCAAGTATCGACTTCCTCAACCCTACGGTTTCCAAGATATAGCCCGGACAAGATTTTATAGGTCAAGGTCACTACGCCAAGGTCAAAGGTCAATTCAATGACGTTGCACAACTATATCCGCTAACCAATGTCCCTACCAAGTATCAACTTCCTACACCTTACGGTTTCCGAGATATAGCCCAGACAAGATTTTTAAACTCAAGGTCACTATGGCAAGGTCAAAGGTCAAATCCTGGTCAGACCATGACGTTGCACACCTACACACCCTAACCAATGTCCCTACCAAGCACCAACTTCCTACACCTTACGGTTTCCGAGATATAGCCCGGACAACATTTTATAGGTCAAGGTCACTATGGCAAGGTCAAAGGTCAAATCAAGGTCAGACCATGACATTGCACACCTACACCCCCTAACCAATATCCCTACCAAGTATCAACTTCCTACACCTTACGGTTTCTGAGATATAGCCCGGACAAGATTTTATAGGTCAAGGCCACTACGGCAAGGTCAAAGGTCAACTCAAGGTCAGACCATGATACTGCACACCTACACCCCCTAGCAAATGTCCCTACCAAATATCAACTTCCTACACCTTACGGTTTCCGAGATATAGCCCGAACAAGATTTTATAGGTCAAGGCCACTATGGCAAGGTCAAAGGTTAAATCAAGGTCAGACCATGACGTTGCACACCTACACCCCCTAACCAATATCCCTACCAAATATCAACTTCCTATACCTTACAGTTTCCGAGATATAGCCTGGACAAGAATTTATAGGTCAAGGTCACTACGGCAAGGTCAAAGGTCAAATCAAGGTCAGACCATGACATTGCACAACTACACCCCCTAACCAATGTCCCTACCAAGTATCAACTTCCTACACCTTACGGTTTCCGAGATACAGCCCGGACAAGATTTTCAAACTCAAGGTCACTACGGCAAGGTCAAAGGTCAAATCAAGGATTTTCAAGAATTTCTACAACAACCGATTTTCTTCAACAATTTTTTTACAATAGGTAAAAAATATATATCCACAGGTTTCAGGCAATCGTTTGACAATGGCATACATAGAGTAAGCGATATCCTGAATCAGAATGGTACTTTTCAAGGAAAAGATAGCTTAGAGAATAAATTTAATATAGAGATTAATAATTTACAATATACTCAAATCAGAAGTTCAGTTGCATTCAGTTTGAAAAGCATCTCTAACAAGGAATCAGTAAGTAAAATAAATGTTCCAGACCTCTGCTTGACCAATTTTAAGAAAGTATCTAGCAAAATTGTACTACAGTACCTCACCGAGCAACAATATGCTACCCCTAAAAGTCAGAACAAATGGGTTGAATATTACCCGTTTTTAGAAAAAGTAGATTGGAAATTAACATACATTCTCCCCACAAGAATTTTGCTAGACACATATATAATTACTCTTCAGTTTAAAATCCTGCACAGAGTTTTCAATTGTAATTACAAATTGTATATTTGGAATAAAATAGACTCGCCAACTTGTCACTATTGTCAAAGCATTGACAATTTAGAGCACTACTTTTTTTACTGTAATGAATCTACTTTCTTTTGGAATCATGTGGAAGAGTGGCTAAAGGATTCAATTGGTTTCAAAATAAAGTTTACGTTATTGGAAATTTTATTAGGATTTTACTACATAGATAAAAAATATTACTATATGTTGAATTATTTGATAATATATGGCAAGTACTATATATTCCAATGCAGATCAAACCATAAAAACCCCTCTCTGCGCATCTTTTTGTTGTTAGTAAAAGACAGACTGAGTCTTGATAAATACATATATATATCAAAGGGTAAAAGTATACAGTTTGATGAAAGGTTTGGTTTTTTGTTAAGTTCAATATGATGAGTTGTTTTCAATAATCTGTATGTGTTTACATTATATGTTGATAAGATTTAGCAGTGCGAAAAAAAGCTGTTTTTGGAAAAATTGTACTGTGACATGTCAAAAACAAATAAAAGATAAAAAAAAAAGTTGAAAAGATCAAATAGACCCGATTCATTTTGGGTGACAAACCCCAACAAATATACTTGCTTAGATATATCAAAGTACCTTAATGATTCCGCGCACATGTGTTGTACTTGTGTAACCAAATAATAGTTTTCAACATCGTCACTGGGTTGCCTTTTCTGCTTCATGAATTTTTGTCCAATCAGATTGCTTGATACAAAAGCAATGTGGCTACCACTGAAAAGACAATGAAAACAAGACAAAATGTGTAAATATTCTCTATTAACCCTTATTTTATAAAAAAAATCGCTTCAGATGTGTTACAAGCATCCAGGCTTGCATCGACAAAAATAGAAGAGCCCATCCATAAACTTTACAGCAAATTGCTTGCGGGCAGGTGGCAGTTTTGAATGCTGGTGGATGGGAAATAACAAACTCATACTGCACTCCGACAAAACAGAGTTTATTTTGATCGTCGATGATGGACCCAGAAATTCCTTGAAGACCTCGCTCCCTGTGAGTCTCCTTGGAAATACCATGGAACCAACTGAATCAGTGTAAAACCTCGGTGTCATCCTGGAAGCTGACAACTCAAACCACAGACATTTAATTAATTGGTTAATTTATGATGTATATGGTACTATCATCTCCGGGAGGTATCTTACCCATGAAACGGCTGTAAAGGTGGCAAAGGCCATAATCAGCAGCCATCTGGACTATTGCAACTCTCTGCTCTACCAAAAAAAGACAAAAATCAGTAGACTTCAAAGAATCCAAAACACCCTATGTCACATTGTGTGCAAACTTAGTAAATTTAGCCATGTGACACCTTTCCTACACAAAGTACACTGGCTCCCAATTCAGTACCATATACTGTTTAAATTTTAGCCAACCCCCCATATCTGTCCTCTTTAATTAAGTGTAGTGACCTTAGATAGGGCAACCACCTCTCAGTTTCCTCTACCTAACCTAATAAACACATGAGAATGCATAGTTTTGCAGTTGCTGCTCCCACTGAATGGAATAAACTCCCTCAGGCTATCAAAACTCAGGATAGTATAAATGGATTTAGGCAACAGTTAAAGACCTAACTATTTAGGTTAGCCTACCCACCACCATAGTCATTCTCCCCGATTGGACACTTACATGGATATTGACTATTTTTCGGAAATTGGACTATCCCTTCTTGGACATCAGTGCCTTAGAGGATGTTTTCATCAATTTGGTGCTTTATTAATGCTTCATACTATTACTAGTAGTAGTCCTAAATTCCCAGGGGAGGGATCCAAAATTTGCTCAAAATCACTCTATCTCTTATGGTTTTCGAGATAAATGACATTTTCTATTTTTGCCAAAATTCAAGATGGCAGCCGAAATTTGGAAAATTCTAAATTTTTCACAGAGGTCCCAGCGAAGTAGTCCTTAGTACCCTAGCAGGTCCAAATTTTGCCTGAAATCGCTTTATCTCTTACAGCCTTTGAGATAAATGACATTTTCCATTTCCACCAAATTCAAGATGATGGCTGAAATTCGGAAAAGTCTCAATTTTTCACTGAGGTCCTAGAGGAGTAGTCCTTAGTACCCTGGGGGTCCAAAATTTGTCTAAAATCGCTCCATCTCTTACGGTTTTTGAGATAAACTACAGTTTCCATTTCTGCCAAAATTCAAGATGGCGGCTGAAATTCTGAAAAGTCTAAATTTTTCACAAGCCATAAAGCAATAGTCTTTATTGCTCAGGGGGTCCAAAATTTGCCTTAAATCATTCAATGGGAAAATGGCAAACTAGTTATTACTCTGTAAGCTCTGGAGCAACAGCTCTGAAAATTTAACAATATACTTGACAAAAATCTCCAAACTGAATAGTTTTGAAGTTACAAGTGATTTACTCATTGGCAAAATGTCAAAGTAGCTATTAATTACACACTTACCATTACAGCTACAGCTCTGATTATTTAACATGACAGAGAACATCAAAAAGTAGATGAACAACATATTTGATGAAAAACTTCTAAATTGAATAATTCTGAAGTTATAAGCTAAAGCTCTGAATATTTTGCCATGACACAGAACATCAAAAAGTAGATGAACAACATATTGATAAAAAAACCCTCTAAATTCAATAGTTTTGAAGTTACAAGCAATATACTCATTGGCAAAATGTCAAAATAGCTATTACTCATATGTGGAGCTATTGCTACAAATTTGCCACAACACAGAACATCAGAAAGTAGTTGAACAACATGTTTCACAAAAACATTCTAAATTCAATATTTTTGCAGTTACAAGTCATTAACTGAAAGATGAAGTATCAAAGTAGCTGTTTCTCAGTTAGCTACTAAACTACAGCTCTGAATACATGCCATGACACAGATCATCAAAAAGTATGTAAACAACATATTTCACAAAATAGCATCAGAGATGTCTTTACCCAACAGCCTGGGGAAATACTTTTCAACACCATGAGTTATACAAGTAGTGAACCAGTAGAAAGTTTTGAATACTTTCATAACAGTGTTAGTTATATAAAGGTCTAAATAACGTTTAAGTAGAGAAAATAATGTCTAAGAGAAAGAAAATTTATGCAAAGATAAAGTATTAAAAGAAGATGATTCAATAGCAAAATGACAGCATTAATCAGTAAAATAAAAACTATGACACAGTAACATTCATTAATTGGAAAATAGCTGTCAATGGAATTAGCACGATTATGTTAAAGTACATATAATAATCAATTGCAGCAATCCATATATCTTTGTCACAAGAGAAACATGTCTCAAATATGGCAGGTGAACAAACTTTGGCAGAGCCCAAGTTAAAAGTCACACCATGATGATGCACACCTACACCCCCTAACCAATGTCCCTACCAAGTATCAACTTCCTTCACAGTTCTCGAAATCTTGCCCGAACAAGATTTTAAAGGTCAAGGTCACTACAGCAAGGCCAAAGGTCAAATCAAGGTCAGTCCATGATATTGCTCACCTACAACTCCCAACCAATGTCCCTACCAAGTATCAAATTCCGACACAGTTTCCAAGATATAGCCTGGACAAGATTTTATAGGCCAAGGTCACTACGGCAAGGTCAAAGGTCAAATCAAAGTCAAACCATTGCATTGCACATCTACACCCTTAACTATTATCCCTACCAAGTATCAACGTCCTACACCTTATGGTTTCTGAGATAAAAAGATTTTTAAACTCAAGGTCACTATGGCAAGGTCAAATCAAGGTCACACCATAATGCTGCACACTTACACCACCTAACCAATGTTCCTACCAAGCATCGACTTCCTACACCTTAGGGTTTCTGAGATACAGCCTGAACAAACTTTTCACGCCACCCCACCCAAATGCCCATCAAGACACCACAGTCCTTAAGGGCTGTGGGGTTAAAAAGTGCTTTACATGCATTAGTTTTGTAGTTACAAGTGATTTACTCAAAGTTGAACTGTCAAAGTAGCTAAAACTCAGTTAGCTATGATGCTACAGCTCTGAAAATTTGCCATGACACAGAATATCGAAACGTAGATGAAAAACCTATTTAACCAAACCTTGTCCTTACCGCCCAAACGACCGCACATCCATCTGGACACAATGGATGAAAACAATACCCTGACAGTCCTTAAGAGCTGTGGGATAAAAAGTGCTGTGCATTCAATAGTTTTGTAGTTACAAGTGATTTACTAAAACCTGAACTATCAAAGTAGCTAAAATTCAGTTAGCTATGGAGCTACAGCAGTGAAAATTTCCTAAGACACAGAACATCAAAAAATAGATAACAAATGTATTTAACCAAAACCTTGTAACTATAATGGTTACAAAGAAAAAAGCCATTTACTCATTTCCCTCACTTTTAAACACAGAAAATAGCTTTACTCATTTATCTACTGAGTTAGACCTTCAAAACAGGTACCATCTTGTAGGTACAGAAAAAGTAACTGAACAACATATTTTAGTAAAATCCTGTAAATGCAGTCATTTTGGGGTTATAAGCAATTAACTTTAAGTAACAACTAGCACTATTACTCACTTAGCTATGGACCAGGATCTGCAACAGCCAGAAATACATTTAGAACATAAGAAACTAAGCCAAAATTATTAAAGGAAAAGACCCCACAGCCCCCCAAAAAACTGTTAATTAAAGTGTTATAAGTGTAGTTATAAGTAATTTACTGATGTGTCCAAAAAATCGATTCGCCGGAGTATTTTAGGGGAGGGCTGATCTTGAAGGACAAGTTTCAAAATCAAATGTCTGTAGGCTATAAAAGATACATATATCTATGAAAGACATTGATCCTAAAGAGATTCAACTTTCTATTGATGAGAAAAAGGATCAGAATGTGCAAAAGTCCTTGGTGACCATCAAAGAAATGCCCGTGACATCCATCATGTTTTTCAAAATGAAACCAAAAATATTCCTAGACAAGCTTTGATAATATTGAGAATATGATAAATATACCCTGCAAATTATAAAAGTCTACCTATAATAACTTTTTCTCTAGGCCCTCAAAATGTGTAAAAGTCCTTACTAACTATCAAAAAAGTACCCGTGGCAGCCATATTGTTTTTTAAAAAGTGGCAAGCTTCAAGGTCAAATATCTGTAGGCTATAGAGAATATATATATTTATTAAAAATATCAACCATGAAACCATACAATTTTTCATTGATAAAAAAAGCCTCAGAATATATAAACTCCTGGATGACTATCCAAGAAACACCTGTGGCAGCCACCTTGTTTTTCAAAATGAGGACAAAAATATTGCCATGCAAGCTTTAGTAATAATGAACATATCCTACAAATTGGAGAACTCTGCCTGTTATACCTTTTGTTCTAGAGAGGGTATCAGAAAAATCTCTGCTTCATGACTGTGGCAGCCATATTTTGTTTTTCAAAATGAGGCCAAAAATCTTCCCAGGCAGAATTTTGTAATGATGAACATATCCTGCGAATTTGAGATCTCTGGCAATAATACCTTTTACTCTGGAGCGGTAACAAAACTCCTTGCTGAAGGTCGAAAAAAAGTCTATGGCAGCCATCTTGTTTTTTAAAATGAGGCCAAAAATATTCCCAGGCAAGATTTTTTAATGATGAATATATCCTGCCAATTTTAGAACTCTACCTATAATACCTTTCCCTCTAGACGGGTAAAAATCTCTACATACTGGGGCATAATCCATAGTATCCACTGGATGCTATCGGGTGGATACAATTATAGAATCCGACTTTCACAGAAAACATGGACCTACTACAGAGAAAATAAGATAAAGCACAGAAAAATGCAACAAAGAGGCCATAAAAATGGAGAGAGCATGCTTCAGTCTGTGCAAATACCTGATGCATTTTCTGTTTAATTTATGTGTTGACCTGATCCCATCACTTTTAACAAAGACATGATCTGGATCTGAGACAAACCATTCACAAAGGAATATCTGATATAGAGAATTTTTACACACTTAACAGCATCTTAGAAATATGAGTAAAATAGAGGTACGAAATCTGAATTCACAATAATTTAAAGTAACAGTAATCAAGGCTGAAACTTAGACATCAATTAGATTTAATTGCATTAGTGCCATATTTCTCCCAGGAATACCATCGGAACAATGATCAGGTAGAGTCAATCAGAGAGACAAAACCTAAAATGGCACAAAAACAAAAAGTTAAGAAATAGTTTGTGCACACACACAAGTGAAGAGAGAGAGTTTATTGATTACAGAAAAAGTAAAAAAGTTGCTTTGTTTGAATGTATGTCTGCTTAAGTTTTTGTTTTTCAGTTTATTATTTTGAGGGAGTGAAAGACTTTTACAATCTGCCAGA
Source organism: Sabellastarte sp. h YS-2021 (assembly GCA_964017235.1). Taxonomy (NCBI): domain Eukaryota; kingdom Metazoa; phylum Annelida; class Polychaeta; order Sabellida; family Sabellidae; genus Sabellastarte; species Sabellastarte sp. h YS-2021. Next base: position 150,216,332 of record OZ024928.1, on the reverse strand, counting down.
ATTTTTTGGCATGCTTTGTGCCCAGTGATTGGCTGGTAGTGCTAATATAAATAACAGACAAATCTGAAATCTGAACGTTTTACTATATTTTTGCTATATTTTACATAAAAATATTAAGTATCTTGAAACTTTTTTTTAAATTCTTTCACTCGCCCAATTACATATTTGTAGATCAACAAAGAGATATAATCTATTGGTGGATTAAATGTGTTTATTATCTGTGGAAATGAGTTGTTTATGTTGGTGAGGGTGTGGCAATTACTAAATCAAAAAAGTATGAAATTAATAAATAACAAATGTAATCACAAAACCTTTAAAGACCACTGTGCTATAATTGTGACTGAACAATGAAGTGATACAGGGTGGCACAATTACAAGTATGTGTTTGCTCAACTCCCAGACACACTTCATCCACAAATACAATTACTGTTGGGCAGCAATTTATTCGAACCTGGGTCTAATTACTTATTAATCTTACAACTGAAAAATTTCATTAAATACAGTAACCTTATATTCACCACATGAAAAAGCCAATACAAAGTAGAAAGTAAACTGGATTATAAAAATTCTGCATAGCATTAGTTTTCTTAATGTGAGTCCCATCATTTTTTCCAATTAGTTCATAAAACAGACAGAAAGAACCTGGACTCAGATTGGTGTTGTTCATGCATCAAAAGCATCAGTGGTTTTGTTTTGTTTTCCAAAACCAAAGACTGGAGATAATAACGAGATTGAATTTGTAATAGCCTTACAGGTGGCCCTCACTTTTCAGGAAAGTGTTAAAGTAATACTGCATATGCATTACTCTTCATTGAAAAAAAACATTAAGGTTTATCAGTTAATTATCAGTCAATTATATTTAAGTGTACTTTTGTTTTACAAATGTATTACTGTGATAATTACAGTTTGTAATAGTTCACACTTAGACCCCAGTCTAACTGTTCTGTTCTGGTTCCCTAAAAGACTTTCACACTTAACTTGGTCAAAACTACTTTCAAGATGGCAACTCCCGGGCCATTTTTTTAACATTCCAAATTTGGGTCTTTTGGTACCTTTCTATAGCTAAGGCCACTCTTACATCCTACCATACATGTTAAAACATGTACAGGCCCTCCCTACAATTATTTTTGTGAAATTTACGACCAGATCTTTGTAAGTGCAATAATTTGCATGCCAGTTTCACTCATGCAGTCTGCATGATGAGAAGACCTACAGAACCCCTGCATACCACTAGCTTGTCACCTGTGTGTCACTTGTATGTTAACCATTTTCTCCCACAACCATCATGTAAGGACAAGTACTGCGGGATGTATGAGGGGCTTCCTGTCAAAAAAGGACATATATGACTCCCATGTGTGGGCATGAGGTAAAGTCAAAGCCTTGACTGCAGATGTGAGATTCACTATCAAACTTACTCTACACTCAGGCATGGCAGCCTATGGACCACCAAGTTGTTATCCATGTTGTTATGCTTGTCCAATGATCAGATCCCAGTATTTCCACTCTTGTTGCCCTATTTCTCACCCTTGCACTTGATAAAATTATCTTAGGTTGCACCTTGAATAAGCTAGCACATCAGATTCAGTTACTTTGTCGCTAATTAATACATTAAACAAAAAAAGACCACAGCACTTGAATGTTAATAAATTTTCTACTTTACACCTTAAAATAATTATGTCAAATTTGTTTTTCTATGGATTGTCTTGTGGCCTGTAGAAAGTCTCTCCAGCTTTCTTCAAAATGACACAAACAACCCTGTGTACTTATTACCTGAATTAAGATAACTGAGTGAGTTGGCAGTAAATAATTCTGGTCCGAGCTTTCATCTCACTCTAGGTCCTTACGAGTAAATAACTCCACCCAGTTGCAACCAAACAATGTGCAGGTTTGCTCATTTTTTAAATACAGCTCTTCTATAAATTATCCCCCTTAGTTTTCAGTTGGATACATAATTTGTAAACAGCATAAAAACTGTACTATCTGTGGAAAAGAAACCACTGGCACGTAAATGGTGAAAAAACTGACATTGACTGGTGATGGTCCAGAAAAAGCAAGATGGATTTACCAGACTGATAAAAATCTGGACACAAAAGCCATTAAAGATAGTAAATGCCAACAGCACAGCATCTGATACACCGCACTACAATGGCACAAACTTTCTGCATGAAAGAAACTCTTTACCACAGTTTTATAGGAACCAGGCACATGCTAAAACTTTGGAGAACAACACCGTGGTCATGTAGGACCACAGCCCAAGGGGTATCAATGAGACTAGGAGGATTATTATGCCATGTGGTATGTTCCCACTTTTGACCATATGTTCTGTGGTGCATAACTTTGCACAGACTAAATAACCAAAACACATAAACCACAATGAGAAACAAGCTGGAAAGAATTAAGTTTGACAAGTGCTACCACTTATAGTTTGCACGCAACTGTGAATATTTTGCAGGAATAATTTTCTTAATGAGGAAGTAAGCATTTAAGGACCTGTATATCTGACAATCCATCACATAAATGCGACTGATACAGCATCACTGATCTGTACAAACTAGACATGATGCAATCTGATTGATATTTATTTTGAAGAATTCTCCATACAGGTAGGTATTGTCAGTATATGCCGCACAATCTTTCATTGGCCATAACTTTCTAATTTATGATCTGATGATGAAACTTACTTACCATTTTGAAAAATTTTAAATGGTCTTGTATTGCACCAAGCCACATTGGTTCGGTATGTATGGGCCCTCGCCCTTTGGGGCACACTTTTAATTGCAGTTTATACATTTTATTCCAAATATCATCAATGTACAAAACGTGTTAAGTAACATGCCTGTCACACTCCACATGTACCAATTCCCTCATTTGGAAATGCATCATAAACATGTGACTGTTACAATGTCTCTGTTTTGACTTTGTAGTTACACACTCAGGTTTGTGTTAGAGGTCACTACATAGGATATTGTCCAGAAAAAGTTACATCACACCCCTCTGGCCTTACAGATGTCAAAAACAATGGTATTACCCAATCAGACAGGGTCACACATAAACAGAAGAAAGGCAAGAAAATAAGTTTGTGCAGAACAAACCTTATACAGAAGTGTTGGCGACAAGAAACATCATTTTCATGTCATCATTTTCTCAAAAAATTTCATAGTTTTGCAGTTTATGAAACACAGTTAATAATAGGATTTATGGATTTATAATAGCATGTACTATGTGTGTGCTGCTTTTAAATTAACACAATATTACTAACAATGAAAAGAAGAATCAATAAATGCAATAAAATTCATGATACAATTGATATAACCAATGATGTTGTTTCCCATACATTATCCAAGTGGTTTTTAACTAGATGAAAATACAGCAGCCTTTTTTTTTGGCTCACTCGGCTGCAAATAAATAAGAGCAGAGTACTCCTGGATTTGTTTCTAGGTCTCTCACAGAACTGTGCAGACTTGTGAGAAGCATGAAGTGAAATTCCACCCAATAATTACTCTAATTCTGCTGTAAATGTGCAGGCTCTGCAGCACTGGATTTGTGAAGAGCACTGGAGGCATTAAAGTTTAAAACAACTGTGTGATGAACAATGAAATTTGAATATATTCAGTGATTATTCACTTTGATAAAATAAGGAGAGTGAAACTGGACTGTACAAATTATGAAAGTTTACTTACAAAAATTTGCTATGGGATTAATGTTATACAATTCTGGAGATAGAATTAAAATAAGAGTTCCAAATTGGATATAAATAACTATATTACTTTGGCATATATATGTCAAATTTACAGTGAGTGAACATAATCTTTCAAACAAAGTTTGTGAACGGTTGTTATTGAGCTGAACAGGTAAGAGATACATGGATAATTTGCAAATGTTATAGAACCCTACACTGCTGTTAAAAGAAGCATTATTAAGAGAAGACAAAACAGGTTAATACTGTGGCAGTAGTAAATCTTTGGATGATACCTGTTGTGGTATTGTTAGCAATACAAACTTAAACTCATCCGTTATAAAGGCCATTCCTAAAATATTCAACATGTGGAATAACTTGTCCTTGTGACTGACTTTAATTTATCTTTCAATGCGGAAATTTAAAGAATTGGATTTCAGATGAATATGACAGACATGAAAATAGTGGGGGAGATTTGAACGAGTAAAGGTGGAGTACACATGAGGTATACAGGCCATGTTCTAGCAGTGTATATTTATTACAGACCAGAGTAGCTCTGATCTTGCTATTCTCACTTCTCATACCTGGATGAGCTATGGACACTTGTCATCTACTCAGTTAAGATTTATAGCAAAATAAGAGCATTCAGTACACGCTGACATTAACTAGTGACTGAGGGAACAGAACATACAATCTGAACCTCTTATTAAAAGACAAAAGTATCAAAAGCACGTGTCAGTTACTGAAACCTCACAATGACAAACTGTTACTTTCAATTACCTGAAAATTCTGAGTTGTTTTGATCCCTGGAATCTTGAAAAAAATTGTGGAATATATTGATGTCAACCAACATGATTCAGGTAAATGTCTTGGTATTTTTCCCGCCTATTTAACAGCAGTTAGTTAATTAAACCTCGACCTAGTTTTCACATGGTAAAAGACTTTTGATTTAACAAATAGATTCTGCTGATGACAAATTATCAATGAACACAAAGGCTACACAATGCTCATTCAGTAAGTTTAGCACTTTACAATCTTGAGTAGTGTTGATCTATTCAGTGTTAGATGTGTAATTGGCAGCATTTATGTGTAAATACGAATCTCCCCATCACTTGAGGATATTATTCATATGTGATATACAAGTGCATAAATTACAATTTCATGGGGGTCTGTCAACAAACAATGCCAGAAGGGAGACCTATATATTGGTCTCATTTCGTTTCTGTATAGCTGAAGTAAGTTATTAACAAGAATATCACCTTATGTTTCTCGCTTGAGAACCAGTATATGTTTTTGTGATAAACATCTTGTTTTTACTAACGACAAAAGAGTGACAAGCAAAACAGTGCCACTGCAGTACAGGATATACAAAGGACATATTTAATGGTCTGAAAGGGGATTTTGTGCTCCTTGAATAGATGAGTGAGTATAAATGAGTTCTTGCAAATAAAATTTAATCAAATTCTGGCAATTTATTTAAAAATACAATTGAGAGGAAGAAACAAATTCCTTCTAACTAGAAAAGACAAATAAGATTTCATGAATAAAATGGTTTTGGTACTTAAGATTATATCTTCTCAACAGGAGATCTCTTTCCACCTAAGTCATGGTGTTATCAACAGTTAGTTAGTTTACAGGGCTGTAGCACAAGTTTCCTCCAATATTAAAATATAGCAATCTACACATGACTAGCACTACATGAAACAAACATGTTCTTTCAATACGAGCTGAAATTTCCTCAGGAATACTTGAATTAAATTAAAGTTTTTCACTCGTATTTTATGGGACAAGTAGGACCTAACTATTAATGCCAAGGTCATTGCACAGAAGTCAAGATAAAATGATTTTTTGAGCATGTACAGTTTATACTACTACAACACTTAGAATTTTGTAGTCTTAGCAAAGACCATGGTTCTGTGGACAAGGTCAAGCCCCTGGGATCTATATGAAGTCAGACTAGTGCTATAACATGCACCAAATTGATGTTTTTGAGCTCATGAATTCTAATTCTCATAGCACTTTTATAGCGCTTAATCTCTGTCAAAAGACAGACTCTAAGGCGCATCACACAAAAACATTGTTCAATATTCATAAACCAGAGACATTGCAGGGGTCAGCACCGCGGAGAAAGCAGGAGGAGATTGGAAATTTAGGGTGGGTATGCTTTTCCAAAGAGGTATAACTTCAACTTTGACCAGAAAGAAGCAAGTGAGTTTGCTGAGCGGACCTCATCAGGAAGGTCATTCCAAATTATAGGTGCGTCATATCCAAAACTGAGTCCAAAATGCTTTCAAGACTTGAAAACTGAAGCAAAGTGGGGAACCTCAAGAAATATGCCATCAGATTGACTTCGACGAGTGTTATATTCACTATGTCTGGGTATCAGGAAGGGTTCAAAGTATTTGGGGTTACCACTGTGTAGGAACTTATATACAAGCATGGCAGTCTTAAAGATTGAACGGTATTTAATCAGCAACCAATGTAGTGCTTTTCTAACTGGAGTGATGTGTTAATACTTGGTGGTGTTAGCAACGATTCTGGCAAGACTGTTCTGAACACATTGAAGTTTCCCAGATCCAGGGCTGAGAGACCTCTGAACAGAGAGTTACAGTAATCAAGACGACTTCCGACCAGAGCATTGGCAGCCATAAGAGCAGCTTCATATGTCAGATGTCCCCGGAGTCGCTTAAGATCCCAGACATGAGCAAAACAAGCCTTGCAGACCTTCATAACATGGCAAGAGAATGAGAAGTCTGAATCAAACCAGACACCAAGGTTCCTAACTGCATAAGATTACCAAGTATGTTGACTGGGAACGAGTGATTAAGTTTTTCACACTGAGACTTTGAGCCAAACACAATGAATTCGGTCTTCTCAGGATTTAGCTTGTCGTCTTCAAGGCAGTGTGACAGCTTATCAAGGGCTGAGGCAACATTTTATGTGTGAGATCCACATACAATTGTGTGTCATCAGCATAGAACTGGAAACTAATACCAGGATGATTCTGTATGACTTTACTCAGCGGAGTAGTGTAGAGTGAAAAAAGGATTGGCCCCAGGACAGAGCCTTGAGGCACACCATACAATAACTTTTTAAATAACTTTTAAAAGGTACTACACTATGAGATGGTGCATGCCATGAAAGTACAGCTGACAACTCCTGCTTGCCCCTTTGGCTTCCCCATGTAGAAATGTGTAGGCAATAGCACCAACATCAAAGGATTATTGTACATGTAGAGTTGACTGTGTAAAAAGTCAACTCTCCATACATCCTGAACATTTGGTTCCACATACGTCTAACTTTCATTTATACTTACAAAACTACTGGATTTTCTGACGGTTCGACTACTACCCAAAGTTGACCTACACAGGTTATAATTAATTTCATTACTGAGTCTATTGTATATGTTTATTTATTGTATATGTTTATTAACGTCGCTTTCAACATTGTACAGGTGATATCACGATGGGTAGTTTTATGGGCACAGGAAACCAGTATATACAGTTTCGTCAAGGTTCTGTACTGTAAGTGCCAACCGTCAGTAAGCAACTACCAACTTTCCCGCATAGGGTCTGGGGTTTGAACCGCAGACCTCAGAGGTGGGAGGCAAGTGTGCCACCATGACCCCTACTGTATATGAAAATTCACATTAAATAAAGTACTGCAAATCTTATTTTAAGGAAATTCTTAAAAAGAGAGTGAACCGGATATTGGAAATCAAGTAAACTTTCTTGATAGTATTTTATTTCAATGATTTTGCTCATTTATTTGCTGATACTGACTGAGCAGTGGATTTTAATGTGTGCAGTGTGTGACAATAAATATTCCTAGGTAGCTTTAACTTGTTACAGGTCACATATCACCAATCCATTTCCATTATGCATGGATTAATGCCAGTGAGCTACATAAAAACATCAAGCCAATTATGTGCAGATTCTAAATGATAAGGCCACTTTTACATTTGTTGCAAAAACACATCAAAGTCCAAGTCTTTTTTGTGTGTAATTTTTCCCTCATTCGGCAGTGTAAAATATCTGAAACTGGTAATTTAAGAATGAATATGCTGTAGGTGCTACAAATTTTCAATGTTTTCTACAACAAGTCTATTGATGCAATGATATTAACTGAAAATATACCTTGCTACACTAACCCATAAAACAGTATTGACAAAGCCATACACGGGACATTATAACAAATAACTTTAAAAAGTGACATATTTTAAAGTAATTCTAAACAGGCAATATGTTAATAAATATGGACATAACTAGATGGCCTGAAGTCTGTCGATGTTTTAACTAGTTTTAATAACAGGCTCCACAGATTCAGATGAAAAGAAATTTAGAAATTAGTATACAGAAATGGATAAGGGCTTACTGTTTGGGTTCATAAACTGCATGCAATGTATATGTAAAGCTGGACTATCTAAAGACATGACGAGAATGCTTGGACTCTTCTGTAAAATAGTTCAGTGTTTTCACAGAATTACATACAAATTCTTGGGAAGTAGAGTAAGAAATCTAAAATTTGCCAGGAATCTAAAATTCGCCACCTCTAAAACCTTAGTTAATTTTATGAAGAAAATGATGTTTTTGTCTAAAAATTGGTATTTTTCAGTTCAAAAAGCCTTAATTTACTATACAGTCAACAAATCTCACCACAATTCATTTATTTTATTAGTATTTTCACATGTGGTGAATTTCAGATATGTGGCGAATTTTAGATTTCTTACTCTATATGTGGAAATGAGCCTGGGCTTTCTGACTCAAATACTTATAATTATTGTTTATCTATTTAATCTGATACACAGGTGAATATGTGCAAAATAAGAAGTGAAAAGTACAATAGGCTTGTTTTCGTTTGATTTCAGCAAAGGAAAAAACAAACTACGTAAAAAGGATAGCCTCTGATGAAGTGCCTTCAGACATCACACCGAGAACTACATGAGAGGAATAATTAATACAAGTAAGTCTGTGTAACCTCTTTTAACACAGCAATTTAACGGGTATTCAGTTCTTAAAATCAGTCTGGATGTTGTTGGGGTGATCTAATGGTTGTTCAAATTTCCCTCATATTGTAGCATTCATGTTCAAACTTCACTTATGAGCAATTGTTAAGTATAAATAATTGAACTAAACTGACCCCATTGTTTGTAGGACTGTGTACTATTGTATTAATTCAGTCATCCATTATTTTACATTAACATCTTTTAAGAGACCACCTGTGTAAAACTCCATAAAATCATACTGCACTTGTCCTGGTTTTTGGTACACTCATTCATTTCTAGCAAATGAACCCTGAAACTGATTTACTTGGTGTAGTATATGCTATGTGAGCTCAACAAAGAGACACGATAGAAGACACAATATTTGGAATGCAAGACTTACTTCATACCAATATGACAACATCAATTGAGAAGGGGGGTGGTCTTAAAGAGAAAGGGTTTGTGTCCTGCTAAAATAGAGGAGTGTGGGCCTTTTAAGAGAGTGGTTGTAGGTGCAAACCCCCAGAAACCATGTTTTTTACTGTTTGCTTTTAATTAGACTTTCCTCAAGTCATTTTTGTCTTAGGTATTATATGAGGACTGAATGACTTTTTGGCCAGAGTGTGGGGCTGTATTTCATCCCTCAGTAATTTCCCCACCCATCATGATTGGTTCATAATGATTTCATGTATGTCAGATTTGGTGGAATAGGAAATACAAAGACTTGGAGCAAGTCTAGTTTTTAATATGTGAATGAGACAATGAGAACCACAGTAGCTACCCCAGTATAGGTCTCCTGTATAAAACTGATAAACATATGGTGTTTCAGTCTAACATACATATTTTTCTTTAATTTTGTGCAAAAATAAAAGAGAAAAAAATAAATTCCTTTTATTTATATCATTATAAGAATATATATATTAAAATATTTTAAAATAAATTGTTCCACAAACAATTGGACCCTGGGAGTAAATGATGGGGAAATTAAGTACACTTATTTTCTGAAAAACCTGCATGCATGCGGCCAGTGAATATAAATCTGCTGCAATCTCATTCCCTGGTTGAAAAACTAAATCCTTCTGCATGAACACAACTGTCTGATATCATTCTCATTCAGAAAACACAGTATTATCTATTTTCCTTACTTTTGGATCAAGAAAAGACTGTAAATGTTTTGAAATTTAATCTGAATTATATAATGACATGCAACTTCATAAACGTATTTGTGTACTTAGCAATCTATGTTCAACAGCTGTTGCACAAATAGGCTAAAAGGAAAAGCATAATTATAAAATTCAACAGAATATAAAAACATTCTTCATGACATTTCAATAAGATATTTTTAGCCTAGAAAACTGAAATATCTCCATTTTGAACATGTTATTATGGAATAAGTAATATATACAACTAACCTGCAAATCAAAGTTTGACAATTCTGCTAATCATAAACTATGTAACAACCATGTTGTATATATGTGCCACTGTCATAGTTTTGTTCCCACGTATGTATACCATATTGCTAAATTTGACGACTATCAATACGTTCATATTACTGGATCAAATTAATGTCAGAAGTGTTCAACAATATGATTTAGTTCAAACACATGCCAGTTTATCGTTGGCCCACTTAAGCTGAATCTCAATGGATCAGTTACACACTTATATTTAACCAGTAATTCCAGCGGATGGGCAAATTAGAACCAATTAGAAGCCACTAAACAGTTAAACCCAGTTAATTAAAATCCGCAGAGAATACTAAGTAACCGCTACTTAACAATTCCAGATAACTGGGTCATTTAATTAAAGCAACTATACGACTGAACTCAGTCAAATTTTTTACCAAAAATACCAGTTTCAATGGAAAATGGCCTTAATAAGAGACCTGTTTGCTATTCCACTTGAAGGATTATTCTTTTTTCCAGTGTTCTACTCAAAGGGGTAGGCTATAATAAGGCCAAAAGGTACAAACTGATCATCTAGAATACGTTGACAACTGAACTGAAAATAGAGTCAAACTTGTGTGTATCATAACTGTAATACCTGTCATCCAAAAGGCACTCGTATGAGCAGTTTTTACATCCATGCGGTTAACACAATAATTTCTATCACAGTCTGCACATCTCATTGTATGATTTATTATTTTTTCCAGTACTTATAATAAAAAAGTGGATATTATGGTGTGTATTGTTCCCACATTTTGTGATGATAATTTCATGATTGAAAATAATGATATCTGTGAAATATGAGGATGCTCATTTGTCAGTAGTTTTGACTCTGCATCATCACTGTTCAGTTACAAAGCCACAAAGCGAGATGAACAGGATTCATCCATTTTCAGACAATATGTTTTTCTAATTTTATACTTTATTTATATCATAAAAAGTTCGACTTCACTTTCATGCCATTGTTTTAATGAATTTTTAAGTTTTTTTAAAAGTTAGGTTCATTCATTAATTCAACACTTGTATGGGTAATCATTGTGCAATGCATTATGCAAAATAATTTATTAGTACAAAATGTCAACCCATCTTTAAATCTGTGAAGAGACTGCAAAAATGTATCTATTTGACCAGAATATTTTTGATTATTTGTACTTATACAAAGGAATAGAAATTTACTTCTTCTGAAAGTAATTCTGTTTAACACAATTCACTACAGCTCAGGTAACTATAGCTCAGACAACTGTAAGTTTTAAAGGCAATGTAAGACACTAAAAATAAGGAAGATGCCACACATTCTAAATATCATGACATCCATTTAAGTCTGAGAAACAGACTTCAAAGGTCAAATCGAGAAATTCATGTTTCTCTAAATTGTGAAGAGAAATAAGGCAAACTATTCTGGTATTCCAAACAACAAGCTGCTATGTTTATTGTGTATTTACTGATTTATCTGACACTCTGAAGAATTTAGGTGTAAAGTTTTTACTATTTGGTGATTGTTTCTACGATATATACTTTGTAGAAATATTGTTGTATTTAAAACACTAGCAGAAATTACTATTTGAAAGTAAACTGCTTAAATTGCAATGAATTCATCAATTATAATATTTTTTTTTGTAAATTTAATAGCTCAAGTTGCTTATGTAAGTTATTCCAAACAATAGCCTCTAAATCAGGCCATTTATTGGACTACAGGTTACTGCTACCATATTTAAATCCATGCCAAAGGCTAGACAGAAACTTTACAGTTGTGATATGAGTACGGATACTGGAAAAACAAGCAATTTTCTTGTAGGTGCAGACTGATTTTTTTGACCTACTGATCTTTTTATGTCTGCTACCTTTGCCAGGTTTAAGCCAAGTTCCCATCACTACGACTGGAGATTCCATATATGGCACCCAAGGTCACCTGAGACAGTGGACTAGCTGATTTTAAAACACTGCCCCATTGAATCAGATATGCACAGTTATTTTCACTATTTGGACGTCATAAACTGTATACATTGTGTTTGGAACTTTCTTGTTTCAATGCATGATTTTCCTCCCAACATCTTCTGGATTACAATACATTCATTGGTCTGCCAGTGAAAAGTTAATTAATCATTTGTTAAGGTATCACATTTCTGAATGACTTCTGCGCTTATGGATATCTGGAGCATAAAGATGTTCACAATATTCAACAAGTACTTAAGATAGGGGTCAAATGCAAAAATTACTGCTATCACAGACAATCCAGTAATCATTACTAAAATCACCAGCTGAACACCAATGCGGGACCATGCCATTACTTTTCCTCTAATCTCAAAATAAATTTCAAGAGAAAAAACCCTCTAGATGAGTTAAACTCACACGAACTAGTTATCCTCAACAAGATTAATCCATGATAAAAAGTATCAAGTGTTATATGCCAGGGTACAACTATAAAACAAAGCTGTAGCTCTAAGTATACCCGTTAAAATGGTAAGATTACAAAATGGGAATTATACAGAATGGCTTTAACATTTGTTCATGTCTTGGCAGTTGCAATACTAAAGTCAAACATGGTAATATAATTCAATGTTAGAAACAGGAAACAATGTTTGTGTCTGCTGGGATTAAACAAATTGCAAAAACACGGGTTAAAATCATTAAGGTAGCATTAAGCTCAGCTATCACTCACATGACTCAGAGATTAAACATAAAATCAAACAGAAAAAGCCTCATGATCAGGAAGGGAATCTGTTTGTAGATGAGGGATGAGGCACAAAAAATCCACTTCATTTGCCCTGTACACCTCTCGTTTCCCACGACCCTATGATAGCACACAACAGATTCCAGATAGCGTGCTTTTTTCACTTTTATTTATAAGCCTTTTTTTCCTCTTTCTTCCTAGAAGCGAGAGCCACTTGGCTGTATTTAGAGCATCAGTTGGCAGGAACATTTAAGAGCCAGCTAATCCATTCTGAAACCACTTGATCCAGCTGCAGATATACTGCACACAGAAAACACCATGGAATCAGGATGCTTTTAACTGTCTTTTTGTTGGTTTACACTGCCATTATAGATTATATGACCTAACGACACAAATTACTTTGTCTCTATGAAATGTCTGTCCTGTTCATCCTTTCCAGAACTCTGCAACTTTCTTTGTTAGGAAATGTAACATAAACACATGAATCTGTCTCTGAACACAGTATAAAGTCTGTGAATGAAGTATATTTTTAGCTATTCTGGAGCAGGAGGATGTTTCTCTCCCTCTTCAGTCATATTATTGATCAATTCAAAATTGCTGCACCCTATTCTACCTGGCGCTAGATCCCTTTGTCCAGAACATGACGGCCACAAAAGATTTACCTATTATAGATTCAAACATTTTAACACACATTATTGCATAACAATGAACCTTTATAAATCTTTGTAAAGATCCAGATCTGTGGGTTATGCCCCTGTTCCACCACACAACAAAGGCTCCCGATTACGGGTTTTTGAGGATCTGTTTCCAAAAAATGTAGAGTCCCAGACAGTCTGCTCAAGTCTGTTTGGATCTGCTGAGGTCTGTTTACAAATCAAAGATGTTTGATATTTTTCACGACTGTAACCAATCCACTGTCACCCCTACCCACAAATATTCCAGTCTCCGACTTCCTGAGACCTCCTCAGACCCAAATTTACACAATCTTATGTTGTCTCAGACTTCCTGGGACTGTTAATGCCAGGTCAGTAATGTTTTAGTCCCAGGAGGTCTGGAATTAATCCCAGATCTAACCCGACCCCCCATGCAAAAGAAAAAAACAAAAATCGGCCATAGCTGTCGGAGGAAATCTGTTATTATTTCCAGGAAGTCTGAGGAGGTCTCAGACCAGTCTGAGACCCAGTCGGTATGTCCCAGACAGGATCGGTGTGGAATCGTATCACAATCATGGCTTAATCACCTCTTAGTCTTGGAATGATCGTGAGTTGTCTGAGGAGGTCTGAGACTTCCTGAGAACAATCCCAGAACTTGATCCTGATTCCATTGCCCCACCCATTATTCATATTTTTTGCACAGACTCTCAAGGATTAAGGGTCACAGGATGAATGGGGGCTTAATCCTTTGGTGGAACAGGCACATTTATTGTGTAAAATGTGGGGGGCAACAGTGAATGAAAAATAATTAAAGATTCATAAATTTCTCTTAAGTTTTATGTGCTAATATTTTTTATTTTCAAGAGTTTTTTAATTGCAATACATACCCAGGAATACCTGATTCTTTGTTCTGTTTCAGTTAGACTACAAAAGGGTTAAAATATGGTTCAGGATAAAACTACTGTAGTGGGGCAGATACAAAGCGTATATCTTGAATATATGAAAAAAGTGCAAGATACGACCATCTGAAAAACACTTAAAATTTACCTAAATGTTATATTTACCAGAGTCCAGCCTTTGATCAAGGTTGTATTGAATATTATTGCTTAGTAAAATATGGTATCCTAAATATAGGTTGGTATGCAGTTGATACTGAAGTTTCATGAATCTATCAGATTGAGATAACTAACATCCGGAAGTTTCAAACATGACCCCCAAGGCAACTGAAAGTCTGTGACGCTTCATTCTGTCTTGTGTGAAAAATTGACTGAGAAAGGTTTCCTTCAATATTATCATATCAACAACTGCAGGCAAAAAAAACCCACTCCATATCATCCAAAATTTTGAAAAAAAGAAAACTTCCAATCTTACAAAATTGACATGTATTGAAAAACACAGCATTTCTTCCAGTTGTATTTATAGTTACATGATAAAAAGAGGTGTGTGTTACATAGGATTTAAATTTAGAACAAAGGACAGTAATAATTATTAATAGACTGCACAAACTGCACAAACTCTACATTACAGTCATTTTTTAATGAATGAAATTCACCCTGATCCTAAATTAAGATTGAGACATGAAAGGCTGATTGAATTTTAAATAGTATTTCTTTGTGGGAAAAAACAAAAATAGTAATATTATGGGTATGTTACAAAAATGGCAAATTGTGATTTTTCTGGCTGTGTTTTTGAGGAACTTATCTTTAGTTAAAATCGGCAGCAGGCAGACGCCAGCAGGGCTTCAGCAATTTTCACTGTTTTCATAAACTTATTCAGTTGCAAGTTTATTAGTTTATTAACCCTAGCTTTATCGATTACACATGCAATCTACTATAATATTTCAAACTTGAACAAGGTATACCATTAAAACATCTGCCTAGATCCCTCTAACTTCTGCTTGTCATGCGAATCTTGACTTCCTTATTTTGAGCAGGAGTTTAAGCTGAAGAAGGTCTGAAGTTTCTGCCACAGGTGTATTCCAATATAAGACAGAGATAAAAGCTTCACACACCACTGCTTTCTACTACAGCTTGTAGCCAGTAGTAAAATTGTAAAATACAATCTCTCTGCTTTAAAAAGGTTTCCCTGTTTTTACAAGCCACAGATGCCAAGAACAGTTTTTCCACCCACCTATCACGCATGGGCTTATTTTTCAATACCTAGCTCAGAAAAAATTACTCAATGAGGAAAGGAGGACAGGTTTTTCAGATGAAGATAGCAGAGATCTATTCCTTTGTGTCCCTCGATTTCAGAAGAAAAAACAAAGAAAAAAGGCAGCGCCTGTGTTTACTTACCGTATAGATCCCATTAGAACCCAAAGGCTGTTAATTTACACTTCCCTAAAACTAACTTGGTGTGGGGCACACTATATGGACTGATTTGGGTGTAATGTCACTTACACCACAATATATAGGTCAAATCATGACGGCTGGTTGTGAGGACAAAGGTAAGCAGAGCAGAATAGTTTGTCAACATTCTTAAACTAAAAACCACTGTGCAATCCACAATATCACCGTGCCTGCCCCAAGTATTGATGGAGAAGGCCGCTAGAAAACTGCAGAAATTTCTGTGACATTTAAAAAGTAAGGTAGTCAATTCTGGCTCAGATAAGAATGATTATTGTTATTCTTATGAATTCATTATCTCAGGATTACTTGCATTCATTGTAATTTATCCCAAAATATTAACCCCAAAATGTCTACAAAGAACAACATGTTATAATTACTAATTTTGCAACAAAGGCAACAATTCTATAACTCATTAAACAATAGGATAAACTAATGAAAGACACTTAGTCATTTCTATTGGTGGAGACCAAAAAAAAAACAGCAAAGGAGCAACAGAAAAAAGCAACTTGGCACATTTTGTTGGGTAAGAGAAACTTTCTTCTCTTTGTATCTCTGTTGAAGTAACATGGTTACTGTCAAGTTGAATAAATCCTAATTCATATTTTTATAATCTGTCTAAACAGACATCAAAATAAATAGAAGATGCTCTACTTCATTGTGTTAACATTTGACAGGAAAACATGGATTATCAGTGCATTTGAGCTCAAAGTATCTGTAATTTATACCATTACATTCATCAAAAGATATACTGAACTGAAGTATGTTTGACAGTCATTACCTGAACAAATCAAACAACTACAGCTAACCCCCAATATTTTACGTCATATTGTAGGGTTTTCTTTCATAACATATTGAGGCTTAACTGTTCTATTATTTGTTCTAAGTTAAGGTCCATCTAATATGAGTCATTGTAACCAATTTGTCATTACTTTCTTTTGAATTTGAAAAGAAAAATTAAGGAATTAAAAACTCTTCATTCTTAATGTAAAAATTTATCGTATTCTTAAAAATTTCTAAGAATAAAAGATATTTTAAGAATAAGATTGAATATGGACCCAGAACTAGTGTTACCTTCAACTGTTACACTTACAGTCTGGAATGTTCCTACTCCAACTAGACTTCTAATCTTGTGTTAATTACATAGCCCGAATTAAGGCAACAGTTTTAGGGCCACAAGATTTGAATACTGTATTCATCAAAGCAACCAAAAAGCCATCTTTTATAACGCTGTTTGAGTTATATTTCAATTAACAACTCAACAGCTTGTTATCTATTGCCAAAGCATATTTTCATTTGTGAGGAAAACTTGTGACTGGTTACATTTGTGGCTGATCCTCCTTTTAGGTTCTTTCATCTTCATTTGCATATGCCCTTAACCTTATTTTTGGTTATAAAAATAGCTGCCCCATATTTTCGATATGAAAGAAGACTGAACAGCTAACTGTATAATTTTTGGCCGCTGTTTAACAGAGCTTCTATAACTTAAACAAGACATTCAAAAATATGAGCTATTTCTAGAATACATGTAAATTCACACTTACTAGCCCCATGTTTGATCCAGGTGCTTTTACTACGCCTTACATGTGAGGTAGATAAGCAATTCAGGTGAAACCTCTCACAATCTTCATTGTAGTAAAATAATTGCTCTGCAAATGTTAAGGTTCTATTGCAGACAGGATAAATCTGGCACAATAACCGATAAGAAGAAGGTTTTTGATTATCTGACTGGACCACAACTTAGAGAGAAGGAAAAAATAAAAGCCAGAACTATCAAAATATGTCTCTTATCACATACCTACAACTTCAAATTATTCACAATTTCAAGTACAAGTAGTGATAGCCTATTAAGTGGATGTTATTACCTAAGTATACCAGTTTGCACAGCAGAATTGACACTGTGAAAAATGATTGGAGGTTCCACAACTCTCCTGAGTAATAACAATTTGACAGAATTGGCCAAAACATTTCCATTCCCTATGGGACATCTGCTTCAGATAAACTATTTCAACCCTTTGCTAAAAAGTAATGTGCAAAATGTGCTGTTGTTTTGTGGGAATGTATAATTAAAAGTGACATGTTGATGAGACATAAATGACAATGAAGTTGAAGAATAGGATTGCTGAAAGTTATAGAATCCAACTTTGTGTAATATTGCCACTTTTCAAGTTTAATATTTGAATAGATTTAAAATTAACTGATAATACAGTTAGTTCTGTATAACATAACTAACACCTCTAATATGCACAAGATTGAGTTCTACCTATGATACACTTCTGCTAAAGGCTGGATTGCCCCAAACATAGCATGCACTGATATATTGTTTCTTTAAACTGAGGAAAATGATGGAAATATTGGTCCAGAAATAAAGAGGTTCTGGCCATTTTAACTGGAAATCTATGTTATATTATGATATCTGATCTGATAAATGTTGGAAAATTTGTCACAATAAAATTTGTTTCAAACCAGTTCTTACTGTATCATTATTGGCATGTAAAGACGAGATACATCGTACTAGTCATGACTATATTATTGAATCATATTGTATTGTCTCATATTGTATTATCATTGGTGCATCTGGGTCTTTATACATACCAACAAGCATTGCCTTAGAACCCACAAACCTTCACCTGTGGGTAGTGCTAAAAAGACCAAAAAATACCGATTTTCAATCCAGATCTGAATAAGATCATAAAGCATGACTAACTACGAGGATGACCAAGCCATGGGTAGACCCCCCACGCGCCCACCCACCCCCGTTCCAATATAGAGTTTTCTAGTTACCCATCCAGTCACACGAAGGTAATGATACCACATTTCCTGACATTGAGACCTCAAACAATTGGTTCCACATCCAGAGTCCACAGAATGGAACTGTCCCTTATAGATAGTAAATGAGATATGACAGATAGATATTCAGGAGGTAGAGCAATGCTGACATTAATGAAGGCATATAACAATCAATTGTAATTGATTATAATATTAGGCTAACCTGAATGTGAATTAGTCATTGGAGCCTACAGTAGAAGGATCACATTCATAACCTACCATTTCTACCATTACAAATTAACATTTACTGTTTATGTAAAACACATGAAACCATAAATACAATGTTAACATGGTCCTCCCTACTTCTCTCTTTAACAATGTGAGCAATGAAAAATAAATGATAGATGCAACTAATCTTAATCGCCATTTAGTAGTACAACAAAAGCACACATAAAAAAGTATTCACAATACACTAAAGATAGAAAAGAGTCAAAAATAGGCAAAAATTATTCATATGTGACCTGTCTTTGAGAGGCCTCAGAGGCGTAGCAGTTCACAAGTCTTGGTGTTAAATCAGTCAGCTCTAACCTCTGTGATTAAAGGTTCGAACTCAGATCATCAGGGTGTTTACTGAGGGCCTGTCATGCAACACGTAAATGGTCAAGTATGATTTTTGACTTTGCCATAAAACTAATGCCCCTGTTCCACCACAAGACTAAGGCTCCCCATTAAGGATTTTTGCGGATCAGATTCAGCGTCCTGGACAGTCTGTTTGAGTCTGTTTGGATCTGTTATGGTCTGTACAGAATAAAATATTGTTTATTTTAGTGACCTGTTTGTAATTAACAATAACAGTAAATTTCACACTTTTTTCAAACAAACCCAGCCTTCACTTGGGCTTATAAGCCACTTTAATATACACTATTTTAAACAAAGTGACATTGAAGGTTAAAGACAAATTTAAAAAATATACAAATTATTTGAATTTATATTACATTTATCTAAGACAATAGGAGACCAATTGGAAATATATACATATCTGTTTTCAACAGGTAGAGAATTTTAATTATTCTTTCACAACTTTTAGAGACATAATTTGTCAAATTATTGTAAATTGTACACAAATATCCTTCTTTTATATCATGTGTTACTAATATATGATGCTAAACAGTAAATCCTGTTTGTAGTCATGATTTTTACAAATAATTCATCAAGACATTCATTTGAGTCTATATTTAGTTCACTGTAGAGTTTCTGTCTAAGATCATAATAGAATATACAGACACATATAAAATACTTTTCATCTTCTATTAAATTACTGTTACACAGAATACATAGTCTATCTTCAAGTGGGATTTTGCTAAATCTGCCTGTCTCAATGGCAAGTGGCAACGTACCAGTTCTTAACTTACCGATAAGAGATCTTTCATATCTACTTAAGTTTGCAATGAGATATTTCTCAGCTCAATATTTCTTTTAAATGGTTTATACAGTCGTAACTTTGGTTTGTCAAGTATTTTCTGCCGAAACTCTTTGTTATTGATGTATTCTAGTGCTTTTCATGCCATATAGATTTCAATGGTTTCATCGTTTCGAAAATTTTCCTCCTTGTTAAGAATTTGTCAAATTTGTTCTACATTACCGCACCAGTTGATGTTTGTAATGTGGTGTAAATCAGATTCAAATGCTGGGTGTGTCAGTCGGTCACTGGGCATTGTCAAAAGATGGTTATAATATTTAAGCATATTAAGATAATGTTTGTATTTCATGTTTACCAACCAGAGTCGCCATTTATTGCAAGGGTAGGGATCTGTTTATGAACACCCAAGAAATACCTCAAAGCTCTCAGCTGAATTCCTTGACCTAATAAAAATTTGTCATAGCCCCATAATTCCTGAACCATAAGTTCATGTTTGATATTTTTATATGACTGTATTTGATCCACTTTCGCCCCTACCCACAAATTCCCCAGTCTCAGGCTTCCTGGGGCCTCCTCAGACCCAAATGTACACAATCCTTTGTTGTCTGAGGCGTCCTACGACTCTTAAGCCCTGGACTCTTAGTCCTAAGAGGCCTGGACTTAGTCCCAGACCTCAACAAAAATCGCCCATTGCTGTCTTAGGAAATCTGTTATTAGTCCCATGAGGCCTGAGGAAGCCTCAGACCAGTCTGGGACCCAGTCTGTATATCCCCGAGAGGATCGGGGTTGAAACCGATCACAAACATGGCTTATTCTAACATGACACAGCTGTGTCCGCGATTCTGATTGGCTAAGACACGAAAAATTGCTCTGTAAAACCCCGCATAACATCATCAGTTCTATTTTATCGCTCACAATGCTGCTCCGCAAAAAGAAAACTTGAAGTAACAGCCTAGATTTTTGTCATTAAATAGACAAATAATGGTAAACACGATATTCAGGGATTCTTACATTTGAATATAGAATATACTGATATGCATGTGCTGAAGTTTAAGGACCTTTAACAAAGAAAAGGGTTATCTTAATTTGCGGCTCTTCCAATAATTCAACGGCACCCTTGATAAAAAAATCTTTATAGAATATTCGTATATTTTTCTATAAAATAGCTTCAAAACTAATTTTTATAAGATCTTCTAAAATGTCATGTTAGAATAGAAATAGACAATGACGAGCGAGGGGTTATAGGCAATTTTGCAATGATTACCGCATTAGAATCACTCAGGCTCCGCCTTTGTGATCCCAATATTGCTACTCGTTGTAAAATCGCCTATAACCCCTCGCTTGTCGTTGTCTATTTCTATAATCACTTCATAGTCAGGGAACAATTGTAACTTGTCTGAGGTGTTCTGAGGCTTCCTGGGGACGATCTTGGTTTGATCCCAGACTTGGATCAGGATTCCATTTTCCTGCCCATTTTTCATCCTTTTTTTCCAACTCTCAAAGATTAAGGATCCCAGGACAAATCGGAACTTAATCCTTTGTGGAACAGGGGCATAATGTATCAGCCTGTAAATGTCTGCCTTGTGGTACCAAATGGGAAAATTTGTAAACAAGTGACATCACTACTGACATTTTGCAGTACACTTTTAACCATGGACAGGGTTCATAACCTCTTTA
Organism: Sabellastarte sp. h YS-2021; assembly: GCA_964017235.1. Lineage (NCBI taxonomy): Eukaryota > Metazoa > Annelida > Polychaeta > Sabellida > Sabellidae > Sabellastarte > Sabellastarte sp. h YS-2021. The sequence continues at coordinate 150,194,698 of OZ024928.1, read as the reverse complement.
CTACATATATCTGGAATTATCACAAAAATGCCGCTGTTGTAATCAGCATTAGTGATAAAATATAGTAGATGTAGTAGTCAAACTTTACCGAAGTATCACACACAGCTTACTTTCACTGTTCTGAAAAAAAAAGCTAGCCACTATTTCTGGCACAATGATATAAGGTCTGGACCACACCTTTGAGAAGAAAAAGTATGTTCAGATGCAGCAACTACTGCAGGTAGTTACTGAGTAAACTAGAGGAAATAAATGATACGGATAGTGAAATCCATAGATTTACATACACTGGTATGCCTAACAATTTCAATTTTTTGTCTCAATTTTTCTCTCAGAGGCAATGAAATATATTATGGCGAGATCCTTGAAGCAGTCAAAATAAATCTGTTAAATAAAAGAGATCCATTTACTTGTCTATTTGTAATTTAAAAGTTAATTTGTTAGAATACTTTAGTGACTTTCTTCTTCAGTTATTTACAAATTCCATAAGTGAAAAACTATACTACTCATCACAAAAATCATTGACAGGTAGTCAGATATTTTTGTTGGTACATTTGTGGCAGAGAATAAAGATTGATTTCAATGCTAAGTTTTATTGGGGACATAATTATCACATTGACGGAGTATCTCAGGATTTTTTGATATGCCGGGCAAATTCAGTGATTTGTGGTCCCCAATTGTTGATAGATTTGAAACACAAAGATCACACCATATGTTGTTTATATTTATTACATTTATTTTAAGTTGTTGACAAAAAGGTCAGAACTAGAGTGTAGTCATTTGTACATGAAAAACTAGCCACCCCTATATCATGTTTTCAAAAACCTAAAAATTGTAATAAAAATGCATATTTCTTCACCAAATTTGAAAATTTGTGAAAGGGTTCAGTCTGTGGCAAAAAATCCAGCATTGCTAAAATGAGGAGAGTGATAAGTCACCAGTTCATCTGCCTCTTGTTTTTTCTGAATATGTTCTGATGTTTTAAGATGAACACACACAAGTATCAAGGTACTTACTACAATGGTTCAGCCAATTTGTATGCCATTCATGGAGTGTAATCAACTGATCCCTGGCACACAACTGTGGTTCATGCTTTGCCAAATAAATTATACATCAAAAGTGTCAGATACCTCCAAAGGTGATGCCTTAAGATCTTGTATTATGCAAAAGTTTTTATTCTTTAATTTATTGTTTGTTGATGATAGGGGGTATGATGCTGGTGTGTGTGACCTTAGAGAATTGAAAAACCAAAAAAACACCACCACTCTGACACTACAAATTATAAAATCTCTGAATGAATTTAAACATCAGTGAAATTCTTACCATCAGGAAGAATCCAAACACTAACATGTCCTTAAAAATTACCTCAACACTAAGAACTGGGGCAAGTATTTGTATATTTTTATGTGTTCATTATCAAGGGTCATATTTGTGGCAACATAATTCACATAAGGCACTGCTCCCACTTAACTGACCGCTGATTGCCAGCACCTGACGCCCAGCCACCAATTCTTGTGTTTCCGATTATTTATATAAAATAAAAAGCCTGAAAGAAACAATATCTGTAAAAAGTTCACTTCAAAGCATTTTACTTGGAGATAATTTATCTTATATGAACTCTATGTGTGGTGGCTTATATCAGTTCAAGGCATCCGTCTCGAAACCATGGATGTAGATAGACGAATACTTTATATTTAAAACCTTCAGTAGGAAAGTACATTGCAGATGGCTGTGGTTCATTGTACAAAATACCATAGCTTTCATCCACAATTAAAATTGATAAATCATAAGGTACTGAAATAAATTAAAATCAGGTTATATACTCTCAGCATAGTCGTCATTGTGAAAATTTAATATTGCAACTTGTCCAGAGCAATGCACTCATTCAAAACTCTGCCACATGGTGTGATTAGTGAAAATCAAACTATACTAGAACTTTTGTAATCAGAAGTTAGTTTACAGATAAGTGATGAAAGAACTTCACGTAACTGTCAAAATCCTTTAAGTAGAACTGTGTTAAGTAGAATTCCCTTATACATATATGTCATGACAGAAAGTCCAAAGTCCAATTGGACTTTCTACTGGTAGAAACTCTAATCAAGGAGATTTAGGTATTGCTCTGGGGTCCGAAATCTAATAAACTTGGTACTACTGGCAGATGATGACAGTTCAAAACTGAAATTTTCAGTCTATTAAAATAATTTTACAATTAACCTCAAATACCACCATTTTTTAGGGAAATCTGTAACATGGACATTACTAACTGATGTAAGAGTGAAATGTCCTATAACAAATGTTACACAAAATACAGTTTTGGCCTATTAAATTTTGACAGCAGTCACTTCCTACATGGCATTTAGTTGTGCACTTAACACCTATGCTTCTACAGCAGCATTTGTTTGTCACAACCGCCCAGTTGGTCTCATTATATAAAGCTTGTAGTACTCTCCCCTCACCCAGAGTTTCAACATGTATGGTGAAACAGTTAGGAAAATGCACATTTCTTTTGTCAGCCAAAGCTTCACGACTATAAAGAATGTTTATTATCTCCCGCCGGGCTTTAGCCCGGGAGGGAGATTATGAAATGATGCCTGTGCGTGTGTGCGTGCGTGCGTTAGTTAGTCACACAGATTTCTCCAAAACTACTACAGCTACAGATTTTTTGTAAATTAATTGTCCCAATGAATTTTCACGCCCTCAAAAATTTTTTGGGTTTTATGGACTTAGGCCTAAAGATAAGTGAGTAATAGCAATCTTAGCTACTTGGAGTAAAGGGCTCATAACTCAAAAACTATTGCAGTTACAACTTTTTCTTCAAATATGTTGTTCAGCTACTTTGTCCTTAGCTATACGATGGTACATAGTTTGGGGTCCCATTGCATGCCATAAGTGAGTAATAGCTATTTTCTTATTTGTAGCAAAATAATGACATGAGTAAATGTCAAATATCTTGAAAAGTATTAAAGTTAGGGAATTCTTTTCAAATATGTTGTTCGTCTACTTTTTGATAAGCTATCACATAGTAAAGTTTCAGATCTGTTGCACATTGGATAGCTGAGTAATAGCTACTTTGAAATTGTGACTGTTGAGTAAATCCATTGTAACTCCAAAACTAGTGCAGTTAGAGTATTTTCCTAAAATATGTTGTTCAGCTACTTTGTCCTTAACTATAAGATGGTACATAGTTTGGGGTTCTATTGCATGCCATAAGTGAGTAATAGCTATTTTCGTATTTGTAGCAAAATTATGACATAAGTAAATGTCAAATATCTTCAAAAGTATTCAAGTTTAGGGAATTCTTTTCAAATATGTTATTCATCTACTTTTTGATAAGCTATCAGATAGTAAAGTTGCAGACCTGTTACACATTGGATAGCTGAGTAATAGCTACTTTGAAATTCTACAGTTGAGTAAATCCATTGTAACTCCAAAACTAGTGCAGTTAGAGTATTTTCCTACAATATGTTGTTCAGCTACTTTGTCCTTAATTATAAGATGGCATATAGTTTGGGGTTCTATTGCATGCCATAAGTGAGTAATAGCTATTTTCTTATTTGTAGCAAAATGATGACATCAGTAAATGTCAAATATCTTCAAAAGTATTAAAGTTAGGGAATTCTTTTCAAATATGTTATTCATCTAGTTTTTGGTAAGCTATCACATAATAAAGTTTCAGACCTGTTGCACATTGCATAGCTGAGTAATAACTACTTTGAAATTGTGACTGTTGAGTAAATCCATTGTAACTCCAAAACTATTGCAGTTAGAGTATTTTCCTAAAATATGTTATTCAGCTACTTTGTCCTTAACTATAAGATGGCATACAGTTTGGGATTCTATTGCATGCCATAAGTGAGTAATAGCTATTTTCTTATTTGAAGCAAAATAACGACAAGAGTAAATTTCAAATATCTTCAAAAGTATTAAAATTAGGGAATTCTTTTCAAATATGTTATTCATCTAGTTTTTGGTAAGCTATCACATAGTAAAGTTTCAGACCTGTTGCACATTGGATAGCTGAGTAATAGCTACTTTGAAATTGTGACTGTTGAGTAAATCCATTGTAACTCCAAAACTATTGCAGTTAGACTATTTTCCTAAAATATGTTATTCAGCTACTTTGTCCTTAACTATAAGATGGCATACAGTTTGGGATTCTATTGCATGCCATAAGTGAGTAATAGCTATTTCCTTATTTGAAGCAAAATAATGACATAAGTAAATTTCAAATATCTTCAAAAGTATTCAAGTTAGGGAAATATTTTCAAATATGTTATTCATCTAGTTTTTGAGGAGCTATCAGATAGTAAAGCTGCAAACCTGTTGCACACTGGACAGCTGAGTAATAGCTACTTTGAAATTGTGACTGTTGAGTAAATCCATTGTAACTCAAAAACTACTGCAGTTACAGGATTTTCCTAAAATAATTTGTTCAGCTACTTTTTCCTTAACTATAAGATGGCATATCGTTTGGGGTTCCATTGCATGTCATAAGTGAGCAATAGCTATTTTCTTATTTGTAGCAAAATTATGATGGAAATAAATGTCAAATACCTTCACAAGTACCAAAGTTAAGCAAATCTTTTCATTTGTTATTCATCTAGTTTTTCAAAAGCTTACTTTCCTGTGTCCTTTATATTTTTATTGCTTTTGCAGGTGTAGGTCAATAGCTAAGTGAGTAGATAGCTGAGCAAAAGCTACTAAAATGAGTAAATGTCTTTTATCTCTAAAAGTATTATAGGTAGGCAATTTCTTCTAAATAAGTCATTCACCTACTTTTGGGTGATCTACCACATACAGAAGTTGCAGAACTGTAGCTCTTTTGATAGCTGAGTAATAGCTCTTTGGATGGCAGAGTAATAGCTACTAAAATGAGTAAATGCCTTTTGTCTTTAGAAGTATTGCAATCAAACATTAAACTTGTTGTCACTTCTACATGTGCCTCCATCTCACAAGAAAATTTATATACCACTATCTTTAGTACATCTAATTTATACGGCGGGAGATAAATGCATGCGTCAGAATGCTTGTTATTCCTGCTGTGATGACCAATCTGTATATGGTTTTATTGTTCTTTTTCAATCTTCTACCAGTTGTACCAAGTTTATCAAATTTCAGACCCCAGAGCAATACCTAAATCTCCTTGATTGGACTTTCTACCGGTAGAAACTCCAATTGGACTTTCTACTGGTAGAATTTGAAATTCTACCAGATTGGACTTTCTACCATGACATATACATAAATATCCAACTCCATATAGGTTATTGATCTCCGCCAAGGATGTATTATTTTCACAACTGTCTGTTTCTCAGTAGGATTATGCAAATACTACTAGTTGGAACTTGGTCCAACTTAGATTAAATTTTGAGAGTGACCTGGATCACCGTCTCGACACACAAAAAATCAGGATTTTCCAATATACTTATTATTATGCGCCTTGGTGGAAATATGTACTCTCTGAGTGCTCTTGTTTTATATGGAATTGCCCTGTTGTCTGAAATTCCTAGATTGGTATTGTTATTGGTCCCTTGAGATTCAATTTATTAGGAATAATGAACATGTGTAAATACAGTGTTTTATAGACCTTTAAAAACATTAATGAGCTAGGGAATGCCTGCCTATTTAATAATAATAGGGGTTAACTGGTATACTGTACTGAATTCTTGGCACACTCATAAATATGCTGATTTTTAAACTAATCTTTTTTTTTTCTTTTTTTTTATTATTTCTTCATATGCTTCTGTCAAGTACTAAAAGGCCAAAGGCATGAACATTTCTAGAAACAATAACCTTGGAAACAGCAATCCTTGCACTCTATTGAGAAGCAAAAGCATCTTTAAAATCAATGTAAATTCTAGTAAAGGTATGCATCCACTAATCAGTCTATGTTAAAACAAGCATTTAAAAACTGTGACTCAGATATCTTGTGGTCAGACTTTTATTGAAGCCAACTTCCATTAATCACCAATGTTGCCTCAGGTTGTGTTTATTTATCTACCTATTAGTCCAGATGTTTTAACGTTCTTACCTGAAAGGCCACCAACTCAGTGGGATCTGACCTTAAGACACAGCTACATTTAGTTAGGTACATTATGTCACACTGGTTAATGCAAAGGAAACTAAAAACAATTTATAGAAAGTACATAGATACAATCTTACTTGTGACATAAGGCAGCCCAAAATGGCAACTTATGAAAACATAATTTACTGTTTTTATACACAGCGCATATTTGATCAGCAATTTGACAATCACAAGACAAGAACTAAAGATTTTTTCTGATTACGAGCTTTTTCAAAATATATTAAGACAGCAGAATAAGTTGTAAAACCTTCATAATACTGTACTGCTTTCCCTTTCAGTTTCTGAATAGTACATGAAACAGAATGAAAACTACATCTGTAATAAACTTTATTATTCTAAAAATCCCATAATGACAAAAACCGGTAATACTTTTCACAATAAAGTGTCAACAGTAGTATTATTGGCAACAAAATGAAAAGTCAATATTAAAAAGCTTTTCATTTGTTTTGTTTTTTTGTTGTTCTTTGACAAATTGTATGTCATTCAATGATTATTCTGAAATGAACTCTGATTATTCATTCGGTATCAAACTCCAACATCAGAAGCCTTGACTGACTGAATATGTGGCAAATAGCCCAACTTTGCAACAAAAATATCCACAACAAATATAAATGCAGAAAAAAAATCAAGAGATGAGCTAAATTCCTATAACATAACAAGAGCTTCCCTTGAAATTACTCTTTCATGAGTCATATCAAACTGATAACTCTGTTTCTCTAATATTGAATGAATTGAGAAAATTTGACAAGTTAATTTTTATTTTCGCAATGCAAATTACAGTTGGTTTAATATGTCATAAGTATATAAAACTGCAGGCAGGACAATGATCACTGGTACCCTAGTGCTCACCAAGCAACATGTACACCATGTTAACATATGAAAAACCAATGAAGATAATAACATTCTTTCTTTTTTTACTTGTCAGTGCACTAAGTTTGAAAGAAAACTTTTAGGTCCACTGGACCTGCAGCTCAAAAATGTTACAGATCCAGAGCAAAACTTGCCCCTTTGAATTTTTGTGTAGCTTAACTTTATATTGAGTTTCAAAACTGTCCAAGTGGCAAGTACTAAAGAATACATGATTTAATGCTGTTCTATATGATGGTAAAATGTACAAAGTTAAAATCTGTCAATTTTGACGATTAAACCAATAATATATATAAAACAATAAATACTTGAGTCAGTGAAGAGTAGGTCAAGACTTTAAATCTCTGCCTTATATTCACAGTTTAATGTGTATGAATATTTCGATCTGAATTATGTGGTCATCAGAGGCTGTGAGTGGGATAGGGGGATCACCTGAAGTGTGAATATAGCATCCTCTCAGATCCTGGGGATCAGATCCGGGGGATCGGCTCATATTATTTTGTATCTGACTTAAAATAGTGAATTTATCACTTTAAATTGACCAATAATATATAAATATTATTGGTCAATTTAAAGTGATCAGGATCTGATCCTCAGGATCTGAGAGGATGCAAAATTTACACTTCAGGTGATCCCCCTATCCCACTCACAGCCTCTGATGAGAACTGACATAATTCAGATCGAAATATTCATACACATTAAACTGTGAATATAAGGCAGAGATTTAAAGTCTTGACCTACTCTTCACTGACTCAAGTACTTATTGTTTTATCTTCATTGGGTTATCATGAATGTCAGTGAAAGTGCCCTGATAGCCAGTACCAGCCACCTATAGTGGATAATGACACAGCTTTTAATACTCCAACTACTGGAACCCCTATTCCAGCTAGTAAGATGAGCAGTGAGACTTTGGTGAATCCTACAAACACCTTCAAATAAGTTGAAAGAAGCTGACAAGGGACCCACCAAAGGCACCAAAAGAAAGAGAACCGCCTCTCCATCATCTGAGAGACAGTCTACTAGCAGGGACAGATACCCACCTGAGAATATGGCCTCCAATACATAGGAGACCAAAAGACCAATTAGACAGAGAATGCATGAACACTACAGAAGTGTTCAGAAATTCAATGCTCTAAATTCAACCCCTGTCTCAAGACACTTCACTCAACCAAAGCATAGTGTCAAAAATATGGAGTTCAGCATTGTGCAATGGATGGGGGGGACAACAACCCAGAGTCCTCCACTAAACGTAAAAGACAGGAACTATTTTATATCTGGGCCTTCCCCACCCTTCACCCAATGGGTATCAACATATTTGTGTGAGTTTATGCCCTCTTACTGCACCCCTAACCCAGGTGCCTACCTGTTATGTCAATAATATATATACATATATGAATAGTCTTTAAAAACTACAGAACATCCAGTCCTGTAGCTCTAGATACAGGTCCGTGAGAATAGTACCAGTCTCGGATGGGGTCTGTGGTGATAATATCACTCACTGGTTCCTGTACTCATGGGTTCAAGTCTAGTAAGTCACAATATGGGATTCACTGAGGAAACTTTGCTAATATTACCTTAGTTACTGGAAAAGGTGCTCTGCTTTATTCTTTTTATTTCTAACTAGTGTTGTATCCCTAGTTGAGTAAAAACAGGAATTTTAAGAGAGTTCATTAATTTCTGCCTACTAGACATGGTTGAAGAGAGACAGACGACATCATGACAAAGTGGCTGCTGTGTGCTAAAGCTATAGTGCCAAACAAAACCAATAGATCACATGTTTCTTTAGACTATTTCTTTATAAGATTGCTTCACAGGACAGATCAAATGACTTGATTAGTCGAAACATGACTCATGGCCAAACTGTCAATATCACAGACCAACCAAAAATAAGTAAAGGCATTTATAAAGCTTTGAACATTTTTTTCCCTCTTCAGATTTTGGCAACTGCCAGACCATAGGTCTTGCCTGTGTGGTGATTAAGTGATAGGTTCTTGGGTTATAAACAAGACACAAGCACTTCTCACTGTGAAGTACTATATCCTTATTTCTTCACTCTCTTGAGTTCATTAACACAGTGATAAAGGCCTCAACAAAGTTCCAAAAGGAACTTTCAGAGAATGAAACAAAGTCCAAACAGGCTGATATCAGGGGTACAGAGCCACTAATCTAGACATTTTAGATTTTTCCGTACACTCCTGCTACTACTTTGAAGTCCTATGAGATATGTCTCGATGTCTTCCTAACCCGTCCCCCAGAGACATCTCACTCAAAAAATGTAAATAGTATTAGAGCCACATCCCAGCATCCCACAGCCCGGGAAAATAGTTTTCAACACTATGAGATATAGAAGCAGTGAAACAGTCAAAGATCGGGATACTTTCAAAGCAGTGTCACTTATATAAAGGTCCAAATAATGTTTTAAGTTGAGAGAATAACGTCCAAGAGAAAGAAAATGTATACAAAGACAAGGCCACTGCTGCAGTGGTTATCTCCGGCCTTAGAATCAGTAATAATGGAGAACTAAAGGAGATATAAGGCCTATGTAGTAAGATAACCCCACTTGACATTGAAGAAGGGGTCAAAGGTAAAAGTCAGCAATTGGAAAAGAGTCTCAGGCCTTTACTTCCTTTAAGTTGTTTTCACATTTGGAACCCCTGGTAGCAATGATAAGGGAGGTATAAGGCCTTTTTAATAGGATAATCCCATTTAACATGTGATAAGACGGCCATTTTGTTTTCGAAACTAGGCCAAATTACTATCAACCTAACTTTCCTAGCCATATATATTTTGCGCATATTCGATGAACCTAGCTGCAATATTTCAAGTTTTAGAGCATCTTAATGATTTTTAAGTAATTGGCTATGGCGGCCATTTTGTTTTTCAAAATAAGGCCAAAATTTTTCTCAGGCAAAACCTTTGAAGGCCAGGACTTTTGATGGTCTGTCTTTATATTCTGAAGCCATAGCACCAATAATAAGGGTAAAATATGGACATTTTAGTGTGATGACCCCATTTAACCTTGAAGCAGGGGTCAATGGACAAATTCAACACCTGGAAAAGATTCCCAGGCCATGACTTCCTACAAGTTGTTTTCACATTCTGAACCTCTAAGAGCAATATTTGGGGAGATATAAGGCCTTTTTAATAGGATAACCCCGTTTGACATTAAACATGTGATATGGCGGCCATTTTGTTTTTTCAACTAGGCCAAAATTACTATCAGGCTAGCTTTTCTAGCCATATAGCTTTTGTGCAAATTTGATGAAGCAAGCTGGAATATTTCAAGATTTAGAGCACCTTTATGATTTTCAAACAATTAGCTATGATGGCCATTTTGTTTTTCAAAATGAGGCTAAAATTTTTCAGAGACAGGTTTTCATAGCCATAAATACTTCCTGCAAATTTGGTGAAGATAAATGAGTAAATGAATGAGATATTAAGGTTTATGCAAAAACGTGACAAACGGACGCACTCACGCACGGACAGACACATGTACGGAAAGCGTTTTATAATCTCCTGACCACAGCCTTGGACCGCAGGCGGGAGATAATAAAGTATTAAAACAAGACAATTCATCAGCAAGATGACAGCATTAATCAGTAAACTAAAAATTATGAAGCTGTAAAATTTATTAATTGGAGAATAGCTGTCAATGGAAACAGCACAATTATGTAAAAATACATATAATAATCAGTTGCAGCAATCAATATATCTTTGTCATAAGAGAAACATGTCTCAAATATGGCAGGTGAACACACTTTGGGAGACCAAGGTTAAAGGTCACACCATGATGCACACCTACAAACGTGACAAACGGACGCACTCACGCACGGACAGACACATGTACGGAAAGCGTTTTATAATCTCCTGACCACAGCCTTGGACCGCAGGCGGGAGATAATAAAGTATTAAAACAAGACAATTCATCAGCAAGATGACAGCATTAATCAGTAAACTAAAAATTATGAAGCTGTAAAATTTATTAATTGGAGAATAGCTGTCAATGGAAACAGCACAATTATGTAAAAATACATATAATAATCAGTTGCAGCAATCAATATATCTTTGTCATAAGAGAAACATGTCTCAAATATGGCAGGTGAACACACTTTGGGAGACCAAGGTTAAAGGTCACACCATGATGCACACCTACACCCCCCCCCACCCCACCCCACCCCCACCCCCCCACCCCCCCACCCCCCCCCACCCCACCCCCCCAACCAATGTTCCTACCAGGTGTCAACCTTCTACACCTTACGGAATCCAAGAAATAGCCCTGACAAGATTTTATAACTCATGGTCTCCACGACAAGGTCAAATCAAGGTCACACCATGACGTTGCACACCTACAACGACTTACCAATATCCCTGTCAAGTAACACCTTCCTACACCTTACGGTTTCTGAGATAGAGCCCGGATAATATGTTATAAGCCAAGGTCACAACGCCAAGGTCAAAGGTCAACTCAATATCACACCATAATGTTGTCCCTACCAAAAGTACATCTTACAGTTTCGGAGATAGAGCCTGGACAAGATTTTTATAGTTCAAGGTCACTACATCAAGGTCAAAGGTCAAATCAAGGTCACACCATGATGTTGAACACCTACACCCCCTGATCAATGTCCCTACCAAGTATTAACTTCCTACACCTTACGGTTTCTGAGACACAGCCCAGCCAAGCTTTTTTCCGCTACCCACCCAATCGCTTGCCGTTGTACTATATTTCTATGGATGAAATAACAACCTTTGTAACCTGTGAGGGTAATAACAACATATATGGAAATGCAAGCACAAACGTACACTAACGAAATCAGACATACAACGAAGCAGATACAAACAGCAAAGAAATGGTAACATGTGACATTTGTAAGAGTTGTTCCAAGCAATGAGAGCTAGCTAGCAACAATGAACTTTGTCAAACTGTGTTCATTCAGAACAGAGACAAAATTGGGAACTGAAGATGAAATGTGAACATGAGAGAACCAATACAATCTTTCCTGTTGGAATACTCAGGTTAAAACCTCAATTATATTGGTTTCAATAGTAAGGTTTCCAGAATTGTATGTAACAAGAATGCTGAGAATTTTGTTTGTATCAGTGCTCTTACCATTGCTGAAGATAATGTACGGTATCTACAGCAATATGATTGCCCCCACTCGGATGTTATATTTTGGGTGTATTCATTTATCTGTATTCGCTATAAGTCTAAAAGTAAGGAATGGGTCTTGGGTGTATTCATTTGTCTGTGTATATTTGCTATAAGTCTAAAACTAAGGAATGGGTCTGATTTTTTATGTGGGTAGGGTCTCATCAAAAGAAGTGATTAAATCTGGGAATGATCCACCTCACATTGACTGGATACACATAAGTCCCAAATTATCAGAAATGCCCCCTGCTACAAGTGCTCTCTAGTTACTTATGCATTAAAACTATTCAGCTGAAAAGAAATGAACACATTCATAAAAATTAACAAGAAGTAGTCGGTCTTTATCCATTTTAAAGCCAACAAAAAACAGAAAAATGTATGTTCTTTTGAAACAAATTTAAAGTGCATAAGAAGAAATTAAAATATGACCCACTTGTTTTAACTAAAAAGATGAAACAATAAACAATATGTGTGTTTTGATATACATAATGGACTATAGTTTCAAAATACAGTGGTTTTCTTTTATCACACTTTGGAAAAGTTTCAATATCTTGTCAGAGAGGAATTGTTCAGATATTCTCTTCTGCCAAAGTTGAGGATATTTTATGAGGGTGAATTTTTTTCAAGAAATCCATAACTATCATCTTTGGTGGAAAGCCTTGTACTGTACACACCAACAATGATACAGTACAAAATAAGTTTCATTGTGAAGAATTCTCCAACTTTTATCGGATCATTAGAAACTGTCAGCATATGGAAGACACCTCCAGCTAAAATGACCAGAACTTCTTTCCCTTTAGTTAGACATTGAATTGTTTTAACCATTTTCTTCAGTCAGGTTCTGTATACGAGTATACTTCTCAGATCAAATCAGTGTGGTGTAAACAGGTGTTTACACCTTAACCATCACCACAAACCCTGAACTTTATATTTATGTACTGGCTAATTCACACTTGTTAGCAAATCAATCAACCCTTACAAATCAATTTTGTTTGAAAGCAAGGGTTTGTTTGAAAGCAATATCAGAATCCACCTTACAACTAGAAAGGACGCATCTGTGGCCAGATGCTGGATGTATCCACCGACAAAGGCCAAGTAACATAGTTTAGAAGATAAACAGCATTTTTCGTTAATAAGCAAGCTGAAAGCACTTTAAGTTTGGCTACCCTTATTTGACCCTGTAGCAGGGGCCCAAAGTGAAGTCTGACCACATCAAAAGATTCGCAGCCCATGATTTCCTATAAGTCGTTTTCACATTGCAAACCTCTAGGACCAATAATAAGCAGGAGGGGCCCAAGGTCAAATCTGACCACATGAAAAGATTTGCAGCCCATGACTTCCTATAAGTTGTTTTCATATTAATGAGTTATTTGAGAAATACTGGCTATCTGCAATACTTCTAGAGATAATTCGCATTTACTCATTTTGCGTAGGTGAATAATTAGCTACGGGTCTGAAACTTCACCAAGTGAAAGCTCTCTCAAAAGTAGGCGAATGAGTTATTTGAGAAAAATTGGCTATCTACAATACTTTTAGAGATAATTCGAATTTACTCATTTTCAGTAGGTCAGTAATTACCTACGGGTCTGGAACTTCACCATGTGAAAGCTCTCCCAAAAGTAGATGAATGAGTTATTTGATAAAAATTGGATATCTGCAATACTTTTAGAGATAATTAGCATTTACTCATTTTGAGTAGGTGAATAATTAGCTACAGGTCTGAAACTTCACCAAGTGAAAGGTCTCCCAAAAGTAGGGGAAGGAGTTATTTGACAAAAATTGGCTATCTGGAATAGTTTTAGAGATAATTTGCATTTACTCATTTTCAGTAGGTGAGTAATTACCTACGGGTCTGAAACTTCACCAAGTGAAAGCTCTCCCAAAAGTAGGTGAAGGAGTTATTTGACAAAAATTGGCTATGTGCAATACTTTTGGAGATAATTTGCATTTACTCATTTTGAGTAGGTGAGTAATTACCTACGGGTCTGAAACTTCACCAAGTGAAAGCTCTCCCAAAAGTAGGTGAATGAGTTATTTGAGAAAAATTGGCTATCTGCAATACCTTTAGAGATAATTCGCATTTACTCATTTTTAGTAGGCAAGTAATTTAGCCACAGGCCTAATTTAGACATAAAGCCTACCAATAGAATACTGTGGTGCACCCTCTAATATACCTTGCAAACTTGAGAAGGCTAGCTATAATATTTTTTTCGTTAGAGCGGTAATGGTGAAATCTCTCTACACACTGCGGCTATCCAGTGGATACAATGATTTACTCAACAGTGAGAACGTGAAAGTAGATATTGGTAAGCTATGCCATGACATAGAGGTCTGCAATTTCACTCTGTTATAGCTGACCAAAAATTATGTGAATAACATTTAAACCAAATACTGTAAATATAAACAGTGATAACCTCAAAGTAGCTATTACTCGGCTATGCAATGAGCTACATGTCTGAATTTTTTCTATGTTATAGCTGACCCAAAAGTAGGTGAACAACATATTTAAGCAAAATACTGTAAATGCAATAGTTTTCAAGTTACAACTGATTTTCTCAATAATGAGAACCTGAAAATAGCTATTTGCTCAGCTATGCCATGAGCTATAAGTCTGTAATTTCACGATGTTATAGCTGATCCAAAAGTAGGTGAACAACATATTTTAACAAAATACTCCAAATGCAATATTTTTCAAGTTACAAGTCATTTATTCAACAGTCAGTACCTGAAAATAGCTATTGCTCAGTTGTGCCATGAGCTACAGGTCTGTAATTTCACTATGTTATAGCTGACCCAAAAGTAGCTGAATAACATATTTACACAAATTTCTGTAAATGCAATAGTTTTCCAATTACAACTGATTTACTCAACAGTGTGAACTTCAAAGTAGCTATTACTCAGCTATGCAATGAGCCACAGGTCTTCACTATGTTATAGCTGACTCCGAAATAGGTGAATAACATATGAAACAAAATACTCTAAATGTAATACTTTTGAAGTTATAAGTAATTTACTCAACAGTGATAACCTAAAAGTAGCTATTACTCAGCTATGCCATGAGCTACAGGTCTGAAATTTTACTATGTTATAGCTGACCCAAAAGTAGCTGAATAACATTGCAAATTTAATAAGTAAATTAAATTTTTATAAGTTAATACCCTATCCAATGGACAATTGCTTATCCGGTCGGCGCAGACCGGCCCGCCAAACGCCAGAAAAAGACGTCCTGTGTTTCCACCGGCAGGTCGGTCCCTAGTACCAGTGCACTCGCCAGATGGCGTGTCGTACTTCCTTCCTGTCTAGACAGAGTGACGTCATAGCATCTTTTTCGTGTCTAAACCTATTAGACCCCTAGTGAACTGAAAGCGGGGTCGGTGGGAGGGTCTTGCGTGTCCATTGGATAGGGTATTAACTTATAAAAATTTAATTTACTTATTAAATTTGCAATTTTATTGCGTTAATACATCCTATCCAATGGACAATTGCTGAATAACTACCGCTTGGTCGGCGGGTAAGTTACTAGGGACTAAACTTGAACTCATGTTAGAAATAATGAACTATATTTAAGCCTAGGCAAACCTAGAAGTCGGTAACCCTTAAGGCTATGGTCGAATATCATCATCCGGTTAACCGGAGTCGAACTGTCAGAGTCGACCTTGCCCCCCCCCCTTTTTTTAATAGACCTGCTCTGAGGTAGGGGAAGAGAGGGATGAGTTCAGTCCCATAAAGTTAAGCCTCCCGGAGGAAGTACGTCCAGACTTTTTTTTTTTTTTTTTATATACAAACGGTTAAAAATATTTACATATGTACAGATCTCCCCTAGGTATTGGTCTGATGGTGGATCTGCTGAGCAGCCACAACAGGACCAAGATGATAGAGCTCCGAGTCAGCCCAAGCCACATCCTTCAAGTAGAACTGAGTGAAGGTATTATGAGATTTCCAGTGGCAAGCTGCCAAGATTTGTTCTAAGGACACTCCCGAATGGAAGGCCCTAGAGGCAGCAAAGGCCCTGACATCATGGGCTTTAACCTGATGTAGAGTGTGGGCTTGATGATCAGAGAGCTCATAACATAGGATCACAGTTTGTTTGATCCAGGAGGAGATAGTGGCAGGAGAGATGTCCTTGTCGAAACCTTTCTTGAAGGAGACAAAAACCAACTCCTTATCCTGTCTGAGGTCTGTGGTTCTGTCCAGGTAGTAACGTAATGCTCTGACCGGGCAAAGGGATCTGTCAGACTTGAGAGATCTGTCCAGAGAAGGAGCCAGGGCTGGTATAACCACTGGTGCTACACTCCCTGGACCTTCTTTAGCCAGCTGGTTCTTGGACAGAAAGCTGGGTGATGGGTACAGAGACACCTTAGACCAATCGGCTTGGTGTCTGATGTTTTTGTGCTGCCATGCATGGATCTCACTCCTTCTTTTGCCCGACCCCAGGGCCAAAAGGAAAACAGTTTTGAAAGTCAAATGTTTCAAGGATGCTTTCCTAAGGGGCTCGAAGGGAGCCTTTGTCAATTGGTGTAAGACCAAGGACAGGTTCCAGGAAGGTATTCCTCTCCTCCCTTTGGGTCTGTCTCTGTGGAAACTTTCCAGGAGGCGAGTGAGATTATCATTTTTGCTGATATTGACCTGCGTATTACCCAGTTTATCAGCAATGGCGGACCTATATCCATCAATGGTGCTGGGTTGTAACTTCTTGTCCTCGTAAAGGTACAGTAAGAAGTCCGCGACTGACTTTACAGGTGGTGATCTGACGTCCACCTGATTAGTGAGGCACCACTTTGCAAAAATGGCCCACTTTGCCTCATAGACTGATCTGGTTGATTTCCTTTGAGGAGCCTCAATTCTCGCTGCCACTGCCTCAGAGAATCCCTGTTGCTTGATTTCCGTGGCTCTAGGAGCCACGCATGTAAGTTCAGATTTGTCAAATTTCTGTGAGGGGTCTGACTGAATGGTTGAGTTAGCAAGTTTGGCAGTTGGGGCAGGCTGAGAGGAACTTGACTGGACATGTTCACCAAGTCCCAAAACCAATCCATGTTGGGCCAACCCGGAGCAATCAGAATCAGTCTCCTGCATGGGGAGTTTACCAACTTCTCCACTACTTTGCCCAAGATGGCGGTCGGTGGGAAGGCATATGCATCCAGATCTTCCCATTGTAGGGTGAGAGCATCCACCGCTACAGCTAGGGAGTCCGGTACCGGAGACACAAACTGAGGTAACTTGTGGTTGAATCTCGTAGCAAATAGGTCTATCTGAGGCTGATGCCACTTCTGGCATAGTCTTTGAAAAACCTCTGGCAAGAGGGACCATTCCGTTTGGATGGTCTGACCCAGCCTGGATAGCTTGTCTGCTATCACATTTAGTCGGCCTGGAATGTGTCGAGCTTTCAGCGTTACCTGTCGCTGGGAACACCAGGTCAGGATTCTCCAGAGAAGGGCACAGAGGGGGCCCGACCTCATGCCTCCTTCTTTGTTTATGTAGGAGACTACTGTGGTGTTGTCGGTTGCCACTAGTACTATCTGACCGGTGCAGAGATCCTTGAACTCTTTGAGAGCAAGAAAGACTGCCTTTAACTCTAAGAAATTGATGTGTAATTTGCTCTCTGGTAGGGACCAGGAGCCTCTTGCCGTGCATTCGTTTAAGTGAGCGCCCCATCCTTCTTCTGATGCGTCTGTAAAAAGCTGCCGAGCATGACTGATGGGGTGTAAAGTTTGGCCGGATAACACGTTGTTTTCCTGTAGCCACCATTGCAGGTGTGGGTGTAGTGACTTGGGGATCGGAATCACCTTTTCTAGAGATTCCGGTACCCGCCAATGGTTCTTGAGGTGCCACTGTATAGGTCTCATGTGTAGTCGACCTGGGTGAACTTGCTTTTCTGTGGCAGTTAACAGGCCAATCAGGGACATGAACTGTCTGACCGGACAGGTCGGTTGACTTGGTATCTCTAGAATCTTCTCTTGAAGACTTTCCCACCGGTCCAGAGTAGGCCGGACCCGGCCGACCTTGAGGTCGAACTGGTAACCGACGAAATCGAATATCTGCTTGGGTTCCAGTTCTGATTTGTCCAAGTTCACCAGCCAGCCTAATTCTTGGCATGTCTTTACTAATTCCTGGGTATGCTGGAGACAGACTTGGTGGGATCTGGCCCGGACCAACCAATCGTCTAGGTATTGGTGGATCCTTATACCCTTGAAAGTGGCCATCAGTTTCACCTCCTTTGCTACTACAGTGAACTCTAAAGGTGCTGTTGACAGGCCGAAGGGTAACGCTTTGAACTGGTATGTTTGCCCCTGGACGTGAAACCTCAGGTACTTTCTGGATTGTTCTTGAATTGGAATGTGGAAGTAGGCATCTTTGAAATCTATGGAAGTTACCCACTCCCCTTCTTGAAGGGATGCTCTGATGGTCTCCGGTGTCTCCATTATGAATTTCTCCGTTCTGAGAAATAAGTTCAGGTGGCTGAGGTCTAGAATAGGACGCCACTTGTTGTTTGGTTTGGGAACTAGAAAAAGTCTGTTGAAAAAGCTCAAAGAGTTTTTGTTTCTTACGACTTCCACTGCATTTTTGTCTATAAGCTGATGTAATGCCTCCAGTAGGTAGCTGTTCCTCTGGGGATTGACATAGCAGCTTACGACTGAGGGAGACCTTGTGAGTTTTGGCCGGGTCTGAAAGGGAAGAGTGTAACCTTCCTTTAGGATCTGAACTACTTTCGGACCGGCACCCAGTTTTAACCAACTTTCCCAAAAATTTTGAAGTCTGGCCCCTACAGGCAGATTGGGGACAACATTTGCTACATTTGGAACAGGATTGACACAAGACAACTGAGTGACACAAGAAACACTTTTCACAGATTTTAATTGAGATTTTTCTTGCTGACAGTCTGACACTCCGGGACTTATACCTTTCCTTTGCGGAAGCCCGGGTGCAGAAGGAACAGATGGTACAACATGAAACTTTACATTTGAATCTAAATAAGTGTTCAATGTCTGATCTGTGAGAAACCTGTTTACCCAATAATTGTCATTTATACTGTTGTGGTCCACGTGCCGGTCGGGAGGAAAAGTTGGAGGCTTTGCCTCTGCCTCGCTTGAACTGATGACGGTTAATATTCTTCCATGCTGGTCTGTCTTGCTTCCCTTCCGACCGACCTTCCTGCTTTCTATCACTTCTTTCATACGGGTGATAACGGTTCTTCATTCGTGAAGTAGCAGGAGTAGGATGGCTCTTGCTGTCATACAGAGCAATTTCCTCCTCAGCCTTCTTAACCACAGACTCTGCAAACAATGTGGGGATATGAAGAGGGCCTGTCCTCAAGGCTGCAAATGTGTCAGGCTTTATTCCATTCTTCAAGTGGCTGAGATAAGAATCCCTGTGGGTCAAAGTAATATTTCCCATGGTAAGGAAGACAAAATCAGTTAAATGTTCCATGGCCTTCGCGGCCGCCTGTGTGATATTAGAATTAAAGTCCATAAGGAATTGAAGTTCCTCAGCAGCTTCAGTTAGTTTGTTAGACACCTTTCCCTTGTACTCACTCTTGATAATTTTCAACTGTGCATTCATGTCTCCTTGTACTTTGAACAAGCACCTATTGAAGCTTGCGGACTGGTTACACACTACTGAGGCCTCTCTGGCCGACCTTTCCCAACGACGCAGGGCATCTTGAGAGATCCTACGGGAAGCCGGAGGAGTAGCTGCTAAGGCTGCTTTTCTGGATATCCGACCAAAACTATTGTTCAATTTGGAAGGTCCTGTGTTCCAGCTAGTAACAGTTGCCGGATCCAATTGCTGATCTGAGTACAGCCCATACCATTTTGTCTGAGGCTTAGGAGGTCTGAGGAAATGGTCTATAGGAAGGCTGCCTGCTTCTGTAGTTCTAGAGGGGTATCCCTCCGTCATGGTGAGATTGAGTTTAGCTAGTTTACGACAGAGATAATCTTCTGTAGGCATTTGGACTGAGATCTTGCTGGGAGCCGGAGCTTTGGGCCCAGCAAAGGGGTTGTCGTCAGACGGATTTGAGCTGTCCATGTCAGGGATATGCGACCACCCCATAAATGAGCGTATGCCACTCATAGTTTCTCTATATGTCTGCTCTTCAGAGGTCGGTAGTTCCTGTTCAAAAACCTGGTCGTCGGAAAATTCACCCTCCTCTGCAAAGAGTTCCACCGGCGGGATATCAGAGATTTGACTATCAGAATCTGAGTCCAAGCTGGAAATGCTATCCTTCCCGCTCTTCTGAAGAGTTGGAGATGCAGAGCCGGCGGCGCCAGAAGGTCGGTCGGAGGGGTGATGGTCGGTGACCGGCTGCTTGGAGCTTCCAGTAGCAACTATAGTAGGTCGGTGAATGTTGGTACCAGGCTTACCGGTCGAGGTACTCATAGTGCGCCCTTGTGAGGTACTCATAGATCTTAGCTTACCGGCCGACTTTTGCTGTGAAGCAACCTTGTCTGGGCCAGTGCGCTCAGATGAAGAAGATCTATGAATAGAAGAGTCTTTAGCAAGCTTACCGGCCGATGGCTGTGAAACAGCACTAGAGTCTGGGCCAGTGCGCTGAGAGTCACCTGAAGAGTTAGCTGGTTGAAAAAAGGGTTCAGAGTCCCGTGTCACCATGGCAGGTGGAGAGTGAGAAGGAGCTACTCGAACATCAGAAGAAAATGTAGGTTCCATAGATTTTGCTAACAAAAGTGCTTCTAACCTATTAAAACGTTCTGCCCATTTGTCCTCTAAGGCCGTGAACTTTTCCTCCGTGGTAGATGAGGGTGTAGCAGATGATGACTTTTTGGGTTTAGTAGGAAGCTTTTCCTTTTTAGCCTTTTTCTCCGGGGGAGGAGGGGATTTGTCAGCACTAGGGCCACTAACAACCCCAATCACTGAAACGCTGGTGGGGTCTACAAGCTCTTCTGAGGCTTGGGAACTTTCAGCACGTTTCGCCTCCCGTTTTTCCTTTTTGATTTTATAAGAGGGTGTTGATATCTGGGCACGTTGTTCCGGGGTGAAAGAATTACACAGAGAACAATCCACAGTGTCTTTGTCTTTAACACAAGGCTCCTCGCCTTTACCCTTTTCCCTACAACGTGCGCAGAAGGCATGTCCATCGAATATGGCCATGGCGTGCCCACAACTTCCCCTCTTCTGGCCAGGTGAAGACATAACGTGATAGAAGCACAAAAGATGACAATAAAGTAAAATCCAAGTTTATTTCCACAATATAACACAAAATATTTCACAAAATCTGGCAGAGAAAATTTTCCACTGTACACTGGTTCGCGCCAAACGAAAAAGATGCTATGACGTCACTCTGTCTAGACAGGAAGGAAGTACGACACGCCATCTGGCGAGTGCACTGGTACTAGGGACCGACCTGCCGGTGGAAACACAGGACGTCTTTTTCTGACGTTTGGCGGGCCAGTCTGCGCCGACTGGATAAGCAATTGTCCATTGGATAGGATGTATTAACGCAATAAAATATTTATACAAAATTGTGTAAATGCAATAGTTTTCAAGTTACAAGTGATTTTACTCATGATGGAAGTTACTGAAAAAGTAGCTATTACTCACTAAGCTATTGAGACAGACACCCAAGTTACTCACCATGTTGTAGCTATGAAAAAAGTATCTGAATAACATATTTTAACAAAATGCTCTAAATGCAACACTTTTCAAGTTATAAGTGATTTAGTGCATGATTTCATGAATTTTAATGCATTTTAGACATTTTTGTCTACCACACACCTAATTTAGACATAAAGCCTACCAAAAAGATAGGGTGGCAAGTCCTCTAGCATACCAAGCCACCTGCCAAATATGAAAGAAATCTGGAAAGAAATGTGGACTGTAGGTCGCTAACAAGCAATATTCCACATTTTAGACATTGTTGTCTACCACAGGCCTAATTTAGACATAAAGCCTACCAAAAAGATAGGGTGGCGAGTCCTCTATCATATCAAGCCACCTGCCAAATATGAAAGAAATCCGGAAAGAAATGTGGACTGTAGGTCGCTAACAAGAAATCTCTGCGGACGCGGACGAGGGCGCGGACGACAACGATGATGAATCCATAGTATCCCCGCTTCGCGTCGGGGATACAATAATAGTGTTTTATAATTTTATTCAACTTGATGAAAAAGTAAGAAAGATATTGATTGTATGCAAATAAACAAAGTCTCTTTGGTGATAATAAAACATCATACAACTAGTTTCCGATAAACGGAACACAGGACAAACATGTGAATATGATCATGTGTTAAATTTATCACCAGGTTCATTGTTACTTTGCTGACAAAGGGCCGTTGCAGTGTAAAAATCGAAGGTTAGTTACTTATTAGAATATATACCGTATGTAGTCATCAATTACAATAAATTTTTTCTAATATTTTAAACATACTACGTTGGTATAATGGTGTACAATTTTTCTAATTTGGTTCTTCTAATCAACTTAAAAGAATGAATTAAATGAGTGAAAATGAGGTTTGTTGTATAGATTTAGTAGATCACGCTGTCTGACAATATTTGTGAAATTTATTTTAATGTCATTTAAAGTAATATCTTACAACACTATTAATAAATATGTGCAGACAAAATATGAAAACTGTCGGCAAATGACATTGCTTTTCTTGGATCCTGGCTAAAACTGCTGAGTGCACTTTCTCAACAAAAACAGTGAAACTCTGTAAAGGGCACTTAGTCAGCTGCAAGGCTGTGGAGACAAAATCACAAAACCAGAATCAGGAACACAACGGTTGCTATGGAAACAGTTCTTACTTGGTTATGCTCAAAATGATATCAGGCATAGATTTCTCTAGGGTACACTTTTCAATAAATTTAGTCAAAGTGTTCAGTCTGTGGCAACAAAGTAAACCAAAAAACCCACAAATATTCCAAGATTGGTTTTCAATGGCAACACCTTTATTGGATAATGCACAATTCTAAACAAGGAAACATCTGTTCAGGGTACACTTTTTCACCAAATTTGTTGATAGGTCGCAATGGGTTAAGTCTGCAATACACAATTCCCACACCATAAAAATAGTTGCCATGACAACAGTTTTCACTTTGTCAAACACAAAACTTAATCAACTGTAAATCTCTATGAGATTTCGGATATCCACCTAGTTGCTACAAGACCAAAAGTCCCCAAAATCTTGAACTTCATGCATAAATAGTTGCCATAGCAACCGTTTTTGTTGGATCAATCCCATAACTCTTACAGTTGTAGCTCTCTTTGGGGTACACTTTTTCACCAAATTTGGCAAAATTATGTCCAAGGGTTCAGCTTGCCACTACAAACATATTGCAATAAAATGAATATTCAAACACAAATGGTTCCCAAGGCAATAGGCGATTGTAGATATCTTTGGAATACACCTTTCCACCAAATTAGGGTTTAGAATTATGTATCAGACTAACAGTTTTGTGATGGAAAGAAAGATGGATAGACTGATGAACAAGAATTAATGTACGGGTGACAAAAAGAATTATAAGTGGACACAGTGTGACCATTACTTTTTTTCTTGCAACAATGATCAAACTGCCAAATGCACTAAAAAAGTCTACCCCCTCCAATCTTAAATCTAAATCTGTAATATAAAGGTGGCAACATCTCACTGAATGTGGATGCAACTACGTTAAGGGAGGGTAAAAACAGAACATTCTGTTAAATAGGGAATACATGCATATTTTGAATTGTATCTAATGAATGACAGAGAAATAGAATGACTTTTACAAGTGACCTGGAGATGAAGTTCATCTTCATTCAGTAGGGAATGCCTGAGTACATTCATTACAATAGTTTTGAAGCAAATGTATAATACTTTCACTGTTTACTCTTTAATACTTTACTTTAATTCCAAAATAATGTAATTTCAACCAAAAATATCTGTATAAAGCGGCACAACAATTTTTGGGTCTAGAGTTTTGTCCAACACTCTGCAGCAATGACCTTTGAAAACTCATTATTTACTTTGTGGTAATTATCTTTTGTAGAAAAAGTAAGTGAAACAGAATTATGGATACTATGGCAAATCTTTATGCATGACATTGACACTTCCTTGGATAGTCTGACGTCAACTTTCAAAAAATTATCACCCAAATCAAAGTACAGATTCTGATTATACGAACACTTTCAAAAATATAATAACACTCAGGACTGAAGGATTAGTATTAGGTGAGCTTCGCTTTCTTTTAGTACTTTGCCACTAGTTGAACATGCCGGCCACTGGCCTGCCTAATGGATGGTTCTACAGTTACAATTCCCAGGAATGCAACAGGTAGGGGTCAAGACCCCAACCCAGGCCTGATAGAATGAAATGGAGATAGATTTCCCAATTAAATGTAATAGATGCCCAAGCTATTCAAAAGGTTACTGAAAACTTCTCATTTATTATCTAATAAACCACATTAATATGGAAAAAGATAAATGAATGAGAGGTACTAATAATACAGTGGCAGGAGTCGATTCTTTTGATAAATGTACCAGTAATCATATTCATAAAAAACAGAAAGAAGCAGTGAAATCATTTGGGATTTTCTGATTCCTATGTTTAAGTGGAGGAAACCAGTACAGATTAGTTCTTAATGACTTCTCATGTAAACTTTCCCCCAAAAGTCTTTTTTTTCACTTAGATCATATGCACTATGCTTTAGTTATTATGGTTTAAATTTTTGAGGTTGCCCAATGATTTTTGAGTACCCCTGGGTTTAAAAATGAGGTACTTGTAATTCAGACATTGACATATATTTGTTTATAATGCTATTTGCCATGTTAATGGCCAGTCATGGTTTCCAAAATTTGCAAAAAATGTATTTAAATTTTTACCAAAAGGGGGGGGGGGGGGGGGGGGGGGGCAGGGAGTACCGCAGTTTGAAGTGATATCCCAGACAGAATCCTTCATTTACCAGTATGTATCTCTCTATACTTGATGCGCATTTAATTGTATTCAACCTGAATATGATTAACCTCTTCCTGCGGTTACCAGCACTAGAACCAGTCGATGACAGTCTCCTTACTGAAAATACAAAGTCCCAGATCCAGCTTATCTGTGGGTATGTATACAGCTTGCCAATACAGAAAAAGATCAACCCACAGGAACCCCAATGTAATACTAGACAATATGTATCTACCTGTACCTGAGATAAACTCCAGGTCCTCTGTAATGACCAGTCGGCCCTTTAAAAATATAGAAATGATAGTCATGATACAGCTATAATTTAAAATAGGACATACTTAAGGTTATGACAAGAATGTTACTTCTATTTTCTTTTGTTTCAGTTTCCAAGCAAAACCTTGAAATTAGTTGCATGTACTAAATGAATGACTGGGGTTGATACAGTTGGAACCTTGCAATATTCACTTTCTCTATATTCTTCACCTTTGTCTTAGATACAAATACTCTGAAGTCTAAGAGACAAAACACTTCTGATGCTAACAAAGCAGGAGTTTTGAGGGCAATATATCATCTCTTCAGAGACCTAACAAAACAAAGTCTTACTATCTAACTACCAACCAATTACGCTTGTAAAATAGCTGACAGTTGGCCCGCTTCTGTGCTCTCTGCTATGGGATTTTTTTTCTGAGTAAGTCCGCCAAGTATTTTTTTATACAATGAACAAGTACACATGTTGTACATCTTGAAGGGTAAGGTATAGAAAAAAGATCTTAAGATGCTTCAGCAGCAGATTATGGCTTTAGACAAGTTCTGAACCCAGGAGAATAGACAGAATTATAAGTCAGCACTTTCATTGGACTTACTTCTCCATTTGGCCTACTGTAACATTGCTATTTCAGATTTTCAATTGTCAAATCTGTTTTCACTTAAAAAAAAATTACCTATATTAAAATGTGTTTAAAATATCATTTGCATAAAAACACCAACTGTTTTTTTCCCAGTAGTTTTAAATAAATTTATACTTCCCGGAAAGTATGGTCAATTTAGATTTATTACCCCATCTAAAAAAGGTGTAACTCTGCAGCATGTTGGTTGATCAACTGAGTTCATTTACAGTTCTATGATCATTTGACTTTTATGATGTATCATGTTACTGACCAAAATATACAACATTCATCCAATAGTTTTGTTCTGGTGTGCCTGAAAAATCAGAAAATTTTTATTGAAATTTAGAACAGTATAAATAAAAACAAATTCAGACCAGTGTGTTTCATCCTTGCGCTGGATAACAATGCTAGGAATTTCGCAGATAAAGATTTCCTTTACACATTCTCAGATTTTTGGCATAAATAATACCATGTTATCATTTGAAGACAGTCCAGATTGTTTCAACATTTTTTTCGTCTCAAGTCCTGCAGGAGTACATTATGTTAACACTACAGCTCTCTATCTATATTTTTATTGCCTTGG
Organism: Sabellastarte sp. h YS-2021; assembly: GCA_964017235.1. Taxonomy (NCBI): domain Eukaryota; kingdom Metazoa; phylum Annelida; class Polychaeta; order Sabellida; family Sabellidae; genus Sabellastarte; species Sabellastarte sp. h YS-2021. The sequence continues at coordinate 150,168,255 of OZ024928.1, read as the reverse complement.
TTTTTCTCTGCTTGTGTGTATATCAAACAGAAACCGGTGTTTACTAACATTTGAAATACAAGAGCTCTCTCAGTGAGTATATTTTTGTCCCATCTCTGCATTGAGTTATAGGTTTTATTCTTAGAACAACACTGTAGAGCAAGTGATGGCCTGGACAACAGGCAATTCACATGCACAACAGGCCTGTATGTGAAATCTGGTTTACAGTACACCGGTGAGAAAATTTGAGAGTCAGAGTTAAGTAAGTTCAGCCAATTAACTTCTATAACAGAAAAAAATCGAGATAATATAGTTATTTATCAAAAATAGGCTTGAAAATACAAGTATTATTATTACTTGACAGATATGACTACTTTAATTCCTAAGGTACTTTGATCCCGAAGAGCTGTTGACCACAAACCTGTGTTAAAACTGGATTAATCAGCTTAATGACAGGAGAAGGTTATTGCCATCAGTTTCATTCCATCTTTCTGTCCTTTTGCCTCTACACATTCTAGCCCTTATAACTTCAAAACTACAACATCAATTGGGTTTAAATTTGATGGGCACATTAGGCTTCCTCCAAATTTGTGGAATTTTGAGGGAAAATTAAAATCAGTAAACAGTTTATCTTATTGTCAATTGGGCATATACAGCGAAATCTGGTAGAGGATCTTGCGATGTAACCAATATATAGTACTCTGATTACATCACTTCATTCGACCTTTCTTAAGCCCGAGCTCTAGCAAGGCTTGTGCTTCTAGGAATCACTTTTTTTTTTTTTTTTCTTTTTGGTCTCCGGACTTTCATTAATTGTGGTGCAGTGTGATGAGTATCCATCATTTCCTGGAAGTTAAGTGGCAATGGGCTACGTTAGTACTGGGATGGGTGACAGCCTTGGTGCACTACTTGTGTCTCTGATGGCTTTGCAGCTCATACTAGCCATCAGAGACACAAGTAGCGTACCAATTGACAATAAGATAAACTGTTTCCTGATTTTAATTTTCCCTCAAAATTCACCAAATTTGGAGGAAACCTTATGTGCCCATCAAATTTAAACCCAATTGAATCAAGTGATTGGCTGAAAACCCTTTCGGACTTGTTGTTTCTGTCAGTTGAAATGGAATATTTTTACACTACTTAACCAGAGTTAACAAGTGTCGATTTTTTTATTAACATTTTGGAAATGATGTAACCTACAAATATGTTATTTATATTATTGGAAAGATATCATGATTATAGTAGTATTATTAAAATTAAAGTTTTTATATTCACAATAGATGTTTCTATGTAAAATACTTGATCTTCAAGCAGCATTTCTATTTATAATATATTGTTAAAGAAACCCCAGTATTTTGCAAATATATCTATATATCCCATCTATACAAGTCTACCCTATACAAATTGTGTTTGAAGTAATGCTGGTCACTGTCTCCCTACACAGCTTCATGTTTAAATGACAACAGATGGGTGATAATAGAATACATTTTAACCTTCATGAGTCTGGTCACATTGAGTAGAGCGTTTTGCTGCATCTTCTCTCTCAATTTAATCAGTTTCCTTTGAACACAAAAATGTTTTCCCCCCAGATGTGGTAAAATATATTTCTCATGAATCGGTGTATTTAATAGTACATGTACCCCATGTGACAGTTCTCTACCTACAATCGGGTATATTTAACACACATTAACCTTTCTATGAGTTAGTGTGTTCTAAAACAAAAAAAAAAACATTAAACTTTTTGGGGTCCTTTGGGGTGCTGAATGGTGAAGGCAAAACAAACAACAGCACTCAGAGAGCACCAATCTCTGACATGGCCCTACTCCTCCAATATTGTTTATGAGAGCAATTAGAGTAAGAAATCTAAAATTCGCCAGGAATCTAAAATTCGCCACCTCTAAATCCTTAGTTAATTTTATGAAGAAAATGATGTTTTTGTCTAAAAATTGGTATTTCTCAGTTCAAAAAGCCTTAATTTACTATACATTTAACAAATCTCACCACAATAATTCATTTATTTTATTACTATTTTCACATGTGGCGAATTTCAGATATATGGCGAATTTTAGATTTCTTACTCTATGAAAAAAATAATTTAAAAAATCCTGGATCATTCCCAAAATTAAATCTATGTTAATTCCCAGTAAACATCAGAAATGTTTTACAATGGTTTAAACATTTACAAAATATTTGTAAAACCTATTTAAACCCAAATCTTATGGTTTACGCTGTAATGTTTAAAAAAATTTTTTATAAACATTCTCTATACAAATGTTTTTACTGAAAACATTTAATAAACATTTATAAATTAACTCAAGAAGATAGGTTTGACTGGGAATGTTTTTTAAACATTTATAAAGTAGCTGAAGAAATGAAGGTTATGCTGGAAATATTTTTCAAACATTCATCATGTTTAATGGGTTGTTAGACAAACACCCAGTTAATGTTAAAATTGGACGTAAATCTGTAACATAGTGTTTTGTATTCTTGCTAAAAAACAGAATCAAGTGATTGACAGGTACAAAAATGAGAAGTGCCTCTAAATGTGTCCAAGTTCAACTTAAGACTGTACAAATTGTTACTCTAAGGGTCTGAATATGTCTTTTTTATAAGATGGTATGAGCAAAGGTAATTCTGGCACTCATCTTAAAGTCTCCTTTAACCATTACACTTTCAAGATTTCACCAATAATTTTTTAACAGCCTCACACTCTACCGAAAACTTTAGCAGTGTTGCCATGACATCTGCTTATGTGAACAAAAGCTCAGCATCTTTCTTTGTTTTTGCAAAACATTGTTTTTAAATGGCTTTGTCATTGTTTTGTAGACAAAGAACAATCTCAGCATTTTAGTGAAGACCACCAAGATAAGGTAATCCTTTAGTGTTTCTCAAAGAGTAATGTATGTGTGTAACATAAATGCCAATCACTTATATAAATGGAACGTTCTGGATACTAAGACTTAGAATTGGTAAAAATAGGTGTATAAATGAGCTGCTGGCCAGAGGTCTGCGCGCACTAAGTGCTTTTCTAATTTAATACTGTTTTGGTTACCTTCTTCCCTGCTTTGTGCTTGGATTCTCAACAATTTGGACACAGGTTGTATCCACTAAATTTCAGTATTTTTTCCATGACTTTTCTACGACTTCTCCATGACCAAAGCTTTAAAATGAAGGACCTTGTACGTGCCTCGTGGCATGAAAGAGACTCCCGCTGAGGCCACAAGCTCCCACCCCTTTTGCCTTTGAGAACCATGCACAAGGTACCAGTTACATTACAGGAAGATGCGGAAGGCACCAAAATTTGATCTAATTACATAAATGTATCCTTGTATGGAAATGTTGGATAAAAGAACAACGCCGTTTTGCAAGAGGATGCCTTTTAATTTCCATGACTTTTTATGAATTTTCCAAAACCTGGGGTCAATTTCCATGACTTTTCCAGGCCTTGAAAAAAAATTGAATTCCATGACTTTTCCAGGTTTTTCATGACTAGATACACTCTGTGGACAGTTTTCACTACCACAGCATTTATTGTAATCTGATTTGGTACCTTACAATTTGTAGTAATCTTGTCAGAGATTGCAGCCAAAAAATAGTCCATCATCTCTTAAATGGGGTTAAAATACAGTGAAATTCTCAACCTTTCAAGTTTAGTTTATAGTATTTGAATCAATTGATAAAAAACATTCATCTCTTTAACATAGCAACTATATCCTTTCATCTCAAAATTCCCACTTAAAATTTGTACATACCTCTATTTCAGATTTTTAGTCTACAGATTTGAAGCTGATTAAGTCAAATATGAAAGAACCACACAAATATAAAGCCAATTTACAGCTATATATGGCTTGCAATTCAGTAGAATTACTTTTATAATTCTTATGTGTACAATTTAAAGCAAAAATATAATTCTGGCAGAAACATGAAACATATTTTAGTATACAGTGAAAATTTAATGTTTAAGTCATGTTAAGTTAACCATTAAAATGAAAGGTACACAATTTATCACACTTTTTCACCCATACAAAACAAAGACAAAGATCTTTCTAAATTTGCTTTTAAGAATCTTCAAAGCTCTGAGACCTAAACTGTATCCTATTACAGGGTTCAACAGCTCCTTAACCTTATAAAGATTACTTTAATTAATTACCAATAAACAAAACCTCTCCCCCAAAAACTGGAAAACTGTTTTGTAAAAGCTTAAATGAAAACTTGAACTTAAACTACACATTGTTAATCAATCTTTTAAAAAACATCTTTGTCCAAATGTAAATTCAAACTGACAAGCTACTTAATTTTTGTAACTACAGTATAACAAATAATAGTGCAACACCTCCAAGCCCTAAGTAAGTAAGTAAGTAAGAAACACTTATATAGCGCCGAAATTGATGTAAACATCCTCTAAGGCGCTGATGTGCAAAAAGGGATAGTCCAGTTCCAGAAAAAAGGTCCGTTTCCATATTAGCGTCCGATAGGGGAGATAGGCTATGGTGGAGGATAAGCCAATCTAAAAAGGTATGTTTTCAACTGTTTTCTGAAACCAGAAATGCTTTCTATGGTTCTAATGGCTTGAGGAAGCTTGTTCCACTCTGTGGGAGCCCCTGCTATGAAACTGCGTAGCCCTGAGCGTTTATTTGGTTTAGATGAGGAAATTGATAGGCGATTGCCCCGTGTTAGATCACTCCGCCTAATTAGAGCGGAGAGATATGGAGGTTGGCTGAAATGTATTGCTTTATAAGTGAGGAGATTATATTTGAACAATATACGGTAATGAATGGGAAGCCAGTGTAGTTTGTGCAGGAAGGGTGTAACATGACAATATTTGTTTAGCTTGCACACCATCCGACATAAGGCATTTTGAACTCTTTGTAGTCTGCTAGTATATGCCTTTTTTGTGTTGTAAAGCAGTGAATTACAGTAATCCAGACGACTGCTTACCAAGGCATTTGCCACCTTTACAGCTGTTTCATGATTTAAGTACCTGCGGACCCTTCGTAGTTCCCGGAGATGGTAGTAACTTATGCGACATATATTAGCCACGTGTCTTTGCATTGAATTTTCAGCATCCAGGATGACACCTAGGTTTTTTACCGATTCAGCTGGTTCCATGGTGTTGCCAAGCAAACTCACTGGGAATGATGACTTCAGGGAACTTCTAATTTGATCATCACCAATCACTATAAATTCTGTCTTGTCAGGATTTAATTTAAGCTTATTATTTCCCATCCAAGCCTGGACCGCCTCGAGGCAATTTGTTAATTCAGTGATACTGGATTCGAAGTTCCTAGAGTCGAGTTCCAAGTAAATTTGTGTGTCATCTGCATATAAGTGGTGGGTGACATTGAATTTAGATATGACTGAGCTGAGAGGGGTTGTGTATAGGGTAAAAAGGAGTGGCCCTAGAACTGAGCCCTGGGGAACCCCGTAAGGGAGTTGAAAAGTATCTGAAAGATGTCCATCTATTTTGATCCGCTGCTTGCGTGAGTTGAGGTATGACTGGACCCACTTAAGCACTACCCCATCAATGCCATACCAGCGCTGAAGGCAGTTGAATAGGATTGAGTGGTCTATTGTATCGAAAGCTGCAGATAAGTCCAAAAGGACTAATCCAACAGCTGCACCCTTGTCCATTGATGTGGCAATGTCGTTTTGTATTTTGAGCAATGCCGATTCAGTTGAATGAAAAACTCTATATGCGGACTGGTTTTCGTTGGATATACCCTCGTGAGCAATATGCTCATTTATCTGCCTAGCCACAGCTTTCTCTATGAGTTTGGAGATGTAGCTGAGGTTGGACACTGGTCAATAATTCTTGAGAATATTCTTGTCAAGACCAGCTTTTTTCAACAAGGGTGTAACATGTGCAGTCTTAAAACAGGATGGGAAACTGCCCTCCTGTAGAGAGTAGTTCACAATATTTGTAATAGGAGTCAAGAGCACACTGATGCAATCAAGGACCAATGATGTTGGGATGGGATCCAAGTCACATGATTTATTTGGTGTGGAATTTATGATTTTAAGGACTTCTTCCTCTGACATGGTCCGGAAAGAAACAAACTTGTTTTTGTAGGAACCTGAGACAGGGGGATCGACATCAGTAGACAGTAATCCAGATCTTAATTTAGCAATTTTGTCAGCAAAATACCTGCCAAAAGTGTTGACTAGACTGTTCATGGTGGTATAATCTGGAAGTACCATTTTTGGCGATCTATGGAGGACTTTCTTTATGGAATTCCACAAGGCCTTGGGGTTATCCTCATTTTCCCTAACCATATCACTGTAATATTTGGTTTTTGCACATTCCACGAGACGGCTGAAATGGTTCACAGCAGCTCTATACCTACTGCGGTTTATGGCAGAGTTGTCTCTTTGCCACTCCCTTTCGAGTTTGCGCTTACGTCTCTTTGCTGCCAAAATCTCACTGTTGATGAACCCTTTGTTGACATGTTGTGGGGTCTTACATTCATGTACAGGTGCATGCTTGTCAAGTATATTCCTAAGGGTATGAAAGTACTGGTGTGAAAGTAAGCTAGCTGTTTTGTAAGGAGCCTGGATAAGCTCCGAATTTACAATGTCAGACATAAATTCAGTTTTATTTATCTTGCGAAGTTTCCTGATTTTCAAACGCTTTACTCTGCAGGAATTTTTGACAGGGAATGTTGTAGTAAAAAAGACAGCTAGGTGGTCTGATATGCCGTCCTTTACATAATGGTGAACTGAGGAAGTTAGGGATTTACTAGTGCAGAGTACGTCAAGGATATGTCCTTGTATGTGTGTAGGTGCTGACACATGTTGAATGAAATCAAAATCCAATAGAACTGTGTTGAAATTTTCTGTCCAGCAATTTTGACTGTCAAGCTGGATATTGACATCTCCCAGGATAATATTTTCATGTGGTGACAAAGCAGCTGCTTCCATGAAACTGTTGAATTCCTCAATAAATCTGCTTTTGCTGGTACTTGGAGGTCGGTAAATTACATGTACCAGGAGCTGGCTTGACTGTCGATCTGACAGTTTGACGGTAATGTGTTCGAATGTTTCCCGCCGATCAGTTTGACAATGCACGCTATCAATGCCATTCCTAACAAGGACAGCGACTCCACCTCCTTTCTTGTTCTCGCGTGGGACCTGGTGAAGCTGGAAACCTGCAGGGGTTATCTCATCCATTAGGCCTTGTGTGTCCGACGGTCTTAGCCATGTCTCGGTGACACCAACAACGTCAAGATCATTTGACAAAACAAAATCACTAAATGCTGATGTTTTGTTGCGCAATGAACGGACATTCAGATGACAGGCTTTGATATTTCTGGCTGATGGACCTGGGTTCAGACTGATGTCACCAGAAAGAATCAGGATGATGGACCACCAAGGGTTGACATTTCTGAAACAGTGCGTCACTTGACGACAGTGGGCCTGCAGGGCTACAAAAGCAATGTTGCAACTGTCCAAAGAGGAGAGTAAACTTGGGTGAATAATTTTTGGTGATGGCAAGCTATTTTCCTTGGTGGGGGTTGTTGACCGAGCAGTCAAGAGGATGGAAAAACAGAACCAAAAAGTGCAATGCATGACCAATGAAAGCCAAAAATTAAAATTTAGAAATAGGTGGACCTACCTTTCCTAAGTACAAACCTTTCTAATTACAGCATCACGGTACCAAAAACAAAAGATGGTAGGTTAGGAAGGAGTAGATTAGTGCATGTTTGATAGATGTGTGGGATTAAAAATATGACAAATACTGGTAGTGGACAGGGAAAATCAATTGCTGTACAATTTTTTATGATATATATCTATGTTACATGTATGCAAAACTGATAATTTACAAGACTGGGCTACTCTGTTCAGAAGACAATTTCTTAATTACATTTTCAAAAATGAAGTTAGGTAGAAAGTTAAAATTGCATTTGTTAGGTTAAAGAAAAGGATCTAGATGCCAAAATCAAAACAAATGAAACAATAAAGTACAGTTTAAATGTCAAATGAACAAAGAAGGAAAAAATATGTTTTCCATCGATGAAAACTGGGATCACATGTTACCTAACACTGCTGGAAGTAAGCTTGTGTTAGTTGCAAATTTTCCCGACTTGGTGCCCAATTATCTTCTTTGTAATCACTTTTGTCACTACACTACATCCCTTTATGCATTACTGTGTAACAACAAAACTATGTCTCCATGAAAATACAAACTTTTTATGATCATTGTACAAATGATACAGTTCAGATAATATTTGCAAGGTATGGACACAGACACCAAGGAAATGGTCACAACTGAAAAAATAGTAACACTCAGCAGGTGGTAACAACACTCTACAAGTATAATAGTAAGCCTCAGCAGGTTAAACGACACTCTACAAGTATAATAGTAAGACTCAGCAGGTGGTAACAACACTCTACAAGTATAATAGTAAGCCTCAGCAGGTTAAACAACACTCTACAAGTATAATAGTAAGCCTCAGCAGGTTAAACGACACTCTACAAGTATAAGAGTAAGCCTCAGCAGGTGGCAACAACAGTCTACAAGTATAATTGTAAGCATCAGCAGGGGGCAACAACAGTCTACAAGTATAATTGTAAGCATCAGCAGGGGGCAACAACAGTCTACAAGTATAATTGTAAGCCTCAGCAGGTGGCAACAACAGTCTATAAGTATAAGAGTAAGCCTCAGCAGGTGGCAACAACAGTCTACAAGTATAATAGTAAGCGTCAGCAGGTGGCAATAACAGTCTACAAGTATAATTGTAAGCCTCAGCAGGTGGCAACAACAGTCTACAAGTATAATAGTAAGCATCAGCAAGTTAAACAACAGTCTACAAGTATAATAGTAAGCCTTAGCAGGTGGCAATAACAGTCTACAAGTATAATAGTTAGCCTCAACAGGGGGCAACAACAGTCTACAAGTATAATAGTTAGCCTCAGCAGGGAGCAACAACAGTCTACAAGTATAATTGTAAGCCTCAGCAGGTGGCAACAACAGTCTATAAGTATAAGAGTAAGCCTCAGCAGGTGGCAACAACTGTCTACAAGTATAATAGTAAGCCTCAGCAGGTGGCAATAACAGTCTACAAGTATAATTGTAAGCCTCAGCAGATGGCAACAACAGTCTACAAGTATAATTGTAAGCATCAGCAGGGGGTAACAACAGTCTACAAGTATAATAGTTAGCCTCAGCAGGGGTCAACAACAGTCTACAAGTATAATTGTAAGCCTCAGCAGGTGGCAACAACAGTCTATAAGTATAAGAGTAAGCCTCAGCAGGTTAAACAGCAGTCTACAAGTATAATAGTAAGCATCAGCAGGTGGCAACAACAGTCTACAAGAAAAACTGGTGAGCATCAGACACTTTTAGGAAATTGACAATTATTTTAAATGTGAGAGAAAATTTGGTAAACATGTTTTGGATTGTAAAGCACCCATAGTCCAAAGAACAGAAAAAGAGTTGTCATGGCAGTTATTGCTAGATGTTTGCAAAAAGCGATCCAGTTCCGGGTTCCTCTTGGAAAAAAGAATATCCTGAAAGTTAGGTACAAATCCGTACAGGGGTCTGGAATGTAGAACACCCACAAACTCTATGCCCGTCGCCTGGACAGTTTAAGGGGGCGACTTATCAAAAAAGCTATTAGACTGGCTGCCATATGCAACTTGCAAAAGTCATTCTGTCGAAGGTAAAAGCTAAACCCATACAACCACATCTCGAACCTGCATCCCATATTTGTGATTTTTATACATGGATACCAACTCTGCTGGATATGACAAGCAAAAATAGAATAACATACTCTGAGGGTAGAAACATGTCAGAGCTGTGTTGCTCCAAATAATTACCTTGCATCTTCTTCCTACTTTTACCTTTCATTCATTTTCCCATATAAAATCATGCAACAGTGGTTGTGTACTGAGATTTCTATCTGAAAGGTTATCATTGCCTTCGGGGTGAATACATTATTCATCAACTCTGGCCCCAGTCACCCTTCTGAGAAATCGTTTCTGGTAATTCGTTCTTGAAACATGTACAGTGTGAAGAAAACTTGAATACATCATACATGTACCATCTTGTGCTAATATACAAACCCAATAAACACAGTAAACTTCTATTATCTGATCATGCTGAAACAGATTTATCTGGAAAAATACAGAAAGATAGAGGATGAATCCCTAAAAAATTCTCACCAGGAAAATTTCCAACCTGGAAAGGTTTCCACCAAAAAAAGTTTTACCTGAAAAGTTGCTATCCCCCAAATATGACAGGGTGCATAAGTTCACTACTATTTCAAAAATATTTACTTTTTTCATTTATTTAACATTTTACTTCACTTAAAACCTTTCAACTATTAAAAATGACACATATGAAATGCAGATACCCATATATAAAATATTTTTAATATATTTTTCAACTAGTAAACAACTTGCAGAAAAAAAGGAGTAGGTAAGGTATTAGAATATACAATTACCCCATATCACCACTGTATACATGAAGCTGCCCTACAATGTGTAACAACACAATGACAGGGTGGTTGATTACAGTTGAAGTCAGTTGAAATACTATCAGGGACTAAACAAAGTTTATGTGTTTGGAGTGTATAGCTCTTTTTTACAAGGTGGAAACCTTTCCACCCTTAATTTTTAGGGGGTAGGGACTTTTCCAGGTGGGAACTTCTTGGGTGGAAACCTTTCAGGTGGGAATTTTTTAGCATGGGAACTTTTCTGTATGAACTGGAAGACAGAAGGTGGAACCATGGAAATTCCACTGTAAATCTATTTTTGACTGTAACTGATAAAATTTCAAAATTGACCCGATTATATATCTTTCTTCAAATAGAATATATGTTTACTATGAGACTACATAAGGCTAGGATAAAGAAGTTATATTTGGAAGTTTATCTTTCTGTAGTACACAATTAACAGTAAACAAAAGTCAATCTGCACATTTAACAATGCTTTCGTGGTGCAAGAAAGTGACTAAAACCAAACTTCTGCACTGAAATAAACTTCATCAAAGGTGTACTTTTCTTTGAACCTAAAGCTGAAGGTACAAATGACCTCCAGAGACAAAATTTTCAACCACAAGAGTGAGGTGGGGGGGCTAATCCTGCCTGTATACAATGTTACAGTGATAAGGAACTACAAGGCAACTTATTTTAATTAATCTGGTATAAGTACACAACTGTACTGTAACAGCAAAAATAAATGAGCATTAAAATGAGATGTAATTCTGTACAGCTACAGCTTTTGTTTCAATTGAGGAAGGAAAATGCGTACAGCCAAAATTGAATTTCTGTTAAAAGGCTTCTGTATCGTTATTTCTGATAACGTGTCAGCCATAACAAAGAGAAATATCAACTGCACAAGAGAATTAGTATATGAGGACGTTGTGAAGCAACAACAATGGTTAGGTAATAGGGACTGGTTCTGATAAATGATTTCAACAGTATAGCACTGGTAACCTTCTGAAATGGCTTTGCAGGTAAGTATGTTTTTTCCATAGGTAATGCAAAGATAAAGGCACTGATCCAGTGTACCATTAAACAATTCTTACATCAGGTTTAACAAGTCTATGAAGGTCCTTTGTGGCAAGGGTTTGCAACTTTGGCATCTAATCACAGAATGTCACCTCTGTATTGGTTTCACTCCCAGAAGTGGCAATGTGTTGAGGGTCTGAGTTAATCTGACCAGGGCATTTAAACTTTTGCTAGCAACAGATAAAAATGCCATTTGCACAATATCTGAGATTTGTCAAAATTATGATCCCATTGTTCATTTCAGTAATTGTAACCAATTTGCAAATGCCCAAAACATAATGTGGAAGTACATTTTTGGTCTAAAAAGATCTTTAGAGGATCTGAAACTTATGCTCTAATCTGTAAATATTGGGAGTAAGTGCAACAGGGATTTAAACCTATGTATTACCCAGCAGTAATATGACTTTATCCTACCTTACAAAAGGCAATGACAGAGTAAGAGCAGATGTAAACTAAGCAAACCCAGAGAGTGTGACAGGAATGTTATGGCAACCAGAGCATCATTAAATACAGGATATTCAATCAATTAGTTGGATTATAACTGCCTGCACTTTTGAATTGTTTTAATTGTTCACAGTATAAAATCTATATGTATACAAACATTAGTTAGCTGCACCTCTGGGCCTTTATCTTCTATGCAGACAGTTCATTCATTTAATGTATATTCAAAAGTTTCACTCCATTTTGATTACAAACTGTAAACTTAAAAAATTTCATATACAGTTGTGTCTTGAGGTTATGAAAGTTAAATCGCTTTTTCCTCACTATATGTTTTAATAAACATTAAATCAGCGTAAACTTATAAATTCTGTACTTAAGCCCCTTCAAGGGTTTACCCATAAAAATCAATAAAATAAGAGTAAGACAGATTTGGCTGAAATTTTAATGTAAAACTATTTATGACGGATACTTAACATTTCATTGACTAATACAATTAATGCTGTTAAAGTCTGAAGCTTTATATGAGCATGTGTGGTGCCTTCAGGCTATTTACTCTGACCCGATGCTACACCTGTCTATAAGTCACTGTTATAACAGACACCCATACACATGTAGTGTGAGCCTCATGCCTTGCCTGTTTACACACTACTGACTCCTGGCACTGATTTGATCCCTTTCAGTCACTTTATTGCATGTGTTGTCACACCCAAATATGGACAACATATCTAATCCAAGTTTACCCTCCATGTGGTGAAAAAAATTGGCTGACATTGGCGATTGACCACAAGATAATAGACAAAATGAATATCAAATAAAAGATATATACATATTTTTGATGATCCATATTTATTGTCAATTTTTTTCTTTTGGTATTGAGGACACAGATAACAGAATAGTCACAATCGGTTGAGAAATCAGAAAGTTATGGTTTGAAAATTAAAAGTGTTGAAATAGTCAAGTCTGCCATAAGTTTCATCAACTGAGAATTTGTGCTTATGAAGAATCCCTGAAAAAAAAGCCCATCAGGAAAAATGTCAATCAAGTGAATCCCATTAGGATAAAAACCCATCAGGAAAATTGCCCATCAGCTAAAGTGATAGGCAGGAAAATTGCCCATCAATTTTTCAAAATTTCTTTGCAACATATAATTTAACTATTATTTATAACTATTACTTATAAAAATCTGATGTAAGGTAATGATAAACTACATTTACAATTGATTACAACCCTCTTCTATTTCAGTTTTGTGCATAAAGTTTTTTTATTTATTTATATCAAAGGAAGAGTGCAAAAACTTAAATCAAATGATGGTGAGATTGTGTTAGAAATCACAATTACTTCTGTTACTTCATTCATTTATTTATATCAAAGGAAGGCTGCATCTTCTGTGAGTAGCTTACTCAGGTGAGATCAATAAAAAAGTAACTGATGTATAAAAACCTTTTTTTTTAAGAAAACCACATATTTGATGGGAATGTCATCAGAGACGATGTCTTGATTATAAAGGTTCAATAAATGTTAGTTCTAATCCTATTTTAGTTAAAATCTTTGTAGGCGTTGCAATAAAAGAGTGCTAAAAAGTTGTATAATCAATCAAGTTAACTTTTTCTTAATCTTATAAAGTTTGTTGAAAAAGTTGTATTATGTTGTCAGTATTTTAAATTAAACACTAAATTAAAAAAAAAAGATGGGCAATTTTCCTACCCACCACTTTACCTGATAGTAAAATATATAGTAAAAATAGCATCAGAGATGCCCGTACCCCACAGCATAGGGAAATATTTTTAACACCATGAGATATAGAAGTACTGTATTAGTACAAAGTTCAGGATACTTTCAGAGCACTGTCAGTTATATACAGGTCCAAACAATGTTTAAATAGAGAAAATAATGTCTAAGAGAAAGATAATGCATGTACTCTTTATCTACATCTGGCATGGCCGAATACAGAAGTGGTAATACATTCAATGAATGCTTATGTGTGGTGTTGGACCAAATCTGTGGCTCACTTGATGAAATTCCATCTGCTACAATGGGAAGTTGTAAAACTAAAATTCTTAATGAATTCTAATATGACTTTAACAGTGCTTAATCTGCATCAAAAGACAGACCCAAAGGTGCAACAAGATTTTAAAGGTAAAGGTCACTATGACAAGGTCAAAGGTCAAATCAAGGTCACACTCTGATGCTACACACCTACAACCCCTAACCAATGTCCCTACCAAGTATCAACTTCCTAGACCTTACGCTTTCCGAGATATAGCCTGGACAAGATTTTATAGGTCAAGGTCACTACGGCAATGTCAAAGGTCAAATCAAGGTCACACCATGACGTTGCACACCTACACCCCCTAACCAATGTCCCTACCAAGTATCAACTTCCTACACCTTACAGTTTCTGAGATATAGCCCAGACAATATTTTATAGGTCAAGGTCACTACGGCAAGGTCAAAGGTCAAATCCTGGTCACACCATGATGTTGCACACTTACACATCCTAACCAATGTCCCGGCCATGTATCAACTTCCTACACCTTACGGTTTCTGAGATACAGCCCGGACAAACTTTTTCCCGCAGCAAGCCCGTCCACCCATCCAGACACCATGGGTGAAAACAATAAATGAACAAATATAACAATCAATGCAAAAGGTACAGAGAAACAATCAATATCTCTTATAACTAATCATAATAAACACTAAAATCCCCTTCATTGTGTAAAATACAACAAAACGTTTCATAATAATCATGTACATACTACAATTGTATAGTATATTCCAGACATGTAATGTCATGTCACAGAGCAGTAACGTGACGACAAATCCCTTTAAACTATATTAGGAGAACCAATGTACAATTGGCAGCTCTAAACCATTTAGTCTGGTTCCTGACCGCTTCTGCAATAAAGGGTCAGGTATCGCCCACCATTTTGGGAACTAGGCTTCCGTAGTTACACCTAGCAATGATCAAGAAGAAAATTAAATATAATATATTTCTAGTTAACACATTTGGTGCACATTGTGACACAATATTCCCCTTTTACTGTGTAATAATATCCCATAATAATTGAACAACATTTGTGATACACAATAAATCTGCATCAGTTTAAGTGTTGTCGATCTTCTATTATCACCCAAGAACACATATTTGCTTTTAAAGATTATTGTTATCCCAAAATATTTTTATATTTAATTCGCAAAGCTAAAGCTCACACCATCATGCACACCTACACCCCCTAACCAATGTTCCTACCAAGTATCAACTTCCTACACCTTATGGTCCCGAAATATAGCCCAAACAAGATTTTCAAATTCAACGTCACTACGGCAAGGTCAAAGGTCAAATCAAGGTCATAACATGATGTTGCACACCTACACCCCCCAACCAATGTCCCTACCATGCATCAACTTCCTACTCCTTACGGTTTCTGAGATACAGGCCGGACAAACTTTTCCCGCTGCCCGCCCGCCAATCCGGACACCATGGGTGAAAAAAGATAGGTTAGTCTGAATAGGTAGGTGTTTACTTGTTCACTCAAGTGACACTATCCTGGATTCTGATGACTTGAGGGTGATTTTCCATTCAGTTACAGCAGTTGAGGGAAACTTGTGCATCCCCTTTAAAATAAAAATAATTTCATCCTGACATTTAAGGTAATAGATCTTTACTCTATAACATGTGTGAGGATGCTTTTTAACTTTAAAGGAAAATCTAACTTGTGATGATCTCTAACATATTCTGTAATACTTTGTCATTTTCCTTGGATTGATTTAGTCTGTTTAGAGTTCTTGTATCATATTAAGTTTAGAATGAGATTATAAAGACCGGAAGTGCGCAGTGAACGAAAACCCATCTGTGCACATAGAATCAGCTGGGAGTAAAACATGCGATAACCGCCCTCTGAAAAACGGAGGTGCTGGTTCGAATTGCTCGATTGTATGTTGATCATCTGCTTTTACGAGAGCGGTCATTTATTTAAACCAATATGGCGGCGTTGTTATTCGTGTCACCTCATAAAAATAAAGGGATATTTCTTGAAACCAACCAGGCCGGTCTTTATAATAGTAATAAATACCTCATGCTCTGGCATTTGTTACAGGATATACGCCCGACAAAAATTCCTTAATAATGCCCTCGCGCCTGACCGCTCTGGCATTATTTGGAATTTTTGCCGGGTGTATATCCTGTAATAAATGCCCTCACAATCGGTATTTATTACTACAATTTGCTAATTCAATTATTCATTTAATTTTTATTAGCATGTTTGTTTGGTCAAATGAATTGAAAGAAAGAAACTATTTAAATTTCTTGAGAACAAGAAACATTTCAAATATTAATGATGTCCCTCATGTTGTCATGAAATGGTTGTTAAAAACTATTCTTGAGAATGTTAAATACATCATAAAATCACTGAAAAACAAACCAGTGTTCTTTTTTGTCCAAAAGATTATGAAAGTCTCATTTACAGAAAGCATAGAATCTACCTCAATCGCAAACACCTCAATCCTGCCATGTTCCTTTTCACACAAATTCGTGCACTTTTTTCACTGCTTGAACAAAAAAAGTGTATGTTTTAAGTTTTGGATAATTGCATATTTTTACAACAACAACAAAAAGACCACTTTTCTTTTCTGGCGAAGCAATTTCAACCTGAGAAAACAACCTGTTTTATTTGTGTCAAATGCTAAACAATTCAATACCCATTATTTTAATAAGTGTGAGACAAAGAACACTCCATGGCTTAACATTTTAAAACATAATTCAACAAACTCAGTATCAGTCATGTCATGTATCAGACTATTTGCAACACACAACTTTTCAAAATCATACTTCAACCTGAACTCAACTAAATGCTGCTAAACCAACATGGTCTTGTACTAATAATCACAGTAGGTAAAGCTATAGTAAATTACTATCTAGATATTCTATATAATTTATCTGATATAAATAGTAAATTTTAATAATTAAGTCTACACATGCAACTGAAGAAAGCTGATGACCTTGACAAACATTCTCTTAATAATCCTATGGTGACTAAATAGTTGACCTAAATTCATTATGTCTTTCCTTTTTAAAATCTTAACTACATTCTGTATCAGAATGCACTTTGATTTCTGTCATCTGTCCAAGGTACTAAAGGAGCATTAAAAGATTTTTATGCTTTTGATTTTAATAAAATGTCATTCCAGGAAATGATGAACTGTGAAAAATTAATTCCAATAGATAATCCATCACAGCTAATCAATGGCTCTGAATATATAATTTAACAGGACATTTCCAAAATAAGATTGCAATAATTTGGGGCTTAAGTATTCTATGTCACTTGGTCAGATCTTTCATGGTCACAAACTCTAAAAATAACTAATTTGAGACTAAAATATTTAAGGCTGCTTCAGGCACTTGATCTTCTCTGTGGAATTTTAAGTTCCAGATTATTCGTGTAATCATGACCTCTGGCTATGGATATGTGGCACCAGAGCAAGGAAACCCAATTGTTTCACAACAAAGACCAAGCTGGTCTTTAGTCCAAATAAAGCGGCATTACCTACAGTATGTTCAAGGACATCTGAAGAAAGTGGGGTTAGTGAGTGGAGATGTCAGAGAATGGACTACAAAGGGAAGTCAGACTTCCAAAACTTTCACTCAAATCTTGTCTTGACCAGGCTGAGACGTGTACAATTTTCCATATTGAGTTCTATTGATGATTCAAAATGTATTAGAAGGAAACTGCATTTTTGCAATTATACAAGCCAAAATGCAAGTTTTTGTAATAATTTTAAGCATTTTATAACTTTTCTTTATTACAATGATGACTTTCTGAATGTGCTGGTACAAAATGGTAAATAGAAAACTAAATAGTAAATAGAGTAGGAGCAATCCATGTGCACTGTCACAAGTTAATGAAACTATACCTGCAAGTTTAGTGAGATCACTTTTTAAGGGTTGACCTATCAATGTGTATATTGGTGCAATGTATGTGAGACTTCAGGCACTGGACTGATTCCATGCACACTTATTTATGCCAGTCGAGTAAGCAATGGAGACTTCAAAAGACTAACAGGCAGAAGTAGCCCAGAAGTCACTGACACAGATAGCATGTTTCTCACTTGTTGCTCTTCTGTTTTCTCAATTTCTGTTTGAATTCCATAAAGTGAGTAAAGGCTACTGCTCCAAATCAAATAACAGATAAATACTGGATTGTGCTTAAAATTCATGGAAATGTTGCTGTAAACTGACTAAATTAATCAACATAAATTTAAAAGTAATACCCACCATATAAATAAGGAGGTTTTTTGTTGGATTCAAACATTAGCTCTATTTCATAATTTATGTCCACTCTTTTCAATTAATATCTTTAAAAATTTAGAATAAAATCACTTCTTAGATGCCCTTATTTTCATGATGCTTTGATCTCAAAAAGACAAAGAATACTTGCCATACTACCACAGATTTCTGATGAACCAGTTGACAGTCTTAAGTATGCAGGGTGGAAATACACTATGATTTAAACAACAGCTATTTACCTTTGATCCAGTAGAGCATTTTAATTTATTGAATTTTCAGCTCAACTACTCGCAACATACTAACAGAGAATCAGAAAGAACTGGAAATAAGTTTTGTCAGTTTCAGGGGAGGAAGGCCTGAAGAAGTGGAAGGAATACATCATTTCAACAGCCTTGGAATTGAATTTGAATAAAACATTTAAAAATCATAACACTTTGGCAAAAATTTTCTAGATTATAAATCATTCACTATGTTGAAATAGAGAAATATGAAAATTTTGGAGAAAGTCTACAAAGATTCATCATTTCCATGTTACCCCACCTCCCATTCCTTTAAAAATGATGTGTATTTAGTTCCTACTCTCGAATATTATGTTCAACTCACCTTCAGAAATAAAACTGTGACCTAGGTATAAGGTCGGGATTCATAAGGTCGCTGAGTACTCTGTCATAGCACAGCACAATTTGCATCCTTGACAGGAAGAATCCAGGAACTAGCTGGCCCAGATTGCTGCAACACTCAATGCAAGCCAATACTTTTCTCTGTGGAGATGTGAATTACAGGGAAATCAATTAGGCCTTACGTAATAACGAGAGCTGTGGCATTTTCTATATTTATAAATAAACACCCTGAAATAGAAGAAAAGGTTATAAAGTACATTCAGGTTATTGTGTGGCATTTCCATGTAAAGAACTTTCTCATTTAACTGTATCAGTAAATATATCAACTGGGTTTAAGTGATGCAGTTAAATGTTCACAAAACATACAGCTTGAATTTGTATAAAGACATAAATGGACCATCATTTATCTCATATTTTCACATACACTTCTAACCAAATGACATGGATAATTTATTAGTTGCTGTCTCTTTCATGTTATCAATTCCACAAAAGAGATCATTAAGTGTCACTTTGAAACTTTATTTGCACCCTTACATTTTAATATATTCTGATTATTGATGTGCAGAATTGATATGATAAAGTTTAGGCAAGCTACCTTGTCTCAACCTTATCAAAATTGTTGAGATATTTTACACAAAGAATGAGGCTTAGAAAAATGCAAATACTTCAAAGTAATAATATACTCACAAGGTAATTGTGGGAATTATTGAACAAAATACTGAAAGTGACTGTTTTTCTAAATCAGACTTTAAGTTTTTATATTGTTTCTATTGAGCTACATGGTCGCTATATAATTGGGTATGTCTCAAAAACAAGCTGGAAACCTTGTTTGATAAAACTTTCCTTCCTTGGAACTATGTGTATCTCCTAAGAAATCACATTCCATCCAACAGCTTAAAAATTGATTTGTGAATAAACAACTGGTTTGTTTCTGACTGTTAGGTCTCTCAGAATCAGGACAGGGTAGATTCTGATATATAAAGAATTCAGCAATTCTGAAATGAGACATTTTCATTTTCCGCCAAAATTCAAGATGGTTGCCAGAATTTGGAAAATTAAAAATTTCTCAGATGCATTATATCTATGGTCCTTAGTACCCAACGGGTCCAAAATTTGCTCAAAAACATTCTATCTCTAATGATTTTTGAGATAATCAATATTTTCGATTTGTGCCAGCAGGCTACTACTGGTCTTACAGTGGAAGACCAAGACCACAAAGCAATAGGCTTTTAGGCTAATTTTTGATAATTTAGATCGATCATTAGTGAGGTATTAAGCTTTAATGGTTAGTAAACTATGCTTGACCTTGAAGCAGGAATTAAGGGTCAAATTTAACCCTACAAAATTTATACTTCATGATTTCTTACAATTCTTTTTGACATTCCAGTACTATGGTTACAGAAAACATATGGATTGCTTATATATGTCATGGTAGAAAGTCCAATCTGGTAGAATTTACCGGTAGAAAGTCCAATTGGAGTTTCTACCAACCTAAACTTGGTAGAAAGTCCAATTGGAGTTTCTACTGGTAGAAAGTCCAATCGAGGAGATTTGGGTATTGCCCTGGGGTCTGAAATCTTACAACTTGGTAGACAGTCCAACTGCTCAAAATCTGGATGAGCAGACAGTACTGCAAGCTTTACATGCTGAGACTAACAACTGGGCAGTTGTGACAAAAATGCTGCTGCAGAATCATAGGTCTTAATAGGTCAACTAAATCCCATGTAGAAAGTGACTGCTGTCAAAATTTAATTGGCTAAAACTGTACTTCCCTTGCAAAATGGCTAAAACTGTACTTCCCTTTAAAAATGGTGATGGAATTTGATGCTGATTGTAAAATTCTTGAAATAGACTAAAAATTTCAGCTTCTGTCATATTTATATAAAAAATCTATGTTACAGTAAAATATTTTCATTAATATGCGTTTTCTTCTTTTATGAAAGTTTTACCTTGCTTAGATGACATATTTATATAGATAGAAGGCCCACTGTTCATGTTTTAGTTGAACTTTCTTTCAAGCTTATATGGAGTTTCTACAAAGATTACATTCTGATACACAAAGCAATACCTAAATATCTGAGATTAGGATATTAAACAAGTTTATTAAATTTCAGACTCCCCGGCAATACCAAAATCTCCTAGATTGGACTTTCTACCAAAACATGATACATTTTACAAGCTATAGGACAATCCAGCTAAAATATAAACAAATTACCTAAAACTGATTTCTTAAGGCTGCCATAAAAATGCTTCTTGCCCTTGCCTGTATTTATACATTAACTAAACTTGAAAGCTCTAGGTAACCCGGGGTAGATAAAAGAAACAAAGAAAATGTGCCAACCTTGATAATTTATAATACCCTTTATAGGACATTATCCTAAACATGTCCATAACATTTTTGCACCAGATGGCTTGAAGAATACCCCGGATGGTGCCGGATGTACAGCTTGTGGGTACCTGCAGGTATGGCACTGGGTGCACAAAATCTGGGATGCTCCTGATCTATCTTAGATGTGGAACAGCTACTTAAATTAGGGAAAGTGACTTTGTGTCTAAGATATGCATCAGCATAAAACCAGTTACAATTAACATCCACATGATATGTCAGCGAGATTTTGATTTCTGACAACGATAAGTTTTGAAAGGTGTGGGAACATCATCACTTGATGACCCAGTTGTTTATGCAATCACACTATTGAATCTGATACAGTAGAGTATGTACATTGTCAACACCGTTTTCAAAGATAGTGCATCACAGATATGCATATCATATTGCTAATAGTTCACAGTAAGGTCATTTAAAAATAAAGACATTGTACCTAAATTTGTCTGTGTGAATAGCATCAGTTTATTACTGTATATCTATTTTTTATTTCCCTCAAAAAATAAACAAAACAAGCATTCTGATGCATGCAATGCATTCTGACGCCGTATAAATTAGATGTACTAAACATAGTGGAATTTTAATTTTCTTGTGAGATGGAGGCACATGTAGAAAAAGACAAAAGACAAAAGGCATTTACTCATTTTAGTAGCTATTACTCTGCCATCCAAAGAGCTACAGTTCTGCAACTTTATTATGTAGATCAACCCAAAGTAGGCGAAGGACATATTTAGAAGAAATTGGCTATCTGTAACACTTTTAGAGATAAAAGACATTTACTTATGTTAGTAGCTGTTACCCAGCTATGCAAAGAGCTACAGTTGTGCAACTTCACTATGTGGTAGATCACCCAAAAGTAGGTGAACAACTTATTTAGAAGAAATTGCGTGCATGCAATACTTTTAGAGATAAAAGACATTTACTCATTTTAGTAGCTATGACTGAGCTATGCAAAGAGCTATAGATCTAAACTTCACTGCGTGGTAGATCAGCCAAATGTAGGTGAATGACTTATTTAGAAGAAATGCCTATCTGTAATAATTTTAGGGATAAAAGACATTTGCTCATTTTAGTAGCTGTTACTCAGCTATCGAAAGAGCTACAGTTCTGCAACTTTACTATGTGGTAGATCACACAAAAGTAGGTGAATGACTTATTTAGAAGAAATTGCCTATCTGTAATACTTTTAGAGATAAAAGGCATTTACTCATTTTAGTAGCTATGAGTGTGCTATGCAAAAAGCTATAGATGTGCAACTGCACTATGTGGTAGATCAGTCAAAAGTAGGTGAATGAGTTATTTAGAAGAAATTGCATATATGTAACACTTTTAGAGATGAAAGACATTTGCTCATTTTAGTAGCTATTACTCAGCTATCCAAAGAGCTACACTTCTGCAACTTCACTATGTGGCAGATCACCCAAAAGTAGGTGAATGACTTATTAAGAAGAAATTGCCTATCTGCAATGCTCTTAGAGATAAAAGACATTTACTTATTTTAGTAGCTAAGAGTGTGCTATGCAAAAAGCTATAGATCTGCAACTTCACTATGTGGTAGATCAGCCAAAAGTAGGTGAATGACTTATTTAGAAGAAATTGCCTACCTATAATACTTTTAGAGATAAAAGACATTTACTCATTTCAGTAGCTATTACTCAGCTATCTACTCACTTAGCTATTGACCTAGATCTGTAAAATCAACAAAAATATAAATGACACAGGAAAGTAAGCTTATCAAAAACTAGATGAATAACAAATGAAAAGATTTGCCTAACTTTAATACTTGTGAAGGTATTTGACATTTATTTCCGTCATAATTTTCCACAAATAAGAAAATAGTTATTACTCACTTATGACATGCAATGGAACCCCAAACGATATGCCATGTTATAGTTAAGGAAAAAGTAGCTGAACAAATTATTTTAGGAAAATACTGTAACTGCAGTAGTTTTTGAGTTACGATGGATTTACTCAACAGTCAGAATTTCAAAGTAGCTATTACTCAGCTATCCAATGTGCAACAGGTCTGAAACTTTACTATGTGATAACTGATCAAAAACTAGATGAATAACATATTTGAAAAGATTTCTGTAACTTTAATACTTTTGAAGATATTCGATATTTACTTATGTCACTATTTTGCTACAAATAAGAAAATAGCTATTACTCACTTATGGCATGCAATGGGACCCCAAACTATGTACCATCTTATAGCTAAGGACAAAGTAGCTGAACAACATATTTGAAGAAAAACCTGTAACTGCAATAGTTTTTGAATTATAAGTCCTTTACTCAAAGTAGCTAACATTGCTATTATTCACTTATCTTCAGGCCTAAGTCCATAAAACCAAAAAAAATTTCAAGGGCGTGAAAATTCATTGGGACAATTAATTTACAAAAAATCTGTAGCTGTAGTAGTTTTGGAGAAATCTGTGTGACAGACTAACGCATGCATGCACGCACGAACGCACCCACGCGTACACAGGCATCATTTCATAATCTCCCTCCCGGGCTAAAGCGTGGCGGGAGATAATAATGTTAATGAAAGTTTCCGAGTAATCTTTCAATGGGTTACCAATATAACCACAGTTGCCAGAATGATCATAACACATGAGATCTAAGATAAACTGATGAAATGATCATGTGGTAACTAAAATCAATGTATTAAGTTCTTTTCTTGCACTCCCTATTTGGAGACATTCCATGAACACGTAAGCCCGTCTCTCAATGGAAGTCAGCAATCATGGCACATTCGGATCCATTTTCAGGGATCCCAGAGTCACTTCTAATTGAGTGAAGCCAATGGGCCACAAACCTCAGATGGGGCATGTTTTATTCCAGTGAGTGTTCTCACTTTCCTAGAAGCTTTAGCATGGCATGACTGTCCTGATGTCCCAGTTTTAGTTAAGTACTGATAATAATAATAATAATAATAATAATGATAAAAGAAATCTTTATATAGAACAAAATTGATGAGGATATACTTTAATGCGCTGAAATCTAAAAAGGGACCTCCAAAAACTGAGCCAAATTTTTAACCCAGTCAGCACCCACCAGTAGGATGACTATCATCTGATATCCTTTAACTATGTTAACATCTGTTTCCATTGTGACATCACAACCTAAAATTTAAACAAATATATGACCAATAATTGTCTACTTTAGGTCCTCATTTAGCATACCATATTCTACCAGAGACATCCTTAGTATCTATCCATTGCCCAAGAAATCTATGGAATTATCACAACTTGGATCAATGAAAAACACTTTGGGTTTCCATATTTAGTCTATAGTTTACTGATGTTGTTCTGTAGCTTTCTTTTAACTTTAAAAAAGTGTTTTAAAAGGAAATAATAATATATAATTCTAAACCAAACAATCAGTTATTTCATTGCTTTTATATTTAGTCCCCAAACTAACATTAAAGTTTTAATATTTAATAGTATATTGTGTTTGTTCAAGTTTTCCCTTTTAAAGTTTCTTCATAGTAAGACAAAAGTGTCACCTTAATCATGTATAGACAAATGTTCTTTTGTGGGTGTAACTGTATCATACAATGAGTTTCTCTTCCCATTCTGTTGCATGCATCTTCACTGAACAGAAGAAATGTCTGGTTAGGCAGCGTCTTACAACCATCATCACCTTACAATAACAAAAAATACTCTAAATGCAATGTAAACAAAAATGTAATGTCTGAAAAGACATCTCATCCTGTGCACATCACTGGCATTAAAGATTTTTTCTTCAATTTAAAGCCACCTTCATATTTGACAAAGGGCATCCTGCATGTAAATTACCACAGTGATGTACTAGAGCCCTTGCTCTGATGCCAAAAAGTCAGAGTGAAAATTAGCAATGCATGGGAAAGTCAGCACAAGAGCTCCATTTGAATTAAATCAGTGAAGGTTATCAATGAGTGACTATCACATATACAGTTACTTGATGAGATCCTCAGTCAGTGCAATGACGTACTCACTTGTAGTGAAGTCAATGCAATAACAATAATGCTCTAAAATGGTTAAGATAAGTCTTAACATCCTCATGCATAAACAATGTGCAGCTTGAACCCTACTGTGAAAAAAGTGTCTTTGCAAAGAATTTTTGAAAGGAGTTTTTTATGCAAGTTTTCTACTTAAATAATCTAGTTTGTACTGATTAGGTGAAATGTCAGTATCATTGTTGGCTTCACATGAAAGTTAACCAACTTCCAAAACTGGGAAGGTATCAGACACAGTCTATAAATTTACAAAACATACTGAGTCTGCAGTATCTACAAATAGTTACGTGGTGTTATTTTCTACTTTCAAATTACTTACAAATACAGAATTTCTTTCTAAGTATTTATAATTCTCAGAAGTATAATTAAGTATAAATGATCATATATTCTCGAGCAACAATTTGAAGGCATTTGAAACAGAATTATAAAAGTACACAATAACAAATGCAATATGTTATGTTAGAAAGGGATTTGTGTTCCACTGAGTGCCCCTGCATAGCCTTGCTGAAGGCTCAAGTTTCTTTGCAGATAGGGAAAATTTTTAGTTCAGATAATGGAGTTTCAGTTTATATAATGCACTCATACATGTACTGACTTTTAGAGCAGCATACAGCTAAGAGAATCTCTGTCTGATAAGCTTCTATCTCATAACATGTATGAGTGCTTTATGAATACCAAATATCTGTGTGCATGTTTGAAAAAGATGTCATGCAAATTTGAGCCTTAAGCAAGGCTAGCCCCTGCATATAATATTCTTTGCAGTGCATGCAAGAAAGCTAATGCCCCTGTTCCACCAAACGATTAATCCCCGATTTGTCCTGGGACACTTTTTCTCCTTAAGAGTCGGTGAAAAAAAACATGAAAAATGGGCGGGAAAATGGAATCCTGATCCAAGGTTTGGGATCGAACCCAGTCGTCCTCAGGAAGCCTCAGACAAGTCACGATTGTTCCCCAGCTATGAAGCGAATAAGCCACATTTGTGATCAATTTCAACCCCGATCCTGTCGGATGTCTCTTAGTAAACTGAAGCTCAACCCATTTATTGTCTTTGAATTTATTGTCTTTGGCTCTAAGGCTCACCGTCAGAAGATTTCCTCCCATTTTCCTGTTAGTATTCTTGGTAGCCTTCTTCATCTGGTTGATTCGGTCAGAAATCTAGGTGTGTGGTTTGATGCAGAATTTTCCTTCTCTGAACATGTCAAGAGGACTTGCAAAGCGTGCTTTCTCCAGATGCGTGACCTTCGTGGAATAAGACAGTATCTTACTCCAGAAGTGGCTGTCCTTGCTGCAAATGCCTTGATTAGTAGTCGTTTAGACTACTGCAACTCTCTGTTTAGGGGTTTGTCATGTTTCAATCACCACAAATTGCAAAGTATTCAGAATACCCTTGCTCGTATTGTTACAAATCATAGAAAGTATGCTCATGTTATACCCATTCTGAAGCAACTCCACTGGCTGCCCGTTAAGTATAGATGTATGTTCAAAACTGCAACACTAGTTTATAAATTTTTACATAGTGGTTCTCCTTCCTATGTTCAACCATTCTTGTCACTCAGCAGTTGTTCCTATAGCACCAGGCGTAGTCACCCAGATCATCAATACCTTACTGTTCCTCCTTTCCGCTCATCAGTCTTCAAGTCAGTCAAACATTTTGATCACAGCTTTGCCTTTGATGCTCCTAAGATCTGGAACGAACTCCCTCATGATGTGCGCAGTGCAACATCAGTTGCCTCCTTCAGAAAGAAGCTTAAAACTTACCTGTTTGCAAAAGCATATCCCACATAGCCTCTCCTGTCACCCTGTGTCTCCTTGGTATGACCTGGCTATGTCCTCGGATTAATGTTAACTGCCTTGCTTTATGTTCAGTTGCACCTTAGAGTCCATCAGCGATGGAGATTAAGCGCTATAAAAGTCCACATTAGATTAGATTGGATATACAGGCTGGGTCTCAGACTGGTCTGAGGCTTCCTCAGGCCTCTTAGTACAAATAACCGATTTCCTCAGACAGCAATGGCCGATTCTTGTTGAGGTCTGGGACTTAGTGCAGGCCTCCTGGGACTAAGAGTCCTGGTATTATGAGTTGCAGGATGCCTCAGACAACATTGGATTGTGTAAATTTGGGTCTGAGGAGGCCTGAGGAAGCCTGAGTCTGGAAAATTTGTGGGTAGGGGCAAAAGTGGATCGGCTACCGTCGTGGTAAATATCAAACATGTTTGATATTATTATGAACCACAACCGACCCAGACTCAAGCCGACTGTCCAGGACTACAATTTTTGGAAACCGATCCCCAAACACCCTTAATCGGGAGCCTTAGTTGTGTGGTGGAACAGGGGTATAAGATTACAAACTGGCACAAATTCAATTTAAAAGGCTGAGGTGAAACTATGAGGAGTCACACATTTATCTTAGGTTCACACATATCTAAGCACAAAAAGTGAAGATTAATTTCATTTTAAGGTCTAAGGTTAAACTTCATTCTTGCACTTACACAGTTATTATTGTTCATGCCAAACATGCCCTTTCTGATATATATGTTCCAAAACATGCCCAAACAATGTCAAAAATCCCACACCCTTTTATATTGTGGGTCACCAATCACAATATATAAATCCCTGAATAAAAAAGATGGATGTTTTCCTAATACAAAATTTACTTTGACACTGAGAGTTATTACATATAACACACTATTTCCCTTCATCTTGTCAAAAACGAGGGTCCACCACTTTCCCACGATAGTATCATGCCGCAAAAATGACTCAACCAGTCTTTTCTGCATAGGCAATCTTATCCTACTTGAATTGACACCTGGGAGCCTTATTTGATATTGCCCCATCAACTCTGCATTGGAAAGCAGTCACCCTTGTTTCAAAGAATTGCCCTGCACAATGCACTTTTATGCTACACTGACTACCGCATTGAGAACCCTAAAAGCAAAAGTGCAAATTATTACAAAACAGATGTTTCAAGCTTGTTAAACACTGATGATCAGTACACACACAGTCACATAATTTATGACTGTTACTTAATACAGAATCTAATTAATGACACTTTTTAGAACAGTATGTGTCACAGACTTCCTCAAATGCTTCAACCCTGTCAATAAAAACCGTGGGACAAAATGCAAAGTGTGCACCATGTTTGTGAAATGTCCACTTTCTTCATTATTCTCCTATAGTGGCAAATGCATGTGAAATCACAAAGGGCAATTGCTAGTTTTCGAATGACTTGTTAAATATGTATATTCCCTTATTTTCACATGTTCACTGTGAGAAATACCTCAACTAAGTGTATAAATAGTTTATATTAACAACTCTTAGTTGTCTCTGGTAATACTTCTTTATATATTTATAACATGACATTGAACACACCAGTAGTTTAAAATGATTCACAGATCAAAGGTCAAGACAGGTTAGGATAAATCTTCAGGCTCTTTCAGACATTTAGGAGTCCCAATATCAAATTTACAAATTTTCTGACAGTTATAAGAGCATCTAACATTATTCCAATGCCTATACAAGCTTAAACATCTGCAACTATTCACATTTCAAAATGTATATCAAGTCAGATATCGAATCTACTAAATATTTAATTGTCTTTCTTGTATTAATATACATGTACTTCATTTGCTGCTCTCATAGATACCAGAGTTTTAAAGTTACTGTCTTTGCAAGTTACAATCTTTGAATTGACAATATATAATTCACAGTCACTTTCGGTGAGCAATGTTCACATATTTTTACATCACAAAGAATTTATTTTTGTGTTAATTTGAAAGTATCTCACAAACTCTTACACATATTTTACCTGCCAAAATATGTATTAAAGTCACCATACAACTCTGTAATAATAATCTCAAGCAAATTCTGAAGCACAATGTACATAAACCGTAAAGGAAATTTTGGGTGATTTAAATATTAATGAGTGTTTGAACTCTAATCTCAATCTAATCTAATCTAATCTAATGTGGACTTTTAGAGCGCTTAATCTCCATCACTGATGGACTCTAAGGCCCATCTAAACATAAAGCAAGGCAGTTAGCGTTAATCAAGGGACATAGCCAGGTCGTACCAAGGAGACACAAATGTGATGGGGGAGGCTATGGTGGGTAGGCTTTTGCAAACAGGTATGTTTTAAGCTTCTTTCTGAAGGAGGCAACTGATGTTGCACCGCGAACATCTTGAGGGAGGTCATTCCAGATCAATCTCCTTTCTTTTTGAAAAAGAACTTTATTAACCATCCAACTGTCCATCTGACAGAAATATTTATTAAATTTCAAATAACAGAAAAATATTAAATTATGCATGTGCATACAAGGGGTCACCTCTCGAAAAGGAATCATTTTTAAATATTCTTCTTGCTAATCACAAATTACTAATCAAAACTAGTAAGCACTTGTGAGGATAAGGTAAGGCCATCTTACACAAACAAAATGATTAAAAGTTAATTGTATTGAAAACATTACCTCAACTGATATACTTGGATAACTTAAACTGAAAAATAATATTCTGTATAAATTATATTCACATAAAAGTCCAATGTTTAATGGTGGAATAAATTATCAATTCTCTAAATAGATACTAAAGAAGAGAAAAATGAATTCATCAATGTAGTCACAAAATAAGCAGTGAAACTATATCTTATATGTGATACTGTATTGAATGGCCAGTGAAATTGTCAAAACTTCCCTAAGGCTAAGATAGAGTAATTCTTCCTCAACTACTGACTGACCCACATCCAACAATAATTCATAGTTTGGCATCCATATTGATACAATATGCTGAAGATGATCATACTTCAATATTAATTATTTGAATATGTACATTTATGAACCACAAAAACCTGCAGGCTTCAATAACGCCAAAACCTGGTATCTTAAATCATTACTTGCAAGAAGCTTTCCAAAAAAGGCAATAGGTTGTTACAGGTTTCAATCTAATGCTAAAATTGAACTGAAAGGGAAAGACCTGATTTCCCACGCTCTTTTTAAAGGCTATACTTTTTATGTAAATAAACACAAACATGATATCAAAGTGTTTTTCAGAATCTTTTATTTCTAAACTTGAATGAGGCTTTTCAGAAATTATTTGAATTCTAATACTGTTGAATGGAGTATTTACTCACAGAGGACCTAAGACTAACCTGTTTCTCTCTTTGCCTCTTACTTTGCACTAAGTTTTGACATAACACCTACATTAACTTCAGTTCATTTGATTTTGAAAAATATTTTGGATTAAGGTAACTTCTTGAAATTATCAAACTAAAATTCTGTCAGAATATGAAGCATGAGGCAGAGGATCGACACGGACTGTAATATTTGTGGATAACCACTACACAAAGATAAAATTCAAAACTTCAATGGGGTGCAAAACTGAAGTCTTCAACAAAATGGTACTATGTAATATTATGTCAATGCAATGACACTGATTGTGTCAATGAGGAATTATTGGTTCACACTCAGCAGAATTAAATTTTTGTATTTGCTGTAAAAAATAATGTGCCTACATTTGGACACTAGACTACTTCAACATGCATCCTTTACAGCAAGGTTATCTAATCAGAATCAAACATACATGTCCTAAGAATGGAAATTTGGAATACCAGAAGTCTTCACATGCTGACTTTTAACAAAGGAACAATGGTATGATTTATCTTTAACACCATGGATAGTAAATAACTATATGACTAATAATTCAATGAAAATTTTTCAAATAGTAGACCCACATTAAATATAATAATTTACCACATTTCTAAAACTTTAAAAATCAATTGTTTATCTTTCATTAAAAATACAATTATCGAAATAAAAGTGGCTGTAGCAATAATATAAAAATAATAGCAACTAATTTAAGGACAAAATTTTTCACTTATTATTTGGGCTTATGTTTGTTCCGGTGTACAAATTTCCCCATCATTAGCCAATGAAAATCAAAACTTTTTCTGTTTACTTCCCCATAAAGGTGTCTGTTTAAGAATGATAATAAAGGGAATTACTCTATGAAGGTTACTTCCCAATTATTTGCCTATTCATGTAATGTTTACTTTATAATCTATTTTCCCATGACATTTTCACACCTGAAAAAAGTGTTGACACTCCTTTGCAAATAAAATTTTACATGCAAAGTTGATAATCCTGAATAGTCATTATTCACATTATTGAATAAGTTATAATATGTACAAATATGTGAACTCTCGTGGGAAATGACTGTATCTCTGCCTTGTACAGTGTAATGCATGCACCTACTTCAATGCTATCCAATGCATTTGGCTAAATAATCAAGAACGATTAAACACACCCCCTCTAAAAATATACAACCAACATGTTAAATTCTTATTATCATAATTACACTTGCAATGTACTCAGAGATGATTTATTCCCTCTTCAGCTGAGTAAAAGTACAAATACAAAATATTTAGGAAAGTTCAAACACTGACAGAAAGGGATGGTATTTCTGTACCAAGGTAATTTCTTGTCAAACATAGAATCAAAAGGATCATGTATGTTTATATTACAGTAACTTAGTGACAAAGAGGCAACATTTTGCATGGCAGATCTACCATAATGACAATGTTAATTCATAAACACAACATTCTTGGAAAACCATGTTGTACAGAGGTTTGTTTCATCAAGATGATCAGTACAGCAAATTCTTCATACAAGTTGCATTATGGCAGAAACTTACCATATTTTGCAAATGTTGGTAATTAGTAACTCTAGGATCTTGGGGATAAAATAGGGATTTGTATACACTTTACTTATTTCTTTATTTGTTTCAAATAAGTA
This sequence comes from Sabellastarte sp. h YS-2021, assembly GCA_964017235.1. Lineage (NCBI taxonomy): Eukaryota > Metazoa > Annelida > Polychaeta > Sabellida > Sabellidae > Sabellastarte > Sabellastarte sp. h YS-2021. The sequence continues at coordinate 150,136,260 of OZ024928.1, read as the reverse complement.
CCCAGGGTACATAATGTTAACATGCACTAAAAACCATACATATAATACATATATGCAGTTATATACCATTTACATGTCAAATAGTAAAGATATTATTCTATTCAAATGCTTTGGAATCCACAATAAGAGATATACAATTTATGGAAATATACAAAAATTCTTTAAGGTGAACACATGTAGAACACTAGTATTCATATGTAAAAAATAATAAAAAATCAAGCTAAACGGGGCCCTTAGTGGGTACTTCTGTGCTCTCTAAATGACCTTTAAGAAATGATTTTAAGGTTAAACTTTGCAGGTTTACAGACAACATATTAATAGGTGATTTGCCCTCAAACATATATACCCTTAGTTGTCACTGTAGCTAACGGGCAACACACTTGCCTAGGACCTGGGTTTGATGCCAGGTACAGCTAGCTTCTAGTGGCTTGGATGACCACTGGCTGTCAGTGGGTCCTATTCCCAGTGGCAGGCTGGAGAACCTTGTTGACGTTAGTAAATGATCATGCCCGAGACTCTGTTTTTCACTTAGAGGAATGTTAATCACTGGGGTTTGGGCTGAACTTGTGATGTTGGATGGGTCAAATAGTTTGAGTCCTGTAGTAAAGGATGTATTGCACCACGTATAAATATAAAACCAAATTCGAAATGTCTGGGTAGAATATTTCAGTTATTCATTTCCAAAGTAAACTCCGCAGTATTATACCCTCAAAACCATCCCTGACTTTCTTCTGGAGATATACAAGTGCCCAAATAACACCAGGGCACCTTTTTCTGGATTTTGAGTGATTCTGGGATTGAAACACAGTGGTTTAAACCAAATCATATCTAATCTAATCTACTACTTTGCAGGCACAATACCTCCCCCACAATGGGGAACTCTGTGCATTAGGTTAACCAAAAGTATTATTCATAGGGTTAGTCGAGGGACAATCTAGGTCAGTAAGACAGAGTTAAGGGTGTGACTGGAGTACAAAGTGGGGAATCTTGACTTAAAAAGGTGAGTTTCAAGAGGTTTACTAAAGGATTAACATAGGGGCTATTTCTTATAAGGGCAGGTAAAGAGTTCCAGGGTGCTGGGGCACAAGGACTGAAGGAATTAGTCATACTGCATGGCAATTTGATATTTCTATAACCTTCATTAATTAAATAACAAAGATTGTCATATTTATGTTTTGGATAATTACCAACCTGGTATTCTCTGTCATATAGTTGGTACTTTTACGAGAAAACCCTTGATACCTGAATCCACAGAATTAAACTACCGTATTTATCCGTATAAACGCTCCCTCCCTATTAATCACACACACACACACACACACACACACACACACACACACACCCCCCCCAGCCCTTCTCAACCTTTGCAAAGTTCATATTTCGGGGTTTTACATCCCTCTCAACAGCCACCAGCCTTGCGATTCCAGGATTCCGAAAAAAGATGCGTTTTAGTACTTCCCCAATTGAATACCGCTTGCGAGAAATAAAGAAAATCACAACAAAACATGGCAATTTTGATCATAGACGCATTAAAATCTGTAAAAAACGAGATAAAACTTTACAATTTCTTCAGATTTAAGGTTGGTTTCTAATATTTTAAGCTCTCCCGCCATTATATATGCTGGTAAGCGAGATCAAGGCTGTAAGTGTCCATTATCGCCCATTGCCATTGCATTTATATGGATAAATACGGTACTCTCAATATTTAATCAATTGCCTTTTGACATGAAACGAAAGAAAAAATTTCAAAGTGAAACTCGATACCGAAATACCTGTTGAAAAGTTTGACATTTAAAAAAATTAGCATTCCAGGAATAATATACACAGACTGCTTTTAAAAAAGCCTTACAATGATGCCATTTTAGAGCTAATATTTGCCAGCTCTGTCTTTTGTTAATTATTATTCTGCCCTCCCAGTCTCACACACAATAAATAAGAAACATTGAATAGGCTTTTCAACAAGCCCCTTCAGCAAAATAGGTCTCCACCCCTCAGACTTCGGTATAAGCCTGACGTTGTGTTAAATATACTTCACCTTCAGTGCTTGTGGATTTCAGATCATGGGAAAGTTACAGTTTTTTGCCATGAATCTCAGAACTATCTCTTCTCTTATCATCTGTCATTTACAATGAGTTTCTGACGATCGTGCATACTTAAAATCTTCTATTGTAATTTCAATGGGATTTTACAATTGCACAGAAAAACAAATTGAACAATTCTACACAAAATAATATTTAAATACAAATTATCAAAAAACATTTATAAAATATTGTAGATGTAGTTTTCCCAACTAATTCTCAAGGCAGTTTTCTGTCCCACCTTAAAGGAATCTCAGTATGTGTTTGGTCATGTTACCAGTTGGTGTTGATTTTGGTTTATCAGCCGTGCTATAGGAGTGGAGGTTCAAACTATGTAAAGGAGTTCCCACAACACCAGTTTTGTTGTTATACTGCTTCATATCACTTAATATGGTCTTTCATAATACATGTGAACTCTAGAAGCCTTTTAAGTTATTAAAAAGATTAACCCAGACTCTTTTCACAACAAGTAAGTGTTGCTCATCTGTAAAAACTGTTCTTCAAGACACTGGTTTGTACAATATTTACCACCCAAGATTTTTGAAGTAGTAAAAAATTGTAACAGAACGACATTTTTACTTTGTGCAGGTCCTTGTGCTTTTTATGTGGAGTAGCTACTTCAGTTAAGTTTAATTTAACTTTTGTAGCACTAAATCTCTGCAAACGCATGAATCCAATCTGAACTGTGTCACTTATTTAGGTTAATACAGTCTAACTGTAGCTTCAGGTAATACATGCTCTAGTGAATCAAAAACATGGATATCAACAATCAAAATTGGACTTTGAAACAGATTCAGTTTTCCTGCAACCTGAAATGATCATCAAGATCCATTTTGTGCACTGTGTCAGTGATCTGGCTAAGGACCAAAGGATGAGAATCCAAATAAAGTTCAACGTTGCATTGGGGTTTTACATCTCTTTCAAGGTCAAATCAGAACCGGCCTACAGTGCTTCCACATGCTGCAATCAGTTGAATCTGGACCAACAATCAAAGAGGTGAAAGCCAAGTGAACACATAACAAACTTATTAGCCATTTGGAGAATCCAGCACTGACATTACATCAGCTGGTGTCCCTGATGAAGGTTATACCAACGCAAGGTGATGATAAACCAATTGTAAAGCAGAAATAGTCATTATGTTAAACACTTCTTTTAGAATGAATATCCACCAATTTTTACAGGCCAACATGATCCAGCTACCTCATGTTTCACCAATATGCTTATGAATATTTACCTTTTACCTCAAGAATACCTTTGTATGCTGGACAGGCTCATTTTGTCACAAACCATGAAACTAAGATTCTTCAAAATACCAGTAGCTATCACTGTAGCATAATATGAAGAAAACAGACAGAGTTTAAAAGTGGTCAGTAGTTTACAACACCATGAGATATAGAAGAAGTGACACAGTACAAAGATCAGGAGACTTTCAGAGCAAAAAGTGCAACATCATCCTGCACATCTGGACACCATGGGTGAAAACAATACCCACAAAGTCTTTAAAGGCTGTGGGGTAAAAATGAATCAAATAAATAAATATTGTATTAAAATGCTCTTAGGCTAATGTATATTTTCTCTATTTCAGAATTTTGGGGGAGAAAGTCACCAGGAATAGTTGGCAGATATCTGGTAAGCTCTAAACTCTTCAATCCACTCAGCTTGGTATTCTTCATCAGCAGAAGCCAAAACAAATTTGAGTTTTATGTTAGCTTAAAAAGCTTGGGTGATTCAGTGGCACACATGCTTATACCGGTGGTACATTGTGGTTAGATTTCAGATGCAGCATAAGAGGTCACGGGTTTAAGCCTCAAATAGATCATAGAAAATGTACAGATTGACAATTAAAACAGGTGGAGCAGAAATACTCATGGGTATATAAACTGAAAATATGCACAACCCATATAAAGATCACTTAAAGAATGACACCTCTATTTTTCTAAACTGTGCTCAAGCATGGCCAATCAGAGGGGTTCTATAAACCAACCTCCAAAAATGAACATACAAACAGGATCAAACACCACAATAATCAATAACTAAATCATGCACAAACAACAAACGTAATTGTCTTAAATGTAATTCTAATTCTAATAGCACTTTTATAGCGCTTGATCTCTGTCAAAAGACAGATTCTAAGGCGCATCACACAAAAACATTGTTCAATATTCAAAAACCAGAGACATTGCAGGGGTCAGCACCGTGGAGAAAGCAGAAGGAGATTGGAAATTTAGGGTGGGTATGCTTTTCCAAAGAGGTATGACTTCAACTTTTACCTGAAAGAGGCAAGTGAGTTTGCAGAGCGGACCTCATCAGGAAGGTCATTCCAAATCATAGGTGCGTCATACGCAAAACTGAGTCCAAAATGTTTTCGAGACTTGAAAACTGAAGCAAAGTGGGGAACCTCAAGAATATGCCATCAGATTGACTTCGACGTGTGTTATATGCACTATGTCTGGGAATACGGAAGGGTTCAAAGTATTTGGGGTTACCACTGTGTAGGAACTTATATATCAGCATGGCAGTCTTAAAGATAGAATGGTACTTAATCGGCAACCAATGTAGTGCTTTTCTAACTGGAGTGATGTGTGAGTACTTGGTGGTGTTGGCAACAATTCTGGCAAGGCTATTCTGAACACATTGAAGTTTGCGCAGATCTAGAACTGAGAGACCTCTGAACAGAGAGTTACAGTAATCAAGTCGACTTCCGACCAGAGCATTGGCAGCCATAAGAGCCGCTTCATGTGTCAGATGTCCTCGGAGTCGCTTAAGATCCCGGACATGAGCAAAACAAGCCTTGCAGACCTTCATAACATGGCAAGAGAATGAGAAATCTGAATCAAACCAGACACCAAGGTTCCTAACTGCATCTATTGGTGATATAACATTACCAAGTATGTTGACCGGGAAGGACTGATTAAGTTTTTCGCGCTGAGACTTTGAGCCAAACACAATGAATTTGGTCTTATCAGGATTTAGCTGTAACTGGTAATCATGAGAAAATGGTTTGGTCAAAAATGCAGGATTTCAAGAGTTCATAATATTTCACAATATTAAACAGAATGACTATGTTAATCATAATCATGTGTTTGGTTAACAAATTTTTAATTTGATCAAATTAGCTTATTTTACTGCAATTATGTAGTTGTGACTGAAAGTTCCGGAAAACACAGACATAATTAAGTAGTAAATATCTTAGTACACTAAGTTCATACGTCATTTATGGATGATCATGTCAAAACAATTTATAATTGTTATTGTTGTGTACAAGGTATATCATAGTCCCTTGACACTTATGTCTTTAAAAGGTCACATTAGGTGCAAGACAAACAAAAGCATATATAACGGGAAATTTATTCCAACAGAATAAAAACGTAGGTATTCCCTACTGCACTGACAATTTCCTTTCTGCAATGGAAAAAAGAGCTTTGGCAATCATTCTTACAACTATTAATTTTTCAGTTGATGTCTGCTATTTCCCAAACAAATCACCCTGGTAATAAATAAAGATCACCCACACTTAGGGCCCTCAATTGCAGCATACACAGAGGGATCAGAATCCTGTGATAAAATGATTGGCCCAGAAACTATTACCAACAAACATCCTTGATGGTATCGTAGTGTACCAGTCAATCCCGGACACTTAGGATTCAGCTCTGAGATGCTGCCTTTCAGAGTAAAAAAAATTAACAGCAATGGCAGAGCAACTAAGTCAAACATCTCGGCAATCTTTTAGTCGTTACCCTAGCATGATTCCCTGGCATTATTATGGGATAATTTCAAAGTATATGTGTAAAATAATCACTGTTTATTATACCTGTGAAATACTATTAGTTGTTGTGCTTGTAGAATATAAAAAGGATATATTTTTGAAATATTTAGTTTACGTTCACAATGACTCCACAGCAAGGTGCCCATGCTATAAATATCGATTTCATTGATTAAATGTTTCCCAGATATGAATATTCATGCCATCATTATGAAACAGAGTGTGGGTTTTATCCCTTATCACAAGTAATCCTGCACTTTTGCTCTGTAAAACAAATTGCTGTTATTTGGTTTTATCATACATCAAATGAGTAACCACTGTTTCATAAAGGATATACATGCCTCTCTATTACATTATTATTGGCAAATTTCCTCGGAATATCTTGTGTAAAGAAATAAAACTACAGGTTTTATCTTTCCGGTGATTTCCTCTGACGCTACAAATAACACAATGGTGATGCCTTGCACAATAATATATATTGAAAGACATATGAATGTCTTCATCTGTAACAATTAGTTATTTGAAAAATGTGTACTTCACTTACAGTTCATTACAGTGTGTTCAAAACAACTCAAATTCAAAATATATGGGTTTACAAGTGCATGAATATTCCAAAAATACTTTGTGAGCAACCATGGGCAATCTCAATTAAAAGAGGAAGTTAAGACTAAGGTGATTAAAAATATAGAGCTGTAGCATTTGTAAACAAGCATTCTGACGCATGCATTTATCTCCCGCCATATAAATTAGATGTACTAAAGATAACATATTTTAACAAGGTGCTCTAAATGTAATACTTTTCAAGTTATAATTGATTTAGTGCATGATTTCATGAATTTTAATGCATTAAAAATTATTTGAAAAATTCATTAAAAAATTTAGCATGTGAAAGCTCTCCAAAATGTAGGTGAATGAGTTATTTGAGAAATATTGGCTATCTGCAATACTTTTAGTGATAATAGGCAGTTACTCATTTTGAGTAGGCGAGTAATTAGCTACGGATCTGAAAATTCACTAATTGAAAGCTCTCCAAAATGTATGTGAATGAGTTATTTCAGAAATACTGGCTATCTGCAATACTTGTAGAGATAATTCGCATTTACTCATTTTGAGTAGGTGAATAATTAACAACGGGTGTGAAACTTCACCATGTGAAAGCTCTCCCAAAAGTAGATGAACGAGTAATTTGATAAAAATTGGATACCCGCAATACTTTTAGAGATAATTGGCATTTACTCATTTTGAGGAGGTGAATAATTAGCTACGGCTCTGAAAATTCACCAAGTGAAAGCTCTTCCAAAAGTAGGTGAATGAGTTATTTAAGATAAATTGGATATCCCCAATACTTTTAGGGATAATTCACATTTACTCATTTTGAGTAGGTGAGTAATTAGCTACAGGTCTGGAACTTCACCATGTGAAAGCTCTCCCAAAAGTAGATGAACGAGTAATTTGATAAAAATTGGATACCCGCAATACTTTTAGAGATAATTGGCATTTACTCATTTTGAGGAGGTGAATAATTAGCTACGGCTCTGAAAATTCACCAAGTGAAAGCTCTCCCAAAAGTAGGTGAATGAGTTATTTGAGAAAAATTGGCTATCTGCAATACTTTTAGAGATAATTCACATTTATTCATTTTCAGTAGGTGAGTAATCAGCTACGGGTCTGGAACTTCACCATGTGAAAGCTCTCCCAAAAGTAGATGAACGAGTAATTTGATAAAAATTGGATATCCACAATACTTTTAGAGATAATTATCATTTACTCATTTTGAGTAGGTGAATAATTAGCTACGGGTCTGAAACTTCACCAAGTGAAAGCTCTTCCAAAAGTAGGTGAATGAGTTATTTAAGAAAAATTGGATATCCCCAATACTTTTAGGGATAATTCACATTTACTCATTTTGAGTAGGTGAGTAATTAGCTACGGGTCTGGAACTTCACCATGTGAAAGCTCTCCCAAAAGTAGATGAACAAGTAATTTGATAAAAATTGGATATCCACAATACTTTTAGAGATAATTAGCATTTACTCATTTTGAGTAGGTGAATAATTAGCTACGGGTCTGAAACTTCACCAAGTGAAAGCTCTTCCAAAAGTAGGTGAATGAGTTATTTAAGAAAAATTGGATATCCCCAATACTTTTAGGGATAATTCACATTTACTCATTTTGAGTAGGTGAGTAATTAGCTACGGGTCTGGAACTTCACCATGTGAAAGCCCTCCCAAAAGTAGATGAATGAGTTATTTGATAAAAATTGGATATCCGCAATACTTTTAGAGATAATTCACATTTATTCATTTTGAGTAGGTGAATAATTAGCTACGGGTCTGAAACCTCACCAAGTAAAAGCTCTCCCAAAAGTAGGTGAATGAGTTATTTGAGAAAAATTGGATATCTGCAATACTTTTACAGATAATTCACATTTACTCATTTTGAGTAGGCGAGTAATTAGCTTACGGGTCTGGAACTTCGCCATGTGAAAGCTCTCCCAAAAGTAGATGAACGAGTAATTTGATAAAAATTGGATATCCACAATACTTTTAGAGATAATTAGCATTTACTCATTTTGAGTAGGTGAATAATTAGCTACGGGTCTGAAACTTCACCAAGTGAAAGCTCTTCCAAAAGTAGGTGAATGAGTTATTTAAGAAAAATTGGATATCCCCAATACTTTTAGGGATAATTCACATTTACTCATTTTGAGTAGGTGAGTAATTAGCTACGGGTCTGGAACTTCACCATGTGAAAGCTCGCCCAAAAGTAGATGAATGAGTTATTTGATAAAAATTGGATATCCGCAATACTTTTAGAGATAATTATCATTTACTCATTTTGAGTAGGTGAATAATTAGCTACGGGTCTGAAACTTCAGCATGTGAAAGCTCTCCCAAAAGTAGATGAAGCAGTTATTTGAGAAAAATTATGTCATTATTTTGCCACAAATAAGAAAATAGCTATTACTCACTTATGGCATGCAATAGAACCCCAAACTATATGCATTTACCCTACAGTCACAATTTCAAAGTAGGTATTACTCGGCTATCCAATGTGCAAGAGGTCTGAAACTTTACTATGTGATAGGTTATCAAAAAATAGATGAATAACATATTTGAAAATATTTCCCTAACTTTAATACTTTTGAAGATATTTGACATTTACTTATGTTGTTATTTTGCTACAAATAAGAAAATAGCTATTACTCACTTATGGCATGCAATACAACCCCAAAATATATACCATCTTATAGCTAAGGACAAAGTAGCTGAACAACATATTTGAAGAAAAAGCTGTAACTGCAATAGTTTGGGAGTTACAATGGATTTACTCAACAGTCACTATTTCAAAGTAGCTATTACTTAGCTATGCAATGTGCAACAGGTCTGAAACTTTACTATGTGATAGCATACAAAAAAGTAGATGAATAACATATTTGAAAAGAATTCCGTAACTTTAATACTTCTGAAGATATTTGACATTTACTTATGTCATTATTTTGCTACTAATAAGAAAATAGCTATTACTCACTTTTGGAATGCAATAGAACCCCAAACTATGTACCATCTTATAGCTAAGGAAAAAGTAGCTGAACAACATATTTGAAGAAAAAGCTGTAACTGCAATAGTTTTGGCGTTACAATGGATTTACTCAACAGTCACAATTTAAAAGTAGCTATTACTTAGCTATGCAATGTGCAACAGGTCTGAAACTTTACTATGTGATAGCTTACAAAAAAGTAGATGAATGACATATTTGAAAAGAATTCCGTAACTTTAATACTTCTGAAGATATTTGACATTTACGTATGTCATTATTTTGCTACAAATAAGAAAATAGCTATTACTCACTTATGGCATGCAATAGAACCCCGAACTACATGCCAGCTTATCAAAAATTACAAAGTAGGTGAACAACATATTTTACGAAAATATTGTAACTGCAATAGTTTTGGAGTTACAATGGATTTACTCAACTGTAGAATTTCAAAGTAGCTATTACTCAGCTATCCAATGTGCAACAGATCTGAAACTTTACTATGTCATAGCTTATGAAAAAGTAGATGGATAACATATTTGAAAAGAATTCCCTAACTTTAATACTTTTGAAGATATTTGACATTTACTTATGTCATGATTTTGCTACAAATAACAAAATAGCTATTACTCACTTATGGCATGCAATAGAACCCCAAACTATGTACCATCTTATAGCTAAGGACAAAGTAGCTGAACAACATATTTTAGGAAAATACTCTAACTGCAATAGTTTTGGAGTTACAATGGCTTTACTCAACAGTCAGAATTTCAAAGTAGCCATAACTCAGCTATCCAAGGTGCAACAGGTCTGAAACTTTACTATGTTATAGCTTACCAAAAAGTAGATGGACAACATATTTGAAAAGATTTCCCTAACTTCAATACTTTTGAAGATATTTGACATTTACTTCTTCTGTTATTTAGCTACAAATGAGAAAATAGCTATTACTCACTTATGGCAAGCAATAGAACCCCAAACTATGTACCATCTTATAGCTAAGAACAAAGTAGCTGAACAACATATTTTAGGAAAATACTCCAACTGCAATAGTTTTGGAGTTACAATGGCTTTACTCAACAGTCAGAATTTCAAAGTAGCTATTACTCAGCTATCCAAGGTGCAACAGGTCTGAAACTTTACTATGTCATAGCTTACCAAAAAGTAGATGGACAACATATTTGAAAAGATTTCCCTAACTTTAATACTTTTGAAGATATTTGACACTTACTTCTTCTATTATTTAGCTACAAATGAGGAAATAGCTATTACTCACTTATGGCAAGCAATAGAACCCCAAACTATGTACCATCTTATAGCTAAGAACAAAGTAGGTGAACAACATATTTTAGGAAAACACTCTAACTGCAATACTTTTTTAGTTACAATAGCTTTACTCAACAGTCAGAATTTCAAAGTAGCTATTACTCAGCTATCCAAGGTGCAACAGGTCTGAAACTTTACTATGTCATAGCTTACCAAAAAGAAGATGGACAACATATTTGAAAAGATTTCCCTAACTTTAATACTTTTGAAGATATTTGACATTTACTTCTTCTGTTATTTAGCTACAAATGAGAAAATAGCTATTACTCACTTATGGCATGCAATAGAAGCCCAAACTATGTACCATCTTATAGCTAAGAACAAAGTAGCTGAACAACATATTTTAGGAAAATACTCTAACTGCAATAGTTTTGGAGTTACAATAGCTTTACTCACCAGTCAGAATTTCAAAGTAGCTATTACTCAGCTATCCAAGGTGCAACAGGTCTGAAACTTTAGTATGTGATAGCTTACCAAAAAGAAGATGGACAACATATTTGAAAAGATTTCCCTAACTTCAATACTTTTGAAGATATTTGACATTTACTTCTTCTGTTATTTAGCTACAAATGAGAAAATAGCTATTACTCACTTATGGCATGCAATGGGACCCCAAACTATGTACCATCTTATAGCTAAGGACAAAGTAGCTGAACAACATATTTGAAGAAAAAGTTGTTACTGCAATAGTTTTTGAGTTATGAGCCCTTTACTCAAAGTAGCTAAGATTGCTATTACTCAGTTATCTTTAGGCCTAAGTCAATAAAACCAAAAAAATTTTCAAGGGCATGAAAATTCATTGGGACAATTAATTTACAAAAAATCTGTAGCTGTAGTAGCTTTGGAGAAATCTGCGTGACTAACTAACGCACGCACACACGCACGCACGCACGCACGCACACACAGACATCATTTCATAATCTCCCTCCCGGGCTAAAGCCCGGCGGGAGATAATAAAAAAACATAGAAACAAGGGAATATCAAAGCTAATATTCTTCTGAAAACATTGAACACTGAGTAGAATTAAAAAAATTAACACGTATCACATTAACACAAGCTTCAGTTATGCTCCAATCACATTACAGCTGACAAAGGTTACAGATACAAGTGGTAGTGATATCTGCCTCTTCCTCTATAAAAGGATAAACCCTATATTAGTAATTGCTGTTCCTTTCCTAATTGTCATATTCCTTCTCTAATCCTCCCTTTCCTGTGACAATAGTCAGAAATTTCAACTGTTCAAAATTTCGGCAGTATAATGGTCACCACCCATTACCCCCCTTAAATGCAGGTTATCGTATCATTTCTCTAGCTCTTCTGCTGCCTTTCCTCCCAATTCTGTGTCATTCTGTCTCTTCCGGTGTCTCCACTCTCCAGTTAAGTCGTATGATTGGTGTAACATTACTGTGTCTTTACAATTTCTGTGTTAAACTTGTCTCTACAGATGCACTGTCTTCCCAGTTTTGATTCACTTCTGTTGTAAAACCCAGGGATTTGTAGCTGGCTTTCATACAAGTTACAGAATTCTGCCTGTGTGTTGCATACAGTCCATAATCACTGGAAATACTGGCTGTAGTTTGATGTGGGCATATTTTATAGAGATACTTCTATGGATAATGAAGAGGGACCCAGTGAAAACAATTATATGGAAATTATACAGTTTCTGCTTGAACTCATTCAAAAAATTCAGGACATGAATTTCTGTACACCCAAGTGACTCATGCATTATGATGGTCTTTTTGTATTACACTGTTTTCTATTTAGCCTGCAAGACATTTAATTTTTCTTTGTGATATCCAAGTTCCATGTGTCAATGGGTGATGTATTACCTGGCTTTATGGTTTATTCTGACAGTTCATTGATTCACAAAAATAATACTATTATTGTACTATCATTAATGTCAGAATTATAAATTGGCTGACGTATCCAGGGTCCTGAAAACCAGAAGTGGAACACAATTCACACACACAAGAAATAAAGAATACAATTCCGGCAGATCACAAGGTTTATCATATAAATACTACAAGTTTCTAAGGCAAAATGTTTAACCGCATTTTTGGAATTAATGCAAAGAAACATGATTCTCATTAACTCCAAAGATATGTGTATTTTTTGTCTGTCTATTGACAGTGACAACTGACATGTCTTAGTGGCTGTAGTAGGGCTTTTCCACATCTCTAGATGAATTGAGACATCTTAAAAATATTTTAGTCGAACATGTTCATGTTTTTGTCATTTGAAAAAATTGTGATTTTAAGAAACAGAGATCACCATAGTTTTTACTTGATAGAATGTAATAGTACAGTTTCACCATAGACAGTGGTCATGTTGCCCAGAAGTACCAGTAAAACGATGCAGCATTCACTGGACTGAAAACTGCCTCATTTTGGGTTTGTGTCCGGTTTGTACACTCAATTTATACCCCTCGAAAAGGTTTTAAGAATGGATCTGAATTTTTTGTGTAACTACAGATCAGTCAACAATATTAAATACTTCCAGGCATTCACATAGTTTCCAAATGAGGGCTATCAGGGCATTGTAACCAAATAGAGAGACAGGGTTCTAAATACTTTCTGTTGTTCATATCCAATATCATTGTCTTTCTTTTCTGAGAAATCCTTAGTGCCTGAGCCTGACATGGTTGTCAAACAGATCCACCCTGCTGATTACAAGTAAGAGATATTCCTATGAACATGAACGCTTTGTCAGACTCTTATATAGGGCCACGTAAAATCTTTGGTCCACACACCATTTCTTGCTCTTTTCACCGAAGCTTGGGTAATCTGAAAGTATGAAATGTCAAAAATCCTAAACTGTATACCTATGTACCTATGATCTTGTGCAGAATAACAAAAATATGTTAATAAGTCTTCACTGAAAGTTGAATCATGATCACAGAAAATGCTATACATGTATTACCAGTCACATTTTGAATTTTTGTCTGAATAAACTGAATAGTTTGCCTAAACAATCTGATTGTAAAAACTTAAATATAATGTCACACATGTTGTTTTTTTTCAAAATGATGCCAAAAATATTATTTTCACATCCAAAATCCCTAGGACTGATAGTAAGGGATATGTAAGGTATTCTTACTTTGATGGTCACACTTTACCTTGAAGACCCAGAAAAGAATTCGAGTCCATGATTTCCTGTAGGTTGTTTTCACATTTCGAAGCCAAGTACCAACAATGATGACCCAATTTGACCATGAAGCAGGGGTTAAAGGGAAAAATCAAATTTTGAAAAGATCTGCAGGCAATGATAAGGAAAATATAATGTCTTTTTAATATGACTCCCATTTGACCCGAAAGATGTGATAAATTGTATTTCAGCCATTTTGTTTTCAAAATGAGGCCAAACTTACGGTGATCTCAGAAAGCTTTCCTGGCCATATACATTTTGTGGAAATTTGATAGAGTGAGCCATAATATTTTAACTTTTAGTACATCTTGATAATTTTGGTATGGCGACCATTTTCTTTTCCAAAATGAGGCCAAAATGTTTTACAGAACATGTTTCCAAAGCCATAAACATTCTCTGTAAATTTGGTGAAGATATCCACATGAATGAATGAGATGTTAATATTTCTGCAAAAACATGACAAACAGATAAACACACGCAGGGAGGCACACGCATGGAAGTCATTTTATAATCAGCCAAGGCCCAAGGCTGGTGGGAGATAATAAACCTGAACTTACTCCTACCCTCTCATTGAGAACCCATGTATAACTATTAAATAACTACTAAAGTTCATATTGATTGTTAATGAGTGTTTATTCATTGGAGGGTTGGGTTTTTAACTCTTTGTTCTATGATGGGGAAAAAAAGAACTTTGTCCATTGATGCTTGTAGGTCAAAATGTCATACCAGAGAAAATAGCTAGTGAGCAGTAGACATAGTGCAGTCTTTATTTATGAAACTGGCAGGGCTAAAAATGATAGAGATCTCTTTCTTAAAGCATCAAATGAAAAATACTTCATCCTGAATTGTCAAATGACTGATTGTTAGGTTTAGAATAATTATACTTCCATATATTTAAAAGACAAAAACCTCCCATTTACAATGGTAAATGGGGGAGAGACATTCAAAGAATGCATTGTGGCTGTGCCACAAGGTTTCATTCAATGTGCATACAGGATTTGCAGAGAATGATACATAGGAACAACAACTAATTTTCCAGGCCACCTTAAACTTACTCTTGGGATGATTTTTTACAGTTTGACATTGTGTTTACAGGAAAGCTTACAGGTATAATTAACTTGATTTCTATTGTGTTATGAGAATTCATCTTTGTCATAACATCTTTTGTTGGATGTCTTTGACATTAAGTTCAAAAGTTAAGTTACACAAAAAGGAATATTAGGTCTTTAGGCATCAGTTAAACTTGACACAAATGGCTGAAGAGAACTGTATAGTCTGGAGATATAATATTATCTGTTAAGACACTTAATCTTGGTTGACTATATGACAAAACATCACTGCTTTCATTTTGATTTTCAACAAAATAAATCCGAATATCTTATATCTTCCTGAAAATAAAATTTTTAATTTTCTTTGTAATGACATTTCACTTCTTATTTGTACCAGTGAATTTAATTCGACTTGCAAACAATCAGAGCACTTACTGAGTGACCTTACCTTGCATAAGTTTGCATCATGGGGTTTTAATAACAGAGGTGCAATTAATAATGCAGACCCCACATAGAGTACAGAACTGTCAACAGACATTCACATCATATCGTGTCAATATCCCCTTCCAATTCAACTTCCATAAACTGAGCAAAAACTCCACAGCATGCCTAGTTATTAAACTTTTTTCTCCCTTTCTAATCTGTATTTTTTAAATTGAGAATAAGCATAGACATTGTCAATAATAACTGCCATGTCGTATTTACATCCTCGCACTGTTTTTACCCAACAAACACCAGTCTTAACTTGAGCATGCAGCATAATTATAATAACCAATAATTTAAGCTAGCAATCAATCAATTTGAACGTCATGCCTGGTTGCAAAGGTCTCCAAATATGACAACCCTGACTGGTAATTAAGTTACAGTAGGTTGTATAAATCTATGTGTATGAAATTAACCAATATCCTTTTTTTAAACTGTAAAATGAAAACATCTGGAAAAGTTTTGGCTCTCTTCTTTCCTTATTATTACATTTCAAGGAAATCTGTCACAAAATGATTTTCACTTCTCATTCAAATTTACATCAGAAAAGTTTGACAAAATTATAAGGAAATTTATACACCAAAGCCAAGATTGAATTAATTGACTTTAGTAAGTTGAAAAAACTTGAACAATCAGAAGGGGTACTTAAATATTTGAAATGGGTGAAGATATTTTTGGTGGTTATGGTTTATCTCACTAAAAAATTACATGCGAACTACCTGGGTAACAATACTGAGAATGCAATTAGTTTTTAATTTAAAAAATGATTTAATGGGACATTGTAGTGTACATCTATACATCTTTGAAGTAATACAGTATACTGCAAGTTTTCAGAATTTTGTGCACTGCAAATTGCAATTCTGGCAAAATTATCAGGGTTTACATGCAAGTTAACTCCGGTGTGCTTGTTTCTCAAAGCAGGTGTTTCATTAGAAGAAGCCTTAAACTGTCTGCAGACAGATTATAGTTACTGTGTTCAAAGGTAATACAAATGGATAAATCAAATCAGTTAAACGCTTTAAACATACAGAGGAAGTCTTCATCATATTTTTTCACTTTTATTCAATGTCAACATAATCAACAACAGCAACTGCCAACATAGCTGAACATCTGTTAGGAGAAATACAGTGTCATGTGTGTGTGTTTTTCAGTTTGGTGATTATTTATGAAGCTGTACAAGTAGAATCAGGATTCATTAATCTATAATAATATAAGGAAAATACATACAAGGCATGAACACTTGTAAACTTGCAATTCTTTTTTGAAAAGTAGCATCGTGGATTTAACTGATAACATTGGTAATCAATTTGATGTACGACTGTGATTGTCAAAATCTTGTGGAGGTTGTGAGGACTAAAACATAGTCAAGGTATGTTGATCTAGAAATAACCTAACATTTATACTAGCATTTACATACAAGTGCAATTTTTATCTCCCGCCTGCGGCCGAAAGCCATGGTCGGGAGATTATAAAACGCCTTCTGTATGTGCGTGCATATGTCCATCCGTCCGTTTGTCATATTTTTACATAAACCTTAATATATCATTCATATACAAAAATATCTTCACCAATATCGCAGGGAATGTTTATGGCTATAAAAACCTGTCTGTGCAATATTTTGGCCTCATTTTGAAAAACAAAATGGCCGCCATAACCAATTGTTTGAAAATCATAAAGGTGCTCTAAATCTTGAAATATTCCAGCTAGCTTCATCAAATTTGCACAAAAGCTATATGACCAGAAAAGCTAGTCTGATACTAATTTTGACCTAGTTCTAAAAACAAAATGGCCACCATATCACATATTTTATGTCAAATGCGATTATCCTAATAAAAAGACCTTGTATCTCCCCTAATATTGCTCCTTGAGGTTCGAAATGTAAAAACAACTTGTAGGAAGTCATGGCCTGGGAATCTTTTCCAGGTGTTGAATTTGACCTTTGATCCCTGCTTCAAGGTTAAATGGGGGTCATCACACTAAAACGTCCTTATTTCTCCCATATTATTGATGCTATGGCTTCAGAATGTAAAGACAGAGCATGAAAAGTCCTGGCCGGCAAATATTTTGCCTGAGAAAAATTTTGGCCTTATTTTGAAAAACAAAAGGGCCGCTATAGCCAATTTCAAAATCCTTAAGATGCTCTAAAACTTAAAATATTGCAGCCAAATTTGCATAAAAGATATATGGCTAGAAAAGTTGGCCTGATAGTAATTTGGCCTAGTTTCGAAAACAAAATGGCCGTCATATCACTTGTTTGATGTTAAATCAGATTAACATGTGAAAACAACTTAAAGGAAGTCATGGCCTGAGACTCTTTTCCAATTGCTGACTTTTACCTTTGACCCCTTCTTCAATGTCAAGTGGGGTTATCTTACTACAAAGGCCTTATATCTCCTTTAGTTCTCCATTATTACTGATTCTAAGGCGGGAGATAACCGCTGCGGCAGTGGCCTTGTTTATATATATTATTTAAATTGAAAAAAAAAAACACTTGACATGAAGTCTTCAAACATTAGCTAGAAAGATCACTCCTATTTTGGAATCTTATAGTTTCAAGTATTTTATCAGAGGTTAATAAACATGAAATTATTTAAAATAAACATTTACAAAATGCTCATGTGTAAAATAGTGACTAAATGATTTTATGGTCACTTGTCGTGAGTCACACTTATTCATTAGATTACATGTTGGACAAGACAATGACAAAACTAGAGTATTCCTTTGCAAGAGAAAAAGAAATTCTTTTTGCACAGCAAAAACAAAACATCCCAGTCAGCATTAATGATTTTGTCGAAATGACTATCATACTCTGTTTAATATTTGATCCATTTATGCAAAAATTCAACCTTCCTGCAAAAATGTGGGGAAACGATTTTTTGTAAAAAGTGGCAGATGACCTGACTGTACCTTGGGGTAAAAAATGTCGTTGAAATTGCTCTATCTCGCGACGTTTCCAAGATAAAAGCGTTTTCTGCAGAAATTCAAGATGGCCACCAAAAATGGTGGGAAATGGTTTTTGGCAAAAATTGCCAATTGACTCTGCCAATAGGCTGGAAGTCCAAATTTTTGTCGAAATCACCCTATCTTGCACCGTTTCCAAGATAAATGCGTTTTTGCATTTTACGCAGAATTTCAAGATGGCCGCCAAAATGACTGGTGGGAAAATGATTTTTGGAAGAATTGCCAGATGACTCTGCGGATACCATGGGGGTCAAATATTTTGTCGAAATCGCTCTACGTCGCACTGTTTCTGAGATGAATACGTTTTTGCAATTTACACAGAACTTCAAGATGGCCGGAAAAAATGGCGGGAAAATGATTTTTGGCATAAAGTGGCAGATGACTCTGCAGATACCCTGGGGGTCAAAAATTTTGTTGAAATCACTCTATCTCGCAGCATTTCTGAGATACATGTGTTTTTGCATTTTATGCAGATATTCAAGATGGCCCCCAAAATACTGGAAAACGATTTTTAAACAAAAACTCCCTGATGACTCACTCTCTGGATACCCTGGGGATCAAATATTTTGTCAAAATTGCTCTATCTCACACCGTTTCCACAATTAATGCATTTTTGCGTTTTACACAGAAATCCAAAATGGCAGGAAATGGCAGCACCATTTTTGAGTAAAAATGATCAAATGTTCACAATCAAGCAGGGAGATGTTCAGTGCAGAGTGGGCCGTTAAGCAGTCTTTGGGCAGTGCTTTTGTTTCTAACGATTACACAACCTCAGACAACCAACCTTATATACAGGGTGACTAGACATCTTGGGGGAGTGACAATCCAACTGATTCATGAGACAATCCATGAAGGACATGTGACTGAACTTTTGTACCTCTTATCTGGTCGCTTTAAAATATAAAGACTTGGAAGCAACGCCTCTCCACCAAATGAAATCATATAAAAGGGGAAAGCAGCAATTGAAGTGCAGTTAATTACTACAAATAACAGAATTAAAGTAGATCAAAGATATGACTGTGGACACTTTGGAAATTATTGAAAGACTGATGGGCATCTGGTTTATGCTGCAGCTGCACATTTTGACATTTGATTGGATTTTAGAACAGGCAATGCAAAGGCTGAACCCAACCAACTCCACCTCCCAGGACTGCAACAGAGATTCCCACGGTGAATAAAGAATGAGCCAGACCCGATTAAAGAGAATGTGCAAGAGAAAGTGTCCGTTTCACTCGGTCCAGCACTGGGGAGGATGAAGGCATGACCAGGGCTGCTACAGTAATCTGGTCACTGGATTGGAGATCCATGATCCGCCTACCTGAGAAATTTTGTGCAAATGGCCCCAAATTCTTTGAAGAAATTCAAGGTAGAACTGAAATCTTCCAAGTACCATATGCCAATACTGGATCCATGGATTGAAGAGGCACTTTGCCACTCGAGAAAGATACACACCCTTGACATTTCATTTCCGGGTGGGAAAGTCCAGCACTGCCAGGCTTTGATATGTATACTGAAACCCTACTCAAGACAGCAATTTACAAGGTAGAAGAGCCAACTACAGGGCAGGAGGGTAGTAGTAAATGCCTTCAGAATATTAGCCAACCAATTCTGACTATTTTGGTTGGAGTTAAGACACAAATGACAAAAAGGAAACAGACAACATGACAGACTACTTTGTCAATGAAGGGGCAGGAAGACCAAATTTAATGCTGGAGACCACACAATTACATCAGTCCATTTCAGGGCTTGCATCAAGGCAATTCAAATAACTTCATGAGCTGTTTTCCGGCCTTCCACACATGCACACACACCCTGACACGTGAAAATAAAATGTAATTATGTGTCAGAAAAACTTACAACATTTTACAGTAACTCCCTAAATGTGATCACTATAAACAATGAATAAATACAAATTACTGATTACTTTCTCTGAGAAATGGTGACAAAAACATGTAAAGTAAAATAAAAATGAAGTGAACATTTTGAAACAAAAGCTTAAGTTTTTTGCAAAAGGTGTGTGCTTGTGTGTGTCACACACATTTACATCCATGGATACATATGGTGAAGAGGTGTGGGGGGGGGGGGGGGGGGGGGGGGGTTGTGATTGACACACACATGGACACACATTAAAAATTAGTGAGTATCATGTGATCCCTCTCCACACACTTTACAAGGTTATATCGTGAACGTCCTATTCATTGCTCATTTTGAGTTTCAACAGTGATCTGTAAGGTCTGGTATATTTTCCTGGAATCTAAGTGATCTAGTAATTATGAAAACTAAGGAAGACATTACAATAGTGGTCATAGGTCCCAATGTGTCCAATGGCAACATGTGGAGAGTGAGGGTAGTGAGGTTTGTAAGAAAATAGCATAGCTTTGCTTTTTTCACATGTAACAGTCAACTCTGAAACTAGAATTGCTTTTTTCACATGTAACAGTCAACTCTGAAACTAGAATTAGTGCATTAGAAAATGAATGCATGTATTTGTATCCACCAGAAAGCATGTCAGAAGCAATAATTATAAGCAATTTATAGGGCCATTTAAATTTGGCTACCCTCATTTGACCTAAATTTGAGAAGCCTAGGTGCAAAACTTTTCACGCTAAATGCACTTTTGCAACCATCTTGTCTTCAGCGGAAAGTATTCCAAAGCTGGTTTTTGTATTGAAAAACATATGCCATAAAGTTAAGAGGAAGCCTACGTGTATAGCTTTTCATAAGAGATGTATTATAGAAAAATCCCTACATAATGCAGCGGTATCGCAAAGTGAAATCCAACCTATCCACTGGAGACATGGATACAAAAACAGGGTTTTTTCAATCTCTCCTTTAAGGAAGGAGGATTTATGAAAATGAGATCTTTTAAAGGAGGGAGAAATTCAAGGAAATCCTTGAATTTAAGGTACCTTTATCTTAAGGAGGCTTCGTGAAACCGGCCCCAGAACTAAAGTGCTCAAGGATATAGAAAAACTACCACATGTCAACTCTAAAAGTATTGTAAAGGGTCAAAAGGTACAGCAAAATCCTTAGTACTGTGCATCAATAACATGAAAATGTCATGCAACAATAATAGCATTCTATCTAATTGTGTGAGATATTAAACCTTTCAGGAATTGATTCAGAACACCCTAATAAGCCTGAAGAACTAAATACCCTCTCCATGTAATTGATCATTTGTATCTCATATGGATTTACTTGAGCAACTGTGAGTTCAAATTTTGAATTATAAAACTTGATAGTGTGGTTTGTTAGTATACAATAAACATAATTAAGGATTTACAACAGTCCTAGATTGAAATATTGCCATATGAAAAATCATGACAGATGACTCTCAAAACCATACAAAAATTCACCCATTTGAAATTTGGACACATTAGTTTTATTCATTACAAACCTATTGCAAGGGAAAGAAGATGCATTCGAATCTAACAAATTTCCATCCCATCACTGTTCTCTAAAATGCCCATAAGCAATGTGTAAAAATTTGTGAAAGTCAGGGATGCAATGGGTGTTTAAGAGAAAAAAAAATTTTGTATTCAGAAGATAACAGACCCAAGTTATTCGCACCTAAATGTACACCATATGGAAGAAAAATGTAAGTTATATAAAATAATCATTCTGCAATACAATGCTAAATACCTAACTAAAAATAGCATCAGAGATGCCTGTACCCCACAGCCTGGGGAAATAGTTTTCAACACCATGAGATATAGTATGAGAAGTAGTGAAACAGTACACAGATTGGGATACTTCCAGAGCAATGTCAGTGTCCAAATATGTTTAAGTAGAGAAAATACCATCTAAGAGAAAGAAACTGCATGTAACGATTAAGTATTAAAACAGGACAATTCAGTTAACTAAAATTTATGAAGCTTTAAGACTTCTCCCATTTTGATATTCATTTGTATGGTCGAATTATGTGTGGAGTTCGGGCAAAACCTGTGGCTCACTTGACGCAATACCATCTGTTACAATGGGAAGTTGCAAAAGTAAAACCCTTTATGAATTCTATATGACTTAAACAGTGCTTAATCTACATCAAAAGACACCCAAAGGTGCAACAACCAAGATTCAAGTAAGAGATATAAGAGAGATAAAATAGTATTAGATATCCCTGTAGACAGATAAAATAGCATCAGATATGCAAGGTCAAATCCAGGTCACACCATGACATTGCACACATATAACACCCGACCAATGTCCCTACCAAATATCAACTTCCAACCACCTTATGGTTTCCGAAATATAGCCCAGACATGACATTATAGGTCAAGGTCACTACAGCAAGGTCAAAAGTCAAATCAAGGTAAAACCATGACGTTTTATATCTACACACCCTAGCCAATGTCCCTACCAAGTATTAACTTCCTATACCTTACGGTTGCCAAGATATAGCCCAGAAAAGATTTTATAGGTCAAGGTCACTACAGGAAGGTCAAAGGTCAAATCAAGGTCAGACCATGACGTTGCACATCTACACCCCCAACCAATGTGCCTACCAAGTATCAACTTCCTACACCTTGCGGTTTCCGAGATATAGCCCGGACAAGATTTTATAGGTCATGGTCACTACGGAAAGGTCAAAGGTCAAACCAAGGTCACACCATGACATTGCACACCTACACCCCCTAACCAATGTCACTACCAAGTATCAACTTCCTACACCTTACTATTTCCGAGATATAGCCAGGACAAGGTTTTATAGGTCAAGGTCACTACGGCAAGGTCAAAGGTTAAATCAAGGTCACACCATGACGTTGCACACCTACACCCCCTAACCAATGTCCCTACCAAGTATCAACTTCCTACACCTTACGGTTTCCGAGATATAGCCCAGACAAGATTTTCAAACTCAAGATCACTACGGCAAGGTCAAATCAAAGTCAGACCATAACGTTGCACACCTACACCCCCTAACCAATGTCCCTACCAAGTATTAACTTCCTACACCTTATGGTTTCTGAGATACAGGCTGGACAAACTTCTTCCCACCGCCCGCCCGCCCACCTGCCCGCCCATCCGGATACCATGGGTGAAAAAAAAACCCCGACAGCCCTTAAGGGCTGTGGGGTAAAAATGAAAATGTATGTTGAGAATGTAAAATAGGGTAATCAAATTTGACCGAAGAGTATGACTTTTCCTTCAGAATAACAGATTAGCAATGTATGGGTGATAATGTAGGATTAGGGTTGGGTGTTTTTTAGATATGGTCTTTTTACTGAGAAGAAACAGTACTTTATGCTACATTTACAAATGGATAAACACTTTCATGCTACTTTTCCCCACATGGGGACTATGGTTTTCCCAGGATGGAGAAGTGAGACCGGGGTTATACACACCTAAGGTGTCAAAACTTTTAAACTTAGCATATTTGCAAAACTGTTGAAATATCCAATTGAATTTGAACATTATTTTAAGGATCTAAACATTTAGCATTATATGGAGCTGATATGGTGAAGCAAAGCAACTAGTAGTTGGAGCTCCCTCTTCTTAATTTGTTTTGTGGAATGATAGTCAAGTGAGATAAAAATGAAACCTCAAACTTTAGATTTTGAGTGTTATTGTTTCAATAAGCAAATGTCCGTTGTGTAGGATTAAAATATCTCAATATGCTGATGTAAGCAATCATCCAAGAATTCCAATAAAGAATGTTCAAACTGGATTTATCTAGCCTTTCTTTGGGGCAATATCCTCACATAATGGGTATTCATAAATCTGACCGTGGGACATTTTTTAAGGTTACAATACATCTTGTAATTTCAAGAAATACTTATCTTATAACCAACAGATTTTATGTTGGAATTACAAGAAACACCCTCTGCTTTATTTCTCAGTAGTTCTTTATTTCACATATATATGCCAATGTATTTCTGGCCAGTGCTGCCCTCCTACTTATCCTAACTGTGATATCATTTATATTGGCAGAAAGTGCACATTTCCACTGCCTCTTTTCTGTGACCTGACCTAAGTGCAATTTGTATATATGTACACACAAGAACAGACCAATGACTGACATTTAAAACAACCCCCCCCCCCCCCTCCCCAACAGCCCTTAAGGGCTGTGGGGTAAAAAGTGAAACAGGACAGTTTGTACTGGACAAAAAGTGGATATTAACTAAATATTAAAAGTCACACATACATAAAGATATATCATTGTTAGATCTGCAAAATACATTAACGTAAAAAAATGTAAAATTCTTTCTAACAAAACAAAACCTTTGTAAGGCTAGATTTTACCCAAACAATCAATCAAAATACTGTGGTTTTATCCTAGCCTTGCTTAAGGCTCAAATTTGCATGATATCTTTTCAAACATGCACACAGATATTTGGTATTCATAAAGCACTCATACATGTTAAGAGATAGAACTGTATCTTAGATGTATGTTGCTCTATGAGTCAGTACATGTATGAATACATTATAGAAACTGAAACTGCATTATCTGAACTGAAAACTTTCTCTAACTACAAAGAAACTTGAGCCTTCAGCAAGGCTAATGTTATCCTAAAAACTCGAAGCTTGATACAATCATTTCTAAAACATGTGCAGTGAGAAGTATTCACCTCATCAGCTGAATTAGATCATTCAACAAACAATAAATATAATTTTCCCACGGTCTGTGAGGTAGTTTTAGTGATAACATCGTATCAGTGGCCAAGATGATAATATTAAGTCATTCAGATCAACGTCTTCCAATAATAGCTTGTTGTCACGAGGCTATAGGGACAAATATGGACTAGACAATCTATTAAAACTCATCTATGTTAATCAAGCTTTTTTCTGTTCCAAATAAGAAAATACAATTACAAATATTATTGTAACATTTGTCTTTAAGTCAACGGAGATTTACTTTATTTCTGACAAGCATGTTATGTTGATCATTTCATGGATTACACACACACACACAAGGGTACTTCACACAAGAGTCCTTTGCACATATGGAAAGCTTTCATGTCTGGGGGCTCACAAGATATCAGGCATTCACAGACATTTATACACTCTGAATCACCAATGATCTACCAGAGGACATCATTTACTTGGGCATGCTATCCAGTCTGAACAAAGCATTAAATTCTCTGTCTCCAATTGAATCTTTCAACAAATAACGAAACAACTACTTGAATTACAATAATTAAAGACCTTCACTTGGAACTATTTCAACTACTATATTTCACCGTTTATCTCAAGTCGAATAGACCTATCAACAAGAACTGAAACTCATGAAACAAAAACATGGCAGTTCTTCAATGCATCCCTGTTACAGTCACAAAACTATAGGATAAAAGTTTATAATGTCTTAAAATCCACAAAAAATGGGATATAAGTTTATAATTTTATTCAGATTTAAGGTTTTTAATAGTAGCCCCACTTTTTAAAAAACAATCACCCTGGGGCATTTATGTGCAGTCATAGTATCAGGCAGAAAATCATCAAAATGTATCATGTACAATAAACTTGTTCTGTCCACAATTTGAATCTGGCTGGAATTATCAGGACATTTATGAAAAGGACATGAATTCTGTACTTCTGTGTGGCTAGAAATGAATAAGTACACTGAAGTAAAACAGATTAAATGCAAATTAGAATGTATTACTAAGCTTGGGTTAATTAAATATTGATGAAATTAGGAAGATAAAGTCCTATGTTTTAGAACACATTATTGGAGAGGTCAAACCACAATTACATTATTTCAACATCCATGTACATCTATATCCACTCACTGGTTCCATAACTCTACTGTCAGCTCTCTGGTCATGGGTTTGAATCCAGCTCAGATCAACATGTGAGGCGCAATGTGTCCTTATCCTGATATGACATTAAAAAACAGCTTAATCTTAGGCTTTGACTAAAGTTCCAACTGTTCACTTTTCACGATATGCCTTGCAATAGCTAAAATAATTGTCAGTTTAGTTTTTCAGTAGCCTTTAGTCATGTGTTATTTATAGTCTTCTATACTGCATTGTCATGTATATCGGATATTTTATCAAACGATAGTTTGACAGTCTTTGTCATTTCACTGAATAGTCTGTTTCAGTCTCTTGTTTGCTTGTATGGCGAGTAAACACAGCACCCTATTAAAACTCATGTTTTTCAAAATGTTTATTTTATAAATGCTTACATGACAAAAGACTATTGTTAATCCCACTTTGCAAACATTTCTGTAAAATATTTATCACTTTCTAGGATTTGAGAATAGTGAGGAAAAACACCTTTATTAATATTACTCTGTTGACACAAACGAGGAAATTAAACCATGCTGTGTTTTGAAACGTCTCACCTATCAGACATTAGAAAAAGGTTTTGATTTGGATATTTTTCATACACACATTAAAACTCTGTTTTGCATTGAGTACAACATAAGTCTGTAAGACTATACTCCTTTCTAAACCACATAAAAGGGCTTTCAACTTTCTCGAAACGAATGGACCTGTTCTGACATTGACAATGGTTAAACAGGGCACACAACATGTTGAGTAAAGTGACCTAACATGGATCAATATGTCCAATTTTTTAATAATTTTATAATTTTAGGTTGTCATATTAAAAATGAAATAGAGCTTGATCTAGATCCATCATTCATAATTCATGGGATAAACTTCCCTTAATCTTCAGGTCACTGGAAAAGAATCTTTGTTTCAGAAATCTAAAAACCTCTCTGCAGAAAAGTCAACCCCTTCCCTAGGGTCATTCTCTTGCTCCAATAATACATTAGTTTATGACCTAATCCTTAAATATGGACTTCACGTTCTAAAACATTGTTGTTTCACATAAGCTAAATGCTTTATTAATCCTTTTATGATGATTATTAAGCATCCCTTGAAACGGGGACACTTATTGCTTTCACCCCCAGTTTTCAGTCAGCCGCCACCGCTGCCGCTGCCCGCATTACCGTCTCCCTTGAATATCTCCCTTGATCTTAGGCCTATCCAAATGACATTTCACAGTTATCTTCTATAGGCGTGGGAAAATTTTTTGTCAGGCATAAATTTGACCTTTGACCTTTATCACGGTCACATGATCAAAAATTTTTAAAAAAATTACAGATTTTCTCAGAAAGTACTGGGTGTGGGTCAACCAAATTTGGTATTCATATTCCTGACTCCAGAATCTAGGTGCCAGTCGATATTGGGATCAATAAGACAATAATTGACTGATTGACGGGCGTTATGGTTGATAAAAAAGTTGATAAAAAAGTTCCTAAAATTAAGCCTTGAAGTCTCTTATTATTGGTCCTAGAGGTTTGGGATGGGAAACCAAGCTACAGGAAATCATGGGCTGGGAGTCTTTTGGTTTGGGCAGATTTGAATTTGGGCCCCTCCTTCAAGGTTAAATGAGGACAGTCAAACTTAAAAGTGCCTATAACTTGCTTGCTATTCCTCCTAGAGGTTTGGGATGGTAAACCAACCTATAGGATCTCATGGGTTGGGAATCTTTTGGTGTGGCCAGATTTGACTTTGGGACCCTCCTTCAAGGTCAAACGAGGATAGGCAAACTTAAGAGTGCTTATAGCTCACTTATTATTGGTCCTAGAGGTTTGAGATGGTAAACCAACCTATGGGATATCATGGGCTGGGAATCTTTTGGTGTGGTTGAATTTGACCTTGGGTCCCTCTTTCAAGGTCAAACGAGGATAGCCAAACTTAAAGGTGGTTTTAACTCGCTTATTATTGGTCCGAGAGGTTTGGGATGGTAAACCAACCTATAGGAAATCATGGGTTGGGAATCTTCTGGTGTGGTCAGATTTGACCTTGGGCCCCTCCTTCAAGGTCAAACGAGGATAGCCTAACTTAAAAGTGCTTATAACTTGCTTAATGTGACCCTAGCATGATCCTTTCAGGAGAATTTCTCTTCAGCGAGTAACATTTACCTCTTCACATCGCTCCTTTTACATTTCATATAAAATTAGAAGCTGTACGGACGCTCTGTTTTTGTGTACAAAAACCTTTTGTCTAGTTGTTACATAGTTAAAACAGATCCATCACAGCACTGCAGCCTTAAAAGTACCAGAAATATAGTCTCAAAAATGGGTCCAAATCCATAGCATTGACATCCATAAGCTAGGTTTAAGGATTGTTATATGTTTGTGCTATGTTTTCAAATGCGGGGCCAGTGAGGTGCCAGAAAAGAACAGTGGTACAGGGTTATAGGGTTAATTATGATATTCTGGTAACAAAGGTGGATGATTTTCTCTTTGTCAATGAGATAACATGCCAGACTGTATTCTTTTGTCCAAGTAGAACAAGTCACAGTTCAATTTAATAAAAACATATTATTGAATGTCAACTATTTTAAATAGGATTTTTTAACAGATGGTAAAAATGTGGTCCAGATTCTCACTGTCCTGGTTCAGTTGTAGTCAGGGACAGAACAGTTAGAGACTCCACCAACCTGTTGGATACTTTAATCCTTTGTATAAATTTGAAATCGCCTTTTTCACAGAACATAGATAATTTATTAACCTGCAGTATTATAAATATTAGCAAAGTATATTGCATGGTAATCCAAGTTAGAATTTTCTTGGCTGAAATGATGGCCTTTTCTGGGGAAAGTTTCAAACTTTAACCTTTAAGGAAGATTACTGATGTTAAATTAAAAACAGCCATCAACAAGTAGATTACCCTCCTATCAAATGTTTAACTGATCACTGTTCTTATACACACTGATTTTTAAAGGTTCTCACATCAGTAGTCCGCAACGATTCAAATCAAAATGTGATAATTATATAGGATAATGATCAAAGACTTCACAATACACAGATACACAGGTTATGTCCACTTTTAGATGACAAGTATACTAAGATATATTGCAAGGACAATATCTAACAGTTAATATCATCAATTATCTGTATAATCAAGGTCTGTGATAATATTTGCAATCATAATTCACGGAAGATTTTCACAGGAGGTATACATTGCACCATGAGACACTGTGAATAGTCTAGTTCTAGAAAGCCATTTTACTTAAGTCAACTGAAAGTCCTTTGGTCAAATATTGTTTTCATGTGTGTAGATATTTAGTTTATGAATTTGTAATCCATATGATGTTCACTCAATGTTAAATCTTATCCGAGTTGATACGCCATTTATTATTGCATCAACAGTTCAATGATCGCATATATGAGAATAGTGTACACCCAGTCTACAGTGTATACCCAGTGTTTGAAGTTTTTGAAGAATTTTTGAACTAAGAGAATTATATGTGTGTATAGTACTTCTTAACAGTTAAAACCCTGGTTCCATATTCAGGGAATGTCGGGACAAAGGTTCCAAGTTTAAAGTAGGGTAAAATCAGGGTAGACAAGTGCTAAAAAGTGCCGAAAAAGGCAGGAAAATTCAAATGCATCCTGACCCTTGGGATTAGACTAGCACACTGATCCGGGAACCTATCAAGAACATCTATAACCATAATTGGTGTTCCTAGGACTTTTAACCCCAGCCTGTATAACTTCAATCTGACTAGATGGATCGTAGACAGATCGCAGATACGACATGATAGGTTGATATCCCCTGACCCTCCCGATATATCAGCAATAAGACTGAAAACTAAGCTTGCGGCAACTCCATTTCATCCTTTTGGTCAAAGAAAGGGCCAAACCCTCCCTGACATACATGACTTTAATATGACTGGCTATAACAGCCATACCATCAAGCCGTATTGATGATAGGATTTGTTTGGAGTGCCTCCAGACCTCTAGAATTTGACTTAATGGCAAAATAGGTCGGGCTGAAGATAGCAAAGTTGCTGACTTTTCCAAAAATATTAACCATATTGAATATCCTTCACTTTTCAAACATTCCTGATGTTTCTTCACAACCTAGAGAATCTTGTAAAAAATTATTCCGACTTTAAAATCGGAAAGGGTCAGAGCCAAAGTCAGAAATATGGAACTACTGTTTTATGTTATCTCAAGTAAAAACCTCAGCCAACCACAGCTTTCAGCCAACCACATAGTCGAAGCTTTAGATTAAATTAATGTGAACCCAGAACTCCAGATGTGAATTATTTGTAGCTCTACCAGGAGGTAGTGACCAGCAATACTTTAAAATAATTTTTTAGTGTGATTTGCATAGATGGCAAATACGGTATCCTTGTAAAACGCTTGCAAAAGTCATGTTTTGGTTTATGATTTCTTCTGTTTAGTGAGATATCATGAATGACCAGCAATGCGACGCCAAAGAATTGCAAATATTCCAAGGATAATGTGGTAATTTTGTTCAATTATGCAGTTTGAGGATTAGATTTGAAGGGGCAGCACATATTATAAAGCAAAATATATTAAAATATGATAACTTTACTAATTATTGAATCAATAAATATATGACATGATTTGTATTTTATAATAGTGTGTTATTTGAATATTATATAGGACCAAACAAAAACCAAATTGTAAATATAGAGGTGACTAGGAACATTTTGTTTAACTGAGCTGTTTGAATATTGATTTTAAAGGGAGTGGATGTATTTTACATAGAAATGCACATATAGAATTAAAAACTTTTGTATAACACAGAAGTAAAACGCTAAGTATTTTTGGACAATATTTAACAGTTTACAGTTAAATATATGGTCTCATATATATTGTTTTCATATCTTCCTGGTGTAGTACACACTACACAGTATTTAATTGTTTCTCATTGTCATGCATACTGAATGTTTATAACTATTTTAATATATAATATTACCTTATGCTGTACATAATATGGCACATATATCTAATGTTTTTTTCAATGATTTTCCGATGACCAGTAAATTAAAAATCAAAAATGTGATAACCTTATTTTTGTAACAAATGCTTTGTATATTATCACTGTGAAAGCCAAGGATATTGTCAAGCAAGTCTTGCCACTTCCTATGCTTCCAAAACTTGCTGATTAATATTAATTAGTTGATGTACACATGCATAAAGCTTCTTGCTTTTTTGTCTCCATTTTATGCAGGCTTTCGATGATCAGTATTTTGCTCATCCATACATTTTGTTCTAAAATATTCAACAATCATGTTGAAAAACCTCTTGCAATGTTCTATGTACTACAAATGGCTCACATCATAAGAACAGTTGAGCCACTCGATGCGATGAATATTCACAACAAATGAGTTAATAAATATTTGTGTGAGTTAGGTCATCCATAGAAGTTCTTTTATTGAAATATTCTACACAAAAGCCATGGATTGTCAAGCAATTGCAAATCTATTTCTTTTTTGTTGCCATTTTATATAATAGATTTAGTGGTTTTGTAAATTAACCGTCCCAAGCTGCCATCATTTCACAAACTACTTCCCACACTCCAAAACTGACCTACAGACAGAAACATGAAACTAAAATGGGTGAAATCTGTTACCAAAGTCTTCCACACCAGGTAATCATTGCACGAGTCCAATATTTAAGAAAATTACAGTGTTGTTATTATTAAAAGTTCAGTTTATAAATGTATTCTTATGTGTTAACCTTGAACATAATGGTCAGTAAATAATTTACCAAAGCAAGAAACCAGTCACAGACCGCAAATCCAACTGCTAGGACTAATACCAAGACCATACTTCCACTGCTGGCCTCACAAGCTATAACTTATTTATTCGGGGCTCCTTGTGATTCAATGCATTTTGTGTTTTAGTAGCATCCACTTGTTGCAATAAATGTAAGTAACATGGGATTCATAATTTTGCATTTAGGTAGGACGTATTCTACACAATGCCGACAGCATTTTCAGCTTGTAGCAGATTTCCATAAGTTGTTGTCTGTGTCTCTCTCCAAGACTTTAAAAAATCAAACTGAGTGCTCTGTTAAGTGATGCATTGAATTTATTTTATGAAAACAAACATAAACAAGTCCTG
This sequence comes from Sabellastarte sp. h YS-2021, assembly GCA_964017235.1. Classification (NCBI taxonomy): domain Eukaryota; kingdom Metazoa; phylum Annelida; class Polychaeta; order Sabellida; family Sabellidae; genus Sabellastarte; species Sabellastarte sp. h YS-2021. Next base: position 150,104,082 of record OZ024928.1, on the reverse strand, counting down.
TATATCAACAGGAAATGTTTAAAAACCTCTCATGAGCTCTCACACACTAAACTAAAATGTACCATAGTTATTCAAATAAACACCCGGGGGGGATGCATTTTTCAAAAGTGGGAGCGACTATAACAGATAAAAAAATAGCATCAGAGATGCCCGTACCCCACAGCCTGGGGAAATATTTTTGAAATATTTTTCAACACCATGAGATATAGAAGTAGTGTAACAGTACAAAGTTCAAGATACATTCAGAGCAGTGTAAGTTATATTAAGGTCCAAATAATGCTTAAGTAGAGAAAATAATATCTAAGAAAAAGAAAATGTATATAAAGATGAAGTATTAAAACAAGACAATTCAATAATAAAATGACAGCATTTATCAGTAAACCAAAAATGGCCGAATTATGGTTTGGATGTTTTTAATATTACCCATGCATACAGAAGTGGTAATACATTCAATGAATGCTTATGTGTGGTGTTGGAGAAAAGCCTGTGGCTCACTTGATGAAATTCCATCTGTTACAATGGGAACAAGCAAAAGGAAATTCTTAATGAATTCTAATATGACTTTAACAGTGCTTAATCTGCATCAACAGACAGACCCAAAGGTGCATCAAGATTTTAAAGGTCAATACAGCAAGGTCAAAGGTCAATCAGTGTTACACCATGGTCGACGTGGCACACCTAAAACCCTCAACCAATGTCCCTACTAAGTATAAACTTCCTACACCTTACAGTCTCTGAGATATAACCTGGACAAGATTTTATAGGTCAAGGTCGCTACAGCAAGGTCAAAGGTCAAATCAAGGTCACATGATGTAGCACACCTACACCCCCTAACCAATGTCCCTAACAAGTATCAACTTCCTACACCTCTTACGGTTTCCAAGACATAGCCCAGACCAGGTATTATAGGTCAAATTCACTACGGCAAGTACAAAGGTCAAATCAAGGTCACACCATGACGTTGCACATCTACTACCCCCAACCAATGTCCTCACCAAGTATCAGCTTCCTGCACTTTACAGTTTCCGAAATATAGCCCAGACAAGATTTTATAGGTCAAGGTCACTATGGCAAGGGTCAAAGGTCAAATCAAGGTCACACTATGACGTTGCACATCTACACCCCCTAACCAATGTCCCTACCATGTATCAACTTCCTACACCTTACAGTTGCTGAGATATAGCCCGAGCAAGACTTTATAAGCCAAGGTCACTACGGCAAGGTCAAAGGTCAAATCAAGGTCAGACCATGATGCTGCACACCTACAACTCCTAACCAATGTTCCTACCAAGTATCAACTTCCTACACCTTACGGTTTCTGAGATATAGCCTGGACAAGATTTTATAGGTTAAGGTCACTACAGCAAGGTCAAAGGTCAAATGTCAAATCAAGGTCAGACCATGACGTTGCACACCTACACCCCCTAATCAATGTCCCTACCAAGTATCAACTTCCTACACCTTACAGTTGCTGAGATATAGCTTGGACAAGATTTTATAGGTCAAGGTCACTACGGCAAGGTCAAATCAAGGTCAGACCATGATGTTGTACAGCTACAACTCCTAACCAATGTTCCTGCCAAGTATCAACTTCCTACACCTTACCGTTTCCGAGATATAGCCCGGACAAGATTTTATAGGTCAAGGTCACTACAGCAAGGTCAAATCAAGGTCAGACCATGACGTTGCACACCTACACACCCTAACCAATGTCCCTACCAAGTATCAACTTCCTACACCTTACGGTTTCCGAGATATAGCCCGGACAAGATTTTAAAGGTCAAGGTCACTACGGCAAGGTCAAAGGTCAAATCAAGGTCAGACCATGATGTTGCACACCTACAACCCCTAACTAATGTCCCTGCTAAGTATCAACTTCCTACACCTTATGGTTGCCGAGATATAGCCCGGACAAGATTTTCAAACTCAAGGTCACTACAGCAAGGTCAAAGGTCAAATCAAGGTCAGACCATGACGTTGCACACCTACACCCCCCAACCAATGTCCCTGCCAGGTATGAACTTCCTACACCTTACGGTTTCTGAGATACAGCCCAGAAAAACTATTTCCCACCGCCCGACCACCCGCCCGCCTGCCCATCCGGACACCATGGGTGAAAACAATACCCCGACAGCCCTTAAGGGCTGTGGGGTAAAAATCAACTCTCGAGTCCAGTGGCAATGGGCGATAACAGCCTTGATCTCGCTTCCTAGCATGTATAATGGTGAGAGAGCTTAAAATATTGGAAACAAAGTTTAAATTTGAAGAAATTATAAATTTTTATCTTGTATTTTTGCAGAATTCAATGTGTCTGTGATAAAAACTGCCATGCTTTGTTGTCGGAATAAATACTGAGTGTGAGGGCATTTGTTACGCTATTTAGGCCCGGCAAAAATTCAAATAATGCATACATGCCGTTAGGCACGAGGGCATTATAAAAGAATTTTTGTCGGGCATAAGTAGTGTAACAAATGGCCGAACAAGAGGTATTTATTTACTATTATAAAGACCAGCCTACCGGGATTAAAGAAATGTCCCTTTATTTTTATGAGGTGAGACGAACAAGGAAGCCGCACTATTGTTTGAATGCATGATCACTCTCGTAAAAGCAGACGAATTTCCAGTCAAGAAATTCAAAACAGCACTTACAGTTTTTGGGGGCCATTTGTTCTATTTTGGCCCGCTGAGTCTATGCGCATAGAAGTGTTTTCGTTTTCTGCGCACTTCCGGTCTTTATAATGTGATTTTCTTTATTTCTCTTAAGCGGTATTTGATTGGGGAAGTACTAAAAAGGTAGCTTTTTTCGGAATCCCGGAATCGCAAAGGTGTTGGCTGTTCAGAGGCATGGAAAATCCAAAAATATGAACTTTGCAAAGGCAGACAGGGAGGGGATGATTAATAGGGAGGAGTGTTTGTACGGATAAATACGGTACATGTGAGAGGGGTGGAATGGCCATGCTAGTGGCTCACTTTTAAACATGTTCTACCTATATGCAAGGTTCATTTACAGGGGCGGATTTCATGAAAGGTCTCAGACTTAGCCCAGTCTCAGGCTGAGCCACTGGCTCAAATCTGAGCCTTTTGGCTCAGCTAAGTCTTTGTCTCAAATGGTTTTCACAGAAGGGGTCTCAGTTGAGACCAAGCTTATCAAATAACCACAGTGATTTTCTGTGTCATGTGACCATTTTTTGTAGTCAAAATATTCTACTGATGACATATATGTTCCTTGTTTGACACATAATATCTCTGGTGGTCAAATACCATATTGCAAGGGGAAACCTTGTAAATATGTAAAAAACACCCAAAAACTACTTCAGGGGGTTGTTTTATATACTTGTACCCTATTTTCAGCCATTTCAAATTTTGAAGTGAAGAAAGAATTATGGCAGCAATATTTGAGCCTTTGTTTACAAAACTTAAGCCCACTTTCTACCAGTCGCAACATTTGAGCCAGTGGCTCAGCCAAAGCTGAGACTGAGACCTTTTGTGAAATACATTAAGGCTGAGCCCATGGGCTCAAGTAAAATATTCCAATAATTTGAGACAAAAGTCTCAAGTTTGAGTCTGAGATCAGGCTAAGACCTTTCGTGAAATCTGCCCCTGAGCAATAAGAACAAGGTTGAGAAGCAAAAATCATAAACATGTTGATACAATAGCACAGAAGAGTGTGAATGGGCCATACAGGGAAAACCAATATATCAATAAAATTTGTAATACTTTATTAATATTTAGGCCACGTAGATTTTGTAACTAAAAATTACATTTTTAACCCAGATATGGCCTATTTTGAAACGATTCAGAAATCTTAACACATACTCCTTAAATGTTTCCTTTCAAGTCCCACTTTCTAGATACTGTACATTATTTCCAGAAACAAACTCTTCTGGTGCATGGTAAAAGCAAGCTCCATCTTCAGTTAATATAGACTCTCAAGATGCACAGAAATTAATTTAAACTAGATTGGGCCAACTCGGCGCCAACATATCCCCAGACAGGTCATCACTCACGCCACAGGTTTTGATCGGGAATTTTTTAAAACATAATTACCCATTATTATATGAACTTCAGCACATCAATCTACTCTGTTTATATCTTCCAAGGAAGATGGTGTATCCCCAGACGCCGAATACATAACTCAAATTATATTTTCAATCTTCCTGCAATGATAACTCTAAACCTATTTTCAAAGTATTTAAATGATTGATGATTGAATGTCCATTCTAAAATAATAATCCCAAAAGAGCATATCTGTTTCTATATTTGTTGACAAATAAAATATTATTTAAAAAAAAATTATTTATATTATTATTTTATTATATTATTTTTAGAATTTGCAAATTGTTTTCAGTTATTCATTTCCTCTATACCTATATATGTGGTCCATATATATGCAACCTAAATATGTGACACAATCTCAGTTCTGACTCCCCTTTGTGTTATATGTAATGAAGCCCACCACCTCCCACCCCCACCCCTCTCCCCTTCTCCACACCTCTCTCACTATTACACAAGATCTGCAACCCCATTGAGATCTTTGTTTCTCATCTGATATCATTAAATACCTTTGTTTATTTAGTGTCACTCAATATAGCTGGAGGTCCCAGAGGTGGGTGGGGGGAATCCGGGTGGGGGATGCATAAATGGTAAACAAACAATCTATATAAAAGGGGTACTCAAATACAAAAAGAATTGAGAATTTTAAGTATGTGATTATCAACTGAAATGAGTTCATAACTGTAGGAGCTGTGTCAAAATTAACTGAGGCAAGTTGAATAAAACTGGGCTAGTTGAGGGTTAAAAATCCCCTACTTTTACTACATAAGGATATAATTTCATTAATATTGGGACTTAAAGCTCACTTAAAGTGTCCATTTTGTCTACTTGAATATGTTTAACCAGTTTCATTTTAAAAAGTTAAAAACTCAGCAAGCAGAGGTATAACACACAAAAATAAGTTCTTAAAAGACTAAGATAGCCATAACATTATTAATATTCAAAATTTAAATAGACAGGCATTTCCTTTTAAAAATTCAAAGATTTCAGCTCTATAACCCACATAGTTTGACAGTTACTGGGCTTTAAAGTGGCATAATGTCCATAAATTGGGTTTCTGTGGGCATTTTACAATTGTTAAAGAGACCTTAGCAATTAAACAACAGATCTGAAACTTTTTGGGGGACATACATAACAAACAAAAATTATATATAATACAGTTTAAGACTTGTCACACTAAGCATTTCCAAATAACAGGGCAAAATACGGAAAAAATGTCCAAAAAGGCACTTGGGCGAGTGTCTATGGCCCTCATACACAGGTTAAATGTCTACTAAAAACCTTGATTTTCGGCATATGTAAAAAGGACATAATAATGCATTCCCAGATGGGATTTCAGCTCCATCAATCACGTAGTTTAACAGTCACAGGGCTTAAAGGTGGTTAAAAAGTCCAAATATTGGGTCTCTGTGGGCCTTTTAGAGATCTCGATGTGGCTTTCAAATTAAAGCTTCAGACTTAAAATTTGTTACATACTAAGATTACACATAGAATATGTATCTAATAAAGTTTGAAACTTCTCAGACTTACCATTTCCAAGTTACAGAGCAAAATATGTGAAAAATGTCTTAAAAGGGTCACTCAGGTGGGTGTTTAAGGTCCTCATACACAGGTTAAATGTCTACTTGAAGCCTTGATTTTTGGCACATGTAAAAAGAACATAATAATGTATTCCCAGATGAGATTTCAGCTCTATCAGTCACATAGTTTAACAGTCACAGGCCTTAAAATTGGCAAAAAGTCCAAATACTGGGTCTTTATGGGGCCTTCTAGAGACCTAAATGTGGCCTTCAAATTAAAGCCTCAGACTTAAAATTTGTCACATACTAAGATTACACATAGAATATGCATCTAATACAGTTTGAAACTTCTTAGACTTACCATTTCCAAGTTACAGGGAAAAATATGTGAAAAATGTCTAAAAATGGTCACTCGGGTGGGGATTTATGGTCCTCATACACAGGTTAAATGTCTTCTTAAAGCCTTAATTTTTGGCACATATATAAATAACATACTAATATCTTCCCAGATAGGATTTGAGCTCTATCAGTCACATAGTTTGACAGTCACAGGGCTTAAAAGTAGCAAAAAGTCCAAATATTGGGTCTTTGGGAGCCTTTTAGAGACCTCAATTTGACCTTCAAAATTAAAGCTTCAGACTTAAAATCTGTTACATACTAAGATTACACACAGAATATATATCTAATACAGTTTGAAACTTCTCAGACTTACCATTTCCAAGTTACAGGGAAAAAGATGTGAAAAATGTCTTATAAGGGTCACTCGGGTGGGTGTTTATGGTCCTGATACACAGGTTAACTGTCTATTAAAGGCCTAAATGTTGGGGCACATATAAGAAAACACATAGATATATTCCCAGATGATATTTAACTTAGATGAGAGACATAGTTTGAAAGCTACAGTGCTTGAAAGTGGCAAAAAGTGCATAAATTGGGTCTCTGTGGGCACTTTTGAGACCTTAAGTCGACCCCTTTGGGTAAACCTACAGCCCTAAAATTTTCTACAGACAAGGATTACATATCAAAGTTATACCTAGCGCAGTTTGAGACTCATCAGAATTACCACTTCCAAATTATAGGGCAAAATATGTGAAAAGTATAGCAAAAAATCCCCAAGTGGGGGTATTTATGGGCCTCAAACACAATTTTCTCCTCAACTTAAAGTCGTGATTTTCGGCACATGTACTAAGAACATATTAATGTGTTGTCAGGTAAAATTTCAGCCAGCTGAGCATCATAGTTTGTGACCTACAGGGCTCTAAGTGGCCAAAAGTCCAATTTCTGACCTTAAGGTGGCCATAAGTTCTTTTTTACTGGGAGTTTAAGGTCACCTTAAAATAGGGATCTTCCTTTGGGCACCCTTAACATGTGTACCAAGTTTGAAAAAAAAATATTAATTTGTTTTTGAGTTATCGCGTCCACAAGGAAATTTCTACGGCGGCGGCGGCGGCGGCGGCGGCGCGACGGACCTGAATCCAATATATCCCCGACTTTCGTCTGGGGATATAATTATTTTTTTGTACAAACTGGAGGGGGCCACGGTGGCAGAGTGGTAACACTCTCGCCTCCCACCTCTGAGGCCAGGGTTCGATCCCTGTCAAGGCCTTATGTGGGAAAGCTGGTAGTTGCTTGCCGTTGGTCGGCAGTTTACAGTACACAACCCTAGCGAACTCTATGTACTGGTTTCCTCTGCCCTTCCAACTACCCGTCGTGATATGACCTGTACAGTGTTGAAAGCGACGTTAAACCCCAAATAAATAAATTGTACAAACTGGAGCTGCTCTTGAAAAGATATATCCATAGTTTGTCATACACAAACTTTAACATTTCCTGTGTGATGCCCAATAACTGGAGAGTCAAGGATATAACAATGAGAGTTTTTGTTTAAAAAATCCCTCCTCAGGAATATATATTTAATATTTCTTCATCAAAGAGGGTAAACATGACACCACACATGCATAACATCACAAATTCTATACTACATTATAATGTCATAATGGACAAGCAATTTGATGTTAATAAAGGACATTCAAATCATTTGAGAGCAAAGTCATGCTGCCGCCAAGATCCAAGCTTTGGAATGACATGACTGGCAAAGATTAACAACAAATTTATACAGGAGAAGGCAGATATCTCACACAAAATGGGCATGGTAAGCTAACTTATTTTCACAATTTCACAAGAAGCACAGATATAGAAATGACAAGGTCCACTGCTTGGTTTTTGCAAATGTAACCTTTTTTTTTATCTCCAATAACATGGTAACCACACAGCATAAAATCCTGAAAAGAACTACTAAAACTGATTTACCCATAGTTTTAGTAGTTCTTTCAAGGTTTTTACATGCCTGTCTCATTGTACCACATTGGTATGTTTAGACAATCTTCACGAGATAGTCACAGAATAAAGCCAGTTCAGTGTCCAAAATAAACACTAGTGTGCACCATTGGATTGTCCCTCATTTCTGCTACTTTCCCACGCCACTGCAGGTCAACATATAAGGAAGCAGAAATGTTCAAGTGTGACATAATCTCTTGACTTGAGTTGGTGCAATGATTTGTATTGGTTCTACCACTTGTGGTTTTCTCTGTGTACCAAGCAAGCTATTTATCTCTTTAAACAAACAGTAGATGCTTAACACTTGGCCGTAATATACATAAAGAGCAACTTTTTGTGGGGGAATGAATTATGATTTGCAATCATTTATAATAAAAATAAATACACAATATCTATGTGTTTTAAGAGTGAATGTGTTGGATTTGGAGAGGGACAGCACTTCAGCATTATTAATAATACTGAATCAGTGAGACAAAATTTTGTCAACAAAGAATACATATGGGGTACAAAAGACAGTAAATCCTTAAATTACAGCTACAGAATTACAACAGTATAATAGAACTGGTCAGGTTAAACATCCAAAATCAGCCAAGTTAACAAGTTTTTCTACAATTAAAAATTATCAAAATTTAACATGGAACTCATATACTCAGTTTGCGGATTTCAACCTCATATTATCATGTACAGCTGGAATCCAAGACATTATTGTCAGCAAGCATTCAGCAGATGACTTTTTGTGAAGATGGGACAAATGGCCCGTGACTTTTTATCGTGCTATTTTAATATTGCCCTATTGTAAAAGAACTTGTGTTAATATTATAAATTTGACTATTAATCCATATTCTACAGATAGAGAGACAACAGGACTATTGAAACTTTGACATATTTACGGTTCTATTAGAGTTTTAGTCCATGAAATATTTGTAAGTTACTTGTAAATATCTGATAAAGCACCCAAACAGTTTTGTCATTGTTTTCTAAAACTTTAGTTGTTATAATATAACTCAGACACCTAAGCCAAACAAGAACAAACTTCAATTAAAACATTGGTTTAATTAGCTTTTTCTCCCACTGGAGACTTGTCAGTCATGGCAAGAAATAGTTCAACTTGAAACGATTGCTTTGCAATAAGTTGATCAAAGGATCAAGCAATTAGGACACATAAATTAATTTGTGGATTTATGTGATTTACAGTTCAGTTAAAAAGAAGATTTCTGTTTAAGCATCCATTATGTATCACCTATTGGAATTACCAACAGTACAATTTTCCCATACAAGGTTCTATAAGATAGCTCATATAATACGTGCTAAAGCCACTTTGTATAAATTTACAAGTTTCTTTGCTTCCTCCAAACGTCACCAGAAAAATGTCCATTAAAGGTCATACTTGCTGGGACACATTTGAAATTGGGTAGGGCTCTCATGGGGATCAAAAAGGGTATACCGAAATGGCCATCTAGGTATCTAGAGCTGGCATCGGTGAAACAGTCTTTGCAAATCTGTTAACCCTCTTAGTGAGTCTGCTGAGTGAGGATACTATACACAAGAAAGAAAGACTACTGTATGGCACTGCATCCAGTGTCACTCACATTTATATTTACAGTCAGTGGTCACAGTTTTCGTTGAACCAGATTTAATGCCTGGTTTTTTGGACCTAGGCGCCGTTCATGCAACGGCCATTGCCAACATGTCGTCAGTACTGTTAAACAGTGACTTGTGGGACAGTCTCACTACAAAGAGTCTCAGTGGAAGCACTTACTTGGCTAGTGAGGCAAAAAAAACAGGAATGACCTTATTTGTGGACTTTGCTAAGGCCTTTGATGCTGTCAGGGTGAATTTGTGAGAATCATCTGTCAATTACATTGGGTGTGACAGAGTAGTGTTGAATGTATATTTACCACTTGGAGGACATTTTAAAAGTTTCACATTTAGATTTCCAGAAACATGAATTCAAATAAGTAGTCTTTAAATTCCCTGGATTGGTGGTTAAAACTGTGTATTCATTACAATGTTTAAATACTAAGTTATCAAAATATGTAGTATCTTCTTTATATCTGGACGAACATGAACCTAAAAACTCAAAGGAATTTTAATATTATGACATTTCAAATTTAAATATTTAAGACGTATACAATATATCACTGCCAAGAATTATAGGCCATTATTCACAAGTTGTTCTCATTGAGATTCAATCTAGATACAGCTTCTGTCACTGAAATGCATAAAAAATGCAAAGCAAAAACAGCCAGAGAAATAGACAATCAGTAAATTATAGGTTTAAGTGTTTGGATCATGTGAATGATTCTCATGCCAAACAAATATTTCACACTTTTTTTGAGCATTTCATTCCAGTTCTAGAACTCATTACTTTCTAAACATATTCAAGAAAGTACACTAAAAAATCGTTAATTACACAGAACATGAATCAGTTGGTTTTAAGGTGCCAACACAGTGGGAGTTACATGAAGTGTCAATGTTAATCACTACAAAATACACATAACTGATGGCCATGTTGATTTAACAAGTCTCAGATGTAACACTGTACACTTTAGGATACAAAACAAAAGATACAACCGGATAACATAGTTGGAACTGGAATAATATACCTTACCTATAAGTACCACAAACAATATGAGTCGATACAAAACAATTGGTACTTTGAAGACTTTAACTTTTATTTGAACGGTAGGCATTGTCAGCATATAGCAAAGACCCATATCTGACTTCATTATATCAGATCATAATCTGTGTGGAGTGCTTCAAATTAAAAATAGCTGAAAGAATTCTGATCCCTATTCTGTGCGTTCTTTGTAAAAGGAAAATGAAAAATAGCATCAGAGCTGGCCATACCCCACAGCCTGGGGAATTAATTTTTGACACCATAAGATTTAGAAGTGACAGGAAAAGATCAGGAGACTTTCAGAGTATAAAGTCTCAGTTTTAAAAAGAATCAAATAATGTGTAAGCAGAGAAGATTTAAGAGAGAGAAAATGTATGTAAAGATATGGCAAGATGACAGCATTATTCATTAAACTAAAAAATTATGAAGCTGTAAGATTTATTAATTAAAGTATAACTATCACTGGAAACAGCACAATTAAATAAAAATATATATAATAATAAGTTATAGTAATCCATATATCTTTGTGATAAGAGAAATATGTCTTAAATATGGCAGGTGAACACACTCTGGCAGAGTCAAGGTTAAAGGTCACACCATGATTAATTTAGCGTATCTACACTCCTCAACCAATGACTCATACAAAAAGTCCTACACCTTACAGTTTCTGAGATATGGCCCAGACAAAATTTTAAAGGTTAAGGTCACTGTGGCAAGGTCAAGGGTCAAATCAAGGTCACACCATGATGTTGCAACCTACTCCCTCTAACCAATGTCCCTACCATGTATCATCTTCCTACACCTTATGATTCCTAAGATATAGCCCAGACAAGATTTTAAAGGTCAAGGTCAGTACAGCAAGATCAAAGGTCAAACTATGACAATGCACACCTACATAATTTAACCAATGTCCCTTCCAAGTATCAACAATCTACACCCTTACGGTTCATGAGACATACCCAGGACACACCATGACATTGCACACCTACACCCCCCAGCCAATATTTCTACCACGTATCAACTTCCTACATCTTACAGTTTCTGAGATACAGCTCGGACAAACTTTTCCCGCCGTCCAGATAATAGACCGACCGCCCATCTGGACGCCATGAGGGAAAACACTACAAAAGTAGTATTTACTGAGCTTAAAGTCACTATAATTAAACCTATTATTATGAGTTTAGGGTTACCTTAAGTAGGTGTCCCCCCCCCCCCACACACACACACACACACTAACCCACCCACTAAAAATGAAATCTAGTTTTAATCAAATGTCCTTTGATATGGAAACCCTGAAGTCACTGTAACAAAGTTACTGTTGATACCTTAAGGTCGCAGGAAAGTAGCATTCTCCACAGATTATATTTTTCAACGTGGACCTTTAGGTATTTACTTTATAGTCACTTCAATGAAGCCGTCAATCGCACTTTAAGGTTACTGTAACATTGATTTCTTTGTGAAGCAAAAGAAAGATAAGCCAATACACAAACGAAGATCAAACACACCATCCAGGGTGGAGGTTAAATGTTTACAGTTATTTCGTCCAAATGTACTCACTTGGTAAATTATTGATGGAGGTCATTTTATAGAAAGATGTCAATATTTTCTGTGCAGTCACACCAGTTTTTTCACCTGTTGTTCTGTCTGTAACTATCAATTCAGAAAAACTGCAAGAAATGAAACAAAATGAAAGAACCCGGATTTGAGAAAGCCTATCAGGAAATCAATGTGTCTCTTCATAATTCATACAAGAAAAAAGAGAAAAAGTCAAATAAAGAAGCCATTTATTATTAAAGATATAATTCATTAAATATGACACTAGTGACAGGCAAGTCACAAAAGATTGATCTTGAATGCACTTGGTCAACTTACTTACTTATTGTATGGTAATCACTGACAATTAAAAAACAGCCTTTCTAATATGCCCAGATGTTCTGTACATACTATCAGATGATACTAGGATTTGTTTGTTTTATCAGTCATCACTGAATGGTCCAGTAGAAATGGGAATCGCAGAGGCATCTTCACATTCTTCTGTCAAACACTGTGGCAAAGTACTAAACAACAGAATTGTCAGAAATCATATACCCAAGTGTTTCTGTATAATTACAACTTTACGATACTGATGCTTGCTTTTGATTTTAATATTGTACGCATAAAATATCTCTTTCAGTGTTAAAATATTATCAATACAGCTAGATAACTCTTTGCAATGAAAAATGTCTACTCACTAGTAGATGCAAGTTGTTGCAAACGGCACCAATTTCGAAAGTAACCTAGTCTAGGTTATGCCCTACCACCCTGTTACGTTCCAAATTGATCAGCAGAAAAATGTTCCAGTTACAGTCTGGAAACGGAATTTCAAGATGGCGGAAATGGATTTTCCAAATGGCACCAATTTCGAAAGCAACCTAGCCTAGGTTACCACTCTGTTACGTTTCAAATCGATCGAAAGAAGTGTGTTAGAGATAAAATCCGGAAACCAAAATGTTGATAGACAGACACATCAATCTAATAGGTAAGGTTGCTTATGCAGCCCATTCAAACATGGCCACCATGGGTGATTGTTTGAATATCATTAATATGTTCTAAAATTTAAAATATTGCAGCTAGTCTCATCAGATGGCTTAGGAAAGCTTGCGTAAGAGTAATTTTGCCCTTGTTTTGAAAACAAATGGTCACTATGTCACATCTTTAATGCCAAATAGTAGGGGTCATTATACCAAAAATAGCATCAGAAATGCCCGTACCCCACAGCCTAGGGAAATATTTTTAACACCATGAGATATAGAAGTACTGTATCAGTACAAAGTTCAGGATACTTTCAGAGCACTGTCAGTTATATAAAGGTCCAAACGATGTTTAAATAGAAAAAATAATGTCTAAGAGAAAGATAATGCATGTATAAATGATGAAGTATTAAAACAAGACAATTCAATAACAAAATGACAGAAAAAATCAGTAAACTAAACATTACGACACTCTTTATCTACATCTGGCATGGCCGAATTATGGTTTGGATGTTTTGAATATTACCATGCATACAGAAGTGGTAATACATTCAATGAATGCTTATGTGTGGTGTTGGAGCAAAATCTGTGGCTCACTTGATGAAATTCCATCTGTTACAATGGGAAGTTGTAAAAGTAAAATTCTTAATGAATTCTTAATGAATTCTAATATGACTTTAACAGTGCTTAATCTGCATCAAAAGACAGACCCAAAGGTGCAACAAGATTTTAAAGGTCAAGGTCACTACAACAAGGTCAAAGGTCAAATCAAGGTCAGATCATGACGTTGTACACCTACACCCCCTAACCAATGTCCCTAGTAAGTATCAACTTCCTCCACCTCACGGTTTCCAAGATATAGCCCAAACAAGATTTTATAGGTCAAGGTCACTATGGCAAGGTCAAAGGTCAAATCAAGGCCAGACCATGACGTTGCACACATACACCCCATAACCAATGTCCCTAACAAGTATCAACTTCCTACACCTTACAGTTTCTGAGATATAGCCCGGACAAGATTTTATAGGCCAAGGTCACTACGGCAAGGTCAAAGGTCAAATCAAGGTCAGACCATGACGTTGCACACCTACACCCCCTAACCAATGTCCCTAACAAGTATCAACTTCCTACACCTTACGGTTTCTGAGATATAGCCCGGACAAGATTTTATAGGTCAAGGTCACTACAGCAAGGTCAAAGGTCAGACCATGACGTTGCACACCTACACCCCCTAACCAATGTCCCTACCAAGTATCAACTTCCTACACCTTACGGTTTCCGAGATATAGCCCGGACAAAATTTTATAGGCCAAGGTCACTATGGCAAGGTCAAAGGTCAAATAAAGGTCAGACCATGACGTTCCACACCTACACCCCCTAACCAATGTCCCTGCCAAGTATCAACTTCCTACCCCTTACGGTTTTCGAGATATAGCCCGGACAAGATTTTCAAACTCAAGGTCACTACGGCAAGGTCAAAGGTTATATCAAGGTCAGACCATGACGTTGCACACCTACACATCCTAACCAATGTCCCTACCAAGTATCAACTTCCTACACCTTACGGTTTCTGAGATACAGCCCGGACAAACTTTTTCCTGTCGACCACCCGCCCGCCCGCTCATCCGGACACCATGGGTGAAATCAATACCTCGACAGCCCTTAAGGACTGTGGGGTAAAAAGGCCTAATATCTCCCTTATCATTGGTTCTTGCAAGTGTCAAATATGACTTGTCAAGTGGGGTCATGATACAAAAAAGACCTTATATCTCCCTTATTATTGCTCTTGCAGCTTAAAAATGTTAAACTAACCTATAGGAAGTCATGTGCTACAAATCTTAGCAATGGCTGAATGTTACCATTGACTCCTGCTTCAAGGTTAGTTTGGGTCATCATACTAAAAAGTTCTTTATCTCCCTTATTCATTGTATTATTGGTTCCAGGGCTTCCAAATATGAAAACAACTTACAGGAATTCATTGCCTCCGAATTTTTTCCAAGTGTCAAAGTTGACCTTTAACCCCTGCTTCCAGGTCAGGTGAGGTCATCATACTAAAACGGCCATATATCTCTCATATATTGGTCCCTGTGACTTACATCATCATGAATGAATAAAATATGTAAATTTTCCCTACTTCTTCAACTGCATGAAAGTTCTTGTATTTGAAAACATCTCATGGGATCTGTATATCATTCCTTAGATTTTCCCATATCTCAATGCTGTTGCCCATTTAGTTGTACCTGCGGACTAGCATTCTTGCCTACTGAGGCTGGTTATTTTGTATTGTGTTTTAAACTGAACAGAGACATTTATACTTATTAATTTAAAAGATTTTTATCTTTTAATTTTTTTACTTTTATCCGATACCAGCTTTCACATTTTCTTTTAAAGCCCTCCAAAGCCTGATAGGACAAAAACACAGAACCCTCCAAAGGGTGAGAACGATTCTAATTCAATTTAGTTACAATATTGCTACATACAGTATACTTGCAATTAAATGAACATCTAACAAAATAGATATGCTTTGTGTGAATAACATCCGGAGATTCAAAACCTTCATAAAACTTTTCAAAAGGAATCAAAGGTCTAAGATTTGAAGCCTTTTGGCTTTTCCGTAATGATTGATACTTCCATATAGCTCTTAGACATCAATTAAATGTCACATATATACACATATGAGATTTAATAGATTTTATTAGGTCTTCTTTGCCTTAGATTGGTCTATTCCTTTTGTAATACGGAGACATTTAGAGGCATGCATAGTGCTTTTTATCAAGCTATTTTTCTGTACACACATCTGATTCATTATTCAACTATAAATGCCACTATAACTGACTGCCTGCACATGTCTGCTTTCAACCAATTAGAGTGAAGATAAAAACTGGTGCTTCATTCCATCCACCTTATCTTGAGCTATTGCTAAACTTATCCACACACAGTCTTTCTGCAATGTACACTGCTTCGGCATCTTCTTGTAACCAATTTTTAAAACTGATATTCATTAATAAAGTAAACCATAATTACTACAATAAAAAGATATTCTGACACAATTTGTCAATTCAAAGAGTGAACTTAAAGAACTGTACCAGAAATACTCTGATAACAATCGAGTTGAAGGAAATATTGAGACTCTGTTATTGATGCTGCCAATATTTCAAGATCTATAACATGGTAACATGTGTCTGCAGGCTCTCTGAGACAAAATGGCTACTCATTTATACATACACACACACACACACACAAACACACACATAAGTTGAAAGACTATTAGATACATGCATCTGTATGACAGGTTTCTAGTTGCATAATACATGTGAGCAAAGGCTTTAACTGTACTGTACAGATACAAAAGCCTAAAACAGTAACCCAAATAAAGATACTGATAGTACAAAACAGTTATCAATTCATTGCTATAAGATGGTGATGTAAAATAATAAATAAGGAATACATTATACTCATAACAACATTAATGGCAACTTTGTTATAAAACCAAGGGTTAATGGATTAAAATTTTCTGGGATACTCATTGAAGACTTATTGTGTTTTAGGAAGGAATAACTGTGAAAATCAAGGATCAACAAAAAATGAAATCTTCAGAAATCTATTCCTGTAATCATGCCAGTTTTATTTTTGTCAAAAAATATTTGTAAGAGAAGAAAGTGCTGTATCCGGTTTGCCAATTTAACGGATTACTTTTGAATGATGTAATGGTCTCAATGCTGTACAACTTAAAAAAAAGAAACAAACTCTTGAGATTTCTGCTGGTTCTTCGGACCACTTTTTGTGCCATACCTGATTGGTTGAACACTGTGGGAGGCAAGAACAACCGTCTCCGACCATTCCCCCAGGACTAGGGACCACAGTAATACCCCTATTCAACTACAGTCAGCTACCTGTGCCTTCTAACCACCATCATAATACTCCTGATAAATTGATTGTTTTATTCTGCAAAGAAATTGATTTGTGTGTGTGGATTACACAGACTTTCCTTTGCCCATCTTGCAATAAAAAAATCTGCATTATTGATATATGCCAAGAAGGAAAAAGGAAAAATACTAAAGGTAAACTCAAGTAGTTTCTGCTCTGAAGCTAGGACATTCACCACACCAACACTCGAGCTTTTTTCAATAACTCAAGGCAGGAGGAGTAAAAAAAATAGGAGGACTGGGTGTAGTTATTATTAACAATCCAATTGAAAGGTAGTTTTCTGTCTGAAATACTAGTACATCTGCTTACCGATGATGGAAAGTTTTTTTATGTATGCAATGTGCTGGTCTTGATGCAGGTGCATCTATTGTCCATTACTTTTTCTACTGTGCAGTTATATTTCTTGTATTCCATTGGGATTACATGAGAGATAAAAAATATTATCGGACAAAAGTGTAATAAATCATTGTAATACTTGTAAACAAATGAACACCAGCAGCTATAGCAACCAAGGAACTAACTATAAAATGGAGAAATAATACTACAATAGGCTTGGCTGTTTTGTTACATAATAAACCCGGATATAAAACATATCTGTTAAAGCCACACAGCTATGTCATTGTCAATCAATTTGAAACGGATAATTTCAAATGGATAAACACATGTAGGAGGACTGACAACACATTGCACATTGTTGGTAGGTGAGAAAAGTATTGTACTATCACTTACTATTGAGACGCATGTGAAAGGTAAAAACATGTTATTAGATGATATACCTCAATTCTCAAAAAAAAAAAAAAAAAAAATTAGGTAAGTGTCCATGCACCTAATGGTAAGAATATTTCTCGAAAACAACTGGAAACAAGACAAGATAATACAATCAAGTTACTAATCAACAGAATTAGAGTACTGTATGCCTGGGTGAGGAAAAAAAATATTTAAAAGGACAATTTCACAAATTTTTAGTCTGTACCAATTTGTTTCAATGTTATGGCACTTTATTTCTGTATAAATAATTCAGTTATACCAGGGTCTATATATACCATTTAAAGACTGAAAATTCATATTTCTGCAGAAAACTTTTCACGCACTGAGACCTATAATATCTTAAAAAATAGCATCTAATACTTGAAATTAAAATACAAATAAATTTGGGTCTATGACAAACTGAAATTATATGAATATTAAACCTATTTTTGAATCATTTGTAAATTGTGCTCCAATATAACAATGACTGCATCACTGCTTAATTTAATCTCACAAAAGACTCAGTCCTATAAATACAATGAGAAAAGCATTATAACACATATAAATAAATGGTATATTCATTATCAATAAGCAAACACTCAGTATTTATTTTTTCTCCTTTTTTCATGGCACACCTTCTTTAATAAGAGGCAAGCACCACCAGAATTCCATGCAACCTCAGAACACCTTTTGATAACTTCCATAATGCTAAGATTACAAGGGCTTCCATGAAGTGTTTGTAGGCCACACCGAGCCACTTCTTAGATTTATGGTAATTGACATGCCTACTCTCTTTCTTGTACTTGCCCAGTGCTCAAATTCCCGATATACAATCAAATTGGTACATTAATTTCTACCCACTTTCACCCACTGCATTTTTTCAAGTTGCCTATCACAGTCTGGTAAAAAATAACAGCTGTGTTGTCACACACAAATATCCAGAAGACTTAAAAATAGCAGAGGGAATCAAGTTTATAATCCTTT
Source organism: Sabellastarte sp. h YS-2021 (assembly GCA_964017235.1). Lineage (NCBI taxonomy): Eukaryota > Metazoa > Annelida > Polychaeta > Sabellida > Sabellidae > Sabellastarte > Sabellastarte sp. h YS-2021. The sequence goes on along the minus strand of OZ024928.1, from coordinate 150,085,384 downwards.
CATCCCTTCTGTAGTAATGTTTTATGTCAAAGGCTATCTGAAGATAACCCTGCTGGAGCTGTGCACTAAGCACACTTAAGCTCTTAACTGATTTAACAATGGCAGAATATATTCACCAATGGACATTCTATTGATTCACTCCACTTTTGTCAACATTTGTGAAAATTGTCTTTAAGAGTAATACAAGCATGCACAGCCCTAAAACATCATTATACTGTCAAATAAAAATTATAAAGGCTACATCTTTAAAATAAAATTTATATTATCCTTGGATCAATTGTGTATGCTTAAAATAAAAACTCAAAAATGAAACAAAGAAAAAATTGTTCATGTGATGATAGAATGTTAAAACTGCAAATAAAATCTGATATAGTCACCAATTCAATGCTTTGAAATATTTCACAGAACACATTATATTTGCAGCCATAAAAAGTTTTTGGGAGTAAATAACTACATCATCTCAAAGCTTACAAAGAAACTTCATAAGTTTGTTACCATAACTAACTTTATAGTTGCACATGTATCTACAAAATATAGCTGCATATTCAGTTTCACACATGACAGCCAAGTAGCCTGTGACCACAAAGTACTTCAGCAAAGTAATAAGACATAACTATAACAGATACATGCCAACACAGAAAATGACTTTATTAATTGTGACCTGGCATCAAGCTATCTATTAAAGCAAGAACAAATTATCACTGCAATTATTACTGTCCATCTGAAAAGAAGTCATAAAAACACAATGTGTCTCATTGTACTGACCAGTGCACAGGGAACTACTATCATGTAATGAACACTTTTCTCAGATACACACACACAACCAAACAAAACTTTAATAACTCAAAACTGAAAATGCATTAGATAATGGCAAATATTTCCACAAACTTTATTTCTTAATAATGAGTAAAACTCTTATTCTGTATTACTATAAACAGAGGAACAGATTAGTTTCACTAACTTGTACAAGCCTTTATTCACATTTAAATGAATAAGTAGGAGTTTAAGTTGCAACTTACTTTGAGAATATCTGGCCAGGTGCATATGCAATGACAGCAGTGACATGTGTTCTGAGGTCTTGATCATCACCTGTAATGTGCATCAGCAATTAACATGGAATTTGAAACATTTAATTAATGGTGAGGAGGCATGTAAATAGACTATAAACTTTTTCAAAGGTGCGTTAATGGTACATTAGAGAGGCAAATACACAGCACAGGGGTCAACTGTTGCGACACATTTTGATTTTCTGGTATTTGTAATTATTATACAATTTCTGTGCAGTTTGTATCTGTTGATGACTGTACACAACCATATACTGTATATCAAGGGAAACATTGACGCTGACAACTGGACGATAATACAAGATCTTATATGAAATGTAATTGTAAAACAACAAAAACGCCACTGTCATACCAAACCAATGATAGAGTATTTTATAATTTAAGATGTAAAATACACATCTTTCTCAACCACAAACGAAATAATTTGCTGTATGTACAAACTAAGTACCGTAAAACACCCAGAACATGGACAAGCAAGAGAGACACGCCCACTTGGCAAACGTACCATGATTTAAGCTGGTTTCGAGGAAACCTTAAATTTTCAACAAAACTCTTATCTTTTGGAATAATTTGAATTTCATTACAATAATACTTTCATATCGTTTAATCTTCATCAAAAGTCAGACTCTAAGGTGCTTCAGACAAAAATAAAGAAATCCTAAATAAAAAATCCAGAAACACTAACAGGGGGTCAGCACTACAGGAGATATCTCTAAGCATGACCCATATTTATGATAACCTAAGGTGGTGATCACAAATATCAGTGTCAGAAATTTTAATCATGCCTAAGAAAAATACAGAAATATAAGTATGTGATGTAATTTTGACAACCATTACAGTTCCTATATTATGTAATGACGATTCACCAAATTATATTTAGAAAAAAGAAATCAGCTTCTGTCACAAAACTTTCACAGTTCTAGTATATACCAGTGCGGGTGGAGGTGTGGTTGGATTTATACTAGGATCGAGCCTTTACTCATGTCAACTGTATGCATGTTAATCTGTTGTGCATCTAAATGGCTCCCCAAAATCAAATACAGAAAGTTCAACATGCATTTGTCCTTCAACCTGAACCATTTCTAACTACAATAAAGTATAGAGTAACATAAAGTAAACTGCTCCACACCACCATTTAATGTAATTAAATGTGCTTTAAAAGCTCTTGACTTTTACATTTGGACCAGCCATAAAGAGCTTTAGGGCAAATATCATTCACAGTTTTGTGCATCAGCGTAGATATTCCCACGATATTTATGAAAGTGTAAACAATGTTTTCAATAGGATAAGATAGTTGATATCATTTTGTTTGTTTCATTTAACACAAGATAAACTGGTGTCATGAATTTGTCTGCAGTGTAGTGTTCTATCATGTAAAATATTTCATTGGTGAACATTGTAATATGCCAACAGGAACAAAAAATGCTTGTGCAGAATTTCATGCAGTTTTTTCGTTGATCTAAAGTTAGATTACAAGTGAAAGTTTAGAGTGTATATGTGGTTATGCATTAACTAAAGTAGTGGAATAACAGAAATCAGTGACGTAATATAAGCATGCCATTTTTTTTTCTTGTTGCAGAATGCTAAATGGTGCACAACACAGAATAGCAGAGAAGGACCAACAGAACAGTTTGGAAACAAGCAGGAATTGGAAATGTGCTCATTGCTGTGGTTGTTTTGTACTTGATACACGTGAATTTCATCAAATTGGATAACTTACACACAAGAATTTACAGAAATAATTTGCATTGCAATTATTACAGGTTTAGAATTTTAAAAACCATTTACAGAATCACAGTACTTATTCAGGACCCCAATACAGTTCAATATTACACAGAGATACCTTATGGATAATTGGATACTTGATTGGATAACGCAACATTGGATAATCACACTTGGATATATTTATGAGATAAATATGTGTATTACACATATTTACCTAATTATTATGTTCTGATGGGATAAAGAATTATTTTCTAACAGCAGGTAAGTTTTATTTAAGAAATGAATGTCAATTAATTTATTTAGTATTTTATGTCACACCTAGTACCTTTGTATCGGCTATATTGTGCCGTGTAGTTGGAAGGCTGGAGGACATCAGTACATACAGTTAGTCAAGGTCCTGTACTTTAAACCACTGATCAATGGCAAGCAACTACCAGCTTTTCAACTTGAGGACTTACTAAGATTTGATCTCCAGTCTCAGAGGTGGGAGGCAAGTATGTTACCAATGTGCTATGGCCCCTCAAAAATTAATAATTAAATATTAAAAATAAAGTATAGGAGTACTACCTCTGTAGCACACATTTTTATTGAGACTCAAACTGTAATGTCCAGAGAAAAAACGAGTTGTGTTCATTTCTGCATTATATCTTAAACTACTAATCACATAAATAATAATAATAACTATTTTAATTTTCAAGAAAATGTCACATTTTATCTTTCTTTAACATAGATCTATAAAGTTACTGAAAGAATGTTAATGAAGCTACGTCAGCAGAAAATATTGCTATTTTAATAGTCTCTTTAAACAAATATGTCATGTGAACGAAAAGTTTCCCACACAAGTTTTTCTGTTGTGTGGTTTGACCCAGTCTGTTGCAACAATCTTGTGTTTTGAGATGACATCAGCTTGTAAAAAGTCCTTTATATAAAATACACTGGATCCAGTTGCACCCATAAGAATGGATCTATATTTTATATAGACCTTTCTAGCACGGCACTTGTTTAATCTCTCTGCATATTTCCCACACTACTAGACAGGAATAGTGTCTGTGAAGATTTATGTACATATATATTGTCTCATAATAATGCACCTATTTAAACTGATAAGAGAGGGGTTAAACCAAAGTGTGACTGGTATTTTATTTATACACACATATCATGTTATTGTGGGACATAGAAAAGAAAAATGTGTACTTTTTCTTCCAGTTAGCATTGCAAAATATACTTTTGATATGCATGAGAATTCTACACCTAGAGAAACAATAATATTTAGGATAATGGTTTCCACTTTTTATACAGCCCCATAGCTGTTTTATGTCACAAAACCAGTCATCGGGGAAGTCACAAGCTAGGTTTATGAAAAATAAAAAATTACTGTGAGAAAATGTTAAGAAACGTTTAGTGTTATCATTTGGGTCATGTATAAATATAAACATATATCTTTGTACATTTTTCTCCAGCTGCCAAGTCTTATACTTTGGATTAGTTGTAATTATGACACTGTACTCTACGAAAGCCTATAAGCGACATATGATAAAATAAATAATTTTGAAAGTCATAACTACGACATATGGTATGTCTTAATTACAAGTCATTATCTCAACTTACTATGTCTAAGACTTACTATCTCATGCGTAAGTCATAATTTCAACTTAGTATCTTGTAATAACGACTTATGCTATGTCATAATTTACAACTTACACTGTAAGTTGTAATTTCAACTTTCTGTCTTGTATTCACGACTTATGCTATGTCATAATTGCAAGTTTTACTATGTTGTAAGTATGACTTGTTTGCTATAAATTATGGAACATCATGGTACGACTAATCATTTTCACAGACACTACCGCCGAGTTGGCAGTATGTATGTTTGACAGTTTTCCCCAACCAATATCAACCGGTTTTTGAGTGTGACATAGTATATGGTCTCTCTAATGAAGAGGTTAAACACAGAACTGAATAACTCATGTAAAAGTCAAAAACCTTGAGTGCATGTGAGACTGATTTCCTTAATAAAAATTAAATTAAAAAACTATCCAGATACGGGTGTACTGCTTCTCGCCATGCATGTGTAAAGGTAGACTCAAAACTCGCCTCGCACTAGTTTGCAAGACACTTTAGAATCGATCATAATGACTCTAGGAATTACGTAACAGAACAGATTGTACTGTACCAATAAATGTGACTGTGTAGGTGGCTGAACTGATGTATGTAAAAGTTCCCACCAGGAGAATTTCTGTCTCCTATAGTTGACAAGGACAGAATTTAACTTCCCAGCTATTTTAACATTATTTCCCAATGAAAACTGTGTGGCTTTTCTGATAATCAAACTTCGTGACCCACAGTACATCAGGCCTAACTGCCTTCTCAGTACACCCCTAGAGACCCAAGAAAAACTTGCTCACTGAGGTACTATCTTGTAAATATGACATAGCATTAGTCGTAATTGTGACATAGTAAGTCATCATTACAACCCATGTCATAATTATGATATAGTAAACTGTGATTGCAACTTATGCCATGTTGTAATTACAAGGTAGTAAGTTCTCAGTACAAAATAATAAGTGATAATTCCAGCATAGCATATGTTGTAATTACAACTTACTATATCATAAGTATGACAAAATTATTTTTACTTTTGACCCTTATAGGCTTCCGTGGTATTCTGATAATTATAATCCAATACTGAACATTCACCTAAAGGATGTAAAAGAACTTTAAATACTCTAAAAATACTTTAAAAACAACCTAGACTTTAAAAACAACCAGGACCTGTTAATTTAAAATATCTGTGAAGGTTGATTTCATTTGTTTGTGTTTAACTTCACTTTCAACTCGTTGTTTAGGTCATATCACGACTGGTAGTTTTCGGGGCAGAGGACATACTAGTTAGTTAAAAAGTTCTGTACAGTAAACTGCAAGGCATTGGCAATCTAGGGTTCGAACCATTGATCCCAAGGGTGAAAAGCAATTGTGTTAACCACTGCAACACCGAGCCCTCTTTCCATAAAGATTCAATTGTCATATATCAGGGTAAACTGTCAGCAGTCACTTTTCTGACCTTGGATTGGAAAAAAAAATGGAAATGGAAAAGGAAATATATTATCAAATAATAACGCAATACAGAAATAACCTATCTTACAATGCCATTAGCTGCTGTGTTTTTTAAAGTTCAAAGTTTGGGTTTTTACCTCCCAGGTCAGTTGGGACTTGTGGTAGTCGAACGTACACTGAGGTGTGACAGAATTAGATGCCAAACTTGCTTATTTGTGGATATTAATTTGTTAATGTATTTATTATTTTAAATAGTGCAACATAACACAGGCTTTTTGTACTTTAATTTACTTAATAAACTTGCTAACCACTAGGCCACTGAGGACCTATATATTAGCTACTATTGGAGACCACTTTAAATTGCCAAATCTTCCTACAACACTTAAAATATTGCAAAAAGTGAAAGCACCATTTGTTAAGTGTAGCAAACAGACGAGCTTTTCAGAAGAATGCATTTCATCTCTCAGCGATTCTATAATGTCCACAAATAAGATGTTTATTTTCCCACCAAAGTCATAATGTAGAAATGTACTCATGTAGGTAGATAAATCTGTTTGATCTAAAAGTTAGAGAATGTACGAGTCTCTGTCAAAAGCTGTTTGCAATTATCAGCTTGTAATCGCCATGTGGATAGGAATGACAGTGTATAAACTCTACCTTTTTGAAATGTAGGTATGTGAACTGTAAGATAAACAGGGATGAACATCAAAGCAATACGTAATTCTTGCTGTGGGTTTTGTAACGAATTTTTCAGGTGAAAAAAAACCAAACCAGTGTGTAAAGAACCTGACGCACCTGACGCATCTGATTAACTGTCATTTATTAGACGGATTTTGTTTCTATTTGGGAATTTTAGATTTTACCCACCTCGGGACATTTTACACAATTTTACAATAAAGGACAAAAAAACCACCAAAATCATTTGTTATATTGTGAAGATAAAAATACCTCCATCGAAAATTTTCTTTCAGTGACGTATTATAATTTCAGTCAATATTTCATTGCATCTTATCTCAATGTTCACCCAAGCAGTTCAGATTGTGACAGAATAAGATCAATCTTATTAAACAATATAGTTTCAAGATGTTGATTAACTTTAAATTATTTTCACTGTTGCATTTACACCAAAAATCTCCCAAAGATAAGAATTCAAGATATTTTACATGAAATTTTATGGCCATTACTTTCAACTGAACAAAACAACAAACTGTATTTGGTTGTACTTTATACTTTGTTATTATAAACCTACACGGGTTTTAAACTGATACATTCTAATCATATGTTTCACATTGTTATATAAATCTATGTCTCGATATCTGAAGATAAGCTAAATTGGCTTCATACACAGACCATGATTTGAAGGGGAGGGGGAGCTTTCCACCCCGCCGCCTGCCAGACCTTGTGTCAAACCTAATCTCTGTGGTCTGGGGTTATTTGTTTTAAGAGGGTCTGTTATTTTTTCTATTTCAATAACCAGCACATATGCCACTGTTATCATTACATATACATATTTATACCCTGTGTGAAATTGGCACGTGGACCCCAGGTCAGATTACAAACGGCACCACGACAGTGTTTTGAATTCCCTCAGGAAGGCGGTCCAAAATGTGGCCATTGAGAAAACAGATTTGTTTTGTCCACAAGAGTTCATCATGGGAGTTTATTTCGTTGATAGTCCTATATATTTAAGTGTACCACAAATGTAACACATAGCTAAATTACTTGTAAAACGCTATTGCATAAGAAATTTATTCCTGTTATAAAAGCCATGGACAAGTACAAATAAATTTAGTTGTGACAGATTTTCAATAGTTCTGACATTTGATTTCGGGTCATCAGTGTTTTGAATTTACGGATTGTTGTGAGTTGAATTCGTACAGGAAAATAAACAGCATCAATTCTCAAACTTGACAGGAACTAGGCCATGCAGTGCTGGCAACCAATGTTTATCCAAATAGTTTTGACTTGTAAATATGCAAATGGGAAGATGACCACTGTGTCAGGTGGGCAGAACTATTTATCGCCAAAAATGTAGTCATCTGTTGTAAAATGATTCCAGGATTCCAAAACCCACTGTGGATACATTCTGGGCAATCCCTCTACCATCCTTCACCTGATCCCGCTTTCCAAGAGAACAAATGGACGGAAACACGTGTAACTAATTATTTGAAACTGGTAACGAGCAGGGGGGACCACGCGAGTCACAGAGTGTGTTGTGACATGGTTAACCTTTCCTGAGGCTTTTGGCATATCATTCAAGATGCAATTGTTTTCATAGTCTGGATAAGGAGGGGAACATAGTGGCCATTTAAATTGATGTTCATTTTGCCGTCAATGAGCAAACTCCCAGATTGCAAGGTACAAAGCTATAGGGACAATAAAGAAACATGTATCGTCCATAGTTTGTGTTATATTGCTTGCTTGAGCAGATCTACACTGACGCTTAAAATAGTGGTGTCTTGTCATAAACGGTGACCCTAAGCCCTTTATTTAGTAAAAAAAGTATAAAAAAAACCCATATATATTTCAAAATTTGAACAATGAATACCAGACAGTAGTGCACGGTTTCTTTAATATACATCAAAATTACGTACAGAAGGCCTAAGAAAGTCTAGCAATGTGGACAAGCTTATTGGTTGGTCCTCACTTAGCACTGTTGGATTAAAAACACACTCCAGCTCGTTTATTAGTCCATGTGGGATGTGTCCTGATCAGGACATCCCATGGATCAAAGGCTCTCCCTAATTAGATGATAACTCCGCAATCATTTAACCCCACTCTGATTACTTTGGCCTGTGTTGATACTTGGTAAAGTATCTCAAATGTAATTTAATTATTATTAATGGTCTTTGAGATTAAGAAGAAAGGCTGCACAACCTGCAAGTGTGAAACAGGTTTCAATTTATCACTGCCTAGCTTTAGTTAATACTCTTTACGTAAAATCTTTGAACAAGAGTTAAGGTGTGATATAATCTCAAACATATTCTTAGGTAAAACATTGTGTTTTAAAGTCTGCACAGGTTCCAATAAGTTAAAGGAATATAAGGTTTTCGTTTATCTTTACCAAAGGAAGAAGTCACTGGGGTTGTGTCTAATATTTGGTTCTGTTACTTCACAAAGTTAAAGTAAATTTGATATGGTTTGAAGCACACGAAGGGGCAGATTTATGTCAGGAAGAGCAGATTTAGAGGATATGTTTTGTGTGGTAAATAATCAGACTAAAATGCAGCTTTTCTTGTCTTCATTTCCTGGAAAAGCTGGGATCCTTGATAACCAATTAATTTCTCAACACTGTGGTTTTCCCTAATCTCTGATACAGGGGAATATTTGTTGCATTACACACATGCAAAGGTGGCTCTATATCCTCCTAAAAGTTACAACGATCTGTACCACCTGTGAGCATGGTTTCCTTATTACCAGGAAAGATCTAAAAGTCTCATCATGCCTTTCTAATTTGCACCTAATTTGTAAGATAACATGAGATTACCTTATCACAACAACAGCGTATGTCTGCTGGCTGGTCAGAAGAACACCTAGGAGGATGAGTTGCATGGTATCCTCACATCTCACAGCATAGCGTGGAGATAGTGCAAATATATTCAGTTTCACTAATCTCACTTTCGGGATGATGTACAGTTGAATAGGGTCACGTGCCTCATTTTGGATGGTGAAGAGAAACCCTTTCATGACATGGTCCTTCAGAAATATTTCTGAGTGTCTCATATGTACTTGTAAATTCGTAGGTCACAACTTTTAGCAATTTTTAGCAGATAATTTAAAACATTTTATACGCTTCATTTACTGGTTACCATGACTTCGTCAGTGATAGATAATCCGAGAGGCTTCAGCAGTCTTTATTTTGTATCAATTATCAATTGTTTCTATCAGTTGGTTCCAGTCTGTCATATGCAACATAAACTTCTTCGACACTACTCAAGAGATGTTTTCACTGTGCATTAAACTGGACACAAAAGTGAATCAATGATTTTGAATATTCGGGTACCAGCTTACTTCTGGAACTTTATCTGCGTCAGGCTGGTATCCTGTTCTTTTCAGCTTTGTAAACTTCTTTATTATTCGGCCTACTATTGATATTGTATTTGAGAAATGAGCCTCATACACAAAACACAAAATTCTATGGAAACCCTCAACCCCACTAATATTTGTTAGTTTACCTATCAATTCATTATCAGCAAATACAAATCCCAAGCAAATTCTCAGCACATTGAATATTTGGAAAGCATTATAGTTTAGTGCTAGATATGTGAAGAGTGTAGACAGATGTGGTAACAAGGGGACACTATGAGCAGATGAATAAACAAAATGGGGAAAAAATGCCTGTCGCGTGATGTAAGTGTATGTCAAACCCTTCAGCTCATGTGGAAGAAACATAATAGAATGGATACTTATATGTCTGAAAAAGGACATATATTTGTGAAAGCTGTCACAGGTTTTTACCCGCGCACTTCAAAATTTCTTTTTGAGAATGTAATAAATGAACATTTCGGGTTTTCACCTGAACATAAGTTTCAATGGCAGAGGGGGCACATATGTACATGGTTCTTGTTTATTTATCAAAAACGTTTTGAACATATCTATACACAAAGGGATGTTTTATCATAAGTCTGACACTTGTATGGATATGGCACGCGACAAATTTTCCCGCCAAATTAAGTTTTTGTTGGACTGAAGTGGCTTTAGAGTCTGTTAATTTGTTTTGTAGTAAATTCCTCGTATTTAGTTGGCCTGTTTGAGTAGGGGGTAGTTATTGTAAGCTTTTGTGAATGAGTAAAATATGCTAAGAGGCAAATCTATAGTTTGCTTGAAATTGCTCTTAAGAGACCTGATAAGTGACTTGTATATAACAGTTCATACACCTTTGCGTCGTGTTTTCCACACAAAATAGAGAAAAAATAGGTTAATTGTCGAAATGGAACAATTCATACGCCATTTTAGCATATCATTGACTCACTATGTACTCCATAATATCACGATAAAATGAGCTGTTGTAAATACAATAGGAAAGCACTTAAATCTGTGATAATTATATTGTTTACTATAATCTTTAATTGGTCATAAACAAGAACCATATGCCAAAATAGAGCATACCCATTGAAGTCTTTCTATTTTAATTCTAACATGTGTGGTTGTTTATCTTCCTTCTTCTAAGAATGCATTTACCTGGATATCTCTGACATCTTTTTTTTTGTCAGAGATGTAGCATTATCTGTCATTTACATTAATAAGGTATAATATATCATATCCATTAAATGATACCACACTTCATATTGAAACGTGTTCTGTGTTCTCAATGAGTATAACTCAAACAACTTAAATCCCCCAGTATATACTTCCTTACATGTTCAGTCTTCAAGAAAATCAGTATGAGATATTTAGTCAAAATATAAGTATTAAGACACAAGTATAAATTGCATTCATTATATCATTCATAGCACGTGGAATTTCCGTATTTTTTGAAAGGGAAAAAACTTTGAGGTCATCTTAATCCATGACACCAGATGAAGAATCCTCGCCAAAATGTTTTAAAAGATTGATGCCATCATAAATCTAAAGGGATTCCCTCTTCAAAAGTTAAATGCAAAATTGCTCCTAATATATGGGAAAAATAGCTAGGTAGTTTAATTAACATAAAGTGTGTCTGGTTTTTGCCCTCGGGGCAAAAAATGGGGAGGGGTGGGGTTGGCTATGTACATACATTTTGACCACGTACTAGAGACTTTATAGAGAAAATAGACTGATTTTGGGGGCTGCCATATGCCATTTGTTTGCGCGCGCCCTCTCAAGAAGAAAGCTTTTCATTATTTAAAGCTGAATGCATTTGCCCGGCAGATCTGCAAAAGCAGCTGGGAGGTTATATAAAAAGGTAGGGCTGGCACGCGACCAGTCTCAGATGCTTAAACTTCTTCACTGTGAAAGGGTCGCGTTCACGAATGGAACTTACTACTTGTAGTAAACTATCAATGAAAAGTGTGAATTGGTTCTGGAAAAAAATAAAGTTCAACATTTGAGAAAAATATATGGTGCATTAAACAGGATAGAAATTATAGTTTTCTAAAATAGTTTTAGAGCTGTGAACAGCCTTTTGAAGTGGTACATAAGAAAGAAAAGGGGGTTAATAGGTATTGTATTTTGGATATAAATACAGATAAAACAAATACTATTTGTATGAATATCATCAAATGTTATCTTTAATTATGTAGGTTTGTTTTGATACTCTCATTAACTGTATATTTTCTGTGAAAGTATAATGACTTTGAATATTTACAAAAGCTGACTGTTGTTAATATTATTAATTCTTGTCGATATATCTATCCAGGGGTCTTGAAACCTGATCAAATCGAGTAGAGAAGTGGGCGGAGCCTGGAGTAGTCACGTGGTGCCCTGGCCTCGTTTGATGAGCATATCTTGTGAAAACAGCAACTGAGAGAGTGTGTGCTTGCTTTATTGACAGGCAAACCGTGAATAATACACACTTACAACTGCCTACTCATTGAAAAAGGGGGAGTGAATATATAGTGCTGTATATTACTACAGTTGTACACCTAAACTTCATCCTGTTTACTCATGTTTGGATATGTAGTTTCACCCCAACATCCCATCTCTTAGCGAGCCATGGGTCCTGTGCAGTTATTGGGACTATTGTGGATACCATTGCTCATGTGTCCTTACCAGGTAAATGCTTATTTATCTCAAAGGTAGTATAGCCTAACCAGACATGAAAAAAATGTAATTTCAGTGTTCCCTGGTTTCTGTTAAAAGATGAATAAACTGCATGTAACGTTGTGTGATATTTTAACAATGTTTGATATATAAGTGAACAAAATTAATTACACTGATGATTTGTGATAGTTGTGACAGCTTATTTGTTTAATTACCAGCAATAATTTATGTGATTTATAAGTGATCTGAAAGGCATTTTCTATGTTTTGAAACTGTAAATAATCCCATAACGAAGTATTTCAGTATGTTCTGATACTACCAAGTAAACTTTGAAAAATTTCAAATAATGTATGTATATTACAGTTCCAACAGTCACTGATAAAACTCAGGAACATATTATTATCAGTAATGTGTAAAAGCTTATGTTGTACAGTGTTAGTTCAGATGAGAAATGGTTGGAACAATCCTGTTTATATCTTCAACTCATGCCTTCTCTATTTTTTCCAGGTACTTGGATCTGGAGCTTTTGAGTTGAAGCTAAATTCATTCATTAATCACAATGGATTAAATGCGGAGAAGAATTGTTGTGATGGAGTAAAAGATCACAGTGGAGTTTGTACATCAGTGTGCCGTACATTTTTCAAAATCTGCCTCAAGCAATACCAGTCGCATATCACCACGGATAGTACTTGTACCTTTGGAAGTTTTACAACACCTGTGATAGCTGAGAATTCATTCACCTTATCGGATACCGTAAATAATGAGAAATTCAACATCAGTCCACTCAAGTTTAGCTTTGCTTGGCCTGTGAGTATTGACTGTTGATATTTGTGCAAATTCTCTACTTCCAGTTTTACTGCAGTTGTTAAGTAAGAAATTTTCTAGAAGGCAATGCCAAAAGGTCTAAGAGACCAAAAGTTTCTCAAAAATGCTTGTGATAGGATAAAAGGTGGTGATAAGGGGTAATTTACATTTAAGCCTGAAACATTTCAATAAAAGGAGTCATATGTACAAAGTGATCCATTTACACTAGCAGTAGTCTTGTTTTAGGAACAATTAATAGTATATTGAATCACAAGATCAGTTGATTAGATTGGGTTGTGAAGGATCAATCGATACAATACTGGTTTTAATCATGCTTTTAGCTGACAGTATTTTAGAAATATTTCAACCTGTTTAACAGGGACATGATACTAATTGCATAGAATGTGCAATCTGTTGGCTGGTGCAGCAGTAATACAATACCTCTATTCTGTATTGAGTACAGTTTCAGGCAGGATAATAGTACTTTTCTATTTTAACTGGGGGGGAGGGGGGGGGGAGGGGGGCATTATGCAGACTGACAGGGATGATTGCCCAGCATATTGACATCAAATATGCAGAAAAATAAAAATGACGTAAAATGAAACTGAACATTGATAGGTTTTAGCAAAACGGGGAGAAAATAATCAATCTTGAAGTGTGTCACTCTGTGAGATTTGCAGTATGTGTGTGTGTGTGTGTGTGTGTGCTTTAGACTCTGTATTGTCAGCTGCACTTGTTAAAAACTACATGTGCAGTTAGGACTTTGTCATCAAATTTGGCTTCATTGAATATATAAGAATGCTAGTATCGGGGGTTTAAAAGTGATAGCTCATTTTACAATAGAATATTTCTACTTGACCTCTACATTTGTAACTGAGCATCAGTAGACTCTTAACATACTTTTATTACACCATGATTAATATTCTCACCATGAAATGTTATCAAAACAATACTCAATCAATATTACTGGTCATTTCACTATTTTGTCAAATACATTACCATTGTCAAGGTCAATAATCATCAACTGGAGCCAAAAAATAACTACAGTAGCTGTTACTTTAAGCTGTTGGTATTGGTTGGTAAAGTGGGAAAAATGGTGGAGCTGCTGGAATGAGTTGGGTGAGAAACCAACATCAGTGGAGTTGGTGATATCATATGAAAAACTAAATTTTTGATGATCTTACAGAGTTTACCAATATGATGTTTAGCAGTACCTGTGTAGATATAAAATATGAGATAATGTTAAATTAATGTTTAATCTAGTCGTCCGCCCTTTCCATGTGTGGGGATAGATTTGTCAAAAAGGGGGAGAGGGGTTTGTGGTATGACAGACTTAATGGGGTAGTTTTATGTAGTAAGAAAACATCTCATTTACAAAGAAGGTGCACTTGCCTACCCTTCAATTTGTGTGTACCTTTATGCAACAGCTCATCTGAATGTAATGTCCTGGGAAAAAAAAACTTCCAGTGACATTTTCTGTATACTGTGCCTGGTTTTTTTACTGAGTGTGTATGTGGAGTGTTTTGTGGGTAAAACGACAGATGGTCAGAGAGTATTCATTATATCTGTTAAAAGAAGGGATTATTGTGAATCATTTAGAATGTGCCAAACTTTTTTTCTGTTTCCCCTCTTTCCTAGTGCAATAAAATATCTATCATTGATGTAACTAAGACATTTCATTTCTACACACTGCTTTATTTAGGTGTGAAAAGGTAAATTTTTTTTTCACCAAACATCCTATATTTTGAATTTCTTTGAATGAAACTATCACAAAGTTCCCATTGAAAACTACCTGTGGTATTCAGTAAAAGGGGTAGAGATTTACTACACTGATGTTACATTGACAATGTGATAGTAATACTAACTTATTTAATTACTATACTGTTATCAAAGAAGTTAAAAATGAAATTGTAAACATAAATATACTTTCTTGGAACTCCTCAGTACAATCATGAGCCAATGTCCTTTGGAACATAATGTTACAAAATATTATTCAACATTTTCCTTTTGTTTTCAATATCAGCTAGACTCATGTTACAACACAGGTCAAATTATGAAGGACATGATTTGTTATCGAAGCTATGTCCTGTATTTAATGGGTCAAACCAATACTTATTGATTTAGGTAGCTTTTGTTTACTATTTCCGTTGCTTTGCATTTCAAGCATAAATTTTATTCACTCAATGTTTTGTGTTTTTCAGGGGACCTTCACACTTATAATTGAAGCATGGCACGACCTTAGTAACAGTGATCCCATTCAAGGTAAAAAAGCTAACATAGAAGTGATTTTATCTTGTAGAAATTGAACAAGTGTCATGTCTAAATGTCCCAGGATTTGCTGTTCATCTCAATAACTCACTGTAGTGCTAGGGAAGTTGCAATGAATAGGAGTTTAACATCTTTATATTACACGCCCTTTCCCCCTCCCACTGGAGATTATGAGCTTGTAAGGGAAAATGATGGAGATAGCTGTAACACTGATGAAATCGTGATAATTACTAGGAATTATTGGATTTTGTTTCAGAAAATCACGTCTGAATACCTTGAGTATTTGATCAAATGAGAGTTAATGAGAAAACACCTGCATTTTGCATGATTAACTCAAGTGAAAGTATGTGGGAAATGGTGGAATGACAGTTGTCACTGAACATACAGTGCTTAGAGTCCTGTTTCAGCATGTATTTTTTATAAACAAGATTCTCACAATCAAACCATATTAGTAACATATGGCAGGCTATCTATAGTTGAGCTTTATGCATTGGAAAGTTAAAAACTTATAATCTCACCATAGCATCATTTGGGCCACATTACTCAGTGCTAAATGGCATCCTAAGTATTATACATGTACTCCAGTTCAGAGCTGTGAAGTATGGCAGACAAACACTTATAAACCCAAGCTCCAGCCAATTATTTCCCCTGTTTCATCAGCTTTATTATAGTGGTGATAGATTCATGTGTTTCACAGATGAAATTAGTCTAGTACAGATGTACTTATCAACACCATTTTGAAATCAGAGAACCTGTTATTGCTATTCATTGAATATACTAGCAGTAAATATATGGGTCTCACACAATATGGTGCAGCACATATTATTGAGCATTTTATGTCTTCGGCTTTCTCCTCTGAACAAAACTGGTGACATAGAAAATACCTGTTGAAATCTGACCCTGAAATAAAAGGAACTTCTCATCTGTTGCATTGTAGGGGAAGAAAGCACTGTTGTTTTCTCATCCTCTCGACATCTGTACTATCTTTGAAAAAGTACATCCATTGTGCACTAATATAAGACTTTCTTTGCAATGAAAGCCAGCTAGAAAAATGAAACAATAAGCCAGCAGTACCAGAAACACCAGACTTTTGTGTTGAGTATTACCCAAATCCATGCAGAACTTGACTGAAAACTTTCTCTTTATGAAGTGACTTATTGAGGTACAGTTAACTATATTAGGCATTTGTCCCTATTTGTCCTGAATTCAGACCATTGTTTTATACCAGAAATGACAGAGATTCCTGCAAAGTAATGGAATTTACCCATGGATGACTTGCAGTGAGATGAAATTTAAACCCCCCTTATGACACATACATGTACACAGCAAGGACTTAAACTAACTTTTGCAACTTTTAGAATTCACTACTTCATTTTCATAGGTGTAGAATATCTAGAGCTGCCTGTGAAAATACTAATGGCCAGGAATAAATCTAAACACTGGGAAGTGGGAACGTATATTAAGGAATTTGTATTTAATATATTGCACTAAAAGTATTGGACTCACATCCTGAATAAGTTTTGGCAGTGAGTTAATGAAATTCTTAATCTTGGTGGATTACTGGCTTATCCAAGTATCAGATAAGGTCCAGCAGGTAAACAAGAAACTATTCATTGTGAGTTAACTGTAAGTGTTGAGTAGGATGAGCAGTAAGCTTGCATTTTCTTTCCTGCCAAACCTGAGATAAGATATTTGTACTGAGCGGGGATCAGCAGCAAAATAAACTCTCAAAAAGTGCCCCAACTACAAGAAAGAGTCTGGAAACGACTTGTTTTATACAACACTTGTGTGATAAGTATATGATCTTACAATACAGTCATCTTAATCTGCACTGGAATATGTCTGTAAAAAGTAAGTTTGTAGGACAGAGGTAACATGTTTCAGTACATATATTCCATGTTTCTCCCCAGTCCATTTGACCACTGTAGCCTCAAAGTATTTCCCATGAAGAAATACTGGGTGATAAGGAGCTGATAATTTCATAAAGAAAACAATCAGGTATTTTGGTTCCCACAGTGATAGGACCCTCCCAGAAATAACAAATTTGAATAAGCACTCTATGCTTTTTCTGGGTACTTTGCACTGGGTTTAACCAAATCTCCTTGTTTTTCACAACATGCACACAGTGAACATAAATAGAGGACAACTGAGTCAGTTTGAACTCTTGCTGACACTAACTGAAAATAAAGTATTACCTTTAATTAAAGGTCTTTTAATTTTGTAGGATTTACACAGAAAAAAACTTACTATGATAAAAAATCAAGACACTGAATGATAAAATCTCTTGTACTGTAAAAGTACGGAATTAATTGTACATCATCCATTTTGTCAGAGTAGTTGCTCAGATGCAGTACAAAAATGTCCAGATCTTGATGTTAACTCCCCGTGGACTTTTTCTCAAATATTTTTGGTAGTTATAACTTCTTGGCGACTGTTCCTGGAGTTGGGTATTTGCATAAAGTGATAAAGTAAATCATGGGCTTTAAAAAGTATTGTGTAAATATAAAAAGTCAGTTTGAGCTGTGTGTTATGTGACACACCTTCTTTCTTGGGATCTGGAAGTTCTATTTTGATATTATTTTTCATGTGGATAGGGTGTTAAGGTAGAATACTTCACTTTGGCGAAGGTGTAACAGTTTTTAAGGTTTAATTGATGGACAAGTTTTAAGTACAGAATCATGTGACCTGTGGGAACATAGCATGTGGGACAGAACAAAATATCCAGGGTTTATCTTGAACTAACAAGTATGCACAGGCCAAAATAACAACCTAATGAAGTTATATTTACACGTGTTGTGAGAAGAGGGGCCAATTCAACAAGTTTTAAATGCGAAGAGTCTGATACATTTGATCAATTAAAACTGTTGATTATATGTGAAAAGGTATTGCTTGTGCTTCACATGGTTCAGATAAATGTAAGAGGACTGCTAAGAATGATAAGGTTGATGTGAAGCATGAATTGTCATTACTTTAAGTATGATTTAGCAGATGACTTATGTCACATGAAAGCCTGGGTTTTATGTTTGAGAAAAATAAGAGAGACATGTATTACATCTATGTATTGTACAATTACTTATACTAACAGAAGCACCAACACACTACCTTTTTATGTAAATTCAAAATTAAAGGGTATATTAACCTTACTATATCATTTTTATCCAATAGCAGTTTTGATAACATTTCAGTGTCAGTAAAACTGTATTGATAGAGATTTCCGTGACAGTCCAATAGCAGTATCTTTCTTACATCATCCAAAAGTCATTTAGGATTTTGATTTAATTGAGTCTTTGCATGGAAACATTGATGTTCTGATAACATCCTGAAATTTACAATGTTATTTGAAAATCTTTTCTCTGGTTCCCTTGATATTGAAGGGTTCAGCCATGTAAAATAGCATTAAAACTTTGTCTTTTATACATTACTGTGCATTGTACAGGCAGTTCGCATGAGCTGATCAGTAGACTGGCCACTCAGCGGTCAGTGGAAGTGGGTGAGACTTGGCACACAGACAGCGATATTAATAACAGCACACAACTGCAGTACAGTTATAGGGTGGTCTGTGATGCCAACTACTACGGGCCCCAGTGCGCTGACCACTGTAAGGCGAGGGACGATAAGTTTGGGCACTACACATGTGGGCCAAATGGAGAGAAAGTATGTCTGGATGGCTGGCAGAGCACATATTGTGATAAGCGTATGTATCTATATATATTATGAAAAAAGAAATAATGTTTGTCCCGTAGACTCTTTACAGTAAAAGAACCCAGGATTTATGTTTAAGTAAAACCAGTGTCCTACCATCAGGAAATGCTTTTATTGGCAGGTAAAAAGTGGAGGTTCTATTTATAAAGTTTTTTTGCAACATAGATTTTTGGCTTAAATGGGCATTTGAATCTAGCAGTGTTTAGATTGAGTGTTAGAAAGTCTGATTAAATTAGAAATATGGTAAAGTTTTTAGTATATCTACATTTCAAATTGTCACAGATTACAATATCTGAAATGTGATGACAGATCTCAGATATTCTGTATTTGTTTCTGGTGTATTTAACTTAAAACTAGCATCTTACATTTTACAATATGTAAGATTCCATTTCTCTGGCAAAGAGCTACAATAATTGATGAAATGTTCAGTGTATTATTTAGGAAAAAACAAACTCTTGTAAAAAGTTGAAAGTGAGACCTCATATGTTCTATGTATATTGTGACAATGCTTAATTGACACTAACTTCTGGTAGAGGATGAAAGCAGTAGAGATCAGTGAGACTTGTAATCAGAGAAAACATTCACAGGTCAACTTGAAGGGCAGGGGCCAGGGAATGCTTAAGTACTCTGTGTGCATGCACACCTGTATGCAAAAATCAGGGAGTTAGAAATTCATTCAAAAGGCCCGCCACAAACTTATGGCTCAAACATTTCACTCATGTTTGTGATACCTGTCTGTAAGTGCTCCATTTAAGTTCAAATGCCAGAAAAACCATGGTGCCGTACAGTATTGAAGGTGTTTTTGCACATATATCTGCAGCTGTGTGCAGTATATACAGAGAGGCAATTGTTGAGGCATATATGTGTAATTATATGCTCAGATATTAGATATAAATATACATGTCCATATATATTAGTCATTGTCATCTGCTTCAAGGCCTCAGTGACTGGTATTATTTATATATGTATGTGTATATAGTAAGACTAGGTCTTGGGTTCTGAACATCTGTCACTTATGTTGACATTTTCTCAACAAGTAGGATGAAGTAGCCTATGTAAATACAACCAAAGCCATATAGGCAGATGGGCCTTTTCCATGGTGTACATTGGAACCAACAAAAACTTTACCCTGAAAAAATACCCACAAATTCTTTCAAGAAATGTAGACCATAAAATGCACAATGCTGATGTTTTATGGACATTCAGTACAGTGCAGATTCTACATTATGTTGTAGTTTAATAGGTGTCTACAAAATGGCTTCTTATAAAGTAGATATCAGTTAATCGAGATGGCCTGTTTCAATATGACCCCATAAGGTAAAAGAGTCTTTAAACCCAACTTTTTCAGATTTTTATACCAGTATATTTTCTGTTTTAAAATCTGATTAAGTCTCATTAAATCTAGATAAAGCTTTTGTGTATTAACCCTAAATTTTGTTCAAAATTGGGTAGATTTAGTTTTTCACACTTAAGTAGTTTTGATGTGCAATATTTGACTCTTGTCTTCTTTCAGCAATGTGTCTTCCTGGCTGTCATCCAGAACACGGGTCCTGTGACAAACCTAACGAGTGCAAGTAAGTACATTGTCATCCTAAAGGATAAGAAATAATAATTAAACCTATTGAGCACAGTAAAACCCGTTTAATAGAATTCTGATAAGTACCTATATCAGATTCAAAGGGAGACTTTTTTGGAATTTTACTCGTTATCTGGAAATCTTGGTTAAGTAGAAACATGTTTCTGTACCTTTTAGATTCTGGTTAACAGGACTGACCATGTCAAAAATACTCTGTGTTTGGTATTTAAAAGCACAAAATCGCATTTCAATAGGTACTGAGTTGGATCAAAATATTTCAAAGGCATAATATGACAGAGAATTTGTTTTATGGTCAAATTATTGGTGGCATTCTGTGGACCCGTGAAATTGGTACCTGTTTGGCTATACCAAGTATTAATAAAACTTTTGTTAAAACAAGGCTGACTTCTCTTAGTTCCAGAATGATAGACCTCCATCAGTGCATTGATATAGAAACCTTCAGATGCAATAAAGTAAAATTGACCTATCGTTTATGTCATCTGTATGGGATTAGTCGTGACTATCTGTACAAGGCTGACCACTGAAAGGCTATGTTCCCTCAAAGAGCTCCCACACTGCACATGTGAATTGGATGCATGTACGGTACCCCTATTATATTAAAAAAACAAAACAAATTTGCAAGGTTTGAAAAAAGTAGGGAAAGCTTTAGTCAGGAGAATTAAGCAATCCTGGAAGATGGGGGAGAGCCATATAAGGTTTTTCTGTGTCTTTGTAAAACAGCAAATTAAATTATGTAAATACATTACAAATAAAATAACTACTGAGAAGAAACAGCCCTCAAAAAAAATCTGCTATTTGTGAGAGGATTGATCTTGATGAAATTTCCTGAAAACCAAGGAAATTATTTGAACTGTCTGGCAAAACAATGATGCAGTTAAAGTTCCCTCTCCCCGATGAATAGAGGATCAAAGTGAAAAAGTGGTTGTGTTGTTGGGCACTATCCATCTTCTCTCTCCATGCTAATCGTGTGGGGAGGAGACAACTTTAAGTTGACACAACTGGGTTTTCCTCTGTCATTTGTCATATCAATAGCCTAAAAAACTGAATTAATGGATAAAGATAGAAATGGGGAGAAGGAGGGGGTGGGGGGCACTTTGTGGTTTCGATGGACACTCCACCATTTCTGAGTATCTCATTCATATGGGAACCACAAATATGTGATTGGTGGCTTTACAACATGTGCTCTGACTGGGATGTAGACAAACAGACAGACTGAGTGTGTCTCGTCTATTTTTCCTCCGGTGACATTTTCCCACCTTTCTTTGGGACAGTCTCATAATGGAAGTTTTCATGACATGGTGCACAGTTTTTGTTCCACCTGAATGGTCTTGTTACATGCCCCAAAACATCTACTAAGACTCCGTTTTAAATTTGTAATTGTAATAGCCTATAATAACAGTCTGATTATGATTATGGTAAATCTTAGTATCTGTTTTGATTTGGCAATAAAAAATCTGTTAAAATGAATAGGTTATACTGAAAATGAGACTTTTTCATTGTCATCACTTTGGAGTTTGAGCATAGATCCATTGAATATAACAGGCCACTATTTTAAGCGAGATTACGTGATATGAATGCATGTCACATAGCTTTACAAGACAAATACACCTTTATTTCAGTATTGGTCTGCCTTTTAGCTTTTGAATGAACTAGTGGCATTTGGCATATTCAGGTTTTTACCACAGGCTCAGATCTATATAGCATCTCAACAACCCTTTTGTTCTACACATCTGTTAGTTAATTATTATCCAATAAATGAAATGTGTGGGAAAAGACAAAGAGACAGAGTTCCGGTTAAAACTGAATGGCTATTTTGTATGAATCACATATGTATAGTGTTAGTGTAATAGAGTAATCATCTGTTCTTACCACATGGCCAAATATTATTATGTTCAAATTCTGGGTGGACTAGCAATAACGCTGAGCATCTGTAGTTATTTTTGTAACTTTATACAGAAAAACCTTTTTTGGTAAATAACAAAACACCCACATGATTCCCGCCTTCTGTGAAAAGACAAGACTTTCAGCAGGCAATTTTATGACAAAGCATTCTCCTCTGGCATCTAAGGTTCTGGGTTCAAAGGCCACTTCATCCTACTTGTTGATAAAATGTTTTTACACTGGTGACAGATGTTCAAAACTTAGTTTTACTATATACACATACGTAAATAATAGTAGCCATTAAGGCCCTGAGGCTGATGACAATGGCTGGGGTCTCAGGTGTGGAAGCTGGTAGCTCCTACTAGTTGCTAGTCCATGCCTGGTGTTTCACAGTGCAGAAATTTTTATCTTACAGTATACATTGCTTTGCTTTGCCTTTATAGTCAGGAATTCCAACAGTTGAAGGCAACAGTAAGCCCAATATACAAGTGTAAGCTATGTGGACATTTGTATTTTGGCAGGTGTGAGATAGGTTACCAGGGCACTCAGTGTGACCAGTGCATTCCCTATCCTGGCTGTCAGCATGGCAGTTGCAGTGAACCCTGGAAGTGTGACTGTGAACCGGGCTGGGGAGGCATATACTGTAACCAAGGTAAATGTCACTCATATAAACATTGTGATTTGGGGAACTTTAGAGCTTTTTACTGCTACCAAGGGAAATATAACTCATATAAAAATTGTGGTTTGGGGGGACTTTAGAGCTATTTACTGCCACTAAGGGAAATGTTACTCATATAAACATTGTGGTTTGGGGAACTTTATAGCTATTTAGGAAAATGTCACTGATATATACATTGTGGTTTGTGGGAATTTGGAGCTATTTACTGCAACCATGGTAAATGTCACTCATATAAACATTGTGGTTTGGGGAACTTTAGAACTATTTACTGCAACTAAGGGAAATATCACTCATATAAATATAGTGGTTGGGGACTTTGGAGCTATTTACTGCTACCAAGGGAAATGTCACTCATATAAACATTTTGATTTGGGGAACTTTGAAGCTAGATATTGCAACCCAGGGAAATGTCTCATAAGATGTCTGGGTACTCGGGAGCTATTTAATACAACCAAGGTAGCTGTCACAAAGAAAAATTGTAGTTTCGGTGCTATGGAGCTATTTACTGCAGCTAAAGTAAATGTCAGTCACATAAACATTTACTGCAACCAGGTTAATTGTTGCTGAAATAAACGCTGTGTTTTGGGAGCTGGGAGGCATCCTTTGCAACTAGGCAAGTGTGGCTTAAATATCCACTGTCATTGGAGAAAAGTGGATTTGTGGTAGCTGCTTCTCAACCTATGATATCTTTATATATATTTATTGTCATGAAAAGTGAATTTCATAGAAAGTCAACAATTTATAATGAAATCAAATGATATTTCAGTGGCAAACTATCATCCTAAATCAAGCTAAGTTATACACAGCAGTTACAAAATGGTCAAACTTGTGAACACATTAAAAAAAATCTTTGGCATTTGTTTAATATTATTTTGACACAGGTAAATTCCAGATTGCTAGAATCTTAAATGCAAAACTCTTGAGGCTCAGGAATTTGTCATTATTTCTTCTGTTTTTTTTCTCTATTACACAAGACAGATGATGTAACATGAGAATCTACTCAGTTTCCATGGTATTGATACTTAGTCTGCTACATAAATCTGACTGTGTTTTTATCTGAGATGAGAAACCTGTAATAAAACTTATGCATTAATGAGATTTTCCTTGCCTTAAGCATTTAGCATTCACCTCCCTGTTATTAAGATTTGGTCTTTGATTTATGTATCAAATTTGATCACCACATTGAGTGCCTGCTGTTTTTTCATCATTTACTTTCAACTATGCTTCTGAGGAGGTCCCTTGTGATTTTTTTTCACAAAGTTATTAAGCACACTTTTGTTGAGCAGCAAAAGCTATTCACTTTTCTCTGGAAAGATAACTTTTTCATATCATGAGTTAAGTGAGCCTGTCACAAAGATTAATCAGACTGTGTATATGGTACAGTGAATAAGTATTTTGTAACATTAACATTTATCAGATTAAGGACCGTATAGTTGATTTGTTAAGTATTTCAAATTATCTTTCCAAATTGTTAATATATAAATAAAAATGAAAATAGTATGTAGTCATGATATTGTGGTGCTGTTTTTGTGTCATAGTGTGACACAAAAGGTAAAAGCTGAAAGCGTGTCACATCCATGAAAAGGACATTTCTGCCACGCTTTCTTTTTTTTCCTGGTTTCAGTTTTTGTACTCAACCAATAAGGACTATTTGAAAGGAAAATAGTTTTTTAGCGTCTGAAGGTTTTGCGTCACATTTTAGGGGAATACCGTCTTTGTTATATAAAGGCTTTAAGTTGTAATTGAATAATTATTGCAATGAGTATTAATGTTGTGCCTGTGTTTTTGTACAAGCGAGAGAAGTATGAGAAAGTTTTGCAGACTCAAGAGAGAATACAGAGTGTTCTTTGAAAGGATAATAATGTTGGTTTTATTGGAATAGGGTTCTGAAGTAACAGTTTCCTCGATTGATTTGCTTTGTGTGACAGTAATTCAAAGCTTCCACATCAGATATTTAAAACAAAATCAAAGAAAATGCACTTCAGTAGAGTGTGCTTAAAATGAAATTCATGTCATCAATTTTATGTTGCAAAAAGGTGATATTTTTGCTTTGGCTCAAGATTTAATCAAACTGAAGCTGTTTATAAGGCTGTAGAAATGATACTAGTTAGATTAAATACTGTAAATGGTTACTCCATGTAAGCTTCAGTTGGCTGTCATCTAAAAATAGTTTTCCAGCAACCAAAACAATCAACATGCTTAGGTCAAATATTATATTATACAGAAGTAATCCCAAGTAAGATTACAGACCATTTCAAATTCAATAACAGGCGGCTGGTTTCCTTTTTGTTGCTATTGCTCTATGCTCATGATATGATCATAAACTAATTCTATACCATTTCCACATTCTAATGATATGGTCAAAATGTATTGAAATTTTGTGTTGTTGTTTCTCTGTGCTGATGATATGGTAGTAATCTTTTCACAATTTTATGCTATTTTTCTATACTGATGATATGCTCATTATCTCATGATGTCTTTTGGTATCACTATTAAGCACAGTTGACATGGTTTTCATCTCTTCAGATTTTTGTGTTTTTCTTCCATACTGATGATATAATTTCTATCTCTTCAGAGTTTTGTTTCATTTCTCCCTCTTGATGACATGGTCTTTGTCTCTTCAGATTTTTGCTTTATTTTTCCATCCATGATGACATGCTTTCCATCTCATTAGAGATTTGTTTTATTTCCATATTAATGACATTGTCTTCATCTCTTCAGAATTTTGTTTTATTTCTCCGTAGTGATGACACGGTTTCTATCTCTTTACGGTTTTATTTGTCTGTTCTGATGGCATGATTTTCATCTCTTTTCAGATCTAAACTACTGCACCCATCATTCTCCTTGTGAGAATGGAGCATCGTGCAGTAACACTGGACACGGTTCCTACAGCTGTGAGTGTCTGCCTGGCTACTCAGGCACAAACTGTGAGATCACCATCTCTGACTGTGTGCATCATCATCCTTGTTCTAATGGTGGGATCTGCATGGTGAGTAAAAGTATTTTGTATCCTTTGGATGGCATCCAGTGGATACTATGGATTACGCATGAGTACACCGTCACCGCCCCGCCGCAGTGTGAAGAGATTTTCCTGTTACCCCTCTAGAGGCCAAGGTATTGTAGGTAGAGTTCTTAAATTTGCAGGACATATTTATTATAACAAAATCTTGCCTGGGAATATTTTTGGCCTCATTTTGAAAAACAAAATTGCCACCACGGGCATTTCTTGGTCAGTCATGGTCATATAGGCTATATCTCCCTTATTATTGGTCTTAGAGGTTTGGCATGTGAAGCCAACCTATGGGAAATCACGGGTTGGGAATCTTCTGATGTGGTCTGATTTGACCTTGGGCCTCTCCTTCCAAGGTCAAATGAGGATAGCTAAATTTAAAAGTGCTTATAACTCACCTATTATTGGTCCTACAGGTTGCAATGTGAAACCAACCTGTATGAAATCATGCGCTAGCGCTAGGAATCTTCTGATAGGTTCAGCTTTGACTTGGGCCCCTCCATCAAGGTTAAACGAGGATAGCCAAAGTTAAAAGTGCTTATATCTCGCTTATTCTTGGTCCTAGAGGTTTGCAATGTGAAACCGGCCTATAGGAAATCATGGGCTAGGAATCTTCTGATTTGGTCAGATTTGACCTTGGATTCCTCCTTCAAGGTCAAACAAGGATAGGCAAATTTAAGAGTGCTTACAACTCACTTATTATTGGTCCTAGAGGTTTGCAGTGTGAAACCAAATTGTAGGAAATCATGGGATAGGAATCTTCTGATATGTTCAGATTTGACCATGGGTCTCTGCTTCATGGTCAAACGAGGGTAGCCAATGTTAAAATTGCTTACAACTCACTTATTATTGAAAAATGCTTCAAAACCATGTTAGTTGTCGTTTTCCGGTGGATACATCTGCATCTGGCCACAGATGGGCCCTTGGTCTAGTTTGTGTAGGTTCAACTTGATTATTCATAGTTAGGAGGTTTATAAAGGTGGTAATTCTCCAATGGTCAGTATAAATTTTTAATTGATTTATCATGTAAATAATATCTGACTCATATTAAAACCACATTTTACTAACCAGTGCAACATTTACACATTACTCGAATTATTTTTTCTGGGGTAAAAAAATGTTTGAATTGTTGTTTATTTGAGGACTTGGAGCATATATATATTTAATCTTTCCAAGAAGAAATGTCAACTGTCAACTTGTGTACTATTTTCCCAAATCTTCAATCAACAGTGATCAATTTTTGTCACTCATTCTCTGTTTTCAGCCAGTTTCTGAGGACAAGTACACATGCCAATGTCCTGCAGGCTTCCAGGGTCCTCATTGTGAGTTTAGCTTTTCTTCCTGTGAGGAGAACCCCTGTCAACATGGAGGCTCCTGCAGTCCTCTACAGGAGGGCGGAGTGGGCTACGAGTGTGCCTGTGTGGAAGGCTACACTGGCATTAACTGTGAAGCAGAGATAGATGACTGTACTCCTAACCCTTGTAATAACAGTAAGTAAATCAAATACTGCACACCTATCCCTTGTAATAACAGTAAGTAAATCAAATACTGCACACCTATCTCTTGTAATAACAGTAAGTAAATCAAATACTGCACACTTAACCCTTGCAATAACAGTAAGTAAATCAAATACTGCACACCTATCCCTTGTAACAACAGTAAGTAAATCAAATACTGCACACCTATCCCTTGTAAGAACAGCAGGTAAATCAAATACTGCACACCTATCCCTTGTAATAACAGTAGGTAAATCAAATACTGCACACCTATCCCTTGTAATAACAGTAAGTAAATCAAATACTGCACACCTATCCCTTGTAATAACAGTATGTAAATAAGATATTGCACACTTAATCCTTGTAATAAGAAGGAGTAAGTCAAAGTATACATACCAAAAACCTGTGATAACAAAAAGGTGGTAAAATACTCAGCCGGGGTGAAATATAATATTAAGCTGTGTAATCTAGATATTTTTGTTAAGAAACAGAATGTTCGAATACAAGTACAAATATCTTTAATCGCTTTTAGATTTAAGTGCTCAGCTGGTGATGTTCTAAAAAGTTAAATTCTGGCAGAGACTGTAAACATTGTTAATATATTCTTTTTGACCACATCTATAAAATGGGTACAAGCTTATGTTGGGGAATTAACTCTCTGCCTTTAGTTCAGTATATGGTTTTTGTGCCACTCTTAAGATCTGAACCCTTTTCAGGTGGCCGGTGTGTTGATGAGAGGAATGGTTTCCGTTGTGTATGTCCATCCGGCTTCACTGGAGAAAAATGTGAGATCAATGAAAATGACTGCCGTGTAAACCCTTGTATGAATGGAGCCACATGCATTGACCATGTAAACGAGTTCAAGTGTCGCTGTGTCCCTGGTTATCAAGGCACTTTGTGTCAGGAAAATGTCAATGATTGCGACGGCTACACATGTGCCAATGGTGGCACCTGCCACGACTTACAAAATGATTTCATCTGCGACTGCTTGCCAGGATTTGGAGGAAAAGATTGTCGTGAGATTATCAGCAAGTGTATTGAGATGCCATGTCAACATGGTGGAGATTGCCAGGATCTGATCAATGATTTCAAATGCACTTGTCGCAGTGGATATCACGGTAAAATGTGCCAGTACATTGAGGGGCAGACTCCCATCCCACCACATGGTAAGAATGCAACTGGTGCTGGATCGACCACAGCTGCCACTGAGAAGGCCACAAACACAGGAGGTGAGGCTGGAGAGAGTAAACAAGAAGTAAGAGATCAATCTGTGATGGGCCTACAAGTGACCGTATACATCTGTGTAGGGGTGGGCGTGCCCTGTATAATCATCATCGGGATACTCGCGTTTTTGTTGTTTCGAAGGCACAGGAAAAGACACTGTGATGCACAGGGTAGCAGTAATGTTCAGAAGGAGAATGAACGTAATGAAATAGCTAACATGAACAACAAAGCTAAAACCAAGTGCATAGACACAGACTTAATACAACAACCCACCAGTAGTGTGAGTTTAAAAATTACCAATGAAGAACAGCAGAGTTCTTCGAGAACTTTACACATTAACAAAAACAATTTAAACATTGAGAGTAATGTGAGTAATAAACTCTACCCTAAAGAACTCAATGTGAGTCAAAATAAAGATTATAGGCATTTAAATACATCTAGAGACTCGAAGGAAGCATCTTCTTCACATTCTAGTAAAATATTAGACTGTAATAAATTGGTTGCCCAGCAACACAGGAGTCCACACCAGACGCCTTTCTCTACATCTGTTGAGTCCCCATGTAGCAGCACTAGTGAAAACAGGTAACTCTTTCTTGTACATATACATATGTGTAGTGTAAAACTAATGACATAGTGATAACAGTGAGCAGGCATAGTGTTGTGGTTGAATGCAAATTTTAGAATTGTTTGCTGAAAGTGGAAATACAATGAAAAACTGGGTGTGTTTGGTTTGGTAAACACCATGACAAAAACTTTCAATGTGTACATGAGCTATAACTCACATATAAATATGAACCGCAATGTGCTTGTTCAAGACTTTGGAGGACAAAACGTTTAATAAATTGATAGAATATAATAAAATACTGTGAAATGTTTTTGCAGTTGAATATTCTGGTAAACTTTTGTTAAAATAGTGAATATGCGAGGAAACTGCTTTTGTTTAGGAGAAAATAGAAGGTAGCCAGATCAGGGTCTTTTGATTGGCAAATTGGTTTCTGGTTTACAGTCTTCTACACTAGCTTAAAGTGGTCTTCAGCATCAATATATATGAGTGTTGGTATAATTTAAAACACAAAAAATGATATGTAATATACTGGAAGGGTTAAATATGATTATTATTACACAGGCGTGCAATACTAGCACATTAGCAATAAACAGTATAGTTTACACATCACTGAGTGTGCAGGGCATTAATGAGATTGCTGAACTATTAACACCTGTCCTCTGATATTATCTATTGTTTTTTCACAAATATTACACCCTCACTTGAAGTTTTCAACTTATGGCATCTCCCATATTTCTGCATGGATTTTTATCAAACAAAAACAAGAGAAAGTAGTGTAAAAATATCTTTATTATGGTATGTAGAATGCATTAGTAAACAGTTTTGAAAATACTTCTGAAAAAACGGAAATTATTTACGGAAAATCATCAGACACCTGTGACTCTTTATAATTATGTTAGAAAAAACACTTGGCAATTTAATTATAAATATACTGTCAAGTCTCCTTGATTTGAGATTGTGTAAATTTGAGTATTGCCTTTTTTCTTGGATATAATGTAGAGTATCTTCTTACTTTTCAAAATAAAATGACATTTTCATGTTTACATTTTTGTAAAACAATTTTAACTTGTTGAAAAAATAGCTGTAAGTGAAATAAGCCCATAAACAAAAAGCAGAAATGACAAGGCTTTTATAATATAATGACGTTATCTAATAATAATAACACGTTATATGGCAGTCATCTAATAATAATAGTAATAGCATAGTTTTGTATGGGCATTATATGTTTTTAGCAGCACTTCATTAATCATTGGGCTGTTGATGATTAATATCGTGCTACTAAAAACCTACAACACCACACAAAGTCATGTTATTGAACTTATTGTACAATTAATATTTTTATGAACCTTCTCCATAAATAAAAAATTGAAATATTAGTAAAATGAGGAGATCAGAGGTTATTATGTCATAAATGACCTAACTGATTAAAAAGCTGCATTGAATAAGAACTTTAAGATGCGAACAGTACTGTAAATGTATAGCTGAGGTAATGTTCTTTGGTTTCAGTCAAGGTTTATAAGTTTCTTATAATTGCCTCTTTGGATTATTTCCTGTGCATGAAAACAAGTAAAAGCGTGTGATCACATAGTCTAGTAGACTATACGTGATAAAGGTGATTGGCGTATCAAACCGTTAAACATGGGAGAGATTGAGAGAAAAATACTCATATTTCCTGCAATGTATAGTTGCACCATCTGTTTTCCTCTTACCTGACTTGCTATAAAAGGGACCTTGAGTGACTTTCAGTGATCAATACATTGATCAGAATATTTCAAACAATGGCATAAAAACTAGAATGTTATGCAAAGAGGCCTGTAGTGTGTGTGTGTATGTGTGTGAGGATGTAGTCTGTTCTCTCACATATTTCTGATTGGGGTTTGTGCAAACATGAATGAAGGGTGTTACCGATTTGTCATTGGTTTTCATCTACAAATGCCAACAGTGCTGTTTAGCTGCCAATTGTGTCTTAATTTAAGACCAGAGAAAAGTTGAACTGATATATCTATGTGCAGTTATCATTACACTTATCAGTACAAAATTATGTTTAACCTGGATGCTATTTTTGTGCATTGTGACATGAATAAAGTTAGGTTGCTTTTTCCCATGCTGAATTAGCCAATTGATAATGTATGGAGAATGTCTCTTTTGTCATTATTTTGTTTTGCTTTTATTCTCAGTGCTGCTCACAAAACATGGGTATAATTTTTATTGTTCCTTCCAGACAAATACAATCATGGTGCAAGTTTGAAGTATTATTGATCGATTACTGAGGCAGAGTGTGTTGTTGCTAAGATCAGTCATTTTGTTGTAAATCACAAAATAGAGGAACGATGAACCAATTTCGAGACACTCGTAGCTTTGACAAGGTGCAATAACCCAGAGAAATAAAACATTTTAAATTTAATAATCCTCTGACAATTCTCTATAAATTGTCCACAAGTAGTTGTGATAGGCTTTTTATAGTTAAAAACTTGTATGAGATCAAGACAATCTGAGTTCTGCAATCACCTGTTTAATGGAACCCTTCAATATGTGTGAATGTGACTCACCTTATGTTTCCAAAATAAACCTTTAATGATAGTCGTCCATATCGTAGTCGTAGTCATAGTCGTAGGGATCAAGCTATATTGCACCAGTACAACACACATGGACCTATTAACAGACCCCATTAAATGGTTAACTCATTGAACTCTTGAGTACATGAGTACATGCATGTATCATAGTGGCTTCATAAATAGAACCTCCAATGTCTACAGAATTTGGTTCTGATTCTGGCTAACTTACACTTCACTTATATGTCTGCAAAACTACACTATTTTTGGATGTTGTAACCTCAAAAGTGGCTCATCCTGTACATTTATTCTACTTAAACGGAGTGTAGATTTCATAGATTATAAAGTCTAATATATTGTTTATGCAGTACAAAAGTGTGCATGTCTCACTAGTTTTCATTATTTTGCTATATGGTTTTTTGTATTTTCTCTCTTTTCCAGTGACCAGCCTTACGGTGACAACAGCCACATGGTGAAACCTTCAAATAAGGACTTGTGTTCTAGTTCCATCTACTACGTGGAAAGTTGCCCACAGATGCAATATGCAGAGGGGGTCTTAGCAACGGAGGTGTAGTCCAGTAGTACACCTCACCATTTCTATTTTTTTAAAAAAAGTCTGTCAAATGGTTGAAAGTAGTAACTATTTTAGATTAGTTTTGCAGTAGATATATATTATTATAATTATAATGTACACAATTTATATAGTACATATAAATATATATTACTAGACTGTTGCAAACGTAGAATTGTTATTTATTTGTAGTTGTAGATTTGTACAATTTTTGGATGTAAATAGAGTTTTTAAGTTAAGCAAGTGCCTTGCTCGCCTGTTTTGTATTGCAATGTGTGTATATAGTTTTAAGGTGAAAAATTGGCATAATCATTCAACATATGCATTTATCAAGTCATAGTAGTGGTAGCTTTTTATGTGAGGTGGGAAAGTTTAAATTCAAAGGATTTTACTAATGTATTGTAAGTTGTTGATTTCTGCTATAATGTGACATTAAATACTTTAGTATTGAGAAAAGGATTTCTCGCTTTTCAGATAGAAATAACATGAAATAGTCATAATGCTTCTTAATTCTTAATACAATAAAATTCTGATATTTTAAATGTGAAAAAATTTGAGAATGTTGTTACTTTATTGGGGTTTTAAAGATGAAAATCATTCAGTTTTACTGTAAAATATTAATCGTTTCAGTATAAAAGTGAACGATCAAAATCAAACAGTACACAAAGTTTGGTATTGAAACCTTGTCAATAAGGACATAAAGTGAGGTTTTGTGAAGTTAAACTTTCTCATAGTGTCATTGGCATAGTGTTTTTGTTTCTTTGCTTGCTGCAGTTGTTGTGTGGGCTAGTGGCCTAGTAGGTGCCCAGTGTTAGTTTTATTGTTACTAGGTACACCATGTTGTATGCCTACATTTAACAAGAAACTTGTGTATATCGACAGTTATCACTTGAAAACCATAAACTATGAGTAATCCTGTGTAAATACTTCAAGACAAGACATATTTTTTCACCAAGTGTCTAATGAAACTTATACAGAAATACACTTTTGAGTAAAACTCTTTTAGCTTGTGTTTTTTATCCTTAATTTTGATCTGTTTACACGATGTTACAGAATCTTCTTTGTAAGTTGAAATATTATCTGGAAATAGTCATTTGCCAGAGGTGTTTTAGTGTTCTCCGAGAATCAATATATAACTGTGCTGAGCATTTGTTTGTAAATTTAGGGAAAAAACTGCTAGTTTGAAGCCAAAATGCATCTGTTCAGTTTTAATATTATTAAAATTATTAAATTGATCTGCAACATCTATATTCTTCTAATCACTTGCATGATAGTTTTTGCTAACTTAATGAAATTACAGTAGTATTAGTATCTTAGTAAGTTATTGGTAAATTTTATAATTTAAATATTGACTGTAATGTTTGTTGCTAGATTGCATATTTCTGTTGAAATGCATCTATTTATTTTGTGTTGCTAATTCCTTGTTAAATCAGTTTTCTGACTCGTATATGATCATGTTGTTGGTATAAAAATATCTGTTTAGAAAATAGAACTTTTTAAAAGTGAGATACTTTAAAATGAGTATTTTTATGTAATTATAAATTGCTCTACTGATGCTACTTGAAATTTGCTTGCATATTCAATTTACTCAGTTTGTCAAAACTAAATTTTTTTTAGCAGAGAAGTGAAACACTTTTCACCAGAATAGAAAGATTTATAAATACTCCTTAATAAATCATCAGCATTGTACATTTGAGGAAATTTTGGGTAAAAAAATATCATTGTTTTAAAATTAATGTTTTTCTTGAAAAAGGGAAATTTTGGCAAGTAATTTGTGAAAACAGAAAATGGCACAAATTCTTCCAACAAATGTGTAGTTTTGTAGTAAAGATAAAAATTGAGTAAAGATAAGTTTTAATAAAAAGTGCTATCAGTTTGACAGATGAAGGTTGTGTCACCATTCCTGTATCAGAGTAAAATATTGTACTGCCCTTGACAAATGATTTCTTGTAAACGGGGAATGAAAGCAAAGATTGCAAGTTTTCATTGACATTAAACTTGCTCACTTTTTAGAACTGAAACAAAAAATATAAATACAAGAAGAAAAACACTTCATAAAGGTCACACATATCAGATTCCAAAACAAGACAAAGTTCAAAGCAACAAAATTAGTTTCATTTTTCAAAATTTGACATTTTGAAATTGTTACTCATATCAAATCTATTTTACAGGGGAAAAAAATTGAATTAAAAGTAGAATGAAGTGAGTGTGAATGTTTCATGTGACTTTGTGTCATGAAATCTCTTATAAGCATGAATAAGTTGGACTATTCAGATCTCAGAGCTTGACACTGATAAGTATTACTAGTATTTATCAACATTTGTGTACTGTCCAGAACCTTCCCAGATTTCCCTCTCCCCCTAAAAAAACCTAAAATAATATAACGTTCTTCAAAAAACTTGATCTCTTATATATTTTAACATTACTGTCCTTTAATTAGTAAAATTTAATTCAAATGATTACAAGACATCACTGTAAAGCAAACCTATGAAACAGGTTGGATGACTGGCCATCTGTCTGGTGATGATTTACAGAGTATCAGATGTTATTTTGGTGAGTTTAACTGGCTGAAGTGATGGCATAGGTCATGGATAAATATGCTTTTAATACTGATTTTACAAGTCATTTTCCCAAGGTGGCTTTTTTTGTACAGATTTTAACCTTAGAAAACTCAAGGCAGCAAATTTATCTATATATAAATATAGATAAGGTAATTGGTTCTATGCAGTAAATTAAAGAGTACAAAGTCTGCTCATAGCTATAGAATGTGGTTTATAATAGTGACCACATGCCATGTGTTCATTGTTACTCACTGTAAAGCCATTCATTTATGCCAACTGTTTAATTAGCCCAACTTTGAGAAATTGACAAAAAATGCATCCAATACTGCATAAATATCACTTTTAAAGTCTTTACGGTAAGTTGATATGTTATCCATGAGTGGTTGTATTTTGTGTATCGTGAGACAATGCTAGGTTAAATAGTGGGTGTATTTTGTTGGCTTTACAGTGTTTCGTAGTAAGTCAAATGTTGTCTGTTTTTATTCAGAAATGTGCCCCGTTCTCATGCATTTTGTTATATACGTATAAATATGTGACTTATTTATAATAGCAGAATAGACAATAGGTCTAAATAGATTGATTCATAGTTTCTTGGTATCATATTAATACTAAGGCTATGGATGTGTATAAACATCCCAATAGGATATAAAGGGTATTCAGGTCCAAATGGTCTTACAATTTTATGTCCCATGCATTGAAAGAATATCCATGTGAAACAAAGACAAAAAAACTCGCCCTTTGTACAAGCAGACAGAGTAAATTTGCCAATAATCTTTTAGTGGAAAATTTCATTACAAATAGATATGAGTCTGTTTTGGTCACTTGAGTTAACATAAAATATTATTTTTGGGGGATTTATTGAAATTATGAATGTCTTATTGGTAATTAAAGTACAACCCTGAAACAGTGAGAGTATCTGAATCTGCCGAGATGATTACAGTTGACTCTAGAACTGGAACCTCCAGTATCCACAGGATTTAGGTCCATGTTTGGCTGACTTCCACTTGTACTTAATTCCTATGTTCTCAAGCTGGTAGATTAAGGCTGGTTCCCCTTGGAGGTAATGTCGTCTTATGCTGGTTGAACTTGTAGAGTCTACTGGAAACCATGAATGTGAAGATACCTCTAAAGCCAAACTATTACAACCATTAGTTAAGTATAAAGTGTGCAATAGTTGTCCAGGTGACAACATACTAACTACTGTATGGTGCTATTTAGATGTTTATCAATACATATAGTCATTTTGTTTTGTAAAATGGTTAAAACGATTCAAAAAATTTAATATAATTCAGTGAGCACAAGATGTTAATGTGCCGGTAGCTTGCATATGACAAATCTATTATGTATGCAGAGGCTCATTACAACTGTTGCAATTTATACATGATACAGTAAAATTATAAGATTTTTTCAGTTCAATAAAATGAAATTTTGGACATACTATTCTTGTCTAGTGGAATTTAAGTTTAGTGTAGCTAAATGCATGCATGTTAATAAATTGACTTAAGATGCATAAATCCACTGATAGAATGAAATAAATGTCAATGTGTTTGTTTATGGGGCACATTTCCCGGAAAGCTTGTAATATAACTATATATATTTATGTACATGTAGTCATTTATCATTCTGCCGTTGTGTGGATATGCATATATTTGAAAGTCT
Source organism: Sabellastarte sp. h YS-2021 (assembly GCA_964017235.1). Taxonomy (NCBI): domain Eukaryota; kingdom Metazoa; phylum Annelida; class Polychaeta; order Sabellida; family Sabellidae; genus Sabellastarte; species Sabellastarte sp. h YS-2021. The sequence goes on along the minus strand of OZ024928.1, from coordinate 150,048,291 downwards.
GTGATCATGAATGTGTACATATTTGTGTAAATTCCAATGTATAAATAACTGTATATATTATTATAATCTGTTATTTCCACAACATGATTGATTAAAATAAACAAATTTAAGAGTCACAAGACGATTTTCAAGTCTTTCATTCCACTGCTGTCTGCAGATGTCAACTCTTCCCTGTAGTTTTCAAATAATGCCAACTTGCTACAGGTGTAATAACACCACATTTTTTGTGGTAGGTTGTCAATCACTGCAGCATTTTACGATAATACAAAATACATAGACCAACTGAGTTGAAGATCTGCAAGTCAAACATGCAAGACAAAATGGACTTGTGCTACAAGGTACTAAGAAATGCCGAAAACAATCAGAAGCACAACTTCCTAATAAATAGTTTATGAAGAACTAGGTCCATGTCAAAGTTGCATCCCATTTACATGTATATAGACGTAGTTGTGCTACGAATACTGTTGAAAAATATGACCATAGCCTGGTAATGTGGTAAGTAGAGATTTGCAAGTGCAAACAAGACCTCTGACGCGGTCATTTATCTCCCGCCATAAAATAATGGTGCTGTAGGTAATGCATTACAAAACTGTGGTTTTAATACCCCACACCCCTCGGGCTGTTGGGTATTGTTTTCACCCATGGTGTCCGGCCTGTATCTCAGAAACCAAAACGTGTAGGAAGTTGATACTTGGTAGGGACATTGGGTAGCGGGTGTAGGTGTGCAATGTCATAGTGTGACCTTTATTTGACTTTTGCCCTTGCCGTAGTGACCTTGAGTTTGAAAATTTTGTCCGGGCCATATCTCAGAAACCGTAAAGTGTAGGAAGTTGATACTTGGTAGGGGCATTAGTTAGGGGGTGTAGGTGTGCAACGCTATAGTATGACCTTGATTTGACCTTTGACCTTGCTGTAGTGACCTTGACGTATAAAATCTTGCGATTTCAGTCTTGGCTGATTTCAGTCCCAGAAAAGCCGGCTTCCTAGTGAAGATATCCTGCAAAATTCAGTGAAGCTAGCTGGTCTAGTTTGTTCCGCAGAGAGTGATAACGTCGAAAATCTCACCATGTTCGACAGTGGCAGCAGTGGCATTGTGAACCGGTGGATACAATTAGGTTCCAAGCCCAAGATTTCCTGTACATTGATTTGACATTCTATATGCAAAAATATAGAAAAACAGGTCAATGCTTGGACGCCGGCTAATGACCTTGAAACAAGCAATCAGTGCCCATGAACCCATGAATGGGCTCTGTGTCATCTGACTTTGTGTTTTGAGCTTCAGAGTACAACTGAAAGTAGAAAGGACGTATCTGAAAATAGGTATTGCTCAACTATGCAATGAGGTACAGGTCTATAATTTTACTGTTATAGCTGACCCCAAAATAGATGAAAAAAATATATCACCAAAATACTGTAAATGCAATAGTTTCCAAGTTACAATGGATTTACTCAACAGTGAGAACCTAAAAATGGCTTTTGCTCAGCTATGCAATGACGTAGAGGTCTGCAATTTTACTATGTTATCGATGACCCAAAAGTATGTGAATAACATGTTCAAACTAAATATTCCAAAAGCAAACATTTGCAAGTTATAAGTGATTTACTCAACAGCGAAAACCTAAAAGGCGCTACTGCTCAGCTATGGAATGAGCTACAGGTCTGCAATTTCACTATATCATAGCTTACTCAAAAGGAGGTGAATAACATATTTAAACAAAATACTATATAAGTGGTTTTTTCATGAAGAATTTATTTTCACTATATTCGCGAGTAAGTACTAAGCGTGAACTTAAATTCTCGCCAATATTTATGTATTCTTAAGGTCATCACATTTTCAGACAATGTGGAGATTTAAATGCATGAATAAAATAATGCATACTTACAAGTGTACAATTTTATAAGAAATACCTTTTAGTTTTTATCCGTTGAATTGTAAATATTGACAAAGGAAGTACAAATAACCACACAGTTTTATTCGTGAAAGATTTATTATGACATTTAGCCAGAAGTATAAAATTAATTCTCACTAAATACGCCTTCTGTGTGGATTCGCGAATTTAAGTTCCCGCAAAAAAAACCCACTTATACAGTACTCTAAAGGCAATGTATTTCAGGTTACAAGTCATTTATACAACAGTGATAACCACAAAATAAATATTTCTCAGCCATGCAATGAGCTACAGGTCTACAATATTATAATATTCTAGCTGATCCTAAAGTAGGTAAATAACATATTTAAAAAAATACTGTAAATTTGAAAATTTTAATTACTTAAATGTAGCTTTTATAAGCTACAAGCTTACCATGTGGGACTGAATGCTGTTCTCGGATGGCCGCCAGGCCCGGCCAACGTCTAAGAAAAACAGACATTTATAGTTGGCTGTAGCCTCAGGTTGTCGTCATGTGACCTACCCCATTTGTCTTCTCCTTTCTCGTTGAAATTTTAACCCATACCCCCTCGGCAATAATACAGCGGGGAGGTCGGGTGGGACTCTTCTCAGTCCCACATGGTAAGCTTGTAGCTTATAAAAGTTACATTTAAGTAATTGAAATTTTCAATTTTATTACGCTACAATAGCTTACCATGTGGGACTGAATGCTGAATACAACCGCCCGGTGGCGGGATTACAGCTGAGACTGGAAGATATGTCTGTTTTTCTTAGATTTTGATAGAATAAGTAGAATGAAGGATGGAAAATACTAGTCTGAGTCCCATTTACAGTGCCCCAAACCCGAGGGTTGGGCCTGTAAGAAGCCAAAAAACCTAAAAATGATTGACAGTGCTAATAAACTGTCTGGGTGTTTTGACAGGAGAAGGAGGTGTAGCCGAAGTACACTTAGGTGGGGTAAAGCCCCAAGGGCCATCAAGGAAGGAGTCTGAGCCCAAGGCAAAAATATTGCCACCTAAAGGAGATTAATGACAACCTTAAGGTCCTTAATACATTATACAATTAAAGCTAAAGCTAAAAGAAAATGAAGAATATAAAGACCTTACCCGAAACACCCTGATGAGGTAAACCTATACCTAGACCCTGGGATTAGACTCCTGAACACTTGGTTGTAGCGGATGTGCCTCCCCCCCTTCTTTTCTTTCCGAGGATGACAGTTCTGAGGAGAAGGGTCTAGGATCAGTTGTGCCGCTACTACTGGCCCCAGATACATATTGTTGTCGTTGTCTGACCAAGTAAGGTCTTTTAGATACAAATTTGTAAATGTGTTGTGAGCCTTCCAGTGACAGGCTTGCATGATCTGGTCCACCGATACCCCACCGTAAAAAGGCTTCGAGGCTGCGAAGGCCCTAATGTCATGCACTTTTACTTGGACCAAGTCCAAGGCTTGTTGGTCTGCTTGTTTATAACAAAGTAGAATGGTTTGTTTCAACCAGGAAGAGAGAGTAGCGGGTCTGATGTCGGAGGTATGTCCTTTCTTGGAGATGAAAAGGAGGGACCGAGACCCTCTCAGGTCTTTGGTCTGATCCAGATAGTACCTCAGGGCCCGCACCGGACACAGGAATAGTCACCGGAGACACACTTTGAGAACCTTCTCTTGCTAGTTGGTTTTCGGCTATGAAGTCAGAAGAAGGGAACAAGGCAACCTTTTCCCATTGGCCTAGATTAGATACTTTGTTTGCAACCCAGGCATGGATTTCGCTGCGGTGCTTGCCGGAGGCCAAAGCTAGCAAGAAGGCAGTTTTGAGGGTAAGATGTTTGAGGTCTGTGTCTTTCATAGGCTCAAAGGGTGCTTTTTGTGAGCTCATTGAGAACAAGAGAAAGGTTCCACTTAGGAAGATTTCTGGAACTTTTGGGACGATCCTTGTGGAAACTGGAGAGTAACCTATGAAGGTCTGCATTGTGTGCAATATGGTGGGCCGTTGCGCCCAAAGTGTCAACGATGGCAGTCCTGTAACCACCAATGGTCGAGGGGTGCCTGTTTAGGTCTTGGTACAGGTACATGAAAAAATCTGAGATTTGTTTCACAGATGGAGTGGAGAAATCCACCGAATTTTCTCTGCACCATTTTTCAAATAGGGCCCACTTTGACTTGTAGATGGTCCTTGTTGATGACCGCTGAGGGGCAGCAATTCTCTCTGCCACCTCCACAGAGAAGCCTTGTTCTTGGAGTTGTCCGCTCCTAGACACCAGGCGTGGAGGTTGAGCTGTTGCAGATTGTTGTGGAACACATACTTTTGGGACTGTTTGAGTAGAGTCATAGTGGGATCTCTGTTGAGAGCTGCACTAGGTCCCAAATCCAGGGCATCCCTGGCCAGCCTGGGGCTATTACGATGATCAGGCAATGGCATTGCCTGATTTTTTGGATCACCCTGTCAGAGGGTAAGCATAAGCAGTGAGACCAGTCCAGTTTATGTTCAGAGCATCTATGTCCCAGGCCTTTGGGTCTGGGATTGGAGACACATAGAGAGGGAGTTTGTGGTTCAGATGGGTGGCAAACAGGTCCACATGAGGAGTGAACCACTTCTGGCAGATCTGTTTGAACACCTGTGGATGCAGTGACCATTCTGTTGACTGCACTTGGTTGGACCGGGATAGGAGGTCGGCCATCACATTCAGACACCCTGGAATATGTCTGGCCTTTAAAGTTATGTGATAGTGGTGGCACCATGTCATGATCTTCCACAGGAGAGCGCACATCTCTACTGAGTTCCTCCATGTTTGTTTATGTAGGCTACCACTGTTGAGTTGTCCGTTGCAAGTAAAACTGTTTGGTCCTGGCACTGGTCCTTGAAATTTCGAAGGGCCAGTGAGACCGCCTTCAACTCTAGGATGTTTATGTGTAGCCTTTTTTCCTGGTCTGACCACAGACCCTTGGTAGATCTTTGATCTAAGTGAGCGCCCCAACCTTCGTTTGAGGCATCTGTAAAGAGTTGGATACTGTGATCTTTGGGATGAAGGTCTGCGCCTTTCATCACGTTTGCAGGATTCTGCCACCAATCTAGGTGTGCAGAAATGACATCTGTCCAAGGAAGGAGGTTGTCCAGTGACTGAGGATATCACCAATGCTCCTTGAGATGAAACTGAAAGGGCCTCATGTGAAGGGGTCCCTCTGGGACCATCTTCTCCGTTGAGGCAAGCAACCCAATTAGCGACATCAAACATCTTGCTGTCAAAAAAAGTTTTGACTTGAGTCATAGGATCGAATCCTGAAGTTTGAGCCATCTCTCTTGAGTGGGTCTTACAAGGGCTGAATCTAGATGGTATTCGTAGACCATGAACAAAAACACCAGAGTAGGTTTCAGTTCTGATTTTTCCTGGTTTATTATCCACCCCAAGGACTGGGTTAGGTCTACCACTGCCTGAGTGTTCACTTGGGCTTCTTCCTGAGACTGGGACCTGATCAGCCAGTCGTTCAGGTATTGGTGAAGTCTGAGTCGTCTGGAGAGGGCCATGAGCTTCACTTCCTTTACGATCATTGTAAAGACCTGGGGGGCTGTGGCTAGTCCGAAAGGAAGGGAGGTGAACTGGAACACCTGTGACCTGTGCAAAACCTTAGGTATTTCCTTGAGTTTGGGTGGATGGGGATGTGAAGGTAAGCGTCCGATAGGTCTATCGACGATACCCATTCCCCTGGAACCAGGGAGGTCCTGATGGACTCTGGAGTGTCCATTTTGAACTTTTCTATATGTAGAAAAGTGTTGAGCCTGCTTAAGTCTATTACTGGCCTAGAAACAGGCGACTGTAAAACCCGAGAGATTTTACATTTTCCACCGTTTCGATAGCGTTCTTTGACAGGAGAGACTGGATACAATTGGCCAGAGCTTGGTCTTTTTGAAGGGTCTTGTATTCTGACAGAATCAGAGGAAATCTGACCAAGTTTGGCTTTGAGAGGAATGGCAGTACGTAGCCATTGGTGATAATGTTTAACACGTTTGATGAACATTTGTTTGTTTGCCAGTCTCTTCTGAAAGAACGGAGGCGACCTCCTACTGGTGGACTGAGTGAGGCTTTGGAGGAGTCATTGGGGGGAGGGGTTTCCATGCCCTCTTCCCCTATTATGGGGTTGAAAACGACCCCTGGAGCCTCTGAAGTTTGGTTTTCCCCTGCCAGAGGAAAACGACTGGTTACTGTTTTGAGAGGAATTGCCCCCATAGGGCCGTTTCCTGTAGGAGCCTCTTTTCATGTGGGGACCACGAAAGGGCTTATTCTGATAGGGTCCGTAACCCTGAGAGTCTTTTGAGGTGCCCTTTTTAAGAAGTTCCCCTAAATGTGGTTGTAACAGGGTCATTTCGGCTTCGCTCCTAAGCAAGCCGGTGTTGCCCATGGAATAAAACTCCCTCTGGAGTATATGAGGAAGGGATTTGCTGAGACAAGTCAAGGCCCTGTGCTGGATAATGAGTGTCTTGTTCCAGAGATCCAGGTATTCACAGGCTTCCTCGTATCCACGCTTTGCTACCTTTTCAGGGTCGGCACCTTTCCTGATCTGAGATTTGACATTCTATGTTGGCACTTTTCCAGAGTCGAATTGCAGGAAGAAGGAGTCTTGGCAAAGGTGGTAGTAAAGTTAAGCGTGGAGATATTCTGTCTCGTCTGGTGTTCCAATTCTTTGAGAACTGGTAGGGGAACCTTGCCCACAGGGGCCCCAGAGGGCTTAGGAGAAATACAGATCTTGGCAAAGTCTGTATTTAGTTCTTGCATCTTGTCCTCGTAACAAGGTTGTCCCACCTTGTACCACTTGGCAGTGGAAGGAGGAGCTTTGATGTAAATTTGCTGCTTGAAAGTCTTGGTCAAACTTATCAAAGGCGTCTTTGATAATGGAGTTCAGAGGCAGCATAGATGAAGGGACTCATGGCCTGAGCTCCTGCCTGCTTTTTCTCATCGTCAAGGCCCATGACCGCAGTTGAAGACCTGGGTAGGGAGTCCCTAGGGTCTGGAAGTTTGGAAGTGTCCAGACGAGTATTAGATAGGCCAGGTTATGAGGCCGAAGCAGAGGTCTGATCTACCTCCACTTGAGAAGAAGTTTTACTGAGAGATTTCTGAAAATCTTTTCGAACAGACTTCATTGCCTCTAAAATAGCCGAGATAAATAACTAGATCTAGCCGAGATCCCAAGGAATTCTCCAGCTTTGTTTCTAATTTCTGCTTTAAGGCAGTACCTGGAGTTGGTGGGACAGTTTTAGCTGGAGTTTTCAATGATAAAGCCTCAGAAGGCAAGAAGTTGAGGGCGAGGCGGGGAAGTAAAAAGATGGTCAGCAGCACTCTCGAGGTCTGCTTGTGAGCCCGCAAAGGATTCAACAGAATTATCGACCAATAAATCTAATTCTTGATCATTTTTGTCAGATTTTTTGTCAGGTTTCTTTACATATCTCTTCCTATGTGTGATCTTAGTTAGCTGTTCTTCCGTAAAGGAAGCACAGATATCACAAGGTGAGATGAAAGTGTCACTTGGGGCGTACAGGCGCAACAGGAGTCAGTCCTCCTCCAAGGCAGGTTTACTTTCTGTCCTACCTTAACAGGCAAGTTTGGGCACCAGTCTAAAAGTGTACAAAATGACATCACAAGAACCTTGATTGTACTGTGGTGTACTTTACTCAGTTGCTAGGGGTAACAGACAAACAAAATGATGTAATTGGCTCCTTTCCTAGAAGTCTGTAGTTTGGATTTCTAGGTTCTTCACTTTGAATTTGTCAACCAAATGAGAGACATGGAAAAAATATTTTACTTTCTTTGATTTTATTGTTTTTTAGTTTGTTTTAAGTCTTAAATTGTAAGATAGTGTACATAAAATGGAAGACGGTCATTTAGTTGTAATGTTTTATGGAGATTGAAATGGACACTATCAGTGTATCGTGATATGGAACTCTTGTGTTTGAGGCTGAACTTAAACTGATTGGAGAGATTTTGTGGTCATCGTGTCGGCAACAGGCTCAGTTTTTTGGACTCTGAGGGACGGTCTAACCTATATTTTTCTGTGCAAGCCTTCATTTAGCCTTCTAGTCAGAATTCTCAGCCTGTTATCGACCTGGTAGAGCACTGAATCTCGTGCTTATTTATATTTCCAGTACATAAACATTGACTTGATTGCCACTAGGTGGCCAGTGTTACAAAAATGCCGAATGTTAACAAAAAATTCTGTAAAAAATGCGACACCAGACATGTCCCACCCACTGGAAGAAACTGCAAGCTAGCTGTGGAAGAGGAACCAGTAAATACCAATGGACTTGTACGAGATGCTGCCGTAACCCAAGCAGGTGAAGGGCTGCCTGACGGACAGCAGTTGCAGTGGAAAATCCTGGAACAGCTGGAGAAAGTCAACAAAAGATTAGACAAGGTGGAAGGCAAGATGGCAGCTGCTGATCACACACAGGACTCACTTGAGTTAAGTAATTCAAAGTTTAGTACACCTAGTGTTAATTCTACTGTCAAGAAATGTAAAAGAAAGTACAAATATCAAGTGATTCGTCCTCTGATAGTGATTCTCCCAGTCTAGAGGTGTTAAGGTCTCCCCAATTGCAAAGAAAGGTTGACAGAAGAATCAGGGAACTAGAGCATAGTTCACAGTGTTCAGGTAGGGATACATGTAAACAAAAATCAAAACGTAGAGGTAATGTAGAAGTTTCTGTCAAAGCAAAAGTAGCATGGCCTCATGAACCGATTCTAGGTGGTATTAACAGACAAAGGGTAAGTTATGACCAATTGTCCCTGACCCAATGGGTCCATGGTTTCTGTCAAAATATTTTAGATGAACCCTCAGCAAAACGTAGAAATGTGATGGTGGCTTACATGGGGGAGTTAATGGAAGATGCCACAGATTTCTCGTGGCAGGGAGCCAAGGCAGCTCATGCTGTCTTGCTCTGCGAGATGGAGCGTGGCAAGGTCACATGGGAAGATCAAAGTAGAATAGACCGTATACGTAGAGCCTATGCTCAGAAGCACGTGGGTTCGAGCAAAACAAGTTGGCAGAAAACTGGGGAACAAACCAGAAAACCCTGGTTTTGTAAAAACTTTCAGACTGGTATGTGTGCTTCAGGTAGAGACCATGAAACTAATGGTAAGCTACACCGTCACATTTGTGCTTTTTGTCTTTCTATGGGAAAACAACTGCAACATGCAGAAAAGGATTGTATACATAAGAAAAGTAGCTCAAAAAACGAGCTAGGGGCTGCCAGTCACTAGGGCTGGGCAGCTGTACCAAAAATCAGGATAATACTAGAACAAAGTCTCCCAGTAGAAATGTCACAAAGTCTGGTAGATCTGTTTGTACTGAGAGTCATGAAATGGTCAAAAATCATAGTTATAGGATGGTGGGTGGTTCAAATGGTGACAAAAATTACAAAAGCAGAGTAATATTATATATAATATAACTCTAAAGTCAGCAAAGCAGTGGTAGAGGCCAGTCTAGCCTGTAAAGGCAAGAGGTTCAAACCTCTCACTGGAAAAACGTTGGTCAAATCCAGAATTTTTGCATCAAAAAATAAATCCTCCTTTGCCATAACTAAAAGTGATCAAGGTACTGAAGTTACTGTTGATAGTACCGGGTACTACCGGGTTTTTCCAGTGAGAGGTTTGAACCTCTTGCCTTTACAGGCTAGACTGGCCTCTACCACTGCTTTGCTGACTTTAGAGTTATATTATATATAATATTACTCTGCTTTTCACTACTGTTGTTTCCATATCTGAAGATACTAACAATTTGTTGCCCCAGAGACAGGGTGTGCTTGACAAATCGATAGGGGAGCGTCAGGAAAGTAGTCCAAGGCGTCGAGTCTGTGTGAACACTGCTTCTGCGTCGTCTGTCGATACGAGTCACCAATTAAACTTGCAAACATGTCCTGTATATGATGTAAACCTGGCAGGTATTGAAGATAAATTGGCTGAACTGCAGAATCCCCCTGACGGAAGTTAAAATATTATAATTTTAGTTGAAATAAAATTAATGAATATTTAAATTACACAATAAATATTATTAGTAAGGCAGTGGGTCGACAAGGTCGACAAAATAGTATAAATAGAAGGTCGACAAGTCAACAAATTGGATATCTGTAAAATATTTGTCGACTTGTCAACCTGTCTACCATTACTTTCTTACTATTTGTATCATTATTTTGTCGCCCTTGTCGACCTTCCTACTCTGATACCTTCAACTACACAGCACCATATATTTAACAAATACCTCGTCTGTCGACTTTGTCGACCTGTCAACCAATCATTCATATCCTTAAATACATCATTTTCTTTATTATTTATGTCCACTTTGTCGACATGTTGACCTGGCAACCTATATAATTTTAAAATTAAAGATCATTTGCATAATTGTTTTCTAATTTTTAAACTTAAATATCAATTAGCATATTTCTACTTCCGTCAGGGGGATTCTGCAGTCGCTCCGATAAATTTACTAGTGCCATTTACAATGCTAGCATTCAAGGGGTGAAGTGTCAAGAGCAAAGTAATTGTGCATTATTCAAACAATGGCAAAATCAATCAGACTTTCAATTTGGCTTTATTCCCCTGGATGAACAAATTATGCCTGACACTAGTGTGGTTAACTGTTCAGATGGCTTGTCACCTTTTAACATCCATGCTCTCGTTAGAGCCACGAACAAACCTAACTACATGGAAGCCAGGGGCCGGTTTCATGAAAAGTCTCAAACTGAGCCAGACTCAAGGCTGAGTCAGGGTCTCAAATCTGAGACTTTTGTCTCGGCTGAGTTTTTGGCTCAAATGGATTTCACAAAGGGTGGATCAGCTGAGACCAGTCTCAAGTTATGGTCTCAACTTTTTAATCTCATTTCATATATTTAGTGGGCTTATTTTTAGTTTAAAAAGTTATATTTCATGATTATTATCATTTTAAATATCTTTAATACTCATAATACAAAGAAATTATATGATAATATATCATTCTAAGTGATCCATAAGATTTAGACTCAACTGAGGTTGAGTCTGGCTTTGAGTCCACCCTTGAGGCCTGTCACTTGATAATAGCCTATAAAGCATGTCAATTCTATTGACTTTTGTTATTAGTAAATATTGAATATGTGGCTGTAATTACAAAATAAAATGAAAATAGAAGATTACAAGATTTATCAATTTCATTTTGGAACAAATTGTATCGCTTTATGTATGTGTTTTTTGGCATCAAAGCTTGGACTTAAATTTGAGACACCTCTTTCATGGGCTCAAATTTGAGCCTGTGACTGAGCCAGGTCTCAAGTTGTGCTTGTTTGTGAAATGCATTGAGTCTGAGTTCACAGACTTAGCAAAATATTTCCAAAATTTGAGACAAAGTCTCAACTTTTGAGTCTGACTCAAGGCTTAAGTCTGTTCATGAAACCGGCCCCAGGCTTCCAGTAAAGTCACAATTGAACGTATCTGAGTGGAAGTCGAGACTGACAAATTATTGGGACCAACAACTCTTGCAATTATTAGAATTCGGGTTCCCCTTGGATTTCAATAGGAATTGTCCATTATGACGTGAGGGTACAAATCACTCTTCTGCTATTGAACACCCGTCAGATGTTGACGCCTATATCAAGGAAGAAACCGAGTTTAATGCAATACTGGGTCCTTTTCAGCAAAATCCCATTGAGGGGGGCATTGTTCGCCATTCATGACCAGGCACAAGCCAAACTCTGAGGCGTCGTGTGATCATAGACCTCAGTTGGCCACAGGGGGCGTCAGTCAATTCTGGTATTAACAAGAATACATACTTGGAAAGTCAATTTGACCTTACTTTCCCCTCGGTTGATGACATCACAAATGAGGTAAAACGCCTGGGCAGGGGGGCCCTCCTGTATAAGGTGGATGTTAGTCGAGCATTCAGACATGTGAAGGTGGACCCTGGGGACTATGACCTCTTAGGCCTTGAATGGGGTGGGACATACGTGGACACCTGCCTGCCGTTCGGGACACGGCACGGAAGCCAAATTTTTCAGCGTATAAGCGACGCTGTGCGTCATCTGATGCGTCAAGCTGGCTTCTCTATCATTGATTACATAGATGACTACATTGGGGTGGGCGTCACGAGCGTCGCGCAACGTTCTTTTGACCATCTATTGTCTTTAATGGAAAAACTAGGTCTGTCTGTCAGCAAAAGCAAGTTGGTCCCTCCAGCCACTAGAGTTGTCTGCTTGGGTGTCCTCATAGACACTGTGGCTGGTACAATCGCTATACCCCCAGAAAAATTGCGTCAGATTAATGACACAGTCAAGGAATGGCTTGAAAAGCGTTCATGTACCAAGAGGCAGTTGCAGTCCATTTTGGAACTTCTGTTATATGTCCATAAGTGCGTTAACCCAGCTAGAGTTTTTCTCAACAGGATGCTGGACATGTTGAGATCCAGCCAAAATGCTCAAAAAATAACCCTTACGTCAGATTTTCGACGCGATGTGCTGGTTTGCCAAATTCCTGCCAACCTACAATGGCATCAACTTTTATGATCATAGAATCATAGATCACGTTCTTGACCTCGATGCATGCCTCACAGGGCTGGGGGGTAGATTTGGAAATCTGGTGTATTTCCTCCCATGGCAACATGGCTATAAAGAATGTACAATTGTCCATCTAGAGATGGTAAACATTTTACTAGCCCTCAGACTGTTTTGTAGTTATTGGGCGGGTTGCAAAGTGTTAGTTAGATGTGACAACAAGGCAGTTGTCTCTGTGCTCAATAGTGGTCGCTCCAGAGATCCATTCCTTTCAGCCTGTGCTCGGAATATCTGGTATTGCTCAGCCAAGCATGATATAGATGTGGAGTATGTACACATCAGGGGGCGCGACAATGAAGTGGCTGACCTTTTGTCTAGGTGGTCGGGTAGCCGGGCGGACTGGGGTCGTCTACTCCATCACATCCCAAATCCCTGCTGGTTACAAGCAGACGAACAAATGCTGGCATTTCATCCTGACCTTTAGCTTTCCTGACGTTCCCTGGCTGTATTAAGGCTACAATGTATATAGGTTTAGATGCGTATTTGTGGTCACCTTGTGTAGGGTTCATGTCACGAATTAATGTGTCAATGTATATCTCCCTTGCAGGGGCCCATGTTATTACAGTCATTTGTGCTGATAGATACTATACTTTGGTGTAGGTACTCAGCTGGTGGAACCGCTGGCTGGTAAAGCCATGTCACGCCTTCATCTGGCCTTCAGACCTAAGACCAGCAAGGCCTACAGTTCAATGTTTAGAGTGTTCGTAGCCTTCTGCATCTACATGAAGGTTGCTTTGCATCACCTATCAGTGAAGGTAATCCTGGCCTTCCTGGAGTGCCTTGTGTGTAATAAAGTGTCGCCTGCAGTCCTGGCTAATTATGTAGCTGCAATTAAAGCCAAATGTATATTGTATAACTTGTCATATCATGTGTGTGCAAATGTAAAAATAAAATATTTTTTGAAATCTGTAAAAATCACCAGGCCATTATGTGTCAAACCACATAACATAATTGATCTTAAGATGCTGAAAGCAATTATCTCTGAATGTCGTACTTTGCGTTGTGGACCTGTCTTCAAAGCTATGTTCTTAACTGGTTTTTTTGGTTTCCTCAGACTCTCAAATCTCTCACCTCATTCAGCTTTGACCTTTGACCCCTCCAGGCACCTTACGGGTTCAGATGTATTTTTTACCAAAAAACATGTCAAACTGCTCTTAAAATGGTCAAAAACCATACAGACTAGAGATAGGGTTGAAATACTGACTCTTCCAAAATTAATGGATCCTGACCTTTGCCCTAGGTCAGCTCTGAAAGTGTTGTTTGACCTCTATCAAATGTCGTCTTCCTCTTCACTGTTTCAAATATACACTGTAAATGGTTGGGTCACCCTCATTGATTCTAGGGTTCGAAAGGTACTTTCAAAAATTAATGTAACTCTGGGTCTGCACCCTAACCATTTCACAGTCTTCGTAGATCAGGGGCTACGTTCGCGTTTATTGCTCATGTCCCTATTCAGGATATAAAAAGGCAGGGGACTTGGACCTCTGAGTGTGTTTGGAAATACATACAGGCAGATCACTCCTCTGGTGAAAAGCTAGCCAATTCACTGGCTACGGTTATAAATGTTTAATATAGGTATAAATGTATCACTACGGTTGGGCTTTGGTGGGTTTCAAATATTGTCATAGCTAGAAAAGCTGTGATGTTTTGATTGTGAACTTGTGGGCCTCCTTCTCTGTGGCAGTTTTCCTCGTCCAATTTTTTGGTCTTTTGGTCTTTGGTCATATGGGGGTCAGGTTTGAACCCACATGTCGGGCAAGCACAACCTCACTGATAAAAGGGGGTGGTTCCTGCACAACTACTGCCTCACTTTAGGTGTCCCACAGGGCTGTTGATTTTACATGGTATTTTATGTATTTTTTATGTATTTTTAATTGTATTTCATTGTATTTCTCTGGCTCCAGTATTTACTATGAACTGTAATGGACTCTAACTTTGAGACTGGAGCCTTCATGTATTACTTGTAATTCTATTATATCTACTATTACTCTAGTCAGACTATGAACGCTAATGAACTGTAATTTTGGACTAGAGTCTGCATTTGTGTAATTTTAATAGAAACTGTAAATAACTTTAGTTAGTTTTATATATTTACACATTACATTACTATACAATATTAAGTATGTATTTTAATAAATATTACCCGCAATTGTGTCCTTACTGTCTTGGGGGGAGGGACTGACACAGGTATCATCTCCCTTGCCTGCTTCTCTGCAGGTAGGACAGTAATTATGAGTGTCGAAAGCATGACAGAAATGATGGCATTTAGATGCACGGGGTTTATCTGTATTGGATTGGTGAGAAGACATGTTCAAATGCAATAAAAGAGGTGGACCCGATCACATAAAGAGCCTAGCCGAGGCGAAAACTCACAACAAGATTAAAAGAAAAAATACTTATCCGACTGGACGGAAAGTTATGCAATACGTACTTTGATAATTAATAAACAAAATGGCTGAAAATAGACATCCAACAATATAAATGAACTGAGATATAAATGGAAAACGGCAGAAAAACTTCACAAAATATTCCAATATGGCGTCGGCCATCGAGAAAGGAGAAGAGAAATGGGGTAGGTCACGTGACGACAACCTGAGGCTACGGCCAACTATAAATGTCTTTTTTTCTTGGACGTTGGCCGGGTCTGGCAGCCATCCGAGAACAGCATTCAGTCCACATGGTAAGCTATTGTAGCATAATAAAAGCAATAGTTTTCAAGCTACAAGTGATTTACTCGACAGTGAGATCCAGTGTCACATATATGCAAGATAAGAGAGAAATCACTTTTAATACTCGATGAGAAAATCGTGATAAAGTGTTGAAATTTTCACACTTTAGGTGGGGGTACCTCACTTCTAATGCCTCTGAGGAACAGATGAACAGACAGATCTGCATGCGTTGAACAATTTATCATCCTCGATAGATAAGGTATCTTTTACAAGTAACAGCATGTCTCTGGGCCTTGTGCCTGACTGACATGTTCTAGCTGACTGAATGAACTTGCAAAATCTTATAGCGCTGGTTCAAGCGTTTTTTTTTCCTGAAACTCGATGACAGGGTGTTTTGAAAAATGCTTAAGGTGACCTTATACGAAGTTTAAGGTCTGGAAAAAGTATTCCAAAATTTTTTCCTGCTCCTACACTATTAAAGAAAGAAGGAAAGGAATAGAAATTATTCAAGGGAGGCCATAATCTGACAGTGGCGGTGATCAAATCTGTGTGAAAACAAATAAGCGCCCTTGATTGGTTGCTTAATTACGGTCAACAGTGCTCGAAATGGCTAGTGCTAAAGACTTTGCAGTCACCTTCTATAGAGGTTCTAGAGACTTTTAAAAAAGATATCTTAATGCAGGTAAACACAGGTCCACATACAAATGTCACAGTGGAGACTCAGGGAATCACTGATTCCCCTAGTGGAGATCCCAATCGGAGTTTCCACTAGTGGAGATCACAATCTATTATTTAAGGGCTGGAATCACAAGAGGTGGTGCCCTGAAGTCCACCTGATTATTGAGGCACCACTTTGTAAAAATGGTCCATTTTGCCTGATAGACGGATCTGGTTGATCCTCTTTGAGGAGCCTCAATTCGTGCTGCCACTGCCTCAGAGAAGCCCTGCTCCTTGATTGCTGTGGCTCTAGGAGCCAGGCATGTAGGTTCAGGTTTGACAAGTTCCTGTGCAAGGTCTGGTTGAATGGTTGAGATACCAGATTGGGCAGGTTGGGCTGACACAGAATGATCTGACTGGACATTGCCACTAGATCCCAAAACCAGGGCATGTTGGGCCGCCCTGGGGCAATCAGAATGATCCTGCTGCATGGGTTGTCCTGCAACTTCTCCACCACTTTGCCCAAGATGGCTGCTGGTGGGAAGGCATATGGGTCCAGATTTTCCCATGACAGGCTGAGTGCATCCACTGCCCATGCCTGGGGGTCCAGAACCGGTGACACAAACCGTGTTAGTTTGTTGTTGAATCAAGTGGCAAACAGGTCCACTTGTGGCTGGTGCCACTGGGAGCATATAGCTTTGAACACTTCTGGGTGAAGGGACCATTCCGTCTGGATGGTCTGGCCTAGCCTGGATAGCTTGTCTGCTATCACGTTCAGCCGGCCGGGGATGTGATGTGCCTTGAGGGTTACCTGTTTCCCGGTGCACCAGGACAGGATTCTCCACAGTAGGGCACACAGAGAGCCCGACTTCATCCCCCCTTCTTTGTTGATATAGGAAACCACTGTTGTGTTGTCTGTGGCTACCAGGACTATGTTGTTTGAACAGAGGTCTTGGAACTCCTTTAAGGCCAGAAAGACCGCTTTTAGTTCCAAGTGATTTATGTGCAACTTGCTTTCTGGAACTGACCAGGTTCCCATTGCAGTGAGTTCGTTTAAGTGAGTGCCCCACCCTTCTTTTGATGTGTCTGTAAAAATTTGCACAGCATGTTTTAGAGGGTGTAATGATTGATCTGGAAGAACATTGTTTTCCTCCAGCCACCATTTTAAGTGAGGGTGGAGTGACCTGGGAACAGGTATCACCTTTTCCAGTGACTCCGGTACCCTCCAATTGTTTTGCAAGTGCCACTCTATGAGTCTCATATGAAGTTGCCCCAGGTGGACTTGTTTTTCTGTGGCTGTTAGAAGGCCTATAAGGGACATAAACTACTGGACCGGGCACACCGGACAGGATTGACAATATCTTGTCTGTTAAGGTCTGCCAATGCTCTGGTGTGGGTCTGATCTTGCCCTCCCTGAGGTCGAACTGGTAACCTAGGAAGTTCAAGACCTGTTTGGGGTCCAGTTCTGACTTTTCCTTGTTCACCAGCCACCCTAGTTCTCGACAGAGAGCTACCAAGGTCAGTGTATGGTGGACACAAATTTGGTGGGATGTGGCTCTCACCAACCAGTCATCTAGGTACTGGTGGATTCTTAAACCCCTCTGTAAAGCCATCAGTATGACCTCCTTGGCCACCACTGTGAACTCCATGGGTGCTGTGGACAGACCAAAGGGTAGGGCCTTGAACTGGTGGTAGGACTGACCCTGGATGTGAAAACGAATGTACTTCCTGGACTGACTGTGAATTGGTATGTGGAAGTATGCATCCTTGAAGTCTATGGAGGTGACCCACTCCCCTGACTGAAGGGAGGTCCCTATTGTCTCTGGGGTCTCCATTTTGAACGACTCTGTGTTTAGGAAGGTGTTCAATGTGCTCAGGTCTAGGATAGGTCTCCACCGGTTGTTGGGTTTGGGTACCAAAAATAGCCGGTTGTAAAACCCCAGTGAGTTTTGGCTTTCTACCAGTTCGACAGCATTTTTGTTTGTCAGCTGATACAGTGCCTCCAAAAGGTGGGACTGTCTTTGTGGGTTGACATATTTGCTTATGACCGTTGGTGACCTGGTTAGGTTGGGTCTGAACCGGAAGGGGAGGGTGTAGCCCTCTCTCAGTATTGTGACTAGCTTTGGACTCGAACCCAGAGCTTCCCATTTCTCCCAAAACTGCTGAAGCCTTGCCCCTACAGGTGGATTTGTGACAACAGTTGGGACATTTGTGACAGAATTCGCAGAACTCAAGTGACATACACAGGAAACATCGTTCACATGCTTTATTTCTGTATGGGTACAACAATAATTGGGATTTACACCTTTCTTTGGTGGCAACCCGGTGACAGAATGAACATTTGTAGCAAAAGAGTTTACATGTAAAATTACAGTCTCACTCTTGTTGACCACTGGTGAAGGGTTTAAACTTGCTTCTTGCCGGATACATGTACAGAGTTCTTCATAAATTGTCATTTATGCTTCTTGAAACCCTTGGTCGGCTTTTGGGTGAAGTTTGAGGCTTTACCATGACCTTTCTGTCCAACTTGCCAGTCTCTAATTTGCTTCCAGGCCGGTGTAGTGGGCTTCTGGTCCGGTTGCTGTGTTGGTCTGTCATTTGAGGAAACGTACAGATGAAAATGGCGGGTTTCCTGTGTACACTGCCAGAAGAACGCCTCTCCTCACTACGTGAAATCTCGCCTTCAGCTTTGACCAATAAACTGTCTGGAAACAGTGAATGAAGATGGACTGGTGCTGTACGTAATGCAGTCAAGGTATCTGGCTTTACTCCACCACGTATAAATTCTAAATAACTGTCTCTATGTGCCAGAGTGAGGTTGGCCATGCTGATAAAAACTCCCTCTGAGAGATCCTGCATTGTATGCTGCATGGCTTGTGAGATTGACCAGTTGAAAGTCACCAAATAATCGAGTTTGTCAACTGCTTGACGCGTTCTCTCTGCTGTCTTGCCTTTCCCGATGTCCACCCTGAGTGACTTCAACTGTGTAACCATGGAGTCCTGTACTTTTGTCAAACATCTTGACAGACCAGCAGCCTGATTACACATCAATGACTGTTCCCGGAACGCCCACTCCCACGTTCTCAAGGTGTCCTGTCTGAAAGTACGGGAAGCAGGGGCAGAAGGCAAACTACGTCTGGCCACTCTAGTAAAGGTGCTATTGAGTTTGGCCAGTTCCGGAGACCAGTCACATACAGTTGTAGAAGCAGAGTCCTTCTTATCTGTATGCATAGGATACCATTTAGATGACCTGGGTGGCTTCACAAACTGGTCTCGCAGCAATCTACCAGTCTCAGAGTTCCTGGAATGGTAACCTTCAACAACAGTTACATCCAGTCTCTCAAATTTCCTACACAACCAGTCATCTACCGGTAACCGGACAGACACTTTACCGGTTGGTTTGGTTCTGGAACCGGCAAATGGATTATCATCCAGGGATGTAGATGCATGGTTGTAATCAGGGATCTGATGCCAGCCCATGAAAGATCTGACCCCTCTGATAGTTTCCCTGTAGTTGGCAACTTCAGAGAGGTCCTGGTCAGACGAATCTTCAGGCAGTTCACCCTGGGCGTGAATACTAGCTGGTGAAGCCGGTTCCCCTGCAACGTCTACCTCACTGTCAGATTCTCTGGTAAACTCATCAGGTCGTACACTGGGAAGTGACTGATTCAACTGCGTAGACTCATTTCCGGTTGGCAGAACATCAGGACCTGCACCAGGAGCCTGTGGAGGCTGGGTGGCTGTCCCTGCACCGGGAGCCTGTAAAGGCTGGGTGGCTATCTCAGCACCAGGAGCCTGTAAAGGCTGGGTGGCAACATCAGAGGTACCATGCAGGACCCTAAACAGGGCGGGTAGTACTCCCACTTACATCCTTCACAGCCTTTGTACCGGGAACCTCCAGCAGAGGTTGGGTAGCAGTCAACTGGGCAGCCTCACCGGTAGTCTGGACAAGACTGGAACCGGTACCTTCAGTGACAAAGCCAGTAGACATAACACTAGAAGAAACACCCGGTTCAAAGAAGGGATGTTCTCTGGTCACCACAGCAGTAGAGTTGACAGGTCTCACCGGCATAGCAAATGACTTATTCAGAAGCAAAGCTTCAAGTCGTGAAAACCTCTCACTCCACTTGTCATCTAAGGACTTGAGATCATCAGAAGTAGGTTTACTGCTGTGCCTTCGTTTGCTAGACTTTGGGGAGCCATCAGAACGCTTCTTCTTCTTGATGAGTGTTGATTCAACTGAAGACGGCTTGTCAGTGCTAACCCGTCCCAACAAAGTGACCTCTGATGGGTCCACGAGAGTGGGGGTCGCGTCACTGTCACCTTCAGATTTCTTCTGCTCCCCACGTTCTTTCCTGGATTTATAGGTCGGGGTGGCCAAATGTTGAATCTGAGCAGGTGTAAACGCATTACATATCTGGCAATCTAACTTCTTAACACAGGGATCGTCTCCCACCCTCTTGTCACGACAACGCGCACATTTCTTGTGGCTGTCAGACAGGGCCATAACGTGCCCGTAAGAACCTCGTTTCTGTCCAGGAGACGACATGACGATCTGTAAACTGGTAGAAATGGTTTATACTATTTCAAATAAAATAAAACGGAGTTGTTCGTTGTGAAACTTAAAAAAACGTATCTCTGTAGAAAACACGTCTCCAAACGAAAAAAATGCTATGACGTAACATTGTCTAGACAGCAAGGAAGTACGATGCACCACCTAGCGAATGCACACTCTGTGACCAGTCCTGCCGGTATTTATACAGGACGTCTTTTTCTGGCGTTTGGCGGGACCGGTCGTGCTGACCGGTAAAGCAATTCTCCATTGGATAGGATGTATTAACATAATAAAATTACAATTTAGGGCAACATTTCCTTCATATTGTCACTCATGTCATATGTCACTCATGTTACGATTACAGATCTATACAGTTAAGTACACAGTTCCTTTGGCCCAGTATAACTTTAGCTTTCCAAAATGTTAAAATTATTTGAAACAATCTCATAAATATAGGATATTCTATTAGTTATATCATAAAAGTTGAAATTTTAAAAGTTACAATGACATAAACTTATATTTTGTCTCAGTATAAGCTTAGCTTTCTCGAATAGGGAAGTTATTTAACAAAATTTGTTAACAAAAGATATTCTATAGTTCATACTTTACTATTTGATGTTATTAAATACTAATGGCATTTGTTTCAGTATCAGCAAAAGCCTCTACAAACCTTCAGAATTTGCATTTTATATTTTGTTGCACAAAAATCTTATAACCACTTATAATATTGACACTACAAAGCCTAGGGTCGGGGGAATTGGAGATTCCACTAGTGGAGACTCCAATCAGAGTTTGACTTTGTGGAAACTGCCATTACACCCCTTAAATAATGGATCAGAGTCTCCACTAGTGGAAACTTCATTCGGGGATATCCACCAGGGGAAAGTCCAATCGGGATCTCCACTAGTCTCCAACAGTCAGTTCACAAAGACCTTTCACATGATAGGTGTTCAGAAGTGTATAAACCTCTACCAACGGAACCTTCTGGGAAATTTGAGATCTGGCAATTAGAAATTGAAAGAGAGTTAAAACTCAAACACTTTGAAACTTGAGAAAGAGAGCTCAAAGCTCAAAAGCAAAAAGAAGAGCCTGAAGCTCAACTACGAAAAGAAAAGCTTGCACTTAAACATGAGAGAGAAATGAGAGCTTTGTAACTCAATGCGTGCCAACTTGGCCTTGAAGAATCCATGGCTACCAAATTTGATTTGGGTAAAAATGTTTGACTGGTATCACCTATTAATAAACGAGTGAACGAATGGCTCAAAGTTTGAAATGGCCAACTGACCAATGGCCTTTACTACTGTAAAATGTTTTGAAGCAAAAAGTCCAAGTGGCATATACAGCTTTGTCAATTTCTGAATGTGTTGACTGTAACTGTGAAAAATGCTATTTTGAAAGCATACGAGTTGGCACCAGAAGCACATCATACAAAATTCAGAATTAATCGTAAACAAGAAAGTCTCATTGAATGTGCCCATGAGAAAGAAGTGTACTTTGACAGATGGTGTAATTCTGGAGAAGTCGGTACAGAGTTTTTTTAGATAAACAGAAAGTTCAAAATTTGCAAAAAAAGCATCAGCTTGTGCTGATGACTGTGCGCTGACTTATAAGTCCACATTTAACAAGGATAGCTTCTCTGGTTCAACAAAGAATATGTCTTATCATGAAGTGGGAAAGAAATCTGGAAATTTAGCTCCAGAAAAGAGTTCAGATAAGGGTCAAACCTCAAATCAGACTACGAGTAAGGATAGGAAATCCAGATCATTTCCTCCTGTATGCCATTACTGTAAAAAACCTGGTTATGTTATGTCCAACTGTTGGCTCTTAAAGAAAGAGAGAAAAGGTGGCAACAGCCAATAGCCTGTTTCTAGTAAATCTAATCTAACTGGCATTCATTTCCCGATAGAGCTGAATCTAGTTTTGGTTTAGACAAGCTTGAAATTTTAAGGGAAGAGTTCAAATATTCAAAATGTTCAAATATTTTGCATCCGAGGGTTTTGTATCCTTAGAAAGTAGTTCCAGTAAAGTTCCCATTCACTGGGGCTGTTCAGTCCTTACTTTTACAAGGTATGTAGCCATTGAGTGTAAGCTCTTCTACTGGTGAGAGTGTCATTGCTCAAGGTATTGAAGGAGGTTATGTGAACATTCCCTTACATAAGGTCAACTTAGTATCAGACTTAGTTACTGGTTCTGTTGTTGTGGGTACCAGGCCCACTTTACCCATTCAGGGGGTATCTTTGTTATTGGGAAATGATCTGGCAGGTGGAAAGATGGTTGCTGATCTGAAGTTACTTCTAAGCCAATCACTTTGGTTAGCAATGAGAAATTAGAAGAGTATGTTCCTGGTATTTTTCCCTCCTGTCCTGTGACTTGAGCTATGACTAAAAATTCCCAAGAACCAAAAGGTTGTAAACAATCTACAGATATGTTGGTTGATTTGTCAGATACATTCTTGAATATCTATGACTGTGATGTGCAGAATTGTAGGAATATTAATCCTAAAGATAGGAAAGATTCTGAAAAACAAGGCATGACGGATGATCCAGATGTATCACTTTCAACCTTAAAATTGATTTCAGAGAATGAAAATGATCCTAAATTAGCTCTTCTATAAAAGTTGGTCTTACCACCAGTAGAGCTAGATAAGGTCCGTGTAGATTATTATGTCAGAAATGGTGTGTTTATGTGAAAGTGGAGGCTGCCAAAATGTCACTGTATCTGAAGAATGGTCAGTAATATACCAGACTGTTGTACCAAAAGTGTACCAAACCGATATTTACTGAAATTTAGGCATCAACAAAACCTATAGAAAAATAACATTTCAAACATTTCTACTGGCCTCAGATCCTAAGCTGTGTAGCACAATTTTGCACGACCTCCGTCACAAATGGTGGTGGCAAACCAAAACAAAAGATTAATGTAGCTCCTCTTAAACCAATTTCAGCATTTGAGGAACTATTTAGCAAAGTGATAGTTGATTGTGTAGGCCCCTTGTCAAAGACTAAATCCAGAAATCAATATCTTTTGACCATTATGTGTGCCTCAACAAGATTCCCAGAAGCCATACCCTTGACAAACAACAGTACCAAAAATTTCAAAAGCATTAGTCAATTTCTTTACTTTAGTTGGCTTACCAAAAGAAATCCAGTCAGATCAAGGGTCAAATTTCACGTCGGGATTATTTCAACAAGTTATATTTCAACTAGGTGCCAAACAGATCAAATATAGTGCTATCACCCTAAATCACAAAGTGCCCTTGAAAGGTTCCCTTCAACTTTGAAAAATATGATTAGGACATGTTTAGACTGTAACCATTATTTTAATTGTTAAATAAATTTGTTAGGTGAAACTTTTTTCTTTTACTGTTGCAACTTAAAGCAACTGGTAAGTGATGGATCCTCTAGCAAAGGCTGACAGGTGGGCTATATTACTCTGATTGTAGTCCTTTTAGATGAAGAAAGCGTACATTGGTGTAATGTTGGTGTAACGATCGTCTTAATGTCTTGTTACGATTTTACGTGTCTGTGAGTTATGACTGTTTAGGCATACCTGACAACTTGAAAATTTTAACTAGAGATTGCGTCTCGATGCAGTGTATCCCCAGACGGGACATAGTTAAGGCATGAATATGTCGGTCTTGAGCCTGTTTCCTGGAGCACCAGGTCAGGATTCTCCATAGTACCACATTACTCCCAAAAGCTAATCACTAGTTCTTTCACTTATATCTGTCTTTAAAAATTACATTTCATGGATCCAGAAGATCCATATAGTGATCTGGATCACTTACAAAATTCAATCATTTCATCCTTTTACCTTTTCAGACATATCCTGAAAATTTCATCAAAATCCGTCCATAAGTTTTTGATTTATCTTGTACATAAACACATCTGGCAGCCTGGATCCAGATGATCCAGATCACTCCCAAAATCTAATCACTTGTTCCTTGTCCCATTTAGGACATTTCCTGAAAATTTCATCAAAATCCACCCATGACTTTTTGAGCTATTTGTCTTTAAAATTATATTTCATGGATCCAGAAGATCCAGATAGTGGTCCAGATCACTGGCAAAATTTAATCATTTCTTCCTTTTACCACTTCTTCTTTTTACCATTTCCAACATATCCTAAAAATATCATCAAAATTCATCCTAAAATTCTGTTGCAGCCTGGATCCAGATGATCCAGATTACTCCAAAAATGTAATCACTTGTTCCTTGTACCATTTAGGTCATTTGTTGAAAATGTCATCACAATCCATCCTTAACTTTTTGAGGTATCTGTCTTTAAAAATTACATTTCATAAATCCAGAAGATCCATATAGTGATCCGGATCACTTCCAAAATTCAGCCATTTCATCCTTTTACCTTTTCAGACATATCCCGAAAATTTCATCAAAATCCGTCCATAAGTTTTTCAGCTACATTGTACACAAACACATCTGGCAGCCTGGATCCAGATGATCCAGACAGTGATCCAGATCACTCCCAAAATCTAATCACTTGTTCCTCACACCATTTAGGTCATTTGCTGAAAATGTCATCACAATCCATCCATAACTTTTTGAGGTATCTGTCTTTAAAATTGCAAATTTAATAAGTAAATTAAATTTGTATAAGTTAATACCCTATCCAATGGACAATTGCTAATCCGGTCGGTCGCCAAACGCCAGAAAAAGACGTCCTGTGTTTCCACCGGCTGGCCGGTCCCAGTACTGTGCATTCGCTAGGTGGCGCATGGTATTTACTTCCTCTCTAGACAACATGACGTCATAGCATCTTTTTCGTTGTCTAAACCTATTAGACCCCTAGTAAGCTGATAGCGGGGTCGGTGGGAGGGTCTTGTGTGTCCATTGGATAGGGTATTAACTTATAAAAATTTAATTTACTTATTAAATTTGCAATTTTATTGCGTTAATACTTCCTATCCAATGGACAATTGCTGAATAACTACCGCTTGGTCGGCAGGTAAGTTACTAGGGACTTATGAGAACTCACAAGTAATAGGAAATTTTAACCTACGGTCTAGGCTGACTTCGTCAGGAGACCTATAGGCCCAGGCCTGGGTTGAACTCAAGGTCAGGAAATCCTGTAAGGCCATGGTCGGTTGCCAGCAGCCGGTTACCCGGGGCTATACCACCGTCGTCCCCCCCCTTTTTGCAGACCTGCTCTGAGGTAGGGGAAGAGAGGGATGAGTTCAGTCCCAGAATGCAAATAAACCTCCCGAAGGAAGCACGCCACATTTAATTCTTATGTACATGAAGAACTGTTTATACATATATACAAATCTCCTCAATCTAAGGGCCACTTGTGGATCTGCTGAGTAGCCACTACCGAGCCCAATTGGTAAAGCTCTGAATCAGCCCAAGCCCCGCCCTTCAGATAGAATTGTGTGAAGGTATTATGTGACTTCAGTGGCAGGCTGACAAGACTGTATCTAAGGAAACTTCCAACCGGAAGACCTTAGAACCATCAAAGGCCCTGACATCATGGGCTTTAACCTGATGTAAAGTGTGGGCCTCCTCGTCAGAGAGCTCATAACATAGGATCAAAGTCTGCTTGATCCAAGAGGATATAGTGGGAGGTGAGATGTCTTTGTCAAAACCTTTCTTAAAGGAGACAAAAACCACCTCCTTATTCTGCCCGAGGTCCTGTCCAAATAGTAGCGCAATGCTCTGACTGGACAGAGGGACCTGTCAGACTTGAGGGATCTATCCAGGGTTGGTGGCCAGGGCTGTTATACCCCTGGGGCCACACTGTCTGGACCCTCTTTGGCCAGCTGATTCTTGGAGAGAAAGCTGGGTGACGGGTACAGGGACACCTTGACCAGTTGGATTGGTGTCTAATATTTCTGTTTTGCCAAGCATGTATCTCACTTCTATGCTTGCCCGATCCCAGGGCCAAGAGGAAAACTGTCTTGAAGGTCAAATGCTTCAAGGAGGCCTCTTTAATTGGTTCAAAATGACCCTTGTCAGCTGGTGCAAAAACCAGGGAGAGGTTCCAGGAGGGGATTCCCTTCCGGCCTTTGGGTGTCTCAGTGGAAACTATCCAGGAGACGAGTGAGATTTTCATCCTTACTGATATTGATGGGCGAATTTCCCAGTCTATCAGCAATGGCTGACCTGTAACCATCAATGGTGCTGGGCTGCAACTTCCTGTCCTGAAACAGGTACATAAGGAAGTCAGCAACTGACTTTACAGGGGGGGGGGCCCGAAGTCCACCTGAGGAGTGATAGATCACTTTGTAAAAAGGCCAACTTGCCTCATAGACTGATCTGATTGATCCCCTTTGAGGAGCCTCAAGACAAGCCCTGCTCCTCGATTGCTGAGGCTCTAGGAGCCATGCATGAAGATTTGTCAGATTTCTGTGAGGGATCCGATTGGACGGCTGTCGACAGGTTGGGCAGATTAGGCAGGCTCAGTGGGATTTGACTGGACATGGCCACTAGATCCCAAAACCAAGGCATGTTGGGCCACCCCGGAGCAATCAGAATGATTCTCCTGCATGGGGAGTCCTGCAAACCCTCCACCACTTTGCCCAATATGGTTGATGGTGGGAAGGTGTGTGCTCCAGATCCTACCATGGCCGACTGAGTGCATCCACTGCTGTGGCCAGGGGATCCGGTACCGGTGACACAAACAGAGGCAACTTGTTGTTGAACCTCATGGCAAATAAGTCTATTTGGGCCGGTGCCACCTGCTGCAGATTGAGTGGAAGACCTCTGGAAGGAGAAACCACTCTGTTTGGATGGTCTGGCCTAGCCTGGATAGCTTGTCCGCTACCACCTTCAGCCTGGAATGTGTCGGGCTTAGAGTCACTTGTTTCCTGGTACACCAGGTCAAGATTCTCCATAGTAGGGCACAAGTGGACCCGACCTCATGCCTCCTTCCTTGGTTATGTATGACACTACTGTGGTGTTGTCGGTTGCTACAAGTACTATCTTGTTTGAGCAAAGGTCTTGGAACTCTAAAGGCAGAAAGACTGCTTTAAGTTCTAGATAGTTTATGTGCAGCTTGCTTCCCGGAAGGGACCCGGTTCCTCCTGCAGTGTGCTCGTTTAAGTGAGCGTCCCACCCTTCTATTGATGCGTCTGTAAATATTTGCAGAGCATGTTTTATTGGATGTAATGGTTGGCCTGTAAGTACATCGTCTTCCTTCAGCCACCATTGTAAATGGGGGTGCAGGGACCTGGTGACTTGGATCACCTTTTCTAGTGATTCTGGTACCCTCCAGTTGTTTTTGAGATGCCACTGTATGGGTCTCATATGAAGTCGGCCTAGATGAACTTTCTTTTCTGTAGCTGTTAGTAACCTATCAAGGACATGAATTCCCGGACCGGGCAAGCCGGTAGGGATAGCAGTTTAAACATAGTCTCTTTAAGGTTCTGCCACCGGTCCAGAGTCAGTCGGAACTGATCAGACCTGAAGTCGAACTGGTAGCCTACAAAATTGAAGTCTTGTTCGGGCTCCAGCTCTGATTTCTCTAAGTTCATCAGTCAACCCAGTTGGTGACACTTTATTTACTAGTTCCTGTGTATGCTGGAGACAAGCCTGGTGGGATCTGGCTCTCACCAACCAGTTGTCTAGGTACTGGAGGATTTTTAAAACCTTGTGTATGGCCATCAGTTTCAACTCCCTTGGGATCACGGTGAACTCCAAGGCTGCTGTGGACAAACCGAATGGCAGGGCCTTGAACTGGTATGCCTTGGATGTGAAATCTCAGGTATTTCCTGGATTGTTCCTGTATAGGTATATGGAAGTAGGCGTCATTGGAATCTACTGAGGTAACCCACTCCCCTTGTTGGAGGGAGGTCCTGATGGTCTACGAAAGGCTTGGTTTGTCCAGACCTAGAATAGGTCTCCAACGGCTGTGTAGTTTGGAAACAAGAAAGGTCAGCTGAAGAAGCCCAGAGATTTTGAACTGGCTTGACTGTATCTTGTCCATAAGCTGATGGATTTTTGGTGACCTTGTCAAGTTGGTCTTGGGCACAGCCCCCAAGGCTTCCAAGGTTCCCTAAAGGGATTTAGTCTAGATCCTACAGGCAGATTGTCTTCCACATTTGGGACATTTGGAAGTCTTGACAAACATTTCCGGTCCCTCTGGACACTAGTCCGGTCTGGTGACAATGATCCAAGTTAACAGTCTCTCTGTTCTTGTTGTGGTCCGGTCAACTTTTCACATTTTACACTCTTTGCCCCAGACCAGCTGCCTGCAGGGTGCAGCATTCACACAGTAATTGTTATTTGAAAAAAGGGCTGACCCCTGGCCAGACTTGATGAAAACTTGTTTGACTGTAGACTACCTTTAATCTTGCTGCTGAAAGGACCTATTTTTCCAGTCAAGTCCAGAACCGATTACACACTGGTAAGAGGTGTGATAAAGCAAGGTTGTCTGGTAGTAGCTTGGAAATTGCCATATCAAGACCACTGACTGGTCTAATAATTTTCTATAACCAAAATGACCTTTGGCAACTCTGTCAGGTACCAGGTCTCTGTAACCGGTAATTTCCTGTAACCAGTAAATCTCTGTAACCGGCAAAACTGGTAGGCTGGAGTCACCCATGAATTTAGACAGCTACTGGTCTATATTTAGCCAGCTTTTTTATGTAACCAGTTGGGGTGAAGCACTGTACAGTAAGGACTGTGTAGCCAGCACCCTGTTGGTAGACTTTGTAACCAGTAGGTTGAAGCAAGTGTACAAGACTGTGTAACCAGTACTAGTTGGTACACTCTGTAACCAGTTGTTGGAGCAAGTGTACAAGGCTGTGTAGCCAGTACCAGCCGGTACACCCTGTAACCAGTTGTTGAAGAAAGTGTACAAGGCTGTGTAGCCAGTACCAGTCGGTACACTCTGTAAACAGTTGTTGAAGCAAGTGTACAAGGCTGTGTAGCCAGTACCAGCCGGTATACTCTGTAACCAGTTCTTGAAGCAAGTGTACAAGGCTGTGTAGCCGGTACTGGTCAGTACACTCTGTAACCAATTGCTAAAGCAACTTTACAACTATCTTTTGTGTTGAATTCAGCTTGCTGTAGGTTTCCTCCATTAATTAAAGTATTTCTTTAATCGCACGTCTTATTTGTAGATTTGACAGTTGCTGGGAAAGCCCTTGTGAGCTATTTTTAGAAGCAATTGTTGTTCGGCGTGTCATGTGACCTGGACGGAAAGACATGCGATTGGCTGATTGGGGCACGTCAGTTGTCACGTTCTTTCGTGATACTTAAACATGCAAATGCGCAGTATTCTGCTCATCCACAAACCCCACTACCGACAACGAAGCCGGGTCTGCAAGGCAGGGACTGTAATCACAGTAGACGTGAGTTCTGAGGAACGCACTTCCGACCTTCCTGGTCGGTGAAAACATGTGACCAGCTTCGGGATTCGGTAGGAAGGACACGCGATTGGCTGACTGGATATGACGTCAGAGGTCGCCTTCTTTTGAGCTGGCCGGTCAGCTGATCCTTTTAAAGCAGAGAAGCCTGGACCAGTGCCCTCTGTAGATGTGTAGATGAAATTCCTTCTTCTTCCATGATAAAACCAGTGAACTGGCCATCCACAACCCCCACTACCGACAACAAAGCCGGGTCTGCAAGGGAGGGACTGATATCACCTTCTATTGAGAGGTCGGTTGAACTGGAGCTTGCCGGTTTCTGAAGAAACCACCTCTTGCTTCTGTTGAAAAAACACAATTACTCGAGCTAGGCTGGTGTGACCGATGCTTTACAGCAGAGAAGTTGGTAGCAGTGCGCTCTGAAGAAATCTGAAGAATGCATCTCTTGCTTCTGATGAAAAACACTGAATACTCAAGCTAGGCTGGTGTGACTGATGCTATACAGCAGAGAAGTCGGTACCAGTGCGCTCTGAAGAAATCTGAAGAATGCATCTCTTGCCTGGGGAATTCCTTCCATTTACAGTGTTCAAAACTACGTAGACTGAAGTTCCCCGTGATTTTTATTTGTACATAGTACTAGAAAAGACGTTTCTATGGTGACTTTAGCTGGAAGGTAACAGAAGGAACATTCAAACAAAAGACACGGATAAAAATACCTGTAAGTAGTATATACATAATTCCTCAATATTGTCGATCTGCCCCTAACAACCAATGGTTGTGTGGGAGGAAACTAGTAAAATGGCTGCCTTTATATTTCGCGTCGTAACTGCCCTATCATCAACACTAAATTGAGTCAGCTAGGGAGTGTTTCCAGCAGATTTCTAAATGTATATCCGTGCTTGATCAGTAGGTAACACTTCTACGCTGAACATATCCATATATAAGGTTGAAAATCCGTCATAATGCACACTTTTCCTTAAAATATCTGGAGATGTTGAAAACACGTCTGCACAGTACACGCGCCAAACGAAAAAGATGCTATGACGTCTGGTTGTCTAGACAAGAAGTAAATACCATGCGCCACCTAGCAAATGCACAGTACTGGGACCGGCCAGCCAGTGGAAACACAGGACGTCTTTTTCTGGCGTTTGGCGGGCCGGTCTGCACTGACCGGATTAGCAATTGTCCATTGGATAGGAAGTATTAACTCAATAAAAATTACATTTCATGGATCCAGAAGATCCATATAGTGATCCGGATCACTTCCAAAATTCAATCATTTCATCCTTTTACCTTTTCAGACATATCCTGAAAATTTCATCAAAATCCATCCACAAGTTTTTGATTTATCTTGTACACAAACACATCTGGCAGCCTGGATCCAGATGATCCAGATCACTCCCAAAATCTAATCACTTGTTCCTTGTCCCATTTAGAACATTTCCTGAAAATTTCATCAAAATCCACCCATGACTTTTTGAGCTATTTGTCTTTAAAAATTATATTTCATGGATCCAGAAGATCCAGATAGTGGTCCAGATCACTCGCAAAATTGAACCATTTCTTCCTTTTACCACTTCTTCCTTTTACCATTTGTAACATATCCTAAAAATATCATCAAAATTCATCCTAAAATTATGTTGCAGCCTGGATCTAGATGATCCAGACAGTGATCCAGATCACTCCAAAAATGTAATCACTTGTTCCTTGTCCCATTTAGGTCATTTGCTGAAAATGTCATCACAATACATCCATAACTTTTTGAGGTATCTGTCTTTAAAAATTACATTTCATGGATCCAGAAGATCCATATAGTGATCCGGATCACTTCCAAAATTCAACCATTTCATCCTTTTACCTTTTCAGACATATCCTGAAAATTTCATCAAAATCCATCCATAAGTTTTTGAGCTATATTGTACACAAACACATCTGGCAGCCTGGATCCGGATGATCCAGACAGTGATCCAGATAACTCCCAAAATCTAATCACTTGTTCCTCGTCCCATTAAGGACATTTCCTGAAAATTTCATCAAAATGCACCCGTAAGTTTTTGAGTTATCTGTCTTTAAAAATTAAATTTCATGGATCCAGAAGATCCAGACAGTGATCCGGATCACTCCCAAAATTTAATCATATCTTCCTTTTACCATTTTGGACATATCCTGAAAATTTTATCAAAATCCATCTGTCAGTTTTGGAGTTATCTTGTTCACAAACAAACAAACAAATAGAGGGCCAAAAATGACCCTCGGTCAGGTACTTTGGCGGTCAGTGGATGATCTTAAATGAAGATCTGTAACCGGTAAGCCTGGATGCTGGTACTCCATGTACTCAACCTCCAAAGCCATTTTCAATAGTTTCCATGCAATGTAGTCAGCATTAAGTGTGAAAATATCTCCAAATTTGCCAAAAATGACCCTTGGTCAGGTACTTTGGCGGTCAGTGGATGACCTTAAATGAAGATCTGTAACCAGTAAGCCTGGATGGTAGAAGTCCATCATGTACTCAACCTCCAAAGCCACTTTCAATAGTTTCCATGCAATATAGTCAGCATTAAGTGTGAAAATATCTCCAAAAAGGCCAAAAATGACCCTTGGTCAGGTACTTTGGCGGTGAGTGGATGACCTTCAATGAAGAGCTTCAAGGTCAAATTTCTGCATGCTTACAGAGGACATATATATGTATTATATATACCAGCCATAGGATGATCTGACTTTCTGTATAGGAGAACTGGGCCAAAAAGTGAAAAAATTGGCCAAAATTTGACCTTTAAGAGGCCACCAGTGACCTTGAGATTGATGGTCAAGGTCACAAAACAATACCGTTCGTGGCATTGCCCATATATACCTACATACCACATTTGAAAGTTCTAACTAAAATATTTTTTAAGTTATCGCGTCCTGGCGGCGTGACTGTACTGAATCCTAAGTATCCCCGACTTTCGTCCGGGATACAATTACTTAAAGGTAGCTTTTATAAGCTACAAGCTTACCATGTGGGACTGAATGCTGTTCTCGGATGGCCGCCAGGCCCAGCCAATGTCTAAGAAAAACAGACATTTATAGTTGGCCATAGCCTCAGGTTGTCGTCACGTGACCTACCCCATTTGTCTTCTCCTTTCTAGTTGAAATTTTAACCCATACCCCCTCAGCTGTAATACAGCGGGGAGGTCGGGTGGGACTCTTCTCAGTCCCACATGGTAAGCTTGTAGCTCATAAAAGCTATATTTAAGTACTTAAAATTTTCAATTTTATTGCGCTACAATAGCTTACCATGTGGGACTGAATGCTGAATGCAACCGTCCGGTGGCTGGTTTACAGCTGAGACTGGAAGATATGTTTGTTTTTCTTAGATTTTAGATAGAATAAGTAGAATGAAGGTTAGAAAATACCAGTCTGAGTCCGATTTACAGTGCCCCAAACCCGAGTGCTGGGCCTGTAAGAAGCCAAAAAATCTAACAAGAGGAGAGTGCCCGTGAACGGGCACTGTGTCAGCTGACTGAGTGTTTTTGATTTGTGAAGGTGATTAGAGGACAGAATAATTATCAGGAAAAGGGCTGTACAGAAATACAGTAAATGGTAACTGAACAGCAAGTTCGAAAGAAATTCCGAAGCTGACAGATGAAAAGGATAAAAAAGTTGTGCCCTGTAAATGGTATTATGAAGGAAACTAACAAGGTAATTGTTTAAGTGTAAAAAATAGGTTAAAACATATTTAAAGAAATACTACAAATGCAATATCCTCATTCGACCTTGAAGAAGGGGTCCAAGGTCAAATCTAACCACACAAATACATTCCCAGGACATGATTTCCTATGGTTTACCATTCCAAACCTCTAGGACCAATTATAAATGAGTTATAAGCACTTTTAAGCTTGGCTGTCCTCATTTGACCTTGAAGGAGGGGTCCAAAGGTCAAATCTGACCATACCAAAAGATTCCGAGCCAATGATTTCCTATGGGATGGTTTACCATCCCAAATCTCTGTTACCAATAATAAGCGAGTTGTAGGCACTTTCAATTTTCGCTATCCTCATTTGACCTTGAAGGAGGGTTCCAAGGTCAAATCGGACCATATCAACAGATTCATAGCCCATGATTTCCTGTCTGTTTACCATCCCAAACCTCTGGGACCAATAATAAGCGAGTTATAAGCACTTTTAAGTTTGGCTATCCTTGTTTGACCTTGAAGGAGGGGTCATTGAAGGTCAAATCTGACCACACCAAAAGATTCCCACCGCATGATTTCCTACAGGTTGGTTTATCATCCCAAACCTCTAGGATCAATAATAAGGGAGATATAAGCACTTTTCATGACTGACAAAAAACACCTGTGGCGGCCATCTTGTTTCTCAAAATGAGGCCAAAAATATTCCCAGACAACATTTTATGGTTATTAATATATACTGCAAACTTAAGAAAGCTAGCTATAATATTTTTTTTCATGAGAGCAGTAATGGTGAAATCTCTCTCTACACACTGCGGCTATCCAGTGGATACAATGATTTACTCAACAGTGAGAACCTGAAAGTAGCTATTGCTCAGCTATGCCATGACATAGAGGTCTGCAATTTCACTATGTTATAGCTGACCAAAAATTCTGTGAATAACATATTTAACAAATTACTCTAAATGTAATAGTTTTCAAGTTACAACTGACTTACTCAACAGTGAGAACCTCAAAGGAACTATTACTCAGCTATGCAATGAGCTACATGTCTGAAATTTTACTATGTTATAGCTAACCCAAAAGTAGGTGAACAACATATTTAAGCAAACTACTGTAAATGCAATAGTTTTCAAGCTACAACTGATTTACTCAATAGTGAGAACCTGAAAATAGCTATTGCTCCGCTATGCCATGAGCTATAGGTCTGTAATTTCACTATGTTATAGCTGACCCAAAAGTAGGTGAACAATATATTTTAACAAAATACTCCAAATGCAATATTTTTCAAGTTATAGCTGATTTACTCAACAGTCAGTACCTGAGAATAGCTATTGCTCAGTTGTGCCATGAGCTATAGGTCTATAATTTCACTATGTTATAGCTGACCCAAAAGTAGCTGAATAACATATTTGCACAAATTTCTGTAAATGCAATAGTTTTCCAATTATAACTGATTTACTCAACAGTGAGAACTTCAAAGTAGCTATTACTCAGCTATGAAATGAGCCACAGGTCTGAAACTTCACTATGTTATAGCTGACCCCAAAATAGGTGAATAACATATTGAAACAAAATACTCTAAATGCAATAGTTTTCAAGTTATAAGTGATTTACTCAACAGTGATAACCTAAAAGTAGCTATTACTCAGCTATGCCATGAGCTACAGGTCTGAAATTTTACTATGTTATAGCTGGCCCAAAAGTAGCTGAATAACATATTTATACGAAATTCTCTAAATGCAATAGTTTTTAAGTTACAAGTGATTTTACTCACGATGGAAGTTACTGAAAAGCCCAAAAGTAGCTATTACTCACTTAGCTATTGAGACAGACACCCAACTTACTCACCATATTGTAGCTATGAAAAAAGTAGCTGAATAACATATTTTAACAAAATGCTCTAAATGCAACACTTTTCAAGTTATAAGTGATTTACTCAACAGTGATAACCTAAAAGTAGCTATTACTCAGCTATGCCATGAGCTACAGGTCTGAAATTTTACTATGTTATAGCTGACCCAAAAGTAGCTGAATAACATATTTATACAAAATTCTGTAAATGCAATAGTTTTCAAGTTATAAGCGATTTACTCAACAGTGATAACCTAAAAGTAGCTATTACTCAGCTATGCCATGAGCTACAGGTCTGAAATTTCACTATGTTATAGCTGGCCCAAAAGTAGCTGAATAACATATTTATACGAAATTCTCTAAATGCAATAGTTTTTAAGTTACAAGTGATTTTACTCATAATGGAAGTTACTGAAAAGCCCAAAAGTAGCTATTACTCACTTAGCTATTAAGACAGACACCCAACTTACTCACCATATTGTAGCTATGAAAAAAGTAGCTGAACAACATATTTTCACAAAATGCTGTAAATGCAACACTTTTGAAGTTATAAGTGATTTAGTGCATGATTTCATGAATTTTAATGCATTAAAAATTATTAAAAAAATTTA
This sequence comes from Sabellastarte sp. h YS-2021, assembly GCA_964017235.1. Classification (NCBI taxonomy): domain Eukaryota; kingdom Metazoa; phylum Annelida; class Polychaeta; order Sabellida; family Sabellidae; genus Sabellastarte; species Sabellastarte sp. h YS-2021. The sequence goes on along the minus strand of OZ024928.1, from coordinate 150,012,508 downwards.
TTAAAAAAAAGTAAGACAGATCCAGGTCTCATACTCACACAAGAGAATCTACCTCTGGCCTAGTACATATATGCAAGATATGAGAGAAATCCCTGCAATAGTCACTGAGAAAATTGTGATAAAAAGTTGAAATTTTCACACTTTTGGTCGGGGTACCCCCCTTGTAATGTCTCTAGCAAACAGACGAACAGACAGATTTGCATGCCTTGAACAATTTTTCATCCTCGATAGATAAGGTATCTTTTAAAAAAAACAGCATGTCTCTAGGCCTTGTAGTTTTGGAGAAGAAGTTGTTCACGCGGACGCGTACGCCCACGCCGCAGAGTGATGACATAATGTCAGCTGACTGACAAGTCAGCTGACATAAAAATGATTGACAGTGCTAATAAACTGTCTGGGTGTTTTGACAGGGTCATCACGGAAGGAGTCTGAGCCCAAGGCTCAGAGGTACCAAAAATATTGCCACCATAAAAGAGATTAATGACAACCTTAAGGTCCTTAATACATTATACAATTAATGCTAAAGCTAAAAGAAAATGAAGAATATAAAGACCTTACCCGAAACACCCTGCTGAGGTAAACCTATACCTAGACCCTGGGATTAGACTCCTGAAGACTTGGTTGTAGTGGATGTGCCCCCCCTTCTTTTCTTTCCGAGGATGACTGTTCTGAGGAGAAGGGTCTAGGACCTGTTGTGCCGCTACTACTGGCCCCAGATACATATTGTTGTCGTTGTCTGACCAAGTAAGGTCTTTTAGATAGAAATTTGTAAATGTGTTGTGAGCCTTCCAGTGACAGGCTTGCATGATCTGGTCCACCGATACCCCACTTTTACTTGGACCAAGTCCAAGGCTAGTTCGTCTGCTTGTTTATAACAAAGTAGAATGGTTTGTTTCAACCAGGAAGAGAGAGTAGCGGGTCTGATGTCTGAGGTATGTCCTTTCTTGAAGGAGATGAAAAGGAGGGATCGAGACCCTCTCAGGTCTTTGGTTAGATCCAAATAATACCTCAGGGGCCGTACCGGACACAGGGTCCTGTCTTCTTTGAATTGTCTATCTACAATGGTAGTCAAAGCAGGAATAGTCACCAGAGACACACTTTGAGAACCTTCTCTTGCTAGTTGGTTTTTGGCTATGAAGTTAGAAGAAGGGAGCAAGGCAACCTTTTCCCACTGGCCTAGATTAGATACTTTGTTTGCGACCCAGGCATGGATTTTGCTGCGGCGCTTGCCGGAGGCCAAAGCTAGCAGGAAAGCAGTTTTGAGGGTAAGATGTTTGAGGTCTGTGTCTTTCATAGGCTCAAAGGGTGCTTTTGTGAGCTCATTGAGAACAACAGAAAGGTTCCATTTAGGAAGATTTCTGGAACTTTTGGGACGATCCCTGTGGAAACTCGAGAGTAACCTATGAAGGTCTGCATTATATGCAATATGGTGGGCCATTGGGCCCAAAGTGTCAACGATGGCAGTTCTGTAACCATCAATGGTTGAGGGGCGCCTGTTTAGGTCTTGGTACAGGAAAAAATCTGAGATTTGTTTCACAGATGGAGTGGAGAAATCCACCGAATTTTCTCTGCACCATTTTTCCAATAGGGCCCACTTTGACTTGTAGATGGTCCTTGTTGATGATCGTTGAGGGCAGCAATTCTCTCTGCCACCTCCACAGAGAAGCCTTGTTCTTGGAGTTGTCCGCTCCTAGACACCAGGCGTGGAGGTTGAGCTGTTGCGGATTGTTGTGGAACACATACTTGTGGGACTGTTTGAGTAGAGTCGTTCACACCAGGAGTTGTAGTGGGATCTCTGTTAAGAGTTGCACTAAGTCCCAAAACCAGGGCATCCCTGGCCAGCCTGGAGCTATTACGATGATCAGGCAATGGTATTGCCTGATTTTTTGGATCACCCTGTGAAGGAGAGCCATCGGAGGGTAAGCATAAGCAGTGAGACCCATCCAGTTTATGTTCAGAGCATCTATGTCCCAGGCCTTTGGATCTGGGATTGGAGACACATAGAGAGGGAGTTTGTGGTTCAGATGAGTGGCAAACAGGTCCATATGAGGAGTGAACCACTTCTGGCAGATCTGTTTGAACACCTGTGGATGCAGTGACCATTCTGTTGACTGCACTTGGTTGGACCTGGATAGGAGTTCGGCCATCACATTCAGACACCCTGGAATGTGTCTGGCCTTTAAAGTTATGTGATAGTGGTGGCACCAAGTCATGATCTTCTACAGGAGAGCGCACATCTCTACTGAGTGAGTTTCTCCTTGTTTGTTTGTGGAGGCTACTACTGTCGAGTTGTCCGTTGCAACTAGAGCTGTTTGGTCCTGGCACTGGTCCTTGAAATTTCGAAGGGCCAGTGAGACCGCCTTCAACTCTAGGACGTTTATGTGTAGCCTTTTTTCCTGGTCTGACCACAGACCCTTGGTAGATCTTTGATCTAAGTGAGCGCCCCAACCTTCGTTTGAGGTGTCTGTAAAGAGTTGGATACTGTGGTCTTTGGGATGAAGGTCTGAGCCTTTCATCACCTTTGCAGGATTCTGCCACCAATCTAGGTGTGCAGAAATGGCATCTGTCCAAGGAAGGAGGTTGTCCAGCGACTGATGATATCTCCAATGCTCCTTGAGATGAAACTGAAAGGGCCTCATGTGAAGGCGTCCCTCCGGGACCATCTTCTCCGTTGAGGCAAGCAACCCAATTAGCGACATCAAACATCTTGCAGTTAAAACATGTTTTGACTTGAGTCGTAGGATCAAATCCTGAAGTTTGAGCCATCTCTCTTGAGTGGGCCTTACAAGGGCTGAATCTAGATGGTATTCGTAGCCCACGAACGAAAACACCTGAGTAGGTTTCAGTTCTGATTTTTCCTGGTTTATTATCCACCCCAAGGACTGGGTTAGGTCTACCACTGCCTGAGTGTTCACTTGGGCTTCTTCCTGAGACTGGGACCTGATCAGCCAGTTGTCCAGGTATTGGTGAAGTCTGAGTCCTCTGGAGAGGGCCATGAGCTTCACTTCCTTTACGATCATTGTAAAGACCTGGGGGGCTGTGGCTAGTCCGAAAGGGAGGGGAACTGGAACACCTGTCACCTGTGGCAAAACCTTCGGTATTTCCTTGAGTTTGGGTGGATGGGGATGTGAAGGTAAGCGTCCGATAGGTCTATCGACGATATCCATTCCCCTGGAACCGGGGAGGTCCTGATGGACTCTGGAGTTTCCATTTTGAACTTTTCTACATGTAGAAAAGTGTTGAGCCTGCTTAAGTCTATTACTGGCCTCCACCTTTGGTGAGGCTTGGGGACTAGAAACAGGCGACTGTAAAACCCGAGAGATTTTACATTTTCCACCCTTTCGATAACGTTCTTTGACAGAAGAGACTGGATATAATCTGCTAGAGCTTGGTCTTTTTGAAGGGTCTTGGATTCTGACAGAATCAGAGGAGATCTGATCAAGTTTGGCTTTTGAGAGGAATGGCATTTGTTTGTTTGCCAGTCTCTCCTGAAAGAACGGAGGCGACCTCCTACTGGTGGACTGAGGGAGGCTTTTGAGGAGTCATTAGGAAGAGGGGTTTCCACGTCCTCTTTCCCTATTATGGGGTCGAAATGACCCCTGGAGCCTCTGAAGTTTGGTTTTCCCCTGCCGAAGGAAAACAATTGGTTACTGTTTTGAGAGGAGTTGCCCCCATAGGGACGTTTCCTGTAGGAGCCTCTTTTCTTGTGGGGACCACGAAAGGGCTTATTCTGGTAGGGTCCGAAACCCTGAGAGTCTTTTGAGGTGCCTTTTTTAAGAAGGAAGTCTTCACCTTCTTTGACTAATTAAGACTTGAACAAGGAAGGCGGCCAAAAGGACGCATTCCTGAGTTCCTGACGTCTCGTCTCCCCTAATTAGTGGTTGTAACAGGGTCATTTCGGCTTCGCGCCTAAGCAAGCCGGTGTTGCCCATGGAATATAACTCCCTCTGGAGTATATGAGCAAGGTATTTGCTGAGACAAGTCAAGGCCCTGTGCTGGATAAGAAGTGTCTTGTTCCAAAGATCCAGGTATTCACAGGCTTCCTCGTATCCACGCTTTGCTGCCTTTTCAGGGTCGGCACCTTTCCTAGTTTGAGATTTGACCTTCTTGAAGGTCGACTTCAAACTATGCTGGCACTTTTCCAGAGTGGAATTGCAGGAAGAAGTCTTGGCAAAGGTGGTAGTAAAGTTAAGTGTGGAGATATTCTGTCTCGCCCGGTGTTCCAATTCTTTGAGAATTGGTAGGGGAACCTTGCCCATAGGGGCCCCAGAGGGCTTAAGATCTTGGCAAAGTCTGTATTTAGTTCTTGAATCTTGTCTTCATAACAAGGTTGTCCCACCTTGTACCACTTGGCAGTGGAAGGAGGAGCTTTGATGTATTTACCCTCAGGCAAATTTGCTGCTTGAAAGTCTTGGTCAAATTTATCAAAGGCATCTTTGATAATAGAGTTCAGAGGTAGCATAGAGGAAGGGCTTCTTGGCCTGCGCTCCTGTCTGCCTTTCTCATCGTCAAGGCCCATGACCGCAGTAGAAGACTTGGGTAAGGAGTCCCTAGGGTCTGGAAGTTTGAAGATACGCCTGAAGGTATCCACCTCCTCTGCATACTGAGAGGGGATGTCAGACAGAGCTACTTCCCTGTAGTAAGGAGGATCTGGGTCATGTTGAGGATGGTCTTGATCAGTGTAGGTCTTCCTAGGTTTTGGAGACCTATGTCTGAGCTCAGAGGACTGATCCTCCTCTGAGGAAGAAGGTAAATATCTGGACCTAGATTTGTGTTTTGATTTATCAGTATGGTTCTTGGCTCTGCTAGGGGCAGGTCGAGGATTGTCAGATTGATCAGAGTAGTGGTCCGAGGGAGAGCTCGGGACCACATCATACTGTTTGAAAGAGTGAGAAAATTTCTTTTGTTTGGCTGAGGGCAACCCCGAGGGTTCCTCGACAGAATTAACATTGTGACCCATGGCGTCATAGACGCGACTAGAATGAGAGTCGAGGCGTGGAGGTAACACTGGGCCATAATCAACATCCATCGACTTGGGGGGGGGGGGGGGGGGGGGAGGGACTTCATTGCCTCTAAAATATTTGCCTGGAAAGCACCCATGTTTTGATCTAGTTGAATGTCTAGCTGAGATCTCAAGGACTTCTCAAGCTTTAGCTGGAGCTCTTAATGATAAAGCCTTGAAGGCAAGAGGTTGAGGGTGAGGCGGGGAAGTAAAAAGATGGTCAGCAGCACTTTCGAGGTCTGCTTGTGAGCCCGCAAAGGATTCAACAGAATTATCGCCCAATAAATCTGATTCTTGATCATTTTTGTCACATTTTTTGTCCGGTTTCTTTACATATCTCTTCCTATGGGTGATCTTGGTTAATTGTTCTTCAGAAAAGGAAGCACAAATATCACAAGGTGAGATAAATGTGACACGGGGATCATCTCCCTTACCTGCCTCTCTGCAGGTAGGACAGTATTTATGAGCGTCGAAAGCATGAGAAAAACTAGACCTAGCGCATCGGAAAACCGATGCAAATTGTATCCACCGTAAAGACAATGCACCAAAACCTCTAGGACCAATAATAAGCAAGTTATAAGCACTTTTAAGTTTGGCTGTCCTCATTTGACCTTCAAGGAGGGGCCCAAGGTCAAATCAGACAACGCCAGAAGATTCCCGGCCCATGATTTCCTATATGTTGGTTTACCATCCCAAACATCTAGGACCAATAATAAGCGAGTTATAAGCACTTTTAAGTTTGGCTGTCCTCACTTGACCTTGAAGGAGGGGCCCAAGGTCAAATCCGACCATGCCAGAAGATTCCCTGCCCATGATTTCCTGTATGTTGGTTTACCATCCCAAACCACTGGGATCAATAATAAGCGAGTTAGAAGCACTTTTAAGTTTGGCTATCCTCGTTTGACCTCGAAGGAGGGGCCCGAGGTAAAATCCGACCACGCCAGAAGATTCCCAGCCCATGATTTCCTATAGGTTGGTTTACCATCCCAAACCTCTAGAACCAATAATAAGCGAGTTATAAGTACTTTTAAGTTTGGCTCTCCTCATTTGACCTTGAAGGAGGGGCCCAAGGTCAAATCCGACCACACCAGAAGATTCCCAGCGCATGATTTCCTATATGTTGGTTTACCATCCCAAACCTCTAGGACCAATAATAAGTGAGTTATAAGCACTTTTAAGTTTGGCTGTCGTCATTTGACTTTGACCGAGGGGCCCAAGGTCAAATCCGACCACACCAGAAGATTCCCAGCCCATGATTTCCTATATGCTGGTTTACCATCCCAAACCTCTAGGACCAATAATAAGCGAGTTATAAGCACTTTTAAGTTTGGCTGTCCTCGTTTGACCTTGAAGGAGGGGCCCAAGGTCAAATCCGACCACGTCAGAAGATTCCCAGCCCATGATTTCCTACATGTTGGTTTACCATCCCAAACCTCTAGAACCAATAATAAGCGAGTTATAAGCACTTTTAAGTTTGGCTGTCCTCATTTGACCTTGAAGGAGGTGCCCAAGGTCAAATCCGACCACATCAGAAGATTCCCAGCGCATGATTTCCTATAGGTTGCCTTCACATTGGAAACCTCTAGGACCAATAATAAGGGAGATACAGGCACTTTTAAAGTCCTCTATGTGGGTAACTTCGGCACTCCGTGGATGACCTTGAGTTAGGAGCTTCAAGGTCAAATGTGAGCAAGGTTGTAGAGGCCATGTATAGGTGTCATACATATCACCTATTAAGAGATTCAACATTCTACCTATGAGGAACAGCCAGTAGAAAAATGTAGATTATTTTCAAAGAAATGCCCGTGGCGGCCATCTTGTTTTTCAGAATGAGGCTATTTTCCTTCCCAGAGAAGCTTACCCCCCAATGAAGATATCCTGCAAATTTGGTGAACCTAGCTGCTGTTGTTTTCCTCTTAGAGCGTTAGCGCCGAAAATCTCTCTACGCGCGGCGGCGGCGGCGGCGTAGTGAACGCTAAACCAAAGTATCCACCGGATGCTTCCGGTGGATACAATGATGGCATTTAGATGCACGGGGTTTATCTTTATTGGGTTGATGAGAAGACATGTTCAAACGCAATAAAAGAGGTGAAACCCGATCACATAAAAGCCTAGCCGAGGTGAAAACTCACAACAGGTATAAAAGAAAATATACTTATCCGACTGGACGGAAAGTTATGTAATATGTGCTTTAACAATTAATAAACAAAATGGGTGAAAAAAGACATCCGACAATCAAAATGAACTGAGATATAAGTAGAAAACGGCAGAAAAACTTTACACAGATTCCAATATGGCGGCAGCCAATAAGAAAGGAGAAGACAAATGGGGTAGGTCACGTGACGACAACCTGGGGCTACGGCCAACTATAAATGTCTATTTTTTTTAGACGTTGGCCGGGCCTGGCGGTCATCCGAGAACAGCATTCAGTCCCACATGGTAAGCTATTGTAGCGCAATAAAATGTGTCTTTCATCAAAAGTAAGCCCTTGGGACCTGAAAGAATCACTGTAATGTTTGTAAATGAAACACTTTTCAGGTCTAAGTATAAGCTCTTTATTATATCAAAATGCATACATCTTATCCAAAATACAAACAAAAAAAATGTAAATATGGGCCCAAAATATGTATAAATGGTTGAATAGTTTACAATTACTATATACACATCATTAACAGAAGAATTTATCCAGGTGACAACCATCTCGAAACTGAATGCAGTTATACGAATCTCCCTGCAATATCATTATAACTAATGGTCAATAAAATACATTGAATTTCTTGCACCACAGTTCATTACACAATGGAAAGGTAGCACTACTTGATCATGTAAATCCCCATGTACAGCTTAGGCACAAGATTGTATACAACATCTAAACATGCACCCATTTGTTTTGTGGTCTCCAGGATAATGACCAGGGTCCATAATTTCAAAGATTCTTAAACTCGTACTAAAACTCAGATAAATATTCTTAATTTTTATTTCACCTATGATTCTGATAATTAACTCAATCGCTGAGTTTATGCTTAAAATTAAGTGTGTTTTTTTATTTCAGGTAATAAAGTTATGTGTTTTTGGGCATTGTGAACATATAACACATGGAGAGTCAAAACAAAGGGAAGAAGACAGTGAGTGTACGCATAAACTCAGAAAATGAGTTTAGTTATGAGTTTTATGATGAGTTTAAGTTTAAGAATATAAGTAAATACAAGTCCTGAACAAATATTCAAACTGGAAGTTTTGTCTGATTCTAAGTTCTGTTATGACATATGTGTCAAGTTTTTTAAATGGTTAAAAAGTATACAGACGCTTGAGAAGGGCCAATCAAAATCTGTGAGACAACTTAAAGAAGAAATATGTGGTAAATATTGTATTAACAGATCAGTCAAAATATAAATAGACAGCAGTGTGATGTTGCCCAAATAATCTATGGGACAGTTCAGTTAAAAGGACAATGCTAAAGTCTGGTATGTGACCTGAAGATATACATGTTTAAACACAAAAATACTTCCCACCAACTGACCATAAGAGGTCACACAATCGAGCAAGAATCACACAAGCCAATCTTGAATAAATATCTCAGTAGGCAAATACTATACAATACAGGAAAACAGCTATAATCCTAACAATATGCCAGGGAGATACCACCCTAAAAAGAATTGCTTCTTGGGATTCCTTGCAATTACAGGTATTTCTGTTGCATGAATATTCCTGTGTAAAGTAAGTACAATATGAAGTCACATATTTTTCACAGCACCTACTAAAAACCCAAAAGACTAAAGCAGATCTGAAGAACTGTTTAATTCATTCAAGACTGTTTAATTCATTCAAGACAATCACTGAAATATTCACTTGAACAATATCATTTTGTTGTGATATTGCACTGTAGTTCCCTATAACTTTAAGGAATAAATAGATTTGCAATAGCAATTAATCATATAAATTAAAATATTTCATTTAATTATCATATTAACAATACTGGTACAATTCCATTTAAAATGCAACAGGTCCAGACTTTGCACATAACAATTCAATAATGACTCCCATACTGACACATAAATGGATCAGGTATCTATTATTTTGGTGTTCCTTTTGAATAGATTAATGTTTCCTAAAACATATTCAGCGACCTCATAAATGACTGCATACATTTATACATATGTTTGCAACAATTACTTTCAAAAATCATGTAGCATCTGTTAGTGTTTGGAAGGCCCTTGTTTTGTTTCTGTCTTACACTCTATGTTCACAGACAGACTTTCTAGCTGTACTTTTCTCAGATTTTAGCACCCCAATTTTTTGCTACAGATCACAAAATAACCACCACTATTTATCTCACTGAGGGTGTCTTCTGGTAGGACTGAGACTGTTAGTACACTGAAGTTTCCATGCACAATAAAAGCCTCTACTATGTCAAATTTTTGCTGTTGTCTTAAGAAATTTGAAGCAGGCCATATAAAAATCTGAATGGCAGTGGTCTCTGGAATGACTGAGGAATCCTGTGTATTTTTAATAAATCTGTGTTATGCTCCTTAAAGATTGCTCAACCTCTAGCATTCTAGACTTTTGTTGACACTGTAGCTGATTTGCTACAGCTGATTGACCATGTAAAACCAGGTTATCTGCTACTGGGGCCTTGTGGGTAACACTCTCCCCTAGGAACACAGAGGATGTGGGTTTGAATCCAGGTACAGGCACATACATAGTAGCTTGGACGATCACATAAAAAGACAGTCCTGTGTCACTGGGTCCTATCACCATGGGCAGGCTAAAGTACCTTAGGGACATTGATAAATGGACATCCTTGAGCCACTTTCAGTTAGGGGAATGCCAGTCACTTGAGAGCTTGGCCCGTACTTACGCAGTCAGGATCGGTCAAATTGCGATATGAGTAATGTAATACAATAAAATAGCATCAGAGATGCCCGTACCCCACAGCCTAGGGAAATATTTTCAACACCATGAGATACAGAAGCACTGTACCAGTACAAAGTTCAGGATACTTTCAGAGCACTGTCAGTTATATAAAGTTCCAAAAAATGTTTAAATGCAGAAAATAATGTTTAAAAGAAAGATAATGCATGTAAAGATGAAGTATTAAAACAAGTCAATTCAATAACAAGATGACAGCATTAATCAGTAAACTAAAATTCAACATTCTTTATCTACATCTGCATGGCCGAATTATGGTTTAGATGTTTTGAATATTACCATGCATACAGAAGTGGTAATACATTTAATGAACGCTTATGTGTGGTGTTGGAGCAAAATCTGTGGCTCACTTGATGAAATTCTATCTCTTACAATGGGAAGTTATGAAAGTAAAATTCTTAATAAATTCTAATATGAATTAACAGTGCTTAATCTGCATCAAAAGACAGACCCAAAGGTGCAACAAGATTTTAAGGGTCAAGGTCACTACGACAAGGTCAAAGGTCAAATTAAGGTCACACCATGATAATACACACCTATGGCCCCTGACCAATGTCCCTACCAAGTATCAATTTCCTACACCTTACGGTTTCCGAGATATAGCCCGGACAAGATTTTATAGGTCTAGGTCACTACGGCAAGGTCAAATCAAGGTCAGATGATGACATTGCACAACTACACCCCCTAACCAATGTTTCTACTAAGTATCAACTTCCTACACCTTATGGTTTTTGAGATATAGCCAGGACAAGATTTTATAGGTCAAGGTCACTATGGCAAGGTCAAAGGTCAAATCAGGGTCAGACCATGACGTTGCACACCTACACCCCCTAACTAATGACCCTACCAAGTATCAACTTCCTACACCTTACAGTTTCTAGATATAGCCCGGACAAGATTTTATAGGTCAAGGTCACTACGGCAAGGTCAAAGGTCAAATCAAGGTCACTCCATGACGTTGCACACCTACACCCCCTAACCAATATCCCTACCACGTATCAACTTCCTACACCTTACAGTTTCCGAGATATAACCCGGACAAGATTTTATAGGTCAAGGTCACTACGGAAAGGTCAAATCAAGGTCACACCATGACGTTGCACAACTACACCCCCTAACCAATGTCCCTACCAAGTATCAACTTCCTACACCTTACGGTTTCCGAGATATAGCCCGGACAAGATTTTCAAACTCAAGGTCACTACGGCAAGGTCAAAGGTCAAATCAAGGTCAGACCATGATGTTGCACACCTACACCCCCTAACCAATGTCCCTACCAAGTATCAACTTCCTACACCTTACGGTTTCTGAGATACCGCCCGGACAAACTTTTTCCCGTCGCCCGCCCGCCCGACAGGATGCCCGCCCATCCGGACACCATGGGTGAAAACAATACCCCGACAGCCCTTAAGGCCTGTGGGGTAACAATTCAATGTACCTTTTCTGGTAAGTTTTTTCTTTAGATTCAAAAATAACCTATTACAGAGTCCAGTTTATTTCTTTCTTTTCTTTGAGACTTTAACAAAATTTCTGACAGTATGCAAAGTAAACCACATTCCAGATCCTAATGGAGTCGGCCCCTAGAACGACTGACAAATCCTGTAGATTTGGAAGGTGGACGTCCCCGCCCCCTGGAGGGACTTCGTTGAGGTAAGGGTGGAGGAGTGGTAGACACAGGAGTAGACTGGCCACTGCCATCTCCATTACCACCTGAAAAACAGTCATGCCTGAAGTGAAAACAAACTTTGATAAGGTAAAAATTGTGAAAAATTCATTGAAAGATTTGACATTGGCTTATACCCGGCCATGGATTAAGTCTTCTTTACTGAGAACAAAATTGACCAAATTTTAGATAATCAAATTAACAAATACTATATTATACTATATTTGAATTAAATTACATAATTAACAATGTGTTTAAGTTTCAATTAATTGAGCCGTTTTGTATACACATTCTGACTGGCCCTGTACACGTACCTCCCAGACTATACCCGTAGGCTGCATACCCTTTACTCATGCCAACTTGCATGGCTGCTGCCTCTGCTGCTGAGAGTGCTTTTTGCACACTGCCACGCCCACGCCGCCGTCCCATACCGGAGCCTTTCGGCCGGCCCCGACCCCGGCGAGACAGGTCACTTGACTTACTGCCTTTCTTACCAGATGGTGTAGATGAAGCTAAAAGACATAAAATGGAAGAATTGGACATGTAGACACATAGTCATGTTAGAATACTGATACATCATTATAGGCTCTGGAGAAGTGTACCAAAAGATTTTGTATGTTGTAAAAGCAATTTCCAGATTTTGACCAATCCAACTTTTAAGTTTTTGTCAATATGACATGGCTATGTTTTAAAGACCTTATTGTGACAATGTAATTATGTAAGTAAATTTTCTTATGTCAGTAAGAGAGAAGACTTGTTCACTTTATCAATTCATTGAATGAACACAATCTAAAGAAAGGTTGTGCATTATCACTAACAAATATCAGTGTACTCTGTTATCTATGGTCAGTGATAGTTTTAATGTACTTTTTTCCTGTAAACACATGGTGAAATGCTTATCTTATATGGTGGTAGCTGAATTCTGATGTCTGGAGAATGTTGATGTCTGAACAGGATTTTTGTGACTTTTTTTCCCCACAAATTATTTTTGTTTGTATAGCACAGGGCAAACCGAGGAAATATCACCAATTTACAGTATTTACTCTTTTCTTGTGGAGGAAACAAAAAGATTAATATATTTAATATGATGTTATTAATTACTACATAAAGAGAGCAAACCAGTCATCTCAGAAAGAAGTAACACCTTTTCATCAATCTCCATACAAGATTATGAAACACCTGACTTGGGACAAGGTATCTTGTGAAAACAATGCCATAAAACAGCCAGCCCTAGTTTATTCACCAAATACACATTTACAGAGGCCTCCAGATCTGTGGAGGCATCATAAAAAAATCCTAAAGCCCTTTGAACGTCAAATAACAATGTCAACTATTGTGTGGAACTATTGACTGAATTATATGCAACCGATACAAATACAACAGTGTCTCTGTTTAATTTCCGACCTAATTTGGAATGTTCTTTCTGTCATTTCTAACCACAGCAATGATGAATGAGTTACTGTATCCCCCTCAATTTTTGCTCGATTTAAAACTTAGCTTTTTTTTTTTGGATTTTAAAATTGCTGGTGATTTACAGTATTAAAGGTAAAATGATGTAAAATTAAACTACCTTTGACACTTATCGGAAAATATTAAACTATCATGGTGAATATGCTTTGTTCTGAAAGGCTGTAGAAAAAGAATAGTTTTCCGGGTTTACAGTAAGGGAGTAGGGATTATCCAGCCTAGTCACATGCATGCCTGTTACAAACCACACTGAGAAAATCCCCTTTCAGCAAGGACAATTACAGCAAAAACCCTGCATCACAGCACTTTGAAGTTCGCTGCACTCTCGTGAATTGTGTACCACCTAGTACAAACAGCACTGCTCTCTAACATGTCCAGTTTTTATGAATGACTGTGGAGAAGCAACTTTATCTAATAACAAATTTGCCCCAACAAATCAGAAACACCCAACTCAAAAGCAGGCTTGACAATGTCTATATTTTTAGGTTCATTTATATTTTAAAAAAAAACTTTGACATGACTTCTTCATATATTTATTGTTAATATCTTTTCATATCACTTTACATCATCCTATATCCCCGAGTCTCAAAAAATGGTCAATTTACAGCTTAAATTTCAATTTCCTGTAACTTTCTGTCATTGTGAAATGGTTCTGTTCATCAAAATGGTTAACTCTCAGAAAAATGACTTTTCACTGAATTTCAAATGAATAAATTATTGCTTAGACATTCAAAACCTATTTCAAAAGAGAACATGAGCATCACTTTTTTGACACTAATTTCTTTGGAAACTTCCGATACATTGATTATTAATGCAGTCCTTCTGCAGTTTCCATGTCAATCAAAAGGCTATTAACAAACAATGTGTGTGTGTGAACACAATGCACATATTGTAATTGTTTCATGCAGCATGATTATATAGAATGGATTGAAACATGTAAACAAAAACTACCATTTGGACTTGGAAGCCAGACTGTGGAATACACTGGTCTGGCAGGAGTCTGAAATTCAGCTATGCCTTTTCTACAAACATATATCTTATGTTATGCAATTGACCCTAATAATGTTGATCATGGCGTACTTCTACTTAACCAGACATTTCTCATAAAAATTAAAATTTGAATGGAAAAGACCCTCCACATACTCAATATTCATTTCTACTTTACAGAGAATTAACAGAGATTAAAGGGTTTGATTGTACAAACAGGACCTTGTGTTTCCCAATGGCTTACCAGTGGGTGTGACGGGGAAAATGTCATCTACAATAAGCTGAGTGGCGTCATTACTTGATTCATCCACCTGTAACGCCTCACTTCCCTGAGACAGCTGCAAAAACACACAGACTTCCTCAATGCATGTCTCCAGGTTCAACTGAAATGCTGTATTCTTGAAAAACATGGCCTAGCTATAAAAGTGTTTTTATCCTGAAACTCCAAGTATGCTTTATGATGTGTCATATGAACTAGGATGTCTAGTTGAAACCAAGAAAGGCCAACCCTGTATTAGATTCCACAAGTTTGGTTCCATGGCTGTGACCAAGCAGAGATCACAAAAAACAAGGCTCAACTAATTCATTTTTGGGGTTATTCTTTCACTGATTCCTTTTGAGAATATGATCGCTGGTGTTGCTTGAAGTCTCTCATTTGAACACAGGTGATAATTTCAAAATTTGTGGTAACTACATGAGACAGTCATTGTGTATATGCTTTTAGTTTTAAAGATTAAATTTTTGCACAGCTACAAGAAATAACAAAGGGATATCAGGAGTTTTCATTTGAATTCTCATTCACTGGAAATTCATTTCACAGTCTATTGAGTGTCTGAGTGTGCATATCAAAATATGGGTTCAAAACTTGCCCTATCACAGAACTTATATGCCCGGGTAATTGCCCGTATTTACCCAGAAGTATAAACTAGTAAACATTGGAGAAATAATCAACCGTGATATTTTTGCCTTTTGATTTATATTTATTTGGGTTGTAATAAAGTTCTAAACACATGGCTTGTGAATATTGGCTAGTTTAGATGGTGGGGAAAAGCAGACCAAACTAGATAAAACTGCAACATAAAGCTAAAATTTAAACTAGGATCTCAGTGACTGGGCGTGGGTGTCATACAGTCTTCACCTCCATGTTGCCTCACTCTGTTGCTAAGAGAGTTTGACTCAAGATTTCATCAAACTTGACACTGAGTTTAACCACATGAACTTGACATAGAAGGAATGACAATGAATAAACTTGCTGATACAGAGAACAAGTATATGTCTGGGTGTAGCATATTGCATTCATGAGCATATGTAAATTTCAGAAAGAAAAACAAAAATGGCAGTTTTCCAATGCAAATTTGCTGTGAGAATAAAAACATTGAAATATGTAAAACTTACGGGCTATTATAGTCCTGTGTTAACCCAAGAGTCTCAAAATACAGCAGTGCTATTGAACAGTGTGATTTGCAATATGTACTGAAATTTAAGGCTATGCCGAGAGTGTGGCAAAAATGTAGCACACAAAACATACAAATATACTCAGGTTAATCAAATCAATGGAGTCTAAAAATCTCTGTGATAAAATGTACTTCCTTGTTCTAGCAGCAAGTTGCTGCCATTACATTAGGAGAATCTCTGATTCATTTACAAACAAATGGTAGTAATCTGATAGTCTGTAACTGTGTACTGTCGATTAAATGACAGATATCTTGCATAAAATCGTCTCAATGAAATATAGATTGCCACATTATTATTTATGATGAAAAGCTAAATCCTTTGGAGTGAATTTGAGTGAGGTAATAATTGATTGTCTCATCTAGGCACCTCATTCATAAACTTACTATAAAGGAGCGATAAAAATCTGGGTTCGTACAATGCTGTGTTGAAATGCTTCATAAATTATTCGTTTAAAAACAAACAGTTTGTTCCTCCCTTTGTCATATCCATAATGCTAAGATATTTCTTGACAACTGGTACATGTTCAAATAATCAAAGTATAAAACCATCAAAAATTATGTTTATCCAAAAGAAATAGATTTAACAAAATAAACTAGAAAATTAACACTGAAAGGAGAGATAAAATTGCTAGCGTTGCTGAATATGGCAAGTAAACAATGTGAACTTACAGGTAACTGTTTCACTGCACAGGTGAACGAAGAAAAGGTATCATAGGCCTGAAGGAGCAAATGTAAGGAAGTCATAATGAGTAAGACACAAACAAAAATCTGGTGCAAATTTTGAAGAGGATTAAAGTCAAATCTGACATTGCAAAAAGAATCACAGGATTTTCTTTCAGCTGTTTCCCGTTCCCAACCTCTAATGAAAAATATAATGACTTTTTAGAACAACAATACAATTTACTCCTGATAGAAGGATCAAGGTCAATTCTT
Source organism: Sabellastarte sp. h YS-2021 (assembly GCA_964017235.1). Taxonomy (NCBI): domain Eukaryota; kingdom Metazoa; phylum Annelida; class Polychaeta; order Sabellida; family Sabellidae; genus Sabellastarte; species Sabellastarte sp. h YS-2021. The sequence goes on along the minus strand of OZ024928.1, from coordinate 149,996,073 downwards.
AACCTATGAAATGAAACATATATAAGTAGTTTTCACATCAAATACCTGTAAAAGCAATAAGTGAGATATTAAAGGCTTTTAGGAAGAAAACCAGTTTGAATCCGAGGTCATAAAATATCAGAAAAAAACTAGGAAAATCAACATGAAAAGAAAATCAGTCATAAAGTGAAATATCTACACCTCGTGTAAAGATTGAATATTAACACTTTCCTCCAAGTGTTAGGCAAAGTGTGACTTTTTAATTGATCAACTCTGATTACAACAAATGCAAAATTTGAAAAGACTCCTGAAATTGATTGAGAAGTATGATAAACTTTTGTTTTAGAGACAGGTAGAGTGTAACACTATCAACACCCATTGGTAGTGAATATTGGTAGTTGGCAATTCAGAAACCATGTAAAATATGAACATCAAGTTTTCAGGCATACCATGCTCTGTGGGCTAGGTGGCATGGACTCTTGGTTTGCAGAATCATCAAGCACATCCTCTTCCTCCTTCTTCTTCTTTGGCCTGCCTGGTCCTCGTCCAGTCTTCTACAAGAGAACACAGTGAGTTATAACAGACAGGTGTCATGGCAGGATTTCAGGCATGTAATCATACAGTAATCCAAGAGTAAGACTATTATTTATACCGGTGTACCACGAAATCCTCCCCCCCGGGGGGTAATTTTCCCGGGGGGGGGGGAGGAACTCCTAGGAATATGACCCCCCCACCAGGAAATAACCCACCCCGGGGGGGGGGGGGGGGGGGGGGAGGATTTCGTAACAGATCTTCTAGGAAATCCTCCCCCCACCATACTGTAACTACACAAATTTTGTATTAAAAAACTGAAAATCAACAGTGTCAGCTAGATCTTGTGTATTCTGAATTTTGTCAATGTACTATTGCAGAAGTGGATAAATATATAAATTACAAATCTCTGTACTGGATGCAAAGCAAAATGCCACTCTACTTGTTTGTGGCAGGATATGAAGTGTGACACCTGCTTCAACTTCAGTACTGCCTAGTACTGTATGTACTGTACTGCTAATTCAGTTGTGATGCAATTTTGTGTCAATTTGTCATCTATGATTGTTTTGTGTGGTATATAAAATTGATCTTAACCCTTTCGCTACCATGTCTGTCGGCTAGCAGTCGACATCAATGTGTATTACAAGGGACCATGTCTGTCGACCAAGGGTCGACAGCAATAATATATATTTCTTCTTTCCCTTCAGTGTACTGTTATACGTTTTCTTTGGTGTATCAGTATTAAACCGAAAGGGTTAAGTTGTATAAAATATACTATTACTTTGTTAATACTGCCTAGTGCTATGTGTACTGTACTACTAATTCTGTTGTGATGTAATTCTGGGTCATCTATGATGATGTGGTATAAAAATATATTATTAGTTTGTTGATGCAGGTGTGTGTTTTTAGAATTTTTGCTGTGTTCATTGAATTACATACTATATTAATCTATGCTTAATAAAGTTTATCAAGAATTTGATGATTTTTCAATATAAAATTTTTTTCAACAGGCGGGGGGGTGGGGGGGGTGGGGTGGGTTGGTGGGGGGTGGGGGTGGGGGTGGGGTGGGGGGGGTGGGGTGGGTGGTTGGGGGGTGGGGGTGGGGTGGGGGGGGGTGGGGGTGGGGGGGTGGGGGGGGGGGATTTCCTTTTACACCGGTTTTGGTTAGCTTTTCATCACTTTCTTAGCTTACACCAGCTGGGGGCCTGTTCACCCAAGGTCTTAACTAAGTCTCAGACTTAATTTGGCTATATTTGTACAGAAAAGTTCAGCCTAAGATTTGGCTGCGACCTTTGATGAATATAGAAACAAATAAATTAAAGCCGAAAGTCCCCTCATGACAACTGCACTAAAACAATTCCAAAATGTATTTTTGGTAATGCAAAAATTCATAATTCCAGAAAAGAAAGAAAATGTTTTATGAATACGTTGGGAAAGATTTTTTTTTTGACTGCAGACCAATGGTGTTGGTATCATACAACTGTAATTTCACTATCAATTCATGAAAGCTCTGTATTATAATATCATAATTGTCAATTTAGATACTCCGACACCATAGTACTTCACATGAAGAAAAAAGCCTGTCAAAACAAGTGTCATCTGACTTGAACAATAGCATGAGGGAAGCCTTGACCTCCAACCTGTTACTTTAAAAAAAACTTTTAATAGGTTAAGTAATACTGAAGGTCTTTCATTTGAATACTAGTATGGCCCATTGGAACTTTAACTTAACAGCCAGAGTTCACAAGGATTCTACCCATTAAATTCATCCACACTCCACTAACCATCATTCACCTCAACTTACTCTTGACTTCCTACTCTAATGTACAACTTTGATTGCTCAACATTTTACAAAATTCACTGGCCCTAATTGTCAATACAATTTCAATGTCTAATGCAAAAACCAGAAGGCCATAATGAGTTAGTTCACACTTGATTATAACAGCACACTGCCAATGCAATTAATGACAGGGCTACCAAAATCAATAGCAGCACCACCTTAGTGGACCATCGAATTCTCTAACAAACCATCTACAGGTTTGCCAGGTCATATCTCAAGTGTTCTTTGATTATTACTGTAAGTCAAATCATGCCTTAAATGTCTCTAATGAAACTTGCATATAAACAGATACATGGAATTGCAGCTTTCCCATTAAAGGACTGATGAAAAAAAGTCTGACAAAAAGATAATTCTTGCTTATTATTATTATAGCTGAACAACATATTTTAGGAAAATACTCCAACTGTAATAGTTTTGGAGTTACAATGGATTAACTCAACACTAAGAATTTTAAAGTAGCTATTACTCAGCTATCCAATGTGCATCAGGTCTGAAACTTCACTATGTGATAGCTTATCAAAAACTACATCAATAACATATTGATAGGGTTTCCTTAACATTAATACTTTTGAAGAAATTTAACATTTACTTCTGTTATTATTTTGCTACAAATACGAAAATAGCTATTACTCACTTGTGGCATGCAATGGAATCCCAAACTATGTATCATCTTACAACTAGGGACAAAGTAGCTGAACAACATATTTGAAGAAAAACCTCTAACTGCAACAGTTTTTGAGTTACGGGTCCTTTACTCAAAGTAACTAAAATTGCTATTACTCGCTTATCTTTAGGCTTACGTCCACAAAACCAACAAACTTTTCAAGGGCATGAAAATTCATTGAGACAATTAATTGACAAAAACTCTGTAGCTGTAGTAGTTTTGGAGAAATCTGTGTGACACACTAATGCATGCACGCATGCACACATGCGCCCACCCACACACACACGATGCAATTTATAATCTCCCCGGGAGATAATAATTGTTATTTAAATTTTTTTTACATGTATTACATAAAGCTAAATTTAGAGGATTTAAAGTTCTCAGTTTTGACACTTTTCATTCTAGATAAAACTCTGCAGTGTGGATACTCAACCTGGATAGAAATGAATCTGGCTCAATCTGCTTCAACCTTAAATCTTGGCCAAGTTGGACTGTTGTGTGAATAGAGTAATAGAGGCCAAAATACATGGGAATTTTAACATACATCTGTCTGTCCCTAAGATTTGACAGGCTAGTTGTTATCTGTGACAATACACATCTATATCTACCTGTGGCAGGAGTTTTTCAAGCACTGACCCCATTTAATATCACCATATGGTACCACTTCTTAATCTTAGCAATCAAATATATATCAACATGCATAGTTTTCATAATTTATTTTTATCTACATCAGGTTGATCTTGTAAGTCACAATACACACAGGTGATGCATATATAAAATGAAATCTTTTTGAATAGCATTCCGTTTCATGAGGAAGTATATATCTGCTGCCTCTAAGGGGGCATTTTTTGTGAAATTTTCTTCTCTTTTGTCTGGAATACCTGGTTTAGTAGAAACATTTCTCCGGGCCATACAGATTTGACTCAATGGGTTTGCGCTCTTGTGAAATGTTCCAGTGAGATGTACTTTGTCAGACAATTGCCATGTGTTGGCATGTCTCAGAACAGACTTTGTGGTTACAAAGAAATTTGTGGAAAAACAGTGAAATCAACCCAGGGGGTGAAGCCACTGCCATATGTAGGCAGAATTACTTTACTACTTGAGATATCATTGGAGATAACCCCTTTCCACTAACATATCTTTTTATTATGTAATTTTGGTCAAGTAAATATGTCATATATAGAATGCCAGTGCTTTCACTTATACCATAAAAGCATGCATTCATTGTCTTTTTTGGTAGATCTTGGTCTCTCTTGAAATTATAGTAAATGTCAACTGAAACTGAAGGTCGGCCATATTATTGCAGGAAGGAATACCCTTAAAAAGTCTAATAGTGCAATTGTTCCATGTGTCAGATGGGAGAAAATTTCCTGGACAATGAATAGGAATTAAAAAATGCATATTTTTAAATCGGATCATGCCAAACCAATTAGCTATCAACAAACAGTGTAATTTTGATAAGCAGTAGTTAAATGGCAAATTTCCCAGTAATTATCTATAAACAAAATATAAGACTTTGCTACAAGAGGCCATAGTTTTTATTCTGCCAATGTGCCACAAAGCAGTGGACAACTGTTACTGACAAGTTGTGGCTTGATACTCAGGTATAACTCTTTTCGATAACAGTCTTTCACTTGGCTCAAACTCCTATCTACCACCGCAAGTCAAGCATTGTTTTGTGTTTCTTATTTTTAATATCTGGGGTCACATTAGTACAGGTCATCACCATCTCCCACATCACATGGGATCAATATTTTGATTGCCACCAAAATATGATAGCGTCTTCCTTGGGCCGCAGTCTACATTTGATATTTTTAACAAACTCCGATATGAATATTTATCTCTTTCCCTTACTCAGGGTAAATCAATCTTACATGCTTCATTATACTAAACAAAATGGTGAAACTTTTTATTCAAAATCAGACCAGAAGTAAGGAATGTATGATTCTTTTTACTGAGACCTATGCCATATGCTGTTAATGTCTACCAATCTGATAAAAGTTGGATATTTCTTCATAATGGTAATCTTGTGTCACCTTATATTGTTTTTGTTATGTGCAGACAAGGTACATAAGATCTGTTGCAACTTGATTCTCAGATCATGCAGATTGTCTCATTTTGTTGTTGTGTGTAGCCTAACACTAGGTTTAACACTCCATGAGGGGAAGTATATCACATTTTGTTTCATCTGCTTGGAACGTTTCATACTGTGTATGCCACTGCCTTTTTACAGTAAACATGGTCATCTCAGTTTCACTTAACACAACACAATGTTTTAATGCCTTTCTTTATTCAGAGGTTTAAGTAAATTCATGCCAAAGAAAGGCTAGGACCAAGTCACATGGGCAGAATGGAAGGGTAGGAAAACCACAACTCTGTTTTCAATGCACTGACATTACCTGGGAAGAGAAAATCTTTTTTTCCATAACAGAATGAATTCAAATATCACATTTGCACTAACTGAACTCCATATGGATTGCTGAGGATGGGTAAAATTCATTAAAAATATAATTTATTAAAAAACAAATTAAAGTTGTTTGTGGAAAACGTAGATTCACAAATTAATTTTCTATGAGAAGCCCAAACAATTGAACTATTAATAACTTGAAAAAAATTATCTCAATAATTTGACTTCATACATCATATATATTTTTGTGATATATTGTAAACCTTGTTGCTGAGTGTGAAATTTTCGGAATCAGAAACTGAATTCTTGTACATCTTAATGATCTTAAAGCCATCGTATACCATTGTTCTTATACATAGGGAAGACATCTTAAACCTATCATTAACTTTAACCTGGATTGTGCACTTTTTCATTCCTTCAAATTGTAAACTTATTGTAAACCATACTCACTGAAATGGAACTGGTCTCGAAGCTTTTTACCTCCACCGGGGAGGTATTAAATTCTTGACAGTTTTTCTGTTTGTTGGCCAGATTACACAAAAACTATTGGTCAGATTTTCACGAATGAAATGAAAAGATGGGTCTTGGTATAACTTAGATCACATTAAATTTCGAGAGTGATCCGAATCCCTACCAAGATACATCCCTTTTACTTATTATGGGGCCATTTTGTTTTAAATCATACATGCCTTGATAGAGGTTCGCACTCTCAGGGTGCTCTCGTGTACAATTATATCTGGCAAGTTGATGTTGTTTCTGAAATCTCAAATTTGTTTTGTATCATGTGTACATGCATTCTTTTAACCTTAAACTTGGTCATGAGTGTATTATCCAACACCATGTTAGTAGCTTACTTAGTCTGAGGTTTCTAACAAATTCATGGCAAAGGAAAGGCTAAAAGAAGCAGGTCACATGGACAGAAAGGGAAAGTGGGAAAGCCACAACTCTCTTTTAAAGTCCCTAACTTCTTACCGCCCAGGTTAGACAGTGGCAAATATTAAAGGCGGATATTCTCCCATTGTCTTCAGCCTTTTCATTTTTTGCCGCCTCATGGCAACAACAACCCGATGTTCAAAATTGTCGCTGGTATTTCCCAATTTTTAGCTTACTGGCCAACGGCCGTAAGCTAATGGCATGGCCTGGCGTCGTCTTCGTTGTTGTTGTTGTGGTTGTTGTCGGCGTCGTCAACAATTTTTTTCCAGCCTCTTCTCCTCAGAAACTACTGCACCGATTTCTTTGAAATTTGGTATGGAGCTTCCTTAGGTAGAGGACTATCATTTTTCCTCATTGCATGTTTTTCAACCAATCAGAGAAGTCACATGACCAAAAACATGTTTTTCAAAAGGGTGTGCTTGTCTGGATGATAACTTAAAAAGCGCTTCACCTATTCACATGAAATTTTGCAAGTACGTTCGTTATATACATGTCTGGAAATCAATAACTTTTGCAAGTGATCCAATACAAAATGGCCGACTTATTAATGATTTACTAAATGTCACGATTTTTCTTAACGCTGAAAAAACAAAAACGCGTGTATCTCCTTAACCGTGTGAGATAGAGCGATTTTGACGAAATTTTCGACCCACAGGGTATCTAAAGAATGTCTATTGGCAATTTTCAAAAAATTTTCCCCTCCCCAAAAATGGCGGCCATTTTGAATTTTCGAATTTTTTGCCGAAAATGGAAAAACACAAAATTGCTTGTATCTCCTTAACCGTGCGAGATAGAGTGATTTCGACGAAATTTTCGATCCACGGGGTATCTAAAGAATGTCTATTGGCAATTTTCAGAAAAATTTTCCCCTCCCCAAAAATGGCGGCCATTTTGAATTTTCGAATTTTTGCCAAAAATGGCAAAATACAAAATTGCTTGTATCTCCTTAACCGTGTGAGATAGAGGGATTTCGTCGAAATTTTTGACCCACAGGGTAACCAAGGAATGTACTATAGCCAATTATCAAAAAATCTGCCCCTCCCCAAAAATGGCGGCCATTTTGAATTTTCGAATTTTTGCCGAAAATGGCAAAACACAAAATTGCTTGTATCTCCTTAACCGTGCGAGATAGAGCGATTTCGTCGAAATTTTTGACCCACAGGGTATTGAAGGAATGTACTATTGGCAATTTTCAAAAAATTTTCCCCTCCCCAAAAATGGCGGCCATTTTGAATTTTTGCCGAAAATGGCAAAACACAAAATTGCTTGTATCTCCTTAACAGTGCAAGATAGAGCGATTTCGTCGAAATTTTCGACCCACAGGGTATCTAAGGAATGTACTAATGTCAATTTTCAAAAAAATTTTCCCCTCCCCAAAAATGGCAGCCATTTTGAATTTTCGAATTTTTGCCAAAAATGACAAAACACAAAATTGCTTGTATCTCCTTAACCGTGCGAGATAGAGCGATTTTGTCAAAATTTTCGACCCACAGGGTGTCTAAGGAATGTACTAATGTCAATTTTCAAAAAATTTTCCCCTCCCCAAAAATGGCGACCATTTTGAATTTTCGAATTTTTGCCGAAAATTCAAAAACACAAAATTGCTTGTATCTCCTTAACCGTGTGAGATAGAGTGATTTCGTCGAAATTTTCGACCCACAGGGTGTCTAAGGAATGTACTAATGTCAATTTTCAAAAAAATTTTCCCCTCCCCAAAAATGGCGACCATTTTGAATTTTCGCCAAAAATGGCAAAACACAAAATTGCTTGTATCTCCTTAACCGTGCGAGATAGAGCGATTTTGTCAAAATTTTCGACCCACAGGGTATCTAAGGAATGTACTAATGTCAATTTTCAAAAAATTTTCCCCTCCCCAAAAATGGCGGCCATTTTGAATTTTCTAATTTTTGCCAAAAATGGGAAAGCACAAAATTGCTTGTGTCTCCTTAACTGTGCGAGATCGAGCGATTTCGTCGAAATTTTCGACCCACAGGGTATCTAAGGAATGTATTATTGGCAATTTTCAAAAAAATTTTCCCCTCCCCAAAAATGGCAGCCATTTTGAATTTTCGAATTTTTGCCGAAAATTCAAAAACACAAAATTGCTTGCATCTCCTTAACCGTGTGAGATAGAGCGATTTCGTCGAAATTTTCGACCCACAGGGTATCTAAGGAATGTATTATTGGCAATTTTCAAAAAAATTTTCCCCTCCCCAAAAATGGCAGCCATTTTGAATTTTTGCCAAAAATTACAAAACACAAAATTGCTTGTATCTCCTTAACCATGTGAGATAGAGCGATTTCGTCGAAATTGTATAAAACATATATTAATTGCTGCACATTTATAGCATGAAAAAAGTATTTGGGTGGCACAACCATAACATGCGTGTCGCCAGTAAGCAGCAGGCCTTGTTAAGTTTGCCATGACAAGTAGCCATAATAGGTAGCATATTCTTCCATCCAGTGGGCGGTCCCCAATTAGCCGTGTCAGTTTCTTGTTCTCAGTAACTTTGCCGGATATTACTCCTTGCTCACAACTTGCTCTTTATTTGTAGTAGATGATTCTTCAGAGATCTCCTACATTCTCTCCTACTCATAGCTAACTTGTGGGGTAATTGTAGGAAAATTGCCAGATATCTTCACCAGATCGTATGGTATCACATAATCATCTTGCTTTGTTGTGGTTTAGTCAAAAATATCATAAAACATTATAGAAGTCGGGAAATCTTTTTATATTGTGACCACATTTCCCCACCACTTTTTTGAGAATTCTGGGGATTTCTGGCAATTTCATAATTGCCAACATGGTCACCAAAGAGAGCTCACCAAAGCCAGTGAACCATCATTTGACCTTAAAGGAGGGGCCCAAGGTCAAATCTGACCACATCAGAAGATTCCCAGTCCATGATTTCCTATAAGTTGGTTTCACATTGAAAACCTGTAGGACCAATAATAATGTGGGGTACTTTGGCATTCTGTGGACAACACTGAATGTGGGGCTTCAAGGTCAAATGTCTGCAAGATTGTAGAGGACATGTATATCTGTTATACATATCACCTATGAAGAGATTCAACCTTCTACTTATGAGAACCAGCCAGTAGAAAAAGGCAGATAATATTCAAAGAAATGCCCATGGTGGCCATCTTGTCTTTCAGAATGAGGTCAATACAACAAAGTAAAATCAAGATAATTGCTCACCTAAACCTTAGAACCAATGTTCCTAACAAATATCAACTTCTTAAATATTACGGTTTCTCAGATATAGCCGGGACAAGATTTTTAAGTTCAAAGTCAAAGATCAACTCAAGGTCAAACCATGACACTGCATAACCAAACCCATGACTAATATCAACATTTTACACCTTCCAGATTCCAAGATATAGTCTGGACAAGATTTTAATGGTCAAGGTCACTACAGCAAGCTCAAAGGTAAAATCAAGGTCACACGATGATGTTTAACAACACCTACCCCCAATCAATGTCCCCACTGGTCAAGATCAGGTTAACAGTCAAATCAAGGTCACACCATGACATTGTACATCTACACCCCCCAACCAATGTCCTCCCCAAGTTTCAACTTCCCACAAATTACGTTTTCCAAGATATGGCTTGGACAAACTTTTTCCCACTGCCCGCCTGCCCGTGCAGATACCATGGGTGAAACAATACCTACACAGCCCTTAAAGGTTGTGGGGTAAAAAAATTTAATGTTCTAATGTTCACACGTAATTGCTGAATCTCATATATGAAGTGGGTATACTTTTCAGAAGAATGCCGACTCTCATCAACTCGACTGTTTCCTTTTGAAGTCAAATATTCAGTTCAACCATGCAACTGAACTCTTTCCTCTCATAAATGGAAATAATTTTCTGCCACAATTGCTCAGTTTATGCATTTAGGCTATACAGAATCAATTTGGATCCAGTCCATTTAACATTTTTCAGTTATGTAAGTACATAGGCACCAATTGTTTTCCAATAATTAATGGCTTGTAAGCATTCTATTGATTGATGTATAAATATAAACTTTTTTCATCTGGGAAGGTAAAGTGTTTTGTCTTTTATTAAAGTGACAAATAGAAAACGCCGCAAGAAAATTGCTACAAAAACATGTGATTCTATTTTTATGTGGATATTTTGGGGTTAAAGAATGTCGAGTCCATCTAGAACGTCATGGAAAACATATTCAAGTTCACACTGCCGCTGCTCATAATTAACAGTGCTTTGATAACTTCAATAATTCAATAATCTGCCTAGCAATGCTTGCCCCTGACTAAGAAACTGAGAAAATCACCCAGAAACGTATATACACATCCATTCGCTCTCCTACCAAGTAATTAATATTTAAAAATTTGTTGTGTTATTTTTAGTCCTCTCAACTCTGGCAACACTCCAACAGCTACAGCTCAAAATCAATAATGCTTTACACATCATTCATACAATCCAGATACAGCACTGAGATGTTCTCTCACTCCCAGCCAGTCCTTTGGAAACCAACCTTTAAAGTGTAAGTATCATCATTTAATTAAATCTATGATTACCTACCTTTCAAATCCATAACAGCAATCACTTAAGAAATTTTGGATTGTTCAAAACTATTATAGCACAAACTAGAGCCTTAGTTGCTTATAATACAGTACAGGTATCTTTCTAGGCTTTCCTGGTGGTTTAGGGATACATTAAAACTATGGTTTCCATGGTTTATCATGTTCCATAAGTCTAAAAGTCATTTTGACAGATCCTTTGCTGATGGTGGACCAAGACTTTGGAAAATTTCTACTGTGACGTCATAATGTAAAATAAGAAAATGCAGCACTCACTGGATGCTGTCAAATACATGTATAAGAATGTAGTTGAAGATGGGAGAAAACTTGCAGATGTTGTTCATTCATGATGTGAGGATTTCGTTAAAAGACAGCAAGGTATCTGTCAACTGAGATGGAAGCCTATTATGAAGCAACAGTTTCTGTAGTGTTGATACACCTATAAAAATGCAAGTCCAGTAATATGAGTTTAATAGTTCCCCCTATTTAATTATAAGTTTAAGACAAAAATGTCTCAAAAGCACTGCTATGGAAAAAGCCATTACCAGATACTCCCCCAAACACTAATCAGCTCTAGATCCTCTTGGGTTAAACATATACTGAATATGGTGAAAATCCATGCCAAGGTTTAGGCAGTGGAACAGCCACAGAGTTTAAAACCCAAAAATTGTAAAAGCGTTGCCATGGCTTTCAACACACTGTATAGCTTATATCATGATGGGTAAAGTAGTAGTAAGGGCAGTGAAAACCATTACATACTAGTTGGTCAAGATTAAACACTGTAAACTGGCAGGCATCGGTAAACAAGTACCAACTTTCCCACATATGGTCGGCTCTGGGGTTCTGACCGCCAATCTCAGAGATGTGAGGCGAGTGTGATATTTACCACAACAACAGAGCCTCCTGCAATGTCACTGAAGAAGCAGAAAATGCAAGGATCAAATTCTGTAAACTTTACAGAGATACTGTTGAAACAACACTGTACAGTATTTAAATGGTTGACACTGCATTGTAAAATTAGTAACTCCAAAACCTATTCATCTTTCTTCTATGAATTTAATATATTGGTAGAGAGATTAAATATTATTAAAGAAATTATGAATAGATCTAAACAATAAACTTCTTTCATAATTTTGGATTTCTGTTATTTCTAAGAAAATGTAAATATTTCATTTTAGTTAGAAGAACTATAACTCCCAAAGTACATTATAATTTATTTAAATTCTCCACATTCACCAGCTTTTCTGTGTCATTTGGTGTGCCCCATTCAACTGCAGCAAATCTACGATTAGAGCCATTCTTCTAGATATGTGTGAACCCAAGAATGTGCATTGTAAGACTCTTGCTTCAGAATGCTCTGACCCTTCATTAAACACATGAAGCTGTTTACACAATCAGTTCATATTTCTATGTAAAGAAGATGCTGGAAATATTACTGATTTTCTTTCATTTCAGAAGTCTAAAATGTTGCCTCAAGAGTATAATAAGTATTGACCTTTGGATCATATGTCAAAAGGCTGAATAAAATGAATTTTTGAAAAATTTAAATACTATTCCATATGCAGAAACACAGTGAGATTCTACATTACAATGAATAACATAGCATATTTTTCTTGTTTGTGTATAATTTTTTTTGCCCATTCACATTTTGACAGTATTTGTACCTAAGTTGTTCTTTTGTCTAAAATTACAATATGACTTACACTGTCACAAACATTTTCAATAGCACCTTTTTCGAACTAAAAAGCAAACCTCCAATCAAGCCTCTCTGCACTGTATAATTTAACTAGAGATTGCGTCTTGACGCAGTGTATCCCCGGACGGGACATAGTTAAGGCGTGAATATGTCGGTCTTGAGCCTGTTTCCTGGAGCACCAGGTCAGGATTCTCCATAGGACCAGATTACTCCCAAAAGCTAATCACTAGTTCTTTCACTTATATCTGTCTTTAAAAATTACATTTCATGGATCCAGAAGATCCATATAGTGATCACTTCCAAAATTCAATCATTTCATCCTTTTACCTTTTCAGACATATTCTAAAAATGTCATCAAAATCCGTCCATAAGTTTTTTAGTTATCTTGTACACAAACACATCTGGCAGCCTGGATCCACATGATCCAGACAGTGATCCAGATTACTCCCAAAAACTAATCACTTGTTCTTTGTCCCATTTAAGACATTTCCTGAAAATTTCATAAAAATCCATCCATGACTTTTGAGCTATTTGTCTTTAAAAATTACATTTCTTGGATCCAGAAGATCCAGATAGTGGTCCAGATCACTCGCAAAATTGAATCATTTCTTCCTTTTACCACTTCTTCCTTTTACCATTTGTAACATATCCTAAAAATATCAAATCCATCCCAAGATTATGTGGCAGCCTGGATCCAGATGATCCAGACAGTGATCCAGATCACTCCAAAAATTTAATCACTTGTTCCTTGTACCATTTAGGCCATTTGCTGAAACAATCCATCCATAACTTTTTGTGGTATCTGTCTTTAAAAATTACATTTCATGGATCCAGAAGATCCATATAGTGATCCGGATCACTTCCAAAATTCAATCATTTCATCCTTTTACCTTTTCAGACATATCCTGAAAATTTCATCAAAATCCGTCCATAAATTTTTGATTTATCTTGTACACAAACACATCAGGCAGCCTGGATCCAGATCACTCCCAAAATCTAATCACTTGTTCCTTGTCCCATTTAGGACATATCCTGAAAATTTTATCAAAATCCATCTGTCAGTTTTTGAGTTATCTTGTTCACAAACAAACAAACAAATTGAGGGCCAAAAATGACCCTGGGTCAGGTACTTTGGCGGTCAGTGGATGACCTTAAATGAAGATCTGTAACCGGTAAGCCTGGATGCTGGTACTCCATCATGTACTCAACCTCCAAAGCCATTTTCAATAGTTTTCATGCAATGTAGTCAGCATTAAGTGTAAAAATATCTCCAAATTTGCCAAAAATGACCCTTGGTCAGGTACTTTGGCGGTCAGTGGATGACCTTAAATGAAGATCTGTAACCAGTAAGTCCATCATGTACTCAACCTCCAAAGCCATTTTCACTAGTTTCCATGAAATATAGTCAGCATTAAGTGTGAAAATATCTCCAAAAAGGCCAAAAATGACCCTCGGTCAGGTACTTTGGCGGTCAGTGGATGACCTTCAATGAAGAGCTTCAAGGTAAAATTTCTGCATGCTTACAGCAGACATGGTATATGTATTATATATACCAGCCATAGGATGATCTGACTTTCTGTATAGGAGAACTGGGCCAAAAAGTGAAAAAAAATGGCCAAAATCTGACCTTTAAGAGGCCACCAGTGACCTTGAGATTGAAGGTCAAGGTCACAAAACAATAGCGTTCGTGGCATTGTCCATATATACCCACATACCAAATTTGAAAGTTCTAACTAAAATATTTTTTAAGTTACCGCGTCCAAAGGAAATCTCTGCGGCGGCGACGTGACCGTACTGAATCCTAAGTATCCCCGACTTTCATCCGGGGATACAATAAAGTCTGTACTTTCAGACAACTTAAGGTACAAAATACTCAAGGTGTTGGATATCATTTAATGTTTACAAATATAAATATAAAACTGAGAGCCATTTTTTGAAAATCTATCCTTACAAACCTACTATTTTCTAAAATTATTTGGAGCATGCTAAACACAGAACATTGCGACGTAACTAGTTTACAATCAATATCCAATATTCTCTGTGGAAATGGGCATGCTTTTCTGTAACATAGGTTACCCATGCCATGACAAAGAGTGGTTGTTTATTTTTGTGCCCAGATAGCGGGATGTTAGCTCTGGGGGATGGCTTTAGTGGCATAACACTGGCATCTGGTCGCTCAAGTAGAGTGTAAACATGGTAGTACTATACACACATTTTATATCCAGGACCCATATGACATGAGTGCCACGAGACTGCCACACTTCAGAGAAAGAAAGACAGCCCAATGGAGGCAACACAAAAGGGCTTTCAGGTTACCGCCATTTTAAGTCCTTCACCCTTATCTCTAGCCAGCGATCTGCTTCTTTCTTTAATACATTTGACCATTTAAGGACTTCATGTGTGTGTGTTTCATACCATGTTTCTGTAAACACACCCAGTTTTTGTGACAGTGGCACTTGAACAGACTTTCAGATCTTCAAGTGGTCTATTAATTACTGGCATTTAGTTTGAAGAGTTATATGCAGTGAGTTTTATATTCACCAATCACACATTCTTATCATTAGGGATGTTTTCACTATATATGGTACCATACATCTGGAAAGACTACAAAGATGACCTTTTAGTGTTTTTAGTGCTAACATTTTAAGATACACCTTTCAAATTCATATTACTTGATGTGCTATGTTTCTCAATTTAACCATTTTATATTTTTATAGCATGTTGAAGATTAAAGCTTCATTTCAACAATTGAAGCATTAAAAAGCTTTGTATTTCCCCCATGTAGATATCAGAGGACTAAATTAGTGACAGATTTAACAAATTGGGAAAAGTCCAACAGACCTTGTCTCATACAATTTTGTCATGTATAAAAGTGACAAACAGTACTACAATGAAAATAATTTTAACAATGGCTGTTCTAGATCCTGGTCTTTGAAATGAACTGCCTGTTGATATGTGTCACGTTTTCTCTCAAACACATTTACTCACCAAGGCTTTCCCACCTCAATTTGCCTTTGGCCCTGGCGTCTCTGTTTTTACAATCCATGCATGTTGATTTGCTGTATATATTGAACATTTGTTCTATTTTAGGTGCCTCAGAACATTTTAGAATAGGAATTAAGTGCTACAAATGCATGATTAAATCAGATTAGATCTGAAATATAAAACCATTACCCATAATCTTTCTCCCCTCTCACTGATGAGAAATTTTTGAATATTTCTTATTTTATTATAAACTCTATTCTACGAGCAAGATGGTACTGCTGACTTTTCTATCAACATGCATAGGATAAACTATTTAGTATTTTCATACTTTCAATTCATAAAATGTTTCTGATTTTATTATTCTTCCCAAAGGACCAGTAGGACTCCAACTGCTGTAGAAGGCTGATATTTGACTGAAAGATTTTGACTTCCTTTATTATGAGAGCTGTTACTCTGAATGCAATTAACAATGAGCAATCAAGGTCTCTGAACTCTGTAGTCAATGCTAGCCCTGTCCTTGTCACTTTTAAACATAAAACACTGCCTTCCTGGCACCCTGTCAATAACATCAAACAGCGACAAGCGCCACTCTACCGTGTACAATCATTTGTGATACCGTAAACATTGCAAATTTACCCACACCATGCGTACTGTTGCTTCTTAGATTGTACTGCAATCTGTGGTAGTTGTAAACCACTCAAATAAATTTACCTACTCTGCAACATACAATCATCTGTGGTATCAAATACCATTTCAAATTTACCAAAACTAAGTGTGCTGGTACTGCTTAGATTTGGTTGCAATTTGTGGTACAGTGCACTTCAAATTTAGCCATGTCAAGTACTCTTATCCTTCTCAGATAAAAAAAAAAGTACAAAGAAACAAAATAAAACACAGCAATATGCTACAATTTTGGTACAGAAAGCGCTTAAAATCAACTAAAAAGAAGTTTGTGGTGCCTCTTTTTGATTTGAACAATTTTGTAATAACACATTTTCTGTTTTCATTGGCTTTACATTTAACACATGCTAATTAAGTTTGAATTTTTTGAATAAATGTTTTGAGAGAAAAATATTTTCTAGTATTTTTTTACTGCAAATTGATCATAGCAGCTCATGATTATTCTTTCCCCACAGATTTTTTTTTGTCATTTCATTAAACAAGTAAGAAATCAAGCCAAGACAAACAATGAATGGTAATATAATGTGTTTGCACATCCCAATTACAGCATTCATTCATACCCTACAGTGGAGAAGTTTGATCATGAACATTCTCACAAGAAGCCCATTTATTATACATAATCTTTTTCTCTCTCTCCTTTTTCACCCAATGTAAAATTTCAGACAAAGGGATTTTTTCACAGTTATATAGAAACTCAAGTGGAGAAAAAAACTTTCTGTGCCGTACATCATTTTGAGGAGAGCAAAGAATGACAGGCTGTCAGTAGCTTCCAAGAGACGGACAGAAAATGAGTGGCAAAATGCCAAGAACAGGGCAAAAAATGCACAAGTTTAAATAAAATGCAACTTCAGTTTAAGTGTGTGCACTGTCATAAATCCTACTTATTGGATAACAATGGCTCCTACCCCATTTACACACTGTGTGCATGATAGATCAGCATTGGCTTATAAAGTAGCTGTGTCCTTTATTTGTTCCCAGGACATGAATCAGTGCCTCTCGTGTTTATTTCTTAGTTTCTTGTAGCATTCTTATTGGTTTCTGATTGTCAAAATGGTAATAAATGACCTGGAAAGTATATTGCTGTTCATACAATTTTGCTTTGCACATGATGGTTGCCTAAATTAAATGTTTTAACATTGATCTGTATATTTCTAAATGTTATTTCTGATATCTGGAGACATAACAATGGTGATAGTGCTGAAACAAAAGTGTGCATATTGATTATTTTCTTTGTCATATGTTCTGTCTGCATGCAAAAATTAAAAACTTTTCTAGCAAAATGTTTTTTAATCCACTGTAGTCTAATTACAATGAAGGTGTTACACTTCCAACAGATGTGAAACGTGTTACCATAAATGTATACTAACTGAATCTGACTGAGACTAGTACTGACTTATTTAACTGTAAAAGGATACAAAGCCAAACAAACCTGAAATAAAGAATTGTGTAGATCACAGGCTGGTTAGGATTCAGTATATTTGGAACAAGACCACTGCCGCGGTGTGTATCTCCCGCCGAGTATTAAAGGTCTATCTCTTACGGTTTTCGAGATATTCACACTTTTTCATTTTCCACTAAAATCCAAGATGGCCACCAAAAGTGGTGAAAATTGAATTTGATACTCCTGTACTACCCTCCGGGTCAAAAATTCGCTCGAAATTGCTCCATCTCTTACCGTTTGCGAGATATTTGTGATTTTTTACATTTTCACTAAAAGTAGCAATAAAGTAGCCATTACTCACTTGTACATTGAGCCACAGTTGTGAAACTTAAATATGTTACAGTTCACAAAAAAGTGGATGAACAACATATTAGAGAGAAATTGTGTAGCTACAATACTTTTGAAGATATAAGCCATTTACTCATTATGGTTATCATTATAAATTGACAAAGTAGCTATTACTCACTTAAATTGACAAAGTAGCTATTACTCACTTAGCTATGGAGATACAGTTTCAAACTACTGACCATGTTGTAGCTGTGGAGAAAGTAGCTGAACAACATGTTGGAAGAAAATACTCTAAATGCAATAGTTTGAGAGTTATTAGTCATATAATTATATTAGGTAAAAGTGCTATCACTCACTCAAAAGTAGGCCAAAAATGTGTAACTGCAGTAGTTTCAGAGAAAACTGTGTGACACACTCACGCACGCACGCACACATGGTGCAAATTATAATGTCCCGCCGGCGTGCTGGGTGGGAGATAATATGTTTTGTTATATTTCTGATTTGTTCCCTATACTTGGTGCACAATATTTCTCACATTTAGAAAGAAATCAACCTGCTTTAGAGTAGTCACACTCAGACAATATAATACCATAACAAAAAGAAACTATGTGCCTGAATAAGACCACACCCAAAACTATATTTTCTGTGACCTGTCTCCACATAGAATGATCAACTATTTCATAAAGAATACAGTGATCCACACTGGTCAAATTAAGCAAGTTTATTGTCAAAAGTTAAGAAGAGCAGTAATATTGGAATATAACAGTGCATAAACAAGCCTGAGGTACTTCATCAAGAACTATATAATTTATTTGGGGTTGTACATCCCTTTCAACACTTTACAGGTCATATCACGATGGGTAGTTTTGTGGGCAGAGGAAACCAGTACATACAGTTGGTCAAGGTTCTGTACTGTAAACTGCAGACCATCGGTAAGGAACAACTAGGTTTTGCGTTTGAACCGCCGACCTCAGAGGTGGGAGGTGAGTGAGTTACCACTGCACCACCATGACTCCTCATCAAGAACTATAAGCTTAGGTCATAGATTTCTGACAAGGTACTTTGGACTCTTAAGCAACAAGCCAGAATTGATGCATAAGTGCTACATCCTGGTAACCAGTTCTGAAGAATTTGTTCTAATAACCATAACCAGCAGCAGAATATATAAGTTCAGTGGGTAACCAATCATTCACCAGTTGCAATGGGTGATAATCAGGGATTTTAGTGATCAAGTAAGTTTGGTTTTCACACTTATATTGATATCTTGATTTGACTGACCAGGTTTAAATATCTGTTACTTTTTTCAGATGTCTGTGCTTATTAAAGGACACGACTAGCATAGTCCCATGTAACATGATAGAGGCCCATTTCGATGTGATATAGCTGTGTATAAAACAAGACTCTCACTTGACTTTGGTGTTATTGTTGGTAAGCACTTGTGCCCTATTGTAGGTGGACAGACAATAACACCTGAGCTATATACACTTGCACACACTGTCAAACGACACTTAATGGTCACATCTCTATTAAAGCTAAGCGGACTTTAAAAGGCAAGCCATTAGATAAATCTGCGTCGAATGAGCAGATTTCCTTTCTAGACAATCTCCATCTTCATTGAGTGCTGTGACTGCACTCTAGCCCCTGATTAATGCCTTTAATGGCAATGACCAATATCTCAATACAAATGGCTGTGTGCTTAAGTTTTAGCAGCTACTAAAAAGTCCCACTGATGGACCACTGTCAAACACAGAGTGAAACTTATGACAGCATAGCATGCAAGAGTTGAGGTGTGGCAGATTTTACAGGCATGTATCTAATGAGTGAAGATATCTCACAACAAATATGGCAGAGTACATGCATTTGAAAACAACTGGACAATCTTCCACACAATGATTTCAAGCCGTATTCTTCTATATGCAGTTTTTCTATGTGTTTGAAGTTCTTCCCAAATATCACTGTTCTCTTTATTAATGATCATGTTTTAACCAAATTAACAAACAGTACTACTTTTTAAATGATTCTACTTTAATTGACTTGATTAAATATAATGACAAGAAATCAGTTAAAGCAAAAAGCATCAGAGATGCCCGTACTCCACAGCCCGGGGAAACAGTTTTCAACACCACGAGATACAGAAGAAGTGAAACCGTACAAAGATCAGGAGACCTACACAGCAAACAGTGTCAGCTTTGTAAAGGTAGAAATAATATTTAAGTAGAGAAAATAACGTTTAACAGAGAGATACCTACACCCCACCCAACTAGTGTCCCTCCCAAGTATCAACTTCCTACACCTTATGGTTTCCGAGATATAGCCTAGTTAAGATTTTACACCCCTACACCTCACCCAACCAGTGTCCCTCCCAAGTATCAACTACCTACACCTTACAGTTTCAGAGATACAGCCCGGACAAACTTTTCCTGCCACCCACCCACCTGTATTTGTTATGTTACAATAAGTTTAGTAAAATCTTGTAAAGAATTAAATACATATATTGCATATAAAATCATGATACATATTATTCTGATAAAAAATACAACCAAAGGTTTAAGAATGTAATAAGGTCTACACAAAATAGTTGTAAGGAAGCAGAATAAAAAGTGAATGGAACAAGGAAACTTACGGAGACTTTTCTTTTGATGCCCAGAAACCTTCCCCCTGTAGATGGGCCTGGATGTTTATCTTCCTGTCTCTGCTTCACTGAAATACACACGTTTTGCAACTGTCAATAATATACACTTACTTCTCTTGGACCATGGTCAGTTGCTAGAAAAGCTATGTGAAACCTATTGAACATTTCTGACAAAATACATAATTTAGCTCAAAAATAGAATCCCCTTCGGCACTGCCCAAGTCTTTCTCACTGGTTCCTCACTGAAATAAAAAGAGGTGCTATGAAGGGCTGTTATGTATAACTTACTTGAATATAAACATCATGGATTTTGTCACTAGAATAAAAACTAGAAAAATGTTTTGCCAAGAAAAACAAAGCGTCCCCAAAGGTTAGATACTATATAGTATAAAGTAGAAGAAGCTTTTTGAAAGAAAAAAATGCAGTGCTGAGAGATGAAGTGGAAGTTAAGCAGACAGTGTGGAGGTTTATGCATTAACATGAAAGAAAAATGTAAGCTTTATTTTGTTTTCTATGATCATAAATTGTGAAAAGTTAATTTCATAAATGTTATAGTTTGTAAGAAGAGTAGTTTTAAAGGAGATACAAGGCAAAAACAGAAAATCTGCTATTTTATGAACACAGTTTGACCCATAAGAGGGGTCAGGGTAAACCTGACTGGTTATATAGACTCTCCATGTATGGAATCCATTCTAAAGCTGTAAAAAGCAATAATTAAGATATAAGGCAAAAAGAAAAAAAATTTTTTTTTCACGAGCCCAGTTTGACCCATAAGGTGGGATGGGATTGGTAAGGAGTAAATCTGACTGGCTATGTGGATTGTCTGTATATGCTTTCCTATTCCCTCTCAATACATTCTAAAGATGTAAAAGCAATAATAATGAGATATAAGGCAAAAGGACCAAATCTGCTGTTTTTACGACTCAAGGCTAGGGGGTAAATCTGACCGGCTATCTAGACTCTTCACATAAGGTTTCCCAATACCTCTCAATACATTCTAAAGCTCTAAAAGCAGTAATAAAGGAGATATAAGGCAAAAACACAAAATTGAAAATTTTAATTACTTTAATGTAGCTTTTATAAGCTACAAGCTTACCATGTGGAACTGAATGCTTTCTTGGGAGGCGCCAGGCATCCGGCCAATGTCCAAGAAAAATAGGCCAAGGCCTGCTGCTTACTGGCGACCCGCATGTTATGGTTGTGCCACCCAAATACTTTTTTCATGCTATAAATGTGCAGCAATTAATATATGTTTTATACAATTTCGACGAAATCGCTCTATCTCACATGGTTAAGGAGATACAAGCAATTTTGTGTTTTGTCATTTTTGGCAAAAATTCGAAAATTCAAAATGGCTGCCATTTTTGGGGAGGGGAAAATTTTTTGAAAATTACCAATAATACATTCCTTAGATACCCTGTGGGTCGAAAATTTCGACGAAATCCCTCTATCTCGCACAGTTAAGGAGATACAAGCAATTTTGTGTTTTCCCATTTTTGGCAAAAATTCGAAAATTCAAAATGGCCGCCATTTTTGGGGAGGGGAAAATTTTTTGAAAATTGACATTAGTACATTCCTTAGATACCCTGGGGGTCGAAAATTTTGACAAAATCGCTCTATCTCGCACGGTTAAGGAGATACAAGCAATTTTGTGTTTTGGCATTTTTGGCGAAAATTCAAAATGGCTGCCATTTTTGGGGAGGGGAAATTTTTTTGAAAATTGACATTAGTACATTCCTTAGATACCCTGTGGGTCGAAAATTTCGATGAAATCGCTCTATCTCACATGGTTAAGGAGATACAAGCAATTTTGTGTTTTTGAATTTTCGGCAAAAATTCGAAAATTCAAAATGGCCGCCATTTTTGGGGAGGGGAAAATTTTTTGAAAATTGACATTAGTACATTCCTTAGATACCCTGTGGGTCGAAAATTTCGACGAAATCGCTCTATCTCGCACAGTTAAGGAGATAGAAGCAATTTTGTGTTTTACCATTTTTGGCAAAAATTCGAAAATTCAAAATGGCCGCCATTTTTGGGGAGGGGAAATTTTTTTGAAAATTGACATTAATACATTCCTTAGATACCCTGTGGGTCGAAAATTTCGACGAAATCGCTCTATGTCGCACTGTTAAGGAGATACAAGCAATTTTGTGTTTTGCCATTTTTGGCGAAAATTCAAAATGGCCGCCACTTTTGGGGAGGGGAAAATTTTTTGAAAATTGCCAATAGTACATTCCTTCGATACCCTGTGGGTCAAAAATTTCGACGAAATCGCTCTATCTCGCACGGTTAAGGAGATACAAGCAATTTTGTGTTTTGCCATTTTTGGCGAAAATTCAAAATGGCCGCCACTTTTGGGGAGGGGAAAATTTTTTGAAAATTGCCAATAGTACATTCCTTCGATACCCCGTGGATCGAAAATTTCGTCGAAATCGCTCTATCTCACACGGTTAAGGAGATACAAGCAATTTTGTGTTTTGCCATTTTTGGCGAAAATTCGAAAATTCAAAATGGCCGCCATTTTTGGGGAGGGGAAAATTTTTTGAAAATTGCCAATAGACATTCTTTAGATACCCTGTGGGTCGAAAATTTCGTCGAAATCGCTCTATCTCGCACGGTTAAGGAGATACACGCGTTTTTGTTTTTTCAGCGTTAAGAAAAATCGTGACATTTAGTAAATCATTAATAAGTCGGCCATTTTGTATTGGATCACTTGCAAAAGTTATTGATTTCCAGACATGTATATAACGAACGTACTTGCAAAATTTCATGTGAATAGGTGAAGCACTTTTTAAGTTATCATCCAGACAAGCACACCCTTTTGAAAAACCTGTTTTTGGTCATGTGACTTCTCTGATTGGTTGAAAAACATGCAATGAGGAAAAATGATAGTCCTCTACCCAAGGAAGCTCCATACCAAATTTCAAAGAAATCGGTGCAGTAGTTTCTGAGGAGAAGAGGCTGGAAAAAATTGTTGACGCCGCCGACAACAACAACAACAACAACGAAGACGACGCCAGGCCATGCCATTAGCTTACGGCCGTTGGCCAGTAAGCTAAAGACATTTATTATTTGACCAGATCCCAGTGCTGAGAGTGTACCATAACAGTGTAATCTCGGGTCTAACCCTTCTTCTCTCATTGTAAATTTAGCCCATACCCCCTCAGCTGTAATACAGCGGGGAGGCAGGGTGGGACTCTCTTCAGTTCCACATGGTAAGCTTTTAGCTTATAAAAGCTACATTTAAATAATGAAAATTTTCAATTTTATTGTGCTACAATAGCTTACCATGTGGAACTGAATGCTGAATCCAACCGTCTGGTGGAGGGATTACAGCTGAGACTGGAAGTATAGTGAATTTTTCTTGGATTGAATTAATAAATAAATAAAATGAATATTTGAAAAATCAGTCTGAGTCCCGCTTACAGAGCCCCAATTCTTATAATCGGACCTGTAAGAAGCCAAAAACCAGAAGATTAATGAATGACAGTACCGCTACTGTCTGGATGTTGTGATTGAAGGATTAAGTGCAGGCGTTCTCACTTATGTGAGTATAGCCCCCAAGGGCATCACTGTAATGAATACCAGCCCTAAGCTTGAATCTCATTAACTTGCCATCCTAAATATGAGATTATGGTACACTGAAAAGACTTAATGCATTATACAGTTAAATACAAAAATGATAGACAAGAACTTACCATAGCATCCTGAGGAGGTAACCAATACCTAGACCCTGGGATTAGATTCCTGGGCCTGTATTCACAAGTAGATCTTAAGTCTGAGACAAGAAAAGCTTAGATTTGAGATTAGGTCTCAGCTGAGACCAAGTCTCAACTTTGTATTCACAAACAGGATGTCAGCTGAGACCAAACTCAGACCAGTCTCAAGTCTTTCCAATGTAAACAAACCCTATACTTGCAAATATAACAAACATTTTTTAAAGATGAAAAGTGTTCGTGTGTTTTAATTCTTAACAAAAATTATACTGTCTATTTAAATAAAAAATAAAACAGAAAATTGTGTCAGTTGTTTTTATTTTGCATGATCTACTCCTTTGTTGCTATGCAGTCAGAAAACACTGCTGAAAAGTGTCTCAAAGTAAGGTAGTTTTGGAACCAAAATTTGTGCTATCAGTTGTTTCAAAAGTTTAGGCCAAGTATTATATACATTACAAACTAGAAATAGGACGCCCTGTTGATAGTAGCTGTGACATATAAATAGAAAGAGGATAGCATAGAAGAACACACATTATCATGTGTAATGTCCACCCCATAAACCTTTTGGCAAATTGTACAGTAGTGTTACAAGACCCTGTTTCATTTGTAAAATATATCAATGATGCTTCAATAAAGGGGAAAATTTTTTTAAAAATTGCCAAGAGTACAATGCTCAGATACCCTGTGGTTCGAAAATTTTGACGAAATCGCTCTATCTTGCACGGTTAAGGAGACAGAAGCAAATTTGTGTTTTGCCATTTTTGGCAAAAATTCGAAAATTCAAAATGGCCGCCATTTTTGAGAAGGGGAAAATTTTTTGAAAATTGCAAAGAGTACATTCCTTAGACACCCTTAGACCTTAGACACGGTTAATGAGATAGAAGCAAATTTGTGTTTTGCCATTTTTGGCAAAATTTCGAAAATTCAAAATGGCCGCCATTTTTGGGGCGGGGAAAATTTTTTGAAAATTGCCAAGATACATTCCGACGAAATCGCTCTATCTCGCATGGTTAAGGAGATAGAAGCAAATTTGTGTTTTGCCAAAAATGGCCGCCACTTTTGAGAAGGCGAAAATTTGTTGAAAATTGCAGAGTACATTCCTCAGATACCCTGTGGGTCGAAAATTTTGATGAAATCGCTCTATCTCCCACGGTTAAGGAGATAGAAGCTAATTTGTGTTTTGGCATTTTTGGCAAAAATTCGAAAATTCAAAATGGCCGCCATTTTTGGGAAAGGGAAATTTTTTTTGAAAATTGCAAGGAGTATATTCCTTAGATACCCTGTGGGTCGAAAATTTCGGCGAAATCACTATCTCGCACGGTTAAGGAGATACAAACTAATTTGTGTTTTGCCATTTTTGGCAAAAATTCGAAAATTCAAAATGGCTGCCATGTTTGGGTAGGGGAAATTTTTTTTCAAAATTGCAAAGAGTAGATTCCTTAGATACCCTGTGGGTCGAAAATTTCAACGAAATCACTCTATCTCGCACGGTTAAGGAGATAGAAGCAAATTTGTCTCGTACGGTTTAGGAGATATGAGCACATTTGCCTTTTTCAGTATTCAAAATAGCCAATTACTCATTTATTTAATTAATTACTCACTCATCTATGAAGCAATTCCCCCCAAAAGCAATCCCATACAAGCTATACAATCCCATACAAGCTATACCCATACAATGAACCTCCATACCAAATTTCAGAGAGCTAGGCTTAATAGCATTCCTTAAAATGTCTGGAAACCAAAGAGATACTCAAAAGTAGCAAAGTAGCTATTACTCAGTTAGCTATAGAGCTATCATCACCAAAAGCAATCCCATACAAGTTATTGACCCAATAAACCTGCACGCCAAATTTGGTAAAGATAGGATAAGAACTGTTGCCTAAAATGTCTGGAAACCAAGTGGGACGCCGGACGCCGGAAAAAGCAAAAATAATGTGTCCACCCCCCAGTGGGGTGGACATAATTATTTCTACTTTACCTTAAGACATAAAAAGTAAAAATATGTACCTCATTTAAGATGAAATAATGCTTGAGACTTTTTAACCAAAATATTTGAGACAACTATGTACTAGTCTTAAGTTTGAGGCCAAATCTGAGACTAAATTTGGTCTCAACTATTTTGTGAATAGCTAACAAGTCTGAGACTAAAAACAATCTCAGATTTGAGACCAAAACTTATGACTTGAGACAAAATTTGGTCTCAGCAAGTTTTATGAACACCGGCCTAGAAGACTTGGCTGCAGCGGATGTGCCCCCTTCCTTCTTTTCTTTCCAAGGATGAGCAGTCTGAGGGGAAGGTTCTAGGATACTACTGGTCCAAGATACATATTGTTGTCATTGTCTGAGCAAGTAAGGTTTTTTAGGTAAAATTGTAAATGTGTTGTGAGCTTTCCAGTGACATTCTTGCATGATTTGGTCCATAGATACCCCACCGTAAAAGACCTTAGAGGCCGGGAAGGCCCTAATGACATGTGCTTTGACTTAGACCAGGTCCAAGGCTTGTTGATCTCCTTGTTTGTAACAAAGTAGGATAGTTTGTTTTAGCCAAGAAGAGAGTGTAGCGGGTCTGATGTATGTCCTTTCTTAAAAGAGATAAAGAGGAGGAATCAAGACCCTCTTAGGTCTTTGATTCGATCCAAATAGTATCTCAGGCCCGTACCGGACAGAAGGTCCTATCTTCTTTGAATTGTCTATTTACAATGGTAGTTAGAGCAGGAATAGTCACCAAACAGTTGGAGACAAACTTTGAGAACCTTCTCTTGCTAGTTGGTTTTTGGCTATGAAATCTGAAGAAGGGAACAAAGCAACCTTTTCCCACTGGCCTAGATTCGATACTTTGTTTGCAACCCAGGCATGGATTTCGCTGCGGCGCTTGCCGGGGGCCAAAGCTAGCAAGAAGCTATAGCAGTTTTGAGGGTAAGATATTTGAGGCTGTGTCTTTCATAGGCTCAAAAGGTACTTTTGTGAGCTCATTGAGCACAACAGAAATCTAATCTAATCTAATGTGGACTTTTATAGTTCTTAATCTCCATCACTGATGGACTCTAAGGCGCAACTGAACATAAAGCAAGGCAGTTAGCATTAATCCGAGGGCATAGCCAGGTCATACCAAGGAGACACAGGGTGACAATGGAGGCTGTGGCGGATAGGCTTTTGGAAACAGGTAAGTTTTAAGCTTCTTTCTGACGGAGGCAACTGATGCTGCACTGCGCACATCATGAGGGAGTTCATTCCAGATCTTAGCACCATCAACGGCAAAGCTGTGATCAAAATGTTTGACAGACTTGAAGACTGATGAGCGGAAAGGTTCCACTTAGGAAGATTCCTCTAACTTTTGGGACGATCCCTGTGAAAACTGGAGAGTAACCTGTTAAGTCCGAACTTTGGGAAATATAGAACCGCACTGGGCCCAAGGTGTTAACAATCGCCGTCCTATAACCATCAATGGTTGAAGGGCGCCTGTTTAGGTCCTGGTACAGGTACATGAAGAGGTCCAAGACTTGCTTTACAGAGGGAGTGGAGAAATCCACCAAATTTCTCTGCACCATTTCTCAAATAGGGCCCACTTTGACTTGCAGATGGTCCTTGCTGATGACCTCTGAGGGGCAGCAATTATCTCTGCCACCTCCACAGAGAAGCCTTGTTCTTGGAGCTGTCCACTCCTAGACACCAGGAGTGGAGGTCGAGATGTGGATTGCTGTGAAACACATAGTTGTGGGACTGTTTGATAAGAGTTCTTGACATTGGTAGTTGAAGTGGGATCTCTGTTGAGAGCTGCACTAGGTCCCAAAATCAGGGCATCCCTGGCCAACCTGGGGCTATTACAATGATCAGACAACTGGATTGCCTGATTTTTTGGATCACCCTGTGAAGGAGAGGCATGGCAGGCTAAGCATAAGCAGTGAGACCCGACCAGTTTATGTTCAGAGCATCTATGTCCCAAGCAGTTTGGTCTGGGACTGGAGATACATACAGTGGAACTTTGTGGTTCAGACAAGTGGCAAATAGATCTACATGAGGAGTGAACCACTTTTGACAGATCTGTTTGAACACCTATGGATGCAGTGACCATTCTATTGATTGGACTTGGTTCGATCTGGACAGAAGATCGGCCATCACATTCAGACACCCTGGAATGTGTCTGGCTTTTAAGATTATCTAGTAATGATGGTACCAGGTCATGATCTTCCACAGGAGCGCATATTTCCGCTGAGTGGGTTCCTCCTAGTTTCTTTATGTAGGCTACTACTGTTGAGTTGTCTGTAGCAACCAACAGTGTTTGGTTTTGACACTGGTCCTTGAACCTTTGAAGGGCCAGAGAAACCGCCTTCAGCTCTGGAACATTTATGTGTAGCCTTTTTTCCCTGTCTGACCACAGACCCTTTGTAGAGGCTTGCTCTAAGTGAGCGCCCCAGCCTTCGTTTGAGGCGTCGGTAAAGAGTTGGATACTGTGGTCTTTGGGATGAAGGTCTGCACCTTTCATCATGTTTGTGGGATTCTGTCATTCCACCACTGTAGGTGTGCTGAAATGGTTTCTGTCCAAGGAAGGTGGGTGTCCAATGACTGCGGAAATCTCCAGTGCTCCTTGAGGTGAAACTGAAAGGGTCTCATGTGAAGGCGTCCCTCCGGGACCATTTTCTCCATTGAGGCAAGAAACCCAATTAGCGACATCAAACATCTTGCAGTCAAAACATGTTTTGACTTGAGTCGTTGGATCAAATCCTGAAGTTTGAGCCATCTCTCTTGAGTGTGTTTTACAAGGGCTGAGTCTAGATGGTATTCGTAGCCCACAAACGAAAACACTTGAGTAGGTTTGAGTTCGGACTTCTCCTGATTTATTATCGACCCTAAGGCTTGAGTCAGATCTACCACTGTCTGAGTGTTCACTTGTGCTTCTTCCTGAGACTGGGCCCTGATAAGCCAGTCGTCCAGGTACTGGTGAAGTCTGATTCCCCTTGTCTGGGCCATCAGCTTCACTTCTTTTACAATCATTGTGAAGACCTGTGGGGCCGTGGCTAGCCCGAAGGGAAGGGAGGTAAACTGGAACACCTGTGACTTGTGGCAAAACCTTAGGTACTTCCTTGAGTTTGGGTGGATGGGGATGTGAAGGTAGGCGTCTGATAAGTCTATTGACGACACCCATTCCCCTGGAATCAGCGAGGCCCTGATGGACTCTGGTGTTTCCATTTTGAACCTTTCTACAACTAGAAAAGTACTAGAAACAGGTGACTGTAAAACCCAAGAGATGTTACAATTTCTACCCTTTCTATTGCGTTCTTTGACAGAAGAGACTGGATACAAGAGGCCAGAGTTTGTTCTTTTTGAAGGGCCTTGTAACCTGATCGAATCAGGGGAGCTTCGACTAAATTTGGTTTTGAGATAAATGGAAGAACATAACCATTGGTGATAATGTTTAACATGTCTGAACATTTGTTTGTTGGCCAGTCTCTTCTGAAAGAACGGAGGCGACCTCCTACTGGTGGACTGAGGGAGGCTTGTAAGGAGTCATTGGGGGGAGGGGTTTCCATGCCCTCGTCCCCTTGAATGGGGTCAAAAACAACCTCTGTTGTCCTTTTTAAGGAGGAAGTCTTCTCCATCCTTGACTGTGACTTGGACAGAGGTGTAGGCCAGAAAGGCGAATTCCTCAGTTCTTGACGTTTACAGTCCCCTAGATGTGGTTGAAGGAGGGTCGTCTCGGCCTCATGTTTTAGCAGGCCAGTGATGCCCATGGTATACAGCTCCCTCTGGAGAATATGGGCTACAGATTTGCTGAGGCAGCCTAGGGCTCTCTGTTGAATAAGAATTCTCTGATTCATAATCTCAAAATAGTCACAGGTGTGTTCATAGCCACGCCTGACAGCTCTTTCAGGATCGGCACCCTTCTGAATCAGGCTTTTAACCCTTTTAAAGGTAGCCTTTATACTGTGCTGACACTTCTCCATAACAGTGTTACAAGCAGAAGCGGTCTTTGCGAAAGTAGCTGTAAAGTTGATGGTAGAGAGATTGCATAGATTTCATCTCTTCTCTGGGAGATTTCATAGCCTCCAGCATGGACACCTGAAAGACCCCCATTTGTTGTTGGAGTTTAATGTTAAACTGATTACCCAGGGATTTTTCTAGTTTACTTTCTATCTTATTCTTCAATGCAGTACCTGGGGTTGGTGTGACAGTTTGAGGTGTCCTTAAAGACAAAGACTCGAAATGTAAGGCTTGGGGGCGTGGAGGAGAAGAAAATAAATTATCAGCTGCACCCTCCAGGTCTACTTGAGAGCCAGAAAATGCCTCCACATCATGCCCCAATAAGTCCAGATCAACTTCTTTAGAAGTATTCCAGGGATCCAATACTTTTTGTTTTCTTACATAGCTACGTCTGTGCTTGATTTTTATGTGTTGTTCTTCTGTAAAATTTGCACAAATATTGCATGTATTTGTAACACCAGGGTCATCCCCTTTGCCAGCTTCTCTGCACATAGGACAGTAATTATGGGTATTGAATAAGAAACAAAAATGCTTGCATTTTGATGATCTGGGCTTTGCACTCGTTTGGTGGGAAGACATTTTTACAGCAACAAAAAATCCAAAACAAAACAAGAAATAATCAAAGAATACTTATCCTGCACTTATCAAACTTTGTCAGAATAAGCTATGATATAAAATAAAATAAATGGCTGAAAGATAACATCCAACAATACATATATCCTGAGAAAACAGTGAAATAAAGTAAGCTTATTTTAAATGCTTGCTAGTCACGTGGGCAATGAGAGAAGAAGGGTTAGATGTGAGATTACACTGTTATGGTACACTCTCAGCACGGGGATCCAGTCAGTACTAAACGTCTATTTTTCTTGGACGTTGGCCAGATGCCTGCGGCCTCCCAAGAAAGCATTCAGTTCCACATGGTAAGCTATTGTAGAGCAATAAAATCGGCTATTTTATGATCCCAGTTTGACCCATCGGGGGAGTTCGGGGTAAATCTGACCGGCTATCTAGACTCTTCACATAAGGTTTCCCAATACCTCTTAATATATTCTAAAGCTCTAAAAGCAGTAATAAAGGAGATATAAGGCAAAAACACAAAATCGGATATTTTATGATCCCAGTTTGACCCGTAGGGGGGAGTCAGGGGATAAATCTGACTGGCTATCTAGACTCTTCACATATGGTTTCCCAATACCTCTTAATACATTCTAAAGCTCTAAAAGGAATAATAAAGGAGATATAAGGCAAAAACACAGAATCAGCTATTTTATGACCCCCGTTTGACCCCTACAAGGGGGGGTCGGGGGAAGTTTGACTTGAATTCTAGATTCTCCACATATGGTTTACTACTACCTCTCAATACATTTTATGGCTCTAAATGCAATACTTCAGAAGATAATAGGGGGGTTCACATGAATTTTAAGCTTTCTGGTTGGTAGCTGTCAGAAAATCGCTCACAAATCGGTCAATTTTCATTGGATCGCTCCCAAAATCTAATCAGCTCATGTTTTTGATAGTATAAACATGTGTATGAAGTTACAAGCCTCTGCAGTCAGTAGATTTTGCTGAGCAGCGATGACAGGCGGGTGTACCCAAAGAAACTATTTTTGGATCATCTGACCTTGAAAAAATTAAAGGTCAAATTTAAGCATGTGGAAAAGTTTTCCACGCCTAAGGTATATAACTGCCAAAGATGGTTAGAAAGGGCCCTTTCAGGGACGCTTAATTATATGGTCCAGACTTCTCTCATCCTCATACTTGAAATTTGTGTTTCCCACAATGCTTTGTATATCTAAATATATATATATTAAACTTTAAGGTGACTAGGACTTCTTAAATACTAGGGAGTTAAGTTTAGCACACATTAGAAATTTTGCCTTAAACATATATGTACCAAGTTTGGTTGAAAAAGAAGTAAAAAAATACTTTAAAATAGCCAGCCTTGGCAGGCAAGAACCAGCCCACAGGTACAACTACATTGGGAACAACATTGAGATTTGGGAAAAACTAAGGAACAACTTCAGTTGTAAGAAGAAATTCAAAATCCACAAGATGTTGTCAGATGTAAGAACTTTCACATTGTTGAAAAAATGGGAAACATACAAATTATGTTAGTTGATGATGTAAGGATTTCATTTCACAACAGGAAGGCATCTGTCAATTGTGATGAAAGCCTATTATGAAGCAACAGTTTCTCTAGCATAGATACACATATTATAAGTCCACTGAAGCAATGGTAATCTCCCACTGAGAATTAAGTAAAAATGGTAGTGTGACCTTGAAACAGAGTTCAAAGCCCAAGGACCAATATATAAGAGATATCTGGCCATTTTAGTATGATGGATTTCACTTGCCCTTGAAGCAGGGGTCAAAGGTCAAACATGACATTGTAAAATAATCACAAGCCTCAATTTTTTTCAAGTTGTTTTCATAGTCTGAAGCCTAGGACCAACTATAAGAGAGTTACAAGGCCTTTTTAGGATGATGACCCTACTCGATAAGGAAGGAGGGGCTTAAGGTTGATGAGGAAAAAGAGGAAAATTTTGTGAAAATTGCCAAGACTACATTGCTTAGATACCCTACGGGTCGAAAATTTCGACAAAATCGCTCTATCTCGCACGGTTAAGGAGATAGAAGCAAATTTGTGTTTTTCCATTTTTGACAAAAAATTCAAAATGGCCGCCGTATGTGGGAAGAGGAAAATATTTTGAAACTTGCCAAGAGTACGCTGCTCAGATACTCTGTGAGTCGAAAATTTTGACGAAATCGCTCTATCTCGCACGGTTAAGGAGATAGAAGCAAATTTGTGTTTTTCCATTTTTGGCAAAAATGTGAAAATTCAAAATGGCCGCCATGTTTGGGGCGGGGAGAGGAAAATTTTTTGAAACTTGTCAAGAGTACATTTCTTAGATACCCTGTGGATCGAAAATTTCAACGAAATCGCTCTATCTCGCACGGTTAAGGAGATAGAAGCAAATTTGTGTTTTTCCATTTTTGGCAAAGTAGCTATTACTCAGTCAGTTATATAGCTATTATCACTAAAAGCAAACCCAAGCAAGCTATCGACCTAACTATTGCTCATACCAAATTTGGTAAAGATATGTCAAATATTTTTCCTTAAAATGCCCGGAAACAAAAGAAGTACACAAAAGTAGATAAGTAGCTATATTACTCAGTTAGCTATAGAGCTGTCTTCACCAAAAGCAATCCCATGCAAGCTTTTAACCCATTAAACACTCATACCAAATTTGGTAAAGATACGATAAATTGTTTTCCTTCAAATGAGTGGAAACCAAGCGTCCGGACGGCGGATGGCGGAAAAAGCAAAAACAATATGTCCATCCCCCAGTGGGGTGGACATAATTCATACCACTATGCAATGGAACACCAGTCTCATTTCCCATGGGGAGAATGCAACAGTGTGACAAATTTATGCCATCTTTGATCTGCAACAAAATCTCACTGACTTAACAAAAAGTTTAAGGATCAGTCAAAGTTACTCCCAAATTCTTACTCAATAACATTGGCTTGTTTGAGAAAGACAACACTAGCAATTTGGGGTTTTCATGGGAGGGAGGGAATTGCAAACACAATTAAGATTTTCCTTCACTGTTAATACTGATAGACTTTGATCAAAGGCCTAATGATGAGCAAATGTCCTTGCACCAAAGTCAAGGACTTCTCTTATGCAAAAATCAAAATCACTGACAATAAAAGTGACAGAAAATGCAGTGAAATGGTGTGTAAGCTGAGTGGCATAGAAAAGCATGCAAATTTCAGCATTTCAGGCTCCCGGGCAACTGAAGGTTAAGTGTTTTGTACAGGGCAATAATAACAGAAACTGCGAAACTATTCAAACATCTACACTGACAGAGTTATCTTATTTCACCTTGGAGGCAACGAAGGCTTAAACTTAAGTTTTCACAAACAATAACTAATAAAGTGAAAAATAAAGATGAAAAATTCTCTCAGTTTTATCAACTTTTGTCCAGCTATCTATGATACTATTATTATCAAGATATTATCATATCAGTGCAGACTACATTGGTTACACATCAGATAAATATCAAATTTTCATTTTTAATAACATCCATTGAACAAGAATTACATTATTTGAAGAAAAATCACAAATCTTTGTAACAATATTCTTCTTCTTACCCCTTTTAGCATATTACAGCGAACGAGGGATGGTGAATAAGGCTATTTTTACAATTGTATTTTTGGTATTAAGAAATAAATACCATATCTATTACTCAAGCTTGAAGCAGGTAAATGTTCCAATGATATTAAATGGAAAATTTGTCTTTAATGTTCAGCTTGTGCAGAGTGTCAGCCTGTCAGGCGGATTGAGGGATTCCTTATATCAGGCTCCACCGCTACTGTTTGGACAAAGTTACAACTGAAAACTTGACAGAACCACAACTGCCCTTGATAAAGGATGTCAATTCTAAAAGGAAATGCAAAATCTGACAAGTCTTTCAGATGTGCAATCAATATGTACTTGTTGACTTACTGCAACAGATCACAAAGACATTGTCTTACCACCTCTTCAACATAAGGCAGCCTTAAATTTTAAGCCAAGTTTATTATGAGAAGTGTATGAAAAACCCATACGACCTGACAACCACACACTCATGAAACTTTTGCCAAAAATAACCCAATAAAGATAATTGCAGTATACTTCAAATTCTGTGTTGATACAGATACATTACTTATGTGTAATGAGAATCAGTCTATTTCTTCTGGTGTTTCAATGGGACACAGGAATCTATAGAGATCTCAAATTTCATTAGTTTGCTATAACATGGAGGATCCAAACAGCAATGGAAGATGGTCATACCTCAATAAGGTTTCACCCACAATGTTGCATAAATGACAACTGTGAAAGACAGGAATGTTTTTGTAGCCTTACAAAATGTTAAGTTAATAATGTGGTATAAGGTCAAGGCAACAAATGTTTACACTAAAACTTCACTATGATGTTTATATATGGCACCACTCCTCCATAAAAAAAAATCACAATTCCAAGTCAGTCCAGTTTCATGCCTTTCAGGAACAAGGGATTTATATCCAGTTTCCTTTAATCATTTTCTAAAACACAAGTGGCTTTGAGGAATACCACCCAGAAATTGTAGCAATACTAAGGTTAACCTAATTTTACAATAAAATACTGCAGATAGAACTCAGGGCAAACACTGATGGAAAAAATTAACACAACAAATGTATATAACTGAATATTTCAACTTTTAAGGGGCAAGCTGTTTTGGTCAAATATGAAGGTCAAGATGTTCTGTAATGGCAAATCTTTATCATAGAAAAAATCAATGGACTTCACTGATTAAGTCCACTGCCAGTTCATAAAGAAACCAAGCTGAATAAATATTACCTCCTTATTTACAGAATAAACTAGATTGGGCCAACTCGGCGCCAACATATCCCCAGACAGGTCATCACTCACGCCACAGGTTTTGATCGGGAATTTTTTAAAACATAATTACCCATTATTATATGAACTTCAGCACATCAATCTACTCTGTTTATATCTTCCAAGGAAGATGGTGTATCCCCAGACGCCGAATACATAACTCAAATTATATTTTCAATCTTCCTGCAATGATAACTCTAAACCTATTTTCAAAGTATTTAAATGATTGATGATTGAATGTCCATTCTAAAATAATAATCCCAAAAGAGCATATCTGTTTCTATATTTGTTGACAAATAAAATATTATTTTTAACTCAACTCATCATACTTTTCAATCTTCCTTCAAAGTATTTAAATGATTGATGATTCAATGTCCATTCTAAAATTCATAATCCCAAAAGCGCATATCTGTTTCTATATTTGTTCACAAATAAAATATTATTTAAAAAAAAATTATTTATATTATTATTTTATTATATTATTTTTAGAATTTGCAAATTGTTTTCAGTTATTCATTTCCTCTATACCTATATATGTGGTCCATATATATGCAACCTAAATATGTGACACAATCTCAGTTCTGACTCCCCTTTGTGTTATATGTAATGAAGCCCACCACCTCCCACCCCCACCCCTCTCCCCTTCTCCACACCTCTCTCACTATTACACAAGATCTGCAACCCCATTGAGTTCTTTGTTTCTCATCTGATATCATTAAATACCTTTGTTTATTTAGTGTCACTCAATATAGCTGGAGGTCCCAGAGGTGGGTGGGGGGAATCCGGGTGGGGGATGCATAAATGGTAAACAAACAATCTATATAAAAGGGGTACTCAAATACAAAAAGAATTGAGAATTTTAAGTATGTGATTATCAACTGAAATGAGTTCATAATTGTAGGAGCTGTGTCAAAATTAACTGAGGCAAGTTGAATAAAACTGGGCTAGTTGAGGGTTAAAAATCCCCTACTTTTACTACATAAGGATATAATTTCATTAATATTGGGACTTAAAGCTCACTTAAAGTGTCCATTTTGTCTACTTGAATATGTTTAACCAGTTTCATTTTAAAAAGTTAAAAACTCAGCAAGCAGAGGTATAACACACAAAAATAAGTTCTTAAAAGACTAAGATAGCCATAACATTATTAATATTCAAAATTTAAATAGACAGGCATTTCCTTTTAAAAATTCAAAGATTTCAGCTCTATAACCCACATAGTTTGACAGTTACTGGGCTTTAAAGTGGCATAATGTCCATAAATTGGGTTTCTGTGGGCATTTTACAATTGTTAAAGAGACCTTAGCAATTAAACAACAGATCTGAAACTTTTTGGGGGACATACATAACAAACAAAAATTATATATAATACAGTTTAAGACTTGTCACACTAAGCATTTCCAAATAACAGGGCAAAATACGGAAAAAATGTCCAAAAAGGCACTTGGGCGAGTGTCTATGGCCCTCATACACAGGTTAAATGTCTACTAAAAACCTTGATTTTCGGCATATGTAAAAAGGACATAATAATGCATTCCCAGATGGGATTTCAGCTCCATCAATCACATAGTTTAACAGTCACAGGGCTTAAAGGTGGTTAAAAAGTCCAAATATTGGGTCTCTGTGGGCCTGTTAGAGATCTCGTGGCTTTCAAATTAAAGCTTCAGACTTAAAATTTGTTACATACTAAGATTACACATAGAATATGTATCTAATAAAGTTTGAAACTTCTCAGACTTACCATTTCCAAGTTACAGAGCAAAATATGTGAAAAATGTCTTAAAAGGGTCACTCAGGTGGGTGTTTAAGGTCCTCATACACAGGTTAAATGTCTACTTGAAGCCTTGATTTTTGGCACATGTAAAAAGAACATAATAATGTATTCCCAGATGAGATTTCAGCTCTATCAGTCACATAGTTTAACAGTCACAGGCCTTAAAATTGGCAAAAAGTCCAAATACTGGGTCTTTATGGGGCCTTCTAGAGACCTAAATGTGGCCTTCAAATTAAAGCCTCAGACTTAAAATTTGTCACATACTAAGATTACACATAGAATATGCATCTAATACAGTTTGAAACTTCTTAGACTTACCATTTCCAAGTTACAGGGCAAAATATGTGAAAAATGTCTAAAAATGGTCACTCGGGTGGGGATTTATGGTCCTCATACACAGGTTAAATGTCTTCTTAAAGCCTTAATTTTTGGCACATATATAAATAACATACTAATATCTTCCCAGATAGGATTTGAGCTCTATCAGTCACATAGTTTGACAGTCACAGGGCTTAAAAGTAGCAAAAAGTCCAAATATTGGGTCTTTGGGAGCCTTTTAGAGTCCTCAATTTGACCTTCAAAATTAAAGCTTCAGACTTAAAATCTGTTACATACTAAGATTACACACAGAATATATATCTAATACAGTTTGAAACTTCTCAGACTTACCATTTCCAAGTTACAGGGAAAAAGATGTGAAAAATGTCTTATAAGGGTCACTCGGGTGGGTGTTTATGGTCCTGATACACAGGTTAACTGTCTATTAAAGGCCTAAATGTTGGGGCACATATAAGAAAACACATAGATATATTCCCAGATGATATTTAACTTAGATGAGAGACATAGTTTGAAAGCTACAGTGCTTGAAAGTGGCAAAAAGTGCATAAATTGGGTCTCTGTGGGCACTTTTGAGACCTTAAGTCGACCCCTTTGGGTAAACCTACAGCCCTAAAATTTTCTACAGACAAGGATTACATATCAAAGTTATACCTAGCGCAGTTTGAGACTCATCAGAATTACCACTTCCAAATTATAGGGCAAAATATGTGAAAAGTATAGCAAAAAATCCCCAAGTGGGGGTATTTATGGGCCTCAAACACAATTTTCTCCTCAACTTAAAGTCGTGATTTTCGGCACATGTACTAAGAACATATTAATGTGTTGTCAGGTAAAATTTCAGCCAGCTGAGCATCATAGTTTGTGACCTACAGGGCTCTAAGTGGCCAAAAGTCCAATTTCTGACCTTAAGGTGGCCATAAGTTCTTTTTTACTGGGAGTTTAAGGTCACCTTAAAATAGGGATCTTCCTTTGGGCACCCTTAACATGTGTACCAAGTTTGAAAAAAAAAAATTAATTTGTTTTTGAGTTATCGCGTCCACAAGGAAATTTCTACGGCGGCGGCGGCGGCGGCGGCGGCGGCGCGACGGACCTGAATCCAATATATCCCCGACTTTCGTCTGGGGATATAATAAATTCATATATGCATGGCTGCATATATAGTGAAATTTATTGTGATGATGGTGATCCCATTAATATATTCAAATATTCCTGTCGAGTATACATATGAATAATATTATTACTCACTTCATACATAATTTAAAGAACTTTTCGTGTTGATGCGCTTATTATTAAAACATCGATTTCATTTTAATCAGTCAATGGCCAGTTATGAAGATTTAAGTCAGCTGGAATTAGTGGCACTGGACAATCTAAATGTTTACAATAACAGTCTGTTTTTGTTCAATCGCTGGCCTCATGAATGCCTTTTTTTGGCAACCAATCCCCCATCCCATGCCACTTAAAGAACCCTCCCGTAATAAATTTAAATGGGATGCTTGCCCATTCATATCTGTCAAGGGGTGACTTCAAATTAGATTAAATTACAAATAGTGGGGGTACATATGCATAAACGTACATGTCTGCTCACATTTTGTTCTGAAAACCTTTTGAAATGCATAAAAGCTAAAGATAATCTATCTCATCATTTTTTATATATTAGCAGTGAAGGGCAAACCCTACATCAAACCTTTACCTCTAAAATTTGAGGGTGAGATAAATGCTCCACTTGTTTATAAATAAATAGCATTAAAAACATGTCTACATTTCAAATATTTATGATATATGGATGGAATTTTGGCCTGTTCAAACAGATTGCATATCAAGTTAAAGTGTTTAGGCCTTTGTCAAGAAAAGCATTCTATAAGTTAAATGACACCTGACAATATTTTTCCCAGAATGACAGATTTGCTGTCACCCATATAGGGAAGGTATGATCTGTAAAGAAGGGATCCCATTTCAACGTATTATGAAATCCATAGTAAGATTTTCTTTCTTAACTGGCTGAAACTATACGTCATACAATGTTTGAGATTCTTTGTCCCAAATTCTTGGACAGAGAAGCAATATGTAAAACAGGTGAAGCAAAGTAATTATTTTATTTTTATCATTCCAACAAAAATAACCATACTTTGAAAACAAAGTGACACAGTATCAAAGTAGGTGTGATTCTAAGTAATACGGGTCATTGGGTCCTTTCACTGAAACAGTTAACAGAGAATTTTTAGATACTGACTTTTCTTTCTCTTTTTCCTGGGAAATAGGATTCCAACAACACATGCACAATAAGAATATTTATGGTAATTGTGTACAAAAAGTGAGCAATTGATAGATATCATTTATATATAAAGCAATTAATCTGCAAGTTATGAAAGTAAAATACACTGTGAATATACTGAAAGTTAATTAGCTACCTTACATATTGTTGTGACTTACTTGGTATGGAAAAAGAGGCAATACTATAGCTCAAATAAGCTTGCATTTTTTTCCACTGTCAAAACTTGACAGAAGAGATAATAGTTACAAGGTGAAAAGCAGCACAGATGGGGCTTGGAAAACCTTGCACAAAACCTAGTCCTCATTCTCTCCAGCTCACAAAGACACCTACTTCTCTCTGTAAAGTTTACACATAAAACGTCTCTTTCTCTCTTTCTTGCATGAACACTGACATCTTGTGTAACTATGCCAGGGTAGGTGATCACTAGTGAAAGAAAGCGCGAGTCAAACAAGGAAAAGAGAGAAAAAAAAACAAAAAAAATTCACATTAAAATCAGACATATGTTTACATATGTCCCACTCTCGACTTCCCATCTTCAAGAAAAAAACAATCATGAATTCATTGGATGACGCATCACCTAATTTTCAATTATCATGTCTGATATCTATAGCATTCAAAGTTGTGATTTCTTTTTAAAATTAACCTGTTGATTATAATTTTTTTTGTCAATATGTAAATATGGGGTAAAAGGGAAAGAATACTTTTATTGGAAAAGCGTTTTTTATATTAAATAAAAAAGAATCATCTAAAATCCACAGATGGCAACTAATTTGTCAATGAAACACACTGAAATTGCCACTTTATTAATGCCATATCAATTACTAGCTGCTCTGTTTCCTCCTATGCATAAAGTTATATTGGATTTCTCACATAAAAAAAGCAAACTTATGCAGTGGCAGTGAAAAGTTAAAGCTAGTCTCAAACTGGTGAGAAGTTTTATACTTTTAAATACAAACTGAGTGGAACTCAGAATAATCATCCATACGCTACTGTGTGAAAAACTTACTTCCAATGAATGTACTTAAAGTAACAGAAAAT
Organism: Sabellastarte sp. h YS-2021; assembly: GCA_964017235.1. NCBI lineage: Eukaryota > Metazoa > Annelida > Polychaeta > Sabellida > Sabellidae > Sabellastarte > Sabellastarte sp. h YS-2021. The sequence continues at coordinate 149,954,906 of OZ024928.1, read as the reverse complement.
TTTTTAACAAGTTGCCTTGTTTTTATAAAATAAACAAAAACGACAAAAATTATGAAAATACAATTCTGTACAACTTTATAAATACTAGACAATTCCTTGTGGCGAGTATCGGGCTATGAAATACACATCATCAAATAGCCTTTTAAGGTTTATGGAAAATTGTCACTGCTGAATAGTTGGCTGACTTGGCTGTCTCAGCAACAACAACCGTATAAAACCTGTATTTGGTGAAGCAATGTCTTTGCAAGGTCAATGTTAGCTTTTCACCTCTTACAAGTTAGGACACATGGAGACAGGCCATGAATATTTCTCACATACTGTCATGAGCCAGATTCCAATACACTATAAAAAGATCCAAGAGTCACCATTGTATTTTCCAGACCTGATGACCAATGAATACATTTCTATGCAATAACATATTATTTTTCCATATAAGTTATCAAAAGCAGGACAGAAACATACATTTCTTCTCCAGTTCATCGTCATCTAGGAGTAGGGAAACCACTTCCTTTGGACGCAACACGTCTGGCTTGTAGTTGCCTCCACTGATCACCATCTTCTGAATCTGAAACACCCAAAAAACAGCTCCTGCTGCCTGAATTTGCCTGGACAGAAGGTGTAGTCATTATATTGCTACATTTAGTGAATAAATAATGAAGGTGGGGGTTACACAAACTGAACCAGCCAAAGACATGCAAAACATCAGCTCCAGAAACCAGCTTTTTATGTTAAACTGAATCTGTATACTTGTGTCATCTTTCATTGATCCCTTTCCAATATGACCCAGGGTGTCAATAACACTAGGCCCACTGTAACAAATTCTGTCTTCCTGGACTGATTGCTGTAGAGGTGGGACCATTTACAGAATCAAAACTGGTTACTGTAGCTTTGAAATGAACAAAATCCGGTATTTTGTATGGTTGTTACTGGCATTGAAAATTTTCGCAGAGGTACAAGAATAAGAACTTGCAACTGGAAATGGCTTTTGCAAGATATTATTAAGTACGTAAACACAATTTTTGCTCAATACAAAGTAAAATGTGTGATATATTACATAAAATATGTATATTTGTGTCGTTTTGATGAAGTATCAACCATTAGAAAGCCAAAATTGATCACTTTCTCAATAACCGGTTCCAAAATATTCTTTGCGGGTTTTGTTATTTATACCAAAAACGAACGGAAAACCAGTTACCAGTTTACGACACTACCTCATGGTACATAGGTTAGTATTAATTTCTACTCCTGGATGATGAGGGCCACTATCTGAAGAAACAGTCAATAGTTAAGAACAAAAATCTGCAAAAACATAATTGAAAACTAGAGGAATGCTTTTGCTAACAAAAGCGAAGCGTCCCTGAAAGTTTAAAATGCTTTGTGGTTTTAATAAGCATGCTGTAAAGCTAAGAATGTACAAAGCTGTGCCGTATGCTTTCCCAATACCTCTTAATACATTCTGAAGCTATAAAAGCAACGATAAAGGAGATATAAGGCAAAAACTCCAAAGCAGCTATTTATGACCCCAGTTTGGCCCATAAGGGGGGGGGGGGGGGGGGGGGGGGGGGGGGTCGGGGGGTAAAACTGACCGGCTATTTAGTAGTGGTGGCATCGTTTACAGAAATCAAAACCGGTTACCGGGGCTTTGAAACGAACGAAATCCGGTATTTCGTATACTTGTTGTGTGCATTGAAAATATTATTCGCGGGCGTACATGAGTGATAACTTGTAAATGGAAGTGGCTTTCGCGAGATGTTTTTATGTATGCAAAAATGATTTTTCCTCAATATAAGGTAAAAATGTGACATATTTTACAAAATATGTATATTTTTTGTCATTTTGATGAAGTATCAGCCATTAGAAAGCCTAAAATAATAACGTCTTTAAAAACCGGTTCCCAAATATTCTTTGCGGATTTCGTTTTTTCTACCAAAACAAAACAATATTCCGGATACCGGTAAACCGTCAACAACACTACTATTTAGACTCTCCACATATGCTTTCCCAATACCTCTTAATACATTCTGAAGCTATAAAAGCAACGATAAAGGAGATATAAGGCAAAAACTCCAAAGCAGCTATTTATGACCCCAGTTTGGCCCATAAGGGGGGTGGGGTGGGGGGTTGGGGGGTAAAACTGACCGGCTATTTAGACTCTCCACATATGCTTTCCCAATACCTCTTAATACATTCTGAAGCTATAAAAGCAACGATAAAGGAGATATAAGGCAAAAACTGCAAAGCAGTTATTTATGCCCCCAGTTTGACCCATAAGGGGGGTGGGGGGGGGGGGGGGGGGTGGGTGTCGGGGGGTACAAGTGTCCGGCTGTTTAGACTCTCCACATATGCTTTCCCAATACCTCTTAATACATTCTGAAGCTATAAAAGCAACAATGGTTTGACCCATAAGGGGGGACCATGGGGTAAAACTGACCGGCTATATAGACTCTCCACATATGGTTTCCTCTTACCTCCCAGTACATTTTATGGCTCTAAATGCAATACTTAAGAAGATAATAGGGTGGTTGACCTAAATTTAAGGCTTTCAGATTGGAAGGTGTCACAAAATCACTCATAAATGAGACATTTTTCAAGGGATTGCTCCCAAAATCTAATCAGCTCGCGTTTTCGATAGTATGAACATGTGTGTCAAATTATAAGGCTGTGTCGCAAGTAGTTTTTCCTGAACTGCGATGACGGGTGTGTGTGTGTGTGTGTGTGTGTACTTCAAAAAAATTGTTTTTGATCATGTGACCTTCATAAAGGTCAAATTTAAGCATGCAGAAAAATTTTCCCACGCCTCAGGTATATAACTGCCAAATATGGTTTGAAACCTTCTAATAATATGGGAGATATTCAAGGAAGACCATAATGCGGCGGCGGCGAGGAAACTGAGGTGAAAACAAATAAGCAAAGTGTCTCGGGTACAATGGTGATATTAAAATCCATGTCAACATTTGTGTTTTGTACTGAATTTTGTTGTGTGTATGATTAATTATTATACTTCAGAATATAAACCTTATAACTTATACTAAATATTCAAATATTTTCCAAATACCATGACCAAGTAACTGATTTAATTTTGCCATTAACTTTCAGACACAGTGACAAAGGACCAATTGCAACATAGGATATCCAGCAGACTGTGTGAGTGGATCCACTGCAAGCGGATTTCAGTACAAATGGAAACATGTCATTGTTTTGTACAGGACAGGTAGATAGAGCAGGATAGGTAGATAGGAAAAAGTTAAGTCTTTAATATCAAAAATTGCTGTATTTTCACTGGCAGAAGTAGAAATGGGTAAATGTAGGCTGAACACTTTGTTCATAATAAGTTAGTGCTGAAACCAAAACAGAGTCAAAAAAAGGTCATTACTGCTCATATTTCAGTTACAACGCAAAACAAAATCAATATGAAATCTGTTTTTGAAAAGAACTTGTGCAAAATCAGTGATGCAAAAAGAAATTCCTTCTGGAAGATGTTCTCAGCAGTCTGAGATAAAGTTTTGTCCAACTAATCACTAGTAGTAAGAAATGGTGTTGAAAAGAAAATCTATAAGTTGGGGAGGATAGAGGAGTAGCTTTTAAATCTTATACAAATCTTTTCCATACCCCAACATGCTTTGGAGAAAGTTTGAAAGCCCAGTGGAAATTTGTCAATAAAGATAAGCAGATGAGTACATTTACCAGATTTTCTTTTTGTATTGCAGATATTGATTTTGTCCAGCATTTTGAAATTTTGTGACAATTATTGAGATTATGCATCAATTAAAAATATTAGAATAAATGCTAATACTGCAAAAAAATTTTAAAAATATTGAGATTAGACAAATGGCAATACTGAATAGACTACAGATTGTGTTTATAGTTATTATGTGGTACAAACTGTATACTAGCAACTTCTCCAAAGATGTCTTACAGATGCACCCATGAAGAGGTATTTCATTGGCACAAAAAGCTAAATCTGATGAGAGATTTCACATCTGAAGACACTTGAAATCAGCAGATGGGATAACAAACTACAATGTTTGTATTAATTCATTGTCAAGTAAGCTTTTGCATTGGTCTTGCAGAAAAATGCTTCCGTTTCATATGTGAAACACAGGAATATCAACATTGTATGTAGAATCGTTGATTAGTTTATGAGTCTAATCTTGGACAATTTTCAACTTTGATACTCAATAATACAAGCAGTATTTCATATATTTTTAATGTTAATAGCTCAAATAATAGGTGTGTTATCTGTTTATCGCTGTGCCAATTTTTTTTCCCTAGTATTTATGCAAATACTGAAAACATCACTTTGTCTCTTATTGGTGAAAACCCTCGGATCAGTATGTTGTGCTTTATTTTACTTTTTATGTTCATTGCTCTTGATTAAATTTAACAAGTGACAGAAAAGAGATGCCTGTACCCCACAGCCTGGGAAAATAGCATTGAACACCATTTGATTTTAAATTTATAGTGCAAGTTATAGAAAGGTGAAGGAGAGGCCCACAGTCAGAGCAGGTATGGCATCCAATCACAGGTTGTCACTTCCGTGTGGGTTTGACTCCCACAAGTGTCAATGCTGAGGACCCAGCCCAATGTGACCCTGGCTGTTGAATGGGACGTAAAACCACAATTTTGACAAGGGTACAGAGAAAATGTATGCAAAGACAAAGGATTAAAACAAAAAAATTCAATAGCAAGATTAAACTAGAAAAAGGTTTTTGCTAGCAAAAACGAGCGGCCCAGATGGAGACTTAAGTTAATAAAGCTAGTTAAAAGTAGTTGTGGTACGAGACTGTAAGGAGAAGGTAAGCTTTACTGTGTTTTGTATCTAATGGAAAGTTGATTATTTAAAAACTGTATCAGTTGTAGTATTAGACTGTAAGTAGAATGTGACCTTTATTATGTTTCGTCGAGTGGTATATTTTATGAAAAGAAAATATCATTTTTGCTGTAAATTTGGGATCGTAAATTTAGGATTGTAAATTTTTTTCAGGAGATATTTAATCCTAGATTTATAATGATAAAGATACAATGTAGTAAACTATAATTGGCAATAGATAGGGACATTTATATGTTGATTATCTTTGAGGCATTTTATGGCTCTGAAAATTCATTGCTATTTAATATTTTTATAAGATAAATATGCTCAAGATAATCGTATCTGTGAAATCCTTTATTGTTCCATTGTAAAAAAAATATACAAGGTCATGTTGTCAGATGTTATTGTTAACATATTTAATTCACACATGACTCTATATCTGAATATCATGAAAGCCCAAGGTTTTTACATATTATTAAGAGTTTTTCCATTCTCTCAAAACAGGCAAGGCATTCTTACCACAAGGCTCTTCTTCCCGAAAAAGATTTACTGTAGGCATATCCCTTAATGAAAATTAGGGGTGGGACTAGTACAAATAATTCAGGTCGATTACTCGCAGATAAAAACTCGACTCGACATCGAGCCCTCGCGACATTTAGTATCCACCATAACAGGAAACGACATCCAATATGGCGGCTCCCATAAACAAAAAAAAATACAAAGATAAAAGCTTTGAATCGCTTGAATTAGCTATTGTCAGCACATAATATCAATAATATTATGTTACAAATGGTGGATTATGCGATTTGATGAAAGTAAGGTATGTTATTTATGTTTTATTGCCTAAAAAAAGTAACTGGTTCTATAGGTTGTTATATATACACGAGCACTTCTTGGGGTCGAATTTTCGTGAAATTCGCCTCGCTCGGCGAGTGTCGACTACTCGGTCACACCCCTAATGAAAATAAATAAATACATCTTGATTTGCCTTATCAACTTTCAGTGCGCACACACATACACACCCACAGATGTTAACACACAAAGCACACTGGGGCATCATGAGTCAGTCTGCCTCTAGATAGATATCACACAAAAGCAAATACAGAGTTGGAGGAGAAAAAACAGATAATAACGATACACTGTAGTAAACTACAATTAGCTATAGATAGGGATATTCATATGTTGCATATCTTTGAGGTATTTTATGCCTCTCAAAATTCATTGCTATTTAATATTTTTATAAGATAAATATGCTTAAGATAAAACAACTGTTTATGAGAAAGTGTTTTTTTTCCAGTCATCTTACCTTCTGAAAGAAGTCAAGTCTATAGATTTGACCAATTTACATAGTGTATGTGAATAAGTAGCTAGATCAACAACTCCTGCTGCTAAACAAAAGCTGAATTAATTAAAGCTTTTTTTCCAAAAAAGGAAAAGTCATATCCACATGTGGGATTTTTTTAATGTGCCTAAAGTTGGGAATTTATATTATATGAACACAGATCAGCTGCAATATATTAATAAACACATCACTGCATGCTAAGTACCTCATTTTTTTCTTTGAAGATGCCATAACTTCAAAAACACTAGGTTAGCTTTGCCAGATAACAGAAATTTTGTTTTAAGTATACATGTGGAAGGTGTGGTTTTAAAAAGTCTTAAAATAAATGAGGTGGGAGCAAAACTATATATTTATTATGTTAAGTTGGGCAAAGTCTCTTAAATACAGGAATTTTAAATAAAAAGGTCATCAGAAGTCTTCCTTAAACTCAATCAATGTGTCAAGTTGAACTGATGTCATTGAACAGTAAGTCAGTTGGGAGCTGAAAACCCTCATTTTTACTTCAAGATGGCCATGACTCTCTTTGTATTGGAACTCCAAGGTGGAAAGAAAATAAGAATGTCCCTATTTTCATCTTTAATAAGCAGGCAAAATTTAACTGAGGTCAGCTGAACAATAGCTGGAGATTAAAAAACTCCATCATTTCACTGCCAGGTGGCCATAACTTCATTCATATTGGGACTTTAAGGTGGCCATAAACTGAGAATGTCCCTTCAATATCAATATACGTTAAATATGGAAAAAGAAAGGGGCCAGACAGCTTTATTCCAATTTTATGACTTTAGGGGGGCCATAACTGCAATTATATTAACAGTTTAAGGTCACCATAAAGTCAGGATAATCTTTTGGTAAATCTTTATATGACAAGTTTGGTTGAAAAAAGTCAAAAACTAAGTCAACTGGAGGGCTAAAACCCCCTTTTTTGACATTAAGGTGACCTTAAGATTGCAGATAGAGGACTAAAACTTCGGCATGTGAAAGATTATCAAAAAGTAGCTGAATAACTTATTCCAACAAAACGCCGAAATCCTGATCATTTTTGAGATACAGATCAAGTACCCATTTAAAAAATATTTATGAAAATAAAACGCCTCCCATTCAGGCATCTACGGTCCGATAGGTCAGAAAATCCTGTCTGACCTGCAGATTTAGGTCTAGAATGTACCCGATAAATTTTATAGCACAGGTGTGTGTGGTTTTTTCTGAAACGCGATGACGGGGTGTTTTTGAAAAATGCTTCAGGTTACCTTCAGTTAAGCTTAAGTCTCGGCAAAGTATCCCAAAAATTTTTCCCGCCCCTATAGTTTTAAAGGAAGATAAGAAGGAAAGAAAAATTTGAAAGCCCAAGAAGTTATTCAAGGGAGACCATAATCCTGTGGTGGCAGCGGCGGTGATCAGTCGAACGGCGTGAAAACAAATAAGTGCCCCTGACGGGCCGCTTAATTATTAGTGAAATTTAAAATTATGAAGCTGTAAAATTTATTAATTAAAGTATGGCTATCAATTGAAATAGCACAACTTGGTAAAAGTACAAAAAAAACAACAGATTCAGAGTGCATACCTCTGAGAAGGCCTGTAACCATCAGTAAATGGGAAAATGGGAAAATCCAGATTTTTATTGTATACAGATGATGATCCAGCTTACTCTCAACATTTAATGGAATATAAATTTGACCAGGATGAATCTTCTCATTTTTTTCAGTAAGATCCAACCAGTAGTATTTGTGTAATCCTGCCAGCAAACAAGTAAACAAACTGATAAACGGTCATAAAAATAATACCTCATTGGTGGAGGAAAAAATCATTTTCAGCAATCCATATATCTTTGTGATAAAGAGAAAAATGTCTCAAATATGACCACAGAAAACATTTGGCTGAGTCAAGGTCAAAGGTCGGAGTAAGGTCACATTATGACTTGGCACTTGTACAACCCCTAAACAATATCCCTGCCAAGTTTCAACATCCTGCACCTTACTACTATCTATACTTTCTAAGATATAGCCCAGGCAAGATATTTACCCCTGCCCACCTGCCTGCCCAACTGCCTGCCCACGCAGCTGGATGCCATGGGTAACAATACCCTGACATTATTGGGGTAAAAACAATACCTATGATTTGGACAATGTAGAATCATAATTTGGTCACTCCTCAGTGAAGACAGGTAATCAGTCAAGTGTGACATTTGTTTTTTCACAGGGTTTTCAGTAACAAAAGACAAAGAAAGCAATGTTTCAATATTTCTACATGTACTTGAGAGAAATGATATCTATAACACAAAGATAGAGGTTTGACATATGAGCTATGAACATTAAAATATATTAAACACTGGATGTATGAAATACTTTTAGTGTTATTAAGGTTGAAAGTCAAAAATTCACCCAAATTAGACCCATAAACTGATTAATGCTTCTACTCTTTTTGGGGCTGATTGCAGATTCTTCCTCTGTGCACTGATTTTAGAGGATTATTAAGTCCATACTTTGTGACTGGGGGCAGGTATACTGACATCTACCCAATTTACACCTGGGATAATGTTTGCAGACACCTTTGTCAGATCTCATCACTGTAAGTGTTCACACACAGCTGGGAAGATTGTGGCTTCCTTTTTGTATGCTGTCTTATGGCACTGCAATGACACTATAGGTGTTCGGCAAAGCACTGCGACTCGTCCAACTATGTTGGCTATTGAGACCATTTAGCCACCATTGGAAAGGTGTTTTTAATACTTCATAGCCATGCCCTCTCCCTTTTTAAATCAACAAAATAGGTGGGTATGCTGTACGGCTAACAATCATTTAATGGGCATTTGGAGGTAGGTTCCAGCTCTGATAACAGGCAATTAATTTTTATACTATTAAAGTGAATGACCCTCTAAATACAGTAATTCTACCATCACATTTCACAGAGATAGTTACCACTTCACAGGAATGAACAAATAGAAGGTAGGTGGTACAGGCAATACATATCACACATCTAGAGGGGGATTTTGATCAATCACGTTCAAACCTGTGAATGACTTTTGGGCGGGGATGTGCATAACACTCTTCACAATATATATAACATTTGGCTCCCATCTGGGCTTTCATTAGGTAGGGGCAAATTTATTGCAATGGGTGCTGTAATGTGACAGAGACATTCAGACTTACAATTAACTTTTCACACAGAGGGTACTAGAATTTTAAAAGGGGTCCCAGATACAGAAATGTCCATATAGCATGAAGCAGATGATTTGGAGATCTGTTATATGGTGTGAGGTCCATCAACATCTATATTTATTAACAAGAAAGTACGAGTTTGAGGATAACTGGAGGACAGCACCAGGCATGATATCTGATTAATGTCCTGTATTTTTGGCAAGTGTCTAAGATAAATAAAAGAGGTACAATTTAAGGTTCCTTGATTTTACTTTTCACAAATTCTTTAAAGTGGATGTTCTTGTAATCTTTGTGAAATGCATAGAAAATTTATGTCTTCAAAGACCAAGTCCAAATCGTTAGCAAAAGAAGAAACTGCAACAAAGAGTGATACACACATTCCACTTTAATTCTAGTTTGAGATTAATTGATAAGAAATAAAGAACATTATGAATGTAAGAATCAATTACTGAAAAGAAATGTAACTGTCTGTGTGCATGCATATGTAACTGAGAAACACATCTTCCTTGTTAAGTAACACAATGACCAACTCTTCCTTTCATTTTCCCATTTTCATATTGCCATGATTTGAGAAAGAACATATCCTTGTTCTCTGGTGGACTTTTTTTACATGTATGTATTGTTGTACTTTTTCTGTTTGCTCTGTCTATGCCTTGCTGGCACAAAGCTGACTTGTGACAAAATATGACTGTTTTATTGTCATTTGGATGCAGACTTCATAAAAGTGAGCAGAAAAAACAGAGTTCCTTACTGAGTTGGAATTAACACTGGAATATTTGGCAAACCAAAAACAGCTCCAAAATTTATATTTACAGGTAAATGCTTATGTGACAGGTTTGTAAAAGCAAAAGCCTTCATGTTTACTGTGGGGCTAGATTTAGTACACATCTGTAATATTCATAACTATGTACAATACATCATTAATTCACAGAAAATAATAGTTATCTAATTACAGCCATTTAATCTTTCCACACAACCCAGTAATTTTTACATTCCTAGCATACATACCAATAACCTCTAATTGGTGCCTTTCTTGAAAATAATCTAATTATTTTATTGGCGCTTAATCTTAATTAACTGCTTTTAATTCAGCCATTTAAGAATTCTCAAATCAGTAAAATTCATCAAACTTGTGATTGATACACAGTATTGTCACATATCAGGAATATAAAGGAAATTGTAGCCTTAGCTTAATTTGAAAACAAGACAACTTCACAGGAATGGAGAGATAAAAAGTAATTGAGTGTAATGTTTTTGGTAACCAAGACCCAGTCACCTTACAATGGTAAGGCAATAAAAGGAGAATAATTAAAGCTACCAAAACAGAACTGTACAAAGTGAAGACAAGGACAGGCAAATAACAGAATGAACAATGGATAACATAGGGTTTATTAAAGAGCAGTCTTTTTTACCATATATGGTCAGAATGTCGGACACTGGATCTTCCTATATAGTTTCCAATCTGTCACTGATACTCCTGATATTGGTCAAATTTCAAACTCTTGTTCTGTGCCCCTGTTAAACTAGTGGTGTGACCAGGTGTCCTGTACTTGAAAATGGGTTAATTTTCTTGAGAAACCGGCTACAAACTAGCAAATAAGGTCCTCACAAAACTATGAAAATATTCTTTACTTCCATAAACAACATTGATGAAACACCCAAAACTCAATCAAACTACATAATGTTCATATACATCATAATTTTCCTAATTTTCATTCTATTTGATATTTGACATTCTATTTTGGATAAATTTGTACTTGCATTTAGTTACTGCTAAAATCTGGTTACCCAGATTTGGGAAGAGTTTTACACGCTTAACATCCTTTTTTTTTTATTTATAAATTTTTATTGACATATAAAGGACAAGGACATCCTGGTCACAACATTTTCTTTTCCCCTCTCACCTGTACTTTTACCAGCCAGGGTTATCTTCCCACAAACTATCAGTATTTCACACTTGAAACCATGTGCTGGATTTGAAACCATGCCCAGAGATGTGAGAGCCAAGTGACCATTACCCATACATCAAACTATGGGTATTTGTGGGTAACTGGTCACTTAGCTGTCGCATTAAGCTCCAGGTCACATACACTTTGAGTAATCATGCCTGAAGGAAATCTTTGTGGTGGTGTGATCTGCTCAAAATTAATATATCCTTAACTTTCATCCACTGAGATTCTTGGGCCTGAGACTTGATAAAGTAACTCTCTTTTCTTAGTAAAACAAAAATGTTACACATTGTTCCAATTGTAGTCGGACTTTGCAGGTGATCCTGTTAGGGATGCACATGGTATTGGATGTTGCAGTGGGATCTACTGTTGATAGCACTACAATATCAAGGCCACTGGTTCAAATCTACTGGGATATTAGGTACTTGTTTCTTGATGGTTCACAGAATTACAGCCAGTTGGGATGTTCTGCTTTCCACCACCACTAAAATGGCCTGTCATATGTTCCAAAACACAATATATCAACTAACATTATGTCCAAACATGTGAGTCTGAGATCAAATCCAATCAGACAAGTATAATACCTTATCTCAATTCACTGGTGAAGTTAGAAATAAACAATATTCACGTGTTTAGATAATAGTAGAGAGTGACTGTACCTTGTCTTATAACAAGTCAATAAGAATTCAATGGAATAGCAACAGCACTGTTCAGACAGCTGAAAAAGCCACCTTTTCTTGTTAATGGAGCAATCTACAGTGATCCTATTTTGTCTTATTTGAGAGAGGACAACAGTGATGTTTTTGTTGGATAATTTTCTTGATTGATTCCCAAAACAAGTTTTACAGCTCAGACACAGAGTTCTTTGTGTCTGACTACAAAGTGTATTTTTTGGATGACACCACTAAGGAAATGTTGCCAGAAATCACAGCCAATTGCATTGATACTAAAAACCAAGTGAAGCTGTAATCATGACACCTATCCCATCCCACAGAATCACAGAAAATAATTTTTGTTGAATGTTTAGGATTGGCCTTTATGAAACATAGGCTTTATTACTTCTCCCAAGAAGTTTTTATTTTCATGACCATTTGTTTCTTTGTTCATGTGTTGGCAGGGTTATGAAGAAACTAAATGCTTGGATTTTTCCTGAAGAAAAAAATCAGAAGTTAGGTCTTGGTCCAACTAAGATCCCATTAAATTTTGAGAGCAGCCTGGATCACCGTCTGGATACAAACACAATAACCCAGATTTTCCCATTTAGATATTATTATGTGCCGTGTTTTTTCGAGATTATGCAAAAAGTACTGGTTGGATCTTCTTTAAAAAAACTGGAATATGGGTCTTAGGCCAACTTAGACTGCATTAAATTTGGAAATTAAGATGAATTACTGCCTGGATACAAATAATATCAAAATATGGATTTTCCCATTTACTTATTAGTAGGGGTGCGATGGTACCAGATTTTCTATTTTGGTATTTGCCAATGCAAAACCGTCCCAATTTCGATTTATCGAGAAAGTTTGAGTTTAGGCATTTCCCTAATCGAATACACTTAAACAGGAAGTGATATTCCGTAATCCAAAACATGGCAGCTTTTTTCAAAGAAATCGTGAATTAAAATCTAGGGAAATATGAGATAATAGTTTGTAATTTCTTCAGATTCAGGTTTGGCATTTAATATTTCACGTTTCCCAATAATTATATAAGCTGAGACTAGAGAATCTGGTTTTAAAAGTGGTCACAGTATTTCAGTAAAATTGTCTCGATACTGGTATACCGCCGCTACCGACTCACCACTATTTGTTAGTGAGCCTATTTTTTAAAAAAACCTACCTCCTAAACTATGAATCTAAATCACGACTGGAAAGGAGGTATTAGTTTTATGACTGTTTGGCTGTTTCTATGCTTAGTAACAGGATTACGCAAATAGATCTCCAATCTTATTGCTCCAAGATTTCATTGTACTTCACAATGTCCCATCTGGGGATACGCTGCATTGAACTGACAACATTTCTTGTTGTTGTTATGTGCCTTGGCGGAGGTATACACCCTCTGAGTGCTCTTGTTAAAACTTATGTTCTGTGGAGGGTTGTTCAGAAGTACAAGACCACCATTAGAGAAACAGCCATTGAACTGAAACTTGGACTTATGGACCCACATAATATATGGTTGAACAAGAAGATATCCGTTTGCTTTATTTGTGGCATCTATCAGACCTATGGACCAAGTCCAAGAATTTTCTTGATGTTTATGATCAACTTATATAAATAAAATATAAGCTGTGATAAAACCTCAATTTATCAGTTAAATAAGCTTAGACCTGTCATTATAGCTGGCATCTTTTGTTTTGTTTTGTGGATGTGTTTTTATGTGTTACCTGTACATGTGCATAATATACAGATTAGCTGCAGTTCAAATGCATTTTCAGATAATTTAAGTGACTATGTTTTAGATAAAGTTATACTAATTTCAAAATTACAAGACAATTGAAGACCTCCCATATGCTTGACAGTTGGGTATTTCTTTGATCAGTAGAAAAAAATTCATTCATTTATTTTATAAAAGTCAAATCATGCCTCCCACAAAAGCAACCTTTGAGGTCATGTAAATGTCTCAATATTAAATAGTGGCATTTTTTTCTTTATAATCTTGTTAAAGCTGAGATAGTTTTAGCTATGGATATTTCAAAAATAAATTCTTTTGCATAAAAAGTTTATTCTACACACCCAGTTACATCTGCTGTTTCTTTAATGTCTGTCTCTCATTAGTCTTTTCAAGGCTCTTGGTTTTTATATGAGTTTTATCTCCTAATACATCAATGTATTTCAAATTTTAACTAGATTGGGCCAACTCGGCGCCAACATATCCCCAGACAGGTCATCACTCACGCCACAGGTTTTGATCGGGAATTTTTTAAAACATAATTACCCATTATTATATGAACTTCAGCACATCAATCTACTCTGTTTATATCTCCCCAAGGAAGATGGTGTATCCCCAGACGCCGAATACATAACTCAAATTATATTTTCAATCTTCCTGCAATGATAACTCTAAACCTATTTTCAAAGTATTTAAATGATTGATGATTGAATGTCCATTCTAAAATAATAATCCCAAAAGAGCATATCTGTTTCTATATTTGTTGACAAATAAAATATTATTTTTAACTCAACTCATCATATTTTTCAATCTTCCTTCAAAGTATTTAAATGATTGATGATTCAATGTCCATTCTAAGATTCATAATCCCAAAAGCGCATATCTGTTTCTATATTTGTTCACAAATAAAATATTATTTAAAAAAAAATTATTTATATTATTATTTTATTATATTATTTTTAGAATTTGCAAATTGTTTTCAGTTATTCATTTCCTCTATACCTATGTATGTGGTCCATATATATGCAACCTAAATATGTGACACAATCTCAGTTCTGACTCCCCTTTGTGTTATATGTAATGAAGCCCACCACCTCCCACCCCCACCCCTCTCCCCTTCTCCACACCTCTCTCACTATTACACAAGATCTGCAACCCCATTGAGTTCTTTGTTTCTCATCTGATATCATTAAATACCTTTGTTTATTTAGTGTCACTCAATATAGCTGGAGGTCCCAGAGGTGGGTGGGGGGAATCCGGGTGGGGGATGTGGGTTGAGCATAAATGGTAAACAAACAATCTATATAAAAGGGGTACTCAAATACAAAAAGAATTGAGAATTTTAAGTATGTGATTATCAACTGAAATGAGTTCATAACTGTAGGAGCTGTGCCAAAATTAACTGAGGCAAGTTGAATAAAACTGGGCTAGTTGAGGGTTAAAAATCCCCTAGTTTTACTACATAAGGATATAATTTCATTAATATTGGGACTTAAAGCTCACTTAAAGTGTCCATTTTGTCTACTTCAATATGTTTCACCAGTTTCATTTTAAAAAGTGAAGAACTCAGCAAGCAGAGGTATAACACACAAAAATAAGTTCTTAAAAGACTAAGATAGCCATAACATTATTAATATTCAAAATTTAAATAGACAGGCATTTCCTTTTAAAAATTAAAAGATTTCAGCTCTATAACCCACATAGTTTGACAGTTACTGGGCTTTAAAGTGGCATAATATCCATAAATTGGGTTTCTGTGGGCATTTTACAATTGTTAAAGAGACCTTAGCAATTAAACTACAGATCTGAAACTTTTTGGGGGGACATACATAACAAACAAAAATCATATATAATACAGTTTAAGACTTGTCACACCAAGCATTTCCAAATAACAGGGCAAAATACGGAAAAAATGTCAAAAAAGGCACTTGGGCGAGTGTCTATGGCCCTCATACACAGGTTAAATGTCTACTAAAAACCTTGATTTTCGGCATATGTAAAAAGGACATAATAATGCATTCCCAGATGGGATTTCAGCTCCATCAATCACATAGTTTAACAGTTACAGGGCTTAAAGGTGGTAAAAAGTTCAAATATTGGGTCATTGTGGGCCTTTTAGAGATCTCGATGTGGCTTTCAAATTAAAGCTTCAGACTTAAAATTTGTTACATACTAAGATTACACATAGAATATGTATCTAATAAAGTTTGAAACTTCTCAGACTTACCATTTCCAAGTTACAGAGCAAAATATGTGAAAAATGTCTTAAAAGGGTCACTCAGGTGGGTGTTAAAGGTCCTCATACACAGGTTAAATGTCTACTTGAAGCCTTGATTTTTGGCACATGTAAAAAGAACATAATAATGTATTCCCAGATGAGATTTCAGCTCTATCAGTCACATAGTTTAACAGTCACAGGCCTTAAAATTGGCAAAAAGTCCAAATACTGGGTCTTTATGGGGCCTTCTAGAGACCTAAATGTGGCCTTCAAATTAAAGCTTCAGACTTAAAATTTGTCACATACTAAGATTACACATAGAATATGCATCTAATACAGTTTGAAACTTCTTAGACTTACCATTTCCAAGTTACAGGGAAAAATATGTGAAAAATGTCTAAAAATGGTCACTCGGGTGGGGATTTATGGTCCTCATACACAGGTTAAATGTCTTCTTAAAGCCTTAATTTTTGGCACATATAAAAATAACATACTAATATCTTCTCAGATAGGATTTGAGCTCTATCAGTCACATAGTTTGACAGTCACAGGGCTTAAAAGTAGCAAAAAGTCCAAATATTGGGTCTTTGGGAGCCTTTTAGAGACCTCAATTTGACCTTCAAAATTAAAGCTTCAGACTTAAAATCTGTTACATACTAAGATTACACACAGAATATATATCTAATACAGTTTGAAACTTCTCAGACTTACCATTTCCAAGTTACAGGGAAAAAGATGTGAAAAATGTCTTATAAGGGTCACTCGGGTGGGTGTTTATGGTCCTGATACACAGGTTAACTGTCTATTAAAGGCCTAAATGTTGGGGCACATATAAGAAAACACATAGATATATTCCCAGATGATATTTAACTTAGATGAGAGACATAGTTTGAAAGCTACAGTGCTTGAAAGTGGCAAAAAGTGCATAAATTGGGTCTCTGTGGGCACTTTTGAGACCTTAAGTCGACCCCTTTGGGTAAACCTACAGCCCTAAAATTTTCTACAGACAAGGATTACATATCAAAGTTATACCTAGCGCAGTTTGAGACTCATCAGAATTATCACTTCCAAATTATAGGGCAAAATATGTGTAAAGTATAGCAAAAAATCCCTAAGTGGGGGTATTTATGGGCCTCAAACACAATTTTCTCCTCAACTTAAAGTCATGATTTTCGGCACATGTACTAAGAACATATTAATGTGTTGTCAGGTAAAATTTCAGCCAGCTGAGCATCATAGTTTGTGACCTACAGGGCTCTAAGTGGCCAAAAGTGCAATTTCTGACCTTAAGGTGGCCATAAGTTCTTTTTTACTGGGAGTTTAAGGTCACCTTAAAATAGGGATCTTCCTTTGGGCACCCTTAACATGTGTACCAAGTTTGAAAAAAAAATATTAATTTGTTTTTGAGTTATCGCGTCCACAAGGAAATTTCTACGGCGGCGGCGGCGGCGCGACGGACCTGAATCCAATATATCCCCGACTTTCGTCTGGGGATATAATTAAGCTTAAGTGCATATAGGTCCCAATATATTTTTTACAGTCAAAGACACATAAAAGTAGAACTTTACTTATTCAAAAAGGCATCTTCAGTGAATGTTTTTGAATCTCCCTATGTATCTATGTAGTCTCCCATGCTAACTCCTTTTTCTATTGTCCTGAATATTTTTTGTTGGTAATTTTAACTCATTCCTGCACATCCTGGAGCGAGTAAAATGCATCAACTGACCATGAAATTAAGCACACTTTGGACCTATCTTTTAAACCAATATGGATGTCCCAAACAAAAACAGAACAAGTTCCAAACCATGCACAAATCGACAAGGAAATTGGAGATAATTGTGAGGGCACTGAGTGAATGTTTGAGAAAGCTTCTGTACATCCCAAAATAATCTCAACTGTGTTTCCCAATGACTTGCAGACAGATCTGGTAAAAACTAGTGTAAAAAAATTTATGCATATAAGGAAAGACACAGGAACTACTCCTGAAAGAGGGTGGTTTTGGGCCATTCCTGCAGTTGAACCACTCGGTGGATCTGTGCATTACCACAATTAGGCAGGACTTTCGATCGAACCTTAAGCTTAGTGCATCTGGGCCTTTATGCTTGCCTGGACATGGGGTTTGAAGGAATCAGCTGGGCTGTGACTTAATTTCAAGTGGTAGCCTATTGGGTTAGAAACTGTTACTATGAAAAGGGACGCCAGAGACAGATTACTGACACTCGAACTGTCTCTCAGTGATTGGGGCTTGACCAGACCATGAATATGTTGGCCAATGATT
Source organism: Sabellastarte sp. h YS-2021 (assembly GCA_964017235.1). Classification (NCBI taxonomy): domain Eukaryota; kingdom Metazoa; phylum Annelida; class Polychaeta; order Sabellida; family Sabellidae; genus Sabellastarte; species Sabellastarte sp. h YS-2021. The sequence goes on along the minus strand of OZ024928.1, from coordinate 149,936,769 downwards.
GTCCTTTTTGGGTGAAACAATTGTTTCTAAAACTCTGCCTCAACCCAGCTCATCTCCCTCTTGCCAGTGTCCATGCAGGCATGGCACCTCCTGTTGTAAGTGAGATTATGGTTCACCTCCTTCAGCCAATCCATTACCACATGCTCCTGTGTTGGCCATTGGATCTCATGTCTCTGCCAGTTTCTTGGACCTCTTCTCCTTGCCCTTCCCCTCTGCCTATCCAAGGCATCACTGTTGTGCCTCTCATGTGGCAATCTCCTGGTTTGTAAGTGCAGTTGGTTGGATGATTCCAGTGGCTTGACCGTCAAGTATCCGGGTGAGGCTGGCCTCCCTCTCACTGACTTCAGAACATCCCAAAATGGATTGCAAATGTCATTGGAATTTTATAACAATCTTGATTTATTGAATTACCGCTTCACTTTCCAAACACTCATACTTTGGAATTACTCAGGAACCTTACATTTCTATCTGATTTGGGACCTCCATTTACTGAAATGAACAGGGCAAAAGTCTCCCTTCCCTCAATTTGCTATCTTACTCTCCACTACTATGGCTTTTAGTTCACTAATTTCCTTACCTCACTCTTCTCCTTGGCCCGCTGTAGGATCCTCTCCTCTATGGTGCCCTTGCAGATGAGTCTATACACAGTGACCTGTTTGGTCTGACCCAAGCGGTGAGCTCGGTCCATGGCCTGCTGGTCTACTGTGGGGTTCCAGTCACTGTCGTAAAATATCACCTGAAAAAAAAAAAAAAATCAGAAAAATATCTGTAACAGCAAACTGCACTAACATTTAGCAAAGACAAACCTGCAGAAACTTATGTTGATTAGCGGATGGGTAAGTCTGTTAATTTATAAATAAGTGTAGTTAACAGTGTTGATACAAACTTGTCTTGGGTATTTATGGCCATATTTTATTAAACAATATGTCATAGATTAAACCTGATGTTGGTTAATTTTCTGTCATGGAAGTTCTAAAATCCTACTGTCGCAAAATTTCCAAAGCTTTAAATTTGAACTTTTGTGGCTGTAAAAGCTTGTTCATTAAAATTCATGAAAAAAACTGTGTCTTTTGTTATCTTCACAAATGTGGAATTTCCTATAACTGATCAATTTTACCACATTACACTTCAAACAACCAGGTAACTAATATAGGAGATCCTCACAGTATCGGCTGCAGTGAGGTTGATGCCCAATCCCCCTGCTCTGGTACTCAGGAGGAAGACAAAGATATCAGATCTGGTTTGGAAGTCTGCCACCATGTCCCGGCGCTCTGAGATCTTAGAGGAGCCATCCAGCCGCATGTAGGTGTGCTTTCTGTGCCACATGTACTCCTGCAATTATAAAATAGCTGATAATGGGGGCCATAGACCTTGTCTCTTGGGGGGTGGCTAGGTTTGTTCTGCCACTGTAAAGAGCAAATAAACAGAACCTCCAAACATCACAGATGGAAGCTGCGTTATATTGTACATTAAGTGTATTCACATATATCTGGTCAAACACCTAGATGTAAACAAAACACAACCATACAAACTGCCATTTTCTTTTAGGTTTGGTTCTGTTCTGTCAATGAAAGGAGCAAATAGCACTGTCTCCACAGACATCACAGAGGGCAGTTGGATCAAACTAGTATATTTGATTGATCTCTGGCAAATCTGGCCAATGACCTGGACATAAATGGCATACACCTAAACAACCAGGTTTTTATTTTATATGTTGTACGTTAAGAGCTTGTATGAATTGGATTTCAAAATTGGGTGCTTAAATAGAGAGAGTTAGAGGGTGATACTGCTGGGTGCAGGTTATTTGCAAGAGCTTCTGCATGCAAAACCACCAGCCTTCAGCTTCAAAAATTATGCTAGGTTCAATGTTACATTCAGGTCTTCTGGATTTAAATCATGAATCCCATATTGGCCACCTTTCTATCATATTGTTTATTGTGCCTTGTCATAAGAACACAAACATATTTAAGATCAATTTATTGAACAGATAACATAAGTATTAAAGAACTATAAAGCTTCAGTTATCATGCCTTGATGCACACCCTTAGAACACAAGGATCTGGATCTCTGACAGACTCTTCAATTAACTATGGATTTCTTGGATAAACATATGATTATATAGGTTTAAAGTCACTACGAGGTACCAAATAGCTTTTTTGAAGTTACAATAACCGAATCATAAAATAGGTTACAGACTTGCAGTTTAACAGGCCATCCAAACATTTGTTTGTCACTTATTTCTCTAAACACAGACAAAAATACTTAATACGGGTACCAAAGAGACACATGGAATGGATGTTGGAGCTGGTTAAGATTTTGAGTGCCAAGCCCGAGCTTTTCCCATTTCTTATAACACGATTGTCAAAAGTCACAAACTTGACTGCCGAGATCAAAAGCCATTTCACTGTGTTTACCTACAACTCAGTGATGCCGTCATGGTTGATAATTTCTATTTAGTGATTTCATAGGCTTATCTATTATATTTGACAAATATAGAACTCATTTTATGATTTATTTATTTATTTGGGGTTTTACGTCACTTTCAACACTGTACAGGTTATATCACGACGGGTAGTTGGAAGGGCAGAGGAAACCAGTACATACAGTTCATTAGGGTTCTGTACTGTAAACTGCCGACCAACGGAAAGCAACTACCAGCTTTCCCACTTGAGGCTGTGCCGGGAATCGAACCCCGACCTCAGAGGTGGGAGGCGGGAGTGTTACCACTCTGCCACCGTGGACCCTAACTCATTTTATGAAGTGAGCATATTGTTCTTTTTTGTCTTGTTTACAGTCATATAATTTATAGATTTATAGCACTGGACCAGTTGAACATGTATACAGGTGAACGAACATTTTAGAATCTACATATGAAGTTGGGCAGATTTTACGGTAAAAAATGATAGCTTTCTGAGTGACAATACGATTGGTTCTTGAAACCTTCCGATTGGTTACTGAAAAGATTCTGATTGGTTTCCAACATATTCTGACTGGTAATCCTACTGATTGGATAATACAAACTTTATGAATTCTAATTTGACACTTTTATATTGCTTTTATATTCACCCCTGTATTATGTGAACTCCACGTGGTAATGTGTCAACCAATGTCAATATCCAAGAACAGAAAAAGGGTCAAGCACTACACAGAACACCAGGAATATACTGACACTAAGGTGGGGTATGCCTTGGTGTACATGCATGGTTTAAGCTTCTGAAAGCCTATATGATCACTATCTTTAACAATTTTTAAAATCTGTAAAAAGCTCAGGTGTGAGCAGCAAATGTTAAAGCAAGCATCATTAAAACTTTCTTTTCATATCAAAGGAATACTACTCATTATTAAGATTTCTGGTGTAACATTTGATTACAATCAAAATATACTAAATTCTGAACTGTCATTCTACAATACACGTCTGTTATACACATATTTGATAACAATCATACATAAGTGCCTTGTTAAATAAACCGCAAATTATTACTTAGCTAAGCTGTATGCTAATCACTGAAACTAGTTTGGGAAGTAGTCATTTGTCACATACAGAGTGCCACACATGACATGTGGAAATTTGACTAGCATCTGCAGAAGTACAGTCACCACCAACCCATCAAGTACCACTTTCAATTACTACTGCAAGAAACTTGTGATATTATACCAAAATAATCGACATGCCAAGGGCTTATGATAGCCTAGAGCATGACACATGTGAGGTAGTGAGAAACTATATTTGACTTGTGTACTGCATGTTAGAAACACAACATACATGGCACTGTAAATATTCTTACACATTTTCCAACTGTTACTTATACACACACTGTAGGGTCAGCCAATCATTTATATGCAAATAGTAGCCAACCTATGCCCTGGAGGATTGTAATAATTTAATTTTGTCTCCTCACAAGTTTTGAAGATAAACAGGGACAGATTGTGATTGTTATCAAATACCCATGCTAAGTGATTTTCAGTGTTTTTGCATGTGTATATAGTAGACAGGGCGGGAAAATTAAACTTTGAAAAGGCACGATAAACCCCCACACCTGGAGTCTGTTATAGACCACTGGAGTTATGTTTTCTTAAAAATTAAAACTACCTCGCTTAAGTAAAACTGTCAAGTGTCTAATGCTATTCATATCAGCAGAGTGCATCAGATTTTCACTTTTAACCTTTAAACTTTTATCAGTAAGATCTGCATAAAAATGAACCTTCAGAGAAGAAACTGTGGTACCTGCAGCTCAGTGGTGTGATAAAAAATCACACTTCCCATGTACATATACAAAAGACCTTGCAACAGTTTTATTTTCATTGAAATCACCATGTTATACAATACTGCCATCTGCATTGAGATCACCATGTAATAGCATACTACCATCTGTATTGAAATAACCATGTAATATCAGCTATTTGTCATGAAGATCCTGTTCACATTTGTAACCAGCAGGATACCTTAAGTTGTTAATGCATACAATAATGAAACACTTAGTTTTACATTGTTTAAAATCTGTCTTTGACATATCGAGGTTGATCTTTCTGTCTTGACTACTTATAAATTATACAAAAATCTACTCTCCAACATGTTTCTTAATGGCCAAAGCAAAAAGTTTCTGAATGAAAGTCATTTAATTTACATTATCCTGCCTTTTTCTGTGGTAACTATAAACAGGTTATGTATCTTCACTAAAGAAACTTAAATCTGTCAAAAGTGTTGGCACTTCATTAGCAGATTTTTGTCCTCTTAAAGACAAGTTCTGTCCAGAGGAGGAATTGTTGGTGTAATTAAAACCTGGGTGGTGTAATAAATTACAAATCTTACATACCACAGCTATCTTAACTCAATTCATTAAGACAAATTTACATACTTTTTAAAAACCTTAAATATCAATACAAGTACTGGGAAAATGAACAATCTATTTTCAGATGACTGTGATGACAACATTAAGACATAATTCTAATGATTAAACCTCAATTACAGCAATTTCATTCATGGAGAGTAAAACATAAAAGATCTGATCAAGTTTCTTAGGCAGTATTATTTTTTCAGTCAACAAGGCAATTGAATAAATCAACATCCAAACATTCACATATCTACAGTTTTAGTGTGTATGAAAAGACTGTGCCACTTGAAGAGATAACCCATCTGTCATTGGATTCAACTTTAACCATGTCATACTCTCCAATATAGGATGAAGTTATATTTCAACTAGAAATCGGCCGCCCTGTTGATAGTAGATGCGAATAGAAACAGGATAGCATAGAAGAACACACATTATCATGTGTAATGTCCACCCATGAACCTTTTGCCCAAATTGTACAGTAGTCTTACAAGACCCTGTTTCATTTGTAAAATATATCAATGATGCTTAAATATTTGTTAGTGTAGATGTAAATTATTTCAGCTTCATGCCTTTTTGCATTGGTTGGGTTGAAAATTTTGACGAAATCACTCTATCTGGCACGGTTAAGAAGATAGAAGCAAATTCCTGTTTTTCTATTTTTGGCAAAAATTTGAAAATTCAAAATGGCCGCCATTTTTGGGAAAAGGAAATTTTTTTGAAAATTGCCAAGAGTACATTTTTTAGATACCCTATGGGTCGAACATTTCAACGAAATAACTCTATTTTGCACGGTTAAGGCCAGTTTGTGTTTTTCCATTTTGGGCAAAAATTCGAAAATTCAAAATGGCTGCCATTTTTGGGGAGGGGAAAATTTTTTGAAAATTGCAAAGATTACATTCCTTAGATACCCTGTGGGTTGAAAATTTCGACGAAATCGCCCTATCTCGCATGGTTAAGGAGATAGAAGCAAATTTGTGTTTTGCCATTTTTGACAAAAATTTGAAAATTCAAAATGGCCGCCATTTTAGGGGACGGGAAATTTTTTTTTAAATTGCCAAGAATACAATGCTGAAATACCTGTGGGTCGAAAATTTTGATGAAATCGATCTATCTCGCACGGTTAAGGAGATAGAAGCAAATTTGTGTTTTGCCATTTTTGGCAAAAATTCGAAAATTCAAAATGGCCGCCATTTTTGGGGAGGGGAAAATTTTTCGGAAAATTGCAAAGATTGCATTTCTTCGATACCCTGTGGGTCGAAAATTTCGACGAAATCGCTCTATCTCGCACGGTTAAGGAGATAGAAGCAAATTTGTGTTTTGCCATTTTTGGCAAAAATTCGAAAATTCAAAATGGCTGCCATTTTTGGGGAGGGGAAATTTTTTTGGAAAATTGCAAAGATTGCATTCCTTAGATACCCTGTGGGTCGAAAATTTCGACGAAATCGCTCTATCTCGCACGGTTAAGGAGATAGAAGCAAATTTGTGTTTTGCCATTTTTGGCAAAAATTCGAAAATTCAAAATGGCTGCCATTTTTGGGGAGGGGAAAATTTGTTGGAAAATTGCAAAGATTGCATTCCTTAGATACCCTGTGGGTCGAAAATTTCGACGAAATCGCTCTATCTCGCACGGTTAAGGAGATAGAAGCAAATTTGTGTTTTACCATTTTTGGCAAAAATTCGAAAATTCAAAATGGCCGCCATTTTTGGGGAGGGGAAAATTTTTTGAAAATTGCAAAGATTGCATTCCTTAGATACCCTGTGGGTCGAAAATTTCGACGAAATCACTCTATCTCGCACGGTTAAGGAGATAGAAGCAAATTAGTGTTTTGCCATTTTTGGCAACAATTCGAAAATTCAAATGGCCGCCATTTTTGGGGAGGGGAAAATTTTTTAAAAATTACCAAGAGTACAAAGCTCAGATACCCTGTGGGTCGAAAATTTTGACGAAATCGCTCTATCTGGCACGGTTAAGGAGATAGGAGGAAATTTGTGTTTTGCCATTTTTGGCAAAAATTCGAAAATTCAAAATGGCCGCCATTTTTGGGGAGGGGAAAATTTTTTTTAAATTACCAAGAGTACAATGCTCAGATACCCTGTGAGTCGAAAATTTTGACGAAATCGCTCTATCTGGCACGGTTAAGGAGATAGAAGCAAATTTGTGTTTTGCCATTTTTGGCAAAAATTCGAAAATTCAAAATGGCCGCCATTTTTGGGGAGGGGAAAATTTTTGGAAAATTGCAAAGATTGCATTCCTTAGATACCCTGTGGGTCGAAAATTTCGACGAAATCGCTCTATCTCGCACGGTTAAGGAGATAGAAGCAAATTAGTGTTTTGCCATTTTTGCCAAAAATTCGAAAATTCAAAATGGCCGCCATTTTTGGGGAGGGGAAAATTTTTGGAAAATTACCAAGAGCACAATACTCAGATACCCTGTGGGTTGAAAATTTCGACGAAATCGCTCTATCTCGCACGGTTAAGGAGATAGAAGCAAATTAGTGTTTTGTCATTTTTGGCAAAAATTCGAAAATTCAAAATGGCCGCCATTTTTGGGGAGGGGAAAATTTTGTAAAAATTACCAAGAGCACAATGCTCAGATACCCTGTGGGTCGAAAATTTTGACGAAATCGCTCTATCTGGCACGGTTAAGGAGATAGGAGGAAATTTGTGTTTTGCCATTTTTGGCAAAAATTCGAAAATTCAAAATGGCCGCCATTTTTGGGGAGGGGAAAATTTTTTAAAAATTACCAAGAGTACAATGCTCAGATGCCCTGTGGGTCGAAAATTTTGACGAAATCGCTCTATCTCGCACGGTTAAGGAGATAGAAGCAGATTGGTGTTTTGCCATTTTTGGCAAAAATTCGAAAATTCAAAATGGCCGCCATTTTTGGGGAGGGGAAAATTTTTTGAAAATTGCAAAGATTGCATTCCTTAGATACCCTGTGGGTCGAAAATTTCGACGAAATCGCTCTATCTCGCACGGTTAAGGAGATAGAAGCAAATTTGTGTTTTGCCATTTTTGGCAAAAATTCGAAAATTCAAAATGGCTGCCATTTTTTGGGGAGGGGAAAATTTTTGGAAAATTGCAAAGATTGCATTCCTTAGATACCCTGTGGGTTGAAAATTTCGACGAAATCGCTCTATCTCGCACGGTTAAGGAGATAGAAGCAAATTAGTGTTTTGCCATTTTTGGCAAAAATTCGAAAATTCAAAATGGCCGCCATTTTTGGGGAGGGGAAAATTTTTGGAAAATTGCAAAGAGTACAATGCTCAGATACCCTGTGGGTCGAAAATTTTGACGAAATCGCTCTATCTGGCACGGTTAAGGAGATAGGAGGAAATTTGTGTTTTGCCATTTTTGGCAAAAATTCGAAAATTCAAAATGGCCGCCATTTTTGGGGAGGGGAAAATTTTTGGAAAATTGCAAAGATTGCATTCCTTAGATACCCTGTGGGTCGAAAATTTTGACGAAATCGCTCTATCTGGCACGGTTAAGGAGATAGAAGCAAATTTGTGTTTTGCCATTTTTGGCAAAAATTCGAAAATTCAAAATGGCCGCCATTTTTGGGGAGGGGAAAATTTTTTTTAAATTACCAAGAGTACAATGCTCAGATACCCTGTGGGTCGAAAATTTTGACGAAATCGCTCTATCTGGCACGGTTAAGGAGATAGAAGGAAATTTGTGTTTTGCCATTTTTGGCAAAAATTCGAAAATTCAAAATGGCCGCCATTTTTGGGGAGGGGAAAATTTTTTGAAAATTGCAAAGATTGCATTCCTTAGATACCCTGTGGGTCGAAAATTTCGACGAAATCGCTCTATCTCGCACGGTTAAGGAGATAGAAGCAAATTAGTGTTTTGCCATTTTTGGCAAAAATTCGAAAATTCAAAATGGCCGCCATTTTTGGGGAGGGGAAAATTTTTGGAAAATTACCAAGAGCACAATGCTCAGATACCCTGTGGGTCGAAAATTTCGACGAAATCGCTCTATCTCGCACGGTTAAGGAGATAGAAGCAAATTAGTGTTTTGTCATTTTTGGCAAAAATTCGAAAATTCAAAATGGCCGCCATTTTTGGGGAGGGGAAAATTTTGTAAAAATTACCAAGAGCACAATGCTCAGATACCCTGTGGGTCGAAAATTTTGACAAAATCGCTCTATCTGGCACGGTTAAGGAGATAGAAGCAAATTTGTGTTTTGCCATTTTTGGCAAAAATTCGAAAATTCAAAATGGCCGCCATTTTTGGGGAGGGGAAAATTTTTTAAAAATTACCAAGAGTACAATGCTCAGATGCCCTGTGGGTCGAAAATTTTGACGAAATCGCTCTATCTCGCACGGTTAAGGAGATAGAAGCAGATTGGTGTTTTGCCATTTTTGGCAAAAATTCGAAAATTCAAAATGGCCGCCATTTTTGGGGAGGGGAAAATTTTTGGAAAATTGCAAAGATTGCATTCCTTAGATACCCTGTGGGTCGAAAATTTCGACGAAATCGCTCTATCTCGCACGGTTAAGGAGATAGAAGCAAATTAGTGTTTTGCCATTTTTGGCAAAAATTCGAAAATTCAAAATGGCCGCCATTTTTGGGGAGGGGAAAATTTTTGGAAAATTACCAAGAGCACAATGCTCAGATACCCTGTGGGTCGAAAATTTCGACGAAATCGCTCTATCTCGCACGGTTAAGGAGATAGAAGCAAATTAGTGTTTTGTCATTTTTGGCAAAAATTCGAAAATTCAAAATGGCCGCCATTTTTGGGGAGGGGAAAATTTTGTAAAAATTACCAAGAGCACAATGCTCAGATACCCTGTGGGTCGAAAATTTTGACAAAATCGCTCTATCTGGCACGGTTAAGGAGATAGAAGCAAATTTGTGTTTTGCCATTTTTGGCAAAAATTCGAAAATTCAAAATGGCCGCCATTTTTGGGGAGGGGAAAATTTTTTAAAAATTACCAAGAGTACAATGCTCAGATGCCCTGTGGGTCGAAAATTTTGACGAAATCGCTCTATCTGGCACGGTTAAGGAGATAGAAGCAGATTGGTGTTTTGCCATTTTTGGCAAAAATTCGAAAATTCAAAATGGCCGCCATTTTTGGGGAGGGGAAAATTTTTTGAAAATTGCAAAGATTGCATTCCTTAGATACCCTGTGGGTCGAAAATTTCGACGAAATCGCTCTATCTCGCACGGTTAAGGAGATAGAAGCAAATTTGTGTTTTGCCATTTTTGGCAAAAATTCGAAAATTCAAAATGGCCGCCATTTTTGGGGAGGGGAAAATTTTTGGAAAATTGCAAAAATTGCATTCCTTAGATACCCTGTGGGTCGAAAATTTCGACGAAATCACTCTATCTCGCACGGTTAAGGAGATAGAAGCAAATTAGTGTTTTGCCATTTTTGGCAAAAATTCGAAAATTCAAAATGGCCGCCATTTTTGGGGAGGGGAAAATTTTTGGAAAAATTACCAAGAGCACAATGCTCAGATACCCTGTGGGTCAAAAATTTTGACGAAATCGCTCTATCTGGCACGGTTAAGGAGATAGAAGCAAATTTGTGTTTTGCCATTTTTGGCAAAAATTCGAAAATTCAAAATGGCCGCCATTTTTGGGGAGGGGAAAATTTTTTTAAAATTACCAAGAGTACAATGCTCAGATACCCTGTGGGTCGAAAATTTTGACGAAATCGCTCTATCTCGCACGGTTAAGGAGATAGAAGCAGATTGGTGTTTTGCCATTTTTGGCAAAAATTCGAAAATTCAAAATGGCCGCCATTTTTGGGGAGGGGAAAATTTTTTTGAAAATTGCAAAGATTGCATTCCTTAGATACCCTGTGGGTCGAAAATTTCGACGAAATCGCTCTATCTCGCACGGTTAAGGAGATAGAAGCAAATTTGTGTTTTGCCATTTTTGGCAAAAATTCGAAAATTCAAAATGGCCGCCATTTTTGGGGAGGGGAAAATTTTTTGAAAATTGCAAAGATTGCATTCCTTAGATACCCTGTGGGTCGAAAATTTCGACGAAATCGCTCTATCTCGCACGGTTAAGGAGATAGAAGCAAATTAGTGTTTTGCCATTTTTGGCAAAAATTCGAAAATTCAAAATGGCCGCCATTTTTGGGGAGGGGAAAATTTTTGGAAAATTACCAAGAGCACAATGCTCAGATACCCTGTGGGTCGAAAATTTCGACGAAATCGCTCTATCTCGCACGGTTAAGGAGATAGAAGCAAATTAGTGTTTTGTCATTTTTGGCAAAAATTCGAAAATTCAAAATGGCCGCCATTTTTGGGGAGGGGAAAATTTTGTAAAAATTACCAAGAGCACAATGCTCAGATACCCTGTGGGTCGAAAATTTTGACAAAATCGCTCTATCTGGCACGGTTAAGGAGATAGAAGCAAATTTGTGTTTTGCCATTTTTGGCAAAAATTCGAAAATTCAAAATGGCCGCCATTTTTGGGGAGGGGAAAATTTTTTAAAAATTACCAAGAGTACAATGCTCAGATGCCCTGTGGGTCGAAAATTTTGACGAAATCGCTCTATCTCGCACGGTTAAGGAGATAGAAGCAGATTGGTGTTTTGCCATTTTTGGCAAAAATTCGAAAATTCAAAATGGCCGCCATTTTTGGGGAGGGGAAAATTTTTGGAAAATTGCAAAGATTGCATTCCTTAGATACCCTGTGGGTCGAAAATTTCGACGAAATCGCTCTATCTCGCACGGTTAAGGAGATAGAAGCAAATTAGTGTTTTGCCATTTTTGGCAAAAATTCGAAAATTCAAAATGGCCGCCATTTTTGGGGAGGGGAAAATTTTTGGAAAATTACCAAGAGCACAATGCTCAGATACCCTGTGGGTCGAAAATTTCGACGAAATCGCTCTATCTCGCACGGTTAAGGAGATAGAAGCAAATTAGTGTTTTGTCATTTTTGGCAAAAATTCGAAAATTCAAAATGGCCGCCATTTTTGGGGAGGGGAAAATTTTGTAAAAATTACCAAGAGCACAATGCTCAGATACCCTGTGGGTCGAAAATTTTGACAAAATCGCTCTATCTGGCACGGTTAAGGAGATAGAAGCAAATTTGTGTTTTGCCATTTTTGGCAAAAATTCGAAAATTCAAAATGGCCGCCATTTTTGGGGAGGGGAAAATTTTTTAAAAATTACCAAGAGTACAATGCTCAGATGCCCTGTGGGTCGAAAATTTTGACGAAATCGCTCTATCTGGCACGGTTAAGGAGATAGAAGCAGATTGGTGTTTTGCCATTTTTGGCAAAAATTCGAAAATTCAAAATGGCCGCCATTTTTGGGGAGGGGAAAATTTTTTGAAAATTGCAAAGATTGCATTCCTTAGATACCCTGTGGGTCGAAAATTTCGACGAAATCGCTCTATCTCGCACGGTTAAGGAGATAGAAGCAAATTTGTGTTTTGCCATTTTTGGCAAAAATTCGAAAATTCAAAATGGCCGCCATTTTTGGGGAGGGGAAAATTTTTGGAAAATTGCAAAAATTGCATTCCTTAGATACCCTGTGGGTCGAAAATTTCGACGAAATCACTCTATCTCGCACGGTTAAGGAGATAGAAGCAAATTAGTGTTTTGCCATTTTTGGCAAAAATTCGAAAATTCAAAATGGCCGCCATTTTTGGGGAGGGGAAAATTTTTGGAAAAATTACCAAGAGCACAATGCTCAGATACCCTGTGGGTCAAAAATTTTGACGAAATCGCTCTATCTGGCACGGTTAAGGAGATAGAAGCAAATTTGTGTTTTGCCATTTTTGGCAAAAATTCGAAAATTCAAAATGGCCGCCATTTTTGGGGAGGGGAAAATTTTTTTAAAATTACCAAGAGTACAATGCTCAGATACCCTGTGGGTCGAAAATTTTGACGAAATCGCTCTATCTCGCACGGTTAAGGAGATAGAAGCAGATTGGTGTTTTGCCATTTTTGGCAAAAATTCGAAAATTCAAAATGGCCGCCATTTTTGGGGAGGGGAAAATTTTTTTGAAAATTGCAAAGATTGCATTCCTTAGATACCCTGTGGGTCGAAAATTTCGACGAAATCGCTCTATCTCGCACGGTTAAGGAGATAGAAGCAAATTTGTGTTTTGCCATTTTTGGCAAAAATTCGAAAATTCAAAATGGCCGCCATTTTTGGGGAGGGGAAAATTTTTTGAAAATTGCAAATATTACATTCCTTAAATACCCTGTGGGTCGAAAATTTCGACGAAATCGCTCTATCTCACACGGTTTCTGAGATATTAGCAAATTACTCAAAAGTAGTACTGAAAATACACAATGAAGTACCTAAATGGCTATTACTCATGTACTGACAAAGCTATCAGTCCCAAATGCAATACCAAGCGAGCTATGGACATAACAATCTTGTATTCAAAATTGTAGTAAAATATCTTTAATTATTTTGGCTTAAATGCACGGAAACCAATGGGTACTGAAAATAGCTGTACTTAAGTATTACTCAGTAAGCAAAAGAGGTACAACAGCCAAAAGCAATCCCAAGCAAGCTACTGACCCAATAAGCCTGCATACCAAATTTGGTGACAATAGCTCTAATACTTTTCCTTTAAATGAGCGGAAACCATGCGTGACGCCGGACATCGGACGCCGGACGCCGGACATCGGACATCGGACGGCGAAAAAAGCAAAAATAATATATCCACCCCCCAGGGGGGTGGACATAATTGGTCATTACAGCATGATTGATTTTGCTTAAGGTCTTTCACAAAACAGAATACTAGAAAATGTATTGTTGTTGCACTGTATCTGCAACATAAACTCCAGCGTGTTCAAAATGCAGCAGCACGACTAGTATGTGGCATCAGAAAATTTGATCATATTAAACCCATACTAAAATCACTTCACTGGCTTCCAGTACAGCATCGGATAGAATACAAAGTTCTCTTACTATGTTTCAAAGCCATCCATGGCCTTGCACCAGACTACCTTTCATCCCTGTTGACTCAACATGTTCCAATTAGGTGCCTTCGATCAGGTTACCAGAAGCTCCTGAGAGTTCCAAGAACCAAAAGTAAAACCTATGGTGACCGTGCTTTCAGTTCTGCTGCACCACGCCTATGGAACAGCTTACCTGCTGAACTTAGAAGTTGCAATGCCATCCTGGACTTCAAAAAGAAATTAAAAACCTATCTATTCAGATCAGCATACAATTGCTAGGCATTTACTGTATATTGTGCATATTGTAAAGCGCTTAGTTTAATAGGCGCTATATAAATGTTAATGTAATGTAATGTAATGTTGCACTTCTGATATTGTCCGATTTACTGTAAAAATATAAACGATTTGTCAAAAAGAGTATTGAAACAAAAATGCAAATCTACAGATGTAAAAAGCTTATGATTTCAAAAAATGGCCACAGATTTAGTTGTGGTTTCAGGTTCCTTTCAGCCACTTTGCATAAGCAAGTGGCCACCAGTTGACATCTTAACATCCTATGAAAGGGTGGGTCATATAAAAATTCAACTCCCAACAAGTTCTTAATCCTTACCACTATTTTAAAAATTTTGTTCAACCATTCAAACAGAACTCTCCACATCTGTTAGACAGTTGTTCCACCATTTGATAAAACTACCAGAACACTTGAGACAAAGGTGGGTAAATGAACTGTTACCAAAAAGAGCAAGTTTACCATAACACCACCAAAACCCAACAGATTTCACTGTATTCTTATGACATTTTTTTATCTCTGCAAATGTTCCTCTTTCTGCCTTAGGTAAATGTCCATACAGTAGAGACAAGTTGTCAGGAACATAGGTAAACCATTTCACCAGTCAACATTAAATGAAAGAAGCTTTATATAAAAACACAGTAAAAGATTTTCCTTATCTGATTTTGTTAGAGTAATTTGACAAAGTGTGACCAACTGTCACTGTTATTGGCGAAATGTTATAAAAAAAATTTTATTTTAATTTTGAATCTTTTGAATAGTGCATGGACCTAATGATCCAATCTAGCCCTCAGAAAATAGCCAAAGTGATATTTTTTGCCACCAAGACAAAACAACTGTAACACACATGCTTAAAAAAAAAAAAAAAAAAAAAAAAATTCATGGGCTATAGCCATTCATCATAACATTTTAATAACCTGATACAACATATAATTTGAAAGATGAAAGTCAGTCAAGTATTGGATATTATAACTTTGTACTGCAAGCAGTGGTCTAGGTCCTGCTTACACACCTGCCCCTCGCACCCCTAACCCTGCAGTTTTTCTGATGTAATCTGAAATGAAAAAAAAATACCCCCCCCCCCCCCCCCCTCAACCCTCCTTTCTAATCAATATGACATTACAAAATGTCATGAGACAGTAAGTGCTGCTTCTTGCATCAATTGCATTAAACTGTAAGTAGAAGTGGGTGATACTCCCAAGTACCTGACCCATCTGTTGAACATTGCAGGGGATCACTCAACATTCTGCATAGCAAAACAACACCACTTCTACCCCACCACACCCCTGTGAAATTCATCTCTCAAAAAGCCCATTCAACCACTTCAGTAAATCTATTGTTCTCTCCAAAGAAGTGAACACTCTGTACTAAGTACAGTACAATAGGAACCCTAATGCAAGCTAATGGCAACAAAACCTCTTTATGTAGAAGTTTGTTGAAGGGGAATGTTTTCACTCCTAGACAAATGATATAATTAAACTTCACCTTTGGTGTATTTGGAGGTGTTATATACAAGGATGACAATACACAAAATCAAATACAAGTGACTGATGAGGTATTGCATATCATCTGTGTGACACTGAGATGCTAATCCTTGTATTCATAGCGCCCAGTATTAATGCTGTGACATATAATAGGAAAACTTCCCGACTGACAAATACCGAAAAAATATATCACAAATGAAGATAATAAATGAGTGCGTAGAACGAGTATTATATTGTTAATCTTCATGAGTGATACAGTGATTGTAAAAACTTCAGTCTTTAACTTACAATAGCTCCTTTATTTCTGCATGGATTTTTATGCAAGACACACAAGCAGAAGCGCTGTAAAATGACCTTCCCAATGATATATAATACATATTTATAGGTAACATAGTTTCCGAGATGTTGGTGAAAAAAACCCGGAAGTTATTGACTCTTGTTATCCATGATATGGAGGCGCCGTTGTATACAAAACAAGACCACTGCCGCGGTGTGTATCTCCCGCTGAGCATTAAAGGGGAGGAAATACCTTTTCTGAGATATTCACAATTTTTCATTTTCCGCTAAAATCCAAGATGACATTTTTCCCCTAGGCACAGAATACTGTTGTACTACCCCGTGGGTCAAAAATTCGCTCGAAATCGCTCTGTCTGTTACCATTTTGAAGATATTTTTAATGTTTATTTTCTGCTAAAAATCCAAGATAGTTGCCAAAAGTGGCGAAAATTGAATTTTTTCCCTTTTGCATAGTATACTCATGTACTACCCTGTGGGTCAAAAATTCACTCGAAATCGCTCTATCTCTTACAGTTTTCGAGATATTAAGACTTTTTCATTTTCCGCAAAAATCAAAGAAGCTATTACTCAGCTAGCTATGGACCTACAGGTCTCAAAATTTGCCATTACACAATACATCAAAAAGTAGGTGAACAACATATTTAACAAAAATCCTTTAAATTCAACAGTTTTGCTGTGATAAGCGATTTACTCAATGGAAAACCATGAAAGTAGCTATTACTCAGTTAGCTATGGACCTACAGCTCTGAAACTTTGCCATGACACAGAACATTAAAAAGTACATGAACAACATATTTGACAAAAATCCTGTAAATTTAATAGTTTTGCTATGATAAGTGATTTACTCAATGGAGAACCATCAAAGTAGCTATTACTCAGTTATTTATGGACTTACAGGTCTCAAAATTTGCCATTACACAGTACATAAAAAGGTAGCTAAAGAACATATCTGAGAAAAATCCTTTAAATTCAACAGTTTTGCTGTTATAAGTGATTTACCCAATGGAGAACCATTAAAGTAGCTATTACTCGGTTAGCTATGGACCTACAGCTCTCAAAATTTGCCATTTCACAGTACATCAAAAAGTAGGTGAAGAACATATTTGAAAAAAATCCTCTAAATTCAACAGTTTTGCTGTTAAAGGTGATTTACTCAATGGAAACCCTCAAAGTAGCTATTACTCAGGTAGCTATGGAGATACAGCTGTGAAAATTTCCCATGACACAGTATGTCAAATAGTAAGTGAACAACATATTTGACAATAATTCTCTAAATTTAATAGTTTTGGAGTTATAAGTGATTTACACATTGTTGAAATTCAAAGTAGCCATTACTCAGTTAGCTATGGAAATACAGCTCTGAAACTTTTCCATGACACAGAACATTAAAAAGTAATCGATTAACATACTGTATAAGTGGTTATTTTCGCGTGGAATTAATTTTCGCTATATTCGCGAGTGACTACAAAACGCGAAAATAACTTCTAGCCAATATTTATCAGTAGAACCAGTCTAGCGTGAGCGATAATACAAGATTGTGCAAGATACAATATTTGACACTGCCACGGAAACAATAAATTAAAACAAATAAAATGCTTTTCAAATGTACCATTCACAGAAACGCCTAACTTCTTTGATCTCACCAATAGGGAGGGATTAATTCAATTACACGACCCCGCTACACAACTTCTTTGATAATGCGCCGATCAATGAAAGTGTGTTCGATTGGGTTTCGTAAATTTATAATCTCCCAGAGTAGGTTCACACACTGATAACGTGTATAAAAGAAAAGACGTCAACTATGCATTTCCAATCAAACCAGCAGAAGTCCGCGTAATATTTTAATTTGAACATGTTGTTAGTTTGGGCGATAATTGAATATATTTCACCGCGAAAATAAATTCTCGCGAACCAGGCCTACAGTGTACATTCGCGAACTTAAGTACCCGCGAAAAAACCCACTTATACAGTATTGGACAATAATTGCCCTAAATTCAATAGTTTTGGAGGTATAAGTGATTTATTCAATGTTGAAATTAAGAAATTTAAAAGTAGCTATTACTCAGTTAGCTATGGACTTAGAGCTCTTAAAATTTCATCACGACACAGTACATCAAAAAGTAGATAAACAACATATTTGACAAAAATCCTCTATATTCAATAGTTTTTGAGTTATAAGTGACTTGCTGAATGGTCAGATGTTAAACTTAGTGTAGCTATTACTCAGCTAGCTATGGTGCTACACCTTGGAAACCTCACCATGATATAGTACATAAAGGAGTTGTTCAACAACATATTTGAGACCAATATTGTAAGTAACAGTTACAAAGATAAAAGCAACTTACTCATTTTGGTCATTTTTAAAAACAGAAAATAGCTATTACTCACTTAGCTATCAAGATAGACCCCTAAAAATGGTACCATCTTGCAGTGTTCATTCTAGAGTTGGAGCTACTTGAGTCAAATGACTCCTCTACTAAATTTTGGTGAGACATTTACCAAATGCGATGAGTCAAATGACCAAAATTAACCTTACAGTTGAGCAAATTGATTTAAATAGGAGAAAAAAAGCACTATTAGTCTATCTTCAAAATGAATTTGCAATACTCTACTCACTGTGAAAAAACTTTATTTCAATTCAAGACATATTTTTAGTCAGCATGATGTACAAGATTTCCTATGATGTACATGATTTGCAATAATTAAAGTATTTTTTACTGATTTTTTTTTTCCATTTTTTTTTGTTTCAATAAATATGGTCCAACCCTGCACTGTCTAAAACTAGAAAACCTTGACATAGGTTCACTCAGGGAGTTTAAAATTGTTGTTACTTGTTAACAATTGTCTTTGAAGTCACTTGTAAGAGTACATTATGCAAAACAATACTTTAAAAAGTGAAAATATTAAAAACTGGATAATAAAATCTTGTTGTGCAATAGATATTTATTTCTATATATAGTTAACAAAACTATGAAAAAAGTGGAAATTTACAGCCACTGGTGAGTTTACATCACTTACTATAAACGTGTTTTCTATGGATAAATACTGAATTTTTGTTAAACGAAGTATGATTGGACAGTGCCGTTTCCGCTCGACCAATCAAATTAAGGCATTTAAAAGCAAGGAAACATGGAGGAATTGGGTTAAAAAGACAATATATGTGTCCTTTTCTTTGATTTTGAAACAAAATTCGTCTAACTTTCCCAATATTTACAGCGAAAACGTGGGCGATAATGCAAGATATATGCGTCACCGCGACTCGGGACCACAATGTGTACGCGTCTTTTCGCCCCAGTATAGCGACAAAAGACGCGGAAACGCGTAGTAAAATGAACACTGCATCTTGTAGGCATGGAGAAAGTAATTGAACAACATATTTTACAGAAATGCTCTAAATGTAGTCGTTTTGGAGTTATGAGCACTTTACTGAAAGTAGCCACCATTGTTATTACTCACTTAGCTATGGACCTAGGTCTGAAAAATACCAAGCAGGCTATCTTTAGGCTGTATAAAAGTGCAACTACACACTTATGGCAGCCATCTAAATCAACGAAAAAAACCCATGGCAGAACACCTGAAAAAAAAAACCATGGCAGCCATCTTGTTAACACCCGTGGCGGCCATCTTGTTTTTCCGAATCGGCCGAAAAATATTCCCAGGCAAGTTTTTCCAATGATGAATTTATCCTGCAAATTTGGAAGCTCTAGCTATAATATTTTAAGAGATAGAAAGGCTTTTGTAAAAACATGACGAACGGATGCACACACGCACAGACACAGGGCATTTTATAATCTCCCATACCGGGCCTATCGGCCGGCGGGAGATAAAAATACATCCTGGTCTGTATTTCCACGTATTTAGGGCAATTTTATTGCATGGTGGATAATAAACATTAAAAGAACAAAACAAAACAATACAGACTGCTTCAATAAAATAATGTTTATGAAAAAGTTATATTACACTTGCCATATATATTTTTGTATATTACAAAGTTTACATTGGAATAGTATTGATTAGGCAATGAGCGAGTTTGAGTACCCTTGGACTCTTCAAGTTTGGGCTTCATTTCGACTATGCCTTTAAGAGGAAAAAACAATGGTAAATTTTGAGTTAGATTATTTTAAATCTCAAAGCATATATAGAGGAACATAAGCTGTTTTTCTAATTCCATATACAAAACATACCGTTACATTTAATAATTTTATTTCTGATTGTATGAATTTTAAGCACAAAAGAATCTTACTGAGTCTGTAGTCTTTGGTTATGAACATTTCAAGCTTCAAATCACTGAGAACACCTGTCCTGTTGTTAACCATGTGACCCGTTTCATTGCTTTGACACAAAAAGGGTGAAGCAATCCAGTAAATCAGTCTCCAATGTCGCATAACTACATAATATGTGTCTCAGGTCTGATGTTTCCATAGAGTGAAGAAACTGATGATTCATTAACTAAACAACAGTTCGAGTACTCTGTTACATTCTGTTTGTTTTAAAGGAAATCTTCACAAATCTTTCTTTAATTTCATTCATTTATTAAACTCTGTCTTACACCCTACCTGGGGGAATACTAAAATCAAATGTTATACCCCTATTTCATTGTCATGAGTTTTCCTCCCGATCACCCTGATTAATGGTCCAGAGCTTCATCTATGTATGACTGATCTTTTCACTTGTTAAGTTTCTAAACATAATCATGGCAATTGTAGACACTTGTGGAAAATATTCCACATGTTTAAATCACTATGCGATTGAGCCATTTTTTCTGAGATATTTTGGGTGAATCCATGTTTACTAAGAAGTATTCAAGTAAAAATATCAGATGGGAGTGATAAAGGAAAATATTTTGTTTTTAAATGAATATAAGGGTTTTGTCTCATTTATTTGAGTGGGGTTATGTCCAGTGGGGTTTTGCCTGATGGGGGTTTGGTCTGAGGGGGTTATGCCCAGTGGAGTTTTGTGCATTTACCATTTTAGTTGCTATGATCTATCTTTTCAGTACTAAAACCTATCTTGTCCACTCTTCCTGTGAAAATGAAGCGGAGTGATCTTGTTTCAAGGGAAAATTAGTCAGCCAAATCTGCTGAATACTTCCTTATTCATGTATTAGAGTGATTTGGATTTGTTATTTCAAGTGATCTTTATATAACTGGTGTTTGGGAGTAGTTTGTAAGGCCCTCTATATTGGTTAAACAGTAATTGTAAAAGTGGAACAGCGACTTTATGTGAAATGTAAGTTATCTTCATTTATTTCCCTTACATTGTAAGAGTTTTGTGCAAAGTTATTTATTATTTTATCCTGACTGGCCAATAAAGAAAAATTTAATTAATCTTTTTGGAATTGGAAAATTGGCCTAGGAATTGGAAAAACATCAAGTGGACAGTCAAGGCTTTTCAATTTATCTTGACTGATAAGTGGAAATTTTTTTTACACCTGTCCTATTGTTTCCTGTTTTATATTTTTGAAGTATTTTATAAAATTGTGATACATGAAGGCAATTCATCAGGCTACTAGTCATCAGGTTCACATGGTTATTGATGAAACATGCATCTTCAAGATCTATCACTCTTTACCTCTGTCACACAGATTCCACCACACAAGCATTCAGGAGAGATCTGACATTGCCAGGACAAGCTACCAGCAAATTAATTACTGAGTTTGGCTGACAAACATCCATGTCCTGATAACTCTCATGTATGTCATCATTAATCTGGCATAAATATGATTGTCACTCTTATTGGATACAAAGAACATTTCTTTTTCATAAAAGATTGCATAAAGTCGCGACATTAACTCATTAAGCACCAATATATAACATAAGTCAAAGTGTATAAAAATACCAACTGCTTTCCTAAAACCAGCGACGCCAGTCTTCCCAAACAATGTCTTGAACAATGCCATTGTTATGCAGGAGAGATATTTCAAGAACTTGATTTATAGTAATAACTGAATCCTTCAATGAGATCATTTTTAATTTATCCATTGGTAGTATTAGTTGACATTCAGGATATACCAGGCATATAATGCAATGATTTTCCATTCTTACATTTTTATGTTGGATTCATTTCTTGTAACATTTACAATTGTAGATTTGTTCTAAAGAAACATTTCTTGGTATATTCTGGTTTTGTCTTCTGTTCTTACTAATTTGTACTCCTACATAATTTTAACTCCATCCATGCTATAACTAGAGATTGCGTCCCGACGCAGTGTATCCCCGGACGGGACATAGTTAAGGCGTGAATATGTCAGTCTTGAGCCTGTTTCCTGGAGCACCAGGTCAGGATTCTCCATAGTACCTGATTACTCCCCAAAGCTAATCACTAGTTCTTTCAGTTATATCTGTCTTTAAAAACTACATTTCATGAATCCAGAAGATCCATATAGTGATCTGGATCACTTCCAAAATTCAATCATTTCATCCTTGTACCTTTTCAGACATATTCTAAAAATTTCATCAAAATCCGTCCATAAGTTTTTTAGTTATCTTGTGCACAAACACATCTGGCAGCCTGGATCCACATGATCCAGACAGTGATCCAGATTAGTCCCAAAAACTAATCACTTGTTCTTTGTCCCATTTAAGACATTTCCTAAAAATTTCATAAAAATCTATCCATGACTTTTTGAGCTATTTGTCTTTAAAAATTACATTTCTTGGATCCTGAAGATCCAGATAGTGGTCCAGATCACTCGCAAAATTGAATCATTTCTTCCTTTTACCACTTCCTTTTACCATTTGTAACATATCCTAAAATATCAAAGTCCATCCCAAGATTATGTGGCAGCCTGGATCCAGATGATCCAGACAGTGATCCAGATCACTCCAAAAATTTAATCACTTGTTCCTTGTACCATTTAGGCCATTTGCTGAAACAATCCATCCATAACTTTTTGCGGTATCTGTCTTTAAAAATTACATTTCATGGATCCAGAAGATCCATATAGTGATCCGGATCACTTCCAAAATTCAATCATTTCATCCTTTTCAGACATATCCTGAAAATTTCATCAAAATCCGTCCATAAGTTTTTGATTTATCTTGTACATAAACACATCTGGCAGCCTGGATCCAGATGATCCAGATCACTCCCAAAATCTAATCACTTGTTCCTTGTCCCATTTAGGACATTTCCTGAAAATTTCATCAAAATCCACCCATGACTTTTTGAGCTATTTGTCTTTAAAATTATATTTCATGGATCCAGAAGATCCAGATAGTGGTCCAGATCACTCGCATAATTGAATCATTTCTTCCTTTTACCACTTCTTCCTTTTACCATTTCTAACATATCCTAAAAATATCATCAAAATTCATCCTAAGATTCTGTTGCAGCCTAGATCCAGATGATCCAGATCACTCCAAAAATGTAATCACTTGTTCCTTGTACCATTTAGGTCATTTGTTGAAAATGTCATCACAATCTATCCATAGCTTTTTGAGGTATCTGTCTTTAAAAGTTACATTTCATGGATCCAGAAGATCCATATAGTGATCCGGATCACTTCCAAAATTCAGCCATTTCATCCTTTTACCTTTTCAGACATAGCCCGAAAATTTCATCAAAATCCGTCCATAAGTTTTTCAGCTACATTGTACACAAACACATCTGGCAGCCTGGATCAAGATGATCCAGACAGTGATCCAGATCACTCCCAAAATCTAATCACTTGTTCCTCGCACCATTTAGGTCATTTGCTGAAAATGTCATCACAATCCATCCATAACTTTTTGCGGTATCTGTCTTTAAAAATTACATTTCATGGATCCAGAAGATCCATATAGTGATCCGGATCACTTCCAAAATTCAATCATTTCATCCTTTTCAGACATATCCTGAAAATTTCATCAAAATCCGTCCATAAGTTTTTGATTTATCTTGTACATAAACACATCTGGCAGCCTGGATCCAGATGATCCAGATCACTCCCAAAATCTAATCACTTGTTCCTTGTCCCATTTAGGACATTTCCTGAAAATTTCTTCAAAATCCACCCATGACTTTTTGAGCTATTTGTCTTTAAAATTGCAAATTTAATAAGTAAATTAAATTTTTATAAGTTAATACCCTATCCAATGGAGAATTGCTTATCCGGTCGGCGCAGTACTGTAGTGCTGTGCACTCCCCAGATGGCGCCTCGTACTTCCTTCCTGTCTAGACAACCTGACGTCATAGCATCTTTTTCGTTGTCTAAACCTATTAGACCCCTAGTAAGCTGATAGCGGGGTCGGTGGGAGGGTCTTGTGTGTCCATTGGATAGGGTATTAACTTATAAAAATTTAATTTACTTATTAAATTTGCAATTTTATTGCGTTAATACATCTTATCCAATGGACAATTGCTGAATAACTACCGCTTGGTCGGCGGGTAAGTTACTAGGGACTTATGTGAACTCACAAGTAATAGCAAATTTTAAACCTACGGTCTGCAGACCTGCTCTGAGGTAGGGGAAGAGAGGGATGAGTTCAGTCCCAGAATGCAAATAAACCTCCCGAAGGAAGCAAGCCACACTTAATTCTTATGTACATGAAGAACTGTTATGCACATATACAAATCTCCTCAATCTAAGGGCCACTTGTGGATCTGCTGAGCAGCCACTACCTAGCCCAATTGGTAAAGCTCCGAATCAGCCCAAGCCCCGACCTTCATATAGAACTGTGTGAAGGTATTGTGACTTCAGTGGCGGGCTGACAAGAATGGATCTAAGGAGACTCCCGACTGGAAGACCTTAGAAGCAGCCAAGGCCCTGACATCATGGGCTTTAACCTAATGTTAAAAGTGGGCCTCCTGGTCAGAGAGCTCATAACATAGGATCACAGTCTGCTTGATCCAAGAGGAGATAGTGGCAGGTGAGATGTCTTTGTTGAAACCTTTCTTAAAGGAGACAAAAACCACCTCCTTATTCTGCCTGATGTCTGAGGTCCTGTCCAAATAGTAGCACAATGCTCTGACCGGACAGAGGGATCTGTCAGACTTGAGGGATCTATCCAGAGTCGGGGCCAGGGCTGTTATAACCCCAGGGACCACACTGGACACTCTATGGCCAGCTGATTCTAGGATAGAAAGCCGGGTGATGGATACAGGGACACCTTTGACCAATCGGATTGGTGTTCAATATATCAGTTTTGCCAGGCATGAATCTCACTTTTGCACTTGCCCGACCCAAGGGCCAAGAGGAATACCGTCTTCAAGGTCAAATGCTTCAAGGGGGCCTCCTTGATTGGATCAAATGGAGTCTTAGCTGGTGCATGGCCAGTAAGAAGTTCCAGGAGGGTATGCCACTCCTGCCTTTGGGTCTGTCTCTGAGGAATCTATCCAGGAGACGAGCGAGATTTCCGTCCTTACTGATGTTGAAGGGTGAATTTCCCAGTTTATCAACAATGGGTGACCTATAACCATCAATGGTGCTGGGCTGTTTGCCAAGCATGTATCTCACTTCTACGCTTGCCCGACCCCAGGGCCAAGAGGAAAACTGCCTTGAAGGTCAAATGCTTCAAGGAGGCCTATAATTGGTTCAAAATGAACCTTGTCAACTGGTGCAAAAACCAGGGAGAGGTTCCAGGAGGGGGTTCCCCTCCGGCCTTTGGGTCTGTCTCAGTGGAAGCTATCCAGGAGACGAGTGAGATTTTCATCCTTACTAACATTGATGGGCAAATTTTCCAGACTATCAGCAATGGCTGACCTGTAACCATCAATGGTACTGGGCTGCAACTTCCTGTCCTGAAGCAGGTACCTAAGGAAGTCAGCAACTGATCTTACAGGTGGTGCCCGAAGTCCACCTGATGAATGATACCTCACTTGGTAAAAAATGACCCATTTGCCTCATAGACTGATCTGATTGACCCCCCTTTGAGGAGCCTCAATTCTTGCTGCCACTGCCTCAGACAAGTCCTGCTCCTCGATTGCTGAGGCTCTAGGAGCCCTGCATGGAGATTAAGATTTGTCAGATTTCTGTGAGGGATCTGATCGAATGGCTGTGAACAGGCTGGGCAGATTGGGCAGGTTCAGTGGGATGTGGCTGGACATGGCCACTAGATCCCAAAACCAAGGCATGTTGGGCCACCCCGGAGCAATCAGAATGATTCTCTTACATGGGGAGTCTTGCAACTTCTCCACCACTTTGCCCAATATGGCTGATGGTGAGAAGGTGTATCCTTTTAGATCCTACCATGGCCGACTGAGCACATCCACTGCTGTGGCCAGGGGAACCGGTACCGGTGACACAAAACAGAGGTGACTTGTTGAACCTCGTGGCAAATAAGTCTATTTTGGGCCGGTGCCACCTACTGCATAGAGTTTAAGACCTCTGGAAGGAGAAACCACTGTTTGGATGGTCTGGCCTAGCCTGGACAGCCTGTCTGCTACCACATTAGGCCGGCCTGGAATGTGTCGTGCTTTAGAGTCACTTGTTTCCTGGTACACCAGGTCAAGATTCTCCATAGTAGGGCACAAAGTGGGCCCAACCTCATTCCTCCTTCCTTTATGTATGACACTACTGTGGTGTTGTCAGTTGCTACAAGTACTATCTTGTTTGAGCAAAGGTCTTAGAACTCTTAAAGTCAGAAAAAATGTTTAGAGTTCTAGATAGTTTATATACAACTTGCTTCCCGGAGGGGACCAGGTTGCTCTTACAAAGTGCTCATCTAAGTGAGCGCCCCACCCTTCTATTGATGCGTCTGTAAATATTTGCAGAGCATGTTTTATTGGGTGTAATGGTTGGCCTGTAAGTGGATTGTCTTCCTTCAGCCACCATTGTAAATGGGGGTGCAGGGACCTGGGGACTTGGATCACCTTTTCCAGTGATTCTGGTACCCTCCAGTTGTTTTTTGAGATGCCACTGTATGGGTCTCATATGAAGTCTGCCTAGATTAACATGCTTTTCTGTAGATGTTAGTAACCTATCAAGGACATGAATTCCCGGACCGGGCAAGCCGGTAGGGATAGCAGTTTTAACAGTCTCTTGAAGGCTCTGTCACCAGTCCAGAGTCGGTCGGAACCGATCAGACCCGAAGACAAACTGGTAGCCTACAAAATCGAAGTCTTGTTTGGGCTCCAGCTCTGATTTCTCTAAGTTCATCAGCCAACCCAGTTGCTGACACATTATTTACTAGTTCCTGTGTATGTTGGAGACAAGCCTGGTGGGATCTGGCTCTCACCAACCAGTCGTCTGGGTACTGGTGGCTTCTTAAATCCTTGTGTATGGCCATCAATTTCACCTGCTTTGGTATCACGGTGAACTCCAAAGGTGCTGTGGACAAACCGAATGGCAGGGCCTTGAACTGGTATGCCCGACCTTGGATGTGAAATCTCAGGCATTTCCTGGATAGTTCTTGTATAGGTATATGGACATAGGTATCCCTCCTTCAACAGTTGAACTACCTAGGGTCCAGGCCCCAAGGCTTCCTACATTCCCAAAAAGGGCTTAGTCTGGATCCTATAGGCAGATTGTGTGCCACATTTGGGACATTTGGTATTCTGATAAACATTTTCTGTCCCTCCGGACACTGGTCCGGTCTGGTGACAATGATCCAGGTTAACAGTCTCCCTGCTCTTATTGCGGTCCGGTGGGGCTGACACAACTTTTTTACCTTAATAGACTGGTCGCCCCGGGCCAGCAGCCTGCAAGGTGTAGCATTTACAGA
The DNA here is from genome assembly GCA_964017235.1 of Sabellastarte sp. h YS-2021. Taxonomy (NCBI): domain Eukaryota; kingdom Metazoa; phylum Annelida; class Polychaeta; order Sabellida; family Sabellidae; genus Sabellastarte; species Sabellastarte sp. h YS-2021. The sequence goes on along the minus strand of OZ024928.1, from coordinate 149,909,334 downwards.
GCAATTGTCATTTGTGAGACGTCTGACCCCTGGCCGGGCATGATGACAAAATTTATTAACTCTCCAGTCAAGTCCAGCACCGATGACAGGTTGTTGAGAGGTGTGATAAGGGAAGGTTGCCTGGCAGTAGCTTGGGACACTGTCATATCCCTATCATATCACCAAGACCACTGACCGGTCTAAGAATTCTCTGTAACCAAATTACATTAGGCAACTCTGTCCGGTACCAAGACTCCATAACTGGTAACTCGCTGTAAACAGTAAATCTCTGTAACCGGCACAAAAAACTGGCAGGCTGGGGTCACCAATGAATTTAGACGGCTACTGGGCTACATTTAGCCAGCTTCTTTTTTTTTTTTTAATGTAACCAGTTGGGGTGAAGCACTGCACAGTAAGGACTGTGTAGCCAGCACCCTGTTAGTAGACTTGTAACCGGTAGGTTGAAGCAAGTGTACAAGACTGTGTAGCCAGTACCAGTTGGTACACTCTGTAACCAGTTGTTGAAGCAAGTGTACAAGGTTGTGTAGCCAGTACCAGTCGGTACACTCTGTAACCGGTTGTTGAAGCAAGTGTACAAGGCTGTGTATAGCCAGTACCAGCCGGTACACCCTGTAACCAGTTGTTGAAGCAAGTGTACAAGGCTGTGTAGCCAGTACCAGCCCGTACACTCTGTAACCAGTTGCTGAAGCATTGTTACAACTATCTTGTGTGTTGAATTCAGCTTGCTGTAGGTTTCCTCCATTAATTAAAGTATTTCTTTAATTGTACGTCTTATTTGTAGATTTGACAGTTGCTGGGAAAGCCCTTGTGAACTATTTTTAGAAACACTTGGTGTTCGGTGTGTCACGTGACCAGCTTGCTGGTCGGAAGACACGCGATTGGCTGATTGGAGCTCGTCAGATGTGGCGTTCTTTTGTGATACTTAAACATGCAAATGCGCAGTATTCTGCTCATCCACAAACCCCACTACCGACAACGAAGCCGGGTCTGCAAGGCAGGGACTGGAATCACAGAAGATGTGAGTTCTGAAGAACGCACTTCCAAACTTAATGGTCGGTGAAAAACATGTGACCTGCTTCGTGATTGTTCGGAAGGACACGCGATTGGCTGACTGGAGATGACGTCAATATTCGCGTTCTTTGTGTGATGCTTTACCGGCAAATTTACAGTCCACAAAACCCCACTACTGACAACCAGGCCGGGTCTGCAAAGCAGGGACTGTAGTCACAGTAGACGTGAGTTCTGAAGAACGCACTTCCGACCTTCCTGGTCGGTGAAAACACGTGACCTGCTTCGTGATTGGTTGGAAGGGCACGCGATTGGCTGACTGGATATGACGTCAGAGGTCGCGTTCTTTTGAGCTGGCCGGTCGGCTGATGCTTTAAAAGCAGAGAAGCCTGGGCCAGTGCGCTCTGTAGATGAAGTCCTGGCCGGTCTGAAGTCGATTCTTCTTCTCAGCCGGCTGTACACTCAAACCAGTTTCCTGGCCATCCACCTCCTTTACTACCGACACAAGTGCCGGGTCCACAAGGGAGGGACTGAGAGTGATTAAAGATGAAGTTCCTTCTATGTAAACACTAGGTGAGGTCGGCTGAACATGAGCTTGCCGGTCGACTAATGCTTTACAGCAAAGATGTCTGGACCAGTGCGCTCTGAAGAAAACTGAAGAATTCATCTCTTGCTGCTGATGTACATATATATATAAGCTTACCGGTCGACTAATGCTTTAAAGCAAAGATGTCTGGACCAGTGCGCTCTGAAGAAATCTGAAGAATTCACCTATTGCTTCTGATGAAAAAACACTAAATACTCGAGCTCTCTGAAGAATGCACCTCTTGGGGAATTCCTTCTATTTGCAGTGTTTAAAACTACGTAGATTGAAGTTGTCTGTGATTTCTATTCGTAGTACTAGAAAAGACGTTTCTATGGTGATTGAACTGGAAAGTTACAGAAGGTACATTCAACAAATGACACGGATAAAAATACCTGTAAGTAGTATATCCATTATTTCCTTAATATTGTCGATCTGCCCCTAACAACACCATGGTTGAATGGGAGGAAACTAGAAAAAAATGGCTGCCTTCATATTTCTCGTCGATTACTGCCCTATCATCAACACTAAATTGAGTCAGCTAGGGAGCGTTTCCAGCAGATTTCTTAAGGTATATCCGTGCTTGATATGAAGATAACATTTCTACACTAAAATATTCCCAAATAAGGTCGAAAATCCGTCATAATGCACACTTTTTCCTTTAAAACTCTGGAGATGTTGAAAACACGTCTGCACAGTACACGCGCCAAACGAAAAAGATGCTATGACGTCAGGTTGTCTAGACAGGAAGGAAGTACGAGGCGCCATCTGGGGAGTGCACAGTACTACGGGCCGGCCAGCCAGTGGCAACACAGGACGTCTTTTTCTGGCGTTTGGCGGGCCGGTCTGCGCCGACCGGATAAGCAATTGTCCATTGGATAGGATGTATTAACGCAATAAAATTATATTTCATGGATCCATAAGATCCAGATAGTGGTCCAGATCACTCGCATAATTGAATCATTTCTTCCTTTTACCACTTCTTCCTTTTACCATTTCTAACATATCCTAAAAATATCATCAAAATTCATCCTAAGATTCTGTTGCAGCCTGGATCCAGATGATCCAGATCACTCCAAAAATGTAATCACTTGTTCCTTGTACCATTTAGGTCATTTGTTGAAAATGTCATCACAATCCATCCATAGCTTTTTGAGGTATCTGTCTTTAAAAGTTACATTTCATGGATCCAGAAGATCCATATAGTGATCCGGATCACTTCCAAAATTCAGCCATTTCATCCTTTTACCTTTTCAGACATATCCCGAAAATTTCATCAAAATCCGTCCATAAGTTTTTCAGCTACATTGTACACAAACACATCTGGCAGCCTGGATCAAGATGATCCAGACAGTGATCCAGATCACTCCCAAAATCTAATCACTTGTTCCTCGCACCATTTAGGTCATTTGCTGAAAATGTCATCACAATCCATCCATAACTTTTTGAGGTATCTATCTTTAAAAATTACATTTCATGGATCCAGAAGATCCATATAGTGATCCGGATCACTTCCAAAATTCAATCATTTCATCCTTTTCAGACATATCCTGAAAATTTCCTCAAAATCCGTCCATAAGTTTTTGATTTATCTTGTACATAAACACATCTGGCAGCCTGGATCCAGATGATCCAGATCACTCCCAAAATCTAATCACTTGTTCCTTGTCCCATTTAGGACATTTCCTGAAAATTTCATCAAAATCCACCCATGACTTTTTGAGCTATTTGTCTTTAAAATTATATTTCATGGATCCAGAAGATCCAGATAGTGGTCCAGATCACTCGCATAATTGAATCATTTCTTCCTTTTACCACTTCTTCCTTTTACCATTTCTAACATATCCTAAAAATATCATCAAAATTCATCCTAAGATTCTGTTGCAGCCTGGATCCAGATGATCCAGATCACTCCAAAAATGTAATCACTTGTTCCTTGTACCATTTAGGTCATTTGTTGAAAATGTCATCACAATCTATCCATAGCTTTTTGAGGTATCTGTCTTTAAAAGTTACATTTCATGGATCCAGAAGATCCATATAGTGATCCGGATCACTTCCAAAATTCAGCCATTTCATCCTTTTACCTTTTCAGACATAGCCCGAAAATTTCATCAAAATCCGGCCATAAGTTTTTGATTTATCTTGTACATAAACACATCTGGCAGCCTGGATCCAGATGATCCAGATCACTCCCAAAATCTAATCACTTGTTCCTTGTCCCATTTAGGACATTTCCTGAAAATTTCATCAAAATCCATCCATGACTTTTTGAGCTATTTGTCTTTAAAATTATATTTCATGGATCCAGAAGATCCAGATAGTGGTCCAGATCACTCGCATAATTGAATCATTTCTTCCTTTTACCACTTCTTCCTTTTACCATTTCTAACATATCCTAAAAATATCATCAAAATTCATCCTAAGATTCTGTTGCAGCCTGGATCCAGATGATCCAGATCACTCCAAAAATGTAATCACTTGTTCCTTGTACCATTTAGGTCATTTGTTGAAAATGTCATCACAATCCATCCATAGCTTTTTGAGGTATCTGTCTTTAAAAGTTACATTTCATGGATCCAGAAGATCCATATAGTGATCCGGATCACTTCCAAAATTCAGCCATTTCATCCTTTTACCTTTTCAGACACATCCCGAAAATTTCATCAAAATCCGTCAATAAGTTTTTCAGCTACGTTGTACACAAACACGTCTGGCAGCCTGGATCAAGATGATCCAGACAGTGATCCAGATCACTCCCAAAATCTAATCACTTGTTCCTCGCACCATTTAGGTCATTTGCTGAAAATGTCATCACAATCCATCCATAACTTTTTGAGGTATCTGTCTTTAAAAACTAGAAATATGCCGCTCACTTTATTGTGAGCCAGCTTTGTATCCCCAAACATAGCAAACCTAAAGAAGCAATAATAAAAGATATCGAGGAAATGAAGAGTTTTACCAATATTATTTCACCTTTAAGGATGAGTCCATGGTGAAATCTGAGATCTTATAAAGATCCACAGCTTATTATTTCATATAGGCTGGTTTTACAAATGAAACCTATGGAAGCAAAAATATGCAAGATAGACGTACCATAAGGTTGGATTACCATCGTTTGACCTTGAAAAAGGGTCAAAAGTCAACTGTGATTCCATCGATAGATGCACAGTTAATGTTTTTCCATAGGGTATTACATAAGAAACCTCTTGAAGCAATAGTTTTCAGTTTCATGTGATTTACTCGATAGTGAGTCGGTAAAATTTACCGTGTGCACATATAAATATTTGCTGATTAGAGGCCTTAGTCACATACAAAGTCTGAACCTTGTGTGAGATCATAATAAGTGCAGCCTAGGTTTCCTGTCAGGTATATGAACATCCCAAACCTCTACCAGCAAGAACCAACTGAAATAAAGGCCTTTGAAAATTCAGTTTTACTGTTTGACCTTGAAGGAGGGCCAGAAGTTGAAATCTGACCACATCAGAAGATCTGAAGGCCAGGGTTTCCTATAAGTTATATCAACATTCTAAACCTATATGAGTAATAACAAGATGCACTCAGAGAGAGCAAAACGCTCGACTCCATGTGACCAGTCTCTCAAGTGATATAAAGTATTGTAAGGAAGACAATGAAATAAAACCAAACATGTAAATTAATCTTCATAGAAATAATTTAAGTAGAAAGCCAAAGTCATTAAAAATACATTGAAATGAGACCTCTGAAAAATCACGGTTTTTTTGTATCCAAAATAATATCCAGATCTTTCTTTTAGTAACTTCTTCCTTCAGTCAGGTCCTACCCACAAATTTTTAAATAAAGATCTGTTCATTAGTTCTGGAGTAATCTAAACACACACACACACACACAAAAAAAAAAACCCCCAGACAAATAGACAAATAAACAACAAGCTGAAAGCACTTTTAAGTTTGGTTACCCTTATTTGACCCTGTAGCAGGGGCCCAAGGTGAAGTCTGACCTGATCAAAAGATTCGCAGCCCATGATTTCCTATAAGTCGTTTTCACATTGCAAACCTCTAGGACCAATAATAAGCAGGAGGGGCCCAAGGTCAAATCTGACCACATGAAAAGATTTGCAGCCCATGACTTCCTATAAGTTGTTTTCATATTAATGAGTTATTTGAGAAATACTGGCTATCTGCAATACTTCTAGAGATAATTCGCATTTACTCATTTTGAGTAGGTGAATAATTAGCTACGGGTGTGAAACTTCACCAAGTGAAAGGTCTCTCAAAAGTAGGCGAATGAGTTATTTGAGAAAAATTGGCTACCTACAATACTTTTAGAGATAATTCGAATTTACTCATTTTCAGTAGGTGAGTAATTACCTATGGGTCTGGAACTTCACCATGTGAAAGCTGTCCCAAAAGTAGATGAATGAGTTATTTGATAAAAATTGGATATCTGCAATACTTTTAGAGATAATTAGTATTTACTCATTTTGAGTAGGTGAATAATTAGCTACAGGTCTGAAACTTCACCAAGTGAAAGGTCTCCCAAAAGTAGGTGAAGGAGTTATTTGACAAAAATTGGCTATCTGGAATACTTTTAGAGATAATTTGCATTTACTCATTTTCAGTAGGTGAGTAATTACCTACGGGTCTGAAACTTCACCAAGTGAAAGCTCTCCCAAAAGTAGGTGAATGAGTTATTTGAGAAAAATTGGCTATCTGCAATACTTTTAGAGATAATTCGCATTTACTCATTTTGAGTAGGTGAATAATTAGCTACAGGTCTGAAACTTCACCAAGTGAAAGGTCTCCCAAAAGTAGGTGAAGGAGTTATTTGACAAAAATTGGCTATCTGGAATACTTTTAGAGATAATTTGCATTTACTCATTTTCAGTAGGTGAATAATTAGCTATGGGTCTGAAACTTCACCATGTGAAAGCTCTGCCAAAAGTAGATGAATGAGTTATTTGATAAAAATTGGATATCTGCAATACTTTTAGAGATAATTGGCATTTACTCATTTTGAGTAGGTGAATAATTAGCTACAGGTCTGAAACTTCACCAAGTGAAAGGTCTCCCAAAAGTAGGTGAAGGAGTTATTTGACAAAAATTGGCTATCTGGAATACTTTTAGAGATAATTGGCATTTACTCATTTTCAGTAGGTGAGTAATTACCTACGAGTCTGAAACTTCACCAAGTGAAAGCTCTCCCAAAAGTAGGTGAATGAGTTATTTGAGAAAAATTGGCTATCTGCAATACTTTTAGAGATAATTCGCACTTACTCATTTTGAGTAGGTGAGTAATTACCTACAGGTCTGGAACTTCAGCATGTGAAAGCTCTCCCAAAAGTAGGTGAATGAGTTATTTAAGAAAAATTTGCTATCTGCAATACTTTTAGAGAAAATGCAGAATTACTCATTTTTAGTAGGCAAGTAATTTAGCCACAGGCCTAATTTAGACATAAAGCCTACCAATAGAATACTGTGGTGCACCCTCTAATATACCTTGCAAACTTGAGAAGGCTAGCTATAATATTTTTTTCGTTAGAGCGGTAATGGTGAAATCTCTCTACACACTGCGGCTATCCAGTGGATACAATGATTTACTCAACAGTGAGAACCTGAAAGTAGACATTGGTAAGCTATGCCATGACATAGAGGTCTGCAATTTTACTCTGTTATAGCTGACCAAAAATTATGTGAATAACATATTTAAACAAAATACTGTAAATGTAATAGTTTTCACGTTATAACTGATTTACTCAACAGTGATAACCTCAAAGTAGCTATTACTCAGCTATGCAATGAGCTACATGTCTGAATTTTTTCTATGTTATAGCTGACCCAAAATTAGGTGAACAACATATTTAAGCAAAATACTGTAAATGCAATAGTTTTCAAGTTACAACTGATTTACTCAATAGTGAGAACCTGAAAATAGCTATTGCTCAGCTATGCCATGAGCTATAAGTCTGTAATTTCACGACGTTATAGCTGACCCAAAAGTAGGTGAACAACATATTTTAACAAAATACTCCAAATGCACTATTTTTCAAGTTACAAGTCATTTACTCAACAGTCAGTACCTGCAAATAGCTATTGCTCAGTTGTGCCATGAGCTACAGGTCTGTAATTTCACTATGTTATAGCTGACCCAAAAGTAGCTGAATAACATATTTACACAAATTTCTGTAAATGCAATAGTTTTCCAATTACAACTGATTTACTCAACAGTGTGAACTTCAAAGTAGCTATTACTCAGCTATGCAATGAGCCACAGGTCTGGAACTTCACTATGTTATAGCTGACTCCGAAATAGGTGAATAACATAGTGAAACAAAATACTCTAAATGTAATACTTTTGAAGTTATAAGTAATTTACTCAACAGTGATAACCTAAAAGTAGCTATTACTCAGCTATGCCATGAGCTACAGGTCTGAAATTTTACTATGTTATAGCTGACCCAAAAATAGCTGAATAACATATTGAAACAAAATACTCTAAATGCAATAGTTTTCAAGTTACAAGTGATTTTACTGATGATGGAAGTTACTGAAAAGCCCAAAAGTAGCTATTACTCACTTAGCTATTGAGACAGACACCCAAGTTACTCACCATGTTGTAGCTATGAAAAAAGTATCTGAATAACATATTTTAACAAAATGCTCTAAATGCAACACTTTTCAAGTTACAAGTGATTTAGTGCATGATTTCATGAATTTTAATGCATTTTAGACATTTTTGTCTACCAGAGGCCTAATTTAGACATAAAGCCTACCAAAAAGATAGGGTGGCGAGTCCTCTAGCATACCAAGCCACCTGCCAAATATGAAAGAAATCTGGAAAGAAATGTGGACTGTAGGTCGCTAACAAGCAATATTCCACATTTTAGACATTTTTGTCTACCACAGGCCTAATTTAGACATAAAGCCTACCAAAAAGATAGGGTGGCGAGTCCTCTACCATATCAAGCCATCTGCCAAATATGAAAGAAATCCGGAAAGAAATATGGAGTGTAGGTCGCTAACAAGAAATCTCTGCGGATGCGGACGACGACGATGATGAATCCATAGTATCCCCGCTTCGCGTCGGGGATACAATTACATTTCATGGATCCAGAAGATCCATATAGTGATCTGGATCACTTCCAAAATTCAATCATTTCATCCGTTTACCTTTTCAGACATATCCTGAAAATTTCATCAAAATCCGTCCATAAGTTTTTGATTTATCTTGTACACAAACACATCTGGCAGCCTGGATCCAGATGATCCACATCACTCCCAAAATGTAATCACTTGTTCCTTGTCCCATTTAGGACATTTCCTGAAAATTTCATCAAAATCTACCCATGACTTTTTGAGCTATTTGTCTTTAAAAATAATATTTCATGGATCCAGAAGATCCAGATAGTGGTCCAGATCACTCGGAAAATTGAACCATTTCTTCCTTTTACCACTTCTTCCTTTTACCATTTATAACATATCCTACAAATATCATCAAAATTCATCCTAAAATTATGTTGCAGCCTGGATCCAGATGATCCAGATCACTCCAAAAATGTAATCACTTGTTCCCTGTACCATTTAGGTCATTTGCTGAAAATGTCATCACAATCCATCCATAACTTTTTGAGGTATCTGTCTTTAAAAATTACATTTCATGGATCCAGAAGATCCATATAGTGATCCGGATCACTTCCAAAATTCAACCATTTCATCCTTTTACCTTTTCAGACATATCCTGAAAATTTCATAAAAATCCATCCATAAGTTTTTGAGCTATATTGTACACAAACACATCTGGCAGCCTGGATCCAGATGATCCAGACAGTGATCCAGATCACTCCCAAAATCTAATCATTTGTTCCTCGTCCCATTAAGGACATTTCCTGAAAATTTCATCAAAATGCACCCATAAGTTTTTGAGTTATCTGTCTTTAAAAATTAAATTTCATGGATCCAGAAGATCCAGACAGTGATCCGGATCACTCCCAAAATTTAATCATATCTTCCTTTTACCATTTTGGACATATCCTGAAAATTTTATCAAAATCCATCTGTCAGTTTTTGAGTTATCTTGTTCACAAACAAACAAACAAATAGAGGGCCAAAAATGACCCTCGGTCAGGTACTTTGGCAGTCAGTGGATGACCTTAAATGAAGATCTGTAACCAGTAAGCCTGGATGGTAGAAGTCCATCATATACTCAACCTCCAAAGCCATTTTCAATAGTTTCCATACAATATAGTCAGAATTAAGTGTGAAAATATCTCCAAAAAAGGCCAAAAATGACCCTCGGTCAGGTACTTTGGCGGTCAGTGGATGACCTACAATGAAGAGCCTCAAGGTCAAATTTCTGCATGCTTACAGAGGACATGTATATGTATTATATATACCAGCCATAGGATGATCTGACTTTCTGTATAGGAGAACTGGGCCAAAAAGTGACAAAATGGCCAAAATTGAAAATTTTAATTACTTAAATGTAGCTTTTATAAGCTACAAGCTTACCATGTGGGACTGAATGCTTTACTGGTTGCCGCGAGGCACAGACGACCAACGCTCGAGAAAAACAAGCATGTAGTTGGTTCGGCCTCATAGGTTGTCGTGACGTCATCACTTCCTGTGTATCAGCCTCCTTTTCGTTGAGATTAAACCCATGTCCCCTCAGCTGTAATACAGCGGGGAGGTAGGGTGGGACTCTTCTCAGTCCCACATGGTAAGCTTGTAGCTTATAAAAGCTACATTTAAGTAATTAAAATTTTCAATTTTATTGCGCTACAATAGCTTACCATGTGGGACTGAATGCTGAATTCAACCGCCCGGTGGCGGGATTACAGCTGAGACTGGAAGGTCTGAATGTTGTTTTTCTCGAATTGAGAGTAATAAAAAATAGTTCCGAAAAATTTCCAGTCTGAGTCCCATTTACAGAGTCCCAATCCTGAAGGTCGGACTTGTAAAGAGCCAAAAACCTGATGAGAATATACAGTGTTGTACACTGTAGGGTGTTTGGAAGGAGGATTGTGTACCCGGAGTACACAGATAGGAAGAACCCCTAAGGGCTATGACGTCAGAAATGAGGTCAAGGTTCGAGAATTGTTATTGCAACCTTATTTATAAGACAACCTTATGGTCCCAAGAATTTAAAGTTAACGTAAATTTAATATGAGAGACCTTACCTGTAACACCCTGATGAGGTAGCTTATACCTAGACCTGGGGAGACTCCTGAAGGCTTAGCTGTAGCGGACGTGCCCCCCCCCCCCTTTTTCTTCCCGAAGGAGACATCACTGAGGAGAAGGGTCTAGGACCTGTTGAGCCGCTACTACTGGTCCCAGATACAAGTTGTTGTCGTTGTCCGACCAAGTAAGGTCTTTTAGATAAAAATTGGTAAACGTGTTGTGAGCTTTCCAGTGACACGCTTGCATGATCTGGTCCACCGATACCCCACCGTAAAAAGCCTTAGAGGCTGCGAAGGCCCTAATGTCATGCGCTTTAACTTGGACTAAGTCCAAGGCTTGCTGGTCTGCTTGCTTATAACAAAGTAGAATGGTTTGTTTCAACCATGAAGAGAGAGTAGCGGGTCTGATATCTGAGGTATGTCCTTTCTTGAAGGAGATGAAAAGAAGAGACCGGGACCCTCTCAGGTCCTTGGTTCGGTCCAGATAGTACCTCAGAGCCCGTACAGGACACAAGGTCCTGTCTTCTTTGAATTGTCTATCTACAATGGTAGTCAAGGCAGGAATAGTCACCGGAGACACACTTTGAGAACCTTCTCTTGCTAGCTGGTTTTTGGCTATAAAATCTGATGAAGGGAACAAGGCTACCTTTTCCCATTGGCCTAGATTAGATACTTTGTTTGCGACCCAGGCGTGGATTTCGCTGCGGCGCTTGCCGGAGGCCAGAGCTAGCAAGAAAGCAGTCTTGAGAGTGAGATGTTTGAGGTCTGTGTCTTTCATAGGCTCAAAGGGCGCTTTTGTGAGCTCATTGAGGACAACAGATAGGTTCCACTGAGGAAGGTTTCTGGAACTCTTGGGGCGATCCCTGTGAAAACTGGAGAGCAACCTGTGAAGGTCCTCATTATGGGCAATATGCTGGGCCGTAGGGCCCAGAGTGTCAACAATAGCTGTCCTGTAACCATCAATGGTAGAGGGGCGCCTGTTTAGGTCTTGGTACAGATACATAAAGAAATCTGAGATTTGCTTCACAGATGGTGAGGAGAAATCCACCGAATTATCTCTGCACCATTTTTCAAATAGGGCCCACTTTGATTTGTAGATGTTCCTTGTTGAAGACCGCTGAGGTGCAGCAATTCTCTCTGCCACTTCCACAGAGAAGCCTTGTTCTTGGAGTTGTCCACTCCTAGAGACCAGGCGTGGAGGTTGAGGTGCTGCGGGGAGCTGTGGAACACGAAGTTGTGGGACTGCTTGAGGAGTGTTGTCGACACCGGGAGTTGCAGAGGGATCTCTGTTGAGAGCTGCACTAGGTCCCAAAACCAGGGCATCCCTGGCCAGCCTGGGGCTATTAGAATGATCAGGCAGGTGCACTGCCTGATTTTTTGGATCACCCTGTGAAGGAGAGCCGTTGGAGGGTAAGCATAAGCAGTGAGACCCGTCCAGTCTATGTTTAGAGCATCTATGTCCCAGGCCTGGGGGTCTGGGATAGGAGACACGTACAGAGGGAGCTTGTGGTTCAGATGAGTGGCAAAGAGGTCCACGTGGGGAGTGAACCACTTTAGGCAGATCTGTTTGAACACCTGTGGATGAAGTGACCATTCGGTCGACTGGACCTGGTTCGACCTGGAAAGTAGGTCGGCCATCACATTCAGGCACCCTGGAATGTGCCTGGCTTTCAAGGTTATGTGATAGTGGTGGCACCAGGTCATGAGTTTCCACAGGAGTGCGCACATCTCCGCCGAATGTGTTCCCCCTTGTTTGTTTATGTAGGCTACCACAGTTGAGTTGTCCGTGGCAACGAGCACTGTTTGGTCCTGACACTGGTCTTTGAAGTGTCTGAGAGCCAGAGAGACAGCTTTTAATTCTAGGACGTTTATGTGAAGTCCTTTTTCCTGGAGAGACCACAGACCTTTGGTGGAACTTTGATCTAAGTGAGCGCCCCAACCTACGTTTGAGGCGTCGGTAAAGAGTTGGATACTGTGGTCTTTGGGATGAAGGTCTGCGCCTCTCATCACATTTGTAGGATTCTGCCACCAGTCCAGATGAGCAGAAATGACTTCTGTCCAGGGAAGGAGGCTGTCCAGCGACTGAGGAAATTTCCAGTGCTCTTTTAGGTGAAACTGAAACGGTCTCATGTGAAGGCGTCCCTCCGGGACCATCTTCTCCGTTGAGGCTAGCAACCCAATTAGAGACATCAAACATCTTGCAGTCAAAACATGTTTCGACTTGAGTCGTAGGATCAAATCCTGAAGTTTGAGCCATCTCTCTTGAGTGGGTTTTACAAGGGCTGAATCTAGGTGGTATTCGTAGCCCACGAACGAGAACACCTGAGTTGGTTTCAGTTCTGATTTCTCTTGGTTTATGATCCATCCCAAGGACTGGGTGAGATCTACCACTGCCCGAGTGTTCACTAATGCTTCCTCCTGGGACTGAGACCTGATCAACCAGTCGTCCAGGTATTGGTGAAGTCTGAGTCCTCTGCTGAGGGCCATGAGTTTCACTTCTTTTACGACCATGGTGAATACCTGGGGGGCTGTGGCTAGTCCGAATGGGAGCGAGGTGAACTGGAACACCTGTGACCTGTGGCAAAATCTTAGGTACTTCCTTGAGTTTGGATGGATGGGGATGTGGAGGTAAGCGTCCGACAGATCTATTGACGCTACCCATTCCCCTGGAATCAGAGAAGTCCTGATGGACTCTGGTGTTTCCATTTTGAACTTTTCTACACGTAGAAAAGTGTTGAGCCTGCTTAGGTCTATTACTGGCCTCCACCTTTGGTGAGGCTTGGGTACAAGAAACAGGCGACTGTAAAACCCGAGAGATTTTACATTTTCCACCCTTTCGATAGCGTTCTTTAACAGGAGAGACTGGACGCAATCGGCCAAGGCTTGGTCTTTTTGAGGGGCCTTGTACTCTGACACAATCAGAGGAAATCTTATCAAGTTTGGCCTTGAGAGGAATGGCAGAACGTAGCCATTGGTGATGATATTTAACACGTTGGCTGAGCAATTGTTTGCGTGCCAGTCTCTCCTGAAAGAACGGAGGCGACCTCCTACTGGTGGATTGATTGAGGCTTGATAGGAGTCATTGGGAAGAGGGGTTTCCACGCCCTTTTCCTCTGTTGTGGGGTCGAAAACGACCCCTGGAGCCTCTGAAGTTTGGTTTTCCTCTAGAAGAGGGAAACGAATAGTTGCTGCTTTGGGAGGAATTGCCCCCAAAGGGGCGTTTCCTGTAGGAGCCTCTTCTCTTATTGTGGTGGGAACCACGAAAGGGCTTATTTTGGTAGGGTCCGAAACCCTGAGTATCTTTTGAGGTGCCTTTTTTGAGAAGGAAGTCCTCGCCTTCCTTCACTGACTGGGAGTTGAACAGGGAACGAGTCCAGAGAGAGGAATTCCTGAGCTCTTGACGTCTGGTTTCCCCTAATTGTGGCTGCAGATGGGACATTTCGGCTTCGCGTCTAAGCAAGCCGGAAGTTGCCATTGTGTAAAGTTCCCTTTGTAAAATATGGGCAAGGGATTTGCTCAGGCAGGTTATGGCCTTATGTTGAATAGTGAGGGTCTTCTCCCAGAGATCAAAGTAGTCATAGGCCTCATCATAACCACGTTTTACTGCTTTTTCAGGGTCGGCACCTTTCCTGACCTGGGACTTGACCTTCTTGAAGGTCTCTTTTAGTCCATAACGACACCTCCTCATGGTGGAGTTGCAGGAGGAGGATGTCTTGGCAAAAGTGGTCGTGAAATTCAACGTGGTTAAATTGTACCTTGCCTGTTGTTCTAAGTCCTTGAGGACAGAGAGTGGGACCTTGCCTAAAGGGGCCCCCGAAGGTTTAGGAGAAATACAGATCTTAGCAAAGTCTGCATTTAATTCTTGGAGTTTCTCCGAAAAGCAAGGTTGTCCAACCTTGTACCACTTAGAAGTGGAAGGGGGGGGCTTTGGGTATTTGCCCTCTGCCAGGTTTGCAGCCATAAGGTCATTGTTGAATTTGTCAAAGGCATCTCTTATACCAGAGTTGAGGGGCAACATAGCTGATGGACCCGTAGGTCTCAGCTCCTGGACGGCCACCTCGTCATCGATACCTATGATAGCAGTAGCAGGTCTGGGGACTGAGTCCCTCGGATCAGGTAATTTGAGGATACGCCGAAAAGTATCTACCTCCTCCGCATATTGATTTGGGATGTCAGCCAAAGCTACATCCCTATAGTAGGGCGGATCAAGGTCAATTTGAGGATGTTCCTGATCATCAGAGGCCATTCTCTGGGGCTTGGGAGACCTGTGTCTACGTCTAGGGGACTGATCCTCCCCTGACGATGAGGGCAAATATGTGGACCTTGACTTATGTTTAGACTTGTCAGAGTGCTTTTTTGGTCTAGGATATGAGGGGCGATCATGATCGGAATCAGATCCCGAACCTGAGATTGGAGCATGGCTAACCTTGTGAGAGGACGTCTTGGGACGAACAGACTGTGTATGTTCGGAAGAGCTAGGACGAACGTCCGAACCTTGCTCGGCCTGAAGGCGAGGAGGAAGAGAAGGGCCATATTCAATATCCATGGGTTCTGAAGCACTGACAGAGGTCTGAGGTTCGGTGCGAACAGCCGAAGAGGCGAGCTTATCAGCCAGCCCTTGTTGAGATTTGAGGAAATCGTCACGCATAGATTTAAGGGCATCATAGATGTTGGCTTGAAAAGCACCCAATTTCTGATCAAATTTGTGGTCCAGAGCCTTCTCTACAGAAGAATGGACTTTATGATGTAAGGCTGTACTGGGCGTGGGAGGAACAGTACGCCCTGGTGTAGTAAGAGGCAAAGGATCGAAAGATAAGGGTCTGGGACGTGGAGGTGAAGTAAACAAATGATCGGCCGCAGCCTCAAGCTCGGCTTGCGATCCAGAAAACGATTCAAAAGAATCGCCAAGAACCTCGTCCCGATCTTTGTCCGAAGCCTGTGAAGTGGGATGTTTTTTCTTGTATCGTCTTCTGTTAGCAATTTTAGTGGACTGTTCGTCTGTGAAAGACGCACAGATTTGACAAGTACCAGCTTTTGTAACACACAGATCATCGCCCTTCCCAGCATCTCTGCAGGAGGGACAATAGCCATGACTGTCGAACGGCTGACAGAAATGATTGCATTTGCTGGATCTGGGTTTATCTTTAGAAGACTGGTGGGCGGTGGCCATGTTTTTAATGCAATAAAATATGAAATACTCCGAACCGTAGATTCGAGCAGTACTAGTGTAGTGGCGAACACACAACACGTGAAAAAAGAAGACGTTAAAACTGACAAAATAAAGCACCGGAAGTGCTGAAAATTGGGTATAAGATTCTATACTGCTAAATAAGGGAAAAGCCGAATTATGGACGAATGACAAACAATATATCCAGAGATATAATAGAAAACAGCTTTGAAGACTTAGCAGAGCATCCAATATGGCGGCGACCAACGAAAAGGAGGCTGATACACAGGAAGTGATGACGTCACGACAACCTATGAGGCCGAACCAACTACATGCTTGTTTTTCTCGAGCGTTGGTCGTCTGTGCCTCGCGGCAACCAGTAAAGCATTCAGTCCCACATGGTAAGCTATTGTAGCGCGATAAAATCTGACCTTTAAGAGGCCACCAGTGACCTTGAGATTGAAGGTCAAGGTCACAAAACAATAGCGTTCGTGGCATTGCCCATATATACCCACATACCAAATTTGAAAGTTCTAACTAAAATATTTTTTAAGTTATCACGTCCAAAAGGAAATCTCTGCGGCGGCGGCGTGACCGTACTGAATCCTAAGTATCCCCGACTTTCGTCCGGGGATACAATGATATTGAATATAGTTTTATATTATTGGGTTTAGCTTGCTTTTTCAATGCCCTGTACGATACACAGCGAAGTGGGTAGTTGGGGAGGTGAGGGAAAACAATGCATCCTTTACAGCATAACTACAAAAATCATCCATGGAAGCACATGCTCACTGTCACATTATCACCCATCCAAAAAAAAACATAAAATGGGCTTAAATAAAACTAGAAAAATAGGCTTAAAAGGTAAATAAATATACTAGTAAAATAGGCTTAAACGCCCCCCCCCCACTTTATAAAAAATTTTATGATTTTAACCACTGTAAAAACATATATATATAACCAAGAAATAAAAGTGGCAATTCCCCACACAGAGAAGTTTCAAGGGTTTTGACTGGCTGAGCATGGATGTGGCAAGTACAATGCATTTGATTGGGCATCTGTACGTGAGCTAACATACATTTTGTAAAGTCAAATGCTGGGATATCTGACATGGATTGTTGAAATAAATGCACTATTTTGCAATATTGTGAGTTATGTTGTTTAATCTATTTATATACATTGTTTTTACACCCATGCTCTCATTATGGCCATCCCCACCTTTCCTATCTTTACTACTCTGGAAGTTTTAAGTACATAACAACTCAGAATCCTGTTATGTTGAATACACTGTACAAATCTACTATTTAACCGAGATTTCCATGTAACAGGGTTGATTTTGATGACAGTCTAAGGATATATTTAAGGATATTAACTTCCACTACAAATGCAACGCTTCTTCTTTATAAGGTTTGACTTTGTACATACCTCTATGATGTCGATCATTCGTGTCATTTGTGAGTAGATGAGGACTCTGTGTCCCTCAGTCTTCAGTCTGCTCAACAACATGTCCAGTACATATAGCTTGCCGGCATCTGTAACCAGTGTCTCCTTGTCTGGAACACAGGAAATACACCACATAAAAAATGATAAAATGACATGTAGAATTTGCCAACATGTATCGCTTGTGTCTCATCTTTAAAACTACAAATTTAATACATACGTACACCAAATTGAGGTTAACTATGAAATTACCTGTAGTGTGTGATGTCATGAAGGGCACCCTTTAAAGAGTAAGACAAAATAAAAAAAAAATTTGCACCAATTTTGTTTCAGGGCAGGTCAGAGGTTTGATGTAAAGATGACAAATGTGTAAACAATACCCCACACGTCAAGGATACACCTTATTGACAAATTTTTGCTCACTGTAAGAGCCCATCACAAATGTTTTACAACCTGGGAAACATATACGGTACTTCATCAGCACAAGGAACAACATTGTCATACAGTTGGAAAAACCAATGTACAAAGCCTATGAGTCAGGGAGGCAATCCTTTAATCTATAGGTTCTCATTTTAATGCTACTTCTGGAACTCGGCTAGATATTATCATACAAGTTCTGGACAAGACTAAAAGTATCAGGGATAATGGTGAGAACAAACATGTCCAATATGGGGGACAAACTGGTAACAAGGCTTAGTGCCAAGTCAAAATACACAGTAGAAAACAAAGCATAGGCAATCTGGAATTTTCAAACAAAACACATTCATTATATGTGAGTATAAGAGAGGGCATAAGATAATTAATCTTTCTTTACACAATAATAAGGAAACAAAGTGGTGTACATTTGACAGGTTCCATCCACATACCAAGACCAGATCTTTCACTCTTAATTTACACCATAAAAAGAAACAAGATATCAACAAACCAGAAGCACTTAGATACTGGTGACTATTAAAGCCAAGCAGTTACACAGACATTTATCAACAATATAATCACACTTCCTCATAAAAACAGATTTGAACAGAAGTATTGATGAATATGTCCAGAAAAAACAGATCAGTCTTTCTTGTACAGTCAGCTGGATCAAACCCTGAAGCCTATACCAGCTTGCAGGATTGTCTTACAAGTAGAGATTTCAATGCACTAAGAGCAAATTAATGATACACTGAAAGGTGGTTGAGGTACCAAGAAAATAGTAGCAAAAGCTCAACAGCATATTATGAAACTTTTACTGTTAGAAACCATATGATTTGTATAAATAGGAGAATATAAATTTAACAGGATCAAAATGGCTAGTCAGTAAAATTTACTGTAAATATAAACAACACTTGCTATATCCCACAAAATCTGCATTATTTTTTCATGCAACATTGGTACAAGTCCCAGAAAATCTATTGGTAAAAACCTAGTGTTTTGGGGGGAGAAATTTTGTAATTTGAACAAAAATAAAGTTATATGCAAAATTAATTCTGAAACACTAGTGTTCAAGCCGTTATATTAATGTATAAAATCTACGACTTCACAAATTGACAATACATTTGTGCACATTTAAATACCTTTTCATCAGAAAAGTCTTTGAGATAATACACAATGACCTTTGAGAAATCTAGCTTGATAAAATATTGACTGATCACTGACTAATGGTACATTATTATTAGTTAACTGGTAATACATTGTTATAAAGCTGCATGCATGAATGGTTTCCAAATTTCACAGCCTTACATTAGAGAGTAACTGTCAAGCTGACCAACACAGAGCTACAGTCGGTCTTGTCACATTTCTCTCACAAAGTACTAATGGTAGGACAGCATGCAGTGGGCATGATGAGAGAGTCAAGGTACTCAGAGTGCAGAACACCATCCTGTAGTTTTCTGATGTGACTAATTAACACATCTTTAATGTGCTGCACCACACATAACTGTCCCATAAATACACAGACCACAGAGCTGTCACTTCTCTCTTAATGACCAGTCACACACACTTCAAGAAGTTCCAGTGTGTGTGACACTCTAGAAAGCATCTACCTGCACTACATTGCCTTAAAGTCAGCCAAACCCAACGTCAACTTATTCCAAGGCTTTCTACAACTATGTTAAACATTAATTTCAAACTTTTAATGTTTAAATTTTTCACTTGTGTATAATTTTCTTAACAAAACCTAATGGCAACACATGGACACATGATTGGGAATGTTTTCAGACTTACTGAAGAAACTTGATCATTCTCAGGTTAGGTTTCACAAATGAAATGTTATTTGACAGAAGGTGTACTCTCCTATTTGGCCAGATGGGAAATTACTAAAACATCATAAGATCACTGCACCTCAGCAAGGTTATTTATTGATGTAAATTTCAATACTCAACAATGTCCTTTTGAGTCTCTGTTTTTAACACAACAGTACTTTCTAAAATGTCACTGGTCCATTACGCCCCTCCCCTATAATAAACTAGTTAATATTTTGGAGCAGTCATAAACTGAACAAGATAGGCTTTTCTTATCTTAATTGTCAACATCAATGGCCATGTCAATGGAAATAGGAGCACCTGCCCCCTCTGCTATTCTTTGGAGTTCTGGCGGGTAAAATGGTGAAAGTGAATCAATAAAGGATCCTTTTGCAATAGGGAGAGAAAATGATCTCCTTTCAAAAACTGACATTGTTCTTGCTTCTCTGAACAAGGGCGAGATGGAATTGAATTTACTTTCAAAATAAATTTCTGCTATTTAAAATCTTTAATATTCATGGTCCATTTATTAACTTTTACAGAAATTAATATACCAGGTGTTGGGGAAATTTTGAACCAAGGCAATCTTATTTTGGTAACATTATAAAAACCCCCAAAAGGTCAATTTCTAACAATAACATTTTGCAACAGATGAAGTGTAGATGGTATAACATTATCAAGTGCATCTATCTCTTAACCTAGCATCTGTTTTATTACATGGCATGTTAATAATAAAACACTCATATCATGCACATACATGTCTCTGATAAAGTTACATTAATTCCATCAGTAAGTATGTCAGATTCAGCTTGGAAATTTTCAAAAATATTCTTTTTTCTCAAAAAAACCCTTCCTTTAAGAAAACGGGAGAAAATGCTCCTTTGTATGTACAACCAATCAGAATGGTTTTTCATGCTATCAAAGACTAAGTTGTAACTTTGACCCCTAATCTGTGAAACATGGTGAAACAAGTTTTCCTTGAGGAAAATAAAAACCTTAAAAACTAATTTCTTCAAATTTGATACTCTGAATATGAGTACATGTACTTTAGAACTATTTCATAATCCTGTTGACAATCTTAAAAATTTTGAAGACAAGGTAAAAAAATGCTGTCTTCTTTGTTTCTTGTCTATAATATTCTTTGTAATGTTTCTATAATAATCGTTGCAATGTTTCGCAGTTCTCACAACAACCTAATTACCTGACAACAGAATTTATTCATAATTTATAAACCTAAATTAAGCAAAAATGTATTGATAAATGATTGATTGCTGTTCATTGCAGAATGAATACTCCTTATGCAGTGTTTTCAGTAAATTAGTCAAACAGTAGCATTCACCACCTGATCCTTGAAAGAATTAAACAGAAATGTACAGCAGGTCATATCAGGATTCAACACCCTAACAAATGTCCATTCAAAAAATCATACCCCATGAATGGGTGATTTACTGAACCATGTGAAGCTGGTATGTGTGAGTAAGCTTTACCTCAGAGGCCGTTTTGTTACAGTCTCTTAAAACTGTCAAAAGTGACAAAAATGTAAGGTGGGTAAACAGTGGTCAATACTGGTCAGTGAAAAATTATAGACATTGGTTATATATTGGGTCCCCTTATATATTATGTCACATGTACACTTACATAAAAATTTTTTATTGTGATAAGGTTACTTCTGTGAATCTGTCAGCTTCTATGTTGTCAAAACATTTTACACTAACATATTAATGATTTATTTTCCCTTGGTTTAAATGAATAAAATGAGTATTTTCCCTCAACCATGAACACTTTATTGCATGTCACCAGTATAAGAAAATTGGTGAGATTTTTATTGTGTACAAGAAAATTGGCGAGCTTTTAATTAACAATATTTAGCATAGCTTTTAAACCCTTACATAGTTAAAAGATAATTCTTGTATGTATTTACTAATTTTTGCCTTCAATTACCATACTTTTAAAGTGCATGAGAGTTAACTTTAGTTTGGAAATATAGTTATGTATATAACTGTTTAAGTTTTAAGTACAGTTACAATGAAAATACAATATACATTCACGTCTGTCATTTAAATACTATTTACTATTATTGTACATTTATCTTTCATCATAACAAAGTTGTTCTAACTTAGATTTTGTATGATAAATCAACAAAAATATATATCCTATACAATTTATCAAAAGAAACATAGGAAAAATAAATTCAAAGTATGTTATTACCATACAAATATTAACTCAGAAAATGCCTCATGACTACATACAAAACCGAATACAGTAATGGACTTTTTATAGATTTAAAGAAAGCATTTAACACCCCTTATCATCACATTTTACAGGACAAACTATACTTATATGGGATAAGGGTGTTAACACTGATTTGGGTTAAAAGATACTTATCAAACCTTTTTCAATTAAGAAGTTTAAGACCAAAAAGTATATAAAACATTGCCATGGCAACAGGTGTTGCCAGATACCCTCCAAAACCTAATCAGCTCTAGATCCTGTTTCAGTTAACATGTACTGAAAATTTGATGCATTGGTTTAGGCTGTGGAACACCCATAAATATTAAAACCCAAAAATATTCAAAGTGTTGCCATGGCTACAGCTGTTGCCAGTTTCCCCCAAAAAACCTAGGCAGCTCTAGATTTTCTTGGGATAAACATATCCTGAAAATGTGGTAAAAATCCATGCATGAGTTTAGACTGTACAACACCCACAAACTTTAAGACCCAAAATCTTAAGTGCTGCCATGGTAACAGATGTGATTGGATACTAGGGATGCGTCGGTATCAAAAATGTGTACATCGGGAGGTCGTCAATGCAAAACCGTACCGATTCTGGGACTCTGCGTTTTAGTACACCCCAAACAACATAGATGTTTCCTCTTCACAACATCGCAATAAAAGTCTCCTAATGCACAAAATATGTGATACATGTATAATTTCTATAGATTTCTTGTTTGTTCCCAATATTTTAAGTTTTTGTTCAATTATATGAGCTGACAAGCGAGATTGAGGTTATAAATTGTCGCAACCAAAACGGTATCAAGATGTTTCGACCCACCGGATGTTTCGACCGTGTTTTTCTCAGACGTTTTGACCTACTTTTATCAGAGAGTTCAGCCTATGTTATTAAGGTACCAAGGGCCGTAAAACATGGCAGTTCTGAAACGTAATTGCTAGTACTGTTTTAAGTGTGCAAATGCATGAAAATTCGGAATAAAAGCTTATAATTTCTTCAGATTTTGGGTATGTTTCTAATATGTCTTCCTTCCATTATATGTGCTGACAAGCGAAATGGCGGTTTTAAAATCTCATCACAGTATTTCAGAGAAATGGTCTCAATACTGAGATACCGGACCTACCGACCCATCCCTATTGGTACCCCCCAAAACCTAATCAGTTCTAGATCCTCTTGGGGTAAACATACCCTGAAAATCTGATGAAAAATCTGTGCATGGGTTTAGGCTGTGGAACATCCACAAGCTTTATGCCCGCCATCGCCGCAGCCCAGACGGTGGGGATGGGACGACTATAGCCCCAGCCTTTATGGGGTGGGGTTAAAAAACAGTACCTATCTAATAAAGTGGTTACATCAAATTGAAGTAGCAGATATGTATACAAAATTGTAGGGCTGTGACGGGTACAAAAAAACGGCATCGAGTACTCGCCCTCTGACAACCGGCCCGAATTCGAGTAACCGCAAGATTTAGTTCCCACTATTAGAAGTCTTCTGTGTAAACAAATAGTCGGTTCCGCAAATGAAACTTTTGAAGAAAAACGTTTTCTATTTGACCATATATTATAGAATATGAAGTAAATTGTATGTTTTCAAGCGAAAATAACAACTTTAATTGATATTATGTGACGGAAATGCTGAAATGTAGCACATTTTACACAAGCGTTTGATTACGTGGGTGATAATACAATACCTCGCGAGTAACCGAGTTTTTAAAATGGACTCGAGTACAAGCCAAGACCGCCTCGTACACCGAGGCTCGAGTACTCGTTCGCAGCCCTACAAAATTGTAACATTTTTTACCCCCAAATATGTTGTCAAGTACGTTAAAATTTAGGGTTGTACTTAAAATTTAATTCACAGACTGACGGTACCAATTTGCAGGCTGGCCAGTAACTGGCTGCATAGTTCTAGCAATAAATATTGCTTCAAGTCGTGACAATCTTTCCGAATATATGCTGTCCAGAGCCTTGATCTCCTTGGCAACAGCAGAAATGGATGGCTTAGAAGCCTTCTTCTTGCTGGATTCTTTGGTGGGTGTGGTTTTCCTATCTCTGTAGCCACTGTTCGAGCAGAAAGATTGGCTCTGAACAGATCCTGGGTCTACACCTGTTTTGCAATTTAACACAAGGCATCAAGTGATTTTTTCACCTCTTGCTTGTCTTCTGCTGATATATCCAAGTGATGGTAAATCCTGAGACAGTCTTTCCCCATCACAGATCTCAGTGTCGCAATCCTTATAGTAGCAGATTTCTTGTTCAACTCAGTTGCAGTCTCAAAGTCCTCCCATTGTGACCTGAAAAATTTCCAGTTTTCAGCCCGATCTCCTTTGCAGTCCATTGGTGATGGAACTGGGAAGTTTGATGGGACACTCACTACCTGTGACACTGTTTCTGGTTCAGACATATTGCACTATATCCAAGTACAAGCAAACAAAAGTTTCTGCAAGATAAATCACTATCCACACTTTCAATAGGTTCTTTTGCAGGATATTACAGGCTTTTTTTTACTCCAATTGTCTCTGTCAGAAATTAGAGGCTTTTTTTTCACTCTAATAATCCCAGTCAGAAATTAGAGGCTTTTTTTAAATATTTCTTTCTTACTCTCATTATCCCACATCTGACACCATGTTTTGCAATTAAACACAAGTTTAATTCTAATTCTTTAATTCAGATATTAACATGTACATAGGTATTATAATTTATTAAAACACAAGTTGTTGCATGAAGGTCTCAGTGAAGTGTGTGGGAATCTTTTCATATTTTAATCTCCCAGGTATATTATAACAACATACAGGATATCTGGTCACTGACACTTTAAGATAATGAGAGGGATCTGGAAACCCTTACTAGCCTGGGTAATGACTCTAAAACATTTAACATCCACAACATCCTCCTTTTTTTACAAAAGAATATAAAAACTGTGAATCAGTAAGAATAAAATGTCAGCTATATATAATTTTAAAACAATTTAAAAACTTCCAAATTGGTAAAGGTAAGGGTAGACTACCTTCCTTTACAAAAGCTTGTAACTGTGTATTATTCTGACACTTGTAGTTACAATGCCAATTTTGACCTATTTTATTTATTTATTTAGCCAATTGTCTAATTGAAACCAGCTTGGTAATGTTCAGTGGTCTTCTTGTTTCTCCCACTTCTTCTTATTTCTGTTGTTTTTCTGGGTGAGCTTGTTGGTACACTTGCTATCTCTGATCTGCTGTCATACTGTGTGTCTTCTGTTGTAACAACACTTTGATTGTCAGTGGTCTGAGGATTGACATCTTCTTTCACCTCCTTTTCTCTCTCTCGTAGGTGGAACCTATTTCTTCTGTAAGATTTATCATCAACCGTCACAGTATAAGATCTAGGTGAGAGTTTGTCAGTGCACACTCCTTTCTTCCATGGGCCAGTTGAGTTTGGTAATGGCTTAACATAGACTGGTTGCCCAATTTCTAGTTCTGGTAGGTGTCGAGCATGTTTGTCATGGAACAGTTTGACTTTTTGGCGTTTCAGTTTGATCTTTTCTGGAACATTTTCCACAACCTGGGGTCGTAACAGATTTTCTGATGTAGGTAGGAATGTTCTAGTCCTACGTGATATTAAGCGTTGAACAGGGCTACTCTGCATTTCACTGGTAGGCGTGTTGCGCCAATCTAGTTGTGCTTTAAAGAAATCATCTTCAGCTCTTTGGGTTTTCTTTATTAAGTTCTTTACTATCTTTACTGCTGACTCGGCTTTTCCATTGGATTGGCTGTGATATGGTGAGCTGGTGATGTGGCGAAAATTCCATTCCTTGGCAAACCTTGCAAACTCGTCACTAACAAACTGGGGCCCATTATCAGTGACAATTTCATTTGGAATTCCCCATCTTGCAAAATGTGGCTTCAGCTTCTTGATGACAGCTGCAGTTGAAGTAGAATGGAGAGCATCTACCTCCCAGTGATCGGAATAGTAGTCTACAGTAACAAGATAATTTTTGTCCTGCAGAGAGAACAGGTCCAGTGCAAGCTTACTCCAAGCTCTGTCTGGTACTTCATGTGTCATAAGAGGTTCTTTTCTTCTGTTCTCTTCCACTTCCACACATGTTTCACACTTTGAAATCAGCTCTTTTATGTCAGTTGCCATGTGTGGCCAATACAGGACATCTTTGGCCTTTCTTGTGCATGCAGCCATGCCTAAGTGGCTAGAATGAATCCTGGAAAGCATTTCTGGGATCATTGTCTTTGGAATCAAAATCTGGTTTGCCTTGAACAAAATTCCATTTTGAACACTAAGTTCTTCCCTGTATGGCCAATACTCTCTCAGGCATGCAGGTATTTCATTCTTGTCATTTGGCCATCCAGCCAGGATTGTGCTTTTAAGAGATTGTAGTGTACTATCTTGCAATGTTGACATTTGAATCTGATCAAGCCTTGTGTCAGATACTTTCAAATGTTCTGTATAACTTATCTGTTCCAGTTCTGTGCAAAATACTTCAAAATCACTAGTTGAAGCGCAGCTGCTGAGATTGATGCACGAGATAACAGATCTGCAATGTACATTTCACTGCCTCGCTTGTACTTCACCTGCAAGTTGTACTTCTGCAACCTCAGGAGCATTCTTTGGAGTCTCTTGGGTGTTGATAGAAGTGATTTCTTGAATATTACTTCTAGAGGTTTATGATCACTCTCAACTTGTATGGAATCTCTTCCCAGCAAGTACTGTTTGAAGCGTTCGCACCCAAACACTATAGCGAGACACTCTTTCTCAATTTGAGCATGACTGCTCTGTTTTCGACAAGGATCTGGAGGCAAATGCGATTGGTTGGCCATTTTGCAATAATGTGGCACCTAACCCTTTTTGGCTAGCATCACTCTGCAGTGTGACAGGCTCAGATAGGCTGTAATATTTCAAAACAGGCTGTACTGTCACAATCTCTTTCACTCGCCGGAAAGCTTCCTCTTGCTGTGTTTGCCAGACCCAAACAGTGTCCTTGTCGGTGAGACGTCGGAGAGGTTCAGACACATCTGAGAGATGTGGTGCAAATTTGGCGAGATAGTTTACAAATCCAAGAAAACACTGAGTTTCTTTCACATTTGATGGTCGCTTCATCTCAGTCACGGCTTTTATCTTCTCTGGGTCTGGTTTAAGCCCTGTAGATGTGAGGAGATGACCCATGTAGGACACTTCTGTCATCTTCAGTTTTAGCTTCTTTTTGTTTAGCTTTAAGTTGACCTTCTGTGCTCGTTTCAACAGCTCAATCAGATTTGCATCGTGGTCTTTTACAGCTTCTTCCTGTGTTTTGCCACAACCGTATACCAAGATGTCATCTGCAATGACTTCCACTCCATGCAGGCCCTCTAAGACTTCATGCTGTTTACACTGAAACACTTCAGGGGCTGAGGTCAAGCCAAACGGTAGACGCAACCATCGGTATCTCCCGAATGGAGTCCAAAACGTTGTGAGCATGCTACTTTCTTCGTCTAATTTGATGTGACAGAATCCATCCTTCGCGTCTAGGACAGAGAACACTTTAGCATTTTCTAGATTTGGCAGGATTTCCTCAATCGTTGGCATCTGATATTTTGGACGTTTGACCGCTTTGTTCAGGTCAACTGGGTCAATGCAGAGTCGTAGCTTCCCTGGCTTTTTAACTACAACCATGCTGTTAATCCATGGTGTTGGCTCTACCACTTTCTTGAGGATTCTTTGTGCCACCATTGAGTCGATTTTCTCCTTAAGTTCTGCTCTAAGGGCAACAGGAACTCTTCTTGGTTGATGCTGCACTGGCGTGATCGTCTCATCAAGCTCAATGTGATGTTCACCTGGAAACTGCCCTAATCCCTGGAACACATCTGAAAAACTGCCAAGTATATCCTCTTTAGACAGTCCTGTAGTGACTTCCTGTGACATGTGGACAACTTCATCTGAATTGATTGAAAGCAAATTCAATCGCTGGCATGTGTTTGCTGATAACAAGGGTTTTTGTGCGACCCTGGTGTTTACAATCTGGAAGCCAAGCTTAAAGTTCTTGCCATTGATTCTAGTGTAAAGAGTAGCATATCCCAGTGGCTTCATCCATGAACCATCATAGAAATTCAAACGAACTGAGCTTTCTTTCAGATTTGAATCTGATTCACCAGTTACTGCCTTGTAATCTTCAATGTTCAGAACATTGCAGGTGGCGCCTGTATCCAGTTGACACACTAGGCCTTTTGACCTGTTATTTGACACAGAATCCTTGGTCTTCCAAAACTTCAGAGGTATTGTAAGCTGCTTACCTCTTGTTTTTACTGCTCCCACAAATTGATTTGTGTGGAAAATTGATTCGCTTGATGAATCTTCAGAATCCTGGTCAATCCTGTGTACTGCTTTCTCTACACGCTGTTTCTGTTTGCATACTGTAGCAAAATGATTACTTTTGCCACAGGCTTTGCACAATTTCCCAAATGCAGGACACTTCGACTTGTCAAATGTATGGCTCTGTCCACAATATTTGCATCTCTTGTGCTGAGATGGCTGTTGAGACCGTCTTTGCTGTTTTCGTGACTGTTGCTTGTGTTGCTTTGTGAAATTGACTTCTTCTTGCTTACTACCAATCTGCTGTAGTTGATGCTGTGAGATTTCCGCAATCCTACACATATCTATTGCTCTGGCTAAGGTTAGATCAGTTTCTCTGAACATGCGGGCCCTTGCAGCACTGTCTTTGGTGCCCAAGATTAATCTGTCACGCAGCATGTCATCTGTTAGATTGCCATAATCACAACTAGAGGCTAGCTGCCTCAGCCTTGTCATATACTGATCTATCCCTTCTGCCGGTCCCTGTGTACATGTGTTAAAAACATATCTGTCATAAATCACATTCTTTGTTGGCTTGAAGTGTGACTCTAAGGCATCAAGTGATTTTTTCACCTCTTGCTTGTCTTCTGCTGATATATCCAAGTGATGGTAAATCCTGAGACAGTCTTTCCCCATCACAGATCTCAGTGTCGCAATCCTTATAGTAGCAGATTTCTTGTTCAACTCAGTTGCAGTCTCAAAGTCCTCCCATTGTGACCTGAAAAATTTCCAGTTTTCAGCCCGATCTCCTTTGCAGTCCATTGGTGATGGAACTGGGAAGTTTGATGGGACACTCACTACCTGTGACACTGTTTCTGGTTCAGACATATTGCACTATATCCAAGTACAAGCAAACAAAAGTTTCTGCAAGATAAATCACTATCCACACTTTCAATAGGTTCTTTTGCAGGATATTACAGGCTTTTTTTTACTCCAATTGTCTCTGTCAGAAATTAGAGGCTTTTTTTTCACTCTAATAATCCCAGTCAGAAATTAGAGGCTTTTTTTTAATATTTTTTTCTTACTCTCATTATCCCACATCTGACACCATGTTTTGCAATTAAACACAAGTTTAATTCTAATTCTTTAATTCAGATATTAACATGTACATAGGTATTATAATTTATTAAAACACAAGTTGTTGCATGAAGGTCTCAGTGAAGTGTGTGGGAATCTTTTCATATTTTAATCTCCCAGGTATATTATAACAACATACAGGATATCTGGTCACTGACACTTTAAGATAATGAGAGGGATCTGGAAACCCTTACTAGCCTGGGTAATGACTCTAAAACATTTAACATCCACAACACACCATTATGTGTCTTTTAAGTGGAGGTGACCAGTCGCAGCTTCTGATCAGAAGTCAAACTATTACTGTACTCAAGAGTTTTTCTTCAACACACATGGATCCGTGCCAAAGCCCCTATCACAACACCTCATGCACATACTATGAAGATCAAACACGGCAATGACATGCCCACAACTCCCCATTTTTATCTCCCGCCTGTGGCCGAAGGCCGAGGTCGGGAGATTATAAAACACCTTCCGTATGTCCGTCCGTTCGTCACGTTTTTGCATAAACCTTAATATCTCATTCATTTATAAAGATATCTTCACCAAATTTGCAGGGAATGTTTATGGCTATGAAAACCTGTCTCTGCAAAATTTTAGCCTCATTTTGAAAAACAAAATGGCCGCCATAGCCAATTGTTTGAAAATCATAAAGGTGCTCTAAATCTTGAAATATTCCAGCTAGCACTATTAGTACGGCGAGAGATAACTGCTGCGGCAGTGGCCTTGTTTGTCCTGGAGAGGCCATGATATAAATGATATCACTTGTTATACAATATTTCTCAAAGAAAGATGACTTCACAGTGTATTATACAAACAAGCAATCAGTGCCCGCTGACTGTGTTTTGAGTTTCAGAGTAGAAGTGATAGAAGAAAAGGACACAAAAGTTGTGCCCAGCAAATGTATTCAAAAGTAAAGTACCAAGTAAACTGTTAAGGAGTAAACTGTAGGTGCAAACATATTTAAACAAAATACTGTAAATGCAATAGTTTTCAAGTTACAACTGATTTACTCAGCAGCGAGAATCTCAAAGTAGCTTTTGCTCAGCAAAAGGGGTGCAATTTTACAATGGTATTGCTAACCCGAAAGTAGGTAACACATTTAAAGAAAATACTGTAAAAGCAAACTTTATCACATTTATCAAGCTGAAAGTAGCTATTGCTCTGCTATGCAATGAGCTACAGGTCTGCAATTTCACTGTGTTACAGGTTACTGAAAAATAGGTGAACAACATAATTATTTAAAGAAAATATCCTAAATGCAATAGTTTGAAGTTACAACTGATTTACTCAACAGTAAGAACCTTAAAGTAGCTTTTGCTCAGCCATGACATGAGCTACAGGTCTACAATTTCACTATGTTATAGCTGACCCAAAAGTAGGTGATGACATATTTAAACAAAATCCTCTAAATGCAATAGTTTTCAAGATACAACTGATTTACTCAACAGTGAAAACCTCAAAGTAGCTCTTGCTCAGCTATGTGAAGAGCTACAGGTCTACAGTTTCACTATGTTATAGCTGACCCATAAGTAGGTGAATATCATATTTAAATAAAATACTCTAAATGTAATAGTTTTCAACTTACAACTGGTTTACTCAAAAGCAATACCCTGAAAGTAGCTATAGCTCAGCTATGCAATGAGCTATAGGTCTGCAATTTTACTATGTTATAGCTGACCCAAAAGTAGGTGAACAACATATTTAAACAAAATATTATAAATGCAATAGTCTTCAAGTTACAACTGATTTACTCAACAGTGAGAACCTCAAAGTAGTTACTGCTCAGCTATACCATGAGCTACCGGTCTGTAATTTCACGATGTTACAGCTGACCCAAAAGTGGGTGAACAACATATTTAAACAAAATACTGTAAATGCAATAGTTTTTTGAGTTACAACTGATTTACTCAACGGCTATACTCTGAAAGTAGCTATACCTCAGCTATGGAATGAGCTACAGTATGTTATAGCTGACAGAAAAGTAGGTGAATGACATATTTAAAGAAAATACTGTAAATACTGTAAAATCTGAAAATACTGTAAATGCAACAGGTTTCAAGTTACAACTTATTTACTCAACAGTGAGAACCTGAAAATAGTTATTGCTCAGCTATGCCATAAGCTACAAGTCTGCAAATTCACTATATTATAGCTGACTCAAAAGTACATGAATAAGATATTTAAACAAAATTCTCTAAATGAAACAGTTTTCATTTCAGTTACAAACAATTTACTCAACACTGATAACCTAAAAGTAGCTATCACTCAGCTATGTGATGAGCTACAGGTCTGAAATTTTACTATGTTATAGCTAACCCAAAAGTAGCTGAATAACATATTTATACAAAATTCTCTATATGCAATAGTTTTCAAGTTACCAGTGATTTTACTCATTATGGAAGGTACTAAAAAGTCAGAAAGTAGCTGTTACTCACTTAGCTATTGGAATAGACAACCAAGTTACTCACCATGTTGTAGCTATGGAAAAAGTAGCTGAATAACATATTTTAACAAAATGCTCTAAATACAATACTTTTCATGTTATAAGTGATTTAGTCCATGATTTCATGATTTTTAATGCATTAAAAATTATTTTAAAAATTCATAAAAAAATAATGAAGACAGATCCAGGCTTGATACTCATACAAGGGCATCTACTAGTAGCCTAGTACATATATGCAAGATAAGAAAAAAATTCCTGCAATAGTGAATGAGAAAATTATGATAAAGTGTTTTTTAAATTTTCTCACTTTGGGTGGGGGTACCCCAGTTGTAATGGCTCTGGAGAACAGACAAACAAACAGATCTGCATGCCTTGAACAATTTATCATCCTCGATAGTTAAAATGTCTTTAAGAAAAACCAGCATGTCTCCGGGTCTTGTAGTTTTGGAGGAGAAGTTGTTCACGCGGATGCGGAAACGGACGCGTACGCTGCAGAGTGATGCCATAATGTCAGCTGACTGACAAGTCAGCTGACATAAAAATATCTTTTACTTCGAAAAGCAACTGATTGTATATGCGCCAAATGAAAAAATTGCTATGACGTCACATTGTCTAGATAGGAAGGAAGTAGGGTGTGCCACCTGGCAAATGCACACTACGACTGGTCCTACTGGTGTACTGCACAGGATGTATTTTGTCGGGACCGGTCGCACTGACCAGTATAGCAAATTGTCCATTATATAAGATGTATTATACAATAAAATAGCACTTTTTTGCTTAACATTTATAAATAGCTTATTTGTGTATTATTCTGAAAACTTAATTTTTTTTTCATGTTTTACTCTGTAATGAATTTTTTGTTGTCAATTACATCCAAATTTAGGGAAGTTTACTTATAAGTTCATCTGAACTTCAGAGATTTCCTTTCAGCATTTATTTTAAACCACTGTATCATTTCATTGTTGTGTAATGGTGAATAAAGATCTATCTAACTACCTATCTATAGCATCAAATTTGGACCTGACTGACTATAATTAACAGAGGGAGTGGATATGAGAACCACTTTTACAAAAATTCAAATCTGCATTAGGTTTTCAATTGAACTATGATGACCACCACCACATCCCTATAAAATATCACAGACATATCAGAGTAATGTGAACAATACAATTAACAAATGTCATTTTTCAAAGGAGTTTGTTTTGATTTTAATAATTGTCTTGCTCAAATAACAGGTATTCTTGTCTCTTGCTAATAATGCTACTTTATATTTCCTTCTGTAATATTTCAGCACATAAGAACACCTCTTAAAGTAAATGTGTTACACCTATATTTATTTGCAGTCATCCTGTGTAAATTTCTGTGACCAAGGACTTTCACAAACATCAGTCAATTAAATTTTGACAGTCAAAATTTTCAAATTGTACCTGTTCATTAATTTAATGGGCTAATCAGTAAAAAGATATCCGTGAGAAATTTCTATCTCTGAATCATATGCTATAAAATTAGTCTCCATGCAAAACAAGTGCAGTATGAAAACGTCATGCATTGGTCTTTCATCAATTATAGATATTCATCCTCCTGAGTGTTTACATTTCAAATCAAGACCTCTAATATGACTTTTTTATTATTATCCTGGCTTTCATTCGAGGAAACCAATGAGATAGAAATATCACTATTGTTATTTTACATTCTATAATTCAGGGCTGAATTTATGACAAAATAGGGTTTCTATAGTGATATAAGATACTTGAGTGAGTCAATTTCATAAAACTTTGCCCAGCCCAGATAGAAACCAGTTTGAAACTATTACAATACAAGTTGAAATTTTCACTGGGCATTATTTTAGCTATTTCAGCTAAAGATCTCAGATAGTGAAAATTAATATTCCTTGTGAAATTTAGAATCTGTATTAATCGCTCAAGCAGAAACTAGTCATTAGTGAAAATGAATTCAAGTAAATCGTTAAAAAATAGGAAATCAGTGAAATTTTTTTCCAGTGAAAATTTGGATATCATGTGTAATTTTTTTCAGATAGAAGACTTTTAAGATACAAGACTGGATAGTGAAAACTTGCCAATTCTGCCTGTTCATTAATTGATCTAAAACTAACTTGCCTGAAAATTAACATGATAAAAACTGACAGCAACAACTGCCTTTGAAATTTGTAACCAATTGTTAGTTTTCAACAGGAAAGCCAACACTAAACAATTTCCATGTTTGCCATTTTACAGAATTCCATTAAACATCAGTGCAAAAAAGATTCAGATACTACTAAGTTTTCATTATAAAATCCAAGTTTGAAACATATTTCTTTTATAAAGGAAAATATGATTTATTTGAGTCAATTATTACTTGAAAGCTCTGAATACTTTCAGAGACCAATATGCTGAAGAAAAACACTGCAAACTGTTGGTAGATATAATTGTCAAAGCTTGAGCCAGAGTGCATAAAGTTTGTTCAACAGGAAGGGAGAAGTGTGCAGACAATAAGGGATGAAGCCTGTCTGTCCCATCAGTGGATTGATTGTTCACAAAAACTCCACAAAACATCTACTATTTAAAACAAGCTCAGACTCATACCTTGAAGCATGCACACTGTACACAGCACATTCAAAAGCATTATTGAAATTGTCAAGTTAACATTGTTAGAATAACGTATGTTAAATCTGTTTAAACACATATTCATGCTCAACACAGGGGGCTCTATTTTCTTTTCAACAAAAAAATTTATTTGTCTTTTTTTTTGTTTTGGACAGTCTGTCACCGACAATATTTAATGGAATATTTGATATTTTAGCAATAAAATTAATTGATAAATACATTATTTCAACAAAAAATACTGTCACTACAGGTCACAATATGTTAACCTTCCTTTCTTTATTGTACTTAAAATTCAACACATGCCCAAAACTCAAAGAAAGTGACAACAATGGAGATTAAAAATTCAGTAGAATATCTTTGAATAATGAATGGGTGCTATATATCTAAGTACAAATTTACATTCATTAATTCAGCAGTTGTCGTATGACATTTATTCAACTTGCACTTTTACAAGACAAAAGAATATTAAATCTTTGTAGGATAATATTTCAATAATTTCCGCCACTTTTATTAAGAAACAAAATATGCTAAATTTATATTAAATATTCATGTTGGTTTGTTTCTAAAACCATTTGGAGTAGTGGTTTTTACTTAAAGTGCCAAGTTTATACACCATAGATGTCAAAACCAAGCGATATTTATTATCAGCTTTGAAATGTATCGCTGGTCAAAGAATGTAAAGGGTAAAACAATAACAATGCTTTCATGTCTGAAATTCTGCTTTTAAAATGATTTCTCACACAAACAAATTACAATCACTTGAGGCAATTAATTTTTGAAATACATAAATTTACAGTTTCTTTTCAACATTTGGTTCATACAAAATGCTGGTTCTAAAACACCTTGACTGCAATTTTAAGTAATTTTATTTTATATGTAAAATATGTACCTTATTCAAATTATCATACTAGCCCATAGGCACTAACATTTATTTTTCTTTAGAATATTTTTATTCTAAGAAAAAGATGAAATAATAAAAAGAATATTTTTCAGAATTTCGATAAAAGTGTATTTATCAATACAGTTTGTCCACAAACAATACCTTCATGCTGAAATGCTAATACAACTTACCTGCCAAACAGCTGTTGTCGATAATTTTGCACTAGTGTCCTTATAATTCTATAAAATTCTCATCATCACTATTTTTAAACTAGAATTTTTCTAAGAAAATGGACATTTTCTTATAAAATTCTTATACTTCTATGGAGTAATTTCAAGGATAGGACTGTTAGAGACTGTCGACCCTGATCCATTAATATTGGATTATCATTCATGCCACATTCACTGTGTGAGAGAAGTGGGTACATCTTAGTCTGCACCAGATCTATAACAATGTAAGGAATAAACTTCAACAAAGCCAGGGTCCAGTTCAGTTGGGCCAATCAGTAATTAAATGGTGCTATGACTTATGTTTAATTCTTCATTTCTGAGAAGCAATGGCATTTGTAAATAGAACTATAACTGTAGAGCTTAAAATCTGACCATAACCCTGGAACAAGAAGTCAGCCAACTTCCAGTAAATTCCACTCTTCATGGAGAATTCAAGATTGAAAAATTTATAGACATGATATAAATGAAGTATCCTACTCAAACTGTTATGTATTTAAAAGACATTAAAATTTTCTGAATGTTACAGAAAAATACTCTAATGCTGTGATAATACACCAATTGTTTTTCTGTTGCTTTTATCTTGAAACATTTTCGAAAGTTGAAGTACAGTTACTTCCTTTATAAATAAGTAAATGCGGAGTTTCCCTAATTAGGTCCAGATACAACAGGAAGTAAAAAAATGATGCATAGCAAACTAGTGCAATATTAAATGAGATTTTACACAATTATTTAAAATGACTCTTGAACAGGGCTATTATATAATCCAGTCTACACACACATGGAGTCAGGGTTAACAGAACCTATTAGTAGCCAGGTACCCATTAATGCATTAATTGGTGAAGGACATTTGTGTCAACGAATGAAATCTCCATATCAGAGTAAGTTAGTCTTTATGAAACACTGAAAGCTTACAATCCTAATTCAACCAGTAAACAGTATCTTTAATATAAGTAGATTACTTATCAAACCTAATCATAAGTAAATTACTGACCCAACCTTCCAATCCTAGGTACTACTGTACAAAACCATTGATCCAGAGTCAATCACTGATCACAATGTCCAGTCCTAAGTCAATCACTGATCATACCTTCAAATTCTAAGTAAATCAGTGATAAGAATCAGTCAATGAAGAGATCTTCCAAACAAATGTCAATCAGTGACCAGTATGCTGAATATAAAGTCAATCAATGGCCAGATCTTCCAAATAAAAGTTAATCACTGACTGAACCTTCAGACCCTATGTCAATCAGTGACAAGTGTCAACAAGACTAAGAACTGGTCAATAGTGACCGAACCTCAGGTTTGTGCATGGTAAAGATAATATCTGATAAAAGTCAGGCGATATAAGGTGAGGTTATTTCTGAGAATCATGCCACAAAGTCCCAAATAACGAGCATGAGGAGGGAAGCAGGTGTTCAGGGCTAGAGGCAATTGTTTTTACACTCAAGTTTTGCCTCCAGTTATGTTCCACACATGACTGTCTTTTTAAGGGTTCATCTGTTTGGCTGTCCCAAAAATTTGCTCTCCACTTTCTCCTTGTTTGTAGTGATGTATACCTGTCCTCTCAGTTCGTGAGTTGTAAGTAATTTTGGTTTTTGGGTAGTTTACTTTTATAACACAATAAAATTAAGATGACCCTACCCACAATTTTTGAGTGTTTGAATGTGAAGTGATTGTCCAGTTCACTGTTTTTTTACATTAGAGCTAGGACGGGGGCTGTAAAATAGCTCCGAGTACCCGCACTCTGCTAACCGACCCGAATTCGAGTAATCACAAGATTTAGTATCTACCATTAGAAGTCTTCTGTAAACAAATGGTAGCGAAACATCTTCTATTTAACCAAGTATTATAGAATATGGAGTAAATTATATGTTTTTAAGGCAAAACCCAAACTTTAATTGATATTATGTGGTGGAAATGCAGAAATATAGCATACTTTAGACAAATGTTTCTTTTCGCGGTCAATAATACAATACGCTGCGAGCAATCGAGTACTTAAAATGGACTCGAGTTCCAGCAAAAACCGACTTGTCTACCGAGCCTCAAGTAACCGTTCTCAGCCCTATTTTACATTACCTTTCTTTTATACTTAGCATGTGATTTGCCTAAAAAGGTTAGATCTAAATGTTTGGATAAGTTTAGGATTTTTATCCTACTTTCACACCAAACCTCTTCAGGGAATTGTGATTCAACCATAAAAGATAACCATGATACAGCAGACAAAAAGTGTCTCGAGATTTACAAATTTTATTTCAAGTATAGCTCAACAATGTCCTCAAACAGTGTATACCGACAAAATGTTGACAAGAAATTATTGGTGCATAATGTACTCATATAAGTACAGAGAAAATGGCAGGAGGGGAAATCCATATAAACAAGAGAACTAGTACGGCTACAAAGATGATCCAATGAGGTAATGAAGTTTGGTAAGTGTGACACACTACAGCATATGCTGCAAAAACACAGCGATGACAACATGTAACAGCTTCATGACTAGGTTGTAGCTACTAGTTAATCTTTTTTATATGAAAATATATTGATAATCACTGATTTTCTTTTATATGCAGATTACAACTTGAAATTTGAACCAAACAAGGTAGTCTTTGAAGCATTACAAGAATTTTTAAAGGAATCAGGGTGATTGTCATAGTTTTATACTTGCAACATGTCCACAAGTTCATCATCAAGATCATCTATTCATATTCTTTTCTAAATAGTAAATGGCACAGTACCTGGTATAAACACCCCTGAATAGCCATTCCTTGGCATCACAGCATGGAGTCCTGCAGGTTGTACATGGTTGAAGAGGTGTCGTGAGGACAAGGTCTCTGTCTTGAGCTCAGAGGTGCCATACAGTAGGGAACTAAAGGCTTCAGGAGTCCCACAGAGTCTCTCACCCATGTGACACCATTCAGCCATCCGGTCATTGCAGTAGCTACTTCGTGGCATAGCCATTGTCTAATAAATAAACAGAATGGAAAGTTAAATGAATGGAAGCTGAACAATGGTCAAATAACAGAAAATATAATCAGCCCCATTTCAGTGGAATTCTCTTTAAGTAAATATAAGTTTTTATAAATTCCCCCAAACATCAGCCCCTTAAAGGGCCTTTTCCATTGAAATCAACCCTGTTGTTTTTAAAAAGTAACATTATCAATTTCTAGTTATTATTTAATTGATTTCTTTGTCACAACTATCTCAATGTTAAGTTCATTGAAATCTTAAAGAAAGAGATAATTTAGATGAACATATACAAAACAAAATAACATATATATCTGAACAAATACAGTTGTCAGAAGTGATTCAGTTGGTGTTTACTACAAAATTCAGAGAAATACATTGACAAATCAGCCATCTCTCATTCAAAGTACCTTTAACTTCTAAACAAACACGTTAAAGACTGTGCAGAATTTTTAGCCATACAGAGTGTTGCTATATTATATACTGCTGAATGTTATATTTCTCACACTTCCAAGCACACACACACAGCCAACTGTGACATTGCAAAATTCATTTCTGAAGCAAATTCAAATTTTCAGTTTGATTAGAACTTTGGAGTGAATCCCTGACGTCTGAGAAGCTTTTCATGTAAAAATCCATTCTGCACTAGTGTGATAACAGTTTTACAAGTACTTATTAATGAATGTCTTGTCTGATAGCAAATTCAGTACTTGTTTCATACCACAGCCACACCCTAAAAGGCTGATGTCTTCACACCCTCCCCCAACAATCTTACGTTTATTATCCATAAATGGCTGAGGTTTCGTTTCAAAGTTAACTAGAGTATTGCTATGCAAAAGAAAGAGAAATTATTTTAGCAGAGCAAAAACAAAGTGTCTTAATGAGCAATAATGATTTTTGCCGAAATGATTGTATCTTGCTCTGTTTAAGATTAATGTGTTTTTCAACTTAAGCAAAAATTCAAGCTGGCTTCAAAAAATGGCGGGAAAATGCTTACTTGAAATATGGTCAGATGACTTCGAGCATCACTCCCAGGCTAAAAATTCAGCCACAATCGCCCTATCTCAAACCGTTTCTGGGATAAATGAGTTTTTGTATTTTATGCATAAATTCAAGACGGTCACCAAAAATGGTGGGGAAACCCATTTTTTGGCAAAAAGTGTCATATGACTGGGTATACACTGCGAGCTTAAATTTTCTGTCCAAATCTTTCTACCCCGTACTTTTTCTGAGGTAAATGGCTTTTTGCATTTTATACATAAAATTCAAGATGGCCACTCAAAATGCGGGAAAACAGTTTTTGGCAAAACTACAATGAAAATGTTAAATTAATCGTTAATAAGTTGGCCATTTTGGAAAGGATAACTCCCAAAAGAGAATGAAATGGCAAGGATAACTCCCAAAAGAGAATGATTTCCAGATATCTATATAACAAACCTGTTTATCAAATTTCATGCAAATACGTGATGCCCTTTGTAAGTTATCATCTGGATAAGCACACCCCTTTTAAAAACATGTTTTTGGTCATGTGACTTCTCTGACTGGTCGAAATGTCATAACACTAAATTCAGAAACTTTTCCCAGGGCTACTACATACATGTGCCAAATTTGAAGAGAATCCATCTGGTGGTTGTTGAGCTATAGTCAATAGAAAATGCAAAAGCTGGTAGCCCCTTCTGCATGAATTTCTCCTGTATATAAACAAGCACCACTCATCAGATGTTTAATAACATCCGTTAAAACCAAATATTTGGTCAAATTTCATTACACTATATTTATTTTTCTCATAATTTTCCTTATTTTATCAGTTATTTCACATTTTATGATGGCTAGATTTGCTTTCATCAACCGCACCTTGCTTTCAATTGGTGTACACTAGAATTCCAAAACCTAGATTTTGGGTACTTCACAGGGCAGATACAGTATATTTTAATACCATTTCTCACCATATGCTTGGGAATGTGTTGATCTTTGATTTGAGCTATGTTTTATCAGCTGGCATTGCTTGTATGTCATCTCACAGTGTACTTGTAATCTAATTCTTACCTTCTGCATGGTGTGGTAGAGGAAGGGCGGGACATCCGAGGGCATCAATTCGTATACCTGTGGTGGTAGCGCTCTGTGTACAAACACACCCTCCTGGCTCTCAAATGGAGCTTTCTGCTCAAACACAAACATAAACTCTTTTCAACAAAGTACCAAAAAGGACTGTAACTAGCTGTAAACTTGGACCAAATACTGCCGAGTTATAATAAAATATATCCACATGCAAGGGTTAAAAACATACTTACTCCGGTGAGGAGAAAATGACAAAAAGTTTAACTATTTCACAAAACAGAACTGGACACCTCACTTTGAACTCCTGTAGCAAACAGATAACAAACAGATGCAATGAGCACTTATTCATTTTGCATTTATATGCTACCATATGCTATCAGTATCACTGAAGGTATTAGTTTATTGATTAAGTTGATGACACAGACATTGCAAGACTTCGTCAATGATGTAGAATTCTTTTGGGTCATGCAATTGTATTTACCTTTATTTTCATTACTTCTACTTAAAATATAAGAATGTCTTAATCGTAATCTTACTACATAGGGTGTCAACTACTGGCCAAGAGACCTTATTCCATCACTGTAACATTGACGGTGACAGTAACCATATCACTCAAGATGTCAGAGACTGTTCAGATTTCAATTATTTTTTTGTTGGGAACTCTTTCTAATGAGAGGTTTTAAAGGGAGCCCTACAGTACTTTGCCCTACAAATCAATCAGTCAGTGAAAATGAAACAGTCAGTGGAGATATCAGATAGCTGACAACTCTTCCCTTTGGGAAATGTTATGGGTGCCACTTCTTGTACGTTATGCTGTTACCAAACCCTAATTTCTACAAATGTATCTTCACTACTGCTTCTCTACAACTGTCTTAGTAAAATAATCCTTACCCATAGGGATATATGGGTCTTCACTTCTCCTGTATGGCTATTCAAACTCTTTTCAATGGAGGAAGTTAAGGGTATTAGTTCTTTCTGACGGTACTGTTGTAAATCCTATTCCTTATGAACACTTCATAACTATTTTAACCTACAACTGTCTCACTAAAATCTGCTTTACCAGTGGAGATATAGGGGACTTCACTGCTCCTCTGGGGCTGTTGGAACTCTTCCGGGAGGGGGATATTAAGGGTGTCAATTCTTTTGGACTGTGCTGCTCCCCTCCTGTCAGTGCTAGGTTCTTCTTGCCCGAGTGGTGCCGCAGACGTATCTTCCTGTGACTCACAGTCTCAGCAGTGGTGTGAATTGTCCATGTGAGGTGAGCATGTATGCTAATACATGGGTCTGTGAACACTAGGTTCTGTACAAACAAGATAAATAATTCTTTAATATGTAATAAATCCCTTGTATATACAAAATACCTTCAGCAACATACAAATCAACTAAAATACAACTAAACCATCTCATTTGATGAATCAATAAAGATACACTTATGTTTCAAA
This sequence comes from Sabellastarte sp. h YS-2021, assembly GCA_964017235.1. Classification (NCBI taxonomy): domain Eukaryota; kingdom Metazoa; phylum Annelida; class Polychaeta; order Sabellida; family Sabellidae; genus Sabellastarte; species Sabellastarte sp. h YS-2021. The sequence goes on along the minus strand of OZ024928.1, from coordinate 149,867,522 downwards.
AGTAGTCACTGGATTTTATTAGTTTACACCTCTAAGTTTCAATTTAGAATATAAAAGATACAGAAACATGTGTGTTATATCTCTGATAAAATCCGCTGCTCAAGATGCTTTTCAGTCAAAGGCAAAAATAGATTTTTTTTTGGTTTTATTCAGAATCTAAAAAAGTTTGCCATATGTAAAACTGCTCCTAAAATCTTGGTAAAATAATCACGCATCACTTGCCAAAGGCTGGTAGTTCACTGTGGTTTAAACAATGCAACTTCAGCATGGTATTTAATGCATGCAGGTGATTCATGGTAATGCATTGCTATCAACCTCCAATGGTAAAACCAGCCATCACAAATACACCTAAGTGAATAAGTTAACTTGCAGCTACTTCTTAGCTGTAACACCAAGACTTTACCAGGAGCCACAAAAAGCCCCAAACTATTGAATGAGAAGTAAATCATTTTCATTGTAACAACTCAGTAACTGACCTAACAACTCACAAAGCTTAAGAACATGGACAACCAGTACACACAGTGAAAAACTCCTTCCATACACCTGGTCTAAAAATACCTGACACAATTGCCCAAAACGTAAGCTACTTCAAGTCCCCTCTTTTGATTATACAGTTCACAAATCATATAAACACTTTAACCATTATGCAACTACTTTCTACAACTGTCTTCCTCTTTGTATAGCAGCCAGACCCTCAGCAACAACTTAGGATATACCTCTTCAGATCAAGTTTCCCCACTTGGTATTTTCTCCTCATTCATACACACAAGCCTGGATAATTGGTCAAGAAGGTCCCTGGACTATCACTTTTGTCCATTTTTTTATTAATTTTGTGTACTGATTTCATCCCTATGTGGGAATAAACTGTGCTTTAACACCAGCAGATTGAAAAAAGAATGCCACTGAATATGCACCAAACATTTAAATGTGAGATTTAACTAGTTAACTGTAACAACCCACTAACTGACCTGTAGGTGGTGACTAGACTTGAGGTTTGTAAAGCAGGTTGTCCGTAAGGGTTCTAGGAGGAAGTCAGAACACCGCAAGTGTGGATTCTGTTGAGGCTGCAGGGTGTCTGTCTGCCAGAGATATCTGTGGTGTATTCTGTATGCTTCTTGGAACCACAGGTATATGCTGAGCCACCTATGTGTGATACATGCATAGGCCTGATGAAAATTTTGCATGACAAGGTTACACCAGACTCTGTACGTATGCAACCAGCACAACTGGAATTTAGGGATAATAGGAACAACTTTGAAAATTCAACCTGAGAAAGTGCTGTATTTTTGTTGGTATTGGAACAAATTTAGCCATAACTAAAACTAAGGCTGTGACGGGTGGTTAAAATCCATCCCGGTGCCCGAGCTACGCAAATTCGTCTCGCAGTTCGGTATTCGCGTGTTTTAGTATGCACATTTTTTCCTCTCCATAAACAAAACGGTGGTTTCCAGAAACGATGTCTTAGCATTAAAGTAGTGGTGAAAAGTAATCAAAACGTATTATATTGTTATAAAATGAGGAGTATTATATAACATTTCCCAATATACAAAGAATTCTGCCATTTGCTGTGTTGTAACGTTTTGTCGTCCTAAAAAACGTGATAAAGTGGGCGACAATATAGTATATTATAGTAGTTAACGACGATCAGGTGGACCAGAAAGCACTCGAGATCTTCCCAAACCGACTCCACTCGTAAATACCGACCACCCGGTCGCAGCCTTAACTAAAACAAGAAATTGCATTTTGTGAAGTAATATAATTGTCGTAATAGAAAATATATTTGCAATATAAAGTCGTAACAATTATGACAACAGTTCTGATAAATTGTATCACATTAAGAATTAAAAGATATTCTTTTGCCTTTGTATAATCCCATTGAATTTTTGTACGGTTGTAAATGGAAAGCTAGTTTATCTGGTTATTGGCCATTTTGGTTCTAAAAACAACAGCTGGTTATGTTAAAAACCAGTGGTCGCATTCAGCATTAAATATAAACCTTTGTCAAAGCTTTTTTTCAAATTTCTCAGCAATTTATTAGCCAAATTATTAAACAGATTCCCCACCTGGATGAAGGTATGTGGCTTGTTTACATTTTTGAAGACATTTTTCAAACTGGTTTTAAGCAATTATCAGGTATTTTTAGAAACCACCTTTGGAAAATTAAAGCCAACTGCATCCCTAATTTCTTGCTAGAATATGTGTGACAAATACAACAAAATGATACACAAAACTGCTTATTCCTAGACTATTACACTTGGGAGTGACCTAACCTGATAAGCAAGCCTTTGAGCATATAGGCTTGCAATTCTGAGGCAGAGATGTTCATAAACCGTGTGAAGGAGAAACAGCTGTTCACTGTATGAGACACTGCATCTATAGAGAATAAACAACTCCAGAATAGAATCAGGAAGCTCAATGACACATACATGTTACCCTCAAGGTTTTCAAATGAGGTGATTATCTTATAACATCCATACTTATAATTGCTAGAGATTCTGTCCATGAGCTAAGACTTCAGTAAAAGCTGTTAATTAGATTTTTATTTGAGGTTGCACAAGAAAGCTATTAAGATTATTCCTGGTTTTTTAGAAATAACCTACTTTCAGGGCATGATGATTTTAATGATTTCAAAGTATTTAGACAGAACTATTACAGTAAATGGGATCAAATATTTTGCTGACATACTTGCTAAAGGCTGAAACATAGTTTGTGATAGTTTGAACACACTGATTAGATTATAGAATGTCATTGGTCACCTTAATACTCTTACCTTTGGCACTTTCTGGAAATAATGACCTGTGGACATGGTGTTGGTTGAAGATACACAGCTTGTTAAATAGCAGGTGCTTCTTTGAAGGGACTGCCTTGTCGACTAAAGCTTGAAGTATACAGAAAAGTTTTGAATTATTGCTATATACACGTGTAACTTAGCCATTATAAATTTTAACTACTTTTAACCAAGTTATAACTTTCAAAGAACTTACTCTTTCTGAGCATGTATGATTCAAACAAATTCCTATGGTCAAAAAAGAGCTGGTATACTTTCAGGCGAGTAACTACAACATATTTACTTCTACCATTTCACCAAAATCTTTCTACAAATAGTAAATCATAATTGAAAGAAAATACCAAATTCAGGAGTATCATATTTTCCATTTTAATTAAACCAACAGCACATATGACAAAAGTGTTATTTTTATATTCAATCTTACTAGACGGCATAGGTATATAATGTAGATCACCTTCTCTGAAAACAAGTCTGGGGATATAATAGGGTTCCAGTTTCATGTAAAATGGCGACTTGACCTCTTTCCTCTCAAACAGCTCAGGATGGTTACACACCTGTAAATAACAACATAAAGCTTCAGTGATGTCATCAGTGAAACATCAAAGAATCAGGACACACTGGAAAAATGGTGTTCCTCAAACCTTTGGTTCTAATTAAAAATATTAGTCTCTTTTCTTATTTTTACAAGATTCAGTGTACACCTTCCTGAATGTTGACAAGGTCCATCAAGCTAGCAGCATAGCAGCTGGTGGAGGTCTCTACATTGTGTTTTATCTTAATGGTTGCATTCTAGTGCTAAGCTTACTGTTTGTGTTTTTAATGGCGGACGAGATGCCGTCAGCCGGTTTTATTCATCTTGTAGGTGTAATTTATTCATCTTGTAAGTGTAATTTATTCATCTTGTAAGTTTAATTTATTCATCTTGTAAGAGTATATTAGTATTCTAAAGTACATCACCAGATTCACAATGTTGATGTGGTAGATGTGCTGAATGTGGTGTTCAGACTGTTTTTACTGTGCACTTTTTGTGGGTTAGTGCTTACCTCTCCAATGTTTTAGTGCTCACCTTTCTGAACTGCATGACGAGGTTCATGAGACTGGAGGTAGAGGAGCTGGAAGAGGTGCCTAGGCTGGACTGTAGCAGATCCTCCACACGGATCTTGTTCTTCACAGCTTGGTACAGCATGCGCTGCCTGGTGGTCAGCGGGCAGTACACTAAAACCTCAATCTAAGCACAAACAATGGGAAAACAATGCTTAAACACAAGACTGAGTCAGTGAATCAGCTACTCAGTCTGTTGATGGGTGAGAGTAGAAAACATAGACAATTCATAACTTGATCAAAAGCCAACAATTACCATTAGAAAAAATCAAAAATAAATAGAAACATTTTAAAAAAAGATACGCAATTTGAAATAATTAACTTACTTTGTCAGACAGTTCATTTTCTACATCTTTTTTGACTCTCCGCAACATGAATGGCTTCAAAATCATATGTAGTCTTGACAAATGCTCTGAAGTGGAAAAAGTTGCCATTACTGAGCATTAATACTGTCTTATGTGAAAGATCAATATACATGATACCAGATGTAAAAGTGAAATTCAAAACACTGTAACAGAATATATTGCGTTTCATCTTTACTGCATAAGACATACATATGAAATAAAGGTTTAGCAATTGTTCTGGTATTTTAATACCAGTACATCAGGCATTGACTGAAACAAGTTTTCAATTTAAAATGGAAAATTAATTAGCCCCAGGCATCTATTTGAACAAGGTTTTATGATGAACCTGTAAGATATATTGTGAAATTAGGGAGCAAAAACTTTTTACGGTTTATATAGTTATTTTTCAATAAGCTGAATCACTTGGACAGGGCTTACTTTCATCTATTCCAGATTTGTTCTCTGCGTGACTCTCAATGTCCTTGCTGAACCACTCACTGAACTCATCATGGGAATCAAACAGGGTAGGCATAATAAAATGCAGGAGTGCCCACAACTGAAAGAACAAGTCTGCATTACTTTATCAGATATAAAAATCTCAAAATTGCAATGCATTACTGGATTTAAAGACTAAATGGCTGTGAATAATTTATTTTTCATTCACAAACATGTTTACTACTAAAAAGTATGATACTATTTCTTTTACTTGGCTAATCCTAGAATTGTTAAGCAAGACACATTGCTCGCACAAAATATACATGCAACACAAGAATTGGAAGAGAGAATACAAATACTCAACAGTATCTAACTGGTGTACAACACTCTTACTCATAAAGAAATGCGAGTTTTTCTTGTTTTCTATACTTCTGAGATAACTAAATGACACTTATGATAAACATGTGAAAACACTGGACACTGCAGTACCTGTGTAACATATATGGCTTCATGTTTATCTGGTACTTACCTCTTGCATTGTATTCTGTATGGGTGTTCCTGTCAACAGAAGTCGATTTCTGCACTTGAAATCCAGTAGTATCTTCCACCGAACACTTGAAAACAAAAAATATGTCAGAAAATTATGAACTATTTTTTTAAACAAAGGATGCTTTATCATACTGAGTCAATGATAGAGCTGGAGCAACATATAAATTTAAAATCATTTAGTTTATTTATGTATTAATATTAAACTGAAAATATATTTTCTGCAAAATTCATGAATTGAAAATTATATGTACAGCAAGTTTAACCAGGAAAGTCATATCATACAATCCAGGCAACAACTTAAAATGGGTGAGACAGAGCAATTTTTAATGCATTATTTGCTTTTTAAATGTTAAGTATCAAATCAACTGCACTTTGAGTACATCAATTTTCCTTGGCTAACTTATGACCTACCTATACCTACCTATTCTGACTAGTACACCTACCTATTCTGACTAGTACACCTACCTATGCTGATTCTTTCACCTACCTGTTCTGACTCTTACACTTACCTGTTACGACTCTTACACTTTCCTGTTCTGACTCTTACACCTACCTGTTCTGACTCTTACACCTACCTGTTACGACTCTTACACTTTCCTGTTCTGACTCTTACACCTACCTGTTCTGACTCTTACACTTACCTGTTACGACTCTTACACTTTCCTGTTCTGACTCTTACACCTACCTGTTCTGATTCTTACACTTACCTGTTACGACTCTTACACTTTCCTGTTCTGACTCTTACACCTACCTGTTCTGATTCTTACACTTACCTGTTACGACTCTTACACTTTCCTGTTCTGACTCTTACACCTACCTATTCTGATTCTTACACTTACCTGTTACGACTCTTACACTTTCCTGTTCTGACTCTTACACCTACCTGTTCTGATTCTTACACTTTCCTGTTCTGACTCTTACACCTACCTGTTCTGACTTTTGATGGCTTGTGCCTCATCCAGTATCATGTAGTGCCAGGTTATTCTCGAGAAATACTTGACATCTTGTATGACCAGCTGATAACTTGTGATCACAATGTGAAAAGAGGCATCAGGGGAGTGCAAATTGTCCTGATTCCAGAACTTTCTCAGAACCTTACGGTCTTGTGTGTTTCCCCAGTAAGGTACCACCTGTAAGGGTTAAAGAAAATCCACAGTCAGCAAGAGTTTATGTACAACAAGTCAAGACAACAACTTTTTTTCAACAAGGTCTCACTTGTAAATAGAATGACAATCGTTGACAAAGGTTAAATATTCTCAAGGTCGTACCTTCAACTTGGGCAGAAATCGGGACATTTCTTGCTGCCAGTTGTGCAAAGTTGATGCCGGGGAGACAATGAGAAAAGGTCCCCAAATACCATGAGCCTGCGAAAATATGTAAATACAGGAGATTAGAACCATGTTACGACACATGTAAATACTGTTCACCACTGGTGATCACTTTTTCTCTGAAACCATGAAATTGAACATGATACTGAGAATAGTTACTTTTAACAGGTATGTATGAAATATGTATAAAAAAAAACTAGACTTAGATACAATTTTAATCTGGCCTGTTTGTGAAAAAGATAAAAAGAATTTAATGGAAACTGAATGGCTTTTATATTTATAAACCACTTTATCATCCTCAGTCTTATTGGTATGAATGCTAACAGAACACAACAGCTTGAGAAATAGACATCGACATAACTGGGAATTATGCATTAACAACTTCACAGAACAACAGATTTTACATGACCTCAATGGCAAATGCAATAATGTATAATTTGGTAAATTATTTTTTAAATTCTGCTTAATGATATTACAATTGAAAGTAAACAACATTTTAAGAAATTACATCTTTCACAAGAAACATCAAATATTTACTTCTGCACATAGAGTTACAGTAACAAGCTTATCCATAATTTACTGGTGTTATTTTACCTCTGCAAGGTACGCCAGTAAAGCTATGCTCTGCACGGTTTTACCCAGTCCCATCTCATCGGCAAGTATCCCATTGATGCCTTGGTCATACAAATTGGCCAACCAGTTCATGCCCTACATAGAGAAGATACAACACAACATTTTGTTGGGTATACCTGTTGCTTTTAATAGAATGAAACGCACATCACAATTTACAGGTTTACGCAATGAAGAGCATGAAGCCACCAAAATAATTCAGTGCTTAGTTAAAAGTGGAAATTCATAAGTATCCCATATTAACTGGCACATGGCAGCGTTTACAGGAATAAACGAAGGCCAATAAAATCTTTTTGTGATCCCAGTAATGCCTGTCACTTAAATTATTACAAAACAAACATCAGGCTAAACCTCTTTTATATGATCATGCCGTGGGATTAAGATTGTGGTCAGATAAAACTTGTAGATGGAATGAGGCATTTAAGTACAATGAGGAAATATAAATGATAGAGAATGAAATGAGTTCATAAAAACAAATCATGAATAAGATAATGTAGGATAACAGTGGTTCTCCTGTATATTTAAGGACATTGCCCCTATTACTTGTTGTGGATGAAGACAAATGCATCAAATAGGTAGTCCACCTTGAGCTGGTAGCCTTTGAGCTTTCCTTCAAACAGGCTGGGCTGAGGTCTCTCTGCTGCGGTGCTGATGATTGGGTTTGCTAGTTCAGATTCTGTACCTGTTCCTGCACTTGAACCATCAAAGGCATCCACCTTTTGTTGGTGCATGTTGTATGCCCTTGTTGCTGTAGCAATGGCCTTTTGTTTGGCTTCATCTGCACCTGTTATCATGTAAAACAAATAATTGATTTACAAAAGCCATCTTTAGCAAATTTTAAGTAGCCACATTGTGGTCTATTTCATTTTATAGTGTCTAAAATAATGAAAACAGTACTTTGAGGCAATCAATCTTGCTTGGTAAAAGGCATTAAAATTGTATGTGTTGTCCAGACAAAAGTGAATACAAATAGAAAGTTGATGCTAAACTACAAATTGTAAAGGTTTTATTTTAATAAGATTATACATTTGGAAACCTGTGCTCATTTTTATCAATATCACAATGTCTGTAAAAATCTGACAAAACATGACTAACTTCAAACTCAAAGAGAATTTAAACTTATTAATTGTGAAAACAGGACATCCTCTGCCAACTGTGAAATTTTCAAAGAATTTGTGTTTGATCCTGTTCCTGGTCAAGTTGCTAGGACTAAAGTAAGACACATGAAATTATCCACAGCATGTGAAATATTCCACACTATGTACAATTCACCACAGTATGTGGAATTTATCATTGTAATTCATCACTCAAAAACCCCTTAAAATAGAATTTCCAACAAATCATGCACTGTGATCTAGGAGTAGCCTGCAAAATCTTCTATTATTGCCCATTAAGATGAATTTGCTTACAGCTGATTGACACTCTTCATGGTTCTGGAATTTGGGGAAAATTGTTAAAACTGTTTGGTTGTTGTATTTAGTGTCAAAAATTATTTTGAATGCAAGTTAGTGCATGGACTGACCATTTTATATGTACATAAAGTGTTAAAAAAGAAATTTCGGACAATGAAAATACACTGATTAAACATTCATGTTTAAATAAGTATTAAAGTTATAAGTATAACATTTATATCACTATATCACATTTCACTTTATCTATATAGATTTTACACAGCAATGTACAACCCAGGATGTGGAATACAAAAGCTAATCTTATCCTCCAAAACAAATGCTTTACTTGGTGAACCCTTATCTATATAAAACCTATAAATAAGCCTTATGCACAAACACCCTACTCCTGTTATAGTTGCATTCAAGCATTTGTGAGGATAAGGTAAGGATAATTTATGCAATAAATTGTAAAAATCTTCTTGTAATTTAAATTTTTGTAAGTTAAATACTTACCTTATCTTCATAAGGATTGAAATTTGGGGTGAAAAGAATTTGGTATGATTGTTTACTAAGCTAGATATATGTTATATATAGCACTTTCAAGCCAAATTATTGTACTTTTATTTATTTTAACTGAGAAAATCTATTCAGTAACTCCAATGAGATGGTATTTTTTGTAATCTCTAACCCCTATTATGACAGTTGTCAGAAGTTCATTACCACCTTTGATAGAAAATAGATAAAACTAGGCAGATATTCCTTTATGAATGTTTATAAGTAAATAGTCTGAATCTATATGTTGTATTAGTAGATCAATGTCCATCCAGTAGCTACAATAACTTCATACTGAGAGACACTTTTCAGTGAACACATAAAGCCTCTACAAATCTACCGAGCTGACTTACTGTAACTATCTCCATGTAAATCCACCAGCCCCTTACTGTCTGTGTTTTGTGCCTGTGTTTTAGGCTCATCATCCTCCAGTCGCCTCAAGATGGCGTCTCGGTCATCCTCAGTCTGGCCCGTCATCTTACGTGCCATAAAGTGAGCGTACAGCTCTGTCTGTGTGATAAGGAAGTTCAGCTTCCTCTGCTGACGCTTCATCTGCGAGGAATATGTCACATTAGGGTGCATGTTTACACCATATTTTCTCTCCAAATTAGACATTGGACTGGAATCAGTCTTTTCTTGTTTGACATTATAAATAATGTAAATATTCTGATAAACCTGATCATAAACTACTCATTTTATACAACTTTCAACATGTAATTATGCATCCTAGTTATCATAACCACAATGCTGAAAATATAGAAAATGTTGGACGTATCATGCCAATTAAACTTTACATAAGCGGGCACTTTACTGGTTGTGAAAATCAGTGCACAATATAAGGTGATTTTTCTATTCTGTAAATAATGAGTCATTGGTAAGTTCCCTGAAATTATATAACGGCATGCTAGTCCTTGAGGTTCCAATCCACATCAAAATTTGGGACATGAAAACAAAATAAGTGCCATTGGTAGGAATGCATAAACATTCCCAATGGTACACAGAGTTTTGCAAGCAGTAGCAAATGGTATCACCTGCAGAATCTTGAGGGATAAACATTTCCACCAAATTTAAACCAAAAAAAAAGTCAAATGATTTCTTTGAACGTTCAAAAGATCAAAACAAAACGCAACAAATGAATTTCTTACCACCACAAGGAGATTACAAGTTTGAATGCCTTCATTTGTGAGTCTGTCTTTGTGATAACTTCAACTATGATGACCATAACTTTATGGAATTTTTGTATAGATTTGATGTGGGCACAGCCTGAACAAAGGGAGAAGTGTTTAAACATACAACAGATCCACATCATATTCTGGACATAGAAAACCTCTCAAATTTTTTAAAAACATGTCCTGATAGATGTCTGTGTTCTAAGAATACTTTCACATTTTATTTGATCCTAGATAAAAGTTATTTAAATGTATATCATTTCTGAGTGTACATTCCCACTAACTTTAGTGAAACACTGTGAAGGACATTCATCTGTGGTATGGAGACAAAGTCCTAAAAACTAAAAATCAAACAAAATTGGGGAGTTTGGGAGAAGGATCTTCTGATGCACCGTACCAGTCGCTCACTCACCTCTTGTGTCTCCATGTCCACTTTCCTCTGTTCAAGTGCTTCTTTCTCTGCTTTCTTCCTGTGTTCTTTTTCCACCTTGTCAAACCTACATATACAGCAGAACCTCTATTATTAACGACTACATTTCAACATTTACAAACACCAGTTGACTGCCTTCAAATTTCATGGTTTTATATGTTTTTTTGTTGAAATGATTCTTCTATTTTATAAATATCAATTTTAATTTTTTTTTATAATTTTTTCATTCTCTGATTAAAATATTGGTTGGATCAGAAGGGTTTGTCAGCATTGTCACTGGTATTACAAACACAGAAATCTTATATCTTACATGGGAGACAACCCTCATTTACAGTGAATTTTGAACTTTGAATTGGAAGAATTTAAGCTGGACACAGCTTTGGGGTTGCAGTAGATATTTTGTAGTGAAGGGCAACGTGTTGCAGTTACTGGAGATATGTGCCAAAGTTAAAGTTGGGGTTCATTAACTGAAGTTAAATCAGCACACACCCTTGGTGCATCCTTTATCTGGAGATATTGTATAGTTTATTTTATACTCATCACTCTATCTCCTTTTACTACCTGATTCAAAGCACTATACAACTCATCATGACTGTACATGTACACCCCAAGCTCTCAAGTGACTGATATTTCCCTCACTGAAAGAGAGATGACCATTTACCGTAAATGACCTATTTAGCGCACCCGCCCTTGTAACCGCACCCCATTGCTTTTCAAGGCAATATACTTGACAACTTCTACAGTACCGGGTGGACAATTACAGTACTACAGTACAGTAGACCGCAACAGTGCACACTCACGGTTGGTTACAAAAGGTTTCTAATGATCGACTATTCAGCTTAAATCTTACCTTTCTTAATTTTCCTCAATATCCACATATTTTGTATATAATTTACGTATTTTTACTTAATAAATTGACATTTTTGTCACGACTTTCGAGTTTGTTTTCATCTACCGCCATATTTACAGGAAGTGGGTATTTCTAAATGTCGAAACACTGTTTTTCTCCCGGATTGACCTAAACTCCATCCCGGAAAGTGTTTCATTATGGGTGCGCTAAAAGGGGAATTTTTTTGCATCAAATATTGAATAAAAATAGACTTTGCTTAGCGCACTGTGCGCTAAATAGGTCATTTACGGTATTTACATCCTGAGGTTCTTTAACCTTCCACTGCTGATAGAGCTAAATGACAGATGACCACCATTTTAAATAGTCATCCGAACCACTATGTATGTTCCTGTATCTGGGTTTGGATCTATGTCTGTGTTTCTAGGCAAGTATATCACACATTAGGCCCCAGTGGCAGATGAAACATATCCTAATATAATGTCAAATGACGAAGGTATGAATCAGAAATCAATTTTCCAATTGCTCCCAATTTGAAAAATTTTGTTGTAATTTTAATTTTTATTAGATAAATACTTACCATTTCCTGACCATTGCTATATGTTGGTGCCATCCAACTCACTGGCCAACGTTGAGAAACGTTTTAAGAAACCTTAAGAGGCCAGTGAGTGAGTGTGAACTAGCATGTCCCCCTAGTGGTCATGTGACCACGCTAGTAAACAACCTTCATTATTTTTGTTGCAGAAAATACTCCCCTAGTACTGAATCTGCGGGGAGGCAGGGGGGGACTATCCTGGTCAGGAAATGGTAAGTATTTATCTAATAAAAATTAAAATTACAACAAAATTTTTCAATTTTATTGCGAAAAATACACTTACCATTTCCTGACCATTGCTGAATGCAGCCTTCATGGAAGGAGGGCAGTACTAGAATTTAAAGACCCAGTACACCACTCTGCACAGCTATCATACACAGCACAAACCTATAGGCATTCAGATCCAAACTAACCTCCCAGATGAGGCAGTGGAACTGTTGAGCACTACAAAACAACACAGCCTTGTTGTTGTTGTTGTTGCTGTTGTAGGAAGGAAGTAATCATAACAGAGACTCACTACCTAGCCTACAACTAAAACATTATGAGAAGTTTACATTGAAATTTACATGCATACCACAACATATAAACTTCCAACAGTCACCACATACCATACAGATCCCCTAAATCATAGTATGTAGTTGAAGTTCTCACAAACTGACAGTCATTGTCACAGTTGAATGCTGTATCTAGACAAACATCCAACACCCACACAGGTGACACAAATATTGGAAGTGTCATCAGCATATTGTGTAATTCCAAGCCTGAATGAAGTCAACAATTCTGCCTAATAAAAAGACAGATAGTATGACAGACATACAGATGCAAATGTATACTAAGGTATCAAAATAAGTATCACACATATACTTATAAGATAACAAACTGTAGGACACAATATCAAAGTCTGACCACAAGCAAACCAAGCAGGTGAGACTGAAAATTGGTGAAAAAGTTATGGTTTCCAGTAACTGGCATCTGAAAATTCATATACAGAAACACTATCCTAAAACCTAAAGATTCTTGCTTTGACTCGCTGCTGTTGAGAGTCAGAATTTGACTTTTCCTCAGTCAAAATGCTAGCCTGCCTACAGCAAGAAAAGATAGTTGACCTGAAAATATCTGCTGTAAAGCCTTCTTAACTAGGCACAGACAAGACATAATAATTCCTCATTGAATCCTTTGTCCCAAGTAAAAGTATTTCAAAACCTCACAAGACAAAGAGATCTATCTTGAGTAAAACTGCTGTCCCAGTGATTGAGAGCTGGCATATCGACCGGCTTAACTGAAGTAGGCCCATCCGAAGCCAACTGAATCTTGGCTAATAAATGGCCAGAGCCACTTGTGAGCAATACTCATTCAAAGTAAGGGAAGACAAAGCCAACGAGAATACCCTTCTTCCTTTGCCTAATGCCAAAGTCAAAAGAAAGACTGTCTTGAAAGTTAATAACCTCCAAGAAATCTTCCCCAAAGGCTCAAAAGGCTGTCTGGTGAGACCAAACAAGACCAGAGACAAAAGGAAAAGAAGGCTTAACCTATTGGCTACTGGATTGTCTCTATAGAAATATGTCAACAATCTATACAGCTGAAGAGTTCTAGAGACTTATTCCCCTTCAAGGAAAGCAATCTACCATTGTTATTCTGTAACCAGCAATAGTAGATGGCTTAAGATTCCTTTCCTTAAAGAAATAATTAAGGAAATTTGCTACATCTAGAAAAGTAGTATCTGAGAAGTTCACCACCAAGAAGCCTCAGATGTGCATAGATTTACCAGGTCCCACAACCAAGAACATCCACCATGACCATCATGATTCAATCATGATGAATCTGCAACTGAAGGTGGTCATCTTCTAAATCACCTGAAGAATCTTTGGCTATCCTGGTGCAATCATGATGATTCTGCACCTGTAGGTGATCATCTTGAGTCACCTGAGGAATGAGAGCCACTGGAACAAACACAAAGCTGTCCAGATCCTCCCAAGAAATGAGAAATGCACCTGTTCCCCAAGCCCCACAGTCTAAGAAAGGAAACACATACACTGGAAGCTTAAGATTCAGGTTGTTGGATACCAATGGCATAATGATTGAACTCACCAGCAAGGGAAGCCTTAAAAGGAACCTTTGTGGAACAGATCCACCAGATCCCAAAAATAAGACATCCCTAGCCACTCTGATGCCATCCAGATGATTCTGCACCTAAATCTTGGAGTAGCCCTTCTTAATAGGTACAAAAAGAATTTTCTTGCCTTTCCTGAGATCTTTGACTTATCCAGATAACCCCTCAAGGCTCTCCCTGGACAAAGAAACCTATCTTGACCAAAGCAAGATCTAAAGAAGGTTCCAAAGCAGGAATGACTACAGGTTGTAAACCAAAGGAGCCTTAGAAGCCAAATGATTCACCTGCATCACCTGAAGAATCAAGGTCACAGGACCAAACAAACTGTCCAGTCCATCCCAAGAAAAGTTGAAAAAGACAAGCTTGTGGTTCAAACTAGTTGCAAAACAAACCCATCATTGGTGATTGTAATCAAAGACAGATTTGATTGAACACCTCAATCAGAATAGAAGATTCAAAAGTCATCCAAAAACACATTCAATTTGAATCATCTTGACTCTCATGAACAAAGAATTTGTTGGAATATTGTATACCCTGGGAAGTGATATGCCTGAATCTGAACCCATGGCATTCGTCCAAAGAATGATTCTTCAGATAAGGAAACACATTCCTGAAAGCGGGTACCTCCCTACCTGTTCAGATAGGAAACCATATATAGATAGAAATATCTGGGGAAATCAACAGATTCAGAATCCGAATCAGACCTCCAAATGATTCTAAAGGTAGTAGCCCTGTTAATGTGGAGTCTTGACCCCTCATGATACAACAGACCACTGGCTGTTTGATGCCATAATTGTGCATCCCAACCCTTAAAGAAAGCATCTAATAACAGAAGGAGATTGTGCTCCTTCTGATGAAGTAATGGAAGCTCCTGCAAATTGAAAAGTCGTTCCACCACTGAAGATGTAACCTGAGAACAGAAAAACTGGTACATTATCTGTGTATTATGTGTGGTATCTGTGGTACATTAGCAGATAGCCTTGGGGTTACCTGATAAACAAATAACCCAATGGCACTGTTTTCTCCTATGAAGCCATACCGCCACCAAAGAAATGGCTTCCTTAGAAACCATTAGCCGGAGAAGATGTACCCTAAGGTGTAATCTGCAATCCAAACTAAAAATCCTGGTGTATTAGCCAAGAAGTTTTTTTTTTTTTTTTTTATTTTTTATAAGCTGGTGAAACCCAATGCCTTCTACTGCAGCCATCAGGTTCAGTATCCGTTGATGCCATAGTAAAGTCGAAAATAAACCATTTTCAAGCGCAAGCAATGAAATGGTCTGTACTGGTAAAGAATGATGCGTTCTTATAGATCCCACATTCTCACCATGGACTAACATAGCAAACAGGCAGTGAACCGGTGTGAATTGTCATCAACAGGGAAGTGAAGATAAGAATTGCGTGAATCCGGCTACGAAAGAATGCAACTGTAAGGAAACAGTGGGCACACCCATTTACTTACTAGTAATAATTAATTGCGAAAATCCCAACTATGCGAAATTAAGGTACATGTAAAGGTTTATTACCTGACCTCAACTATTAGTGGTAGCCATCTCTTCCCAGCTTATCACAACCAATAAAGTGTAAAATTGTAGCGATATCACCATCTCACTGGTGTTATCGCCCTTTTGTCGATCATTCCATACACAGCTTTATGCAAACTGATGTCTCCCGCATTTTATTCATTTATTCTTAACACCCATGTCCACAAACTGCTTTAGGAACATGAATAAGCAATCCCTCATGGTACTGTTGCCTCTGTGAAAGGTAAAGAATGGTTGAAGATTATCCTCTTACTATGTTGAGATGTAAGGTGTGGAATATCTGCAGTAGTGGACAAACACTACTCCTAAAGATTACTCCTAACCCCTCTAAATCTTCAGAGGAGAGTTTTGTAACAGAGTTGGAGGATTAAGTATCATAATGGGAAGAAAAGTGCCCTGGGCACTAATCCCCTTTCTAGCCATGTGTAGGAGTTTGCTCCTTCCCAGACAGAAGAAACACTATACACCAGAGATCACAAAATGAAGTTTTCCTGGACATCTGACCAAAAGTTCAACAGGAGAAAACCTCATTAAGAGTGAAAAATGCACTTTTAATTCTACCAAACTCATCTAAGAGATAAGATAGAGAAAAGTACGACTTGTAACACTCTTGTTGAATAACAAGTTGGAGAACTGATCCCAGCACTGCCCAACAAAAAATTCCTGATCACTGAGGACTGTAATTGCAAAAAACTCTGCACACAGCCCAAGGCAAAAAATAAACTCTGTGAGCTCCTGTTAATCCTTAGCTCCTTGAAGACGTCCTGCCAAAGGTCCTGCTAGACCACTTCAAAAAATTATCCAGGCCTTAACATGCTCTCTGTAGCAGAAACCAGAGAACCTGTACCCTGAATAATAAATTGACAATGGTTACAAGTTCATATGTACCGGTGACGGTTTCAGACCAGCTGAAAAACCAGTAAAAAATCACAGAAACAAAAGCCAATTACTGAGATGAATCACAGCTCCGGGAAACTGACAAACCGATTTCTGACCTTTTGGGAGGTATGGAAACTCGATTGTCTTCGGATGACGTCATCCAGGTATTTTCCTCCGTGAAAAGTTCCGACTGAACCTCACCGGAGGAAAAGAACGGTGAAAAAGATCAAATCTGCATCCGGAACTTGCCCACGATGTAGTATCCAAGAAAAACAATGATGTCTGCCACCACGGGGAATTCCAACCGGTGACCTATTCGGTAGAGCATGATGTGGTGAGATCTTTGCTACCAAACGCCTGGCTATACGAACCCGACGTGTGATAAGCTTTGTGACAATCGAATTGTCTCCATCGTTTCCTTTGTCGCCTAGCAACATGTAAACTGTCCCTGCCTGAGCTAGTATGACTGCCGACAGTTTCAGTGTTAATAAAAGAAGTAAATCTTCAAAATTGCATAAAAAGGAACTCCCATATGATGTAATACGAGAGTTATGAAGAAACAAGAGGAGAGTGCCCGTGAACGGGCACTGTGTCAGCTGACTGAATGTTTTTGATTTGTGATGGTGATAATGAGAGGAAAGCATAATTATCAGGGAAAGGGCTGTACAGAAATACAGTAAATGGTAACTGAACAGCATGTTCGAAAGATATTCCGAAGCTGACAGAAAAAAAGGACAAAAAGTTGTGCCCTGCAAATGGTATTATGAAATAAAGTAACAAGGTAATTGTTTAAGTGTAAAAAGTATGTTAAAAATATTTAAAGAAATACTATAAATGCAATATCCTCGTTCGACCATGAAGAAGGGGTCCAAAGGTCAAATCTGACCATACCAAAAGATTCCCAGCCAAAGAATTTAGGATGGTTTACCATCCCAAACCTCTCGGACCAATAATAAGTGAGTCATAGGCACTTTTTAAGTTTGGCTATCCTTGTTTGACCTTGACGGAGGGGGTCCAAGGTCAAATCCGACCACACAAAAAAATTCCCAGCCCATGATTTCCTGTAGCTTGTTTACCATCCCAAACCTGTAGGACCAATAATAAGCGAGTTCTAAGCAATTGTAAGTTTGGCTATCCTCAATTGACCTTGAAGGAGGGGTCCCAGGTCAAATCTGACCACACCAAAAGAATCCCAGCCCATGATTTCCTATATGTTGGTTTACCATCCCAAACCTCCAAGACCAATAATACGCGAGTTATAAGCACTTTAAGTTTGGCTATCTTCGTTTTACCTGGAAGGAGGGGTCTAAGGTGAAATCTGACCACACCAAAAGATTCCCAGCCCATGATTTTCTATAGGTTGGTTTTCCATTCCAAACCTCTAGGACCAATAATAAGCGAGTTATAAGCACTTTTAAGTTTGGCTATCCTCATTTGACCTTGAAGGAGGGGTCCAAGGTCAAATCCGACCACACCAAAAAATTCCCAGCTCATGATTTTCTATAGGTTGGTTTTCATTCCAAACCTCTAGGACCAATAATAAGCGAGTTATAAGCACTTTTATGTTTGGCTATCCTCATTTGACCTTGAAGGAGGGTTCCAAGGTCAAATCGGACCATATTAACAGATTCCCAGCCCATGATTTCCTACAGGTTGGATACAATGATTTACTCAACAGTGAGAACCTGAAAGAAGCTATTGATCAGCTATGCCATGACTTAGAGGTCTGCAATTTCACTATGTTATAGCTGACCAAAACGTCTGTGAATAACATATTTAACAAAATACTCTAAATGTAATAGTTTTCAAGTTACTACTGATTTACTCAAGAGTGAGAACCTCAAAGTAACTATTACTCAGCTATGCCATGAGCTACATGTCTGAATTTTTGCTCTGTTATAGCTGACCTAAAAGTAGGTGAACAACATATTTAAGCAAAATACTGTAAATGCAATAGTTTTCAAGTTACAACTGATTTACTCAATAGTGAGAACCTGAAAATAGCTATTGCTCCACTATGCCATGAGCTATAGGTCTGTAATTTCACTATGTTATAGCTAACCCAAAAGTAGGTGAACAATATATTTTAACAAAATACTCCAAATGCAATATTTTTCAAGTTATAGCCAATTTACTCAACAGTCAGTGCCTGAGAATAGCTATTGCTCAGTTGTGCCATGAGCTACAGGTCTGTAATTTCACTATGTTATAGCTGACCCAAAAGTAGCTGAATAACATATTTGCACAAATTTCTGTAAAGGCAATAGTTTTCCAATTACAACTGATTTACTCAACAGTGAGAACTTCAAAGTAGCTATTACTCAGCTATGCAATGAGCCACAGGTCTGGAACTTCACTATGTTATAGCTGACCCCAAAATAGGTGAATAACATATTGCAACAAAATACTCTAAATGCAATAGTTTCCAAGTTATAAGTGATTTACTCAACAGTGATAACCTAAAAGTAGCTATTACTCAGCTATGCCATGAGCTACAGGTCTAAAATTTTACTATGTTATAGCTGACCCAAAAGTAGCTGAATAACATATTTATACTAAATTCTCTAAATGCAATAGTTTTCAAATTATAAGTGATTTGCTCAACATTGAGAACTTCAAAGTAGCTATTACTCAGCTATGCAATGTGTCACAGGTCTGGAACTTCACTATGTTATAGCTAACCCCAAAATAGCTGAATAACATATTGAAACAAAATACTCTAAATGCAATAATTTCCAAGTTATAAGCGATTTACTCAACAGTGATAACCTCAAAGTAGCTATTACTCAGCTATGCCATGAGCTACAGGTCTGAAATTTTACTATGTTATAGCTGACCCAAAAGTAGGTGAACAACATATTTAAGCAAAATACTGTACATGCAATAGTTTTCAAGTTACAACTGATTTACTCAATAGTGATGACCTAAAAGTAGCTATTACTCAGCTATGCCATGAGCTACAGGTCTGAAATTTTACTATGTTATAGGCTATAGCTGACCCAAAAGTAGCTGAATAACGTATTTATACTAAATTCTCTAAATGCAATAGTTTTGCAATTACAACTGATTTACTCAATAGTGAGAACCTCAAAGTAGTCATTACTCAGCTATGCAATGAGCTACAGGTCTGAAATTTTACTATGTTATAGCTGACCCAAAAGTAGCTGAATAACATATTTATACGAAATTCTGTAAATGCAATAGTTTTCCAATTACAACTGATTTACTCAATAGTGAGAACTTCAAAGTAGCTATTACTCAGCTGTGCCATGACCTACAGATCTGAAACTTCACTATGTTATAGCTGGCCCAAAAGTAGCTGAATAACATATTTATACGAAATTCTCTAAATGCAATAGTTTTGCAATTACAACTGATTTACTCAATAGTGAGAACCTCAAAGTAGTTATTACTCAGCTATGCAATGAGCTACAGGTCTGAAATTTTACTATGTTATAGCTGACCCAAAAGTAGGTGAACAACATATTTAAGCAAAATACTGTAAATGCAATAGTTTTCAAGTTACAACTGATTTACTCAATAGTGATGACCTAAAAGTAGCTATTACTCAGCTATGCCATGAGCTACAGGTCTGAAATTTTACTATGTTATAGCTGACCCAAAAGTAGCTGAATAACATATTTATACGAAATAGTCTAAATGCAATAGTTTTCCAATTACAACTGATTTACTCAATAGTGAGAACTTTAAAGTAGCTATTACTCAGCTATGCCATGACCTACAGATCTGAAATTTCACTATGTTATAGCTGGCCCAAAAGTACCTGAATAACATGTTTATACGAAATTCTCTAAATGCAATAGGTTTTAAGTTACAAGTGATTTACTCAATAGTGAGAACTTCAAAGTAGCTATTACTCAGCTATGCAATGAGCCACAGATCTGAAACTTCACTATGTTATAGCTGATCCCAAAATAGGTGAACAACATATTGAAACAAAATACTGTAAATGCAATAGTTTCCAAGTTATAAGCGATTTACTCAACAGTGATAACCTAAAAGTAGCTATTACTCAGCTGTGCCATGACCTACAGATCTGAAATTTCACTATGTTATAGCTGGCCCAAAAGTAGCTGAATAACATATTTATACGAAATTCTCTAAATGCAATAGTTTTGCAATTACAACTGATTTACTCAATAGTGAGAACCTCAAAGTAGTTATTACTCAGCTATGCAATGAGCTACAGGTCTGAAATTTTACTATGTTATAGCTGACCCAAAAGTAGGTGAACAACATATTTAAGCAAAGTACTGTAAATGCAATAGTTTTCAAGTTACAACTGATTTACTCAATAGTGATGACCTAAAAGTAGCTATTACTCAGCTATGCCATGAGCTACAGGTCTGAAATTTTACTATGTTATAGCTGACCCAAAAGTAGCTGAATAACATATTTATACGAAATACTCTAAATGCAATAGTTTTCCAATTACAACTGATTTACTCAATAGTGAGAACTTTAAAGTAGCTATTACTCAGCTATGCCATGACCTACAGATCTGAAATTTCACTATGTTATAGCTGGCCCAAAAGTAGCTGAATAACATGTTTATACGAAATTCTCTAAATGCAATAGGTTTTAAGTTACAAGTGATTTACTCAATAGTGAGAACTTCAAAGTAGCTATTACTCAGCTATGCAATGAGCCACAGATCTGAAACTTCACTATGTTATAGCTGATCCCAAAATAGGTGAATAACATATTGAAACAAAATACTGTAAATGCAATAGTTTCCAAGTTATAAGCGATTTACTCAACAGTGATAACCTAAAAGTAGCTATTACTCAGCTATGCCATGAGCTACAGGTCTGAAATTTTACTATGTTATAGCTGACCCAAAAGTAGCTGAATAACATATTTATACGAAATACTCTAAATGCAATAGTTTTGAAGTTATAAGCGATTTACTCAACAGTGATAACCTAAAAGTAGCTATTACTCAGCTATGCCATGAGCTACAGGTCTAAAATTTTACTATGTTATAGCTGACCCAAAAGTAGCTGAATAACATATTTATACGAAATTCTCTAAATGCAATAGTTTTTAAGTTACAAGTGATTTTACTCATGATGGAAGTTACTGAAAAGCCCAAAAGTAGCTATTACTCACTTAGCTATTGAGACAGGCACCCAACTTACTCACCATATTGTAGCTATGAAAAAAGT
This sequence comes from Sabellastarte sp. h YS-2021, assembly GCA_964017235.1. Classification (NCBI taxonomy): domain Eukaryota; kingdom Metazoa; phylum Annelida; class Polychaeta; order Sabellida; family Sabellidae; genus Sabellastarte; species Sabellastarte sp. h YS-2021. The sequence goes on along the minus strand of OZ024928.1, from coordinate 149,845,642 downwards.
AGCTGAATAACATATTTTAACAAAATGCTCTAAATGCAACACTTTTCAAGTTATAAATGATTTTGTGCATGATTTCATGAATTTTAATGCATTAAAAATTATTAAAAAAATTTATTAAAAAAAAAGTAAGACAGATCCAGGTCTCATACTCACACAAGAGAATCTACCTCTGGCCTAGTACATATATGCAAGATATGAGAGAAATCCCTGCAATAGTCACTGAGAAAATTGTGATTAAGTGTTGAAATTTTCACACTTTTGGTGGGGGTACCCCCCTTGTAATGTCTCTAGCAAACAGACGAACAGACAGATTTGCATGCCTTGAACAATTTTTCATCCTCGATAGATAAGGTATCTTTTAAAAAAAACAGCACGTCTCTAGGCCTTGTAGTTTTGGAGGAGAAGTTGTTCACGCGTACGCGTACGCAGACGCGTACGCGTACGCGTACGCCCACGCCGCAGAGTGACGACATAATGTCAGCTGACTGACAAGTCAGCTGACATAAAAACAGGCATTCTGAGCAGCAGAAGATCTTCATCCAGCGACAAACTTCCCTGTCGCCATTTTACAAAAAGTGGTAAACAATCCATGAAAAAATGTCTACAAAAGCACTTTTCCTCTGTGCTTTTCCTCTTAATTTGTCCTGAGAAGACATTGTCAATACAGACGTCTTATAACAGAACTCAAATCCACAAAAAGTCCAAATACTAAATAAAAATCCGAAAAGAAAATAAACATCCACACTCTAGGATGGCCAACAAAAATAATGAAGGTTGTTTACTAGCGTGGTCACATGACCACTAGGGGGACATGCTAGTTCACACTCACTCACTGGCCTCTTAAGGTTTCTTAAAACGTTTCTCAACGTTGGCCAGTGAGTTGGATGGCACCAACATATAGCAATGGTCAGGAAATGGTAAGTGTATTTTTCGCAATAAAAATAATGTTTAGACATACCACTACTTTCGGTGATTTTTTAAATTGATCTTTGTTATTTTTGTACATTGATTTATCAAAATATTTGGTAGTTGGTAGTTTTTTCAAATATTAATAGTGTTTATTTCAAAAGTCCAAACGTTTACATTTGCATTTTTTCATATAAATTTCTTTACTTTTTCTTTTTAATTTCTATATTTTTTCACACTGTGTCTAAATATGCAAATATCAGTTATCATAACCATGAAAACATCAGTATGCCTCAAACTTCATTGTTCAACAAAACAAATATTGAATATTTGAGGGAAAAAAAAGAACTATTTTCTCTGTCTAGATCCCATTTACACAAATCTGTGCCTGTCAGAGGAGTTTCTACAGTTACGGGTTCAGAACACTTCTGTACAATAGATGATGTGACCCTGTTACCTTTTCCAGTAGGCCTGCATCTCCTTACAGAGCCTGCGTGCACGTATCTGTGCTTCTCTCATCACTTTCTGGGAGTGCAGTGCCTGCTTGCGGCAATCCTTCTGGCTTTCTTTGGCTACCTTCTTCCACTGAGTCAGGGCATCCTTCCTACTATTAGCTTTCAGTTTCTGGGCCTGCGGTAATACAGTGGGAAATGTAAAAGCAGACTCTCACCAATATTTGTGTTTTAAGTCGCTTAAACAACCAACAACACTTAGGACTTAAAGACTCAAACTTATGTTCACAAAGGTGGATGGCATGTGATCATAAGTTAAACTTGAAAATCACCAGCTCTAGATAACAGGCTGGCAGAAATTTTCCAAATATTGGGTAGGTTCAGCTTGTCCAATGGTTAACCTGATGCAGAACATCATGAATATCATCTTTATCTCAACATTTACTATTTCAAATAGCAAATCGATTCAAATGAACACCTCTCAACCAGTGTTACAATGAAGTTAATACTTCTATCCACAACAGAATACAGGACCTTTATCACACAATGCAGTAACTGAGTTGTGCCTTGGAATTTACTACTATAGAGAAGTTCATTCACTGATAGTAGTGGTCAGTACACTGCAGGGTTACCTTTGGGATTTCCTTCTTTGCAATGGCCACCCACACCTTTCTGCGTTTCATGGCCATCTGCTCTGGAGTGAGTTTCTTGTCCTTCTTGGAGGGCCTTCCAACAGCACCTGGTTTAGTGTTGATGACCAATGTCCGAAACTGTGCATATTCCTAGTGTAATAAAATATCAAGAAAATAAACTGCTGACTATACTCCAAAACTAAGTTTCCTATTATAAAATTTAATAGTGGGAGAAGGCCAATGGTTTAGTACTTAAACTAAACAAACTTTGGAAAGCAGCAAAAAATAGGACTTTTATTACCCACATTCACTGGTTTCCAAAAATACTGACTCAAAATCAACTGGAATTGAAAAGGTTTTTGGAATTGTTATAAAAACAAATATGGCAGGAATCCCACTTGAGTAGAAAACACTGTTGAAACACTTACTAAATTATCAGCAATTCCATGCTGTTTGCATTGATACTAAATTGTACAAATCACTTTACCCTAGGAGCCTCTTCTTCTGAATCTGATTCATCTTCCTTTTCTTTCAACTTTTCTGAAAACATTCAGGTAAAATTAATTGCTTAACTTACTCGAGTACATAAAAAAACTTAATATAACTTGTCAATAAACCTTGAAACTTCATTATCCGATTATTCAAGCTACAATTTAGCAAATTTCTCAATGGCTTAAAAGATAAAATTTTATATTTCAGGGGCAAGTTCAACACATTTGAGATGACACAGCCTGTTACGGTTTGTTGATGTTTTTGTTGTGATGATTCATTGACAATTTTGTGCTGAAGGTAGTTTTTAATAAACATTGCCTGCTAAAATGACACCAACCCATTTTCTTCATCCTTCTCTCCAGTTTTTTCTGCTCCTTCTTGGCCTTGTTTGCCATGATGCTTTTCTCCGAGTACTTGTCGTAACTGGATAGCAATCCCGTGCTGTAGTAAGAGAACTGCTGTGCCTACCAAGTGCACACACAAACATTTACACTGTTAATATTCATGTTTTGAACATTGAAAACGACCACCCCAAGGGGTGTGTTTCAAACATAACCGTATCTCTTTTAAAACAGAAAGACAAATGTGTCACCACCTATGGAACTGCAAGCTTGCTTGTCAGTTATATTCATGATAATTCAACAACTAGCTACTCAATGAACTTGAATTGGAATTCTCTTCAAAGATTGCAGTGATGAATTGAGTCACATTTTACAAATGCTACCACACAGTGCTCAAGGAACATTCAACAAAGTGTGGATTATATAATGACATAGGCAATCTTGATGTTTGGACATAAGCATTTTCAGTATTCCGTCAGCATATTCAAGGAAGATTGTCACCTGCATGTTGTTTTTGTCCAAGATGACAAGAGAAATATGAATCTACACATATGATGTAAATATTTTTTGTTATATTTAGGATCCATTGGAGAATCAACTTTAAAATATGTTCTGAAAGTAACAAAAATAGTATGATAATTTATTATACTGAATTCTTACTTGTCCTTCAAGGAAAAAATTATACTATCATTAAGTTTGGTAGGTTCACACAACATAGATATGTCCTAAAATCAATAGTTGACATGTCTCAATTAGGATCCATTAATGTGGAAATGATTAGATCAATTTGGTCATCCATTAGCTGCTTACATCAGCCATCGATTAACCAATTATCTCCTTCCAGTGTAAACATTGCAAAAATCTTGAGGTGTTAGAAAAAGCAGAAAATTGTGGATTATAAAGACCGGAAGTGTGCAGACAATGAAAAACCCTGCAGTGCGCATATTTTTGCGTACAATTATCTGAGGCAATAATTGGACGATCGCCGATAATAGAGAACCAAACGATACAGACAAAATATAGTGTGACAACAAGGTATTATTAGAAACAAATTTACAGTAATATTTATGGATTATTAAATGAAACCGGTCTTTATAATAGAAATAAAGTCCTCAGTTTAGTGATTTATAACCCCAGATAATTCACAAATTTCCGGCGAATAACGGACTCGCGCGAAATTTGTGAATTATCTGGGGTTATAAATCACAAAACCTCGGACTTTATTTCTACATTAAAAATTCCAATATAAGGAAATTCATGCTGGCTAGTACTTTAACTTTGGGTTTGCTTACTGAGGTTAACCAATTCAGCTTAGTATCCACTTCGGAAAAGATCTTGTCCAAAACCTGATCAGCTCCACTTTCTCTTGGGATAAACATATCCTGAAAATTTGGTAAAAATCTTTGCTGGGGTTTGGACTGTATGAACTGTATGAGATATCCACAAACGCTATACCCAATGCTGATGCCAAAGCCCGGGCCGCTTGGGGGACAACTATATGAAGCCAGGCCTTTATGGGCTGGGGATAATAAAAGAAAACACATACCTCTTTATCATGGTAATACTTGTTCTTGCACTTCTTTTCATAAGTATGATTTTTTAGCATCTCCTTAATATCAGCGGCAGTAATATTTGGAATAACACCCCCTTCATCTTCTGAGGAGGAAGAGTCACTTAATAGGAGGTTCTGGAAAGGGAGTCAAAATAAGTGGAACCTTAAACCACCAAGAGCCCTCGTATAAATGTCATGATAGAACTTAAAATTTGACAAAATTTAATATTCTGTCGACAGAACTTAAAATGTTTTTTTACAGAACCTAAAATCATGTTTATAACTGTAATTAGAAAAATAAAATATATTATATATATTATACAATCATTTTAAACTTTATTGGTGATATGCAACATTAAACACATACATTATTCACTGAGTTAAGGACTGTAATTATAGCCAAGAAACAGTAAAGAAACATAAAGAGACACATATTGAAACTAGGGTGAAGTGGTTGGCATTCTGCCAGCCACAGAGTCGAATCTTAGGACAGCAGTGGGTGTTGAAATCTATAAACTTGCTATTATCGCCCGCAAGACAGAGTGAGGTGCGGTGACAGTAAAATATTGCTGGATTATATATTTGTAAAATGTTGTTAGAAACCCCATTGTAGCCTCACGTTTTCATCACTCTGTGGGTGTACAACTACCAGCATTTGATATTTTATTTGTTTTAAATATTGCGAGAAGACGGAGTGAGGTGCAGTGACAGTAAAATATTGCTGGATTATATATTTGTAAAATGTTGTTAGAAACCCCATTGTAGCCTCACGTTTTCATCACTCTGTGGGTGTACAACTACCAGCATTTGATATTTTATTTGTTTTAAATATTGCGAGAAGACGGAGTGAGGTGCAGTGACAGTAAAATATTGCTGGATTATATATTTGTAAAATGTTGTTAGAAACCCCATTGTAGCCTCACGTTTTCATCACTCTGTGGGTGTACACCTACCAGCATTTGATATTTTATTGCGAGAAGACAGAGTGAGGTGCGGTGACAGTAAAATATTGCTGGATTATATATTTGTAAAATGTTAGAAACCCCATTGTAGCCTCACGTTTTCATCACTCTGTGGGTGTACAACTACCAGCATTTGATATTTTATTTGTTTTAAATATTGCGAGAAGACGGAGTGAGGTGCAGTGACAGTAAAATATTGCTGGATTATATATTTGTAAAATATTGTTAGAAACACCATTGTGGCCTCACGTTTTCATCACTCTGTGGGTGTACAACTACCAGCATTTGATATTTTATTTGTTTTAAATATTGCGAGAACACGGAGTGAGCTGCGGTGACAGTAAAAGATTGCTGGATTACTGGTATATATTTGTAAAATATTATTAGAAACCCCAGTGTAGCCTCACGTTTTCATCACTCACTTCTAGTACATGCAAAAGTGCCTTCGAGTGGTTGAATGTAGAACTACAGAGTTTGAATATTTTCATTGTCTCTGCCAGAGGTGTTCTCGAATCTGATTGGCTGAACAATAAATGTGTAGTACTACCGTGACGTCACTTCATTCATTAATTTCTTTGCGGTTTATTTGTTTCACAAATTAGTAATAGGCTGTAGATGCGCAGACAACAATTTTACATTAACAGTGACTGCGTGATAAACCAGCAGACCAATAAATTAATTGGGGTTTCCACGTCTAGAAACCAGCAGACGAAACCGTTAAAAAAGACTCGTTCGAGTAGGCCATTACAATAGCAAACACAATAGTTTCTAGGACATCCGGGACCTTACAGAAAGCCAGACGTAGTACTAGACAAGCTTTTTACTTTATAAAATATAACTGAATAAAAGCATTAAAAATCTTCAAAATGGCAGAGTGTATAATATGCACCTTAATGTACCGATATGTGAACAAATATTATGCAGAATTTGATATTTAAGGGTTTAAACGGCCAATTTAAAATCGTGGCCACAACTCAGTACATAACTCGAATCTACGATTCGACTAATAACAAAACCAGCAAACACCTAGATATCAACTACTCAGGGGAGGGGGGGATTTTAAAATACATGTTTTGAAAAGTTAGTGTGCATATTAATGTACTATTTTAGATGAATGTAAAAGCCAGTAAAGGATATATGCCAGTAAAGAATCCATTTAATATGTCTTATGCATTACTTCTAATTTAGCACAAGCACTAAACCCCCTTAAAAATGTAAAATAGACACTCACTGTAAAAGATGTTAAACAGAATATAGACAATCATCATTTTATCAGGATTTTAAGTTCTGTCGACAGAATTTAAAATTCTATCAAATTTTAACTTGTCACGACATATACATGTATAACAAGAAAAGAATAATAAAGAAATAAACTCTGATCTTGTTTAAAATGGACACAGCACCTTTAGGATAATTATTACAGCATTAACTACTGTCAGTAGACATGTAAAAATTATAACACTAATTTTTTTTATTATCAAAAATTATAACACTAATTATTTATTATCAAAATTAGAACAGGAAAAAGTATTCCCAGGCAAGTTTTTCTGATGAGAACATGTTGTAAATTTCAGAAGCCACAGTTGAACCTTGTCGCAAGAGAGTTTGTTTGAACAGAAAAATATCTCTACACATTGTGGAAGCAGATAAGCTTAATCCAATATATCCAACAAATGCACTTGATGTACACAATAATTTAAACACATACAAGTAGAATTTCAGAATTAGTACAACCACACCCTGTGGACTAACACTGGATATTGGACACTAATTCCTACACTGGCTACTGTAGCAAAAAATAGATTAGTTAACCATGAAAATAAAACTTAGAAATTTACTCACCTTTAGCCATTTTCTTCCTTTCTTAACCTGACCTAAATTGAAAAGCCTTGATTTGTCTGCTTTCCTTTCTGAAAATTATAATTAGCTATGCTTAGTAATAACTGAAAAACTAAACATTTTAATAACATACTTTTACAAGAAACTGGGGTTGTAGACTCCAAAAGGCCGGTTACACAATCAGTATCAGGGATGGTAATGGTCAAGGTCACTGCCGTAAGGTCACAGGTTAAACCAAATTCACAGCATTAAGTCATATACTATCATCCCCAATCAATCTCCTTCATCACTTTCCAACACCTTACCATTTCCATTTCACTAGAGACCTTACAGTTTCCAAGATATAGCCTAGAAAAGATTTTAAATGTCTGAGTCACTACGCCAAGGTCACAAATCAAATCATAGTCACACCATGACGTTGCACACCATATCCTCCAATGTTCCAACCAAGTATCAACATCAAACCGCTTATTGTTTTTGAGATATAGCCAAGATTTTAAATGGCAATGTTATGATACTACGGAAAGGTCCAAAGGCAAATCAATGTCACCCAGTAATGGTGTACACCTTCATCCCCTAATGTCCCTGCCGACTATCAACTTCTTACGGACTGGATATCACTTGACAAAATTTTAAACATCACAGTAAGGTCAAATCAAGGTCAAGCACCACTATATTACACAATAACACCCCCAAACCAAGGTCCCCACCAAGTATGAACTTTCTGTACCTCAAGGTTTCTGAAATACAGCCCTGGGCAAGATTCTCCCCCCATCCCTCCTCCCAGCTGCCCTACTGTAATACCTGCCCAACCTGTAAAGGCTGTTGCGTAAAAACTTGCTTCAGAAAAATTAGTGCATATATAACTAGACCGAGGATGCATCTGTGGCCAGATGCAAGATGTATCCACCGGAAAAGGCCAACTAACATAGTTTTGAAGATAAACAGCATTTTTCAATAATAAGCAAGTTGAAAGCACTTGTAAGTTTGGCTACCCTCATTTGACCTTGAAGAAGGGGCCCAAGGTCAAATCTGACCACATCAGAAGATTCGCAGCCCATGATTTCCTATTGGTTGGTTTCACATTGCAAACCTCTAGGACCAATAACAAGCAAGTTATAGGCACTTTTAAGTTTGGCTATCCTCGTTTGACCTTGAAGGAGGGGTCCAAGGTCAAATCTGACAACATCAAAAGATTTGCAGCCCATGACTTCCCATAGGTTGGTTCGCAATGCAAACCTCTAGGACCCATAATAAGTGAGTTATAAGCACTTATAAGTTTGCCTATCCTCGTTTGACCCTGAAGGAGGGGCCCAAGGTCAAGTCTGACCACATCAAAAGATTCGCAGCCCATGATTTCCTATAGATTGGTTTCACATTGCAAACCTGTAGAACCAATAATAAGCGAGTTATAAGCACTTTTAAGTTTGCCTATCTTCGTTTGACCTTGAAGGAGGGGCCCCAAGGTCAAATCTGACCACACCAAAAGATTCCCCGCCCATGATTTCCTATAGGTTGGTTTACCATCCCAAACCTCTAGGACCAATAATAAGTGAGTTATAAATACTTTTAACTTTGGCTATCCTCGTTTGACCTTGAAGGAGGGGCCAAAGGTCAAATCCGACCACACCACAAGATTCCCAGCCCATGATTACCTGTAGGTTGGTTTACCATCCCAAACCTCTAGGACCAATAATAAGCGAGTTATAAGCACTTATAAGTTTGGCTATCCTCATTTGACCTAGAAGGGGCAGCCCAAGGTCAAATCCGACCACACCAGAGGATTCCCAGTTCATGATTTCCCATAGGTTGGTTTACCATCCCAAACCTCTAGGACTAATAATAAGCGAGATATAAGCACTTTTAAGTTTGGCTATCCTTGTTTGACCTTGAACGAGAGGCCCAAGGTCAAATCTGACCACACCAAAAGATTCCCAGCCCATGATTTCCTATAGGTTGGTTTACCGTCCCAAACCTCTAGGACCAATAATAAGCGAGTAATAAGCACTTTTAAGTTTGGCTACCCTCGTTTGACCTTGAAGGAGGGACCCAAGGTCAAATCTGACCACATCAGAAGACTCGCAGCCCATGATTTCCTATGGGTTGGTTTACCATCCCAAACCTCTAGTACCAATAATAAGCAAGTTATAAGCACTTTTAAGTTTGGCTATCCTCGTTTGACCTTGAATGAGAGGCCCAAGGTCAAATCTGACCACACCAAAGATTCCCAGCCCATGATTTCCTATAGGTTGGTTTACCATCCCAAACCTCTAGGACAAATAATAAGCAAGTTATAAGCATTTTAAGTTTGGCTACCCTCGTTTGACCTTGAAGGAGGGACCCAAGGTCAAATCTGACCACATCAGAAGACTCGCAGCCCATGATTTCCTATGGGTTGGTTTACCATCCCAAACCTCTAGTACCAATAATAAGCAAGTTATAAGCACTTTTAAGTTTGGCTATCCTCGTTTGACCTTGAATGAGAGGCCCAAGGTCAAATCTGACCACACCAAAGATTCCCAGCCCATGATTTCCTATAGGTTGGTTTACCATCCCAAACCTCTAGGACAAATAATAAGCAAGTTATAAGCATTTTAAGTTTGGCTACCCTCGTTTGACCTTGAAGGAGGGACCCAAGGTCAAATCTGACCACAGAAGACTCGCAGCCCATGATTTCCTATAGGTTGGTTTACCATCCCAAACCTCTAGGACCAATAATAAGCAAGTTATAAGCACTTTTAAGTTTGCCTATACTCATTTGACCTTGAAGGAGGGGCCCAAGGTCAAATCTGAATACATCAGAAGATTCGCAGCCCATGATTTCCTATAGGTTGGTCTCACATTGCAAACCTCTAGGACCAATAATAGGGGAGACATAAGCACTTTTCATGACTGAAAAGAAACGTCCGTGGAGGCCATCTTGTTTTTCAAAATGAGGCCAAATTATTCCCAGGCAAGATTTAATGGTTATGAATATATCCTTAAAATTTGAGAAGTCTACCTATAATACCCTGGCCTCTAGAGGGGTAACTAGAAAATCTCTACACACTGCGGCGGCGGCGTACTCATGCATAATCCATAGTATCCACCTTGAAGGAGGGGCCATATACCCCTGTTCCACCAAAGGATTAAGCCCCGATTGGGTCTGGGACCCTTAATCCTTGAGAGTCTGTGACATGAATAATGGGTGGGGCAATGGAATCCTGATCCAGGTCTGGGATCAAACCCAGATCGTCCCCAGGAAGTCTCAGACCTCCTCAGACAACTCACGATCGTTCCCCGACTAAGAGCAGATTAAGCAATGATTGTGATATGATGCAACACCGATCCTGTCTGGGACATACCCACTGGGTCTCAGACTGGTCTGAGACTTCCTGGGACTAATAACAGATTTCCTCAGACAGCTATGGCTGATTTTTGCTTTTTCTTTTGGACCACAACAGACCCAAACAGATTCAAGCAAACAGTCTGGGACTCTACATTTTGAGGAAACAAATCCCCAAAAACCCTTAATTGGGACCCTTGGTCGTGTGGTGGAACAGAGGCATAAGGTCAAATCTGACTACATCAGAAGATTCGCAGCCCATGATTTCCTATAGGTTGGTTTCACATTGCAAACCTCTAGGACCAATAATAAGGGAGATATAAGCACTTTCATGACTGAAAAGAAACGTCCATGGCGGCCATCGTGTTTTTCAAAATGAGGTCAAAAATATTTTCAGTCAAGATTTTGTAATGATGAACATATCCTGCGAATTTGAGATCTCTACCTATAATACCATTTGTTCTAGAGGGCCAACAAAACTCCTTGCTGAAAGTCAAAAAACGCCCGTGGCGGCCATCTTGTTTTTCAAAATGAGGCCAAAAATATTCCCAGGCAAGATTTAATGGTTATGAATATATCCTGAAAATTTGAGAAGTCTACCTATAATACCCTGGCCTCTAGAAGGATAACGAGAAAATCCCTACACCTTACCTTTACAATGTCAGTTATGTAAAGGTCTAAATAATGTTAGTAGAGAAAATAACGTTTAAAAGAGAGAAAATGTCTGTAAATTATGAAGCTGTAAAATTTACTAATTAAAGTATAGCTACCAATAGAAATGGCACAATTGAATAAAAGTACATATAATAATCAGTTACAGCAAAACATATATCTTTGTCATAAGAGAAATGTGTCTCAATTATGGCAGGTGAACACACTTTGGCAGAGCCAAGGTTAAAGATCACACCATGCCTTAGCATACCTGCACTCCCCAACCAATGAACCATCCAAAAATCTACCTTCTACACTTTACAGTTTCTGAGATATGGCCCAGACAAGATTTTAAAGGTCAAGGTCAGTACAACAAGGTTGTAACCAATTTCCCCAACAAATATCCACTTTCTACACCTTATGGTTTCCGAGATATAGCCTGGACAAAATTTTTATGTTCAAGGTCACTACTGCAAAGGTCAAGTCAAGGTCACACCATGACATTGTATACCCAAACCCCTACCTAATGTCCGCACCAATATCATTCTTTTAAACCTTACAGATTTCAAGATATAGTTCGGACAAGATTTTAATGGTCAAGGTCACTATAGCAAGCTCAAAGGTCAAATCAAGGTCAAACTATGATGTTGCAAACATTCCCCAGCCAATGTCCCTACAAAGGCTCAACTTCCTACACTTTACAGTTTTTGAAATATAGCCTGGACAAGATTTCCATACTCAAGGTCAATACGACAAGGTCAAAGGTCAAATCAAGGTCGCACCATGTGGATGCACACCCAAACCCCCTAACCAATGTCCCTACCATGTATCAACTTCCTACACCTAATGGTTTCTGAGATATAGCCCAGACAAGATTTTATAATTTTATAAATGATTGCACACATATTTTGAAAAGTATGTACGTATTCCATTCTTTGAAAAGCATTCCCCACATACCTGACTTGGAGGTTACCACACCATTATAATACTCTTGATCTTCACCATTTCCTCCTCCTGCAGACAAAACAGAGGGGCCTCCATCTTCAATGTCGAGACTGGTAAGTATAGAATAAGCATATAGAACTGACAGCAGACTGGCTATTATTCAACAACCCCATCATGTTTAGGCTTACCAGTAAACACAGTACTTTGATGAGTGAATAACAATTAGCCAAGTTTAGAAAAACTGTGGCTGGCCTCTGCAGGATAATTTTTACTGACTGATAAAAAGAGAAAAAATTACTTAATATCACACTCTATTATATTCAAGAAGTAAAAGATATAAATATTACAAGATTATTGCTCAATGGAGATAGTACAATAAGGTAAAAGTATAAATAACAATCAGTTGCAGTAATCTATATATCTTTGTGATATGAGAAATATGTCTCAAATAGGTCAGGAGCAACATTCTGGCAGAACTAAGGTCAAAGGTTAAGGTCAAAGGTTACACCAAGGTCACACCATGACTCTGCACACCTGCACCCCCTAACCAATGTCCCACACAAGTATCAATTTCTTACACATTACAGTTTCTGAGATATAACTCGGACAAGATGTTAACAGTCAAGGTCACTATGGCCAGGCCGAAGTTCAAATCAAGATTACACCATGACTTTTTACACTACAACCTCCAACCAATGTCTCTACCAAGTATCAACTTCCTACACCTTACCTTTACAGTTTCAAATATATAGCAAGGGCACTATGACGTTATACATATGCAATCCGCAATCAATGTCCTTACCCAATTTCAAATTCCTACACTTAACAATTCCCAAGATATAGCCCGGACAAGACTTAAGATGTCAAGGTCACTACAGCTAGGTCAGAGGTCAAATCCTGGTGACACCATAATGTTGCACAACCGCCCATCCACCCACCTGGATGTCATGGGAGAAAATACCTGCAAAGCCTTTAAGGGTTGTGAGTTAAAAAAAAAACAGTCTTACTCAGACTATAAACTTAACTAAAAACAAGCATTCTGACGCATGCATTTATCTCCCACCGTATAAACTAGATTGGGCCAACTCGGCGCCAACATATCCCCAGACAGGTCATCACTCACGCCACAGGTTTTGATCGGGAATTTTTTAAAACATAATTACCCATTATTATATGAACTTCAGCACATCAATCTACTCTGTTTATATCTCCCCAAGGAAGATGGTGTATCCCCAGACGCCGAATACATACCTCAAATTATATTTTCAATCTTCCTGCAATGATAACTCTAAACCTATTTTCAAAGTATTTAAATGATTGATGATTGAATGTCCATTCTAAAATAATAATCCCAAAAGAGCATATCTGTTTCTATATTTGTTGACAAATAAAATATTATTTTTAACTCAACTCATCATATTTTTCAATCTTCCTTCAAAGTATTTAAATGATTGATGATTCAATGTCCATTCTAAAATTCATAATCCCAAAAGCGCATATCTGTTTCTATATTTGTTCACAAATAAAATATTATTTAAAAAAAAATTATTTATATTATTATTTTATTATATTATTTTTAGAATTTGCAAATTGTTTTCAGTTATTCATTTCCTCTATACCTATATATGTGGTCCATATATATGCAACCTAAATATGTGACACAATCTCAGTTCTGACTCCCCTTTGTGTTATATGTAATGAAGCCCACCACCTCCCACCCCCACCCCTCTCCCCTTCTCCACACCTCTCTCACTATTACACAAGATCTGCAACCCCATTGAGTTCTTTGTTTCTCATCTGATATCACTAAATACCTTTGTTTATTTAGTGTCACTCAATATAGCTGGAGGTCCCAGAGGTGGGTGGGGGGAATCCGGGTGGGGGATGTGGGTTGAGCATAAATGGTAAACAAACAATCTATATAAAAGGGGTACTCAAATACAAAAAGAATTGAGAATTTTAAGTATGTGATTATCAACTGAAATGAGTTCATAACTGTAGGAGCTGTGCCAAAATTAACTGAGGCAAGTTGAATAAAACTGGGCTAGTTGAGGGTTAAAAATCCCCTAGTTTTACTACATAAGGATATAATTTCATTAATATTGGGACTTAAAGCTCACTTAAAGTGTCCATTTTGTCTACTTGAATATGTTTAACCAGTTTCATTTTAAAAAGTGAAAAACTCAGCAAGCAGAGGTATAACACACAAAAATAAGTTCTTAAAAGACTAAGATAGCCATAACATTATTACTATTCAAAATTTAAATAGACAGGCATTTCCTTTTAAAAATTCAAAGATTTCAGCTCTATAACCCACATAGTTTGACAGTTACTGGGCTTTAAAGTGGCATAATATCCATAAATTGGGTTTCTGTGGGCATTTTACAATTGTTAAAGAGACCTTAGCAATTAAACTACAGATCTGAAACTTTTTGGGGGACATACATAACAAACAAAAATTATATATAATACAGTTTAAGACTTGTCACACTAAGCATTTCCAAATAACAGGGCAAAATACGGAAAAAATGTCAAAAAAGGCACTTGGGCGAGTGTCTATGGCCCTCATACACAGGTTAAATGTCTACTAAAAACCTTGATTTTCGGCATATGTAAAAAGGACATAATAATGCATTCCCAGATGGGATTTCAGCTCCATCAATCACATAGTTTAACAGTTACAGGGCTTAAAGGTGGTAAAAAGTCCAAATATTGGGTCATTGTGGGCCTTTTAGAGATCTCGATGTGGCTTTCAAATTAAAGCTTCAGACTTAAAATTTGTTACATACTAAGATTACACATAGAATATGTATCTAATAAAGTTTGAAACTTCTCAGACTTACCATTTCCAAGTTACAGAGCAAAATATGTGAAAAATGTCTTAAAAGGGTCACTCAGGTGGGTGTTTAAGGTCCTCACACACAGGTTAAATGTCTACTTGAAGCCTTGATTTTTGGCACATGTAAAAAAAACATAATAATGTATTCCCAGATGAGATTTCAGCTCTATCAGTCACATAGTTTAACAGTCACAGGCCTTAAAATTGGCAAAAAGTCCAAATACTGGGTCTTTATGGGGCCTTCTAGAGACCTAAATGTGGCCTTCAAATTAAAGCTTCAGACTTAAAATTTGTCACATACTAAGATTACACATAGAATATGCATCTAATACAGTTTGAAACTTCTTAGACTTACCATTTCCAAGTTACAGGGAAAAATATGTGAAAAATGTCTAAAAATGGTCACTCGGGTGGGGATTTATGGTCCTCATACACAGGTTAAATGTCTTCTTAAAGCCTTAATTTTTGGCACATATAAAAATAACATACTAATATCTTCTCAGATAGGATTTGAGCTCTATCAGTCACATAGTTTGACAGTCACAGGGCTTAAAAGTAGCAAAAAGTCCAAATATTGGGTCTTTGGGAGCCTTTTAGAGACCTCAATTTGACCTTCAAAATTAAAGCTTCAGACTTAAAATCTGTTACATACTAAGATTACACACAGAATATATATCTAATACAGTTTGAAACTTCTCAGACTTACCATTTCCAAGTTACAGGGAAAAAGATGTGAAAAATGTCTTATAAGGGTCACTCGGGTGGGTGTTTATGGTCCTGATACACAGGTTAACTGTCTATTAAAGGCCTAAATGTTGGGGCACATATAAGAAAACACATAGATATATTCCCAGATGATATTTAACTTAGATGAGAGACATAGTTTGAAAGCTACAGTGCTTGAAAGTGGCAAAAAGTGCATAAATTGGGTCTCTGTGGGCACTTTTGAGACCTTAAGTTGACCCCTTTGGGTAAACCTACAGCCCTAAAATTTTCTACAGACAAGGATTACATATCAAAGTTATACCTAGCGCAGTTTGAGACTCATCAGAATTATCACTTCCAAATTATAGGGCAAAATATGTGTAAAGTATAGCAAAAAATCCCTAAGTGGGGGTATTTATGGGCCTCAAACACAATTTTCTCCTCAACTTAAAGTCATGATTTTCGGCACATGTACTAAGAACATATTAATGTGTTGTCAGGTAAAATTTCAGCCAGCTGAGCATCATAGTTTGTGACCTACAGGGCTCTAAGTGGCCAAAAGTGCAATTTCTGACCTTAAGGTGGCCATAAGTTCTTTTTTACTGGGAGTTTAAGGTCACCTTAAAATAGGGATCTTCCTTTGGGCACCCTTAACATGTGTACCAAGTTTGAAAAAAAAATATTAATTTGTTTTTGAGTTATCGCGTCCACAAGGAAATTTCTACGGCGGCGGCGGCGGCGGCGGCGGCGGCGGCGGCGGCGGCGGCGGCGGCGCGACGGACCTGAATCCAATATATCCCCGACTTTCGTCTGGGGATATAATTAGATGTACTAAAGATAGTGGAATATAAATTTTCTTGTGAGATGGGGGCACATGTAGAAGTGACAACAAGTTTAATGTTAGATTCAAAGAGCCATCCAAAGAGCTACAGTTCTGCAACTTTATTATGCAGTAGATCAACCCAAAGTAGGTAAGGACGTATTTAGAAGAAATTGCCTATCTGTAACACTTTTAGAGATAAAAGATATTTTCTTATTTTAGTGGCTATTACTCTGCCATCCAAAGAGCTACAGTCCTGCAACTTCACTATGTGGTAGATCACCCAAAAGTAGGTGAATGACTTATTTAGAAGAAATTGCCTACCTGTAATAAAATACATTTGCTCATTTTAGTAGCTATTACTCAGCTATCCAAAGAGCTACAGTTCTGCAACTTCACTATGTGGTAGATCACCCAAAAGTAGGTGAAAGATTTATTTAGAAGAAATTGCCTACCTGTAATACTTTTAGAGATAAAAGACATTTACTCATTTTAGTAGCTATTACTCAGCTATCCAAAGAGCTATAGTTCTGCAACTTCAATATGTCGTAGATCACCCAAAAGTAGGTGAATGACTTATTTAGAAGAAATTGCCTACCTGTAATACTTTTAGAGATAAAAGACATTTGCTCATTTTAGTAGCTATTACTCAGTTATCCAAAGAGCTACAGTTCTGCAACTTCACTATGTGGTAGATCACCCAAAAGTAGGTGAATGACTTAATTAGAAGAAATTGCCTACCTGTAATACTTTAGAGATAAAAGACATTTACTCATTTTAGTAGCTATTACTCGGCTATCCAAAGAGCTACAGTTCTGCAACTTCACTATGTGGTAGATCACACAAAAGTAGGTGAATGACTTATTTAGAAGAAATTGCCTATGTGTAATATTTTTAGAGATAAAAGACAAATACTTATTTTGATAGCCATTAATCACCTGTCCAAAGAGCTACAGTTGTGCAACTTCACTATGTGGTAGATCACCCAAAAGTACGTGAATGACTTATTTAGAAGAAATTGCCTACCTGTAATACTTTTAGAGATAAAAGACATTTACTCATTTTAGTAGCTATTACTCAGCTATCCAAAGAGCTACAGTTCTGCAACTTCACTATGTGGTAGATCACCCAAAAGTACGTGAATGACTTATTTAGAAGAAATTGCCTACCTGTAATACTTTTAGAGATAAAAGACATTTACTCATTTTAGTAGCTATTACTCAGCTATCCAAAGAGCTACAGTTCTGCAACCTCACTATGTGGTAGATCACCCAAAAGTAGGTGAATGACTTATTTAGAAGAAATTGCCTACCTGTAATACTTTTAGAGATAAAAGACATTTACTCATTTTAGTAGCTATTACTCAGCTATCCAAAGAGCTAGAGTTCTGCAACTCCACTATGTGGTAGATCACCCAAAAGTACGTGAATGAATTATTTAGAAGAAATTGCCTACCTGTAATACTTTTAGAGATAAAAGACATTTACTCATTTTAGTAGCTATTACTCAGCTATCCAAAGAGCTACAGTTCTGCAACTTCACTATGTGGTAGATCACCCAAAAGTAGGTGAATGACTTATTTAGAAGAAATTGCCTACCTGTAATACTTTTAGAGATAAAAGACATTTGCTCATTTTAGTAGCTATTACTCAGTTATCCAAAGAGCTACAGTTCTGCAACTTCACTATGTGGTAGATCACCCAAAAGTAGGTGAATGATTTATTTAGAAGAAATTGCCTACCTGTAATACTTTAGAGATAAAAGACATTTACTCATTTTAGTAGCTATTACTCGGCTATCCAAAGAGCTACAGTTCTGCAACTTCACTATGTGGTAGATCACACAAAAGTAGGTGAATGACTTATTTAGAAGAAATTGCCAATGTGTAATATTTTTAGAGATAAAAGACAAATACTTATTTTGATAGCCATTAATCACCTGTCCAAAGAGCTACAGTTGTGCAACTTCACTATGTGGTAGATCACCCAAAAGTACGTGAATGACTTATTTAGAAGAAATTGCCTACCTGTAATACTTTTAGAGATAAAAGACATTTACTCATTTTAGTAGCTATTACTCAGCTATCCAAAGAGCTACAGTTCTGCAACTTCACTATGTGGTAGATCACCCAAAAGTACGTGAATGACTTATTTAGAAGAAATTGCCTACCTGTAATACTTTTAGAGATAAAAGACATTTACTCATTTTAGTAGCTATTACTCAGCTATCCAAAGAGCTACAGTTCTGCAACCTCACTATGTGGTAGATCACCCAAAAGTAGGTGAATGACTTATTTAGAAGAAATTGCCTACCTGTAATACTTTTAGAGATAAAAGACATTTACTCATTTTAGTAGCTATTACTCAGCTATCCAAAGAGCTAGAGTTCTGCAACTCCACTATGTGGTAGATCACCCAAAAGTACGTGAATGAATTATTTAGAAGAAATTGCCTACCTGTAATACTTTTAGAGATAAAAGACATTTACTCATTTTAGTAGCTATTACTCAGCTATCCAAAGAGCTACAGTTCTGCAACTTCACTATGTGGTAGATCACCCAAAAGTAGGTGAATGACTTATTTAGAAGAAATTGCCTACCTGTAATACTTTTAGAGATAAAAGACATTTGCTCATTTTAGTAGCTATTACTCAGTTATCCAAAGAGCTACAGTTCTGCAACTTCACTATGTGGTAGATCACCCAAAAGTAGGTGAATGATTTATTTAGAAGAAATTGCCTACCTGTAATACTTTTAGAGATAAAAGACATTTACTCATTTTAGTAGCTATTACTCGGCTATCCAAAGAGCTACAGTTCTGCAACTTCACTATGAGGTAGATCACACAAAAGTAGGTGAATGACTTATTTAGAAGAAATTGCCTATGTGTAATATTTTTAGAGATAAAAGACATTTACTCATTTTGGTAGCTATTACTCAGCTATCCAAAGAGCTACAGTTCTGCAACTTCACTATGTGGTAGATCACCCAAAAGTAGGTGAATGACTTATTTAGAAGAAATTGCCTACCTGTAATACTTTTAGAGATAAAAGACATTTACTCATTTTAGTAGCTATTACTCAGCTATCCAAAGAGCTACAGTTCTGCAACTTCACTATGTGGTAGATCACACAAAAGTAGGTGAATGACTTATTTAGAAGAAATTGCCTACCTGTAATACTTTTAGAGATAAAAGACATTTACTCATTTTAGTAGCTCTTGCTCAGCTATCTACTCACTTAGCTATTGACCTACATCTGCAAAAGCAACAAAAATATAAAGGACACAGGAAAGTAAGCTTTTGAAAAACTAGATGAATAACAAATGAAAAGATTTGCCTAACTTTGGTACTTGTGAAGGTATTTAACATTTATTTCCACTGTAATTTTGCTACAAATAAGAAAATAGCTATTGCTCACTTATGACATGCAATAGAACCCCAAACGATATGCCATCTTATAGTTAAGGAAAAAGTAGCTGAACAAATTATTTTAGGAAAATCCTGTAACTGCAGTAGTTTTTGAGTTACAATGGATTTACTCAACAGTCACAATTTCAAAGTAGCTATTACTCAGCTGTCCAGTGTGCAACAGGTTTGCAGCTTTACTATCTGATAGCTCATCAAAAACTAGATGAATAACATATTTGAAAATATTTCCCTAACTTGAATACTTTTGAAGATATTTGAAGATACTTTTAGTACGCACCGCGGAGACGCTTTTTGGAATTCTCTGTACAATAATGGTCGTTTTTATGTACATGTAGCACATTTTTAGACGGATTCACTATCTTATATATTAATTTCATCTTACTTTCTTATTCTTTGCCTGTTTTATGTATATATTCCTCCAATTCACTGCTGTATCAACTTCTATATAAAAGCGGGTATTATCGCCCATTTGCCGGGAATTACCATAGTAATTTGATCTATAATTCCCCTATTTCAAGTACTGGGTATTATTTATAATCTAATTTGTGTCTTGTAAGTTCACTTTAAGTTTATTTCCAATCAGTATATAGACATTTTCCTGTTGGTGTCTGGTGGTGTTGTCTTTTAGCTTAAGGTGAGGCTGTAGTGTGGGGTGTTTAGGGTGCCTGTGAGTCGCCCACAGGACGAAGAGTTGTGACTTTTAGGTGTAGGGTTATATTATTGAGGCTCCCCACTGTTGAGCTTAGACTAGGGGCTCTTACTGATGTACAACCCCACCAGTCATGTTCAGCCCTCAGTTACTCCTCTTCATGGCACTGTTTGCAGTGGCACTGGCCCACAGACATGATTGGTTCAGCACCAGAGCATCTTACACATCATGTCCTCCTTTGACACGGGTTGCGAAAAATTTATCATATTTGTGTTCCTGCCGAAAATTTCCGACAATGGTTAATGGAAGAGGGCTCATGTTGTTACTGTTACTGGGTGGAGATGTATCCCTCAACCCTGGTCCGTTTACACTCGGTGTTTTGAATGCCAGATCCGTAAGGAACAAGGGTCCTCTCCTTGCCGACATGGTGGCTTCATACGACCTTGATCTTCTATGCCTCACGGAAACACACATACGTCCATTTGACTCTGACAGCTTCTTACGGTCTATAACTCCTCCCGATTTTAACTTTCCTCACAAGCCTCGTCCCTCAGGTATTGGTGGTGGTGTGGGTTTTTTCATCAGATCCTCCTACAGACCCCATATAATTGAAACTCCTTGTTATCAGTCATTTGAAAATATAGTGGTGTCAATCGGGCTTCATGGCCATTCAGTGTTGCTTGCCTGCATCTATCGCCCTCCAGGATCATGTACCTGTAATTTTCTGGAAGAATTCATGTCATTTGTTGGTTACCTTTCATCCATTAATTCTTCATATTACATTTGTGGCGACTTCAACATTCATGTTGATGTTCCAGTTGGTGACGGTCAGAAGTTCACTACCTTTCTTGATTCATGTGACCTCAAACAGTTAGTCAATAAACCTACTCATCTACATGGTCACATATTGGACCTGATTTTATCTCCCTGTGATCAGGACACCATTGCTGATGTTAAAATTTGTGACTTTGTTTCCGATCACGCATTAGTCAAATGTTCAGTTGCCTTCCCTTGTCAAGTGTCTCATACTCCAAATGTAGTTCAATATAGAAGGTTCCACCGTATCAATATGTCTGACTTCCGCTCAGATCTCAAAAATACGTCCTTCGTCAAGTCTCCAGCTGATGCTGTTGTCGATCTGTATGATCAATATGTACATGATTTGAGTGATGTTCTGGATAGGCATGCACCTCTTATATCTAAATTGACGAAAAAGGAGTCTGCCGATTGGATGTCTGATGATTATCGACGTGCAAAGTCCCTTAGGCGCCAATTTGAGAGAACCTGGCGTAGGGCTAAAAGTACACTTAACAGGAGTAGGCTTCGTCGCCAGATTGCTCGGTGCAATGCACTTGTAAATAAAGATAAATCAGACTACTATAGCAAACTGATCTCAGACAATAGTCATGACTCTCGAAAACTTTGGCGTGAGCTCCATAAGACCCTGAACAGGGTTTCTGATGCCACACTTCCATCTCATGAGTCCGAAAAGTCATTGGCTGACCAGTTTGCCTCCTTCTTCACCAACAAAATCAAGAAGATTAGAGATAATTTTGCTTCTTCTGGCACTGAATATGATGTTAACCCTCCTTCAGATCCTCCCCAAATTACTGTCTTTAGGCAAGTTTCTGAAGATGCTGTTGATAAAATAATTAAAGCATCACCAACAAAATCATGCCTGTTGGACCCTCTGCCGACATTCCTGATTAAGGAATGCATTGATATATTGCTACCATCCCTTACAAAGCTGGTCAACTGCTCACTCATGGAGGGATGCGTTCCTGATGCCTTCAAATCTGCTGTGGTCACTCCACTTATTAAAAAGCCAAATCTTCCCTCAAATGACCTTAAGAATTATCGCCCTGTATCAGGTCTCAGTTTTATATCTAAATTGGTAGAACGTGTGGTTGCTAAGCAGCTGTTAGAACATATTAATGCCAATAACTTAGACAACCCGTACCAGTCGGCATATAAGGCGGGCCATTCAACTGAGACTGCTCTTCTCTACATAAAAAATGAGGTTCACTTATCATTGTCAAGAGGTGAATCCACTGCCTTGGTATTGCTTGACTTGTCTGCTGCCTTCGACACCATTGATCACTCTACTCTTCTGGGTTGCCTCCAAAACTGGTTTGGGGTCAGTGGCTCCGTTCTGAAATGGTTCACATCCTACCTAATGGACCGTTACCAATCAGTAAAAATTGGTTCTACTTTGTCAGATGTTTGTAAACTCCTATTTGGTGTTCCCCAAGGTTCTGTCCTGGGTCCTTTGTTGTTCTCATTGTACACTACCCCCCTCAGTTCCATTATCAGTAAACATAATGGAATAAAGTTTCATTTCTATGCAGATGATAGCCAACTTTATATACATTTATCCCAGAAGAATGCATCTGCTGCCTTTGAAAAGCTAAATAAGTGCCTAAATGATGTTAAAGAGTGGATGACAACTAGTAAGCTCAAACTGAATCCTGATAAGACTGAGTTTATCATCTTTGGTTCGAAGAGACAAAGGGATAAGTTGAAAGCATGTTTTCCAATTGATATCCTGGGCAACTCACTCTGCCCTGCAGATTCAGTAAAAAATCTGGGTGTGTGGCTTGATTCAGATTTCTCTTTGTCCAAGCATGTTCAGAATGTCTGCAAAAGTTGTTTTGTTAAACTCCGTGACTTCAGACATGTCAGGCGGTTTCTTACTCATGATGTTTCTGTGCTTGTAGCCAACGCTCTTGTTAGTAGTCGGTTGGATTACTGCAACTCACTTTTCAGGAGCCTGTCCAAGTTCAATCTACGCAAATTACAGTGCATCCAAAATAGTGCAGCTAGAATTGTATCAAACACCAGTCGATACACCAGCATAACTCCTGTGCTAAAGAAACTGCATTGGCTTCCTGTTGAACAGCGCATTGTGTTCAAGACAGTCACACTTGTTTATAAGTATCTTCACACAGGTTTTCCCAGGTATTTTTCACCACATCTTTCTTCCTACAGCAGTTCTTATAGTACCAGGCGCAGTGAAAGTGGTGGTAATTTCCTAGTTATTCCAAAGTTCTGCCCCTCTGTTCATAAATCTGTCAAACAGTTTGGTAATAGTTTTGCGTTTGATGCTCCTACTGTGTGGAATACTCTCCCTGATGTGATTCGTGCCTCTCCATCCCTGGCCTCCTTCAGAAAACAGCTTAAAACCTACCTGTACACCAAAGCATATCCACCCTAGCCTGAATCATCCTCCTGGCGTTCTCCGTGGTGTTCGACCCCTGTTATGTCCCTGGACACAGAATTTTGTTGACTGCTTTTTGTTTTGTTGCGCCTTAGAGTCCTCTTGTTTGGGGAGATTAAGCGCTATAAAAGTCCAATTAGAATTAGAATTAGAATTACTTATGTTGTTATTTTGCTACAAATAAGAAAATAGCTATTACTCACTTATGGCATGCAATAGAACCCCAAACTATATGGCATCTTATAATTAAACACAAAGTAGCTGAACAACATATTTTAGGAAAATACTCTAACTGCACTAGTTTTGGAGTTACAATGGATTTACTCAACTGTAGAATTTCAAAGTAGCTATTACTCAGCTATCCAATGTGCAACAGATCTGAAACTTTACTATGTGATAGCTTATCAAAAAGTAGATGAACAACATATTTGAAAAGAATTCCCTAACTTTAATAGTTTTGAAGATATTTGACATTTATTTATGTCATTATTTTGCTACAAATAAGAAAATAGCTATTACTCACTTATGGCATGCAATGGGACCCCAAACTATGTACCATCTTATAGCTAAGGACAAAGTAGCTGAACAACATATTTGAAGAAAAAGTTGTAACTGCAATAGTTTTTGAGTTATGAGCCCTTTACTCCAAGTAGCTAAGATTGCTATTACTCACTTATCTTTAGGCCTAAGTTCATAAAACCCAAAAAATTTTCGAAGGCGTGAAAATTCATTGGGACAATTAATTTACAAAAAATCTGTAGCTGTAGTAGTTTTGGAGAAATCTGCGTGACTAACTAAGGCACGCATGCACACACGCATGCACGCACGCACACACAGGCATCATTTCATAATCTCCCTCCCGGGCTAAAGCCCGGCGGGAGATAAAAAAACATCAGAGATACCCACAGTCCAGGGAAATAGTTTTCAACACCAGGAGATAAAGAAGTGACACAGTACAAAGATCAGGAGACTTTCAGAACAGTGTGACATGATCTTGCACATCTACACCCCCAACCAATGTCCCTACGAAGTATCAACTTCCTACATCTTACAGTTTCCAAGATATATCCCAGACAAGAATCTATGGGTCAAGGTCACTACTGCAAGGTCAAAGGTCAAATCAAGGTCACACCATGACGTTGCACACCTACACCCGTTAACCAATGTCCGTTAACCAAGTATCAACTTCATACACCTCACGGTTTCCGAGATATAGCCCGGACAAGTTTTTATAGGTCAAGGTCACTACGGCAAGGTCAAAGGTCAAATCAAGGTCACACCATGATGTTGCACACCTACAACCCCTAACTAATGTCCCTACTAACTTCCTACACCTTACGGTTGCCAAGATATAGCCCTGAAAAGATTTTCAAACTCAAGGTTACTGCGGCAAGGTCAAATCAAGGTCACACCACTAACCCCTTACTAATGTCCCTACCATGTATCAGCTTCCTACACCTTACGGTTGCCAAGATATAGCCC
Source organism: Sabellastarte sp. h YS-2021 (assembly GCA_964017235.1). Taxonomy (NCBI): domain Eukaryota; kingdom Metazoa; phylum Annelida; class Polychaeta; order Sabellida; family Sabellidae; genus Sabellastarte; species Sabellastarte sp. h YS-2021. Next base: position 149,820,405 of record OZ024928.1, on the reverse strand, counting down.
GGAAAAGATTTTCAAACTCAAGGGTTAGTGTGGCAAAGTCAAATCAAGGTCACACCATGATGTTGAACACCTACACTCCCTAACCAATGTCCCTTACCAACTTCCTACACCTTACAGTTTCTGAGATACAGCCTGTCAAACTATGTCCTGACCACCCGCCTGAATGCCCATCCAAACACCATGGGTGAAAACAATACCCAGACAGCCCTTAAGGGCTGTGAGGTAAAAATATAAATTATACATTATCGGCCATATCTTGTACCAGTAAAGTAAAAACTAGCCAAGAAAGGAACAAATAAAATAAGTGAACAACTTATTTTAACTTAAAAATGCTCACTCACTGAGGTGGGGGATTGTTCCCAAACAGGATCATATACGGCTACCAATTTCCACTCCCTGTTTAAAGAAGGATGACCATGGAATTCCACCTGTCAGTAAATTATACCAAAGTACCCACTACGGTTCCCCCTACCCCTGTAGCCCCGAACAAGCTAAGAACTGGCCCTAGGCGACATTAAAAATTCTTAAATCCCAGACTGCTCCTGAAAATTATGTTTGACACCTAATATTTGGGAGCTGCCAAAGATTTGGGATGGCAAAGATTCGTCCAATACACTCCCTAGATAATTCTAGGCTTCCAGTCGGTCCACAAACCCCCAATTTTCTTGGTTCAGGGACAGTTCCAGGTCATATCTGCAGACAAGGAAGTGTGGTGTTAGGCATGAAACTGCTAAATGTGTAGAAAGCACCCACTAATAAGGGAAACATTGAAGGGAGAGTGTAATGTGGTGGTGGCAAGGAAACTCAGCCCAAAAACAAGCAAGTTCCCTTTTCAAGGGTTGCTTAATTATTCATTTCAATAATGATCATGGTGTAAAAGTGAAATGTACTGTACCTTGTACTACTACCAATAAAGTTTTCTACATAGTCTAAAAATGGTTCTATTTGAAGAGCATGTTCAACTCGTTGTATATCAAGCGGCACAGCAAAACTGGTTTCTGTATATTCTGGTTTTATGTTTATCAATCCACCAGATCCACAGGCCATGATTACATACTCTTTACCTGAAATACAAATATACTTAAACAGTACTAAAACAGTGCAAATTATGTGAAAATTGTTGGAATACAATAATATCTCACCAGAAATGAATCACTTCTGCAAACAGGAGTGAACAAATACTAAACATCTGGTAAAATCTGATTAAGGGGATAGTTATGTGGTATAAAAACATTTAAAACAAGAGCACTCAAAGGGCACATGCCTCTGCAAAGGCCCAACACCTCTATTATGGCTTTAATAATATCTATGCAGTAGTTTTTAATAACAGAATCTGACAGTGACACACTTGCCAGCACTACGTTTGGCTGAGTTAATTTAATGTAACCTGGAAGATTTTGTAAAAATCTTATAAAAGATTTTGTCTCCAACACTGATGAAAACAAAATAATAAAAATATACACTTGAACTATGCAAGACTGCTCAGACTCATTTCTTAACTGGCATAAAATGAGTCAAAAAGTATTTTACACTGCCAACCAATTACAGGGGGTCAAACTGACAATTTTGAGAGAGGTGCTTCTGTGATTTCTCTTTTGAAGGAGTAACAAGTGGAACCTCTAGGAATTTTTATAAGGTTCTCCTGTAGAGGGAAGTAGAGGCCAGACACCGGACAACAATTCTTAAGTTCATTTCTAGGTATAGAGGTTTTCATGATGTGAGGAGTGACAAAAACATTTTTGAATGCATGAGGAAAAGGGCCATCACTGAGGGGATAATTTACCAATTTAGTTATGGATGGCAAAAAGATGTTATGACAATCCTTAGGGAAAATGTAAGTACAGAGTCTATGAGGCATGATTTAGTAGGTGAATCATTAATGATCCTCCAAATTTCATCGTCACTGGCAGACTCAAAGGCACTGGAAACTGGAGGTGTCAAAGTAGATGTTTCACTAGTGGAGCAAGAAGTGTGAAACATATCCCTAATTTTGCTTATTGTCAGGAAGGCTTTTGTCGTAACTTTGGGCAGGCAGATAAGTTTTGGAAGTTCAATAAAATACCTTCCTTAAAGATTCCCAGCACACTGTTAAGGGTCATCCCTGTTCATGGTAAATAGGTAATAAGGCTAAGGCTCAAAATTCAGACTTTAGTCTTAACTTTTGGGAAAAATACATTAAAATTTTGTCTTAGCGCTTTTCACAAAAAAATTAAGACCAGTCTTAGGCTCTTAAATTTAAGACTTATAGGTATGAGTCTTAACTATTTGAAATTGGTATTAAATATGGCGGACAGGAGGAGGGATGCAGATTACTATTATAGGTGCAATGTCAGACTACACAAGCATTTTCAGGATAACACCAATCCACTCGATTATTTAAATGACGATCAACTTTTGCAAAAATGTATATTTAAAAGGAGCAATACTTCTTATGGTAGATTTACTTGGCAAGCCTACTCATTGGCACAGTGCTTAGTAGTACTGGCCCAGGGAAACAAGTATAGAGAGACCTATTTACAAGTGTGAAACTTTTGAAACACAGAATTGTTCAACTGGTAACCAGTGTAGGGCTTTAAAGTTTGGAATAATTCTTGAATATTGCTGACCAATATGACACAAACTTTGATAATCAGTTTTTATTATCCACCACACAACATATTTGTCCTAAATACGGGGAAATACAGACCAGGATGTATTTTTTTTGTATACAATGGCACCCTGGCACTATGGATAACTTGTGTCAATAACTTTACGTATTATATATCATTAGAAAGGTAATTTTACAGCGCTTCTGTTCATGTGTGTTGCATAAAAATCCATGCAGATTTTAAAAAAAATAATAAAATTTCGAAAGTTAAAGATTGAAGTTTTTATATTCACTGTTGCCTGTGCTTTTTGCCAGCCTTTTCACATTTTTTCATTAAATATTCATGTTATTTAACCCATAAATCATACAAAATGGTGGATAATAAAAGTAAAACATCCCTCATTAGTCACATACAGAAAAAATATATCACTCATGAAGATTCACAATATAATACTCGTGCTGTGCACTCATATAATATGGTTATCTTCATTCGTGATATACTTTTTCTATATATGTCATTCGGGAAGTTTTCCTATTATATATCCGATTCAACAAAAACAATTCAAATCACGTTTATTGAATATATACAGTTAAAACAAGCAATCAGTGCCAGCTGATCAGTGCCCATGAACAGGCTGTGTCAGCTGACCGTGTTTTGAATTTCAGAGTAGAAGGAAAAGAAGAAAACAGCATCAGAGATGCCCGTACCCCACAGCCTAGGGAAATATTTTTAACACCATGAGATATGGAAGTACTGTATCAGTACAAGACTTCAGGATACTTTCAGAGCACTGTCAGTTATATAAAGGTCCAAACAATGTTTAAATGGAGAAAATATTTGTTTATTTGGGGTTTTACGTCGCTTTCAACACTGTACAGGTCATATCACGACGGGTAGTTGGAAGGGCAGAGGAAACCAGTACATAGAGTTCGCTAGGGTTGTGTACTGTAAACTGCCGACCAACGGCAAGCAACTACCAGCTTTCCCACTTACGGCCATGACGGGGATCGAACCCCGGCCGCAGAGGTGGGAGGCGAGAGTGTTACCACTCTGCCACCGTGGCCCCTTAAATGGAGAAAATAATGTCTGAAAGAAAGACAATGCATGTAAAGATGAAGTATTAAAACAAGATAATTCAATAACAAGATGACAGCATTAATCAGTAAACTAAAATTACAACACTCTTTATCTACATCTGCATGGTCGAATTATGGTTTAGATGTTTTGAATATTACCATCCATACAGAAGTGGTAATACATTCAATGAATGCTTATGTGTGGTGTTGGAGCAAAATCTGTGGCTCACCTGATGAAATTCCATCTCTTACAATGGGAAGTTATAAAAGTAAAATTCTTAATAAATTCTAATGTGACTTTAACAGTGCTTAATCTGCATCAAAAGATAGACCCAAAGGTGCAACAAGATTTTAAAAGTCAAGGTCACTACGACGAGGTCAAAGGTCAAATTAAGGTCACACCATGATAATGCACACCTATAACCCCTAACCAATATCCCTACCAAGTACTGACTTCATAGACCTTACAGTTTCCGAAAATATAGTCCAGAAAAGATTTTATAGGTCAAGGTCACTACGGCAAGGTCAAATCAAGGTCAGACCATGACGCTGCACACCTACACCCCCTAACCAATGTCCCTAGTACGTATCAACTTCCTACACCTCACAGTTTCCGAGATATAGCCCGGACAAGATTTTATAGGTCAAGGTCACTACGGCAAGGTCGAAGGTCAAATCAAGGTCAGACCATGACGTTGCACAACTACACCCCCTAACCAAAATCTCTACCAAGTATCAACTTCCTACACCTTACGGTTTCCGAGATATAGCCCGGACAAGCCCGCCCGCCCATCCGGACACCATGGGTGAAAACAATACCCCGACAGTCCTTAAGGGCTGTGGGATAAAAAGGACAAAAAAATTGTGCCCTGCACCTGTACCATCATGAGCTACAACTCTGCGTTTTACTACGTAAAAGCTGACCCAAAAGTAGGTAGGTAACATATTTAAAGAAAATACTCTAAACTTGAAAATTTTAATTACTTAAATGTAGCTTTTATAAGCTACAAGCTTACCATGTGGGACTCAATGCTGTTCTTGGATGGCCGCAAGGCATCAGGCTAACGTCTAAGAAAAATAGACATTTATAGTTGGCCGTAGCCTCCAGTTGTTGTCATGTGATTACCTTTAACCTCTCGTCCTACTTTCTCATTGAAATTTGTAAACCTTACCCCTCAGCTGTAATACAGCGGGGAGGCAGGGTGGGACTCTACTGAGTCCCACATGGTAAGCTTGTAGCTTATAAAAGCTACATTTAAGTAATTAAAATTTTCAATTTTATTGCACTACAATAGCTTACCGTGTGGCACTCAATGCTGAATCCAACCGCCTGGTGGCGGGATTAGTGCTGAGACTGGAAGATATGTCAATTTTTCTTAGATTTTGAAGTAATAGATTAGAATGAATGTTAGAAATATCAGTCTGAGTCCCATAAACAGTGCCCCAATCCCGAAGACCGGGCCTGTGAAGAGCCAAAAACTGAAAAGGATGGATGACAGTGCTGAAAACTGTCAAGATGTTTTCATTGTAGGAGAGAAGTGCAGCCGTGCTCACTTTAGAGGTGTAAGGGCCCTTAGGGCCCAATCACGAGTGAAAAACCAGCCCAATGGTTGGAATTCTCATAAATTTTTGCCACCAAATATGAGATTAATGACAACTTGATAAGTCCTTAATACATGTATTCTTGATAAACTAAAAATAAAAAATGACCTTACCCGTAACATCTTGAGAGGTAAACCTATACCTAGACCCTGGGATTAGACTCCTGAAGACTTGGTTGTAGCGGATGTGCCCCCCCCCCCCCCCCCCCTTCTTTTCTTTCCGAGGATACCTAGTCTGAGGGGAAGGATCTAGGACTTGTAGTGCCGCCACCACTGGTCCCAGATACATATTGTTGTTGTTGTCCGACCAAGTAAGGTCTTTTAGGTAAAAATTTGTAAATGTGTTGTGAGCTTTCCAGTGAAAGTACCTCAGGGCCCACACCAGACACAAGGTCCTGTCTTCTTTGAATTGTCTATCTACAATGGTAGTCAAAGCAGGAATAGTCACCGGAGACACACTTTGAGAACCTTCTCTTGCTAGTTGGTTTTTGGCTATGAAGTCAGAAGAAGGGAACAAGGCAACCTTTTCCCATTGGCCTAGATTAGATACTTTGTTTGCAACCCAGGCATGGATTTCGCTGTGGCGCTTGCCGGAGGCCAAAGCTAGCAAGAAAGCAGTTTTGAGAGTAAGATGTTTGAGGTCTGTGTCTTTCATAGGCTCAAAGGGTGCTTTTGTGAGCTCATTGAGAACAACAGAAAGGTTCCACTTAGGAAGATTCCTGGAACTTTTGGGACGATCCCTGTGGAAACTGGAGAGTAACCTGTGAAGGTCTGAACTTTGTGCAATATGGTGCCCTGCTGGGCCCAAAGTGTCAACAATGGCCGTCTTGTAACCATCGATGGTCGAGGGGTGCTTGTTTACATCTTGGTACAGGTTCATGAAAAAGTCCGAGACTTGTTTCACAGATGGAGTGGAGAAATCCACCGAATTTTCTCTGCACCATTTCTAAAATAGGGCCCACTTTGGTCCTTGTTGATGACCTCCAGAGAAGCCTTGTTCTTGGAGCTGTCCACTCCTAGACACCAGGCGTGGAGGTTGAGATGTTGTGGATTGCTGTGAAACACATAAATGTGGGACTGTTTGAGAAGAGTCGTTGACACTGGAAGTTGCAGTGGGATCTCTGTTGAGAGCTGCACTAGGTCCCAAAACCAGGGCATCCCTGGTCAGCCTGGGGCTATTACGATGATCAGGCAATGGCATTGCCTGATTTTTGGATCACCCTGTGAAGGAGAGCCGTCGGAGTGTAAGCATAGGCAGTGAGACCCGTCCAGTTTATGTTCAGAGGCCTTTGGGTCTGGGACAGGAGATACGTACAGTGGAAGTTTGTGGTTCAGGTGAGTGGCAAATAGATCTACATGAGGAGTGAACCACTTTTGACAGATCTGTTTGAACACCTAGGGATGCAGTCCCTTTGTAGAACTTTGATCTAGGTGAGCGCCCCAACCTTCGTTTGAGGCGTCTGTAAAGAGTTGGATACTGTGGTCTTTAGGATGAAGGTCTGCACCTCTCATCACATTTGAGGGATTTTGCCACCAGTCTAAGTGAGCTGCAATAGCTTCTGTCCAAGGAAGGAGGCTGTCCAGTGACTGAGGATATCTCCAGTGCTCCTTGAGGTGAACTGAAAGGGCCTCATGTGAAGGCATCCCTCCGGGACCATTTTCTCCGTTGAGGTTAGCAACCCAATTAGCGACATCAAACATCTTGCAGTCAAGACATGTCTTGACTTGAGTCTTAGGATCAAATCCTGAAGTTTGAGCATCTCTGTTGAGTGGGTTTTACAAGGGCTAGATCTAGATGGTATTCGTAGCCCATGAACGAAAACACCTGAGTAGGTTTCAGTTCTGATTTTTCCTGATTTATTATCCAACCCAAGGACTGGGTTAGGTCTACCACTATCTGAGTGTTCATTTGTGCTTCCTCCTGAGACTGGGACCTGATCAGCCAGTCGTCCAGGTATTGGTGAAGTCTGAGTCCTCTGGAGAGGGCCATTAGCTCCACTTCCTTTACAATCATTGTAAAGACCTGGGGGGCTGTGGCTAGTCCAAATAGGAGGGAGGTGAACAGGAACACCTGGGACCTGTAGCAAAACCTTAGGTATTTCCTTGAGTTTGGATGGATGGGGATGTGAAGGTAAGTGTCTGATAGGTCTATCGACGATACCCATTCCGCTGGAATCAGGGAGGTCCTGATGGACTCTGGAGTTTCCATTTTGAACTTTTCTACGTATAGAAAAGTATTGAGTCTGCTTAGGTCTATGACTGGCCTCCACCTTTGGTGAGGCTTGGGTACTAGGAACAGGCGACTGTAAAACCGAGAGATCTTACATTTTCCACCCTTACGATTGCATTCTTTGACAGAAGAGACTGGATACAAGTGGCCAGAGCTTGGTCTTTTTGATGGGCCTTGTACTCTGACAGAATCGGAGGGAATCTGACCAAATTTGGTTTTAAAAGGAATGGCAGTACGTAGTCATTGGTGATAATGTTTAACACGTTGGATGAACATTTGTTTGTTTGCCAGTCCCTTCTGAAAAAACGGAGGCGACCTCCTACTGGTGGACTGAGGGAGGCTTTTAAGGAGTCATTGGAGAGAGGGGTTTCCATGCCCTCGCCCCCTGTTGTGGGGTCGAAAACGATGCCCGGAGCCTCCAAAACTGCCTAAGTTTCAATGTCCTCGGAAAATGGCTAGGGTTAAGTCAGGCAACCTACTTCCCTATAAAATACAAAGTCAGGACTGAATGAAGGACCTTGTTTAGAAGAAGCCCTCTTGGGCTTGAGGACTTGGGACTTGCACCAAAGCCTCCAATAAGTGATAACTAGAGGATCGCTCGCAAAAAAAAAAAGATAATGTTTTTGCATAGCAAAAACAAAGCGTCCCGAAAAAGATATAAAGGTGAGTGCTAAAGTATTAAGAAAATGTTCCGTTTCTAGCCTTATACTGTTGTGGCAACCAAGGTCAGCGCAGTCTGCTCTATCTAGCACGGTTTTCAAGATATAAGCATTTTTGTGTTTTGCAATTTTTGCAAAAAATTCAAAAATGCAAAATGGCCGCTATATTTGGCGAGACAAAAATATTTTGAAAATTGGTATGGGTACTCTGCAGAGATATCCAGCAGGTCGAAAATTTTGTTGAATTCGCTCCATCTAGCACAGTTTTCGAGATATAAGCATTTTTCTGTTTTGCAAAAACTTCGAAAATTCAAAATCGCCACCATTTTTGGTGAGACAAAAATGTTTGAAAACAAGACCACTGCCGCGGTGTGTATCTCCCGCCGAGCATTAAAGGAGAAGAAATAGCTTTTCCGAGTAGATGAATGAGTTATTTGATAAAAATTGGGTATCCGAAATACTTTTAGAGATAATTAGCATTTACTCATTTTGAGTTGGTGAATAATTAGCTATGGGTCTGAAACTTCACCAAGTGAAAGCTCTCCCAAAAGTAGGTGAATGAGTTATTTGAGAAAAATTGGCTATCTGCAATACTTTTACAGATAATTCGCATTTACTCATTTTGAGTAGGTGAGTAATTATCTACGGGTCTGAAACTTCACCATGTGAAAGCTCTCCCACAAGTAGATGAATGAGTTATTTGATAAAAATTGGGTATCTGCAATACTTTTACAGATAATTAGCATTTACTCATTTTGAGGAGGTGAGTAATTAGCTATGGGTCTGAAACTTCACCAAGTGAAAGCTCTCCCAAAAGTAGGTGAATGAGTTATTTGAGAAAAATTGGCTATCTGCAATACTTTTAGAGATAATTAGCATTTACTCATTTTGAGTAGGTAAGTAATTAGCTATGGGTCTGAAACTTCACCATGTGAAAGCTCTTCCAAAAGTAGGTGAATCATTTATTTGATAAAAATTGGCTATCTGCAATACTTTTATGAGATAATTCGCATTTACTCATTTTGAGTAGGTGAGTAAATATCCTCGGGTCTGAAACTTCACCATGTGAAAGCTCTCCCAAAAGTAGATGAATGAGTTATTTGAGAGAAATTGGCTATCTGCAATACTTCTAGAGATAATTCACATTTACTCATTTTGAGTAGGTGAGTAATTACCTACGGGTCTGGAACTTCACCATGTGAAAGCTCTCCCAAAAGTAGATGAATAAGTTATTTGATAAAAATTGGGTATCTGCAATACTTTTAGAGGTAATTAGCATTTACTCATTTTGAGTAGGTGAATAATTAGCTACGGGTCTGAAACTTCACCAAGTGAAAGCTCTCCCAAAAGTAGATGAATGAGTTATTTGAGAAAAATTGGCTATCTGCAATACTTTTAGAGATAATTTGCATTTACTCATTTTGAGTAGGTGAGTAATTACCAACGGGTCTGAAACTTCACCAAGTGAAAGCTCTCCCAAAAGTAGATGAACGAGTTATTTGAGAAAAATTGGGTATCTGCAATACTTTTAGAGATAATTCGCATACTCATTTTGAGTAGGTGAGTAATTAGCTATGGGTCTGAAACTTCACCATGTGACAGCTCTTCCAAAAGTAGGTGAATAAATTATTTGAGAAAAATTGGCTATCTGCAATACTTTTAAGAGATAATTTGCCATCTAGCACAGTTTTCGAGATATTAGCATTTTTGCAATTTTTGCGTAAAATTCGAAAATTCAAAATGGCCGCCATTTTTGGCGAGTCAAAATTTTTTTGAAAATTGGCATGGCTACTCTGCAGAGATACCCTGCGGGTCAAAAATTTCGTTGAAAACGCTCTATCTAGCGCGTTTTTCGAGATATAAGCATTTTTATGTTTTGCAATTTTTGCGAAAATTTCGAAAATTCAAAATGGCCGCCATTTTTGGCGAGACAAAATTTTTTTCAAAATTGGGATAGCTACTCTGCAGAGATACCCTGTGGGTCAAAAATTTTGTCGAAATCGGTCTATCTAGCACGGTTTTCGAGTTATAAGCATTTTTGTGTTTTCCTTATTTGGAAAATTCATAATGATTAATTAATCATTAATTACTCGGCCATTTCTTAACCAATCAATGCCAAAATCTAATGATTTCCAGATTTTAATAGAATGAATGTATTTGCCAAGTTTCAGGTGAATTGATAAAATCCCTTTCAAGTTATCATCCGGACAAGCTTCCCCATCGAAAAAAGACCTTTTTGGTCATGTGACCTCTCTGATTGGTTGAAATGTCACTGCAGCATATTCAAAAATATTCCCCAAGGCTACTGCATAAACCTGCCAAATTTGAAAAGAATCCGCCTAACGGTTACAGAGTTATAAGGAAAACAAAATGCGGAGCCGGCGGACCCGCCGGAGCCTGAAGGTCTCCCATACACAAACAAGCGTCCTGCAAGGGACGCTTAATTACTGCCAGGCTTGTGTACTATTAGTCCAAGTGTGTGTTAGGATTGTTCAGAGTCCTGATCTGGAACCATCATCAGAACATCAGACTTAAGATCCGATCATCCGAGGATCAGATCTAGGATACAATCATCTGATGATCGGATTTTAGATTAGATCATCCGAGCATTGGAACGTAGTTGTAAACATCCGATCATCCGAGTAGAGGATGGTAGCTGCAGACATCCGATCATCAGATCTTTGATCTGATCTAGATGCAATGAAAATCCGAGCATCAAATCATACTCGGATGGATAGAAGTTGGGAATAATGCATCCGATTCTCGGGTGGATTAAAAACTCGGATGAACTAAGTTCAGATCTGGCTTCAGATTCAAGGGATCTGATCTACCCTGACTGAAGAAGTTGGATATTATAATTTCCATGTAAGCTTTCCTTAAACGGATCTTTGAAAAGAACTACACAACTGGATTTACGTATGTAAATCAAGAGTGACACAAAGGTCATCTGCCCCACCCGCCTCACTGCAGGTAGGGCTAGTTGTGAGATAAGGAAAGCAATAATTACACAGAATTTTTATTAAATAACATAGAACCTAAAAAGCAAAGTATAATATTTCTTATATTATAAAATTGGATGACTTAAAATAATGCCAATTCAAGGTTACCTTAGTTTGAAAAAACACGTACTGTCTAGAGGATTTGAGCAAGGATTCTATTCCTGTTATTTAAGTATTGACATTTTATATGGTCAATAATACAGGAAAGAAGGGGTAAAATATTTTATTCCACTTTATTTTATTAGGTAAACGTACTGTAAGAAACTACATACACGCGTCTCTCAGCACATGCTGTCTAGACGTGACGTCACCACAGGGGTTTCCCCAAAGATTCCCCAATTTAGTTTCGTGCTCTATATGATATTTTAACCCTTAAAATGGAAAAATACTGTAGCAGAACGGGGATAAACCCTTACAAAATTTATTTTATTTGATTTCAACAGGCATATATTCCTGTATATAAACTACATGAACGAGTCGTCCATTAGTTTACAAGAAATTACCGTCTAGACAAAAAACGGAAGTTGTTTCCGCTTATATTTTAACAGGACTCGTTTTGTGCTTAATTTAAATATTTTCAACCCTTAAAATGGTCAAAATAAGGGTTTTATTATATATTTTATATGTTATTTATTTCGACAGGCCAATGCCTTGTGAGGAATATAAGCTACAGTACGAGTCTTTACAATGTGAACCCGGAAGTGGATTTAAAGTTGTAAAATATGATAAAAATACTCATCTGATCTGTGAATTCTCGTGAAATAAAGATTCTATGATATAAAATAAAGAAACTGATGTAGTTTCAGTATCCAACGACAAGAATATCCTTGTAAAAATAAAATATTTTCCTTTGAAAATAAAAGCATGCTATATCAAGGCGGCCAACGAGAAAGTAGGACGAGAGGTCAAAGGTTATCACGTGACGACAACTGGAGGTTACGGCCAACTATAAATGTCTATTTTTCTTAGACGTTGGCCTGATGCCTTGCGGCCATCCGAGAACAGCATTGAGTCCCACATGGTAAGCTATTGTAGCGCAATAAAAGCAATAGTTTTCAAGTTATAACTCCACAGTGATAACAGTGATAACCACAAGTTGGCTATTGCTCAGCTATGCAATAATCTACAGGTCTGCAATTTCACTATGTTAGAGCTGATCGAAAAGTAGGTGAATAACATAAAGAAAATACTCTCAATCCAATAGTTTTCAAGTTCTAACTGATTTACTCCACAGTGAGAACCTGAAAGTAGCTATTGCTCAGCTATGACATAAGCTACAGGTCTGCAAGTTTATGATGTAAAAGCTGACCCAAAAGTAAGTGCAGAACATATTTAAAGAAAATACTCTAAATGCAATAGTTTTCAAGTTATAACTGATTTACTCAACAGTGATAACCTCAAGGTGGCTATTGCTCAGCTATGCAATAAGCTACAGGTCTGCAATTTCACTATTATATAGCTGATTCAAATTTATTCATTTATTTGTTAAGTTGCACAGTGATCATTCAAACATGTACAATAACACTTCAAACTGAACACAGAACACAGGAAAAAAAACATGAGAACTTAAATGTACAGAAATGAGATCAACTATATATTTTTTACATATTATTTGTAAGTAAGTCACTCTAACTAGAGCCGAGGAAATCTATAATCTGAGATATGTTATTTTTGTCACAATCAGGAAGTAGAGTACAATCTCATTTCAATAAAATCTATAATAGTACCAGCTATAGCAATGTCTTGTTCACTGGGATCCTTGAAACATTCGATTCTGTTGTAACAATATAGATAATATTTGTCTAATGAATATTGTGAACTTAAGTAGTTTAGACTACAAGATACATCCGATTTACTCCCATTCAAGACAAGGTTGTAACAGAGTCTAACAATGCTATTTGGACTAGATTGACAATTCTAAAGAAACTGTAATTGTCTTCTGTGCAATTGCACATCAATATCAACATCAGCACAGAGCAGATGGACAAGGTTTGAATGTGTTCTATTAGAAACCTGAAGAAGACGTCTGCAGCATTTACGCCAGGCAATGTGTACCTTTTCAGTAACACTGGAGTCAAAATTCCATAACTGACACCCATACAGTGCCATACAGTATGTTTTAAACAGAAAATACTTTGACTCACAAATAGCAGAATGGAATTTAAACATAAATGAATTAAATCTAGAATACATTGTATGAACAGAATCAGTTACAGATTTATCACTCCTACAACTGTCCAGCAGGTTACCAAGATGTTTTTCCCATTTAGAGCTTTGAATATTTATATTGCTGAACAAGATAGTTATGTTCTACACTAGATTTACCCATAATAAGATATTTACATTTGCTTGCATTAAAAGTAATACTGTTTGTTTCTGCAAATTTATTGGCAATGTCTAACATACTGTTTAATGCACTCTTAGATGGGGCTAACATAATTATATCATCTGCATATCCCAGAGCACCTGTGAAGGTACACCCTATGTGGCACCCAAGTCTCTGTTGTGTGAAGTGCTGGAACAAGCCATCAACATAGATGGCAAATAAGGTTGGTGAGAGGACTCCCCCTTGTATGACACCATTCTTTAGAGTAAAGGGTTCAGAGAGTGTATTTATCCAATTGACACACATTACTTGATGTGTGTATAGATTAAGAAGCAATCTAGTGACTATCGGGCACAAGCCACGATTACATAGAAGTTTGAACAAGGTACAGTACTGCACTCTATCAAAAGCCTGAGAGGCATCTAGAAGCATGACATGAACATCAGTATTTTTATTGTTATAGTACTGTATAACTTCCTTATAACTTGAAAAAGGATACGATATGGAATAGGAAGCCAGTGGAGTTTTTCTAGATAGGATGCAACATGACTCAATTTGCTTAATATGAAAACAATACAGCAGAGTGCATTTCGAAAAGTAGGTAAAAAACATACATAATGAAAATACTCTAGATGCAATAGTTTTCAAGTTTAAACTGATTTACTCTACAGTGATAACCTCAACGTAGCTAATCCTCAGTTATGCAGTGAGCTACAGGTCTGAAATTTTACTATGTTATAGCTGACCCAAAGGTAGCTGAATAACATATTTATACAAAATTTTCTAAATGCAATAGTTTTCAAGTTACAAGTGATTTTATTCATTATGGAAGTTACTGAAATGTCAAAAAGTAGCTATTACTCATTTAGCTTTTGAGACAGACTCCCAAGTTATTCATCATGTTGCAGCTATGGAAAAAGTAGGTGAATAACAAATTTTAAGAAAATGCTCTAAATACAATACTTTTCAAGTTATAAGTGATTTGGTGTATGATTTCATGATTTTAAATTAAATCTTAAATATTAAATACTTAGTGACATAAAAAATACGAACTTTCAGTGTTTTGCTAATGCAAAATGATCATCTCACAGCAAAGAAAATGGATAATGGTAAAAAAATGTTTAGTTTTTAATATTGCTTTATAATAGATCAAAGTCACAGACCTCTTTGGATAATCTACCCAGGAATTTTATACTTAATTTGTGCATGTAAAAGAAATACAAGTATAATATACCTTTCTACTTATAAATTGTTACTGGAAAATCCCATAGAATTTTGTGATTGCCATGAACTCATATTTCCTTACTAATATAAATATAATAATAATAAACATTTATATAGAGTAAAATTCATGAAAATCCTCTAATGCACTGAAATCCAAAAAGGGACAGTCCTTAAACCTAACAAAGTCGTAACTCAGCAAGTGCCCATCAGTGGAGGACTATGGTGTTGGATAGGCTAGTCTAAACATGTAAGTCTTGAGTTTGCTTCTAAAGTGTGACATGGTCTGTTTGATCTGACAATAATTGGGAGCCTGCTCCATTCTACTGGTGCATCCGTGGCAAATGTACGCCTGGCTATGGGATAGACTGAAGAAACTGATAATCTATTTCCATGTGTCAGACTATGAGACTTGATCAGGGATGACAAATAGGAAGGTTGGGAGATGTTTATAGCTTTAAACATCACGAGGATGTATTTGGAAAGGATATGATATGGAATAGGAAGCCAGTGGAGTTTTTCTAGATAGGATGCAACATGACTCAATTTGTCCAATATGAAAACAATATGGCAGAGTGCATTTCGAAATTTTCTGGAGTTCAGCAACACTGCCTTTGCTGACCCCATATAGCAGGGAATTACAGTAGTCTAATCAACTTCTGACCATAGCATTTGCCACAAGAACTGCAGCTTCAACAGTTAGGAAGTTACGGAAACAATCACAAATCCCTAAGGTGACAGTAACAGGCATGGCCGACTTTATGTATAGGATTGTCAAAGGTGTTTTCCGAGCCGAAAGTGACACCTAGATTATTTAATTCCTCTGCTGATGTAATAGAGCTTTGAAATAATTCAATAGGTAATTTTAGCATGAGTGCCTCCCTGGAACATGGTATGTTTATCGCCAATGATAACGAATTCAGTCTTGTCAGTATTAAGCTTCAATTTCACACCATTCATCCATTCCTGAACAGAAAAAAAGACACTCTGTCAGCTCCGTAACACTGGTGTCAAAATTCATAGCCTCTATTGCCAAATATATTTGGGTACCATCAGCATAGAGATGGTGTGTGACCTTAACACTTGAAATGAATTGACTAAGGGGGCTAGTATAAAGAGTGAAAAGGTGGGACATAAAACTGTATCTTGGAGGACACCATAAGGGAGATGAAAAGCCTCACCAAACTTGTTTCCCGGTTTAGTTTTATGTTTGTGATTGGTAAGGTAAAAGTCGATTCATGTCAAAACAGTACCATCAACACCAACCAGGTCTTTCAAGCACTCATGTAAGATGGAGTGATCTATCGTGTCGAAAGCTGTGGAAAGATCTAACACAGGTCTTTAATTTTTCAGTATATTTTTGAGACGGGGAGTAACATAAGCAGATTTAAAACAATCCAGGAAAACTACCTTCCTTAAAGGAATAATTCATGATATTAGTTAAAGGAGGTTTGAGTATATCAGCAGATTCCTTACATAAACCAATAAAGTTGGAGTATGATTAATACACGTTTTGGTTTTGGAGGATGTTATAATTTTCAGTGCATCATCCTTGGATACTGGGGTAAAGGAAAACATGGTATTTTTAATAGGGCTGGGTCTGACGACTGAGATGGATGATGATGATTGTAAACCAGACCTGATTTTGAAAATTTTCTCACTGAAAACGCATCCAAATATATTTGCCAGGTCAACAAGATTGTATGTTACGGTAGTATTACACACAACTTTTGCAGAGGACTTTTGCAGGATCCTTTTGATTAAAACTATTCCAGTGATTTCGGTCTTGAATCATTTTTGGCTACGATTCTTGAAAAATAAGCCCACTACCGTGGTATGTATCTCCCACGGGCATTACAGGGGAAGAAATACCTTTTCCGAGATATTCACAAATTTTCATTTTCCGCTAAAATCAACATATTTGAGAGAAATTGTGTAACTGCAATACTTTTGAAGATACAAGAATTTAACAGAATTGTACTGTCACCAGCTTTGGTTAAAGACTGAAGCGGATGAAATTCGAAAGGACATACCTTATGCCAGATAGACAAAAATACTTGACGTGCAGCATTTCTGCAAATCTAGACCATCTTTCAGAAGGACTGAGTCATGGTGAAGCCCCACCTTGTTGAAAAATATAACTTAAACTGCTAGTCATATGACCATACAAATTAATGCATCGTGCAAGATGTCCTGTCTTGTCTGCTTCCTCTCTTCATGGAGGAAAGAAGGACTTATATTTGTTCACATCCTCTCTTCATGGAGGAAAGGGCTTTTATTTGTCCACCATTTTGTGGGAGAGCAAACAAGCAAGATCATTGTCTATCAATTCTGCACTGATAATCCACTAGTAAAGCACGCTCAGCTAGTCATAATACATGTAAATGCATTGTACAAGATGGGTCATGTCTTGTCTGCCTCGGCTCTTCATTGAGGAAAGAAGCACATCTATTTGTCCACCATTTTGTGGGACAGCAAACGAGCATTGTCTAATCTTGTGGAGAGTTAGGTCACTTTACCATACAGGTTTCTTCAGGACTTTTTATATCCACAACGGATAAACAGAAAAAACTGTTGCCACGGCAACACTAGCTGCCTGATATTGCTGAAAAAGCTAACCAGCTCCTATTCATGCAGGGGTTTGGAATGCAAAAAATCCACAGAAATATAAGTCAAAGAAACAGAAAAAAGTGTTGCCATGGCAACACTTGTTGCCAGGTGTTACCGAAAAACTAATCAGCTGAAATCAATGCAAGGGTTTGGAATGCGCAGATACCCGAGAAAAATTTTTAAGCCCAAGAAACTTAAAAAAGTGTTGCCATGGCAACACTTGTTGCCACATGTTGCCGAAAAACTAATCAGCTCCAATCTGTGCAGGGTATGGAAAACAAAGAACCCATAAAAATATTTGTAAGTCAAAAAAAAGAAAAAAGTGTTGCCATGGCAACACTTGTTGCCAGGTGTTGCCGAAAAGCTAATCAACTGCAGCCTGTGCAGGGGTATGGAAAGCAAAGAACCCATAAAAATATTTACAAGTCCAAGAAACAAACAAAAAAGTGTTGCAGTGGCAACACTTGTTGCCAGATTTGCCAAAAAACTAATCCGCTCCAGTCTGTGCAGGGGTATGGAAAGCAAAGAACCCATAAAATATTTATAAGTCCAAGAAACAGAAAAAAAGTGTTGCCATGGCAACACTTGTTGCCAGTTATCGTTAAAAAACTAATCAGCTCCAATCCATGCAGGGGTTTGGAATGCTAAGAACTCCCCAGAAGATATTAAAGGCCAAGAAACATGAAAAAGTGTTGCCACGGCACTTGTTGCCAGATATTGCCAAGAAAGCAATCACACACAAACTCTCATGCCATTAAACTTCCACACCAAATTTAGCTGAGACACATAAAATACTGTACCTGTAAATGAGCAGCAATGAAGGGTGATTCAGATGAAAAATAAAAATAATATCCATCTCCAGCAGGATGGATATAATAATTAAAATAAGTTGTAACCTTAAACTTACTTTTTTAACTTTCAGGTTTTTATGGTAACATTATAATAAAGATCCTGTTTTGGTCCAGACACATGTACATGTTTAATTTAAATGAAAAACTCTAACCTATCACTTTAATATTGCCAAAACATCACAGAAATTTGTCCTAACCTTAAACTGAATGTAAGTCAATGTAAATGGTAAGAGTTTAAGTCCATGTTAACCATGTAGACTCTGTTCAAGGCTACTTATAGCCAAAATTTAAATGTGCTTAAAATCTATTGCACATAATTTAAGATATTATCCAAAATTTTAAAAGAAAAGTAATTATAATTATGCCATTGCTGAGAGTTAAAGGTCACCTCAATGTAGTCTCAGGGCATTTCTGCAACATCAGTTACATGTACCTGTAAAATATAGATCAAATATGTCATGCCATTTTGGTATACTTTGTGGAATCATAGAAAAAGTTGAGCTCAGTAACATTCTTTTACACATGGGAGTTTGAGGTCACCTTAAAATAGGGCACACCTTCAGGACTAGATACATCAACATACCAAATTTAAATTAAATGTGTCATGCAGAATTGAAATACTCTCCAGAAATTGAAAAACTTAAATTCAATATAGTTATATTATCACTAGGAGGTTAAGGTCACCTTAAAGTGGGCCACACCTTGATCAGTTACACCCACGTACCAAATATGATTTGAATCTGTGAAGCCATCTTTAAGCTATTGCCCACAAATCGCAAAAGTAAAATTCTATATAAATGTGTTATAAATGGGAGTTTAAGGTCATCTTAAAATAGGGTACATGTCGATGACCAGCAACACCCACATGCCAAATTTGAATTTCATCCTACTTGCAATTTTTGACATATTTTCCAGAAACAAAGTGTGATAACGATGCTGGTCCTATAGGTGATCCATTACAGCTGAGTGACCCCAAACTATTACAACCTTAAACTCATAAGTTTCTAAAATATCAGCAATTTATTGTAACCTTACATATACATGCAAAGCTTGAATGAAATTTCTTGAGTTACCTTCAGTATACGCTATGGAAAAGTGAAAAAACTTAAACTCAACGTAATTCTTTTATACATGGGAGTTTAAGGCCACCTTAAAATAGGACACACCATCAATACCAGTTACAACCACATGCCAAATCTGAATTGAATCCATCATCAAATTTTCGAGATACTGTCTGGAAACTGAAAAACTTAAAATCTATATAAGTATGTTACTAGTGGGCGTTTAAGGTCACCTTAAAATAGCGCACACCTTGAAAACCAGTTACAACCACATGCCAAATTTGAATTGAATTCATCAACCCATTTTTGAGATACTGTCTGGAAATGGAAAACCTTAATCTTGATATAAATATGTTATACTGGGAGTTTAAGATCACCTTACAATAGGGCACATCTTGAGGACCAATTACATGCACATGCCAAATCTGAAGTTTATCCATCATGCCATTTTTGAGATACACTCTGAAAATGAAGTGTGGCAACGATGCTGACCATATTTGTCCTCCAACATAGCTGCTAGTGACACCAAGGTACTGCAACCTTAAACTCATAAGTTTATCAAATATCAGGAATTTACTATAACCTTACAAAAGAGATTTTTTTCTTGTGTAGACAGATGTACGTGATGAATATCAAAGATTAAAGTCTTAATTAGCATATCAAATATCTTTCAAACACCAAAAATTGTCCCAACCTTAAACTCAAAATTAGTTTGCAGATGTGAGGGAGTTTAAGGGAATCTTTTCCTGTAGCTTTTCTTCATGGTTTGTTACATCCACAACTTGAAAGATGCTTAGAATTGCAGTGCTTGAAATACTGTTGAAAAATTGCCACATTGAAAGTGAATATAATTCTGTTATTACTGGGAGTTTAAGGTCACCTCATTGAAATGCACTTACCTGTGGCCAGGTACATACATGCAAAATTTTAATGAAATTTCTAAAGTTATTTCCAGTATACTCTATTGTTTATTTATTTATTTATATGGGGTTTTACGTCACTTTCAACACTGTACAGGTCATATCATGACGGGTAGTTGGAAGGGCAGAGGAAACCAGTACATAGAGTTTGTTAGGGTTCTGTACTGTAAACTACCGACCAACAGCAAGCAACTACCAGCTTTCCCACTTGAGGCCGTGCCGGGAATAGAACCCCGGCCTCAGAGGTGGGAGGCGAGAGTGTTACCACTCTGCCACCAAGGCCCCAGTATACTCTATTGAAAAATAATGTAAACTCAATATAACCTTTTAATACACGAGAGTTTAAGGTCACCTTAAAGTAGGGCACACCTTGAAAACAAGCACATGCCAAATTTGAATTGAATCCATCAACAAATTTTTGAAATACCGTGCGGAAACAAAAAACCTTCAAATCAATATAAGTATCTTACTACTGTGAGTTTAAGGTCACCTTAAATAGGGCACACCTTGAGGAAAAGTTTCATCAATATGTCAAATTGGAATTTAATTCATCAAGACATTTTTGAGATACTCTCTGGAAAGTAAGTGTGAAGACTACTCTGACCATGTATGTCTTCCATCAAAGCTGTTAGTGACACAAATTAATGCAACCTTAAACTCATTAGTTTATAAAATACCAGCAACTTACTATAACCTTACAAAAGAGACCATTTTTGGTGGATATATATGAACATGATGAATATCGATGCAAAAAGTCCTAATTAGCATATAAAATATCTTCCAAACACCAAAAATATGGTCCAACCTTAAACTCAAAGTTTGTTTGCACTACTGTATGTTAGCGAGTTTAACGTAAACTTTTCTTGAAAGTTCTGTTCAAGGTTTGTTACATCCACAAGTGAAACGCCTAGAATTGCACAATATTTGAAATATTGTTCAAAAGTTAGCAAACTTAAAGTGAAATAATTCTCTTATTAATGGGAGTTTAAGGTCACCTTATTGTGTGGCACTTACCTATGGCCAGTTATATATAATCGCAAAAGTTGAATGAAATTTCTGAAGTTACTTTCAGTATACTCCATGGAGAAAGAAAAAAACGTAAACTGGACATAATTTTTTTATATAAGGGAGTTTAAGGTCACCTTAAAATAGGACACACCTTCAAAACTAGCTACAACCACATGCCAAATTTGAATTGAATCCATCAAGCCATTTTTGAGATATTCTCCGGAAACGAAAAAACTTAAATTGAGTTTAAGTATTTTACTAGTGGGAGTTTAAGGTCACAAAACTATACAGCACACCCCCAGGACCAGTTACATCCACATGCCAAATTTGAATTAAATCTGACAAGCCATTTTTGAGATACTGTCCGGAATACAAATTGTGACGATGACAGACGACGCCACAAAATTGGATGACGAAGCGATCCCTATATGCCACTCAGCATAAATGCTGGTGACACAATAAGCCATTTACTCATTATGGTTAACATTAAAAATTGACAAAGTAGCTATTACTCACTTAGCTATGGAGATACACTTCCAAAGTACTGACCATGTTGTAGCTGTGGAGAAAGTAGCTGAACAACATATTGGAACTAGGACCAATAATAAACGAGATATATGCACTTTTATGTTTAGGCATCGTCATTTGACCCTGAACGAGGGCCCCAAGGTCAAATCTGACCATATCAAAAGATTCCCAGCACATGTTTTCCTATAGGTTGTTTTCACATCCCAAACCTCTAGGACCAATAATAAGCGAGATATGGGCACTTTTAAGTTTGGCCACAGCAGTTTGACCTTGAACGAGGGGTCCAAGGTCAAATCTGACCACAGCAAATGATTCCCAGCACATGAATTCCTATAGGTTGGGTTACACATTCCAAACCTCTAGGACCAATAATAAGCAAGATATAGGCACTTTTAAGTTTGGCCATCCTCGTTTGACCTTGAACAAGGGGCGCAAGGTCAAATCTTACCACATCTAAAGATTCCCAGCACATGTTTTCCTGTTGGTTGTTTTCACATTCCAAACCTCTAGGACCAATAATAAGCGAGATATGGGCACTTTTAAGTTTGGCCACAGCAGTTTGACCTTGAACGAGGGGTCCAAGGTCAAATCTGACCACAGCAAAAGATTCTCAGCACATGAATTCCTATAGGTTGGTTACACATTCCAAACCTCTAGGACCAATAATAAGCAAGATATAGGCACTTTTAAGTTTGGCCATCCTCGTTTGACCTTGAACAAGGGGCTCAAGGTCAAATCTTACCGGCCGGCAGGAGATAATGACTGCTTTTAGACTGTTCATATGGCTGAGTTTTCATGCCGCCATGCTCTCTAAGACTTCCTCTTGAAATGCTTGGTAGCAAGGGTGTCATTATTCATGAGACCAGCGTGGGGATGCTTTGGTATGTCCTTCTTGGCGGGGGCATACTTATAAGTTATTAAGCAGGTTGTGTAGTTTTACCCATATGGCGGGCCAGGGGGTAATTCTGACCAACTTTCTAGACTCCCTGCATATGGTTTGCTATTACCTTTAAATACATTCAAAACCTCTAAAAGCAATAATGAAGGAGATTTAACCCAAAACCTACAAATCTGTGATATTATGACCCCAGTTACACCCACAAGGGGCACCTGGGGGTAAATCTGAGTGTTTTTAGACTCTTGTGTGTGGTTTCCTTTTACCTCTCAATATTTTATGGCTCTAAATGCAACAGATAAGGAGAAAATATAATTGGGGGGGGGGGGGGGGTGGGGTTATTAAGGAATATATTGGGGGAAACTCAACCCAAAAACAAATAAGTACCCCTTTCAAGGGATGCTTAATTATCTGTACAAGCCCAAGGCATTCAACGAAATTCAGAATCCAGGGAAAGAAAAGATGTTGAGCACCATAGAGAATGCCAAGGGATGATTAAAAACCAGACATAGGGTCAAGGTGTACGGAGAAAATGGTATAGGGCTTTTCTCAACGGGCGTCAAAAAGTGTAGGGCTTTTCTCCTATAGGGCTTTTTTCCGTAGGGCTTTTCTCCCGGATTCGGGGTCAAAGTCAAATGCATTTGCATTTAAATGCATTTTAAATACTTTTCGAAAGTATTTGCATTTGCATTTGAGATTTTCAAATGAAAAGTATTTGCACTTACAAAAAAAATTCAAATACTTTCAAATACATTTTGCAAATACAATATGTTCTGCAAGTGAATGAATTTGGTGTTTTTCTTTCTTTTTGCAAAGCATATAATTTAAGTTATTCTTTTATTACTATTCATGTTGTGTATTGGCGAGCTAAAATAAGGCTTTTAATAAGTACTTTTGAAAAAAGTAATAGGTTAAAAATATTTGAGCTTGTTTACTTACTACATATTACTAATATTAATATGCTTATTTGAAGACATTTAGCTAATGAAGAAACATTCTGTCAGAGACCGATCTGTCAACGTGATATTGCAATTAACATCAGCAAGTCCAAAAACAATCCATTGTCCTGCTAATATAAAAGCAGCTTACAAGGGGCAGTCCCGTCATTGTGAATCTGTGTTTAAATACATAAGCTCAAAAGCATTCAGTAATAGATTATTGGGAAGATTCATGATATCAGAAAAGATTCAGCCTAATGTTAGACAACACTTTTCTGTTATGAATGTCCCTGATGAAAAAGAAGGTATTGTGTGAGGTGCATTTAGTATTGTTCTAGTGAACTCAGTGGCTCAACAAAAGCAGCCACTAATCCCCTCACTTGAAGGTTACAATTTTAAGCATTTCCAACCACTAATCCCCTCGCTTGAAGGTTACAATTTTAAGCATTTCCAATTAATGTTATTTTAAGGTAAACATTCAGTCCTTCATTAAGAAGGTATGTAATTCGAAAATATCTCATCAGTTCACGAAATAATTTATAAATACGTCTTTTTTGAACATTGTAAATTAATTCATTTTTTCCACAGGTATTTTTTAATATATGATACCTACTGTACTTACTACTTACTTGTTTGTAGCTCATTCCCACTGTATTAATTTGTGTTACAAATTTCACATTTAATATATTAATGTATGTTAATATATAAAATTATAGTATTTGAAAGTATTTGAAAAAGTATTTGAAATACTTTTGAAAAGTATTTGCATTTGCATTTGAAGAAAATAAAAGTATTTGCATTTGAAAAATTGAAAAGTATTTGCATTTGCATTTAAATACTTTTAAAAGTATTTGACCCAAGTCTGTTAAAAACATGGGAATGTCTTGGTGTACAGCTGCTTACAGTGTACTTTAGCTGCTTTCTGAAAAAGGCTAGGGATGGAGACACATGAATCTCATCAGGAAGAGCATTCCGAATAGTGGGAGCATCAAAAGCAAAAGTATAACCAAACTGTTTGACAGATTTATGAGTAACAGGATAGAACTCAGGGACAGGATATTTCCACCACTATGACTGCACCTGGTACTGTAAGCACTACTGCAAGAAGAAACATATGGAGAAAAGTACTTAGGAAAAGCAGTATGAAGAAACTTATAAACAACTGTGGCTGCTTTAGACAGTGAATGATGTTCAACAGGAAGCCAATGTAATTTCTTAAGAACAGAAGTTAACTAGAAATAGGATGCCCTGTTGATAATAGCTGCGACATATGAATAGAAACAGGATAGCATAGAAGAACACACATTATCATGTGTAATGTCCACCCCATGAACCTTTTGCCAAAATTGTACAGTAGTCTTACAAGACCCTGTTTCATTTGTAAAATATATCAATGATGCTTAAATATTTATTAGTGTACATGTAAATTATTTCAGCTTCATGCCTTTTTGTATAGGTTGAGTCGAAAATTTTGACGAAATCACTCTATCTTGCACGGTTAAGAAGATATAAGCAAATTTCTGTTTTTCTATTTTTGGCAAAAATTCAAAACGGCCCCCATTTTTGGGAACAGGAAAATTTTTTGAAAATTGCCAAGAGTACATTTCTTAGATACCCTATGGGTCGAAAATTTCAACGAAATAACTCTATTTTGCATGGTTAAGGAGATAGAAGTAAATTTGTGTTTTTTCCATTTCGGGCAAAAATTCCAAAATTCAAAATGGCCGCTATATGTGGGGAGGGGATAATTTTTTGAAAATTGCCAAGAGTACATTTCTTAGATACCCTGTTCGACGAAATCACTCTATCTCGCACGGTTAAGGAGATAGAATCAATTTTGTGTTTTGTCATTTTGGGCAAAAATTCGAAAATTCAAAATGGCCGCCATATGTCGGAAGAGGAAAATTTTTGAAAATTGCAAAGAGTACATTGCTCAGATACCCTGTGGGTCGAAAATTTCGACGAAATCGCTCTATCTCACACGGTTAAGGAGATGGAAGCAAATTTGTGTTTTGCCATTTTTGGGAAAAATTCAAAAATTCAAAATGGCCGCTATATGTGGGGAGGGGATAATTTTTTGAAAATTGCCAAGAGTACATTTCTTAGATACCCTGTTCGACGAAATCACTCTATCTCGCACGGTTAAGGAGATAGAATCAATTTTGTGTTTTGTCATTTTGGGCAAAAATTCGAAAATTCAAAATGGCCGCCATATGTCGGAAGAGGAAAATTTTTGAAAATTGCAAAGAGTACATTGCTCAGATACCCTGTGGGTCGAAAATTTTCGACGAAATCGCTCTATCTCACACGGTTAAGGAGATGGAAGCAAATTTGTGTTTTGCCATTTTTGGGAAAAATTCAAAAATTCAAAATGGCCACCATTTTTGGGGAGGGGAAAATTTTTTTTAAATTGCTAAGAATGCATTTCTGAGATACCCTGTGGGTCGAAAATTTCGACGAAATCGCTCTATCTCGCACGGTTAAGGAGACAGAAGCAAATTTGTGTTTTGCCATTTTTGGCAAAAATTCGAAAATTCAAAATGGCTACCATTTTTGGGGAGGGGATACTTTTTTAAAAATTGCCAAGAGTACAATGCTCAGATACCCTGTGGGTTTAAAATTTCGACGAAATCGCTCTATCTCGCACGGTTAAGGAGACAGAAGCAAATTTGTGTTTTGCCATTTTTGGCAAAAATTCGAAAATTCAAAATGGCTACCATTTTTGGGGAGGGGAAAATTTTTTGAAATTGCCAAGAGTACATTGCTCGGATACCCTGTGGCTCGAAAATTTCGACGAAATCGCTCTATCTCACACGGTTAAGGAGACAGAAGCAAATTCGTGTTTTGCCATTTTTGGCAAAAATTCAAAATAGCCGCCATTTTTGGGGAGGGGGAAAATTTTTTTTGAAAATTGTCAAGAGTACATTCCTTAGATACCCTGTGAGTTGCAAATTTCGACGAAATCGCTCTATCTCGCACAGTTAAGGAGATAGAAGGAAATTTGTGTTTTGCCATTTTTGGCAAAGTAGCTATTACTCAGTCAGTTATATAGCTATTATCACTAAAAGCAATCCCAAGCAAGCTATCGACCTAAGTAATGCTCATACTAAATTTGGTAAAGATATGTCAAATATTTTTCCTTAAAATGCTCGGAAACCAAAGAAGTACACAAAAGTAGCTATTACTCAGTTAGCTATAGACCTATCTTCACCAAAAGCAATCCCATGCAAGCTATTAACCCAATAAAGACCCATACCAAATTTGGTAAAGATAGGATAAATACTTTTCCTTCAAATGAGCGGAAACCAAGCGTCCGGACGCCGGACGATGGAAAAGGCAAAAATAATATGTCCACCCCCCAGTGGGGTGGACATAATTCAAGTTATACTGGTGTATCTACTCATGTTTGAGACAATTCCAGCTGCACTATTTTGGATCCAATGTAATTTACATAGATTGAACTTGGGGAGACTTCTGAAAAGATAATTACAGTAATCCAGCCCACTACTAATAACAGCATTGGCCACAAGTATAGACGTATCATAAGTAAGAAACTGCCTGACATGTCTCAAGTTATGGAGTTGGATAAAGCAGATTTTGCAGACACTGAATTTGTTTATAGACAAGGAAAAATAAGAGTCTAACCATGATATGCCCAAGTTTTTCGCTGACTCAGCTTGGCAGAGGATTTTCCAAGATGTCAATTGGGAACCATGCTTTCAAATTTTCCTTCTGTTTCTTTGAACCAAATAAAGAGTATAAAGTTTGTACTATTTGCTCAGTCTTGTCCAGATTCAATTTGAGTTTACTGGTTGACATCCACTCCTTTACATCAATAAGGCACCTGTTCAACTGTTCAAAGGAAGCAGACGTATTCTCCTGGGATAAGTGCACATAAACTTGGGTACCTCCTGCATAAAAATTGAAATTTATACCTTTGTGTTTACCAATCACAAGACTGAGAGGCTTTGTGTAGAGTGGAAATAACAACAGGCCCAAAAAAGAACCTTGAGGAACACCAGTAAACTCTGCATGGTTTCTGATTAACATTGTATTGCTTGGCCGGGCAAGTAGTAAATGTAAATGAGTAAATGCGATGAGTCAAATGACAAAAATTAACTTTACAGTTGAGCAAATTGACATAAATAGGAGAGAGGAGAAAAAAAAGTACTATTAGTCTATCTTCAAAGTGAATTTGCAATACTAAATGAAATTCAAGTCTACTCACTGTGAACAAAAATTTATTTCAATTCAAGACATATTTGTAGTCAGCATGATGTACAAGATTTCCTATGATGTACATGATTTGCAATAATTAAAGTATTTTATACTGATTTTTTTTTTCATTTTTTTTTTTTTGTTTCAATAAATATGGTCCAACCCTGCTCTATCTAAAACTAGAAAAAAAAATTAACTCACCTTGACATAGGTTCACTCAGGGAGATGTTTTTATTTCATACAAAAAAACTCCGGACATTTATTTATGTAAATGGATGTAAATTCGCCACTTTTTGAAAAAAACAAAAACAAACTGGTTTAAAGCAATAACATACCATGTAAAGTTTAAGTTAAATTATTATTTAACTTTTTTCCAGCCGAAAGTTTGTTATTAACATAGATGCAACTTTTCAAGTTTGTCCCACAGTAGTTTAAAAGGTTTGTTGTTACCCGTTAACAATTGTCTTTGAAGTCACTTGTAAGAGTGCATTATGCAAAAATAAACTTTAAAAAGTGAAAATATTAAAAAGCTGGATAATAAAATCTTGTTGTGCAATAGATATTTATTTCTGTATACATTTAACAAAACTATGAAAAAAGTGGAAATTTACAGCTACTGTTGAGTTTAAATCACTTACTATAAACGTGTTTTCTGTTGATAAATACTGAATTTTTGTTAAACGAAGTATGATTGGACAGTGCCGTTTCCGCTCAACCAATCAAATTAAGGCATTTAGAAGCCAGGAAACGTGGAGGAATTGGGTTAAAAAGACAATATATGTGTCCTTTTATTTGATTTTTAAACAAAATTCGTCTAATTTTCCCAATATTTACAGCGAAAACGCGGGCGATAATGTAAGATTTATGAGTCACCGCGACTCGGGATCATAACGTGTACGCGTCTTTTCGCCCCAGTATAGCGACAAAAGACGCGGAAACGCGTAGTAAAATGAACACTGCAAACCTCTAGGACCAATAATAAGCAGGAGGGCCCCAAGGTCAAATCTGACCACATGAAAAGATTTGCAGCCCATGACTTCCTATAAGTTGTTTTCATATTAATGAGTTATTTGAGAAATACTGGCTATCTGCAATACTTCTAGAGATAATTCGCATTTACTCATTTTGAGTAGGTGAATAATTAGCTATGGGTCTGAAACTTCACCAAGTGAAAGCTCTCCCAAAAGTAGATGAATGAGTTATTTGAGAAAAATTGGCTATCTGCAATACTTTTAGAGATAATTCGCATTTACTCATTTTGAGTAGGTGAATAATTAGCTACAGGTCTGAAACTTCACCAAGTGAAAGGTCTCCCAAAAGTAGGTGAAGGAGTTATTTGACAAAAATTGGCTATCTGGAATACTTTTAGAGATAATTTGCATTTACTCATTTTCAGTAGGTGAGTAATTACCTACGGGTCTGAAACTTCACCAAGTGAAAGCTCTCCCAAAAGCAGGTGAATGAGTTATTTCAGAAAAATTGGCTATCTGCAATACTTTTAGAGATAATTCGCATTTACTCATTTTGAGTAGGTGAGTAATTACCTACAGGTCTGGAACTTCAGCATGTGAAAGATCTCCCAAAAGTAGGTGAATGAGTTATTTAAGAAAAATTTGCTGTCTGCAATACTTTTAGAGAAAATGCAGAATTACTCATTTTTAGTAGGCAAGTAATTTAGCCACAGGCCTAATTTAGACATAAAGCCTACCAATAGAATACTGTGGTGCACCCTGTAATATACCTTGCAAACTTGAGAAGGCTAGCTATAATATTTTTTCGTTAGAGCGGTAATGGTGAAATCTCTCTACACACTGCGGCTATCCAGTGGATACAATGATTTACTCAACAGTGAGAACCTGAAAGTAGATATTGGTAAGCTATGCCATGACATAGAGGTCTGCAATTTCACTCTGTTATAGCTGACCAAAAATTATGTGAATAACATATTTAAACAAAATACTGTAAATGTAATAGTTTTCACGTTATAACCGATTTACTCAACAGTGATAACCTCAAAGTAGCTATTACTCAGCTATGCAATGAGCTACATGTCTGAATTTTTTCTATGTTATAGCTGACCCAAAATTAGGTGAACAACATATTTAAGCAAAATACTGTAAATGCAATAGTTTTCAAGTTACAACTGATTTACTCAATAGTGAGACCCTGAAAATAGCTATTGCTCAGCTATGCCATGAGCTATAAGTCTGTAATTTCACGACGTTATAGCTGACCCAAAAGTAGGTGAACAACATATTTTAACAAAATACTCCAAATGCAATATTTTTCAAGTTACAAGTCATTTACTCAACAGTCAGTACCTGAAAATAGCTATTGCTCAGTTGTGCCATGAGCTACAGGTCTGTAATTTCACTATGTTATAGCTGACCCAAAAGTAGCTGAATAACATATTTACACAAATTTCTGTAAATGCAATAGTTTTCCAATTACAACTGATTTACTCAACAGTGTGAACTTCAAAGTAGCTATTACTCAGCTATGCAATGAGCCACAGGTCTGGAACTTCACTATTTTATAGCTGACTCCGAAATAGGTGAATAACATATTGAAACAAAATACTCTAAATGTAATACTTTTGAAGTTATAAGTAATTTACTCAACAGTGATAACCTAAAAGTAGCTTTTACTCAGCTATGCCATGAGCTACAGGTCTGAAATTTTACTATGTTATAGCTGACCCAAAAATAGCTGAATAACATATTTATACAAAATTGTGTAAATGCAATAGTTTTCAAGTTACAAGTGATTTTACTCATGATGGAAGTTACTGAAAAGCCCAAAAGTAGCTATTACTCACTTAGCTATTGAGACAGACACCCAAATTACTCACCATGTTGTAGCTATGAAAAAAGTATCTGAATAACATATTTTAACAAAATGCTCTAAATGCAACACTTTTCAAGTTATAAGTGATTTAGTGCATGATTTCATGAATTTTAATGCATTTTAGACATTTTTGTCTACCAGAGGCCTAATTTAGACATAAAGCCTACCAAAAAGATAGGGTGGCGAGTCCTCTAGCATACCAAGCCACCTGCCAAATATGAAAGAAATCTGGAAAGAAATGTGGACTGTAGGTCGCTAACAAGCAATATTCCACATTTTAGACATTTTTGTCTACCACAGGCCTAATTTAGACATAAAGCCTACCAAAAAGATAGGGTGGCGAGTCCTCTACCATATCAAGCCACCTGCCAAATATGAAAGAAATCCGGAAAGAAATGTGGACTGTAGGTCGCTAACAAGAAATCTCTGCGGTCGCGGACGAGGGCGCGGACGACGACGATGATGAATCCATAGTATCCCCGCTTCGCGTCGGGGATACAATTATGTATTATGTGTTTTATGATATTAATTAGCTGAAATATGTTATGATATTAATGGAAATGGTTTTGGAAGGTAGTATTTTACACATGATAGCTATATTAATAAAACTTTATAAATTGTTCAATAAAAGATTTTGGTATGGACATATATATTACTCTTACTGTGTAAACCTGATATTCAAGATTATGTCTTAATATTATCTTTCGTGAACCAGAATCTGGTCCATTCCACTTTCTGGTCTAAATGGTTTTAAAATCAGACTTATGTATGTTTTTGTGCCAATATATAAACAGAAGTTATATATTCTTAAAATAGAATTGTTTTTGGGTATAAACACGATTTTGTGGAACAAGAAAAGTGCACTGAAATGTTTCAAATGTTACAGCGAAAAAAGACTGCACAATTTTGGTAATAGACTGGAAAAAAGTGAAAATAGGTACAACAATCATATATCCATGATTAAAAACTGTAAACAATGATACCTAGGTTAATAAATCCATCCATACATAAACATTTTATGTCAATTTGAATTTTTAATTGAATGGGACAGAGTTTGGACAGATGAGTCTGAGTTGGTGAAGGTCCAATTAAGTTGACCAGTTTCCTTTCATTCCCTGTGATCTGATATTTCTTCGATCAACACTATTAATGAGCTGTGTATATTTGATATTCAAGCAGAATTAACTTCTATTGCTATAAAATATTGCTGTAACTATAGGTACATTTGTATGGAATACATGCATATATCGCACCCACTTCAAATCGCTATCGCTAACTCGCACCCACAAATCGCATCCATTTTAAATATGATATTTTATAATAGGCTTTTTGTCTAAACTCACAACATCGTACTAAGTATCAGGTTCGACAATTCAGTTAATTTATTAGCGGTAGATGTGCTTGACAATTGCATAGAATATATATGAGGTCACGGAAATCTGTGGGGTCCCCAGTAAATGTATGTGTAGAAAATATGTTACTTCTAGATCAAAATTCCCGGACAACTCATTAATATTCACAAGGTCACTGTATTCTGTGGGATTTCCCAACATATTTTAACTTATTTTATTTCAGTGAATCAATGCCCCAATATACAAAAAAGATAAAAGACAAGTAAGGAGAAAAGGATGAAATAAAAAAAGCTGGTGCGATTTGCGGGTGCGAGTTAGTGGTAGCGATTTGAAGTGGGTGCGATATGCATGTAAATCCATTTGTACAGTATTTGTGTACGAGTTGTTGGCCACGAGCTGCTGTGGTCACAATTTGCATGTAAATCTGCTACTGTACTGTCCATAGACGTGGTTACCTCGGCTCTACTTTACTTGCGTCTACACAATATGCACAGTACGTCTCACAGTAGACGTGGTTACCTCGGCTCTACTTTACTTGCGTGTTGAGCCATGGCACGACCCCACATAGAACTGGAGATTTGCATAAAACACAAATATCATACAAATGTGAATACATAACTGTTCCCACAACTATTTTGTTTCATTTTCTTCAACAATCAGTCAACATGCAAACATGTCTGACAAAAAATAACTGACGTACATTTCCTGATTTTCCAGGGTTTTTGGACCATTTCTCCAAAAATTTGAAAATATTCTCTTATGATAAAAGCTGTGTAAAATAGCATATATTTTGTACACACGTTGTATTTGTTGTGTCCTTGGCTTAATATCAACTGTTTCTAATTATATAAAACCATTTTCAGACATTTTATCAAGTTTTATTCAACAGAAAAAGATTTTATGCAAATCTCCAGTTCTATGTGGGTTCATGCCACGGCTCTACATGTACACCCGTGGACGGTGAATCGGACAGGACAGTGGAGTCGGACACCAATATAAATTGTACTAGATCTATTTCTGTTTAAAAGGATAAATACATATGTGAACACATTCATACTTCTTGTGTTTTGTATTGTTGCTGTATGTCCCTATTGCTTTTCAACACTGATATTCAATACAAATATATCTGACACTATTTATATTGCTGTCCGACTCCACTGTCCTGTCCGATTCACCGTCCACGGTAAGTAAAGTAAGAGGTAACCACGTCTAGTCTCACAGAAGAATGTGGGGTACTTTCTTTTAAATATTCCAAAAAAACAGTACTGACACTCTTCCTTGAACATCTGGGCGGATAAATGAGAGCCAAATACAATGTTTGGCATCTGAAACAAGTGCAAACAATTCCGTTAAAATAGAGAACTTTGCCCACAAAGAAAAATTCAAACTGGTTTTAGTTGAAGTTTCGTCGATGACAAAATGTTATTCACCTTATATATTACTGCAAGAAATCGTTTTTGGAGAACGGAAGAACATATATTATTCAAAGAAAAATGGCGATCAGAGAGTGAATTTTCCATGCGCAAAATCTCAACGTGCAACTTGTAGTCACATATTTTTCTCACTTCCTTTTCTTAAAGTCGCCGGCCATTGTAAAGTTTTTACATTTTCTAAATAGGCGTTTCCAATTTTCTAAAATAAAAGGCTTAATAAAATAAATCAAAATAAGGTTTTTCAGGACAATTAAATACAATTATATCTTGTATTAAGAAAATGAAAAATGTTTAAAATTTTATTTTTGTGTTTTTGAGATTACAAGTTTAGACTGGTTTTCGGAATATTAGGAGCATACTAGATCTATTCTGCATGGTACAATTTGTGATATGGGTGCGTTTCATATCTTGCGTTTTTAACAAGATACTTCTTGGCCAATGAAGGAACTGAAAAGTATACATATAAAAATATATACATGTAAACTGTTCATAAAGAGAGCTATGTGAATTATCCTTCTGTGTATATTAAATGGTTGATTTTTATATACATTGTCAAGTAAAACTTTTGTTGTTGATATTGAATGATTAGTTACTTTTGTCAGTTGTATTGTGGCCCTTTCTTTTATTTATATATGTGACAAAAATATAAAAAGAGCCCTTCTCACATGTTGAAACTAGGTTTTTACAATTGCGCTGTTAAGAGTATTTTGGCACCATAAGGCCGTATATCTCTTTTTCTGTCTTCCCCAGATAGCATTCCAACATTCACCCAAAATTGGCCCAGGATCGACATATCCATTGGTTTGACTTTGGGCCATTGGCTTCTTGGTCGGCAGATGCTACATTGGTCTGACATTGGTAAACCACCATTAAGAATTGTATTCCCACTATTGAATCATCCAATATCATATTGCAGCAGAAAGTTATGTAACCATTGTGTAAAATGGGCAAATGATTGACAGGTTGTGCATGGGTAGATCTTAGTTAAGGGCATCACTGATAAGTTACATGATCAAATATGTAATCAGTGACGTTACTTGGTCAAGATGCATGATAGTCGAGGTCCTCTGTGGCCTAGTGGTTAGCAAGTTTGGCATCTAATCATAGGCTGTCACCTCTGTGGGTTCGAGTCCCACAAGTGGCAATTCTGAGGACCTGTCCCAATATGACCCTGGCTGTTGAACGGGACGTAAAACCCCAACTTTGACCTTTGCATGATAGTCAATATAATTTGTGCAAAATTTATTTTTACATTTTTATTGTGACTTTTTAATAAGAATATTATGTTATGTCCAAACAGTGGGTTTAAATTGTGGGATCCTTGCAATCTGATTTAATACACATACCTAGATTGGTAAATAATTTTTACTACTTTTCTCAAAATAAATTAGTTGTGTATTATTGCTCAGCACCATCCTGGAGAAAATCCACCGTTGGCACAATTGTGGCAAAATCTAGAGATAAATGCCGAAGAGTGCTTGGGAAGCCATTGTGAGTCCAATGCTGTATCGCAAAATCTGCTGACCATGTAACAAACAGCCAATGTCTGTCTGACAACAGAATGCCCTCGGGGTATAAGTTGTTTCTGTTCTGTTTTTTATTCTTGTTTTATTGCATTTTTTGAATGACATATAGGCTGCTTATTTTATATAAAACAATAAGCGTATTTTACAGACATAATACATGGAATCTGGACTCCAAAAATTAATGGATTCACTTGTGATCAGAATCCTAATCCGGATTAAGAATCTATTGATCTAACTTTGGAGGTGGATTCACAGATTCATATTCATTGGATTACCTATAATCCATAATCCACAAAATAATATCAGTAAATTGTAGCAGCAAATTAAAAAAATAAGTGATTTTTATGATATTTATAGTGGTTTATCTTATTTTTGGATTCTGATGTTGAGAAAAAGCCATTTCACGAATCCAGCTAATCCAAAGAATCTAAATCTGAATCTGGACTGAACAGATTATGTTTGTGAAATATGCTTATTATAATGCTAGAGATTCCTCAATAGTCACCTATATGTGGGTTCACTAGCAGAAGTGACAATGTTACATGAGAACACAATATTGCTACTTGTAAAGTTGAACCCACAAAAATGTGACCAGTTATTACACACCAAACTTGCTAACTATTTGGTCTCCAGGACTCTGATTGATTACTTAATTGAAGAATATTTGCATAATATCATTACAATTTTTTACTTATAGATGTTATAGAAATTGAATAGTTTAGAGCCCTACATCAGGATAATATAATATAACAATCAAGTTATTGAATGCATAAGCCTTTTGGGATTCATCTGGGTCACAATGAAGGGCTTTATTGTAATACTCAAGTAGTTTAAGATGGTATTGAAATGTTTATTATCTCTTTGATTGGTATCATTGCATCTTTTTATGATGCTTAAGTGGGTGTTATACATAAGTTATTCAAAACCTACAATGCTGCATGTCATTATATGCATGGCTGTGTGCTATGGGACCTTGGTGCTGGCTTTAGTTCTAAATTCTATGTTTCTTGCAGAAAAGATATCAGAAAACTGCACTGAAAACCTCTGACAAGCATTAATTCGTCAAGACTTTGTCAAAATGGTGTCTAAAATGACAAACTTCCCAATTGACAAATTTTAACTTGTCACTTTCTTGTTGGACAAATTAACGGACAAACTTATGACAAGAAAATTACCTTGATAGTCCAATTAATTTGTCCACCTGTTATTGGCCAAGTTCTTATGAAATTAAGCTTAAGTGTACATACACATGTATGCGGCTTACGATATCCGACGGCCGATTTGCGACAGCGAATTTTCCAAACCTTCTCATTTATGTTTCGCTGTTCACATGTGTCCGAGTCCGAATTGCGACATCAGACGTCCGATTTGCGACAACGATTTTTTCGGTCTGGGACCGAAAAAATTGCATCGCAAGTGAATTTAGATGTATGTTTACAAAATATTGAGAAGGTCAGAAAGAAATTCGCTGTCGCAAATCGGCCGTCGGATGTCATAAGCCACATACATGTGTACATACACTTAGTGCACTATTTTTCTTATCATCAGTTTGCAGCTAATCTGAGTAATAAGTTATCAACATTTGGCTATCATCCAACAAGAAAATGGCATTTAAATTAGCCAATTTGGAAACTTGTTGTTTTAGGCACCATTTCGACAAATTAATAATTTTCAGTGTGTTGGGATTGTCTCTCTTGCCTCACAGTAATAGATCAGTGATGACATACCCATACATGTTCAAGTGCACAAAAGATTTAATAAATTAGTTTTCAAAGCATGCAAAAGCAATAATAAACTAGTGAAAATCTGTTTTAAGCACTCTGCCAGCATGTCTTTTAAAGGGGACAATGTTGCTTCACTGCTGCAGAGTTCTTTTGTTCTTTTACCATATAAGGACATTGAATTATTGGTTTTCTCTGTAGTCTACAGAATTGGTCTAGCTAGTGCTGACCTCTCTTGTGCAAAACTGGAAAGATCTATTTATAGATGGTGGAAAACATGCCTGTTTTTCTTGAAAATGTGTTTGGAAACATTTCTTTCTAGAAGTTTTGGTCTGTATATACTGTTTACATTCTTTCAATAACCTTTTATAATCTCCAGCATATAAAGAGTGAAGTCAAGTGAAGGGATTAGTGACTGTTTTTGTTGAGCCCCTGAATTCAGCAGAACAATGCTAAATGCACCTCGCACAGTACTTTCCTTTTTCATCATGGACATTCATAACAGAAAAGTGTTGTCTATAACATTAGGTTGAATCTTTCCTGACATCTTGAATCTTCCCAATTATCTATTACTGAATTTTTGTTTTTGAGTTTAAGTTTTTTCACACAAATCCACATTAATGGGACTGCCAATTGTAAGCTGCTTTTATATTAGCAGGGCAATGAATTGTTTTTGATGTTAATTACAATATCACTTTAAGATATCTGTTGGGTTCTGTATAAACCAGGCAAAATTGATGCATATTACATTATTATTTTGTCTTTTGTTATTCCGTTAAAATGAGTTAAATTTATTCGGTTCATTGTAGTACAGTGCAGTTATTGCCTTATCACACAAATATGCCTACAGAAAAGGAACATAAAAAAATGTACATGTTTATGCTCCACACAAGAAAAATTATATTCCCTGCCCATAAATTTTTGTGGTCTGTTTCAACACATCTCCATGTAAGTGATAGTTTGTAAGTATTTAAAATGTGCACATGATAAATGGTCATTTTCATGGGAAATTGTCAGAATTTAGGCCAAAGAGCGTGGGTTTATGTGGTTAGTTTTTTCTTTATTTTAGTGTTCACTTGATAAATTAAGCTGCATTGTGTGTTTTTGTACAGAAAAAGATAAGTGTTCAAAGCAGTGTGAGAAATTCGTTGCCAAGGAATGGTGGCCCCATAGGGCCACTAGGTTCTGAAGTTCAGTGGCCCCTGTTAAAACTTGATGGCCCAAAACTTTTTAAAAAAAAATTTCTGACAAATTGTCTTTTTAATTTATTAAATGACACGTCAAAAAGATACAAAAGTGATTTATGTCAAATTTCTTTATTCAACTTGAATACAAGTTATACAAGATCCACTCAGAGAGAGCAAAACGCTTGACTCCATGTGACCAGTCTCTCAAGTGATATAAAGTATTGTAAGGAAGACAATAAAATAAAACCAAACATGTAAATTAATTTTTGAAGAAATATCAAGTAGAAAGTCTTTAAAGTGCATTTAAATGGGACCTCTGAAAACTCATGATTATTTTGTATCCGAAATAAGAACTAGATTTTTCTTTTTTAGCAACTTCTTCCTTTGGCTAGGTCCTACCCACAAAAATTTTTAATAAAGATCTGTTCATTAGTTCTGGAGTAATCTAAACACACACACACAAAAAAAGCCAGAGAGACAAATAAAATAGAAAATTAGCACACAAGAACATAAACTGCTGGGTGAGGTAAAAATATAGCTTAGAAGTCACTATTTAGTAAAAATCACTCATGGTAATTTTTTTTTTTTTGATGGCCTGTCAAAGAATTGAAAAAAAGAGAACATAAAACAGAAATAATAATTAATAAAAATTATGAATACACCACCCCCTCTTTATTATCTTTATGTCAATTTCAAGACAAAAAATGGGAAGAAATATTTTTACTGAAAGACAACAAGTATCACACCCTAGGCTTGTGACCTCACAATAACAATTGCATTGTGACATCATTAAGTAATGGCATCACCAGAAAGCAAAATATTGATAATAATAATAATAACAAAAAAATGTCTCCTGGCTTTAATTTTCAAACAAATTACACCAAATTTAGAAGAATCCATCTGTACTCCATGAAATATCAACCCACCAAATTTAAGCTTGATTGGTGCTACAGTTTTTGAGTTTTAAGGGTGAAACGGTGCACAGACAGACAGACAGAAACAAACTGATCACAATAACCCTCTCCTATCCTCGAGCATTAAAAATGAAACTAAAGTCTTTTTCATGATTATCCCAATTACACAAGACATTTAAATTTTGCAAGTTTTATGATTACTTTAAGCTTCAAAGAAATAATGTTTTTCTTTTCATACAATTTATACAGAGTGTCTGCTGCTAAACAGCCTTTTTTATTTGTGGATAAGTGGAACAACTATACTTGTGTGAAGGGAGGGGGGTTAAGAGTCACATATACCTTAGCCTGGCCTTCCAGGCTGTCTCAACCATAATGCAAACGTGAAATATTTTTGCTACTGTGCCACAGGCGTTTATATGTATAATATAGACACAACTGTTTGATTGCATTATAAGTATTTTTCATAATGCTCTCATACATTTACTTAGCCTAGCTTGCTGGGGAGAACTCCCAGACTAGAAAAGCCTCTGATACAGTGTGCATTATGGCAAAAAATATTTCACATTTGCATTATGGTTGAGACAGCCTAGAAGGCCAGGCTAATAAATTATATGTATTGATTGTTTTTCTGCAGTCTTCTCACTTGGTGTACTAACTCTTGGAGGAGTGAGAGAAACAGTGTGGAGTTTAGCTGCTTATTAAGGGTGAACTCAATCTGGAATATGCAAAACACAATGCATAATTAAGGATCCAGGGGGAAAGAAAACCAATTTTAAAAAAATGACAGCACACTGGATTGTATTACCACACGAGGCATGTTGTAGTCAATTTGGTGGCCCATTGGGGCCCATGAAAGTCAAGTTGTGGTGGCCCTAACTTAAAAAGGGGGGGCCCCGGGCCACCGGGCCACCGCGAATTTCGCACACTGGTTCAAAGTGACAACTTCAAATTCAATGTAAAAAAAAGGACAAACTTGATATTGGGGATT
Organism: Sabellastarte sp. h YS-2021; assembly: GCA_964017235.1. Classification (NCBI taxonomy): domain Eukaryota; kingdom Metazoa; phylum Annelida; class Polychaeta; order Sabellida; family Sabellidae; genus Sabellastarte; species Sabellastarte sp. h YS-2021. The sequence goes on along the minus strand of OZ024928.1, from coordinate 149,780,708 downwards.
ATTCACAGATTTCTGTAAGTATAAGTTAATCTAATGAATTTAAATAACTGTTCTAGTAAATTTTAATGGTTTAATCTTCTTGATAGTATTCAGTTACTTGTGTATTACTTATAAATTTAATTTAAATGTTGCATTGCTATTGTGTCAAAGATAGACTGTAATATTCTAAATGACTTAATTGTTGAAATATGTATAGCACATTTGTAATTGTATTATTTTAGTAGCCTTTCTTGAGGCCCGAACCTTATCATGTATTCAATATATATATATATATATAATTTGTTTGTAGAAGTACTAATATAGAACTGTAAGAGAAGTTTATATTGACAGTATGTCACTTTAATACATGTTTTAGGGTGCATTAAAGAAACTTTGGTGTTATATGTAGCTGCTGTATTAATTAATATGTATTTAAAGTAACATTTAAACTCAGTTAAGGCTTTGTTTTTGTTGTATATTTTTGTGTACGGTCCTTGTAAATGCAACGCATGTGACAATTATGGAATAATAAGTAATGATAGCCATTTTAAGTAATTAAATAAAGTCAATTAACAAAAGGACTTTCAGCATTTACAGAAATAATTAATTTCAAGTTTGTATAATTCATAGTTCAAAGTTTGTTTGAATGTTTAAATGAAATAATTTGAGCAATATAGTGTCATTGTTTAATTGTATACATTTTATGTATTTGCAATCAAACTGCATAAATAAATGTGTGTGTGAAGTAATCGTTTATATCCCCCTGGTATCAACAATATCAATCAGTCTTTGACAGAATGTTTCTTCAAAGAAGCATATTAATATTAGTAATATCTAGGAAGTCAACAAGCTCAAATATTTTTAACCTATTACTTTGTAAGATATACTTATTAAAAGCCTAAATTAAATTGAGCTCACCAACACATAGCATTAATAGTAATAAAAAATACCTAAATAATATGCTTTGTAAAAAGAAAGCACAGCTGTTTCAAGCAGGAACTTTATTTTCTTCCCTCTCAAGTTCATTAACTTTCTTGACAGCTCATGAATTGGATGTTTAAATCGTTGAATTCCATTCCCCTCAATTGGCTTTTTGCACACAAAGAAAATCAAAATTTGTATTTTGGTCTATTAAATAATCTAAAATTTAAGCAGTTTGTTGATTTATTAATGCAATTAAAATATATCAAATCAAAATTAAGATTATGCTTATCAACATGAATCAAATATTATTTCAAGGGAATTGGCAGAAAATGTGAAATGTAGCTACAAAGTTTTGCATTTTCTTTCACAAAATAGAGTTATTCATATGTTCAGATACTAAGAAAACTGTGCATAGTAAGACAGGAACACTTTCCAGATATTGAGCCTTTTAACTTATTTAAACTGTGAATAAATGTAGTATAAAATAATTCATAGATTGCAGGGAAATTTTTATCTACATATTTCATTACGTAACAAGTTCTTTCTATGAATGTCAAATCTGGTTAATATAGTAAAACTTTCATTGCTTTATTCATTTTCACAGGTTTTTTTCTCATTTTCACAGATAAGTATGTTATTAAGTTGGTTTGGATATATCAAACAGAATTTGTCTAATAAAATTTCACATTTCCTCATCATTTTATTTGAGGCTCAGGGTTTACAAATATCAAAACATTTGTCACTACAATAATTTTCGATGACACGTTCACTTTTCAAAGTGTCTTATATATTGTCATAACTGTTGTATATTTTAATGATAAGATTTCAGTTTTATTTCACAAAATACTTCAATATCATTACTATAATAATTTGAGCGAAAAATCTTAGAGCAGCATTTCTTTTTTGGCACAATATGTGCTTTATATTACACCGAGTTCAGTTGAGTATATTTTGTGTGAGACATTTCTGTTTTAGTGCAGTACTATATCAAAAATGTGTTTATAACTTGTGCAAAATTGATCTATACCACAAACGTTTAAAACAGTAAATGCATGTCATTTATTTATTATTCATAGTTACATGCTCAATGTTGTGGTGATTAAAGCATAAAATCCCTGTCAAACAAATGTTTATATTCAACAAACTCCTCTCAAACAACTATTACAGGTCAATAAAGTGTTAGTAAGTGGCCATTACAGCAGGGCTTGAGTGTGTAACATAATAACTAAACACACACTTCCTTAATTACCTCCAAGGGATTGATATGTAATAAAAGTAGATTTATTTCATCACTGTTATCTAAAATTCTGCCAATTCCCTCAAGTTGTAACATGTGGCATCTTTTTCAGCAATATTTTGCCTTTTTACTGATATAAATTACTTAGACAGAAAAAATCAACAAACTACCCAATATCCACAATAAAGATACCCTTTCCATATGACAAAAACTCAAATGAAAAACAAGGTTTTTAAAACACCAACCACTCAAAATCTTAACATATATGTTTTAGTATCACTATATAGCATAAAGAAAGCGGTTTCAGATTTTCCTTTTACAAATATGGAACAATGCAAAAAATGGTTAATATTTTGAGAAATTAAAGACCTATCTCTTTACAAGAAAGCGTGTGCATACAGAGATGCAGTGAGTGGTTACCCTGTAATGAGCATTCCCCTATCAATCAAAGACTCTGGATTAGAGAGGGATGAACTAAACTGCACAGAATAACTTTGTTGAAACAACTGTAAAAGAAATAAAACAGCAAATTCATTCACTTGCAGAATAAATTGTATTTGCAAAATGTATTTGAAAGTATTTGAATCATTTTTCAAATGCAAATACTTTTCATTTGAAAATCTCAAATGCAAATGCAAATAGTTTTGAAAAGTTTTTAAGATACATTTAAATATTTGATATTTTGATATTTTGTGTTATTAGATGCTGAATAGAACAGAGGCTATAGATATTTTGTGTTATTGTTTGCTAAACGGATCTCAGGACAGATACTGGATATAGTGGACAAACTTATACAACTGTTAATTACATGGATAGGGCTGTGGTCAGGTCACACTTGTTAGATTATTGTTTGAACTATTAAGAGTATCTTAGCTGTAATTTTATTATTTTGTTTGTTAAAATATTTGTGAAATTGTTTTCTTTGGGTTTAATGTCACCTTCAACACTGCATAGGTCATATCATGACAAGCTATAGTTTTATGGGCAGATAAAACAAATACATACAGTTGGTCAAGGTTCTGTTTTATAAACTGCTGACCATTGTAATCAACTACCAACTTTCCCGCATGGGGTCCAAGCTTTGAACCACAAACCAAAGGCGAGTTTGTTCCCACTGTGTCACCATGGCCCCTAATAATTTTGTGAAGTAAAACTTTTAGTCTTTTCGTGTTGCATCTTGAAAACAACTGGTAATTACTAGCATGTTTGCCAATGACTGTAACACTAGCAATTTATAAAGTGGTATGTAGTAAGATTGACATTATTACTGAAACTGGGGGGGGGGGGGGGGGGGCACAGTGGAATAGTGGTAACACACTCACCTCCCAACTCTGGGTTTGGTGGATCGAACTCTGGAACTTATGTAGGAAAGTTTCTTAGCAATGGTTGGCAGCTTACAGTACAGAACCTTCATCAACTGTATGTATTGGTTTCCTCTTCATGTCCATTAAACTCCCCATCGTGATATGGCCTATATAGTGTTGAAAGCGACATTAAAACCCAAATAAATAAGTATTACTGAAACTATTCAATATTATAGACTTATACCCTATGGACAAGACCTAATGTGCTTAAAATGTTTGATGATAAATATGTTGAAAATATCTTCAAATTAAAAGCTTTGGAAATCATTGATAACATCAAGAACCTTTTTTAATCAGAGAAAATAGATAAACCTTGCTCAAAAGTAGTGAGATAAATTTCTTGCTGTACTTTATCAGAACTCAGCGATTTTTTCAGCACCCAGTGTCTGTTTTTTTTCTAAACTGTAGATATGTCTCATCGTATAGTTTCACTTTTACATATGTTCATTTGTGTGTCTTATGTTCAGGGTACAAAAATACTATATATAGGTGTAATTTTTAAACTTTTGTGCCATAATTGACCAATTTAACAAATTAATAAATAAATTTAATGCAACATATACAAACATTTTGTTTATGTAAGAAGCTTTTAGGTGAACTTGTGGAAATATTTCAATCCAGGGTCTTTTATTCACAAAACAATTCTTAGCTAAGAATAATTCTAAGAATAGAAGTAAAAGGAAATGTATATATATGCAATTCTTAGAATTTTTCTTAGACTACTTGTAATTCTAAGAGAAATTCTAAGAATACAGATCTTGGCATATGAGAACAGAAAGTTAAAAATTTTGAAATAATATAAAGAGGATGCATTTCATTACTGTACACACAATAGACAACTTAATATGTAACACTCTGTTCTGGATGTCGATTTGCAATCAGTTGCTGCACTAAGATCACCAAAACAACAATTTTTCTTAAGTTAACCATGCTATGTGCCAGTCTTAGATTTAAATCAATAGAATATTCTAAGAATAAGAATCTTTGTGAATAGAAAATTCTTATTCTTAGAAAAATTCTAAGAATAAAAACAATTCTTAGAAAAAATCTAAGAATAAGCATAATTCTAAGAATACGAACCTTTGTGAATAGGAAAATTCTTATTCTTAGAATTTTTCTAAGAAAAACGACAACTCTAAGAAAAAATCTAAGAATAAGACTGATTCTAGAGTAAGTGATGTAAATTCGCCGGTGGATGTAAATTCGCCAGTTTTTGGTTTTTGTCAATTTTACAGCGCAAATATGGAAAACATGTCATAATTTTGTTGAATATAAATAGATAAAATACTTGTCTATTGCACTACAAGATTTCATAGTCCAACTTTTTATATTTTCACAGTATTAAGTATATTTATGAATAATACGCTTTTACAAGTGACTTTACAGAGTGTAAATTATGCAATTTTTAACAAATACCAACCAACATTTTAAACTTCTCTTAGACAAACTTTTGAAAATTTACATCTATGTTAATAATAATTTTTGGTTAGAAAAGATGTAAAATAATTATTTAGCTTAAATTTTTCACAGTATGCTAGGTATTAAGCTTGAAAAACAGTTATTTCAAATAATGGTAAATTTAGATCCATTTTCATAAATAATAGATTTTTTTGTATGAAATAATAACAGCTCCCTGAGTGAACCTACATCCAGGTGAGTTAATTTTTATTCCAGATTTGGATAATGCAGGTATATAAGCCATATTTATTAAAAAGATATATATGTATAAAAAATTGTGATTTGATGTAGCAGAACCAAAAGTGCAAAAAAACTATCGAATTTACATCACTCACTCTAAGAATAAGAATCTTTGTGAATACATGCCCAGACATCATGAACTTACAAAAGTAATTCTTGTTTTTTTTTCTGCGCATGACACAAAATGTAGTCTCTGGTTAAGCTCTTTTGAACCCCTTAGTTGTTGACCTAATTATCACGTGCAGGGTGTTTCATTTGTCCACCAATATTGTTTATTGTACTCATATGAAAAGCGTAAGTGTTTATGTATTAATTACTCTTGGTGGTGATCTTGTACATATAAAAAAATTCTTAAAATTTAATCCGTAAGTAAAGATCAAAGCTATATATTGCACAAAAGGGTCGTTTCAGATTTTCGTAATCAAGACGGTACAGTGTCATGGACGCCACGAACGTTTCTGCATTCGGAGTGGTTGTTTACCCAACGGCTCTGTACGCTACAGTACAGTAGAGGTAGATGTGATGCCGGTCTAGTGTACCCACTGCTGTGTATGCAAGCTGCTACCCTGCATAAGTTGGCCGCCCTCGCCACACCTTCACAGGGCTTTAACACGAGTGGCCTAGTGCTACTGCACGAGTGGTCACTGAGGTAAACGGTCATGGAGATAAACGGTCTTCAGAAATTATCACATAAAAACAGTTAAAAGGTTTAATGGTGGTGGATCAGTTCACGCCCACCCTCAATTTTCTTGAAGATTTATGATTTTTCATAGAGAAGATGTTTACCACATTAATCATCAAATTGATCATATACATTTGTAATTTATTGTTTAACTGTGATTGTTTTGGATAAATTTAGGGGTGGGCGTGAATTGGTACCCAGGCGTTAACTGGTCCACCACCACTAAACGACAATATCACACAAATCTAATGTGATGGAAAGCATCGTTTAAGTATATTTTCTTGTTTAGTTTATCCGTTTTGGTTATTATTTGCACTACTTAGATTTGAAAACTTTGTAGATCGTTTGTCTCTAGTGGTGGACCAATTCACGCCCACCCCTTAATTAATTGAAGACAATTACTGCTACACAATAAATTACCAATGTATCCTTGCGTTGCCGGTTTTCGACGGTCTTACCCATTTTAATCGATTTTTGTTTCTTTCATCATTCCCTGATGTATTTTAATCTTAAAATTAGAAAAAAAATGCTGTTTAATTGACAAGAACAAATATAATGGGTTAATATTTTAAGTTACTTTTTTTTTTATTTGAGTCAATTTCTTTGTGTAGTGGTGGTGGACCAGTTCACGCCCGGGTACCAATTCACGCCCACCCTCAATTTTCTTGAAGATTTATAATATTTCACAGAGAATATGTTTACCACATTATAGATAATCATCAAATTGATCATATACATTTGTAATTTATTGTTTAACTGTGGTTGTTTAGGATAAATTTAGGGGTGGGCGTGAATTGGTACCTGGGCGTGAACTGGTCCACCACCACTATAGCTTTCTTACTTTACAAATGGTTGTCTGTTATCGACGGTAAAATCAAATCAATATAAATGGTATCAAAATATATTCTAACATTTTTATTTTTCACATTGTCCTCTGGAAATTGATAATTTAATAAATAAATAAAATAATTGTTGCCATTATATCATAATAATGTACAAATAACATTATTTTTGAAGGTCTGCACATAAAATTATTTCCCTAGACAATTATGCCATTAATTTTTAAAGTTGGTTTTGAAGGCTGTTTCTTCCATTTTGTGTCCACACAAAGCATGTGTTTTTATTTTAATGATCATGTGTATGGTTAATTTATTTTATAACCTCCAAATATAAAAATATTTTATGGCATATTTTTCTTATATTTGCAGCTGAATAAACGCATGCTGTCATTGATAATGGATTACATTAATTTAATAAAAATGTATGTGTAGAGTTTTGTAAAACAAATATTACACCTTATAATTTTATTTAATGAAGATAAAATATGCATTATTCACGGAAATTCATGAGCGTTGCCAGTGACAACCATATTTTATTTTACTTTAAAAATTGATATAATATTTCACTTAACAAAATCGTGATTTTACTGCATCATGCATTATGAAACTTTATTTTATCAAACTCAAAAAAATATTTGCATTAAAAGCCATGTGATATATTGTAAATAAAGAGTAATACTCTTAATTTTTACTGAGATGAAGAGCACCTGCACAGAACTACAATATATTAATGTGCGGCCGTCGATAATGGACGACCGTCGATAACAGACGACACAACAATATAGTCCAGTACCCTTGATTCGAGTATCGCCGTTTTTTATGGTTATAAAAGCATCTATTTTCACTTTTTATCTGCCGCCGGGCTTTTAGCCCGGGAGGGAGATTATGAAATGATGCCTGTGTGTGCGTGCGTGCGTGTGTGCGTGCGTTAGTTAGTCACGCAGATTCCTCCAAAACTACTACAGCTACAGATTTTTTGTAAATTAATTGTCCCAATGAATTTTCACGCCCTCGAAAATTTTTTTGGTTTTATGGACTTAGGCCTAAAGATAACTGAGCAATAGCTATCTTAGCTATTTGGAGTAAAGGGCTCATAACTCAAAAACTATTGCAGTTACAACTTTTTCTTCAAATATGTTGTTCAGCTACTTTGTCCTTAGCTATAAGATGGTACATAGTTTGGGGTCCCATTGCATGCCATAAGTGAGTAATAGCTATTTTCTCATTTGTAGCTAAATAACAAAAGGAGTAAATGTCAAATATCTTCAAAGGTATTAGAGTTACAGAAATCTTTTCAAATATGTTGTTCATCTACTTTTTGGTAAGCTATCACATAGTAAAGTTTCAGACCTGTTGCACCTTGGATAGCTGAGTAATAGCTACTTTGAAATTCTGACTGTTGAGTAAAGCCATTGTAACTCCAAAACTATTGCAGTTAGAGTGTTTTCCTAAAATATGTTGTTCAGCTACTTTGTCCTTAGCTATAAGATGGTACATAGTTTGGGGTTCTATTGCATGCCATAAGTGAGTAATAGCTATTTTCTCATTTGTAGCTAAATAACAAAAGAAGTAAATGCCAAGTATCTACAAAAGTATTAGAGTTACAGAAATCTTTTCAAATATGTTATTCATCTACTTTTGGGTAAGCTATCACATAATAAAGTTTCAGACCTGTTGCACCGTGGATAGCTGAGTAATAGCTACTTTCAAATTCCGACTGTTGAGTAAAGCCATTGTATCTCCAAAACTATTGCAGTTAGAGTGTTTTCCTAAAATATGTTGTTCAGCTACTTTGTCCTTAGCTATAAGATGGTACATAGTTTGGGGTTCTATTGCATGCCATAAGTGAGTAATAGCTATTTTCTCATTTGTAGCTAAATAAAAGAAGTAAATGTCAAATATCTTCAAAAGTATTAAAGTTAGTGAAATCTTTTCAAATATGTTGTCCATCTACTTTTTGGTAAGCTATCACATAGTAAAGTTTCAGACCTGTTGAACCTTTGATAGCTGAGTAATAGCTACTTTGAAATTCCGACGGTTGAGTAAAGCCATTGTAACTCCAAAACTATTGCAGTTAGAGTGTTTTCCTAAAATATGTTGTTCAGCTACTTTGTCCTTAGCTATAAGATGGTACATAGTTTGGGGTTCTATTGCATGCCATAAGTGAGTAATAGCTATTTTCTCATTTGTAGCTAAATAACAAAAAAGTAAATGTCAAATATCTTCAAAAGTATTAAAGTTAGGGAAATCTTTTCAAATATGTTGTCCATCTACTTTTTGGTAAGCTATTACATAGTAAAGTTTCAGACCTGTTGAACCTTTAATAGCTGAGTCATAGCTACTTTCAAATTCCGACTGTTGAGTAAAGCCATTGTATCTCCAAAACTATTGCAGTTAGAGTGTTTTCCTAAAATATGTTGTTCAGCTACTTTGTCCTTGGCTATAAGATGGTACATAGTTTGGGGTTCTATTGCATGCCATAAGTGAGTAATAGCTATTTTCTCATTTGTAGCTAAATAACAAAAGAAGTAAATGTCAAATATCTTCAAAAGTATTAAAGTTAGGGAAATCTTTTCAAATATGTTGTCCATCTACTTTTTGGTAAGCTATCACATAGTAAAGTTTCAGACCTGTTGAATCTTTGATAGCTGAGTAATAGCTACTTTGAAATTCTGACTGTTGAGTAAATCCATTGTAACTCCAAAACTATTGCAGTTAGAGTGTTTTCCTAAAATATGTTGTTCAGCTACTTTGTCCTTAGCTATAAGATGGTACATAGTTTGGGGTTCTATTGCATTGCATAAGTGAGTAATAGCTATTTTCTCATTTGTAGCTAATTGAGAGCTTTCACTTGGTGAAGTTTCAGACCCTTAGCTAATTACTCACCTACTCAAAATGAGTAAATGCGAATTATCTCTAAAAGTATTGCAGATAGCCAATTTTTCTCAACTCATTCACCTACTTTTCGAAGAGCTTTCACATGGTCAAGTTTCAGACCCGTAGCTAATTACTCAAAATGAGTAAATGCTAATTATCTCTAAAAGTATTGCAGATAGCCAATTTTTCTCAAATAACTCATTCACCTACTTTTGAGAGAGCTTTCACTTGGTGAAGTTTCAGACCTGTAGCTAATTATTCACCTACTCAAAATGAGTAAATGCAAATTATCTGTAAAAGTATTGCAGATAGCCAATTTTTCTCAAATAACTCATTCACCTACTTTTGAGAGAGCTTTCACTTGGTGAAGTTTCAGACCCGTAGCTAATTACTCACCTGCTCAAAATGAGTAAATGTGAATCATCTCTAAAAGTATTGCAGATAGCCAATTTTTCTCAAATAACTCATTCACCTACTTTTGGAAGAGCTTTCACTTGGTGAAGTTTCAGACCCGTAGCTAATTACTCACCTGCTCAAAATGAGTAAATGCGAATCATCTCTAAAAGTATTGCAGATAGCCAATTTTTCTCAAATAACTCATTCACCTACTTTTGAGAGAGCTTTCACTTGGTGAAGTTTCAGACCCGTAGCTAATTATTCACCTGCTGAAAATGAGTAAATGCTAATTATCTCTAAAAGTATTGCAGGTAGCCAATTTTTCTCAAATAACTCATTCACGTACTTTTGGAAGAGCTTTCACATGGTCAAGTTTCAGATCCGTAGCTAATTACTCACCTACTCAAAATGAGTAAATGCTAATTATCTCTAAAATTATTGCAGATAGACAATTTTTCTCAAATAACTCCTTCACGTACTTTTGGAAGAGCTTTCACATGGTCAAGTTTCAGATCCGTAGCTAATTACTCACCTACTCAAAATGAGTAAATGCTAATTATCTCTAAAATTATTGCAGATAGACAATTTTTCTCAAATAACTCATTCATCTACTTTTGAGAGAGCTTTCACATGGTAAAGTTTCAGACCCGTAGCTAATTATTCACCTGCTGAAAATGAGTAAATGCTAATTATCTCTAAAAGTATTGCAGGTAGCCAATTTTTCTCAAATAACTCCTTCACGTACTTTCGGAAGAGCTTTCACATGGTCAAGTTTCAGATCCGTAGCTAATTACTCACCTACTCAAAATGAGTAAATACGAATTATCTCTAAAAGTATTGCAGATAGCCAATTTTCTCAGATAACTCATTCACCTACTTTTGGGAGAGCTTTCACATGGTGAAATTTCAGACCCATAGCTAATTACTCACCTACTCAAAATGAGTAAATGTCAATTATCTCAAAGTATTGCAGATAGCCAATTTTTCTCAAATAACTCACTCATCTACTATTGGGAGAGCTTTCACTTGGTGAAGTTTCAGACCTGTAGCTAATTATTCACCTACTCAAAATGAGTAAATGCTAATTATCTCTAAAAGTATTGCAGATAGCCAATTTTTCTCATATAACTCATTCACCTACTTTTGGGAGAGCTTTCACTTGGTGAAGTTTCAGACCCGTAGCTAATTATTCACCTACTCAAAATGAGTAAATGCTAATTATCTCTAAAAGTATTGCGGATAACCAATTTTTCTCATATAACTCATTCACCTACTTTTGGGAGAGCTTTCACTTGAAGTTTCAGACCTGTAGCTAATTACTCACCTACTCAAAATGAGTAAATGCTAATTATCTCTAAAAGGATTGCAGATAGCCATTTTTTGTCAAATAACTCATTCACCTACTTTTAGGAGAGCTTTCACTTGGTGAAGTTTCAGACCCATAGCTAATTACTCACCTGCTCAAAATGAGTAAATGCTAATTATCTCTAAAAGTATTGCAGATAGCCAATTTTTCTCAAATAACTCATTCACCTACTTTTGGGACAGTTTTCACTTGGTGAAGTTTCAGACCTGTAGCTAATTACTCACCTACTCAAAATAAGTAAATGCCTATTATCACTAAAAGTATTGCAGATAGCCAGTATTTCTCAAATAACTCATTCACCTACATTTTGGAGAAGTTTCACATGCTTAAGTTTATTTATGAATTTTTTAAATAAATTTTAATACATTAAAATTAATTAAATCATGCACTAAATCAATTATAACTTGAAAAGTACTGCATTTAGAGCACTTTGTGCAAATATGTTATCCAGCTACTTTTGGGTCAGCTATAACATAGTAAAATTTCAGACCTGTAGCTCATGGCATAGCTGAATAATAACTACTTTTAGGTTATCACTGTTGGGTAAATCACTTATAACTTGAAAACTTTTGCATTTACATTATTTAGTTTCAGTATGTTATTCACCTATTTTGAGGCAGCTATAACGGAGTAAAATTCCAGACCTGTGGCTCATTGCATAGCGGAGTAATAGCTACTTTGAAGTTCTTACTCAACACTAAATCATTTATAACTTGAAAAGTATTGCATTTAGAGCATTTTGTTAAAATATGTCATTCACCTACTTTTTCCATAGCAACAACATGGTGAGTAACTTGGGTGTCTATCTGAATAGCTAAGTGAGTAATAGCTACTTTTGGACTTTTCACTAACTTCCATCATGAGTAAAATCACTTGTAACTTGAAAACTATTGCATTTAGAGAATTTTGTGCAAATATGTTATTCACCTACTTTTGGGTCAGCTATAACATACTAAAATTTCAGACCTCTAGCTCGTGCCATAGCTGAGTAATAGCTACTTTTGCCTTTGCCGGTGGATACATTTTGCATCTGGCTACAGATGCATCCTTGGTCTAGTCTCTAAAAGTATTACAGGTGGGCAATTTCTTCTAAATAAGTCATTCACCTACTTTTGAGTGATCTACCACATAGTGAAGTTGCAGAACTGTAGCTCTTTAGATAGCAGAGTAATAGCCACTAAAATAAGTAAATGTCTTGTATCTCTAAAAGTAGTACAGATAGGCGATTTCTTCTAAAGACGTGCTTCCCTACTTTGAGTTGATCTGCATAATGAAATGGTAGAACTGTAGCTCTTTGGATGGCAAAGTAATAGCTACTAAAATGAGTAAATGCCTTTTGTCTTTAAAAGTATTGCAATCAAACATTAAACTTGTCACTTCTACATGTGCCTCCATCTCACAAGAAAATTTATATTCCACTATCTTTAGTACATCTAATTTATACGGCGGGAGATAAATGCATGCGTCAGAATGCTTGTTATAAAATAAAATTAAAATTAAACACATCCAAATTGCTGCAAAATAAAATATTTAGACGTGAAATAAGCTCACAAGTAAAACGTTAAAACTCGCGTAAGACGTAAGGCTATATGATCAATTTTACAATTATCTATGATGTGGTAAACCTATTCAGTATTAAAATGTATAAATCTTCAAGAAAACTGAGGGTGGGCGTGAATAGGTACACGGGCGTGAATTGGTCCACCACCACTATGACCGTTTATCTTAGTGACCACCCGTGTACACTCTGAAATCATGTATTATTGTTAAACTTATTATATGCAACAGTTTTCATAAATTTGTGTCCAATAACCAATTTGTCTTTCTGGAGCCTACTGCTACCCTGCATAAGTTGGCCACAGGCATAAGTTGGCCGCGACTCGTCTACAGGCTCCAGAAAGACAAATAGGTTATTGTACACCAATGAAAACTGTTGCATATAAAAAGTTTAACAATAATATATGATTTCAGAGTGTAGTAGGTCACTCATGTTAAAGTCCTGTGAAATTGTGGTGAGGGCGGCCAACTTATAACTGCAGCCAACTTATGCAGGGTAGCAGTATAGATGAGCCGCGGCCAACAGTAGCAGTACAGTCACTGGTACTGTAGTATACCCAACGGCAAAGTGCACAAGAGAATCCGTATTACTGCTAGCAAAGCCAAATTTCCTCTAACTTTGTCAGCTCATGTGTAACATAAATTTTATTGCGTTAATACATCCTATCCAATGGACAATTGCTTTACCGGTCGGCGCGACCGGTCCCGTCAAACGACAGAAAAAGTCATTCTGTATAAAATACCGGCAGGACCGGTCACAGAGTGTACATTCGCCAGGTGTCGCCTCGTGCATACTTCCTGTCTAGTCAGAATGACGTCATCACGTCTTTTTTCGTTTGGCGCTTGAGTGTACAGACATGTTTTTCTACTCTGTTGGAACGTTTGAAGTTTTTAAAGACAACCTTTTTTATTGAACTTTATTTGAAGTTATATATACTTTATCTTACTTCTGGAGTGTTATGGCGTCCCCTGGACAGAGAAGAGGGACTTGTGGCCACGCAATGGCTTTATTCGACACACACACTAAGTGTGCACGTTGTCGTGACAAGGGTGTGGGCCAAGATGATTGTGTGTTAAAGAAGGACTGCTCTATTTGCAATAGCCTTACAGCTGAACAGAAGCTACAGTTGGCCACCCCCACTTATAAAGCAAGAAAAGAGAAAGAACTTCAGAAGAAAGCTACCTCTCCCTCCCTAGTTGATCCGTCTACTGTCACTGTGGTAGGGAAGGTTGAGAGTGGCAAGGGTGATTCTGGTGATAGAGGTGAAACCCCTAAGAAGAAAAAGACCTCTCACAAACCCCCTAAGAAGACTTCCAAGCCTCCAAAAGCTCCAGATTTCCAGTCTGACCTGAAGAATTTGGATGAAAAATGGTCAGAACGCTTTACGCATCTGGAGGCTCTCTTCTTATCCAAGACTTTTCAGCTCCCGGTGGAACCGGTTCAGAGCTCAAACGTGGTGGTGTCTGAGAAGCCGTTTATTCCACCAGTTGAACATTCTACTCATCATAGTCCTGCTACCGGTGTGTCCGGTAAGAAGAAGAAGTCAGCCACCCAGCCTGTTGAGGCCCCCGGTGCGAAGAAACTAGCCACCCAGCCTGTTGAGGCTCCCGGTACTGGGGTAGATCTTCAACTCACCGACCAGGCTGCTTTTTCATCTGCTGGTGCTTCTACTAGTGGTCGACCCGAGGTTCAGCCCCCAGGTCCCACTACCCAGCCTCCCACTACTGATCAACCAGAAGAAGTTACTTCAGAAGATCAGTTCAGTGATCAGCCAGAACTTAGTTTAGATGAAGGTGAACTGTCTGAGGTGCTGTCAGTAGGTCAGGATCGCGAAGAACTTACAGAGACTGACCAGGAACTAAGCACTGAACAGACTTACAGGGAAACCCTTCGCGGAGTGAGATCATTTATGGGGTGGGAGCAAGTACCGGAGTTTGATTCCTCTTCCTCTGCTCAGGATGACAACCCCTTTGCCGGTACCAAACCTCATCTTCCTGGTAAAGTGTCCCTTAAGGTTCCGGTAGATGATTGGCTGTGCCGGAAGTTCGAGAAATTGAACATTACCATACAAGAAGGATGTCCCTCCAGAGCTTCTGAGACTTCCGGTTTGGTCAAGGACCAGTTTGTCAAACCACCAAGAACTCTTAAAAGGTATGACATGCATACTGAGAAGAAGGAATTCTCCAGATCTAAAGTCACATCCTGGACCAACCAACCGGCACGCCTCAACAGCAGTTTCCCACGTATTGCTAACCGGTCACTCCCTTCAGCACCAGCCTCTAGGCCTGTTACACAAGACACTTTAAGGAAGTGAGAGAGAGCAGCCAGAGATCAAACGTATATGTGTAACCAGGCTGCTGCCTTTTCTCGGTGCCTCACCAAAGTACAGGACTCTATGGCTTCTCAACTTAAAATTTTACAGAATGACAAGGGCAAGGGAAAGGCTACCGGAAAATCCCATCAGGCTGTCGAAGAACTAGACTTTCTGATAACCTTTAACAAAAGCATCACCCAAGCAATGGCCAGGACAATGCAAGACCTATCCGAAGGTGTCATCAATGTAGCCAATCTCACTCTCACAAGAAGGGACAGTTATCTGGACTATCTTAAAGCAGGCATCAAACAGGACACCTTGAATGCTCTGAGATCTGCCCCTCTACACACGAGTGCCTTATTCCCGGATCATCTCATCAGCAAAGCTGAAGAAGAAATAAGGCACCATGAGGAAAAACGTACACCCGGCTCCTCACATAAGGGTTCACATCGTTTCCACCCTTACCAAGCCAGTAAACAACAACAGCCGGAACAAGAACGAAAGCCTGGTCTACCTGCATGGAAACAACTAGGCAGAAGACGGGGACAAAGATCTCACCGGGGTCGTACTGCTTCTTTTGTCCAGCGACCGGCCAAGACACAAGCAGTATAAATGACAATTACTGTGCTCATTATGTGACAGGAAATTTGATTCCTGTAAGTGTAACCGGTCAGAAGATTCCTCATGTTACAAGTGTTGTAAAAAGTTGGAACTGTGCACCTGTGACCGGAGTGGACTGTTATGTGACCGGAAATGTAGAGACAGAAACTCATTTAACTGTATTATCTCATGTTGCTTCTCATGTACCTTTTGCAGGAGGGTTGCCGCAAAAGAAAGGCGTAATGCCCGAACGTCAAGAGTCAATAAAATCTGTGAAAGGTGTTTCTTGTGTAGATCAATTGAGTTCTGTTCAAGTTGTCACAAATGCCCCACTTGCTGTACCAAATCCTCCTGTAGGGTCAAGATTGCACAAGTTTTGGGAAAAATGGGCAGCCCTAGGCGTCAGTCCCAAAGTCATATCAGTCCTGAGGGAAGGGTATATCCTACCCTTCCGGTCCAGACCTCACCTGACCAGAAAACCCACAGTAACAAGCTGCTATGTAGATCCTCACAGGAACAGCTACCTGTTAGAGGCATTGCATCAGCTGGTAGACAAAAAGGCTGTAGAAATGGTTCAAAATCCTCAGTCCCTGGGTTTTTACAACCGGTTATTCCTGGTCCCCAAACCCAACAACCGGTAGCAACCCGTCTTGGATCTGAGCAGACTAAACAACTATTTGAAAACACAGTCTTTCAAAATGGAGACACCGGAGACAATACGAACCTCCCTCCAGACAGGGGAGTGGGTGACTTACATAGATTTCAAAGACGCATACTTCCACATCCCTATAAACAGCCAGTCCAGGAAGTATATGCGTTTTCACATTCAAGACAAAACCTACCAATTCAAGGCTCTACCCTTTGGCCTGTCCACATGAAATGGCTTGCAATGGAAGAGGGTATAAGGATCCACCAGTACCTAGACGACTGGTTGGTCAGAGCCACCTCCCACCGGGTTTGTCTATAACGGACAAAAAATCTGGTGTTACTCTGCAGGGAATTGGGGTGGCTGGTAAACGAGGACAAATCAGAGCTGGAACCCAAACAAATTTTCAACTTTGTAGGTTACCAGTTCGACTTGAGGGAAGGCAGGGTCAGACCCACCACAGAACGTTGGCAGACCCTACAAAGCAAAATACTGGAGATCTTATCAAAACCAATCTGTCCGGTCCGGAAACTAATGTCCCTGATCAGTCTGTTAACTGCCACAGAGAAACAAGTACATTTGGGCAAACTGCACATGAGACCCATACAGTGGCATCTCAAGAACAATTGGAGCGTACCAGAATCCCTGGAGAAGTTAATCCCCATTCCAAAGTCACTCCACCCACACCTGAAATGGTGGCTGGAGGAAGACAATGTTGTTACAGGTCAACCCTTACATCCACTAGAACATGCTCTGCAAATTTTTACAGACGCATCAAAAGAAGGGTGGGGCGCACACTTAAACTAGCATATGGCAAGGAGAAGCTGGTCACTCCCGGAAAGCAAGTGGCACATAAACTACCTAGAGTTAAAGGCAGTTCTTCTGGCACTACAAGAGTTCCAAGCTCTCTGTATGAACAAAGTAGTTCTCATAGCTACCGACAATGCCACTGTGGTAGCTTACATAAACAAAGAAGGGGGAATGAAGTCAGGCCCCCTGTGTGCCTTACTTTGGAGGATCCTCACTTGGTGCACAAGAAATCAGGTGACCCTCAAAGCTCGACATATTCCTCAATGTGATAGCCGACAAATTATCCAGACTGGGTCAGACCATTCAAACAGAATGGTCCCTCAATCCGGAGATTTTTCAAGCAATATGCTCAAGGTGGCACACCCCTCAAGTGGACCTGTTTGCCACAAGATTCAACAACAAGCTCCCTCAGTTTGTCTCACCGGTTCGAGACCCCCAGGCCTGGGCAGTGGATGATCTCAGCCTGTCTTGGGAGGGACTGGACCCGTACGCCTTCCCACCAGCAGCCATCTTGGGCAAAGTGGTGGAGAAGTTACAGGACTACCCCTGCAACAGAATAATTCTGATTGCCCCAGGGTGGCCCAACATGCCCTGGTTTTGGGACCTGGTGGCAATGTCAAGCCAGATCCCACTGTGTCTGCCCAGCATACCCAACCTAGTGTCTCAACCATTCAACCAGGTCCTTCACAGGAACCTGTCGAATCTGAATCTGCATGCCTGGCTCCTAGAGCCTCAACAATCAAGCAGCAAGGCTTCTCTGAGGCAGTGGCAGCACGAATTGAGGCTCCTCAAAGAAGATCAACCAGATCTGTCTATGAGGCAAAGTGGACCATTTTTACAAAGTGGTGCCTCAGTAATCAGGTGGACTTCAGGGCACCACCTCTGAAAGCCGTTGCTGACTTCCTCCTACATTTGTTTCAGGACAGGCAGTTACAGCCATTGGCCATTGCTGACAAACTGGGCAACTCCACCATTAATGTCAGCAAAGATGAGAACCTTACTCGTCTCCTGGATAGTTTCCATAGAGACAGATCCAAGGGCAGGAGGGGCATCCCCTCTTGGAACCTTTCACTGGTACTACACCAGCTGACTAAGGCTCCCTTTGAACCCCTTAAGGAGGCCTCCTTGAAACACCCAACCTTCAAGACAGTTTTCTTGATGGCCTTAGGTTCTGGCAAACGCAGGAGTGAGATCCATGCTTGGCTTCATAAGAACATCAGACACCAATCAGACTGGTCCAAGGTGTCTTTTTATCCCTCACCCAGCTTTCTGTCCAAGAACCAGCTGGCCAAAGAGGGTCCAGACAGTGTGGCCCCGGTGGTTATTCCAGCCCTGGCCCACACGCTAGATAAATCACTCAAGGGTGACAGGTCACTGTTTCCAGTTAGAGCACTACGTTATTATCTGGACAGGACCTCTGACCTCAGGCGAAATAAGGAGTTGGTCTTTGTCTCCTTCAAAAAAGGTTTTGACAAGGATATCTCCTCTGCCACTGTCTCCTCATGGATCAAGCAAACAGTCATCCTATGTTATGAGCTCTCTGACCAGCAGGCCCTTACTTTGCATCAGGTCAAAGCCCATGATGTAAGGGCCTTTGCTGCCTCTAAGGCGTTCCAAGCTGGAATTTCCTTAGAACAAATCCTATCAGCCTGCCACTGGAAATCCCACAATGCCTTCACACAATTCTATCTGAAGGATGTGGCTTGGGCTGATTCAGAGCTTTTCCATCTAGGGCCGGTCGTGGCTGCCCAGCAGATCCACCACCAAGCCCGATAGGGAGGAGACATTCTTGTAAATATGTACATAGTGTATATACTTAGATAAGCATAAATCAATCAAAAAAAAACAAAAAAAACTGTGACCTGCTTCCTTTGGGAGGTTTATTATTTCTTGGGACTGAACTCATCCCTCTCTTCCCCCACTCAGAGCAGAAATGCTTGGAAATAAAAAGGGGGGAGCAGTGTCGGTTAAACTATCCGGTTAACCGGTTCCTGGTTACCGACTTAGGCCATTAATGAGTAGCCTGCTTCAGGTCTACCTGGGCCAGAAAATGGTTAGTTTTGAGTTCACTCAAGTCCCTAGTAACTTACCCGCCAACCAAGCGGTAGTTATTCAGCAATTGTCCATTGGATAGGATGTATTAACGCAATAAAATTGCAAATTTAATAAGTAAATTAAATTTTTATAAGTTAATACCCTATCCAATGGACGGACAAGGCCCTCCCAACCGACCCCGCTATCAGCTTACTAGGGGTCTAATAGGTTTAGACAGCGAAAAAAGACGCAATGACGTCATTCTGACTAGACAGGAAGTATGCACGAGGCGACACCTGGCGAATGTACACCCTGTGACCGGTCCTGCCGGTATTTTATACAGAATGACTTTTTCTGTCGTTTGGCGGGACCGGTCGCGCCAACCGGTAAAGCAATTGTCCATTGGATAGGGTATTAACTTATAAAAATTTAATTTACTTATTAAATTTGCAAGTTTATGCATTTACTATAATAGAACTAAAGTGTGGCAACTCTGAAAGCTTTCAATTTTGACCCTCTGTCATTTCATCAGCAATAATCCTCTTTAAATCCAACATATCAGACAACAAATGCACATAAACTTGAAAAAGAAATATGCTATCCATTAAAGTAGGAACTTCACCTGTCCTTTTTTCTTCACCCGTATCCGTGTCCGTTATTGCCCGTATCTGTGATACCCTACTTCATTTGGTATAAAACTGTGAACTCCTCCGTGTCCAATTAGTACACTGTTTTATACCAAAATATCTAGGGTATCACGGATACGGGCAATAATGGACACGTATACGGGTGAAGAAAAAAGGACAGGTGAAGTTCCAACATACGGGTGGAAATGCACCTGTCCTTACTCTCGTCTGTATCCGCACCTGTAATACCCTACTGTTACCCTGCATAAATTGGCCACAGGTATAAGTTGGCAGGGGCTCATCTACAGGCTCGAAAAAGACAAATAGGTTGGTGTACAATGAAAACTGTTGCTTATAATAAGTTTTAACAATAATACATGATTTTAGAGTGTAATAGGCCACTCATGTTAAAGCCCTGTGAAGGTGTGGTGAGGGCGGCCAACTTATGCAGGGTAGCAGTAGATGTTTTGGTATCATACAGTGAACTTCGTCCGTATCCGCAACAAAAAGTTTTTTGTGGACGGAAGTTCACTGTATTATACCAAAATATATAGGGTCATACAGTTGTAGATAAGGACGCAGATGCAGGTACGGAAGAGAATACGGACAGGTGTATTTTGCGAGTTACACTTGTTTTTATTGTACAGCAGATACAATGTACTCCACAAAAACTACACTTTTTATTGCGCTACAATAGCTTACCATGTGGAACTGAAGGCTATCTCAGGAGGCCACAAAAACATTATCCTTTTTTGCGAGTGATCCTCTAGTTTTAGTTGTTTTTGAAGACCTGGTTCACTTTTCTCGACTCGAGTTTTCAACTGAATTGTTTCGTTGCCGAGTATCGTCGCAGCCCTAGAAGCATTTGTCCTTGAGCTCTAACAAAGCAATATAAGGCAGGCGTTTATTGATAAAAAGCCACTATCTGAATTTGTTGAGGATCATGTGACATAACTCAAGAATAGAAATCACCTGACCTATCAGAATAGGTCCTTGACCAAAAGAGCACGGCACAGGTCATCCACATCTCTGTGGTGGACCAGCAGGGACATCATTTCACTTTTTACCCCACAGCCCTTGAGGGCTGTCGGGGTATTGTTTTCATCCATGGTGTCCGGGCGGGCAGGCAGTCTGGCGGTGGGAAAAAGTTAGTCCGGGCTGTATCTGAGAAACCGTAAGGTGTAGGAAGTTGATCCTTGGTAGGGTCATTGGTTAGAAGGTGTAGGTGTGCAACGTCATGGTTTGACCTTGATTTGACCTTGCCGTAGTGACCTTGACCTATAAAATCTTGTCTGGACTATATCTCCGAAACCGTAAGGTGTAGGAAGTTGATACTTGGTAGGGACATTAGATAGAGGGTGTAGGTGTGCAACGTCATGGTGTGACCTTGATTTGACCTTTGACTTTGCTGCAGTGACCTTGACCTATAAAATCCTTTTCCGGGCTATATCTCGGAAACTGTAAGGTGTAGGAAGTTGAATTTTGGTCGGGACATTGGTTAGGGGTTGTAGGTGTGCACCGTCATGGTGTGACCTTGATTTGACCTTGCTGTAGTGACCTTGACCTATAAAATCTTGTTTGGGCTGTATCTCTGAAAGCGTAAGGTGTAGGAAGTTGATACTTGGTAGGGACATTGGTTGGGGTTGTAGGTGTGGAATGTCATGGTGTGACCTTGATTTGACCTTTGACCTTGCCGTAGTGACCTTGACCTTTATGATTTTGTCCAGATAATATCTCTGAAACCATAAAGTGTAGGAAGTTGATAGTTTGTAGGGGCATTGATTAGTAGTTTTCTTTGACCTTGACCTTTAAAATCTTGCCTGGGCTTTATCTCGGAAGCTGTAAGGTACAGGAAGTTGATAATTTACTCTGATATAAGTTTGGGGATGTACGTGTGCAATTTCTTGATTTGACCTTTGACCTCCACATTGTGGTCTTGACCTTTATACTTGTAGAGATATTGATTGGCTGTGTAGGTGTATTGATGTAGGTGTGCAACATTATGTCAAACTTTTTTCTCTGAAAGTCTCCTGATCTCTATATTGTGTCACTTACTCAATGTCTCGTGGCATTGAAAACTTTCATTCCAGGCTATGCTCTTCCAGGTTGAATAAGGGCATGTTACTTATTAACTGACTATTTTGTAGGTTGATCAGCCTTGAAAATAGGATGAGCACGAGGGTGTATGTTGGAAGGCTTCCCTATAAGGTGCGAGAGGGGGAACTTGAACGTTTCTTTAGAGGATATGGCAGAATCCGAGAAATTATGCTGAAAGATGGTTACGGATTTGTGGTGAGTCCATATATTTATATTTGTATCTACTGGATGCATCGGTGGATACTTTGGTTTTGTGTTTGCTATACCTCTGTTGCTACATGCTACTGCATGTACGAGATATTTTTGACGTTAACACTCCCAGCAGAAACCTAGACCAGCTAGCTTCACCAAATCTTGTCTGGGCTATATTTTGGAAACTGTAAGGTGTAGGAAGCTGATACTTGGTGAGGACATTGGTTGGGGGTAGTAGATGTGCAACGTCATGGTGTGACCTTGTTTTGACCTTTGTCCTTGCCGTAGTGCACTTGACCTATAATACCTGGTCTGTGCTATATCTTGGAAACCATAAGAGGTGTAGGAAGTTGATACTTGTTAGGGACATTGGTTAGCAGGTGTTGGTGTGCCACGTCATGGTGTAACACTGATTGACCTTTGACCTTGCTGTATTGACCTTAAAAATCTTGTTGCACCTTTGGGTCTGTCTGTTGATGCAGATTAAGCACTGTTAAAGTCATATTAGAATTCATTAAGAATTTCCTTTTGCAAGTTCCCATTGTAACAGATGGAATTTCATCAAGTGAGCCACAGGCTTTTCTCCAACACCACACATAAGCATTCATTAAATGTATTGCCACTTCTGTATGCATGGGTAATATTCAAAACATCCAAACCATAATTCGGCCATTTTTGGTTTACTGATAAGTGCTGTCATTTTGTTATTGAATTGTTTTAATACTTCATCTTTACATACATTTCTTTTCCTTAGATATTATTTTCTCTACTTAAGCATTATTTGGACCTTAATATAACTTACACTGCTCTGAAAGTATCTTGAACTTTGTACTATTACACTACTTCTATATCTTATGGTGTTGAAAAATATTTCCCCAGGCTGTGGGGTACGGGCATCTCTGATGCTATTTTTTCTATATTTAAACATTATTTGGACCTTTATATTAGGGCTGCAAGCGAGCCCGAAAATGCGCCTCGATTCCTCGTTTTATAAGAATCGATTCGGATTCGGTTACTCGCTTATCGCCCACGAAATAAACTGCTTCATATTTTGACATACCACGCCTTATTAAATGGTTACAAACCACACATCAGGAAAGAATTTTGATAATTTATTGAATTTTGGGGAAAAGACGCATTTATAATGCAAAATATTAGAAACTGTAACCATCCTTATATTGTGAGATTTGAGGCGTCTTCGAAATACGTTAGAATAAAATGCCGTCTTATAAAACGTTGTTACACAAAGAATTTAAGTTTGCAAATAGTTAAAATATAAAATACTGAAACGGAAACGCCTTATAATAGTAAAATATATGAATATATTAATATATTTAAAGAAAAAACTTGAATTTTGTAGTAGATTTTACTTTTATGTTTAGTTCTTTTCGAAGATCCGGTTCACTTTTCTTGCCTCAAGTATTGAAGTGAATTGTTTCGTTTCCGAGTAACCGAAGAATCGTTGCAGCCTTTATATAACGGACAGTGCTCTGAAAGTATCCTGAACTTTGTACTGATACAGTACTTCTATATCTCATGGTGTTAAAAATATTTCCCTAGGCTGTGGGGTACGGGCATCTCTGATGCTATTTTTATTCTGTTGTATTTCCTAATTGTTGTGTGTGACCTTTAGTACAACCCTAGCAACAGTAAGTAGACAGGAAGTGAAAAAACGAAATAAAAACAAGTCTTCTGCTTTATTTCTTTAAAACAACAAAATGTGAGTACTTCTACAATGGTTTGATTTTTGAAAAAAATTTACTACCTGTATATGTAAATTTCTGTGAAGCGTTCATGATGTCGTCATGAAAACCATTGCCGATATCAACAGAAGACTTCCCTCATGATGCCATCTCTAGTCAGGATATTATAAAAACGTCTTCCATCTGTCCATTAGTCAAGGTTTTACATTAACCTTAATATCTCATTCAATTATGAATATATCTTCATCAAATTTGCAGGGAATGTTTATTTCTATGAAAACATGCCTGTGTAAAATTTTGGCCTCATTTTGAAGACAAAATGGCCGACATAGCCAATTGTTTTTAAAATCGTGATGATCTAAATTAAGGCTGTGACTTCGTTAGAAAAACGACACCGGGAATTCGTCTCGCAAGAACCGATCCGAATTCGGGTAACCGTCTTTTAGTTGTCACCCAGTGGAAGTAGCAGAGAAGCAAACATGGCGGATGATGTAAACAATATGTTAAGAAAAATAATGTTAAATATCTGTATAAATAAGGAAAATTACATGAAAAACTATTGGTAGTTAGAGAAATCTGACAGAATATTGAGGTTTACCCAAGTTTTTCGCTGTTTTACAGTATATTTAATATATTTTCAGTTACCCGCTTTGTTACTTTGTACTCGGTTTCTTACAGACTTCGAACCGTTTTGGGGTAACCGGGTAACCTATCACAGCCTTAATCTAAATCATGGCAATCCGAAGACAAGCTTGATAACCTATGGAACAACAAAATACGGGCAAGTAGATTTTAGGTGAGAGCTAGTGGAATATGAATGCAACTTGTCCAACTGACAAGTAGTATTGGGACTCTCCTCCAATTTTCATGGTCGATTATTGGTCCATTTTTCCGATCGATGATTGACCCCTAATTGATTATATTACTCCATGCTTGGTCATTATTTAAGAAACACTATGCGGGATAAAGTATAGGTCAATCTGGTAAGAATAACAGTGTTTCGATTCGACATTTAAAATCTACCAAAAGTACCCTCTTCCCGTTAATATGGTGGTAGGTATAAACAAAGTCTTGATGATAAATCTGTCAATTTAATAAATAATAATCGCCGAAATATTTTAAATATGTGTGGATATTGAGGTACATTAGGAAAGGCAAGATTTAAGCTGAAAATTTTATTATTAGAAAACGACAATGACCAACCATGATTGTATACGATTAATCGAGCACATGTCTAATCGGTCCAACACTACTGGCAAGTGCTGACAAAGTTGTCCAGCCCTGCCAGATATCAATTGCATATGATAGGAACATTAATAAACGTAAACATAATCCTGATGAACCCTTGATCAGTAACTCAAATATGTGGTGGAATTCTTCAGATTAAGGTTGTATACATTCTAAACTAGGGATGGGTTGGTATGCTGGTATCTGGGTACCGAGAGCTTTTCAATGAAAAAACATTTTTTTTTATGTCAGCTGACATTATGTCATCACTGTGCGGCGTGGGCGTACGCGTCCGTGTGAACAACTTCTTCTCCAAAACTACAAGGCCTAGAGACATGCTGTTTTTTTAAAAGATACCTTATCTATCGAGGATGAAAAATTGTTCAAGGCATGCAAATCTGTCTGTTCGTCTGTTTGCTAGAGGCATAAGGGGGGTACCCCCACCAAAAGTGTGAAAATTTCAACTTTTTATCACAATTTTCTCAGTGACTATTGCAGGGATTTCTCTCATATCTTGCATATATGTACTAGGCCAGAGGTAGATTCTCTTGTGTGAGTATGAGACCTGGATCTGTCTTACTTTTTTTTAATAAATTTTTTTAATAATTTTTAATGCATTAAAATTCATGAAATCATGCACTAAATCACTTATAACTTCAAAAGTGTTGCATTTACAGCATTTTGTGAAAATATGTTGTTCAGCTACTTTTTTCATAGCTACAATATGGTGAGTAAGTTGGGTGTCTGTCTCAATAACTGAGTAATAGCTACTTTTGGGTTTTCAGTAACTTCCATTATGAGTAAAATCACTTGTAACTTAAAAACTATTGCATTTAGAGAATTTCATATAAATATGTTATTCAGCTACTTTTGGGCCAGCTATAACATAGTAAAATTTCAGACCTGTAGCTCATGGCATAGCTGAGTAATAGCTACTTTTAGGTTATCACTATTGAGTAAATCGCTTATAACTTGAAAACTATTGCATTTAGAGAATTTTGTATAAATATGTTATTCAGCTACTTTTGGGTCAGCTATAACATAGTAAAATTTCAGACCTGTAGCTCATGGCATAGCTGAGTAATAGCTACTTTTAGGTTATCACTGTTGAGTAAATCACTTATAACTTGAAAAGTATTGCATTTAGAGCATTTTGTTAAAATATGTTATTCAGCTACTTTTTTCATAGCTACAATATGGTGAGTAAGTTGGGTGTCTGTCTCAATAGGTAAGTGAGTAATAGCTACTTTTGGGCTTTTCAGTAACTTCCATCGTGAGTAAAATCACTTGTAACTTAAAAACTATTGCATTTAGAGAATTTCGTATAAATATGTTATTCAGGTACTTTTGGGCCAGCTATAAGATAGTAAAATTTCAGACCTGTAGCTCATGGCATAGCTGAGTAATAGCTACTTTTAGGTTATCACTGTTGAGTAAATCACTTATAACTTGAAAACTATTGCATTTAGAGTATTTTGTTTCAATATGTTATTCACCTATTTGGGGGTCACCTATAACATAGTGAAGTTTCAGACCTGTGGCTGATTTCATAGCTGAGTAATAGATACTTTAAAGTTCTCACTGTTGAGTAAATCAGTTATAATTGGAAAACTATTGCATTTACAGAAATTTGTGCAAATATGTTATTCAGCTACTTTTGGGTCAGCTATAACATAGTGAAATTATAGACCTATAGCTCATGGCACAACTGAGCAATAGCTATTCTCAGGTACTGACTGTTGAGTAAATCAGCTATAACTTGAAAAATATTGCATTTGGAGTATTTTGTTAAAATATATTGTTCACCTACTTTTGGGTCAGCTATAACATAGTGAAATTACAGACCTATAACTCATGGCATAGCGGAGCAATAGATATTTTGAGGTTCTCAGTATTGAGTAAATCAGTTGTAGCTTGAAAACTATTGCATTTACAGTAGTTTGCTTAAATATGTTGTTCACCTACTTTTGGGTTAGCTATAACATAGTAAAATTTCAGACATGTAGCTCATTGCATAGCTGAGTAATAGTTCCTTTGAGGTTCTCACTGTTGAGTAAATCAGTTGTAACTTGAAAACTATTACATTTAGAGTAATTTGTTAAATATGTTATTCACAGAATTTTTGGTCAGCTATAACATAGTGAAATTGCAGACCTCTATGTCATGGCATAGCTGAGCAATAGCTACTGTCAGGTTCTCACTGTTGAGTAAATCATTGTATCCACTGGATAGCCGCAGTGTGTAGAGAGAGATTTCACCATTACTGCTCTGATGAAAAAAAATATTATAGCTAGCTTTCTTAAGTTTGCAGTATATATTAATAACCATAAAATGTTGTCTGGGAATATTTTTGGCCTCATTTTGAGAAACAAGATGGCCGCCACAGGTGTTTTTTGTCAGTCATGAAAAGTGCTTATATCTCCCTTATTATTGATCCTAGAGGTTTGGGATGATAAACCAACCTGTAGGAAATCATGGGGTGGGAATCTTTTGGTGTGGTCAGATTTGACCTTCAATGACCCCTCCTTCAAGGTCAAACAAGGATAGCCAAACTTAAAAGTGCTTATAACTCGCTTATTATTGGTCCCAGAGGTTTGGGATGGTAAACAATCTTTTGGTGTGGTCAGATTTGACCTTCAATGACCTCTCCTTCAAGGTCAAACAAGGATAGCCAAACTTAAAAGTGCTTATAACTCGCTTATTATTGGTCCCAGAGGTTTGGGATGGTAAACAGACAGGAAATCATGGGCTGTGAATCTGTTGATATGGTCCGATTTGACCTTGGAACCCTCCTTCAAGGTCAAATGAGGATAGCGAAAATTGAAAGTGCCTACAACTCGCTTATTATTGGTGACAGAGATTTGGGATGGTAAACCATCCCATATGAAATCATTGGCTCGGAATCTTTTGGTATGGTCAGATTTGACCTTTGGACCCCTCCTTCAAGGTCAAATGAGGACAGCCAAGCTTAAAAGTGCTTATAACTCATTTATAATTGGTCCTAGAGGTTTGGAATGGTAAACCATAGGAAATCATGGGCTGGGAATGTATTTGTGTGGTTAGATTTGACCTTGGACCCCTTCTTCAAGGTCGAACGAGGATATTGCATTTGTAGTATTTCTTTAAATATGTTTTAACCTATTTTTTACACTTAAACAATTACCTTGTTATTTTCCTTCATAATACCATTTACAGGGCACAACTTTTTTATCCTTTTCTTCTGTCAGCTTCGGAATTTCTTTCGAACTTGCTGTTCAGTTACCATTTACTGTATTTCTGTACAGCCCTTTTCCTGATAATTATTCTGTCCTTTAATCACCTTCACAAATCAAAAACACTCAGTCAGCTGACACAGTGCCCGTTCACGGGCACTCTCCTCTTGTTGGTAAATAAGTCGGGAATATAAAGAAAGTGCTTTCATTTATCTCATGTTCTTGTGCATTTCGGGACTTTTATTGTGATGTGGATGAAAGGAAATTGAAGGATATTGCCATTTTATGTGCTACTTGTCAGTGTGATGACGTCTTTCCCAATTTCAGGAATTTGATGACTACAGGGATGCTGATGATGCAGTGTATGAACTCAATGGGAAGGACTTGATGGGAGAAAGGTAAAGGTTATTCTGGAATTTATTGATATTTTGCCACAATTATCAGAAAATCAATTGTAGTATTTTGTGACAAACAAGGACAGTGGGGTAGATGCATAGTATACAAAACAGTTCTTTCATTCCCACGGCTTAGCTAAGAAAAAGATTTATGCTCAATTTCTCTTGCTTTAAAGGTGGTGGAGGAATTGGTTTCCCATGGCATATGGCAGGGTATTAACTTATAAAAATTTAATTTACTTATTAATTTTGTGGATTCTGTATACTTCTGACAACTAAAGTTGTTCCTAAGATTTTCCCAAATCTCAATGCTGTTTACCATTAAGCCTGTGGGCTGGGGTTCTTGCCTTCCGAGGCTGGCTATTTTTAGGGGTATTGTTTTCACCCAGAGTGTCCGGATGGATGGGCGTTTGGGCGGGCGGTGGGAAACAGTTTGTCCGGGCTGTATCTCAGAAACTGTAATGTGTAATAAGTTGATACTTGGTAGGGACATTGGTTAGGGGGTGTAGGTGTGCAACGTCATAGTCTGACCTTGATTTGACCTTGCCGCAGTGACCTTGAGTTTGAAAATCTTGTCTGGGCTATATCTCGGCAACCGAAAGGTCTAGGAGGTTGATACTTGGTAGGAACATTGGTTAGAGGGTGTAGGTGTGCAACATCATGGTGTGACCTTAATTAAGCGTCCCTGAAAGGGCGCTTATTTGTTTTTCGCCTCAGTTTCCTCTCCGCCGCATTATGGTCTCCCTTGAATATCTCCCTTATTATTAGAAGGTTTCAAACCATATTTGGCAGTTATATACCTTAGGCGTGGGAAAATTTTTCTGCATGCTTAAATTTGACCTTTGACCTTTATGGAGGTCACATGATCAAAAACAATTTTTTTTTTTGCCTTATATCTCCTTTATTGTTGCTTTTATAGCTTCAGAATGTATTAAGAGGTATTGGGAAAGCATATATGGAGAGTCTAAATAGCCGGTCAGTTTTATCCCCGATCCCCCCCTTATGGGTCAAACTGGGGTCATAAAATAGCCGATTTTGAGTTTTTGCCTTATATCTCCTTTATCGTTGCTTTTATAGCTTCAGAATATATTAAGAGGTATTGGGAAAGCATATGTGGAGAGTCTAAATAGCCGATCAGTTTTACCCCCCCTTATGGGCCAAACTGGGGTCATAAATAGCTGCTTTGGAGTTTTTGCCTTATATCTCCTTTATCGTTGCTTTTATAGCTTCAGAATGTATTAAGAGGTATTGGGAAAGCATATGTGTAGAGTCTAAATAGCCGGTCAGTTTTTACCCCCCGACCCTCCCTTATGGGCCAAACTGGGGTCATAAATAGCTGCTTTGGAGTTTTTGCCTTATATCTCCTTTATCGTTGCTTTTATAGCTTCAGAATGTATTAAGAGGTATTGGGAAAGCATATGTGGAGAATCTAAATAGCCGGTCAGTTTTTACCCCCCGACCCTCCCTTATGGGCCAAACTGGGGTCATAAATAGCTGCTTTGGAGTTTTTGCCTTATATCTCCTTTATCGTTGCTTTTATAGCTTCAGAATGTATTAAGAGGTATTGGGAAAGCATACAGTGCAGCTTTGTGCATTCTTAGCTTTACAGCATGCTTATTAAAACCACAAAGCATTTTAAACTTTAAGGGACGCTTCGCTTTTGTTAGCAAAAGCATTCCTCTAGTTTGACCTTGCCGTAGTGACCTTGACCTATAAAATCTTGTCCAGGCTACATCTCGGCAACCATAAGGTGTAGGAAGTTGATACTTGGCAGGGACGGTGTAGGTGTGCAACGTCATAGTCTGACCTTGATTTGACCTATTAATCTATAGCTAACTGATTAATAGCTACTTAGCTACTTTTGTGTACTTCGTTTTAGGGCTGTGACGGGTGCTGAAAAATGGCATCAAGTACTCGCCCTCTGACAACCGACCCGAATTCGAGTAACCGCGAGATTTAGTTCCCACCATTAGAAGTCTTCTGTAAACAGAATAGTCGATTCCGGAAACAAAACTTTTGAAGAAAAACGTCTCCTATTTAACCAGATATTATAGATTATGGAGTAAATTATAGGTTTTCAATGGAAAACAACAACTTTAATTGATGTTATGTGACGGAAATGCTGAAATGCAGCATATTTTACACAAACATTTCATTACGTGGGCGATAATACAATGCATCACGAGTAACCGAGTACTTAAAATGGACTCGAGTACTAGCCAAGATCGACTCGTCTACCGCAGCTCGAGTACTCGTTCGCAGCCCTACAGATACCATTAGAAGTCTTCTGTAAACAAATAGTCGGTTCTGGAAACGAAACTTTTATTGCGTTAATACATCCTATCCAATGGACAATAGCTTATCCGGTCGGCGCAGACCGGCCCGCCAAATGTCAGAAAAAGACGTCCTGTGTCTCCACTAGCAGGTCGGTCCGTAGCACCACTGCACTCGCCAGATGGCGTGTCGTACTTTCTTCCTGTCTAGACAGAGTGACGTCATAGCATCTTTTTCGTTTGGCGCGAACCAGTGCACAGTGGAAAATTTTATCTCTGCCAGAAATTGTGTTTTTTGGAATTTATTGCTTGGAAATCGTCTTGAATCTTAGTATTCTAAAGTTACATCTCTGTTTTATGAACTATGTCTTCACCTGGCCAGAAGAGGGGGAGTTGTGGCCATGCAATGGCTATTTTCGACGGACATGCTTTCTGCGCACGTTGTAGGGAAAGGGGAAAGGTGAGGAACCATGTATTGCTAACAAAGACACTGCAGACTGTACTCTCTGTAATTCATTCACCCCTGAGCAGCGTGCCCAGATCTCTACTCCATCGTATAAAATCAAGAAAGAAAAAAGGGGCAAAACGTTTCGATAATCCCCAACCCATAGACGAACTTGTAGACCCTTCCAGTGTCTCCGTCATTGGGGTTGTTAGTGGGCCTAGTGCTGATAAATCGCCTGCCCCACCTGATAAGAAACTCAAAAAGGAAAAGCCCCCTGCTAAAACAAAGAAATCATCATCATCTTCAACTCTCTCTTCTGCCACGAAAGAAAAGTTTTCAGCCCTTGAGGACAAATGGGCGGATCGTTTCAATAGGCTAGAAGCCTTACTCTTAGCCAGATCCATAGAACCTACCTTCTCTTCAGATGTCAGGGTCGCTCCAGATCACCCTCCACCAGGAAATGTTTCACGTGACTCTGAACCCTTTTTTCCTCCAACTGATAAGTCTCTGGACATCTCTCAGCGCACTGGCCCAGACTCTAGTGCTGCCTTGCAGCCGTCGGCCGGTAAGCTACACCCAGAGCATGCATCACAAGGTTCTTCAACTATAAAGCGCACTGGCCCAGACATTATTGCTTCACAGCAAAAGTCGGCCGGTAAGCTGAAATCTAAAGTTAACATTGCTACACGAGGGCGCACTGGTCCAGACACCGCTTCTCAGAAGCATAAGTCGACCGGTAAGCCTAGCTCAGACTCTCACCGACCTTCAACTCTTCCTGCTGAGACATCCAACCACCCTCCCTCCGACCGACCTTTGAGTTCAACCGGCTCATTTTCACCGACCCCTCAGACGGGCCGAAAGGACAGTATTTCTAGTTTGGACTCTGATACCCAGAGTCAGCTGTCTGACACTCCTCCGGTGGAACTCTTTGTAGAGGAGGGAGATTTGTCCGACGACCAGGAATTTGATCAAGAACTCCCGGCGTCAGAAGAGCAAACCTACCGGGAAACTATGAGAGGCATACGTTCCTTCATGGGGTGGTCGCATATTCCTGATATGGACAGCTCAAACCCATCTGACGACAATCCCTTCGCAGGTCCCAAGGCTCCGGCACCCAGCAAGATTTCAGTACAAATGCCTACAGAGGACTGGCTCTGCCGAAAATTAGCTAAACTCAACCTTAACATGACTGAGGGATACCCCTCCAGAACCACTGAAGCCGGTAGCCTTCCTATGGACCATTTCCTCCGACCATTTCCTCCTCACAGACTAAATGGTATGGTCTTTACTCCGACCAGCAGTTAGATCCAGCCACAGTCACCAGTTGGCATACAGGCCCGGCTAAGTTGAATAACAGTTTTGGGAGAATAGCCAGGAAAGCCGCCTTGGCAGCTACACCCCCAGCTTCGCGTAGAATTTCACAAGATACACTTAGGCGTTGGGAGAGGACGGCCAGAGAGGCCTCAGTAGTGTGCAATCAAACGGCCAGCTTCAACCGCTGTTTGTTTAAAGTACAAGGGGACATGCAAGCACAGTTGAAAGTTATACATTCAGACAATAAAGGCAAAGTCTCCAAGAAACTATCCGACGCCTCTGAAGAATTACAATTCCTTATGGAATTCAACTCTAGCATCACACAGGCCACAGCCAAGGCAATGGAGCACTTGACAGATTTTGTCTTCATTACCATGGGAAACCTTGCCTTGGCCCGTCGGGATTCATATCTCAGCCATTTAAAGAACGGAGTGAAACCAGACACGTTTGCTGCCCTTAGGACCGGCCCACTCCATATAGCCACTTTGTTTGCAGAAACAGTTGTTAAAAAGGCTGAGGAGGAGATTGCCCTGTATGATAGCAAGAGTCACCCAATGGCCACCACTTCACATACTAGGCAACGTTTCCACCCATATCAACGCCCTGGTAAGAAGCAGGAGAGTCGGTCGGAGGGAAAACAGGACAGACCCGCCTGGAAGAATATCAACAGGCGGCCTTTCAAGCGAGGCAGGGGAAAAGCCTCTAACTTCTCTTCCCGACCTTCCCGCGGTCACCAACACTATAAATGACAATTATTATGTACACAAGGATACAAGCCAGTTGCTGACCCGGACTTTCCACACAGACCATACAATGAACAATTTATTGACTTTAAATGTAAAGCCTCTTGTTGTCAAATTTGTTCCTTCTGCACCGGGGCTTCCACAAAGGAAAGGGATAAGTCCCGGAGTGCCAGAATGTCATTTAAAAAAGTGTCAATTAAAATCTGTGAAAAGTGTTGCTTGTGTCACTCCATTGTCTTGTGCCAATTCTGTTTCAAATGTACCAAATGCTGCCCTCACTCTGCCTGTAGGGGCCAGACTGCAAAATTTTTGCCAGACTTGGCTGGACCGGGGTGCCGGTCCCAAAGTAGTTCAATCCTGCGAGAGGGCTACACCCTCCCTTTCCGGATCCGACCAAACCTCACAAGAATTCCCACAGTCGTAAGCTGCTATGCCAATCCTCTCAGGAACAGCTACCTGTTAGAGGCATTGCATCAGCTTATCGACAAAAATGCTGTAGAACAGGTTTCCCATCAGACCTCGTTGGGGTTTTACAACAGACTCTTTTTAGTCCCCAAACCCAACAACAAATGGAGACCTATATTGGACCTCAGCCATCTGAACCAATTTCTCAAAGTAGAGAAATTCAAGATGGAAACACCGGAAACCATCAGAACCTCCCTCCTACAAGGGGAATGGGTAACGCCGGTGGACTTCAAGGATGCTTATTTCCACATACCGATACAGAAACAGTCCAGGAAATACCTCAGATTTCAGGTCCAGGACCAGACCTACCAGTTCAAAGCTCTTCCCTTTGGTCTGTCCACAGCACCCATGGAATTCACTGTAATCACAAAGGAAGTCAAGCTAATGGCCATGCACAAGGGTATAAGAATCCACCAGTACCTAGACGACTGGTTAGTAAGAGCCAAATCCCCCCAGGCTTGTCTCCGACATACTCAGATGCTGGTCAAAATATGCCAGGATCTAGGCTGGTTAGTGAATTTGGAAAAATCAGAGCTGGAACCCAAACAAGTCTTCAACTTTGTAGGGTACCAGTTCGACCTCAAGTCTGGTCGGGTCCGACCAACACCGGACCGGTGGCAAAGCCTCCAGGGAAAGATACAACCACTTTTGTTACTACCGGCCTGTCCGGCCCGGCCGGCAATTCATGTCCTTGATAGGTCTGTTAACAACCACAGAGAAGCAAGTTCACTTAGGCCGATTACACGAGACCCATTCAGTGGCATCTCAAAAACAACTGGAGGGTACCGGAATCCTTAGAAAAGATCATCCCTCTACCCAGGTCTCTGCACCCACATTTATGCTGGTGGCTGGAAGAAGGCAATGTCCTCCCAAGGACAACCATTACACCCCATGAGGCACGCTCTGCAAATATTTACAGACGCCTCAAAAGAAGGGTGGGGCGCTCACTTAAACGAGTTCACGGCAAGAGGGTCCTGGTCGGTGCCAGAAAGCAAGCTGCACATAAACTACCTAGAACTCAAAGCGGTTTTTCTAGCCCTCAAAGAGTTCCAAAGTCTCTGTGTGGACAAAATAGTCCTAGTGGCAACCAACAATACTACGGTGGTCGCTTACATAAACAAAGAAGGAGGCATGAGGTCAGGCCCACTCTGTGCCCTCCTGTGGAGAATCTTAACCTGGTGTTCCCAGAGACAGGTGACCCTAAAAGCCCGGCATATTCCAGGCCACCTCAATGTGATAGCAGACAAGCTATCCAGACTGGGTCAGACCATCCTAACAGAATGGTCCCTCCTACCAGAAGTTTTTCAACAGCTATGCACACAATGGCACCGGCCTCAGATAGACCTATTTGCCACGAGGTTCAACCACAAGCTACCTCAGTTTGTCTCTCCGTACCGGACACCCTGGCTGTAGCAGTGGATGCACTCACTCTGCCATGGGACGATCTGGATGCATACGCCTTCCCACCGACCGCCATATTGGGCAAAGTGGTGGAGAAGCTGCTGGACTCCCCGTGCAAAAGACTCATTAAGCGTCCCTTGCGGGACGCTTGTTTGTGTATGGGAGAGCTTCCGGCTCCGCCGGCTCCGCATTTTGTTTTCCTTATAACTCTGTAACCGTTAGGCGGATTCTTTTCAAATTTGGCAGGTTTAGGCAGTAGCCTTGGGGAATCTTTTTGAATATGCTGCAGTGACATTTCAACCAATCAGAGAGGTCACATGACCAAAAATGTCTTTTTTCGATGGGGAAGCTTGTCCGGATGATAACTTGAAAGGAATTTTATCAATTCACCTGAAACTTGGCAAATACATTCATTCTATTAAAATTTGGAAATCATTAGATTTTGGCATTGATTGGTCAAGAAATGGCTGAGTAATTAATGATTAATTAATCATTACGAATTTTCCAAATAAGGAAAACACAAAAATGCTTATATCTCAAAAACCGTGCTAGATAGAGCAATTTCGACGAAATTTTTGACCCACAGGGTATCTGTGCAGAGTAGTTATCCCAATTTTGAAAAAAAATTTGTCTCGCCAAAAATGGCGGCCATTTTGAATTTTCGAATTTTTCGCAAAAATTGCAAAACATAAAAATGCTTATATCTCGAAAACTCTGCTAGATAGAGTGATTTCGACGAAAATTTTGACCCACAGCGTATCTCTGCAGAGTAGCCATGCCAATTTTCAAAAACATGTTGTCTCGCCAAAAATGGCGTCCATTTTGAATTTTCGAATTTTTCGCAAAAATTGCAAAACATAAACATGCTTATATCTCGAAAAGCCTGATAGATAAAAAAAGTAAAAGTATTGCAGATAGCCAATTTTTCTCAAATAACTCATTCACCTACTTTTGGGAGAGCTTTCACATGGTGAAGTTTCAGACCCATAGCTAATTACTCACCTACTCAAAATGAGTAAATGCGAATTATCTCTAAAAGTATTGCAGATAGCCAATTTTTCTCAAATAACTCATTCACCTACTTTTGGGAGAGCTTTCACTTGGTGAAGTTTCAGACCCATAGCAAATTACTCACCTACTCAAAATGAGTAAATGCGAATTATCTCTAAAAGTATTGCAGATAGCCAATTTTTCTCAAATAACTCATTCACCTACTTTTGGGAGAGCTTTCACTTGGTGAAGTTTCAGACCCATAGATAATTATTCACCTACTCAAAATGAGTAAATGTGAATTATCTCTTAATAGTATTGTAGATAGCCAATTTTTCTCAAATAACTCATTCACCTACTTTTGGAAGACCTTTCACACACGAAAATGAAAAATTGTGAATATCTCGGAAAAGCTATTTATTCTGCTTTAATGCTCGGCGGGAGATACACACCACGGGAGTGGTCTTGACAAAAATTTTTGTCTCCCCAAAAATGGTGGCCATTTTGAATTTTCAAAGTTTTTGCAAAACACAAAAATGCTTATATCTCGAAAACCGTGCTATATGGAGCGAACTCAACAAAATTTTTGACCTGCTGGGTATCTCTGCAGAGTAGCCATGCCAATTTTCAAAATATTTTTGTCTCCCCAAATATAGTGGACATTTTTAATTTTTTGCAAAACACAAAAATGCTTATATCTTGAAAACCGTGCTAGATAGAGCAGACTGCGCTGACTTTGGTTGCCACAACAGTATAAGGCTAGAAACAAAGCATTTTCTTAATACTTTAGCACTCACCTTTATATCCTTTTCGGGACGCTTACTATGCAAAAACATTATCTTTTTTTTTTGCGAGCGATTCTCTAGTTTTAGTTGACTTTTTTCTGGACATTTTGATGAAACAATGTTTTCTATCTTCACAAAAAATTATATGAAGGATAATCGGGTCAATAGTTTGGCCAGGATAGCTTTTGATTGTGATAGCTTTATAGCTATCTGAGTAATAGCTGCTTTGCTACTTTGGGCCTACTCTGAATTGCATTTCTGTTTTCACTCTTTTAAAAGAAACATATTTAAGTCATCTTTGTAAAGTATGGTGTGAAGGTTTATAGGGTCAATTACTTGCTTTGTATTGTTGTTGATGGTAATAGCTTTAACCTCCTGAGTAATAGCTACATAACAAAAGCAAAAACACAAATTTTCCTCTATCTCCTTAACCGTGCGAGATAGAGCGATTTTGTCGAAATATTCGATCCAAAGGGAATCCTATCAAGCTACTCTTTGCAATTCTCAAAAAATTTTACTCACTTTAAAAATGGTGGCCATTTTGAATTTTCGAATTTTTGCCAAAAATGCAAAAACACAAATTTGCTTCTATCTCCTCAACCGTGCGAGATAGAGCGATTTCATCGAAATTTTTTACCCATAGAGTATCTAAGCAATCTACTTTTGCCAATTTTTAAAAGATTTTCCTCTCCCTAAAAATGACGGCCATTTAGAATTTTCGCCAAAAATGGGAAAACACAAATTTGCTTCTATCTCCTTAACCGTGCAAGATAGAGCGATTTCATCGAAATTTTCGACCCCCAGGGTGTCCAGAGTGTACTGGTGACTTTTTACAAAAATCGCTTTCCCGCCACTTTTGGCGGCCATCTTGAATTTCTGCGTGAAACGTTAAAAACACTTGTCTCGGAAACGGTGCGTGATAGAGCGATTTCAACGAAATTTTTTGTATGCAGAGTCTACTGGCGACTTTTTCGCAAAATTGCTTTCCCACCACTTTTGGCAGCCATCTTGAATTTCTGTGTAAAGCGCAAAAGCGCATTCATCTCGGAAATGGTGCGAGATAGAGCGATTTTGACAAAATTTTGGACCCGCAGGGTATCTGCAGAGAGTACTGGCGACATTTTGCAAAAATCACTTTCCCGCCATTTTTTGGTGGCCATCTTTAATTTCTGCGTAAAATGCGAAACACATTTATCTGGCAAACCGTTCGAGATAGAGTGATTTCGACGAATATCTGCTGAGTCTACTGGTGGCTTTTTACAAAAATCACTTTCCCACCATTTTTGGCGGCCATCTTGAATTTCTGCGTAAAATGCAAAAACACATTTATCTTGAACAAGATTTTGGCTACCACCTTCAATTTTGGTGGAAATTGAAAATGTCATTTGTCTCAAAAACCCTCGGAGATAGTGATTTTGAGCAATGTTTGGACCCTTTGGGTACTAGAGACCTTAGATATAGTGCCTGTGATAAAAGTAGAATTTCCATAATTTTGTACGCCATCTTGAATTTTGGCGGAAATTGAAAATGTTGTTTATCTCGAAAAATGTAAGGGATAGAGCAATTTCAAGCAAATTTTTGACCATTTGGATATTAGAGGTCTTTGGTATATTGCCTCTGAAAAATTTCAAATTTCGCCCACCATCTTCAATTTTATCGGAAATCGAAAATGTTGGTTATCTCAAAAACCTTTACAGTGATTTTGAGCAAACTTTGAACCAATGCAAAAGGGCATGAAGCCGAAATAATTTACATGTATATTAGTAAATATTTAAGTATCATTGATATATTTTACAAATAAAACAGGGTCTTGTAAGACTACTGTACAATTGTTTGCAAAATGTTCATGGGATGGACATTACACATGATAATGTGTGTTCTTCTGTGCTATCCTGTTTCTTTTCATATGTTGCAGCTAGTGTTAACAGGGCGTCCTATTTCTAGTTTGACCTTGACCTGTAAAATCTTTTCCGGGCTATATCTCGGAAACCAAAAGGTGTAGGAAGATGTTACTTGGTAGGGACATTGGTTATGGGGTGTATATGTGCAACGTCATGGTGTGACCTTGATTTGACCTTTGACCTTGTCATAATCACAATGAGTTTTAAAATATTGTCTGGGTTATTTCTTTGATTCCATAAGGTGTAGAAGGGTGACACTTGGTAGGGACATTGGTTAGGGGGTGTAGGTGTGCATCATGGTGTGACCTTTAACGTTTGCTCTGCCAGAGTGTGTTCACCTGCCATATTTGAGACATCTATCTCAGATGACAAAGATATATGGATTGCTGCAATTGATTATTATATACACTTTTACATAGTTGTGCTTTTTCCATTGACAATTATTCTCCAATTAATAAGTTTTACTGTTTCGTAATTTTTTGTCTACTGATTAATGCTGTTATCTTGCTGTTGAATTGTTTTAATACTTTATCTTTACACACATTTTCTTTCTCTTAGATGTTATTTCTCTACTTAAACATTATTTGGAGGTTTATATAACTGACACTGCTCTGAAAGTATCCAGATCTTTGTACTGTTTCACTTCTTCTATATCTCGTGGTATTGAAAACTATTTCCCCACGCTGTGGGGTACGGGCATCTCTAATGCTATTTTTCTACATTGCTCTGAGAGCTTGGTTCTCATCTATTGTCAGAATTCTGGTTGAACATGCAAGAGGTATTCCAAGGGATCGTGATAGAGACAGGGATCGTGACAGGGACAGGTACAGGGATCGAGACAGGGATCGTTATGATCGCAGAAGGCCTTCCTGGATGGACAGGTAAATATAACCTTCATGTAGCTGTGCTCTCCTTGTTTCTTGAAAGGAAGTCATAGTACAAAGTACTCTCATGAAGTACTCCTTTTCAATTAGCGATGGGTCAGTATAAAAAATTGTGTACATTGGGAGGTCACCAGTGCAAAAGCAATCCGATTCAATGACTCCACGTTTTAGTACACCCGAATCAAACATAGCCGTTTCCTCACAATGACATTCCAATAAAAGTCCCCAAATGCACAAAATGTAAGATTAAGTTGTTTAATTTCTTCAAACTTGTACCAATATTTTAAAATTTTCTTTTATGATAAGTGCCGACAAGTCTCTTGAGATAGATGTTATAAAATGTCGTAACCAAAACATGGCAGTTTTGCTCATCATAATCGCAGGTACTGGATAAAGTCTTCCAATGCATGAAAATTGGTAATAAAAACTTTTTTTATTGAGTTAATGCATCTTACCTGGTAAACAAATGCGTTCACCAAACATCCTGTGCGGGGGCTCTTGCTGGGACCTTTAGTGTCATGTTCACTTGCCAGGTGGCTATATCACCGTAGTTCTTGCTAGATGGAGCAATGTACTTCCTCTTTTTGCGAAGCGTCATAAATGGTGGAAATTTAATAAAAAGTTTTTCATTTGTGTCAGATTATTACTTGAAGATTTGTGTGTGAAAGGATATTTGTCATGCATCTCCAGGATAGAAAAGTGGTTTTGTGGTCATATTATGGTCACGATTGATGGCCATGATAAATGTCCACGGTGTAGAGAGAAGAGAATTGGTCAGGATGCTTGTGTTCTTGGCAATCCCTGCCAGATTTGGGACAATCTTACAATCAATCTGCTAGTAAGTGCTGGAAATCAAGGCAGGAGAATAAGTGCAAAAACAGAAACATGACAAAAAAGGAGGAATTGAGAGTTTCTAAGGCAATACTGAATTTCGGTCCCGTCGAGAAGGTTAAACAGTATACCAAACACGACAGATCGGTCAAGGACACTTCTTCAGTTGTAGTAATAAATACCGATTGTGAGGGCGTTTGTTACAAGATATACGCCTGGCAAAAATTTCAAATAATGCCAGAGCGCTGTCAGATGCAAGGGCATTATTAAGGAATTTTTGCCGGGCGTATATCCTGTAACAAACGCCCGAGCATGAGGTATTTATTACTATTATAAAGATCGGCCTATCTGGTTGAAAAAAATATCCCATTTTTATGAGGTGACGCAAACAAGGGAGCCGCCATATTGTTTTGAATGCATAATCGCTCTCGTAACAGTGAGCGAATTGCCAAACAAGAAATTCGACACTTCCGTTTTTCAGCGGGCGGTTATCGGAGGTTTTACTCCCAGCTGATTCTATGCGCATAGACGGGTTTTCGTTCGCTGCGCACTTCCGGTCTTTATAATAAACATTCATCACTGAGCGGTCATGCTCACTTCATTGGTGCTCCCCAGTCTTCGTGTCACTCCACCAGTAGTGCCCGGTCAGCTTCTGCTTCCAACTGGTCACCGGTCCACAGGGTCGTTCTGCAGTGTGTGATGAGCCATTATTTTGTACTGGCCAAGCTTCTGGTATAGATTCTCAGTCTGGTGAAGAGGGGAAAATGTTACCTACATCAGCTAAAAATGTTGCACTTAATGAAGA
This sequence comes from Sabellastarte sp. h YS-2021, assembly GCA_964017235.1. Classification (NCBI taxonomy): domain Eukaryota; kingdom Metazoa; phylum Annelida; class Polychaeta; order Sabellida; family Sabellidae; genus Sabellastarte; species Sabellastarte sp. h YS-2021. Next base: position 149,739,095 of record OZ024928.1, on the reverse strand, counting down.
AATGTCATACAGGGAGACAGTTAGGTCTGTACGTAGTTTCATGGGATGGTCACACATACCTGATTTCCACCTTCTGGCAAGAACTAGGAGCATTCCAATAATCCTTGGAAGGGGATAAAACTAAAGCCTACCGGGAAGACTTCAGTTGCTCTCCCAACAGACCACGGGTTGTGTATCAAGATTGAAAAACTGAATTGGGAAGTTATGGAGGGCTATCCCTTTAGGTCACAGGAGTCCGGTGGCTTGAAGATGGACCAGTTTCTCAGGTAACCGAAATCTCAGAGTAAATGATACGACATGCACCGACAAGTGGTCAGACTCTTCCCCCATCCTGGCATGACCATCTTTGCTTGGGGGAATTATGAGGCAAACTAAAATGCGGAGTATACTCGCGTACTAAATCGGGTGGTCTGTTTTCATCTGGCCCCTCGTCCCATTCAATTTCACAGTGTATTCTCAGGAGATGGAAACATTGTGCCCAAGAAGACTCTTATATTGTTAACCAGGTGGCTGGGTTCAGTTGATGCACCGCTATTCAAGGATGTATCTTGCAAAGTATCTTTATACTTCAGGGTGTGAACTTGGCAAAGGGAGGTCATCAGTCGAGGATTCTGAGGCTCCACGTGATCTTAAAGACCTGATTAGTTTACACCAGAGCATTTCTGTCGCATTAGGCATGTCTCTTCAACACCTAGATGACAGCCTTTTTTGTGCATCTGGGTAATTTAATACTACTCGGAAGGGACTCTTATATAGATGACCTCAAAACCAGTGTGCAGCCTGATACCTTAAACAAACTGCATACTAGTGGGTGGACGATTAGACGTGTGCTCGATTAATTGTCTGTGACAGTGTAGAATCGCGGTCGGTCACTGACGTTTTCTAATGATCGATTATTAAGCTTATATCTTACCTTTCCTGATTTATATCAATATCCATGTATTTTAAAAATATTTTAGGTATTTTTACTTAATAAACTGACAGTTTTGTCTTGAATTTCAAGTTTGTTTATGTCTACCGCCATATTTACAGGAAGTGGGTGCTTTCGGTAGATTCTAAATGTAGGAACACTGTTATTCTTACCAGATTGACCTATACTTTATCCCGGAAAGTGTTTCTTACATAATAAACAATAATGGATTAAAATAATAGATTATGGGTCGATCATCGCTCGGAAAAATGGACGAATAATCGACCAAGAAAATTGGAGGCAATTCCCAACACTAATCATTAGTAAAGATGGAACTTGTACAGACTCCTGGATGTTTTCATTGGGACAGACCTAAAGGGTGCAGGGGTATCCCCAGTTGGAATCGGTCTCTAGTACTTCATCAGTTGACCAAGCTTCATTTTGAACCTCTCAGAAAAGCTCTTAAGCATCTCACATTCAAAACTGTCTTCCTCCTAACTAGGTTCTGGCAAGTGAAGGAGTGAAGTTCATGCATGGTTCCAGAGAAGAATCAAGATACTAAGAGGATTGATCTAATGTCTATATATCCTTCACACAGTTTCTTTATGTAAGAATCAGCTGGGCAGTGATGGACCAGATTGTGTAGCTCCAGTGATCATTCCAGCTTTGGTTCCTACACTTGATAGGTTACTTAAGGTTCAAACATTCTGTCCTGCGGGCATATTGCGTTATTACCTGGAGAAGACCAAGGACCTCTGGGATGGCAAGGGTTTGGTCTTTGTCTCATTCAAGAGCTTTGCCAAGGATATCGTTCCTGCAACTATTTCTTCTTGGATCAGACAGTACGTTATCTTTTGGGTGATGATACTCTGAAGCTGCATCAGATTCGGGCCCATGATGTCAAAGCCTTTGCAGCTTCCACAGCCTTCCAGGGAGGAGTCTCCTTGGATCATATTCTGCCAGCCTGTCACTGGAAGTCTCACAACACCTTCACTCAATTTTATCTGTAGGATGTGACTAATTCAGAGGTGTATCATCTTGGTCCAGATGTCTATGACCCCCCCCCCCCCCCCCCCCTGAAAAATAATGTAAAGGGGTTCAACCCAAAGTACAAAATTATTTCTTGACAGTGGTGTTAAATTTACAGGAAATGCACTCTATTTTTACCAAAAATTAATTTTTTTTTCCAGGGGGGCATGCCCCCCGACCCCCTTAGTTATAATATGTCTGATGTGAACCCCCACCTTACAAAATAAAACTGAATTTATGTCTGACATTGTAAATTCTGAGCTTATCCAGGCTCCTTACAAAACAGCTAGCTTACTTTCACACCAGTACTTTCATACCCTTGGGAAGATACTTGACAAGCATGCACCTGTACATGAATGTAAAACCCCACAACATGTCAACAAAGGGTTCATCAACAGTGAGATTTTGGCAGCAAAGAGACGTAAGCGCAAACTCGAAAGGGAGTGGCGAAAGGACAACTCTGCCATAAACCGCAGTAGGTACAGAGCCGCTGTGAACGATTTCAACCGTCTCGTGGAATGTGCAAAAACCAAACACTACAGTGATATGGTTAGGGAAAATGAGGATAACCCCAAGGCCTTGTGGAATTCCATAAAGAAAGTCCTCCATAGATCACCAAAAATGGTACTTCCAGATTATACCACCATGAACAGTCTAGTCAACACTTTTGGCAGGTATTTTGCAGACAAAATTACTAAATTAAGATCTGGATTACTGTCTACTGATGCCGATCCCCCTGTCTCAGGTTCCTACAAAAACAAGTTTGTCTCTTTCCGGACCATGTCAGAGGAAGAAGTCCTTAAAATCATAAAGTCCACACCAAATAAATCATGTGACTTGGATCCCATCCCAACATCATTGGTCCTTGAATGTATCAGTGTGCTCCTGACTCCTATCACAAATATTGTGAACTACTCTCTACAGGAGGGCAGTTTCCCTTCCTGCTTTAAGACTGCACATGTTACACCCTTGTTGAAAAAAGCTGGTCTTGACAAGAATATTCTCAAGAATTATCGACCAGTGTCCAACCTCAGCTACATCTCCAAACTCACAGAGAAAGCTGTGGCTAAGCAGATAAATGAGCATATTGCTCACGAGGGTATATCTAACGAAAACCAGTCCGCATATAGAGCTTTTCACTCAACTGAAACGGCGTTGCTCAAAATACAAAATGACATTGCCACATCAATGGACAAGGGTGCAGCTGTTGGATTAGTCCTTTTGGACTTATCTGCAGCTTTCGATACAATAGACCACTCAATCCTATTCAACTGCCTTCAGCACTGGTATGGCATTGATGGGGTAGTGCTTAAGTGGGTCCAGTCATACCTCCACTCACGCAAACAGCGCATCAAAATAGATGGACATCTTTCAGATGCTTTTCAACTCCCTTACGGGGTTCCCCAGGGCTCAGTTCTAGGGCCACTCCTTTTTACCCTATACACAACCCCTCTCAGTTCAGTCATATCTAAATTCAATGTCACCCACCACTTATATGCAGATGACACACAAATTTACTTGGAACTCGACTCTAGGAACTTCGATTCCAGTATCACTGAATTAACAAATTGCCTTGAGGCGGTCCAGGCTTGGATGGGAAATAATAAGCTTAAATTAAATCCTGACAAGACAGAATTCATAGTGATTGGTGATGATCAAATTAGAAGTTCCCTGAAGTCATCTTTCCCAGTGAGTTTGCTTGGCAACACCATGGAACCAGCTGAATCAGTAAAAAACCTTGGTGTCATCCTGGATGCTGAAAATTCAATGCAAAGACACGTGGCTAATCTATGTTGCATAAGTTACTACCATCTCCGGGAACTACGAAGGGTCCGCAGGTACTTAAATCATGAAACAGCTGTAAAGGTGGCAAAAGCCTTGGTAAGCAGTCGTCTGGATTACTGTAACTCACTGCTTTACAACACAAAAAAGGCATATACTAGCAGACTACAGAGAATTCAAAATGCCTTATGTCGGACGGTGTGCAAGCTAAATAAATACTGTCATGTTACACCCTTCCTGCACAAACTACACTGGCTCCCCGTTCATTACCGTATACTGTTCAAATATAATCTCCTCATTTATAAAGCAATACATTTGAGCCAACCTCCATATCTCTCCGCTCTAATTAGGCGGAGTGATCTCACACGGGGCAATCGCCTCAATTTCCTCATCTAAACCAAATAAACGCTCAGGACTACGCAGTTTCATAGCAGGGGCTCCCACAGTGTGGAACAAGCTTCCTCAAGCCATCAGAACCATAGAAAGCATTTCTGGTTTCAGGAAACAGTTGAAAACATACCTTTTTAGATTGGCTTATCCTCCACCATAGCCTATCTCCCCAACCGGACGCAAATATGGAAACTGACATCTTTCTGGAACTGGACTATCCCTTTTTGCACATCAGCGCCTTAGAGGATGTTTACATCAAATTCGGCGCTATATAAGTGTTTCTTACTTACTTACTTACTTCAATGTGAACCCCCACCTTACATAAAAGCTGGATCCGCCCCTGCTTTTTGTACTGCCATGAACAAAATTAGCAGGCAGGAGAAGGCCTTCTTTCCTGTTCACCTCCCTTGGGTATCCTCGGGATTGAACTTGGTTTTCCTCCCTTCGGGTCAAGTGGTAAAAAAGAGGGGCAGGGGGACACACAGTCCGGCACTGGCTGAATTGGTAAGCCTTGTACTCTAAAGGCAGTTCTTACATTAGTCCCTTTGTGAGATATCCTCCATCCATAGGGTAGTTATTTTGCATTTGTCCACTATGTAAGATGTATTAACACAATAAGATGGAAAATTTAATAATTAAATTTTATAAGTTAATACCTTACCTAGTGGACATAGGAATTCCCACCCTACCTTCCCTGCAATATACAGCTCAACAGAGGACATACTAAGAGTAAGGAACAAAAGTGGACATATGTTGCTCCAGCTAGTGAGAGCTTGGGTCAACACGGCCACCTGGCGAGTGAACATGATACTACCCAGCCAGGCACCACGCCGGGCAAATGCATTTGTTCACTAGGTAAGGTATTAACTTAAAAAAATTTATTTTACTTGTTAAATTTTCCAATTTCTTAAGATTTTGGGTATGTTTTTAATTTTTTAACTCTTCCTTCCATCATGTGTTCCATTATCTGTAAAATCTCATCACAGTATTTCAGTAAAATGCTCTCGATCCAAGACACTGGGCCTACTCAACCCATCCTTATTTTAATTTTAGCTTCAGTCTAACATGAAAATATCTTTAAGGCATTAACTTTCCTTTTAAAGCATCAGAAACAACAATGCGCCTCACTTTCATAATAAGAGGCAGTAAGCAGTTTGTAAGGCTATATCTTTGTTGTGTTCTGATCTCGAACAATTAAAAACTTGATATTTTACAGATATGGCCCCCCAGTCAGAACAGAGTATAGACTGATTGTTGAAAACCTTTCCTCCAGAGTGAGCTGGCAGGTAAGATTTGCTAATCGTCTTCCAATGAAACTGATCTGGCCTTGTATAACTAAAAGAACAGCTGAACATACTAAGACTGTTTATTACTGTGAAATCTCTGCAGATTCAGACCTTAAGTTGGGCGTTGTTGGCTTGATAAAATCCAGGGAATTTAGAAATTTTAACATGATAAAAGAATCAGTGCTTTATGAACTGATTCAAATGGTTTTTAGCATATCAATGCCTTTTTTTAATGGTTCAAAGATATATTTTAATTGGTTCTGCAAAAATACTGTTTATGTTTTAAAGATTAAAGGTAGCAATAGGGTTAGTGGGTTATTTTTAATTTTTAAATTATTTAAATAATATTATAAATGGAAATGCCTGCTCAAGGTTAACTTGTGTCTTTGAAGTTAAATTTACGCTTTTACAAAAAGTACCTTCACTTTGAAATGCTTGAATTAACACAATTGTTTTAAAATAAAAGCACACAGGTGACGGGTCAGGTGAGCATTAGACGATATGGTAATGAGGCATAACTCACTGGTCCTGTGTACTACTCCCCATTGGCTGTGTGTAGACGATTCAGAGTTGGGTCAGAAAAAGCCTTCAAAGCGAGAGCCAGGCCAGCAAAACAGCAATATCAGAGTTCGATCAAAGTTCACTCCTTTCAGCCATGTTTTAAAGGAAAAGGTCCATTCCTGGTGCCTAAACAACATAAAAAGTCTAGCTGGACTTACTTCTGACTGATCTAGTCCTTTTCATTGCTTGGTTCACAACAAAAACGGGTCAATGTGTTTCCATGTGATGCTTTGTGAGCTGGCTTTTTGCTGGAAAGTTAGGGCCCTCTGTGATGACCTCCCAATCCCTGTGGGTGATCAAGTGATCTGTTCATATCGCTCAACAGGGCTGTTGATAAGATGGCCGAGGCCAAGCCTAAATTGATGACCTGGCCTGCATGTAGTGTCAGATAAGGATGAAATCAGAGTTAGCATAGGGAAGATGAGTGCAGTTGATTGTTGGGGGAGGCCTTCCCCGTAATATATGTGATGCCATAGAGGGTTCAGTGCACTCCTGTCACCGAGGGGTGTTCTAGCGCGAGGGTACTCACTCTCAGAGTCTACTTCTGCTCAAGTAGAGGTAAATTCTGGTGCTTTACAGTACTTATTAGTTATACAGTACTACTAGCATAATATTATTAAATGATAAACTCTATTTATACAATTACTCCTAAAGTCTTGTCGCAAACTGAACATTAATAGTGTCGGTTCAGTGGGAATTGTATTCAATCTATACATTAAAAAATGTTGACAAATATCTAGGGGTGTTGCGGTAGTACCGGTATCGTTTTTAAGGTAAATAAATTATTGCAAACCGCCTTAAAGTTCAGCTACCGGTTTCTGCTTATACTTCAATGTAACAAAACTTTACAAACCTTACACACAAAATAAGTGTCATAATCCACTTTTATTTGCTTTTTACTGTAATACCACAACCATAATGAGCAATAATTTGGAGTAACCATATATTTTGTTGTTTAGACAATCATAATTGAGGACGTATTTGTGTCATGTGAGAATTCCTGTTTTACAGTATGGAAAGTATTTGGTTCTCATGTTTTGTTAAATAAGAGACAGTAACCGAACGGAAAGTAAAAACGGGGAAACCGGAAGGAAAAAATTGCTACCGTAACAGCCCTACAAATATCACTTCGGTGGAGGGATGATATTGTTTCTGTATACCAAAAATTCAAGGATACAAAAGTAAATGCGTCATTTTGGGTATTGTGTTCTTGAGTAAAAGTTTCAATTTTTTAAGGTTTAAAGAAAATTGTAGAACCTTACAGGTAAGATTTAACTCTTTTGGTATCAGGATATCTAGTCAAACCCAGGAAACCAACATTGTCTGTTGTCATTAGAACTGTTGATTGCAGTTGTCTTCGATAAAGGTGAGAAAATGGCAAAAGCTTTATTGCTGTACAAAATAAAAGAAGTTGGTATTTGGAAGATATGAGGAAGGCAGTAGTTTGGGGAAGGTAAGAGTGACCAGTTTTTATTATTGAAAAAAGGGCAATAATAGATTAAAATAGGCAGATTAGATTTTATCATATAACTTGTCATTTCAGGACCTGAAAGACTACATGCGACAGGCTGGTGAAATCACTTATGCAGATGCTCACAAGCAGCATAAGAATGAAGGGTGAGAAATTGATTAGCTTTTGTGGTTTGTGCATTACTTGTAAAATAGCACTATTGTGTTAGACTAGTTCTTTTTACACAAGCTGAATTTGAGTATTGGATTTCTTACTTCAAATTCTGAAGTATTTATAGATTTCACCATTTTAGTTATGCTGATATAAAATTTGGATATTGACATTTTAAAAATAATTTTATATATGTCAAGTTTATAAAAGTCCTTTATAGAAATCCTTTGCATGTTCTACAAAGCTTGGTGTTCTGCCGAGGGGTGTGTCTGTGTCGGTTAAGTGGTAAACTAGAAATGCACTATAAATCACACTATGCATCAGCAATGCTGCAGTATTTTTATTGAGAGAGTGTAGAGGACAAATAATAAAATAAGCTATATTATTGCTAAGAAATATAGAGAAATTTAAGCAGAATTATCTTGCCACCGTCATGTTTAAATGCGAGTGCGCTTGTGAAGCAAGTACAAAATCTTTGACTGCTTTCTTTGGTGAGTCAGACAGGGGATGAAACAAAAGTGACTGTACCTCAGAAACTACTCAATAGATTCTCTTCCAAAAAAAAAAAAAAAAAAGCAATGAAAGTGTAATAAATTGTCTTTACAGTAGTTTGAATATTATGTGTATAACTAAAATAAAGCAACATAACCGATTTTCACCCAAATTCCAGTAATGGATAGAGGTCAGCTGGTGTTTATGTTTGGCAAATATTTTTTAATGTATTTTGCTCATAAAAACACAATCTCCTCACAAAGGTATTAAAACAAGGCTTGTGAAATAAAAACGTTAAAATTCAACTTTTTTTTTCATCTATTCCTGCCCTCTCATATACATAATAAGTTTTAATAACTTGGCCAATATACAACCAAACTTCTCTTACAAAAAGCAACAGAACCTACAATAATTTACCTTTAAATTGGTGTGAATATATTCCTGGCTTTAACAAAACAATAACACAATCGATTATCTGCAAAATTTCATTAACATTGAGACTAGGGATGGGTTAGTACCGAAAATGTGAACATTGGGACGTTGCCAATGCAAAACTGTTCCGATTCCTGGACTGCGTATTAGTACATCCCAATTAAATATGGAAGTTTCCTGTTAACGACATTGCAATAAAAGTCCCCAAATGCTTTCAATATTTTAAGTTTGCCTTCATTATATATGTTGACAGGCGTGATTAAGGTTATGAAGTAGTGCTGGGACGATGTTTGCAAACTTCGGTATTATCGCTCGCTGGCTCATTGCCGATCAATGACCGGTAAACTTTAAGTACAACCGATATTTGCTAAACTCATTTCTTTGTAGCCTTTTGGTCACAATAAAACACTAACTGGAACAATATTTTGTAAAAATTTGAAATATTTATCAGTTAAAATGTCAAAACTAGCTGTGAATGCAATAAAAATAACGTAAATAGAAACACTTTGGGGTTTTCCCATTGTTGTGAAGGTAATCATAAGATGAGCCAATCACAAGTGAAGATACATCCAGCATGGTCTGTTTGTGAGGGAGACGTCTGTGAATGGCTTTTAGGTTATATTTTTGTTATATTTGTGATAATTTGTGTGTATTTTGCTTGTTGTTATTTAATATTTGATTTTTCTGTCTGGTTTACACTTTTGACTCCATGATCGGAAATGTTCGAAGTTTGTTCACGAATTTCCGATACAAACATCGACACGTAATATCATGGCGATCTCCCAGCACTATTATGAAGTGTCGTAACCACCAAAACATGGTGGTTCCGGATATAATCACTATAAAAAGTCTGAAAAATGCACAAAAATATGGGATAAAAGCTTGTAATTTCTTTTGGGTACGTTTCTAATATTAGTTCTTGATTCCATTATATGTGTTGAAAAGTGAAGTGGCAGTTGTAAAATCTCATTATCGTATTTCAGTGAAACTGGGCCTACCAACCTATCCCTAATGGAGAGTGTCAGCAAGGTGTTTATGTTTTGTAATCATTTTGAAAACTTATTTTACCTATGCATAAAACAATAACAATTTTTATGTTATTTAATCAAAAGTGCCTTATTTTTTGACCCTGTAAAATATGTTTTGACTCCTACAACGAGAGTTTACGGCATAACACTGAAAGCTGATATATTTTTCAGGGTAGTGGAGTTTTCTACGTACACTGACATGATGAAGGCAATAGAAAAGTTGGATGACACTGACCTTAGTGGGAGACGAATAAGGCTAGTTGAAGATAAACCCAGGAAGAGGAGAAGGTATATCAAGAACAAACCCAAGTGTATCTGGCCATTTGTTCCTTTTCCAATGCCGTACCTTCCTAAATATTGAGTAAATTCGGATATACTTTAAATGGTTGAAGTTTAAATATCAGTTCTTAATATATTACTAATTAAAAATTTTAAATTAATTGATCAATGGGCTAAAAGATTTTTTTGTTAGGCGGGTTGCATGTAACCAACCCGCCTATTAGATTGATGTGTCCGATGTCTGTCTGTCCGTCCACATTTTCGTTTCTAGACTCTAACTCGAAAGCGATTTGTCCAATCGAATTCAAACTTGACAGGAGGTAGATGAACATCATACATAGGTTCCTTTCAAAGTTGGTGTAATTCCGTCCGTTCATTTGTCCTTTTTTTTGTCCGTTTGTCCGTCAACATTTCCATTTCCGGACTCTTTAACTCAAAAACGCTTTGTCCAATCGAATTCAAACTTGACAGGGAGATTTTGCTTTCGAAATTGGTGTAATTCCGTCTAGTTGTTTGTTTATAGCATAGATACAATTATGTAACATAGATTAAAAGTTTTACATTTCTTAGCACGTCTAACACATTTACCTTAACTGGGTGACCTAACATTTCTTTCCTTGTTTCTAAATTTAATTACAGCCGTCGCTAACCTTATTGCTGCCTGCACAACCTGCCTTTCGGGGCATTTCTGACCCTCTTGTTGTTTGTTGGATTTCATAAATAGGTGTGGAACTAGAATTTATAAACTTTGGGGTTTACTACATTTTTTAACACCAGTCCATAAAGGCTGGGGTTATAGTCGCCTGTATCGTCTGGACGGTGGTGGCAGGCATAAAGCTAGTTTCACAGCCTAAACCTATGCATGGATATTGACCAAATTTTCAAGATATGTTTACCCTAAGAGGATCTACAGCTGATTAGATTTTGGAGAGTATCTGGCAACCGGTGTCTCCATCAGGGTTCCCACATCTTTGAAAATCCTTGAAAAAATTGCTTCATTTTCAAGACCTTGAAAGTCCTAGAATTTGGCCAAAATTGAAAATCCTTGAAAAGACCTTGAATTTGTTATTGCTCAACTTCTGCATCTGCATCATTTAGTTTTACGACTATGGCAGACTCCGCAAAGCAAGTATGATCTAGTCTGAACAAAATTTGTTAAAATAATATTAGATGTGTTAACTAGCACTGTTGTAATGAGTTTAAAAATGTTAAAATCATGTGACAATAAAGAATTTTGCAGGGGGAACGAAGTGCTAGAAAGGGAGGTAAAGGAGGCTGTGCCTTAAAATATATCCTTGAGAATTTTTGTTGACCTTGAAAATCCTTGAAAAGACCCTGAATCCAGTTATCAAAAGTCTGGGGGAACCCTGTTAATGGAAAGTTGGCAATGCTTGAAATACTCTTTGGTCTTAGACTTCATCATTAAAAAGCGGCACTATTAAACTAATGTTATCTCCCACTGGCCAAAGGCTGGGGCTGGTAGAATATGAAACTGCTTCCATGTGTGTGTGTAAGTGCATGCATGTGTGATATCTTCAAATTTGTACAGAATGTTTATAGCTATGAAATCATGTTTAAGAAATGTCCTCATTTTTAAAAAAACAAAAAACAAAACAAATGGCTGCCATAGCAGTTTTGTTTAAAAATAATAAAAATATTGCAACTAGCTTTATTAGATTTTTCACAAAATGTAATGGCTAGGAAAGCTTGCCTGAGAGTTATTTTGGCGATGTTTTGAAAACAAAATGGGGGCCATGTCACATCTATTGATGCATATCAAACATGCCTTGTATCTCCCTTTATGGCTTGCAAATCTTGCAAGCTCCAGATTTGATATTTGACCCCTTCTTCATGGTCAAGTGGGGTCATCTTACTAAAACAGCCATATATCTCTTATATTGGTGTTTGGGCATGGAAATCTGTTTCAAGGTCACACTACCATTTTTTCTTAAGTTTCAGCGGAAGATAACTATCATTGTTAGAGAAACTGTTATTTAATAATAATAGGCTTCCGCCTAAATTGACAAGATACCTTACGGTTGTTAAAAAAATCAGTGATCTCAACGGATATCCGGGTACCCGAACCCTGAATATTTACCCGAATCCGAAATCACATACCCGAGTACCCGAAACTACTGTCAATATCGCCCACTTTGGCTGATGAGTACTACAGACATATCTCGACTTCATAAATTCACCTAAAAAGTGAAACAATTCAATTAAAATGCACAAGAGTAATGTTTTCTCACCCTTGTACACCATTTATAGTATTTAATTATTTTTGCTTTTTCCGCCGTCCGGCGTCCCACTTGGTTTCCAGACATTTTAGGCAACAGTTCTTATCCTATCTTTACCAAATTTGGCATGCAGGTTTATTGGGTTAATAGCTTGTATGGGATTGCTTTTGGTGATGATAGGTCTATAGCTAACTGAGTAATAGCTACTTTGCTACTTTTGAGTATCTCTTTGGTTTCCAGACATTTTAAGGAATGCTATTAAGCCTAGCTTTCTGAAATTTGGTATGGAGGTTCATTGGGTTAATAGCTTGTATGGGATTGCTTTTGGGGGGAATTGCTTCATAGATCAGTGAGTAATTAATTAAATAAATGAGTAATTGGCTATTTTGAATACTGAAAAAGGCAAATTTGCTTCTATCTCCTTAACCGTGCGAGATAGAGCGATTTCGTCGAAATTTTCGACCCACAGGGTATCTAAGGAATGTAATCTTTGCAATTTTCAAAAAATTTTCCCTCCCCACATATGGCGGCCATTTTGAATTTTCAAATTTTTGCCCAAAATGGAGAAACACAAATGGGCCTTAACCGTGCAAAATAGAGTTATTTCATTGAAATTTTCGACCCTTAGGGTATCTAAGAAATGTACTCTTTGCAATTTTCAAAAAATTTTCCTTTTCCCAAAAATGGCGGCCATTTTGAATTTTCAAATTTTTGCCAAAAATAGAAAAACAGGAATTTGCTTCTATCTTCTTAACCGTGCAAGATAGAATGATTTCGTCAAAATTTTCAACCCAACCAATGCAAAAAGGCATGAAGCTGAAATAATTTACATCTACACTAATAAATATTTAAGCATCATTGATATATTTTACAAATGAAACAGGGTCTTGTAAGACTACTGTACAATTTTGGCAAAAGGTTCATGGGGTGGACATTACACATGATAATGTGTGTTCTTCTATGCTATCCTGTTTCTATTCACACCTACTATCAACAGGGCATCCTATTTCTAGTTTGTTTTTTATTTTGGTTGTTTGTGCATTGTCAAATGCCGATACCCTTTGAAAAGCGTCAGCATATTAACACAGTTAAATAATTCCGAATACATGAAACGTTGTATATATTGCCTATATATAGTGACATGCACACCTTAAATAAAAAAACTACAATGTTTTCAAACAGTAGTTCATAATTTAGCATCAATAAAGTTCACTTACCTGCCTGAAAAAAATAAGGTTTCAATTCCGAAACTACATTCGAGCAACAGTAAATGCTTTACTGATAGGTCATGTGACTCCACTTTTATGGACACAACCGTGTTTTGAATGTACAGAAATCTTTTCTTGGTTAACATTTCTTCTGTGTCGTACTGTTTTGAATGCAAAAAAGGTGGCCGACGAGAAATAAAGTAAATGGTTGGACCCCATTATTTGTGTATGTTTTAAGTTTGTAAATGTGTAGATTTTTGTAGTTTCACCTATTATCGCCCATCGGCGCGAGTACCCGGGCCGCTGAAATCAATACCTACCCGGTCCCACCAAAAAGGGTATTTTGAGAACACTAAAAAAAATCCTCACATGATATGAACGAGTAAACTATGCAAGACACCCCCCCCCCCCAACTACATGAAAGTTCTTGCATTCCCAAATCTCAATGTTGTTACCTATTTATACCTGTGGGCTGAGTTTTTGCTTTCAGAGGCTGACTAGTTTTCATTGTAAATGTGTGAAAGATTAATACCCCTATTACATTGTAAATGTGTGAAAGATTAATACCCCTATTACATTGTAAATGTGTGAAAGATTAATACCCCTATTACGTCATGACAAACCAGTTGCAAAAACTTCTTGTCTGATTTAAACAGTTCACGATCTAGGTCCCGATCAAGAAGTAGAAGCAGGTCCAGGTCACGCCGTAGATCCAGGTCACGCTCTCGCAGATCCAGATCCAGGAGTCGCTCAAAAAGCAAGAGTCGCTCCAAGAGCAGAAGCAGGTGAGTTAAGTGGAGAAGTTCATACTTGGAAGGATAGAAGTTTGGGACTTATGAAAAGGTGAAAAAGTACAATTGAAAACTGACGACTGAATTCAGTTATGAATGCTTTTAAACTAAAGCACAATACCATGTCTCCAAATCATGTCATTTTTGCTCATAAAGTATGAAATTTAAAAGATAAGGATTGATTAAATATAGATTGCAAGTTCGTGCAGGCACATATGCAGCAAATTTTCATATCGAAGTCTGAATAAAAGCTTCAATAAAAAGGAAAACTTCCAAAGCTTTACACTGCGAAATATTGATAGAATGCCCACCTTTCTTTCATCTAGTCAACTACTCCTGATGTGACCATAGTATATGTTCAAATTAGTATTGAACCCTTTGTCAATTGGAGATAATAGAAGACAGCACCAGGGTTACAGTTGTGTCATGCAAGCTTTCTAAAATATTTCAATGGTCAGTTATCCTACGATTGTTAAAAACCCAAATGTGATGGTCTATGCCCTTCAGTTAAATACTCTATTCATTAAGGTCAAATTTTTGAAATAATCACATAGAAAATGGGTATGTGGTTAGGGCTGCAAGCGAGCCCGAAAATGCGACTCAATTCCTCGTTTTGGAAGAATCGACTCTTGACTCCGTTAATTGCTTGATTATCACCCACAAAATAAACTGCATCGTATTTTGACATATCATGCCTTATAAAATGGTTACAATGCACACAACAGCGAAAGATAGGAAACTTTAACCATCTTTATATTACGAGATTAGAGGCGTCCTTGAAAAACGTTATAATAAAATGCCGTCTTATAAAACATTGTTACACAAAGAATTAAAGTTTGCAAATACTTAAAATATAGAAACGGAAACGCCTTATATTAGTAAAATATATAAATATATGCATATATTTAAAGAAAAAAAATTGAATTTTGTAGTAGGTTTTATGTCTATGTTTAGTTTTTTTCGAAGCCCCGGTTAACTTTTCTTGCCTCGAGTATTGAACTGAAAGTTTCATTTCCGAGTAACCGAAGAATTGTTGCAGCCCTATATGTGGTTAAACTGTTTGTATTTTGCTTTCAAGGTCTGCCAGCAGAAGCAGGTCCAGGAGTATGTCCAGATCAAGATCTAGATCTGCCAGCAAAAATCACAGAGGTGGAGATTCAGATGGTGACAAATCTGATAAAGATGATTGATCTGGATTGAACCAGTTGTCAAGTGTTGCATTTTGTGAATGTGATGCATGGAAAATGTGTCTGGTTGAGTAGACTGTGAACCAAGTTTATAATACATTTGGTGTTGTATTGACTTGTTCAAATTGTGTATTCAAGTGTAAGCAAGAGTTGTTCCTTCACTAACTACACTCACATTTAAGTGAATTGTAACTGTGCAGTCCTTAAAAGTACTAAGTAACATTTATTGTAAGCCTGCAAGACTGATTCTAAATTTAGGTAATTGTTTTTCCTGAGAAATTTTGATTGGCAAGGGACACCAAAGTAATTTGTCGTCGCTGGTTAACCAAGTATACTTTTAGTTAAAGTACACTTTGATTATCATCGTTTTTAACTTTTATGGGTTTAAAAAGAAATGCTGTTGTACAAACTTACGTGCAGTATACTTGTCTAAGTTAGATCTCAATGAATACAACATATGGTAGATATATTGTGGGTAACGGTGAATTGAATCACGGTTTTAATATTTTATTGTACAGTGTATTGTCTGGATAACAATAAAGTATTTTTTTGGACTTTTTTTTTTTATGTCAGCTGACGCATCAGTCAGCTGACATTATGGCATCACTGTGGGGCGTGTGCGTACACGTGAGCGACTTCTCCGACGAAACTACAAGGCCCAGAGACATGCTGTTTGTTTTAAAAGATAGCTAGCATGAAAAATTGTTCCAAGGAATGCAGATCTGTTTGCTAGAGCCAATATAAGTAAGGTACCCCCCACCCTAAGATGAAAATTCTACACTTTATCACAATTTTCTCAGTGACTATTGCAGGGATTTCTCTAATATCTTGCACATATGTACTAGGTCACAAGTAGATTCCCTTGTGTGTCAGACCTGGATCTTTCTTAATTATTATATCCCCAGACGAAAGTTGGGGATATATTGGATTCAGGTCCGTCGCGCCGCCGCCGCCGTAAAAATTTCCTTGTGGACGCGAGAACTCAAAAACGGATTAATATTTTTTTTTCAAACTTGGTACACATGTTAAGGATGCCCAAAGGAAGATCCCTATTTTAAGGTGACCTTAAACTCCCAATAATAAAGAACTTGTGGCCACCTTAAGGTCAGAAATTGCACTTTTGGCCACTTAGAGCCCTCTAGGTCACAAACTATGAGGCTTATCTGCCTCAAATTTTACCTGAGAACACATTAATATATTCTTAGTACATGTGCCGAAAATCAAGACTTTAAGTTGAGGAGAAAATTGTCTTTGAGGCCCATAAAGACCCCACTTAGGACTTTTTTCCTATATTTTAAACTTATTTTGCCCTATAATTTGGAAGTGGTAATTCTGATGAGTCTCAAACTGCACTAGATGTAACTCTTATATGTAATCCTTGTCTGTGAAAAATTTAAAGGCTGTAGGTTTACCTGTTAGGCCGACTTAAGATCTCAAAATTGCCCACAGAGACCCAATTTATGAACTTTTTGCCATCTTCAAGCACTGTAGCTTTCAAACTATGTCTCACATCTAAGTGAAATATCATCTGAGAATATATCAATATGTTTTTCTTGTATATACTCCAAAATTTAGGCCTTTAATAGACATTCCTTATTATATCCCCAGACGAAAGTCGGGGATATATTGGATTCAGGTCCGTCGCGCCGCCGCCGCCGCAGAAATTTCCTTGTGGACGCGATAACTCAAAAACAAATTAATATTTTTTTTTCAAACTTGGTACACATGTTAAGGGTGCCCAAAGGAAGATCCCTATTTTAAGGTGACCTTAAACTCCCAGTAAAAAAGAACTTATGGCCACCTTAAGGTCAGAAATTGGACTTTTGGCCACTTAGAGCCCTGTAGGTCACAAACTATGATGCTCAGCTGGCTGAAATTTTACCTGACAACACATTAATATGTTCTTAGTACATGTGCCGAAAATCACGACTTTAAGTTGAGGAGAAAATTGTGTTTGAGGCCCATAAATACCCCCACTTGGGGATTTTTTGCTATACTTTTCACATATTTTGCCCTATAATTTGGAAGTGGTAATTCTGATGAGTCTCAAACTGCGCTAGGTATAACTTTGATATGTAATCCTTGTCTGTAGAAAATTTTAGGGCTGTAGGTTTACCCAAAGGGGTCGACTTAAGGTCTCAAAAGTGCCCACAGAGACCCAATTTATGCACTTTTTGCCACTTTCAAGCACTGTAGCTTTCAAACTATGTCTCTCATCTAAGTTAAATATCATCTGGGAATATATCTATGTGTTTTCTTATATGTGCCCCAACATTTAGGCCTTTAATAGACAGTTAACCTGTGTATCAGGACCATAAACACCCACCCGAGTGACCCTTAGAAGACATTTTTCACATCTTTTTCCCTGTAACTTGGAAATGGTAAGTCTGAGAAGTTTCAAACTGTATTAGATATATATTCTGTGTGTAATCTTAGTATGTAACAGATTTTAAGTCTGAAGCTTTAATTTTGAAGGTCAAATTGAGGTCTCTAAAAGGCTCCCAAAGACCCAATATTTGGACTTTTTGCTACTTTTAAGCCCTGTGACTGTCAAACTATGTGACTGATAGAGCTCAAATCCTATCTGGGAAGATATTAGTATGTTATTTATATATGTGCCAAAAATTAAGGCTTTAAGAAGACATTTAACCTGTGTATGAGGACCATAAATCCCCACCCGAGTGACCATTTTTAGACATTTTTCACATATTTTGCCCTGTAACTTGGAAATGGTAAGTCTAAGAAGTTTCAAACTGTATTAGATGCATATTCTATGTGTAATCTTAGTATGTGACAAATTTTAAGTCTGAGGCTTTAATTTGAAGGCCACATTTAGGTCTCTAGAAGGCCCCATAAAGACCCAGTATTTGGACTTTTTGCCAATTTTAAGGCCTGTGACTGTTAAACTATGTGACTGATAGAGCTGAAATCTCATCTGGGAATACATTATTATGTTCTTTTTACATGTGCCAAAAATCAAGGCTTCAAGTAGACATTTAACCTGTGTATGAGGACCTTAAACACCCACCTGAGTGACCCTTTTAAGACATTTTTCACATATTTTGCTCTGTAACTTGGAAATGGTAAGTCTGAGAAGTGTCAAACTTTATTAGATACATATTCTATGTGTAATCTTAGTATGTAACAAATTTTAAGTCTGAAGCTTTAATTTGAAAACCACATCGAGATCTCTAAAAGGCCCACAGAGACCCAATATTTGGACTTTTTAACCACCTTTAAGCCCTGTGACTGTTAAACTATGTGATTGATGGAGCTGAAATCCCATCTGAGAATGCATTATTATGCCCTTTTTACATATGCCGAAAATCAAGGTTTTTAGTAGACATTTAACCTGTGTATGAGGG
The DNA here is from genome assembly GCA_964017235.1 of Sabellastarte sp. h YS-2021. NCBI lineage: Eukaryota > Metazoa > Annelida > Polychaeta > Sabellida > Sabellidae > Sabellastarte > Sabellastarte sp. h YS-2021. The sequence goes on along the minus strand of OZ024928.1, from coordinate 149,720,497 downwards.
CCATAGACACTCGCCCAAGTGCCTTTTTTGACATTTTTTCCGTATTTTGCCCTGTTATTTGGAAATGCTTAGTGTGACGAGTCTTAAACTGTATTATATATAATTTTTGTTTGTTATGTATGTCCCCCAAAAAGTTTCAGATCTGTTGTTTAATTGCTAAGGTCTCTTTAACAATTGTAAAATGCCCACAGAAACCCAATTTATGGACATTATGCCACTTTAAAGCCCAGTAACTGTCAAACTATGTGGGTTATAGAGCTGAAATCTTTGAATTTTTAAAAGGAAATGCCTGTCTATTTAAATTTTGAATATTAATAATGTTATGGCTATCTTAGTCTTTTAAGAACTTATTTTTGTGTTATACCTCTGCTTGCTGAGTTTTTAACTTTTTAAAATGAAACTGGTTAAACATATTCAAGTAGACAAAATGGACACTTTAAGTGAGCTTTAAGTCCCAATATTAATGAAATTATATCCTTATGTAGTAAAAGTAGGGGATTTTTAACCCTCAACTAGCCCAGTTTTATTCAACTTGCCTCAGTTAATTTTGACACAGCTCCTACAGTTATGAACTCATTTCAGTTGATAATCACATACTTAAAATTCTCAATTCTTTTTGTATTTGAGTACCCCTTTTATATAGATTGTTTGTTTACCATTTATGCATCCCCCACCCGGATTCCCCCCACCCACCTCTGGGACCTCCAGCTATATTGAGTGACACTAAATAAACAAAGGTATTTAATGATATCAGATGAGAAACAAAGAACTCAATGGGGTTGCAGATCTTGTGTAATAGTGAGAGAGGTGTGGAGAAGGGGAGAGGGGTGGGGGTGGGAGGTGGTGGGCTTCATTACATATAACACAAAGGGGAGTCAGAACTGAGATTGTGTCCCATATTTAGGTTGCATATATATGGACCACATATATAGGTATAGAGGAAATGAATAACTGAAAACAATTTGCAAATTCTAAAAATAATATAATAAAATAATAATATAAATAATTTTTTTTTAAATAATATTTTATTTGTGAACAAATATAGAAACAGATATGCGCTTTTGGGATTATGAATTTTAGAATGGACATTGAATCATCAATCATTTAAATACTTTGAAGGAAGATTGAAAAGTATGATGAGTTGAGTTAAACATAATATTTTATTTGTCAACAAATATAGAAACAGATATGCTCTTTTGGGATTATTATTTTGTCATTTGTTGGTTACCTTTCATCCATTAATTCTTCATATTACATTTGTGGCGACTTCAACATTCATGTTGATGTTCCAGTTGGTGACGGTCAGAAATTCACTACCTTTCTTGATTCATGTGACCTCAAACAGTTAGTCAATAAACCTACTCATCTACATGGTCACATATTGGACCTGATTTTATCTCCCTGTGATCAGGACACCATTGCTGATGTTAAAATTTGTGACTTTGTTTCCGATCACGCATTAGTCAAATGTTCAGTTGCCTTCCCTTGTCAAGTGTCTCATACTCCAAATGTAGTTCAATATAGAAGGTTCCACCGTATCAATATGAGTTCCGCTCAGATCTCAAAAATACGTCCTTCGTCAAGTCTCCAGCTGATGCTGTTGTCGATCTGTATGATCAATATGTACATGATTTGAGTGATGTTCTGGATAGGCATGCACCTCTTATATCTAAATTGACGAAAAAGGAGTCCGCCGATTGGATGTCTGATGACTATCGACATGCAAAGTCCCTTAGGCGCCAATTTGAGAGAACCTGGCGTAGGGCTAAAAGTACACTTAACAGGAGTAGGCTTCGTCGCCAGATTGCTCGGTGCAATGCACTTGTAAATAAAGATAAATCAGACTACTATAGCAAACTGATCTCAGACAATAGTCATGACTCTCGAAAACTTTGGCGTGAGCTGCATAAGACCCTGAACAGGGTTTCTGATGCCACACTTCCATCTCATGAGTCCGAAAAGTCATTGGCTGACCAGTTTGCCTCCTTCTTCACCAACAAAATCAAGAAGATTAGAGATAATTTTGCTTCTTCTGGCACTGAATATGATGTTAACCCTCCTTCAGATCCTCCCCAAATTACTGTCTTTAGGCAAGTTTCTGAAGATGCTGTTGATAAAATAATTAAAGCATCACCAACAAAATCATGCCTGTTGGACCCTCTGCCGACATTCCTGATTAAGGAATGCATTGATATATTGCTACCATCCCTCACAAAGCTGGTCAACTGCTCACTCATGGAGGGATGTGTTCCTGATGCCTTCAAATCTGCTGTGGTCACTCCACTTATTAAAAAGCCAAATCTTCCCTCAAATGACCTTAAGAATTATCGCCCTGTATCAGGTCTCAGTTTTATATCTAAATTGGTAGAACGTGTGGTTGCTAAGCAGCTGTTAGAACATATTAATGCCAATAACTTAGACAACCCGTACCAGTCGGCATATAAGGCGGGCCATTCAACTGAGACTGCTCTTCTCTACATAAAAAATGAGGTCCACTTATCATTGTCAAGAGGTGAATCCACGGCCTTGGTATTGCTTGACTTGTCTGCTGCCTTCGACACCATTGATCACTCTACTCTTCTAGGTTGCCTCCAAAACTGGTTTGGGGTCAGTGGCTCCGTTCTGAAATGGTTCACATCCTACCTAATGGACCGTTACCAATCAGTAAAAATTGGTTCTACTTTGTCAGAGGTTTGCAAACTCCTATTTGGTGTTCCCCAAGGTTCTGTCCTGGGTCCTTTGTTGTTCTCATTGTACACTACCCCCCTCAGTTCCATTATCAGTAAACATAATGGAATAAAGTTTCATTTCTATGCAGATGATAGCCAACTTTATATACATTTATCCCAGAAGAATGCATCTGCTGCCTTTGAAAAGCTAAATAAGTGCCTAAATGATGTTAAAGAGTGGATGACAACTAGTAAGCTCAAACTGAATCCTGATAAGACTGAGTTTATCATCTTTGGTTCGAAGAGGCAAAGGGATAAGTTGAAAGCATGTTTTCCAATTGATATCCTGGGCAACTCACTCTGCCCTGCAGATTCAGTAAAAAATCTGGGTGTGTGGCTTGATTCAGATTTCTCTTTGTCCAAGCATGTTCAGAATGTCTGCAAAAGTTGTTTTGTTAAACTCCGTGACTTCAGACATGTCAGGCGGTTTCTTACTCATGATGTTTCTGTGCTTGTAGCCAACGCTCTTGTTAGTAGTCGGTTGGATTACTGCAACTCACTTTTCAGGAGCCTGTCCAAGTTCAATCTACGCAAATTACAGTGCATCCAAAATAGTGCAGCTAGAATTGTATCAAACACCAGTCGATACACCAGCATAACTCCTGTGCTAAAGAAACTGCATTGGCTTCCTGTTGAACAGCGCATTGTGTTCAAGACAGTCACACTTGTTTATAAGTATCTTCACACAGGTTTTCCCAGGTATTTTTCACCACATCTTTCTTCCTACAGCAGTTCTTATAGTACCAGGCGCAGTGAAAGTGGTGGTAATTTCCTAGTTATTCCAAAGTTCTGCCCCTCTGTTCATAAATCTGTCAAACAGTTTGGTAATAGTTTTGCGTTTGATGCTCCTACTGTGTGGAATACTCTCCCTGATGTGATTCGTGCCTCTCCATCCCTGGCCTCCTTCAGAAAACAGCTTAAAACCTACCTGTACACCAAAGCATATCCACCCTAGCCTGAATCATCCTCCTGGCGTTCTCCGTGGTGTTCGACCCCTGTTATGTCCCTGGACACAGAATTTTGTTGACTGCTTTTTGTTTTGTTGCGCCTTAGAGTCCTCTTGTTTGGGGAGATTAAGCGCTATAAAAGTCCAATTAGAATTAGAATGGACATTCAATCATCAATCATTTAAATACTTTGAAAATAGGTTTAGAGTTATCATTGCAGGAAGATTGAAAATATAATTTGAGTTATGTATTCGGCGTCTGGGGATACACCATCTTCCTTGGAAGATATAAACAGAGTAGATTGATGTGCTGAAGTTCATATAATAATGGGTAATTATGTTTTAAAAAATTCCCGATCAAAACCTGTGGCGTGAGTGATGACCTGTCTGGGGATATGTTGGCGCCGAGTTGGCCCAATCTAGTTTATATATTATCTCCCGCCCGGCTCGCCGGAGGGAGATTATAATTTGCACCATGTGTGCGCGTGCGTGCGTGTGTCACGCAGTTTTCTCTGAAACTACTACAGTTACACATTTTTGGTAAATTACAAGTCCTAATGAATTTTTTTGCTCTTCAATATTTTTGGGGTTTGGTGAACTTTGGCCTACTTTTGAGTGAGTAATAGCACTTTTAGCTAATATAATTATATGGCTTATAACTCTGAAACTATTGCATTTACAGTATTTTGTTCTAATATGTTGTTCAGCTACTTTCTCCACAGCTACAACATGATCAGTAGTTTGGAAGTGTATCTCCATAGCTAAGTGAGTAATAGCTACTTTGTCAATTTTTAATTATAGCCATAATGAGTAAATGGCTTATATCTTCATAAGTATTGCAGCTACACAATTTTGTTCCAATATGTTGTTCAGCTACTTTCTCCACAGCTACAACATGGTCAGTAGTTTGCAAGTGTATCTCCATAGCTAAGTGAGTAATAGCTACTTTTTCAATTTTTAATGATAACCATAACGAGTAAATGGCTTATATCTTCAAAAGTATTGCAGCTGCACAATTTTGTTCCAATATGTTGTTCAGCTACTTTCTCCTCTGCTACAACATGATCAGTAGTTTGGAAGTGTATCTCCATAGCTAAGTGAGTAATAGCTACTTTTTCAGTTTTTATTGATAACCATAACCAGTAAATGGCTTATATCTTCAAAAGTATTGCAGCTACACAATTTTGTTCAAATATGTTGTTCAGCTACTTTCTCCACTGCTACAACATGGCCAGTGGTTTGGAACTGTATCTCTATAGCTAAGTGAGTAATAGCTACTTTTTCAATTTTTAATGGTAACCATAATGAGTAAATGGCTTATATCTTCAAAAGTATTGCAGCTACTCAATTTCTCTCAAACATGTTGTTCATGTACTTTTTTGTGAACTGTAACATATTTAAGTTTCACAACTGTTGCTCAATGTACAAGTGAGTAATGGCTACTTTATTGCTACTTTTAGTGAAAAATCAGAAATATCTCTCAAACCGTAAGAGATAGAGCAATTTCGAGCAATTTTTTGACCCACAGGGTAGTACTAGAGCATCCTATTGCTAAGGGGGGAAAAGGTTTGGTGAACTTTGGCCTACTTTTGAGTGAGTAATAGCGCTTTTACCTAATATAATTATATGATTTATAATTGTCAATGAGTAAATGGCTTATATCTTCAAAAGTATTGCAGCTACACAATTTCTCTCAAATATGTTGTTCATGTACTTTTTTGTGAACTGTAACATATTTAAGTTTCACAACTGTTGCTCAATGTACAAGTGAGTAATGGCTACTTTATTGCTACTTTTAGTGAAAATGTGAAAAATCAGAAATATCTCTCAAACCGTAAGAGATAGAGGAATTTCGAGCAAATTTTTGAACCACAGGGTAGTACTAGAGTATCCTATGCTAAGGGGAAAAAGGTTTGGTGAACTTTGGCCTACTTACCTACTCAAAATGAGTAAATGGGAATTATCTCTAAAAGTATTGCAGGTAGCCAATTTTTCTCAAATAACTCATTCACCTACTTTTGGGAGAGCTTTCACTTGGTGAAGTTTCAGACGCGTAGCTAGTTACTCAACTACTCAAAATGAGTAAATGCGAATTATCTCTTTAAAAGTATTGCTCTTAGCCAATTTTTCTCAAATAACTCATTCACCTACCATTGGGAGAGCTTTCACATTGTGAAGTTTCAGACCCATAGCTAATTACTCACGTACTGAAAATGAGTAAATGCGAATTATTGCTAAAAGTATTGCAGATAGCCAATTTTTCTCAAATAACTCATTCACCTACTTTTGGAAGAGCTTTCACATGGTGAAGTTTCACACCCATAGCTAATTACTCACCTACTCAAAATGAGTAAATGCGAATTATTTCTAAAAGTATTGCAGATACCCAATTTTTCTCAAATAACTCATTCACCTACTTTTGGGAGAGCTTTCACTTGGTGAAGTTTCACACTCATAGCTAATTACTCACCTACTCAAAATGAGTAAATGCGAATTATCTCTAAAAGTATTGCAGATAGCCAATTTTTCTCAAATAACTCATTCACCTACTTTTGGGAGAGCTTTCACTTGGTGAAGTGTCACACCCATAGCTAATTACTCACCTACTCAAAATGAGTAAATGCGAATTATCTCTGAAAAGTATTGCAGATAGCCAATTTTTTCTCAAATAACTCATCCACCTACTTTTGCAAGGGCCTTCACATAGTGAAGTTTCACACCCATAGCTAATTACTCGCCTACTGAGTATATGAGAATTATCTCTAGAAGTATTGCAGATGGCCGATTTTTCTCAACTCATTCACCTACTTTTGGGAGAGCTTTAAACCAACCTGTGGAAAAGCACAGGGTAAGGGTAAGACCTTGGGCCCCTTCTTTGAGGTGGAATGAAGATATCCAAACCTTTTTAGTGCATATCTTACATGTACATAACTGCGGAATATGTACATTCAGTGGCTCTAACTCTGGAATGTGGCCATTCGATGGCCAAATCATTGAATGGGTATATGCTTTGATTTGCCATTGAATGTGTACATTCAGTTGCCAGAACTATTGAATGTATACATTCCATGCTGTGAGTAATGGAATGTATAAATGACTTTGTGACAAAAGAAAGACAATGTACAAAAAAAAAACATTTTATTAGTACATTAAAACATTAAAAACAACTATGAAATGTAAATTTTTAGTAAATAGCACAAACCTATTGATCAAGTACATCGTTTTGATATTTCAAAAATGTTCCTGTCATTAACCATTATTACTTTGACTGATTTCCTTTTTATCTTTCAACCATTTCATTAGTACTAAACCACAAAGAGAAACTTATGAAATGCACATTACTTAATACAGCTATTGCTGAAGCCCATGATAATTAGATTTATTATTATTCTTCATTATTTAGCATACGCAGGGAATCTTTTCATGTTATTGGATTTCATCTTAAAGTTAATATGATTGTCCTGAACAATACATTTCTAATTTCAATAACAAACATCTTTGATGTGTACGCAACCGATTCTTCTTTTTACAAGTTTCATTCTCTATTGCTAATTGCCTTTTATTGTAATTTGCTTTTACTGACGATATTTAATTGTATCGTGTATAGAACCTGCAAAACATTGATAGTGTCAACAATTATTTATTTGTGACATTACATTTCAAACTAATTATAACGAAACTGTAAATGTTGCTTGTACATTAAATCAATCGTTCTATCAATATTAAATGATTACTGTGTAATATTAAGAAAATACATACATATACATCTATATAGATACAGAGAAGAAAATAAATTGGTGGTCACTGTAGTAAAGCGGCATTTGACTTGTTGTTAATTTTAAACTTTCGGTTGCAGACACAAGGTCAAGAATACCACCACATATATGACTTGGTTCACTTATGTATTGCTTCAAAGAATACCTCTGCAAAAGTGATGTAGCTTTATTAAGATTATATAAATCAAAGTTAAAGTCACCACAAATGGTTATCTCATACATATCTTCTTTCAATTGCACTATAAGCTTTTCAACTTCTTCCAAAAAAGTTTTTATGTTGTCTTTAGGAGATCTGTAAACAGTCACTAGAGCAAAGATTACTTCTATCGCTTCGATTATCACACATGTACATTCTATGTTAATTGCATGGAATTTCTTCTCACAACATTTGGTGTCCCGTTTGACATAAATACCTGTACCATGAACTGACTTACTACACGTTAATATGTAATTATCCATTTCAAATTTCTTGTGTGATGCTATTTTAGAAATATGTGTTTCCGTTAAACATATAGCATCTAACAGTTTAACTGATGGATCACTCTTTAAATCTTGTAGATGCATTTTCAGAGATCTTATATTTAGGCAACCCAAAAGAAAGGCATTTTCCCTTGCTATTTTTTCAATTGGAGAAATCCATTGTAATTTAGATTCAGCTTCCATCCGTTTCATTTCTTCAAGAGCACCTGCGTTTACTTTTATATGGCTTGGGTTAAAATTGCAGATTTTTATTCCCCTACTTGTTTTGGCTCTACTTAGCATAGTGTAAATTAGTCCTTGAGGAACACATTTCAAGTTTGATGGTTTCATCATATCTGCGACCATTTTGCTGTATGTACTACCCTGTGCTTTGTGTGTTGTTAATCCCCATGCTAGGTCAAATATGTTCACCTACTTTTTGATGTAGTGCGGCGGGAGATCATACCACGTAGTGGTCTTGTCTTATTTGTAGCAAAATGATGATGGAAATAAATGTCAAATACCTTCACAAGTATTAAAGTTAGGCAAATCTTTTCATTTGTTATTCATCTAGTTTTTTACCCCACATGTCAGGGTATTGTTTTCACCCATGGTGTCTGGATGGGCGGGTGGGTGGCGGGAACTAGTTTGTCCGGGCTGTATCTCAGAAACCATAAGGTGTAGGAAGTTCATACTTCGCAGGGACATTGGTTGGGGGGTGTAGGTGTGCAACATCATGGTCTGACCTTGATTTGACCTTTGACCTTGCCGTAGTGACCTTGAGTTTGAAAATCTTGTCCGGGCTATATCTCGGCAACCATAAGGTGTAGGAAGTTGATACTTGGCAGGGACATTAGTTAGGGGTTGTAGGTGTGCAATGTCATGGTCTGACCTTGATTTGACCTTGCCGTAGTGACCTTGACCTATAAAATCTTGTCCGGGCTATATCTCAGAAACCGTAAGGTGTAGGAAGCTGATATTTGGTGAGGACATTGGTTGGGGGTAGTAGGTGTGCAGCATCATGGTGACCTTGATTTGACCTTTGACCTTGCTGTAGTGAACTTGACCTATAAAACCTGGTCCGGGCTATATCTTGGAAACCGTAAGGTGTAGGAAGTTGATACTTCATAGGGACATTGGTTAGGGGGTGTAGGTGTGCTATGTCATAGTGTGACCTTGATTTGACCTTTGACCTTGCTGTAGTGACCTTGACCTATAAAATCCTGTCCAGGCTATATCTCAGAGACTGTAAGGTGTAGCAAGTTTATACTTGGTAGGGACATTGGTTGAGGGTTTTAGGTGTGCCACGTCATGGTGTGATACTGATTGACCTTTGACCTTGCTGTATTGACCTTTAAAATCTTGTTGCACCTTTGGGTCTGTCTGTTGATGCAGATTAAGCACTGTTCAAGTCATATTAGAATTCATTAAGAATTTCCTTTTGCAAGTTCCCATTGTAACTGATGGAATTTCATCAAGTGAGCCACAGGCTTTTCTCCATCACCACACATAAGCATTCATTGAATGTATTGCCACTTCTGTATGTATGGGTAATATTCAAAACATCCAAACTATAATTCGGCCATTTTTGGTTTACTGCTAAGTGCTGTCATTTTATTATTGAATTGTTTTAATACTTCATCTTTACATACATTTCTTTTCCTTAGATATTATTTTCTCTACTTAAGCATTATTTGGACCTTAATATAACCGACACTGCTCTGAAAGTATCTTGAACTTTGTACTGTTATACTACTTCTATATCTCATGGCGTTGAAAAATATTTCCCCAGGCTGTGGGGTACGGGCATCTCTGATGCTATTTTGATAAGCTTACTTTCATGTGTCCTTTATATTTTTGTTGCTTTTGCAGATCTAGGTCAATAGCTAAGTGTAACTAAAATGAGTAAATGTCTTTTATCTCTAAAAGTATTATAGGTTGGCAATTTCTTCTAAATAAGTCATTCACCTACTTTTGGGTGATCTACCACATAGTGAAGTTGCAGATCTATAGCTCTTTGGATACTTAGTAATAGCTACTAAAATGAGGAAATGTCTTATCTCTAAAAGTATTACAGGTAGGCAATTTCTTCTAAATAAGTCATTCACCTACTTTTGGATGATCTACCACACGGTGAAGTTTCAGATCTATAGCTCTTTGGATAGCTGAGTTATAGCTACTAAAATGACTAAATGTCTTTTATCTCTAAAAGTATTACAGATAGGCAATTTCTTCTAAAGTCATTCACCTACTTTTGGGTGATCTACCTAATAGTGAAGTTTCAGATCTATAGCTCTTTGCATAGCTCAGTCATAGCCACTAAAATGAGTAAATGTAAATCTGTAAAAGTGTTGCATACACGCAATTTCTTCTAAATAAGTCATTCACCTACTTTTGGATGATCTACCACACGGTGAAGTTTCAGATCTATAGCTCTTTGGATAGCTGAGTAATAGCTACTAAAATGACTAAATGTCTTTTATCTCTAAAAGTATTACAGATAGGCAATTTCTTCTAAAGTCATTCACCTACTTTTGGGTGATCTACCTAATAGTGAAGTTTCAGATCTATAGCTCTTTGCATAGCTCAGTCATAGCCACTAAAATGAGTAAATGTAAATCTGTAAAAGTGTTGCATACACGCAATTTCTTCTAAATAAGTCATTCACCTACTTTTGGGTGATCTACCACATAGTTACGTTGCAGAACTATAGCTCTTTCCATAGCTGAGTAACAGCTACTAAAATGATGAAATGTCTTTTATCTCTAAAAGTGTTATGAAAAGTCAAATTCTTCTCAATAACTGATCCACCTTTTGGGTGATCTACCACACAGTGAAGTTGCACATCTATAGCTCTTTGCATAGCTGAGTCATATACCTGCTAAAATGAGTAAATGTCTTTTATCTCTAAAAGTATTGCAGATAGGCAATTTCTTCTAAATAAGTTGTTCACCTACTATTGGGTGATCTACCACATAGTGAAGTTGCACAACTATAGCTCTTTGCACAGCTGAGTAACAGGTACTTAAATGAGTAAATGTCTTTTATTATCTCCCGCCCGGCTCGCCGGCGGGAGATTATAATTTGCAACATGTGCGTGCGTGCGTGGGTCACGCAGTTTTCTCTGACACTACTACAGTTACACATTTTGGTAAATTACTTGTCCTAATGAATTTTTACGCTCTTCAAAATTTTTTGGGTTTGGTGAACTTTGGCATACTTTTGAGTGAGTAATAGCACTTTTACGTAATATAATTATATGGCTTATAACTCTCAAACTATTGCATTTAGAGTATTTTGTTGCAATATGTTGTTCAGCTACTTTCTCCACAGCTACAACATGGTCAGTAATTTGGAAGTGTATGTCCATAGCTAAGTGAGTAATAGCTACTTTGTCAATTTTTAATGATAACAATAATGAGTAAATGGCTTATATCTTCAAAAGTATTGCAGCTACACAATTTCTGTCAAATATGTTGTTGATCTACTTTTTTGTGAACTGTAACATATTGAAATTTCACTGTTGCTCAATGTACAAGTGAGTAATGACTACTTCATTGCTACTTTTAGTGAAAATGTGAAAAATCACAAATATCTCACAAACCATAAGAGCAAAATGAGTAAATGCTAATTGTATCCCCAGACGAAAGTCAGGGATACTTGGGATTCAGTACAGTCAGGCCGCCGCCGCAGAGATTTCCTTTTGGACGCGATAACTTAAAAAATATTTTAGTTAGAACTTTCAAATTTGGTATGTGGGTATATATGGGCAATGCCACGAACGCTATTGTTTTGTGACCTTGACCTTCAATCTCAAGGTCACTGGTGGCCTCTTAAAGGTCAGATTTTGGCCATTTTTTCACTTTTTGGCCCAGTTCTATACAGAAAGTCGGATCATCCTATGGCTGGTATATATAATACATATATATGTCCTCTGTAAGCATGCAGAAAATTGACCTTGAAGCACTTCATTGAAGGTCATCCACTGACCGCCAAAGTACCTGACCGAGGGTCATTTTTGGCCTTTTTGGAGATATTTTCACACTTAATGCTGACTATATTGCATGGAAACTATTGAAAATGGCTTTGGAGGTTGAGTACATGATGGACTTCTACCATCCAGGCTTACTGGTTACAGATCTTCATTTAAGGTCATCAACTGACCGCCAAAGTACCTGACCAATGCTGACTATATTGCATGGAAACTATTGAAAATGGCTTTGGAGGTTGAGTACATGATGGAGTACCAGCATCCAGGCTTACCGGTTACAGATCTTTATTTAAGGTCATCCACTGACCGCTAAAGTACCTGACCGAGGGTCATTTTTGGCCCTCTATTTGTTTGTTTGTTTGTCAACAAGATAACTCAAAAACTGACAGATGGATTTTGATAAAATTTTCAGGATATGTCCAAAATGGTAAAAGTAAGATATGATTAAATTTTGGGAGTGATCCGGATCACTGTCTGGATCTTCTGGATCCATGAAATTTAATTTTTAAAGATAACTCAAAAACTTATGGGTGCATTTTGATGAAATTTTCAGGAAATGTCCTTAATGGGACGAGGAACAAGTGATTAGATTTTGGGAGTGATCTGGATCATCCGGATCCAGGCTGCCAGATGTGTTTGTGTACACTGTACAATATAGCTCAAAAACTTATGGACGGATTTTGATGAAATTTTCAGGAAATGTCTGAAAAGGTAAAAGGATGAAATGATTGAATTTTGGAAGTGATCCGGATTGCTATATTGATCTTCTGGATCCATGAAATGTAATTTTTAAAGACAGATACCGCAAAAAGTTATGGATGGATTGTTTCAACAAATGGCCTAAATCGTACAAGGAACAAGTGATTAAATTTTTGGAGTGATCTGGATCACTGTCTGGATCATCTGGATCCAGGCTGCCACATAATCTTGGGATGGACTTTGATATTTTTAGGATATGTTACAAATGGTAAAAGGAAGAAGTGGTAAAAGGAAGAAATGATTCAATTTTGCGAGTGATCTGGACCACTATCTGGATCTTCTGGATCCAAGAAATATAATTCTTAAAGACAAATAGCTCAAAAAGTCATTCATGGATTTTTATGAAATTTTCAGGAAATGTCTTAAATGGGACAAACAACAAGTGATTAGTTGTTGGGAGTAATCTGGATCACTGTCTGGATCATGGGGATCCAGGCTGCCAGATGTGTTTGTGTACAAGATAACTAAAAAACTTATGGACGTATTTTGATGAAATTTTTAGAATATGTCTGAAAAGGTAAAAGGATGAAATGATTGAATTTTGGAAGTGATCCGGATCACTATATGGATCTTCTGGATCCATGAAATGTAATTTTTAAAGACAGATATAAGTGAAAGAACTAGTGATTAGCTTTTGGGAGTAATCTGGTACTATGGAGAATCCTGACCTGGTGCTCCAGGAAACAGGCTCAAGACCGACATATTCACGCCTTAACTATGTCCCGTCCGGGGATACACTGCGTCGAGACGCAATCTCTAGTTATCTGTAAAAGTATTGCGGATACCCAATTTTTATGAAATCTCATTCATCTACTTTTGGCAGAGCTTTCACATGATGAAGTTCCACACCTGTAGGTAATTACTCACCTACTCAAAATGAGTAAATGCGAATTATCTCTAAAAGTATTGCAGATAGCCAATTTCTCTCAAATAACTCATTCACCTACTTTTGAGAGAGCTTTTACATGGTGAAGTTTCAGACCCGTAGATAATTACTCACCTACTCAAAATGAGTAAATGCGAATTATCTCCTAAAAGTATTGCGGATAGCCAATTTTTCTCAATAACTCAATTCACCTACTTTTGGAAGAGCTTTCACATGGTGAAGTTTCAGACCCATAGGTAATTACTCCCCTACTCAAAATGAGTAAATGCGAATTATCTCTTAAAAAGTATTGCGGATAGCCAATTTTTCTCAAATAACTCACCTACTTTTGGGAGAGCTTTCACTTGAAGTTTCAGACCCGTAGCTAATTATTCACCTACTCAAAATGAGTAAATGCTAATTATCTCTAAAACTATTGCAGATGGCCAATTTTTGTCAAATAACTCGTTCACCTACTTTTGGGAGAGCTTTCACTTGGTGAAGTTTCAGACCTGTACCTAATTATTCACCTACTCAAAATGAGTAAATGCTAATTATCTCTAAAAGTATTGCGGATGCCAATTTTTCTCAAATAACTCCTTCATCTAGTTGTGGGAGAGCTTTCACATGGCGAAGTTTCAGACCCGTAGATAATTACTCGCATACTCAATATGAGTAAATGGAAATTATCTCTTAAAAGTATTGCAGATAGCCAATTTTTCTCAAATAACTCATTCACCTACTTTTGGAAAAGCTTTCACATGGTGAAATTTCAGACCCATAGCTAATTACTCACCTCAAAATGAGTAAATGCGAATTATCTCTAAAAGTAAATGAGAAAGTGTGAATATCTTGAAAGCCGTACGAGATACAGCGATTTGACCCGCAGGGTAGTACAAGAGTAACTTATACAAAGGGCAAAAATTTCAATTTTCGCCACTTTTGGCCGCCATCTTTGATTTTAGCGGAAAATGAAAAAGTGTGAATATCTTTAAAACTGTATAAGATAGAGTGATTTGGAACAAACTTTTTCACCCACAGGGTAGTACAACCGTATTCTGTACCTAGGGGAAAAATTTCATTTTTGCCCACTTTTGGCAGCCATCTTAGATTTTAGCGGAAAATGAAAAATTGTGAATATCTCGGAAAAGGTATTTCTTCCCCTTTAATGATCGGCGGGAGATACACACCGCGGCAGTGGTCTTGTCTTTAAAAGTATTGGACATAGACAATTTCTTCTAAGTAAGTCCTTCACCTACTTCTGGGCGATCTACCACATAGTGAAGTTGCAGAACTGTAGCTCTTTGGATGGCAGAGTAATAGCTACTAAAATGAGTAAATGCCTTTTGTCTTTAAAAGTATTAAATCAAACATTAAACTTGTCACTTCTACATGTGCCTCCATCTCACAAGAAAATTTATAGTCCACTATCTTTAGTACATCTGATTTATACGGCGGGAGATAAATGCATGCGTCAGAATGCTTGTTTCAATATGTTATTCACCTAATTTGGGGTCAGCTATAACATAGTAAAATTCAAGACCTGTGGCTCATTGCATAGCTGAGTAATGGCTACTTTGAGGTTCTTACTCAATGCCAAATCATGTATAACTCGAAAAGTATTGCATTCAGAGCATTTTGTGTAAATAAGTTATCCAGCTACTTTTGGGTCAGCTAAAACAGTAAAATTTCTGAGCTGTAGTTCATGGCATAGCTGAGTAATAGCTACTTTTAGGTTATCACTGTTGAGAAAATCACTTATAACTTAAAAAGTATTGCTTTTATTACGCTACAATAGCTTACCATGTGGGACTGAATGCTGTTCTTGGATGGCCGACAGGTTCGGCCAACATCCAAGAAAAAAAGACATTTTTTGTGACCGTAGCCTCAGGTTGTCGTCACGTGACCTACCCCATTTGTCTTCTCCTTTCTCGTTGGCCGCCGCCATATTGGAATATTTTGTGCCGTTTTCTACTTCTATCTCAGTTCATTTATATTGTTGGATGTCTATTTTCAGCCATTTTGTTTATTAATTACCAAAGCACGTTTTGCATAACTTTCCGTCCAGTCGGATAAGTACTTTTTCTTTTATTCTTGTGAGTTTTCGCCTGGGCTAGTTTCTTCATGTGATCGGGTCCACCTCTTTTATTGCGTTTGAACATGTCTTCTCATCAATCCAATAAAGACAAACCCCGTGCATCTAAATGCCATCATTTCTGTCATGCTTTCGACACTCATACTTACTGTCCTACCTGCAGAGAGGCAGGCAAGGGAGATGATCCCTGTGTCACTTTCATCTCCCCTTGTGATATTTGTGCTTCCTTTACGGAAGAACAGTTAACTAAGATCACACATAGGAAGAGATATGTAAAGAAACCTGATAAGAAAGCTGACAAAAATGATCAAGAAGTAGATTTATTGGGCGATAATTCTGTTGAATCCTTTGCGGGCTCACAAGCAGACCTTGAGAGTGCTACTGACCATCTTGTTACTTCCCCGCCTCGCCCTCAAGCTCTTGCCTTTGAGGCTTTATCATTGAAAACTCCAGCTAAAACTGTCCCACCAACTCCAGGTACTGCTTTACAGCAGAAATTAGAAACAAAGCTCGAGAAGTCCGTGGGATCTTGGCTAGACATTCAACTAGATCAAAAGGTGGATGCTTTCCAGGCAAATATTTTAGAGGCAATGAAGTCCCTTCGAGAAGATTTTCAGAAATCTCTCAGTAAAACTTCTTCTGGAGGTAGATCAGACCTCCGCTTCGGCCTCAAAACCTGGCCCATCTAATACTCGTCTGGACCCACCCGAGTACCAATACAGTCTAGTCGATGGACATTGATTATGGCCCAGCCTTACCTCCTCGTCTCGACTGTCATAGTCGCGTCGATGATGCCTCGGGTATCAATGTTAGTTCTGTCGAGGAACCCTCGAGGTTGCCCTCGGCTCAACCAAAGAAATCTTCTCACTCTTTCAAACAGTATGTTGTGGCCCGAGCTCTGCCTCGGACCACTACTCTGATCATTCTGATGAACCTCGGCCTGCACCTAGCAGAGCCAAGAAAGGTCCTGATAAATCTAAACACAAATCTAGGTCCAGATATTTACCTTCTTCCTCAGAGGAGGATCAGTCCCCTGAGGCCAGACATAGGTCTCCAAAACCTTCTAGGAAGACCTACTCTGATCAAGACCATCCTCAACATGACGCAGATCCTCCTTACTACAGGGAAGTAGCTCTGTCTGACATCCCCCCTCAGTATGCAGAGGAGGTGGATACCTTCAGGTGTATCCTCAAACTTCCAGACCCTAGGGACTCCTTACCCAGGTCTTCAACTGTGGTCATGGGCCTTGACGATGAGAAAGGCAGGCAGGAGCTCAGGCCAAGAGGCCCTTCATCTATGCTGCCTGTGAACTCCATTATCAAAGACGCCTTTGATAAGTTTAATCAAGACTTTCAAGCAGGTAAATACCTCAGAGCTCCTCCCTCCACTGCCAAGTGGTACAAGGTGGGACAACCTTGTTACAAGGACAAGATGCAAGAACTTAATACAGACTTTGCCAAGATCTGTATTTCTCCTAAGCCCTCTGAGGCCCCTATGGGAAAGGTTCCCCTACCAATTCTCAAGGAATTGGAACACCAGGCGAGACAGAACATCTCCATGCTTAACTTTACTACCACCTTTGCCAAGACTTCTTCCTGCAATTCCACTCTGGAAAAGTGCCAACATAGTTTGAAGTCAACCTTTAGGAAGGTCAAATCTCAGATCAGGAAAGGTGCCGACCCTGAAAAGGTAGCCAAGCGTGGATACGAGGAAGCCTGTGAGTGAATACCTGGATCTCTGGAACAAGACACTCATTATCCAGCACAGGGCCTTGACTTGTCTCAGCAAATCCTTTGCTCATATACTCCAGTGGGAGTTATATTCCATGGGCAACACCGGCTTGCTTAGGCACATTTAGGGGAGACGAGACGTCAGGAACTTAGGAATGCGTCCTTTTGGCTGCCTTCCCTGTTCAAGTCTCAATTGGTCAAGGAAGGTGAAGACTTCCTTCTTTAAAAAGGCACCTCAAAAGACTCTGGGTTTCGGACCCTATCAGAATTAGATCGAAGACCGATGCAAATTTGTATCCACCGAAAAGACAACTCACCAAAGCCAGTGAACCACTGTTTGACCTTGAGGGAGGGGCCCAAGGTCAAATCTAACATCAGAAAATTCCTAGCCCAAGATTTCGTATGAGTTGGTTTCGTACTGTAAACTTCTAGGATCAATAATAAGCGAGTCATAAGCACTTTTAACTTTGGCTATCCTCGTTTGACATTGAAGAAGGGGCCCAAGGTCAAATCCGACCACGCCAGAAGATTCCCAGCCCATGATTTTCTATAGGTTGGTTTACCATCCCAAACCTCCAGGAGCAATAATAAGCGAGTTATAAGCACTTTTAACTTTGGCTGTCCTCATTTGACCTTGAAGAAGGGGCCCAAGGTCAAATCCGACCACACCAGAAGATTCCCAGCCCATGATTTCCTATATGTTGGTTTATCATCCCAAACCTCTAGGACCAATAATAAGTGAGTTATAAGCACTTTTAACTTTGACTATCCTCGTTTGAGCTTGAAGGAGGGGCCCAAGGTCAAATCCGACCACACCAGAAGATTCCTAGCTCATCATTTCCCATATGTTGGTTTACCATCCCAAACCTGTAGGACAAATAATAAGAGAGTTATAAACACTTTTAAGTTTGGCTGTCCTCGTTTGACCTTGAACGAGGGGTCTAAGGTCAAATCCGACCACACCAAAAGATTCCCAGCCCATGAGTTTCTATAGGTTGGTTTACCATCCCAAACCTCTAGGACCAATAATAAGCGAGTTATAAGCAGTTTTAACTTTGGCTATCCTTGTTTGATCTTGAAGGAGGGACCCAAGGTGAAATCCGACCACACCAGAAGATTCCCAGCCCATGATTTCCTATATGTTGGTTTATCATTCCAAACCTCTAGGACCAATAATAAGTGATTTATAAGCACTTTTAACTTTGACTATCCTCGTTTGACTTTGAAGGAGGGGCCCAAGGTCAAATCCGACCACACCAGAAGATTCCCAGCCCATCATTTCCCATATGTTGGTTTACCATCCCAAACCTGTAGGACAAATAATAAGAGAGTTATAAGCAGTTTTAAGTTTGGCTGTCCTCGTTTGACCTTGCAGGAGGGGCCGAAGGTCAAATCCGACCACACAGAAAGATTCCCAGCCCATGATTTCCTATCTGTTGGTTTACCATCCCAAACCTCTAGGAGCAATAATAAGCGAGTTATAAGCAATTTTAACTTTGGCTATCCTCTTTTGACCTTGAACGAGGGGCCCAAAGTCTAATCTGACCACACAAAAAGATTCCCAGCCCATGAGTTTCTATAGGTTGGTTTACCATCCCAAAACTCTAGGAGCAATAATAAGCGAGTTATAAGCAGTTTTAACTTTGGCTATCCTCGTTTGACCTTGAAGGAGGGGCCCAAGGTCAAATCAGACCACACAGAAAGATTCCCAGCCCATGATTTCCTATCTGTTGGTTTACCATCCCAAACCTCTAGGACCAATAATAAGCAAGTTATAAGCACTTTTAACTTTGGCTATCCTCGTTTGACCTTGAAGGAGGGGCCCAAGGTCAAATCAGACCACACAGAAAGATTCCCAGCCCATGATTTCCCATCTGTTGGTTTACCATCCCAAACCTCTAGGACCAATAATAAGCAAGTTATAAGCACTTTTAACTTTGGCTATCCTCGTTTGACCTTGAAGGAGGGGCCCAAGGTCAAATCCGACCACACCAGAAGATTCCCAGCCCATTATTTCCCATATGTTGGTTTACCATCCCAAACCTGTAGGACAAATAATAAGAGAGTTATAAGCACTTTTAAGTTTGGCTATCCTCATTTGACCTTGAAGGAGGGGCCCAAGGTCAAATCCGACCACACAGAAAGATTCCCAGCCCATGATTTCCTATATGTTGGTTTACCATCCCAACCTCTAGGACCAATAATAAGCGAGTTATAAGCACTTTTAACTTTGGCTATCCTCGTTTGACCTTGAAGGAGGGGCCGAAGGTCAAATCCGACCACACCAGAAGATTCCCAGCCCATCACTTCCCATATGTTGGTTTACCATCCCAAACCTGTAGGACCAATAATAAGAAAGTTATAAGCACTTTTAAGTTTGGCTATCCTCGTTTGACCTTGAACGAGAGGTCTAAGGTCAAATCCGACCACACCAAAAGATTCCCAGCCCATGATTTCCTATATGTTGGTTTACCATCCCAAACCACTAGGAGCAATAATAAGCGAGTTATAAGCAATTTTAACTTTGGCTATCCTCTTTTGACCTTGAACGAGGGACCCAAAGTCAAATCTGACCACACAAAAAGATTCCCAGCCCATGAGTTTCTATAGGTTGGTTTACCATCCCAAACCTCTAGGAGCAGTAATAAGCGAGTTATAAGCAGTTTTAACTTTGGCCATCCTCTTTTGACCTTAGAGGAGGGGCCCAAGGTCAAATCCGACCTCACCAAAAGATTCCCAGCCCATGAGTTTCTATAGGTTGATTTACCATCCCAAACCTCTAGGACCAATAATAAGCGAGTTATAAGCAGTTTTAACTTTGGCTATCCTCGTTTGATCTTGTAGGAGGGGCCCAAGGTGAAATCCGACCACACCAGAAGATTCCCAGCCCATGATTTCCTATCTGTTGGTTTATCATCCCAAACCTTTAGGACCAATAATAAGTGAGTTATAAGCACTTTTAACTTTGACTATCCTCGTTTGACTTTGAAGGAGGGGCCCAAGGTCAAATCCGACCACACCAGAAGATTCCCAGCCCATCATTTCCCATATGTTGGTTTACCATCCCAAACCTGTAGGACAAATAATAAGAGAGTTATAAGCAGTTTTAAGTTTGGCTGTCCTCGTTTGACCTTGAAGGAGGGGCCCAAGGTCAAATCCGACCACACAGAAAGATTCCCAGCCCATGATTTCCTATATGTTGGTTTACCATCCCAAACCTCTAGGACCAATAATAAGCGAGTTATAAGCACTTTTAACTTTGGCCATCCTCATTTGACCTTGAAGGAGGGGCTCAAGGTCAAATCCGACCACACCAGAAGATTCCCAGCCCATCATTTCCCATATGTTGGTTTACCATCCCAAACCTGTAGGACCAATAATAAGTGAGTTATAACCACTTTTAGCTTTGGCCATCCTCGTTTGATCTTGAAGGAGGGGCCCAAGGTCAAATTCGACCACGCCAGAAGATTCCCAGCCAATGATTTTGTATATGTTGGTTTACCATCCCAAACCTCTAAGATCAATAATAAGGGAGTTATAAGCACTTTTAAGTTTGGCTATCCTTATGACCTTGAACGAGGAGTCTAAGGTCAAATCCGACCACACCAAAAGATTCCCAGCCCATGATTTCCTATATGTTGGTTTACCATCCCAAACCTCTAGGAGCAATAATAAGCGAGTTATAAGCAATTTTAACTTTGGCTATCCTCTTTTGACCTTGAACGAGGGACCCAAAGTCAAATCTGACCACACAAAAAGATTCCCAGCCCATGATTTTCTATAGGTTGGTTTACCATCCCAAAACTCTAGGAGCAGTAATAAGCGAGTTATAAGCACTTTTAAGTTTGGCTATCCTTGTTTGACCTTGAAGGAGGGGTCCAAGGTCAATTCTGACAACATCAGAAGATTCGCAGCACATGATTTCCTATAGGTTTGCTATCACATTGCAAACCTCTAGGACCAATAATAAGGGAGATATAGGCACTTTTAAAGTCCACTATGTGGGTTACTTCGGCACTCCGTGGATAACCTTGAATAAAGAGCTTCAAGGTCAAATGTGTGCAAGGTTGTACAGGACATGTATATCTGTTATACATATCACCTATGAAGAGATTCAACCTGAGAAACAGCCAGTAGAAAAATGTCGATTATTTTCAAAGAAATGCCCGTGGCGGCCATCTTGTTTTTCAGAATGAGGCTATTTTCCTTCCCAGAGAAGCTTACCCCCCAATGAAGATATCCTGCAAATTTGGTGAACCTAGCTGTTGTCGTTTTCCTCTTAGAGTGTTAATGCTGAAAATCTCTCTACGCACGGCGGCGGCGTAGTGAACGCTAAACCAAAGTATCCACCGGATGCTTACGGTGGATACAATAAGCCCTTTCGTGGTCCCCACAAGAAAAGAGGCTCCTACAGGAAACGTCCCTATGGGGGCAATTCCTCACAGAACCGTAACCAATTGTTTTCCTCTGACAGGGGAAAACCAAACTTCAGAGGCTCTAGGGGTCGTTTTCGACCCCATAATAGGGGACGAGGGCGTGGAAACCCCTCCTCCAAAGCCTCATTCAATCCACCAGTAGGAGGTCGCCTCCGTTCTTTCAGGAGAGACTGGCAAACAAACAAATGTTCATCAAACGTGTTAAACATTATCACCAATGGCTACGTACTGCCATTCCTCTCAAAGCCAAACTTGGTCAGATTTCCTCTGATTCTGTCAGAATACAAGACCCTTCAAAAAGACCAAGCTCTAGCCGATTGTATCCAGTCTCTCCTGTCAAAGAACGCTATCGAAAGGGTGGAAAATGTAAAATCTCTCGGGTTTTACAGTCACCTGTTTTTAGTCCCCAGGCCTCACCAAAGGTGGAGGCCAGTAATAGACTTAAGCAGGTTCAACACTTTTCTATATGTAGAAAAGTTCAAAATGGAAACTCCAGAGTCCATCAGGACCTCCCTGGTTCTAGGGGAATGGGTATCGTCGATAGACCTATCTGACGCTTACCTTCACATCCCCATCCACCCAAACTCAAGGAAATACCCAAGGTTTTGCCACAGGTCACAGGTGTTCCAGTTCACCTCCCTTCCTTTCTGACTAGCCACAGCCCCCCAGGTCTTTACAATGATCATAAAGGAAGTGAAGCTCATGGCCCTCTCCAGAGGACTCAGACTTCACCAGTACCTGGACGACTGGCTGATCAGGTCCCAGTCTCCGGAAGAGGCCCAAGTGAACACTCAGGCAGTGGTAGACCTAACCCAGTCCTTGGGGTGGATAATAAACCAGGAAAAATCAGAACTGAATCCTACTCAGGTGTTTTCGTTCGTGGGCTACGAATACCATCTAGAATCAGACCCACTCAAGAGACATGGCTCAAACTTCAGGATTTGATCCTACGACTCAAGTCAAAACATGTTTTGACTGCAAGATGTTTGATGTCGCTAATTGGGTTGCTTGCCTCAACAGAGAAGATGGTCCCGGAGGGACGCCTTCACATGAGGCCCTTTCAGTTTCATCTCAAGGAGCATTGGAGATATCCTCAGTCACTGGACAACCTCCTTCCTTGGACAGATGGCATTTCTGCACACCTAGATTGGTGGCAGAATGCTGCAAACGTGATGAAAGGCACAGACCTTCATCCCAAAGACCACAGTATCCAACTCTTTACAGATGCCTCAAACGAAGGTTGGGGCGCTCACTTAGATCAAAGATCTACCAAGGGTCTGTGGTCAGACCAGGAAAAAAGGCTACACATAAACGTCCTAGAGTTGAAGGCGGTCTCACTGGCCCTTCGAAATTTCAAGGACCAGTGCCAGGACCAAACAGTTCTAGTTGCAACAGACAACTCGACAGTGCTAGCCTGCATAAACAAACAAGGAGAAACTCACTCAGTAGAGATGTGTGCTCTCCTGTGGAAGATCATGACTTGGTGCCACCACTATCACATAACATTAAAGGCCAGACACATTCCAGGGTGTCTGAATGTGATGGCCGACCTCCTATCCTGGTCCAACCAAGTGCAGTCAACAGAATGGTCTCTGCATCAACAGGTGTTCTAACAGATCTGCCAGAAGTGGTTTACTCCTCATGTGGACGTGTTTGCCACTCATCTGAACCACAAACTCCCTCTCTACGTGTCTCCAATCACAGACCCAAAGGCCTGGGACATAGATGCTCTGAACATAAACTGGACGGGTCTCACTGCTTATGCTTACCCTCCGATGGCTCTCCTTCACAGGGCGATCCAAAAAATCAAGCAATGCCATTGCCTGATCATCGTAATAACCCCAGGCTGGCCAGGGATGCCCTGGTTTTGGGACCTAGTGCAGCTCTCAACAGAGATCCCACTACAACACCCAGTGTCAAGGACTCTACTCAAACAGTCCCACAAGTATGTGTTCCACAACAATCCGCAACAGCTCCACCTCCACGCCTGGTGTCTAGGAGTGGACAACTCCAAGAACAAGGCTTCTCTGTGGAGGTGGCAGAGGGAATTGCTGCCCCTCAGCGGTCATCAACAAGGACCATCTACAAGTCAAAGTGGGCCCTATTTGAAAAATGGTGCAGAGAAAATTTGGTGGATTTCTCCACTCCATCTGTGAAACAAATCTCAGATTTTTTCATGTACCTGTACCAAGACCTAAACAGGTGCCCCTCGACCATTGATGGTTACAGGACATCATTGACACTTTGGGCCCAACGGCCCACCATATTGCACACAATGCAGACCTTCATAGGTTACTCTCCAGTTTCCACAGGGATCGTCCCACAGGGATCGTCCCAAAAGTCTTCCTAAGTGGAATCTCTGTTCTCAATGAGCTCACAAAAGCACCCTTTGAGCCTATGAAAGACACAGACCTCAAACATCTTACCCTCAAAACTGCTTTCTTGCTAGCTTTGGCCTCCGGCAAGCGCTGCAGCGAAATCCATGTCTGGGTTGCAAACAAAGTATCTAATCTAGGCCAATGGGAAAAGGTTCCCTTCTGACTTCATAGCCAAAAACCAACTAGCAAGAGAAGGTTCTCCGGTGACTATTCCTGCTTTGACTACCATAGTAGATAGACATTTCAAAGAAGATAGGACCCTGTGTCTGGTGCGGGCCCTGAGGTACTATTTGGATTGGACCAAAGACCTCTATCCCTCCTTTTCATCTCCTTCAAGAAAGGACATGCCTCAGACATCAGACCCGCTACTCTCTCTTCCTGGTTGAAACAAACCATTCTACTTTGTTATAAACAAGCAGACCAACAAGCCTTGGACTTGGTCCAAGTAAAAGCGCATGACATTAGGGCCTTCGCAGCCTCTAAGGATTTTTACGGTGGGGTATCGGTGGACCAGATCATGCAAGCCTGTCACTGGAAAGCTCACAACACATTGCAAATTTCTATCTAAAAGACCTTACTTGGTCAGACGACAAAATGTATCTGGGGAGAGTAGTAGCGGCACAACAGGTCCTAGACCCTTCCCCTCAGAACTGTCATCCTCGGAAAGAAAAGAGGGGGGGGGGGACATCCGCTACAACCAAGTCTTCAGGAGTCTAATCCCAGGGTCTAGGTATAGGTTTACCTCATCAGGGTGTTTCGGGTAAGGTCTTTATATTCTTCATTTTCTTTTAGCTTTAGCTTTAATTGTATAATGTATTAAGGACCTTAAGGTTGTCATTAATCTCCTTTAGGTGGCAATATTTTGATAGCTCTGAGCCTTGGGCTCAGACTCCTTCCGTGACGGCCCTTGGGGCTTTACCCCACCTAAGTGTACTTCGGCTACACCTCTTTCTCCTGTCAAAACACCCAGACAGTTTATTAGCACTGTCAATCGTTTTTAGGTTTTTTGGCTTCTTACAGGCCCAACCCTCGGGTTTGGGGCACTGTAAATGGGACTCAGACTGGTATTTTCCATCCTTCATTCTACTTATTCTATCAAAATCTAAGAAAAAAACAGACATATCTTCCAGTCTCAGCTGTAATCCCGCCACCGGGCGGTTGCATTCAGCATTCAGTCCCACATGGTAAGCTATTCTAGTGTAATAAAATTGAAAATTTTAATTACTTAAATGTAGCTTTTATAAGCTACAAGTTTACCATGTGGGACTGAGAAGGTCCCACCCGACCTCCCCGCTGTATTACTGCTGAGGGGGTATGGGTTAAAATTTCAACGAGAAAGGAGAAGACAAATGGGGTAGGTCACGTGACGACAACCTGAGGCTATGGCCAATAATAAATGTCTTTTTTTCTTGGATGTTGGCCAGGCCTGGCGGCCATCCGAGAACAGCATTCAGTCCCACATGGTAAGCTTGTAGGTTATAAAAGCTACATTTAAGTAATTAAAATTTTCAAATTTAGAGTATTTAGTTTCAACATGTTATTCACCTATTTTGGGGTGAGCTATAACACAGTAAAATTCCAGACCTGTGGCTCATTGCATAGCTGAGTAATAGCTACTTTGAGGTTCTTACTCAACACTAAGTTATTTATAACTTGAAAAGTATTGCATTTAGAGTATTTTATGTAAATATGTTATTCAGCTACTTTTGGGTCAGCTATAACATAGTAAAATTTTAGACCTGTAGCTCATGGCATAGCTGAGTAATAGCTACTTTTAGGTTATCACTGTTGAGAAAATCACTTATAACTTGAAAAGTATTGCATTTAGAGTATTTAGCTTCAATATGTTATTCACCTATTTTGGGGTGAGCTATAACATAGTTGAGGGATACTAAATCTTGTCAAATATCCAGTATATAGTTTTTTTATAGTTCTGGGAAATGCAAGAGAATGTACACCTTGTACTTGTGAAGCAAAGTACTTTGTGTGATAAGCTTGGTACATTTTGTACGGGAGTTTCATATAATATTTCTCATTTTATAACAAAGTTTTGAATACCTTTCACAGCTACATTGTGTTTATGGAGAGAAAAAATGTGCATGCTAACCATGCGAATATCAAATTTGGGTAGCTCTGCCTCGGGAGTGGATTTCGGCCACCCATCAAGCCTTACTTGGTAGACACATGATTTGGGATGTAGCTGTGCAATGTCATACTGTGACTTTTAATTTTACCTTTAACCTTGCTGTACTGACCTTGACCTTTAAAATCTTGTGTGGGCTATAGCTTGGGTGGGAGTTGTAGGTGTGCAGCATCATGATGAGGCCTTGTTTGACCTTGGTGTAATATCTGAACTAAGGTGTAGGAAGTTGATGCAATGTAGGTGTGCAGCATCATGGTGTGATTGAAATTTTAATCTTGACCTTGCTAAAGAGTCGGATTTGAGATGTATTTCTCTCATCACAAAGATGTATGGATTGCTGCAACTGATTAATATATGTACTCAATTGTGCCATTTCCATCGACAGCTAGACTTCACTCAATAAATTTTTACAGTTATATATGAGGGGCGCTTAACTCTTTTCACGTAGGTTCGACTTATCACTGCAGCCGCTCCTGTATTATGGTCTCCCTTTAATAATGTCTTTGGCTGTTAGATTTTTTCCTTCCTATCTTCAAACTATAGGGGTGGGAAAATATTTTTGGATGCTCTTATCGAGTGTGTTGTTGCCATCTTGAATTTTTTCTATACTAAGAAAAAGGTGAAGTTTGCTCACCTCTGTTACTGCTCAGCACTTTCAAGAGTGGTCCACAACGACCTAATGAGTGTGTTACGCAGGGACCCTCACTTCAACTCGCACAAATTAAGAAAGTTCTATTCAGAATGTTGGACAAAGAATACCTGTTCAAGGCCAACATATCCTCCAACCAATGGGGTAGTAGAAAGCACAAGATAAACTGTTAAAAACATGAAAAAGGCAAACAAGACCGCCAAAGATCCAGAGTTGACATTACTAGCATGGTGAAGCATGCATCTGGATGGGAATACTAAGGGCCCAGCAGAATTAATATTTGGATGTAAAGTCCTGATGAACATGCCAGTCAAGGCAGACTCAGTACCAGAGGAAATCATAAAAGCCAGGGCATTGAAGCAAGCTAGTCACTGAAGGATACAACCACCAGAGCCGACCATTGGCACGCCTCCAGCAACATGCCCAAGTGATTAATCAGGATGCCATCCCAGCAGGCAATAGGATATCAAAAAGAAATCAAATAGACACTGGGCAAGACATCAGAAACTGATGCTTATTTGAAATTCGAAATGACATCATATGTTAAATAGATCTTTAGTAGTCTAGTCTATTTGACATCTCCAAAAGCCATAAAAATGACATCTAGTAGCCGATATAAATTTGATATCAGCATGAGACATCAATATGATCACCCAATTTGGACTGACTTCATGTCTATATGACATCAAAAACTGACATCAATTTGATGTACTGATAAAAAAATCTGATTGACAACATTTCACAAGTGCTGAAACCAATTTTCAGTAATAAAAATATTGGTTAATAACATTTTGTTTTCACAGTTAATATCACATTACATTGCTTTAACTACCTTTTGTGTACACTTACCTGACACAGCTTTAAGTGATTTCCATGTACTATAACCATTATTCCATGGGAGATAATAATTAATGTTCAGTGGGAACCAGTCAAAATTTATCTTTGTAAAGATACAAATTATGGGTACAAAAGTTTGAATATTAGAAGCCCTTTTTCTGAACTTTTATCTTTATTTATTCAATCTTTGGCTTGGTTGCAAACACTAAAGTATACATTTGTTTACAAATCAACAAATTACTTGTAAATTTTTGCTGTCACACAGCATTTTAGTTACAGTTTTAAACATAATTGTTTTGTCTGTACCAAAACTTAATTATTTTTATCAAAGCAACATCACAGAGACTAGAGGCCAAGTTAGTAGGTTCAGCAAGTAATCACAGATTGTCACCCCTGCCTAGGTTTGACCCTACTCATGTGAAAAAGCTGAGGGCCTGTCCTAATATGACCCTGGCTGGTGTACAGGATGTAAAATCCAACTTTGACTTAACACAGACTAGATAAATTATTCAGACTTAAATATCATTTAGACATCCATACGATGCATTTGTAATATTCCTAAAAATGATATAATTTTATAGAATACTGATGTTAATCTGATCTCAAATGATATGATGATACTCCACTTGAAATTTTTTTTTTTGATGTAATTTTTTTGAAATTTTTTGTAACAAAGTGACATCATATTAATATCATTAAGATGTCAGAAACAATGCCCAAGTAGAATATCAGGTCACATCATATTATTCAAACATCATATTTTCATCATTTGACATGACTACAAAAAGTCATGTTGGGATGGTGTCAATTTTATGTCATTGAATAGGATAATGCAATCACATTAGGTCTGGGTATCATTTTGTCATCTAGTTGATATTGTAGGTATGTTATTGACATAAGGTCATGTCATGTCACATAAACTGGATGTTAGATTTGTGTCAGATGACGTGACCACCTTAAATCATGTCCGAGTGATAGTTACTTGATGTCATATACTAACATGACCAAAACATGATGTCAAGAATTGGACCTGTGCCTACTGGGATGTTATGGAAACCTGGCATAATCATAAAGGTGAACAACCAACCACACAAATCTGAAGGATAAATTATCAATATTTTCCATGTTATATAACAGAAACTGAATTTAAATGTATATGTTACAGTAAATATGTGAAATCAGTAAATACACATTTTTATTGCGTTAATACATCCTATCCAATGGACAATTGCTAATCCGATCGGCGCAGACTGGCCCACCAAACGTCAGAAAAAGACGTTCTTTGTTTCCACCGGCTGGGCCAGTCCAGTACTGTGCACTCGCCAGGTGGCGTGTCATACTTTCTTCCTGTCTAGACAGCGTGACGTCATAGCATCTTTTTCGTTTGGCGTGAGATCTGTGCAAGCGGATTTTCTTAGTGATCATATTTTTGCAGATTTTTCTGTTATATGGTGGAATATTTTATTCTTGGTTATTCCTAAGTGATTATCAAGACTTATAGCTCAGAATGAGGGTGTGGCCATATTATGGCGATTTGTGTGAAAAGAATAAGGGGAAGGATCCCTGTGTTGAGAACAAAGACACTTCAACATGTAAGTTTAGTTTGGCTTTTACTCCAGAGCAGCTCGCTCAGATTTCAACACCATCATATAACTTGAAAAAGGAGAAACGTGAGGCAAGGAAGTCAGAAACTGCCACCCCCTCTAAGGAATCGTCTGAACTTGTTGACCCTGCTAATGTTTCCGTCATTCGGGTTGTTTGCCAAACTGCAGTTGATAAGTCTCCTGCTTCTTCCTCTGTGCCTCCGGAAAAGAAACTTAAAGAAAGATAAGCTGCCTGCAAAAGTCAAGAAATCTTCTGATTCATCTGATTCTAAAGCCAAGAAAACTTCTGATTCTACTGACAGCAGGTTTGCAGAGCTAGACAGCAAATGGTCTGAGCGTTTTAACAGGCTTGAAGCCTTGCTTTTATCAAAGACATTACAACCGGCTTTCTCTTCTGAGATTAAAGTTACACCTCCTCGTTCACCTGCTAACATCCCTAAAGATTCTGAGCCATTTTCCAACCTACAAGGCGCACTGGCGCGGACTTCTCTGCAGAAATGCATCAGTCAGCAAGCCAGCCGGAGTCTGATTCAAAGTCTACAACTACAGAGCGCAATGGCAAGGGTTTCTCTGCTTCCCAGCATCAACCAGCCAGCCAGCTCACATCCGACCGACAGAAGCCTTCTTCATCTACATCTAAGCGCACTGGCAAAGGTTCCTCTGCAACTTTGCACCAACCAGCCAGCCAGCTTGTTACCGACCGACAAACCTCAAGGTCTCCTCATAGGCGCAGTCTTACAGACACTCATGCTCTCAGGCAACAGTCCACCAGCCAGCCACATACAGACCGGAACCGACCTCCAACATCTGAACTCTCCGGTACCAACCCTTCTTCCCATAGACACAAATCGTCTAGCAAGCATCACTCTCAACCTCATGTTGACCGACCAGCTTCAACTGTTGTTACCGACACTGTCTCCCCTTCACTTCATAACCAGAGTATAGTATCAGTTCTGGCATGGACAGTGACTTTTCCGACTGACCACCGGTCAACCTCTATGCTGAAGAGGGAGAGCTGTCAGAGGATCTGGACGCCACTCCTATGGAGCCTGATCAGATGCCCTCAGAAGAACAGACATATAGAGAGACAATGAAGGGCATATGTTCTTATATGGGGTGGTCTGATATACCGGACTTAGATAGTGCCAACACTGCTTTAGACGACAACCCTTTCTCTGGACCAAAGACTGTTACTCCAGGAAAAGTGTCGGTGCAAATGCCTACTGAAGATTGGCTTTGTAAGAAGATTGCAAAATTGAACATTACTCTGGTTGAGGGGAACCCCTCCTGTAGTTCCGAGGCCGGTGGCCTGTTGATGGACCAGTTTTGGGGAACAGCAAAGTCGTAGTCATCCGACCACAAAGCCGACCCTGCCGCTGTTTCAAGCTGGAGTACAGAGTCTTCAAAGCTGAACAATTGTTACAGTAGGATAGCTAGGCAAACCTAGAGGCAAGGCTCCAAGTTACTCTTCGCGACCAGCCAAGGGCCAGCAGTCATACAAATGACAATTACTGTGTAACAAAGTTACAGGCAAGACTGCTGGCCGGGAGCTCACCACAGACTTTAGACATTTATACAACTTTAAATGTAAAGCATCTTGTTCCAAGTGTTCATACTGCACCCAGGCATTCCCAAAAGAGAGAATTAAGTCACGGGGCAGCAGATTGTTATTACAGAGATTACGAAAAGTCTGTGAAAAGTGTTTCTTGTGTCACTCAATTGTCTTGTGTCCAACCTGTAACAAATGTAAAAAATGCTGCACAAAATCTGCCTGTAAGGACCAGACTTCAAAACTTTTGGCAAAATTGGCTGGATCTGGGGGGCCGGTCCCAAAGTGGTTCAAATCTTGAGAGAGGGTTACACCCTCCCGTTCCGGATCCAGCCAAAACTCACAGGAACAGCTATCTGCTGGAGGCATTGCATCAGCTTATAGACAAAAATACAGTGGAACTAGTGCAAAACCAAACATCTTTGGGATATTTCAACTGGCTATTTTTAGTCCCAAAGCCCAACAACAAAGGGAGACCTATTTTAGATCTGAGCAAACTTAACCTTTTCCATAAGGTGGAGAAATTCAAAATGGAGACACCGGAAACCATCAGGACGTCCCTCCAACAAGGGGAGTGGGTTACCTCAATAGATTTCAAAGACGCCTACTTCCATATACCGATACAGGAACAGTCCAGGAAATATCTGAGATTTCATGTCCAGGGTCGGACATATCAATTCAAAGCACTGCTTTTCGGTCTGTCCACAGCACCCTTGGAGTGTACTGTAATAGCAAAGGAGGTGAAACAAAAGGCTGTACAAAAGGGTATAAGAATCCACCAGTACCTAGACGACTGGTTGGTGAGGGCCACATCCCACCAGGTCTCACCAGCATACTCAAGAGCTGGTGAAAATATGCCAAGAACTGGGTTGGCTGGTGAATCTGGAAAAATCAGAATTGGAACCAAAGCAAATCACATGCTCTGCACATCTTTACAGACGCATCAAAAGAAGGGTGGGGCGCTCACTTAAACAAATGCATTGCAAGAGGGTCCTGGTCACTACCAGAAAGCAAGCTGCATATAAACTATCTGGAACTAAAAGCAGTGTTTCTAGCCCTGAAAGAGTTCCAAGACCTCTGTGCCAACAAGATAGTACTTGTGGCCACCGACAACACTACAGTAGTGTCATACATAAATAAGGAAGGAGGCATCAGGTCGGGCCCACTTTGTGCCATTCTATGGATAATCTTGACCTGGTGTACCAGGAAGCAAGTAACTCTCAAAGCCCGACACATTCCAGGCCGGCGGAATGTGGTAGCAGACAAGCTATCCAGACTAGGCCAGACGATTCAAACGGAATGGTCTCTCCTTCCATAGGTTTTCAAAGCTATATGCAGCAAGTGGCACCGGCCTCAAATAGACCTGTTTGCCACGAGGTTCAACAACAAGTTACCTCTATTTGTGTCACCGGTTCTGGATCCCCTAGCTATAGCAGTGGATGCACTCAGCCTGCCATGGGAGGATCTGTATGTGTATGCCTTTCCACCAGCAGCCATCTTGGGCAAAGTGGTGAAGTTGCAGGACACCCCATGCAAGAGAATCATTGTGATGGCCTCGGGGTGGTCCAACATGCCTTGGTTCTGGGACCTGCTAGCCATGTCCAGTCAAATCCCATTAAGCCTGCCCGATGTGCCCAACCTATTGACACAGCCCTTCAATCAGATCCCTCACAGAAATCTGACAAATCTGAATCTCCATGCATGGCTCCTAGAGCTCCTAGAGCCTCAGCCTCAGGCTTCTCTAAAGCAGTGGCAGAAAGAATTGAGGCTCCTCAGAGGGGGTCAACCAGATCAGTCTATGAGGCAACGTGGTCCGTTTTTACAAAGTGGTGCCTCACTCATCAGGTGGACTTCAGGGCACCCCCTGTAAAGTCAGTGGCTGACTTCTTGATGTACCTCTTTCAGGACAGGAAGTTACAGCCCAGTACCATTGATGGTTACAGGTCTGCCATTGCTGATAAGTTAGGAAATTCATCCGTTAATATCAGCAAAGATGAGAATCTCATGCATCTCCTGGATAGTTTCCACAGAGACAGACCCAAAGGTCGGAAGGGAATTCCTTCCTGGAACCTATCCCTGGTCTTACACCAGCTGACAAAGGCCCCTTTTGGACCAATTAAAGAGGCATCTCTGAAGCATTTGACCTTCAAGACAGTTTTCCTCTTAGCACAATCTGACTGGTCAAAAGGTGTCCCTGTACCCATCACCCAGCTTTCTTTCCAAGAATCAGCTGTCCAAAGAGGGTCCAGACAGTGTGGCCCCAGTGGTTATACCAGCCCTGGCCCCAACTCTGATAGGTCCCTCTTTCCGGTCAGAGCATTACGCTACTATTTTGACAGGACCTCAGACCTCAGGCAGAATAAGGAGTTGGTCTTTGTCTCCTTCAAGAAAGGTTTCGACAAAGATATCTCACCTGCCACTATCTCATGGATCAAACAGACTGTGATCCTATGTTATGAGCTCTCTGACCAGGAGGCCCACACCTTACATCAGGTTATAGCCCATGATGTCAGGGCCTTTGCTGCTTCCAAGGCCTGCCAATCGGCAACTCTGATGTGCTTCCTTCGGGAGGTTTATTTTTATTTCTTATGGGACTGAACTCCTCCCTCTCCTCCCCTACCTCAGAGCAAGTCTGTAAAAAAGGGGGGAAGTCGGTTTGGACCGGTTAACTGGTCTCTGTTAACTGACTATGACCTTAAAGGTTCCCTGACCACAAGGTCAACCCAGGCCTGGAAGAAAATATTTGGTTAAAATCTTTTCTTTTAAATTATCTTGTTTTTTCTGAGAAGAGGTAAATTTAATTGTTTCTCCCCTAATTCTTAAAAAGAGTAACTCGAGAAATAGGTCATCATCAAAAGTAAATACAAGATTTTTATAATTTCCCAACAAGAAATTAGCATGATAAACTGGTACAGCATATTTTGATATTTCATCATCAATGGTTTTATTAATTACTTCTACATAGTTCGTGTTTTTAAGTAGATTATTAAATTTCCATACTCCTTTTCCAATATTAAATTTACTCTGAATGAAATCGATACCTATAATAGAGTGGTCAGATTGATAACCAGGATTTATATCACACTTAACTAAAAGGTCAAGCATTGAATTTGAAATTAAGAAAAAGTCAAGTCGGGCTTGTTTTATAGGATTATGAGTTCTCCAGGTGTATCTTCACATTTCTTGATAAGTGCATCAGAAAGCATCTGATAAACGCAGCTCTTCTATGAGCTTCAAAACTTCTATTCTTGCTTTTGGGTTATTAACATGTTTATAGTTGAAACAGTCTATTTCAGGATCCAAAACCAAATTAAAGTCCCCACATATAACATAATAATCCGGATAGTTTTTATGTACAACCTCTGTTATTCTTGCGAAGAACTCTGGATTGTCTGTATTAGGTCCATACAAAGTTACAAGGTTGAACGTCATTGAGGTTGTTTTTATAGTCAAACACAAAAAGTTACCATCATCATCTTTTGACAACCCAGTTATTTCAAATTCAAAATTATTATTAAATAAAATAGCAACCCCTCTAGCATTTGTTTTCATTCCATGTATGAAGCATTTGTTTCCCCAAATTCCATAAACTGCCTCAAAATCTTTATCTACCCAGTGTGTGTCTTGAAGACACACTATGTTTGCTTTATGTTTGAAATATGTTAATACCTCAAGTCTTTTTTTCTTATTTTGTAATCCTCTACAGTTTGCAGATAACACATTGATGTTATTTGATGGTATGCAGACCATACTGACAAGTTATACTCCTTACAGGGATCAAATCATTGAGAGCTAAATCAGTCAATAGATAAAGTACTATAACTTCAAGATGGAATGTGTATCCTTTAATATATTCTGAGGATATTACCAATGAATCCTCCAGCATATTTACAACAAAATTAACTATGCCCTTTTCAACAGTTATCCAGAACAACAAGGAAAGAAATAAAATAAAAAATGCAAATTTAACAAAAAGAAAAACATATTGACAAAATTCCAACCTATCAACAGTGGTTGGTGCATTAAATTGACAGATGTCTAAATCACAACATTTTAAACAACATCAAAATTCACCTTAAAAGAAAAATGGAATATACTTCATATTTTTATATTGATACACTAACACAGAGTTTTTAATAGGATAAGCCAATGTTTGGAACTTAAAACATCTTTTAAATCAGTTTAGTGCAAGATTTCATTGGTATAAATTGCCAAAAATATTGTCTAAAATATATTTTACCAAACTATGTCATTTACAGAATTACTTGGCCTAAATCAGTCATATACAGTAACCTCTTTGTAATGAAATTATTGTCTTTTCTTATTTAGGTTTAATCTGTATAAGATAAAATGTGTATCATTAACAAAATTAATTGACCCAACAAGAACTGGTCACATGTTATTTTTAATCTTGTGCGTTTCCTTCACAATATCTATTTCTGTACAATATCGTATGCACAAGTTTACTGGTTTTTACTCATCAAGAATTAAAGTGTTCTCTGCAAATTGTCAGGGGCTTCGTAACATGGAAAAAAGGGTTGATGTTCTTTCCTATTTCAAAGAAACTGGAGCTTCAATTGTTTGTTTACAAGATACCCACCTGTTAATGAAAGATACAGCTTCAGTTAAAGGTATTTGGGCCGACTGTTGCCTACATGGCACAAAAACAAACTCTTGTGGAGTAGCAGTATTATTAAACAACAAATTTGATTATACAGTTTCTAAATGCCACAAGGATAAAAATGGCAACTATTTGCAGCTTTTGCTAACTTGTAACTCGATGAAGATAAATCTAGTAACAATTTATGCGCCAAATCATGATGATCCAAGTTTCTTTGAAGAAATAAAAGAATTAGCAAATAGTGAAGAAGCTGATTATGTCATAATCTGTGGAGATTTTAACTTGGTAATAGATCCACAAAAAGACTGTCAAAACTATCTCCACTTAAATAATCCAAAGGCTAGGTCAGTTGTCGTAAACACTATAAATGATTTAGATTTGATAGACATATATAGATCACTCAATCCAAACACCAAGCGCTATACATGGAGAAGAAAAAATCCTTTAAAACAGGCAAGGTTGGATTTATTCTTGATATCAAACCCAATGAGTGACTTAGTTTCAAAAAGTACAATCTGATCAAGCTATAGATCAGATCACTCTATCCTTGAATTGAACATATCAATTCACAAGTTTAAAGCTGGTAGAGGAATTTGGAAATTCAACAATAGTTTATTAAAGAACAAGGATTGCTTAGATACAGTTAACAAATGTATAGAAGAAGAAAGAATTAAATACGCTGTCCCAATATATAATCTTGATTTTTTAAAAAACAACTTGGGTAATATCGAATTTACTATTGAAAAGGACATATTTCTGGAAATGCTATTTATGCGTATACGAGGTCAAACAATCAGATTTGCCACATACCTCAAGAAAAAAAAACAACAAGGAGGATAAAAGGCTATCCGATGATATAGAAATGTATACAAGATCAGACAAGAAAGAATTCAAAGCTTTTGGAAGATAAAAGGCTAGAATTGCAAAAATTGGGTGAAAACAAGGTCAAAGGTCAAATGGTAAGAGCACATTTGCAGTGGTTGGATCAAGGGGAAAAACCTACCAGTTTTTTCTGTAAATTGGAAACCAAAAATTATGTTGATAAAACCATCAAAAGAATACAAACCCCTGACGGCTCTATTATCACAGAACAAAGTAAAATATTACAAAAAGTGCAAGAATTTTACAGTAAACTTTTTGATAACAAGGACAATTCTCTTAAATCAATGGCTACTTCAAAAATACCTGAATTGCAGTATTTAAAAAAAAAATGACAGTTCAAACTTAGGCAGAGAAATTTCAATGGATGAACTGGGGAAAGCATTAAAAAAGATGAAAAACAATAAATCACCTGGAATAGATGGTATTTCAGATGGTTTTTTAAAAGTTTTTTGTGGAAAACTTAAGTATTACATAAAAAATGCAATTAACTCCTCATATGTTAAAGGTACATTACCTATTTTGTGGCGCCAAAGCATAATAACATGCTTACCAAAACGTAACAAACCCAGACAATTTTTGAAAAACTGGAGGCCAATAGCTCTCCTTTGTGCAGTTTACAAATGAATATCTGGTGTTATAGCTGAAAGAATCAAGCCATGTCTTGACAAAATCATCTCAAAGAGCCAAACTGGCTTCATTAAAGGCAGGTATATAGGGGAAAGCATACACACCGTTTATGATTTAATGCATCTTGTAGAAAAGAAGAAAATTCCTGGCCTGCTTATGTTAGTAGATTTTGAAAAGGCCTTTGATTCTGTGTCATGGAACTTTTTATATTCTACTTTAGCTTTACTTGGATTTGATGAGGCCTTTATAAGTTGGATCAAATTATTCAATAATAACATCACTGCCTTTGTGTTACAATGTGGTATTCTCTCGGACCCAATACATATTGGCCGTGGCTGTAGACAAGGTGACTCTATTTCACCTTACCTTTTCCTGTTAGTTGCAGAAGTCTTGAATATTTTAATTGAAAATAACATTGACATAAGAGGAATATGTGTGGGAGCCTATTCATTTAAAATGACACAATTTGCAGACGACACCACACTACTTCTTGATGGAAGCCAAAAATCCTTGCAGAGAGCATTAAATGTATTAGAACTTTTTGGTTCATTGTCAGGCCTTAAAATGAACACCGAAAAGACAAAAATGGTATGGATAGGCAGTAGAAAGCACTGTAGAGAAAAATTGAATATATCAGCAGATTTACAGTGGGGTGATAAAGATTTTTCATTTTTGAGAATTAATTATGTCAATTGTGATATCCCCAAAAATTTTGGATGAGCTAAATAAATTGTTGTTCTTTTACTTATGGCGTGGAAAAACACACAGTCAAACAAAAAAGTCAAACAAAAGAGTGTGTGCAGACTATCTAAAAGGGGGGCTACGTATGGTTAATATCTATAACTTGGAAAAATCATTAAAACTTCCAAATCACCTTGGAATTTGTTACTGCAAGAAAGCTGTAAAAACCTAAAACAGATGATTTATATTGGACCTGAATGGTTTCAGAAACACATAAAAGAGGTTAATCCTTTTTAGTATGACGTTTTTGAAAATTGGATACTATTTTACACTGGTTTAAAAGATTCCCCAAAGAGTTCCATTGTTGTCAAACAATGGACATAATGCCCCTGTTCCACCAAAGGACTAAGCCCCGATCCTGTCCGCGACCCTTAATCGTAGACAGTCGGTGAAGAAAAAGGTAAAATGGACGGGAATACTGAATCGGTATCAAAGCCTGGGATTAAGTTCAGATCGGCCTCAGGAAGCCTGAGGAGGCCCCAGGCGGCCCCAGACAGTCCCCGACTGTTCTGCGACTAAGAACCGATTAGGCCATTTTTCTGGTCGGTTTGAACCACGATCTTGTCGTATACATACCGACTAACCCCCGATTATGTCCTGGCTTCCTCAGGCGTACTGAGGCCTCCTCAGTCTTCCCCAGACCACAATGGCCGATTCTTGTTTTGCAAAATAACTGGATTTTCTGGGTATATATATATAAATTCTGGGAAGTAATTATCATTACTTGTCTATGAACACAGCAGGATGCCAGCTTTCAATGGAAGACATCTTCAGCAACAAATTAGGGTTTTTTTATTTTTTATTCAGTTACATATGCTGATGTATTTGCTATTTCGATGTCGACCACAGCAACCACCACAAGCAGCACCACCACCACCAGCCATACAGAGACCTAGAAGAAGGCACAACATGTGGGTCAGGCCATGGCTACTACAGAGAGAGGAGAGGGGGGCCTACCACAACATTATGGCTGAACTGTATGCCACAGACATTCCAGGATTCAGCAATTTCATGAGGATGCCCCTGAATTCTTTGAAATGATAAAGACCAGACTGGAACCACATCTAGCCAGGCAGGCCACCAACTACAGAGCTCCAATCAGTGCCATCCAGGATGAGTTCACCAGAGAGTACCTCAGATGTCCTACTACTCCAGATGAGTGGAAAGAACTGGAAACAGAATTCAGGATCAGGTGGAATGTTCCACATGCCCTGGGAGCCCTTGTGGGGTGAGGACACACTAGGTGTCCTCGACTTCAGTGGCTAATGCACATCCTTATTATTGTATTTTATGAAGACTAGTCTTGTTCCAATTGACCTAGTTTCTCATTGGTCCAGTGTGACCTAGTCATATTAATTCTCCCGCCTGAATCCACCAAATTCATTATAAATTTTAACTTTGAACAACCAGCATCAAATTTTATTCGATTTTATATTTCGATTTTTAACTTTTTGAAACTTGTGAGCTTCAGTGGGATGAAACTTCCAAGTTTCCCTGTGTTGCAGGTCTGAAGAGCAGTGTACCGAAGTTGATGGAGCTAACACATGCACTGCTTTAGTTGACCTGCGGATACTCCAAATATTTTGAGACATGCTTGTATAGCTCTGGATCTGGAGCGCTGATAAAGGGCTGTTTTTATTCTATCTTCACCTGTAAAGGTGTTCTGGTGTTTCAACTCCAATTTTGCCTGTAGCTCTGCTAGCACGTATCAGAATATTTTTCTTCTATTTTCCAGCCGAAAGATGCCTCAGAAATTTTTCCAGTGTAACAAATGTATGGAAAAGCATGAGAGACCAGTTAATGCAAAGTATCAAAGACAAAATGTGTCAGCTGATGATTCTGTCAGTTCTTGGACAGTGACATTCAATCTAACACTAACTCTATCAGCCAGGATATTAGTATACAGATTTTAACAGAACTCAAACACCTCAGTGGTAGAATTCAGGAAGTGGAGAAGAAGGTGGAACAGCAGGATGTCAGCAAGGGATCGTCACCACACGTCGGGACACTGCCTCAATCTGCATCTAAGCCGCCAGCAGACGAAGTCATTCTGCCCACTACCGCCACGCTTAGGAGATCTGTCGAGGTACAAAGGGAAGTGGATGCCAGACTGCAAGAATTCAGGACCCTAAACGAACAAGGCAAGTTCAAGTCCCAAAGGGGCGGTTCTGATACTGTATATTGTAAACAGGAAGTTCCCTGGCCCCATAATTATATACTTACTGGTAATACTAAGTCTAGGGCCAGTTACGACAATCTCTCAATGTCTCAGTGGGTGGCGGGCTTCTGTCAAATCATTAGAGAGCAAAGTGATCTTACTGTAAAAATCAAATGTTGTTTATTCATATCTCTCACAAAAATGCAGCCCTGGCTTTTAACAAACTGAATTCTTGTCTTCTGGATGTTCAAAAATGGATGTCGTCAAGTATGCTCAAACTAAATCCTGACAAAACAGAGTTTATCATCTTTGGATCCCATGCACAACTCAAGAAATTAGATCCCTATCTCCCAGTTAAGATATTTGGTAATTTCATGCATCCTGCAGTTGTTGTTAAGAACCTTGGTGTCTGGTTTGATGCTAATTTTTCCTTTGCTAACCATGTCCGCAATATTTGTAAGACATGCTTCATTCAAATTCGTGATCTCAGGCGGGTTAGAAAGCACTTGACTGATGAGGCTGCTATCCTGGCAGCTAATGCCTTGAGCAGTCGCCTTGATTACTGCAACTCTCTCTTCAGGAGTCTGTCCAGTCTCAATATGCGTAAACTACAGTGTATTCAAAATACACTTGCCAGGATTGTCACAAACTGTAACAAATACACGCGGGCATCTCCTATTCTCAAACGACTCCATTGGCTCCCAGTTGAATCTCGCTGTATCTTCAAAACTGCCACTCTAGTTTATAAGTTTCTTCACAGTGGTCATCCCAGTTACTTTGGTCCTCTTCTGCCCACTCGTTGCGGAAGATATAGTACAAGATACAACCATCCAGATAAAAGGTTCCTGGAGGTTCCTCAATTCTGTCCATCTGTACATAAATCCAAAAATCACTTCGGCCACAGCTTTGCTTTTGATGCCCCCACAGTCTGGAATCATTTGCCTAATGAGGTACGTTCTGCCCCAACTCTCACCTGTTTCAGGAAAAGGTTAAAATCATATCTCTTCCACAAGGCATTCCCACCTTAGCTTACACTCTATCCGGCGTCTCCGTGGTACTGGACTTGGCAACGGCTATGGACAGATGATTTCTTAAACTTGATTTTTGGTGTTGCGCCTTAGAGTCTACCTAGCAGAGATTAAGCGCTATAAAAGTACAGAATAGAATAGAATAGAATTATATGTCTGACCTCATGGAGGACTCCCATGATTTTGGCTGGCAGGCTGCTAAGGGCTGCCATGCAGTCCTCTTGGTTAAGATGGAGGAAGGTAAAGTTGCTTGGGGGACACAAATAAAATAGATAGAATCAGAAGGGCTCATTCCCAGAAAATTCAGTCTGGCCAAGTGTCAGGAGCTGGCAATAAGAAAAATGTCAAGTCCAGAACTCCACTCCCATGTCGATTTTATCAGAAAGGAACTTGTGGCCAGTCCCAAGATCATGAGAATGGGGGTCAGTCCTACTTGCATGTGTGTTATGTGTGTTTCAAAAATGGCAAGTCATACAGTCACCCTTCCAAGGATTGTAAGAAACCAAAAAATGAGTAGGGCACTTTTGTATTGCAGTGCCAAAAATTACACGGTATAGTTCTAGAGTGGTTGTTAATAGTACCTCTGACCAAGGCAGTAAAAATTGGAAGGACGACTATTACAGGTTTGTTGGTATGTCATATGCACAAGTATTAAAAAATGGTGTGGACAGACGTCAAACATTGGTAAATAATAGTATCAAAAAAGTATGTAGTGTCTCTGTTGGAAAACATGCTGTCAATAGACCACCTTGTACTTCCAATGTCAACAAAGTAGGCGTCAATGTGACAACTGTCAAATATGAATAAAAACATGACCCTGTTGTTAGGGTGAATAATCAGGTCAATGAATTTCATGATCATATTATTCATAGTGAAAAGCAATATGATTCACACGTGGATGGCATGGTTTTCAGCAAGTTTTTCACAGCAAATAAATTTTCTTTGCTGGAAAATGAGAAAATGGTTGATCATAATGACATTAATGTAGCTCATGTTGACGGTTCTTGCCAGAATAAGGCAGTTATAAGTCGAACGTGCAAAACTCAGGCTACAAAGGTGAGTGTTTACTCAAACCTGACTAAAGACAACTCTGTTGCCGACGCCGTCGTTAGTCCACTGCTAGGAAATCGTTATGAAACCGTTACTGCCACTAGGAAGAAGGAAGCTGGCACTGTAAATGGTTCAGCAGACAATAAATTTGAGTTGAGTTTAATTTTGCGTCCTCAGAACAGGACAAAAAATACTGATATTTTTCGACTGTGGGATAGCCAAAATCACCAAAAATTTGGGTTTATTCTCCTTAGTGATCTTGCCCTCCCTAGTGTAGATAAGCGAATCCCTTTGCAAGGTAGTTTGCTTCAGGCCAGGTATGATGTCTCCAAAGAAGGTAATCACAATTTCATGGGGGCTCAGATCCAAATACCTTCTCAACTGAATCCAGATGTCTGGCAGGACTACTTAATTGACTACTGGGACAAACAGCTCCCTTATCTTATTCGTTATGGATTTCCTCTTGATTTTGATATAGGTGTTGATTTAAATCATACGGAAGTGAATCATCCCTCAGCCAACCATCATGTACCAGATGTTAATGCATATCTGCCGGAAGAAGTAAAGTATAAGGCTGTCCTAGGCCCTTTTAGGGAATCACCATACCCAGATTTACACATATCACCCTTTATGACCAGGGATAAACCGGGTGCTAAAAATAGAAGGGTCATAATCGACCTAAGTTACCCTCAAAACCATTCAGTTAATGCTGGGGTTCACAAAGATCATATTTAGGCACACAGTTTGCCCTTACCCTCCCAAGTTTAGATAATATCACTGATGAGATTAAAAAGTTAGGAAAGGGATCTCTTATCTATAAAGTGGACATCTCTAGGGCATTTCGCCATGTTAAGATTGATCCAAAGGACTATTATTTGTTAGGATTGAAGCTTGACCACTACTATCTGGACACTAACCTGCCTTTTGGATTCAGGCATGGTTCTTCGATCTTTCAGAGATTAAGCGATGCTATTAGGTTTATTATGACCTCCAAAGGTCACAGTATTACAAATTATATAGATGATCTTATTGGGCATGCTTTGCCCATCCAGGCACATGAATCCTTCAATACTCTAACCTCCCTTCTCCAGGAACTTACACTCCAGATCAGTAGCAAGAAACTAATCTCTCCTACTACTGGTGCGGTTTGTTTAGGTATTGAAGTGGACACGGTCAATTTTACACTGGCTATTCCCCAAGAAAAGCTTACTGAAATTGGTAGCACCTGTGATCTGTGGGCTACCAAAGACACCTGTTCCAAAAGGGACCTTCAATCCTTACTGGGCCAGTTATTGTACATTTCCAAGTGTGTCAGGGCCTCCAGGCCTTTCCTGAATCGTATGTTAGACCTCCTCAGGGCATCTGATAAGCAGGACCTTATTCACCTTACAGTTCCATTTAAACAAGATTTAAATTAGTTCAGATCTTTCCTCGCCACTTTCAACGGCACCACTTTCTTTTGTCACAAGAAATTTGACCTCCAGGTGCACTTGGATGCTTGCCTTAATGGTCTAGGTGCAATTTGTGGTAATGAGGTCTATTCCATACCCCTAACCCCTGGCTTTTGCAATTATGATATCGTTTATCTGGAAATGATAAATATCTTGGTGGCTATCAGGGCTTGAGCTGGCCGTTGGGCAAATCATAAGATCTTGATCCATTATGATAACCAGGCTGTGGTGGCCATTATGGCTTCTAGTAAGACTAGGGATCTGACACTAGCTGCTATTCACAGGAATATCTTGATGGAATGTGCCAGGTTCGATATTGAGCTTCACACTGTTCATATAGCTGGTAAAACTAATGTGGTGGCTGATGCCCTCTCTAGATTATCTTTAGATTCCAGATATATGCGAAGTATTTATAGTCATGTTGCAGATCCGGTCTGGTTGAATCGTCCTACTAACATTATTGAATTGAATTGGTCCATTTAATTTCAGGTACCTCCTCCATGGCTGCTGTCTTGGCTTCCAGGGCTCATCGAAGGCTTCATCACTCTCTGGCTTCCTCCACCTCTAAGGCCTATACTAAAATGTTTCGCACATTCCTATCATTTTGTGTTTTTGTTTGCATTAACATTTTTTCCATATCTGTCCTTGACCTAATGTCATTCCTAGAATTCTTGGCATACAATGACTTTACTAGCTCAGCCATTGCCAATCACATGTCAGCTGTCAGGACCAAATTTGCCATGTTGGGCTTAACTACATCTCCCTTCCATGACCCTCGCATGAAATACTTCACTAAGTCTATCACTCTTACTTCTTCACTCAAGGTTTCTCTTAAGTCGGTAATTGACATTCCCTTGTTACTTAGAATAATTTCCCTATGTGATAAGACCTATATGGGCCAGGTTTTTA
Source organism: Sabellastarte sp. h YS-2021 (assembly GCA_964017235.1). Taxonomy (NCBI): domain Eukaryota; kingdom Metazoa; phylum Annelida; class Polychaeta; order Sabellida; family Sabellidae; genus Sabellastarte; species Sabellastarte sp. h YS-2021. The sequence continues at coordinate 149,676,084 of OZ024928.1, read as the reverse complement.
AAGCAGCCTACCTTCTTTCCTTCTTCTCTTTTCTCAGAATTTCCAACCTGGTTCCCCACACCCTTAATACTTTTGACCCTGTGAAGCATTTATCTAGGGCTGATGTCTTTTTTGCCCACCCAGGTGCCCATATTTTAATCACCTGGTCTAAGACCCTTCAGTCCAAAAATCAAGCTAGGGTATTGAAAATCCCTCACCTGGGCAGTTCCCCCTTGTGCCCAGTTCAAGCTCTCAAAAATTTACTCCTCATTACCCCTGCAGGTCGTAACAAGCCTCTGTTCCAGGTCAAACTTAGGTCAAATTGGGTTCCTCTCTCTGATACTTGACTATGTAAACATTTTAAGAACATCATTACTACCCTTAACCTTTCTCAGTCCTCTCTGACCTTTCACTCCTTCCGGCGTTCACGTGCCACCATGGCCTTTAACTCTGAGGTTCCCATTCAGGACATCCAGAGCCATGGCACCTGGATGTCAGACTGTGTCTGGTCCTACATCACTCAAAATCATGCATCAGACAAGGTGGCCTTGACCTTCCAACAGCGCCTACTCCAATAGTCCACTACTTGGGGTTTGGGGACAATCCCTACTCCACCTCAACAGTAAATTACCTGTTCATTCATAACAAGTCTATACTCATTACTAAGTTTGTAATGTTTTGTCCTAGTCTTACCTCTTCATCTAGTGAAATCTTAGTGTAAACTGATAAGTTCAACTTCATGTAGTACTTAAATATATCCTAAAGTCTAACATACCTCTAAGGTTACCTTAATGTCAATTTCCTCAATCAGTCAGGTCTTCAGTGCCTCCATCAGTTTGCCTTTATCTGTAAAGTGTAACAGTATGGCATAGTAATCACCACTTTAAGGTCACCTTATATTGTGGTGTACAGGGCTTAACCCTAGATGGCCAGTTGGTTGGTTAGGAGCAAGTTGCTTCCATAATTTAAGGCCACCTTATTGTGTTTCAGGTTTTAACATATTATTAGTGTTATTGTATGTGAATACATCTAGTAATCACATTGTAAATAAAATATTAAACCCCACTGTGTCGATTATTTGAGAGTAATGCAGTCCAGGACACTGATGGCAAGCATGTGGCCCTGAAGAAACCCAATAACTCTGGAGCCCTGTACCACAAATATAAGGGATTCTTTTCTATAGTAATGTTGGCCTTGGTTGATGGCCAGTACAAGTTCAGATGGGTGTATGTGGGTACAGCTGGATCTTGCTCAGATGCCCAGATATTTAATACCTGTCACCTGAAGAGGAAGATTGATGATGGCAGCATAGGCTTCCCTGACCCAGCACCTATAACCCAGGGTGGTCGAGATGTCCCCTACTTCACCCTGGCAGATGATGCGTTTGCCCTGAAGACCTGGCTGATGAAACCCTATGGCAGAAGGATGTTAACCAGAGAGGAAAGGATTGCCAACTACAGAATATCAAGGGGCAGGAGAGTTGTTGAGAACGCTTTTGGCATCCTAGTCTCAAGATTTAGAGTCATGATGACCACTATTGAACTACTCCCAGAAACAGTCATGGATGTGGTCATGACCTGTGTGGTTCTGCACAACATACTGAGAAGCCAGTATCAAGGTCAACATGGTGCTCAACAGCCTGGTGGTGATGATGATGATGATGATGATGATGTGCCTGGTGATGGTCGGTTGATTGGTGGTGCTGCTGATGGTGGTCGTGACAGAAACCCTGCCAGAGAAGCCAAAAGACTGAGGGATTACCTCAAGGACATGGCAAGATGGCAGAATATAACTACTACTGCAGTAACCAGTCCTTTTCAGGACTAATAACCAGTCCTTTTCAGGACTACCAAATATTCCAAAAACAATTAATCAGCTGTGCTTTTCCAAATAACCCAATCATCACCAAACACAATTCACCCAATCAACAAACAGACAAACCCAATGCCCAACATAATTCACCCAACCAACAGACAAACCCAATGCAAAACATAATTCACCCAACCAACAGACAAACCCAATGCAAAACATAATTCACCCAACCAACAAACAGACAAACCCAAACCCAAACCCCATGCCAAACATAACTTAAACATGGAATAAATATTGCATATATTTGGAAATCTACACCCTAGTTTCACATTTGGTTTTTATTATGGAGAAATAACTGAAACTAAAAGTTTTTAACTTTATTGCAAATCTCAAAATTAATTTTTTTTATTCTACTTCAGGGAAATTTACAAAAAATCACCACCCAAGTGGTTATGTTTACAGTATGGTTTATCTGTCTGTTTGTTGTGAGGAGTTATGTTTGCAAATTCCTTTGTCAGTTTGTTGGTTGGAGGTTATGTTTGCTATTGGGTTTGTCTGTTTGTTGGTTTGTGGCCATGTCATAACATAATTTTTTTTACCTGTAGGGATGGTGTCAGTGTTGGACTGTTTCATTACAGAATTAAAGCTATCCCATGGATTTTAAACTACAAATGGGCAGATTATTGGCCATTTTGGAAGTTCATTTATCTATTTTTTTTCTATGTGGCCTTCTTTTGTTATGTGTTTTACCATCGGTTATTTGTTTCATGTTTGGGATGGTGTGGGTGTTGGGCTTTTTTTTTGTTTTTTGTGATAAGTATTTGTACTGAACTGTTATGTTTTGGGAGGGGAATTTCAACAACTTGCAGCTAAATAGTTGTTTTTGGAAGATTTGGGCGGCCCTTAAAAGGGCCTATGGGGGGTACAAGACCCACCCGGACTGGCTGGCCACTGAGGAGGCTGCTGCTGTTGAGGCGGTGCTGTGGTGGTGATGGTGTAGAGCTGCTGCTGCTGAGACTGCTCAGTGATCTGTGTTGTTAGATCTGGTAGCTGGCTTAGTATTCCACTTAAGTTGTGTCTGCTGCCCTGGTCCTGTAATATCAGCACTGATGGAGGGTTTCCAAAGCCAATGGGGCTGGGTGTATAGTAGACATAACTGCTGGAACTGCTGCCTACTGCAGCCTGGGTGGAACTAGACGCCTGTTGAGTGGTTGTTAGCAGTATCCCGACCCTCTGTGACTCTCTGGTAATAGTGGCTGATCTCTTGGGTAGAACTTGACGTCTATGAGTGTTCTTTACTTCTTCAATGTCTCTAAAAATCCTGCCCTTGAGGTCCTCAAACTCCTCTTGGGTCATCTTTTCAGCCTCTGATGCCACGTAGTCAAAGAAGGGCTGCCTGTCTGACTTCTGCTGCAGGAAACCTGAGATCAATGTCCTCATCTGGTCGAAGTGATCGAGTATCTTTGAATCTGTGGAAACTGGTGTAGATGTAATAATTGGTTGACTTGCACTCTCCCTCAGGACACTGGACTCAAGATGTTCTGTATCAGTAGTAGATCCACGCGATTCTTCATGCCTGCTGGTGTTGGGACTGGCTTCGAACCCAGAACTTTTGTTGGCCCCCTTGCGTCTGATGTGGGTCTTAAGGAAATCCATCTGCTGGTAGACCCAGGACTGTCTCTTGGTCATCTCCCTTGGGCCTTGACCAGACTGTAGCTTGGAGAGCTTTCCATAGCGAGTTCTCTGTGACTCAAACCACCTTCTGACATCAAAGGGCTGGAGCTTCAGTGGTACATCTCTGTACGTACATCGCTGGAGCTTCAGTACGTACATCTCTGGGTGCTCCTTCACAAACTCAACAATGGCAATTTCTTGGCTGTCAGTGAATGTAGCACAAACCCTGGCTCTCTTGGCTGCTGAGTGGCACTCTGATTCTTCCTCACACCTCTCATCTTCTTCGCAAGCTTCCTCAGTAACTTCTAAACCTTCCTCTCTCTCCTGTATCCCCTCTTCTATCTCTTCTGTACCCTCCTCTGTCCTTTCCTCTGTCATCTCCTCCAACTCTCCACCTTCCTTCTCCCTCTCCTCTTGCCTCTCCTCCATCTTCTTCTTTCCCCTCTTTCCTCCTTTCTCTCTCCTCATATCTCCAGTGAATATCACAAAAAAAGTAAAAAAAACTGAAATGTGTCTCCTAACTGTTAAATCTGCCCTAAGCTCAAGTAAAATGTGAAATGTAAAAAAACTGAAAACCCCTAAGCAGTAAGTGACACATGTCTCTCTGTAGCCAACCAGTCTAAACACAGAAAGCGTGTGCGCGGTTGCTTATAAAGTCCCAGACCCCCCTTGCCTCTTTCTGGTTTAAGACGTGCGGAAAACAGTCAGTGCTTAATCGGTACTTCGTCCCAGGCCTCCTGGGGCGTCCTCAGACTGTCGCAGACTAAATTTCAGTGGTCCCAGGCAGCCTGAGAAGGCTGGTTTGGATCGGTTTGGATCGGCTTCTATTAGTCGGGGCTTTGTCCCAGACCCAGATTTCTTAGTCCCAGGACACCTGAGATGGTCTGAGGCTTCCTGGGACTAATGAAACCGATTCCTTTTCACACGCATGAAACTTCAAAGATCTGTTATGAGTCGGGGACTGACAAACAGGCTTCCTGGGACTAAGCTACGGACGCCTGGGACTAAGGGTCGCAGGACTCCTGGGACAACATAGGACTGTGTAAATTTGGGTCTGAGAAAGCCTGAGGAAGCCTGGAACTGGACATTTTGTTGACGGCGGGAAATGAGAATCGGTTTGGATCGTGAGAAATATCAAACATGTTTGATATTACTCATGGCCCCAACCGACAACTGCCGATCCATACCGAATGCCTGGGACTAAGCAAATATTTGAAACCGACTACAAAAAACCCTTAATTGGAAAGCTTAGTCGTGTGGTGGAACACCCACATTAAGTAGCAGTATTTGGTGCAATAGACAAATATCTTCTGACAATATATTTTATGTGAACTGGTTTAAAAAGGGTATAACTGTTGTGGCAGACTTGCTTAATTCAAGTGGAAATTTTCTTGATCCAGGTGAACTAAAAATAAAGTACAATTTGAAATTCAATATTTTGAATTACTATACAGTAAAACATCTTGTCACACAATTTATGAAAAATAATAGACTCCTCTCAAAAGAAAAGTTAGAAAGACCACATATTCCTTTTCATATAAAAATTTTGTTGAATTTTGAAAAAGGAAGTAAAGATTTTTATTCAGTTCTATCTTATTGTGACTACGAGCATCCAAACAATGAAAATAAGTGGTCTCTTGTACTCAACACCAGATTACTTAATGATTTCTGGAAAATAGCTTACAAAATATGTTTTATAACCGTTCTTGATAATTCATATATCTGGTTTCAGTATAGAATTTTACATAGGATTCTGGGAACAAAATATTATTTATATAAACTAAAACTCAGTAAATCATTTTTAAGTGGGATATGTGGTCAACAACAAGAAAGCATTTACTACTTATTCTCAGGATGTAAAAAAGTATTAGATCTGTGGAAAAATATCACAATTTGGTTCAAATTAAAACTCTCAATTAAAGTAAAGTTCAATGATATAAAATTAATATTTGGTTATCAAAATTACGACCAAAACTTTTGGCCCCTAAACTTTATACTTCTGATTACGAGACAGTATATTTTTCATTGCTCAAAATACAAACATGACATTAACATATATAATTTGCAAAAGCTTGTTAAAGAGAAGTATGTGGAACAATATACCCTGTCCAAAATAAAAGATACAGTGCATATATTCAGCAGAAATTGGTCTCATTGGAAACAATTGTTTGAAAGTTGAAAATCTGAACAAATTTTGATTAAAAATAACTTGTTCTTGTAGTATTTGTCTTTGTGTCTTTGTTATAACATTGTTATAAACATAGTTAATGTGTAAAAAACTTTATAAGTTAAAAAGATGTTCGGTAGTATAAGATAACATAGCAGGTTATATGAAACATATACGTGTATATGTATACAATGGATGTAAATTTATTTATGTCTTGCACACTTGTAATGTACAATCTTTTGTTTGTAAAAACTTGAAGAAAATAAAAATAAAGACAAAAAAAAGTTTACTGGTTTGGCTTTCAATAAATATGTGAAGTGATACTTTGATGTTTACTGGTTGTAACTATATAATATTAAATGGTAAAACAAACTATGTTATATTGGAACATTTTACTCTATATAATATTATTGATAAACCAAACTGTGATTGTTTCTACTGGAGGCATCCGGTGGATACTTTGATTCAGTGTTCACTACGCCAGCGACGCGCGTAGAGAGATTTTCGGCGTTAACTCTCTAAGAGGAAAACTACATCACCTAGGTTCAAATTTGCAGGATATCTTCATTGGGGGTAAGCTTCTCTGGGAAGGAAATTAGCCTCATTCTGAAAAACAAGATGGCTGCCGTGGGCATTTCTTAAAAAATTATCTACACTTTTCTACTGGCTGTATCTCATAGGTAGAAGGTTGAATGTCTTCATAGGTGATATGTATAACATATATGTCCTCTACAACCTTGCAGACATTTGACCTTGAAGCTCTTAATTCAAGGTCATCCATGGAGTGCCAAAGTGACTTTAAAAGTGGTTATATCTCCCTTATTATTGGTCCTAGAGGTTTGGGATGGCAAAGCAACTTATAGGAAATCATGGGCTGGGAATCTTTTGATGTGGTCAGGTTTGACCTTGGACCCATCCTCAAGGTCAAACGAGGATAGCCAAACTTAAAAGTGCTTATAACTCGCTTATTATTGGCCCTAGATGTTTGGGATGGTAAACCAACTTATAGGAAATCATGGACTGGGAATCTTCTGGTGTGGTCGGATTTGACCTTGGGCCCGTCCTTCAAGGTCAAACGAGGATAGCCAAAGTTAAAAGTGCTTATAACTTGCTTATTATTGGTCCAAGACACTTGGGATGGTAAACCAACCTATAGGAAATCATGAACTGGGAATCTTGTGGTGTGGTCGGATTTGACCTTGGACCCCTCCTTCAAGGTCAAACAAGGATAGCCAAACTTAAAAGTGCTTATAACTCGCTTATTTTTGGTTCAAGATGTTTGGGATGGTAAACCAACCTATAGGAAATCATAAGCTGGGAATCTTCTGGTGTGGTCGGATTTGACCTTGGGCCTCCTTCAAGGTCAAATGAGGATAGCCAAACTTAAAAGTATTTATAACTTGCTTATTATTGGTCCTAGAGGTTTGCAATGTGAAACCACCTTATAGGAAGTCATGGGCTGGGAATCTTCAGATGTGGTCAGATTTGACCTTGAGCCCTTCCTTCAAGGTCAAACAAGGACAGCCAAACTTAAAAGGGTTTATAACTTGTTTATTATTGATCCTACAGGTTTGCAATGTGAAACCAACTTGCAGGATATTGTGGGCTGGGAATCTTCTGATGTCAAATTTGACCTTTGTCCCCTCCTTCAAGGTCAAACAATGGTTCACTGGCTTGGGTGAGTTATCTTTCAGGTGGATACAGATTTGCATCGGTTCTCCGATGCGTAGGTCTAGTTTATATATTGGAACATTTTACTCTATTAAAACATACTAAGCATACTTCATTTTAGAGTACATTGCATGCAAATATGTTGAAAAAATAGCACTGGGTTTTGTAGATATTTCATTTAAGCTTATATTATTTTCAATCCCACATCCACTAAGGACCTATGTCATCCCTACAGATGATTAAAGATCATTTAATTTTTCACTATTTTTATGTTAGTGATACATAAAAAGCGTTTTTATTAGAAACAAATAAAAGTTTAAAAAATTAATTTAAATTTCTAAATTGTAACATATTTTAACTGTACTTTCAGTCAGCAGAAATTTTACCTTATCATTTAAGACAACATGATTTACACCCAAACAAGTCTGCATGTATGCTCGAAGAATCTATTGTTAAATAGAGATTATTAATAAGTGGTTTCTTTATTTTATTTCAAATAAAGCTTAATCTTTTGCCATTAACATTTAATTTGACTTTAATGTAGGTACTGGCTATTTGATCAAAGAAATGTTAGAAAAAATGAAAAGGCCAGCTAGTCTTTCATCATAGTCTTTCAAAGGGACTTCTTAATCTCTTTTAAGGCATCTATGGTTATGGTGTGGATTCCTCTGTTGAAGGGACAACATTATATTGCGGGTATTATCGCCCACTACCGGGAGTTACTCGGTGCTGTTTGGTTGTGTTTTATATTTTTTGAATATTCTGCTAGTGGATATTACGGGCATTACTGTCCTTTACCGGGATCTACTCAGTCATTTTGGTTGTGGTTTGTACTTTTTTGTCCTTAATGTTTTTGCTGTCAATTTTTGCATGTTTCCATTTCGTCTGTGGTTTGTAATTCCTTATGATGCGGACTGTTACACTCCTTCTTTGTATTGTTGGCCTCTTTGTACATTACCATAAGAGTCAAAACAGAATTCAGACTAGGTGTGATGTCGGCCTGCATGGACGTAAATATGATGGACCCACTACCAAATCCATTTTGTTCATTTATGTCAGGACACATAGAGTCACTTTTTGTGAAAAGGCATCTTTCAGGCAGCTTGCTCTGGTTCTATTGTCGGGTGATGTCGCTCTAAATCCTGGGCCATTGAAGTTTGGGTTTGCTAACTGCCGGTCCATTAGGAATAAAGGTCCAATTCTCTGTGATGAAATCCAAACTGGAAATTTTGATGTTTTTGGTCTCACCGAGACCCATATCAAAGCTCTAGACACACCCTCATTTTTAAATGAGTTAACGCCTGAAGATTTTTCCCTTGTTCACACCAATAGAGAAAACAAACGTGGTGGCGGTGTTGGCTTTTTTATTAAATCTGCTCTTGATTTTAAAACCATTCATTCCCCTGAGTTCTCCTCCTTTGAAAATCACACTGTCTGTCTCACTCTTGATGGGCGTCGCTTGTTTCTTGGGGTCATTTACCGGCCCCCTGCCTCATCTGTAGTAAAATTTTTTGAAGATTTTCTGTCATATGTGGGTTTTTTGTCTTCCTTATCCCCCTCCTTTATCATTTGTGGTGATTTTAATCTTCATGTCGACATTATGTCTCCAACAGTCTCTGAATTTAAATCAGTCATGGATTCTTGCTGTCTGTCCCAATACATTGATTTTCCAACTCACCTTCATGGTCATACCTTAGATTTGTTGATGGCTCCATCTGAGTTCTCTGCAATTTCTGATGTGAAAGGTTCAGGCTTCATTAGTGATCACAAAATTATCTCTTGTGTGGTTGACTTTCCATCTTTGGATACACCAATTCAGAAAGTTGTTACCTTCCGTCAGTACCATAAATTGAATATTGATAAATTCAGAAGTGACCTCCTGACTATTCCGTTTGTTAGCTCACCATCTGATGACATAGATTTATTGCATGAACAGTACATGTCTGGTTTGTCTGGCCTTCTAGATATTCATGCACCAGTGAAGACTAAACAGCTCATCAAACCAGCCCCAAGCTGGATAACTGATGAGTATAGAACTGCCAAGTGCATGAGAAGGCAGTTTGAACGTGCCTGGAGAAGAGACAAATCCCCTGAAAATCGTTCCCGTCTTCGACGGCAGATAAACAGATGTAACCACATCCTAAATAGAAACAAGGGGTGTTTCTATCGTGATCTAGTCAGTGAAAATTGCGGCGATAGCAAGAGGTTATGGCATGCACTAAACAGAACATTGAGTCGGTCAAATTCTACTGTCCTCCCATCCTTTGATGATGAAAAATCTTTAGCAAACAGATTTGGTTCGTTTTTCATTGATAAAATTAAAAAGATTCGAGACACCTTTAAATACACCCGATCTCAGGTTCTTCATCCAGACAAGGAGCCGCCGACTTTCTGTTCCTTTCAAGCTGTCACTGAGACTGAAGTCCTTAAGTTTATCAAGGAATCCCCTTCTAAAACTTGCTCCCTTGATCCATGCCCCACTTACATTGTGAAACAATGTATTGACATTCTTCTCCCTTCATTGACTAAACTAGTTAACTTGTCCCTCAAAAACGGCATTTTCCCTAATCCTTTCAAACAGGCTATTGTCAGTCCCCTCCTCAAAAAGTCCACCCTTTCAAAAGAGGATTTGAAGAGCTACCGACCAGTGTCCGGTCTTAGCTTCTTGTCAAAATTGGTCGAACGAATTGTGGCTGCCCAAATTAGATCTCATATGGATTCTCATGATCTTGGTAATACTTTCCAGTCAGCCTACAAGGTGGGGCACTCGACAGAAACTGCCTTGTTGTGCATCAAAAATGAGATTCACTTATCTCTGTCCAAGGGCATGCCTACAGCACTAGTGCTACTCGACCTGTCTGCGGCATTTGATACTATCGATCATGACACACTCCTATCCTGTCTGTCGTCTAGATTTGGTTTTGCTGGATCGGCATTAAAATGGTTTAGATCCTATCTCCAGGATCGTTTTCAGTCAGTCAAGATTGGTTCTAGTCTTTCGAATTTGTTCAAATTGAAGTTTGGAGTCCCTCAAGGTTCTGTCTTAGGTCCCCTTCTGTTTTCCCTCTACACAACACCTCTTGGTCAAGTCATCAGAAAATATACCGGAGTCCGTTACCACTTCTATGCGGACGACACTCAGTTGTTCATTCACTTATCCCCTGATGATAGTCTCAAGTCTTTTGACCGTCTTAAATCATGTTTGAATGATATTCAGGTCTGGATGTCTGAAAACAAACTCAAGCTAAATCCTGATAAAACAGAATTCATAGTCTTCGGTGCCAAAGACAGACAGAAATGGCTCAGTGACTCACTACCTGTCAATATCCTGGGTAATTGCCTCTCTCCCGCAGATGTTGTACGCAATCTGGGTGTTCTGTTTGATGCAAAGTTTTGTTTCACCAATCACGTAAATTCTGTTATCAAATCCTGCTTTATCAGCCTCAGGGACCTTCATCGTATCAGGAGGTTTCTTTCTGTGGATACATCAGTGGTGATTGCAAATGCTCTGGTCAGTAGTCGTTTGGATTATTGCAACTCTCTTTTTCGCAGTTTGTCATCCCGAAATGCTACAAGGCTCCAATATGTTCAAAATGCGCTTGCACGGTTTGTCACTGGTGCTTCAAAGTACACTCACATTACATCCACCCTTAGGACACTCCATTGGCTACCCGTTAGACAACGTATTATCTTCAAAACCCTAGTTTTGGTCTATAAGTACCTCACCACTGGCCAGCCTAAGTATTTTGCACCATATCTCCCCTTGTACAAATCTACCGTGAATACAAGACGTTCCAATCCCAAAAATTTGTTCCTTCTGGTTCCCTCTTACTGTCCTTCCATCCATAAATCAAAGGTCCATTTTAAAAATAGTTTCTCATATGATGCCCCTAAGTTATGGAATGATCTTCCATATGATATACGCAGTGCTCCAAATCTCTCCAGTTTCAAAAGTCGACTCAAAACCTACCTATTTCAGAAATCATTCCCACCATAGCTTCTTACTACCGAACACCGGACCGCCTCCCTGGCAACGACTCGGAACATGTCTAATGTCTCATGATTTATGCCTTACGGATTGGATGGTGTGCCTTAGAATCCGTTGATACGGAGATTAAGCACCTGGACAACTGATTGATTGATTGATTAAAGGGAAGTTTTATTCAACCCTAATTATAGATCTAAATTTTATTGGTGGCCTTTGGGAAAGAAATACATTGTTAAAATACAGTTTTTATTGCGCTACAATAGCTTACCATGTGGGACTGAATGCTGTTCTTGGATGGCCGTCAAGACATCAGGCCAACGTCTAAGAAAAATAGATATTTATAGTTGGCCGTAGCCTCAAGTTGTCGTCACATAACCTTTGACCTTTCCTTCTACTTTCTCGTTGGCCATCTGGAAATGTAGCATGTATTATTTACACAGATATTTTCATCTATTTTTCAGCAATTATGTATTGTTGGATGTTAATTTTTGGTCATTTCATTTATTTTATAGATTATTCTGTAGAATTTTTGTTTTTACAGGATAAGTATTTTCCTCAATTTTCGCGTGTTTTGAGCTTTCCTCGGTTCAGGTTTTTTACATCTACGTCTTTTATTGTGTTTAAAATGTCCACCCACCAAACGAATAAAGCAAACCGAGATCTAGCAAGTGTAGGCATTTTTACTTCCGATTTGACAACCATAATTACTGCCCTACCTGTGGGGAAGCTGGCAAGGGTGATGACCCCTGTGTCACTTTTGAAAGCCTGTGTCAAATATGTGGTTCTTTTAAGAACAAATGCTTAAAACATCTCAAAGAAAAAGATATATTAAAAAGCAAAAAGCCCTCACTTCCTCTTCTAAAGACGATGAATTAGACTTTCTAGGGGACGATGTAGAGTCACTTATTGGCTCCAATGCAGACCTTGAGAGTGCTGCTGAGAATTTATTTACATCACCCCCATGTCCACAACCCCTACCCTTTAGTTCATTGTCACTCAAAACGCCAGTAAAGACTGTCCCACCCACCCCAGGTACTGCCTTGCAGCAGAAAATTGAGGCTAAATTAGAAAAATCCCTGGGTGATTCACTTAACATCCATTTACAGCAGCAAATGGGTTCCTTTCAGGCTTCAATGTTAGAAGCTTTCCAGTCTCTTAGAGAGGAATTAACTTCTAAAAAACAAGTAGAGGTGGATCAGACCTCGACTCCTAAGCCTGGAACCTCTCAAGCTGCTGTAAACCTGGACCCACCCCCTCCGAGCCAGCCTCGGGCTGCTTCAAATCCTGATGAAATGGAAGTGGACTATGGGCCTGTCCTTCCTCCTCATCTCGGCGCTGATCATCATATGACATCGGATCAGCCCTCTAGTCCAGCCGAGAAGCCTTCTAAGAAGGCTTCGGTTAGACCTAAAACTCACTCTTACTCTCACAAAAAGCATGTTGTTGACCTGAGGTCTGCCTCGGATCAACTAACTGATGAGTCCGGTGAACCTCGGATTGCATCTTCTGGATCCAAAAAACAAGCTGACAAGAGGAAACATAAGGTGAGGTCCAGACACTTGTCATCTTCCTCAGAGGAGGATCAGTCCTCTAAGCCCTTTGGGGCTACCTCTGATCAAGACCTACCTCAACATGATCCAGACCCCTCTTATAGTGAAGTAGCTCTGTCTGACGTTCCCTCCCAATATGCTGAAGAAGTGGACACTTTTAGGCGCATTCTTTCCCTCCTTGACCCCAGGGAGTCTATGCCTAAGTCCTCAACTTCCGATATGGGCCTGGATGACGAAAAAGGCCGTCAAGAGCTCAAACCTAGAGGTCCTTCCTCTATGCTACCACTCAGCTCAGTTATCAAAGACGCCTTTGATAAGTTTGAGCATGATTTTCAGGCCGCTAATTTACCTGAGGGTAAATACATCAAACCTCCTCCTTCCACTACAAAGTGGGACAGCCTTGTTATGAGGAGCAAATACAGGAGTTGAACACAGATTTTACTCTGTCCACTTGTATTCAGTCTCTTCTGTCAAAGAACGCAATCGAAAAGGTGGAAAATGTAAAATCTCTCGGGTTTTACAGTCGCCTGTTCCTAGTACCCAAGCCTCACCAAAGGTGGAGGCCAGTCATAGACCTAAGCAGGCTCAACACTTTTCTACACGTAGAAAAGTTCAAAATGGAAACTCCAGAGTCCATAAGGACCTCCCTGATTCCAGGAGAATGGGTATCGTCGATAGATCTGTCGGACACTTACCTGCACATCCCCATCCACCCAAACTCAAGGAAATACCTAAGGTTTTGCTACAAGTCTCAGGTGTTCTAGTTCACCACCCTCCAATTCGGACTAGCCACAGCCCCCCAGGTCTATACAATGATTTTAAAGGAAGTGAAGCTAATGGCCCTCTCCAGAGGACTCAGACTTCACCAAGACCTGGACGACTAGCTGATCAGGTCCCAGTCTCAGGAGGAAGCCCAAGTGAACACTCAGGCAGTAGTAGACCTAACCCAGTCCTTGGGTTGGATAATAAATCAGGAAAAATCAGAACTGAAACATACCCAGGTGTTTTTGTCTGTGGGCTACGAATACCATCTAGATTCAGCCCTTGTAAAACCCACTCAAGAGAGATGGCTCAAACTTCAGGATTTGATCCTTCGACTCAAGTCAAAATGTGCTTTGACTGCAAGATGTTGGATGTCGCTAATTGGGTTGCTTGCCTCAACGGAGAAAATGGTCCCGGAGGGATGCCTTCACATGAGGCCCTTTCAGTTTCACCTCAAGGAGCACTGGAGATATCCTCAGTCACTGGACAGCCTCCTTCCTTGGACAGAAGCCATTTCAGCACACCTTGACTGGTGGCAAAATCCCTCAAACGTGATGAGAGGTGCAGACCTTCATCCCAAAGACCACAGTATCCAACTCTTTACAGATGCCTCAAATGAAGGTTGGGGCACTCACTTAGATCAAAGTTCTACTAAGGGTCTGTGGTCAGACCGGGAAAAAAGGCTACACATAAACGTCCTAGAATTGAAGGCGGTCTCCCTGGCCCTTCAAAGCTTCAAGGACCAGTGCCAGAACCAAACAGTGCTAGTTGCAACGGACAACTCAACAGTGGTAGCCTACATAAACAAACAAGGAGGAACTTACTCAGCAGAGACGTGTGCTCTCCAGTGGAAGATCATGACCTGGTGCCATCACTATCACATAACATTAAAAGCCAGACACATTCCAGGGTGTCTGAATGTGATGGCCGACCTTTTCTCCAGGTCGAATCAAGTGCAGTCAACAGAATGGTCACTGCATCCGCAGGTGTTCAAATAGATCTGCCAAAAGTGGTTCACACCTCATGTAGACCTATTTGCCACTCATCTGAACCACAAACTTCCACTGTACGTATCTCCTGTCCCAGACCCAAAGGCTTGTGACATAGATGCTCTGAACATAAACTGGACTGGTCTCACTGCCTATGCTTACCCTCCAACGGTTCTCCTTCACAGGGTGATCCAAAAGATCAGACAATGCTATTGCCTGATCATAGTAATAACCCCAGTCTGGCAAAGGATGCCCTGGTTTTGGGACCTAGTGCAGCTCTCAACAGAGATCCCACTACAACTTCCAGTGTCAATAACTCTTCTCAAACAGTCCCACAACTATGTGTTCCACAGCAATCCACAGCATCATAATCTTCATGCCTGGTGTCTCAGAGTGGACAACTCCAAGAACAAGGCTTCTCTGTGGAGGTGGCAGAGAGAATTGCTGCCCCTCAGAGATCATCAACAAGGACCATCTACAAGTCAAAGTGGGCCCTATTTGAGAAATGGTGCAGAAAAAATTTGGTGGATTTCTCCACTCCATCTGTGAAACATATCTCAGATTTTTTCATGTACCTGTACCAAGATCTGAATAGGCGCCCCTTGACCATTGATGGTTACAGGATGGCCATTGTTGATACTTTGGGCCCAACGGGCCACCATATTACACAAAGTTCAGACCTTCATAGGTTACTCTCCAGTTTTCACAGGGATCATCCAAAAAGTACCAGGAACCTTCCTAAATGGAACCTTTCTGTTATTCTCAATGAGCTCACAAAAGCGCCCTTTGAGCCTATGAAAGACACCGACCTCAAACATCTTACTCTCAAAACTGCTTTCTTGCTAGCTTTGGCCTCCGGCAAGCGCTGCAGTGAAATCCATGCCTGGGTTGCAAACAAAGTATCTAACCTAGGCCAATGGGAAAAGGTTGCCTTGCTCCCTTCTTCTGACTTCATAGCCAAAAACCAACTAGCAAGAGAAGGTTCTCAAAGTGTGTCTCCGGTGACTATTCCTGCTTTGACTACCATTGTAGATAGACAATTCAAAGAAGACAGGATCTTGTGTCCGGTGTGGGCCCTGAGGTACTATCTGGATCGAACCAAAGACCTGAGAGGGTCTCGATTCCTCCTTTTCATCTCCTTCAAGAAAGGACACACCTCAGACATCAGACCCACTACTCTCTCTTCTTGGTTGAAACAAATCATTCTACTTTGTTATAAACAAGCAGACCAACAAGCCTTGGACATGGTCCAAGTTAAAGCGCACGACATTCGGGCCTTCGCGGCCTCTAAGGCCTTTTACGATGGGGTATCGGTGGACCAAATCATGCAGGCCTGTCACTGGAAAGCTCACAACACATTTACAATTTTTTACCTAAAAGACCTTACTTGGTATCGTTAGCATACCCACCACGGATACGTTTTTTCAAAATTACAATTAAAATGAGATCGTTTTCGGCTAAATCTCTCAGTTTTTACCCACTCTTTTTGTAAAATATAGATAATCTGGCCATTTATTGTGTATATCCTCTTTTTCCCCTGTCTTTTTACCCCATTTTTGTGGTTTGGTAGTTTTACCTAACATGCGGGTATTATCGCCCATTTAGCGGGAATTATCGGCCCTTGATTTTTCCTCTCCACTGTGTTCAGTGGCTATATCTCATTAATCTACATCTCTCATATGACTTGTTCGTTGTTTCCCCTTGTTGTTTAGACCTCTTGTGAATTTTATTGTAAAATTTCTATACTCCAGTTTGCTTTCACTTCATTTGTCAGCTTATAGGTCCCCCTTTAGCTTTTAGGGTGTATACGTTTGCTTAAAAATTTAAGTTTTTCAGCTGGCTTAGTGGGGAGTATAGGGTGCCCGTGTGTTGCCCACGGGATGAACGACGTGACGGCTTGATGCCGGGATGATTGAGCTGTAAGGATTTTAATTGGTCAGACTCCCTACAGTCCCTTTTCTTCACAGCTTAAGGATACTGGAGTATTACTATTCCTTGTGCTCAAAGATGTATACCCCTTGTTGTCTTGCCCTTCTGTTGCTTTTCCTTGTGAATGTCTCGTGCATAGGCACTGAGCTGTGTGTCTCAGGGACCACTCAGGACTCTAGCGTCTTCCCAAGATCCTTTAGGCAGGCTAGCTGTAGCAGAAATATACATCACTTTCCTTGTTCAACAAAGTTTAGAGGTCTGTCAATTTTGCTCCTACTGTGTGGTGATATTTCTCTAAACCCAGGTCCTATCTCATTCGGCGTTGTCAACTGTCGATCAGTCAGAAACAAGGGACCCAGTATTTCAGACATGATGTCTACTGACTCTTTCAGTATATTGGCCATGACTGAGACTCACATTCGTCCATCTGACAATGACAGTTTCCTCCGCTCAATCACTCCTGCTGGTTTTACATTGTGTCATAGGACCCCGTCCTCACGGCTTCGGTGGTGGGGTTGGCTTTTTTGTCATTGAAAATATCAAATTCAAAATTCTTGATAGTCCTACATATACAACTTTCGAAAACTTAGTTCTTGACATTGGCTCATCTACTAGTCCTTTTATGATAGCATGTGTTTACCGACCTCCAGGCTCATGTTCAGATGAATTTTTGGACCAATTTCTTAATCTTTTTGAGTATCTCTCCTCTGTAAGTTCCTCATTTCTTATGTGTGGGGACTTCAACATTCATGTTGACACAAGTTCCAGTGACAGCACCAAATTTTTGAATTGTCTTGACTCATGCAATATTGCACAGCATGTGCACTCACCTACTCACCTACATGGTCACATCCTCGACCTTGTTCTTGCATCCACTGAGCCGAAGGTTGTTTCCAACGTACGAGTCGGTGGATTCTTTTCTGATCACACCGTCTTTCATGGTCAGCTTGATTTTGCCAGTCCCACTGCACCCAAGTCAAACACAATTACCTTTCGAAGGTATCATAAGATAAACATGCAGAGTCTGATGTGTGATCTCGAAAAGTGTTCATTTGTTGCAAGTCGTGGCAGTACCGTTAGTGCACTTCATGACCAATACACAAGGGATCTGAGTAACTTGCTCGATAAACACGCTCCTCTGGTCACTCGTACCTTCACCAAAGGGGCTGCAGGTTGGCTATCAGACACGTACTTGCAGGCCAAAGCAGTCAGGCATCAATTTGAACGGTTCTGGCGGAAAGACAAGTCTCCACAAAATAGGGCTAGACTCCGTAAACAAATTGCTAGGTGCAACGCCATAATTACTATGGATAAGACCAACTATTTCAGGAACCTCATTGGTGACAATGCTCACGATTCTAAGAAACTGTGGCAGATTCTAAGCTCAGTCCTGCACTCTGTTCCTGAGAAGGTACTCCCCTCTCATGCCTCTCAGATATGCCTTGCCAATCGTTTTGTCACTTTTTTCTCAGATAAAATCAGAAAAATCAGGGACTCCTTTACTAACACTCACTCCTTCACTCTTCCTGCTCCTTCAGATGTACCCAAATTTGACCTTTTTAAAGCAGTTTCTGAGGATGAAGTACGGAAAGTAATTACCAAGTCACCAACCAAATCTTGCCTCCTTGATCCATGGCCTACTTTCCTAGTTAAAGAATGTTTGGATATTCTCCTCCCCTCAGTTACTAAACTTGTCAACTGTTCTCTAACTGAAGGTGCTGTCCCGGGTGGTTTAAAAAAGGCTATTGTCTCTCCTCTGATTAAAAAGTCTTCACTGCCACTGGATGAATTAAAAAACTACCGACCTATCTCTGGCTTGAGTTTCATCTCCAAACTTGTTGAGCGTGTAGTGGCTTCTCAGTTAAATGACCATATTGCCTCTAACAGACTTGAAAATGTCAGTCAATCAGCCTATAAGCAAGGTCACTCGACCGAAACTGCACTACTGTCTATTAAAAATGAAGTCCACCTTACTCTTGCTAGAGGTGAAGCTACTGCTGTTGTTCTCTTGGACCAATCAGCAGCATTTGACACCATTGATCATGGTACGCTTATTGAGTGTTTGAGTTCCTGGTTTGGTGTTGGAGGCGTGGTTCTGAACTGTTTCAAGTCGTACCTCTGTGACCGCTATCAGTGCATCAAGATTGGTTCTGTTTTATCCGATGCTAAAAGGCTATTGTACGGTGTGCCCCAGGGCTCTGTCCTGGGGCCAATCTTGTTCTCATTATACACTACCCCCCTCAGTAAAGTTATTCAAAATCATCCTGGCATATGTTTCCACTTTTACGTGGACGACACACAGTTATATGTTCATCTCACACATAACCATGCCACTCAGGCCTTTGATAGACTGAAAAACTGCTGGGATGATGTCAGAAAGTGGCTTTCTGCAAATAAGCTAAAACTAAATCCAGACAAGACAGAATTTATTCTGTTTGGCTCAAGAAATGTCCGCACAAAACTCAGCAAATTTTTCCCAGTTAATATACTTGGTAACCTCCTTTCACCTGTTGATGCAATTAAGAACTTACGTGTCCGGTTTGACTCTGATTTTTCCTTCTCTTGCCATGTCAGGAATATCTGTAAGGCTAGTTTTGTTCATATCAGGGAATTAAAGCGACTCAGAGGATATCTTACATGTGAAGCTGCTCTTTTGGCTGCAAATGCCTTGGTGGGAAGTCGTCTTGACTACTGTAATTCCTTGTTCAGAGGTCTCTCTGCTCTAGACATTCGGAGGCTCCAATGTGTTCAGAACAGTCTTGCAAGAATTGTGGCTAATACCACCAAGTACTCACACATCACTCCTGTAAGAAAGAGTCTTCATTGGCTGCCTGTCTTGCATCGCTCTGTCTTCAAGACAGCCCTGTTGGTGTACAAGTTTCTACATAGTGGCCATCCAAAATATTTTGAACCTTTCCTTAAACCCAGACATAGTGTGTATAGAACACGTAGAGTCAAAGTTGGGGTTTTACGTCCCGTTCAACAGCCAGGGTCATATTGGGACAGGTCCTCAGAATTGCCACTTGTGGGACTCGAACCCACAGAGGTGACAGCCTATGATTAGATGCCAAACTTGCTAACCACTAGGCCACTGAGGACCTCTAGAACACGTAGAAGTCAATCTGATGGTGTGCTGCTTGAGGTCCCACATTGTGCTTCAATATATAAGTCTAAAAAGCATTTTGGCCTTAGCTTTGCATATGATGCCCCAAGGATTTGGAATGATCTCCCTGATGATGTACGCTCAGCTAAATCTCTCTCCTCATTCAGAAAAAAGTTGAAAACTTACCTCTTTGAAAAAGCTTACCCACCCTAGATTATCATTAGTTTTTCATTTTGTCTCTCCGTGGTGTCGACCTCTGCAATATACCTGATTTAACGATTACGATCTCTGATTTTGGCTTTCTGCGTCTTAGAGTCTATCATTAGATAGAGATTAAGAGCTATAAAAGTACTATTAGAATTAGAATTGGTCAGACAACAAAAACAATATGTATCTGGGACCAGTGGTGGTGGCACAACAAGTCCTAGATCCTTCCCCTCAGACCAGGTATCCTCAGAAAGAAAAGAAGGGGGGGGGGGCACATCCGCTACAACCAAGTCTTCATAAGTCTAATCCCAGGATCTAGGTATAGGTTTACCTCTAAAGATGTTATGGGCAAGGTCATTTTTATGTCAGCTGACATTATGTTGTCACTCTGTGGCGTTGGTGTCCGCGTGAACAACTTCTCCTCCAAAACTACAAGGCCTAGAGACATGCTGTTTTTTTAAAAGATACCTTATCTAGTGAGGTTGAAAAGTGTTCAAGGCATGCAAATCTGTCTGTTCGTCTGTTTGCTAGAGCCATTACAAAGGAGGTACCCCCACCAATAGTGTGAAAATTTCAACACTTTATCACAATTTTCTCAGTGACTATTGCAGGGATTTCACTCATATCTTGCATATATGTACTAGACCACAAGTACATTCCCTTGTGTGAGTGTCAGACCTGGATCTTTCTTAATTATTTTTTTATGAATTTTAAAAATAATTTTTAATGCATTAAAATTAATGAAATCATGTACTAAATCAATTATAACTTGAAAAGTATTGCATTTAGAACATTTTGTTAAAATATGTTATTCAGCTACTTTTTCCATAGCTACAACATGGTGAGTAACTTGGGTGTCTATCTTAATAGCTAAGTGAGTAATAGCTACTTTTGGACTTTTCAGTAATTTCCATCATGAGTAAAATCACTTGTAACTTGAAAACTATTGCATTTAGAGAATTTTGTGTAAATATGTTATTCAGCTACTTTTGGGTCAGCTATAACATAGTAAAATTTCAGACCTGTAGCTCATGGCATAGCTGAGTAATAGCAACTTTTAGGTTATCACTGTTGAATAAATCACTTATAACTTGAAAAGTGTTGCATTTAGAGTATTTAGTTTCGATATGTTATTCACCTATTTTGGGGTGAGCTATAACATAGTAAAATTCGAGACCTGTGGCTCATTGCATAGCTGAGTAATAGCTACTTTGAGGTTCTTACTCAACACTAAATCATTTATAACTTGAAAAGTATTGCATTTAGAGCATTTTGTGTAAATATGTTATTCAGCTACTTTTTCCATAGCTACAACATGGTGAGTAACTTGGGTGTCTATCTCAATAGCTAAGCGAGAAATAGCTACTTTTGGACTTTTCTGTAACTTCCATCATGAGTAAAATCACTTGTAACTTGAAAAGTATTGCATTTAGAGCATTTTGTGTAAATATGTTATTCAGCTACTTTTTCCATAGCTACAACATGGTGAGTAACTTGGGTGTCTATCTCAATAGCTAAGCGAGAAATAGCTACTTTTGGACTTTTCTGTAACTTCCATCATGAGTAAAATCACTTGTAACTTGAAAAGTATTGCATTTAGAGCATTTTGTGTAAATATGTTATTCAGCTACTTTTGGGTCAGCCGTAACATAGTAAAATTTCAGACCTGTAGCTCATGACATAGCTGAGTAATAGCTACTTTTAGGTAATCACTGTTGAGTAAATCACTTATAACTTGAAAAGTATTGCTTTTAGAGTATTTAGTTTCAGTATGTTATTCACCTATTTTGGGGTCAGCTATAACATAGTAAAATTCGAGACCTGTGGCTCATTGTATAGTAAGTAATAGCTTACTTTTAGGTTCTTAGTAATAGCTACTTTTAGGTTCTTACTCAACACTAAATCATTTATAACTTGAAAAGTATTGCATTTAGAGCATTTTGTTAAAATATGTTATTCAGCTACTTTTTCCATAGCTACAACATGGTAACTTGGGTGTCTATCTCAATAGCTAAGTGAGTAATAGCTACTTTTGGACTTTTCAGTAACTTCCATCATGAGTAAAATCACTTGCAACTTGAAAACTATTGCATTTAGAGAATTTTGTGTAAATATCTTATTCAGCTACTTTTGGGTCAGCTATAACATAGTAAACTTTCAGACCTGCAGCTCATGGCATAGCTAAGCAATAGCTACTTTGAGGTTCTCACTGTTGAATAAATCATTGTATCCACTGGATAGGTGCAGTGTGTAGAGAGATTTCACCATTATCGCTCTAACGAAAAAAATATTATAGCTAACCTTCTCAAGTTTGCAGGATATATTATTAACCATAAAATGTTGCCTAGGAATATTTTTGGCCTCATTTTGAAAACCAAGATGGCCGCCAAGGACGTTTATTCGACTTAAAGCAAGGACTTTTGTTGGCCCCCTAGAGCAAGGGGTATTATAGGTATAGATCTCAAATTGGCAGGATATGTTCGTCATTAAAAAATCTTGACTGGGAATAGTTTTGGACTCATTCTGGAAAACAAGATGGCTGCCACGGGTGTTTCTTTGTCAGTCATGAAAAGTGCTTATAACTCGCTTATTATTGGTCCTAGAGGTTTGGAATGGCAAACCAACCTATAGGAAATCATGGGCTGGGAATCTTTTGGTGTGGTCAGATTTGACCTTGGACCCCTCCTTCAAGGTCAAACGAGGATAGCCAACTTAAAAGTGCTTATAGTTCGCTTATTATTGGTCTTAGAGGTTTGGGATGGTAAACCAACTTCCACAAAATCATGGGCTGGGAATCTATTGCTTCGGTCGGATTTGACCTTGGACCCCTCCATCAAGGTCAAATGAGGATAGCCAAACTTACAAGTGCTTATAACTCGCTTATTATTGGTCCTACAGGTTTGGAATGGCAAACCAACCTATAGGAAATCATGAGCTGGGAATCTTTTGATGTGGTCAGATTTGACCTTGGACCCCTCCTTCAAGGTCAAACGAGGATAGCCAACTTAAAAGTGCTTATAGCTCGCTTATTATTGGTCTTAGAGTTTTGGGATGGTAAACCAACTTCCACAAAATCATGGGCTGGGAATCTATTGCTTTGGTCGGATTTGACCTTGGACCCCTCCATCAAGGTCAAACGAGGATAGCCAAACTTAAAAGTGCTTATAACTCACTTATTATTGGTCCTAGAGGTTTGGGATGGTAAACCAACCTATAGGAAATCATGGGCTGGGAATCTTTTGGTGTAGTCCGATTTGACCTTGGACCCCTCCTTCTAGGTCAAACGAGGATAGCCAAACTTACAAGTGCTTATAGCTTGCTTATTATTGGTCCTAGAGGTTTGGGATGGCAAACCAACCTATAGGAAATCATGGGCTGGGATTTTTTTGGTGTGGTCGGATTTGACCTTGGACCCCTCCTTCAAGGTCAAACGAGGATAGCCAAAATTAAAAGTGGTTATAACTCGCTTATTATTGGTTCTAGAGGTTTGAAATGTCCAATCAACCTATAGGAAATCATGGGCTAGGAATTTTTTTATGTGATCAGATTTGACCTTTGGCCCCTCTTTCAAGGTCAAATGAGGATAGGCAAAATTAGCAGTGCTTATATCTCGCTTATTTGTGTTCCTAGAAGTTTGCAATGTCACACCAACCTATAGGAATCATGGGCTAAGAATGTTTTGATATGGTCAGATTTCACCTTGGGCTTCTCCAAGGTTAAGCGATGTTTTAATGGCTTTGGTGAGTTTTCTTTCTGGTGGATACAATTTGTATCGGTTCTCCGATGCGATAGGTCTAGTTTCAGTATGTTATTCACCTATTTTGGGGTCAGCTCTAACATAGTAAAATTATTACTATTGCATTTGCAATATTTTCTTTAAATATATTTTTAACTTACTTTTTACACCTTGACAGTTACTTTCTTACTTTCCTTCGGAACACCATTTCCAGGGCACTATTTTTGTGTCCTTTTCTTCTGTCACTTCTACTCTGAAACTCAAAACACAGTCAGCTGACACAGAGCCCGTTCACGGGCACTGATTGCTTGTTTATTTTTAGTTATCAAGTATATATGTATTAAGGACTTAACAAGTTGTCATTAATCTCATATTCGGTGGCAAATATTTATGAGAATTCCATCCATTGGGCTGGTTTTTCAATCGTGATAGGCCCTAACGGCTCTTACACCTCTAAGTGATCACTGTTGCACTTCTCTCCTACTATCAATACATCTCGACAGTTTTTAGCACTGTCATTCATTCTATTCAGGTTTTTGGCTCTTTACAGGCCCGGTCTTCGGGATTGGTATTTCTAACATTCATTCTAATTTATCACTTCAAAATCTAAGAAAAATTGACATATCTTCCAGTCTCAGCTGTAATCCTGGCACCAGGCGGTTGGATTCAGCATTCAGTCCCACATGGTAAGCTATTGTAGCGCAATAAAATTGAAAATTTTAATTACTTAAAGGTAGCTTTTATAAGCTACAAGCTTACCCTGTGGGACTGAGAAGAGTCCCACCCTGCCTCCCTACTGTATTACAGCTGAAGGGTAAGGTTTAAAAAATTTCAACGAGAAAGTAGGTCGAGAGGTCAAAGAACTTGAGGCTACGGCCAACTATAAATGTCTATTTTTCTTAGACGTTGGCCTGATGCCTTAAGGCCATCCGAGAACAGCATTTAGTCCCACATGGTAAGCTTGTAGCTTATAAAAGCTTCATTTAAGTAATGAAAATTTTCAAATTTAGAGCTAAAGTATGTTATTCAGCTACTTTATTCATAGCTACAACATGTTGAGTAACTTGGGAACCTTTTCAAATAGGTGAGTAATACCTACTTCCTGACTTTTCAGTAGCTTCCATAATGAGTAAAATCGCTTGTAAATTGAAAACTATTGCATTTAGAGAATTTTTATAAATATCTTATTTACCTACTTTTGGGTGAGCTATAACATAGTAAAATTGCAGACCTGTAGCTCATTGCATAGCTGAGCAATTTGCAAATTTAATAAGTAAATTAAATTTTTATAAGTTAATACATCCTATCCAATGGACAAATGCTATTCCCATCGGCGCCGACCGGCCCACCAAACGTCAGAAAAAGACGTCCTGTGTTTCCACCGGCCGGCCAGTCCCTAGTACTAGTGCACTCGCCAGATGGCGTGTTGTACTCCCTTCCTGTCTAGATAGCGTGACGTCATAGCATCTTTTTCATTGTCTAAACCTATTAGACCCCTAGTAAGTTGATAGCGGGGTCGGTGGGAGGGTCTTGTGTGTCCATTGGATAGGGTATTAACTTATAAAAATTTAATTTATTTATTAAATTTGCAATTTTATTGCGTTAATACATCCTATCCAATGGACAAATGCTGAATAACTACCGCTTGGTTGGCAGGTAAGTTCCTAGGGACTTAGATGAACTCATAAACAGAACTAACAGATTTTCTTCCAGGCCTGGGTCGACCTTGAGGTCAGGAACCCTTAAGGCCATAGTTGGTTAGCAGAAACCGGTCATCCGGTCCAACTGATTCCCCCCTTTTTAACAGACCTGCTCTGAGGTAGGGGAAGAGAGGGGTGAGAAGAAATAAACCTCCCGAAAGTAGAAATAAACCTCCCGAAGGAAGCACAACACAGTTTTTTTTATTCTTATATATATATGTTGTATTGAATGTGGATAACCATTGAATGTATACATTCAATGGGCAAATCATTGAATGTATACATTCCATGGGTGAGCTGTGGAATGTGTACATTCAATGGCTAAAATCATTGAATGTGTACATTCAATGACCCAAGCCATGGAATGTATAAATAATTAAATATGAAAAGCTGATGCTGATTGAAAAGACTTCGTTTATTACCTATATTGGATATTTTTAGCATAATAATAAGTGATTAAATTAATAGGAATAAAAGTGTTACATTCCAGGAAGTGACATAAAGAAGGATCAATCTAGAGCATTAAAATGCATAAACATATATGTAATGACATAAATGTCATATACTTCATTGGATTATTTAGGATGCATCAAGCCTTTCTGATCAAAGTCATTACAAAACTCTATTATAAGCTTTACTTTAATCCACAAATATTGAAATATTTGGACTCCCAGTGAAAGGATGAAAGAAAAATAGTTCAAGCCTGAGTAGTTACTTTGTGGTCTTTCAGTGTATGATTTTAATATGTGATAGCAAGTAATTCATCTAATTAAGTGTGAAATCTGGGTATTTAATTGTAATTAGCCCCATGGTTGCACCCTTGTATTATTAGAGGGGTCCAGTGGGATAATATAATTAGAAAACAGATTAAGAGAAACATTATTATAAAACAAAACAGTTTTTGTTATAATGCATAACTATGTAACTGACCACAGATAATCAACTAATGCAAAAATTTATTTTAAGTTAATATCAACAGATGTGATTTATTAAGAAAATGACAATAATAAGTTCCATTTCACACAATATCAGTTACTTATTTAAATTTCTGAAGTTCATATACACATTCAATGACTTTGGTTGTGGAATGTACACATTCCACAGTTAAACTATTGAATGTACACATTCAATGGCTGCTAGCTATTGAATGTGTAGATTCAATGGCCAAGCCATTCAATGTACACATTCAATAACTAACCCATTGAATCTATACATTCAATGGTTATCTACATTCAATACAACATATACACTATTTACATATGTACAGAATCTCCTCTATTCCTGGTCTATTTGTGGATCTGCTGAGCAGCCACTACAGGTCCCAGGTGGTAGAGCTCTGAATCAGCCCATGCCACATCCTTCAGATAAAATTGTGTGAAGGTATTATGTGACTTCCAGTGGCAGGCTGACAAGATCTGTTCCAAGGAGACTCCCGACTGGAAGGCCTTGGAAGAAGCAAAGGCCATGACATCATGGGCTTTGACCTGATGTAAGGTGTGGGCCTCTTGGTCTGAGAGCTCATAACATAGGAACACAGTCTGTTTGATCCATGAAGAGATAGTGGGAGGTGAGATATCTTTGTCGAAACCTTTCTTGAAGGAAACAAAGACCAACTGCTTATTCTGCCTGAGGTCTGAGGTCCTGTCCAAATAGTAGCGCAATGCTCTGACCGAACAGAGGGACCTATCAGACTTGAGGGATCTGTCAAAAGTTGGGGCCAGGGCTGGTATAACCACTGGGGTCACACTGTCTGGACCCTCTTTGGCCAGCTGGTTCTTGGAAAGAAAGCTGGGGGATGGGTACAGGAACACCCTTGACCAGTCAGATTGGTGTCTGATATTTCTGTGTTGCCAAGCGTGAATCTCACTCCTGCGCTTGCCTGAACCAAGGGCTAAGATGAAAACAGTCTTCAAAGTCAAATACTTCCAGGAAGCCTCCTTGATTGGTTCAAAGGGAGCCTTTGTCAGCTGGTGTAAGACCAGAGATAAGTTCCAGGAGGGGATACGCCTTCTACCTTTGGGTCTGTCTCTATGGAAACTATCCAAGAGGCGAGTGAGATTTTCATCTTTGCTGATGTTGAGGGTTGAATTTCCCAGTTTATCAGCAATGGCTGACCTGTAACCATCAATGGTGCTGGGCTGCAACTTCCTGTCCTCAAAAAGGTACAGAAGGAAGTCAGCCACTGACTTTACAGGGGGTGCCCTGAAGTCCACCTGATTAGTGATGCACCACTTTGTAAAAATGGTCCACTTTGCCTCATAGACGGATCTGGTTGATCCTCTTTGAGGAGCCTCAATCCTTGCTGCCACTGCTTCAGAGAAGCCCTGCTCTTTGATCGCTGAGGCTCTAGGAACCATGCATGGGGATTTAAGTTTGTCAGATTTCTGTGAGGGATTTGATTGAAAGGTTGTGTCAATAGGTTGGGCAGATTGGGCAGGCTCAGTGGGATCTGACTGCACATGGTCACTAGATCCCCAAACCAAGGCATGTTGGGCCACCCCGGAGCAATCAGAATGATTCTCTTGCAGGGGGGAGTCCTGTAACTTCTCCACCACTTTGCCCAAGATGGCTGCTGGTGGGAAGGCATAAGCGTCCAGATCCTCCCATTGGAGACTGAGTGCATCTACTGCTACTGCCAGGGAGTCCGGTACTGGTGACACAAACTGAGGTAACTTGTTGTTGAACCTCGTGGCAAATAGATCTATCTGAGGTCGATGCCACCTGCTGCATATGGTTTGGAAAACCTCTTGAAGGAGGGACCATTCTGTTTGAATGATTTGGCCTAGTCGAGATAGCTTGTCCGCGTTCAGCTGGCCCGGGATGTGTCGAGCTTTGAGAGTTACTTGATTTCTGGTACACCAGGTCAAGATTCGCCATAGTAGGGCACAAAGTGTGCCCGACCTCATGCCTCCTTCCTTGTTTATGTATGACACCACTGTAGTGTTGTCGGTTGCCACAAGTACTATCTTGTCGGCACATAGGCTTTGAAACTCTTTTAAGGCAAGAAACACTGCCTTGAGCTCCAAATGGTTTATATGCAGTTTGCTTTCTGGCAGTGACCAAGTCCCTCTGGCAGTGTGTTCGTTTAAGTGAGTGCCCCACCCTTCTTTTGATGCGTCTGTAAAGATTTGCAGAGCATGCTTTATAGGGTGTAATGGTTTGCATGTGAGAACGTTGTCTTCCTGTAGCCATCATTGTAAGTGAGGGTGGTGCAGGGAGCTGGGGATTGGAATCACCTTTACTAGTGACTCTGGTATTCTCCAATGGTGTATGAGGTGCCACTGTATGGGTCTCATGTGTAGCCGGCCTAGGTGAACTTGCTTCTCTGTGGCTGTTAGTAAACCTATCAGGGACATGAACTGCTGGACCGGACAGGTCGGTAGTGACAGTATTTCCAATATTTTGTCTTGAAGGTTCTGCCACCGGTCTGGGATCATTCGGACCCGACCAGCCTTGAGGTCGAACTGGTATCCTACAAAATCGAAGATCTGTTTTGGATCCAGCTCCGACTTGTCCAAATTCACCAGCCAGCCTAATTTTTGGCATATTTTCACTAGGATTTGAGTATGTTGGAGACAGGCCTGGTGGGATGTGGCTCTCACCAACCAGTCGTCTAGGTACTGGTGGATCCTTATACCCTTGTGTATGGCCATCAGTTTCACCTCTTTTGCTATTACAGTAAACTCCAAGGGTGCTGTGGACAGACCAAAGAGCAGTGCCTTGAACTGGTATGTCTGACCTTGGACATGAAATCTCAGATATTTCCTGGGCTGTTCCTGTATAGGGATATGGAAGTAGGCGTCCTTGAAATCTATTGAGGTAACCCACTCCCCTTGTTGGAGGGACGTTCTGATGGTTTCCGGTGTCTCCATTTTGAATTTCTCCGTCTTGAAGAAAAGATTCAGTTTGCTCAAATCTAGTATAGGTCTCCACTTGTTGTTGGGATTTAGGATTAAAAATAGTCTGTTGAAAAACCCCAGAGATGTTTGGTGTTTTACTAGTTCTACAGCATTCTTGGCTATAAGCTGATGTAATGCCTCCAGCAGGTAGCTGTTCCGGTGGGGATTGACATAGCAGCTTATAACCGTGGGTGACCTTGTGAGTCTTGGCTGGATCCGGAAGGGGAGGGTGTAACCCTCTTTTAGGATCTGAACTACTTTTGGACCGGCTCCCAGATCCAGCTAAGTTTGTCAAAGGTTTTGAAGTCTGGCCCCTACAGGCAGATTTTGTGCAGCAATTTTGATATTTGATACAGGTTGAACACAAAACAACTGAGTGACACAAGAAACACTTTTCACAGACTTTAATTTGTAACTTTTGCAATAACAACCTGCTGACTCGGAACATAATTTTCTCTTTCTCTCTACATTGGAGGACAATGAACATTGGAGGCAACATGAAACTTGTCTATAGTCTGTGATGGAAGTGGGCTCCCGGCCAGCAGTCGTGCCTGTAACTTGGTTACACAGTAATTGTCATTTATACGACTGCTGGCCCTTGGCTGGTCGAGATGTGTAGTTGGAAGCACGACCTTTCCCTTTCTTGAACTGTCGCCTATTGATGTTCTTCCAAGCCGGCCTGTCCGGCTTCACTTCGCTTCTGCTGTCAGACCTCTTATCCGATCTCTCATAGGGATGGTACCGACCCTTGCTACGCCCAGCACTTGAATGTCCCTTGGATTCAAAACTGACCATATCCTCCTCTGCTTTTCTTAAAGCTGAGTCTGGGAACAGTGTGTTGATATGTAGAGGTCCTGTTCTGAGAGCGTTCAATGTATCTGGTTTAATGCCAGTTCTGAGGTGACTCAGGTATGCATCCCTGCATGCCAATGTAATGTTACCTATGGAGATGAAGACGAAGTCTATTAAGTGTTCCATGGTCTTGGCTGCTGCTTGAGTGATGCTGGCATTAAAATCCATCAAATATTGAAGTTTGTCAGCAGCTGAAGAACTCTTGTGGGAAGTCTTGCCTTTACTCTCCGACCTCAGGGTTTTCAACTGATCCTGCATATTCTGTTGGACCTTAAACAAACACCTGTTGAAGCTGGCTGCTTGGTTACAAATAACCGTTGCCTCTCTTGCTGATCTCTCCCATCTTCGCAGGGTTTCCTGTGATATCCTGCGTGAAGCTGGTGGGGTGGAAGTCAGTCCAGAGTGTTTAGCAATACGGCTATAACTACTATTCAGCTTTGCAGCGTCTGTGCACCAAGATTAGACGGCTGATGGGTCAACTTTGTGGTCGGAAAACAGCCCGTACCACTTGGACTGTGACTTTGCAGGTCTCAGGAACACATCTTTCAACAGGCCACCAGCCTCTGAACCACGGGAGGGATAACCCTCAACCAAAGTAGTGTTCAATTTCTGTAGCTTCTTACATAGCCAGTCTTCAGTTGGCATCTGGACGGAAACCTTGCCAGGAACTGGAGTCTTGGGTCCAGCAAAAGGGTTGTCGTCTGATGTGTTAGCAGAACTTTCATATTTTTAAATGTAAAATACATTTTTATGAAGAAAAATGTATATACTTACTATATGAAAACACTTGGGTAAGCTTTGTTGGCATTCGGTGACCGCCACGTAGACCGTACATAGAATTTAAAATATGAGGGGAGACCCTCTTTAATCCTATATACTTGCTACCCTTTGACCCCTGGTGACCTAATTCACTCTGCCATGCGCAGTAATACAGAAATAGTTCATTCTTTTTGTGAATAAACATAAATGCTGGAAAAAGGTCTTTTAAAAGCGGGGCAGGCGGGAGGGTGATTTGCTGTTTTCATATGGTAAGTATATACATTTTTCTTCATAAAAATGTATTTTACATTTAAAAATATGAAATTTTATTTCATAAAAATGTAATATACTCTACCATATGAAAACACTTGGGTTGAATGCCCACATGGAAGGATGGTGGGAAAAAGACAGACTGAGGAAAACCACCCTAAGGTTAAATTGCATAAAGAGGATAGTTCCTGGTGCAATTGAACCGAAAACCTCTGTGCTGAAGAAAAACCCTATTGAGTTAAATGAGTAGAATTAACCACTGCAAGAACTTCAGCACTGCTGTCTACACCCTATTAGGTCAGCTCAAAGGAGAGGGCATAAATATGCCACTGTGCTCAGAATAGGAACATGCCAAGAGGCACCAAGAAGCACGGTTCTGAAAATGGAGATGAAGAACAGAATCCCTAAAAGGGAAATGCCACCCCCCTTTTTCTGAGACTAAAAAGTCTCAGAATGACTTAAATTGAGGAATTTAAGTAGAAGAGAGAGAATGGGCTGAGTGGAAACAAAAGTCCACTACACTTAAGAAATCATAGAGATTCTTAAGAACAACATCTCTGAAGGAAAGTAAGTGAAGTGCAAGAATTCCGAGAGGAATCCCCCATGATGTGAAGCAGTGGGAAACCACCGAAGAGACCAGAATGAAACCTGGGCAAAAACATCATGGGCCTTCACATGTGGAACAGAGTTAGAGGGAATAAAGGATAAAATGTTATCCAAAAAGATATTGTCTGAGCAGCAATATCACCCTCTTTAAACTTCAGAAGAAAGACCAAGAAGAAATCCTCCTAAGAAAGTCAGAATAGCTAGATAGATAGTATCTTAGGAATCTGACTATAGGAAAGGAGAGGTCCTCTAAGTCATCCTGACCAAAGACAAAAAGTCTGGGACTGGACATTTTGTTTATGGTGGGAAAAAATAATCGGTTTGGGTCGGGAGAAATATCAAACATGTTTGATTTTTCACACGGCCCCAACCGACCACAACCGACCCTTACAGGACGCCTGGGACTAAGCAAATTTTTTAAACAGACCCTCAAAAACCCTTAATCGGGAGCCTTAGTCGTTTGGTGGAACACCCACATTAAGGATGACTTAGGCCATCCCTAGAGAGTGAGGGAAAACCTTTAAATAAAGGAATCAAAATCACTCCTTATCCTACCCAAAGGAAGGGAGTAAGAAAGACTGTCTAATATGTGAAAAGCTTGGCTTAGCAAGTAAACAGGGTTTAAGAGGAGCCTTGGTGAGAGCCTGCAGAACCAAGGTTAAAATACCAAAAGGTAGGTGACGACTACCCTTATTGTGTACTTAAAGAAGCTCTAAAAGAGACTTCCAAGCTCCCTATAAGATCCCAACTCCAAGTAGTACCTGGAGAGAGCTGACCTGTATCCCTATTGTCTGAAAAATAATTCCTTAAAAGGAACAAACAGCAATGAAAGGGACAGTTAAGGCATGGCAGAGTGGCCATGTTCCTCACAAGCTTTTGAAGCAGTTCCACATTGCATCATAGACAGTAATGGAGGATAAAAATCCTCCAAGACCCCTCCTGTGAAAATTCTTCTTAAAGGAGACTTCAGCCAGAAAGCTTGAAGAAAGGAACTCCTTAAAAATTAATAACAAAACTCTAGATGAGATTGTTATAGAAGAATAAGAGGAAGAGCCAATGGCTTTCTTAAAGGAGATCTTGAGGCCAAAAACTTGGCACTTGCCAAGGAAGGCTACAAGAAGAATGGTACAGCTCTGGAAGTTGATTAACTTCCTGGCCATAGAGGACAAAGAGCTGAAGGAGGGAAGGAGTAAAACAAGTACTCCGGACCAAAGCACTCCAGGGCATCTGTTGCCAGAGCATAAGTATCTAGCACAGGAGGCACATGCAAGAGCAGCTTGTGATTGAATCACATGGCAAAAGAGATCTAAATCAGATGAGAAGTCTGAGATTACCATCTGAAGATCCAAGAATAGAGAGACCACTTTATATGAAAAGTGAGATAAGACCTCCAGAGATGGTCTGCCAAGGATTCATGCCCCTGGAACATGAGAAGGTGGAAGAACAGACTTGTTCTTGTAAAATTATTGGCAAAAGGTGCCAAAATAGATACACATGTCCCAAGAGTGGAAGCTCTCTTGATATAAAAAAGAAAGCACAGACAACAGTGTTACCTGAAACTATCTGAAGTATCCCTTACAGAAAGGACAAGTGAGGAACAAATGTCTTGAGAACAAGACATCTGTGTTGTTTGAGGCTGAAAGGATGATCCATTGATGAAAGGATAATACAGGAACAAATGTCTGAGCAAAACGGTCATCTATGAGCTCTAGAACTGATGAACAGATTGCACTGCTACACCAAAGATGGACCTTAGGTGGTCAATAGAGCACAAAGGGCTCCCTAACCCTGAAGTGAAACATCCATGAAAGTAGATGTAAAACTAGGGAATTAAAGGGAGGTACGCAAAGACATAGTTCCCAGGAAAGTACCATCTTAAATGAACCTTCATAGAAGGATCAAAGAATGGACAATCCAGAGCACCTTTGAGAAGGAAAATCAAAGTGTCCTGAGATAACACTGAAGAAGTGTCATGTGCAGGGGACCTTGTAGAAGTGGCTTCCAAGTGGAAGCCAAGAGAAATAAAGGTGCCTAATTGGAGAGGAAGTTTAAAGGTGTTCCAAGGCAGAGAAAGGATGAGCTGCTGAATAGAGAGAACCTTGTCCCTGAGGAACACCTTTAGACAGGCTAAGAACCTGACCCAGGAAGGAGACCTGTTGTAGGAAGAGGTCTAAATACTTCCTGCTAAAAGCCACTCCAAGTTGAACGTCAACTCTAAGAGAGTTGCCAAATGAGCCTCTGACAAATATTGGCTCTAATGAGCCTATATGTAGTCACATGTGCACTGAGATGCCCAACCTCAAAGTCCTTGTCTAAGGAAGTAAATACTGATAGGCTAGTGGCTAGGCCCTAAGGCACTGCCACAAAGTGGTACACCCTGCCCAAAAGCAAAACTCTGAAAAAGAGTGAACCAAAGGAGAGAAAGGAGGCATATTGAGGAAGTGGTCCACTGGCCAATTAGAAGTGAGAAAATGATCAACTGAAAAGTTTCCATCCTGATAGTTTGGAGAACCAGGAAAAGATCCAAATCTAGGAAAAGATCTAAATCCAATGCTGCTGGTTTCCAGTCTTCTATCACTTTGTCAAGGAAAAAGGGGCCCTGAGAAAATCAGGTAAAAAAGAGCCCAGGCACTTGAATTGCTCCTACGAACAGCAAGTGCGAGGCTGAATGACAAAGAGCAGCATACTTCTGAGGAGAAGCAAAAAAGCTGAAGAAGATGAAATCAGGAAAAGTGGAATCTGAGAGACCACTGGAAGGTGAAAACCAAGTTCCAGGCTTCTGGAAAAAGAAAGGCTGACACCCAAACATGTCAAATGAAATGGAAGAAATCAGTTGACCTCCCACTGGCAAGTGGAGGGATCTGGAAGTAAGAGTGAAAGTTTGAGTAAAACAAAACACTCCTATCTCCTGAAGGACACCATGATAGAGGTTGAGGCTGAGCCTCTGCCTGTAGAGGGCATTCCACCATCAGAATGTTGGAACCTGGAAAGGAACTACATCCCTAAAGCACTAAGTTAGAGAGAAGACTCCCTAGTTGGGAGGAGAACCCAAATTACCCTACCAAGTGACTAGGCACAAGTGAGGGAAATGGATAAAGAAATCTCTCAAAACAAAGTGCAAAGATGTCTGAAAGGCCATAGAAGTCCAAAGCATGGTGGATGAAAAAGACCACTGAGAAGTATTGCCTGGTCAATAAAGTTGAATAAGTGATCAACAAAACAGGACTGAAGGAAAAAATCCCACAGTACTAGGGACCCGAAGGTCCATCTCAGATCTCCCCTAATAGCAGAGGATCTCTGCCTAGGGAAGAGAAGGTCTTAAGAACCCCACCAGGCTAGATCCCAGGTCCAGAAACCTGAGCAAGTCAACCCAAAAACCCCCTGAGGAGGGTTTTACCTAACAAAAGTAAGTTTTAAAAGGTAAACTTGGGTAATTACTTAAACTTAGAATGAGAAGATTCCAAAAGAATGAGTGACAGAAAGAATCTGGCCCCACTAAGGAACTTCTACGCCTGGGAAAAGTGGTTGACTTAGAGAAAAATAAGACTGATCAAAAGGAAAGAGCAGTCAAATTTATCCCCTAATTCTGTTGACAGGAAGCCTTGAAAATCTTCTGTGGAGAAGATTGAAGGATGAAATCCTAAGCTATCTAAATAGTCCAACAGACTGGCACCAAAAATGTTGGAATAGGATCCCTAAAGTCTGCCTAAAGGTTAACTATAGACAGAGGGACCCCAACCTACCCAAAAAGGGAGATGTGCCCATTGGTAGTCGGGTCTAAAATGGTGAAAATGAAATAGAAAGCTGTTGAGTAACAGAAGATTTCCACCAAGCCCCAAACAAAAATTTTCTAGATTTAGAAAATGAAAGGAGCTGTGTTTAGGAAGTAGCAAAATCAGTTGGATTCAACTGATAAACTCTTCTTAAGGGGCCCTGAACAAAAATGGTCTTGAGAAGGTAATCCCAGCCCAAAAAGACAGCCTGATTAGGCTGAGCCTTAGGCACAAAAGAGGCCAAAAGACTAAAAATGGACTGAGAAACCAAATTACCAAATGACAAAATTGGAATGTAGGAAACCGGGAACAGTGAGATGGGTCTCCAAAGGGGAAGACCAAGTCAACCCCATGAGCCGTTAACCACCATCCTCCAGAT
The DNA here is from genome assembly GCA_964017235.1 of Sabellastarte sp. h YS-2021. NCBI lineage: Eukaryota > Metazoa > Annelida > Polychaeta > Sabellida > Sabellidae > Sabellastarte > Sabellastarte sp. h YS-2021. The sequence goes on along the minus strand of OZ024928.1, from coordinate 149,640,279 downwards.
TTGAAGGTGGGGTAAGGCTAAAAATGGAAACCCTGGGTTCAGAATTGAACCCAAAAACACTGAAACCAAGATCCGTATCCCAGAAATGTCAATTGAAAGGGCCTGTACAAGCAATGAACCGTGAATGGTAGGTACATGTAGTACCGTAAATATACGCTAAAATTATGCGTAAAACATGGGTATATATTACACATTATGCTCTGAAAGAATAATAATCAAAGAATTATGAAAAAGGAATGCATACACAAACCTGGAAATGCTGTAATCACTGAGAAAATGACTGTTTTCAAACAACCGATCGGTTGACCTCCATTTTGGATGTGACATCATTGTCACGTGACCTGGTGAATGATTCGTAAAAAGCTCAAAATTACGGCCAAAATATGCGGTGAAACGAAGAATTTCGTGGAAAGAATGAAGGAAAACCGTAAATTAGAATTACAATGCCTGTAGAAGTGCATAAAAACGAATTAATCTACCCAGGAAATGAATATCTCCAAAGGAAATCCGACATTCTGACACCACGTGACCGGATGAGCGATAATACGAACTTTGTAACTACGTGAAAGCAATGCACACTCAAATACGGTCAAAATACATGGTGAAACGAAGAATTTCATGAAAAGAATGAAGGAAAACCTGTAAATTAAAATTATAATGCCTGTAGAAGTGCATAAAACGAATTAATTTACAAAGGAAATGAATATTTCCAAAGGCAATCCGACATTCTAACACCACGTGACAAGATGAGCGATAATACGAATTGTAAAAAATACGTAAAAATATACAATAAATTCACCAGAAATAGAAGTAAAAGGTAAATCAAATGGAGGAAGAGTGAATAAAACAGCTTAAGTGTACTTACAGAGCACCAACACACTAATGCAGGTCTTAAAATTGGGCAGCAAAAATGCCGAGTTGAGAGTTCAACCGCCACAAAAAGAATGAACTATTTCTGTATTACTGCACATGGCAGAGTGAATTAGGTCACCAGGGGTCAAATGGTAGCAAGTATATAGGTTTAAAGAGGGTCTCCCCTCATATTTTAAATTCTATGTACGGTGTACGTGGCGGTTACCGAATGCCAAGCAAAGCTTACCCAAGTGTTTTCATATGGTAGAGTATATTACATTTTTATGAAATAAAATGTCAATGTCTGGGACATGGGACCAACCCATAAAGGAACTGATACCTCTCATGGTTTCCCGGTATGTTTGTTCCTGTGACAGGGGTTGATCTTGATCCAAGCCGGTCACGTCCTGATCATCTGAGAGCTCCCCTTCCTCTGTATACAAATCCAGTGGGGGTCGGTCGGACAAGTCACTACCGACCTCAGAGATGGAACTAACAGAACTATCCCTTCTGGCTCTGTGTAAGGCAGGGGAGCCGGTGTCCTGATCATCTGAAGGCAAGGGTCGGTCGGTAGAAGATGGTCGGTTGGACTGAGGTCGGTGCTTGCTGGTTGACCTTTTAACTGCAGAAGAGCTGGTGCTAGGCTCAGTAGAGGTCGGTCGGATAGACTGAGCTTTACTGGTCGGCTGATGCTTTGCAGCAGAGGAGCCAGTCCCAGGAAGCTCTGTAGATGAAGTTTGTTGGCTGGATTTTGCTTTAATGGTCGGCTGATTCTTTGCAGCAGAGAAGCCTGTCCCAGGAAGCATGGAAGCAGTGGTCGGTCGGTTGTTCTCAGTTTGACTGGTCGGCTGATGCTTTTCAGCACAGAAGCCAGTGCCAGTAAACTCTGAAGTAGCAGGAACCAGGTGAACCGGCTTGATGAATGGTTCAGTAGAGTGAACTGCAGAAGCTGGTGGAGAGTGAGTCGGAGGGGGGGGGGGGGGGGGGGGGGGGGGCGACAGTTGGTGGAGATTTCACAGTACCCTGTTTATCAACAGCCCCTAATACAGCAACAACAGACGGGTCGACAAGCGACTCAGTGTCCTTGGATGGGGTGGATTCAAGCTTCTTAGCCTCCCGTTTGTCTTTTTTGATTTTATATGAAGGCGTAGAGTTGCAAATGTTGCTCAGGGGAAAAATTATTGCAGATAGTACATTTTACATCAGACTTTTCGACACAGGGGTCCTTACCCTTTCCTTTATCCCTGCAGTGTGCGCATGCCAGGGGACTGTCAAAGTTAGCCATAGCATGGCCGCAAGTTCCCCTTCTTTGGCCAGGAGACGACATAATGTGCTATAAGATCTATAAGTATCGATGATACAATAAATTTAATGTTCACCAAAGATGAAAATTCAGTAGAAAAATCACACTTTACAACTTTAATTTAAATTACATGAGCACTAGTTCGCGCCAAACGAAAAAGATGCTATGACGTCACGCTGTCTAGACAGGAAGGGAGTACGACACACCATCTGGCGAGTGCACTAGTACTAGGGACCGGCTGGCCGGTGGAAACACAGGACGCCTTTTCCTGATGTTTGGCGGGCCGGTCTGCGCCAACCAGAATAGCATTTGTCCATTGGATAGGATGTATTAACGCAATAAAAAGTTACTTTCAGGTTTTCACTGTTGCGTAAATCGCCTGGAAGTTGAAAACTATTGCTGTTAGAGAATTGTGTTTAAATATGTTATTCACCTACTTTTGTATGAGCTATAACATAGAGTAAAATTGCAGACCTGTAGCTCATTGCATAGCTGAGCAATAGCTACTTTCAGGTTCCAACTTGAAAGAGGAAGCGGAAGGCTACGTCACTACTGGGGTCACCTCGATTCCAAGGGATCTTGCCACTATCATATGTCCATTTTTCTTGGACGTTGGCTGAGATGCCTGCGGCCTCCCGAGTAAGCATTCAGTTCCACATGGTAAGCTGGTAGCTTATAAAAGCTACATTTAAGTAATTAAAATTTTCCAATTGATAAAGGTTGCCAGAAAGGATATTCTGATTTTATGGTCACCTTAAAGTCCAAATATCATTGAAGTTATAGTCACCTTACAGCGAAAAAAGGAAGTTTTCAGCCTTCAGCTATCTTACTATTCAACTGACCTCAGCTAAACTTTGTCCACTTATAAAGGATGACAAAAGGGACATTCTGCTTTAATGGTCACCTGAAAGGCCCAATATGAATGAAGCTATGGCTACCTTTCAGTGAAATTATGGAGTTTTTAACCTCCAGCTAATGTATTGTTTGGCTGACCTCAGTTAAATTTTGCACACTTGACAATAGGGACATTCTAATTTTCTTTCCACCTTCTTTTTACGAGGTTTGTAATCATCTAGAGCATCCTCATGTTTTTACTACTGTTATGGTCTAAGACCATCCAATTCAGGGGATGTGGGTGTCAGACACCCTCTGGCGTTATATACATGCACATTCCCCTACTTCATCTGCTTTACTCTCAGCTTTTAGACAGCAACTACTGTTATGATTGAAGTTTGGGTGAATTTTGTCTTTAGATCAAATCTTTTGGTTAAATTTCTAAATTATAGGGTTAAATTGCAGTCACTTGTTATGTGGGAGGGGGTTAGTCCTGATGGTTACTCCTTAAGGAGCACACATAAATTTTGCAATTGCACAGGCACATTAATGGTGCCTTTGCAATTTCAATGTTATACACATGAATTACATTATTCACATGGTATGCATTATAATGGTCTGTTGTAGTCAGTGACATTTACTGGTCATGATGGACTTTTACATGTAAATAGACTGCTATAAATTCACTATTGAATGCTTTACAAGAACATTTTCGATAATATTTGAATGTGTGTTAAACTAGATTGGGCCAACTCGGCGCCAACATATCCCCAGACAGGTCATCACTCACGCCACAGGTTTTGATCGGGAATTTTTTAAAACATAATTACCCATTATTATATGAACTTCAGCACATCAATCTACTCTGTTTATATCTTCCCAAGGAAGATGGTCTATCCCCAGACACCGAATACATAACTCAAATTATATTTTCAATCTTCCTGCAATGATAACTCTAAACCTATTTTCAAAGTATTTAAATGATTGATGATTGAATGTCCATTCTAAAATAATAATCCCAAAAGAGCATATCTGTTTCTATATTTGTTGACAAATAAAATATTATTTTTAACTCATCATACTTTTCAATCTTCCTTCAAAGTATTTAAATGATTGATGACTCAATGTCCATTCTAAAATTCATAATCCCAAAAGCGCATATCTGTTTCTATATTTGTTCACAAATAAAATATTATTTAAAAAAAAATTATTTATATTATTATTTTATTATATTATTTTTAGAATTTGCAAATTGTTTTCAGTTATTCATTTCCTCTATACCAATATATGTGGTCCATATATATGCAACCTAAATATGTGACACAATCTCAGTTCTGACTCCCCTTTGTGTTATATGTAATGAAGCCCACCACCTCCCACCCCACCCCTCTCCCCTTCCCCACACCTCTCTCACTATTACACAAGATCTGCAACCCCATTGAGTTCTTTGTTTCTCATCTGATATCATTAAATACCTTTGTTTATTTAGTGTCACTCAATATAGCTGGAGGTCCCAGAGGTGGGTGGGGGGAATCCGGGTGGGGGATGTGGGTTGGGACTACAAAGAGATGGAGCATAAGTGGTAAACAAACAATCTATATAAAAGGGGTACTCAAATACAAAAAGAATTGAGAATTTTAAGTATGTGATTATCAACTGAAATGAGTTCATAACTGTAGGAGCTGTGTCAAAATTAACTGAGGCAAGTTGAATAAAACTGGGCTAGTTGAGGGTTAAAAATCCCCTAGTTTTACTACATAAGGATATAATTTCATTAATATTGGGACTTAAAGCTCACTTAAAGTGTCCATTTTGTCTACTTGAATATGTTTAACCAGTTTCATTTTAAAAAGTTAAAAACTCAGCAAGAGAGGTATAACACACAAAAATAAGTTCTTAAAAGACTAAGATAGCCATAACATTATTAATATTCAAAATTTAATTAGACAGGCATTTCCTTTTAAAAATTCAAAGATTTCAGCTCTATAACCCACATAGTTTGACAGTTACTGGGCTTTAAAGTGGCATAATGTCCAAAAATTGGGTTTCTGTGGGCATTTTACAATTGTTAAAGAGACCTTAGCAATTAAACTACAGATCTGAAACTTTTTGGGGGACATACATAACAAACAAAAATTATATATAATACAGTTTAAGACTTGTCACACTAAGCATTTCCAAATAACAGGGCAAAATACGGAAAAAATGTCCAAAAAGGCACTTGGGCGAGTGTCTATGGCCCTCATACACAGGTTAAATGTCTACTAAAAACCTTGATTTTCGGCATATGTAAAAAGGACATAATAATGCATTCCCAGATGGGATTTCAGCTCCATCAACCACATAGTTTAACAGTCACAGGGCTTAAAGGCGGTAAAAAGTCCAAATATTGGGCCTCTGTGGGCCTTTTAGAGATCTCGATGTGGCTTTCAAATTAAAACTTCAGACTTAAAATTTGTTACATACTAAGATTACACATAGAATATGTATCTAATAAAGTTTGAAACTTCTCAGACTTACCATTTCCAAGTTACAGAGCAAAATATGTGAAAAATGTCTTAAAAGGGTCACTCAGGTGGGTGTTTAAGGTCCTCATACACAGGTTAAATGTCTACTTGAAGCCTTGATTTTTGGCACATGTAAAAAGAACATAATAATGTATTCCCAGATGAGATTTCAGCTCTATCAGTCACATAGTTTAACAGTCACAGGCCTTAAAATTGGCAAAAAGTCCAAATACTGGGTCTTTATGGGGCCTTCTAGAGACCTAAATGTGGCCTTCAAATTAAAGCTTCAGACTTAAAATTTGTCACATACTAAGATTACACATAGAATATGCATCTAATACAGTTTGAAACTTCTTAGACTTACCATTTCCAAGTTACAGGGAAAAATATGTGAAAAATGTCTAAAAATGGTCACTCGGGTGGGGATTTATGGTCCTCATACACAGGTTAAATGTCTTCTTAAAGCCTTAATTTTTGGCACATATATAAATAATATACTAATATCTTCCCAGATAGGATTTGAGCTCTATCAGTCACATAGTTTGACAGTCACAGGGCTTAAAAGTAGCAAAAAGTCCAAATATTGGGTCTTTGGGAGCCTTTTAGAGACCTCAATTTGTCCTTCAAAATTAAAGCTTCAGACTTAAAATCTGTTACATACTAAGATTACACACAGAATATATATCTAATACAGTTTGAAACTTCTCACACTTACCATTTCCAAGTTACAGGGAAAAAGATGTGAAAAATGTCTTATAAGGGTCACTCGGGTGGGTGTTTATGGTCCTGATACACAGGTTAACTGTCTATTAAAGGCCTAAATGTTGGGGCACATATAAGAAAACACATAGATATATTCCCAGATGATATTTAACTTAGATGAGAGACATAGTTTGAAAGCTACAGTGCTTGAAAGTGGCAAAAAGTGCATAAATTGGGTCTCTGTGGGCACTTTTGAGACCTTAAGTCGACCCCTTTTGGGTAAACCTACAGCCCTAAAATTTTCTACAGACAAGGATTACATATGAAAGTTATACCTAGCGCAGTTTGAGACTCATCAGAATTACCACTTCCAAATTATAGGGCAAAATATGTGAAAAGTATAGCAAAAAATCCCTAAGTGGGGGTATTTATGGGCCTCAAACACAATTTTCTCCTCAACTTAAAGTCGTGATTTTCGGCACATGTACTAAGAACATATTAATGTGTTGTCAGGTAAAATTTCAGCCAGCTGAGCATCATAGTTTGTGACCTACAGGGCTCTAAGTGGCCAAAAGTCCAATTTCTGACCTTAAGGTGGCCATAAGTTCTTTTTTACTGGGAGTTTAAGGTCACCTTAAAATAGGGATCTTCCTTTGGGCACCCTTAACATGTGTACCAAGTTTGAAAAAAAAATATTAATTTGTTTTTGAGTTATCGCGTCCACAAGGAAATTTCTACGGCGGCGGCGGCGGCGGCGGCGGCGGACCTGAATCCAATATATCCCCGACTTTCGTCTGGGGATATAATTATTGTAAAATAAATATAAAACCCATTGGGTATTCTTACTGTACATTATTAACCAATGCAGAAGCCAGGTCGACCTCACCTGGGCTATGACCGTATATGAGACTGCTTCATGTGCTGCCTATGCAGGTTGGCCATTATTGGCTGTTTCTGGATTGCTGGTTTCACAGAGTGGGCCTTTCTCACCATTGACCTTTATGACCTTTTATCAGTACACACCTTTTCTGGTCTTGTCCAGATTTAACCTCTGTGACCTTTGATATGTCCTAGCTATTGGTGTCATTGTGACACTTAGGGTCACTGTTGCGTTAGCAGTCACTTCACTGATAAGATTGGTTTACAGTCTCTTTGCCTTATGAATTGGGAACTTTTTCATTTTGGAACTGTTATGGGGTGACCTTCATTTGACACAACGTCACTTGGGGGTCATGGAATAGATGTTACAGGTCTGCAATTTCACTATGGTATAGGGGACTGAAAAGTAGGTGAATAACATATTTAAAGAAATTACTGTAAATGCAATAGTTTTAACGTTACAATGGATTTACTCAACAGTGAGAACCTCAAAGTAGCTATTGCTCAGCTATGCCACGGGCTACAGGTGTGCAATTTCACTATGGTATAGCTGATCCCCAAATAGGTGAATAACATATTTAAACAAAATACTCTAAATGCAATAGTTTTAACATTACAACTGATTTACTCAACAGTAATAACCTCAAAGTAGCTATTACTCAACAATACAATGAGGTACAGGTGTGCAATTTCGCTGTTATAGCTAACTGAAAAGTAGCTGAATAACATATTTATACAAAATTCTGTAAATGCAATAGTTTTTGAGTTACAAGTGATTTTACTCATTATGAAAGGTACTGAAAAATCAGCTATTACTCAGCTATGCAAGGAGCTACAGGTCTGCAATTTTACTATTTTATTGCTGACCCAAAAGTAGGTTAATAACTTATTTAAACAAAATACTGTACATGCAATAGTTTTCAAGTTACAACCGATTAACTGAACAGTGAAAATGTAAAAGTAGCTATTGCTCAGCTATGCCATGAGCTACAGGTCTACAATTTCACTATGCTATAGCTGACTCAAAAAGTAGATGAATAACATATTTATAGAAAATACTTTAAATGCAATAGTTTTCAAGTTACAACTGATTTACCCAACAGTGAGAACCTGAGATTAGCTATTACATAGCAATGCCATGAGCTACTCTTCTGCAATTTTACAATGTTACATAGCTAATTAGCTTAATTTAGCTAATTTAACTGATTTGCTCAAATGAGAAAACTTCAAAGTAGCTATCGCTCAGCAATGCAATGGGCTACAGGTCCACAACTTTATTATGTTATAGCTGACCCAAAAGTAGGTGAATGACATATTTAAAGAAAATACTCTAAATGCAATAGTTTTCAAGTCACAAATGATTTACTCAACAGTGAGAACCTGAAAGTAGCTATTGCTCAGCTATGTCATGAGCTACAGGTCTGACATACAGGTCTGCAATTTCACTATGTTATGCTGACCCAAAAGTTGGTGAACAACATATTTAAACAAAATACTCTAAATTCAATAGTTTTGAAGCTATAACTGATTCACTCAACAGTGGGTACCTCAAAGTAGCTATTGCTCAGCTATGGCATGACATATAGGCCTGCAATTTTACTATGTTATAGCTTACCCAAAAGTAGGTGAACAACATATTTATAGAAAATACTTTAAATGCAATAGTTTTCAAGTTACAACTGATTTATTCAACAGTGAAAACCTGAGAATAGCATGAGCTACAAGCTACAATAACATATTAAAACAAATTCTCTATCTAAATGCAATAGTTTTCTAATGACAACTGATTTACTCAACAGAGAAAACCTGAAAATAGCTATTACTCAGCTATGCCATGAGCTACAGGTCGCAATTTTACAATGTTAAAGCTGACCCAACAGTACATGGAAAACATATAAAACAAAATACTCTAAATGCAACAGTTTTAAAAATACAAGCAATTTACTCAACAGTGATAACCTCAAACTAGCTATTACTCGGCTATGCAATGAGCTATGGGTCTGCAATTTTACTATGTTATAGCTGACCCAAAATTAGGTGAATAACATATTTATACAAAATTCTGTAAATGCAATAGTTTTTGAGTTACAAGTGATTTTACTCATGATGAAAGGTACTGAAAATCAGAAAGTAACTATTACTCACTTAGCTATTGGAATAGACACCCAAGTTACTCACCATGTTGTAGCTATGAAAAAAAGTAGCTGAATAACATATTTTAACAAAATGCTCTAAATTTGAAAATTTTAATCACTTAAATGTAGCTTTTATAAGCTACGAGCTTACCATGTGGATCATGGGTGGGGCAATGGAATCATGATC